>CM060932.1:1035881838-1040681838 GCA_030765085.1 Allium cepa
AGTATCATATCCGGAAACCCAAATTAAAGAGAATAATATCGATAAAATGAATCCAAAATGTGGCGACAAAGAGGATATCAAGCAGAAGGCACTTTCCATATCTTTACTTCGAAAATATATATCATATAGTCCCTTTCAAATCAATTTCAAATATCATACTTATATAAAGTCAATTATATATAAGATTTCATTTTCAAATCAAATACTTCCCAAAATCAATAATATATCAAATCACACTTATATAGACTTCGATTATATTAGATTACGCTTTTCAAATTGAGTACCTTTCCAAATCAATAGTTTTCGAATCAACTTCATACTTATACAATTTTATATAAGTTCGATAACTCCCAAATCAAGTATTTAGTAAAATAAGGTTCTCAATTTCAATTCATTTCAATATCAGTTCAATTTCCAAATCATATACGATTTCACCTAATTATTTCTTTCAAATTAAATATCTTCAGTTTCAAAGTTTCCAAAATAATGGGTTTAGGAAATAATCCTAGTTTCCAAATCAACATAATTTAGGTCAAATAAATTCATTTCCAAAATCATCATATAAATACTGGGTTCTAAAATCCAATCTATTTTCGAAACCCAATATTTTTCTCAAAATCAATTATACCCAAAAATGATTACCATGTTTATAACCATCCCTTTAAAACCTTCAAACTATTTATTTCTATTTAAAGATCCTATCTACCTTTTGAAAATTATTATTCTATATATATATATATATATATATAGTTTTATGAAAGATGATACTATGTTAAAAACATTTAAAACTAAGCTTTAGTCAAAACATTTGAAAATTAAATTTCATATTAGTATAATTCAAAATAGTCTTATTCATTTACTTAACAAAACAGTTTCAAACTTATTTAAATCATATTACTTCATACTTAAACATATAAAACTAAACTTATATAATTTATCAAATAATTTATACTTTTTGAAATTACATAGCTCTAAAAAATTAAACCTCGATTGTAAGTGTTCGAACATTCAAAATAGTCGGAGAAATCAAATTTCCAATCCAAGAGATGGAAATCAACAACCAATCAGTAAATCAATTTCAATAGATAGGGTTATACCAAATCAAATCCAAAACTCGAGAACTGCACATCGGTCTCGCTTCAAATCATTTCAAATACATATACATATATCTTTCGAATATCAAATCATACTTTGGAATTTGAAATCAAAATTGGTTTCACAAAATCAATCACATAGCAATGCTACTAAAATGGCCTCTCCCCCACACTGAAAATCGAAAATCCATGTCGATGATGCGTGCACTCATCACCGAAATTATTATCCAGCGACAAAAGTGTGTTTTGGACTTCTATTTTCTTGAAAACTTCTTTGAAATTTCTTCGAAATCATTGGAACTCATTTGAAGTCATTTGAAACATTTCTTATTCAGAAAATACTTTCAAATTGTATTATTATATATTTTCAAAATATTAAAACCAATTTCAAAATACAATATTCAATTTCTCAAATTTTCAATTTAAAACTCTTCAGTTATAAATCATTTTTATAAAAATCAATTTCTTATATAAATTTCAAAATTTCAAATCCTTTTGTGTGACGACGCCCCACCTCTATACCCACGCTAGCTAAGAACACTAAAAATTGTAGTGGTGTCAACTAGCACGGAGAATAAGGCTGTTGAGGAGCGACCATCCATGTGATTGCTTATCACACGGTGGCTATAAATAATCATCGGAAACAAACATAGAAATAAGCATAACACAAATCAGTCACAGACATCCATATCACAAAAGCGGAAGAAGATATGAATATATAACTAACACATGAAAGTGTACATCAGAGTGGTGGTCAAAAAGATTCACAATAATACAAAAGAATAGCAACACGTGGAGTAGCAAATTCCAGGAAGAAGTCTAGCAGAAGCACCTGTAATATCTCGGTCTGACCCGAGTATTATTTAAGAAAATAATAAACGGATCAGTCTAGCTATAAATATCAGATGACATGATATAGAGTAAAAGATATGGCATAAACCTAAAATATCCATACTGACATACTACTATAAGTATGCAAATAATGATCAACAGAAGATCAATCAATAAGAGATAAATCAATATCACAAGAATCTTCTCAAAGATCCAAAGAGGGCATCATACCCTAAACTTGTACTCATAACAAGTCAATGACATAAATTCCAGAAATCAACACAAGAAATCCAGAAATCACAGCAAAAGGGAAAGAGGCCTATCACATGACGGTTCGAAGACCATGGGGAGCTACCCCATATGGATGAGCCGGAATCACCCAGATGAGGTCTAGGCTAACCAAAAAGCAAAAAGGTATGTGTGAATGGAATCACACAAATGGTGTCTAGCCTGACCTCGCAACAAAAAGGTATGTGTGAGTGGAATCACACAAGTGGTGTCTAGGCTAACCAAAAAGCAAAAAGGTATGAGTGAATGGAATCACACAAATGGTGTCTAGCCTAACCAGGAAGCAAACAAAGAGACATCGCACAATTGCTAGCCTAAATCACAAAATGATCGTCATGATCAACGAGAAGTGTCAATTACACTAAGCTAGTAAATATAAAAGTTTAGCTTCATGTCCCATAACCACTTGCTTAACTCAAATATTTACGAACAAACTGTAGATCTTCACTAGAAAATTGTCACAAAAAGGTTCAATTAAACAAGTCCAAGAGTTAACCGATGAAGCAAACGCAAGCGTTTCATACCACTTGTTTTACTATGCCGTTTATTCAATTTCTCATACGAGTGAGGTAAAGGTTTGTATATACTAGTAGATTGAAAAATGGTTTAAGAAAAGAGCTTTGTTATTGAAAATAGAGTTGAAATCATTTTGTTGAAAGAGTTTTGATATTTACTACTAGTATTGAAACCTTCATATTTTAAAGTGACAAATCATAGAAGTGATTGTAGAAACAATCAATCATAAAAATTCACATACAAAGACGTGAATAAAATCCAAAGAAACCGATAAAGAATCCATCGAAATAGATATTCAAAAATCCATAAAATCGACCGAGAAGCCCAAGATAGTTTGTCTCGAAGAATGGTCAACTCAGCATCTCAACAAAGCAAGTTCTATTGAATGTTTTTCAGATAAGATCCGCTACGGAAGGGGGGTCCAAGGGGGGTGCGGTGGCACCGCCCCTGCTACGGGGTTCGACCTGCCCGGTCAGGTCGCGGGGGTCCAGGGGGCAGCGCCCCCGGCGGGGTGCGGGGCAGCGCTCCGTCCAAAATGGTACGACCTAGTGATGACCTAAGGGAGAATAGGATCGAGCAACCTAAGGGAGTAAAGGTCATGCGACCTAAAGGTTTTAAGGTCTAACGACCTAACACAAGACAAGTCCGAGCGACTCAAGAGGTCAAAAGGGAGTGCGTCCTATCAGGTCATCAGGACGAGCGACCTAACATAAGTAGCCAAGCGACCTAACTGGAGCGACCTAGAGGTCATACGACCTAACATAAGTAGCCAAGCGACCTAACTGGAGCGACCTAGAGGAATAAGGGTCATGCGAGCTAAAGGGGAGCGGTCTATCTAGGTGAGTGAGGTCGAGCGACCTACGACCTAATGAGGTAAAGGACTAACGACCTAGTGAAACATGCGACCTAAAGCCATCGTGTTACGGCCTAAAACCCACGAGTTACGACCTAACTCCGAAGACGTTAGAAATGGCCAGAACGACCTACGACCTAAGGTCCATACGACCTACGACCTAAGAACCTTACGACCTAACTCCGAAGACGTTAGAAATGGCCAGAACGACCTACGACCTAAGGTCTTTACGACCTACGACCTAAGGCCCATACGACCTACGACCTAACTCCGAAGTGAAAATTCAAGGCAGTGCGACCTAGCGCGATAACACGCGGGCGACCTTACTCCGAAAACAGAAAAATGGCCAGAACGACCTAAGTGCAGAAAATTCACCAAAACGCTAAAAATTGGAGTTTTTCGCCAGTCCAATCCAAACCAAATGCTAATATGCATGCAAAAATGATCGGGAATCATTCCCAACAGTCCAATATAGTTATAGGCTAGAATTATGAGATAGAAATCTCACCTTTGCACCAAAAATCAATGAAAATGAAGCTTTGAAGGAAAGCAAGAATCAATCCACTTCAATCTCAATATAAGAAGCTTGAATCCAATATCTTCTCTTTGAATTTGGAATTGAATGATGGATTTGAAGTTGAAACCTAGGCTTGGAATTTTAATTTCCCATTCCACTCACCATTAATGCTAAAGCTTGGTTGTTAGGAAATTTATGAAGAGTGAGAAGAAGGGGTTGGAACTTGGGTTTAATAGGCTAAGTCCAAACCAAAGTCTCAAGTGAAAAAGGTAGTGAAATTCCACTAACTCCAAACCTATCAATGTTTATACTTAAAAAAATTGTAAACGGCATTTCAAACCCAATGGAAGTGGTCTCGAGTCCTAATTTGACCGTTTGAAAAAAAAAAACAGCTTTTCGGACCAATATCCGATTAACGACAAAATATTTAAATATAAAATCGATAAATATGTGGGTTGTTACAGACTCCCCTCCTTAAAGTAATTGCGTCCTCGCAATATATAAGATGAAATAAAAAGTAACAACCATAAAAACATATTAACACAAAAGAAATTTGAAATAGAAGGTTCACCTCAAAGTGCAGGAGTAAGCAAGTCCGGATGAGTTCGCTCGATGAATTCTCTGGATTCCCAAGAGCAATCCTTAGGATTTGAGGACTATTGAACCTTCACAAGCGGAACATCTTTATTTCGAAGTCGTTTGACCTCCGAAGCAATAATTCGAATAGGATGCTGCTCGTAAGTTAAATTTGGCGAAACTTCAATTTCTTCCACAATACCAGGCTCAAGAATAGAGTCGGAATCTCGAAGGCATTTCCGTAATTGAGAAACGTGAAACACGTCATGCATGGCAGAAAACTGAGCCGGTAATGAAAGGCGATAAGCCATGGAACCAATACGTTCAGTGATAGGAAATGGCCCAATATATCGAGGCGCTAACTTTCCCGACTGACTAAAACGTACAACACCTTTCAAAGGTGAAACGCGAATAAAAACAAGATCTCCAACAGAAAATTCTAATTTCCTTCTTCGATTATCGGCATAGGATTTTTGTCTACTCTGGGATTCTTTCATCCCATGTCCAATAAGTTCAATCTTTTCTGAGGAATCACGAATAAAGTCTGGACCTAAAACCAGCTTCTCACCGGCCTCAACCCAACAAGAAGGAGATCGGCATGGCCTTCCGTAGAGGCCTCGAAAGGTGCCATACCAATACTAGATTGGAAGCTATTATTAAAGAAAAATTCGACAAGTGAAATATGATCTTCTCAACTTCCACCAAAATCAAGCATACAAGTTCGAAGAAGATCTTCAAGAGTTTGATTCACACGCTCGGTTTGTCCATCGGACTGGGGGTGATAAGCGGTGCTAAAATTAAGCTTCGTTCGCAAAGCTTTTTGAAGACTCTTCCAAAATCCACTAGTAAACAATGGATCACAATCGTTAACAATAGAAGTAGTAACTCCATGCAATTTAACAATTTCTTTGATAAAGAGTTTGGCCAAAAGAGGAACGGTTCAGTTAGACCGAACGGGAATAAAATGAGCGGATTTAGTAAGTCTATCAACGATCACCCATAAGCTATCATGATCCGAACGAGAACGGGGAAGGCCATCTATAAAATCCATGGAAATATGGTCCCACTTCCAAATTGGAATTTCTAAAGGTTGCAATAACCCACCAGGCCTTAGATGTTCGGCCTTGACAAGTTGGCAAGTCATGCAACACTTAACAAAGTTAGCAATATCAGATTTAATTCCCTCCCAATAATAAAGTCGCTTCATATCAGCGTACATTTTACTACTACCAGGATAAATGGTGAATTTAGAACGATGGGAATCTTCTAAAATATCTTTACGAAGATCACCAATATTTGGTACGATAAGTCTACCAAATTTTTGAATGCCGCCATGAGAATCAATATCAAAGCCTTTCAAACCTTCAATATCAATTTTATCCTTAACATTTTGGCCAAGAAGAGCCAATTCAGGATCTAGCCCTTGAGCTTCAAGAATGCGGTCTAAAAGAGAAGGATGAGCCTCAAGGCTACATAAAATAAGTGATGAGCATAAATTGGATACGCGCTCTGGAATCTCACAAGTGGATAAAATCTCGAGATCGTTCCATTCGGATATCATCATAGAAACAACTGCTTGTTGTTTACGGCTAAGAGAATCGACGACACGATTACCCTTACCGAGGGTATAAAGAATATCATGATCATAAGGAGCAAGGAACTCGAGCCAACGTTGTTGACGTAAATTAAGTTTCTTTTGAGAAAATAAATATTTCAAAGACTTATGATCCGTGTAAAGAATAAATTTCTCTCCAAGTAGATAATGACGCCAAATTCGAAGGCGAAAACAATAGCCGCAAGTTCTAAATCATGTGCGGCATATCTAGTCTCGGCCGGCTTCAATTGCCCAGAAGCATAAGCAATAACACGTTCTTTTTGCATAAGAACGGCACCCAAACCAACGTGACTAGCATCGGTATAAATAACAAAATCTTGATTCCCTTCGGGAATAACGAGAATAGGAGCATCGGAAAGGAGTTCTTTCAATTTCTGAAAAGATGCTTCACATGTGTCCGACCAAATGTATTTAACTCCCTTCTTAGTCAAGCCAGTGAGAGGCACGACAATCTTAGAAAAGTCTTTAATAAAACGACGGTAATAGCCCGCCAATCCGAGAAAGCTACGGATTTCAATCACACTCTCAGGTCTTTTCCAATCTTGAATCGCTTCAGTCTCTGAAGGATCCATGGAAAGTCCGGATTCGGAAATAATATGACTGAGAAACTTCACACGAGATTGCCAAAAGTGGTATTTAGAAAATTTCGCCTTTAATTGATTACTCCTAAGAGTTTCCAATACAATCCGAAGATGTTTCTCATGTTCCTCCTTGGTTTTTGAATACATAAGAATATCATCAATGAATATGAGAACAAACCGATCGAGGAAATCTTTGAAAACTCGATTCATGAGGTCAATGAAATAAGCCGGAGCATTCGTTAAACCAAATGGCATAACAAGCCATTCATAAGATCCATAACGAGTACGGAACGATGTCAAAGGAATACTATCCTCAGCAATACGAAGCTGATGAAAACCGGTAGCCAAGTCCAACTGTGAAAAGACCCTAGCTCCGCTAAGCTGATCAAACAGATCGTCAGTCCGAGGTAAAGGATATTTATTTTTAATAGTCAGATCGTTAAGCTTGTGATAGTCAACGCAAAGCCTAAGCGTACCGTCGGATTTCTTCACGAAAATAGCCGAAGCTCCCCAAGGCGAGGAGCTAGAGCGAATAAATTGCTTCGTCTCCAATTCAGATAATTGTTTGCGCATCTCCTCATTTTCTTTATTAGACATGCGATAAGGAGGACGAGTAATAGGTTGAGCTCCAGGAATAAATTTTGAACTCAATTGCTCGCTTAGGTGGTAGACCTACAACAGGCTCGAATATGTCAGAAAATTCACGAACAACGTGGATACGAGAAATAATATCATCCTCATCGTCATCACGAGGATTTAAAGAATATAAGGATGCAATCAAACAGGATTCTGAATCTTTAAGATTAACAGAAATCTGATTAACAGATAGTGGATGTCGAAGATGAATAGTCCGCTCAGGACATAGGATATGGGCTTGATAACGGTTAATCCAATCCATTCCCAAAATTATTCCAAAGCCTAAGTAACGCATAACATGCAAATTGGCTAGGAAAGAAAAATCACATAAAATAATCTCCACATCTTTACAAAGCAAACTAAGAGTTGCGGATCCACTAACAGGATTCGCAATTTTCAAAGAAGTCGTTAATCAGTAACACTTAAGGAAATAGTGTCTACCAGTTCCTTTGATATAAAAGAATGGGATGCACCCGTATCAAAGAGAACTCTAATAGGTTGATCATGAAATAAAATAATACCATCAAGAATGGAGTGAGAAATACCTTGGCCACGAGATGTGTTGCCAAGGGCTTGAGCCACATTCAACTTTCCTTCCTTCTTGCCTTCACGTTTGAGGCATTGATATATGTAATGATCTGGGCTCTTACAATAGCGACAAGATTTGGGCTTAGAGCACTTATTCGCAAAATGATCCCCAGATCCCCAGTTGAAGCATCTCGCACCACCAGGAAAAGGAGACTTTGCCGTAGGGGTTGCTTGCTTACCCTTTTTGTTGGGATAAGGGCCTTTGAATTTACTGGGCCTCTTTTTGTTGTTGAAGTTGGGTTTGGAAGCTACCACTTCAATATCACTTTCTTTATCAGCCTCTTCCAAACGAAGAGCGATATCTATAAGTTGGTCGAAAGGAACTTCTAACTTTAGAAGTAATAGCTTCTTGAGGCTTTTGTTTAAGCCATAAACGAACCTCTGGTTCTTCTTCAATAGGGTGTTGATGTATTCAACGCCATATTTGGAAAGCGACTCAAAGGCTGCAACGTAATCAGTCACGGAGGACTTACCTTGAACAAGGTCTATAAAGCGTCGAGCCAGAGTTACCTTCTCTGCTTCTGGTACAAATTTTAACTCGAAGCGTGTCCGGAATTGCTCCCAGGTAAGGTCCGCTTCGTTGGCTTCAGAAATAAGAAGTTCATACCAGTCCAATGCTCTCTCTTGGAGCATACTGGAAGCCACCTGAACACGGTGAAGATCGACGAGATTCATGCGAATGAAGATTCGATCGCAGGTCCTCAACCAAGCCTGCACCTCGATGATAGTTTCAGAACCTTTAAATGGCTTCCCACCCAGGTTGGTGTAATTATTGCACAAACGTGCAAACCCAGATTTAGGGTGAGTAGATTCCGGATTAGAACCAGCTGCTTGAGCATTCGTGACAAGGTCAAGAAGTTGCTGGGTAGTCATAAAAACTCCATCTTGGGGAGTTGCAGTAGATGGTCCAGCTCTGGGACGACCAGGTCTAACCATTTCTCTTCCTTAAGAAAGAAAGAAAAGAAAGAAGAAGGTTATTCACTAATGAATATCAAGCAATCTTGCTAGATAAAACAAGGAATCATAAAGGATATAGGATGAATCGGTACGACGACTCGAATTAATCCTAAGACATAACTCCTAAGGTGGACTTAGGACGATGATCCTTGTTAAGTTATTCTACATTGTTCCGAAGTTTGGCTTTGATACCAAGCTGTGACGCCCCACCTCTACACCCACGCTAGTCAAGAACACTAAAAAATGTAGTGCTGTCAACTAGCACGGAGAATAAGGTTGTTGAGGAGCGACCATCCATGTGATTGCATATCACACAGTGGCTATAAATAATCTTCGGAAACAAACATAGAAATAAGCATAACACAAATCAGTCACAGACATTCATATCACAAAAGCGGAAGAAGATATGAATATATAACTAACACATGAAAGTGTACATCAGAGTGGTGGTCAAAAAGATCCACAATAATACAAAAGAATAGCAACACGTGCTATACAAAAGAATACAACTATGAGTCTATATCTCAAGTGTATACAACAAAAACTGCTAATCTAAATAGTTAGTCAAAAGACAGAGTAGCAAATCCCGGGAAGAAGTCAAGCAGAAGCACCTGTAATATCTCGGTCTGACCCAAGTATTATTTAAGAAAATAATAAACAGATCAGTCTAGCTATAAATATCAGATGACATGATATAAAATAAAAAATATGGCATAAACATAAAATATCCATACTGGCATACTACTATAAGTATGCAAATGATGATCAACAGAAGATCAATCAATAAGAGATAAATCAATATCACAAGAATCTTCTCAAAGATCCAAAGAGGGCATCATACCCTAAACTTGTACTCATAACAAGTCAATGACATAAATTCCAGAAATCAACACAAGAAATCCAGAAATCACAGCAAAAAGGAAAGAGGCCTATCACATGACGATCTGAAGACCATGGGGAGCTACCCCATATTGATGAGTCGGAATCACCCAGATGAGGTCTAGGCTAACCAAGAAGCAAAAAGGTATGTGTGAATGGAATCACACAAATGGTGTCTAGCCTGACCTTGCAACAAAAAGGTATGTGTGAGTGGAATCACACAAATGGTGTCTAGGCTAACCAAAAAGCAAAAAGGTACGTGTGAATGGAATCACACAAATGGTGTCTAGCCTAACCAGAAAGTAAACAAAGAGACATCGCACAATTGCTAGCCTAAATCACAAAATGATCGTCATGATCAACGAGAAGTGTCAATTACACTAAGCTAGTAAATATAAAAGTTTAGCTTCATGTCCCATAACCACTTGCTTAACTCAAATATTTACGAACAAACTGTAGATCTTCACTAGAAAATTGTCACAAAAAGGTTCAATTGAACAAGTCCAAGAGTTAACCGACGAAGCAAACGCAAGCGTTTCATAACACTTGTTTTACTAAGCCGTTTAATTCAATTTCTCATACGAGTGAGGTAAAGGTTTGTATATACTGGTAGATTGAAAAATGGTTTAAGAAAAGAGCTTTGTTATTGAAAATAGAGTTGAAATCATTTTGTTGAAAGAGTTTTGATATTTACTACTAGTATTGAAACCTTTATATTTTAAAGTGATAGATCATAGAAGTGATTGTAGAAACAATCAATCATAAAAATTCACATACGAGGACGTGAATAAAATCCAAAGAAACCGATAAAGAATCCATTGAAATAGATATTCAAAAATCCATAAAATCGACCGAGAAGCCCAAGATAATTTGTCTCGAAGAATGGTCAACTCAGCATCTCAACAAAGCAAGTTCTATTGAATGTTTTTCAGATAAGATCCCCTATGGAGGTTTAGCGACCTAAGGGAGTAAAGGTCATGCGACCTAAAGGTTTTAAGGTCTAATGACCTAACACAAGACAAGTCCGAGCGACTCAAGAGGTCAAAAGGGAGTGCGTCCTATCAGGTCATCAAGACGAGCGACCTAACATAAGTAGCCAAGCGACCTAACTAGAGCGACCTAGAGGTCATACGACCTAACATAAGTAGCCAAGCGACCTAATTGGAGCGACCTAGAGGAATAAGGGTCATGCGACCTAAAGAGGAGCGGTCTATCTAGGTGAGTGAGGTCAAGCGACCTACAACCTAACGAGGTAAAGGCCTAATGACCTAGTGAAACACGCGACCTAAAGCCATCGTGTTACGGCCTAAAACCCATGAGTTACGACCTAACTCCAAAGACGTTAGAAATGGCCAGAACGACCTACGACCTAAGGTCCATACGACCTACGATCTAAGGTCCATACGACCTAACTCCGAAGACGTTAGAAATGGCCAGAACGACCTACGACCTAAGGTCCTTACGACCTACGACCTAAGGTCCATACGACCTACGACCTAACTCCGAAGTGAAAATTCAAGGCAGTGCGACCTAGCGCGATAACACGCGAGCGACCTAACTCCGAACACAGAAAAATGGCCAGAACGACCTAAGTGCAGAAAATTCACCAAAACGCTAAAAATTGGAGTTTTTCGCCAATCCAATCCAAACCAAATGCTAATATGCATGAAAAAATGATAGGGAATCATTCCCAACAGTCCAATATAGTTATAGGCTAGAATTGTGAGATAGAAATCTCACCTTTGCACCAAAAATCAATGAAAATGAAGCTTTGAAGCAAAGCAAGAATCAATCCACTTCAATCTCAATATAAGAAGCTTGAATCCAATATCTTCTCTTTGAATTTGGAATTGAATGATGGATTTGAAGTTGAAACCTAGGCTTGGAATTTTAATTTCCCATTCCACTCACCATTAATTCTAAAGCTTAGTTGTTAGGAAATTTATGAAGAGTGAGAAGAAGAGGTTGAAACTTGGGTTTAATAGGCTAAGTCCAAACCAAAGTCTCAAGTGAAAAAGGTAGTGCAATTCCACTAACTCCAAACCTATCAATGTTTATACTTAAAAAAATTGTAAACGACATTTTGAACTCAATAGAAGTGGTCTCGAGTCCTAATTTGACCGTTTGAAAAAAAAAAGCTTTTCGGACCAATATCCGATTAACGACAAAATATTTAAATAAAATATTTAAATATAAAATCGATAAATATGCGGGTTGTTACATTTTGAAACTTCAAATTCTCGCTTTTAAAAGGTATATAATTCTTATCAGAAACATTTTCACTTTTATATATAGAATATAATCATACTTATCAAAATAATAATTTTGATATATAAACCAATTTTTAAAATACGAACAAGCACAATTTTTCAAAGGATGATTCAAGAATGGATTTCAAAACAAGGATATGGATTCAAATTAGAGGAACTCTAATCAAACAGAATTCTTATTCGAAGATAGGCTCGAACGAAGATGAGATAAATAAATTACAAAATAGAAGATGGATATACTTATATAAATCGCGGGCGACCTTTACCGGGTCAACCGTGACTTCATGAATATGATCGATGCACAATTATAAGGCAAATCGACATTCGATCGCCAGAGATAGAATTCGGCATAGCAAGAGATAGCAGCATCTAAACCGAGGGTATAGAAACATCCAGTGAATCAATGCCAATCGTAAAGGAGTTTCAACCCTTTACAAATCATTCAAAGATTGGCGGTATCATCGATTTTTATGGAGTTCATTCGAAGTGGAGTTATGGGATGCTCCAGAATAAAAAGAATACAAACATGGAGAGACCAGAATGGATTTCATAACAAGTGAGAGCGTTCCAAAATTTAAAGGAAACTGTATCAAAGAGAGAGATTCAAGCACGAACGAAAGTAATTCTATAATTAAATCTACTACATATGCTAAGTTTTGCCTAAAACCAGAGCTCTGATACCAACTGTAACATCCTGGTATTTTTCAACCATTCGCATCCGCACATGTCGGACTTGAATTTCTCAAGATATCTGATTATTAATTTTTATATTTGGCAAAACTCAGCATATACAGTAAATAAATAAATCATGGAATCACGAACACAGAGTATTACAATAATAAGCAGCGGCAACAAATGAATGGTAGTTCATGAAGCTACTATATATATAAAAGAGTTAAAATGAGATACAACAGAAATATCGAATACCATAGTAAAATAACAAAATCTAAATACATCATTGGAATCAACTGAATGACTGAAAGATAAATTGATAGTTGGATCTCCAAGCGAAGCTCCAAACTCCAAAGGTGAGTCTCTAATGTTGTATCACTCAGTCTGACCCGAACATAAAGCAAAACACAAACACTCGAGTCAAGATTAACATTCTTATATAAATAAATCCAACTCAAGTGAAATATCAACTGAAATGCAACTAACTCAAAGGATGTTTGGGATAAGCATCCTCAAAGAATCCGTGGAACTACCAACTATGTGGAAATATACGCTATTAACAACCAAACGTCATTATAACACCATGGTCATTTCAAACTTATTTATGCTTCAAAACCAAAATATCATTTCCATTTCAAATATATCTGCTTCCAAATTTTAGCACTTTCAAAGTTACAACACCTTCGAAACCCAAAACAATTTGAAATCATAATTCTTTGAAAAACCATAACTTTGAAATCTTAACTTTCACCACTTAAATAGTTTGATAATAGTATATAAAATAAAATAGTTTATAAAATAAAATAGTTTGTATTAAAATAATTAGTATATTAAAATAGTTTATATTAAAATAGTTTTATATTAGAATAGTGTGTGGTGTGTGTATATATATATATATATATATATATATATATATATATTAAATACTTTATAAAGTTAATATTTATAATTTCCTCAAATTTCACAAACCATTCAAATCAACTTGAATTCCAATTTCAAATTTAATTCAATCACAATTCATCAATTTCAATTCAATTCAGTTTCTAAATAAACAATTTCTAATTATATTAATTTCAATACAGATTTGAACCACAAAATAAACCATTTAAATTTCAATATATTTCAAAGCTTTAAATATTCAACATTTCAAAACTAAATTTACAGTTTTATATGGATCTTGATTTAACTTCATTAATATTTAGTCTCGAAATATTAACTTAATAAATTCAATATTATTTAAATAACCTTAAATTGCATTTTACAAAATATTTCCATTAATTATTCGTTAAATTACTTAAATCAAAATCATGTTATAAAATCATATCTTTAAATTTCAAATTCAATAGTTTCAAATCGATTTAATTAAACAAAATTCTTAATTAAATACAATTTCGAATAAATTCAAATTTATCTTTCCAACCTTGACTTATAGAAATCATTATAAAAATATAATTTTAAATAAATACTTAAACATATTGTATTTTACTTAAATCAAACTTTACTAAATTTAAAATTTATTATTGAATCAGTTTTGTATTAAAACTTATTCATATACCTAATATTTTAAATTTAAATAAATAAAACCATACATTCCCTTCAAAACCATAGAAATCATTTTCAAAATATTTATATATAGACCAATGGTTTCTGTATATAATTTTATATCCTAGGGTCAAGTGATACGGATATTTATCATTTCAATCCATAATTTAAATATATATACAGGTATATATCATTTCAACCCGCAATCCCAAATTCAGTTCAAATGAAAATCGCTTGGGTTTATCATTTCAACGCATAACGATTTTCTCCTATTCTACAGATCGTTCGAGTATGTATCATTTCAACCTATAGGGAATTCTAAACTAACAGGGTACTTGCAGAATGATAACAGATATGATAATAACATAACAGGCATATATCAATGAATAACAATATAATATAAACAACAGGATAAGGTGTCATATCCCACAGGTGAACAGTTATAGATAATAGCTTATATAACAATTTAAATAACTACAGCAGCGTATTTCAATTGTCGTTTCAATTGAAATCAAATTTAATAAATACAAGAACGTTAACCATGAGTGATTTCTCACCATTCATGGCTAGATAGATTTGACAAAGAAATAGGATACGAATCAAGGCACGAATCTCAAAGCAAGGTAAGATTGAACTTGAAACGACGAACGAAACTGAAAGCTTGAAATTGACGAAATCAAATCAAACTGATTGACGAAGATCGACGGTGTAATTGAACATATATATATATATATACACATACTATATACTATATACAAATCATATACCTCTTAAAATTTAAAATAAACACATAACTTTCAATATATATACACACACACACACACACATAACTTTCAAAATCTATATACACACACACACATATAAATAAGAAAAATTGCAAATTTAAAACTTACCCATGTATATATATAAATATATAGATTCAATATTTAATTTAAAACTTATATTAAAATAAAGATCTATACATAACAATTTTATAAATTTTGCTTCTTACAAATTATCTGATATACATATTTCACTATTTTCACAGCTAACCGCACGATTGCCTTATACAACAATACACACACACATACACACACACAATAATAACCATATATACAGACCTCATTAACATATAAACCCAACAGCGACTAACATAAACTTTATATTATAAACATATTATTTAACTAACATATATATACACACACACACACCCCTACGTATATAACAGTAGAGAGTAAAACAAAGGAACAAAACAGCTTATACAAAATATATTAAGACATTGAAACTGTACTATATATACAAACTCATATAACACTTCAAATAACCGATCTATATAAACTATATATATACTTACCTAGGTATATATAATACCTTAATTTATAAAAATATATACATATACTACTTAAATAGATCAAATATAAAATAGACTGATAAATGTAATAAACTAGTAGTAATATATATAGACGTACAAAGTAACAGAAAATCTTTGCAATCTGGGCATATCACATTAAAAGTACTATATACAACAACAAATATATATATATATATATATATATATATACAATATACATACAGGAATCCAAACCTACGTACAACTTAACATATATAACTGTAATATAAATATTTATATTATTACTAAGAAAAAATGAAACAGAGGCAAGCTCGGCTACTAACTAAATATACTTATATAAATTAATATATATATATATATATATAAATCTAGGATTTAATAAATAAAATATATATGTTTAATGATGTATACAAGTTTCTGTAATATTTGTGTGTGTGCACGCAGCACATGCATGGTTCGAATACCCTCACATTTTATATGTGTGCGCAACCTTACATACAAGCAATATAGAAATGCAATCAAGTAATATAAAATAATATATCATATGCATGACCCACATATGTATATAATATACATAAAGTTCCATATAAACATAGAGAAAGGAAAAACAAAATTTCCAGCAAAATCAAATTCCAAAACAAAAATCTACAAATCCTAGATTTCAATAAGCTTATGTTATAACCATATATATAACTCAAGTAAACATATATATAATTTACAAATAAATATGTAAAATTTATAGACTATATATATATATATATAAATCGAGGGTTAACAAAATATACATATAAAACATATAGAGTTTGTAACAAACAATTGGAAAGTTGAAACATGCGTAAGAAATTGACATATAATTCAATAGGCCGAGACATGTATATGCATATCAATACCAAATCTACACAGGCTTATGTATATATAAATCTACCGTAAGGTAAACATACATAAGGCTTATACTTATATATGTAACATAGAATACGTAGGATTTAAATAAACAGCAGAACTAATATATAATATATGCCTGATATACATTGCATATACATATTAGAATTATACGCATATACCTTATGTGGATTTGGGAATGAAGAAAGTGGGTGGCCATAGGTTGCTCGCTGGAGGTTGACGCGGAGGGAGGGAAGAAGGCGAGGGTGAAACATGTGCTGGAGAGGTCAACTTTGTGGAGTGCGATTGGTGGAGAGGGTTTTACTGTGTGGTGGGGTTTCGGTGAATGGAAAAAGGAAGGGAAGGTTTGCTACAGGGAGCAAGTGATGTGCTTGGGAAGAATTTTAAGGTGGGAGAAAGAACATGGTTCGGTAGAGAAAAGGAATGGAGGGGGATGGGAAGTGACAACAAATATGTGAAGTTCTGGATTATAAAAGAAACGGAGTTATAAAGGCAAATAAAAGTGAACTGTTCAAATTTTATAAATACGAACGTATGTAAGTTTTATACGTTCAAATTTTCGAAACGGTATGCGTGGCAACAGTCAAATTTTAGTAAATGATGAAGTAAATGTTAGAAATGAAGGCTAGTGGCTATTTTATTCCGGCCGTTTGAAATTCGAATGGACATAACTATCAAAAGTGTAAAAGCGGTACTAATTTAGTTAATCATTTTCACGGATTTCACCGCGTACCGGGCTCTAAAATACACAAATGAATATACCGTGGAGATCAGCATGACGAGACGATCAAAATGGTATACAGATATTAGTGGTACGATCATCCTATCAAAAGTCGATATGGTACTGAAAATGCTGCAAATTTGTTGAAAATAAGATGAATGAGGCTAGAGAAGTCAAAATTTGGCGAACGAAATATGATGACTCACTCAGAAGATGATTTACAAATTTATTATGTAAAAATATTCAGGTTTGAAAAATATTTTATTATCATCTAATATGGACCGATTTGAATTTAAATAAAATTACACAATAAAATAAACTTCCACATTATTTGCTAAAATTTTACCATTTGTTATGCTTAAATATACGTAATTCAAATATTAAATTTTTATTTCCAAATTCAATTATTTAAAATTTCATAAAATTTCAATTAATTGTGTTAATAAAACCAATAAAATTTTCTGGTGGTTACTGTAATGTACGATTAGGAGTTATATATGACACATAATCAATAGCCCATTATTTATCATTAACGGGCACTACAATTTGTCGGGCACCTCCCAAATTGTAGTAACATGGTACATGATTATAACACTCTTAGAGGAATTTATAAAATCATTGCATCTATTTTAGCAATTTAAAGAGATGTAGAATATAGTGGAAGCCTTACTAGAAAAATTATAATAAACTATTCAAATAAAAATAGATGTAATATTATACTAATACACTTTAATAAATTTTGAAGATGTAATTGATAAAATTGTTTATTGATTAAAACATATTTAGTGAAATGAATTAAATATTCTTAAAGATTGTAAAGATATATTTACTTCCAATAAATCTTTTGACGGGTTATCATTTCAAGGCCCATGCAAGAGCTGAATTCTACAACTATTTAAAATTTCTGAACCTTGGCTACTTGTAAATTTGTCGGTTACTGTGTGTTGTTTACGATGAGCATGAACACTAAAGAAAATATAAGAATATGGATATTGGATCCATATTTGATCACTTACAAAAAGTTGTATGCTGAATTTTTGTATTCCATAAGATAAGGAATTTTAATATAAAAATTGGTTGAAATAAGTAAGTAAACTATAGTAGATGGCTATGTGCTTAATGTGATTGTGTACATTGAGATGCTTATTAAGATGGAACAACTCCAAATCAAGAACTACAGATAGATCTTATTCTTAGACTATTGAACTGTTTGTTTGATTTATATATATATATATATAAATGTTTATTCATAATATTGATGATGTTTATGACGATTTTAAATTTGTCTACATTTTGATATTCATGAATGCATATAATATTACTATACCTTTAACATGTAATTATTTATTTATTGTGTTTCTCTTTTATATTGTTAGGAGTTTGATAGCTTAGCAACTGATAATAGAGTTATTCGTTTTACTTACAACATATATTAGAGATATTTAAGGCCGTGCGCTAACTTAAACCTATGGATTACCCATAATCATGTTGTGTACTTCAAATATTATCCTAGCAAGCTTATCTACTAGTAGACATTCGTTTCTTGACATCTTTGATTGTCAAAAATAAATAGATATTGATGAAGAGAAGAATAGTTGGACGTAACTTCTAATAGAAATAATGATGTGGTGAATCCTTTTCTAGCACCTCTTTTTGAAAGGATATTCTAATAGTTTTTTAGAAGCCATTATGAATATAATTAAACGAACTTATTTATCTCATTATTGTGCACCTATTTATTTATTTGTTAGGTTAAGTAATTAATGTGACTGATATGGAAAAAGAGCTTTTTGAGCATTTGAGATCTGAGTATTTTATGTAGCTCTATTGTATTGGTTTATGATGTATATTGTAATTGTACACAGTTTAAAATTTTAACTGGAGACATTTGTGTAACATCCTCCTACTTGAAGACTCAAAACTAATGGCTGGGGATGTTACAGTCATCCATAATTATTAATCCTCGGCGATCAAATACGGCGACATTAGATACATTGATACACAGAAACACAAGAATATGGAAAAAAATTAAATAGCAAACAAATTCCACATTCCATTTTAAAATATTCCAAACTGAGTACATAATCCAAATTTGCAGACCATGTTCAGTAAATATAGTAACTTTTAGTAATTACTTTCTAACAACTTGCCTATTTGTAAACTATTAATTGGTTGTCATAAAAACTTTTCAAATATTTTACCTTTAAAACCGTCGCATTAATTCTGATCCAATATCAAAGGATTTTAACGTTAAAATCATTCCATATAACCAAAACCGACGTTTTGCAGAAAAGCCCTTCTTTTAAAGTAGTTAATTTCCCCAATTAAAAGAATTGGAAAAAATCCTCAAAAATCACAAAAAATCTATTTCATCATGTAATCAAACAAACTAAAATTTTAGATCCATTATCTTCCTGAAATTCTTGAAATAAATTTTAAACTCAATTATATCATATCTTTCATCAAAAATTCAAAATAAAATTTCCATAGTTTGGAAAATTTTGAAAATTAAAACCCATCTTCCAAATCATGTTTTATTTAACAGAATTTTTTTCTATGGCGATCTGAAATCATATATTCTCGTTTTCATGGAATAAACCAAGCAAATTCATGTGCTTATGAATTAAAACAAATCATCATAATACAACTTAAGCATATCATCATCCATTTTATCACAAAAACGTATTTAAATCATAAATCTGAAACCATATAATCATAGAAGAAAGTAGAGATGGTAGGAGATTATTATTCGACTTATACTTAGTAAGGAATTTGAGATTTGTTGTTGATTAATCCTCCCTAGCTTTTGATCCTTAGCTTTAGATTAAAATTCCTCTTTTCCTCCTTGATAATAGCCTGCTTAGTTTAGGTTTTAGAATTGTATTTGTGATCATGAGAAAATGAGGTGTGAATGGACAAAAATGAGAAGTTATAGCCATGTGTAATAAATTGGCAAATTTACAAATATGACCATGTGTAGTTTAATTAACCTTTAAACTAATTTAAAGCCCATTTACTTTGTTAATAAGCACGGCCCTATTATGTAATTTATTCAAATCTCAGCTTTCTTATTATCATTATTCTATTTAATTTATCTAATTAAATTATTTTGAGTAATGTTATCAATAATTAGGGATGTTACAGGCTCCCCCCTTAAAAAATTTCGTCCTTGAAATTCAATAAGGACTAAATACTAAATATAGCAATCATCTATAATAACTCCTAAATACCGTACTATTCTAACTGACTAGCAATTATCTATATAAATCGAATATAGACATACCCTCAAAGAAAATCAGGATAAGTATCTCTAATCTTGTCCTCTGTCACCCAAGTACAGTCCTTCTCGTTGTCTCTCCATTGAACTTTTACTTACTCGATTGTCTTGTTCCTTAATATTTTCTAATCTCTTATTTTAACCCGAACTGGTTGTCTAATAAAAGTTAAATTAGGCTCTCCCACTAAGCTATCCAAACCTGTCTAAGGAATAGTAATCTCTGGATCATGCACATACCTACGAAGATGAGATACATGAAATACATTATGGACACCTGTCAAACTGCTCGGCAACTCTATTCTTTATGCGTGCTTTCCAATCCTTTCTATAATCTGTAAAGGACCTACATACTTTGGGGCTAACTTCCCTGACTTTCCAAATTGTATCATACCCTTCATAGGTGATACCTTAATGAAAACCTTATCTCCAACTGAGTATTCTAGGTCCTTACGTCTCTTATCCTTGTAGCTCTTCTGTCTTGACTGAGCTTCCTTTATCCTTTCACAGATTAACTAAATCTTCTCAGATGTCTCTCTAACCAAATCTGGTCCTAAGACTAATCTGTCTCCAGTCTCCAATCAACATGATAGTGATTTGTATGGTCTTCCATAAAAATCTTCAAATGGCACCATTCCTATAGTAATATGGTCACTATTATTATAGGAAAACGCAACCAAATATAGGCGATCTTCCCAAGATCCAAAGTCCAATACACAAGCTCTCAATAAATCTTCGAATACCTTATTCACTCTCTCTGTCTGTCCATCTATCTGAGGATGATATGCAATACTCATATTAAGCTTGGTACCCATTACTTCCTGTAAACTTTTCTAGAATTCACTAGTGAACAGTGCATCTCTGTCACTGACTATACTATTAGGAACTCCATGCAGTCTTACTATGTTCTTCAAGAACATCTTAGCTAAACATAGGTGCCTTTCTGGTTGACTAACTAGAATAAAATGGGAACTCTTGGTCAACCTGTCCACTATAACCCATATACTTTCATTGCCTCTATTTGACCTTGGCAACCCATCTACAAAATCCATGCAAATTGAATCTCGTTTCCAAACTGGAATCTCTAAAGGCTGTAGTAACCCACTTTGTTTCTAATGTTCAGCTTTCACTTGTTGACTGTTTGCACACTGTCTAACCCACAAGCCAACATCCCTCTTCATGTCTCTCGAATAGAAGCTCCTCTTCATATCTTGATACATCTTGGTTCCTCTAGGATGAATCGTAAACTTGGATCGATGACAATCTCCAAGAACCTCTTTCCTCAAGTTCTCCTCATTTGGAACACACAACCGTCCCTTCTTTCTTAGCCACCCTCTTTGGTCAAGGCTAAAACCCTTTAAATCATCAATATCCATTCCAACCTCAAGTCTTCTGATCCTTTCAGCTAATACTGGATTCTCCTTCTGCTTCGAAGTAATTTTCTCAAACAATATTGGGCGAACTTCTAAATAAGACAATCTGGCGGTATTCTAGCTAGAATTAGCAGTCGATCTTAACTACACATCACAACTGACTAAATTTTTCTACTCCACCCACATAGCTTACACCACATTATGATGTTTCCAGTTAAGAGCATCAGCCGCCTTATTACCTTTTCCTGGTGCATACTCTATACCAAATTCATATGTAGCCAAAAAATCCAACCACCTCGGCTATCTCATATTCAACTCCTACTGAGAGAACAAATACTGTGAAGACTTATGATCGGTATATTACTCAAATCTCTCCCCTAAGAGATATTGTCTCCAAATCTTCAATGTGAAGATCACAGCTACCAACTCCAAATCATGAGTGGGATATCTAACTTCATGCAGTCTAAGTTGCCTAGATACGTCGGCAATGACTTTACCATTCTGCATCAACACCGCTCCTAATCCAGTTCCACATACATGAGTAAACAATACAAATGTGATGTCCCAGAAATTTGGGCAATACTTATTTAATAATTTCATTAATAATTATTTTAAAATGTGGAATGTTGATTTAATAATCTAATTCAAACAGAAATTATCTTTTGAAAACTAATAATTATTTATTTTGTTAAATGATATTCTTTTCAAAATTTATAATAATGATAACTTTTATATTTGGGAATTTATTCTTTTCAAAAGTTAAAAATATTTAAATGATAAAGTTATCTTTCTAAGCTTATTTAACGGATATTTTATTTGTAATGTACATATGTGTATACATTATAAATAGAGAATTTGATTTTTTATATTTAAATTTTAATTTAATAAGAATATTTTCAAATTATTATATATATATATAGATGTATAACTTGTGAATTGGTTAATTTGATTTAAATTAGTATTGAAAACTTTTCAAAAGTTTGATTAAAAATCTATCTTATATTTTCAGAAGAAATTTAAGTAAATATTTATTTTGTTTAAAAGTATAATAGTTTAAATTGTATTTCATACTAAAGTTTATTTTGTTTTATTTTAAAAATTGTTTTCTTTTGAAATAGACTTAGTTCATTTACAATAGAGTATAATATTTAGGTTTGAAATTTTGAAATAAAATTTAATTCACTGTTCTTTTTCTTTTTAAATTTTCTTTCTTGAAAATTTAGTTTTAAAAATATTATTTTAAAAATATTCAAATAAACATTAAAATGTGTAATTTTATAAAAGAAAGTTTACGTATAAACATTTAAAGGCTAAATATGAATAAACATATAAAAACATGTTAAATTAAATTAGGAAATTTATTTTTATATTAAAATTGTACAAGTTTTAAGCTTTTAACTTATAGAGAAGACACTTGTAATTAATCTACAAACTAAAGTAACATGTGGCAATATTAATTTATTTTTGAAATTAATTATTATAGATAAGAAAACTTAGCAAATTCATTTAGTTCAAACAATTTTCTTCAAATTGAAAAAAAATGAAATCAGATTTTAAAAGAAATCTTCAAAACCAAATACAATTCATGTTTTAAAATCTGTAAACAAAATCTGCAAAAAACCAAATACAATAAAAATCTGCACAATAATCTGTTCAATCTTCAAAATCTGTAATCTGTATGAGATCAACTTCAAACTCTAGCAAAAGAAGAATGGAGTTTAGCTGCAAATGATCAATCAACAGCAAACACCAGAATCAACTAATAAATCAGCTAGTAATTCAACAATCAAATTGGAAGTAGAACCCGGATTTCAGCAAGCAATGCAAATCAGGCTCCAGGAAAATGATAATGCTTCTCTGCTTCTTCAATAATAATTAAATGTGAGTAAAACTTCTATTTTTTAAAGACAGTTCCTTCTTTTTAAAATCAATTCTAAATAAGTTTCCAGTACTCAAGTTTCAAATTGTTATTCTAAAAAAAAAATCAAACAGCAATGAATTAAACTGCGGTGCCTTCATTTTTTTTAAGGTGAATAACTTCAAAAAATTTAAAGGAACTTTAATTTATCTATTGCATGTAGACTAATAGAAATAAGCATGTTTGTTTGATTGTATTGTGATGATGTTCTGTGGGTATATGTATAAATATACATATGTGTGTGATGCCAGGTATCTGCATACCTGATTCTGTTTTTAAACTAATATTTTTAATAAAAATCCATTTCCACATGATTTGATTTCAGTTGGAAATTGTTATGTAAACAAAAATCTTCTGTTTAGTATAGATTTAAGTTTATAAATTATAATTTAGTTAAATTAAAAAAATCTATTGTCTCTGGTACAATAATAACAGCCATTATTGAAAATAAGACAAATATCAAATATCTTAAATTATTGTAACAGATTCATAACTTGAATGCATGTAGGAAATCATGATTTCTAAAGAAAAAATCATTTTTTAGTTAACTGTGGAATGGGCATTTTTGGATTGAACAAAATAGGGTTTTTTGGTTTTTCTGTTTGCCTAGTGATTTTGGGTTGTTGTGGTGCTTCCTGGAGGTAGAGGACTGATAGGAGAATGGGGGAAATTTATTAGGTGGATGGTCAGAGGTGGTTGGCGACCGTGGTTGCCCATTACAGGTTTCTAGCCCTAGTTTGCTGATGGTCGAAGTTTCGTAGCTTCTTGTTATCTGTGGTGCTTCGAGTGAGGTAGGGTTTTGGGAATTTGCATAGGGGACGTAGATGGAGAGTTGGCCAGAGTCGTGGGTTCTCTGATGATCGGAGATGTGATCGCGAGTGGTTGACAGGTTTGGGAATGTGTTGCTGGGTGATGTTTCCAGATTGGCTTGGATTACTCGATTTCAATTTCGAGCTGCAGTGGAATATCTGATGGTCGTCAACATGTCAGAGGTTGGTCGGCGACTTGGTGAAGAGGAATATGGTGGCTGGAGATCGCCAGAGTGCCGGTGCATATGCACCGTGCATATGTAAGTTCTGATGAACTTTTGGGAATGTGCAGGAGATGTGACTCGAAGATTCACTCGGGTAGATCGTGTAGTTACTCGAAGGAGATTAGGGTTTTTCTCGAAGTTATTATTGAGGGGTCTCGGGTTATGTTGGCATCAGGTTTTTATAACCTGTCAGTATGCAGTTTTTAAATTTAATGAAATTCAAATTTTAAAGTAGGATTTAAATAGGGATTTACATTCAAAGTTTAAGTTGGATTTGATTCAAATGAACTTTTAAATCCAAAGTTTTAAAATAGGAGTTTTTAAATTTTAAGCAAGATTTAAATTAAGTTTTAAAATCAAGTCTAAATATAGTTCAAGTTTACTTTGAATTTAAATCTCGAATTTAAATCATTTTTGTAAATTTTAAAATATTGAACAAGTTTAAATGTTTAGGGAAGTTTTTAAAAATGAATTTGATTTCAAATAAATGTTTAATCTGGAAAGACTTTTTTCTTTAATATTTGAATAAAAAATTATGATGTGTTTAACTTAAATTTAAAAAATTTAAATAATCAATTTATTTTTAAAAAGCTTGATTTCTTTCCATAAAATTAAGTAATTTAGTTTTAAATTTTCTTATATAAATATCTTATATAAGTAATGAATGTTCTTTATTTTTAGTTTAAGGTTTATAAATTTATTTAAATTTTGGATAAATGTTTAAAACATTTAAAATCTTAAAATGGAATTTGAATTGAATTTAGATATGTATTGTTTTAAATACATTTGAATGTTAATGAAGTCATTAATAAGTAGATGAATTATTTTAGAAATAATTAAGGTGATAAAGAATTTACTTATTTATTTGATCTAAATAATGTTTTAGATTAATTTATAATTAGAGATGATTAATGATAATTAATCTAAGATAAATTTCTTAAGTAAGTAACTAAAGAAAATGTTGTTAGTCAATAATGATAATTATCTAAGGATTATTAATTAATTAATTAATGTGATTAATTTTGATAATTAATTAGATTAATTAATTGAAGATAATCAATTATAAATTGTTAAGCATAATTACTTGATGAAGTAATTAAGGGATTAATTACTTATTGTAATTAATTATGATAATGTGATTTGTTTAAGTTAATTAATTTAGTTTAATTAATTTAAGAAATCATTTGATGGTTTAATAAGAGTAATTACTTAAATGTAACTAATGGAGCATGATTACTTAGGGAAGTAATAAATGATAATTATTGCAATGTAATTAGTGAGAGATAATTTTAATGAAGTAATTTGGTAATTACTTTTGTAATTAATCAAGGGATTAATTAATGAAGATAATTAATTATGGAAAAATTAATTTGTTAATGAGTAATTAAGGGTAGTTAATTACTGGATTGAATATTAATCAAGGGTGATTAATATTTATTTTTAAATTTTAGATTAATTACTAAATGTAATGAATTTTAAATAAAGTAATTAATTTAAATATAAAGTAGAGATCATTAATTAATATAATTAATGATGTAATTAAGAATTGTTTAATTAAGTAATAATTAATTAAGCGATTAATTAATGAAATTAATTAAGGATAAATGTAATTAATTATAGTTAATTAATAAATGAAGTAATTAAATGTTAATTACTTATAATTAAGTTTAATTAATTTTGTGAAATTAATTAAAGAATAATTACTCATTGTAATTAGAGAATGATAAATCCAAGGTGTTTAATCAAGTTGAATACTTAGAAAATGATTAATTAACTAGGTTAATTAATTAATGGACATATAAGCAGGATTTATAGATGTGGTAATTAATTTAATTTACTTTAAATTAATTTAAGATAGAAGTAATTAATTTAATCCATTTCAAATTAATTATATATGGAGGTTAATAAATCTTTGCTTATGGTTGATATTGATATTTCATTGGATGGTTGTGATCTCAGTAATGAGATGAGTAGTATCTGTATGATATGGATGCTTAGTTAAAGTATGATAATATGGATTATCTGTTTGTGATGATTATTTGTTTACGATTATGATACAGATAATCCGTTTATGATGAGAATGTGATTATCTATTGTGATTTGTAATTTATCTATCTGTGTGTAATAGATAATGATGAATTGAATTAATTGTTCAAACTAAATTCACTTGGACATTAAGATGGCGTTTGGATTTCGAAGAGATCGGGATCGGGTTTCCAAATTTGGAATTCTGAAAACCACATCGATCCAAATTAAACGTTAGGTCGTGAATCTCAAGTGAAGATGAAGATTCAGAGTGCAAGGGTTATCGTCGTTAACTCTGAGGGTGATTCCAAAATGAGTGTAACAAGATAATGCTTCGGTTTCGTTCGAACCCGGAACGAACTTGTATGGATTGAATGCTTTTAGAACATCGTCAGGTGGATGATGAGCATTCTAAGATTGATGTGTCCTATAAATGTAATCGTAGCCTCAAGCCTCATCAACCAGGAATGACTAAAACAAGGGAGGTGCAGCAAGGATAAGTGGGTCATGCCCAAGTAGGACGAGATTTACCCTTGTCTAGAGGTCCCTTTTTATTTCGGTTGTGTGGCAGTTGGCGACGACCAATCTGTGGGGTGGTCTTGTTCGGAACTGTTCGGTAAGGAATGGTTCCGGCTTTGAGTTGCAGGGGATTTGGAGTGATCCTCGGTACGGTGATCTAGGCCACGTACTGTGACGGGCGGTACCTCCGTAGCTCTGCCACTGATGGAATCCAAAATCCAATAAGTGCCTGTATGGTTTTGATTGTGCCCAACTATGTTGGAACGTGAGATGTAAGCATTCCAGCTATTTCTGTATTTTATTTTGAAAACCCTAGACACTATTATAATATCACTGGATTTCCTATCAAACGTTTTAGTTAGAGTAAGGTAAAAACTTTTTCATGTTTATGTGTGGGAAGTCTTATGTGATACCCTTGTTTTCAAAAGATTTTCTAAAGTTAAGCAACTTTTAAACCCGTTTGCTCACACCAAACCCATGTCTGACCCAAGTGTTTATTTTCTGTTTTATTAAACTCTTGGGCACTCATATTATGTATGAGTAGTCAAGTGATTCAGGATTGCTTTGACGAGTTCTGGAGGAAATATGGAGCAGGAGGCTTCATCGTGTAGATATATATAGTGGTTCCGCTGTGTTTGAGTTATATCTATTTTCTCTAATGTACTTGAATTGTAATAACTAAACAGGTGTTTATAACTGTCTAGTTTGTGTTGTATTAGCTGTCTAACTCTGATATATATAATACTATGTAATGTTTTATGTGATATAATATAATTTATTCGTTCCGCTGTGAGATTCATGTTGTTTGTTTCTTTCTTTTCTATCTTTTCTCTTTTCTATCCCTTTCTTTCTTCTTAATGATGTGTCTTTCTATAGAATGAAAGACGTGTTGTTACATTATGGTATCAGAGCGTTAGGTTGAGCGAATACCTAGGCTCTGGAGTGATGTCCTTTTCAAGAGAGCGCATTTGTAATTTTGAATATATATATATATATATATATATATATATATATATATATATTTCTACCTATTTGATTGGGTTACCTGTTCGGGTTTTCCAATATAAGTTCTAGAGCTAGATAGGATAGTGGTATGTGTAACACAACTACCAATGGTTGGAGTCCGAGTGTTTGAGGTTGGAAGTGAATCTGCTAGAGCAGTATTGGGCATCTTGAGTAGTTTAACAGTTTGGTGTGAAGGATTTCACCGATCTCTAAAGGAAATCTTTTTAAAGTTCAGTGTTTATATTTGGATTGTAAGCTTGGTTGCACTCGTGTGAGTGGATTTTCTTGAGTATGGATCAGTTGGAAGTACCGAAGCCAGCGATGGTATCTTGGCAACCTTAGGAAGGAGTTCTGTCTGTATTTGAGTTTGAAACTCAGGTTGGCAGAGTGTTTTGTGCTTGGTTTGAAGTTGAGTTTCCTTAGGGATATCTGTCTACTGAAGGCTCTATTGTGGAAGTGGCTGGTGTAGCTTTGTGATTCAATGAGCTTTTGGATAAGAAAGTCTTTGGCAGCAGTAGCAGTTTGGAGGTGTTGAGTGTGCTATCAGGATAGTCTCTTGGCTTAGCTGTATCCTAGAGGTGGAGTCCGGAAGCGGTAAAGTGGCCTGTTTCTTCGATGGTTCAGAAGTCTTTGTGATTCTTTTGTCAGTAGGCCGGCCAAATGGTGAAGCTTGTCCATTTCTTCTGGAAGCTCAGCTGGGTGTGTTGTTTGTGGTTGGAGGTGGATCACTAGTTTCTTCTTTTGGTTAGAAGGCTTAAGCTGTTCTAAATGTTGAAGAGAGAATGGCTGATCTTAACTGAGTAGAATCGCAAAAGTGACTTGCGATGGTTCGAAAGTTCTCTGAGTAATTTTTGTTTGGATTGAAGCATCTCTAGAGGATGTTTGAGTTATCGAAGTGGTTTGGTATTTTTCTAGGTATCTTCGAAGGAGTAAAGATTTGCATCTGCATCGAGAGATTGAATTTTGTATCGATTTGGTTCTTGGAGCTTTACCGGTGGTTCAGCTTAGTAGGAGGCTCTTTGAGAGAGAGGTCTGTTTAAGCTGGCAGGATTGATCGGATCTAGTTTCTGATTGAATTTTTGCTATGGTGTTGTGACCGAAATCGGATAGGTCACTGAGATTTTATGAAATTTGATGAATAATGTTTCCGTAGTGGATTGATCAAGTTTGTACTTGTGTTCATCAACAGCATTCTCAAATAAGAGTTGTGCAGCGGAAGCATAGTGGCAGCTATTCCAGAATAGAAGCAACACCGATTCATTGGGAATTTGAGTTTTGTCTTGGATCAGAGGATTTCTATAGGGAATTTATTTTGAATCTGGAGGCTTGATTGTCTTATGCATCTGTTCTGTTTTCAGAATAGGAGTAGTATGTTTGAAGTCTTTTGATATTTGTGTATTAGAGTTTGTGTGGTGGATTTTGATGGATATTGGGAGAACCATTTTGTTAAGTAGGATCTGGAGATCGTTTATTTCTTTGTCTAGATTTGTCCCGTGAAGCATCTACGAAGATTGGATTGATCTAGAAGGTTGAAGGCAGCTAGGATCGACGGGAGAGATTTGTGGATAAGTGTATTGGATCTTTCTGTTTTGTCTTAAGGGTTAAGTATTTGGTCTACATGATTGAATTTTCAGTTCGGATGGCTGGAATTTGTTATGTTTTTCATGTATCTATGAGGGAGTACGTGTATGGTCTATCACTGGTTTTAGAATCAGTTATTCTGAGAGATTTGAAAGTTGATCAGGACTTGTCTGTGGTCCAGTATCCTGTTTAGATTTGTAGATCTAAATACGTAGGAGCTTTAGATCTGAGTGGTGTAGCTAGTTTAGATTCTGTAGGGCGAGTGTCCCAGTGTTTGTACCTGGGAAACTCTAGGGAATCCTATCCAGAATTTTGTCTGGATAGTTAGAATTGTTTGTTTGAATTGGTTGCTATGGTTACTAGCATTTGGTTAATAGCATGTGTTTGCTATTTTAAAATTAAAATCAGTATGGGATTATTAAATTATCTTTGTTTTTAGGGATGAAATTCTTTTAAGGGGGGAGGAATGTGATGTCCCGGAAATTTGGGCAATACTTATTTAATAATTTCATTAATAACTATTTTAAAATGTGGAATATTGATTTAATAATCTAATTCAAACAGAAATTATCTTTTGAAAACTAATAATTATTTAGTTTGTCAAATGATATTCTTTTCAAAATTTATAATAATGATAACTTTTATATTTGGGAATTTTATTCTTTTCAAAAGTTAAAAATATTTAAATGATAAAGTTATCTTTCTAAGATTATTTAACGGATATTTTATTTGTAATGTATACTTTAAATATTAAAAAATCTATCTTATATTTTCAGAAGAAATTTAAGTAAATATTTATTTTGTTTAAAAATATAATAGTTTAAATTGTATTTTATAATAAAAGTTTATTTTGTTTTATTTTAAAAATTGTTTTCTTTTGAAATAGACTTAGTTCATTTACAATAGAGTATAATATTTTGGTTTGAAATTTTGAAATAAAATTTAATTCAATGTTCTTTTTCTTTTTAAATTTTCTTTCTTGAAAATTTAGTTTTAAAAATATTATTTTAAAAATATTCAAATAAACATTACAATGTGTAATTTTATAAAAGAAAGTTTACATGTAAACTTTTAAAGGCTAAATATGAATAAACATATAAAAACATGTTAAATTAAATTAGGAAATTTATTTTTATATTAAAATTGTACACGTGTGAAGCTTTCAACTTATAGAGAAGACACTTGTAATTAATCTACAAACTAAAGTAACATGCGACAATATTAATTTACTTTTGAAATAATTATTATAGATAAGAAAAATTAGCAAATTCATTTAGTTCAACCAATTTTCTTAAAATTGAAAAAAAATGAAATCAGATTTTAGAAGAAATCTTCAAAACCAAATACAATTCATGTTTTAAAATCTGCAAACAAAATCTGCAAAAAACCAAATACAATAAAAATCTGCACAACAATCTGTTCAATCTTCAAAATCTGTAATCTGTATGAGATCAACTTCAAACTCTAGCAAAAGAAGAATGGAGTTTAGCTGCAAATGATCAATCATAATCAAACACCAGAATCAACTAATAAATCTGCTAGTAATTCAACAATCAAATTGGAAGTAGAACCCAGATTTCAGCAAGCAATGCAAATCAGGCTCTAGGAAAATGATAATGCTTCTCTGCTTCTTCAATAATAATTAAATGTGAGTAAAACTTCTATTTTTTAAAGACAGTTCCTTCTTTTTAAAATCAATTCTAAATAAGTTTCCAGTACTCAAGTTTCAAACTGTTATTCTAAAAAAGAAAATCAAACAACAATGAATTAAACTGCAGTGCCTTCATTTTTTTTAAGGTGAATAACTTCAAAAAATTTGAAGGAACTTTAATTTATCTATTGCATGTAGACTGATAGAAATAAGCATATTTGTTTGATTGTATTGTGATGATGTTCTGTGGGTATATATATAAATATACATATGTGTGTGATGCCAGGTATCTGCATACCTGATTCTGTTTTTAAACTAATATTTTTAATAAAAATCCATTTCCACATGATTTGATTTCAGTTAGAAATTGTTATGTAAACAAAAATCTTCTGTTTAGTATAGATTTAAGTTTATAAATTATAATTTAGTTAAATTAAAAAAATCTGTTGTCTCTGATACAATAATAACAGCCATTATTGAAAATAAGACAAATATCAAATATCTTAAATTATTGTAACAGATTCATAACTTGAATGCATGTAGGAAATCATGATTTCTAAAGAAAAAATCATTTTTTAGTTAACTGTGGAATGGCATTTCTGGATTGAACAAAATAGGGGTTTTTGGGTTTTTCTGTTTGCCTAGTGATTTTGGGTTGTTGTGGTGCTTCCTGGAGGTAGAGGACTGATAGGAGAATGGGGGAAATTTATTAGGTGGATGGTCAGAGGTGGTTGGCAACCGTGGTTGCCCATTACAGGTTTCTAGCCCTAGTTTGCTGATGGTCGAAGTTTTGTAGCTTCTTGTTATCTGTGGTGCTTCGAGTGAGGTAGGGTTTTGGGAATTTGCATAGGGGACGTAGATGGAGAGTTGGCCAGAGTCGTGGGTTCTCTGATGATCGGAGATGTGATCGCGAGTGGTTGACCGGTTTGGGAATGTGTTGCTGGGTGATGTTTCCAGATTGGCTTGGATTACTCGATTTCAATTTCGAGCTGCAGTGGAATATCTGATGGTCGTCAACATGTCAGAGGTTGGTCGGCGACTTGGTGAAGAGGAATATGGTGGCTGGAGATCGCCAGAGTGCCGGTGCATATGCACCGTGCATATGTAAGTTCTGATGAACTTTTGGGAATGTGCAAGAGATGTGACTCGAAGATTCACTCGGGTAGATCGTGTAGTTACTCGAAGGAGATTAGGGTTTTTCTCGAAGTTATTATTGAGGGGTCTCGGGTTATGTTGGCATCAGGTTTTTATAACCTGTCAGTATGCAGTTTTTAAATTTAATGAAATTCAAATTTTAAAGTAGGATTTAAATAGGGATTTACATTCAAAGTTTAAGTTGGATTTGATTCAAATGAACTTTTAAATCCAAAGTTTTAAAATAGGAGTTTTTAAATTTTAAGCAAGATTTAAATTAAGTTTTAATGTCAAGTCTAAATATAGTTCAAGTTTACTTTGAATTTAAATCTCGAATTTAAATCATTTTTGTAAATTTTAAAATATTGAACAAGTTTAAATGTTTAGGGAAGTTTTTAAAAATGAATTTGATTTCAAATTAATGTTTAATCTGGAAAGACTTCTTTTCTTTAATATTTGAATAAAAAGTTATGATGTGTTAAATTTAAAAAAGTTAAATAATCAATTTATTTTTAAAAAGCTTGATTTCTTTCCATAAATTTAGTAATTTAGTTTTAAACTTTTCTTATATAAATATCTTATATAAGTAATGAATGTCCTTTTTTTTATTTTAAGGTTTATAAATTTATTTAAATTTTGGATAAATGTTTAAATAGTTAAACATTTTAAATCTTAAAATGGAATTTGAATTAAATTTAGAAATGTATTGTTTTAAATACATTTGAATGTTAATGAAGTCATTAATAAGTAGATGAATTATTTTAGGAATAATTAAGGTAATGAAGAATTTACTTATTTATTTGATTTAAATAATGTTTTAGATTAATTTATAATTAGAGATGATTAATGATAATTAATCTAAGATAAATTTCTTAAGTAAGTAATTAAAGAAAATGTTGTTAGTTAATAATGATAATTATCTAAGGATTATTAAGTAATTATTGATAATTAATTAGATTGATTAATTGAAGATAATCAATTGTAATTTGTTAAGCACAATTACTTGATGAAGTAATTAAGGGATTAATTACTTATTGTAATTAATTATGATAATGTGATTTGTTTAAGTTAATTTATTTAGTTTAATTAATTTAAGAAATCATTTGATGATTTAATAAGAGTAATTACTTAATGTAATTATTGGAGCATGATTACTTAGGGAAGTAATAAATGATAATTACTTGAACGTAATTAGTGAGAGATGATTTTTAATGAAGTAATTTGGGTAATTACTTTTGTAATTAATTAATGAAGATAATTAATTATGGAATAATTAATTTGTTAATGAGTAATTAAGGTAGTAAATTACTAGATTGAATATTAATCAAGGGTGATTAATAATTATTTTTAAATTTTAGATTAATTACTAAATGTAATTAATTTTAAAGAAAGTAATTAATTTAAATATAAAGTAGAGATCATTAATTAATATAATTAATGATGTATTTAAGAATTGTTTAATTAAGTAATAACTAATTAATTAAGTGATTAATTAATGAAATTAATTAAGGATAAATGTAACCAATTATAGTTAATTAATAAATGAAGTAATTAAATGTTAATTACTTATAATTAAGGTTAATTAATTTTATGAAATTAATTAAATACTAATTACTCATTGTAATTAGAGAATGATTAATCAAAGGTGTTTAATCAAGTTGAATACTTAGAAAATGATTAATCAACTAGGTTAATTAATTAATGGACATATATGCAGGATTTATAGATGTGGTAATTAATTTAATCTACTTTAAATTAATTTAAGATAGAAGTAATTAATTTAATTCATTTTAAATTAATTATATATGGTGGTTAATAAATCTTTCCTTATGGTTGATATTGATATTTCATTGGATGGTTGTGATCTCAGTAATGAGATGAGTAGTATCTGTATGATATGGATGCTTAGTTAAAGTATGATAATATGGATTATCTGTTTGTGATGATTATCTGGTTGTGATGATTATCTGTTTGCGATTATGATACAGATTATCCGTTTATGATGAGAATGTGATTATCTATTGTGATTTGTAATTTATCTATCTGTGTGTAATAGATAATGATGAATTGAATTAATTGTTCAATTTAAATTCACTTGGACATTAAGATGGCGTTTGGATTTCGATGAGACCGTGATCGGATTTTCAAATTTGGAATTCCAAAAATCACATCGATCCAAATTAAACGTTAGGTCATGAATCTCAAGTGAAGATGAAGATTCAGAGTGCAAGGGTTATCGTCGTTAACTCCGAAGGTGATTCCAGAATGAGTGTAACGAGATAATGCCTTCGGTTTCGTTCGAACCCAGAACGAACTTGTATGGATTGAATGCTTTCAGAACATCGTCAGGTGGACGAGGAGCATTCTCAGATTGATGTCTCCTATAAAGGTAATCGTAGCCTCAAGCCTCATCAACCGGGAATGGCTAAAACGGGGGAGGTGTAGCAAGGCTAAGTGGGTCATGCCCAAGTAGGACTAGATTTACTTCTGTCTAGAGGTCCCTTTTTATTTCGGTTGTGTGGCAGTTGGCGACGGCCAATCTGTGGTCTTGTTCGGAACTGTTCAGTAAGGAGTGGTTCCTTGTTTGTGCTGCAGGGGATTGGAAGTGATCCTCGGTACGGTGATCTCGGCCACGTACTGTGACGGGTGGTACCCCGGTAGCCCTGCCATTGATGGAATCCAAAATCCAATAAGTGCCTGTACGGTTTTGATTGTGCCCAACTATGTTGGAACGTGAGATGTAAGCATTCCAGCTATTTCTGTATTTTATTTTGAAAACCCTAGACACTATTATAATATCACTGGATTTCCCATCAAATGTTTTGGCTAGCGTAAGGTAAAATTTTTTCCATGTTTATGTGTGGGAAGTCTTATGTGATACCCTTGTTTTCAAAAGATTTTCTAAAGTTAAGCAACTTTTAAACCCGTTTTCTCACACCAGACCCATGTCTGACCCGAGTGTTTATTTTCTGTTTTATTAAACTCTTGGTTACTCATATTATGTATGAGTAGTCAAGTGATTCAGGATTGCTTTGACGAGTTCCGGAGGAGATATGGAGCAGGAGGCTTCAGCGTGTATATATATAGTGGTTCCGCTGTGTTTGAGTTGTATCTGTTTTCTCTGATGTACTTGAATTGTAATAACTAGACAGGTGTTTATAACTGTTTAGTTTGTGTTGTATTAGCTGTATAACTCTGATGTATATAATACTATGTAATGTTTTATGTGATATAATATGATTTATTCATTCCGCTGTGAGATCCTGATATTGTTTGTTTCTTTCTTTTCTCTTTTCTATCCCTTTCTTTCGTTTTAATGATGCGTCTTTCTATGGAATGAAAGGCGGGTCGTTACAACAAATCCTTGGTTTTCCCTTGGAACTACTAACATTGGTGCATTGGTCAACAAATACTTTAACTTGGGGAATGCCTCCCCACATTTTTTGGACCAAAAAAATCTTGCTTCCTTCTTGGTTAGCTTTGTTAAGGGTGCTGCCATCCGCGAGAAATCCTCAATGAATCTCAGGCAGTAGCAGCAAGTCCAAGAAAACTCCCGATCTCTATCACCGTCTCCGGTCTCTTCCAATTATTCATGGCTTCAGTCTAATCTAGATCGACTAATATTCCTTTATCTGAAACCATATGACCAAAAAACCTATCTCTTTCTTCTAAAATGACAATTTGTAAACTTCACCTTTAGCTAATTCTACCTCAGCGTCTCAAGTACCAATCTAAGACGAACTTCATGCTCTCTCTCGTCCTTAGAGTATACTAGAATGTCATCTATAAATACAAGTACAAACCTATCCAAATACTCTTGGAAAAATCGATTAATCAAATCTATGAAGAAAGTAGGTGCATCCGTCAATCCAAATAGTATCACCAACCACTCATATGAACCATATCTAGTCCGAAATATTGTTAAAGGAATACTGTCCTCCGTCACTCTTAACCGATGGAAACATGTCGCCAAATCCGATTAGAAAAACACTCTGGCTCCACTCAGTTGATCAAACATATCATCTATTCTTGGTAAAGGATACTTTTTCTTAATTGTCCTTTCGTTTAACTTACGTTAGTCAGTATACATCTGCAATGACCCATTTGGTTTCTTCATAAACACCACGGCTGCTCCCCAAGACGAACTGTTTAGTCTAATAAAGCTCCTTCCTTCTAGATCCACTAGCTACACCTTTAATTCCTTCATCTCAACAGGTGTCATCCTGGTAGGTGTTCTACTTACGAGTTCAGCTCGTGGTACGAGATCTATTCTAAACTCAACCTCTCTTTTCGGGGGTAGTCCAGTGACTGGCTCAAAGACATCTGCAAACTCTCTTACTATTTGAACCTGACTTGACTCATTTCCTACCTCCATAGCATTAAGCATAGCTCACTAATACTCCGGTCAGTATTCTCCACTGAGAATATCACTTGGTTATGATCATCAGGGTGTCTTAGTGATATTTCTCTATCCTAGCAAAATATTCTAGCCTCATACTTACTCAATTAATCCATACCTAAAATGATCCTGAAATCTACGAAACGATTAACATACAAACTCCACGTAAAGTTGTGACCTAACAAGTCAAACTCTAATCGGTCGCATCTTAATCCTAGAGTTGCATACCCTCTAATCAGATTCACAACCCTTAAGGAAGTAACAAGGTAGGTGGGTTCTAGACATAATCTATCAACTAAACACTAGGATATAAATGAATGTCATGCACATGTACCAAAAAGTACTCTAACTGAAATACTCTAAATCAAAAGCGTACCTTTCATCACAGTCTTTCTCTTACTGCTGCAGTAGGCCTAGCTGGTCGTATAGCAAAAACTTTTCCTTTGTCCTTCCTAACTGGCTCCGGACACTAATTCTTATAATCCCTAACTTGATCACAGTTGAAGCATTTCACAATCTTCTTAATTGCAGCTTTCCTCCCATTTCCTAACCGACATTTATTAGCAAAGTGACCCTTCCTGTCACACTTATAAAAGACTACTTCGGCCTTTGACTTCATGGCAGTGTCACACCTAAATTTCAGCGTTCGAAAATCGACACCCATACTTCACTTGTACTCGAATGCCATAGATTCAACCGTTGAAATTCGACTCATGCCGGAGCTTATAACACATTAAGTACAACAACACAGCAGAAGAAAATGAATAATATATCATTGATACACAACATCCGATACAATAATGATACAATTGAGATATCGATACAAATATCAAAGATAAGATATAGCAGTGGAAAGAGATAAGATAAACTTGAACTCCAAAGAAGGAACTCCAATATCAGCAATCTCCATCTCCAAAGCACCAATCCAGAAATAGCTCGAACTCCCAATCAAGTTGTACTAAGCAAGGTCGGTCCAGAATGTTGAAGAGAAGCATAAAGCGATAGCCGAAATCCAATGGCTGAATGCTACCGAATCAACCCCTACTATTTGATTATCTGAAAATCTCAACTCTAGACTGCCCGTGTGGAAAATTGTGGGCACCTAGAGTTTAGAAAGGGAATAATAAACTCCGAATAAGTCATGAGACTGTTATGAGTAAACAAAAACAGTTTATCTTTAAAGAAAACAACAAAAGAATGAGAAATTTGAAACCGCAATGCTTTTTGGAAAATGAAACTTCCATAAGGCCTCCCGCTACACACACAATGCAAGCACATACTTGGAGGATATTTCTCCTTATGACAGTCAAAAATGCTTGATACACGAAAATCATTTGATATTATTATTTGTGCATAGTGCAGAAAATCTTTCGAAAATATAATATTAATCTTAGCCAGCATAGACATTTCGAACTATGTCTAATATAGCTACCATCTAAATAGTGGGGCACCACCATAAGTAAATGGCAGGTTATACAACTAAAATCGTACAAGGCGCGTATTGAAGATTGGATTTCCAGCAAATGGTCAGGCTAAGGAACTTCCTTAAAAATGGCACGCCTCTGAAGGGATGCCCCCAAGAACCAAAATGGTTTCCTACCAGCACAAGGCTGGGTTATCCCTTCCCGGAAATAACACCTACAGGATATGCCATCCCCGGTCGTAACCAACCTTTATACGAGCACTCGACACCAACAACCACAAAGCAATGTATTTGCAGTAACCACATATGTTAAATATCTGGGCTCTATACCATGATACCATCCTTTTCCAAAAGGAATGGACATACCCTAGGGGCACGACCCCTGAAAACCTTGCCGCAACATTCCAGTTTCGACCATTTCCGGGTTGTGAGGCTCGACGAAGTCTCGTCCATAAAGCTACACTTTTTCACAAACCCTTGCTTTGATCAACAAATGATCAGCAGCACCTCGTGTGCCACATTACCAAAGTGGGAATGTATCACTAGTAACCATCAACTACATAACCTCTGAGCTCATACGTCTCATAGAAAGGTGTTAAGCTAAGAGAATAAATCTCCGCCACCAAACAGAAATGTATTTGATAGAAACCAGCTTTACATCTCAAAGTGTAATGTCAAACACGCATCCATACAAGTCTGTTCTGGGTTCGAACAGAACCAAAGGCACTTCTAAAGAGTCCTTGCAAATCCGGATAATCCTTAATCACATCCAGACTCCCCATCACAAAGGAAGATCAAATCTCTATACCGAGGATCAGCCGGTGCAGAGACATTCGACTGGTTATCTTTTCGTTTTCGAAAATATTCGGTCTTCACCACCGGTCTTCAAATGCTATCCATAACGTCGTATCATTATTCGGAATGGGTTATATGACACAAAGGACCTGTCCCGGCTAAACCGAATAATGAGCGCAATATTTAAAAATATATGGATATTGGGATCCCAGTTAAGTCACAACTTATTACCCAAAACTTTTCATCAAATGATTTAAACAAATTATCATTTCAAATCTTTGAACAAAAAGATTCACTTCACAAAGTTAACCAAACTTTCACAAAGATTCATTCGTAGCCTTTCAAAACAAATCCATTTCAAATTGGATTAACTCTTCCAATCTTTAAATTAAAGATTCAATTCATAGCTTTCAAAACAATTCCTATTTCAAATCTTATGTATAAAAGATACGCCATTTAAAATCCTCTTTAATTTCAAAACAAGGTCCAACCATCTTTCACAAAGATTCATTCATATCTTTCAAAACTATTTCAATTCCATTTCAAATTTGAAATCTTTCAACACAAATTAGAAATCCTTTCTTTATATGAAAGCTATTATTATTTAAAAATAAATAGTTTTCGTTTACATTTGAAAAATTAAATCCCTTCAAGTATAAAACCTGAGTTAGATACAAATTTCCAAAATAATGGTTTAAAACCCATATAAACACATTATATAACTTGTTCAACCATAATTCAAATCATGGATTCGAATTCAAATCAAACAATTTTAATTTCAAAACTTAATCAAGTTATTTAAAATAACTTTTATCTTCAAAACTCCTTTTCAAAACTTTCCATATTTAATTCAATTTCATTTCCAAAACCATTTGGATTCAAAATTCCACTTTAAAATCATTTTAAAATATTTAATTCAAATATCTGTGACTTAACCAATTTTCTTGTGCGATCCATATTTTTGTATATGGTGTAGTCCAGGGGTTTTACACAATAGTGCACATCATCAATGATCATAGATTCAATCATATCAATATCGATAAGCGGTATATTCCTATAACGCTTATCTCCATTCACAGATTCATAGATAAACAAATTACATCACAGTTCATAGCCAAATCAAAATAATTCATATCACAAAGTATCACACATCAGGGATATTAAAAAATCCAAAGCATTCTATGCAACTCAAATATCCATAAGTAAGAACAATTAATTATCTGATTAATGTAAATCAGATTAATTATTTATGAATAAACTACTAATCGTGATTAATTAATATTAATTACAAACCTTAATCATTAATTAGTCTTTAATCATTTATTAATTAACCTTTAATAACAAATAAATTAACTTTTAATCACTAAATAATTAACCTTTAATTATTTAGTTACCCTTTAATTAATTATCTTCAATTAATTACATAAATTAATTAATCCTTAATTAATTATCATTTAATTAATTATCCTTGATTGATTATAATAAGTGATTATCCTTAATCATTCTCATTAATTAATCTTTAATTAATGAACTATTCTCACATTAATTACCTCAATTAATTAATTATTCAAATTCATTATCCTTAATTAATTATTCTTTAATTGCTTGATTAATCATCTTAATTATCGTAAATTAAATAACATTAACAATTTAACCTCAAATCATTTAAATTAATTAATCACATTAATTAATTATTCTTAAAGGTGATTACCCAAAGTATTAAGTTTACTTTAATTGCACAAAGTAGTTATTCTTATTTAATCACTTAATTATATTCTCTAAACCTTATTAAACAAAGTAAATCATCATTAACCATTAACTAATTTTTTTAAAACCCTTAAGTATTTAAATAATCAAAACATTTTTTTAATAATCCATTTATATTTATTAATTAACTATTTAAAATAAACTTTAACACTAGATAATACTTTGTTTTTAACTTAAAAAATGATTAATTAAATTAGAACACAAACCCGGGTTCAACACTTAAAACACTCGAGTAAAACCCGAGTATTTCACTTCCAAACCTGAGACCAATTGCAATATTTCTCTAGTTCCCTCCTTCTTCTTTCCTCTTCCCCAAACTCATCATCTCCGGTTCCAATATCAATCACGATGAGTCTAAACGATCGACAATGAGCATCAATTCATTCGCGAACTACCAAAAACAATTGCCGAGCCCAACGTTTCACACTACCCTCAGCATCGACGAACAATGCTGCTGCCTGGATTACTTTGTGCATGGTGATACGAGTACAAGTGTACGCTCTCGCTTCTGACCATCTCTCCACCGCAACGCCACCACCCAGTCCATCGTCGCCGCTTGATCCAGACTTGCCAATATGTCGATGCCAAAGCTATTTCCTACCAAAATTCAAACATCGACGTAACCCCTACTCGAACCAGAAACCAACCCTCACCGCTAATTCAACCTAATGCATCACCGACCGACCATTACTGTACATGCCACCAACCTCCGATGAAGGCCCTACAATGCTACTATCTTCGAGCCAAAACACCCAAACTTCGGTTGCCTCTCTTTGTCTCAAGATTACCGCGACTTAACCATAGCTTAAACCCTTCTTAAACCCTATCACGACAATCCCTGGTCACCACGACTAATAAAAAAATACTATTCCATTTTTACCGTGATCGCAAGGCCTTCGCCTTTCTCCAGTGACAAACACGGCATCCAATTTGTTGTTGATCAAGGAGAATTGATAAAAATGAGTTTCCAGTTTAACCCTAAAATCCTATCTCAAAACAGAACTAAAAATTATGATTTTTATTTTAAAATTCATCATTCGCAAGATCAAATCAGGTTATATAATCAAAACAAGAAATTATGAGTATTAATTTTTTTGATTATTTTAGATTATCGCTGCTATTTATTACTTTGGAATAAATATTCAACATAAACCCTTCAATTATTTTTAAAATAACGTTACACTCTTATAATCATTTTCCATTTATAGGTCTTAACCTGCATTTGTTTATATGAAGAGCAAATGGATTTATTTTAATGGACTTGAACTTGGAGCACAACAAAATATATGCATATGCATACATATTCAGACATGCTTACAATATATAGCCTAATTCAACTATATTCAACTTGAATACATCCAAACAAACACACATACATCATCACCACACAGATATATCACATGCATTAGAATCAAAAGATAAAGGGTTGAAAGTTTGCTCACCTACATGTGTTGAAACAGAGAACAGTATGTTTTTATTTTATTCGATCTGGGTATTTTGATCTTCTGGTTTCCAGCTTGAATCCAGATTTTTGATTTCCATGATGAGATGTTTTCAGGTTGAATTTGCATTTACTTTTTCTTTTGAATCTGATGCTTGTTGAAGTTGATCTAATTATTTCAATCCCAGGCTGGATATTTGAACAGAGGACTTGATTTTGAATTGTTTTCAGTTTGAATTAAACGCAACTCTTTGCTCTACATGAACCTGAAATTGTTACTCGGGTTTGATTCAAGTTGAAGATGGTATTTGATTGAAAATTTTGTTTCCTTATGCTTCATATTTCTGAAATGGGTCCAAGCTTTATTTTTTGGTTTTTAGTTTTCTTTTCTGATTTCTTTTGTTTCAGATTTTAAGTTTAGAGAAAATGAAGTGTATTGCCTTGTTTTTTTTTTTATTTAAAATGAAGATAATAATTAAGTTTGCACTTGTTAAATTGCATGATAATTTGCTTACAATTGTTTTTAATACATTTTAAAATATTTACACTTATCAATGCAAATTTATCATTAAACAACAAATGTTAATATATAAAATCTTAACCTTACATTTGTTAAAGACAAGCAAATTTATGTTTAAAAACTTTTCTTGAATCTATTTACAAATTATATTTTTTATACCTTACTTTATTATAATTTACTTATTATGTTTAAACCCCTATTTGATTTAGTTTACAAATTTTGTTTTTAACCTTTATATTTTATTATTTTTTCTTTTATGTTCATGTAGTATGTTTACATACGTGTTATGTTATAAAGAAGAATATCTTATTTTAAAATTTAAACTTAAGTTATAATACTTTTGAATAAATAAATTTTTATTCAATTGTTTTTGAAAATATATAATTAACTTGAATAACTTTTGAAAAGTACTATACTGAATTAAAAATATAACTTTCAAATCAATACATATATGTATATGTTATAATTTTTAGAAAACAAACTTTTTACTAATTTTAAAACATAGTTTTAAATCAAATTTATTTTCAATACATTTATATTTTAATTTCAAATCCAATTTATTTTCAATATATTTATTTTTAAATTCCAAATCAAAATTCTTTTTCACAATTTATTGAATTTTCAAATCAATTCCTTTATTTACAATCTTTTGATATATTTTATCCCAAATTATTTTAAATTAATCCACAATTAAATTTATAATTAACATATTATTCAAAATTTTAAAATTTTAAAATAAAAATCACATCTATATTCATTTATATTAATAAACAAACAAATATCTATTTAAATTGGAAAATACCAAATTAATTCACAATTTGATTCCAAAAATTAAATTAATTTCCAATTTGAATTTGATTTAAAAACGAGAATGTTACAAATTCCCCGCTTAAGAAAATTTCGTCCTCGAAATTTGTAAGGGAGACAACAAAGGATGGATATACAAAGATAGAGGATCGACACATCAATCAAGCTAATTATCTATTCTGCATTTGGCTTACCAAATCAGAATATCAAAAATATGAGAACATACTCATACAATACTTAACAAAGTACTCGGGTTACCAGATCTATAAAATATGCAGGGGTATTGGTTAATCCAAAGGGATAACTAACCATTCATAGAACATATCTGAACCCAAAAGAATAGACAAATGGATTTTATTCAGGTTGGAATATTCTAAAGTTTACACCAAACTTGTCCCTTTTCGGACTTCGGTCCTCATAAGTAATTACAATAGAATTTCAAATTTAGTTTTAACCGATATCATTTTATCGATACAAATCAAATTCAGCTCCATATTCTATTTATCAATTTAAAATTCCCAATTTATTGAAGTTAAAAAACGGGAAGATTGATAAGTAACCAATGAAGATATGAAGTAAGGATTTTCTACAATGATTCACTGGGCCACTACCATACCGAAGCTTCTCCCTCGAGCTGCCACGAAACGATCAAAGAATTGAAATTTGAATGATCAAAGAGATTGATAGAGAAAAGTTGCTTTCGTTGTTGTAGGGTATCAATCATTTGTAGTCGTATTCCCATGTCCCATATCTCGTCCTCTTCTTGCACTCATACTCACTATCAGTGGATATGAGAAAATTTACTAAGGCATACAGACGGATATCTTAGGGATACTCATTCTAGGGTATACTTCACCCTATCTCTAATGAGTTACCTAATGTGTTATACTCCTGAGCTAAAGTTTCAACCTTCACCTCTGATACCACTTATAACACATTAAGTACAACAACACAACGGAAGAAAATGAATAATATATCATTGATACACAACATCCGATACAACAATGGAACAATTGAGATATCGATAAAAATATCAAAGACAAGATACAGCAGTGGAAAGAGATAACATAAACTTGAACTGCAAAGAAGGAACTCCAATCAAGTTGTACTAAGCAAGGTCGGTCAGGAATGTTGAAGAGAAGCACAAAGCAATTGTAACGACCCAGAATTTTTAGAAATTAAAATATGAATATTTAATTAATTTTAAATATTAATAAGTGAATTTATAAGTCAAATAAATTTTTATTTGAATTATTGGATTTAATTGAATAATTAAATCGATAATTTAATATGTTAAATTATGGAAATAATTGAAAATTGAGTTAAATATGATTGAAAATGATTTGTAAAATTTTATTTTATCATATGGGAGTTAGAATGATATTTTAGAACTTTTAATATCGAATTAAAAGTTAATTTGTGAAAATTGAATATTTTAATATTTAAATCGACTATTGAAAATAGTCAATTTTTGAACAGTCTCAGAATTGAACGAAACCAGTTCCATTAGATCCGTAATTGTTAGTTATTACCGGATTTCAATTTTCGTGTCAATCGGAGTTATCGTTTGATCGTGGCAGCTCGAAACGCATCGATTTATTTTTAATTTAAATTTGACGAGTGAAAATAGCCATTTTTCAAAAAGTCTCGGATTTCGACGAAACCAGTTTCATCGGATCCGTAATGTGATATTATTGTAAGGTTTCAAATTTCAAGTCAATTGGATTTACCGTTTGTCCGGTACAAATTAAAACGCCTAGAAATCGATTTAAATCGGTTTAATTTAAATTGAGCGTTTATAGCCATAACTCGCACAGATGTCCGAATTAGCTTTCGAAACCTGTTCCATTGTGTCCGGAACGCGGGGTAAACCCTAGAAACGCTGGTTACGGCGCGTAAATCAGAGTTCGGAATTTCCGGATGAATAGTGTTCGATTTTCTTCTATAAATAGCACCACAACCCTCACAAATAAAAAAAAAAAAAAAAAATCTAAACCCTAATTACAACTGTAGCCGCCACTTATACAACCAAAGGCCAGAAATTCGCAACCTTTATCCCTCCAAATCTTCCAATCCGTGAAGTATTACAACAAACTTCCAACTAGGAAATGGTAGAGCACGACGAGAGCTTGGAGATAACGGTTGAGATCGAGTTTGGAGCACCAGAGGAGGAGCTACAGGGGTGCGTTCGGTCATGCTTGCGCACGAAATTCGAGAAGCAATGGGGGGCCGAGCTCCAAGTGCTTGAGGCCGTGGGTAGCTTGCGTCGAGAGCTTCGAGATGGTGGTATTGTGATCGAGTATAGTCGAGTATTGGCGATGCATAATTAAACCCTAGTTGAGTGTTATGGGTTCGGCCTCATCTATGTTGCGTACTGGAGAACGAAGAGAGGGAGAAGGAGTTGCGTTCTGTGGCTCTGATGGACTGGAGCAAGATCTAACGGCCAAAGCTTGTATAGGTTATAAATTATAAAGTTTAAGTTGTAATTATTAAGTTTAAATTCGTATAAACTGTAAAATCAATAACTTTTTCATACGAGGTCGAAAAAATGTGAAACCAGTTGCGTTGGAATCGTATGGACGAGCACTACGCGATGGAGTTGGTTTGGAGTCGTTTGGAGTTAGTGAGAATTTTGGGTAAAATTAAACGTCCGTTTAATTTTATTCGAAATAAATCGCTAAAACGGAATTTAAAACCAAGGTGAGAACTTCTCACTCAATCGAATTAGTTTCGATTTTATTTTAAATAGTTAGATTTAAAATATTTGAATGCATGTTTGAATGTTGATTGATATCTATTAATTGTTAAAATAGACATTATACGCCGTTAGTAAGCGGATGTTATTTATTAAAAATATATACCGCGAATATTTCATAAACAGTGAAATTGGTATTATATATAATAGCAATATATATATATATTGGCATATGTATGTATTGGAGTTATTGATTTCCCGCATTTTTTTGTTTAGCGGATGAGACCCTATTGCGCCGTTATTAAGCGGATAATATTTAATAAGAACATATACCGCGATAATTTCGTACTGGAGCGAAATTGGTATTGTGCTAATGTTTGTGGATGCAGGAAAACAGGTTGGAGGGATCCAACTGGATTCCTCAACAGTTTTTATTTGATTTCAGATATTTTGATATTTGATGGATTATCATATACGATATATGATATCGTTGTTGTCGTGATTGACTATTTGATATGTAGCATCATTGGACCAAATTTTGGAATTTTAAAATGATTCATAAAGTGATTTTTGAAAATATACAGTATGTTTGGAAATTGATTCATTTTAAATAAATAAACGTTATAATTTTTAAAGTTATAAAAATTATGATTTTTGAGAAATATAGTAAAAAACTGATTTTTGAGAATAAGATGCTATTGATTTTATAAAATAGTTTAATCGGGATTTTAGAATTTATTGTGAAAAGTTTAAATATAGGATTTATAAAATTTAATTATTTTATGAATCGAAATGGTGAAATAATAAAGGAGATTAAAGATGTTTTAAATTAATAGTATAAATTGATTTTATAAAGGATTTATAAATTGATATTTATAAATTAAAACCTTGGAATTATAAAACGAGTTTTTATAAGTGTTTGAATGAAGTGAAAATGGATTTCAGAAATGAATGAAATTTATAGAATTATAAATGGTGAAGTTATAAGTGAAATTTATAAATAGTAAGATTTATAAATTTTGTGAAATTATTAAAGATTATTCATTTATTATTATATGTTGTTCCGCTGCGAATTGTGAGATTCTGATGTTGTTATGTTGTTTTCTGTTCCGTCCTATTTTGTTCTATCTTCTTTCTCTTCTATTCTCTTTTTGTTTCTATTTTAAAATTTTCTATCTTCTTTTCTTGTCTACCTTTTTCTCTCTTTTTCTTTTCCTAAATTTTCTTTTTAAAACCCATAACTATTCGGTTTTTCGGCAACGAAAAATCGAAAACGTTACATTTGGTATCAGAGCATATGGTTAAGCGACAACCATGGTTCTGTTGGGTGTTACTCATTAGAGATAGAGTCAGTAGTACTCTAGAATGAGTTTGAGTGTAATAATAGCTATGAGAGCGTATTTGTTAGTGAATATAAAAAATTGTTTTATATTATGATGATTGGTTTATTGAGTGGTATATGAACTTTCGTCAGCGTGGTCCGCAAGACTATGCCGAAGGGGTTTCTAAACACTTGAATAGAACAATTCGGCACAGTATTGTTTTAAATTGGGTAAATGAAATAATTTTACCTTGAGTATATTTTATATATAAAGGAATAATTTTTTCAAAATTATTAAAGTGTATATAAGTTGATTGTTAAGTTGTTTGAATAATCTAAATTGAAGAATAATTGTATAAGTAAAAAAGAATTATAAAAATTGAATTATAATTAATGTGATTTACAATTGTGAAATAAACTTATATATATAAGAAGTGAAATTATATGAATATGAGTTGAAATAAAAATGAAATTAAAGTTAAATGGAAAATTTACTTAGAATTGGAAGCTGAATTGATTTATAAATGGGAATTTAAGTTAAGTAAAACCAAGTGATGTTTATAAAATGAAATATAACTTAAGTGATATGGAATGAAGTTGATATTAGTATCAAAGTAAATTAATAAAATTAAGTGATAGATATGAAAATTAAGTTATATAAATAAAATTCAACTGTTGAAATTAAATTGAATTAATGGATTAAATGTTAATCAATTGAATGTGAATTAAGTTGATATGAAATAATGAATGTAAGTGTAATTCATTAAAATCTAATGTTATTGAAAGTTGAATAGTTGAATAAAAATCAATTTAATTAAACCAATTGAAAGCAAAGGGATTTGGTTGTAATTATATATACATTGGTTGTCATATGGTTGTTAGTTGATTGTATATAATTCATTAAGTGTTAATGAAATTGAGTTAATGAAATTGAAAGCTAAAGTAATTGAAATTCGATTGGAAGTTAAGTGAAACTTAAATGGAATTGAATTTGTTTTGGAAGTGAACCAACTTGAATATGAATTAGTGAATATAAACTAATTGAGAATGAATGTTAGTAAGAACATCAACTGTGAATGAATCTAATGTGATTAAATTGAAAACCAATTCATTGAATATTAATGAAAATATGAATGAATGTTTATTGGTTATGAATGTTAGTTGGTTGATGTTTGTATTTGTTGTTTTGTTTCATTTGCTATGTTGACATATATAGTTATTATGTTACTATATGTTGTATATTGATACTATTGTCATATATGCATGTTCTCATGTTGTTTGTTGAGTGATTAGTAGGTGCGAATCGCGTTTGCTTCGCATTTGGAGCTCGCTTTTGCGCTATATTAGCCGTATATGCTCGCTAATAAGATATAAGGTACATATCTCGGATTAAATATCGTACTTTTACACTTTTTTCCCTGCGGGATGCCTCATTACTTGATGAGATATATATTTGTGATATATATACTGTCATTTTTTTTTTCGGATCGAGCCGCGCAAAGGAGACTATGGCGAATTTTTCCGGAAATTTAAAGCGTTAGAAAAAATTTGAGAAAATTGGAAAATTTTGAAAACTTTAACTTTTATTTAGAATTGAAAGTTAAACAATAGTAATTGTTTTTGAAAAGATAACTAAGTATGATTTGGAAAACTTAGTAAGTATTATAAGAAGTTTAATTATGGATTTATGGAAAATTAATAAATTCTATAACTTTTCTTACTAGTTAATTTCGAGGACGAAATTCTTTTAAGGGGGGAAGATTGTAACGACCCAGAATTTTTAGAAATTAAAATATGAATATTTAATTAATTTTAAATATTAATAAGTGAATTTATAAGTCAAATAAATTTTTATTTGAATTATTGGATTTAATTGAATAATTAAATCGATAATTTAATATGTTAAGTTATGGAAATAATTGAAAATTGAGTTAAATATGATTGAAAATGATTTGTAAAATTTTATTTTATCATATGGGAGTTAGAATGATATTTCAGAACTTTTAAAATCGAATTAAAAGTTAATTTGTGAAAATTGAATATTTTAATATTTAAATCGACTAGTGAAAATAGTCAATTTTTGAACAGTCTCAGAATTGAACGAAACCAGTTCCATTGGATCCGTAATAGTTAGTTATTACCGGATTTCAATTTTCGTGTCAATCGGAGTTATCGTTTGATCGTGGCAGCCGAAACGCATCGATTTATTTTTAATTTAAATTTGACGAGTGAAAATAGCCATTTTTCAAAAAGTCCCGGATTTCGACGAAACCAGTTTCATCGGATCCGTAATGTGATATTATTGTAAGGTTTCAAATTTCAAGTCAATTGGATTTACCGTTTGTCCGGTACAAATTAAAACGCCTAGAAATCGATTTAAATCGGTTTAATTTAAATTGAGCGTTTATAGCCATAACTCGCACAGATGTCCGAATTAGCTTTCGAAACCTGTTCCATTGTGTCCGGAACGCGGGGTAAACCCTAGAAACGCTGGTTACGGCGCGTAAATCGGAGTTCGGAATTTCCGGATGAATAGTGTTCGATTTTCTTCTATAAATAGCACCACAACCCTCACAAATAAAATAAAAAAAAAGAAATCTAAACCCTAATTACAACTGCAGCCGCCACTTATACAACCAAAGGCCAGAAATTCGCAACCTTTATCCCTCCAAATCTTCCAATCCGTGAAGTATTACAACAAACTTCCAACTAGGAAATGGTAGAGCACGACGAGAGCTTGGAGATCAACGGTTGAGATCGAGTTTGGAGCACCAGAGGAGGAGCTACAGGGGTGCGTTCGGTCATGCTTGCGCACGAAATTCGAGAAGCAATGGGGGGCCGAGCTCCAAGTGCTTGAGGCCGTGGGTAGCTTGCGTCGAGAGCTTCGAGATGGTGGTAGTGTGATCGAGTATAGTCGAGTATTGGCGATGCATAATTAAACCCTAGTTGAGTGTTATGGGTTCGGCCTCTTCTATGTTGCGTACTGGAGAACGAAGAGAGGGAGAAGGAGTTGCGTTCTGCGGCTCTGATGGGCTGGAGCAAGATCTAACGGCCAAAGCTTGTATAGGTTATAAATTATAAAGTTTAAGTTGTAATTATTAAGTTTAAATTCGTATAAACTGTAAAATCAATAACTTTTTCATACGAGGTCGAAAAAATGTGAAACCAGTTGCGTTGGAATCGTATGGACGAGCACTACGCGATGGAGTTGGTTTGGAGTCGTTTGGAGTTAGTGAGAATTTTGGGTAAAATTAAACGTCCGTTTAATTTTATTCGAAATAAATCGCTAAAACGGAATTTAAAACCAAGGTGAGAACTTCTCACTCAATCGAATTAGTTTCGATTTTATTTTAAATAGTTAGATTTAAAATATTTGAATGCATGTTTGAATGTTGATTGATATCTATTAATTGTTAAAATAGACATTATACGCCGTTAGTAAGCGGATGTTATTTATTAAAAACATATACCGCGAATATTTCATAAACAGTGAAATTGGTATTATATATAATAGCAATATATATATATTGGCATATGTATGTATTGGAGTTATTGATTTCCTGCATTTTTTTGTTTAGCGGATGAGACCCTATTGCGCCGTTATTAAGCGGATAATATTTAATAAGAACATATACCGCGATAATTTCGTACTGGAGCGAAATTGGTATTGTGCTAATGTTTGTGGATGCAGGAAAACAGGTTGGAGGGATCCAACTGGATTCCTCAACAGTTTTTATTTGATTTCAGATATTTTGATATTTGATGGATTATCATATACGATATATGATATCGTTGTTGTCGTGATTGACTATTTGATATGTAGCATCATTGGACCAAATTTTGGAATTTTAAAATGATTCATAAAGTGATTTTTGAAAATATACAGTATGTTTGGAAATTGATTCATTTTAAATAAATAAACGTTATAATTTTTAAAGTTATAAAAATTATGATTTTTGAGAAATATAGTAAAAAAATGATTTTTGAGAATAAGATGCTATTGATTTTATAAAATAGTTTAATCGGGATTTTAGAATTTATTGTGAAAAGTTTAAATATAGGATTTATAAAATTTAATTATTTTATGAATCGAAATGGTGAAATAATAAAGGAGATTAAAGATGTTTTAAATTAATAGTATAAATTGATTTTATAAAGGATTTATAAATTGATATTTATAAATTAAAACCTTGGAATTATAAAACGAGTTTTTATAAGTGTTTGAATGAAGTGAAAATGGATTCCAGAAATGAATGAAATTTATAGAATTATAAATGGTGAAGTTATAAGTGAAATTTATAAATAGTAAGATTTATAAATTTTGTGAAATTATTAAAGATTATTCATTTATTATTATATGTTGTTCCGCTGCGAATTGTGAGATTTTGATGTTGTTCTGTTGTTTTCTGTTCCGTCCTATTTTATTCTATCTTCTTTCTCTTCTATTCTCTTTTTCTTTCTATTTTAAAATTTTCTATCTTCTTTTCTTCTCTACCTTTTTCTCTCTTTTTCTTTTCCTAAATTTTCTTTTTAAAACCCATAACTATTCGGTTTTTCGGCAACGAAAAATCGAAAACGTTACAGCAATAGCCGAAACCCAACAGCTGAATGCTACCGAATCTACTCCTACTATTTGATTATCTGAAAAGCCCAACTCTAGACTGCCCGTGTGGAAAATAGTTTATCTTTAAAACAAACAAAAATAGTTTGTCTTTAAAACAAAAATAGTTTTGGAAAATGAAACTGGTATGAGCAAACAAAAATATTTTATCTTTAAAACAAACAACAAAAGAATTTAAAATTTGAAGTCCGCAATGCTTATGGAAAATGAAACTGCCATAAGGCCTCCCGCCACACACACAATGCAAGCACACACTTAGAGGAGATTTCTCCTTGTGACTCAAAAATGCTTGATACACGAAAATCATTTGATATTATTATTAGTGCATAGTGCAGAAAATCTTTTGAAAGTATAATATTAGTCTTAGCAAGCATAGACATTTCGACCTATGCATACTATTGCTACCATCTAAACAGTGGGGTGCCACCATAAGTAAATGGCAGGTTATACAACTAAAACCGTACAAGGCGCGTATTGAAGATTGGATTTCCAACAAATGGTCAGGCTAAGGAACTTCCTTAAAAATGCGACGCCTCTGGAGGGACGCCCCCAAGAACCAAAATGGTTCCTTACCGACACAAGGTCGGGTTACCCCTTCTTGGAAGTAACACCTACAAGATATGCCATCCCCGGTCGTAACCAACCTTTATCCGAGCGCTCGACACCAACAACCACAAAGCAATGTATTTGCAATAACCATATAGGTTAAATATCTGGGCTCCATACCATGATACCACCCTTTTCCAGAAGGAATGGACATACCCTAGGGGCGCGACCCCTGAAAACCTTGCCACAACATTCCTGTTTCGATCATTTCCGGGTTGTGAGGCACGACGAAGTCTCGTCCACAAAGCTACACTTTTTCACAAAGCCTTGCTTTGATCAATAAATGATCAGCAGCACTTCATATGCTACATTACCAAATTGGAAATATATCACTAGTAACCATCAACTACATAACCTCTGTGCTCATACGTCTCAGAGAAGGGTGTTAAACTAAGAGAATAAATCTTCGCCACCAAACAGAAATGCATTTGATAGAAACCAGCTTTACATCTCAAAGTGTATGTCAGACACACATCCATACAAGTCTGTTCCGGGTTCGAAGAGAACCGAAGGCACTTCCAAAGAAGCCCTTGCAAATCCGGATAATCCCTAATCACGTCCAGACTCCCCATCAAAAAGGGTGATCAAATCTCTACACCGGGGATCAGCCGGTGCAAGACATTCGATGGGTTATCGTTTTGTTTTCGAAAATATTCGGTCTTCACCACCTGTCTTCAAATGCTATCCATAACATCGTATCATTATTTGGAATGGGTTATATGACACAATGGACCTCTTCCGACTAAACCGAATAATGAGCGCAATATTTAAAAACATATGGATATTGGGATTTCAGTTAAGTCACAACTTGTTACCCAAAACTATTCTTCGAATGCTTTAAACAAATTACCATTTAAAATCTTTAAACAAAAAGATTCACTTCACAAAGTTAACCAATCTTTCACAAAGATTCATTCATAGCCTTTCAAAACAAATCCATTTCAAATTGGATTAACTCTTCCAATCTTTAAATTAAAGATTCAATTCATAGCTTTCAAAACAATTCCCATTTCAAATCTTTTGTATAAAAGATAAACCATTTAAAATCCTCTTTAATTTCAAAACAAGGTCTAACCATCTTTCACAAAGATTCCTTCATATCTTTCAAAACTATTTCAATTCCATTTCAAATTTAAAATATTTCAACACAAATTGGAAATCCTTTCTTTATATGAAAGCTATTATTATTTGAAAACAAATAGTTTTCGTTTTGGAAAAATCTGATTACATTTGCACAAATTAAAGCCCTTCAAGTATAAAACCCGGGTTAGATTCAAATTTCCAAAATAATGGTTAGAACCCATAAAACACATTATATAACTTGTTCAACCATAATTCAAATCTTGAATTCAAGTTCAAATCGAACTATTTCAATTTCAAAACTTAATCAAGTTATTTAAAATAACTTTTATCATCAAAACTCCTTTTCAAAACTTTCCATATTTAATTCAATTTCATTTCCAAAACCATTTGGATTCAAAATTCCACTTTAAAATCATGTTAAATATTTAATTCAAATATCTGTGACTTAACCGATTTCCTTGTCCAATCCATATTTGTGTATGTATGGTGTAGTCCAGGGATTTTACACAATAGTGCACATCATCAATCATCATAGATACAATCATATCAATATCGATAAGCGGTATATTCCTATAACGCTTATCTCCATTCACAGATTCACGGATATATAATATAATTTTATCACAGATAAATAAATTACATCACAGTTCATAGCTCAAATCAAAATAATTCATATCACAAAGTATCACATCAGGGATATTAAACAATCCAAAGCATTCTATGCAACTCAAATATCCATAAGTAAGAACAATTAATTATTTGATTAATGTAAATCAGATTAATTATTATAAATAAACTACTAATCCTGGTTAATATTAATTGCAAACCTTAATCATTAATTAGTCTTTAATCATTTATTAATTAACCTTCAATAATAAATAAATCAACTTTTAATCACTAAATAATTAACCTTTAATGATTTAATAATCCTTTATTAATTATCTTCAATAAATTACATAAATTAATTAATCCTCAATTAATTATCATTTAATTAATTATCCTTGATTGATTACAATAAGTGATTATCCTTAATCACTTTCATTAATTAATCTTTAATTAATGAATTATTCTCACATTAATTACCTCAATAATTAATTATTCAAATTCATTATCCTTAATTAATTATTCTTTAATTACTTGATTAATCATCTTAAATATTGTAAATTAAATAACATTAACAAGTTAACTTCAAATCATTAAATTAATTAATCACATTAATTAATTATTCTTAAAGGTGATTACCCAAAGTATTAAGTTTACTTTAATTACACAAAGTAGTTATTCTTATTTAATCACTTAATTATATTCTCTAAACCTTATTAAATAAAGTAAATCATCATAATCTATTAACTAATTTTTTTAAAACCCTTAAGTAATTAAATAATCAAAACAATTTTTTTAGATAAGCCATTTATCTTTATTGATTAACTATTTAAAATAAACTTTAACACTTGATAATACTTTTTTTAACTTAAAAAAACTGATTAATTAAATTCCAATACAAACCCGGATTCTACACTTAAAACACTCGAGTAAAACCCGAGTATTTCACTTCCAAACCTGAGACTAAACCCAATATTTCTCGATTTCCCTCCTTCTTCTTTCCTCTTCCCCAAACTCATCATCTCCAGTTCCAGTATCAACCACGATGAGTCTAAACGATCGACAATGAGCATCAATTCATTCGTGAACTACCGAAAGCAATTGTCGAGCCCAACGTTTCGCATAACCTCAACATCGACGACAACACTGCTGGCTGGATTACTTCGTGCACGGTGACATGCGTACACGTGTATGCTCTCGCCTCTAACCATCTCTCCGCCGCAACGCTACCATCCAGTCCCTCGTTGCCGCCTGATCCAGACTTGCCAATATACCGATGCCAAAGCTATTTCCTACCAAAAATCGAACATCAGCGCAACCCCTACTCGAAACAGAAACCAACCCTCACCACTAATTCAATCCAATGCATCGCCGACCGACCATTACTGTACATGCCACCAACCTCCGATGAAGGCCCTACCATGCTCTATCTTCGAGCCAAAGCATCCAAACTCTGCTTGCCCTCTTCGTCTCAAGATCACCGCGGCTCAACCCAGGCTGAAACCCTTCTTAAACCCTATCAAGACGATCCCTGGCCACCACGACCAACAATAAAATACTATTCCATTTTTCCCATGATCGCAAGGCCTTCGCCTTTCTCTAGTGATAAACATGGCATCCAATTTGTCGTTGATCAAGGAGAATTGATAAAAACAAGTTTCCAGTTTAACTCCAAAATCCCATCTCAAAACAAAACTAAAAATTATGATTTTTATTTTAAAATTCATCATTCGCAAGATCGAATCAGGTTATATAATCAAAATAAGAAATTATGAATATTAAATTTTCTGATCATTTTAGATTATTACTGCTATTTATTACTTTGAAATAAATATTCAACATAAACCCTTGCAATTATTTTTAAAAGTAACGTTACACTCTTATAATCATTTTCCATTTAGAGGTCTTAGCCTACATTTGTTTATATGAAGAGCAAATGGATTTATTTTAATGGACCTGAACTTGTAGCACAACAAAATATATGCATATGCATACATATTCAGACATGCTTATAATATATAGCCTAATTCAACTATATTCAAGTTGAACACATCCAAACAAACACACATACATCATCATCGCACAGATATATCACATGCATCAGAATCAAAACATAAAGGGTTAAAAGTTTGCTCACCTGTATATGTTGAAACAGAGAACGATATGTTTTTATTTTATTCGATCTGGGTATTTTGATCTTCTTGTTTCCAGCTTGAATGTAGATTTTTGATTTCCAGGCTAAGATGTTTTCAGGTTGAATTTGCATTTATTTTTGCATTTGAATCTGATGCTTATTGAGGTTAATCAAATTGTTTCATTCCCAGGCTGGATATTTGAACAGAGGACTTGACTGTGAATTGTTTTCAATTTGAATTAAACTCATCTGTTTGCTCTGCTTGAGCCTGAAGTTGTTACTCAGGTTTGATTCAAGTTGAAGTTGGTATTTGATTAAAAAATTTGTTTCCTTATGCTTCAAATTTCTAAAATGAATCCAAGCTTTATTTTTTGGTTTTCAGTTTTCTTTTCTGATTTCTTTTATTTCAGATTTTAAGTTTAGAGAAAATGAAGTGTATTGCCTTGTTTTTCTTTTATATGTTATTTTATTTATTTAAAATGAAGATAGTAATCAAGTTTACCACTTGTTAAATTGCATGATAATTTGCTTACAATTTTTTTTAATACATTTTAAAATATTTACACTTGTCAATGCAAATTTATTATTAAACAACAAATGTTAATATATAAAATCTTAGCCTTACATTCGTTAAAAACAAGCAAATTTATGTTTAAACCTTTCCTTGAATTTATTTACAAATTATATTTTTTAAACCTTACTTTATTATAATTTACTTATTATGTTCAAACCCCTAATTGATTTTGAAAATATATAATTAACTTGAATAACTTTTGAAAAGTACTATATTGAATTAAAAATATAACTTCCAAACCAACACACAAATATATATATTATAATTTTTAGAAAACAAACTTTTTATTAATTTTAAAATATAGTTTTAAATCAAATTTATTTTCAATACATTTATATTTGAATTTCAAATCCAATTTATTTTCAACATATTTATTTTTAAATTCCCGATCAAAATTCTTATCCACGATTTATTGAATTTTCAAATCAATTCCTTTATTTACAATCTTTTGATATATATTTATCACAAAATTTTCAAATTAATCCACAAATAAATTTATAATTATTCAAAATTTTAAAATTTTAAAATGAAAATCACATTTATATTCATTTATAATAATAAACAAATAAATATCTATTTAAATTTGGAAAATACCAAATTAATTCACAATTTAATTCCAAAAATTAAATGAATTTTCAGTTTGAATTTGATTTAAAAATGGGAATGTTACAGACAGTATCTCCCTTCTGGATTCCCTTCTTCTCAAAGAACTTCCTCTTCTTCCCTTAAGAACCCTGGGTCTCTACCGACTTCTCTTTAACTAAATCAGTAAGCAATTCATCAGGGCGAATGGCCATCTCCACCACTATATTAAAAGGATCATGGACATGGGTCACGGTTACCCCAGCAAGCTCGGGCCTAAATCCCTGAATGAACTTCTCATTCTTTTTGATGTCAGCATCCGTAATAGCATATCCGTATCTAGACAGCTCTTCAAACTTAGTAGCATACTCAACCGCTAAAATCTCACGTTGCACTAAATCCATCATAAACTTTCTCATTGGCTTGGACTTAGCAAACTCCGATACAAACATCTTCTCGAATTTCATCATAAAATCATTCAAAGTTAACTACTCTTCCACACTCCAGCAATGACACTATTCCACCAATGTAGTGCTTACCCTTGCAACTGGCTAGATGCCAACTGCCTCTTTTGCCCATCATTCGGTCCCAAAGCAGTAAATATATGCTCACAATGCAATAACCAATTATGAACTTCTATAGCACTCTCTGTTCCTAATAATGGCTTCCCACCTAAATTGGTATAATCTCTACTCAGCAAAACAATATTCCCAAATAGAGCCATAGGACTAGCTCCTCCTACATTCCCAGCAACTCCAATAGCAGCTTCAGCTTGCATCAAACCGCTAAGAACTGATACATCATCCCCATACCTACTGGTGGATTTCCATCACCCATATTGGCTTCAGCATTTTGGTTACTACCATTAGCCGGTCGACCTGGGTTTCTCTTAGTAGTGGGCCGAGCATTTCCATTAGTTGTGGTTCTTTCTTGAATGAGATTTCCTCTTCCGTTTCCTGCTTTCATATCTCCTTTCTCGTAAATCTGCATACGAGCCTTAGTAAGATATAGAAGAATGATCTAAGAGAATACGTGATACGTACACACACACACACACACACACACAGATATATATATATATAAAATACAAGTACGTTACTATAGCGACAACCCAAACCCTAATCTTATTATCTGATTCATTGGATTATGTTAGGAGAATCATTTAGGTTTAAGTTTCTTTTAAAGTTTCATAAACCTATGCACTGATACCAACTTGTAACATCCCCTTACTTGGAGGCCCAAAACTAACGGCTATGCTGTAATCATCCATAGTTATTAATCCTCGGCGACCAAAAGGTGACATTAGATACATTGATATACAAAAACACAAGAATATGGAAAAATATTTAAGCAGCATACAAATTCCACATTCCATTTAAAATATTCCAAATTGATTACATAATCCCCATTCACAGACCATGTTCAGATAATATATAATTATTATAAAATACACCAAGTGCAGCATAAGAAGATGCCCCTTTGGTAGATCAGAGTATATAGATAGGCAAGAAAACCAAATTGCCTTTATAAAGAAACACACAACGGAAATAAAACAACTCTAATAACAATCTTGCCTCATGCACGTCCTCGGAAGCTTTATTCGTCTTAAAGAACATCTGGAAATCTTAACTCTCAACCTACTCAAAATCAATTGAGTACCCAAGAGGTCCATAGGAGAAAACTTTGAGTCAGACATAAAGCCTGGTATTTCAAAACACTATGATGATATGCAAAAAAAAATCAATTCTTGATTCCCATCCCTATTCATTCTGACCATCTATCTCAATTATAGTTTATAGGGTTACTATTAACCTCTTTAATGTTATGGACTATCTATCCAATTGCTTTGTTTTCATGGGATCACTAAGAACCTATTGGTAACTCTAATTTCTTATTTCTTATCCTAGTTTCCATGGGCTAACTAGGAATTTATCGGTAGACTGCCAATATCTTAATCTGGATATAGTTTTCATGGGCTAACTACAAACCTACTAGCCCTTGCCAGTATCAAATCATAGTTTTCATGGGCTGACTATGAACTTATTGGCCCTTGCCAATATCATAAAGTTTTCATGACCTTACTATAAACCTATTGGCCCATGCCAATATCTTTAATTAAAATTTAACTCTGTTAAGTTATATTTGTTGCTGGGTTAACCTAACTGGTTATTCTTCCATTTCCCCAAGATACATTTATGGGTTAATAACAATGTAAATATCATTTCAAAAGCTTTATTTATGCCATGGTAATTACTTCAAATTGAGATTGGGTTTATGTTTTGAAACCATAAAACTTCCCTTTCGAAACCTCTGGATAGCCTTCTTCGAAAGTAAAGACCTCTTTTCAAAACATTGCATACGTACCTTTCGAAGCTCTTAGTAAATACTCTATTTAAAAACCTCTTGTATCTATCAATCATATCAAATCACCTTTATAAAATATAGAGCTAACAAAAGAAAGTACCCTTTTCGAAAGCATTGGGTTTACCCTTTAAAAAATCGTTTGGGTCAAAATGGTTATATACAAAAATATCTATTTCGAAACCAAAAAAAATTAGTTTGGGGAAAATTTGATGGTATCGGAACACTCTTAGTCGAAAGCAAAAGACTTTAATAATTTAAACTTGGAAGGACAGATTCGAAACCCCCTCTCGACTCCATCACCTTCGAAACCCTCAACCCCTTCAAAAACGTTCAGGAAAAAGCTTAGGTTAAAATAAAAGTAACACCTTCGACAACGTAGATGCCATTAGTGTAGTCGAAAGGGGAATTAGCAGCTTGGTTTCGACTAAGATGAAACCTAACCTTCCGAAAGCATTTATTTAAAGGAAAAGGCACTCTTTTGAAAGCAATTACTTTAACACAACATGACAACCTTCTTCAAAAGCTAATTATAAAATATTTTCCAAAGCATGGCTTTCGACTGTATCAAAATCTTTTAGGAAAAACTAGGCAAGACTTTAACTTTTGACAAAGTAGGGTTTCGACCCCATCAGAAGCTACCCATTTCGACACCATGGCTCCCGCCTTCCTTCCAATCCACTACATACCACCTAAGTGATATCACGTGTATTGGTTTCGAATATAGTGGTTTCGACTGTGTTGTTTTCGATGGAGTCAATGGAGTTGGAAGATACTTACTAAAACAAGCGAAACACCCTTTTCTGGTTTAAAGGCTGATTTATAGCAACTTTTAGTATTTACTTCTAACAACTTTTCTATTTGTAAACTATTGATTGGTAGTCATAAAAACTTCTCAAATACTTTACCTTTAAACTTGTCGCATTGATTCGGATCCAATATCAAAGGATTTTAATGTTAAAATCTTTCCATATAACCAAAACCGACATTTTGTAGAAAAGCCCTTCTTTTAAAATAATTTATTTCCCCAATTAAAACAACTGGCAAAAATTCTCAAAAATCATAGAAAATCTATTTCGTCATGTAATCAAACATATTTAAATTTTAGACCCAATTTCTTCCTGAAATTCTCGAAATAAATTTTAAACCCAATTATATCATTTCTTTCATCAAAAATTCATAATAAAATTTCCATAACTTGGAAAATTATGACAATTAAAACCCATCTCCAAAATCATATTTTAGTTTACATAAAAATTTCCATGGCGGTCTGAAATCATATATTCTCGGTTTCATGTCCGCAAATTCATGCGCTTGTGAGTCAAAACAAATCATCATAACATAACTCAAGCATATCATCATCCATTTTACTACAAAAACAAATTTAAATCATAAATCTGAAACCATATAATCATAGAACAAAAAAGAGATGGTAGGATATTATTATTCACCTTATACATGATAAGGAATTTGATATTTGTTGTTGATTAATCCTCCCTAGCTTTTGATCCTTAACTTTAGATTAAAATTCCCCTTTTCCTCCTTGATAATGACCGGCTTAGTTTAGAATTGTATTTGTGATCATGAGAAAAAGAGACGTGAATGGACAAAAGTGAGAAGTTATAGCCGTGTGTAATAAATTGGCTAATTTACTAATATGACCATGTGTAGTTTAATTAACCTTTGAACCAATTTAAAGACCATTTACTTTGTTATCAGCCCTATTATGTAATTTATTCAAATCTCAGCCTTCATATCATTATTATTCTATTTAATTTATCTAATTAACTTTTTTGAATAATGTTATAAAAAATTAGGGATGTTACAGGCTCCCTCCTTAAAGAATTTCGTCCTCGAAATTCAGTTTGGACTAAATATTAAACATAGCAATCATCTGTAACAACTCCTAACAACCATACTAGTCTAACTGACTAGAAACTATCTATATAAATCTAATATAGACATACACTTAAAGAAAATTAGGATATGTATCTCTAATCCCATCAATTGTCTCCTAAGTACAGTCATTCTTGTTGTTGCTCCACTGAACTTTTACCAACCTGACTGTCTTGTTCCTTAATCTTTTCTCATCTCTAGCTACAACCCGAACTGGTTGTCTAACAAAAGTCAAATTAGACTCTACCACTAAGTCATCCAACCCTGTCGGAGGAATAGTATTCTCTAGATCATGCACATACTTGCGAAGATGAGACACATGAAATACATTATGGACACCTGCCAAACTGCTCGGCAACTTTATTCTGTATGCGAGCTTTCAGATCCTTTCTATAATCTGGAATGGACCTACATACCTTGGGCCTAACTTCCCTGACTTTCCAAACTGTATCACACCCTTCATAGGTGATACCTTAATGAAAACCTTATCTCCAATTGAGAATTATAGGTCCTTACGCCTCTTATCCACGTAGCTCTTCTGTCTTGACTGAGCTTCCTTCATCCTTTCACGAATTAGCTAAATCTTCTCTGATGCATCTCTAACCAAATTCGATTCTAAGACTAATCTGTCTCTAGTCTCTAACCAAAATGTCGGTGATTTGCATGGTCTTCCATACAAAGCTTCAAACGACGCCATTCCTATGCTAGTCTGGTAATTATTATTATAGGAAAACTTAAACAAATGTAGGCGATCTTCCCAAGATCCACCAAAGTCCAATACCCAAGCTCTCAATAAATCTTCAAGTACCTTATTGACTCTCTCTGTCTACCCATCTGTCTGAGGTGATATGCAGTATTCATATTAATCTTGGTACCCATTACTTCCTATAAACTTTTTCAAAATTCACTAGTGAATAATGCATCTCTATCACTGACTATACTACTAGGAACACCATGCAATCTAACTATGTCCTTCAAGAACACCATAGCTAAAACAGGTGCCGTTCTGGTCGACTTAACTGGAATGAAATGGGAACTCTTGGTCAATCTGTCCACAATAGCCCATATACTATTATTACCTCTATTTGACCTTGACAACCCATCTATAAAATCTATGGATATTGAATCCCATTTCCAAACTGGAATCTCTTAAGGCTGTAGTAACCCACTTGGTTTCTGATATTCAACTTTCACTTGTTGACAGTTTGCACACTGTCTAACCCATAAGCCAACATCCCTCTTAATGCCTTCCCAATAGAAGCACTCTTCATATCCTGATACATCTTGGTTCCTCTAGGATTATTCATAAACTTGGATTGATGACATTCTCCAAGAACCTATTTCCTTAAGTCCTCCACATTTGGAACACACAACCATCCCTTCTTTCTTAGCCACCCTCTTTGGTAAAGGCTAAAACCTTTTAAATCATCGAACTCCGTTCCAACCTCCAGTCTTCTGGTCCTTTCAGCTATTACTAGATCCTCCTTCTGGTTAGAAGCAATTTTCTCAATCAATACTTGTCGAACTTCTAAACAAGTCTCTGGCAGTACTCTGGTTAGAACCAGCAGTCATCACAATTGACTAAGGCTTTTAAATCATTTCACTCCGCTAAATAGCTTACACCACATTCTGATGTTTCATGCTAAAAGCATCAGCCACCTTGTTACCTTTTCTGGCATATACTCTATACCAAAATCATATGCGGCCAAAATCTCCAACTACTCCTGTTGTCTCATATTCAAATCCTTCTAAGAGAATAAATACCGTAAAGACCTATGATTTGTATATAACTCAAATCTCTCCCCTAAGATATAATGTCTCCAAATCTTCAATGCGAAGATCATAGTTGCAACTCCAAATCAGGAGTAGGATATTTAACTTCATGTGGTCATGCTGCCTAGATGCGTAGTAATTGAATTTACCATTCTGCATCAACACCGCTCCTAATCCAGTTCCACATGCGTAAGTATATACTACCAATCCTTGGTTTCCATCTGGAACTAATAACACTGGTGCATTAGTCAACAAATGTTTTAACTTAAGGAATTCCTCCACACATTTGTCGGATGAACAAATCCTGATTCCTCCTTGGTTCGCGTTGTTAAGGGTGATGCTATCCATGAGAAATCCTTAATGAATCTTCGGTATAGCCAGAAAATCCAAGAAAACTCATGATCTAAGTCACCGTCTCTGGTTTCTTCCAATTATTCATGGCTTCGATCTTATCTGGATCGACTGACAATCCTTTCACTGAATGTCGAAGAGTTCGATCGGGGCACGTGTTTTAGTGCACGTGGGGTAGGGCATGGCCGCGAGTTAGAGGGAAGGCTGGGTAGGGTTCGGAGCTTGATGGTGGCGAATTCTTTGTGTACTCGGAGGTGATGCAGTGGGTCAAGGCATCTCGCGTTCATCGTTTGGCTTTGGGTTGCAAGCAAAGCCAAAGTCGAGCATAAGGTTTCAATCTACGCAGATATATAAATGCAGATTATTGTTATTCCTCATTTTTTCAATTTAAAAGTTAATAACATATATATACGCTATACAGAGAAAGGAAATTATCGTTTTATAAAATATATATGTTGGACAGTAAGATATACAGTGAAATATATATGCAGTTTTTTAAATTTATATATGCAGAAGAAAGAAAGAATTTTTTTAATTACAGTTAGGTATAAAAACATTTCTGTTTGAATATATAAAAGGTTTAAAACAAAAAATATATGTATACATAAGATTTTGGAATATAAGAGAGTTTATATAAAAGTTAGATTTTTAAGCCTGTATAATTACTTTTATATGCAGTTTAGAAATGAAAAAAAATACATATAAATTTTTTAAAATCTACTAGTTTATTTTAAATAAGGTATATTAGTGATTAATTTGTTTAATAAACTGATTTTATTTATTTATGTTATAAACAGGTTTTTAAAAGGGAAATTATTAGTTTAAAACCAAATTATTAGTTTAAAACCAAATTATTAGTTTAAAATAAATAAATAAATAAATAGTAATTGATTTATTCGATTAATTCAAATATTAATAAATCGTGTAATGTTTGTACAAGGTTCAAAATCGTGAAGGAAATCGCCGGTTTTGGTCGGATTGCAAAACAAAAATCAAAGGTGAGTTAATCTCACTCACATCTGGAGTATTAGTTAATTTAAGTAGTTAAAATTAAATTATTGGTTGGTTGCTTGAATTGATAATTTATTATCAGTTTGGATATGATATTATATAGTAGTATATATATATGTATATGTATATATTGGAGTGATTGATATTCCCGTATTATATAGCGGATGGCCCTTTATACCCCGATGTCCCCCTCGAAGTGGGATTTGGTATTTTATTTGTTGACTAACATCTGTGGAAGCAGGGAAATAGGTTGGAGGGATCCAACTGGATTCCTCAAAATGTTGAAATTTATTTTCATAGTCTGTGATATGATTGATTGATTATCTATGATAGATATTATTAGAAACTGGAAGTATGGAATGCTATGGATTTTGCGGAACATATTTTCGGTATTTGAAGATATGAAAAATATAAAAGATCTAATTTTGAAAAGATATAAAGAGATAATATTAAGTAAAATAATTTTTGATAAATCAAAAGAATGAATTTGGAAAAGAATAAAAATTCAATTTTAAATTCTATTAAATAAATTTTGGGTATAGAAAAAATAGAGTTTTAATAAATGAAATTATAAGAGTTTTGGAGGCTTAAGTGATATTGACTAAGAATTAAAGGATTTTATTTTTAAATTTCAAGATTTAAAATGATTGGGAAGAAATAAAAGGGAGAATTTTGAATAAAGAATGAAATGGATATTTCAGTTTTAAATATGATTTTAAATCATAAATAAAGAAGTGAACATGGAATTAACAGGTTTTGGAATAAAATTTGGGTAAGTAAAATAATTTGTTTTAAATGGAGTTAATTTTAGAAATCGATTTGAAAACCGACTAAGTGTTGAAACTGTGATCAAAGGAAAATGAGATTATGGAATTTATAAACGAGGTTTATAAATAAAGTGAAATATTCGGTGAATAATTTGGAAGTATAAATTCACGGTGGGAAAACAAAAGGAAAGGGTGATATGTTTTTAAAAATAAATAGTGGTTTATTTTTAAAAAGTATGGAAAAGTAATTTACGGTTTGGGACGTAAATTAAACTGGAAATAAATCGAGAAGAATTTGTAAATTATTAGACGGTTGTATTGGAATGGAAAGTGTATTTTCCTGAAAGGTTAAGTATATTTTCAAAAGAAGGTTTTTAAGTATAAATTAGAAGTTTTAAAAGTTGTTTTAAAGAAGAATGTTTTTAGAGAAATTTATTATTTAAATTGTTTAAATTTTTTTAAAGTAAATATTTATTAAATTAATTATAGTAGTAATTATTTTAAAGGTTAAATTAGTATTATGATTTAAAAAGATAATTATTAAGTATTTATACTTTATACAATAGTTTTATTTAAAAACAGTTTTTGGTTAAAGTTTGTATTTGGAAAATTATTATAGAACTTTATAACTAATATTTTAAATAAAGTGATTTAAGTAGTTTTATTTCAAACGTTTTAAGTGTATATTTTTGGGTAAAGGGATTTTAAATTATTAAAATCTAAATTAAAAAGACTTGGTGCTTTTCTGTGGGAATAAACAATTGGTTGGATGATTGTTTAAATTTGATAGTTAAATAACCGACTATCAATAGTGGCCAATTCGCTGATCGTTTCGAAGAGTCCAAGATCAAGTTTAGTTACTCGAAAACCACTTCGATCCAGTTTGAACATAGTGAATGGATTCCATGAGAATGATGAAGACGGTGATTCAATTTGTCCAGACCTAGGGCAATTTGTATGGTTGAAAGCTATCAGACCATCGTCAGGACGACGGTGAGCATTCTAAGTGAATGTGCACTAAAAGGTAACGTATAGCCTCAGGCCTCATCAACCGGGAATGGTAAAAACATGAGAGATGCAGCAAGGCTAATTGGATAGCAACCAATTAGGTTAAGGTCATCCCTGTCTAGATGTCCCTTTTTATTTCTGCTGTATAGGCGGTTACTGATCCCAACTGTAGGGTGATCTTATTCGGACTATCCAGTAAGGGGTAGCTCCGGTCTTGTGTTGCAGGGGATTGGGAGTGATCCTCGATAGGTTGCTCTAGACCACGTACTGTGATGGGGGATCCCCTAGTATCCCTGCCATTGTATGGAAACCTAATCTCCAATAAGTGCCTTCGGACTAGTTTGTATACCTATTATGCTGAAATTTAATGAATGTAACAATTTCGGCTATTTGAATAAGCATTTGTACTTAGATAGTATTATAATATCAGAGGATTTTTATAAGAAATGTTTTGGTTATCGTAAGGTAAAAACCCGGGCGTGGGCTTATGAGATACCTTTGATTTCAAAGGATTTTGGAAACTTTAATAATCCATTGAGTGTGTTTTCTCACACCGGTTTTCAAATGACTCGGGTGTTATTATATCATAATATTCAGTCATACCGAGTATTATAAATACAGGACAGGATGTTATGGAGCCCAGAAGACGAGCTGGATGGCGAGACGTATCACACGTACTTGGTGTATATTTCGATATGCAGTGTAAGTTGTATAGTCTGTTTTGGTGAGGACAAGTTGTTACAACTGTCCAGTATTTGGCTATTGTTTGTATGTACTCTGATGATATGGTATATAAACAGTTATAGTTATCTTTTGTATAAGGATCGGTTATTATCTATTCTATATTGTTCCGTTGCAATTGTGAGATTCTGATATTGTTTTCTATTTCTTCTTCTACCTCTTTCTTCTTTAACCCTAATTGTTCGTACTTCCATCCACTTTGAGTTGATCTGATGGAGAATATTGTCGACTTAAAGGGGTACATATTTGCAGGCTGTTACACTTGGTATCAGAGCTGAAGGTTAAGCGAGAACCTTGGCTCTGGTGGGAATTACTCATTAAAGATAGAGTCAGTAATACTCTAGAATGAGTCTGAGTGTATTAATAGATATGAGCATGTATTTGTTAGTGAATATAATATTTTTTATTGTGTTGGTTATTTTGTTGAGTGGTTTATTGATTCTGGTCAATACGAGCAATTAACGTTATTTATAGGGACCTCTAAACACTTGTATAGAACAATTCGACACTTAATTGTTTTAAATGGGGTGAATGAAATAATTTTACCCAAAGTATTTTTATATATATAAGGAATAATTTCTGTAAATTATTATAAGCATATCGTTGCTTGGTTGTTAGACAATGATAATATTAAATTATTATCATTATGTTGTAGAAATTGAATAAAAGTTGAAATTATAACTAAAGGCTAAGAAATGAATTTATATAACAGAATAGAATTAGTAAATGTGTATTATAAAGGTGACTTATAATTGAAATGGTATAAAATTCCAGAGTAATGTTTGAATGTAGATTGAAAGGATTTGAAATTTTGAAATTTGGAAAATTTAATTCCCTTTGAGTTTGAAAATGATTTTCAAAGGTTTTGAAGGAATAATGGTGATATTATTCGGAAATATGTTGACTTAGAAATGAAATCTGGTAAGATTTGGAATTTAAATATATTTGAAAGTGTTTTTCTAAAGGGATAAAAGCACTGAACTCACTTCGGTCGCTGGAAAATAATTTCGGTGATGACTGCAGCAACATCGATGTTTATTTTTCCAAGAGAGGAAATTGCTACTTGAATATTTTAAATCGGAATTGTTTGCAAAAATTAGGTTTGGTTTCAAATTCAAAGGATAATTTGATATGCAAATGAATTGTATACATATAATTGATTTCAAAAATGATTTTGAAATGTTGAGAAATTGCTTAAAACTTTGGAAATTTAATTAGAAATGTTTATGGAACATAAATGGGTTTGATAACTTATAAAATTTGGAATTTTTAGAATAAGATTTAACTTGAAGAAGATCTAAACAAAAAGGTAAGTTTGATAATAAAATAAAGGGGTAAGTGAACCAATTAAATGAAGCGAATTAGAAGAGATTAGTAAATGGAGTGTAAGTAAGTTTGAAAACTTATAGAAGTTTTAAATTTGAATTAAAGTGGATTTAACTGAATCAAGTTAATTAAAAGTGAATTTGGAGGGAAAATACAAGTAGACTTAAATGGAATGGGCATTGAAATAAAATTTATTAAGTCAGAAACAATTTGTGAATGAACAAATTTATTTAGTGTAACTAGATGGAAATTGGAACTGAACATTTGAATAATATTTAATTTTGAATTATGATAAAATAAATGAGATAAATAAACCAATTAAGTGAAATGGTAAGCAAATGTATTGAAGTCGAATATTGGAATGATATTTAATTTAAATTGTGTAAGTAGATTAAAATAGAAAAATTAGTTCGAATGGGCTAAACAAAATGAAAGGTTTGGAAATAAATTCGTTGAGATTTAAAATAAATTAATAAGTGGAACTAATTAAAAAAATGATTAATTGAATATGGTTTAAGATGAGATGAATAGAATACAATATTTAAAAATGAAAGGTAAACTGAATTCATATGGAAATCAGAGATCCAATTTGAATAGAAGTAGATATAAACCAAAGTGGTGAAGTAAAAATAAATATTTAAATGTGTAGAATATTTGTATTGAACTTAAGAAGAAATGGTGAAATTCTTAAGTAAAGTTTGGCATTGGGAAAATATTCTAAGTTAATACCGAATAAAGGCTAAGTAAAGTGTGAAATGGGATAAGTGAATGGAAATCAAAATAAACGTGAATAAAATGAAGATTGATGTAGCTAATAATCAATTGAGATAATTATGCACGATGTACGTATATTATTTTATTCATATAACGATTTGATCCTGATTCGAGCATAGAATTTTGAGATATTTATATCGATCCGAGTTGGGATTTTTCACTCGATTTTCAACGACAAACCCTAGATATGAATTTTTGATTGATTTTGGAAATTCTCTTTCATAGTATATGGCTAAGCAAGGAGAATGACGGTTTCTGAAGAAACCAGATCTGAGTCCGCACTAGGAAGTCGGGTGGACGATACTAGTTCGAAAGTGAAATTGTGTGATCGAGCGAGCGATCAGATTTGATATTGCATACAGATGATATATGTACATCGTACGGGCTTGAATGAAATAAATATTGAAAATTTTGAAACGGAAGTTAATAAAAAGATTTTGGATTTTGTGATTGGACAATGTTGCCAAGTAGGATATACAGGTGTTTAAAAGCAAGAGGAAATTGATGTTTTTGATTTTAGAAGATAAATTTGAATTGCCCGACAAAAAGGCACGTGTTTCAAATTGTCATATGAAATTTGATGATTTTCTGATCTAGCCACTTGGATTTTGTTTCTTTTGAAAATTTGGGGTCCGCAGAGGCATTTTGTAGTTGTTCCGAGCTAGCTGCACAAAGAAGACGTTGGCAAAAAAATTCAAAATTTTAGGGAGTTAGAAAAATATTGAAAGTTTAAATTTGGTCTAAAACCATTATTTTAATTACTGAGGGGATAATATTAATTAGAAACTATGGATGGTTTGGAAAGTTAGTAAAAGTGATAGTATGACTTAAATAAAATGATTGTTTTGGGAAGTTGTTTGAAAACTAGGTAGTTGGGGAAATAGTAAACGGGATGTGGACCATTCTTCTTAACTAGCATTTCTGGGGATGAAATTCTTTTGAGGGAGAACGAATATGACGACCCAGAGTTTTGAACGTTTGAAATTGGAATATTTAATCGATTTAAATATTTAAAAGTAAATTTCTAACTTGAATTTCAAATGTCACTATTTATTGAGTGGTTTAATTATTAAATTAAATAATTGGAAATTGGGTAAATTGTTAAATCTGAAATTTTAAGCTTGTTAAAAATAACTTAAAGGCTTGCAAAATTTATATTGATAGTACTAAAGATAGTAAAAGTGTTAAACTTGAATTTAAAAGTGTTTTTTTCAGTTTTGAATTTATATCGTTTAAATTGACATTTAAAATAGCTTTTCGAGGCATAATCTCGGAATTCGATGAAATCAGTACCATTGGATCCGTAATAGTGTATTATTATTGGATTTCAAGTTTCGTAGTTTTTGGAGTTGTCATGTGATCGTACGGTAGTTAAACGCGCTGAAATTCATATTGGAAATTCAATGTAATAGCTGGATCCAAAAAGCTATCTTCCCCATACGATAGAATTAGGATTCGAAACATTTTCTACTGCGTTCGAAATAGGGGTATAACATTATAACACCTAGTGGCATGTCTTAATAGGATGTCAAAATTTTAAGTTGCATTTATCGAGATAATTTGAATACAAACTAATATATACCTTTATATTCACATACAACCCAACATTCAGCTGAAATTCTTTCTCCATCAAAACTTTTCTCCTCAGTAGCTTTTACTTTTTCAAAATCACTGCATCCTTCACTCTACACGCAACCATCGCTTCTTGTCCCTTATTCCCAGCTTCAGGTACGTAATCTTGTCCCCTCATCCCCATTTTTAACACAAAGCAGTTAAGCTCAAAACCAAATAAAATGGCCAAACATTTGGAAAGGGGGAAATGATAATATAAAAGATTCTCATTCTTCTACCTCTATTTCCAGTTCAAACGCAAATCTTCTCTTCTCTCCTCAAAATTTCTTTCGGTTTAAAAATAAATGGCGAAACAACTTTCCTTCTTCAAAATCAAATCGTTCAAACGAAAAAAGGGGGAGGGTAACGAAATCAAAATCCACTTCATATAATCGCATCGATCAATTCTACGAGGCTCGATCAAGGGTGTCGAATGTCGACGAGTTCGATCGGGGCATGTGTTTTCGTGCGCGTGGAGGTAAGGCATGGCCGCGAGTTCGAGGGAAGGCTGGGTAGGGTTCGAAGCTTGATGGTGGTGAATGAATTCTTCGTGTGCTCGGAGGTGAGGCAGTGGGTCAAGGCATCTCGCGTTCATCGTTTGGCTTTGGGGTTGCGAGCGATGCCAAAATCGAGCCTATGGTTTCAATCTACGCAGATAGGTATATGCAGATTATTGTTATTCCTCGTTTTTTCAATTTAAAAGTTAATAACATATATATACACTATACAGAGAAAGGAAATTGTCGTTTTATAAAATATATATGTTGGACGGTAAGACATACAATGAAATATATATGCAGATTTTTAAATTTATATATACATAAGGAAGAAAAAGAAAAAAATTATAGTTAGGTATAAAAACATTTCTATTTGAATATATAAAAGGTTTAAAACTGTAAATATATGTATACATAAGATTTTGGAATATAAGAGAGTTTATATAAAATTAGATTTTTAAGCCTGTATAAATTACTTTTATATGCAATTTAGAAATGAAAAAATTGTATACATATACACATTTTAAAATCTACTAGTTCATTTTAAATAAGGTATATTAGTGAATAATTTGTTTAATAAACTGATTTAATTTATTTATGTTAAAAACAGGTTTTCAAAAGGGAAATTATTAGTTTAAATTAAATTATTAGTTTAAAACCAAATTATAAGTTTAAATTAAATAAATAAATAAATAGTAATAGATTTATTCGATTATTTCAAATATTAATAAATCGTGCGATGTTTGTACAAGGTCCAAAATTGTGAAGGAAATAGTCGGTTTGGGTCAGATTGCAAAACAAAAATCAAAGGTGAGTTAATCTCACTCACATCTGGAGTATCAGTTAATTTAAATAGTTAAAATTAAGTTATTGGTTGGTTGCTTAAATTGATGATTTATTGTCAGTTTGGATGTAATATTATATAGTAGTGTGTGTGCGTGTGTGTATTGGAGTGATTGATATTCCCGCATTATATAGCGGATGAGACCATGTGCGTCCCGCATAATAGCGGATAACCCTTTATACCGCGATGTCCTTCTCGAGGTGCTATTTGGTATTTTATTTGTTGACTAATATCTGTGGATGCAGGGAAACAGGTTGGAGGGACCCAACTGGGTTTCTCAAAATATTAAAATTTGTTTCATAGTCCGTGATATGATTGATTGATTGATTGTCTGTGATAGATATTATTGGAAATTGGAAGAATGGAATGCTATGGATTTTGCTGAACATATTTTGGCTATTTGAAGATATGAAAAATATAAAAGATTTGATTTTGAAAAGAGATATAAAGAGAGAAATATTAATTAAAATAATTTTAGATAAATTAAAAGAACGAATTTGGAGAAGAATAAAAGTTTGATTTTAAATTCTATTAAATAAATTCTGGTTATGGAAAAAATAGAGATTTTAAATAAATGAAATTAAAAGAGTTTTGGAGACTTAAGTCATATTGCCTAAGAATTAAGGATTTTATTTTTGAATTTTAAGATTTAAAATGATTGGGAATAAATAAAAGGCAGAATTTTGAATAAGGAATGAAATGGATATTTCAGTCTAAAATAAGATTTTAAATCATAAATAAAGAAGTGAATATCGAATTAATGGGTTTTAGAATAAAATTTGGGTAAGTAAAAGAATTTATTTTAAAATGGAGTTAATTTTGGAAATCGATTTGAAAACCGACTAAGTGTTGAAACTATGATTAAAGGAAAATGAGATTATGGAATTTATAAACCGGGTTTATGAATATAGTGAAATATTTCTCAGCGAATAATTTGGAAGTATAAATTCATGGTAGGAAATTAAAAGGAAAGGGTGATATGTTTTTAAAAATAAATAGTGGTTTATATTTAAAAAGTATGGAAAAGTAATATACGGGTTTGGGACGTAAATTAAACTGGAAATAAATCGAGAAGAATTTGTAAATTATTAGACGGTTGTATTGGAATGGAAAGTGTATTTTCCTGAAAGGTTAAGTATATTTTCAAAAGAAGGTTTTTAAGTATAAATTAGAAGTTTTAAAAGATGTTTTAAAGAAGAATTTTTTTAGAGAAATTTATTATTTAAATTGTTTAAATTTTTTTAAAGTAAATATTTATTAAATTAATTATAGTAGTAATTATTTAAAGGTTAACTTTGTATTATGATTTAAAAAGATAATTATTAAGTATTGATACTTTATACAATATTTTTATTTAAAAATAGTTTTTGGCTAAAGTTTGTATTTGGAAAATTAGTATAGAACTTTATAACTAATATTTCGAATAAAGTGATTTAAGTAGTTTTATTTCAAACGTTTTAAGTGTATATTTTTGCGTAAAGGGATTTTAAATTATTAAAATATAAATTATTAAGACTTTGTGCTTTTCGGTGGGAATAAACAATTTGTTGGATGATTGTTTAAATTTGATAGTTAAATAACCGACTATCAATATTGGCCAATGCATTGATCGCTTCGAAGAGTCTGGGATCGGGTTTAATTACCCGAAAACCACTTCGATCCGGTTTGAACGTAGCGAATGAATACCGTGAAGATGATGAAGACGGTGATTCAGTTTGTCCAGACTCAGGGCAACTTGTATGGATGAATGCTATCAGACCATCGTCAGGAGGACAGTGAGCATTCTAAGTGAATGTGTGCTAAAAAGGTAACGCATAGCCTTAAGCCTCATCAACCGAGAACGGCTAAAACAGGGGAGGTGCAGCAAGGCTAAGTGGCCAGCAACCAATTAGGATAAGGTCATCCCTGTCTAGATGTCCCTTTTTATTTCGGCTGTGTGGGCGGTTGTTGATCCCAACCGCGGGGTGATCTTATTCAGACTATCCAGCAAGGGGTAGCTCTAGTCTTTTGTTGCAGGGGATCGGAAGTGATTCTCGGTACATTGATCTAAACCACGTACTGTGACGGGCGGTACCCCAGTGCCCTGCCATTGTATGGAAACCCAATCTCCGATAACTGCCTTCGGACTTGCTCGTATACCTATTATGCTGGAATTTAATGAATGTAACAATTTCGGCTATTTGAATAAGTATTTGTACTTAGACACAATTATAATATTAGAGGATTTTGATAAGAAATGTTATGGTATCGTATGGTAAAAACCAGGCATGTTTATTTATGGTGTGGTCTTACGAGATGCCATTGATCTCAAAGGATTTTGGAAAGTTTAATAATCCAATTGAGTGTGTTTTCTCACGCTGGTTTTCCAGATTGACTTGGGTGTTATTTTATTATAATGCTCGTGTCAGACCGAGTACTATAAATACAGGACAGGACGCTGTGGAGTTCAGGAGACGAGCTGGATGGCGAGACGTATCACACGTACTTGGTGTATGTTCCGATGTGCAATGTATGCTGTATAGTCTATTTTTGGTGAGGAAAAGTTGTTACAACTGTCCAGTATTTGGCTATTGTTTGTATGTACTCTGATGATGCAGTTTATAAACAGTTATAGTTATCTTTTGTATAAGGATCAGTTATTATCAATTATATATTGTTCCGCTGCGATTGTGAAATTCTGATATTTTTTCTATTTCTTCTTCTACCTCTTTCTTCTTTAACCCTATGGTTCGTATTTCCCTCCAGAGTTGATCTGATGGATAATATTGTCGACTCAAAAGGGTACGAATTTGCGGGTTGTTACAAATGTCATCTATAAATACTAGTACAAACTTATCCAAGTACTCTCGAAAAACTCGATTCATCAAATCTGCGGGGGAAGGTGCATTCGTCAATCCAAATGGCATTACCAACCACTTACATGAAGCATATCTAGTCCAAAATGCCGTCGAAGGAATACTGTACTCCGTCACTCTTAACCAATGGAAACCTGTCGCCAAATCCAACTGGGAAAACACTCTGGAACCACTAAGCTGATCAAATAGATCATCTATTATTGGCAAGGGATACTTATTCTTAATTGTCCTTTCGTTTAACTTACATAGTGTAACAACCCTGAGATTGCAATTACCGAATGATAAGTTAAAAATTATGATTTTAAGTTAAAGAGGGGGCTAAACAAATTTTTGGGAATTTAAATTTGCAATTGGTTCGCAAATTAAAATATTTTTGGGTTGAAATGGGGAATTTTTTTTATGTGATTATAGGTTAATGGGCCAGATGAGCAATTATATGGTTTTAATTAAAACTAGGATGCTTCTTAGGATTTTGTTCACATGATAACCTTAGGAAAATAAACTAAGTCCTAATGGGTTTTAAAACCTCTTACCATGACCCATTAACCAACCCACTCCTATTTAATATCTCAAACCCCTCCCATAAAACCTAACCCTCCTCTTCATAAATTCCTAAATCTAGATCTAAACATAATTAATGCCCTCCCTTTAGAAGCTCCATCTCCTTCTCTTCATAATTAAACTAGTTTAATCTTTGAAAGGTAATGCAATCTCCCCTATTCTCTAATCCATCTTAATCCCTATTTATCTCTACCATCTTGTTGTAATCATTATTTTTTTTTGTTGATTTTGGGTCCTTTGAAACCTCTTGATCTTTGCTTTGGGGTTGAGGAGTTTGCCTTGCTTGATATTGTGCACTCAAGCCATTTGATACTTTGCTTCATTAAGGTAATTACTATTGATTAGTAATTATTGCTAGTTGTAAAGATAAGCTTTGGCCTTGGTTTCCTTTAAATTAGTGTAATAATCATTATATGGTGATTAGTAATTGTTATTAGTGATTTTTTTAATGCCAAAAACTGAAGAAAAAAACAACCCAAAATCACCAAAAACACAAAAATATGCTTGCTGGAAATATTTAGGCTGAAATCAGCCTGAAACAGGCTGGAATAGTGCACTAGGTGCACCAGAACAGGCCTGGACTGCACCCAGGCACTGTAGGCTAGCCCAGCTGGGCTAGCCAGAGGCTGGCCATCCCATGGTGGGCTGGCCGCGCCCCAACCCCCCAGCCCGGGCGGGCTGGGGGTTGCACCCCCTCCCCAGCCCGTTTGGGTTGGGGAATAGGGGACGCGGGCCTTGGCCCGCGTCCCATACCCCCAGCCCAGGCGGGCTGGGGCAATGTAATGTCCCCAGCCCGCCTGGGCTGGGGCATACGGGAGCGGGCCTTGGCCCGCGTCCCATATCCCCAGCCCAGGCGGGCTGGGGCACCTCTATTATCCCCAGCCCGCCTGGGCTGGGGACTAAGGGCGAGGGCCGAAGCCCGCGTCCCTTAAACCTCAGCCCAGGCGGGCTGGGGCACACAGTATATCCCCAGCCCGTCTGGGATGGGGCAGGCCGACGCGGGCCGGGCCCGCGTCCAACCAAAAAAAAAAAAACACACTCAGTTTTCAGATTTTGATCTCCACTTCGCAATGCCGCCACGCTCGCATCGGAAGTCGGAATTCGACGTTTTTGGGCTCGTTGGAACGGTGGAGTTCCGAACTCCATCTATGAAAAATTTGGGCAACATTGGAGTTCGTTTGGTATTTCGATTTTCGTGCCAAAGTTAGACTCTGATCGCTGCTGGAAAACAGTGTGAATCTTTTTTTGGGTTCAACTTTGAGACGTCGCTGCCACTTCGTCTCATCTCGGAATCCAGAAATTCTTTTTGCATCTTAAAGTAGGGATGTCGGACTACATACCTACCATTTTTCATGCCATTTGGACACAGTTTGCTGGTCCAAATAAATTGCCGAACTTGCGTTCGCAGGAGTTTTTGAATGGTTTCAAACACTTAGAATATTTTCAGTGATTTTCTGGTTTTATCGATTTCTTTGAGATTTGTCTCTGGATTTCGTACACGGGTTTTTATGAACATTTTAAAAGGATTTTTCACTCCTAAATGGCTTTCAAAATTATTATATAATATTATTTTTAAATATTAAATTAATTACTCCATAATAGGAGAGTTTTCAAAAGCCGTTTTAAAGTGATTTCAAAAATCAATTATAAATCCGTTTCGCACCATTATTTTCTATAATAAAAATCACACACTCACTTTTTAGCACATCGAGCGAAGTGGAAAGGTGCTTAAACGGTTAGGAAATCTCCGGCCTATGGAACCGTGTGTATTTTCTTTCCGGTTAATCCCCGACCTATTCGATTGATCGTTTTGACCTTTAGGTCTAGTTTACCGATGATACGAGGTGGACTTTTTATTGTTTGGAGTGTGAGCCTGCTATTGGTTAGTAAACCGTTTAGTGCGAACGTGGGGTATGAGACTCATTGTTAACACTTTACGGGTTCCTCTCCAAGAAGTTAGTGACACATTAGCCTCTGGGCGGCCAGTACTGGACCTCTGGGTCACCACGCCTCTGGGCAACCGTCTCTGGACACCTGCTCTATGGAGCAGTTTATTTTCGATGTGTGCCTCTGGGCCTTTATCCTTCTGGGAAGGATCTCGCCGTTTCGCACATTCCGCATCTGTGCGAGTGATCGATCACAACTCTACATTGCTTGGCAACAACGACTCTGGTCGGTGCACGTGCAATATTTGTATTATCTGATGATTTTATATCCATTCGAGTATCGCCATTCGGTGCTGGTTCTATGGAACCATACGATGTGAGTGCGATTACCTTGTGGATTCACAGTGTCTCTGGACACTGCTTTTCAGTATTCGATTTCATTGACTTTTCAGTATATCCCTATTGCTCTTTGGAGCATCGATCTTTGCTTGGGCATTGATTACTGACTCTGGTCACTCTTGGGATTATTGCCTATGGCCAACTTTATATAGCTTTGGCTACGCCGATGATATGAGGCGATTGTTATTAAACACTTTGGTGTTTGTATTCTCTTTGGAGATTTTTACTGTTTATTGATGATTAGGGATCGTCATTATATTCATGTAGTCCATATTACTCTTCTCTTTGGAGAAGTACTGTTTTATTTATGTACTGCATTATTATATATATATATATCTCAGTATTACTGATTGTTTAGCTAGCCTGACCCGAGTGTTTTCGCTCGGGTCAGACCGAGTTGTTTCAAGTTAGGTCTCTGGACTTAGCTTTCTGTGCTTCCGCTTGGACATTAGCTGCTATGCTGATAGATAGCTCTTTTATTTGTCCACTATTCAGCTACTCTGTTATTTCAGACTCTTATGTACATATTTTTGACTCACATGTGTGAGCGGTGGCTTTGTACCCACCTTTTAATACTTGGATCTGTATTGATGATGTATTGTTCTGGGATGTTATATCTGTTATGTGATTCTGTTCTGTGATGTTTATCATTTATTACTATGCTTATTCTGATAGGTCTTTAGCCATTGTAATTTCGTTATAAATATTTATTGAATAGGTCGAACCACCTGAAAAAAAAATTAGATACCATCTTTTCGACGTATTCAGTAGATAGTTATAGCTTGATTACAAATGGTCGCTCCCATTATACTCTATTCTTCGTTCTAGTAGATGGTATAACTCCGTAATACTCTTTACTAGAGTGGGTCTCAGAGTGGGGCATTACATCTTGGTATCAGAGCAAGGTTCAGAATTAAGCATAACAAACACAGAACGGATACATTTAGCACAATACATTTTAATTGGATCCGAATTAAATCAAATCCCTTCCTTATGCTTATTGATCGATAAGTTAGGAATAGTTGTAGGAATCTGTTATATTCCGTAATCTTCGTTAATGAATTACCTATCTTTGAATCGTGCTTAAATAAATCTTCAGCTCAGCCTCGAGGTACGCATCCTTCCGTTCTCGAAGGTTCTATTTTATTTCATGGTAGATCTTGTAGAGTTCTCTTTGATACGGGTGCCTCTCACTCATTCGTATCAAAGGAGCTAGTAGATGCTTTATCCTTGAATGTTACTTGTCTGGTTTCTTCACTAAGGATTGTGAATCCCATCGGCGGATCCACGACCCTTAGCTTGCTTTGTGAGAATATAGATATTGATCTTTGTGGATTTTCTTTCTGTGCGAATCTGCACGTTATGGAGTATTTGAGATTTGATATGATTCTTGGCATGGATTGGCTCGTTCAACACGACGCCAAAATTATTTGTTCGGAGCGGATATTATTCATTCATCACCCTTATTCGTCCTCTCCGTTAGCTATTGTTCTTCAGGATGTTGGGCTTTCTGATGTTACTTTATTTTCTCTTGATTCACGAGATGAGGATTTGGACATATCTCGTATTCCTGTTGTTCGGGATTTCCCCGATATATTCGAGCCAGTATCAGGCCTGCCACCAAAGCAGGCCATTGAGTTCCGCATCGATCTCATTCCAGGCTCCCACCCAGTTGGGCGTCCTCCTATGAGAATGTCTATTAAGGAGAATGAGGAACTCAGGAAGCAGTTAGTTAGCTTGAGGCGAAGCAGTTCATTCGATCCAGTTCTTCGCCATGGGGTGCTGCTGTGGTCTTCGTTAAGAAGCCCGATGGCTCTCTTAGGCTTTCCATTGACTATCGCAAGCTTAATGAGTTGACCATCAGAAATCGTTATCCATTGCCACGGATAGACGATATGTTTGATCAGTTGAGCAGTACGAAGGTCTTTTCACATCTCGACCTTGCCACCAGATTTCATCAGCTCCGAGTTGCGGAAGATAGCATTCCTCTTACCGCTTTCCGCACTTGTTATGGTTCTTTTGAGTGGTTGGTCATGCCATTTGGCTTGACGAACGCACCGGCTTTCTTCGTCGATCTTATGAATCGATTATTCCGAGAATACATCGACAGATTCGTTCTGGTTTTCATCGACGATATTCTTATTTATTCTAGATCCGAGGCAGAGCATGCTCATCATTTGCGAATCGTCTTGGATACTCTTCGTCAGCATCAACTTAAGGCCAAGCTCTCCAAGTGCCACTTTTGGGAGAGCAAGGTCAAGTTCTTGGGCCATATTGTATCATCTGAGGGTATTTCTGTCGATCCTGCCAAGATCGAAGCTATTCAGAATTGGAAGCAGCCCGAGAACGTTCATGATATTCGCAGCTTCTTTGGTCTGGCGGGTTATTACCGTCGGTTTATCAAGGATTTCTCTCGAGTTGCACTTCCCCTTACGACGCTGACTCGTAAGGGTGTTCGCTTTATTTGGTCTGATAAGTGTGAAGCTTCCTTTCAGCGACTGAAGGAATTTCTCACTCATGCTCCTATTCTTGTGGTTCCTGAGAGTAACCAGGATCTTGTTGTTTACACCGACGCTTGTGGTAGCGGGCTCGGTGCTGTGTTTATGCAGAAGGATCGGGTAGATGCTTATGCTTTCAGGCAACTGCGTCCGAATGAGGTTCGCTATCCGACTCATGATCTTGAGTTGGCAGCTATCGTCTTTGCCTTGAAGACGTGGCGTCACTTTCTATTAGGCGAACGCTTCACTCTTTACACCGATCACAAGTCGCTGAAGTATCTTTTCAGCCAGAGAGATCTCAATATGAGGCAGCAGCGATGGCTTGAGTTTCTCGCCTCATATGATTTAGATATTCAGTATACCCCTGGCAAAGGTAATCGTGTTGCAGATGCGCTCAGTCGCAAGCACTCGGCAGTAGTTTCTATGATGATTGCCGAGTGGGATATTCTTGAGACCCTATCTTTGTGTGATGTTAGAGATCGAGCTCCATCCTCTGATTCTCCGGTCTTATTATTTAGCTTGGAAGCTCGTCCTATCTTATTGGATCGCATTGCCAATGCTCAGCGGCAGGATCCAGACTTATTGCATCTTATTCATCTTCTCGAGTCGGGATCCAATGATGAGACATTGTTGGATTATTCTCTTGATTTTCATCGGTGTCTTCGTAGGAAGAACCGTATTATTGTACCATCTGATTTATCACTTAGGCATGACATTCTGGACGAGTGCCATCGCACTAAGTACACTATTCATCCCGGGTCGAGTAAGATGTATGCCGACATGTGTCGCCTATATTATTGGGAGGGTTTGAAGAGAGATGTGGCAAGTTATGTGAGTGGTTGCATGACTTGTCAACAGATCAAAGCCGAGCATCAGCGTCCGTCTGGTCTTCTTCAGCCTCTAGAGATTCCATTATGGAAATGGGATCAGATATACATGGATTTCATTGACGGTCAGCCTCGATCGAGGTCAGGCCATACTTCTATCTGGGTTATTGTTGATCGCTTGACCAAATCGGCTCATTTCATTCCGATTAAGTCCACTCGGACTGCACCTCAGTTGGCCAAGCTCTATGTGAAGGAAGTCATTCGACTCCATGGCATTCCTAGCTCTATCGTCTGTGATCGAGACACTATCTTTACTAGTCACTTCTGGAAGTGCCTACAGTCAGCTTTGGGCACAAAGCTGAATCTCTCTACTGCTTATCACCCTCAGACCGACGGTCAGACCGAGAGGGTGAATCGTGTTTTAGAGGATCTTTTGCGCTGTTGTATTCTGGATTTCGGAGGTAGTTGGGAGGATCACTTACCGCTCGTAGAGTTCTCCTACAACAACAGCTTTCAGTCTAGTATCGGCATGGCACCTTTCGAGGCTCTATACGGAAGGCCATGTCGCTCTCCTGCTTGTTGGTTAGAATCTGGTGAGAAGCTTATTCTTGGTCCAGATTCAGTTCGGGAATCTTCTGAAAAGATTGTTCTTATCCGTCAGAGAATGAAAGAGGCACAGGACTGCCAAAAATCCTACGCGGACAACCGTAGGAAACCTCTTGAGTTCTCCATTGGTGATCATGTCATTATTTGGATTTCTCCCATGAAGGGGGTTTTGCGTTTCAGTTCTACAGGGAAGTTGGCTCCTCGCTATGTTGGACCCTTTCCTATTACGGAACGCATCGGCCCCGTTGCTTATCGTGTGGCTCTACCTTCTCATTTTTTGGGAATGCATGACGTGTTCCATGTTTCTCAGCTTCGCAAGTGTGTTCGCGATCCTGATTCTATCATTGAGCCTCATATCGTACCTGATTTGAAGATCTCACCCGATCTATCTATAGGGCAGCAACCTCTTCGTGTGCTTGATTCGGGGATCAGACATCTTCGAAACAAAGAGGTTCCGCTTGTGAAGATTCAATGGTCGTCTAATCCTAAGGACTGCACTTGGGAGACCAGAGAATTTATTGAGCGTACTTATCCTGGTTTTCTTTCATCTTCCGACATGGGTGAGCATCTATATTTTATCTTCTGTATTCCTTGTGTGGATGAGATGTTATAGACGACTTCTATATTTAAGGAATTGAGGGGACGCAATTTTCTTAAGGGGGGAGTTTGTAACAACCCTGAGATTGCAATTACCGAATGATAAGTTAAAAATTATGATTTTAAGTTAAAAAGGGGGCTAAACAAATTTTTGGGAATTTAAATTTGCAATTGGTTCGCAAATTAAAATTTTTTTGGGTTGAAATGGGGAATTTTTTTTATGTGATTATAGGTTAATGGGCCAGATGAGCAATTATATGGTTTCAATTAAAACTAGGATGCTTCTTAGGATTTTGTTCACATGATAACCTTAGGAAAATAAACTAAGTCCTAATGGGTTTTAAAACCTCTTACCATGTCCCATTAATCAACCCACTCTATTTAATATCTCAAACCCCTCCCATAAACCCTAACCCTCCTCTTCATAAATTCCTAAATCTAGATCTAAACATAATTAATGGCCTCCCTTTAGAAGTTCCATCTCCTTCTCTTCATAATTAAACTAGTTTAATCTTTGAAAGGTAATGCAATCTCCCCTATTCTCTAATCCATCTTAATCCCTATTTATCTCTACCATCTTGTTGTAATCATTATTTTGTTTTTTGTTGATTTTGGGTCATTTGAAGCCTCTTGATCTTTGCTTTGGGGTTGAGGAGTTTGGCTTGCTTGATATTGTGCACTCAAACCATTTGATACTTTGCTTCATTAAGGTAATTACTATTGATTAGTAATTATTGCTAGTTGTAAAGATAAGCTTTGGCCTTGGTTTCCTTTAAATTAGTGTAATAATCATTATATGGTGATTACTAATTGTTATTAGTGATTTTTTTGATGCCAAAAACTGAAAAAAACAACCCAAAATCACCAAAAACACAAAAATATGCTTGCTGGAAATATTTAGGCTGAAATCAGCCTGAAACAGGCTGGAATAGTGCACTGGGTGCACCAGAACAGGTCTGGGCTGCACCCAGGCACTGTAGGCTAGCCCAGCTGGGCTAGCCAGAGGCTGGCCAGCCCATGGTGGGCTGGCCGCGCCCCAACCCCCCAGCCCGGGCGGGCTGGGGGTTGCACCCCTCCCCAGCCCGTTTGGGCTGAGGAATATGGGACGCGGGCCTTGGCCCGCGTCCCATACCCCCTGCCCAGGCGGGCTGGGGCAATGTAATGTCCCCAGCCCGCCTGGGCTATGGCATACGGGAGCGGGCCTTGGCCCGCGTCCCATATCCCCAGCCCAGGCGGGCTGGGGCACCTCTATTATCCCCAGCCCGCCTGGGCTGGGGACTAAGGGCGCGGGCCGAAGCCCGCGTCCCTTAAACCCCAACCCAGGCGGGCTGGGGCACACAGTATATCCCCAGCTCGTCTGGGCTGGGGCAGGCCGACACGGGCCGGGCCCGCGTCCAACCAAAAAAAAACACTCAGTTTTCAGATTTTAATCTCCACTTCGCGATGCCGCCACGCTCGCATCGAAAGTCGGAATTCGACGTTTTTAGGCTCGTTGGAAAGATGGAGTTCCGAACCCCATCTATGAAAAATTTGGGCAACATTGGAGTTCGTTTGGTACTTCGATTTTCGTGCCAAAGTTAGACTCTGGTCGCTGTTGGAAAATAGTGTGAATCTTTTTCTGGGTTCAACTTTGAGACGTCGCTGCCACTTCGTCTCAACTCGGAATCCAGAAATTCTTTTTGCATCTTAAAGTAGGGATGTCGGACTACATGCCTACCAGTTTTCATGCCATTTGGACACAGTTTGCTGGTCCAAATAAATTGTCGAACTTGCGTTCGCAGTAGTTTTTGAATGGTTTCAAACACTTAGAATATTTCCAGTGATTTTCTGGTTTTATCGATTTCTTTGAGATTTGTCTCTGGATTTCGTACACGGGTTTTTATGAACTATTTTAAAAGGATTTTTCACTCCTAAATGGCTTTCAAAATTATTATATAATATTATATTTAAATATTAAATTAATTACTCCATAATAGGAGAGTTTTCAAAAGCCGTTTTAAAGTGATTTCAAAAATCAATTATTAATCCGTTTCGCACCATTTTCTATAATAAAAATCACACACTCACTTTTTAGCACATCGAGCGAAGTGGAAAGGTGCTTAAACGGTTAGGAAATCTCCGGCCTATGGAACCGTGTGTATTTTCTTTCCGGTTGATCCCCGACCTATTCGATTGATCGTTTTGACCTTTGGGTCTAGTTTACCGATGATACGAGGTGGACTTTTTATTGTTTGGAGTGTGAGTTTGCTATTGGTTAGTAAACCGTTTAGTGTAAACGTGGGGTATGGGACTCATTGTTAACACTTTATGGGTTCCTCTCCAAGAAGTTAGTGACACATTAGCCTCTAGGCGGCCAGTACTGGACCTTTGGGTCACCATGCCTCTGGGCAACCGTCTCTGGATACCTGCTCTATGGAGCAGTTTATTTTCGGCGTGTGCCTCTGGGCCTTTATCCTTCTGGGAAGGATCTCGCCGTTTCGCGCGTTCCGCATCTGTGCGAGTGATCGATCACAACTCTACAGTACTTGGTAACAACGACTCTGGTCGGTGCACGTGCAATATTTGTATTATCTGATGATTTTATATCCATTCGAGTATCGCCATTCGGTGTTGGTTCTATGGAACCATACGATGTGAGTGCGATTACCTTGTGGATTCACAGTGTCTCTAGACACTGCTTTTCAGTATTCGATTTCATTGACTTTTCAGTATATCCCTATTGCTCTTTGGAGCATCGATCTTTGCTTGGGCATTGATTACTGACTCTGGTCACTCTTGGGATTATTGCCTATGGCCAACTTTATATAGCTTTGGCTACGCCGATGATATGAGGCGATTGTTATTAAACACTTTGGTGTTTGTATTCTCTTTGGAGATTTTTACTGTTTATTGATGATTAGGGATCGTCATTATATTCATGTAGTCCATATTACTCTTCTCTTTGGAGAAGTACTGTTTTATTTATGTACTGCATTATTATATATATATATCTCAGTATTACTGATTGTTTAGCTAGCCTGACCCGAGTGTTTTCGTTCGGGTCAGACCGAGTTGCTTCAGGTTAGGTCTCTAGACTTAGCTTTCTGTGCTTCCGCTTGGACATTATCTGCTATGCTGATAGATAGCTCTTTTATTTGTCCACTATTCAGCTACTCTGTTATTTCAGACCCTTATGTACATATTTTTGACTCACATGTGTGAGCGGTGGCTTTGTACCCACCTTTTGATACTTGGATCTATATTGATGATGTATTGTTCTGGGATGTTATATCTGTTATGTGATTCTGTTCTGTGATGTTTATCATTTATTACTATGCTTATTCTGATAGGTCTTTAGCCATTGTAATTTCGTTATAAATATTTATTGAATAGGTCGAACCACCTGGAAAAAAAAATTAGATACCATCTTTTCGACGTATTCAGTAGATAGTTATAGCTTGATTACAAATGGTCGCTCCCATTATACTCTATTCTCCGTTCTAGTAGACGGTATTACTCCGTAATACTATTTACTAGAGTGGGTCTCGGAGTGTGGCGTTACACATAGTCAATACACATCTGTAATGACCAATTTGGTTTCTTCAAGAACACCGCGGCTGCTCCCCAAGGCGAATTGCTTGGTCTAATAAAATTCCTTCCTTTTAGATCCACTAGTTGCACCTTTAATTCCTTCATCTCATTAAGTATCATCCTGTTAGGTGGTCTAGTTACAAGTTCAGCTCATGGTACAAGATCTGTTCTAAACTCAACAGCTCTTTTCGGGAGTAGTCCAGTGACTCGCTCAAAGACATCTGCAAACTCTCTTGCTACCTAAACCCGACTTAACTCATTTCCTACCTCCATAGCATTAAGTAAGCACTAATACTCCTGTCAGTATTCTCTACTGAGATATCACTCGGTTATGACTATTAGTGTGTCTCGGTGATATTTTCCTATTCTGGCGAAATATTCTAGCCACATACATTCTCAACCAATCCATACCTATAATGATCCTGAAATCTACGAAATCAATAACATACAAACTACATACAAAGTTATGACCTAATAGGTTAAACTCTAACTGGTCACATCTTAATCCTAGAGTTGCATACCCTCCTATTGGATTCACAACCCTTAAGGAAGTAACAAGGTAGGTGGGTTCCAGGCATAATCTATCAACCAAATACTAAGTTATAAATGAATGTGATGCACCGGTATCAAAAATTACTCTAACTAAAATACTCTAAATCAAGTGTACCTTCCATCACGGTCTTTTCCTTATCTGCTATAGTAGGCCTAGCTGGTCCTATAGCAAAAAATTTTTCTTTGTTCTCCCTAACTGGCTCTGAACACCGATTCTTGTAATGCCCAACTTGATCACAGTTGAAGCATTTCACATTTTTCTTAACTACAGCTTTCCTCCCGTTTCCTGACCAGCATTCATTAGCAAAGTGACCCTTCTTGACACACTTATGATAAACTACTTCAGCCTTTGACTTCTTGGTAGTATCTCCCTTCTTGGTCCTCTTCTTCCTAAAGATCTTCCTCTTCTTCCCTTGAGAACCCTGGGTTTCTACTTACTTCTCTTTAACTAAATTAGCAAGTAATTCCTAATGGCGAATGGCCATCTCCACCACTATATTATAAGGATCATGGACATGGGTCATGGTCATCCTAGCAAGCTTGAGACTCAGTCCCTGAATGAACTTCTCATTCCTTTTGATGTCTGCATCTGTAATAGCATATCCATATATTGACAGCTCTTCAAATTTACTAGCATACCCAACCCTGACATCTCTACTTGCACTAAATCCATAAACTTCCTCATCGGCTCGGACTTAGCAAACTCCAATACAAACTTCTGCTCGAATCTCATCTTAAAATCATTCCAATTTAACTGCTCTTCCGGCACTCCGCAGTGACACTATTCCACCAATGTAGTGTTGACTCATGTAACTGCCTAGAGGCCAACCTCCTCATTTGCCCATCATTCAGTCCCAACTCAGTTAATATACGCTCACAATGCAATAGCCAATTTTGAATTTCTGCGACACTCTCCGTTCCCAAGAATAGCTTCCTACCCAAACTGGTGTAATTTGTACTCATGAACTGGGTAAATCACGTGGACCTAGAGCATGGTGTCTCGTTGTGTCCATCTAATCACAACACTTCAAATTTTGAAAATAAATTTGATATAACTTTTACTTAGGGATCTATTTGTATAATATGTGCTTATATATTATGCATTATTTTATCAGGCAGAGTAGACATTATATTTGGGTACATGATGTTTGTGCCTGTAACAACGGGTATCCTGAATTTTGGAGTAGTTGGGCTTGAATTTTGACAAAATTAGCTCGACGTGATACATTTTGGTTGAGTCCAACTAGGAATTATTTTCATGTGACAAAATAAGATGTTTTTTCCAACTATGATAAATAGTCCGACTAACAAAACTCATTACATCATTGTTTATACAACATTTTCCTTGTTTATTCCCATGTAGGCGTAAATATAACATTATAATAACAAATATGTGCGACATATGAAAATGCCAACATATTTCACCTTAACTAGTTATGGACTCATCTTTATATAACATACGATTAAACAAAAAACAACATAGGTTGAAGGCCCTCAACACTCTTCTCGAAAGCTTTATTTAAACTTTAAAAGGTTATCTGTACTATCCATAAATTCAACATATTCAAGTGAGTATCCATAAGTTTTGAAAGTTAAAATAAAAGACATGAGTCAAATATAAGCCTAGTATGAATAATATAAGTTTTCCCAAAGCACTATATGTGCCTAATAAGACCACGTCTTTGAGTAGAAGAGGTTTACCCTCACTAAACGCCACAATTTCAAAATAACAAATGTTGCAAATGTTGAGTCATTCAATCATATATATATATATATATATATATATATATATTACTTGTTAACCGTTTCATATTTATTGGAATCAAAAAGTAAGAAATTGTCAAATATCGCTTCCCCTTTAAATTCCATCTTTATTCTTTTCATTTAAGAAAAAATAAGTGCCCATAAAGTAAACCATTGAGGCCTTAGATCGTTAAATTCCAAAAATACTCTTTCTAGTAATGTCGATAATGAGATGCGGTCTCATTCGAGGGCTCAGCCTATCCAAATTCTATATATCTCATCCGAAGGTGAATGCAACTAATATATCATATTCTTATAGACATCCTTGCTAAATATTTTTTTAGCTTCTTTTGGTCTCAAACCATTTTTGATTTTTGTTGTCATTCATTAGTAATTACTTGTTTAATCCCCTCATTTAAATTCAATCTGATCTCTTATGAAGCAATTCTACTCACATAGAAATAATACCTAATTACACCCATCAAATTTGATAGCATTCTTTAATTATTTAATTCTCTTCATTAAAATTATACCACACCAACTTTAGACATACAGCACGTGTAAAACAATTTACGGTTAAGTCAATAATTTTTCGAACATATAACAACCATAAAAATCATGCTAAAATTATCGTAGAATCAACAATCTACGCCAAGTTTTTTTTGAGCTAAATGGGATTAAATCCATTTGCATTTAATTTATTTTCGGTATAATGTCACTTATCCTTATTATTTGGTTTACACATTTCATGTCATATTTCATAGATTATGCACTTATCATATACTTAACTGGTCATCATCATAAGTGCATTCTACATCAGTTAGGGTTCATACATCATCACATTATTCCAATATCATTATAAGTAAACAAATGCATTTATATGATGTTACATCAATGCACACAAGATAAAGTTCCATATTTTCTTACCTTCAATTGATTATAACTAATTGAGGTGCTTAGGCTCGATATAGAAGAGAGCTCTCAGATCCCGTTTATTCGGCATACCTCCACGCCATAAAGGTCCTTGAGTCGATGAGGACTCCATCGATATTGCAATCACCTCATAAGACAAGAGAAGAGTTGGCTTCACCTACCATGACCTATTGTCATCTCAGTCAGCATGGTCTGTACAAAGGCCAATTAGTTTTTTATTGATGGGGGTAACTCCATGAATATGATGTTCAAAGACCTTTTCGATATGACGAAGCTTTTTGCCTTCAACCTCACTCCCTGTGCATTACCTTTTTACGGGTTCGGGGAGTTGGCATAGTAACCATGGGGGTTACTTCTCGTGTGATCACTTTTGACAAGGACGTGTTGGTGGAAAAAATACAAGCATAGTTCGTTATGGTAAGCTATCCGTCCATGTACCATATTTTAATAGGCAGGATAGCCTTAGATGATATAGTTGCGATAGTATCTTACCAGTGCCTTACAATGAAACTCTTGATCAAGGGGGAGTAGGATGTGTTCGTGGCAACCAGTAAGCTTCAAGAGATTGATACATTATCTCCATACAACAAGCAAAGAAGGGAGTGCTTATGTTACAACAAGAAATGGCTACCATTAGGGGTGGCATGTCTGAGAAGACATCCGAGTAGCCTGTCGCTCACATATACATCGGGGCCACCTGGTTATTGAAAGCAGACTGCACGCATTGATCACTGTAAGAAGCAAAAATGGCATAGCCGTTGGAAATAGTCTTTCCTTAGTCAACCTAAGCAAGACCCGAAAACTCATCTCTACATGGAATGAAGAAGTCCCTCCACCACTAGTATGTGGGTACAAAAGACACTATTACTCCTTTCCCTTCGATACTGGAGGACTCATCGACCGGAGTTAGGGGTAGCATCGGCCTTTCAGCTTAAATACAGAAATCAACATCAGTCAAGGATGTTATTTAGCACATGAAATACACATTGGACCAATGCCACTTAGAAGAGAATTCTAAAGATGATAATTATGACCCACTAGATCCTCAGATGGTGGTCTAAGTCTCGAGGTTGGGCCTCCAAGGCTGCTTGAGCTGGTTTCAATTGACTGTGATGAACTCAACAAGGATCCCAGATAGGCAAAGAGTTGAGCCCTGAAGTAAGAGACAAGTTAATTTCCTTGTTGAGGGAGAGAAAGGATGTGTTTGCTTAAGGGCACACCAACATAACATGTATCGATCCCTCAATTATATGCCACGCCCTTAGTATCAACTCAGCAGCTCACCTGCTCCAATAGAAGAGACGACCGCTCTACCACGGGCAGTATAAGGAACTTATGGAAGAAGTACATAAACTCCTAGCAAATGGTTTTGTCCACTAAACAACATACTCGGATTGGGTTGCCAACCCGGTACTCGTTCGAAAACCTAATGGGGCCTAGAGGACTTGCATCGACTTCTTAGACCTAATAAGGCATGCCTTAAATATAGTTTTCATCGACCCCAAATTGACCAGTTTATGTAAGTGACTAGCAGATATGAGCTACTCACCGTCATGGATGTCTATTCCGAGTATAACTAGAATGCTATGCATGGCCCCGACCTGGAGTATACCTCGTTCATTACTAACGCTAGGCTTTACTACCGGTTCATGCCTTTCGGCCTTCACAATACCGACACTGCATTTCAGTGGCTCATTAAATAAATTTTCGCTCAATAAATCGGTCGCTCAATGGAGGTCTATGTAGATGACATATGTGTTAAGTCTGAGAAGATCGGAGGGCATGAAAAGAATTTGGTCGAAAATTTTGACATCCTCCATAGATATAACATGAAGCTTAACCACGGGAAAATTTCTTTTATGGTACAATCTAGAAAGTTCGTTGGCTTTATAGTGAGCGCTAAGGGCCTTGAGGCCAATCCTAAAAAGATTCAGGCAATTTAACAGATGCAGTTATCATTTATAGTCAAGCAAGTGCAGAATCTAAATAGAATGATTACAACATTAAACTGCTTTTTGTTGAAAGCTAAAAATGCTACATACTTTTCTCCGACCTCATCAAGAAAGGGAAGTCATTTTGTGGAATGAAGATTTCTCCAAAGCCTTTGAGGAATTAAAGATACACCAAGCCACACCACTTGTGTTGTCAAAGCTAGTTGATGGGGAGGACCAGTATTTGTGTCTTGCGGTGACTGACCAAGCGAGAAGCACTGCCTTGATCCGTGATGAAGAAAAAGTCCAATGTCCCATCTACTATGTCAATAAGAGGTTAACAAGCCCAAAAAAAGATATTCCAAGTTGGAAAACATAGCCTACTTCCTACTCTTGACCGCTCGGCACCTACAATCATATTTCCAACCTTATCCAATCAAAGTCTCACTAATTAGCCCTTAAGTTAGGTATTGTTACACCCAAATTTCCAAGGATAAATATAGTGCATAGCCATTAAAGGTTGACAAATAAGCTATTGAAGGTTGACAAATAAGCTATTGAAGGTTTACAAATAAAGATATTAAAGGTTGATGAATATGAACTACCATAATTTAACAATATAAGCTATCAAAAATTAAAACAATAAACAATACTAAGTTGATAGCTATGAGCCATCGAAGGTTGAGACAATAGGTCATCGCAAGTTGATAAGAGCCAATGCGCAGTGAAAGACTATGGCAAGTTAGGGATTTAGCAAGCTATCATATATTAATAATAAATAGAGTAATTATAAGTTGAAGACAAAAAATACTCTAGAATTAGTCAATCAAAATCATCGAAAGAAACTATCGATGTTTGAGATGTTCGATTTATCACATGTTGACTTCAAGAGCTATCGAAGGTTGAGATGTCTGAGCTATCACATGATGACTTCAAGAGCTATCGCAGGTCGAGATGTTTGAGCTTCGCATGATGACTTCAAAAGCTATTAAAGGTTGAGATATTTAAACTATCGCATGTTGGCTTCAAGTTCTATTGAAGGTTGAGATGTTTGAGTTATCGCATGCTGACCTTAAGAGTTATCGAAGGTTGATATATTTGAACTATTGCATAATGAATCCAGGAACTATCAAAAGTTTAAATAAATCTAAGCTATCGCATACTGAGTTTGTAAGACTGTTGCATGATAAAGGTAAAAGCTATCGCAAGTTGGGTTGGTAAAGCTGTTGCATGATGGAAATAGGATGTTGTTATATGTTGAGTTTATAAAGCCATCGCTCGTTGAAGTCAAGAGGTTATGCAAGTTGGTAAGGTAAACCACTGATGGTCAATATTTTTCGAAATCATCACGTATTGGCTAATAAACTTATCGAAAATTAAGCCATCAACCTAATAAGAGCAATTACATATTGAGAAATAAAGTAGCTATTGCATGCTGATACTCGGTGTCATTGAACGTTGAGAAATATATCCAAAATTGGTATTAACAACTACTACATGGAATCCTAACAATCACATGTTGATCACCAAAGCTTCTTCCATGTCAACAAATCTCAGCCATCCATCTATTTTATATGACACGTGTCATGAATCCAAGGGCTAGAGTTCTCTACAAATACATATTATAACGACCTGGAATTTTGGACACTTCATATTTAAATATATGAATTATTTAAATACTTGAATCTTAGATTTTATGTGATTAATTTGATTTATTAACCCCATTTTAAATAATAACTAATGATAAGAAATTTGTTTTTGAAATTTGTTTACAAAAATAAATATCGATAATGGGCCAAAAATTGTTTTATCGATAAACGGTCTCCAAACACAAGGAATTATTGTTGAATATGCAAGTATATGATTTTTGTTTGATGATAATAAACATATATATATATATATATATTCAATTAAATGTATTTGTTAACATATTATTTTATTTTTCATATAATTAAATAAATATTTGCTGAATAAAATAAATAACACAGCATTTAAATTCAAACGAATATTTTATTCAAACAAATATTTATTACATTTTTGAATAGGACAAATTTGAGCTCTCGCTATATATACACAAACTCAATTACAATACAAATTTGATTACATCGCAATTTTCCATTTACATTTGCACCTCACTACATTTCACTCATTCACTCGTATTTATCTTCAACTCTATTCCAGATTGAATCCAGCATCTGAGTTATCTACACTGATGCAGTAAAATTGAAAAGAAAGCATTTTTTCAATGTAAAATAAAATGTAATTTTGGGTTGTTCGTCATCATTTGATTCTGAATTCATCATACACAAACAGCTTGTGACATGCACAGTGTATCATTGTACATGCCACAAGGCCGTGCACACCGATATACACTTGATAAAATTACAGGGATAGGTGAGCACAAGGTCAAACCCGAGCTATAAGCTGGAGTCAACACAGGTGCAGTCCAAATGTACAAGTTTAATAAAACGGTCAAAACAACTCGACCAGTACAAAATCAAAAATGAACAGTGCAAAAATTGGTAAACGGCAATAAAGGAGGCAAACAAATAAATAGTACACATGACTCAAACCAGAACCAAGGCCGATGAACCAACTCAATCAATCAAGCTTCAAAAACTACAACAACAAGTAAGCAGCAACATGCTACAACAATGAGCAGTCGAGAGAGACTATGTCAACCAAAACAAAGACCGCATATACTAAAATGAATGCCAACAGACCAGATACAAGAAACATTGGAACCAGACTTAAGGAAAGGTATAAAGAGGTAAATACAACATAAATCAGCACCAACAGAAGGCCACACAAGCAACCAGACTGCACATTCAAGTGCAAGCCCTAGTGCATGACCATGAAAACAATGTAAGCAATCACCAGACCACAACATGAAGTTCAATAGCAATAAAGCTTCATTAATTATACTCAAAGTGAACAGAGCAAAACAGTGATACCAGTGACATGCATAGATGCAAGCAAAGACCAGTCAACAGTAAGCCAGTGATGTACATATGAACCCATACAACCGACTCACATCACAACACGCATATACACACATACATATGTATATATGTACATATATGGTGATAAACAAGTTTAAAACAATGAGACAGCAAGCACATGAATGTACATCACAAATGAAACCGTGATGTCCAGAGACCAGAGAACCAAGTACAGATTCAAATGGACAAATGAAGACATATTCAAGTGTATTGAAACCACATAGCAAGTACAACCTGACTACACAGTGAATAACACATCTAACAAGGGAACTCAACAAAGATCAAGTGAACATCAAGTGGTATAAGACCGAAGTCAGATAACCTGAGGAACATGAACAATCAAAGTCAAATTCCAACAAGCTCCAGAGTTCGAGTTTCAAACCAACTGTAGTTCGATATCAAAAGTCAGTGCCGAAGTAAATTTTTATCACAGTTTCAAGATGAACTAAGTCAATTTGCAGTTATAAAAGTCAAAACAATATTAAGTTCAAAAAAGTCAAATGAAATGCTGAAGTCATAGAATAGCAGGGTACATGTCGAACAAGTCAACAAAATCAAATTACAAATATCAAGTCTAACAGGAAGTGGCAACAACAACCATGAAGTATACAAGTGCACATAAATAATTCAGTACAATGAACAATTCATATGCAAGAAAGACCACAAATCCAGACCAGACGCCAAGGGGGACAGCAGAGTATCAAGGCAACCAAAGCTTCGCAAGAACAAATACATATACAGGGATGCAGTGTTCAAGGCTGAGACAAAATCAAGCAAGTAGCAGTTTTGAAACAAAGTTAAAATACCATCACAAAATTACCATAGCCGAAGTCACTAGCCAAATCAACCCCGTGATGACCAACGCAAAAAGAACGAACCAAGTCAGAAATCAAACAAGCCGTGGTTGCCATGAGAAACAAGCAAAAAAATATACGAATAGGAACAAGTCAGTGATCAATCTCAAGTATTTAAGCAAAATCAATGGCCGAGCTAAATTAAGTGACAAATTCAAATTAACGTAATTATAGGAATTCGATTCCTATTTAACCCATTCAACATCGGCTTTCAGAAACCATCAAGTTCAAGCAAACTAACGAGTAAAGAAAAGGCATAAATTACATATCGAAGTCAAAATTGAACTCGATCGAGAAGCCGTCGTGTGCTACTCAAAGAGACAGTCGATTGACAAAGCAAACCGTATATAGTTCAACCTTCAATCAACTACATAAGTCGATGGCTTCAACAAATTCACTAATTCACAAAGGAACAAACGAGCTAAAGGAAGCAAGAAGTCAGGCCGATTATAGATAAAAGAAAAAAGGGGACAACCGTTTATCACTTCATTTTATTTGGGCTGACTTCTTCTATCATATCTATTTGGGCTTTATAATTTAAATTAGGGTTTTTATTATTTTTTATTTGTTTTATTTTGTATTTTTCTCTTAAACTTTTGTAGTTATTTAGTCGTGTGACTAGGGTACGAACTACGGTGATGTAGTTTGAGAATTCGCAACTCAATGGCCGAGTTGTGGCAGTGTTTTGAGTGTAGAGTTAGGTTAGTCGATAGCGGGTGTCGTGAGTTTACGTGTGTAAGCATCTAACTAATTAATTTCTAGTAGAAACCTTGGGGCACGTAGGCAGGGTTTTGCCGAAGCTGGATAAATCTGTGTGTTCTATTTTTTGCTTTTATTATTCTGCTATCATCTGTGCTACTATTACTCTGCTATATCTATGTTGCGACTATTCTATAAAACTTCCGCAATAAATTTTATAATTATTAGTATCATCATATTCACCCCCATCTTGGGTGAAATCGATCCTATAATTATCATCCCGGGGTGCTGTCTTGGATTTTAACGAAGCTAGTGCCTTTGGGATCAGAATAATAAGCTGATGTACGCCGATGAATTTTATAGCAATCCGACGTCTTCTATGATTGGATGAGCTTGAAATGCGTTGCGGTTTGAAAAAGAAATTAAAAATAATAAGTATTCTATTATAAATAGCCTTGCCACTACCTTTCCTCGCTTAGGCCTCTCCTCTGTCTCTTCTCTTTTTTTAGTAGTAAACAAATACAAAACTGCCTCAAACTTTTAATTATTCTAGGAACTTCAGGCATCGTTATAAGCTAGCATTGGATCCGTTAAGGTCATGAAGAGGAGGGCATCATGTTGGTATAAGCGATGGTATTAGTGGATGCGACTTACATTAGTTGTGCTCGATTTTTCATGGCCGATCAAGGGTTAGGCTTTATCGGTGACCGGAGAGGAGTTAGGCGACAAGATGAGTGCTATTGCATGTATTTGGGCAAGGAGCATATGTAGGCGTTCAAAAGTTAGAGGTCTAATCATCCAAGGGAGGATGCTATAGTTTGAATAGTGAACGAGCAAGCCTAGGTCGCCTTTTTTGGGAGAGGCCGAGCATGACGTCGAGTTGTGGGATGTAGAGAGAATGCAAAGGGGAGCGCAATGTAGTTGTCTGTTTGTAGTTTCGTGCAGTGTAGCTTGAGGAGGTAGGAAAACATGCACGGTGATATGGGTCGTGCCTGGCCTGGGAGCATCAAAATTCGATGGAAACATGATTTAAGGATTAATAAGTTAATTAGTTAATTTAATTATTTTAAATAATTTGAAATCTACAAAAGCAATAACTTTTGCTTATGAGGTCAAATTGGGACGCCATCTTCACTGTTTCACTCATAAAGGGATTATCTATGTCTTCGTTAGGGTTAGACTTAGGTAGGTTAACTTACCATTTAATTTTTAATGTTGTGATATTTATTGTGCTAAAAATAGATAACAGTGCGAGTAATTACTTTTGGATCCTTCCTTATTGTAGAGCAAGTGACAACATTATATATAGTATAGTCTCTCTTATAGCCCTCTAAATATGTAACGTGGCTAAGACTTGCAGTTACATGCTTGATAAATTTTATATGAGAAGTTGAAGCGTGTTGTGAATGTTTGAAGCGAAATTGTAACTATAAGCACATTTTGAAATCCCTTGTAGTTGACATCTATAAAATTGGTCAAAGTACGATTATGTTATGAGAGGTTTTTCTCTACACATTTTTTATTCTTTTTGACATAAAGGAATTGGTTTGGGATGTTATAGAAATTGTAAAACAACGTTGCGATAGTTAGAAGTGAAAAATCGCTATGGATGCACTTTAAAAATGCCTTTTGTTTGGTGATTTTTAAATTAACTTTAAAAGACATTTTAGGGCATCTTTGCATTTTTTAATAAATACTATAAGTGTATTTATTACTGGAAAATTTTAAAAGTTTAAATATTTTTAATAATTATTAATAAATTTATAATGTGAAAGGTTTTTAATTACAAAATATGCTTTTTAAATAAATTATAAAATACAAATTTTTAAGCAATATTTAAAATAAACATTTTAAACCATAGCATACGTACTTTTAAATTATCTTAAATATATAGTTCTTAAAAAGTTAGTTAAATTTTCTATTAAAGTGTTAAAAGGCTTAATTTATATAATATCTTTGAAATTGTTTTAGAATTTTATTAGTTATATTTGCTTATAATTAGTATGCATATAAACATATACATAATTTTAAAAAGGTTTTTAGTAAATATATACATATAAGTTTTAAAAAGTAAGTTAAGTATCCGTAAACTAGTAAAAGAAGTTTGGATTTTAACACTTAATTTAAAATAGATTAATTTGAGAAGTTCAATTAAAAGTGTATTACCTTAATACATAAGTGTGGATATGCTTTGATCTCTAAATTGAATGTCTTAAATCTAATAATAAGTAAAAATGGTTTTGGGTTGTACTAAATAATGCTTTAGCAACATTTGGTTTTAACCCTTATTGACTATTCTTAGGAATATAATTAATATTTAATAATGAATAATTTAAAGATAACTATAAGTAAATGGGTTGTAGAAATAATATTTTATTGACCCTTATTAACTTTAATTAGGAATATAATTAGATATGTATAATAATGAACACTTTAATGGTAATTATAAGTAAATGATTTTAGGTTGCGACGAACAATGTTTGAGTAACATTCATTTTTAACCCTTATTTATTATAACCAGGACATTCATTATAAGTAATTTGAAGATAATTATAAGTGAACAATTTTAGGTTATTGTGACAGGTATTAAGTAACACTTGTCTTAAACCCTTATAAAGGTAATTAGATCTTTAAAGGCGAGTTCTAAAGAAACTGATTAAGAGTGAAGTGTTTAAGGTTTATAGTAAACAATGTTTTAGTAACATTTGTTTTAAAACCCTTGAGTTATATTTTAAAGTGGAAAATATTGTAAATATAATTAAATCTTTAATAATGGAATTTTAAAGATAATAACAAGCATGAAAACTTTTAGAATAATGGTAGAAAATTTGTATATTTAATTGATAAAAGAGAAGGAGTTCATAGAACAATGTTTGAGTAACATTTGTTTCTAATCTCTTTGATTATATTTTAAAATAAGTAAATCTTGTTAATGATTTGTGAATATACTTATACCATTTGAGAATATATATGAATACTTTTGAAGTGTAGAAATAGTATAAATGAATAATAAATATATGAATAGTAAAATATGTGAATAATAAAATACAAGTATATATCTTTTATAAAGAGAAACTAAATCTATATATAAGTTTAAATAAGTTATGTTTTAGTTAATAAGAAGTTTAATTAAACAAGTGAAGTGTAATTAAATAAAGTGAAGTTTAATTAAATAAATGAGTTTAATTAAATAAAGGTGTTTAATTAATAAAAGATGCTTAATTAAAGGAAGTTTTAATTAAAAAGGATGTTTTCATTAAAAAGGTAGTTTTAATCAAGAAGGAAGTTTTAATCAAGAAGGAAGTATTTTATAAAGGAAGTTTTAAGTAAGAAGGAAGTTTTAATTAGAAGGAATTAAGTAGGAAGTTTTAATTAAATAAGGAAATAAATTAAATAAGGGAAGTTTAACTAAAAAGGATTTTAATTAGTAATGGAGTTTAATTAAATAATGAAGTTTTAGTTACCGAAAGATTATTTATTAGAAAAAGAAGTTTTATTAAAAAGAGATTTTAATTAATGAAAGATTAATTAACTAAAAAGAAAAGTCATTTATGTGACTTAATCGTGCTTTGTGTGTGTTAATCGTGCTTTATGTTTTACTTCTGTATGGAAAATATTTAGTCGTGTGCTTAGCACTAAAAGCTGATGAAGTAAACTTGATTCTATTTATGAGAGTTAAGAATGATGATTCGAGTAGGGTATAGAAGCAATAATGCTATAACCTGTCGAGCTTCACTCTTGACTAATGGATAGTAGAAGTTGAAAAGGTTGGAAACGTGATAAGAATACGAGACTTAGTTTCCATATGCAATCATTTCATTGTTGCGTAATATGGCCAAAATAACTCAAGAAGTATAAAAAGCTCCATGGATTCATACACTTTAAGTACCCCCAGGGAGGATCATCCATATGAAACGTCTTTAGCTTTCACATACTTTTGAAAGAACTAAAATTGAGTTAACTGAAAATTCTTTGATTCAGTCTTGAAGAGACCGAGATCGGTAAGTGTTTTACTTATTGAAAACTACTTCAAGAATAGATACTTGTTTTATCTCTTGGAAGTGGATCTGTTTAAGATGATGGGATCATGTGTGGTTTCGAGATCTTTTCAAGGTGTTGGGATCCATTTGGGGATTCAAGATCTATTTGAGTGATGGCTCGTGTGTCGGGATGTTGAACGTGGCTTCACCATTGGTATATGACTAAAGACAGAGTAGGATGCATGATCCCTAGTTTAGCTAACCCATTATCAACTCCACATGTAGAGTATGCTTTTGATATGTTGCATGTGAGGAGTTGTTGATACTTGGTTCACATTGTTTATGAAAGTGTTTTGATATCAGATCAGTTCTGTTTACCTTATGGTATGTTCTATCTAGAGATATGTGATAATCAAAAGGTAGTTTTTAATCCTTGTCATAGGAGATCGATCCCTGTTTACTGGGGAGGTATTCGTGGAAAATCCATTAGCGAATGCTCCTTGGAGGTTTTGTTTGTATTCATATTCAATATGGTTATAGTGTGCTTAATGCAAGCACCAACAGCTATTTTCTAATTTATATTCTTCACCCTAGACATTATCTATTATACAACAATATGTACTTATTAGATGGTTTGGCTCTTTTGAGGAGATAACTTTTACGATGGCTTAAATGATGTTATTAATGATGTACACATATTTCTTGAGTTTCTTACACCAAACTTATGTCTGACACATGGTTTTTTAACCTATAAATTCCTCGTGTGCTCTTTCAAATTGTTTGAGAAAGGCAGGTTTTCGTTGATGTTCATTGAGCTCTTGGATAGGAGCTGGATTTTTACTACCATAATATTCTTATTTCCCCTACGTTACTTTATGTGTATATATATATATATATATATATATATATATATATATCAGCATTTGTAATGAAAGGTTGTTATAAATATCCATTTGATGATAGTACTTTGATTAGTAAATATGAAATGCTATGTTTATTAGAGTAACACTGTGTGCTATTTATTGATATTATATGTTATCATTCCATTGTGAGATGATGATATTTTTGTTCTCCTCTTTCTTGTACATTTGAAGGTCGAAAAGAAGTTTGTTACATAGCTGGTATCAAAGCTGAAGGTTAAGCGAGAACCTTGACTTTGGTACGGTACAACTCATTAAGCTATAGGGTAGTGAAATGCCCTATTATGAGTTGGGTGTATTATACATATAAGAGCGTAATTGTGTTTGTATTTGTATTCGTTGTAAACGTATCTATTAAAGGTAATTTCAACAACGAAAATTAAAATATCTGCTATATAAGTATAAGTTGATAGTGTAGTTCAATTAATGTAAGGATTAATGATGTTCATTCGTTACCCCTCATTAATTAGTTTAGCCATGCGGTTAGTTTATAAGCATTGCTATCCTTTGTAGAATGATCTGACATGCATAACCAGTCTATGAGCATTATTATCATTTGTAGAATTATTAGCTTAATATTTCTCAACAAGTTTATGGGCATTATTAGTGTTTGTTGATTGAATAGTTTTGCTGGCTAGTTTATGGGCATTGACTATTGCTTGTTTATTTTTGATTTATGCTTGACCAGTTTATGAGCAGTTTTACCTTTTCACTACATGGGTTGGGTTTGGAATAAACTTTTGGGGTATGGTTTTATATGAGAAAGTGAATTAATATTTAAAATGGTTTATAAAATATAATTTATAAATAAGAAGGATTTAGATTAAGAATTTGAGAATTTAAATCCCGATGTTTTGAAAAATTGTTTTTCAAGGTTTTAGAGAAAATAATAATAGTATTATTTGAAAGTATTTATGTTTAGAAATATTTTAGAAAGGATTCTAAAGGGGATAGGAAGTACCAAACTTGCTTCTGCCGTTGGAAAATAATTCTGGTAATGACTGCAGCATCATCGGCGTTCATTTTGAGTTTCTAAGTTGGGGATGCTTCTATAATAGTTCTGCTACAAGTTATTTTGGTAAAACAATTTCGATTTAAATCCTGAAAATATGATTTGATATCCAAAAGATATATGTATATATATTTATTTCAAATGATTTGAAATGAAACTCGGAGTTTATTGCTAAAGTTTTCATCAAAACATTTGACATAAAATATAAAGTAGTTCAATAAAGGTTATGAATTAAGCTTTCTATACAGAAAAGAATTGTTTGTATCCTATGTAGGTGGCCTAAGTGGTAGTGGTTAGCCCAAAATAAATGTTTGAACTTTTCTTGATTTCTTTTTTAAATAATGCCTTTTTAATAAGTAATTAATACTTTGTTAATTTATTTTATGGATGCATGTATCATACGCGTTAGATAGTTTGGCTTGTGCATCATGTTGTGATATGTTGTTTGGTAGTTTTCATTTGTTGAAATAAAACAGAATTTTCGATGATTTGAGACAATTTAAAACTTATGAATTGATATAGAAATTGAATGCTAAGTGTTTTTATGAAAGTATAAAAGTTAAAAGCTCATTCTTGTTAAGTAAAATAATTATGAATGTTTTGTAAATACTCCTAGGATGTAGTATAGTATTATACGAACATGGACTTATGTCCTGAAGTATTTTAAAACGAAATTATATTTTAATGAAATGTTTTATAAATAAGATAGGTCTTTATAAAATGTTAAAACTTAAGTAATGTTTTAAGAAATGTTTCATAAACGGTTTTAATATTAAATGAGAAATGATTTTTATGTAAATGAATGTGATTCAAAATGTAAAGTAATAGATGTAGTTAAGAAACCAATGAAATAAGGTACGTAAGTTATACGCAGATCATTTTATTTGCATGGCAGTTCTCTATCTAAGTTATACATGAGTTCGAGGTGATTTACACCAGTCTAAACAAGAATTTTTCACTAGTTTCTTAATAGTGAACACTCAATATAGATTCTTGATGTGATTCTGAAGTTATCTATCATAAGATATGTCTATGTAAGGAGAACAAATGTCTCTAATCAAGAAACCAGATCAGTGTCAGAGCTAGAGAGGTCAAGTGATCTACACTAGTTTGGAAGTGAAATCTATGTGATTGAGCAAGTGATCGGATTGATATTGTGTATGGATTATCCGCATGCATCGTATGGGCTTTGGTATAATTGAATGCTATATTTGATGGCTTATAAAGAATTTAGATTAGGCGTTGACACCAAAAATGGGAATCAACACCCGTAGAATCTTATTATTATCAAACAAAGATTGAAATCAAAAGAACAGAGCAAAGAAGTAAATGAACACACATATTTTATAGTGATTTGGCTATTTTGGTCTACATTCACTTCATACTTTTATTGAATTGGATTACAATTACAAGAGCATTTAGATTAGCTTAGATCCATTGATATAATTTTCAAGAAATAAAAATGCCAGGGCCTCCGGAGCAAGAAGAAGAGGAAGATCCAATCCCCCAAAATAGCCCCATGCCTTGTATTTATAGATGAACGCAGCTTCCAACCCAACCGATATCTCGAGACCTAGACACCTTCAACCATTTGGGCCCGCCATAGGGAAGGCAAAGCTCAACTCACTATGTCGATCTGTATCATCATACCGATCCGGATGATGCCACCATGCCGATCCATCTTGGTATACCGACCCCACTGTCTACATACCATATGCAGATTCTACCATACCACATACCATGCTGATCCCACCATACTATGCTGACACAATCCCTACCATTTCCATGCCGACCCAATCTATACCATGCCAACTCGATCCCTATCAATTCCATGCCGACCCAATCCATACCATGCCGATCCATCTTGGTATACCAACCCCACTGTCCATACCATATGCCGATCCTACCATACCACATACCATGTAGATCCCACCATACTATGCCGACCCGTCCAATATGTCGACCCTTTCTTGTATATGCCACTAATATGCTGTTCCATTCATAAACCCTTCAATTTTTCAAACGTCTATGCCGACCCCTATTCCATCAAGCTAATCTCCATAATTATGATGTCCTGTATCATCTATTCATCGACCTTATTTACCCTGGGCTGGATATAACTATTCGGATATCATACTCTGGTCATATTGATGTCGTCTCATGGCCATCTTTCCCATCAATAGTCAAGTCTGGTCCTCATAATCACCTTTTTATAGTCGGGCCAAAAGGCCGGATAACACTTGCCCCCATAGTACGTCTTGTTGTGTACATGACGTGCTTCGAATTTAAGCAAGATAGAGTCTCCAGAAAGAAATCCATCATGTGTTCTGAATAGTCGTTATCCTTCCCTTTTATTCTCCCAAAGTGTCATATCCCTCTTTGATCGTAATGATGCTTGGTCGATTCCCAATAGTATAAATTAAGGATTGTATTCCGTCAGTGGTTATTTGTGTCTGATTCTACAGGACTAGTAAGCTTCGATTATCTCATCTAGTCTTTTCTTTAATAACTCCAAGTAAAAATTCAATTTTTGTCAATTTTAAGAAGTTGAATTTTTTTTAATATACATGGGTACGTTCAGGTACATGTTCTTATCATTGGCTCCCGGATGCTATTATATGCTCACCAAGTCATCACCAGTTACTTTTATTTTAATTGAAATTCAATTGCAATTCCTTGTTTATATATTATTATTTTTGTGAAATAGGGGTTGTTATCAGCTACTCGATGAGAACAAACTTCAAGCTCTATAGGAATGACGGCCTTGGAGCCGTAAGCAAGGGAGAATGTAATATGGCCAGTTGTGGACTCATGGGTGGTTCTGTAATCCCATAATGCCGTCGGGTGTTCATTCACCCATTCACCTCTAGCCTTTTCCAAATGTCTCTTCAGGATGGACTTTATGATTTTGTTTACAGCTTCAACCTGATCATTTGCTTGAAGGCGAGCAACTACCACAAATCTCTTTTCGATATGATGTCGACGGTAGTAGTCTTTAAATCAACGTTGTCAAATTGGCTTCATTATCAGTTATAATGGTTCATGGAAGGCCAAAATGATAGATGATGTTGCGGACAATGAAGCAGATTATTTTCTTCGTTGTGATCGTGGTTAAAAGTTCTACTTCAGCCTATTTGGTGAAGTAATCAACTGCAACGATGGTGTATTTCGCACCTCCTTTAGGATCGGCAAGAAGACGATGATGTCAATCCCCCTAAGTGGGAAACGGCTATAGACTAGCCATTTGAGTAATTTCCATTGGCAGAGCTCTTGGAATTCTTGCAAACATCTTGTACTCGTCGCATTTTCTAGCTTGGTCAGCTGCATCTCGATTGACAGTTGGCCAGCAATACCTATAGCAGAGTATTTTCTTTGTCAAGGTTTGCCCCCTAGTGTAATCGTCGCATTTCTTTATGGACTTTTCTCAAGTCTTATTTGGTATCATCATGGGTGATACACCAAAGCAGGGGAATAGAGAAAGAACTTTTATACATGATTCCTTCTTGGATGATGCAGCATGAAGCTTTGAGGAGGATCTGTCATAATGGATGGTCGATACAGATGTTAATGGGGTAAGCCTGCCATTTGCTTGCTTACATCATATACTGGTCTTTGGATCTGTTTCTCTTCGCATAGCATTGAGATGCTTATGGCGTGTACCGACATAGCTAAATAGATGTATAAGTCTTCATGATCCAATGGCTTAGATAGGACGGGAGGTCACTCTAACTGATCTACTAGAGCTTGAAACACATTTGTGCAATCCTGCATCCATTTAAAGTTTCTTTTCTATCTCCTAATTAGGTCGAAGAGACTACACTTACCATTGGCCTTGGAGATGAATCGGCTTAGGGCGATGACCTCCCATTTAGAATCTATACCTTCTTGATTGTCTTTGGTACCTAGATGTCTTTTATTGCCTGAATCGTCTCAGGGTTCGCTTCAATTCTTTGGATAAAACTGAATATTTTCGCTAAGTCATCGATGTGGTCATTTGATCGTCGTTACTTCACAAGTGTACCATCCATATATACTTCCGTTGATTGCCTGATCTAGTCTTTTAACATCCTGTTAACCAGTCTCTGGTGAGTAGCTTTAACATTATTTAGTTCAAATGGCATCACGACATAATGATATAATCCTGGATCGGTAATGAAGTTGGTATGCTCCTGGTCGAGGACGTGCACTAGGATCTAGTTATACCCGGAATCCACATCCATAATTGTGTTTGTATTTGTATTCGTTGTAAACGTATCTATTAAAGGTAATCTCAACAACGAAAATTAAAATATCTGCTATATAAGTATAAGTTGATAGTGTAGTTCAATTAATGTAAGGATTAAAAAGGATTAATGGTGTTCATTCGTTACCCCTCATTAATTAGTTTAGCCATGCGGTTAGTTTATAAGCATTGCTATCCTTTGTAGAATGATCTGACATGCATAACCAGTCTATGAGCATTATTATCATTTGTAGAATTATTAGCTTAATATTTCTCAACAAGTTTATGGGAATTATTAGTGTTTGTTGAGAATAGTTTTGTTGGCTAGTTTATGGGCATTGACTATTGCTTGTTTATTTTGGATTTATGCTTGACCAGTTTATGAGCAGTTTTACCTTTTCACTACATGGGTTGGGTAGATATTAATTGAGCAGAATTGTTTGTATCCTATGTAGGTGAACTTTTCTTGATTTCTTTTTTAAATAATGCCTTTTTAATAAGTAATTAATAATTTGTTAATTTATTTTATGGATGCATGTATCATACGCGTTAGATAGTTTGGCTTGTGCATCATGTTGTGATATGTTGTTTGGTTGTTTTCATTTGTTGAAATAAAACAGAATTTTCGATGATTTGAGACAATTGAAAACTTATGAATTGATATAGAAATTGAATGCTAAGTGTTTTTATGAAAGTATAAAAGTTAAAAGCTCATTCTTGTTAAGTAAAATAATTATGAATGTTTTGTAAATACTCCTAGGATGTAGTATAGTATTATACGAACATGGACTTATGTCCTGAAGTATTTTAAAGCGAAATTATATTTTAATGAAATGTTTTATAAATAAGATAGGTCTTTATAAAATGTTAAAACTTAAGTAATGTTTTAAGAAATGTTTCATAAACGGTTTTAATATTAAATGAGAAATGATTTTTATGTAAATGAATGTGATTCAAAATGTAAAGTAATAGATGTAGTTAAGAAACCAATGAAATATGGTACGTAAGTTATACGCAGATCATTTTATTTGCATGGCAGTTCTCTATCTAAGTTATACATGAGTTCGAGGTGATTTACACCCGTCTAAACAAGAATTTTTCACTAGTTTCTTAATAGTGAACACTCAATATAGATTCTTGATGTGTTTCTGAAGTTATCTATCATAAGATATGGCTATGTAAGGAGAACAAATGTCTCTAATCAAGAAACCAGATCAGTGTCAGAGCTAGAGAGGTCAAGTGATCTACACTAGTTTGGAAGTGAAATCTATGTGATTGAGCAAGTGATCGGATTGATATTGTGTATGGATTATCCGCATGCATCGTATGGGCTTTGGTATAATTGAATGCTATATTTGTTGGCTTATAAAGAATTTAGATTAGGCGTCGACACCAAAAATGGGAATCAACACCCGTGGAATCTTATTGTTATCAAACAAAGAATGAAATCAAAAGAACAGAGCATAGAAGTAAATGAACACACATATTTTATAGTGATTTGGCTATTTTGGTCTACATTCACTTCATACTTTTATTCAATTGGATTACAATTACAAGAGCATTTAGATTACCTTGGATCCATTGATATAATTTTCAAGAAATAAAAATGGCAGGGCCTCCGGAGCAAGAAGAAGAGGAAGATCCAATCCCCCAAAATGGCCCCCTGCCCTGTATTTATAGATGAAGGCAGCTTCCAACCCAACCGATATCTCGAGACCTAGACCCCTTCAACCATTTGGGCCCGCCATAGGGAAGGCAAAGCTCAACTCACTATGTCGATCTGTATCATCATACCGATCCAGATGATGCCACCATGCCGATCCATCTTGGTATACCGACCCCACTGTCTACATACCATATGCAGATTCTACCATACCACATACCATGCTGATCCCACCATACTATGTTGACCCAATCCCTACCATTTCCATGCCGACCCAATCTATACCATGCCAACTCGATCCCTATCAATTCCATGCCGACCCGATCCATACCTTGCCGATCCATCTTGGTATACCAACCCCACTGTCCATACCATATGCCGATCCTACCATACCACATACCATGTAGATCCCACCATACTATGCCGACCCGTCCAATATGTCGACCCTTTCTTGTATATGCCACTAATATGCTGTTCCATTCATAAACCCTTCAATTTGTCAAACGTCTATGCCGACCCCTATTCCATCAAGCTAATCTCCATAATTATGATGTCCTGTATCATCTATTCACCGACCTTATTTACACTGGGCTGGATATAACTATTCGGATATCATACTCTGGTCATTTTGATGTCGTCTCATGGCCATCTTTCCCATCAATAGTCAAGTCTGGTCCTCATAATCACCTTTTTGTAGTCGGGCCAAAAGGCCGGATAACACTTGCCCCCATAGTACGTCTTGTTGTGTACATGACGTGCTTTGAATTAAAGCAAGATAGAGTCTCCAGAAAGAAATCCATCATGTGTTTTGAATAGTCGTTATCCTTCCCTTTTATTCTCCCAAAGTGTCATATCCCTCTTTGATCGTAATGATGCTTGGTCGATTCCCAATAGTATAAATTAAGGATTGTATTCCGTCAGTGGTTATTTGTGTCTGGTTCTACAGGACTAGTAAGCTTCGATTATCTCATATAGTCTTTTCTTTAATAACTCCAAGTAAAAATTCAATTTTTGTCAATTTTAAGAAGTTGAATTTTTTTTAATGTACATGGGCACGTTCAGGTACATGTTCTTGTCATTGGCTCCCGGATGCTATTATATGCTCACCAAGTCGTCACCAGTTACTTTTATTTTAATTGAAATTCAATTGCAATTCCTTGTTTATATATTATTATTTTTTTGAAATAGGGGTTTTAATCAGCTACTCGATGAGAACGAACTTCAAGCTCTATAGGAATGACGGCCTTGAAGCCGTAAGCAAGGGAGAATGCAATATGGCCAATTGTGGACTCGTGGGTGGTTCTGTAATCCCATAATGCCGTCGGGTGTTCATTCACCCATTCACCTCTAGCCTTTTCCAAATGTCTCTTCAGGATGGACTTTATGATTTTGTTTACAGCTTCAACCTGATCATTTGCTTGAAGGCGAGCAACTACCGCAAATCTCTTTTCAATATGATGTCGACGGTAGAAGTCTTTAAATCAACGTTGTCAAATTGGCTTCATTATCAGTTATAATGGTTCATGGAAGGCCAAAATGATAGATGATGTTGCGGACAATGAAGCAGATTATTTTCTTCATTGTGATCGTGGTTAAAAGTTCTACTTCAGCCTATTTGGTGAAGTAATCAACTGCAACGATGGTGTATTTCGCACCTCCTTTAGGATCGGCAAGAAGACGATGATGTCAATCCCTCTAAGTAGGAAATGGCTATAGACTAGCCATTTGAGTAATTTCCATTGGTAGAGCTCTTGGAATTCTTGCAAACATCTTGTACTCGTCGCATTTTCTAGCGTGGTCAGCTGCATCTCGATTGACAGTTGGCCAGCAATACCTATAGCAGAGTATTTTCTTTGTCAAGGTTTGCCCCCTAGTGTAATCGTCGCATTCTTCTTTATGGACTTTTCTCAAGTCTTATTTGGTATCATCATGGGTGATACACCAAAGCAGGGGAATAGAGAAAGAACTTTCTATACATGATTCCTTCTTGGATGATGCAGCATGAAGCTTTGAGGAGGATCTTTCATAATGGATGGTCGATACAGATGTTAATGGGTAAGCCTGCCATTTTCTTGCTTACATCATATACTGGTCTTTGGATCTGTTTCTCTTCGCATAGCATTGAGATGCTTATGGCGTGTACCGACATAGCTAAATAGATGTATAATTCTTCATGATCCAATGGCTTAGATAGGACGGGAGGTCACTCTAAGTGATCTACTAGAGCTTGAAACACATTTGTGCAATCCTGCATCCATTTAAAGTTTCTTTTCTATCTCCTAATTAGGTCGAAGAAGAGACTACACTTACCATTGGCCTTGGAGATGAATCGGCTTAGGGCGATGACCTCCCATTTAGAATCTATACCTTCTTGATTGTCTTTGGTACCTAGATGTCTTTTATTGCCTGAATCGTCTCAGGGTTGGCTTCAATTCTTTGGATAAAACTGAATATTTTCGCTAAGTCGTCGATGTGGTCGTTTGATCGTCGTTACTTCACAAGTGTACCATCCATATATACTTCCGTTGATTGCCTGATCTAGTCTTTTAACATCCTGTTAACCAGTCTCTGGTGAGTAGCTTTAACATTATTTAGTTCAAATGGCATCACGACATAATGATATAATCTTGGATCGGTAATGAAGTTGGTATGCTCCTGGTCGAGGACGTGCACTAGGATCTAGTTATACCCGAAATCCACATCCATAAATGAAAGTAGTTCTTATCCAGCGGTTGCGTCTACCAGCTGGTCGATTCTTGAAATTGGATAGTTGTCTTTTGTACATGCCTTGTTCAGGTCTGAGTAGTTGATGGATGACCGCTACTTTCCATTAGCTTTTCTCACAAGAACTAGATTTGATACCTATGGGCAAAGGGCGTCGCAAGTAAACCTATTGTTTTTGAGTTTATCCACCTCCTCTTTAAGTGCAGCGAATGTTTCCTGATCCTTGCCACGTTGCTTTTGTTTTACTGGGACATGCCTCGGGTCGATATTTAATGAATGGCTCGTGATAGGCGTTGAGATCACATGCATGTCAGAATGGGTCCAAGTGAACATATCAAGATTCATTCAGTGAAAGCCAGCTAATTCCTTTATTATGGTTGCAATAAGCTATGATCCAATCTTCAGTACCCGTGATGGGTCACCATGTCTAGCTGTAATGTCGAATGTCAGCTCGGTGGGAGCAATCTTAGATTCTTTGAGTTCACGTAACAATTAACATGAAATGTAGTTGGGACGGTCAATGATGATGGTTACTTTGGTCGAATCCCAGAGTCTTGTCATGGGTTATTAAGTCTGATAGTGAAGGGATCTAAATGCTTTAAGGGATTATTTGCAAATGGCCAAAGATCGGGCTAAGAAGCACGTTAAAGAAAATATCAAGTATGGTTCAGCATCGACTTGCGTGCAGCAACATAGCTGGCTCTTGCTTTGAGTTTGAATCTTCTTGTGTATTCGAGTAATGTGCTTTCCGTTCGCTATACTGGCGAGCTGTTGCTTGTCTCTTAGGATGGAACGATAGCCAATTGCCTATGAGCTTGTGCATAGATTCGGTAATTCTATCTCTAGGCATCCTATCGGTCGTAGCCTCAGGTGGTTGTAAACACTATATATAATTTACAATATTGAGCTATTGTAGCCGGTCTTTCGATGATCACACCTTTGCTCCCAGTCTTAGGTTTATAAATATACTGCATGGATGGTCGAGTCTTGTCCCAATCGTGTTTATACTATGACCTAAGCTCCAAAGACTTAAAGTCGATCAATGAATGGTCTGTTTACATTCATCTTGTTTCTCTCTCATGCCCCTAAGTCTGGAGCATATATTGATAAGTAGGAAGGCAAGCCGTGTCTGCCCTAGCCTTATGCTCTTTCCTGTTGAATTGTGGGATCAAGTTAGTTGATTAAAGGCCGAGCCTCAACTATCCTGGATTGTATCCTGGTTTTTCCTTCTAGGGGGAATATTTTGACGTCTCATCAGATTTCGTGCATGAGTTGGGCGCTGGTCGGTCAACCATGTCCACTTTGATTCATATTCTTTAATTAGATGTAAGGGTAGAGTTAGCTCAGGTCCGTCGGATCATGCTCATCAGGTCTCATACTCCTCCTGATGGATCGAAGGAGGGTGCTAGTGAATTAATGATCAAGTCTTCATGGTTTATTCTCCTATCCATACTTTGGTGACATGAGTTTTTCAATAGACATTCGGGTCACATCCATTTGTGGTTGTTGCGGATCGATATTAACCCTTGATCCGATGGTACGATATAGTCGGTTAACCGCAACTTCGGATGTCATTCCGATTGGTTTTGTATTGACGCCTCCTTGTAGTCATCGCCTTAAGTTGTAAAGAACACAAAGCTAGAGGTATAATAAGCTGTCGTATTCAACTTTCGATAGTTTGTCCTCTTGCCCGCAATCTTGGGTTTGCAGATTTAGTTTGTGGATGTCCACTTCAATCCATAGTGAGTTTATAATCCTCTTGTTGAGTTCAAGTTGGAGTTTATGGAATAATGATTTGCCGAATTACACTCGTCTATTGGCCTATACTCATTTCCGCACTGTGAGGATAAGAGTTCATTGGCGGGTGATCGAATCGCACCAAATTTGTATTTATATTCCAATCTGCACTCATGGGACTTAGAGTTTTCTTATGGGCGTTCGATTTTCCATCGAATGTTATACTCTAGTCCATAGTTTGGGACATACTCTTGTCCGTAGTCGAGGACTTACAGATTTTTGTCACATCGTTTATACTCCAGTCCGTGCTCCGGGGACTTAGAGTACTCTAGTCCGCGTTCTGGGGACTTAGAGATTTTTGTTGAATCGTTTATACTCTAGTCTACACTTCGGGGACTTAGAGTACTCTAGTCATCGCTTCGAGGACTTGGAGATTTTTTTGAATCGTTTATACTCTATTCTACGCTCCGGGTATTAGAGTACTCTAGTCTGTGCTATGGGGACTTAGAAATTTTTATTGAATCGTTTATACTCTAGTCCGCGCTCTAGGGACTTAGAGATTTTTTTCGAATCATTTATACTCTAGTCCGTGCTACAGGGACTTAGAGGACTCTAATCCGTACTTTGGGGACTTAGAAATTTTTATTGAATCTTTTATCCTCTAGTCCATGTTCCAAGGACCTAGAGTACTCCAGTCCATGCTTTGGGGACTTAGATATTTTTGTTGAATTGTTTATACTCTAGTGCGCTCCGGGGACATTGAGATTTTTGTTGAATCGTTTATACTCTAGTCCGTGCTTCGGAGACTTAGAGTACTTTAGTCTGCACTCTAGGGACTTAGACATTTTTTTGAATCATTTATACTCTAGTCCACACTCCGGAGACTTAGAGTACTCTAGTTCACGCTCCGAGGACTTAGAGATTTTTGTTGAGAGCAATCGTATTTTCACCCATTTGATTGACGGTCGATTCTTGTCCGCTTAGTGATTGTAGAACTTCCAATCAAGTTAAGGAAGGAGGTATATGAGGGATGGTTGGATCACATCCATGATGGGGTTGGATAATCAAGTCTTGTAAAATTTGCTTTGTATTTTTTCGAGAAAACGGAGGTAGAGAGCTATTGAGTGGATCGTTAATTCGCCTTCGTTTTAGGGTGTAGTCGTTTCCATGTATTGAGAGCGTTAGTTGATGAGTAGGCTGTCCATCACAACTACTTCAAGTCGGGCATTCAAACTGCCTCTTTTGTTCAAGGCAGGAGTTGATGCGTAGATGATCAAATCAAGTCCACTATAGTTAGATCCCGACATCATTGGGCTTCATGAGAAGCATATGTATTTGTCAAGCTTTATTTTATGACCCGAGGAGCAGATGATCAGGCCACATTCATTCCAAGCCTTACATAGGTTTCTAAGTCGAATATGGAGTTCGATGAATGGAAGGTCAGTAATGTCCACTTTATATTGTGTTTTGACCTTAACGAGCTTTTCCATCTCTTGTCCTTGCCCCAAATCAAAGGCACATGGTTGTTGATGAGCGGGCGATTCGTTCTCATCTTGATGAAACTCTAGGTCCGATCACGGTCTACGAGGGTTGGATGGTGGCCAACTCTGAGTACTTGGTCACCTGCATCGTTTTGGAAGTAGATTATTTCGAGTTGGTCATAGTTCACGCCACAAATGAAATTGAAATAGAAATAATTTGAAGAAGATTAGAATAAATCTCATTATTGAGTGAAGCGGCATCGTGTGCCAACTATTCAACTTTGTCCCTAGCTCCTTTTAGTGGGATTTTGATCGTCAGCGGTCTAATTGATAATCAGAGTTCTTTATTGATAGGCATCGTATGTTCCATGCTCGCCATTCTGTAGGGCTTGAATGTACTATTAAAGCTTTCCTTTTTGAATCAGCTTTCCGATCACATCTCGGAGGTGTTTGTAATCACCGGTGTTAGGAACGTGTGCATCTTGGAATATACAACATTCCCCAAAATTTCTTTAAGCTTCGGTGGACTCTCTCGAGGCTGGTTTTCAGTACTGCTCTGAGTTGTGAGTCTCCAAGTAGATGTTATCAATTGAATCGTTCAAGAGAGTATATGAATCGAATTTTGAGATCCTGGGTCATCTCCTGGAATCTAAGTGCTTAGCCAATGGGCTCGTATTGTTCTTTCTTCTAGTCCTCTGTACCTCCTCCTTGCTTAGTTTCTTGTTCACTTTGTAACTAAGAAGATCCAAGGTTGTTGGAGGCTCTCTAGCTAACTAGCTGCCAAAATCTGTCAGGGGTTAACTCCCCTCATCAACGTCATCAGTATGATATCCTCGTTAGCATCTGGAATAAATTGGATAAAGACATCACATTCTTGGTGTAAGTTGCATGCATTCTAAACTTCTCGACAGACTTCTAATCCGGGTGATTGAACGAGGAGATGGATTAATGGCGATAATTGTAAAAACAGCATGATCGATACACCTTTGAGGAATATAGGAATTCATGAGATGTAGTCTAGGGTCGGTTTTACCTGAGTAAAAAGATACGATTGGTACATTGAACCTCCTCAGATATATTGCATAGTAAATGACTTCAATGAATAGGATTCGATTAGGGGAGTTGCTTCAATCATCGTCCATCTGGTTCGTTTTTAAGTTACAGCTACTTGTCATGCTTGTTAATGGTGTATGCATGCCCGAGATATCATCAATGCAAGATGGACTGGTATTGATGAATCAATGCTGGGTTACTTAGAGTCGGACCTGAGAAAATATACTATTTGCTTGGTGTCAGCAATTGGTTTGCTTGGAAACACTGAATTTGAAGTGATGGGTCGGTAAAAAAGGGTCTTGGAGACATCTTGGCGTTTTCTTCGAGAAAATTTTAGTTTTACCCAAGTTTGGCTTTGAGCCAAAACTTCTTGGGTCTGCTTAGAGTCACATCACCTATGTTCTCTAACCTTTAGAGTATCGTTTGAGTAATGGTTACTTGTCCGTTCCTTGGTTCCAATCCCGAAGCTGCTGCTTGATATGCCCCGGTCAGTCATAGGACGTAAGGGAAGTGGGTAGAATGCACTGTGTTTGAGTTGGGTTTATAAAATGTTTAAAAACTTAAGTATTTTTTTAAGAAATGATTCATAAACAGTTTCAATATTAATAAGAAATGATTTTATGTAAATTAGAGTGATTTAAAATGTAAAGCAATAGGTGTAGTTAAGAAACAAATGAAATAAGGTACGTAAATTATACGCGGATCATTTTATTTGCATGACAGTTCTCTATCTAAGTTATACATGAGTTCAAGGTGATTTACACCTGTCCAAACAAGAATTTTTCACTAGTTTCTTAATAGTGAACACTCAATATAGATTCTTGATGTGATTCTAAAGTTATCTATCATAATATATGGCTATGTAAGGAGAACAGATGTCTCTAATCAAGAAACCATATTAGATTCGGAGCTAGAGAGATCAAGTGATCTACACTAGTGAGGAAGTGAAATCTATGTGATTGAGCAAGTTATCAGATTAATATAGCATATGGAAGGTCCGTGTGCATCATATGGGCTTTTGTATAATTAAATGCTATATTTGTTGGCTTATGGGGAGTTTAGGTAAGGTATTGACACCAAAAGGGGCATCGACACCCGTAGAATCTAATGGATATTAAACAAAGAATGAAATAAAAAGAACGGAGCATAAAAGTAAATGAATACACATATTTTGTGGTGGTTCGGCAATTTTGACCTTCATCCACTTCATACTTTTGTTAATCTTTCATTGGATTACAATTACAAGAGAAATAGATCAGTTGGGGTCCGTCGATTTAAGTTTCAAGAACTAAAAATGGCAGAGCCTTCGGAGCAGGAAGAAGAAGATCTGGTCCCCCAAAATGGCCCCCTGCCCCTGTATTTATAGATGAAGGCAGCTTCCAACCTGACCGACATCTCGAGACCTGAACTCCATCAACCATTTGGGCCCACCATAAGGAAGGCTAAGCCCAACACACTATGCCGATCTTATTTACCTTAGGCTGGATATAACTGTTCGGATATCATACTCTGGTCATATTCATCTTATGGCCATCTTTCCTATTAATAGTGAAGTCTGGTCCTCGTAATCACCTTTGTATAGCCGGCCAAAAGGTCGCACAACATAAGGACTCTTTGAATTATGTGAGGTATTATGAATAATCGACTAAGTAATAACCTAAGGCGATTTAGCGTGAGGTAGGCTTAGTGGATTACTTATCATCCATGTTCAATAAGAAGAATCTTGAACCTGGACAACAGTGAGCTTTGTTTGCTAATGGTTTTAATACCGTTAAGTATGGATGTGTGATTTTTCCTTTTGTTTCTTGGGTTAGAATTTCGAGGATGAAATATTCTAAGTGGGGGAGAATGTAATGATTCAGAATTTTTGATACTTCATATTTAAATATCTAAATTAGTTAAATATGTATGTCTTGGATTCAATATGATTTAATTGATTTAATAACCTTATTAACCCATTTTAAATAATAGCTAATGATAAGAAATTAATTTTTGAAATTTGTTTACAAAAGTAAATAGTTCAAATAAATATCGATAATGGGTTTGAAAATCATTTTATCAATAAACGATCTCAAAATGCATAAATTATCATCCTGGGGTACTATCCCGTATTTTGATGAAACTAGTGCAATTGGAACTGGAATAATAAGGTGATATACCCCGAATAGTATTGTAGCGATCTGATGTTATGTATGATTGAACAAGCTCGAAACGTGTTATGGTTTAAAAGAGAAATTAAAAATAATAAATATTTTATTATAAATACCCTCACCCATACCCTTCCTCTCTCAGACCTCTCGTCTATCTATTTCTATTTTTAATGGTAAACAAATATATAGCTGCCTCGTACTATCAATTGTTCCTGGAGCTATAGGCATCATTAGGAGCTAGCATTTGATTTGTTTATGTCATGATGAGGAGGACGTCGCATTGGTATAAACGATGGTAGATGTGGTTGATATTGGTTGTGTTTGATTTTTCATGCTCAAGCTAGGGTTAGGTTTTATCGATGATTGGAGAGGAGTTAGGCAACAAGGTGAGTGTCATTGGTTAAAATTTTTCATGCTCAAGCATGTTTTGAATGTTTGAACCAAGTGTACTACACAAATTTCTATAACTAGGCAACAAGGAAGTTTGGATTTTAACATTTAAGTTAAAATATATTATTTTGAGAAATTCAATTAAAAGTGTACTACATTAATTGATAAGTGTGCATATGCTTTGATCTATAAATTATATGTCTTAAATTTAATAAGAAATATAAAAGATGGTTTTGGTTTGTGGTAACAATGTTTTTGTAACATTTGTCTTAACCCTTATTAACTATACTTAGGAATATAATTAGATATTTAATAATGAATAATTTAATAATAGCTATAGGTAAATGGTTTTGGGTTGTAGTAAACAATGTGTTAGTAACATTTAGTTCTAACCCTTATTAACTATACTTAGGAATATGATTATATATATATATATATATATATATATGATTACTTTAAAGGTAATTATAAGTAAATGATTTTGGGTTATAGTAAACAATGTTTGAGTAACATTCATTTTTAGCCCTTACTAGTTATAATTAGGAATATATACGACTTTAATTATAACTAATTTAAAGATAATTATCAGTGAACAGTTTTGGGTTGTTGTGACAATATTTGAGTAACACTTATCTTAAACCATTGTAGATATAAATAGATCTTTAAAAGAGAGTTTTAAAGAAACTGATTAAGTGTGAAGTGTTTTGAGTTTGTAGTAAATAATTTTTCAGTAACATTTGTCTTTAAACCCTTGAATTATATTTTAGAGTGGAAATATATTATAAATACAATTAAATCTATAATAATGTAATTTTAAAGATAATAACAAGTACGGAAACAGTTGGAATAAAGGTAGAAAATTTATAGGTTAAATTTATAAAAAAGAAGGGGTTTGTAGTAACAATGTTCGAGAAACATTTGTTTTAACCTCTTTGATTATATTTAAAGTAAGTAAATCTTGTTAATGATTTGTGAATATACTTATACCATTTGAGATAAGTATATGAATACTTTTTAAGTATTGAAAGAGCAAAAATGAATTATAAAAATGTGACTAGTAAAATACATGAATAGTATAATACAAATATATATCTTTTACAAAGGAAAACTAAATCTATATACAAGTTTAAACAAGTTAAGTTTTAATTAATAAGAAGTTTAATTAAACAAGTGAAGTTTAATAATTAAATAAAGTGAAGTTTAATTATATAAAGTGAAGTTTAATTAAATAAATAAGTTTAATTAAATAAAGGTGTTTAATTAATAATATATGTTTAACTAAAGGAATTTTTAATTAAAAAGGAAGTTAATTTTTAATAAAAATTAAGTTTTAATTATAAAGGAAGTTTTAATTAAGAAGGAAGTTTTAATTATAAAATAAGTTTTAATTAAGAAGGAAGTTTTAATTAAGAAGGAAGTTTTAATTAAATAGGGTATTTTGATTAAATAAGGAAATTATAATTAAAAAGGAGCTTAAATAGTTACGGGTTTTAAATAAATAAGGAAGTTTTAATTAATTAAAGAAGATTTACTAGATAAAAAAGTTTTACTAATAAATGTGGTTTTAATTAATGAAAGATTAATTAGTTAAAAAGGGGAGTAAAAGTAATTTACGTGACTTGATCGTGCTTTGTGTGTTACTTATGTGTGAAAAATATGTAGTCGTGTGCTTAGCACTAAAAGCCGATGAAGTAGACTTAATTCTATCTGTGAGACTTGTGAATGATGATTCAAGTAGGGCGTAGAAGCAATAGTGCTCTAACCTACCCGACTTCACTCTTGACCAATGGATAGTAGAAGTTGAAAAGGACGGAAATGTGATAAGTATACGAGACTTAGTTTCTATGTGCAATCATTTCATTGTTGTTTAATATGACTAAATTAACTTAAGAAGTATCAAAAAGCTTCGCGACTTCATACGTTTTGGGAACCCCGGAGAGGAGCATTTGTTAAAACATCTCTAGCTTTCACTTACATTTTAAAGAACTGAATTGAGTTAACCGAAAATTCGTTGATTCAGCCTTGAGAAGACCGAGATCAGTAAGTGTTTGACTTATCGAAAACTACTTCAAGACTAAGATACATATTCTATCTCTAAGAAGTGGATCTGTTTGAGATATTGTAATCTCTTTGTGGTTGATGTTGTAATCTCTTTGTGGTTTCGAGATCTTTTCGATATGTTGGAATACTTGTGTGGTTTCGAGATCTGTTTGAGATGTTGGAATCCGTTTGGGGATTCATGACGTCTCGAGTAATGGCTCATGTGTCCGGATGTTGAACATGACTTCACCATCGGTATAGGACTAAAGGCAGAGTATGATGCATGATCATGGGTTTAGCCAATCCATGAGGCTATATCAACTACATATCTAGAGTATGTTTTTGATATGTTGCACATGGGAAGTTGTTGATGCTTGGTTCACATTATTCACAGTGTTCGGATGTTGGGTTTGTATTTATCTTATGGTATGTTATATCTAGAAGTAGACAACACTCCAAAGGTAGTTTCTGATCCTTGTCGTAGGAGATTGGTCTTCGTTCTCTATGGAGGTCTTCATATAAAATCCATTATGCGAACGCGCTTAAGCAGTTTTATTTGTATACCTATTGAATATTGTTGTGGTATGATTAACGTAAGCACCAATAGCTATTTAATAATTTATAATCTTCACCCTAGATATTATCTATTTTATTGCAATATGTACTTGTTAAATGGTTTGGCTCTTTTGGGGGGATAACCGTTACGATGGTCTCAAAAGGTGCTGTCATATACTGTACAAATATTTTTGAGTTTCTCAAACTAGACTTATGTCTGACACATGATTTTTGTTTTCCCTACATTCCTTATGTGCTCTTTCGAGCTGTATGAGAAAGACAGGTTTCCATTTATGTTCATTGAGCTCTTAGAGAGGAGCTGGATGTTTACCCACCATAGTATTCTTGTTTCTGTTGCATTACTTTATATATATATATATTTGTGTGTGTATATATGTATATATATTAGAAATTGTAAGGATAGGCTGTTATAACTATGCAGGCTGACGATAGTACTTTGATCGGTAACTCTGAAGTGCTATGTATATTAGAGTAACACTATGTACCATCTTTTGATATTACATGTTATCATTCCGCTATGTGATTCTGGTGTTTTTTTCTCCTTTTTCTTGTTCGTTTTCTTTCCTTCTTTTCTTTATCCCAACGTTCTGTCTTTTCGACGCTTGGACGCTTGGCACATGGATACCACGGATGTATAACGTTGACATACGGGGGTCGAAAAGTCACTTATAATAGATACGCACCCCCATTTGGAAATGGGTGCATTCCAAATTGATCTTATTTCTCATTTTAATTTTAATTTTTGCATAATAAGGTGAGCTTTATTTGTGGCGTCAATGGTTGATTTTACATTAAGAACTTTGTAGCTTTTCCAAAAAGTACATGAATATAAAAAAAATTGCATAATGACTTCGTTTGAACTCAGTTAAGGCTACTTGACTACGAGACTCGTATTACCCAAGTATCTTTGACTCCTTGAACTCAAGTGACTCTAGTTTAGTCAAAATTCCACCCTAACATTAAGTGGTGCTTTCATTAAGAGTTAAACTCAATGCTAAGAAGGTATTTAACAAATAGCCACCACTATGGGAAGAAGACTAAGGAGGTAAATGTCTATGTCCAAGAAGAGGTAGCCCACAACCCAAGTTTGGAAGATAATATAGCTCCTCAATTTAACATGGAGAATGTTAAGGCATGATAAACTTTAATGCCTAAGGAAGCATCAATGGAAGAGCATGATATCAATGTCATGAAGGGGAAGCTAGGTACAAATAATGCACGAATTAATTGAGATGCACATTTCTCAAAAATCTTCAAAAATGTAGTGAAGAATGAATGGAAAAAGAAGAAGTTTAATGTCTACATAGGAAAGTTGGGGAATCAAACTTCAAAAGCCAAGACATTAAGAAAAGTGTTTTAAGGACGCATAGAAGGGAAGAGAATTACCTTACATAAAAGCCAAATAAGAGTTCAAAATACCACTCGTATATTCTATTAGTTCTGCTTTACAAAATTAAGATAACATAAAACAAAAGAAATATGAGAACAACGAGGCATATCTAAGAGACATGACTAATAAGATTGAGAAAGACATAACAGAACTAAAAGGGAAGAGGACAATGGATCTCAAAGCAAACAACAACTTCTTGGGAGCACCATTCACGGATGAAATTAATGGCGGTATCGTTACAATCTTATGCTAAAATTCCATCAATCAAGTATGATGCCGCGGTTTATCCTGATGATCATTTGATGGCATTCAAAAGTTAGATGGACTTATATGATGCTCCAAGGGTGGTAAGATGTTGGCTATTTCCAACTACATTCTTTGACGCAGTGGCGAAATGTTACCAACGTTTTCGAGAAAAGACAATTTAGTCATAAGGGAAATTTGCTTATGAATTCATAATGTGTTCTGCACCTCAAAAGAGCCTGCTATCGATGCAAGTTTATTGTCGATATAAAATGAAAACACGATAATTCTCAAGGGATTATCTTAAAAAATTCAACATTGAAGAAAACAAAGTGGAGATTAACTGATTGAGAAAAGCTGATGGCAGCAAAGTCCAGTTTGGTTGAAAACTCCACATTTTGGAAAGAGTTGTACATTCACGAATGCAAGAATTTGCATGACTTTCACTTTCAAGCAGATAAATTTGTGCAGATGGATGAGATATTTTATAACAAAAGGAATCAAAGAGAAAGGTGGATCTTTATGACCCCAAGCAAAAAAGGGAGATGGGATGAGTTCGCTAAAACCAATTTTTTTGAACTAAACCAACGCATCTCTTACATCAAATAATTTCCAAAGTTCCATGCCAGTGTCGGATTTGATAATAACACCGAGAGAGTTGAGAGGAGTTAAATGCCCACACAATGATCCACTCATGATAATTGCTCAAATTGTACTTTTACTTATATCAAACATACCGATTGACACCGAGAGTGTCGTTAATGTCATTTTTTAGAGTGCATTTGACCAAATGGGAATCCCAAAAGAAAAGCTTGACCTGAGTTTGGATTCCATCTTTGATTTTAACAATAAAGGCTTCATACACGTAGGTCAAGTTAAATTGTTTTTTCTAGTTGGAACTCGATCCTACTTAAGAATGTTTGAAACTTTTTTTGTTGTTATGAACCAACCATCTTACTATAATGCATTCTTTGGACAATCGACGCTGGATGAGATTGACACCTTCATTTCTTTAGAAAATTTGCTATTAAAATTCGTTTGCAAGGCTGGTTAGGGATTGTCCATGGAGAACATTTTAGTTCTAGAGAAATGCATTTTGCCACACCCCGAACAATATAACAAAGAAGGATAATGTTATTATGGACCTTTATTAAATAAACCTAAAAAAATTAAACTTCTAAGCCCTTTCATATCAGTCCCTATGAACTGATATCTAAGGCAAATAGGTAAAGTTTCCATCAAAAATGCATTGGGTACTAGGCGAAAGAGTCAAATCAAAAGAAAGGAAAAATCAGGTCATAAAAGAAAATTAAATTTTAGAAAAGATATTTGTGCATATAAATTCAAGAGATGAGCAAGAAAATGTGCAATCTATGGAGTAAATAGAGAAGTAATCTTAGATTCCTAAGACTCAACTGAAATGGTGATGGTAGGAAAGAGAATGGATAAAAATGTGAAAGAAAGACTGATCTCATTCCTATAATCAAACAAAGATGTCTTCGCGTGGACCCATGCTGATATGGAAGGAATTGACCCAACAATAATGTGTCGTGCGCTTAATATTAACCTAAAGTTCACCTTAATGAGGTGGAAGAAGAGGCAACTCGAAAAAAATCGCATTATAGCACTATAAGAGAAAATTAAAAAGTTACTAAAAATAGATTCATTACAGAGGTATTCTATCCAATGTGGCTAAAAAATCCAGTTTTAGTCAAAAAGTCTAATGAGAAATGGAGGACGTGCATTGATTATATAGATCTAAATAAGGCACCTTCCAAAGGGTTCTATCCTCTTTCAACAATTGATCAATTAGTGGATGCCACAGGTGGTCATAAATTTCTGTCATTTGTGAATGCATATTTAGGGTATAACCAAATTCCTATGTTCAAGCCCGATAAAGAACGCACCAATTTCATGATCGATGGGGGAAAGTATTACTACAAGGTAATGTCAATCGAGTTGAAGAATGCACGAGCCATATACCAAAGATTAGTGAGTATAGTGTTCCGAGATCAAATTTATAGAACATAGAAGTATATATGGATGATATGTTGGTAAATTCTAAAAAGAGGACGACCATGTAGAGGACTTGAATGAAACATTTGGAATTTTGAGAAAATATAAAATGAAATTGAATAAAAAAATGCACTTTTAGAATCCAATCTAGCAATTCATAGGGTACATTGTAAATGGGCGAGGAATAGAAGCTAATCCTTACTAAATCAAGGCAATCAAGGATACGGCACAACCAAAACAAGTAAAGAGGCAACGGATTAAAGTCGCGAGTTGATGCTCAATCAGTCATATCTAGAGCCACTAATAAATGTACTCTTTTGACATGATCAAGAAACGAAAGACTTTTGAATAGACGGAGAAACGCCAAAAAGCTTTCCAAATTTAAATGACCATTTGAAAACATAAATAATTTTTAGTCCAATGAAAAGAGAAAACTTGATCTTGCATATGGCAGTATCGGAGCATTTAATTAGTTCGGGTTTGATTTGAGAAGAAGGCAGAATTCTATTCCTAGTATATTACACATGTAATAGGCTAAAAGACGTCGAGACTAGGTTTTTGGCCAAAGAAAAATTGGCCTATTGCTTACTATTATTGGCACAAAAATTATGGTCATATTTTCGAGTGCACCGAATTAAGGTTTTAACCAACTACCTACTAAGACAAGTCATTAGCAAACCTAAAACATTATGAATATTGATAAAGTGAGGGATGGAGTTGAGTCAATATGATATTGAGTATCTACCATGAATGTCAGTTAAAGGATAAGCCCTAGCCGATTTTGTAGCAGAATGTACAGTGTTTATTGAGGAGCAACAAAAGAGGGAAAAGGAGCTCAAACCAAAGTGGTAGTTATATGTAGACAGAGTATCAAATAAGCAAGGAGTCGGGGCAAGTTACGTAATAATTACACCTAATGGGCATAGGCTACATTATTCAATGAAATTGGGATTTATACAACTAATAATATGGCCGAGTATGAGTCCATGCTAGGAAGATTACCCTGGCCCAATAGCTAAAGATTCAAAAATTTGAGATATTTAGCAATTCACAATTAGTGTTCAACCAACTAAAGGATTTTTTCCAAACCAAGGATGATCTATTAGCATAGTGAATTAGGAAAATTCATGAAATGATGATTTTGTTTGAAGATTTTTCTATACACCAAATACCGAGGGTGAATAACGCATAAGCAGATTCTTTGGCAAAATTAGCAAGTTTGCGAGGAGCGCCCGAAGTAAATATTATTCCTGCTGGATTTCAACTAAACCCTGGTATCGAGTCAAGAAAGGAAGAATTGAAGAGCGAAGCCTTGGTTATAACTCTGATCTCAAGCCCAACAACCGACTGTGATGGGAAAATCCATAAGAGGATGGTCGTTATGAAGAAGCCTAAAAACGAATAAAAACAGATGACAATGAAGATCGATATGTCAACAATTGGAAGTCGCCTTGATCAAATATTTACACGAAGGGATATTTCTCAAAGAAAGAAATAAGTCACGAAAATTAAGTTACCAATCCCCTTGATATACCATAATCAAATATCATATAGAATAGGGAACTCAACACCTTATTTGAGATGTATCATTCCAGAATTGGTGCTAAACTGCCAAGGGAAGCCCATGAAGGGTTTTTGGGAATTATTCCAATAAGGAAAAATTAGAAGGAAAAAAAAGTAATAAGGTAAGGATATTATTGGCCCAATATGACAGAGAAAGCCTTAACCAATGTTCAAAGATGTGAAAAATGTCAAAAGCTTTATAGAATTCCATGGTTGCCACCGAGTGAATTAACTATTGGTACTAGTTCATGGCCTTTGGATGTGTTGAGGGTTGACTTGATTGGGCCTCTTCCGAAGAAGAAAATAAGGAGCGTAGTTTGTGATTGTGACCATTGATTACTTTACTAAGCGGGTAAAGGCTAAACTATTACCAAACATTACTACTAGGAAAGTTCTAAATTTTGTCATCAAGAATATAGTCGCTAGATTCAGACTCCTAATTAAAATTCTATCTGATAATGCGACTTAATTTGAAAGTGAATAATTTACTCATTTCTATAAAAAAAATGGCATAATAAAAACATTTCATCAATAGCTTATCTAAAAGCTAATGGGTTGTAGAGGCAGCAAATAAGACCATTAAGAATAAGCAACTAGGTAAAGCCGAAAGAAATTGGGTAGAAGAACTTACCCTTTTGTTATGATCATACAAAATTTCTACAAGTATGGCTATTGGACATATTCAATATTCTTGGATGTATGGATTTGAAGCTATGTTACTAGTGGAAATCGATGTTCCCTCATGTTGAAGGATTTATTATACTTATAAAATAAATCAAGAGATAAAGAGTCACTCGATTTACTTAATGAATTAAGAGATTAATTCACCATACGAATGGTTGAATAACAATGAAGAATCTTCAAGTATTATAATTCAAAAGTAAAAGGAAGAGCGTAAAAGAAGGGAGATCTAGTGCTAAGAAGAGTAATGGAAAATATCAAGGATCTTATGGATGGTCCAATGGGACCAAATTGGGAAAGGCCACTAGGTATTCACGAAGTAATTCCACTTGGAACTTATAGATTGAGCAAACCGGATGGAAATGTGATATCAAGAATATGGAATGCTGAGCATTTGAGACTGTAACAACATTGAATGAATAAAATGGATTGTTAAAGGGCCTTTTCCTTAAAAAATTGCCCCTAGATTGAGATGCGATATGTTTAATTTGACTCTTAACCTGACAAGGTTAGCGAGACTTATTAAGTAAGAGCACACCTCATCCCTGGAAGAAGAGATCTAATCCTTTGGTCCTGCTACAAGTCCTAGCCAAAGAAACCATCAAAAGAGTGATGATTAATTAAGCCTTTGACCTCATAGTTGGGCTTGGTCCAAGCACCTATCCAAGGGAAATAGACGAGAAGCCTTTGGTCTTATCGCAAGGCCTAGCTAGAAAGAGTGATAGTTAGTTAAACCTTTCATCTCGCCATCGGGCCTAGTCAAAGCACATATCCAAGATAAACGGACAAGAAGCCTTTGGTCGTGCCGCAAAGCCTATCCAAAGCAACCATCCAAAGAGCGATGTTCATTTAAGCCTTTCATCTTACCACCAGACCTGGTCAAAGTATCCATCCAAGAGAGATGTACGAGAAGCCTTTGGCCCTGACATAAGGCCTTACTAAAGCAACCATCAAAAGATTGATGGTCAGTTAATTCTTTAGTCCTACTATTGGGTCAAGCTGAAGCACCCATCCGAGGGAGATGGACGAGAAGCCATTTGTCCTCGGCAAGGCATGGCCAAAGCAACCATCCAAAGAGTGATGGACAGTTAAGCCTTTGGTTTCGCCATCGGGCCTAGCCAAAGCACCCATCCAAGGAAGGTGTCAATAGAAATTCTGCTAATCAAATATTGTCCTCAAAAGAAATCATCCAAAGAAGGATGATCGGTTGAACTCATGATTAGATAAATGAGAAAACTCAAAATAAGCAAGAATAAAATGACTCGCTCGAGGCTATACAAAATTTCCACCTTATAGAAATGTTAATTAGTTTTGATAAAACTATTTTCAAAAGCTTTCAAGAGGATTTCCTTACTTTCAAAAAATCTATTTTTCAAAAATCTTAACTTAATGGATGAATACTTGGTCTTTGTATAAAATAATTTTCAAATAAAGTTATGAAAATCTTTCTAAGGATATCTTCGAATAAGTTTAAGGGATATTTTTACCGAAAGGAACATATTCAATGAAATTGATTATTGCATTCAAAAGATTGCAAAACCTTAATGCTTTGAAAGACATTTTTAATAATAAAAACTTGTAGAAGAATTAAGTTTTTTAAGAAATCAAGGAGCACAAGTGATCAATGATGAAAAAGTATAGCAATAAGGGATGACCACTTAATAAGAAAAGAGGCGAGAACAAGAATAGAAGTTTACTTAAGCTAAAGCATAAGAAAACTTCTTTTGGAAGGGGGGCAAGTGTCAAACCCAAATTTCCAAGGATGAATATAGTGTGATGCCATCGAAGGTTAACAAATATTATATCGAAGCTTGATGAATAAAATATCAAAGGTTAATAACATAAACTATCAAAAATTAAAGTAATAAGTAGTCACAAGCTGATAGCCATGAGCCATCGAAGGTTAAAATAATGAGTCATTGCAAGTTAATAAGAGCTAATGCACAAAAAAGACCATAGCAAGTTAGGTATTTAGCAAGCTATCGCATAATGGCAATAAATAGAGAAATTATAAGTTGAAATAAAAAACAAACTACTCTAGAATTAGTCTATCAAAATCATCGGAAGGAACTATCAAAGGTTAAGATATTTGAGCTATCGCATGTTGACTTCAAGAGCTATCGAAGGTCGAGATGTTTGAGTTATCGCATGCTAACCTCAAGAGCTATCAAAGGTTTAGATATTTAAACTATTGCATAATGACTCTAGGAACTATCAAAAGTTTAAATATATTTGAGCTATTGCATACCGAGTTTATAAAGTTGTAGATAAGGCTGTCACATGACGAAGACAAAAGCTATCGCAATTTGGGTTTATAAAGCTATTGCATGATGGAAACAGGAGGTTGTTGTAGGTTGAGCTAATAAAGTCGTCGCATGTTAAAGTGAAGGGTTTATCATAAGTTGATAAGTTAAACCATCGAAGGTTAATATTTTTCGAAGTCATCACATCTTGGCTGATCAAGCTATCGACAATCAAGCCATTAACCTAACCAGAGCTATCACATATTGAGAAACAAAGGAACTGCCGCATGCTAATAACCAGAGTTATCGAATGTTGAGAAATACATCCAAAATTGGTATTCCTAGCTAGCACTTGGAATCATTATAATCGCATGTTTATAAGATTTTGCCAAGTCAACAAATCTCGGCTATCCGCTTATTTCATATGACATGCATAAATCCAACAGCTAGAGTTCTCTACAAATAGACATGTACGCCCTACTAGAAAGGGGCGAATTCCAAATTGATCGTCTTTCTCATTTTCATTTTTGTATAATAAAGAGAGCTTGATTTATGGCATCAATCCTATTTTCTACACCGTATAAATAAATAAATTTTATTAAATTAAAACTAATTGAATTTGATTTGTGATAAATAATATTTTGAAAATAAATGGTTAGTTAAATAAATCCTATCTAATAAAAGATTTTGTTGTAATAAGTTGAATTGAATTAATAAATTCTGTTTGAATGATTTAGTAAATTGAATAAAATGTTTTCATTAATATATAATATTTTGAAGTGCATAATTTTTATATAGTAATATGTTCTTTACGTTAATACACACACACACAAAGATCGTGCCTAAAATATTTCTAAGCGTGTGAAGATTGCACCCTAAACTAACATTAAATGTCAAAACTTCAAATTTATACGAGTCAAATTCCATATCAACAATACCATATATTCAATATCCACAATTTAATCAATAGACTTTATAAAATAGAATCCATATCAAATTTATTTTATACTAAAATAGTGGAATAAACATTAATAGAAACTTACAATTCAAACACTTTTACGCTTTATTCAACTTCTTTGTGTATAATTCAGAAGGGGGATTTCTATTTGAATTATGGAAATAGGCAGTGCAAACTATTGGTACCTTACACACCATTTCCAAATTTATTCTTTTCAAATCTCCTAATCAAATCCAAAGAAAAAGATAAGAAATGGAATATAATGTAAAACATAAAAATTTCAATATCTACATAATTCCTGTTATCCCATTTTTGGTCAAAACTGGAATATCAACAAATTGGCAAGGAAATATGGATATCAGGATTGGAGATCGTTTGGAATCAAGGCTACGATCGATAACGTCAAAATTTGGTTGAACTCCGATCGGGACGAAATTAATTGGAGATGATGGTAAGGATTAGGAAAGGCTATGTTTCAAATTTCAGGGTAATCGGAGTTCATATGAAGGAGTTATGATCGATACAAGGTAGGAAGGGTATGGCTGTTCGAACCCATCAAGGTGTTCGTTTCGAACCCATCAGGTTCGAATCGATCGAAGGCACACAAGGTTCGAATCGATGCACTTCGTATCGATTGGTATGGGTTCGGCTCTGTGAAGTTTGCATCAGGTGTTGGTTCGACTCGATCGTGTTCGAATCGATCATAAGGACAGGTGGACTTCGACTCGATCACAACATGGATCTCCTTCGTATCCATAAGGTGTACACAGGTTAGTTCGTATCGAAGGTGGTTCGAATCGATCACAACTCGTATCGATCAAAGGGAATGTAAGTTGCTTCGAATCCATTCAAGGGTTCTGTCGATACGAAGAAAGTGTTCGAAGAGGATACGCAGGGAGTCGACTTCATGGATTCGAAGGAGATAGATTCGAAGGAGATGGATTCAAAGGAGATGGATTCGAAGGAGATGGATTCGAAGTATGGGTTCGAACCAGGCAGAACACACGAAGCTTTGAACTTGAATCGATCATATCTTCCAAACCGTTGATCCAAATGCAATGAAATTTTTACAGGAGCTTACATACATGTTGAAGAATGTTCTCACCAAATTTCAGCTCAATTGGATGATTTCTTGATCGATTCGAACCTTACTTCGAATCGATCCCAAGGTGGGACCGGACCTTCAGATTTCGGGCAAGTGGGCCCCCTCACGTGCCTGAAGCGGTCTTCCCGGATTTTAGGAGAAATATCAGCCTCCTACGCTTATAAATAGAGCCCCTGGTCATTCAGAAAAGGGGTCGGAGAATTTGAAGAGAGGAAGCACGCCCGGACGCTGCAAGGATCAATCTATAGCATCATCACTATTACTTATCTCATATTTGGACTTTGCAACTGCTGTAATCAATTGTAACCAGTAAAGATAATCAATAAAAGGATAAAACTTTGGAGTGGACGTAGGCCGAAGATAGCCGAACCACTATAAAAACTTGCGTCTCTGTTCATTACTTTTGGATTGCTGTTTGTTATTTGTTGAGATCTGTTATCTGTGTTTGAATATTGTTGATTTGTATTCATACACTGGTGCTTTCACGGTATTCGGGGTTTGTGACCAATTTTGGCGCAAACACTTTGGTTCTTTCACTGAGAAAGACTAGCACACGCTACATCGGATTTGAAGGTTTGATTTGAAGATTTTAAAGAGTTTGGATTCAAGGACAATGACCAGGCAAAATAGTAGACGACAAAGGGATGAGAGAAGCCAACAAGAAGGAAGTCAACAAGCATCCTCCGGAGCTGGGGGAGGACAGGCTTCAATCTACATAACTCGGGATGAAATGGAGGCTATGGCAAATTCTTTGCAAGAGAGATTATTGAAGAGTCAACAGGAAATGATGGAGGCTTTCTTTGAGCAAATGAGAGCTGTAGGGATGCAGAACTTAGGAACAGCTACAGCCACGGTGGATGCAGGACAAGGAACTAGGGTTGTGGAACCCAACGAAGGACGGGATGCGGAGCCAGAGGGCAATCAACAAGGGCCTGGGGGGCAGGCCCACGGGATCCAACACAGGAGGACCTTTGGAAGGAGTTCAACAGGCCAGAGCTAACGTTGCTGCTAGTGAACCACACGAGGAATATGTGCCAGAGTTCCCTCGGGGGCATGGAGGGCAACCCCCAACAGACAATACCGGATTAGTAGAAATCATCAGAAGAACTGTGCGAGGTGGTTTGACCAACAGAGACTTGGAAGGAGTGAATAGGAGTCCGTTCGCTCAGGAAATAAGGATGGCTCAAAATCCACCTAAGTTCAAGCTACCGAGCGTGGAGGTATATGATGGCAAGGCAGATCCAACAGATCACTTGATGAGGTACACCAGACACATGGAGGTGCTGGGGGGCATCGGAGGAAGTGATGGCCCGATGCTTCCCTTTGTGTTTGACGGACTTAGCTGCGATGTGGTTTAGGCAGCTGGAAGAAGGATCTATCAGGACTTGGAGGTAATTAGTGGAAAGGTTTCTGGGGCAGTTTCGGGTTCATGTCAAGAGACCGAAGAACGTTATGACATTGACATCGGTAAAGCAAAGGATGGATGAATCGCTTAGAGCTTTTCTAACTCGATTCAGTGCGGCAGTCGCTTCGGTGGATCGGCCTGATCCATCGATGGTTTTAATGGAAACAGTATCAAGAGTCAGGGAGAACTCGGATTTCAAGGTATCACTGATACGAGATCCCCCACAAGATCTCGACGGATTCTTTCACGAGGCAGAAAGGTTCCTTCGGCAAGAAGATGCAAGTACGGATTTAAAGTTGAAAAAGGTTAGGCAATCGAGGTTGGAGCAGTATCCAGCAGTGGTTCGGATAAAGACAAAGGAAAAAGGAAATTGGATGATGATTCTGGAAACGCTAGGAAGCGATGGAAGGATCCAAAGTTTTCCACATACATAGGATTGAACGAGACTCTGGAGCGGATATACATGGATACTCGGAATCGCCTTCCCTACCGAAGGCCAGCCAGGAGAGAGCCTTCTGAACGAGAGAGGGCATCAGGGAGGCATTGTCTCTTCCATGACTTAGACGGACATGACACCAATAGCTGCAGGCACTTGAAGGATATAATCGAGGAACATGTAAGGAACGGACAGTTATGGCAATACGTCGGAACACGGAACGCAACGATGGAGCAGGAGCAACCACCGACCACCTCACGCCGTGATGATGTGAGGCCCAGGGACGATGGTCGATTGATCATCCATTGACCAGGATAATATGGAATAAGTTGCGAGCTATTAGCAAGCAAGCAAGACATTTACACATGTACGGGGATGGAGATAGCCCCTAGGCATGCTCTGAATGATGATAAACTGCAATGCTATGGTTTGTGAAATCTATCTTTTGCTTTTGGATTGGACACTGCTTTTCTTTTCGGATTTTGGTTTTGAAGTTTGGATCGAGCTCCTGGTTTTGCTTTCTTTTGATTTAGATTTTTCTTTGAATGATTTTTTTCGATTTTGGATGCTGGTTTGGTTTTCTGGTTTTCTGGTTTTGGATTTGGATTTTTGGGTTTGGATGTTGGATTGGATTTTGATTGGATTTTCATATGGTTTTTGATAAACGGTCGTCGGGTATGGATTATGCCTGGCAAGGGGTGAGTCACTTTGCCCGAACGTGGTAAACTGACTCATTCAGGTCGTCGAGTATAGACTATGCTCGGCAAGTGTCCGGAGTGACCAGGATTTGGCCTAGGACTTAGGCCCCATATTATCGATTATTTTTTCAGATCGTTGAGTATGGACTATGCTCAACAAGGGTCCGGAGTGACCAGGATTCGGCCTAGGACTTAGGCCCCATATTATCGATTATTGTTTCAGATCGTTGAGTATGGACTATGCTCAACAAGGGTCCGGAGAGACCAGGATTCGGCTTAGGACTTAAGCCACGGCATAGCTCAACGTCCAGGGACACTGGACCACGGTCGTCAGGTGTGGATTACGCTTGGAAAGAACCCGGAGAGGTTAGCTCAACGTCCAAGGACACTGGACCACGGTCGTCAGGTGTGGATTACGCTTAGCAAGAACCCGGATAGGTTATGGATTCGGATATCGACCCGGAGAGGTCCTGGATTCGGTTATTGGCTATTGGATAAGGATGGATTGGGACTCGGTTGTCGAGTTCGGACGGATATGGAATATGGCTATGGACTTGGGTATTGGATTCGGAACTATTCAAAACACGCCTTGTTATCACAAGGCATGTTTTGGGGGGAAAAGTGTTATCCCATTTTTGGTCAAAACTGGAATATCAACAAATTGGCAAGGAATTATGGATATCAGGATTGGAGATCGGTTGGAATCAAGGCTACGATCGATATCGTCAAAATTTGGTTGAACTCCGATCGGGACGAAATTAATTGGAGATGATGATAAGGATTAGGAAAGGCTATGTTTCAAATTTCAGGGTAATCGGAGTTCATATGAAGGAGTTATGATCGATACAAGGTAGGAAGGGTATGGCTGTTCGAACCCATCAAGGTGTTCGTTTCGAACCCATCAGGTTCGAATCGATCGAAGACACACAAGGTTCGAATCGATGCACTTCGTATCGATTGGTATGGGTTCGGCTCTGTGAAGTTCGCATCAGGTGTTGGTTCGACTCGATCGTGTTCGAATCGATCAGAAGGACAGGTGAACTTCGACTCGATCACAGCATGGATCTCCTCGTATCCATAAGGTGTACACAGGTTAGTTCGTATCGAAGGTGGTTCGAATCGATCACAACTCGTATCGATCAAAGGGAATGTAAGTTGCTTCGAATCCATTCAAGGGTTCTGTCGATACGAAGAAAGCGTTCGAAGAGGATACGCAGGGAGTCGACTTCATGGATTCGAAGGAGATAGATTCGAAGGAGATGGATTCAAAGGAGATGGATTCGAAGGAGATGGATTCGAAGTATGGGTTCGAACCAGGCAGAACACACGAAGCTTTGAACTTGAATCGATCATATCTTCCAAACCGTTGATCCAAATGCAATGAAATTTTTACAGGAGCTTACATACATGTTGAAGAATGTTCTCACCAAATTTCAGCTCAATTGGATGATTTCTTGATCGATTCGAGCCTTACTTCGAATCGATCCTAAGGTGGGCCCGGACCTCCAGATTTCGGGCAAGTGGCCCCCCTCACGTGCCTGAAGCGATCTTCCCGGATTTTAGGAGAAACATCAGCCTCCTACGCTTATAAATAGAGCCCCTGGTCATTCAGAAAAGGGGTTGGAGAATTTGAAGAGAGGAAGCACGCCCGGACGCTGCAAGGATCAATCTATAGCATCATCACTATTACTTATCTCATATTTGGACTTTGCAACTGCTGTAATCAATTGTAACCAGTAAAGATAATCAACAAAAGGATAAAACTTTGGAGTGGACGTAGGCCGAAGATAGCCGAACCACTATAAAAACTTGCGTCTCTGTTCATTACTTTTGGATTGTTGTTTGTTATTTGTTGAGATCTATTATCTGTGTTTGAATATTGTTGATTTGTATTCATACACTGGTGCTTTCACAGTATTCGGGGTTTGTGACCAATTTTGGCGCAAACAATCCCATTATTTTAATATAAAATAAATGAGATTCTAACTTAAGAATCGACATTTTTCTTTCAGAGAATTTTAGGTTTTTAGTGTAAAACGTAAAAATTGCAATATCTACATAATTCCATTACTTTAATATCAAATCCAAGTTATATTATGCAATTACTAAAATAAGAAAGACTAAAGTTTCCTGTCACGACACGAATTTCATCGTTCGAAAATCGACACATGTACTTCACTTGTACTCGAATGTCGCAGATTCAACCGTTGAAACCCGATTTTTGCCGGAGCTTATAATACATTAAGTATAAAAACACAGTGGAAGAAATGAGTATATCATATAGTTCCAATGAATTCAATATCCAATGATATACAAAAATCAAACAACTACCAAACACATATCAGAGATATGATACTACAAATCACTAACTTAATCTTGATCACCAAGAAGGAACTCCAATATCAGCAATCTCCATCTCCAAAGAACCAATCCAGAAATAGCTCAAACTTCCAATCAAGTTGTACTAAGCAAGGCCAGTCATCAGAATCCAAAGACTGAACTAGCTCCAGATAATCTACTAAACCTGACTCTAGGCTGCCCGTGTGCAAAATTGTGGGCACCCAGAGTTTAGAAAGGGAATAATAAACTCCAGGTCAATCATGGGACTGGTGTGAGCAACAAAAACAGTTTTAAACAGAAACAAATAACCAAAGAATTTAAAATAAATCCGCAATGCTTTTCGGAAAATGAAACTACCATAAGACCTCCCAGCACACACACACCATGCAATCGCACACTTGGAGGAGATTTCTCCTTATGATAGTCAAACATGCTTCCTATGCAAAATCCTTTTGATATTATTATTAGTGCATAGTGCCGAAAACATTTCGAAAGTATAATATTAATATTAGCCATCATACGTACAGTTATAGTATGCCCACTATAGTTATATTAGATGGCAGGTTCTATAACTAAAACCGTACTGGATGCGTATTGGTGATTGGATTTCCAACAAATGATTAGGCAAAGGAACTTCCTGGGCCACATGGGTACGCCTTTAGAGGGACTCCCTGAGAACCTAACCGGATCTCTTCCAACACAAGGCCAGGTTACCTCTGTAACTAGGTAGCTACTACACGAGTAAGCCACTCCCCGGTCATAACCAACCTTTATCCCGGGATTCACCAACAACCATAAAGTAATAATTTTTCAGCAACCACATAGGTTAAATATCTGGGCTCCATACCATTATACCACCTCTATCCAGAAGGAAATGAACATACCCTCAGGGGGTGTTACCCCCAAATAACCTTGCTGCATCTTTCTTGTTTCGACTATTCCGGGTTGTGAGGCTCGACGAAGTCTCGTCCACAAAGCTACGCTTTACACAAAAGCCATGCTTCGATCAACAAATGATCAGCAGCACTTCGTACGTCACTTTACCGAATTGGGAATGTATCATTAGTAACCATCAACTACATAACCTCTAAGCTCGTACGTCTCAAAGAAGGGTGTTAAGCTAAGAGAATAAATCTCCGCCACCAAACAGAAATGTATTCGATAGAAACCAGCTTTACATCTCAAAGTGTAACATCAGACACACATCCATACAAGTCTGTTCCGGGTTCGAACGGAACCAAAGGCACTTCCAAGGAAGCCCTTGCAATCTGGGTATTCACAATCTCGATTGGACTCCTTATCACATATGGAGACCTCTATACCGGCGCGACTTAGTGTAGAGACATTCGACGGGTAATCCTTTCGTTCTTGAAAATACCCGGTCTTCACCATCGGTCTTCAAATGCTATCCGTAACGTCGTATCATTATCCGAAATGGGTTATATGACACAAGGTCCTCTCCCGGCTAAACCGAATAATGAGCACAGTATTTAAAAACAAGTGGATATTTGGATTTCAGTTAAGTCATAACTTAAAAAACCAAAACTTTCCTTTCAAATGGTTTTAACAAATTACCATTTTCAAAATCTTTAAACAAAAAGATTCACAAAGTTCACCCATTTCTCACAAAGATTCATTCATAGACTTCAAAACAATTTCCACTTCAAATTGGATTAACTCGTCCAATCTTTAAATCAAAAAATTAATTCATAGCTTTCAAAATCATTTCCAAAGATTCATTCATAACTTGGAAAAACATTTTCATTAAAAACTTGAAATTTCTTTCCTTATATGAAAGCTTAAATTATTTGAAAACAAATGGTTTTCGTTTCAAAAAAATCCGATTACATTTGTACAAGTTAAAGCCCTTGGTTAAACTCAAATTCCCAAAACAATATTTTTAAAATGGTTTAAAACCCTTATAAACACATTATAACTTGTATAACCCTTTTAAATCATAATTTCCAATCATAGAATTCAATTTCAAATCTTGAATTCAAATTCAAATCGAATTATTTAAATTTCAAAATTTTATCAAGTTATTCAAAATAACTTTTATCTTTAAAACTCCTTTTCAAAAACTTTTCATCTTCAACACAATTTCATTTCCAAAACCATTTGGATTCAAAATTCAACTTTAAAACCATTTTAAATCTAAGACTTAACCAATTTCCTCGAGCAATCCATATTTGTGTGTGTAAGGTGTAGTCCAAGGGTTTTACATAATAGTGCAATAACATCAATCATCACAGATTCAAGCACATCAATATCGATAAGCGGTATAATCCAATAACGCTTATCTCTATTCATAGATTCATAGATAAACAAAGTAAATTTATCACAGATAATTAAATTACATCATCACAAATCACACCAAAACAATTCATAGCACAAAGCATAACATATCAGGAATATCAAACAATTCAACAATTAATATAATTCAAACATCCCTTAGTAAGATTGATAAATTCTTATTAATTAGTCTCTAATTAAATTACTTGGATTACCTTAATCCTACTTAGTTAACATCAATCAATTACAAATTAATTAAATAATTATCTCTAATTATCTATCTTAACAAATCTTCCTTGACTAATTATTTTTTAGTCACATTTAAGTAATTATCTTTTAATTATTTATTCAATTAATTATTCTTTAATTATCACATTCATTAATCCTTGATTAATCGCATTCAGTAATTAATTACCCTTAATTAATTACATTACTAAATTAACTTCTAAATAAATTTATCAATTAATTCTTAAATTAATTACATTAAGTAATTAATTCTTAATTACTTCCACAAGTTAATTATCCTTCTTTATTAATTACACAAAGTAATTAACCCAAAACTACTTTTATTAATTAATTATCCTTTAATTAATTGCATCCGGTAATTACCTTCTAATTACTTCACTAAGTAATTATTCTTTATAAATTACACTAAGTAATTATACTTAACCCATTATCCAATGATTATTTTAAATCAATTAAACTAATTAATTAACTTAAACTAATCACATAAATTTAATTAATTACACTAAGTAATTAATCCCTTTAATTACTTTCACTAAATAATTATGCTTAAATAATTCCACAAATGATTATTTTTAATTAATCAATATAATTAATTATTAAATTTGATCACATTAATTAATTATTTAATAATCCCTAGTTAATAATTTTCATTAACTATTAACAATTCTTTATTTACTTTTCCTTAAGTAATTATTCTCTAATTAACCATTATTAATTACAAATTAATTAATCTCTGATTATCAATTAATTAATCTCTAATTAAAAATTAATCTTAATCATTAATTAATTAATTAAATTAATTACTCATTAATTACCTTATTAACTTAATTAGTCATTAAAACCTTAATTTTCTTTAAGATAAATCATTTTCTTTATTAATGACTCAGTTATCATTAACATGTGTATTTAAAACAATTTACACCTTTAATCAACTTTTAAGTTCCATTTTTTAATTAAGATTTAAAAATGATTTAACTTATCAAAATTTAAAACAATTTACAAAGGTAAAAAAACATTTATCATTTATAAGAGAAACTAAAAAAAGTTTAAAAAAATAATTAATTATTTTTAAAAAAAATCAAGCTTTAAAAATAAATTAATTATTTAACTTTCAAACTTAAGTTCAACAAATTTATATAACTTCCCATTCTAATATTAAGGAAAACTTTTTATAAAAGAATTTTGTATAAATAAAGTTTTAAACATTTATTAGAAAACAATTTCATTTTTTTAAATACTTTAAACCTTAATCTTGTTTAAACATTTGATTTTATAAAATTTATTTATTTCAAAACTAGGATACAAAAGTTAATTTGAATCCATACTTAAACTTGATTTAAAACTTTGTTTAAAATATTGCCTTTAATTTTTTTAAATTCATTTTAAAATTTTAAAACACTGACAGGTTTTAAAACTTGTAACCAATTAAATGACCCGAGCCCACACCTTAAAAACCCCAAGCCAAAACCTATAAAACTTCGAGCAACTCACATGAAAGACTCGAGCAAACTCGAGCACCATTTCTCCTTCAATTCCAGGCTTCACCAGATACAAGAATGCATCGTGCATATGCACAGTGGCTCTGAACCCCTCCAGTCATCACCATAGCCTTTAGAAAGTCGGCAATCATCCCTACACCATATCCCGACCATCAGGAAATCAAACCTCCCCCAAAATTGAAATCGAGGAACACTGCTTAAAACTGGAACAACATACCACGGCCTGGAACTCCCTCGTGCTCGTTCCTCCTACCACCAGAATGTCAGAGATTCCAGCCATGCCTTCGACCACCTCCAAGTTTCCATCTCCTTGAATTCTATTGAACTCGATCATCCAGAGGAGTCGTGATGAACACATTTCCGATCAATCACCAAAACTAGGGCTTCAAACTTCTCTGACCATCCACCGCCACCACAATGCCTGGAACATCCTACAGCCATTTTTCCCTAACTCCCCGATCATCCATCCACCTCCAGAGAAGACCGCGACTAACCCGATCATCTAGATCATCAAAAACTTCCTAAAATACAAAATCTGGAAAAACCCCATCTTCTCGCACATCCTACAACTAAAAATTGTGATTTCATTCTTAAAAATCATGATTTAGTTTAAGGATTCGGATTTTATACCTGTATCAATGAATTAATATGTTTGAATTTTAACAAACCTTAAGCTTGCCCTGTTCTACTTGATTTTCCAGAGCAATTTCAATTTCAGTTCATTTAAATAAAATTTTAAACTTTACTTCATGATCAAGCAAACAAATTTTATATGGATATTAAGTCCTAATAGTTATTGGTTCAAGAGATAATGGATTTGGATTTAAAACCTTAGCTTTGAAAACTATGAACAGGTAAACACAAATACAATAGCATGCACACATTCTATACATCCATATATATAGATAATTCACTTATATATAACCACACAGAACATACTTATTTCCATATATTAACATGCAATAGATTTAAACTTTATTAAAAAAATGTTACTCGCCTGAAAGAAAGTGGACAGAGAGCTTGTAACAGATTTTAATTTTGAAAACTTGAATGCCTTTTGCTTTAGAAAACTTTAAACTTGAATTGCTTCTTTGATTTGACTTAAAACTTGAGTTGCTGAAGAATGCTTGTTGTTGAAACTTGAATCACAGATGAAATCTGCTTTGGTTTTGAACTGCTTGCCTCAGAAAAATTCCAGGTTTGAAGAGAATGTTTACACCCTTTTGTTTCATCTCAGGTTAAAGAAAAATACATGCTTTGATTTTGTAAATGACATTATAGGCTGAAAATTTTGATTTGTTTCCGGTATAAGGAAGGACTGAATACAGATTTGAATGAGTTTCTAGTTGAAGAAATGATACAGGTTTTGGGTTTTGATTGAGTTCGAAAACGGTTAACAGGTTATAAATTTGGATTATTTTCTGGTTTTGAGGAAGAATGTATTGAACTTGCTTTAGTTTTGAAAAAAATGGAGGCATTTGTTTCCAGATTTTAAGAAATGCTTGCAGGCTTGATTTTGATATTGAAAATGATTCATAGATTTTTGATTTTTGAAAATGGATTTCAGGCTTTTGATTACAGGTAGTTGAATTGATTCGTTTTTTGGTTTGCTTTTGAAGTTGAAAATGGATTACAGGTTGATAGAATTGAATAAGTTTGAGTTTTCTTAGTTTTTTTATTAGAGAAGATGGAAAAGAAATGAAGAGGGGAAAGCATATGTTTTTATAAGTTAATTTGTGGTTTATTAAGAATAAAAGAAAAATTGAAAATTTAAGATGACACTTGTTTTAAAGTTTAACATTTGCCATATAGTTTTATTTATTACTTAACACATGTATAAACAAGCCTTTAGATATTAACACTTGTCACTTAAGTATTAAATATTTATTTTTAATGTAAATAAAATTTTTTTTACTTAATTTACTATTTCTTATCTAAATTTATATATATTTCTTTAAAGAAAATAAAACCAATTACATGCAAAATAAAATCTTATTCATATATTTTAAAATCCAAAACATTTTAAAATATCCATCGTTTTGAATTTCAATTTTAAATCCAAATTCAAATTCAAATTAAATTTTAAAATCCAATTTAAAGTCAACTTAAATATACATATATAATCAACACACATATGTATATTATAGGATTTAACTTTAAACAGTTGTTTTGAAAATCATTTGTATTTAATTCAAAACATAACTTTAAAATTATATGTATATTAAAATTAGAGAATAAATTCTTATTAATTTTAAAATATAGTTTTGAATCCAATTGATATTCCAACACATTTATTTTTGAATTTCAAATCCCAATTTCAATTTATTTCAATATTTATTTTGAATCTCAAATCCAAATTTCATTTAAAAATCAATTTATACACATATATAATAAATAAACAAATATCTTGTTTTATTTGGAAAAAAATCAAATAAATTCACAATTTAATCCAAAAATTATATTAATTACTAATTTAATTCAAATTTATCCCTAAAAAATTAAATAAATTACCACTTCAAATTTAGCTCAAAAACCGGGGTCGTTACAGATTCCCCACTTAAGAAAATTTCGTCCTCAAAATTTTTAAGTAGGGGACAATCCCAAAACTTAAGTTTTAACAAAGTATACCTATCAACCATAGTATCCAATGCAAACAATTCTGACCTATCTGGAGTTTATGTCCCATGCCAACTCATTCTTTAACTCGGCCACAATAATGATCTCTCTCCAAAGCTTCTTCTTGGAGCTGCTAGGATCTATCAAAGAATTGAAACTTGATGATGAACAAAAGAGGTCGATAGAGAAAGATTTTTTTTTCCTTGTTGTTACAGGGTATCTACCATTTGTAGTCGTATTACCCTGTCCCCTATCTCATCTTCTTCTTGCACCCATACTCACTATCAGTGGATTGTAAGAGAATTTACTGAGGCATACGGACGGATATCTTAGGGAATACTCATTTTAGGGTATACTTCACCCTATTTCTAATGATTTACCAAATGTGTTATACTCCTGAGCTAAAGTTCAACCTTCAGCTCTGATACTCAGTAGTCACGACCCAAATTACAACGTTTGAAAATCGACACCCGTACTTCACTTGTAGTCGAATGCCGCAGATTCAACCATTGAAATCCGATTCGTGCCCGAGCTTATAACACATTAAGTACAACACAATGGAAGAAATGAGTATATCATATAGTTCCAATGAATACAATATCCAATGATATACAAAAATGATACAACTACCAAACACATATCATAGATATGGTACTACAAATCACTAACATAATCTTGATCACCAAGAAGGAACTCCAACATCAGCATCTCCATCTCCAAAGCACCAATCTACAAATAGCTCAAACTCCCAATCAAATTGTACTAAGCAAGGCCAGTCATTAGAATCCAAAGACTGAAGCAGCTCCAGATAATCTACTAAACCTGACTCTAGGCTGCCCATGTGGAAAATTATAGGTAACCAGAGTTCAGAAAGGGAACAATAAATTCTGGCTTAGTCATGGGACTGGTGTGAGCAACAAAAACAGTTTTAAACAGAAACAAATAACAAAAGAATTTAAAAGAAATCCGTAATGCTTTTTGGAAAATGAAACTACCATAAGGCCTCTCGGCACACACCATGCAATCGCACACTTGGGGGATATTTCTCCTTATGATAGTCAAACATGCTTACTACGCAAAATCCTTTTGATATTATTATTAGTGCGTAGTGCAGAAAACCTTTCGAAAGTATAATATTAATCTCAGCCAGCATACGTACCATTATAGTATGCCTACTATAGCTACCGTATTAGATGGCAGTATCTACAACTAAAACCGTACTGGGCGCGTATTAGTGATTGGATTTCCAACAAACGGTCAGGCAAAGGAACTTCCTGGGCCACATGGGTACGCCTCTGAAGGGACGCCCCGAGAACCTAACCGGATCTTTGCCAACACAAGGCCGGGTTATCTCTATAACTAGGTAACTATTACACGAGTATGCCACTCTCCGGTCGTAACCAACCTTTATCCCGGGATTCACCAACAACCACAAAGTAATAAATTTGCAACAACCACATAGGTTAAATATCTGGGCTCCATACCATGATACCACTGCTATCCAAAAGGAAATGAACATACCCTCAGGGGGAGCTACCCTCAAATAACCTTGCTGCATCTTTCCTGTTTCAACCATTCTGGGTTGTGAGGCTCGACGAAGTCTCGTCCACAAAGCTACGCTTTACACAAAAGCCATGCTTCGATCAACAAATGATCAGCAGCACTTCATATGTCACATTACCAAATTGGGAATGTATCACTAGTAACCATCAACTACATAACCTCTAAGCTCGTACGTCTTAGAGAAGGGTGTTAAGCTAAGAGAATAAATATCCGCCACCAAACAGAAATGTATTTGATAGAAACCAGCTTTACATCTCAAAGTGTAACATCATACACACATCCATACAAGTCTATTCCGGGTTCGAACAGAACCGAAGGCACTTCCAAAGAAGCCCTTGCAACCCGGGTATTCACAATCCCAATCGGACCCCCTATCACATATGGGGATCTCTATACCAACGCGACTCAGTGCAAAGACATTCGACGGGTAATCCTTTCGTTCTCGAAAATACCCGGTCTTCACCACCGATCTTCAAATGCTATCTATAATGTCGTATCATTATTCGAAATGGGTTATATGAAACAAGGTCCTCTCTTTGCCAAACCAAATAATGAGCGCAATATTTAAAAACATATAAATATTGGGATTTCAGTTAAGTCACAACTTAAAACCCAAAACTTTCCTTTCAAATGGTTTTAACAAATTACCATTTTCAAAATATTTAAACAAAAAGATTCACAAAGTTCACCCATGTTTCACAAAGATTCATTCACAGATTTCAAAACAATTTCCACTTCAAATTGGATTAACTCGTCCAATCTTTAAATCAAAGATTTAATTCATAGCTTTCAAAATCATTTCCAAAGATTCATTCATAAATTGGAAAACCACTTTCATTACAAACTTGAAATTTCTTTCCTTATATGAAAGCTTTAATTATTTGAAAACAAATGGTTTTCGTTTCGGAAAAACTCGATTACATTTGTACAAGTTAAAGCCCTTGGGTTAAACTCGATTTCCCAAAACAATATTTTTAAAATGGTTTAAAACCCATATAAACACATTATAACTTGTATAACCCTTTTAAATCATAATTTCCAATCATAGAATTCAATTTCAAATCTTGAATTCGAATTCAAATCGAAATATTTAAATTTCAAAACTTTATTATTTAAAATAACTTTTATCTTTAAAACTCTTTTTCAAAAACTTTTCATATTTAACCCAATTTCATTTCCAAAACCATTTGGATTCAAAATTCAAATTTAAAACCATTTTAAATATGTGACGAAACCAATTTCCTCGTGCAATCCATATTTGTGTGTGTAAGGTGTAGTCTAAGGGTTTTACACAACAGTGCAACAACATTAATCATCACAGATTCAAGCACATCAATATCAATAAGCGGTATAATCCAATAAGCTTATCTCCATCCACAGATTCATAGATAAACAATGTAAATTTATCATAGATAAATAAATTACATCGTCATAAATCACACCAAAACAATTCATAGCACAAAGCATAACATATGAGGAATATCAAACAATTCAATAATTAATATAATTCAAACATCCCTAAGTAAGATTGATAAATTCTTAGTTAATTAATCTCTAATTAAATTACTTGGATTACCTTAATCTTGCTTACTTAACATCAATTAATTACAAATTAATTAAATAATTATCTCTAATTATCTATCTTAACCAATCTTCCTCGGTTACTTTTTTTTAATAACATTTAAGTAATCATCTTTTAATTATTTATTCAATTGGTTATCTTTAATTAATCACATTCATTAATCCTTGATTAATCACATTCAGTAATTAATTACCCTTAATTAATTACATTACTAAATTAACATCTAAATAAATTTATCAATTAATTCTTAAATTAATTACACTAAGTAATTAATTCTTAATTACTTCCACGAGGTAATTATCATTCTTTATTAATTATGCAAAGTGATTAAATCTAAACTACTTTTATTAATTAATTATCCTTTAATTAATTACATCCAGTAATTACCCACTAATTACTTCACTAAGTAATTATTCATTATAAATTAAACTAAGTAATTATACTTAACCCATTATCCGATAATTATTTTAAATCCATTAAACTAATTAATTAACTTAAACTAATCACATTAATTTAATTAATTACACTGAGTAATTAATCCCTTTAATTACTTTCATTAATTAATTATACTAAAATAATTCCACAAATGATTATTTTTAATTAATTAGTGTAATTAATTATTAAATTTAATCACATTAATTAATTATTTAATAATCCCTAGTTAATGATTTTCATTAACTATTAATAATTCTTTAATCACTTTTCCTTAAGTAATTATTCTTTAATCAACCATTATTAATTACAAATTAATTAATCTCAGATTATCAATTAATTGATCTCTAATTATAAATTGGTCTAAATCATTAATTAAATTAATTGCTCCTTAATTACCTTATTAACTCAATTAATCATTAAAACCTTAATTTTCTTTAAGATAAATCATTTTCTTTATTAATGACTCAATTATCATTAACATGTGTATTTAAAACAATTTATACCTTTAATCAACTTTTAAGTTCCAATTTTTAATTAAGATTTAAAAATGATTTAACTTATCAAAATTTAAAACAATTTACAAAGGTAAAGAAACATTTATCATTTATAAGAGAAACTAAAAAAAAGTTCAAACAAAATGATTAATTATATTTTTTTTTAAATCAAGCTTTAAAAATAAATAAATTATTTAACTTGCAAACTTAAGTTCAACAAATTTATATGACTTCCCATTCTAATATTAAGGAAAACATTTTATAAAAGAATTTTATATAAATAAAGTTTTAAACATTTTAGAAAACAATTTCACATTTTTAATATACTTTAAACCTTAATCTAGTTTAAACATTTGATTTTATAAAAAAAAAAATTCAAAACTAGGATACAAAAGTTAATTTGAATCCATACTTAAACTTGATTTTGAATTTTATTTAAAATCTTGCCTTCAATTTTTTTAAATTCATTTAAAATTTTAAAACACTGACAGGTTTTAAAACCTGTAACCAATCAAATAAGCCGAGCCCACACCTTAAAAACCCCGAGCCAAAACCTATAAAACTTCGAGCAACTCACGCGAAAGGCTAAAGCAAACTCGAGTACCATTTCTCCTTCAACTCCAGGCTTCACCAGATACAAGAATGCACCATGCATATGCACGGTGGCTCCGACCACCTCCAGTCATCACTACCGCCTTTAGCAAGTCGGCGATCATCCCCACACCATATCCCAACCATCAGGAAATCAAACCTCCCCCAAAATCAAAATCGAGGAACATTGCTCAAAACTGGAATAACGGACCACATCCTGGAACTCCCTTGTGCTTGTCCCTCCGACCACTGGAATGTTAGATATTCCAGCCACGCCTTCGACCACCTCCAAGTTTCCATCTCCCTGAATTCTGTTGAACTCGATCATCCAGAGGAGTCATAATGAACACATTTTCGATCAATCACCAAAACTAGGGCTTCAAACTTCTCTGACCATCCACCGCCGCCACAATGCCTGGAACACCCTACAACCATTTTTCCCTAACTCCCCGATCATCCATCCACCACCAGAGAAGACCGCGACTAACCCGATCACCTAGATCATCAGAAACATCCTAAAATACAAAATCTGGACAAACCCAATCTACTCGCACATCCCATAACTAAAAATTATGATTTCATTCTTAAAAATCATGATTTAGTTTAGGATTCATATTTTATACCTAAATCAATGAATTAATACGTTTGAATTTTAACAAACCTCAAGCTTGCCCTGTTCTACTAGATTTTTCAGAGCAATTTCAATTTTAATTCATTTAAATAAAATTAAACTTTACTTCATGTTCAAACAAACAAATTTTGTATGGATCATAAGTCCTAACAGTGATTGGTTCAAGAGATAATGGATTTGGATTTAAAACCTTAGCTTTGAAAACTATGAATAGGTAAACACATATACAACAACATGCACACATTCTATACATCCATATATACAGATAATTCACTTATATATAACCACACAGAACATACTTATTTCCAGATATTAACATGCAACAGATTTAAACTTTTCTTTTTAAAAAAAATATTACTCACCTGAAAGAAAGTGGACATAGAGCTTGTAACATATTTTAATTTTGAAATTTTGAATTCCTTTTGCTTTAGAAAACTTTAAACTTGAATTACTTCTTTGATTTGACTTAAAACTTGAGTTGCTGAAGAATGCTTGTTGTTGAAACTTGAATCACAGATGAAATCTTCTTTGGTTTTGAACTGCTTGCCTCAGACAAATTCGAGGTTTGAAGAGAATGTTTGCACCCTTTTGTTTCATCTCAGGTTAAAGAAAAATGCAGGCTTTGATTTTGAAAATTATATTATAGGCTTTAAAATTCGATTTATTTCTAGTATAATGAAGGATTGATTACAGATTTGAATGAGTTTCCGGTTGAAGAAATGATACAGGTTTTGGGTTTTGATTGAGTTTGAAAATGGTTAATAGGTTATAAATTTGGATTATTTTCTGGTTTTGAGAAAGAATGTATTGAACTTGCTTTAGTTTTGAAAAAAATGCAGGCATTTATTTCTAGATTTTAAGAAATGCTTACAGGCTTGATTTTGATATTGAAAATGATTCACAGATTTTTGATTTTTGAAAATGGATTTCAGGCTTTTGATTACAGGTTGTTGAATTGATTCGTTTCTGGTTTGCTTTTGAAGTTGATAATGGATTATATGTTGATAGAATTGAATAAGTTTGAGTTTTTTTGTTTTTTGATTAGAGAAGATAGAAAAGAAATGAAGAGGGGAAAGCATATGTTTTTATAAGTTAATTTGTGGTTTATTAAGAATAAAAGAAAAATTAAAAAATTAAGGTGGCACTTGTTTTAAAGTTTAACGTTTGTCATATAGTTTTATTTATTACTTAACACATGTATAAACAAGCCTTTAGATATTAACACTTATCACTTAAGTATTAAATATTTGTTTTCAATGTAAACAAAAAAACTTTTACTTAATTTACTATTTCTTATCTAAATTTATATCTATATTTATTTAAACAAAATAAAACCAACTACATACAAAATAAAATCTTATTCATATATTTTAAAATCCAAAACATTTTAAAATATCCATCTTTTTGAATTTCAATTTTAAATCCAAATCCAAATTCAAATTAAATTTGAAATCCAATTTAAAGTCAACTTGAATATACATATATAATCAACACACGTATGTATATTATAGGATTTAACTTTAAACAATTGATTTGAAAATCATTTTTATTTAATTCAAAATATAAATTTAAAATTGTATGTATATTAAAATTAGAGAACAAATTCTTATTAATTTTAAAATATAGTTTTAAATCCAATTGATATTCCAACACATTTATATTTGAATTTCAAATCCCAATTTCAATTTATTTCAATATTTATTTTGCATCTCAAATCCAAATTTCATTTAAAAATCAATTTATACACATATATAATAAATAAACAAATATCTTGTTTTATTTGGAAAAAAATCAAATAAATTCACAATTTAATCCCAAAATTATATTAATTACTAATTTAATTCAAATTTATTCCCAAAAATTTAAATAAATTACCAATTCAAGTTTAGCTCAAAAACCGGGGTCGTTACATTTCCACTAATAAAAAGTCCTTAGCTCTTTCTTTTTGTATTTGTTTACTCTAGCTTCAATCTGTTGCAGATCGCTCCTTTTAGAAATATACAATAAAGGAATTGTATATAGATTAGGGATTGGAGGGGAATAGAATAAGAGATTGATAAAAAACATAAAATTTCTTACTTGAAACCCTAAAGATTTTCCTGAATTTTGAAGAGAGAGACCAATAGATCTTTGCTTAGTCCCTAAAATAATTTATGAATAAATGGTTAGAAAGCACCAAGACCATCAGATTTAAGTTGGTTCAGAATAATAAAATCTGAACCGTTCAATTACACAAAATCCTAACCGCCATCAACATCGACTAGTCGACCGACCCAGGGAAGGCGGTCGATAGTAATGTTTATTTTGGAAATATTTAATTTCTACCATTGACTAATTTATTTAATGCTTTAGTTATATTTAACGTTAATTTTTCTTTCAATATTTACTTAACCTCCAAGTCTAGTTATAATTTCATTTCAAATTTTAAATTTAATAATTAATTATTTACTTGAATTCGAATTTCATTTAATTATTCTGAATTCAAAAACTTCAAATATCCATAACTTTTTCATTTGAGCTCCATTTTAAAAATATTATATATTAAAACTAATTAGAAAATTACAATGAATGCAATGGCAGAACTTCCATGGTCAAGTTCTGAATTTAAAAGAAATTTATTTTTAGCCTTATCTTGTTTAATTAATTCAATTTTTATTGATTTTTTTTGGAGTGTTACTATCGTCACCCTTGCCGCCTTGTTTTAGATCTGGGTTTTAGCAATAAGTTGTGGTTTCTTGAGGATTATCACCACCAACGATGACCGATATGTCGTGATATGAATTTTGCCCAAAATCATCTGTTTCACCTTCGACTAGAGGTGAATCTGTAGTTGAACTCAAAGCTTGCTATAATCTAGAAGTCGAGCTGGGTGCTGAAGGTGCATCGTCATTGTCGAGCTCACTGGAACTCTAGATGTCATGCTTCCTGCCAATAATCAATTCTAACCCACCTAATGCGATGCTAGCGCATTAGGAATTGCTGAGGTTGAAAGTGTACTACCTGATTGCTTGAAACTTGCTGACTGTGATATTTACTATGACAGTTTCAAGAAGAATGGTTTTGGGTGTTGTCATGCTCATGCTGGCTGTCTAAGGAAGATGGTAGTGGTGATGAGATAATGGTAAGAGTATGGCCGAAGTTTGATGTCATATGGACGAAATTTGATATGGACAGGATTTGCTAGATCGGTAGTTATGATGAGATGAATTGAATTTTAGTTTGTTGATGGTAGTGGAAATGTATTGGCTGCTGATGATTTTGATGTGTGATGGAGCACTTTTTATATAGGCTAATGGAGGAGTTCTACGTTGATGGACATATATGTGATCATATATAGAGAAATACATGTACTGTGAGATTATTTGCTTCTCAGTATAGAAAATGAGATCCATGTAATGGGAAATAAATTATATTGTATCTTTCAAAATATATCATCTGATTGTGTGTGTATTTCTTTGCTTCTGATCTCTATTTATTTCCTTTTCTTTATATATACAGCCTTTGATTGTGTATGTATTTCCTTGCTTCTGTTTGTATTTCACTTTCTTTATATACACAGTCTCTGATTGCGTACTGACAAATTTCCTACTTCAGATTTTTATTTATTTCCTTTTCTTTATTAATGTAGCGTTTCATTGCATTGAAAGAAACTTTTCCACAAATAGTATTTTATAGAAAAAACATGCAAATATACAATAGTAAACAAATACATTACAGAAAAAGTTTATTTTCATCAAACAAAAATCATCGATTGCACTATTCCACAATCTCCCTCTTTGGATGATAACAAACATATGTTAAGTCTTAGAGACAAAATACATATGTGTTTATTGTGTGTGAAAGCGACGTGCGAAACTTGATTAGATGTAGTTAAGCTCCCCTTATATAGATGATCCCCCTACACACATACTCCCTATATGCATATGCTCTCCTACACAAATTTTCCTTTTCCACCATGCTTCAGATATGTGAAATGATAAGAGATTAAAAAAGAGGAAAATAAAAAAATGATTAAAACTTACATTAGAGAGGAGAAAGAGAAAACATGTATTAGATATTATCAAATCAATTGCTACCACCAATCTTAACCTCTCCCCCAAATAGTTATGAGCGAACAATCAACAAAGTCAAAGAGCAAACAAATAGTTATAACTCAAAAGCTAATTTTTTTTTTTTTTATATTTCTAGTTTGAAATCAAACATGAAAAATAGCACTCATTATTGATCAGAAACCTACCCCAAATAGAAAATGGCTGATAATTTTTACATTTTTTTTAATTCTATGACATGTGGTTCAACCAATTAATAGCATATGCCAATTTTGTTTTCTTTTTCAAGTGAAGTATTTAACTGAGGACTGTTTTATCCCTAACTCATTATAAATGAGATCAAGATACTTATATCCATACATTGTCATAAGAACTTTTCAATGAGGGAATATAAGCATTGCTTGATGGGTTAATATACATCAACTCTAATGAGTTTTCAACATATGCTGGATACTTTAACTAATGTAAATCTACGTCCATACTGCATTCATTTTTCATGCATAGGCCTTTACCGTTAAATTTCATATTTTCTTTATTTTTTTATAAAATATTTGATATGTGATTTACTTTTTCATATGGAGTGTGTACATGACTTGTTCTCGATATCCACTATTTTTCTAATTAAATTTTATTACATTCTGGTTAATGTTAATCTTACTCGCACATACATAAAATAAAAAAACATGGAACGATAAACTATGATAGATAAGAAAATGTTGTAGGATATGTAATAATACAAAATAGAATGCTAGTAACTCATGCTTAACTTGGACTGTAATATACAATAATAGTATTCTTCTTAAGAGCACAACAGTTTATTTTCCAATAACTATGTAATCGTTACTTAAAGATTTAATAAGCACAAACAGGTTCAACTCACTCATAGCTATATTTTCCAAAAGAAGAAAAATAAAGAGAATTTTCCCTTGTTTTTAATGTTTAAATAAATAGAAAAAGTTAGAAAGGTTAAAAACAACAATAAAAATTCTAATCCTAATTTTTTTGTTATGTTTTATAGAATGAAAAATAAATTCTAAAAGAAACGAAAGGAGAAAAAACCGAAAGAGAGATAGAAAGAAGCAGAAATAGAACAGAAATAAGCTAAATAACACAATAATAGAAATCATACTAATCCATAGCCACAATCCCCAAATCTAGACGTAATCGTGAAAATCTATCTTCTGAAAGAGGTTTTATAAGATATCAGCAAGTAGTAAATTAGTAGAGTTGAGTTCAATGCAAATGTCCTCTTTTAAAATATGATCTCGAATGAAATGATGTCTTGCTCTACATGTTTAGTACGTGAGTGTTGAACAAGATTGTTTGGCAGGTCAATTGCACTTTTACTATCACATTTTAAGGCAACATGTTGAAGTACTAAGCCAAAGTATAATAAGGTTTGTCTCCTACATAGAATTTGAGCACAAAATTACCTAAGGCAATATATTTTGCTTTAGTAGTAAACAACGCAACATTGTTTTGTTTTCGACTTGACCATGAAACTAATGAATGATCTAACATGAAACATGTTCTATTAGTTTTTTTTATCCATAGGACAACCCGCACGATCAGTTTTGGAATAATTAATTAAATCAAAATAATCACAAGAGGGATACCATAATAAAAAAAATTATGTGTGCAAAAGGTATCACAAAATTCATTTTGTAGCTTCTAAATGAAAATCTTTTGGATTTGCTTGAAAATGCACACAAAGACAAATAGAAAAAAAAGATATCCGGTCTAGACATAGTAAGATAGAGAAGAGAACCAATTATACCTCAATATTTCTTTTGATCAACTGCAATTCCTCTATAGTCTTTGTCAAGCTTGTTTGTAGGTCTCATGGGAGTTCTAAGTGGCTTTGCGCTCTCAACACCAAATCTTTTCAACGGCTCTATCACGTATTTGGTTTGAGAGATGAAAATTCCATTATCGCTTTGCTTGACTTGAAATCCTAGAAATTACTTCAAGTCTCCTACTAAATTCATTTCAAATTTATCCTACATGACTTTTGCAAAATTTTGACACATTTTTTCATTAGTAGCACCGTAAATGATGTAATCAACATAAATTTTTATAATCAAAAAGTCATCATGCTCATTTAATTGAAACAAAGTAGTATTGGCACTCCCCTTCTTAAATACGTTTTCCAAAAGTTATGTACTAAGACATTCATACCAAGCCATAGGAGTTTGTTCCTGACTAAATAATGCTTTTTCATGTTTGTACGAATATTTGAAAATTTGTAACACTCTAAAAAAATTTATAATTCAATGACTATAGTTGTTCTTATTATATTTTATGCTTTCGATGTGAGATCTGAATGTGTAGATAAATACCTCTGTACTCTTTTTTTACCAGCCAACAGCCAACTTTGGAATGGGTCTAAGTTTTGATATGATTTTTCTGGGTTGGAATTTAGATTCATTTTAGGGTGGTTTGTTACAAAATCATGTCTTTCAAAACGAAGGGGTTATTCCACACAAACATTTCTTTTGAATAATCATTTAAAAAGCACTTTTACGTCCATTTGCTTAAATTTAAAACCTTTAAAACATGCAAAAGCTAGCAAAATTCTAATGGCCACTAACCTAGCAACTGGTGCAAATGTTTCATCAAAATCAATACCCTATATTTGATTATATTCCTTCATAACCAATTTAACTTCATTTCTAATAAAATTCCAAGATTCATCAAGCCTGATTTGAACACCCATTTATTTGCTACAACCAAATAACCGTTTGGTCTAGGAACTAATTTTCAAACATTATGCTCATAAATTGTTTAAGTTCATGTTGCATGTCAATTATCCAAATCTATCACTAAATGCAACATAAATATTTTTTGGTTCGATTTTAGAAATAAAACCACTATGAATACACAACGCACAAAGATTTCTATTGAACAAAGATCGTGTTTGTATACCATCCATTGGTGTGATGGTCCATAATTCCGTACCCTTTGAGCCGACAAATAAAACACTCATGTCCGACCCAAGTTGAGCGGAAGTATGGATGATCAAGTGTAATAAAGAAAAATAGACAGAACAAAATCTCACACGAATGGAATAACATATAATATTGAAAAATATCTTTACAGCGGAAAATTTTTAAATACATATATCAGAGTCTAACCTAAATTCAGCTTGGACAGTTATAAACATCTATCCTTACAATTGCTGATAAATATTAACTAAAAAAACTAAGTACAACGGATAAAAGAATATGTCCATACATAGATGAATATCTCCAGCTCTCCTTTGGAAACTCTAACCGTCTTCGACTAACCCTGAAACTTTGGATCTGACTCGAGTATTGAAAATACCCGGATCAGGCTTGATGAACCAGCGTGAGAAAAACTCAATAATGAATGACAGTGTCATATATCAGCCTTCGCATAGAAATCCTTTGGAAAGAAAGAGTATTTCGTAAGAACACGCCCATACATAAACATGGACGAGTTTTTTACTTATGATAACTAAAACACTTTTATATCAAAAACCTTTGATATTATTTCTAATGACATCTCTTTGAAAACATTTTCAAATAAACTTATTAATCTTAGCCGAAATCGTTACCATTAATAAATTCCAGCATACTAGGCTCTACAAACATAACTGTAGGTTCTTATTGGAGAATGATTTCTATACAAATGACCAGGCGAAGGATTTACCTTCCGAATGGGTACACCTCTAGATGGATGTCCCGAGGAACCACCACAAAGCTCCTCTACCAACACAAGACCGGCTTACCTTTATAACTAGATAGTACCGAATATGTCATCCTCCAGTCGTTACCGACCTTTAACCGAGCGCTCGTTTCCATACACCATATTAATTTACATCTCGAACGTCATAGCAGGAAGAAATATATCTAGAAGGGAATGATCATACCCTACTTGGGAATGACTAACTTGGCCTTGCCGCATCTAATCTTGTTTCGATCATTTCCGGTTTAATGAGGTTTGAGGCAACGATTAGATTTTCACATAGCACATATCACATCTCTGAATGCCACATTTCCATTTCCATTGACTACTAATTGCCTTCCACAAAAATACAACCCTTGAGCTCGTACGTCTCAAGGAGGGAGTTAAGCTAAGAGAAGTTGTCTTCTCCGCCACCACTAATGTATATTTGTAAAAAACCAATGTACGTAATATTTAGAAATGCAGTGTCAGACAAACGTCCATACAAGTTGTCCAGGAACAGGACAAACCGAAGGCGCTCTCCAACTACCACTTGTAGCAAGTAGTCCTTGCAATCCGAAAAATCTCCACAACGAGGAGACTACTGCTATATATAACTCTATAATGGGTGCGACCCAAAGCAAGTCATAAAGCTGTCCTCACGCTATAAAGATCCACGATCTTCAAAAGTCATCATCTTCAAATTATCTTTACATTCGAACGTATACATTGATTCGAAGTGGTTTTCAGATAGGAATCACCCAAATCCGACCCTGGTTCCTTTGAAATCCAGTTATCGATAAAAAGTGAATATGAGTATACATGTTTATTTAAGTCTCTTTTCACTTTAATTTTTTCGAATGATTTCAAAATCTCTTTCTTTCGACTTAGAATAATTCTACGTAATTTAACCTTTCTCTTTGGAAAATACCTCAAATTTCCTCACTTAACTCTCGATCCAAATTCCTTAACTTTTAGGCAGGTCAAAAACAACGTTATTTAAGACATCGTTTACGATAAACCCTAAATCAATTTTATCACAACATATTTAAGTAAATAGGATCATAGAAACCATTTGTTTTGCGGAGTGCTTAAATTCTGGATAATATATATCTTCCTTTATTTCAGTAACTTATTATAATATTTTTATCATAGAGCATCCGGGCTTTCCTTTCGATCTGTTCCACCCCTCGCCTAATAAAAGAAAACATAGCCTAGGTAAGTTTAGGACACTGGTTGTTCCACCCCTAACATTAGTTAAACACCTTGTTTTATCTTCCCAGATCTCATAGACGGGACAAATGTACCAGTCGTTTCCGCATACTCAGTTATCAACTTTATTTATGGAGTTGAATCTAAAGATTCCAAATTATATTTTAAACACTTAATTTTCCTTTTAAAAAAATTTACAATATATTCTAGGAAAAATCTTTACATTTAAACTCATATTCAAAAAGTTATATAATTCACAGCATAAAAGTGCTGCGGAAAGTGTATATAAGCTTATTTGATTTAATTTTTTAAACATTCAATAATTCATATTTTCCTATCAAATCCCCTTTAAACTATTTAAATAGATTTATGAAATTTATTCCACATTTTTCCATAATTAAAAATGTTCATTTAAACAGATTTTCTGTTATGGTCACTTTTTTTTGGATAACGTGGGAAACCTTAAGATCATGGTATTCATTGATACTCACTTAAGTAAACCCCACGCCGTGTGTCTACCCCGCTTTTATTTAGTCGTCGCACACGGATGCTTAACGTTGAAACTCCTACTGATGGTTAGGCGCTGGGATTCGAACCTACCTGGACACGGTCCTTTAGTCTCCATCTCCCAGCTCCCTAACCAACCGATGGTCAGTTAACTGTACTAGCGCGATTTTTCTAAAAAATTGATTTGGACTTAATTCAAAATCTACTCACCATAACTTTGATTTTTTTTCTTCGTTTAGAAGATATGGATATAACAGTCTAGAATTTTCTTATCTCTAAGAGTTCTGAGCTTTATTCCACTCTATACATTCATTTGAACTTTTCGGCGTGAAATCGCGAACTACCGTTGCGCAACGCACCTAGTTTTAACTTATTTTTGAATACTTGAAATAATATATTCAAATTGGAAATTATTATTTATAATCATTACAAATCATTTTAAATCAATATTTCCACTTTTTAAAGTTTTTAGAATATTTTCTCACTACTAGCATATTATAATATTATTCTATTCCTATTATTTTAATATTAAATTTTAAATTCCAATTTCAATTCAATTTCAATTCTAACTTCAAATTAAACTCATTTAAAACTTAGATTTCAAATCTAATTTCAATTTAAACTTCAATTCAACCTTAATCTCAACTTCAATTTCCAAAATCGATTTCAGGTTCAATGTAACTATTCTTTTCAAACCCGTTTCACTTCAAAATTTCAAATTCTCTTTTATTTTTTACTTTAATTTCACTTCTAACTGAAAAAAGACTTATTTTTTCAAAAAATCTTATATCGCTAAAATATGGTCTTATTAACAAAGGGACCACTTCATCAAAGTGAACATAACCAAAATCCATATTTATCACTAACATAACATTCATTCAACCAATCGCATAACATATGATTTCAAATCCAATATTCACTATTGATATCCTAACGGAATATATTATCACAATTCAATTATCTAACCAAACTATCAATCATCCATATTAACAATCAATAAACATTCATATGTGATAAGGGTATAAATGTGATTATTTTAACATAATCAAAATATAATTTCAAAAGCGATGAGGATTGCTCACCTTCATATCCAATCCATCAATCTTTTTGTAGGCTAACGTGCTTCTCGAACTAATGCCTTTTTTTCAAATGTCTCGATTTCTCGCCTTAATTTATTTTTCTTTCAAACTGCTTTTATTTTCCTTCTTCTTTTCTTTTTCTTTCCTTTTCTTTTTCTTTCCTTTTCTTTCTTTTTTTTATATTTTTAGTTTGGCCATGAGCTTTAGATAGAGGGTGTGTGGCCTAGGGAGGAGGGTACGGCCAAGGGTGTGTGATATTTTGGTGGAGTAGGAGGTGGGTGTGGGATGTATGGCCATGTAAGGTGGAGGTGGAGCTCGGATATGTTGTGTAGGAGGGGGCGTGTGGTTTGGGAGTGTGTGTGGGGATGTTTGGCCATTAGGAGAGGAGGTTTTAGGTAGAGTAGAATATGTGTAGGTGGTGATGGCAGCGTGTATGGGTGTTGCGGTGCTTGGTTGAGGTGGTGGAAGGAAATGGAGGAAGTTATGAAAGTGGAAGAGAGGTTAGATGCCATGGAAATGGAAGTGGAGAGGATGAAGAAGAAGATGGAGAAAGTGAAGAAGAAGGAAGGAATGAAATGTGAAAAAGTGGAAGGTATGGATGCTTATTTATATTTGTAGTTTCTTGCCAAATGACTAATTTTTTGACTTTTAAACTGTACTTAAACACATTTTTCAAGATGTGAAAGGATGTGCATTAATGAGAAGTGAAGGTGATGTGAAATTAAATCCTTGCATAATGATTTTGTCTTTTTTCTTTATTTTTTAAATTACATAATTACCCTTTTGCTCATTTTCCATGCATATACATTACATCCCATTAATGATACATGATATATATGTAATGATGTTGTTTATAAAGATTTAAAATTAATTTAATTAGTCAAATCATGTCTTTTCACTTTTTATACATTTATTTACACTTTACGAAAGTAAACTCGTTTTATCTTTTAGTGCTAAATGTAAAGGGTTTAAAAATTTGTAAAATTGTATTTATATGTTAGAAAATGTATCAAGTTGAAACAACTTGACGATAACTTGTTTCCGTTGAAAACGGTGTTTTGGTCGACAAATTTTACAGTTAAAATTTGACCTTTTTGTTAAGCTATATATCGAAATAAACCAAACTTTAAAATGAACTTTTTACTTGTTTAAATAAATTAAAACATGTTTATTTATATTTTAAAATCATATTTAATTAATATAAAAATCTCTAATTTTACAGTTTATGTAAAACTGACAAAAATGCGACAAATATTGGTTATTTTTGTAAAACGATTATTAATATACTTTTAAATATATTAATATACTTTTATTATCATAATTAAATGTTTTAAATAAGATTTAACTTATCAAATAAATATTTAAACCTATTTATTTGTTTAAATATTTATTTATTTTTAACAAAACTTAACTTTTGTTGATTTGTTCTAAAATCCAATTTTATACTTTTTAAATTATTAACTATAAGAATAAATAATTTCTTCATTATTATCTATTATCTATAACATATTTATTTAAGATTGAATTTCCTTTTAAATTTAAAACGAACGAAATCTCTCATTTCCGAAGTAACGAAATTACGGGTCGTTACATTCTCCCCTACTTAAAAGCATTTCATCCTCGAAATGAATGTTAGATAAAGGAATCTATCTCATACTCATATCCTCAACCATTTTGACTTATTTATACTCATGAAAAAAAGAAGAAGGTCGATATCATAACAAAACTAAAACAAATGTTGCCAAATATACATACAGAGATTCTCCACACTAACCTGTGCACTTGTCACATACTTAAGGTTATATATACATACATCAACTCAGACTTCTATCGTACACATCCTAGTGCGTACTGCACACTTAAAATAATACATACAACAACCAAACAAGACCATACATCCAAAAACAACCAAATCGATACTATATCAACATAAATGAATACGTCAACATAACTCATTCCCTGACCTGAGCATATACTACGCCTGAGGTCTATATATATATACACACACACACACACACACACTCACACATATCAAAACATAAGTCTAACCCCTATATCTTAGTGCCTACTATTCAAGATAACTGTCCAATTACTATGTTGATAGACCCAAAACATCATACTATATGTATATTTGATTCGATCTACTATTCAAACCCACAACTTTACTTCCGAACTAGTATCGATCCTCCGATTTTCTAGTGTGGACTTTGATTAGACTTCCTGATCACAAACTCTTGCTTTCCACGCATAGCTCTCAACTATGATAGAAAACTTGAGTACATAATCACAAATCCTCATCAATGTTCACCGTCAAGAATCAAGTGACAAATCCTTTCTCGGATTGGTGTAAACACCTCAAAGTTCTTTACTCAAATCTTAGATCAAAAATTTGTGTGCCAAAATGATCTATGTATAACTTATGTATTTATTCACATTCATTTTTACCTAATACATTTTTTCGAAATTTATATTTATCCAAGTTTATTTCACAACCATTTTCTTTTTACTAAATCTATTGTACTTCAATTAGCGGGTTTAACAAATGTGGAATTTTACTATCATTCCAAATTATTAAGTTATAAAACTTAGTCCTTAGTTTTATATATCTAAGGACTTAATTAAGCTAACATTATTTATCTTATCCATATTTAATAAGACAACTTTTACTAAATGTACATCTTTATCTTACCGATTCTATTATTAACTACTTAACTTATTTACCTATCCATTTTCTAAATAAAATTTCTTAACCTTAAACCCGTAAAATATCTTATAGTCAAATTGTGAAAATTGATTCACATGGTATTTGTTATTTAAATATTTTTATCCAACAATCAACCTACTAACCATATTATTCAAAACTATATCCTTTTTTAAAACTTTTTTCTAACCTATCATCTCTAATCTTACTTTATTTTGAATTACAAATGTTACCCTAAATATATCACTAATTCAAAGTTTTATATTATGATGATATTTCTTATATCTTTTATCTCAAATTTCACATTGATTCTAACCTATTGACAGTTTCTTAATTTCAAATTATCTTATCTCCTTTATAAGTTATAGAACTTACCCTTTTATGATATATTTGCAAAAAGTATCAATTTAGGTTTTGACTTTTTCCTATCTTATTGATAAGAATTTTTCTAAGTGTGCATTTTCTTTTTACTTTCTCTAATTAACATCTAGCTTCAATATTATCATCAAATATCTTATAGTCAAATTGTAAATTTTATTCACAAAATATTTGTACTCAGCTTATAAATTCATCCATTATGATAATCACTTAATCATTATTATTTCTTAATATATCTAATGGTATATGATTAAAGTTCTAAATTCTAGCTTTCAACTAATTGATTCTATATGGATTATCTTATAGTCAAATCGTGCAATTCTAATCATAAAATATCCATATTTTAGTTTTACTAAGCAATATTGCAAACAATCCTTAATTCCTAACACTAAATAATAATATCTCCTTTGTATATTTGAAATATAAACCCAAGGTAAAATTATTTCATTTACCAATTTTTTTAAAACAAAACCACTTTTATAAAATTAACAAATACGCGCTTATATATATAACATTGTCGTAACTCATTCTAGGGTGTTATTAACCTATCTCTAATGAGATGCTCATCCTAGGATATTACTAATCCTATCTTTGATGAGACTAACCCCTATCAGGCTTCAGTGTTCGCTCAACCAAAAGCTCCGATACCAAATGTCATAGTCTAGTCTTTTCAACCATCGACGGTGCATACAACCACCATAGCATACACCGATACCTCACGCTTTGATTTTTACGGCCAACCACTCGACTGTAAGCCTAACTGGCAAACCAACCCTTCGATACTTGATCTCAGGGGTATGTAGGAGTAAGAGCCATTCGTTCGCAACCTTACAAGAAACGAAAACACCCTATCGTGTACGAATCTCACTAAGCAAAGCGGATAATAGAATATTTCCATACGTAGATAAATATCTCAAGCTTTCCTCTAGAAAATCCAACCATCTTTGGCTAACCATGAAACTACTCGGATCTGATTCGAGTATTGAGAATACCCGGATCAGGCTTGATAAACTAGCTTTAGAAAAACTCAATAATGAATGACAATGTCATATATCAGCCTTCGAATAGAAATTCTTTGAAAAGAAAGAGTATCTCATAAGACCACACCCACACTAAATACGGATGGGTTTTTACCATATGATAACTAAAATATTTTTATATCTAAAACCTTTGATATTATTTGTAATGACACCTATTTGAACACATTTGCAAGTAAACTTATTAATCTTAGCCGAAATTGTTATCATTATTAAATTCCAGCATACTAGGCTCTACAAACAAAACCATAGGTTCATATTGGAGAATGGATTTCCATACAAATGACCAGGTGAAGGATCCACCTTTCGAATGGGTACACCTCTAGATGGATGTCCCGAGGAACCATCACAAAGCCCCTCTACGAACACAATACCGGCCTACCTCTATAACTAGATAGTACTGAATTTGTCATTCCTCGGTCTTTACCAACCTTTAACTGAGCGCTCGTTTCCATACACCACATTAATATACATCTCGAACGTCATAGCGGAAAGAAATATATCTAGAAGTGGATGATATAACTTACTTGGGAATGACCCACTTAGCCTTGCCACATCTAATCCTGTTTCGGTCATTTCCATTTTGATGAGGCTTGAGGCAATGATTACCTTTTCACATAGCACATATCCATCTCTGAATGCTACATTTCCATTTGCGTTGACTATTAACTCCCTTTCCCAAAAATACAACCTTTGAGCTCATACGTCTCAAGGAGAATGTTAAGCTAAGAGAAGTTGCATTCTCCGCCACCAATGATATATGTTTGTAAAATCCAATGTACGTAATCTTTAGAAATGCAATGTCAGATAAACGTCCATACAAGTTGTCTAGGAACATGACAAACCAAAGGCACTCTCCTACTACCAATAGTAGCGAATAGTCCTTACAATCCGAAAGATATCCAAAACAAGGAGACCGCTGCTATAAATAACTCTATAATGGGTGCGACCCAGAGCAAATCCGCCCCGGTTCCTTGGAAATCCAATTTTCGATAAAAATTGAATATGAGTATACAGGGTTATTTAAGTCTCTTTTCACTTTAATTCTTTTCGGATCTTTTTGAAATTTCTTTCTTTTGACGTAGAATAATTCTACGTAATTCATTCTTTCTCTTTGGAAAATATCTCAAATTTTCTCACTTAACTCTCGATCCAAATTCCTTAACTTTTAGGCGGGTCAAAAACATGTTATTTAAGACATCGTTTAAGATAAACCCTAAAGAAATTTTAGCAAAACATTTCTGAGTAAATAGGATCATAGAAATCATTCGTTTTGGAGATAGCTTAAATTCTGGGTAATACCGATCTTCTTTTATTTTGGAAACTTAATATAATATTTTTTTATCTTAGAGCATCCGGCTTTCCTTTCGATCTTTTCCACCCCTTTCCTAAGAAAAGAAAACAAAGGCCAGGTAAATTTAGGGCACTGGTTTCTCCATACCTAACCTTAGTTAAACACATTGCTTTATCTTCCCAGATCTCACGGGTAGGATAAATGTACTAGTCGTTTCCGCATACTCAGTTATCAACTACATTTTTGGAATTGATTAAAGATTATAAATTATCATTTAAACACTTAAATATCCTTTTTAAAACATTTACAATTTATTCTAGGAAAACCGTTGCATTTAAATTCACGTTCAAAAGTTACACAATTCGCAGCATAAAACTACTACGGACAGTTCCATATAAGATTATTTGATTTAAACAACTTTTAAACTTCAATAATTCAAATTTTCCAATCCAAATTTCTTTTGAAATATTTAAATAGATTTACCAAATTTATTCATAGTTTTCCATAATTAAAAACGTTCATTTAAACAGATTTTCTATTATGGTCATTTAACACACTAGCGCGATTTTCCTATAAAATTGATTTGGACTTAATTCAAAATTTACTTAGAGAAACTTTGACTTTCTTTCTTCGTTTAGAAGATATGGATATAATAGTTCAGAATTTTCTTATCTCGAAGAATTCCAAGCTATATTCCACTCTATACACAAATTTGAACTTTTCGGCGTAAAATCGTGAACTACAGTTGCGCGACGCACCTAGTTTTAACTTGTTTTTTAATATTTGAAATAATCTATTCAAATTAGATTTTATTATTTGTAAAATTATTACAATTCAATTTAAATCAATATTTCCACTTTTTAAAGCTTTTAAAATGTATTTTCACTACTACTATATTATAATATTATTTTATTCATATTATTTTATTATTAAATTTTAAATTCCAATTTTAATTTAATTTCAATTCTTAACTTCAAATTAAACTCATTTAAAACTTAGATTTTAAATCTAATTCCAATTTAAACCTCAGTTCAACCTTAACCTCAACTTTAATTTCCAAAATCGATTTTAATTTCAATTTCACTATTCATCTAAATTTCAATTTCAATCCAACTATCATTTTCAAACCCATGTCATTTCAAATTTCAAATTCTCTTTTATTTTCACTTTAATTGACTTCTAATTGAAAAGAGACTTATTTTTTCAAAATATCTCATACCTCTAAAATATGGTCTTATTAACAAAGAGATCACTTCATAAAAATTAACGTAACCAATATCCATGTTTATCAATAACTTAATATCCATTCAATCAATCACATAACATATGATTTTAAATCCAACATTCACTACTGATACCATAACAGAATATATTATCACAATTCAATTATCTAACCAAACTATCAATCATCCATATTAACAATCAATAAACATTCATATGTAATAAGGGTATAAATATGATTGTTTTAACATAACCAAATATAATGCAAAAGTGATGAGGATTGCTTACCTTCATGTCCACTCCGTCAATCTTTTTGTAGGCTAACATGCTTCTCGAACTAATACGCTTTTTTTTCGAACATCTCGACTTCTCGCCTTAATTTATTTTCCTTTCGAACTGCTTTTGTTTTCCTTCCCCTTTTATTTTTCTTTCCTTTCCTTTTATTTTCTTTATTTTTTTATTTTGGCCGTCGGCTTAAGATAGAGGGTGTGTGGCCTAGGGAGGAGGGTATGGCTATGGTGTGGGATATTTTGGTGGAGTAGGAGGTGGGTGTGAGATGTACGACCATGTAGTGTGGAGATAGAGCTCGGCCATGGTGTGTAGGAGGAGGCGTGTGGTATGGGAGTGTGTGGGGATGTTTGGCCGTGAGTAGAGGAGGTTTTAGGTGGAGCAGAAGGTGGGTAGGTCATGATGGAAGCGTGTATGGATGTTGTGGTGCTTGGTTGAGGTGGTGGAAAGAAATGGAAGAAGTAATGGAAGTGGAAGAGAGGTTAGATGCCATGGAAATGGAAGTGGAGAGGATGGAGAAAGTGAAGAAGAAGGAAGGGATGAAATGTGGAAAAGTGGAAGGTATGGATGCTTATTTATATTTGTAGTTTCTTGCCAAATGACAATAATGCCCTTTTTACTTTTTTGACTTTTAAATCATACTTAAACACTTTTTCCAAGATGAGTAAGGATGTGCATTAATGAGAATTGAAGGTATGATGTGATATTAAGTCCTAAGTAATGATTTAGTCTTTTTCCTTTACTTTTTTAATTACATAATTACCATTCTGCTCCTTTTTCATGCATATACATAACATCCCATTAATGAGACATGACATATATGTAATGATGTTATTTATAACGATTTGAAATAAAATATAATTAGTCAAATCATGTCTTTTCACTTTTTATACATTTATTTAAACTTTTAAAAAGTAAACTCGTTTTGTCTTTAGTGCTAAATGTAAAGTGTTTAAAAAAAAATTGAACTTTATTTATATATTACAAAATGTATCAAGTTGAAACAACTTGAGGACAACTTGTTATGGTCGAAAAAGGTGTTTTGTCGACAAATTTTACAATCAAAATTTGACTTTTTTGTTAAGCTATATATCGAAGTAAACTATACTTTAAAATAAATTTTTTTACTTATTTAAATAAATTAAAACCTGTTTTTTTATATTTTAAAATCATATTTAATTAATATCAAAATCTCTAATTTTACAGTGTATGTAAAACTGACAAAATGCGACAAATTTTGGTTATTTTTGTAAAATGATTATTAACATATTTTTAAATATATTAATATACTTTTATTATCTTTGTTAGATTTTTTAAATAAGATTTAACTTATCAGATGAATATGTAAACCTATTTATTTAAGCCTATATTTATTTTTAACAAAACTTAACTTTTGTTGATTTGTTCTAAAATCCAAATTTATACTTTTTAAATTATTAATTATAAGAATGAATAATTTCTTTATTATTATCTATTATATATAACATATTTATTTAAGATTTAAATTCCTTTTAAATTTAAAATGAACGAAATCTCTCATTTTCGAAGTAGCGAAATTACGAGTCGTTATAATTAGATTACCTATAACCAATCCTGGTGGATGACTTTAAACTTCAATTATTAATTCCCAAACTTTATTTTAAAGGATCGGACGTGCACAGATCACCTTTGTTATTGTCTTCCCCACATCTCTTATTTTCACTATCGTCTCCATCATCACTTTTGTCCTTTTTTATGGTTGCATCAACATCTGACTCATCAAACTTCACATTGATTAATTCCACAATCATTTTAAAGCACTTGTTTAAGATTCTATATGCTTTGCTCCTTGATGATTATCCCATAAAAATACCTTCATCTATCTTGTACTCAAACTTCCCTAGATGATCACATGTACTAGGAATAAAGCACAGACACTCGAATACCTTAAAGTATGCAATGTTAGGTTTACTGTCGAACCATAATTCATAAGAATTTTTTTTAAGTATTAGTCTGATCTTTACTCTATTTATTACATGGCATGAGGTATTACATGCCTCTACCCAAAAAGATAAAGGAACGTTATATTCATTTATCATTGATCTAGCCAATTCTTACAATGTACATATTTTTCTTTCGACTTTTCCCTTTTTGTTGGTGTTCATGGTGCGAAAAATTCATGTTTAAAACCACTTTCTTCATGGAAATTTTCAAAAACCCAATGTTCAAATTCTCCATCATGATCAGTTCTTATAGTTATTGTTGAAATACCAATGTGTAACAGCCCTAGATTTTTCATATATTTTAATATTTGACCTTATTTTATTTTGAAATTATTTTAAACTTATTTTATTTCAAACATTTCATTTTTAAATATAAGTGTTGATTATTATGTGAATTATAATTTCAAACTGGTATAAAGTGAATATTTTCCCGAAAAGTGGATTTTTGGTCAATTTGGTCAAACTTTGACCAGATTTTTGACTATAAATTTCTTTAGTTTATTTTAAATTTGTTTTATTTGTTAAATTTCATCTCTAAATATTTTTAAAATGAAAATAGAATTTTTCCAAAATTTACTGTATTTATTTTCTATTTTTAAGGGTTGTTTTCCTATTTTCTGCTATTTTCTTCATTAAAAACTATATTTAAATTAAATTTTATATATTTATTTTGTGAATGTATTTTTATTTTATGTTATTATTTATGTTTAAAAATATTTTACAAGCTCATATGAATTTTCTAAAAATTATTCTATTTAATTTCAAATTTTCTAGTCTAGTTCACTATTTTTAGCTATTTTTCTTAATTTAACTTTATATAATTAATAAATAATATATAAATTTTTATATTTTGATACATTTTTGAAATTTTATCTGGTATTATTATTATTTCCATAAATATAAAGTTATATAATTAAAATAAAGAAATATGAAAGGGTTTTGACTTTTGAATTGCCTTTTGCCTTTTTGAATTCCACCTCTTCATTTTCCTCACAACTCTTCATTTCTCTTGCCATAACTCCCCACATTTCAGCCGACTATCTCGTTTTCAATTCACATATCTTTCTTTCCTCCTTCCTGAGAAAAAATTTCGGCCATCCTTGCTTGAAGATTTTGGTAAAACTTTATTTCTTTTATCTCTTTTTCTATTTACATCGTTTATTTCTAGCTTGATTTTGCACATGCTTTCACCTCTTTTAGGATCGGCCATGCCTCCCTTTCTTCCTAGCCGCCTCCAGCACCTGATGACACACCACCAGCACCTCGTCCTCACCAGCCACCCAAGCCATGAACCCCCTTGGTGACGATATCCACAAAAGTTTCAAAACACCCTTCATACTAGCCTAACCAAGCACCACTCTCATTCCATCACCTCACCACCCCTTTAGCCACCACCTACCGCACCACCAGCACCTCCATCACCCACGGCCACACCACCAAAGTGGACCCACTCCTCTGGCCGTGACACCAAGGGCCTTGGCCGAGCCCAAATCCTTGACCAAATGCATGTATTCATGCTTATGTGTATTATTCCCTTCACCCACTTTGGCACCATCATTCCAACATGTAGGCCGAACCCATACTCATCCAAACTAGACCCAAACGCCTGCAATTATGTTGTATTTCCCCTTATGGCTGAGCCTAGTAAAGGTTAAAAGCAAGTGCAAGCATTTCTGTTTGATTCTGTGCAGTCTATTCTAGTGTAGTTTTGATCGTAGTTGATTTGAAACTCATCGTTGTTATATTGTTTTTGTTTGATGTGTATCCAATGAATTTGACACTTGGCTCCTCCATTCGAATATGTGTCGTGCTTTTGTGCTTGTGTAGATCCCGTTTGTGAAATTCGTCGTTGGGTCATCAGCTCAAACCAGTGCGTTATTCTCACCAGACAATATGTACATATATAACTAGTAAATTGACCCCTTTTGAATCTGTAAAATGCATTATTATGTTACACCTGCTATGTTATGATTTTATGATGTTCACCCATGCTTAAACACCTGTTATATCATATGTTACTGTTATATTATGTTGTTCTATTATTTTTTATCAGTTTATCACACTGCAAGTTCCCTTTAGATTAGAATCACTATGGGTTGAAATGATACATACCCGAATAGACTTTAGAATAGGAGAAAATCGTTATGGGCTGAAATGATAGGCTTGAATGGTTTTCAGTTATCTTCATTTACTTGGGATTGCAGGTTTGAAATGATCAAACTTGGGTTTTCTTTTTAAATTACGGGTTGAACTGATATATTACATGTATCACTTTACCTAGGCTAGAAAATGAAATACAGACCCGTTGTTAAAATATGTTTTTCTAAAAAATTTAAAATATTTTAGAAATGTAAATATTATAATACTTTGATTTAAATTTGATTAAAAATGATTTTTGTAAAGCATTATTAACTCTCTGAAAATTTATAAGTGAAATAAATTATGGTAAAGTTAGAAAATCTGAAATGTAAGTTATTTTGGAAATTATAATTTGGTGATAAATGGAATTTAAATTAAATATGAAAATATGTTAAATTTATGATATTTTGAATTAAATGAATTTAAAATGATTTTATAATATATTAATGATTTTTGAATTAAGTTAAAATGTGAAATGAATGAATACTTAAGTTAAAATTTTGAAATATAACTAAAATTGGAAATTTGTGAATTTTGCTTAAAAGTGAATTTTAAGTTATGTAAATAAAAATGAAATTGAGTTATATTTGAAAATTTAAACTGAAGTGTTAAGTTAAATTTAATTTAATGAATTTAAAATTTAAATGTTGGAATTTAATAAGTGAATTACTATTAAATTTTGATTTTTGAATAGAGATTTAACTTTATAAAATCATGAATATAAGGGTATTCGAATGATTGTTTTAAAAGTGGAATTATATGATTTTATAAGTTAAAAATGGTTTAAATAAAATATAATTATTTGTGAAATTATACTGAATATTTGAAGTTAATTTACTGCATTTCTAAAATGCTATTAATTCTAATGTAAATGATAATACACCATTTGTAAATGCTGTAGTTGATCATAATGAACCAAATGGCTCAATTTAATTAAAGGCTATTATAGCATTTTTTGTGTATGTTATAATGGTTGAATTTAACTAAGTTTATTTGAAACTAATGGAACCATATTACAACATTTTAAATGTTGTCTTTTGTTAAATTGAACTGTTTTAAGTGTGACTTTCCGTAGCATTTTCTAAATGCTGCGAAAGTTGAATTTTCATTGTTTTAATAAATTTAAGAGGATAAATGAAATTTGAAAGATTAAAATTTTGAAAATTTAATAATTTAATTATTAAATATAATATCTTCATTTTAATGATATAAATGAAGCAATTTGTTTCGAAATATAAACTATTTTGAAATGTGTTTTGAAATGGTATTTAAATTAAATAAAAATGAATGTGGTTTGGAAGATATGGTATTTTGAAATGGATTTTGAATGATATTGAATTTTTAAATGATATTTGATTTCAAAGTATAAATACTATTTTGAAATTTTAACCATGGGATGTATTTAATTTATGGTTTAACTGATCTTTAAAGGATGGGCGATCCCAAGCATCCTTTAAGTTATGGTGCATTTCTACCACAGTTCACTTGAGTTGATTTACATTATATAAGTATATATTGTCCTGACTCGAGTGTTTTGTGTTTTACTTTACGCTCAGGTCAGCCTGAGTATTCACGCTTTGGATTCTCTTTCTGGAGCTGGTCTTTGTTGGAGTTTCTGTTTATCTACATTTATATCTACTTTCTGTTTCAGCTATTCTAGTTTATCTCATGTATTAGTGAACTTCTATGTATTTGGGATTTCTATTATGTTGTTTTCAGACTGTATTATGTATTTGGTTTGAGACTCTGCCGTAGTTGCTTCATGAACTACTATGTATTTTATATTCCGCTGCGAGGTATTCTGTTTGTTCTATGTCTATGATTCTGTAATTTGTATTTCATTTGATCCAAAATTTATTTACAATGCGGTATTTTGAGCAATTCAAGTCCGACATGTGCGGCTGCGAATGGTTGAAAATACCAGGCTGTTACATTTTGATTCTAAACAAATTTTACAAAATGTGAAGAATAATCGAAAGTTTCAAACATTTTAGCTTGAAAGCAAACCCAAATAAATTAGAGCAATCATCAACAACACATTGCAATACTTCCTACCACTTAAAATCACGATTTCATTAAGCCGAAAAAATCCATATGAATTAATTCAAGAATTCTAGTGGTACTCACAGTATTTTTGGCACGAAAAGATGATCTATTAAGTTTACCTTTTGTATAAGCTCTGCACATGTAACACCCTGTAAATTGAACCATAAATAAAAGAGTAAATTAAATTAAATGTGAAATGGTAGAAAATGAAAATTTTATGAAGGAATTTAACCATGAAAGCTGTACCATTGCATTCTTGGTGAAATTCTGATTAATTTCCATATATAATATGCTGAAAACGGAGCTCGAACAAAGAAGTTATGAGAGTTTGAAGTTTTTAGATTTGAAGTAATTTGAATAGAATTCAAATAAATAATTAATTTTCTAGTTTGAAATTTGAAATTAATTGTGATTAGACTTAGGGGTTAACTTAGGGGTTAAGTAACATTAAAAACTAGCAATTAATGTTAAAGTTAATTAAGGTATGAAATCAATAAATAATCAAGCAACGGTAAAGTAAAATAAATACCTTCCGAAAATAAGGGGAGAAGTCAACATAACCCTTCAAGGGGTCGACCTAGTGGTCGACTGTAGGGGTTGTCCAGAGGGGTCTACCGCTTGGTGCATGGGGGTTAACCACTTCCCTGTTGTGGAGCCTATTTTGATGAGTTGTACATTCTAGATTTACCCTTTTTTTTATCTATTTTCATTTAACGAATCTGCTGCGTTTTCAACTACTATAAATAAGACCATAGACGTTTAACTTATATCCACAAATATTTTGGAAACAATAGCGAAACTCCGCCATTGTTATATCTCCAAATAAGATTCAGAAACTCCATAGAGAATTCAGGTAGGAATCCAATCTATCTTCTATTTATTTCTTCTTCCTCTAACCTATTCTTATTTTGTTCTCCTCCGACTATTCTAATATAATAAATATATACCCCTTTGCTATTGTGTGTGTCTATATACATATATATCAAAAGAGAGAATTCTAGAAGAGATTGTGAGGTATGCAAATCCAAGAAAGGGAAGCTAAGGCTATTATGTGAGTAGAAACTTTAGTATTTATTTCAGCAATTGTTTAGTGTATTTCTTTTTAGATTTGAATATGTTAGAACCTTGTATTATGATGTTTTGATCATGATAGCTATATAAGTGTATATTATATGAACTAAGCAAATTTGCAAGAGAAGATACTATTCTACTTGACGATAGATCGAAGACCAAGATTTCAAAGAGAAAGTTTCAAATTTTATAAATGGTTTGTCTATAGTCTAGTTAGTAGTTAATCAATGTTAAAATCTCTCCTAAATGGTATATGCACACACACATGGTTTAAAATTACTTAAAAAGCCATGTACACACATTAGAAATTAATTATAATAAATTACTAAACAAAAACCTTTCAACAAGAAGTTTATATGGCAGAAAACATTTTTTTCAGTCGAATGAACATGGATGTGCAGTCGACTAAAACATGCACAGGTGCATAAATAACTTTGAAGGTTCGGTCGAATAAACACCATCATTAAGTCGACTGAACCAGGGTCTTTTCAAAATAAAATTAAAATTCAAAATTGTTTGAATTTTCAGATGACTGAATTTCTTCCCTTGGTCGACTGAATATTCATAATGGCTACTTTATGAACGGTCGTCTTCTTTTAACGAACAGAAACAATTTTTAATCCAACAGTTGTTTACATATCTTTTAGCCGAAACTTTTCATGAATGATTACATCTTTGGACTCTATATATATAGCCTAGAATTCAGTTATTTAAATAACTAAATTCTCTGATTTTATTCTATATTCTTATGATCTAAATTCTACCATTTTCTTTCATAAATGCATTCAAATCACTTGCACATACAAGCACAAATTTATTTTTGATTAAAATTACTTCTCGTCTTCAAGTACTACACTATATACCACAAAGGAGAATACTATAGGATGAGTGCATTCTAAAGACATATCCATGCTATCTATAGAGCACAATCAGTCAAGAAAATTTATTGTATTATTGAAGTCCTATTCGGTTGCTCAGGTGGTAGAAGTCCTATTTGGTTGTATAGGCAGTAAAAGTCATGTTCGGTTGCTTAAGCGGTGTAATACCTATAACTCCGGTTAAGTGAGAGTTGATAGTTAAATTCCTGAAGGAGTCTGGGAGTGGAAGTAGAACAGGAGTTCAAACCAGTATAAAGTCCCTGGTATCATTTACTTTACTGTTTACTTTTTATATTTATATTCCATAGTAGTAGATAGCTTAGATTATATTGCATATTATGATCCATAGCAGCACTAGCGTTTGGTATCAGAGCAAGGCCATCACACAACACCATTATTTGATACACGGTTAGTATGGAAAATAACACTAACACAAGTTTTGTTGAAGGTCAATCCACTGCACGACCACCGCTATTTAATGGTTTGAATTACAATTATTTGTCAACTCGAACGAGAATTTTTATGCAAGGAAATGGATATGATACTTGGAATATCACTCAAAGTGAATACACTATACACACTACACCCTTGCAAAATGGTCAAATACAAAAAAGATAGATGCTACATCGAATGCAAAAGCAATGAATATGTTTTTTTATGCCTTAGACAAAATGAATTTAATAGAGCTAACATGTGTACAACTGCTTGTCAAATTTGGAGAACTCTTAAAGTCACACATGAAGGAACTAACAAAGTTAAAAAAGCAAGATCTCTATTCTTAAAAATCAGTTCCAAAATTTTAGAATGAGACCAGATGAAACTATAAATGACATGTATTCAAGATTTCATGACGTACATCGTTCATTATTAGCATTAGGAGAAATTTTTTTAGATTTTGATATTGTTTCTAAAATTCTAAACTCTTTAACGGATGAATGGAAACAAAAAGTCTTAGCTATTGAAGAAGCTAATGACATTTCTACTATCAAACCTAAAGAGTTAATTGGAAATCTTATGTCATATGAAGTGAATTTGTAGGCTAAGCGAGATCAAGCACAAGACAAAAAGAATATTGCATTCAAAGTTGAACAAGAGGATTCAGATTCAGATGAAGATGACATGGCATTGGTCACAAAAAATTTCAAAAAGTTTCTAAAATTCAAAAAGAAAAAGATGTTTGAAAAAAATAGGAGAGACAACTCCAGCAAACTGTCAGTCTCAAATCTAGAATGCTACGAATGTCATAAGAAAGGTCACATGAAGAAAGACTATCCTGATATAATGAATGACAGATTCAAGAATAAGGAAAATACAAAAGGAAGCAGGCATTCTCAGTTACAAGGGAAGATTCGGAATTGTCTTCTCATCAGACAGTGACATAGATAGCGATTCTGAACAAGCTAATGTCTGCTTTATGGCTTCAACCAACGATGTATTGACTAAGAAAAGAGGAAAGTGGATACTGGATAGTGGTTTCTCAAAGCATATGACAGGAAATAAAGATATGCTTACCAACATTATATACTTAGATGGACGATCTGTCACATTTGGAGATAATTCCAAAGGCTATATCATTGGCAAAGGCGATGTAAACAATGACGATACATCTAAGTTACCTCTAATTACAAATGTTTTACTAGTTAAAAACTTAAAAACTAAGTATAAGTCAACTATGTGATAAAGGTTTAATATAACTTTTTTAGAAAATAAATGCAACATTTTTGATCAAAATATTAATCATATTTTTGAAGGAACAAGAGAAAGAAATATTTATATATTAAATATGAAAGTCAATCACAAAACAAATATGTGTCTAATAGCCAAAGAAAATGATCCTTGGTTACGGAACAAAAGATTTTGTCATATGAATTTTAAAGCTATTAACAAATTATCTAAGAATAATTTAGTTAGAGATTTACCCAAAATGAATTTTAAAGTAAAAAATATTTGTGATGCTTGTCAACTAGGGAAATCAACAAAGTCTTCTTTTAAATCAAAGAAAATGATTTCTACATTACAACCACTAGAGTTATTACATTTATATCTATTTGAAACAACTCAAATTCAATCTATAAACCATAATAGATATGTCTTTGTAATAGTAGATGATTTTTCAAGATATACTTGGACAATATTTTTAAAAATAAAAGTGATACTTTCGAAAATTTTAAAATATTTGCTAAAAGAATTCAAAATATTAAGAATTTAAAAATTAAAAATATCTGGAGCGATCATGGTGGTGAATTTGAAAACGAATCTTTTGAAAACTCTGTAACAAGAAAGGAATTGTTCATAATTTTTCATTTCCTAGAACTCCACAAAAAAATGAGGTTGTAGAAAGAAAAATTAAAACGCTTTAAGAATGTGCTAAGACTTTATTAAATGGAAATACTCTACCAAAACATTTTTGGGCAGAAGTTGTAGCAACTACTTGTTATGTTTTAAAAAGAGTTTCAATTAGACCATTAACTAAACATACACCTTATGTGCTTTCTAATGGAAGAAAACCTAACATATCATATTTTAGAGTTTTTTGTTCAAAGTGTTTTCTATTAAATGCAAAAGATAAGCTTGGAAATTCGATCCAAAATCTGATGAAGGAATATTCATTGGATATTTGAAAAGTAGCAAAGCTGATAGAATTACAATAAAAGAATTAAAGTAATCAATGAAACACTTTATGTTTCATTCGATGAAAATTTCAAAGTTAACCATAAAATGGAAGACAAAGAAATTATTTCTAAATCAAATGACTCAGACGATGATATTGAAATAAACGCAAACAATAATTTACAAAAATGTAATAATATAACATCCCTACCAGAATTCTAAGAAATCATCCTACTGAAAATATAATTGGATAAATTCATATAAACAACACAAAATCAACTAAATAAAATGGGTCACGTAGCTTTTCTTTCAAATGTTGAATCCAAAAATGCTAAAGAAGCTTCAACTGATGATTACTGGATTATAGCTATGCAAGAAGAATTAGATCAATTTGAACGTAATGACATTTAGGACTTAGTTCCTAGACCAAGTAATCAAGCTGTTATCGGAACAAAATGGGTTTATAAAAATAAAGCCGACGAGCAAGGAAATATTATTAGAAATAAAGTTAGGCTAGTTGCTCAAAGTTATAATCAAGAAGAAGGAATACACTATGATGAAACATTTGCACCCGTAGCTCATCTAGAAACTATACGTATTTTATTAGCATATGCATGTTTTAATAATTTTAAACGTTATCAAATTGATGTAAAAAGTGCTTTCTTAAATGGTTTTATAAAATAAAATGTATATGTAGAACAACCTCCCTTGTTCACACATGAAAAGTATGCGGATCATGTTTATAAATTAAAAAAGGTTTTATACGGTTTAAAACAGGCACCACGTGCTTGGTATGGCTTTCTTAAAAGTTATTTAATTAATTTTGGTTTTAAAATTGGTAAAGTAGATCAAACATTATTTGTAAACAAGATAAAAATGATATTTTAATAATTCAAATTTATGTAGATGACATTATTGTTTGGTTCCACAAATGAAAAATTATATCAAAAATTTTCAGAAATTATGACAAGAGAATTTGAAATGCCTCACATGGGATAACTTTTATATTTTCTTGGTTTACAAATTAAACAATTAGCAAATGGAATTTTTATCAATCAAGAAAAATATTGTAATAATCTCATAAAACGATTTGGTATGGAAACTACTTCTGCTAAACCTACTCCTATGAGTACTAAACTACATCTCGATAGAGATGAAAATTGCAAAAGTGTTGACCAAAAACTATATCAAAGTATGATTGGTTCTTTATTATATTTAACTGCTAGTAGACTAAACATAATGATGAATGCTTGCTTGTGTGCACGATTTCAAGCAAATCCCAAAGAATCACATTTGGGGCAGTGAAGTGAATTTTGTGATACTTAAGCAAAACTAAAGACTACAGTCTCTTTTATCCAAAAGAATGTTCTTTTGAATTAATATCCTATAGTGATGTTGATTTTGGAGGATGTCGAACGGATCGAAAGAGTACTAGTGGTATTTGTGACTTTATTGGACAATTTTTAGTATCTTGGTTTAGTAAGAAACAAAATTGTGTTTCACTTTCGACATGTGAAGCAGAATATATCTCTGTTGCTTTGGCATGCGCTCAAGTAATCTACATGCAGTAAGAACTATAAGTTTTGGAGTAAATCTTTCAAATTCAACAATTTACTGTAATAATACAAGTGCAATAAATTTATCGAAAAATCAAATAAACCATTCTAGAACTAAACATATAGATATAAGACATCATTTCTCAAAGAAAATTTGGAAAAACACAATATTTCATTAGAATTTGTATCTTCAGAAAATCAGATAGCTGACATATTTACAAAACCTTTAAATGAAAATATATTTATAAAATTACGTCGAGAATTGGGTATTATATCTTTACATGATTTATAATTTGAAATGAAAAAATTTCTGAATAATAATGTTTTTTTCAAAAATATGTTCCTGCTTGCACTCGAACTCAAGTTGCTGGTAAGGTAGTTGTATGTTTTTCCATTGTGTTATAGTACTTTTTGTTATACCCACTGCTATCTTCCTCAAATCAACTTTATGGTTCTTATTCCTCAACATTTTCCACCTTATATTATTTCTTGGCCATAATCGTTCAATTATTTTCCTCCTCCAATTTCTTTCACCCGAAATAGTACAAGCTCCCTATATAAAGGCTCATATTTCAATTCTTTTCCACATCAATCCTCCCAATACATTTTCTTACCTCAATTATTTCAAAATTCTAGTTTACAAACTCCAATATGTCTTCACAATAAGATTCAAATCAGTCATCCGTCGTTTTTAGCACACTCTCTTCTGAATCGTCAAGGAAATCCAACAACTCCACTCCTTATTTATATTCCAGTTAAAATCACACCATCACCTACACATTATACTGGATACACTCCTCAAGAAAATCGAACTAAATGTATTTTACGCTTTGGTTCTCCGTCAACGAAGGAGAAAATTGACGATATCCATCACTACCAGAGAGAGACTCTGCAACGTGAACTGCACTACGGATAGAAAGTAAATGCTAAGCATTTAAGCTTTCTGGAATAAGTCGTGTTAAATATTTGCGGGTCTTCATCGAGGCAATGCATACATCAACCATCGCCACAACGTTCTCAAGCTCCACCGAACTTTTGGGAACGAATCCCACAATGTCCTCAGGTATCTCCGAACTCCTATGAACGCAATAATGTTTGGTCTCCAATCCAACCATTATAAGAAATAACAAAGGTTGAACTGCACTCTGATGATTCACACCCTTCGAGAAACTGGGAATTTATGTATATTGTTTTCAAATGAATGTTGTATTTTTATATGTATTATATGTTTTAAAATAAAGTTTTTAATATATATAACAATTATTTAATTAACAAGTTTTAATGTAATTTTGTTTTTATAAGAAATCTTTAAGTACATAGGTTGTAAAGGCACATAAGCACCGATTCAGTAGACTTAATCGACCATCCCAGTCAACTGAAACTACTATGCAAAATTTGTTATATAAGGAAATTCAGTCAACTGCCTTAGCTATTTCGGTCGACTGAATTAGAACATTTTCAAGCTAGTTGATGCGAGAAAAATTTCTTTGCACATTAGTCGATTGAATTTTTAATTCTAGTTAACTAAACATTCTTGAGCACTTGAAAATTTCCAAAATTCAATCGACTAATCCTATATTTTAAGTCGACTGAATTATTCAATTTTTGGGTAAAAACTTACGGGTTGAAAGCTTGTAACATTCAGTCGACTATGTCGAACAATTCAATCGACTGAATTGGTTTTTCTAGTTTTTTAAAATAATATTACACCTTTTCACTCACCCTATATATCAGTCAACTACCCTAAACTACCTCCTAATACACCTTTTCACCCACCCTATATACTCATCTCCTTCATTCCAAAACCCAACCTCATTTCAACGAACAAACCCTAGCCCCCATTTTCTTCAATCCAATTTCTACAATCTCAAATCAACTCAAATCAAATCGCCCCTAAAACAATAAGATCTCGACAATCATTGGCTGGACCATTCAAAAGCCAAATTAGGTCATGGCTTCACGATGAAACTGCCGTCACCCATTTCACTGCCATGAGAAGCTCTCGAATCTTCGATGGCTCTTTCGTCAATTATCTGGACTTCAATGCTTACACCATTCGAGAAACAACGAAAGCAAGCGACCTTGAAAGCTTAATTCGTTTTGCGGCCAACAATGTCAAAATCTATCCCCTCCTCATTGAATTCTTCTTCGCCAATATGAACTTGGATCATGAAGATCCAAGAAAGAACGATTGCATTTGGATACTTGTTTGCGGCGTCCGAATCTACCTTCCTCTCTAACGTATTGGTCACATTCTTCATTGTCCTTCCGAAGGAATCGACATCAACGATGTTGAAGTCGACATAGACAACTGCGATGAGGTTTCTCATCGTTTCCTCTCTGATGATATGACCATTCTCAAATCCGTCGCCTTGCGACGGATTGCATGTCCTTCATCGTGCCTCATCCGCTCTAATCAACCTCATAGAATAAGCTATGAGAAGGTCTACTAGAAAGACATCCAAGCCCTCTATGCCATCGACTCCTCTAAAAATGTCAATTGGACTAGAGTAATTCTTGATGAATTCCTCATGATTAATCACAAGGGGAGCTACAAAAAAATCTTTTACGGGGCCTACATTATGCGGATTCTCATGAAATTCGGTGCAACTATCCTCAACACTGATTTCATTATTGTTGGTGAGCTAAACACTAAGACGTTAAGTCTTATGGGCTTGCCAAAATGCCCACCGCCTCAAGAAATAATTAGCTTCCAACAATGGACGGCTAATCGGGCTCAAGGGATTCCGCAACCCCATGAGGCTCATATTGGCTCCTTCTCCTCCTATCCTTCCCACGAGGTCAAAGAAGAAGAAGACGACGATATCATAGAGCTCCATGGTGATTTTCCTCCAAAGCAAGGTTTGATCGTTGCATGTAGGAATCAAAGAAAGCTAAATCAATGTTTGGTCAATGTTGAGAAAATCGATGTTAAGACCAATAAGAAGATCAACTCCATCAAGGGCTTCTTAAATAAAATTTAGGAAAAAGTCTCTTACACCGGGTCTACTTCCGCAAGTGTTGCCAAAAATCCCCCTGCTCCTTTCTCTTGGGCAACAACCAAGAGGAAGAATCTAATAGCGAGGAAGTTTAGTCCATCTTTTATCTTATTATGCTTATGTATGTTTTTATTTTTTTTATTTTGTTGTTTTTGTTGTTTGTTATGATGTAACCATGAACAATTATTGTTATGTATGTTGTTTGTTTTTAAATCAATGTTGTTCTCTTGATGTTTTGTTAAGTAATATGATGTTTAATTTATTTTGATCTTGAATCGCATTATTCATGTTTTCCATGTTATCATTTTAAGTAATATTCATATTCATCGATATTCTCATGGTTATATAATTGATATTCTTTTTTTCGATGACAAAGGGGGTGAAATATGAAGATAAGCAGGCTATTTTCAAAAAAGATTTAAAATCCAAAATGGTTTGAATTTTCATATGATTGAATTTCTTTCCTCGGTCGATTAAATATTCATAACAGTTATTTTCTGAACGGTCGCCTTCTTTTAAAGAATAGAAACAACTTTTAATCCAACAGTTGTTTTCGATCTTTTGGCCGAAACTTTTCACGAATGATCACATCTATTAAACTCTATGTATACGACCTCGAATTCGGTTGTTTAAACAACTTAGTTCTCTGATTCTATTGTATATTCTTGCTATCTAACTTCTGCCATTTGCTTTCATAAACGCATTCAAATCACTTGCACATTCAAGCACAAATTTATTTGTGATTAAAATTATTTCCAATCTTCACGTACTACACTATATATCATAAAGGAGAAAATTATAGAAAGGTTGTACGCTAAAGACATATCCATGCTATCTACAGAGCACAATCATGTAACAAATATTATTGTATTGTTGAAGTCCTGTTCGGTTACCCCGGGGGTGGAAGTCCTATTCGGTTGTCTAGGCGGTAGAAGTCCTGCTCGGTTGCTCGGGCGGTATAATACCTGTTCCTTCGGGTTAAGTGAGGGTTGGTAGTTAAATTCCAGAAGGAGTCTGGGACTGAACATAGAACGGGAGTTCAAACCAATATAAAAGTCCCTGATGTCATTTACTTTAATGTCTACTTTTTATATTTATATTCCGCACTAGTAGATAACTTAGACTATATTCCATATTACGATCCATAGCAGCACTTGCAGAATATGCCCTAGAAATTTAGGGATTTAGAAAATATGATAGATTAAATCCCCTAAAATTCCATTTTATTTCGATATGTCAATTCTATGTTGAGATTCCCAATTATTTACATTAATTAGATGGAATTTTTTTCGTTTATGCAATTTTTGATGATTTCATCGTCTATTCCACTTCTCCTTCTTCTTCGGGTCAAATTGTGATTCTTCAATAAAATAAGGGGTTTAGATTACGAATTCTATATGTAGTTTACACCACTTATTCTTATCTATTTTGTAAAAGACGAGTTGAATAGAATATGGGGTTTGTACTGCAATTCGTACTGTTTAAGATATTCCATTGAATTGGTGTAATAAATTATGTTTCTATTTTATTTACAAGTCTTTTATTGCAGTTTTGATTATGAATATTTATTCCCTATTTTCAATATTAGAATCCCATGAAGTCTTGGGAATGTGAAGAAAAAGGACTTGTAATAATAATTGGTTAGGATATTGACATTTTACGCTAGTTTAGAGCGTAAAATCCATGCATCTAGAATTTTTAGCCGTGAATATTTCTTTATTTCTATTTGCATAATTAATGTACAATTTTTGCGTATATGTCATAATTAATTAGACATTTATTTGCATCTACTTTCCCTATTAGGAAGGTAATTGATTATGAGGTAAAAATAAGAGGAAACTCTTATATAGCCTAATTATTGCTTTAAGGCGTAATAAGGAAGATTCCTTATAAGGCCGTAATTATGAAATCGTGAGACGAGTGTGTGCGTGTGTGGAGAGTAATTGATTTGTGGCTAAGTCATATGGATACGAGGTCAATAGAGTCACATGATGAAAGTATGCCCTTCACTTTGAGGCTACTAGCAATTATGTATACTTTTATTGATATGAGATATACTTATGATAAATATTTCTAATGATGCGAGCTTGGTCCCAAATTCCTTATAATGGAAGGTATTAAGTGGTTGGACCCGCCTCCTTTCCTTTTAAAGAAATATTAAATGATTTTAATGGTTTTATGTTCGTAGACATATTCTTATTTTGAAATATACTGCCCAAGTACTTAAAAGGTAAGACTGACACTTGTTGTTCTGACTTCCTCCTCATTACAACACAGCTTAAGGATGAAGTGATGGCGGTGACGATGCTTATAGATGAAAAAGCTTGGCTTATTATAGTATTTGTTATTATTACTTGCTTTTATGTGTACCCATGTAACAGATATTATGTTATATTTTTATGGAATTTTATATTATGACATTTTTATGGTTTTGAAATAAATGGGTACACTTTGCTATTGTATTTTGTTCTATCTGTTATGAGTTCTGAAAGTTTAGTTATGGCCCTATACTGTTATTTTTTAAGTCTACCAACAACTTACCTTAGAATGGATTTAAGTTTTGATGGACCTCTTCCTGAGTCGAAATTTAGGCAAGTTCTGGGGTGGGTTGTTATAGCACACTTTACTATTCTTGAATTTCTGATGTAGCAACCCTCTGAATATCTCTTTTTTCTCAAGCTTCTCCAATAGCCCTATGATAGCATGTCCTAGCCATCTTTTCCACAAGGTATCTTTCTCATATTACCACTAAGCACCTAGAAAGGGTTAGATCAACAAATGATAGAGTGTAGTCATTCCCTTTTCTCTTACCTGTAAACACAAATTCACTCAAAGACTTACCAATGATTTTACACATATCAACATCAAAGACTATACTTATAACTTTATCACAGAGTTGACTTATAGAGATAAGATTATGATGTAAGTTCTCAACATTAAGAATGTCGGTCAAAAAGAAAGTGTTATTAATTAATGTACATTTTCCAACAATCTTACATTTATCATTATCACCCATAGTAACACTCCTACCTCTATAATCTTCTAGGCTAAGTAACTTGGATTTATTGCCTGTCATATGTTTAAAACAACCTGAATAGTTGTACATTCTTATTTTTCCTTAGCCCGCCAACACACCTACACATAGGAAGGAAAAGATGACCAAAAACTTTACAGGTTCATTAGTTTTTGCAAAAAAAGAGTTTAGTAATCCAAAATTATCAAGTGAGCTTATAGGAACCCAAATTTGTCTAATAATTATGCATTGCTCCTATACCAACTAAAATTATCAAGAGAGCCTTTAATTTTTTCAAGTTTGGTTTTTAACCTATCATTTATGCGAAGTAACTGAGCTTTTCCAGATTTTAATTTTTTATTTTAAAGATTGAGACTATCAATTGTTCTAGCAAGTTCATGACACATTAATAGAAAACCTTGATAAGTATAATTTAATACCTTGCTAAAGTCATCATCACTATCATCATGAGTTGGACATCCCTTCAAGCTAAGATTTGCTTGGGCTTTATCATTATTAGTACACACTTATCTTTTTTCATCGTCCCAAGTTGCAACACACACCCTTCTTTTCTTTTCTTTCCTTTCTCCTTTTGAATTAGTGGACAATTAGTTTGGATATGACCAGTCTCTCTGCATCTATAACATATGGTTTCTTCTTCGAATAATCTAAGTTCTTAAATGACTTTGACTTGGTCCCTTTCTTTTTGGTTGAAGATTAGAAGTTTCTTTTGGACCATTTATTAAGACTATTTATCAACATTGCTGGTGAGTGATTCGATTATCTTCATCATCGCTGTTAAGAGTGATGGTGAATGTTATGGATTTTTTGAAGTTTGAACTGTCATGATCTTCCCTAGCTTTCAGTTTCATTTCATAGGTCATTAGATTTTCAACCAATTCCTTCATGCTTTATCCGCATGGATCTTTAGATTCTTGTATACTTTTCACCTTTACCTCAAGATTCTTTGAAAGAATTCTCAATATTTTTCGAACCAACTCAACTTTGGTGTACATCTTACCTAAAACTCGGGAATTGCGTATCAACACTAAAAAGCATCCGTACATCTCTTCTATGCTATCGTCTTTAAGCATCACAAAATATACATATTCATTGCTGAGCAGAGCCAGACGTGATCCCTTGACTTGAGATGTACCTCCATGTACAGCCTCCGAAGTGCACCAAATTTCACAGTCAAGCAACAAGAAATTCGATCAAATTTAGTTTTATCAAGAATATAAATAAGAGTGTTCATAGCTTTAGTATTTAACGAAAGCAGCTTCTTATCAGCTACATCCCATTAGTCTTTGGGCATAGGTAATTCAACATTGTTGATTGTCATTGTGGTGAAGTGTATCATGCTTCTACTATATCCCAAGCATCAAAAACAAGTAGATCAAATAAATTTTTATTCTAGCCTTCCAATAAGCATAATTAGTTCCGTTGAACATAGGTGTCCTAACTAGAGATTGCGTTCAAAAAAAGCATTATTTGAACTAGACAAGTTTCCAGATAGGGTTTTGAAAAATATTTCACATAGTTACTGATAAATATAAAATATAGTTTGGAAATGTAAATGCAGAAAAATAGAAAATACAAAGATATACCCAGCTTTGACCTAATATCTGCTGCTGCCCCCAAAGCAGTTACTAGAGTTAAACATTCAAGTGCTTACAATTGGTAAACTTGCAGGCACTATTTACAGATATTCCAATTCTATGGCTAATAACTCTGCCTGAACACATTGGCCTAAGATCCAAATCTCTAAACTATAACACATAACTCTAAATAAATTTTGGAGTTAAAAAAAAGTAAAAAAAACAATCAAAATTTATAAACTACCCTATTGTGCATGTTCTTCTTTACAATAAACTAGTCCTCTTCTTTTTTTATTACAATTTCTGAAATCGACTCTGTAGCTTCACCAAAAATATGCTACCAAAAATCGATGTCACCATAAGCTCGTCTCTTTCGCCTGCAGCTCGTCATCATCGGCACTTGGATCTCTTCAGTGCTTGAAAGCTCGTCTCGTAGCCTGGAGTGTCATCACCATTGCCCAGGGAATTGTCACGACTGCCAAGAGAATCGTCACCCCTGCCGCTTTATTTTAGATTTGGGTTTTAGTGACAAGTTGTGGTTTCCTGAGGAGTTATCACTATCGCCAAAGACTGATGTGTCATGATCTGAATTTTGGTCGAAGTTATCTGTTCACCTTCGACTGGAGGTGAATTCGTGGTTGAACTTAAAGCTCGTTGTAATCTAGAAGCCAAGATGGGTATTGGAAGCGCATCTTCATTGTTGAGCTCAGTTGGAACCCTGGATGCCATGCTTCTTACTCAAAATCAATTCAAACCCACCTAATAGTGCTTCCGGAAGTGCTGAGCTAAAGTTGAACATGTACTGCCTGATTGCTTGAAAATTTTTGACTGTTATAGTTTCTCTGTTAGTTTCAAGAAGGATGATTATGGGTGTTGTCATGCTCTATGACATTCCCCTGGTTGTTTGGAACTTGGGGAATAGACTTAATTAGCAAGCTGTTGAATGCTAATGGCAGATTTAACCGTGTTATAGTTGTTGTCAACTACTTCACGAAATGTGTTGAGGTAGAGCCTCTCACAGGGGTTACGTGCCCAAGGTCCTTAACTTTGGATCAAGAACATCGTCTACCTATTCTAACTTCCAAAGAAGATAGTAACCAACTACGAAAATCAATTTAAAAGTTGGTTGTTTTAAGGGTTTGGTGACTATAACGGAATAGAAAAGTGCTCTCCTTTATCGCCTTTCCCTAGGCCAATGAGTAGGTTAAGGCTGTGAAAAAAACCATCGAGACAATATTAAAGAAGTGCCTCCCAAAGGCAAAGGGAAACTGGGCTAAACACTCGCTGCTCGTATTTTGTCGTACTACACCAACAACGGCACATCGACCAGGCACACTCCTTTCTCTATGGTCTACAGGAATGAAGTTGTGCAACCTATTGAGGTCAGTATACCATCTCTAAGGTATCTCACTCATGACCTCAAACAAAATGGGTAGCTACTCGAACTCGAACTTAGAGGATTGGAAGAAAAGAGAGCGGAAGCTGAATTGGAGACGGAAGCTTGCAAAAGGAAGCTAGCCAAACATTATAATGCGAGAGTCATGTGAGAAATGCAGATTAAGGATCTTAAGGCTAGGATAAACACTAGAGAGGGGTGAATAGTGTTTTAGAGAATTGTTAAATCTTTTTGAGTTTTTTGTTAATTTAAACACAAATGTATGTAATATTCAGACACGGATATGATCACAGAATCAAACATAGATGCAAATATAGTGTAAAAGCGGTAAAGGAAAGAACACACCGAATTTTATACTGGTTCGGAGTTACCCTACATCCAGTCCCGCACACAAGTACGGAATTCCTTTCAAAAACAATCTTTACAATTGCACCCTTGATTTCAAGGGAACGAGGTCAACCTCCAGATTTACAATCCTTTGGGTAGAGATACTTGATTTCCCGGGCAATAAGTTCACCCAATTGATTTCCAAGGCTACAATCACACCTTATCTCGCTTGATTGATTTCCAAGGCCACAATCACACCTTTTCTCGCTTAAGTTGATTACAAAAGCCTATAACTCTGAAAAGCACTGAGGATCTTGTTGAGATAGTGATAAACCAGAGATAATGTAGTTAGATTCAATGTTGATTTTAGCAGAGTAATGGTAGGAATATGTACAAGAAATGTAGAAGAAGAAGAGGAGTGAAAAACTAGAAAATCTATGTTGAAATTCGTTGAAAACATCCCTTATTTATAAAAGAACAACAGCCATGTTCATTCGTGAAGAGATATGACGAATAGACACTTCTTTTGAAATTTAAATTTTGAAACCAACTGATACTATGTCGAAATGGGTAGGTTGGGCATGTCGACGTCCTAAAGGAATTTTTGGTTATTCATTTTTTTCTTTGAAAATAACTTCCATCTTATATTAAAACTATTTTAAACTTTATAAATATACTTGTCTATAGTTAAAATAATAAGTAAATATATAGAATAATATATACAAAATTTTACTATAATTTTATATTTAGTCTAAGTATAAATATTTAAATATTATAATTAAAAAAAGTTAAAACCATGGATAATTTGATTTTGAAATTAAAGAATATTTTGAGGCTAAAAGTATTTGAAATCAGGATAGATGTTTTTAATACTTTTAAAAGGAAGGTTTTGAAAACATTTTGAAAACAAGATATAATTTTGTAGAATTCATTTTGAATAAAAATTAGCAGATACAAATCAATGTCCCACTAGATTTTTCGTACGTTCCATCCTACTTAGGGTTCTATCCCTTTAACAGGATCGAAGTGGATTCCATTCCACGAATAATTTGGATTTTAAGATGCCATTGCTTTTCTAGGAGTTTTAGCAAAATTTCTAATTAAAAGATAAATTACTTGAACTCTTGAACTCTTGATAATCTTGATACTCATGAGTCTTCAATCTTGATATCTTGAATCTCTATACTGTACAGTATTCATTCTTGGTACCTGCATGGTTAAATCCTACATATACATATATATATATATATATATATTTAAACTTATACTGTTAGTATTTATATTTTATAATCTATTCTAAGGTTGTTGTCATCAAAACCGTCATCTCATAGACTAACAATCTCCCCCTTTTTGATGATGACAACCTTTGTTTATAAAATATTACTTCTGTCCTAATAACTCCCCCTTAATCTATGCCTAACTATCCTATTTTATATTTCTCCCCCTTTGTCATCAACAAAAACTATCTCCAAATATATAAACAAAAACTATATCACTCCCCTTAAATCTAATAATCTATGACATTTAATTATAATGATAATGTTATCATAAATAATCAACACTTAGATCTTAAATTAGAACTTTTCCTAAACTACTAACTATCTTAAATAAGTGTCCATATAATTGCACATGTAAGAACACAAATTAATCATTAATTATATTGTCGTAATTACATTTTCGTGGGAAACGTAAGAAGGAACGTACACCAAAAGGAAAAGGAGAAAAGAAATTAATGAGTGTCTTTGAAAATGGATTTATGTTTGGGCTTGATTCTTCATGCCTTTATAAAGTTTATTGGTTATTTTGCGGTGCTTCAGGCGACTTTGCTCCTTGAGATTTAGCATCTTCAATGGATCTTCTTGTATCTATTTGAATCTCTTCGACTTTCAAGTTGCTTCTGAATATGATGAAGTTTTGCCTATACAAAGACTTGGTATGTGTATCCTCACGCTGGTAAGTAGCTAGTAAGTAATTAACTTGCAAATTTCCTTTTTGGATTTGTTCTCTGACGAAGTAAAGATCTATTTCGATGTGTTTTGTTCTTAAATGCAATGGTTTACTGACATGTATACTGTACACTGATTGTCACACCATAATCTTGATTTGATCTGTAAATTGATGTTTAGTTCATAAAGAGTGATTGTATCCACTTTATTTCTGTTGTTGCACTTGCGACGCTCCTATATTATACTTATGTGTTGGATCGTGAGATAGTCAATTGCTTCTTTGAGCACCAAGACACAGGATTATCATCTATATATATGCAATATCCAGTTGTTGGTTTTCTATCATTTATGTTAGTTCCCCAGTCAGCATCAGAATAACCTGTTATATTGAGATTGTTGCCCTTCTTTATTGATAAGCCATAGTTTGTTGTTCCTTTTATATATCTCGGTACTCTTTTTACTGCCTTCCAGTTGTCATCTTGTGGTTCCTGCATGAATTGACACACTTTGTTAACACTGAATGAGATATCTAGTCTTGTAATTATTAAATACTGTAAAGCACCAACAACAATGCTGTACTGTTTAATGTTTGTTATGCGTTCTCCACGGTTTTTAGTCTGGTGCTGATGACTTATCATTGGAGTTGGTTATGGCTTTGTATTGTCCATTTTTGTCTTGATCAGTAACTCTAAAATATATTTCCTTTGACTAAGAATTATTTATGATTTGACTTCCTTCTGACTTCTATGCCTAAAAAATAATCCATTACACCAAGATCCTTGATTGAGAATTCTTTGTCAAGATACTGAGCAAGTTGCCTGATTTCATCCCCATCATTCCCTTTATAACTAGGTCATCAACATATATTGGAATGTAAATACTTTATTTTTCTTTAATTTTGCTAAATAATGAATTGTCTGATTTGGTGGATTGATAGCCTAGGTGAGACAGAGTGAATTTATTAAACCACACCCTTGGTGCTTGTTTAAGGCCACATATTGCCTTTTTTAATTTGCACACAAGATTTGAATTTTGTTTGCACCCGTGTGGCTATTCCATGTATATTTCTTTCTATAGTGTACCATTCAAAAATGCATTATTGACATCAAGTTGCCTATTGTTCCACTGATTATGCAAGGCAATACTTAAAATAGTCCTTATTGTAGCTGGCATGACCACTGGAGAAAATGTTTCATTAAAGTCAAACCCATATTATTGAGTATACCCCTTAGCTACCAGTCCTACTTTGTATCTAGCCACAGTCCCATCTGGATTCTTCTTTAATTTATAGGTCCACTTGCAACTAACTGCATTTTTGTTCTTGGGTGGACACATTAAGTACCATGCTTTGTTCTTTATTAGTGCATTATATTCCTCATCCATTGTTTCCATCTAGTATTTGTCTTTTGCAGCTTGTTCAAATGTCTCTGGCTCCTCCGAGATAGATATTTTGTGTATGATTTTGGTTTAAAGATCCCACTTTTTGATCTTGTAACCATTGGTTGACCTGTTCTAACCTGTGGTGATACTTTTGTACTTATTTGATCATTATTTTTTCCTGGTTGCATTTGTGAACTGACTGAACCTCCTTCACTAATGGATTAAGTTTAATCACATGTTTGTACCGGAGATTGACTGTGATAGCTGGGTAATTCTGGTGGTTTATAACCTGGTTGACTTGACATTGTGAGTTGTGGATCATGAGCTCCAGTAGTCCTTTCAAACTCCTTTGGTTGTATGACATCAGTACACAGAGGTATATTGGGTATTGATACCCTTAAATTATGAATCTATTGTGTTGTTTTTGTACTTGCATTGTTAAAAGGAAAAATAGCTAATTAAATACAACATGCCTACTTATGATGATTTTTCCACTGTCATCATGACAATTAAAGCCCTTCTGATTAGTCTTATATCCTATAAAGGTGCAAGGTCTTGACCTAAAGCTCAATTTGTTAGTATTGTATGGTCTTATGTAGGGAAAACACAGGCATCCAAAAGTTCTTAAACTCTGATAAACTGGTTTAATTCCATATAGTTTTCTAATGGATTGATTCCTTTAAGAACCTTTGTGGGTAGCCTATTGATTAAAATATACATAATGTTAAAGGAATTAGGCCAAAATTTTAATGGTAGAGATGCTTGTGCTAATAAAGTTAATCCTATCTCCACAATATGTCTGTGTTTTCTCTTAATCAAACCATTTTGATCTGATGTATATGAGCATGTAGTTCTATGAACTATTCCCCTTTTATCGAATAAATAACCAAGTGTCTTATACTCAGTGCCACCATCAGACTGCATAATTTTGACTTGGTGACCAATCTGTTTTTCAGCTAAGGATATGAAATGTATTACTGCATTGTAAGTTTCAGACTTTGTTTCAGAAAGTATATACATGTATGTCTAGAGTATGCATCTATAAAAGATATATAATATCTATATCCATAATTTGCGTAAATTGGGGCTGCTCCCCACAGATCAGTAGCAATTAATCTAAAGGTTTTGAATACTTGGTTAGTGAATCATCAAATGCCAATTTATGGCTTTTCCCATTTGGCAATAAGTGCAAACAAATGGTACAGAAATCTCATCAAACACAATTTTATTTTCACCAAGTACTTGTTTTACTACACTTATATTTGGATGGCCAAGTTTATTGTGCCATAGATCAAACACACTTCTATTCCTTTCAAGTTAAGCAAGTTCAACCATATTACAACATTTTTGTTTTCTCCCAGAATTGCTACTGTTTCTTAGATTGGATACTGTACAATCCTTTGACTGCATCACCCTATAAAAGAGTTTCCTTAGTTAGTTTGTCTTTAACTAAGTAATAATTTGGATTATTGTCTTTTGCAAACTGTGATACACTCATGAGATTATTTCTTATTCTTGGCACTCTTAACAAATTGTTTAAAAATAATTGTCTTGCACCATTAATGCATGCATTACCAGTATCCGTGATATTAATCGACTCACCATTCCCTATGTATATTGACAGTTTACCTCTGTACTATTTTTTTCCAAGATTTAAATTGTCAAGATTTCTTGTTATATGATTAGCTGCTCCTAAATCTGGATGCCAACTCTCATCTTGAATATGTTATGGTCTTGTAATAGTACTCTGATTGATTACACAATTTCCATCTACCTGCATGCTTGATCATGTTGTGTTTGAGCCATGTTGACACTGATATTGCCACTTCTTTGGTTGTTTGAATTCTGATTAGGCACATAACTAGCATTAAATCTAAAATAGCACTCCATTGTAGTATGACCAAGTTTATCACATATCTGACATTTTGGTCTATTACTGTTGTTATTCCATCTCCCCCTGCCCTTTGGTACGTTGGTATCACCACCTCTTTGATATGATTGACCTCGTATATTGGGATTTTGACCTTTATTCTTGGAGTTGAATATGTAGTTAATTGATAGATCTGTATCTTATGGTTACTTATGATCAATTCTTTCCTCATATGCAAGTAAAGTTGCATGAACATACTGTATGGGTGGCATAGTTGGTTGAGATGATATAACTGCAACAACAGCTTCATATTCTTCACTGAGACCATTCAAAATACTCAATACTTGTTCAGTTTCAAATACTTTGTGCCCTGCAGCTTCCTGCATGTTGCATATGTTGTTGACTTGTGATAAGTAATTATAACTACCCGCATATTTTACGATTGTATATTTAATGTTTTATTTAAATATAGCATCGTTCGTTGGATTTAAAGTCTAAAATATGACTTTCTATAAACAGTCATAGAACTCTAAACCACTTCCATTGAGTTTAAAATGACGTTTACAACCTTTTTGAATATCAACTTTGATATGTTTGGAGTTGATTAGGAATTTGGATTTATGTTTGGGCTTTGGGTTATGTTCTAGCCCACTAACCCAATAAGAGAACCCAAACCCCTTACCATATACATCCCACTCCACTCCTCTTCTCTTCATTCATTTTCATTTCTAAAATTCCTAACAGCCCTAAAAGAGAAATGGGGGAAAAGAGGGGAAATCAAAATTCCTAAACCCTGGATTTATTAGGAAAATCAAATTCAAGACCAAAATAAAAGAGAAGCTTAGATAAGCATCCTCTTCATCTTCTCCATGTCAATTCCTCTCCAACTTTTAGAATTTCCTATGACATAATTTAGGAAATATTTGTCTATGATCATAGATTGGAGCTTCTAGAGTTGAAGTTGAAGAGAGGTTGATCTTTGCTGTGTTTTGGAGCTTCTCATTTGTTGTTTCAGGGTTTAAAGGTGAGTTCCTAAACTCACATCTATGTCTATACCTTTAATAGCTGTTAGGTATGAGTTCCTAACATTTATTTCATGTCCATTTTCTTTTGAATTGAATTGGTTTGGTGAATTTTCCAATTTTTGGTATTTTGAAGTCAAAATCTATGAAAATCCTTATTTGAATATTTGGGCATGTTTTTTGGAGTGTATTGATGAGTCTATAGGGTTGGGTTGTCGCTTGGCATAAATCCCTAGCCATCGTCGCTCATTCGGTCGCTTCTGATATGATTTGACTATCATTGGCCTAAGTTAAATATTTCCCTGAGCTTCAGCTCATACATCTGGTGAAATGCTCAGGCATCTGGAGCTACGGAATAAAAATTCCAATCTTTCAGCTCAGACGTCTAGGAAAATCACCATACATCTAGAGCCGCTAAAAACGACCACTTTGCCTTTTTTATGTGGGTTTCCATTTTTATATCGACTTTTGTCGATCCGATTAGTTGTTATCACTTATTATCGACTCTGATGACTTCTTTTCTGGATTTTTGGAATATCCATTTGACGGATTCGTTATCGATTTTCATGGTTTTAATTCACGTTTTTGTATGTGAATTTTTGCTGATTGATTGTTTTTACAATCATTTCTGTGATTTGTCACTTTAAAATACAAAAGTTTCTATACTAGTAGTAAGTACTCAAACTCTTTCATAAAAATGATTCCAACGTTAATTTTAATACAAAGCTCGTTTTTAAAACTGTTTTCCAATCTATTAATATATGCAAACCTTTACCTCATTCGTATGAGAAATCTAATTAAACGACTTAGCCAAACAAGTGGTATGAAATACTTGCGTTTTCTTTATCGGTTAATTCTTGGACTTATTCGATTGAAATCTTGTGACAATTTTCGAGTGGAAATCTACAATTTTTCGTAAATATTTAAGTTAAATTAGTGTTTATGGGACATAAAGCTAAACTCATTTATTTACTAGCTTAGTGTAATTTACACTTCATATTGATCAATGATGATCATTTTATGGTTTAGACTAGCGATATGCGATGTCTCTTTGTCCGCGTGGGGGATTGTACCCCATTCTGTTGAGCTTCATCTCATTTTTATAGGCTATCGACCTATGGGTTTTATGGAGTTCGGTTCATTGGGCATGCCATTGTATTATGTTGTTGTTCCGGCTTATCAGGTTCATCGGGCATACCGTTGTATTACGTCGTTGTTTCGAATTATTTGAGTTTCAGGTTCATTGGGCGTTTCGCTGTATTACGTTGCTGGCTCATTTGCATTTAAGGTTCCTCGGGTGTTTCGCTGTACTACGTCGTGGCACCGGCTCTATGGTTAACGACCATGGAATAGCGTTCCATTTGTGATACACGTGTTGGTGAGTTTTCATGCCCCCGTTTTTGATAGGCCTCCCACTTTTGTGCTTTCTGGATTTCTAATTATCGATTTCTAGAATTTGTGTTTCACCAATTTTTGCAATTGGCGTCGATATGTTTTGTCAATATTTAAGGTTTGGTGAATAAGCTAAAGAATGTGACATTCTTTTTGGATATTTGAGGAGGTTTGAGATATTGTATAATTTTTGTTGTTATCAAATGTATGCTTGTCGATGTATGACATTATTGTTATCATATATTTTTGTCATATCCCTCATCCTGTCTCATCTTCATGATATTTATAGCTAGATTGATCCGTTTATTACTTTTATTTTTAAGTAATACTCGGGTCAGACCGAGGTGTTTCAAGTGCTTCTACTTGACTTCTTATCTGGGACCGTCATCTGACTGTTGGCTAACTACTTTAGCTTGGTAGTTTTTGTTTTTAACATTCAAGATAGAGACTCCTTGATGTATACATATTCTTTTTTCTAGTACTTGTACCTATTCATTTGGGATGTAGTGGATCATGTATGACCACTACTTTGATGTACACTTCTATGTGTTATATTCATATCTATTTCCGCCTTAGTGATATGAACATCTATGACTGATTATGTTATGCTTATTTTATATTTGTTTTCGCAGGCCACATAGCCACTGTGTAGTAGCGTTGAGTTTGTATTTAATATATCAAATTTCCTCTTGAAATGATATGCATGACATACCATCCGACATATCGGTACTCGCACAAACCCATTACACAAATGGTCACTCCTTAATAGCCTTATTCTTCGTACTAATTGGCGGCATTAACTAGTAGTGTCCTTGGTTAGTGTGCGTATAGAGGTTGGATGTCACAGCTTGGTATTAGAGCCAAACTTCGGAACAACATAGAATAATCTAGCAAGGATCATTGTCCTAAGTCTCTCTTAGGAATCGTGCCTTAGGATATAATCCGAGTCTTACTCACGTTCTATCTTATATTCTTTATGTGCCTTGTTTTATCAATCAAGTTTATTTGATATTCATTCTGAGAATAACATTTTTCCTCTTCTTTCGTTCTTTCTTAAAGAAGCGAAATGGTTAGACCTAGCCATCCCAACTTCCGTCAATCCAGTGCTACTCCTCAGGATAGTGTATTCATGTCTGCCCAACAGCTTTTGGATCTTGTAAAGAATACCCAAGCTGCCAGACCATTCTTGATCCTACTCACCCTAAATCTGGGTTTGCACGCTTGTGCAATGATTATACTAATTTGGGTGGAAGGCCATTCAAGGGTTTCAAAAGCGTTATAGAAGTCCAAGCTTAGCTTAGAACATGCGATCGCATCTTTTCTCGCATGAATCTTGTGGATCTACATCGAGTCCAAATGGCTTCTACCATGCTCCATGAGAGAGCATTATATTGGTATGAGCTTTTGATCCCAGAAATTTTTGAATCTTACTTGGGAGCAATTCCGAGAAAGGTTCGAGTTGAAGTTTGTGCCGGAAGCTGAAAAAGTAACTTTAGCTCGACGTTATTGACCTTGTTCAAGGTGAATCTTCTATGACGGATTACGTTGCATCTTTTCAATATCTCACTAAATATGGGTCGAGTATATTAATACTCCATTGAAGAAAAATAAAAGGTTTGTCTATGGGTTGAACAAAAAAATCAGAAAGCTTTTACTTCTGAAACTAGAAGTTCCTTTTGATCAGCTTGTAGATATCGCTCTTCGACTTGAAGAGGCCGATAAAGAAAGTTATGTTGAAGTTGTGGGTGTCAATAAGAAATTCAACAACAACAAGAAGAGGCCTATTAAGTTAAAAGGCCCTAATCCCAACAAGAAAGGGAAGCAAGCAACTTCGGTAGAATAGACTCCTACCTCTAGTCATAGACAATGCTCCAATTGTGGTTCTACGGACTACTATGCAAACAGTTGTCCGAAACTACTTTTTTTGTTGCTATTACAAAAGTTCGAGTTATCTTATATCTACATGTCCCATACTTCAAAGTAGGAGAGAAGATGAGCTGAATGTTGTGCAAGCTCCTAGTAATACTTCTCTTGGTCAAGGTATTTGTAACGACCTGTAAAATTTTATATATTTTATTTGATTTTTCATCATAAATTTAACTAAATATTTAGAAATTTACTTAGTAATATTTTGAAATAAAAAAGTTAATATTTGGAATGCGTCTGAATAAACATAGCAAACTGTAAAATTTCGTCCAAGAATACGAAAGTCTATTTCACACGTAAATTTACTTCAATTAAATCGTGTTACCAATATCTGTATACCATTGTGATCGTCTCGTCGTGCTGATCTCAACGGTATATTTATTTCTGCGTTTTGAGGCCCGGTATGCGACGAAAACAATAAAACTATGCGTCGTACCGGTACCGAAATTGTGACATTTAACAGCACAATCCTTTTCAAATCTTTACCGTGCACCTCAAGTAAATAATCAATTGCATTACATAGCTACTCAGCTGAAACCAAGGGAATAGACCGTTACCATTCCTTTTATTTATTTTATTTTATACTCTTGCCTTTCAAATTTGAACCGATAGCCACATCAATAAATTGCTATAAAATCTTTCAGCTGAATCAATGTGATACTGTAGCGGTTTCAATTCCTTTTTGTTGATTTTATTTTGTTCTTATGTTTCTCTGTTTTCCATCGGCTTTGAAAGATGAAACTTGTATACGTTTCTTTAACGTTCCATCATACTTAATTTCCTTTAATTTTATTCAATGCTCTGTCTCTTCTTTTCTTTTTCCAGAAGAAATTATTATATAAAATCCCAAGCAACCCTGAATCCATTATCAATTCTTCCCCTGATTCTCTTTCTTTCTTCCCTTTTACCTTGCCAAGCTCCTCCCTTGTTTATATTAATTGAAACAGCAACCACTTTTCCCATCCACGAGTCCACCCTCCGCCTGACAGCCTACCCATCACCACCAGACATCCTTTCCACCTTCATCCGCTGCCACCTTCTTTTCTTCCCACATCCACACCTTCCAGCGACTCGTCAAGGCCAAAACCACATACCTCACCCTCACTCGTGGCAACCGTGTCCACCTCCCTTATCTTCGTCTGCCACCACTGAGTTCGACCAAACGCCGACCAGACAAGCGACGAAATCCACCTCTGGCCGAGCCTCCACTTCTCTCCTCCTCCTTATTTCTGCGGCATCCACTCTTCGCATCTCACCCTACTACCCGCATGCAAGCCAGCAGCAACAACAACCTGCTGAAAAAAAAAATTCCCTGGTTCCTTTGCCTCTGTGTAAACTATATATGTTAGCTCATATATGTGAAGCTGCTTAAAGCCTTATATGCTCTAACCTTCTGACAATCTGCTTTATATTAGGTAAGTGTATATATATATTTTATAAAATGTTAGTAAATATTTATAGAAGAGTATAGGTCAGATATATGTAACGATAGTACACATATAAAACGTAAGGTAAACTCATCTTATCAGTCGATTTGAATATGTATTTAAATATGATATGTTTAAATCAACGTATATATTATGTATACATATTTGATTTTTATGTGGGACAGCTGTTCCTATGCTATGTATATATGTTTTATATGTGTGTTGCGTGTGTATATATGTTATTATATGTGTGTTGCGTGTGTGTATATAGTTGTATATATGGAGTTAAATATGTTTATAATTGTTATAGATACTATGCGCAGGTTATATATATAAAGTTATATGTAAGTTTACATTTATATTATGAAATGGTTAATTTGGTGGATATTGATTGCAGCAGTATAGATTTGTTCGTGTTTTCCTATAACAACAATAGTAATAATATGTGTAATATGTTCTGATTTATAATATGATACGGAAGTATAGAACAAAATATGTTAAAATACATAGATATAGACAGGTTTGGTTATATATGAAAGGGAGTAAGTTATATATAAACTGATATATAATAAAAAAATTCTGCACAGTTATGTATACATATGAAATTTAAGTTTCATTTTTTTATTTCAATAGTATAGTATTGAGTCTGCATATGGGTACATAATACGTGGGTATAAAATTGGTTGGGCAGATCGACAGGTTCATTAAGTATAAAGTATGCAGGGTTGTAGATTTTAAGGGTAGACAACATGTTGGTTATAAACATTTAATTTTATGTAAGTGCACCCAGCCTTAAGTATTGAAATTTTTCATATTGCATGTCTGTAACCTTAACTATATATGGTGTTGTGTATATATTATTACGAGGATTGTTAAAGCATAATATATGGTTATATTTATTTGAAAAAAAAAAATTGATTTAAATTTATAGGGTATTGAAACCAATTTTGAAATATATATATATAATTCCTGTCCTATCGAGCCGTTTCTAATTTGTTCATCGATTCGTATTATCAGCTTATCTGTTGAGTGTGTGCCAATCTAGCTTTGTTTGAAATTCGTGCCTGGATTCATAGCTCATTTGATCGACAAAACATCTCTAGCCTCGGAAGGTGAGCAATCACTCACGATTAACGTTCTTTATTTATTAAATTTGATTTCAATTGAAACGTCAATTGAAATATGCTGCTGTTAGTTGTTTTACTGTATGACTGCTATTATCTGTATCTGTTCACCTATGACACCTGACACCATTATCAGTTAGTTATTTATGTGATAATAATACAGATTGGTTGATAATTGATTGTTTGACTGATTGTTGTTTAAATTGGATGTTATTAATTTTGTTAAGTGATAACTAGTTTGCTAGTTTAATTTGGGTTAGTATAGTCTACAAATTTAACGGATTTTATATGACGGACCTTGATTTATTAAAACCTGACCCCGCCATATGTAAATTGATTAGTTAAATTTGACCCATTAATTATCGTAGAAATTGATAAATTATATTTTAAATCTTTGAACGTAGTTGGATTAATTGTTGTAGTATTAAACTGAAATTTGAATTGTTATTGATTGTTGTTATTGCTTGTTTATTTACTTTGACACCATCCCTATCATCACACTGCAAGTTCCCTTTGTTATGTTTGTGTTTGAATTGAAATGGGTTGAAATGATAAACCCAAGCGGTTTTCATTTAATTAAAATTTGGGATTACGGGTAAAATGCTATCCACCCGTATACATTTAGTGTACGGATTGAAATGATAATATCCGTAACACTTGACCATATGATAAGAAAGATATGGTCTTATTAAATGTAAATTTTAAATACATATATAACGAAAAATGATAAATATGGAGTTAATTATATCTAGTCTAATCAAGATTTGATTAAATGCATAAATTATGATAAATATTTACGTAAGTTTTATTTCGGATAAATTTTGCAATAATATTGAACAATTAAGATTGGGAGATAAAGGTGGATTATTTTAAATGGCATTTTAGATAAGGATTTGTTTATTTAAATCAACTTGAAATTTATCGAATGGGATATTTCACGTTAAATAAAATATTAGAAATATTGAGTATAACGTAGCGTAAGGTCACCAAAATGATATTGAATCAAATAAGGGGTGTTCAAGACTAGATAATAATGATGTAAAGGAATCGAGATTCTATATGAAACTGTTAAATTTAAATTGTTATATTTAAGCTATGAACTATATTGAAATCAAATGGTTTAGAGATTTGGATATGTATTTTGAACCAAGATAGTTGAACTTGTTATGTAGATAACGAATTGAATTAAATATAAATTAAGGTTGAACTAAATTTGGAAATTTTTATTTAGAAAACTAGATTGGGAAAAATTTAGTTGAAATGTTGAATACTTAAAATATGGAAACATGATGAAATAAAGGGAAATTGGGATATCAATTCCAAATTTGGGAATTATAAAATTTAAGTGGTTATTTTAGGAAATTTAAATTGATAAAATGAGATTGAATTTAATTTGAATGGGAAGGTCGGGTTGATGTGAAACGATTTGTTAAGTTAAGGAAATTGGAAGTGCTTTACCGTATACAGCCTTTAATATATATAAATACTATTTGGGAAATATAATTATTTGAAGTGAAATTGATATTTGGGTTAAAGTATAAATTAAGTGAATGACCACGGTGTAATAGTATATATTTTTACATTGTAGAAAATTCTATAGACCCTTAGAGGATGGTTACCCCAAACATCCTTTCAGTTATATTGTATTTCAGTTGATATTTCACTTGAGTTGAATTTATTGATATAAGAATGTTAATCCTGACTCGAGTGTTTTGTGTTTTGCTTTACGCTCGGGTCAGACCGAGAAATACAGCATTAGAGACTCACCTTTGGAGATTGGAGCTTCATTTGGAGATCCAACTATCGTTTCAGCTTTCAGTTTTCTAGTTGACTGGTGCAGAGAAGTCATCGGCTCGTACTGAAGACTTTTCTGTATTCAAGAGATTCTGATGTATTTTATTTTTAACTCTGATGTATATAGTAGCTTCATGAACTACTATTTTTCTATTCCGCTGCAGTATATTACTCTGTGTCTGTGATCTGTGATTGATTTATTTACTGTATATGTTACGTTTGCCAAATTTTATTAACAATTCGGTATTTTGAATTATTCAAGTCGGACATGTACGGTTTATTTGTCGATTTGAATGGTCCAAAATAGCGGGTCGTTACAGCTGGTATCAGAGCCAGGTTCTAGGCAAAACTTAGCATATATGGTAAATTTTATTTACAGAATCACTTTCGTTCGAGTTGAATCTCTTCCTATTGACTCAATTTCCTTTGAATTTTGGAATGTCCATCGGTTCCGAAATTCATGCTTACCTCCCCCTATTTATATTCATTTGATTCGGGAGTATCCCATAGCTCCACTGAATGTTTTGTAAAGGGGTGAAACTCCTTTACAATTGGCATTAATTCACCTAGATTTCTGAAGTCACGGTTGACCGGTAGATGTCGCCTGCGATTTATAGAAGTATATCCACCTTCTACTTTGTAATAAAGATTTCCTCATTTTGTTCAAGCCTTCACACTTTGTTTCGAAACTTCCTTTGGTCAAGTTTCTCTTAGAATTTTGAACCTCTATCTTGTTTGATTTGGACTCCTTGAATGATAAGAAACTATTTTGTAGATGGCAAAATCGGAAGAACAGAAAGCAACTCGTCGAGCTCGGACAGCACTAGCCCGTAAGGAACGGGAGGAAGCAATGGAGAGGTGGGAAAAGCTATGGAAGGAAAGGGCAGGACCTGGTCCTTATGACAATGTTATCTGTTATCGGTGTCAAGAGAAGGGACATTATGCAGCCATGTGCGGGAAGAGAGATGAAGGAAAGAAGAGTGAGGGCAAGCGTTATCGATCCAAGATCTTCTGTTTTAAGTGCCATAGTACGGGACACTTTCCCAGTCGCTGCCAGAAGGTGAAGAAAGTAAATGCTACACCCACGGCATCAGTCGACCAATCAACCATTTGCTATCACTGCAGGCTGACTGGGCATATAGCCAGGAATTGTCCTGTGAGGAAGTACGGAAGGAAGGCTGCGTTTCCGCAGTTCGTTAGGGAGGATGGGTGTGTCGTGCATTTATGCAAGAAGTGCAGAAGTTGGGGCCATATTGAGGGGGAGTGTACTGGACCCGTTGAAGCCCCACCCGGTAGAATTAATACCGATGCTTTGTTTATGTAGAAGGGTTCCTGTGGATCTGTTTGTTTTCAGCAGTTGTTTTTTCACTTTCGATAAACTCTATTGTATCTTTTGCTTAACTGAAGTTCTCAAATAAAGTATTCATGTTCCTATTTTCATTTGATATGAAGTTTGAATCTCTATCTTTGTTTGCAATCCATCTCTTGAATCACCCTTTGAAAAATCGGGTATATTGTATTTTGAAATGGTTTATATATCAAAATTTATTATCCTGATAACTGATGTTATTCTATATAAAGGTTTTGAAAGGATTTGAAATTTTGAAAATTTTAAGGAATTTGATAAAAATGATTTATAACCAAAAGGTCAAATTTGAAATTCGAGAATTGAATTCTGGTATTTGAAATTGGGTTTTAGATTTTGGAAAATATATATAAATAATATGATTTAAGAGTATTTTCCGATTAAGAAATGTTTCAAATGAGTTCGAATGAATTCCAATAATTTTGAAGAAATTTCAAAGAAGCTTTCAAGAAAATAGAAGTCCAGAACTCACTTATGTCGCTGGAAAATAATTTAGGTGATGAGTGCACGCATCATCGACATTGATTTTCGAGTTTCAAAGTGGGGGAGAGGCTACTTTAAAAGCTTCGCTATGCGAGTGATTTTGGAAAACCATTTTGATTTCAAATTCCGAAGTATAATTTGATATTTTCGAGAGATATAAGTATATATTTGAAATAATATAAAATATGCCGGTGTTCGATCCTCGAGTTTTCGATTTGACTTAGAATAACCCTACTTATGAAAATTTGATTTCCCCTAACTATTTTGAATGTTCGAACACTTCCAAATCGAGATTAAAATTTTCAAAGCTAAGAAAGTTCAAGGAGTATAAAATGGTTGATTAAGAATATAAATTTAGTTTTGAAATGTTTCGGAAAAATTTTTAATGATGGTTTTCAGAAAGGTAAATTGGATAATTCTAATAGAAATGGATAGTTTAAAAGTTTTAAAGGGATGATTATAAACTTGGAAACCATTTTGAGTATAATTGATTTTTGAGAAAATATTTGGTTTTGAAATTAAATTGAAATTAAAAACCAGTATTTATATGGTGATTTGGAAAATGAGTTTGTTTGACTTGAGTTATATTAATTTGGAAACGGGGATAATTTTCTAAACCTATCATTTGGGAGCTTTGAAATTTAGATATTTGATTTGGAAAAAAATTAGGTAAAATCACATATGATATTGAAATGATTTGAAATTGAGAACCTTATATTATTAAGCACTTGAATTGGGAGTGGTCGAACTTATATAAAATAGATTTGTATAAGTATGAAAGTGATTTGAAATCTTTTGATTTGAAAGGTACTCAATTTGGAAAGAGAATTGTATATAATCGAAGTCTATATAAGTATGATTTGATATATTATTGATTTGGAATGTATTCGATTTGGGAAAAATAGAATCCTATATATATGGACTTTATATAAGTACAATATTTGAAAGTGATTTGAAAAGGTACTATATGATATATATTTTCGAAGTAAAGATATGGAAAGTGCCTTCTGCTTGATATCCGCTTTGTGGCCACATCGTGGATTCATTCTATCGATATTATTCTCTCTGATTTTCGGTTTCCGGATGTAATACTCGAGTATTCCCACCGTGGCGTAACCCATGGTTTCTTTTTCTCTCGTGAATGCACAGCGAAATTGCCTGGCTGAGTCTTGCCTAGGGGTACGGATTGTTTCCTGGGGGAACCAGGCGTAACCATTGTGTATCCTGCAATCTGTGTAGGTCGCGAATAGTAGCGCAAGTGCCTGGCTGAGTCTTGCCTAGGGGTACGGATTGTTTCCTGGGGGAACCAGGCGTAACCATTGTGTATCCTGCACCCTACTAGTCATCATGGCGTAACTCGCAGGGCTGTGAAAGCTTACGGATATGGATTGTTTCCTGGGGGAACCAGGCGTTACCATTGTGTATCTGCGAACCATGATCGGACAAAAGTTTTGGTTTGGTTGTTTTGTTTGGATCGTACTTTCCATATCTATTGTTTTAAAAGGTTTTCCAAGTATTTTCACTGGGTGTTGAAACAAGTCTACTTAGTACTTGAAGAATTCTAGCTTTGCGCCTGATCAACGCATGGCCAGAGTCTGCAAGAACGATGATAAACTGGTTGGAACATCGAGTTATAAAAGTATTTTCGAAAGGAAATTTATTTCGATATAATAGTATTTTATTATAATAGATTTCCAACAAAATAATTTGTATTAATAGAAAAATTAAAATTCTTATAGTTTGAAATAAATTATTCGTGCCCGATACTATTCCTTGAATATACCTTTCTACACAGTTTAGTTATTCACCTTGATTCTGTTTTTCCCAATCTACCTTCCTTCCTTGTTGGATTTATCCTTTAAAATATTGGCTAATTATATACTACTTTGTTAATATAAAATTCTAGTGTTATAAATATTTTTGAAGTTATTAATTAAATAAAACATCTTTAAAGAAAGGATTATTAACTTATTTGATAACGTTTGAAAGATATCTTGAGATAAATTTAAAAATTTTCACAAATCTGGATTTAATATTTTCAATAGTCTTTGTAAATATAAATAATAATGTAAATAATTGTCCCAAAAAGGAGTTTGAAAAATATTAAATATTAAAGAAAAAATTTTTATATTCAAATAAATATTTCAAGTAAAATTCATATAGTTTTAAATAAATTATCCGCACTTGACTTTCAATTTACTTTATTCCTGGGTGTTCTATTCTCCTACCTCTTCCTTTTCGGGGACGAAAAGTTTTGAGTGGGGGAGAGTGTAACGACCTGTAAAATTTTATATATTTTATTTGATTTTTCATCATAAATTTAACTAAATATTTAGAAATTTACTTAGTAATATTTTGAAATAAAAAAGTTAATATTTGGAATGCGTCTGAATAAACATAGCAAACTGTAAAATTTCGTCCAAGAATACGAAAGTCTATTTCACACGTAAATTTACTTCAATTAAATCGTGTTACCAATATCTGTATACCATTGTGATCGTCTCGTCGTGCTGATCTCAACGGTATATTTATTTCTGCGTTTTGAGGCCCGGTATGCGACGAAAACAATAAAACTATGCGTCGTACCGGTACCGAAATTGTGACATTTAACAGCACAATCCTTTTCAAATCTTTACCGTGCACCTCAAGTAAATAATCAATTGCATTACATAGCTACTCAGCTGAAACCAAGGGAATAGACCGTTACCATTCCTTTTATTTATTTTATTTTATACTCTTGCCTTTCAAATTTGAACCGATAGCCACATCAATAAATTGCTATAAAATCTTTCAGCTGAATCAATGTGATACTGTAGCGGTTTCAATTCCTTTTTGTTGATTTTATTTTGTTCTTATGTTTCTCTGTTTTCCATCGGCTTTGAAAGATGAAATTTGTATACGTTTCTTTAACGTTCCATCATACTTAATTTCCTTTAATTTTATTCAATGCTCTGTCTCTTCTTTTCTTTTTCCAGAAGAAATTATTATATAAAATCCCAAGCAACCCTGAATCCATTATCAATTCTTCCCCTGATTCTCTTTCTTTCTTCCCTTTTACCTTGCCAAGCTCCTCCCTTGTTTATATTAATTGAAACAGCAACCACTTTTCCCATCCACGAGTCCACCCTCCGCCTGACAGCCTACCCATCACCACCAGACATCCTTTCCACCTTCATCCGCTACCACCTTCTTTTCTTCCCACATCCACACCTTCCAGCGACTCGTCAAGGCCAAAACCACATACCTCACCCTCACTCGTGGCAACCGTGTCCACCTCCCTTATCTTCGTCTGCCACCACTGAGTTCGACCAAACGCCGACCAGACAAGCGACGAAATCCACCTCTGGCCGAGCCTCCACTTCTCTCCTCCTCCTTATTTCTGCGGCATCCACTCTTCGCATCTCACCCTACTACCCGCATGCAAGCCAGCAGCAACAACAACCTGCTGAAAAAAAAAAATTCCCTGGTTCCTTTGCCTCTGTGTAAACTATATATGTTAGCTCATATATGTGAAGCTGCTTAAAGCCTTATATGCTCTAACCTTCTGACAATCTGCTTTATATTAGGTAAGTGTATATATATATTTTATAAAATGTTAGTAAATATTTATAGAAGAGTATAGGTCAGATATATGTAACGATAGTACACATATAAAACGTAAGGTAAACTCATCTTATCAGTCGATTTGAATATGTATTTAAATATGATATGTTTAAATCAACGTATATATTATGTATACATATTTGATTTTTATGTGGGACAGCTGTTCCTATGCTATGTATATATGTTTTATATGTGTGTTGCGTGTGTATATATGTTATTATATGTGTGTTGCGTGTGTGTATATAGTTGTATATATGGAGTTAAATATGTTTATAATTGTTATAGATACTATGCGCAGGTTATATATATAAAGTTATATGTAAGTCTACATTTATATTATGAAATGGTTAATTTGGTGGATATTGATTGCAGCAGTATAGATTTGTTCGTGTTTTCCTATAACAACAATAGTAATAATATGTGTAATATGTTCTGATTTATAATATGATACGGAAGTATAGAACAAAATATGTTAAAATACATAGATATAGACAGGTTTGGTTATATATGAAAGGGAGTAAGTTATATATAAACTGATATGTAATAAAAAATTTCTGCACAGTTATGTATACATATGAAATTTAAGTTTCATTTTTTTATTTCAATAGTATAGTATTGAGTCTGCATATGGGTACATAATACGTGGGTATAAAATTGGTTGGGCAGATCGACAGGTTCATTAAGTATAAAGTATGCAGGGTTGTAGATTTTAAGGGTAGACAACATGTTGGTTATAAACATTTAATTTTATGTAAGTGCACCCAGCCTTAAGTATTGAAATTTTTCATATTGCATGTCTGTAACCTTAACTATATATGGTGTTGTGTATATATTATTACGAGGATTGTTAAAGCATAATATATGGTTATATTTATTTGAAAAAAAAAATTGATTTAAATTTATAGGGTATTGAAACCAATTTTGAAATATATATATATAATTCCTGTCCTATCGAGCCGTTTCTAATTTGTTCATCGATTCGTATTATCAGCTTATCCGTTGAGTGTGTGCCAATCTAGCTTTGTTTGAAATTCGTGCCTGGATTCATAGCTCATTTGATCGACAAAACATCTCTAGCCTCGGAAGGTGAGCAATCACTCACGATTAACGTTCTTTATTTATTAAATTTGATTTCAATTGAAACGTCAATTGAAATATGCTGCTGTTAGTTGTTTTACTGTATGACTGCTATTATCTGTATCTGTTCACCTATGACACCTGACACCATTATCAGTTAGTTATTTATGTGATAATAATACAGATTGGTTGATAATTGATTGTTTGACTGATTGTTGTTTAAATTGGATGTTATTAATTTTGTTAAGTGATAACTAGTTTGCTAGTTTAATTTGGGTTAGTATAGTCTACAAATTTAACGGATTTTATATGACGGACCTTGATTTATTAAAACCTGACCCCGCCATATGTAAATTGATTAGTTAAATTTGACCCATTAATTATCGTAGAAATTGATAAATTATATTTTAAATCTTTGAACGTAGTTGGATTAATTGTTGTAGTATTAAACTGAAATTTGAATTGTTATTGATTGTTGTTATTGCTTGTTTATTTACTTTGACACCATCCCTATCATCACACTGCAAGTTCCCTTTGTTATGTTTGTGTTTGAATTGAAATGGGTTGAAATGATAAACCCAAGCGGTTTTCATTTAATTAAAATTTGGGATTACGGGTAAAATGCTATCCACCCGTATACATTTAGTGTACGGATTGAAATGATAATATCCGTAACACTTGACCATATGATAAGAAAGATATGGTCTTATTAAATGTAAATTTTAAATACATATATAACGAAAAATGATAAATATGGAGTTAATTATATCTAGTCTAATCAAGATTTGATTAAATGCATAAATTATGATAAATATTTACGTAAGTTTTATTTCGGATAAATTTTGCAATAATATTGAACAATTAAGATTGGGAGATAAAGGTGGATTATTTTAAATGGCATTTTAGATAAGGATTTGTTTATTTAAATCAACTTGAAATTTATCGAATGGGATATTTCACGTTAAATAAAATATTAGAAATATTGAGTATAACGTAGCGTAAGGTCACCAAAATGATATTGAATCAAATAAGGGGTGTTCAAGACTAGATAATAATGATGTAAAGGAATCGAGATTCTATATGAAACTGTTAAATTTAAATTGTTATATTTAAGCTATGAACTATATTGAAATCAAATGGTTTAGAGATTTGGATATGTATTTTGAACCAAGATAGTTGAACTTGTTATGTAGATAACGAATTGAATTAAATATAAATTAAGGTTGAACTAAATTTGGAAATTTTTATTTAGAAAACTAGATTGGGAAAAATTTAGTTGAAATGTTGAATACTTAAAATATGGAAACATGTTGAAATAAAGGGAAATTGGGATATCAATTCCAAATTTGGGAATTATAAAATTTAAGTGGTTATTTTAGGAAAATTTAAATTGATAAAATGAGATTGAATTTAATTTGAATGGGAAGGTCGGGTTGATGTGAAACGATTTGTTAAGTTAAGGAAATTGGAAGTGCTTTACCGTATACAGCCTTTAATATATATAAATACTATTTGGGAAATATAATTATTTGAAGTGAAATTGATATTTGGGTTAAAGTATAAATTAAGTGAATGACCACGGTGTAATAGTATATATTTTTACATTGTAGAAAATTCTATAGACCCTTAGAGGATGGTTACCCCAAACATCCTTTCAGTTATATTGTATTTCAGTTGATATTTCACTTGAGTTGAATTTATTGATATAAGAATGTTAATCCTGACTCGAGTGTTTTGTGTTTTGCTTTACGCTCGGGTCAGACCGAGAAATACAGCATTAGAGACTCGCCTTTGGAGATTGGAGCTTCATTTGGAGATCCAACTATCGTTTCAGCTTTCAGTTTTCTAGTTGACTGGTGCAGAGAAGTCATCGGCTCGTACTGAAGACTTTTCTGTATTCAAGAGATTCTGATGTATTTTATTTTTAACTCTGATGTATATAGTAGCTTCATGAACTACTATTTTTCTATTCCGCTGCAGTATATTACTCTGTGTCTGTGATCTGTGATTGATTTATTTACTATATATGTTACGTTTGCCAAATTTTATTAACAATTCGGTATTTTGAATTATTCAAGTCGGACATGTACGGTTTATTTGTCGATTTGAATGGTCCAAAATAGCGGGTCGTTACAGTATTTCTCATTCAGTCCTTGATGGCATAAATTTGTTTCGTGGTTATCCTATTTGAGTTCTTTTTGATACGGGTGCAACTCACTCTTTTATATCAAAGGAACTTGTTGATACTTTGTCTTTAAATGTGATGAGCTTGATGATTTCACTGAGAATTGCGAATTTGATTGGTGGATCCGCAACACGCAGTTTACTTTGTAAAGATGTCGAGATTATTTTATGTGATTATGCTTTTCGATCTGATTTGCATGTTATATGCTACTTAGGTTTAGGAAATGATTTTTGGGAAAGGATTGGGTTAATCATTATGAAGCCCATATCCTATATCCCGATAGGACAATCCATCTTCGACATTCTCAATCTGTTAAGCAGGTTTTTATTTTTCTTAATGATTTATATTCCAATTTGGTGACATCATTTTATTCCTTAAACCCACATGATGAGGAAAATGTTACTTCCCACATTCAAGTAGTTCTTTAATTTCCCTGTATCATTGAGCTTGTCTTAGGATTATCACCTAAGCAATCTATTGAGTGGTGCTAAGGTCTTTTCAGCTCGACCTTGCCACTGGTTTTCATCAGCTACGAGTTGCGGAGGGTAGCATTCCCCTTACCGCATTCCGCACTCATTATGATTCTTATGAGTGACTCGTGATGTCATTCGGTTTGAAGAACCCTCCAGCTTATTTCATCCATCTTATGAATCGAGTATTCTATGAAAATCTCGATAAGTCCATCCTTGTATTCATTAATTATGGGCGAAAACAACAATTTAAAATTTGCAAATCTTTTTAATAAGATATCTATAAGTATAATTGGATTTTTCTCTTAAACAACCAAAGATTATTCCTAAAATTCTCAAGAGGCATGTTTATCGTATAAAATATGATTTTTTATTGTTTTTCCTATTGAATGCTTTAAGAATTTTGGTTGATGCACCTGATCAACGTTATCGATGGGAATCTACCAAACGCTATGATGAGACAGTCAGGCATAGTAAATTGACGTGTACGTAATAAGTAAAAATATTCTAAAAAGATGATTGCATGAAGTTAATTATAATTTTGAACGTCTTAGCTTTTCGAAAGAGAGGATCATGAAATAAATGATTTAGCGTAGAAGGTGCTTTTCAAAAATTAAAAGAACTCTTTTCCGATGCTTTTATTCTTGTGATTCCCTAAGGGAACCAAGACTTCACTATTTGTACCGATGCTAATGGTATTGGTTTAGGTGCCTTTCTTATGCAAAAGGAAATGTGTTATCGCTTATGCTTCTAGACAATTAAAGCCTGCCAAGACTACATATACCACTCATGATCTAGAGCTTGCAGCCATTGTTTCGCCTTTAGAATTTGGAGTCAATATCTTTTGGGATAGAAATTTGTTCTCTACACCAATAATAAATCTTTAAAGTATTTGTTCTCTCAAAAAGAAACTTAATTTGCGTTAACAATGTTGGTTCGAATTCATTGCATCTTATGATCTTGATATTCTATATACTCCCAGAAAGGGAAATCATGTTGCCGATGCCCTTAGTCGTAAGTAACAAGCAGTTGTTTCTATGATGATATCCGAATGTAATGATCTCAATACTTTGTCCACTTGTGAGATTCGAGATCGTGAATCCAATTCATATTCATTACTTATTAAGTTTTCTTAAAATAATAGCTTCCAATCTAGTATTGGTATGGAACCTTTCGAGGCACTCTATGGAAGGCCATGCTGATCTCCTTCATGTTGGCTTGAAGCAGGTGAGAAGCTGGTTTTAGGTCTAGATTTTATTCATGATTCCATAGAAAGATTGACCTTATTCGTATAGGATGAAAGAATCTCAAAATAGACAAAAATCCTATGCCAATAACCGAAGAAGAATTTATAATTTTCTGTGGGAGATTTGGTATTCATTTATGTTTCACCTATGAAAGGTGTTGTGCGTTTCAATCGATCGGAAAAATTAGCACCTCGATATATTGGTCCATTTTCCATCACCGAAAGCATTAGTTCCCTGGCTTATCGCCTTTTATTACCAACTTAATTTTTTGCTATTCATGACGTTTTCCATGTCTCTCAACTACGGAAATACCTTAGAAATTTCCATTCTATTCTTGAGACCAGTGTTATTGAAGAAATTGAAGTTTCGTCTAATTTGACTTATGAGCAACATCCAATTCGTATCATTGCTACGAAGGTTGGACGCCTTCATAATAAAGATGCTCCGCTTATGAATGTTTAATGGTTCCCAAATCCTAAGGACTTTTCTTCGGAGTCCCGAGAATTCATCGAGCAAACACATCCAGACTTACTCTCTCGTGCTCTTTAAGGTGAACTTCTCGCGTCAAATTTTCTTTGGTATTGTTATGCATTAGTATGGTTGTTACTCTTTGTTTTCTTCCTAAGGATTGCGAGGACGCAATTTCTTTAAAGAGGGAAGTCTGCAACAACCTGCATATTTTACGATTGTATATTTAATGTTTTATTTAAATATAGCATCGTTCATTGGATTTAAAGTTTGAAACATGACTTTCTGTAAACATTCGAATTAGGACTCGAGACCATTTCCATTGATTTCAAAATGGCATTTACAACCTTTTTGAGTATAAACATCGATATGTTTGGAGTTGATTGGGAATATGGTATTTTTGTTTGGGCTTTGGGTTGTGTTCTAGCCCACTAACCCAATAAGAGAACCCAAACCCCTTACCATATACATCCCACTCAACTCCTCTTCTCTTCATTCATTTTCATTTCTAAAAGTCCTAAGAGCCTTAAGAGAGAAATGGGGAAAAAGAGGGAAAATCAAAATTTATAAACCCTAATATTATTAGGAAAATCAAATTCAAGACCAAAATCAAAAAGAAGCTTAGGTAAGCATCCTCTTCATCTTCTCCATCTCAATTCCTCTTCAATTTTCAAAAATTTCCTATAACCTAATTTAGGAAATATTTGTCTATGATCAAAGATTGGAGATTCTAGAGTTGAAGTTGAAGAGAGGTTGTTCTTTGCTTTGTTTTAGAGCTTCTCATTCGTTGTTTTTGGGTTTAAAGGTGAGTCCTTGAACTCACATCTATGTTTATTCCTTTGATAGTTGTTAGGTATGAATTTCTAACATCTATTTCATGTCTATTTGCTTTTGAATTGAATAGGTTTGGTGAATTTTCCAATTTTTGGTATTTTGAAGTCAAAATCTATGAAAATTCTTATATAGATATTTGGACATGTTGTTCGGAGTGTATTGATGAGTCTATAGGGCTGGGTTGTCGCTTGGTATAAATCACTAGCCATCGTTGCTCATTCGATCGCTTCTGATATGATTTGTCTATCATTGCCTAGGTTAAATTTGCCCTAAGCTTTACCTCAGACGTCTGGTGAAATTCTCAGATGTCTGGAGCTACGGAATATAAATTTTGGTCTTTCATCTCAGGCATCTGAGCTTACTTCCTAGATGTCTGGACGATCTGGAAGAAAATTCCAGTCTTTCAGCTCAGATGTCCGAGAAAACCGCCAAATGTCTAGAGCTATTAAATTCAGCCACTTTGCCAATTTTATGTGGGTTTCCATTTTTATATCAATTTTTGTTGATTCGAATAGTTGTTATCACTTATTATCGACTTTGAAGACTTCTTTTCTAGATTTCTGGGAATATCCATTTGATGGATTCGATATCGATTTTCATGGTTTTAATTCACGTTTTCGTATGTGAATTTTTGGTGATTGATTGTTTTTACCATCATTTCTGTGATTTGTCACTTTAAAATAAAAAAGTTTCTATGTTAATAGTAAATATTCAAACTCTTTCACAAAAATGATTCCAACGTTACTTTTAATACAAAGCTCGTTTTTAAAACCGTTTTCCAGCCTATCAGTATATACGAACCTTTACCTCATTCATATGAGAAATCTAATTAAATGACTTAGTAAAACAAGTAGTAGGAAACGCTGGCGTTTTCTTTGTCGGTTAATTCTTGGACTTGTTCGATTAAAATCATGTGACAATTTTCGAGTGAAAATCTACAATTTGTTCGTAAATATTTAAGTTAAGCTAGTATTTATGGGACATGAAGTTAAACTCATTTATTTACTAGCTTAGTGTAATTTACACTTCTTATTGATCAATGATGATCATTTTATGGTTTAGACTAGCGAAATGCGATGTCTCTTTGTCCGCGTAGGGACTGTACCTCGTTCTGTTAAGCTTCGTCTCATTTTTATATGCTAGCGACCTATGGGTTTTATGGAGTTTGGTTCATTGGGATTACCACTGTACTATGTCGTTGCTCTGGCTTATCAGGTTCATCGGGCGTACTGCTGTACTATGTCATTGTTTCGGATTGTTTGAGTTTCAGATTTATTGGGCGTTTCGCTATACTACATTGTTGTTCCGGTTCATTTGCGTTTCAAGTTCTTGGGGTGTTTCGTTGTACTACGTCGTGGCACCGACTCTATGGTTAGCGGCCATGGAATAACATTCCGTTTGTGATACACGTGTTGGTGAGTTTTCATGCTCCCGTTTTCGATAGGCCTCCCCCTTTTGTGTTTTTTGGATTTCTAATTATTGATTTCAAATATTTGTGTTTCGCCAATTTTTGCGATTGCCATTGATATGTTTTGTCAATATTTGGGGTTTGGTGCATAGGATAAAGAGTGTGACATTCTTTTTGATATTTGAGGAGGTTTGAGATATTGTATGATTTTTGTTGTTATCAAATATATGTTTGTCGAAGTATGACATTATTGTTATCATATATTTTTGTCATATCCCTCATCTTATCTCATCTTGATGATAATTATAGCTAGACTGATCCGTTTATTATTTTTTCTTTTAAATAATACTCGGGTCAGACCGGGATGTTTCAGGTGCTTTTACTTAACTTCTTATCCGGGACCATCATCTGACTTTTGGCTACCTATTTTAGCTTAGTAGTTTTTGTTTTTATACATTCGAGATAGAGACTCCTTGATGTATACATATTCTTTTGTTTAACAGTTATACCTATTCATTTGGGATGTAGTGGACCTTGTATGACCACAACTTTGATGTACACTTTTATGTGTTATATTCATATCTATTTCCGCCTTTGTGATATGAAGAAGGCCACATAGCCACTGTGTTGTAGCTTTGAGTTCGTATTTGATATGTCAGATTTTCTCTTGAAATGAGACGCATGGCGTACATCCGACATATCGGTACTCGCACAAAGCCATTACACAGATGGTCGCTACTCAACTGCCTTATTCTTCATACTAATTGATGGAATTACCCGGTAGTGTTCTTGGTTAGTGTGAGCATAAAGGTGGGGCATCACAGTAATCCATCATACTCTGATTGCCTTTAATAATATTCTGAAATTGTCATTTGTAATGCATAACCTTTGTCGTTGATTGAGTATTGAAAATCCTTTCCACTGTAGTCTAGATGTCGTTAGCAGATTTGCAGCCTATTACTTGAGACAGTAGATTTGTGTTGATAGATGACAGTAGCTAAGAGCTTATTAGTCTATCTTGTCTAATATTTTTTATATTCTTCATTACTGTAACAACCCGCACTCGGCACCCACTAAATCCGATACCAAACCATGCGTGTCCGACCTAGAGCGCACCGATTGCAAATGATCATGAGAAATAAAAGAGAGGGCGAGAAGAAAGATAGAAGAAGGAAGAAGAGAAGAGAAGAAGAACCAAAAACATGCAGAATCTCACATCACAACAGAATAACATATAATGTAGACCAATAATCTTTACTAAGAGAAACTATAACATACATAAATCAATACCAAGTTACACAACAAGTAATCATCAGCTTGGACAGTTATAATAACCTATCCTCACAAATGCTGATAATTTACAACAACAACAATGCAAAGCAGCGGAAAAATAAACGGATATGTGTATACGACATGAAGATCTCCAGCTCGCCTACAAAAGCTCCAAAAGCACCAATACTGAACCTGTAAATATACTCCGTCTGACCCGGGCATTGAAAGGGAAGAATGTCGGGATCAGTTTTGTAATCCAGCATGAGAAAAACACACCTCAACTAAATTTTGAAGTTATTAAAACTTTTACTTTACGAAAACAAAAGGCATCTCGTAGTACTGCGTCGTAAATAAATACTGACAATGTTTATACCTTACGACAACTAAAACATTTCATATCAAATTCTCTTATATTATATGACATCTATTATACAAATAATATTAAAATATTTAAAATTGTTACATTATTAAATTCCAGCATACACCTTGTAATACAAAGACTTCCTACAATAGAAAATGGCTGGTACATATTGGATTTTGGATATCCATACAAATGACAAGGTAAAGGGGCCACCTTTCTGAATCAACATAGTACACTTCTAAAGGGATGTACCTAGGGAGCAGATACTACCCGCCCAAACCAACACGAGACCGGTGTAATGATCCGCAAATCCGTACGCCTTGAATAGACACTAATCTGCATTGATTAACTCAAGATGAACGAAATTACGAACAATTAGGGTTTAAGAAAAAGAAAGAGGTAGAAGAAGAAAGAAAAAATAGAGGAGAACAATATCAGAATCTCACAATTCGCAGCGGAACAACATATAATAAAGAAATGAATATTCATTAAAACAAAAGAACTGTATATTTTATACATTACATCACATTACATTCATTTCGTCATCAGAGTTTACAACAACAACAGCGGAAAAGAAATACTATACTTAGTAATATGCTACGCCATCTAGCTCGCCTCCAGATTTCTGTAGCAACTCCTAAATCCAGAATGACCTGATAACCTCAACTCTAGACTGCCCGTGTGGAAATTGGTGGGCACCCAGAGTTTAGGAAGGGAAACAATAAACTCCAGGTCAGTCATGTGACTGGTGTGAGAACTTAAAACAGTTATTTATCTTTAAAACAAAGAACAGGATAATTTAAAAATAGATTCGCAATGCTTTTTGAAAAAAATGAGACTACCATAAGGCCTCCCGCACACACACACAATGCAAATATAGAATCGGAGGAGATTTCTCCTTATCATAGTCAAAGATGCTTGATACGCATTTAAAAGAAACATTTGATATTATTACTAGTGCATAGTGTAGAAAACATTTCGAAAGTAAAGATATAAATCTTAGCCAGCATAGGCATTTCGCACTTATGCCTACTATAGCTACCATCCAAACAGTGGGGCTCCACCATAAGTGAATGATAGGTTCTACAACTAAAACCGTACAAGATCGTATTGTTTCTTTGGATTTCCAACAAATGGTCAGGCCAAGGAACTTCCCATTGCCACATGGAAACGCCTCTGGAATGACGTCCCGAGAACCAAACCGGATCTCTGCCAACACAAGGCCGAGTTACCCCTAACTGGGTAACTACTGACACGATTATGTCATCCCCCGATCGTAATCGATCTATCCGAGGATCCTCGATTTCCAACAACCACAAAGCAATAAATTTGCAGCAACAACATAAGTTAAATATCTAGGCTCCATACCATGATACCACCTCTATCCAGAAGGAATGACATACACTAAAGAGGCGCTACCCCCTAATAACCTTGCCGCATCCTTCCTGTTTTGACCATTTTCGGGGGGTGAGTTCCGGCGAAGTCTCGTCCACAAAGCCACGCTTTATACAAAAGCTGTGCTTTGGGTCAACAAATGATCAAAGTAATGATCACCAAGATAAATGATCAAGCAAATGATCATATCACAATTGATCAAACAATGATCATCTCACAGCAACACTCAGCATGCCACATTACCAATTTGGGAATATATCACTAGTAACCATCAACTACATAACCTCTGAGCTCGTACGTCTCAGAGAAGGGTGTTAAGCTATGAGAATAAATTCTCCGCCACCAACAGAAATATATTTGATGGAAACCAGCTTTACATCTCAAATTGTAACGTCAGACATACAATCCATACAAGTCAGTTCCAGGATCGAACAGAACCGAAGGCACTTCCAAAGAAGTCCTTGCAATCCAAATATTCACTAATCACGTCCGGACTTCCCGTCACTAAGGGTGATAAAACCTCTATATCGGAGATCAGCCGATGTAGAGTAACTCGACGGTAATCCTCCCGTTTTCAAAAATATCCGGTCTTCAACACCGGTCATCGAATGCAATCCATTACGACATATCACATATTCGGAATGGGTTATACGACCCCAAGGTCCTTTCCCGGCTAACCCGAATAGTGAGCGCTTATAAAAAAATATAAGTGTAGCCTTCAAATTCAAGCAATCACAACAAATACCTATTTAAAGGTAAATATTGATAGTCGGTTATTTAACTATCAATAAGTATGCACAACATCACCAGATTCCAAATAATTTTCCAAATTATTTATTTTCCAAAAATATCTTTACAAGATATATATATATAAATAATTTTCATACTTCAAAAATAAATCGATATTTATTTTTAAACCAATTTTCCAATTTCATTTATAAATTCTATATTGAATTTACATTTCCAAAATATCTGCGAATATACGATTTCAAGTCGATTTCAAATATTCACTTTCAATTTATCTTTAAAAAAAAGATAATTCTCAAAACGTTCATTTCATATTGGAAAACATTTCCCTACTTATTTAATAATAAGTAATTCACAAATCTATTTATTTTCAACACTTGGAAAATATTCAATGTACTTAAATCGAAATTGAGTATATATTTCATTCTTTAAAGAAAACATTCTCTTAACACATTTATTTGAGTCAAAAACGAATGTTTCGTAAAACATCGTTACGACGACCCAAAATCACTAGTATAGGGATTCGAAATTTAGATAGATATATAAATCCCAATACTGTACAAAAACATTTCCTTTCGAAAATCATTTACTATAACAACAGTGTTATAGTCCACCATTTCCTTCAATTCCTTGAAAACGCCTATTTCAACAATGAATGTTGAAATCTATGTTTCCAATGCTTAATACATTTAAAACATCTTTAATCGTTTTAATTCTATTTGAAATATCATTTTTCCCCAAAACATTTCCTTAATATATTATTCATTATCCAAAATCGTGGATATACTTCGTTAATCCAAATTCAACACTTTCACATATTAAATTAAAGGATTTTCCACAGTCCAAAATCGTGGATATAATTCCTTTAAAAATTTCTATGTTTACTTATCAAATTTATTTGATTACGGATTTATAAAACAACGTTTATAAATTCCATTTCTATGTCATAACTACTTCGATTTGTAAATCTCTTTTAATCACCAATTCTATTTATATTTCGTTTACATGTCGAATCCAACTTATTATAAGTAAATTACTTATATTCACAAATCCATTCTTTTATATCATCATTTATTTATAAATCTAAAATTCTTATTTACTTATAAAACTAGGTACACTTGATTTTAACACTTATAAAAGCTCGTTTTATAATTCCAATATCCTTAACTTATAAAATATCAATTTTATAAATCCTTTATATAAACCGTTTATAATAATTCAAAAATCCCAATTTAAACCATTTATAAATTTGTCAACTGCTTATTTCAAAAATCACCTTTCGGTTATATTTTCACAAAAAAATCCTAATTTTTATAACATTAAATTTTATAACGTTAATTTATTTTTAAAAGAATCAATTCAAAAATTTAACGAAACATATACTTTCAAAAATCACTTAAAATCCTTTTATATTGAAAAATCATTACTTTACCATTTTTAAAATTTCAAAATAGGCCCAGTGATGCAACACACCAAATAATCAATCACGGCATCCGACATCATATATCATCATATGACAATCAACAAATATCACAATATATGTAAATAAATAAATAAATACGGTTGAGGAATGCAGTTGGATCCCTCCAACCTGTTTCTCTGCATGCACAGATGTTAGCACAATACCAATCCCGTTTCAAGACGAGATATTGCGGTATATGGGATTTATAAAATATTATCCGCTTAATAGGCGGCGCAATAGGGTCCCATCCGCTATATAATGCGGGAAATTAACAACTCCAATATATACATATGCCAATATATATATATATATATATATATATATATATATATATATTGCTATATATAGATATATCCTACTATATCTAATATCATAACCAAACAGCAATCAATCAATAACTACAACACATAATTTTATTTTGAGTGAGAAGATCTCACCTTGATTTTATTTTGCAATCCATTTCCATCTTGACTCGATTTTTCTTGATTTATACCTTGAATAAATATTTACACAATTTATTAATATTCGAAATAAATCAAATAATCAAATTTTCCGTTTTGATAGTTTTAATTAACAAACTTCACCTTTAATAATTTTATTTAATTTCAATTTATCTTTAAAACTAAGTTTTCCTTTATTAATTATTTTTAACGCCAAAAAATTAAACGAACCATTTATACCAATAAATTCCGCTAGTCAAAAAATTAATTTCCATTTCATAGCAACTATTTAATTTAGAAATAAATTCCTTTTTAATTATCAACTTTAACCTAACAATTTGATTTATCAAATAATTTTCCCTTTCTTTTAATATCTAATCTTTATAAACTCTCTACTGTTTTAAAATTTCTATTTTACTGTACATATTAAATACTTTACAAATTTCTCCCTTTTTCTCTTTTCAACGCTTATCTGTATATGAAAATCTGACTGTAATTTTAATTTTTTTTTATTATTATTATCAAATTAAATTAAATGTTTGAACTTACTTACTAAGAATTTAAAATGTTATAAAATTAAACTGCCTTAAGGTATATTCCTAAAATTTTACGGTCAGTTAAAAATATTCACATAAATATTTTAATCTGATAATTTTTTTTTATACAGCAACTGCTAATTTAAATTTTCGAGAGCCTAAAAATGCTTTAAATAAAACTACCTCAATGTACAGGAACTCGAAATCGAGCTGCTTCTTGAAATCCCCTAGCCTGCTCAAGCCACCGCGTCCCTCATTCGCCTCGACGTCGCTCGCCATTGCCTGAGTCACCTACATAGCCACGGCCTCGAGCGCGTGCGCGACTCCTCCCCTGCCCTAGCCGCCATCTCTGGCCCACGCGCGAAACCCACGGCGTCGCCACCCCTTGCCGACTCCATCATAAACGCGCCACCCTTCCTGCTATCGCAACCCCACGCGATTGCTTGAGTCGCCTTGGCTCCCTCCCTTTTCGTTCGCCATGTTATTATTTTTAAAGGAATCGAACTGCTTCGATTTGGAAAGGGAGAAATCGATAGAGGAAAATAAAATGAGGGCTTCAGTTGAAAAAATAAAAATTAAGAAGAGGGAAAAGATTTCGTCTTGCATGATGAGGCCATTGTTTTTTTTTATACTTTTCTCTGATTTTGAACTGAGTTAGAGAGGAATATTTAAAATGGGAAGGAGCATGCCTGCACGATTTCGCCGTGAATTTAGGCGTGATTAATGGAATAATTGTAGGGAAGATAACGTGTTGTTCGTTGACTTAAATAAAATTTTAAATTCAAATTTAAATTGAATTAAATTTCAACGCGTTTACTCACCGTGTGCTCTCATATCAACTCCGAAAAATATGAAATTTGAAATCCGGTAATCATACACTATTACGGACCCAATGGAACTAGTTTTGTCGAATTCCGAGACTGTGCTCGGAAGGCTATTTTTAAATATCAATTCAAACGATATAAATTTTAAAACTGAACAAATCACTTTCAAATTAAATTCTGAAGCTTCTAATATCTTCAGTATTATCAATATGAATTTTACAAGCCTTTGAAATATTTTTAATCAGCTTAAAATTGAAGATTCAAATTTTTATTCAACTTTCAATAGATTAAATTTTATAATTTAATCGCCAAATTCATAGTACATTGGGAATTCAAGCTAAACAATTATTCAAATATTTAAAATTAATTAAATATTTTCAAATTAATTGGTTCAAAATTCTGGGTCGTTACAATCTTCCCCCCTCAAAAGAATTTCGTCCCGAAATTACAAGTTAGGAAGAATGGTCCTTAACTCGTCTACTATTTTTTTCACAATCCAATAGTTTTATCAATTTATTAACCTAAATCTTTTTACTAAAGATCCATTATCATTTCAACTAGCTTTCCAACTTCAATTATAAGTTCCAAACAAAGTTGTTTCCTTAACAATTCAAATTCTAAATTTTCAAAATTTTCTCAAAAATTTTCTAACACTCTAAATTTTTGAAAATTTTTGCCAGCGTTTCCTTTGCGCGGCTAGCTCGGTACGACTACAAAATGGCACCACGGCCCCTCAGATTCAAAAAGAAAACGAAAAGCCAAGCGGCTGGACAAGAAAATCACCAAATTTCATACTGAAATTGAAATACATACCTTTTGGTTGAGCAATTCAATTTTATCTTTGAAATCAAAATCCCAATTCCATTTCTTTTAATACACCTGTATATCCTGCTAGCAGTAGTATCCAATTCCAACATTCAAACCATTTTACCAATTCCATTACAAAATTTTCAATATATACTCCTTATACATTTTTACTTCACTATTGAAGTTACACATTCATTTTCATCCAATTTTTTGCATTTCAATTTCATTTGAATTCAATTCACAATTTAAATTTCATTCAAATTCAATTCTCAATTCTAAATATTGAATTTTATCGATTAACTTTCATTTACTAATTCATATTGCTACTTTAAATTAGTTTCATTCACTAATTCTTTTCAATTTGCAAATTTCGAAATCGTTTTGTCGTTAACTAAAATTTTCAATAATTTTCAAAAAAATTCTAACTCCCAAAATTCACGGATATTTTTGGCAGAGTCTCCTTTGTACGGAGGAGCTTTGCAATTTCACAATATGTATAAATATGTATATATCGACCCACACGGTCGGAAAACAGAAAAATAGTTCATATTTCCTATTTTTATTGCGTAGGCGTACCTTATTTAGCATTTTTAAGCAAAGCGGCTTATTATTAGCATATTGCACAACCCAAAATACAGCCAAACGGCTTCCAAAATCTGCACTTACTCAGTTTAAACATGTCAGCGACAAATATAAGAAATCTATTAACATTTCATTCATTTTCAATAACAAATATATAGATTTCATTAGCAACACATCCAACATCATTTCCATTTAATTCAAGTGGTTTACAATTCACTTTCTTCATTCTATTCATTTCTAAGTAAAACGAATTCATACCATTTTAATTGATTCAAAAATCAATTTTATTTGCTTTCATTAACTAATATAATTTTATACAATCTCATTTGTGTCAAACGACAATTATTTCTATGCAAATTTAATGATATTCACTTAATAGAATATCCATTCTAGTTTATAACTAGTTTAAATTGATACTAACTCAATTTACGTTTCATATTCACATTCATTTCGAATTTATTTTATCAACAATAAGGTCATTTTCAATAATTTCAACTTACTTGAATTTATCTGCAATTGTAAATTTATTCATTCATTCACAATTTTTTTTTCCTTAATAATTTTATTCCAATCAACTTAGTTTATTAGGCTCCGAAAATTTACCTTTATTTGGATTCACTTCATTTAATTGATTCACTTATACTTACCTTAATTTAACTCCATCCTTTAAATTAAATTTATTCTATCAAATTTTAGTTTGTATAAGTTATTAACTTATTTATTATTCCCATAAATATTTTAAATAGGATTCCAGAGTCTTTTTCTATCTTTCAAAACCATTATTGAAAACAATTCAAACTATCCTTTGAATTTCCAAAACCAAACCCACATTTTCCAAACAACTTTTACTTAAAACAATTTAGCAGCAATCCCTCTTTTGGAAACCCGAAAATTAACACCGATGATGTTGCAATCATCATCGGAATTATTTTCCAACGACCAAAAAGAGTTTAGAGAGCTTTTCATTCCTTCAAAACATTTTTCCAAAAACCTTTGAAATTCATTTTCAAATCAAAAGGGAATTTAATTTCTAAATTTCTAAATTCTTTCAAAAACATTTCCAAAAACTTCTCCGAAATTCTATTTTCAATTATAAATCACATTTATAATTTACATTCTCCAATTTCATTTGTATATGGATTTTATTTCTAAACTTTTGATTATGATTCCAATTTCTTATTCAATAATCAATGGAATAATTTTTAATATTATTAATTCCTAACATCCTTGCAACCATATACCTATATACTAATAATTTACAGAAAATTATTTCTTTTATATACAAAAATAGTTTTGGGCAAAATTATTTCATTTACCCGATTTTCAAAACAATACTGTGTCAGTTTATCTTGTTTAAGAGTTTAGAAACTCCTATCAACAAAGTTAGCTAGACTGCACCGACCAGAATTTATAAACAATCAACCGATAAGTCAACACAATACAAAACAATTTCATATTCACTAACAAATACGCGCTCATATCTATTATTACACTCAAACTCATTCTAGAGTACTACTGACTCCATCTCTAATGAGTAACACCCAACAAAGCCATGGTTGTCGCTTAACCATATGCTCTGATACCAAATGTAATGATCTGCAAATCCGTACTCCTTGAATAGACACTAATCTCCATTGATTAACTCAAGATGAACGAAATTACGAACAATTAGGGTTTAAGAAAAAGAAAGAGGTAGAAGAGGAAAGAAAAAATAGAGGAGAACAATATCAGAATCTCACAATTCGCAGCGGAACAACATATAATAAATAAATAAATATTCATTAAAACAAAAGAACTGTATATTTTATACATTACATCGCATTACATTCATTTCATCATCAGAGTTTACAACAACAGCAGCGGAAAAGAAATACTATACTTAGTAATATGCTACGCCATCTAGCTCGCCTCCATATTTCTGTAGCAACTCCTGAATCCAGAATGACCTGATAACCTCAACTCTAGACTGCCTGTGTGGAAATTGGTGGGCACCCAGAGTTTAGGAAGGGAAACAACAAACTCCAGGTCAGTCATGTGACTGGTGTGAGAACTTAAAACAGTTATTTATCTTTAAAACAAAGAACGGGATAATTTAAAAATAGATTCGCAATGCTTTTTGAAAAAAATGAGACTACCATAAGGCCTCCCGCACACACACACATTGCAAACGTAGAATCGGAGGAGATTTCTCCTTATGATAGTCAAAGATGCTTGATACGCATTTAAAAGAAACATTTGATATTATTACTAGTGGATAGTGTAGAAAACATTTCGAAAGTAAAGATATAAATCTTAGCCAGCATAGACATTTCACACTTATGCCTACTATAGCTACCATCCAAACAGTGGGGAGCCACCATAAGTGAATGATAGGTTCTACAACTAAAACCGTACAAGATCGTATTGTTTCTTTGGATTTCCAACAAATGGTCAGGCTAAGGAACTTCCCATTGCCACATGGAAACACCTCTGCAATGACGTCCCGAGAACCAAACCGGATCTCTGCCAACACAAGGCCGGGTTACCCCTAACTGGGTAACTACTGACACGAATATGTCATCCTCCGATCATAACCAATCTATCCGAGGATCCTCGATTTCCAACAACCACAAAGCAATAAATTTGCAGCAACAACATAGGTTAAATATCTGGGCTCCATACCATGATACCACCTCTATCCAGAAGGAATGACATACACTAAAGGGGCGCTACCCCCTAATAATCTTGCCGCATCCTTCCTGTTTTGACCATTTCCGGGGTGTGAGTTCCGACGAAGTCTCGTCCACAAAGCCACGCTTTATACAAAAGCTGTGCTTTGGGTCAACAAATGATCAAAGTAATGATCACCAAGATAAATGATCAAGCAAATGATCATATCACAAATGATCAAACAATGATCATCCCACAGCAACACTCAGCATGCCACATTACCAATTTGGGAATATATCACTAGTAACCATCAACTACATAACCTCTGAGCTCGTACATCTCAGAGAAGGGTGTTAAGCTAAGAGAATAAATTCTCCGCCACCAACAGAAATATATTTGATGGAAACCAGCTTTACATCTCAAATTGTAACGTCAGACATACAATCCATACAAGTCTGTTCCGGGATCGAACAGAACCGAAGGCACTTCCAAAGAAGTCCTTGCAATCCAAATATTCACTAATCACGTCCGGACTTCCCGTCACTAAGGGTGATAAAACCTCTATATCGGAGATCAGCCGATGTAGAGTAACTCGACGGTAATCCTTCCGTTTTCAAAAATATCCGGTCTTCAACACCGGTCATCGAATGCAATCCATTATGACGTATCACATATTCGGAATGGGTTATACGACCCCAAGGTCCTTTTCCGGCTAACCCGAATAGTGAGCGCTTATAAAAAATAATAATAAGTGTAGCCTTCAAATTCAAGCAATCACAACAAATACCTATTTAAAGGTAAATATTGATAGTCGGTTTTTTAACTATCAATAAGTATGCACAACATCACCAGATTCCAAATAATTTTCCAAATTATTTATTTTCCAAAAATATCTTTACAAGATATATATATAAATATTTTCCATACTTCAAAAATAAATCGATATTTATTTTTAAACCAATTTCCCCAATTTCATTTATAAATTCCATATTGAATTTACATTTCCAAAATATCTGTGAATATACGATTTCAAATCGATTTCAAATATACACTTTCAATTTATCTTTAAAAAAAAGATAATTCTCAAAACGTTCATTTCATATTGGAAAACATTTCCCTACTTATTTAATAATAAGTAATTCACAAATCTATTTATTTTCAACACTTGGAAAATATTCAATATACTTAAATCGAAATTAAGTATATATTTCATTCTTTAAAGAAAACATTCTCTTAACACATTTATTTGAGTCAAAAACGAATGTTTCGTAAAACATCGTTACGACGACCCAAAATCACTAGTATAGGGATTCGAAATTTAGATAGATATATAAATCCCAATACTGTACAAAAACATTTCCTTTCAAAAATCATTTACTATAACAACAGTGTTATAGTCCACCATTTCCTTCAATTCCTTGAAAACGCCTATTTCAACAATGAATGTTGAAATCTACGTTTCCAATGCTTAATACATTTAAAACATCTTTAATCGTTTTAATTCTATTTGAAATATCATTTTTCCCCAAAACATTTCCTTAATATATTATTCATTATCCAAAGTCGTGGATATACTTCGTTAATCCAAATTCACACTTTCACGTATTAAATTAAAGGATTTTCCACGGTCCAAAATCGTGGATATAATTCCTTTAAAAATTTCTATGTTTATTTATCAAATTTATTTGATTACGGATTTATAAAACAACGTTTATAAATTCCATTTCTATCTCATAATTACTTCGATTTATAAATCTCCTTTAATCACCAATTCTATTTATATTTCGTTTACATGTCGAATCCAACTTATTATAAGTAAATTACTTATAATCCATTTATTCACAAATCCATTCTTTTATATCATCATTTATTTATAAATCTAAAATTCTTATTTACTTATAAAACTAGGTACACTTGATTTTAACACTTATAAAAGCTCGTTTTATAATTCCAATATCTTTAACTTATAAAATATCAATTTTATAAATCCTTTATATAAACCGTTTATAATAATTCAAAAATCCCAATTTAAACCATTTATAAATTTGTCAACTGCTTATTTCAAAAATCGCCTTTCGGTTATATTTTCACAAAAAAATCCTAATTTTTATAACGTTAAACTTTATAACGTTAATTTATTTTTAAAAGAATCAATTCAAAAATTTAATGAAACATATACTTTCAAAAATCACTTAAAATCCTTTTATATTGAAAAATCATTACTTTACCATTTTTAAAATTTCAAAATAGGCCTAGTGATGCAACACACCAAATAATCAATCACGGCATCCAACATCATATATCATCATATGACAATCAACAAATATCACAATATATGTAAATAAATAAATACGGTTGAGGAATCCAGTTGGATCCCTCCAACCTGTTTCCTTGCATCCATAGATGTTAGCACAATACCAATCCTGTTTCAAGACGGGATATCGCGGTATATGGGATTTATAAAATATTATCCGCTTAATAGGCGGCGCAATAGGGTCTCATCCGCTATATAATGCGGGAAATCAACAACTCCAATATATACATATGCCAATATATATATATATATATATATATATATATATATATATTGCTATATATAGATATATTCTACTATATCTAATATCATAACCAAACAGCAATCAATCAATAACTGCAACACATAATTTTATTTTGAGTGAGAAGGTCTCACCTTGATTTTATTTTGCAATCCATTTCCATCTTGACTCGATTTTTCTTGATTTATACCTTGAATAAATATTTACACAATTTATTAATATTCAAAATAAATCAAATAATCAAAATTTCCATTTTGATAGTTTTAATTAACAAACTTCACCTTTAATAATTTTATTTAATTTCAATTTATCTTTAAAACTAAGTTTTCCTTTATTAATTACTTTTAACGCCAAAAAATTAAACGAACCATTTATACCAATAAATTCCGCTAGTCGAAAAATTAATTTCCATTTCATAGCAACTATTTAGTTTAGAAATAAATTCCTTTTTAATTATCAACTTTAACCTAACAATTTGATTTATCAAATAATTTTCCCTTTCTTTTAATATCTAATCTTTATAAACTCTCTACTGTTTTAAAATTTCTATTTTACTGTACATATTAAATACTTTAAAATTTTCTCCCTTTTTCTCTTTTCAACGCTTATCTGTATATGAAAATCTGACTGTAATTTTAATTGTTTTTTATTATTATTATTATCAAATTAAATTAAATGTTTGAACTTACTTACTAAGAATTTAAAATGTTATAAAATTAAACTGCCTTAAGGTATATTCCTAAAATTTTACAGTCAGTTAAAAATATTCACATAAATATTTTAATCTGATAATTTTTTTTATACAGCAACTGCTAATTTAAATTTTCAAAAACCTAAAAATGCTTTAAATAAAACTACCTCAATGTACAGGAACTTGAAATCGAGCTGCTGCTCGAAATCCCCTTGCCTGCTCGAGCCACCGCGTCCCTCATTCGCCTCGACGTCGCTCGCCATTGCCTGAGTCGCCTACATCGCCACGGCCTCGAGCGCGTGCGCGACTCCTCCCCTGCCCTAGCCGCCATCTCTGGCCCACGCGCGAAACCCACGGCGTCGTCTCCCCTTGTCGACTCCATCATAAACGTGCCACCCTTCCTGCTATCGCAACCCCACGCGATTGCTTGAGTCGCCTTGGCTCCCCCCCTTTTCGTCCGCCATTTTCTTTTTAAAGGAATCGAACTGCTTCGATTTGGAAAGGGCGAAATCGATAGAGGAAAATAAAATGAGGGCTTCGGTTGAAAAAATAAAAATTAAGAAGAGGGAAAAGATTTCGTCTTGCGTGATGAGGCCATTGTTTTATGTTTATTTTTTTACTTTTCTCTGATTTTGAACTGAGTTAGAGAGGAATATTTAAAATGGGAAGGAGCATGCCTGCACGATTTCGCCGTGAATTTAGGCGTGATTAATGGAATAATTGTAGGGAAGATAACGTGTTGTTTGTTGACTTAAATAAAATTTTAAATTCAAATTGAAATCGAATTAAATTTCAACGCGTTTACTCACCGTGTGCTCTCATATCAACTCCAAAAAAACGAAATTTGAAATCCGGTAATAATACACTATTACGGACCCAATGGAACCGGTTTCGTCGAATTCCGAGACTGTGCTTCGGAAGGCTATTTTTAAATATCAATTCAAACGATATAAATTTTAAAACTGAACAAATCACTTTCAAATTAAATTTTGAAGCTTCTAATATCTTCAGTATTATCAATATGAATTTTACAAGCCTTTGAAATATTTTTTATCAGCTTAAAATTGAAGATTCAAATTTTTATTCAACTTTCAATAGATTAAATTTTATAATTTAATCGCCAAATTCATAGTACATTGGGAATTCAAGCTAAACAATTATTCAAATATTTAAAATTAATTAAATATTTTCAAATTAATTGGTTCAAAATTTTGGGTCGTTACAACCAGCCTACCCATTGTTGAATAGTACCGAATATGTCATCACTCCGATCGTTACCGACCTTTATTTATGGCCATAAGCATACATCAACAATAATCAGATACACGATATTATAGCATGTAAAGATATATCTAGATGAGTGATGACATCTCCTAATTGGGAGCATCCCACTTATCGTTGCTGCTTCTATCTCTTGTTTCGGTCATTTTTTGAGGAGTGAGGCCGAAAGAGGTATCAATTACCTTCCACATATCACATCATCTTTGAATGCCACATTGCAATTTCCACAGACTACTAATTTCCTTCCACAAAAATACAACCCTTGAGCTTGTACGTCTCAAGGAAGGGTGTTAAGCTAAAAGAATTTGCCTTCTCCACAACCAAACAAATATATGTTTGTATAAGCCAATTTACGTAACCTTAGAAATGCAATGTCAGACACTCGTCCATACAAATTATCTAGGAACATGACAAACCGAAGGCACTTTCCTATCCTGTCGGAAAATCTCTAGGACAAATAGCGACAGCCCTTGCAGCGGATATTTCATAACGAAGAGACTACTACTGCTAGATGTATATTAGGAGTTTAACCCCAAACGATCAACAAGCAGTCCTTCACCATAAAAATCCTAAATATCAATATCATTGATCAACCTGCACAATCGTCGTATACATGTTGGTCCGAAGTGATTTTCAGATAAATCTGATCCCAATCTCTTTGCACCAATAACGCAAAAGCATTTCCCAACCTTACATTGAAACTAAGTCTTATATAGTTATCACGTCTCCAACTTTCAATTTGCTATCCTTCGGCCTAGAAGGAAGCTCGATAGACTGGAGTAATCATCCCGCACTATAAGTATCAGTATTCTCAACACAAATGATAATCATGCCTACAGGGTTACTTACGTACTAAGTTTACGACCAATTAGTTTCTACATAAAATCGAGAAACTAAAATAACCAAATTTGATAGTCGGTTATTTAACTATAAAAGCAACAAACAAAATCTAGTTGTAAGTAGTCAATGGGCCTGATTTTATTAATCGTTTATAAACCAAATCACTTTCCAATTATTCACTTCAAAATATCTTTAAAAAGATAATATTCAAAACCATTTCACTTATGGGATATTTGGAAAACACTTTCATATACTTATTGTAATAATAAGTAAATTCACGACTTATTTTATTCTCAAACAATTTAACTCCATTTTATAATATCACTTTTTGAACATCCATTTTACTCAAAGGATTATTCACTATCCAAAATCGTGAATATAATTCCTTTACCAAATTTATTACTTCTACACATTTAATTTAAAGGATTATTCACTGTCCAAAATCGTGAATATAATTCCTTTATCAAATTCATTACTATACATTTAATTTAAAGGATTGTCCACTTTCCAAAATCGTGAATATACCGAATACATTACTTCTATACATTTAATTTAAAGGATTATTCACTGTCCAAAATCATGAATATAATTCCTTTAATAAACTTTCATATTTAACTTATCAAACTAAATTGATTTCAGATTTATAAAACAATGTTTATAATTCACGTTTCTATTTTATAAAAACTTCCACTTATAAAATCCCTTTATTAACAAATTTTTGATTATCTCTTTTGTATATCAAAATCCAACTATAAGCTTATATACTTATAAATCTCTTTATTTACAAATTCATTCTTTTGTAATCTATTTATAAAGCCCATTATAAATTCATTTCTAAATTTTACTTGAAAATCCATTTACAAATTTGATTACAAATCCATTTCTTATATTTATAAAACACCGTTTATAATTCCACTACTTTTATTTATAAAATATCGATTTTGTAAATCTTGAATATAAACCATTTATAATAAATTCAAAATTCCCAATTGAACTTATTTTACAAAATAGTTATCTGCATATTTCAAAAATCATATTTGAGTATCACAAAATCATAATTTTTATAACATAAAAATTATAACTTTTTATTTATTTAAAATAAATCCATTTCTTTAACAATTCAAAAATTATTAAAACATATATATTTAAAAATCACTTTGAAATCCTTTTTAAAATAAAATCACTATTCTAATATTTTAATTTTTCAAAATATGGCCCAATGCTGCAAAAGTACTAAATAAGGGAATTCACATCAATAATAGCAATTATGGCATCCATCACATCAAACATCACATAATACAGCATATATAAAAATTGTGTAAATAAACATCAATCATAGTGAGGAATCCTATTGGCTCTCTCCAACCTGTCACCTACAACAAATACACATATGAGAAAATATGTATAATGTCTACTTCGAGGTAGATGCACGTACAAAGGGTCATCCGCTCATACACGGGAACGTATAAGGTCTCATCCGCTAAAATATGTGGGAATATATCCAAACCAACTAATATATATAATATATCACACATCACCCAACAAGTATCAATCATCATAAATAAATTTATTCTCACTTATATAAAAATATAAGTGAGACAAAGAGAGTGAGCTGTACTCACTTTGATTGCAGTCGTCGCGATATTGATTTATTTCGATTAAAATTAAACGGGCATTTAATTTTAACCAAAATTTTAAATTGCTCCAAACCAATCCAGTCTAGCTCTAAAATGTAGTGCTCGTCAATATGAACCTAACGCAATTCATTTCATCCAATTTCGACCTCGTATGAAGAAGTTATGGCAATTATAAGTTTACACGATTTTATTGTATAATTAATAACTTTTTTTAATTTTAAAACTTAATTCAATCAGGCTGTTGATTCTGAGAAATAAGATATGGGCCGTGGAATCCCTTTCTTCCCCCTCCCTCATCGTACGCATGAAACTCATGAACATGATCTAAAATTTGAACACCGCGGCGACCTACGCGCGATCCGAACTCGATCCATCACCTCCCACGCGGGCGCCATCACCAACTCTCCCTCTGGCCTCCGACTGCACCCCCAAATCTCCACCGTTGGCCAGAAAAATGTGATTGAACATGCACCATTCAAGGCCAAATTGTCGTCGATCCATCGCTCCATTCTCGATCTTGACCGTTGGATAGAGAGATCTCTTTAAGCTCTACAACATTGCTTTAGAAGTCGAATCGTAATTGTTAATGGATTGTGAGATAATTGGGAGAAAGGGATGATCTTCTGGCTATTCATTGAGAGCGGCGGCTAGGGTTTTAACCCTAGGATTTGTGAAAAAAAGGAAAAGTGAGATCCTTTTATAGAAAATTTTCATGCACTATTCATCCGAAAATATTTCGAACTCCAAACGAAGCATGCTGCCTAGCGTTTATAATGGTTTATCCCTATTTTGACCACAATGGAATATGTATCGGAGGCCAATTCCATCGTATTTGGAAGATAGGTTTTTGAAGCTTATTATTTTAAATTAAATTTACTTAAATAAATTTCTTTGCGTTTCAGCTTTGAACGACCAAACCGTATGTCTGATTGACGCGATATTTGAAATCCTATATTAATTCGCTAGTATGAATCCAATGAAACTGGTTTGATCGAAATTCGAGATAGTTTCAAAAATACTATTTTTACACGTTAAGTAAATATTAAAATTTCCAATTTATGTATATTAACTTTTAATTCAATTCTAAAAGTTTCTAATTCTATTCTAATTCAAATAGGATTTAAAACAACTTTTTAATCATTTTTATTCACATTAAATTTAAATTTCAATTATTTACACAATTTCAAATGTTAAGTTATAAATCACTATATTTGAAATATAAGTTATTTAATATGTAAAATTTACTTTTGAATATTTAATATCAACTAAATATTCTAAATTCGGACGACTGAAAAACTGGGTCGTTACATTCTTCCCCCCTTAAAAAAATTTGGTCCTCGAAATTACTACGTAACAAAAATACCCATAATCCCATTAGCTTTCCAAAACTATTTAGTTAAAATAGATTACCAATTCTTTTAAGTGCTTAACTTTTCCAAAGTCATTTAGTTACCACCTTTTATAAAAACTTTTCCTAAGTTTCTAAATTCCTTTATAGTTATTAACTAATACCATTTCAAAAATCAACTAACATTATTTCAACTTACAACTCAAAATCATATTTTTAGTTACCAAAAATTTTCCAAAATCCCCAATGCCTTAAATTTTCAGAAAAATTCGCCAGAGTCTACTTTGCGCGATTCGATTCTGAAAAATCACAATATATATAATATGACAAATCTACATTTCATATTCGAGGATGAGGCATCCCGTAGGAAAAAAAATATAAAAGCACGATATGTATCCGAGATATGTACCTTATATATTATTTAACGAGCATATACGACTAATATAGCGCGATAGCGAGCTCCAAATGCGAAGCAACGCCGTCCGCACTTACTAAACATCCAACAATCAAATGAGAACACATATATAGAAAATAATATCAACATATGTAACATATGCTATACAAAAATATATACGAATAAAACACATGCCACATGAGAAGTCACCAAACACTAAAATCCAACTAACAACCATCCAACAAATTTACAACCAAATCGATTCATAACCAAATCAATATACATTCCAAATTTTATTAACATGCTCTTGATTTGGTTTTCAATTTATTCGAATTCATTAATCATTCAATGTATTTTACTTCCATTATTCACATTGGTTAACAATCATGTTCATTTGTCTACATTGATTCTTTCTTAGTATATTTCTAATAATACTATATACACTTAATAATGATTACATAGATTCTTTCTTAAGTTCACTGCAACATTTATATACAACATTTCTTATGTTTACTATCACTTCTTAACTTAAGTTATATTCCATTTTAAAAAACAACATTCTAACTCATAATCAATTAGCTAATTTATTTGATTAGTTCAATTCAATTCATTTAATTAATTCAATGAGCTTTATTTCATTAATTCATTTTGAATATCAAAATCAATTTCATTTAATATTAATTAAGCTAAGTTCCATATCAAAGTTCATTTTATACTACTTAAGTTTAATCTCACCTTATAATTCAAATTCAGCTTTACATTTCTTAACATTCTTATTCCACCAATTCAGAATTTGTTTTTAACTTAACATCTCTCATATCTATAAGTGATAAACTTATTTACTTAAGTTATCATGAATACATACTAAGTTTATTCACCTTCTACAGATTAAATTCATGGTTATATAATCACTTTACAATCTTAAATGTATATTTATTTTTATTTCATTAATTTCAAATATCGATCTAATTCAATTTAATTTCATTTATTTAACTTTTCTTAAGTTAAACTTCAATTCATATAATCATTTTACTAATTAAATATATTTAACTTCACTTAAGTTAAAATTTTAATTTCATAGTTTAATTTGAAAATTTCTTTTCTTATAAATATCATTTTCAAATCATATATTTTATTATGCTAACTCAAATTTATTTAACTTTACTAAAGTTAAATTCTAATTTCATATTATAAGTCCAAACTCATTTCACTTATACTTATCAATTTCAAACTTGGATTTTTAATTCAAATTTTTTTATCATAACGAACTTAAGTTTTCAATTTACTAATGGTAGCAAATCCATCACCCAAAAACTTGAAAATAATACTAATGATGCTGCAGTCATCACCCTTATTATTTTCCAGCAACCGTAGCGAGTTTAGTGCTTTAAATTCTTATAAATTCCTTTTTTATTTATAAATTTATACTTATATAATTTCACTTCTTATTTCACTTATATAAGATTCATTTCAAATTTGTTTATCTTATTTAGATTTATAATAATAGCAACTTTTATTATTCAAACACGACAAATAACAAATGATAATAAACAACTATTACCATTCATTAACAATTAACTAATTTATATAGTACTATATAAAATATAATCAAGGAATTTTTTTTTAATTTACCCAATTTCGAAAACAATACTATGTCCAATCTCCATGTTCAAGTGCTTAAAGATACTTATCGATAACGTTAGCTAGATGCAACAATCAGAACCCATAAGGCACTCAACAGCTCAATCAACACAATATAAAACATTTTTATATCACTAACACATATGCGCTCATATATATAATACACTCAAACTCAATATAGGTCACTACTGATCCTATCTATAGTGAATACACAAAAAAGCCTAGGAATATACTAAACCTAAGATCTGATACCAGCTATGACAATCCGCACTTGGCACCCTATGAATCCGGCACCAAACCACGCATGTCCAACCCAGAGCGCACCGATTCAAATGATCATGAGAAAGAAAAGAGAGGGAGAGAAGAAAGAGAGAAGAAGGAAGAAGAGAAGAGGAGAAGAAGAGAGAAGAAAAACCAAAACAATATGTGATTTCGCATCACAGTGGAATTACATATAATATAGATCAATAATATTTACAAAGAGAAACTATAATATACATAAACCAATCAGAATACACAACAAGTAATCATCAGCTTAGACAATTACAATAACATGTCTTTACAAATGCCGATTGTGATATCCCAGAATTTCAAACCCAATTAAATATGATAATCTTTATAATAAACTAATTTAAATTGATAAATTTTTATTTTATTCAACAACAAATAAATGAATTGTAAATATACATTTATTCTAATTAAAACTAATACATATATAAGGGTAATGAATGTGTCAAAATTGTACTCTTATCAGATTTGATTTTGAATTGAATTTAAAAACATTAAATTGAATTTGAAATTGATAAATTAAAAGATTTAAAATATGTTAATTTTTATTCTAAATTTTACTTTGAGTTTTAAGGAATATTCTCATGATTTTATTTAAGATATAACATTTTTTTTTATTCATTCTTTAAGGAAAATAGATTTTTTAGGAATTAAAAATGAATTTAAAATAAGAAAAAAATAAATTAAGAAAACATTTATAATTCTTTTTGCACGGAATTAACACTTGTTAAACATTTAAATCCTACTAATAACATGTGTTAGAGAATTAAGCTATATAGTGACAAGTGTCATAATTTAAGTTTATTTTCTTTAAATTTTATAAAACAAACTTTTATAAAAGATATTTCTTATGTTTCAAAATAAACTTTCTCATTTTTATTAAGAAAGAAATTTTTACACTCCTCATTTTCAAATATGAAAATCTTCACTTCAATTCGTAATCAAACTCAAACTCCTTTCCAAAATCTAAATCTGCAAAGAAATTCCTGAAATGAAAATCTACATTTCAAATTACTTTTGAAACTGCAACCTAGATTCCTGTAATCAGCCAATTTCTGAAACAAATCTCAAGTTTTTATCACTTATTGATTCAAGATTTGAAGCATCATCAAAGTTAATCAAGCAATTTCAAGAAGAGGAAGGAAATTTGCAGTTCATATTTTTTCCAGAAGCTTAAGTCTTAGCAGCATAAGCAAGTGAGTAAATTTTAAATCAAAATGTTAAGTATAAGGATCTGTTGCATGTGAAAGTTAGTTATGAAGATGCTTGCATGTTATTTATTTTGTGAAATATTTGTTTAAACATTTAAATTTAACTGTGGATGTTTAAAATGTAACAGTTACACCCTATATCTTCAAGATTCTGAAGAAAAAATTAAACAAAAACTCAAATTTATATGAAATAAAACATTTTTAGGTTGGAATATTCGATATAGAAGTTTGATTCAACATGAATTACGTGTTAGAAATAATATGCAAATGAAAACAGTTAAAATCTGCAGAAACTAAGATAATGCAGTAAAACAAATAATTATATCATGTAAATCATGTTCGAATTTTAATGAATCAAATTTATATCCTAAATCTACTATTCATAATATGAATTTTAAGATAGAAATCAAAATTTTTAACTGGAAATTGAAGACGAATTTTGGGAATAACTGAAATTGGGGTTTTTGTCAAATTCTTATGACTGGGTTGTTTATAAGCTTTGAAATTTGAATCGAAGTTGTTTTAAATGTTGTTTAACACTAGAAAAATAATAGATGAATTTATCATGCAACCTAGAATTTGGAATTTTATTTTTTAGGGTTTTTGCCCTGTGTTGTTTGGAGTTGAGGAGTTCGATTTTGTGAAGCTTAGAGATGACCAAGTTACGATAGGCTTGGCGTGGAGGTGTGTTAGGGTTGTGCGAGTTTATGGCCGGAGTTTGGAGGCGTATGGTGGTAGGCTTGCCGTGGATGATGGATTTTTCCCTAGCGACTGCAGTTTGTTTGGGTTCGAGAAACCCATTTTGCGTTCGAGCTTGAGTAGGTGAGGTTTGGAGTTTGGAATTGGGTCGTAGGCTGATTTGGGGTTTGCGCGAGATGTCGGCGGCGGCGGTGGAGGCGTCGGAGCTTCGTGCATGTCCACGGGGTGCGTTGCTGTGTCAGTGGCGTTTGTTCGAATGCGAGTGGGTTTTGACTCGAAGCCGTGCTCGTGTTTTGGTCGCGTGTCTCGTGTGTGCGCTCGGGTGAGTGGCTGTAGTTCGTGTGTTGTTGGGTTCTGGTAAGATGAAGAAGGGAAGGGGAGAGATGAAGTTCAGGTTTGTATTTAGCTTGGGTTTTGGTCGGGTTTTAAAACAAAATAAATGAAGTTGAAGTTTTAAACATGTTTTAAATTTCAAAATTTGTTTTAAGTTCAAAACTTAACACTTTATATTCTCACTACTTTATAAAATGTCAAATATTTTATTTCAAAGTAATTCACATTTTATTTGTTGAAGTTTTGAAATGATTTTACATTTTTAAATCTAACTCTTTAAAAAGGTAATTAGTTTTTAATAAATTGAAATGTTTAAATATGTAAGAGTTTTTTTATGATGAATGAAATTGTTTGGTTTTGAAAGTTAATTAAATTTTGAAATTAAAGTTTACTTTATTTAATTAGTAATTAAGGTTGGAACTAATTAATTAATTTAGGTTAATTAATTTGTTAAGATTTAATTAATTACTTATGGATTATTTAATGGATAATTAAGGATTAAATTAAATAACAATTAATAGACTATTAATTAATTTATTAATTAATTTAAGATAAATTCATAAGTGATTAATAACTGATTAATTAAATGATTAATGATTAATAAATTAGTGATTAAGAAGTTAATTAATTAATTGATTAAGAGTTAATTAATTAAGTAATTAAACATTAATTAATTTATAATTAATAGTAAATTTATTTAATGGTTAAGATTTAATTAATTAAGTAATTAAGATTAATTAATGAATAATCAATTAAGTAATTAAGATAAATTAATTTGTGATTAATTAAGAATTAATTAAGGTTAATTAATTATAAATTAAGGGCTAATTATTAATAAATTAAGGGATGATTAATCCTAAATCAAATTTTAATTAATAAATAATTATAGTAATTAATTGATAATTAAATAAAGATTATTAATTAATTAAACATTAATTAATTAATTAATAATGGGATAATTAAAAGGTGATTAATTAATTAAATGATTGTGATTAATTAATTAATGTTTGGTTAAACAAGATTAAGTAATAAATTCTTAAGTAATTAATTTAATTTAAATTAATTAAATTAATTATAATATGAATTAAAGTAGTGCTTGCTTATGGATGATTGTTTGAATTGAATATCTGAATATGGTTGATATCTGTTGAATGATAGTTGAGATATACTGTGATGAGATATTGTATATCTGTGATAGATATTGGTTATTATCCGTTGATAATGTTGTGTGATGCTATGTTTAAATCTGAATTGAATTGTTTAAATCTTTAAACAACTTGGCCTTTAAGTCACGTTTGGATTTCAATGAGACCGTGATCGGGAATCGAATTGATTTCCGAAAACCACATCGATCCAAGTTAAACGTTAGGTCGTGACATCTCAAGTGAGGATCGAGATTAGTTTTAGAGTGCAAGGGTTATTGTCGTTAACTCTGAGGGTGATTCCAAAATGAGTGTAACGAAATAATGCCTTCGGTTTCTTTCGAACCCGGAACAAACTTGTATGGATTGAATGCTTTTAGAACATCGTCAGGTGGACGATGAGCATCCTAAGATATGTGTTCTCTAAAGGTAATCGTAGCCTTAAGCCTCATCAACCGGGAATGGCTAAAACAGGGGAGGTGCAGCAAGGCTTCGTGGGTAGCCCCCACTTGAGAGTGAGATTTACCCCTGTCTAGAAGTCCCTTCTTATATTCGGCTATGTGGGCAGTTGTTGGCCACTACTGCGGGGTTGTCTTTTTCGGAGCTGTCCAGTAAGGGATGGGTCCGGCCTTGTGTTGCAGGGGAGTTAGGGTGGCTCCTCGGTACGGTGATCTAGGCCCCATACTATGACGGGCGGTACCCCAGTAGCCCTGGCATTGATGGAAACCCATTTTCCCTACGAGACCCTACGGTTTTGATTGTATTACCCACTTTCGTGGCTAGTAGCTGGAATTTAATCATGTAATAATTTCGGATATTTTCTTTTTACTTGAAAACCCTAGACCCTATTATAATATCACTGGATTTCCTATCAAATGTTTTGGTTAGCGTAAGGTAAAAACTTACCCGTATTTATTTGTGGGAAGTCTTATGTGATACCTTTTGTTTCAAAATAATTTTTAAAATTAAACATCTTTAACTGATTTACTCACACCAGACCCATGTCTGACCCAGAGTTTATTTTGTTTTTCATAAACTCTTGGGTATTCAAATTTTTATGAGTAGCCAAGTGATTAGGTTTGGACTAGCATATGTTTTGGAAGCTGGAGCTGGAGTCCAGACGTACCATCTATCTATATTCGCTGTAGTGGCATTTTGATGTTGTGTTTTGAGTTGTATGGGTTGGGAAAACTCTTATGAATGTCAGATGTAATGGAGTAATATTATTTTGTGTACTCTGATATATGTAATGGATATGCGTAATATTATATTTTGTTCGTTTCCGCTGTGAGATTCTGATTATTGTTGTTCTTTTCTTTCTATCTTTCTATTTCTATATCTTTCTTTTCTTATTGATGATACGTCTTTCTGGATATCGAAAGACGGGTCGTCACAGTTGGTATCAGAGCAATGGTTGAGAAACACCTAGGCTCTGGAGTAGTATCTATCTTGAGAGTGTGTATTTGTAATTTTCTTATATAACTATATCCCTATCTAAATTGGTTGGATTACCTGTTCAGGTAGCCAATATGAGTTCAAGAGGCCGAAGGGGAAGAGTTGTTGGAAGTGCATCAACTGGTAACAGAAGAGAGCAGACTGATAATGAGGCTGTTAATCCAGTTACATCTCCAGTCAGTTTTGCCGCATTATGCAAGTACTTTGTTCATCTTGGAGGAAAACCATTTTAGGGATCAGAAACTATAATATGAGTTCAAGCATGGCTTCGCTCGTGTGAGAAGATTTTTAAGAGCATGAGATTATCAGATGAGCAGAAGAGAATAATGGCTGCGTGGTAATTACAAGGTGGTGTCGCAGTATGGTGGAATTCAGTGACAGCTAATCTCTCGAAAGATGATATGTCTTGGGAAGAATTTAAGGAGATGTTTGAGGAAAATTTTATGCCTGCTGCAGGAAGAACTCGGCTTTATCAAGACTTTCTGAATCTGAAACAAGGATATATGTCTATAGCTGAATACGAGACTAAATTCAACGAGTTATCTTGCTACGGTCTAGCACTTATTGACACCTCTCTTAAGAAGAACGAGATGTTTGTCCAAGGGTTGAGGCCTGAGTATCATGAGAGAATGACTGCACATTTGAAAGGATCTTTTGTGGAACTTATTGACATGGCGCTGAGATATGAAGACTTGATGAATAAAAGATCTGAGGCGCGAGTTGCTGCATCTGGAGGAAATTCTTCCAATCCTAATAAAATAAAATTCAATCCTAACTGGAAGAAACAAAACAAGAAGAAGTCCGGAAACAATAATGGACCCCGAAAGTGTTATATTTTTCAACAAGAAGGTCATCTGGCAAATAAGTGTCCTAGAAGAGAGCCTCAGCAACAGCAACAGCGACAGCATTATAGTGGACCAGGGTCAGCCTGAGTTCAGAAGTCTCTTTGCTTTAACTGTCACCAACCAAGACACATGATTAAAGACTGGCCGCTCCTTCATAAGGTTCAACAGAACAAAGTATTTGCTTTAGAAGGCGCACCATCAAACTCGTCGAAGGGCAAGGGAGTTTTAGAAGGTACTTTACTTTTAAATGGAAAATATATTAAAGTCTTATTTGATTCTGGTGCTTCTTTAAGTTTTATTTCCCTGGGAACTGTAGAGAATTTCTTACTTACCCCTAGTATCGTAGACAATCCCATTTATGTATCAAATCCTATAGGAGGGGTAACCAAATTAGATAGGATCTGTAAAGATTTGAGAGTCTCCAATCTATCCCATAGTTTTTCATGTGATCCTTATGTATTGGATTTTAAAGGCTTTGACCTTATATTGGGAATGGATTGGCTTGACAAATATAAGGCTATTTTAAATTGTGATGAAAGAACAGTTCCGTTGGAAACTGATCTGAGTAGGATTGCCAGAGTAATGTGTGATAACTCTGGAATTCACTTGCATAGTCTTTTACATGGAATGGAGACTTCTCAAGAGGAGGTTGTAGATATTGAAGTAGTCCGGGATTTCTCCGACGTATTTGAGGAAGTTAAGTGTTCGCCACCGCACCGGGAAATAGAGTTTCGTATAGATTTGGTTCCTGGAGCAGTACCTGTAATTCAAGCTAGTAGGAGAATGGCTCCAAGAGAGAGGGAATTAGTGAAGCAAACTCAATATTTGTTGGAGAAGGGTTTGATTAGACCAAGTTTTTCCTGCTGGGGTTCTGCTGCAGTTTTTGTCACCAAGTCGGACGGGTCGCTAAGGTTCTGTGTAGACTACCGTGAATTGAACAAAGTGGCCATTCGGAATAAGTATCCTCTTCCTCGCATTGATGATCCCTTCGACCAGCTTCATGGTGCATCAGCCTTTTCTCAGTTAGATCTAGCATTAGGTTTCCATCAGTTAAGGGTAGCTGAAGACAGTATTCCTTTAACTGCATTTAGGGGGCCTAATTGTTTCTATGCGTGGTTGGTTATGCCTTTCGGGTTAACCAACGCTCCTGCATATTTTGTAGATCTGATGAACCGAGTCTTTAGATATGTTCTGAATAAGTTTGTTTTGGTATTCATCGATGATATTTTGGTTTATTCTAAATCGGAAGAAGAGCACAAGCAGCACTTGAGAATAGTTTTGGAAACTCTAAGAAGGCACGTTCTGAAGGCGAAATTTTCTAAGTGTCATTTTTGGAAATCTGAAGTAAAATTTTTGGGCCACATTGTTTCTGGTGAGGGAATCTCTGTAGATCCAGCTAAAGTTGAGACTATTCTGGAATGGAAGCAGCCTTGGACTCCAACAGAAGCTCGCAGTTTTCTTGTATTGGCCGGATACTACAGGAAGTTTATTAAGGATTATTCTAAGATCTCTTCTCACCTAACAAAGCTGACAAGGAAGGGAGCTAAATTCAAGTGGACACCGGAATGTGAGGAAGCTTTCCAGAAACTGAAGACAAAATTGACAAGTGCTCCTGTATTGGCTATTCCAGATGGAAAGAGCAAGTTTGAAGTGTATACTGATACCTGTATTGTTGGATTGGGAGCCGTGCTTATGCAGAATGGTAGGGTTATTGCGTATGCGAGTCGGCAATTGAAGCCACATGAGAGAAACTACGCTACGCATGATCTAGAGCTATTGGCTATTGTTTTTGCTTTAAAGATATGGAGGCATTATCTTTTAGGAGAAAAGTTTGAGTTATTCACGGATCACAAACCGTTGAAATATCTTTTCTCTCAGAAAGATCTTAATTTAAGATAGCAGCGATGGGTTGAATTCTTGGCATCATACGATTTGGATATCCTGTATACCCCGGGGAAGGCGAACGTTGTAGCAGACGCTCTTAGCAGAAATGCGGTTCTTTCTCTTTTGGAAGTGGTTCCATATCTTCTGGAAAGGATTTCGAGCAAGTAGGAATCTGATAGTAAGTTAAGAGGAATTATCAGAAGAGTTAGGAAGGGGCAGTGTCCTAGTTTTGAGATTGATGATCAAGGAACACTAAGGCTTAACGGAAGGATGTGTGTTCCAAATTTCAATGAATTGAAGTAGGAGGTCTTATCTGAAAGTCATCGTTCCATATTAAATATTCATCCAGGGATCTCAAAGATGTATAGAGATATTAGAAGAGTTTTCTGGTGGTCGGGCATGAAAAAGGATGTAATCAGATTCATTAATAGTTGTGCTATCTGCCAGCAAGTGAAAGGAGATCAGCAGAAGCCAGCCGGTTTGTTACAACCTTTGGAGGCCCCGACATGAAAATGGGAGATGATTTCGATGGACTTCATCGACGGTCTGCCTAGAACTAAGAAGGGGAATGAAGGAATATGGGTGATTGTGGATCATCTAACCAAGAGCGTCCATTTTATACCAGTTAAAGCAACCCGTACTGCAGCTTCTTTGGCAGAAATTTTCTTGAAAGTGATTATGAGATTGCATGGTGTTCCAGTCAGTATTGTAAGTGATCGAGATCCGATCTTCACCAGCAAATTCTGGGAAGCATTGCAATCAGCTTTGGGAACTAATTTAAGATTGAGTACAACATATCATCCCCAAACAGATGGACAAACAGAAAGGATTAATCGAATTCTAGAAGATATGATGAGAGCCTGTGTATTAGATTTTGGAGGATCGTGGGAGGATCATCTACATCTAGTGGAGTTCTCTTATAATAATAGTTACCAAGCAAGTATCAAGATGGCTCCTTATGAAGCATTGTATGGAAGACAATGTAGATATCCAGCTTGTTGGATAGAGTCGAAGGACCGTATTATGCTTGGACCAGATCTGATCCGTGAAGCATCTGCTAAAGTCGAGCTTATCAAGAAGAGGATGAGAGCTGCTCAGGATCGACAAAAGAAATAGGCTGATAAAAGACAAAGACAATTAGAGTTCGAGATTGGTGATTTAGTCTTTGTCAAAGTTTCCCCTATTAAAGGAGCTGTAATATTCGGGAAGACAGGGAAACTCGCTCCGAGATACATTGGTCCGTTTCAAGTTCTCGAGAGGATTGGTGCTGTAGCATACAGGATTGAATTGCCAGTCCGAATGGCTGGAATTCACAATGTTTTCCACGTATCTCATCTACGGAAATTGGTGCACGATCCATCTCTTATTGTGGATCCAGCTGTGCAGGAAGAATTAGAGGTTGAGCCGGACTTATCAGTTGTCCGACATCCTGTTCAGATTGTTGATCAAGATGAGAGGCAACTCAGAAGCAAGATAGTGAAGCTCTTGAAAGTCCAATGGAGTGAGGATCCCAGAGATTGTACTTGGGAGACTCTGGATAGCTTTAGGAAGGCTTATCCGGATATGTGTCTGGATAGCTAGTGGTGTTTGTATTGAATGTATCATTGTTTGGATGTTTTGTTTATTGATTTCTTATGAATGGATGTTATGTATGTTTGAAGTGTTGAATAAAATAAAATTTTGGATTATCTTTTGTTTAAATTTCGGGGACGAAATTCTTTTAAGGGGGGAGGAATGTGATATCCCGGAATTTCAAACCCAAATTAAATATGATAATCTTTATAATAAACTAATTTAAATTGATAAATTTGTTATTTTATTCAACAGCAAATAAACGAATTGTAAATATACATTTATTCTAATTAAAACTAATACATATATAAGGGTAATGAATGTGTCAAAATTGTACTCTTATCAGATTTGATTTTGAATTGAATTTAAAAACATTAAATTGAATTTTAAATTGATAAATTAAAAGATTTAAAATATGTTAATTTTTATTCTAAATTTTACTTTGAATTTTAAGGAATATTCTCATGATTTTATTTAAGATATAACATTTGTTTTATATTCATTCTTTAAGGAAAATAGATTTTTTAGGAATTAAAAATGAATTTAAAATAAGAAAAAATCAATTAAGAAAACATTTTTAATTCTTTTTGCATGGAATTAACACTTGTTAAACATTTAAATCCTACTAATAACATGTGTTAGAGAATTAAGCTATATAGTGACAAGTGTCGTAATTTAAGTTTATTTTCTTTAAATTTTATAAAACAAATTTTTATAAAAGATATTTCTTATGTTTCAAAATAAACTTTCTCATTTTTATTAAGCAAGAAATTTTTATACTACTCATTTGCAAATCAGAAAATCTTCACTTCAATTCTTAATCAAACTCAAACTCCTTTCCAAAATTTGAACCTGCAAAGAAATTCCTGAAATGAAAATCTGCATTTCAAATTACTTTTGAAACTGCAACCTAGATTCCTGCAATCAGCCAATTTCTGAAAGAAATCTCAAGTTTTTATCACTTATTGATTCAAGATTTGAAGCATCATCAAAGTTAATCAAGCAATTTCAAGAAGAGGAAGGAAATCTGCAGTTCATATTTTTTCCAGAAGCTTAAGTCTTAGCAGCATAACCAAGTGAGTAAATTTTAAATCAATATGTTAAGTATAAGGATCTGTTGCATGTGAAAGTTGGTTATGAAGATGCTTGCATGTTATTTATTTTGTGAAATATTTGTTTACAGATTTAAATTTAACTGTGCATGTTTAAAATGTAACAGTTAAACCCTGTATCTTCAAGATTCTAAAGAAAAAATTAAACAAAAACTCAAATTTATATGAAATAAAACATTATTAGGTTGGAATATTCAATATAGAAGTTTGATTCAATATGAATTAAGTGTTAGAAATAATATGCAAATGAAAACAGTTAAAATCTGCAGAAACTAAGATAATGCAGTAAAAACAAATAATTATATCATGTAAATCATGTTCGAATTTTAATGAATCAAATTTATATCCTAAATCTACTATGCATAATTTGAATTTTAAGATAGAAATCAAAAATTTTAACAGGAAATTGAGGACGAATTTTGGGAATAACTGAAATTGGGGTTTTTGTCAAATTCTTGTGACTGGGTTGTTTATAAGCTTTGAAATTTGAATCGAAGTTGTGTTAAATGTTGTTTAACACTAGAAAAATAATAGATGAATTTATCATGCGACCTAGAATTTGGAATTTTGGATTTTAGGGTTTTTTCTCTGTGTTTTTTCGAGTTGAGGAGTTCCATTTTGTGAAGCTTAGAGATGACCAAGTTACGATAGGCTTGGGGTGGAGGTGTGTTAGGGTTGTGCGAGTGTATGGCCGGAGTTTGGAGGCGTATGGTGGTAGGTTTGCCGTGGATGATGGATTTTTCCCTGGCGATTGCAGTTTGGTTTGGGTTCGAGCAACCCATTTTGCGTTCGAGCTTGAGTAGGTGAGGTTTGGGGTTTGGAATTGGGTCGCAGGCTGATTTGGGGTTTGCGCGAGATATCGTGGCGGCTGTGGAGGCGTCGGAGCTTCGTGCATGTGCACGGGGTGCGTTGCTGTGTCAGTGGCATTTGATCGAATGCGAGTGGGTTTTGACTCGAAGCCATGCTCGTGTTTTGGTCGCGTGTCTGGTGTGTGCGCTCGGGTGAGTAGCTGTAGTTCGTGTATTGTTGGGTTCAGGTAAGATGAAGAAGGGAAGGGGAGAGATGAAGTTCAGGTTTGTATTTAGCATGGGTTTTGGTCGGGTTTAAAAACAAAATAAATGAAGTCGAAGTTTTAATCTTGTTTTAAATTTCAAAATTTGTTTTGAGTTTAAAACTTAACACTTTATATTCTCACTACTTTATAAAATGTCAAATATTTTATTTCAAAAGTAATTCACATTTTATTTGTTGAAGTTTTGAAATGATTTTACATTTTTAAATCTAACTCTTTAAAAAGGTAATTAGTTTTTAATAAATTGAAATGTTTAAATATGTAAGAGTTTTTTATTATGATGAATGAAATTGTTTGGTTTGAAAGTTAATTAAATTTTGAAAATAAAGTCTACTTTATTTAATTAGTAATTAAGGTTGGAACTAATTAATTAATTTAGGTTAATTAATTTGTTAAGATTTAATTAATTACTTATGGATTATTTAATGGATAATTAAGGATTAAATTAAATAACAATTAATAGATTATTAATTAATTTAAGATAAATTCATAAGTGATTAATAACTGATTAATTAAATGATTAATGATTAAGAAATTAGTGATTAAGAAGTTAATTAATTAATTGATTAAGAGTTAATTAATTAAGTAATTAAACATTAATTAATTTATAATTAATAGTAAATTTATTTAATGGTTAAGATTTAATTAACTAAATAATTAAGATTAATTAATGAATAATCAATTAAGTAATTAAGATAAATTAATTTTTGATTAATTAAGAATCAATTAAGGTTAATTAATTATAAATTAAGGGCTAATTAATAATAAATTAAGGGATGACTAATCCTAAATCAAATTTTAATTAATAAATAATTACAGTAATTAATTAATAATTAAATAAAGATTATTAATTAATTAAACATTAATTAATTAATAATGGGATAATTAAGAGGTGATTAATTAATTAAATGATTGTGATTAATTAATTAATGTTTGGTTAAGCAAGATTAAGTAATTAATTCTTAAGTAATTAATTTGAATTAATTAAATTAATTATAATATGAATTAAAGTAGTGCTTGCTTATGGATGATTGTTTGAATTAAATATCTGAATATGGTTGATATCTGTTGAATGATAGTTGAGATATTCTGTGATGAGATATTGTATTTCTGTAATAGATATTGGTTATTATCTGTTGATAATGCTGTGTGATGCTATGTTTAAATCTGAATTGAATTGTTTAAATCTTTAAACAACTTGGCCTTTAAGTCACGTTTGGATTTCGATGAGACCGGGATCGGGAATAGAATTGATTTCCGAAAACCACGTCGATCCAAGTTAAACGTTAGGTCGTGACATCTCAAGTGAGGATCGAGATGGAGTTTTAGAGTGCAAGGGTTGTTGTCGTTAACTCTGAGGGTGATTCCAAAATGAGTGTAACGAAATAATGCCTTCGGTTTCGTTTGAACCCGGAACGAACTTATATGGATTGAATGCTTTCAGAACATCGTCAGGTGGACGATGAGCATTCTAAGAGATGTGTTCTCTAAAGGTAATCGTAGCCTTAAGCCTCATAACCGGGAATGGCTAAAACAGGGGAGGTGCAGCAAGGCTTCGTGGGTAGCCCCCACTTGAGAGTGAGATTTACCCCTGTCTAGAAGTCCCTTATGATATTCGGCTGTGTGGGCAGTTGTTGGCCACAACTGCGGGGTTGTCTTGTTCGGAGCTGTTCAGTAAGGGATGGGTCCGGCCTTGTGTTGCAGGGGAGTTAGGGTGGCTCCTCGGTACGGTGATCTAGGCCCCGTACTGTGACGGGCGGTACCCCAGTAGCCCTGCCATTGATGGAAGCTCGTTTTCCCTACGAGACCCTACGGTTTTGATTGTATTACCCACTTTCGTGGCTAGTAGCTGGAATTTAATCATGTAACAATTTCGGCTATTTTCTATTTACTTGAAAACCCTAGACCCTATTATAATATCACTAGATTTCCTATCAAATGTTTTGGTTAGTGTAAGGTAAAAATTTACCCGTATTTATTTGTCGGAAGTCTTATGTGATACCTTTTGTTTCAAAATAATTTTTAAAATTAAACAACTTTAACTGATTTACTCACACCAGACCCATGTCTGACCTGGAGTTTATTTTGTTTTTCATAAACTCTTGGGTACTCAAATTTTTATGAATAGCCAAGTGATTAGGTTTGGATTAGCATATGTTTTGGAAGCTGGAGCTGGAGTCCAGACATACCATCTATCTATATTCGCTGTAGTGGCATTTTGATGTTGTGTTTTGAGTTGTATGGGTTGGGAAAACTCTTATGAATGTCAGATGTAATGGAGTAATATTATTTTGTGTGCTCTGATATATGTAATGGATATGCGTAATATTATATTTTGTTCGTTTCCGCTGTGAGATTCTGATTATTGTTGTTCTTTTCTTTTTATATTTCTATTTCTATCTCTTTCTTTTCTTATTGATGATACGCCTTTCTGGATATTGAAAGACGGGTCGTCACACCGATAATCTACAACAACAACAACTATTCAAAGCAGCAGAAAAATAAACAGATACATGTATACGACATGAAGATCTCCAATTCGCATGCTGAAGCTCCAAAAGCACCAAAACTGAACCTGTAAAAATAGTTGGTCTGACCCGAGATCCGAAAAGGAAGAACGCCCAGATCGGTCTGGCAAACCAGCATGAAAAAAACACACCTCAATTGAAATTTTGAAGTTATCAAAACTTCAACTTTATCAAAACAAAAGGTATCTCGTAAGACCGCGTTGCAAATAAATACCAACAAGGTTTTTAGCTTATGATAACCAAAACATCTCATACCAAATTCTCTTATATTATAAAAGTGTCTATTATACAAATAATATTAAAATAGCTGAAATTGTTGCATTATTAAATTCTAGCATACACCTTGTAATACAAGGCTTCCTACAATAGAAAATGGCAGGCACGTATTGGATTTAGGATATCCGTACAAATGACTAAGTAAAGGGACTACCTTTCTGAATCAACACAGTACACCTCTATAGGGAAGTACCTAGGTAGCAGATACTGTTTGCCTAAACTAACATAAGACCGGTCTACCCATCTCTGGATAGTATCGAATATATCATCACTTCGGTCGTTACCAACCTTTATTCATGGCCACAAGCATACATCAACAATAATCAGATACACGACATCATAGCGTGTAAAGATATATCTAAAAGAGGGATGACATCTCCTAATTGGGAGCGACCCACTTAGCCTTGTTGCTTATATCCTTTGTTTCAGTTATTTTTCGGGGAGTGAGGCCCAAGGGGCATCAATTACCTTCCACATATCACATCATCTTTGAATGCCACATTTCCATTTTCCATTGACTACTGATTGCCTTCCACAAAAATACAACCTATGCGCTCGTACGTCTCAAGGAAGGGTGCCCAGCAAAGAGAAGTTTCCTTCTTCGCCCCCAAACAGATGTACATTTGTAAAAGCCAATGTACGTAATCTTAGAAATGCAATGTCAAACACTCTTCCATACAATTTGTCCAAGAACATGACAAACTGAAGGCACTTTCATACCACATCTTGTCGGAAAATCACTTGGATTAGCAGCGCTAGCCCTTGCAATGGATATTTCATAATGAATAGACTACTGCTACTAGATGAATATTAGGATTTTAATCCAAAACGATCAAAAAGCATTCCTTCACAATTAAAATCCTAGTTATCTATATCATCGATCAACCTGCACAATCGTCGTATATGTATTGGTCCGAAGTGGTTTTCAGATAAATCTGATCCCGATCACTTTGCACCAACAACACAAAAGCATTTCTCAACCTCACATAGAAACTAAGTCTCATAGACTTATCACATCTCCAACTTTCAACTTGCCATCCTTCGGCCAAGAAGGAAGGTTGATAGATTGGAATAATCACCCCGCATTCATGAATCAACATTTTCAACACAAACGATAATAAAGCCTACACAGTTAGTTACATACTAAGTGTATGACTAATCAGTTTCTACATCAAGTCGAGAAACTAAAATATCCAATTTTGATAGTCGGTTATTTAACTATCAAATCAACAAACAAAATCTAGCACGTAAGTAGTCATTGGGCCTAATTTTATTAGTCGTTTATAAATCAAATCACTTTCCATTATTCACTCCAAAACATCTTTAAAAAGATAATATTCAAAACCATTTCACTTATGTGATATTTGAAAAACACTTTCATATACTTATTTTAATAATAAGTAAATTCACAACTTATTTTATTTTCAAACCATTTAACTCCATTTTATAATATCACTTTCCAAACATCCATTTTATTTAAAGGATTGTTCACTGTCCAAAATCTTGAATGTTATTCCTTTAGAAATTCATTACTTCTGCACATTTAATTTAAAGGATTATTCACTGTCCAAAATCGTGAATATAATTCCTTTACTAAATTCATTGCTTCTACACATTTAATGTAAAGGATTATTCACTTTTCAAAATCGTGAATATAATTCCTTTAATAAACTTTCATAATTAACTTATCAAATTAAACTGATTTCAAATCTATAAAATAGTGTTTATAATTCAGATTTCTATTTCATAAAAACTTCCATTTATAAAATCCCTTCACTAACAAATTACCCGATTTTCTCTTTCATATATCAAAATTCAATTATAAGCTTATATACATAAATCTATTTATTTACAAATTCATTATTTCGTAATCTATTTATAAAGCCCATTATAATTTATTTCAAAATTTTACTTGCAAATCCATTTACAAATTTGATTACAAATCCATTTCTTATATTTATAAAACGCTGTTTATAATTCCACTACTTTTATTTATAAAATATCAATTTTATAAATCTTAAATATAAATCATTTATAATAAGTTCAAAATTCCCAATTTAACTTATTTTACAAAATATTTATCTCCATATTTCAAAAATCATATTTGAGTACACTTCACATAACCATAATTTTTAAAACATAAAAATTATAACTTTTTATTTATTTAAAATAAATCCATTTCTTTAACAATTCAAAATTTATATAAACATATATATTTTAAAATCAATTTGAAATCCTTTTTAAATTAAAATCATCATTTTAATATTTTAAGTTTTCAAAATATGGTACAATGCTGTAAAAGTACTAAATAAGGGAATTCACATCAATAATAGCAATCATGACATCCATCTCATCAAAAATACACAATATAGCATATATAACAATATGTGTAAATAAACATCAACCACGGTGAGGAATCCTTTTGGATCCCTCCAACCTATCACCTACAACAAATACACATATGAGAAAATATGTACAATGTCTGCTTCAAGGCAGACTCGCGTACAAAGGGTCATTCGCTTATACACGGGAACGTATATGGTCTCATCTGCTAAAATATGTAGAAATATATCCAGATCAACTATTATATATACATCATCCAAACAAGCATCAATTATCATAAATAAATTTATTCTCAATATATAAAAATATAAGCGAGACAGAGAGAGTGAGTTATACTCATTTTGATTGCAGTCGTCGTAGCGATTTATTTCGATTAAAATTAAACGGGCATTTAACTTTAACCAAAATTTTCACTAGCTCCAAATCAATCTAGTCCAGCTCTAAAATATAGTGCTCATCAATGTGAACCAAATGCAATTCATTTCATCCAATTTCGACCTCATATGAAGAAGTTATGGCAGTTATAAGTTTACACAATTTTATTATATAATTAATAACTTTTTTTAAATTTTAAACCTCAATTCAATCAGGCCGTTGTTTTTGAGAAATAAGATCTAGGCTGTGAAATTCGTTTCTCCCCCTTCCTCATTGTACGCATGAAACCCATGAACACGCCTTAAAATTTGAAGGCCGCAGCCACCTATACGCGATCAAAACTCGATTCATCACCTTCCATGCAAGCGCCATCGCCAACTCTCCTTCTGGCCTTCAACCACACCCCCAAATCGCCACCATCGGCCAGAAAAATGTGATTGAACATGCGCCATTCAAGGCCAAATTGTCGTCAATCCATCGCTCCATTCTCGATCTTGACCGTTGGATACAAAGATCTCTCCAAGCTCTACAACATTGCTTTAGAAGTCGAATCGTAATTGTTAATGGATTGTGATATAGTTGGGCGAGAAAGGGATGATTTTCTGGCTATTCATTGAAAGCGGCGGGTAGGGTTTTAACCCTAGGGTTTGTGAAAAAAGAAAAAGTAAGGTCCTTTTACAGAAATTTTTTGCACACTATCCATGTGAAAAATATTTCGAACTCCAAACAAAGCGTGCTGCCTAGTGTTTATAATGTTTTACCCCTGTTACGAATATAATGGAATATGTATTGGAGGCCAATTCCATTATATTTGTAAGATAGGTTTTTGAATCAAATTGTTTTGGATTAAATTTACTTAAATAAATTACTGTACGTTTCAGCTTTGCACGACCAAACCGTAAGTCTTAACACGAAATTTGAAATCCTATAATAATTCGCTATTACGGATCCAATGAAATTGGATTAGTCAAAATTCAAGATAGCGTCAAAAGTGACAATTTTTACATGTTAATTATATATTAAAATTTTCAATTTCTGTAAATTAACTTTTAATTCAATTCTAAAAGTTTTCTAATTCTATTCTACTTCAAATAGGATTTAAAACAACTTTATATTCATTTCTATTCACATTAAATTCAAATTTCATTATTTACACAATTTCAAATATTAAATTAAAATAATTTAATTATCCAAATAAATCACTATATTTGAAATATAAGTTATTTAATTTGTAAAATTTATTTTTGAATATTTAATTTTAAATATTCCAAATTCAGGTGACTAAAAAACTGAGTCGTTACAATTACTGATCATCTTTTTTTGTGAATCAGTGATAAATCTTGGCGGAATTGGAATGGTGCCAAGGATAAATCCTTCAAGTCCATATCCTTGCATTGCTGTTTCATCATGAAGTTTCCATAGAAGATAATTGTCTTATTCAAGATGTATGGTGATTAACTGGCTTTGTGAACTGGTGATAGCCTTGATCAGATTTTCTGTTGCTTCAGCGATCTGTTTTTGGGGGTTGGCTATATTATCAGAGGTCGTTGAAGTGTTGTCTCCTTCAGCCATGATGACACGGTACAATGACACTCAAACTTGATAGTTTGGATAATCGTTGATTCAAGATTGCTTCAATTGTGGCATGAACAGGTTAGCTACAGCCAAGACTCATAGGATCGATGATCAGTTCCGATGAGTTCTTGGCGAGGCAATTCACTACAACAACAAAAAACCTTTTGGCATTTTAGAAATGTTGTTGTACTCATTTGCAGCATTTCGAAGAACGATGTCTAATATCATGCTGCAATCGAGTTTCGAGATACCGAAGCGTTTTCAGAAATGTTGCTAAAGGAAGGGATACTGAAGCTTTTATAAAACGCTGTTGTAAATTATTTGTGCGGCGTTTATGAAACGTTGCCGACTCATTTAGGAACGTTTTATAGAATGCAGATTAACGCCAAGCTTCAATAGGACCAGCCCTATAACGAAATCTTTGAAACGGTGCAAAAGGAATTATCACATCTGTAAGATAATAGTTTTAAAAGTTGCAGCTATTCCATTTTGCTACGGCTTATTTCTCTTCAACATTTTGCAGCACCTTATAACGCTGCGTAATATTAATGTTTTTGCTACATTTAACAACTACTGCAGCAGTTTTAAAACAGTTTAATAGCCATGAAAAATGTATTCAAAAACAAAATGCTTAATTCAAAAAAACCAATACATATAATCCGATAATATATGCAGCTATAAAGATTAAACATAATCAAAGCTATATTAATTTCATACACAAATTTTTTAGTCATATACAATATTTCATGCACAATATTTTAAGCAAAAATGATAGCAACATATCTAATAAAAAGCGCTTGCTAAAAGAGCAAATAAACCGCAGAAATTCCAAGCCCGCCTTCTTCAACATCCAATATGCCTATAAGGAAAAAATGCAATTAGAAAGCAGTACAAGGGAGCAAATATAGATTTATTTAGCATCAAATATAGCAAGTTCAAGTTCAAGTTAATTTGACATAGATGCTTGCAATACTATTCTACTTTATCTCATTATTTTTTATGTTTCTTATCAAAATATAAAAGGAATTAAAACTCTTATTTTTAGTAGTCAAATATAGAACCGCTTTTCGTTTTTAGCAGACGAATCTCATTATATGTATTCAAATAAGCATTGGCTCTTCCAGTAGTAGCCATAGCAACCAAACATAGGGAATGAATTCTACAATGAAGATTATTAATTATTAATTGGAGAAGAAGACAATGGCCTAATGCTTGCTTAATTCTACAATGAAGATTGTTAATGAAAATGGCCCAATGCTTGATAAATTAATTTTAATTAAAATCAGTTTATCAATGAAGGGAGAAAATAAATAAAAAAGCTAGACCTACATTGGCGATGATTGAAATAAAGTGATTGGTTTGATATTCTAAATCGATATAAATTCTAAATTCGAATTATCACTGTAGAAGAGGTTTAGAAACTAGTTATGATTTGATTAATTAAATGACCGTACTTCCTATATGTAATATTGACATTAGAATGTCACTTCAGCATTTACATACTAATGCCATTAAAATTATACTTTTATACATCAATATTTTATTTCATTAATTGATTACTTCAATTATGCTTATTTAAAAGATACCAAAACATGTTCAGTTTGAGGCAAGCAGAGTCCCCAGTTTTGAACTGAGGCAATTTGCTACATCTCTTGTGTTGATCCAAAACTATTCATGTAGTATATATAATGGACTAGTCTGATATTTATATAGTTGTTGTGCCAGTCAGAACTCAAAGTCCAAATTTGATCAAGAATTAAGAAGCATGAAAGATGCAAGACACTAGTTTTCAATCAACCAGTATTGGTTTATAACTAGTGGATTACTATCCATATCCTTGATCAAGTGAAGTGTTCATAAACATGCAATAAAAACTTAACAATTATCTAGGGGCTCCTACTGTTGATTTACGTCAAAAGAAAAAGTTTGGAATATGTATTGTTAAATTTGCTTAGGCAACTTAATATGAAGAGTAACATACAGCTAAAGAATAGGTAATTTAGCATATACAGACTATATAAAAAAATATATGCAAAATATTATTGAATCTATGGATGATGGTTAAAACTGAATTTAGATCTAAAATCTACCAAAGGAAATTTTTATCAATTTCGGCAGATACTTCTCCTACTTAAGAAGAAATACACTTTAAATAAATATATAGATACTTGTTGATGTTCATTCCTATCCAATCTAAATTTAACTAATTTTTTTTGTTTATTTTAAAGATAGTAAACTAACATTACCACTTTATGATGAAAACGACCTATAATTTTCTATAGATTACAAAATAAACATTAAATTCAAATTTAACCACTCAAATCCAATTCCAATCATACCTTTCTTATTTTTGAAAGATATATTGTTGGGCGTAAATTTTGAATTTAATTTATTATCCCTCAACTGTGCAAGACGTTTACCTATTTTTATCTTTTATAATATATTAAAATTAATTTTAGCTATGACTACCCAATCCTAATTTTAACAGTCCTTATATTTGAACAAACTATTGTTAGACGTAAGCTATTTTTTTGAACATTATTTAGTTGTCGACAAGGGGATTCAATGCCAACACACCTTCACGGACAATCAAGAGAGACACCACTGTCTCATAGAAAATATCCCGTTGGACAGAAAATCCAAAACCTTGCTTAGCTTTAAATGATATCCAACTAATCGGTACCGGTATGGTTACGGGAAAATTTATTATTATTATGAAAGCCCTTTTAAGGTTATGCTTTTATCTTTAGGATTTGGAATATGGAATATGGAATATATTTTTGCTATACTTATCACATGAACCTTGTTCCAGTCAAAGGTATATTCTTTGTACAAATGTGAAGAACTGCACTTCTATATGATACATATCATCAATTAAAAGAAAATTTGAAGAGATACCTATACAGCTGTAGGTGAGGGCCCTAATATCACCATTAGACCACACATTTACACTCGACTGAATCACATTCAGTACTTGATCTCTACAAGCTCCCATTTCCACTTCCTTTTCCACACAGTGTGATACTATCAATACAGTAGCCGATGATATAGCTATGTACATACTGGAATCACCATTTCCTTTACTGGCTGTAATAGCTGCTACGGCAGCAGCTACCTTAACCACCGAAGTGTTAGCATACACTTGTGCTTTCTAGCAATGATCTTCTTCTTCTTTCTTACATGATTTGTTTGTTTTACTTCTCTTGACGAGACTGTTATTTTTCTGATAGTTAACAAGAGAAAAGGATGATGCTAAAACTTCCTTTGCTTTAGGTGCTCATTTTAGCTAATGATATAGAAGTAAGGTACGTTGATATATCCGTAATCTTTTGAAGAAAAATGAGAGGAATAGACTAAACTATTTCTCTCTTCTTTGACATTGAAACCTGCATTACTATGAATTGAAGGAGGAGGAGGAAGCTTATCGTTGAATGCTTTTGAGAGCACAGACGCTAAGAGGCTCTAAGACCTTGTAAGGAACTCCATTGCTTTTGTAGGTGTTTTTGGAACTATGGTTTTAGTAGTTTCTCCTTCATCATATTCATGTGTATTAATGTGAGTTTTGGATTGCCATTTGAGGTTGTTTTCATCATTATATACTTTGCCAATCTCTTTATTTGAAACATGAAGAAAAATAGTGTACCTGACCATTTATAAAGATTAAGTTTATGTATGTGATAGAACAGATGAGATGGTTATTGAAGGGAAAGGAGGATTATGTGGATGATGGGTTTTCTTTTTGGAACCTCAACCATCATGTTCCCCCCACCTTTTGAATTCACCCCTTGTTATATGACCACCTTATTATTTCTTTAGTTTTACCAATAAATCCTACTAATACATATGCCATTAAGTTATTAGTGTTTCTTTAAAAACTAGGTTTTTGTGTGCAAAGGAAGTGCACGATGCTTCCGCCATAAGCAGAATTTGGATAAGGATAGCCTAAAAAGTATATTTTTGTTCTTGTTCAAAGGATCGATAATTTGATTAGTACCAAAACAGTATCATGATCATTCACTTTTCTCTCTCTTGTATATAGAAAAGACTTGTGCATCACTTTGAAAAGAAAGTAAACGCATCATTTAAGAAATAAAATTAGATGTATTATTTAAAGATTACAACTAACTTTCAGACTGATTTTTCACAACAAGTAATGTATTTTCTATATAAAATGTCAGGGAAAAAACAGGGATAAAAACATTAGAAAACATATATGTTTCTATTAGAGAAACAGATAAGTTTGTTATGAAATATTGAATTTATGCATAAAATCATTGAACTTAGTTGTCGAATTATTGAACTCGGTTTGTTCTTATATGTGTATTGGACTTATTTGGAAAATTACTTGATTAATTTGCAGATTATATTTTCTAAACACCTTTTCTAGTTTTTAAGAAGCAATAGTTCCAGTTAAGACATAATTTTTATTTGATTTCCCCATGCTAAGAAAAAACACTGTTTGTCGATTTGAGTGGTATGAAATAATAACATCTTTTACATGTTGATTATTCCAAAAGCTTATAATTCTAGGTTGAAAGTAGAGTATGCTACTGTGCTGACATATTTTCTTGAAAGGTATCGCATACTAAATATCAAACAAAAAATTTGTATTATTATACACTAATTTCTTATGTTTTACCACTAAATTAACAAAATTGTCCACATTCAGAGTAAAACCAAGGGGATTGGTTTATGAGTTATGATGTTTTCAATATTGCAATGCATAGTCTCCACAATGCAAGCAATATTTGTTAAATGTGTACTAGAAACAGCCATTGAAGTGGGTTTTTGGCCTAACTTTGACGAAAATTAAGCTCAGAAAAAATTCAAAGCTTAGCTATATTGAAGCAATGAATGATAATTTCTCATGAATAACATATATATGGTGAGTAAGAATCTATATCAATAGGAAAAATGTTTCACAAAGTAGAACGACAAAACAAATGTACCTTATCAATGTACTCTTGAAGCATTTTAATTCGTCCCATATAATCCCGATCTTCTACCAACAATGTTATAGCGTTAGCGTCAACTCTAGGTCCCTCAAATTGAAGTGGACTGGGATTTTTTATACATCATCTAGTAGAAAACTAGAAGCATTTTATCTCAACAACCTGTATCGTGATCTCTGAGAGTTAAAACAACTCCAATAACTTGTAAATTACACACACACTTACATACATACATATTGCATACATACACACGGTTGCATGTAGTTCTCACACAGTTACACACACACACAGTTACATACAAATACACTTACATACATATTACTATTTTAATAAATATTACCTGAAACAATATTCAATAGCTTCTTATAAGTGATGATTATATCCCTCACACAGTTGCATGGGGTAACGTGTAAGATACTTTTGGTTTATTTACAACTGTGTGTTTCTTTACAGGTCCCAGACCTCTTCTCCTTATCAACATCACACCAAGTTTATCACACAAATTTCAACCTCAACTCCCATATAAGTTCCTTTTGTTAGGATTCTTCTTATTTTGAGTATGACTGATTAACTGGCTAACACATAACCCGCGGACTCTAGTTTACACAATTGCTTGGTCTAGTGTATAAAATTATTTTACTTATTATTTCCTTAGAGTTTAACAAAGTTTACCTGAAGAGGCAGATGTTGTCGGCAGCAATAACATGGTTTTAGCCATCTTTATATCGTGATGTTCACTCAAAATACACTAAAATAAGATTGAAAAAAAGTACTGATGATTTTTCCTTTCAGTCAAAACTCAACGAACATAAAAATTCCAAATTTTGAATGTATAAGATCATAAATTATATTAACGCTATCAGTACAAGGATTAACCTAGAAGACTTGTCCCACGGTCAGAAGAGCAGAATAATAACAATAATGTTATTAATATCGCAGTACATTTGCATATAGCTAATGCCATAAAATAAAAAACTGAATTCAAAACACACAATTAAAGATGAGAAAAATCAAACTTGCCGATAAGATTTGTTTTCCCTAATAGTGAAAAGTGAATTTAAAATACACAATAGAAGCGAAAGGGTTCTTACCGAGTTGGTAAGTCGGGTAAAAGAATATATTGTACGTAGATGTAATAATAAATAAACAGATAGATTGTAATAATATATAAATAGATAGATAGGATGAAATTTATAGGAAAAAAAAAATCAAAAGACTGACCACAAAATTTTCCTTAAATAAATGAGAAATGAACACATGACTTGAGATCAAATTGAGGAAAGAGAATACAAACAGTGAAATATTGGATTTCTTTTATGATAGAATATATGTGAAAAGGTACTTTTGGCGTAAATTCAAGGATCACACATGCTATTATTTTCAGAATAATTCTTTAATTTCAAATTATTTATTGAAGAATAAAAAGATGGACAAGTAACAAATCTTTCATTTTTGAGTATATTATTTATTGATTTTGTTTACTAATGTTTTCTTTTTTCTTCATTTTAACAAAAATCCATGGTCTTCAACTTTGCTTTGCTTCTGATTTTTAAAGATTGTAGTATGTGTGCTTTATTCCCATGATAATTTTCCCTTGCTCATATGAACTATTTATAGCATGATATATATCTGACTTTAATTCATGCCAGTATAGTAAAAAAAAGGATCACCTAACCAATCTAAGCCTGGGCTTAGGTATTCGCTTATCGAATAAAGACTTTCTTTAATTTCACCTACGTTGATAACAGTTTGCAGATTTCTAAAACCAGCTTCATTTATGGTTAATCAATTTATTTTTTTCCTGAGTGCTACAACTTGTACGCGAATCTTTGAGTTAGATTTGTAGTTTGTCATACTCCTTATTGAGGCTTTGATTGAATGGATAGTCATCAAATGCGGTTTTGCAATGAGCATCTTGGTTGGAGCATTTATACAATGTCACTCTCTTTTAACTCCCATTGTATTCCACTCTTGCAACCAATTTATAATAATTTTTATCTTCATTAATAGCTTGAACATGTCTTTTTCTTCCACTTTAGTCGAGCTATTGATTTGGAATGGCTTGTTACATCCTACATGTAAATACTAATGATTAGCATATCTACACCAATGACTAGCATTTTTAGTTATATTTTTATAATACTTAATTTTTATAAACTTATTGAATTTTTATAAAACTTAGTTAATTTTTATAAAATTGCTTAATTTATTATTATTATTATTATTGACTCGTTTAATTTTTATTGGTATTATTATACATCTTAGTTAACGTACTATTATTATTATTATAAATATTAGTCAATTTTTATAATGTTATTTATTATTTTATTATACTTAGTTAATTTTTCAAAAATTTATTATTATTGTTTAGTTATATTTTTATAATATTTAGTAATCTTTATAAACTTACTGAATTTTTATAAAACGTAGTTAATTTTTATAAACTTGGTTAATTTATTATAATAATAATATTATTATTATTGACTCATTTAACTTTATTATTATTATTATTATTATTATTATTATTATTATTATTATAAATCTTAGTTAACTTATTATTATTATTATTATTATAAATTTTAATTAACTTATTATTATTATAAATCTTAGTTAATTTTTATAAAATTATTTTTTATTATTATACTTGGTCAATTTTCATAAAATTTATTATTATTATTATTATTAATTAGTAATATTTATATAAAACTTAGTTAATTTTTATAATCTTAGTTCATTATTATTATTATCATTATTTAGTTATATTTTTATAATACTTGGTTAATTTTAATAAATCTCTTAATGTAAATATTCCTTTCTAGAAATTAGTGATTTGTGTTTTTTTAGGTGGCTTTACAATTTTTTTGTGAGCACTAGCACACCGAATATGACAAACATTACAAAAAGGTTATTGCAAATAAATAAATAGTTTAATTTTTTCAAGAAATGCGATGAATTAAATCAATAAGTTTTGAACTGATTTTCTATGACGACCCATATTTTTTCGATAATTAAAAATATTAAATAAGATTTTGAAATTTAATATTGGAAGAAATTAAAATTTATGATTTATTAAAGAGAAAAATAACTAGAATGTAATTGAATAATGTTGATTTAACTTAATTAACTATTTTAATGTAATTTCAAATCAATTGAAGTAATTGTAAAGTTAAATTGGTTATAATTGTAAATAAGAAATAAATTAAATGTAGGATTCAATAATGAAATTATATGTTATAAATTAAAATACATTTATTAAGGAATATGAAATCAATTAATTAGTATGTGAATTTATTAGCTTTGTTTGTAAACAATAAACATAAAAATGCGTTTGAATTATTAGTGTGTAATAATTGTTCAATTATCATCTCATTATTTGGTCCGTTGAAATTAATTTGGAAATTAATGTGAATTAATATAATTAAATGTTGTGGTTAATATGAGTTATGATGAAATTGTAGAATACCAATGTAATAAAATGTAAACTTATGTTAATTATATTCATAAGATGATGGTGATTCAATAATAAGAGTGTAAACCAAAATAAGAGAATTTGATAGAAATTAAAAATATAATCAACTAGGGTTTATTGCAGTTATAATTGAACGTTGAAATTTAGGAAATATTTAAATCTTGGGTTTAATAAGCAAAATTTATTTTAAAAGATTAATCAAGAATGATAAAACGGTTAACTTATAAATTTGAATTTAAAAGTGAGCAAATCAATTTAATAATAATTTGATTAATTAACATGAGAATTAATGGCCACTATCTTAGATTTCGACGAAACTAGTTTCGTCGGATCCGTAACAGTGAATAATTGTAGGATTTTAAGTTTTGTAGTGATTGAACTTGCCATTTGGTCGTGCGAGCTCGAAACGCGTAGAAATTGATTAATGGAATTTAAATATATATAATCTAATTTTGAAAGCTAACTTATGGATACAATGGAATTAGGGTCCGAGACTTGTTCCATTGAGTTCAGAAATATCAAAAACCTCACTTTCAATATATAGAATGCCATGGTTTCGTTCAGGGTTGGAAATGAGCTTTTCGGGCCTATGCGACCATTTGGGTCCGTGCGACCATTTGGGCCCAATTGATCGTATGAGTGAACATATGTTTATCCTAGCCCATTCTATCTAACCCTGGCAGCCTTTTATTTTATACTATATGTACATCAACTTCTTTTATGTTCCTCCTTCTCAAATGGTAGACATTCCCTAACCCTACTTTCAATTTCAAAATCAATTTCAGAATTTCAAACTCTCCAAACCCTATCATATTATATACCGTTCTGAAGCTCTCAACAAGCACAACCTATTGCTGCAATTCGTTTTTGCAATCAAATTACAGTTTGTCCTGATTGATGATTTATCCTCGGCCATTGAAATTAGGTTTTCGATTTCAACGGTGGATCGTCGATTTTACGACGACTAGAGGTTGCTGCGAGGTGAGGATGATGAGAGGGGTCGATCCATGCAGTTAGTGTGTCGAGATTGTCAATGATTTTGCCAGAAATTGCGACTAAAGGTGGTGGTGGCGGCGCTGGTCGTTCGTGGAGGCGGAGGGGGTCGCGAGTGGTGCCCTAGGTGCGGCCGGTGGTGGCAGGGACAGGGTCATTGTCAGATCGTGGGTCAGGCGACGTAGGTGGTGTGCGTTCGTCTATGAACGCTGGCAGCTGGAGACGAGGCGTGGATGTGGTTCTTGTAGCGTGCAATTAAGGGTTACAAAGGTAATCAAATTTACCAATCTACCCTCCTATTTTATTTTATTTAAATTTAAATTTCAATCGTTCTAATTATCATATCTTTTGCATATGAGCTCGAATTCACACACAGTTTTCTGCTTTGTGATCGTATCGAAATTCCGGATGATAAGGAATTGGTTTGGTTGGATTCTAAGATCGTTGGATTTTGAGCCTTCGTTTGGATTTTTAATCCATTGAAAATTTAAGGTGAGTGTTTTAACCCACTTATGAATATGAAACCACCTTATGTTAGTTAAATTAAATTTATGATGTGATTAGAAATTTATTGATTGATGTTTGGTAATTTAATTGTCATTTAACTTTGATTTGAAATTATATTGAATTTGATTGCCATTTTAAATTAATATTGGAATTTAAATTGTTTGTTAAATACCTAATTGATGACCAGTTAATTGTTATGATTGATTGTTTGATTTGAATGATGATTGTGATGGATGCTTATTTGTTAACATTTTGGATGATTAGATGTATGTTTATTCATATATTGTTATCACACTAAAAGTTTCCGTAGTTTGCTGTTAGAAAAATCACTACAGGATGAAATGATATATACCCAAATGATTTTATAGATTAGGCAAAAATCATTATGCGTTGAAATGATAAACTCAAGCGATTTTATGGATTTTGAGTTTTACTGGGAATTGCGGGTTGAAATATTATATACCCGTAAATTTAAATTTATTACGGGTTGAAATGATATATATCTGTACCACTGGACCATAAGTAGAAAATTACATATGGACACCGGATTGGTTAAATTAAATGATTTTAAATCCTTAATTTTTGAATCCAGTTAAATGATATTATGAAATAAATTTTGAATCATATGAACTAAATTATTTTCAAAATCCAAGCTTTTAGAAGGTTGAAATTAAAATTGGTTTAAGTAAATTGTTTAAAGAATTTAAATTAAAATCTTAAAGTTGAATTTGAAATAAAATTGAAATTTATCAAAATTGAGTTATTGTAAACTTTTGAATATTTAAACTTTGAAACCTATTAAGTGGTTTAAATTTGTAGTTCAAATATGGATTTGAATCGATATAAATTGAAATAGTTTTAATGATAATTTGAGTTTAAACCTTTAGCCTTTTGGAGTGAAATCGTTGAACTGAAATTGATTTAAATTGAATTTTGAAACTAAAGTTTATTTGAATTGATTTGTGAAATTAAAAGAAACAATTCTAACTTGAAACTATTTTTGGTATAAACTCTTTTAATATACAAACTCTTTTAATATATAAACTATTTTTCTCATATAAAACATTTTAATATATTAATAATTTTTAATACATTAATAATTTTTATCTATAATGTATTTTAGTATATAAACTATTTTAAATATATAAACTGTTTTAATCTATATTTTATTTTAGTACATAAACTATTTTTAATACATAAACTATTTTAATTATATCTTATTTTAATACATAAACTATTTTTAATATATAAACTATTTTAATCTATAACCTATTTTTAATATATAAACTATTTTAATATGTATATATTATTTTAAATTTATAAGCAACTTTTAATATATATTTTAATGTATAAACTATTTTTAATGTATAACTATTCTAATATACAAACTAATTTCAATATTTAAATTGTTTAAAAGTTGGAAATGTTATGATCTATATTTAATCGATTTATATGCGAATATTTTGATATGATGGTTTAACATATTTTGTGGCTATGATTTTGAAACGAATACGATTTAAAGTGAATAATGATTTCGAAAGTGAATTTGATTTTGTAATGATTATGATTTAGAAGTAAATATGATTTTGAAGTAAGTAATGATTTCGAAAGTGATACGATTTTGAAGTAAATATGATATTTTGATATGAAGTATGAACTATTTGAAATATAAAAGAACCAACCGGTGTGAAATAAGCGTTTGACTGTCAAAGAGACCTAGATCGAATATTGTCATACTCTCTGCCAAAACGAAAACCACTTTAACAACTGTGCACGTGAGGGAGAATCCAGAACGAAGTAAGATGGTTTGGCGAACGCTTTTGCATGTGGTATGAACGCAACGCTGACCCCCTCGGGTCAGCTTGAAATGACTAAAACAGAAACTATACATGGGCCAAGTGAGGTCGCTCCTTCGATCAGACATGCTTCTTCGATACCATATCTGTTACTTTGTGATTGATTTGGTGGCCACATTCGATTTGATTATGCGAGTGTGTTTCGAGGTGGACGGTGGTAGCTGATATGCGTTACCACCAGCCCGGTTCTGTGAAATTATAGTATCATACTCTGGATATTGCCTTGTGTGTCTTGTCATATGCCTTATCGAGTCCACTACGAGTTTGGTTTGCATTGTACCTATGGAGTACTCCCTGAGTATCCCACCAGTTTGGTGGGGCTTACAGTATTTGTATAGACTAAGGTATTTATATAAAAATGTTTTAAGGGGAATATGAATAAAGTCTTAACGCTATTTTAATACTTTACTTTCCTATGGACATATTATAATAGCGTATTGTATTACATAATAAATAGTTTAACAGATCCTTACAAGATGGAAATCCCGAATATCTATTAAGTTATTGCACATACATTATACACTGGATAGAAGATGTAAAATCCCATAAACATTTCTGAAGCTGTTACACTCGTATTTTTTACTGTTGATTTAACTTACATAAGATCTTTTAGTTCTGACTCGAGTGTTTTGTCTTTTCATTACGCTCGAGTCAGCCTGAGCTTTTCAGCGTATTAAAAACCATTTTACTTTGGAGGATGAAGATGGAGATTTGTATATTATTTATTATATTTATTCCACTGCATCATATTGTTCCGCTGCATTATTTATTTATTCCTGTTGTATGTATAACTCTGATATGTTGTAAAAGTGTAATCAAATGTTATTTGTAAAATAGCTTCATGAACTATTTATTTGATTATCATATTTTATCATCTCGCCGTGAGATTTTCGTGCATAGTTTTTCTTTCTTTTTTCTTATTTTTTTGTTTACCCCATTAACAATCCTCTCTTTTGAATGATTTAAGTTGGCATGTGTGATTTATTTAAATTAAAGTAGTTTCTTAATTTTAGTAATTACAAACACTCTAGCAAGGTCTACCCTCACAACAAAAGTGAGTATGAAACTAAATTGCTTTTTTTGGCCTCAATTCGTCAACAGATTAACTGTTGAAAAATTATTATATATATATATATATATATATATATATATATAGAGAGAGAGAGAGAGAGAGAGAGAACCAGCAAAAAAATCAGTATATAACTTATTATTTTCAAGTACCGAAGAAAGTTATTGCATCATGCTTATACGTATTTATACCCATTTTTCCGAAAGAGGGTAATGTTAAGAATTTTCCAGGATCACTACACAATTAGATTCAGAAGAGAAAGTAGTGAAGAAAGCAAACAAAATTAATTCCCCCAAAAACAAAATACTTTTATTGATTCAACCAAGAAAATACAAAAGAGACTTAAAATCGAGAAGAAATCTCAATCCCAAATATCCTACAAAATACTTTTCTAACACACCTAATTAATGGACCATATGCATATCCTTTTATAATAGTTCTGATTAAATGCGTTCTTTAATCAACCATTTTTATTTCCATCTTCCAAAAGAAATTCTTCCCACGTAGATAATTCTTTTCCTTTTTTAGTGCAATAAAAAAAGGCAATTAATTATCTTTAAAATCTGCACAATCCGTAAAAGTGGCAATGTATTTTAGCCACAAATACACCTCCATCAAAATATCCCCAAAATCTATTTTGATTTGGAAATATTGTATTACAAAATCCAACAATCTCCACATTGATACTATATTTCCAAAAACGTCTTTCTAAAATCCTAACAATATATCCAAGAAAACCAATGTCTCCACCTCAATGCTAAACCTTCCTCCAAACTATGCATGCCCGCCAATCGAACATGCACATAATCAACATATCAGAATTGCTTGTAATACTACAAAGACCTACAAGTAGGCTTTGTAGTTTTCCATTGTTGGCTTCACCTTGATTCAGACAAATTTGTCTCTCTGATTTCACTTGTATAAGAATTTGCAATTTTTAAGGTTTTTCCAAGCAATGAATAAATATTACTGTTTTTCCTCTTCGCGCGCAGCACCTCCTTGTTACCCTTCCAAACTCTAGTTACTCCACCTCGAGTTGAGAAGTTACAACCTTTCTCTTTCAGTTGTCCAACAGAAACAAGATTTCTTTTAATTTCCGAGATATACCTAACCCCTGTAAGCGTCACCAACCTTCCAGTATCCATCTTCAATATGACAGAACCTATGCCTTGAACTTGTAGATCTCCACCATTAGCAGACTTCACTTTGCATGCTTCCTCCTTATAATCAGTGAATGCTTCCCTTTGATTGCAAATGTGGAAACATGCAACAGAATCTAGCACCCACTCTCCTTCCATACTCATATCAACATAAAGAACATCATTGCTAATGCCAAAGTTTACCTCCTCATCACGGTCTACCTCCAGCTTATTTTGCTTCCTTTTTGAGTTTTCATCCTCTCTTAATTTATTGCAAAATTTCAGCTGATGGCCAGGTTTTTCACAGTAATAGCAAATGAAATCTCGATCCGTATTTGGTTTGAATGAGCGTCTTTCTCTCTTTGCAAATTGGACCTCTGCCAATGGATTTGTAGTTTTCTTTTCTTCAGTAGCCTTTCCTTCCGATGTATTTATCCTCCGCACCTCCTCATTCAGAAGGCTGGTAACCACAGTTTCCATGGAAATAACACCACTAGAATTTGAATTGTTCAATGCGACTACTAGAGTTTCCCAACTTTCAGGCAATGAGTTTATTAATATTAAAGCTTGAGTTTCGTCATCAACTTTGAAGCTTATCTCCGCCAATTGATTCACAATTGCTTGAAAGCTGCTGAGATGTTCACTAATCGATTCGCCTTCCTTTAGTTTTAGATTTACCAACTTTCTCATCAGGAATGCCTTATTTGTCGCAGAATTTTTTGCATAAATTCCTTCCAATTTCTTCCATATGCCAAAAGCAAAAGTTTCACAAGCAACAATATGAAACACAGAATTCTCCATAAAACACCGAATTGCTGCAGCTGCCTTCCTATCCAAAATTTCCCACATTGCCTCAGTTATTCCATTTGGCTTTTCCCCTTTGTTTTTCAAGGGTTGGTGAAGATCATTAAGATAGAGATAATCTTCCATTTTCGCCTTCCATAACCCCCAGTTCCTTCCATTAAGCTTTTCAATACTTATCTTCTCCATAGCCAAATACTCTTTCAAAAAATTTATGTAGTTGGCTCTGATACCAAATGTTAAGAATTTTTCAAGATCACTATACAATTAGATTCAGAAGAGAAAGTAGTGAAGAAAACAAACAAAATTAATTCCCCCAAAAACAAAATACTTTTATTGATTCAACCAAGAAAATACAAAAGAGACTTAAAATTGAGAAGAAATCTCAATCCCAAATATCCTACAAAATACTTTTCTAACACACCTAGTTAATGGACCATATGCATATCCTTTTATAATAGTTTTGATTAAATGCATTCTTTAATCAACCATTTTTATTTCCATCTTCCAAAAGAAATTCTTCCTAAGTAGATAATTCTTTTCCTTTTTAGTGCAATAAAAAGGACATTTAATTATCTTCAAAATCTGCACAATCCGTAAAAGTGGCAATGTATTTTAGCTACAAATCCACCTCCATCAAAATATCCCCAAAATCTATTTTGATTTGGAAATATTGTATTACAAAATCCAACAGGTAAAACATTGATCATTAATTCACAATATTACCTCTGTAGCTGGAGAACATTTTTCCCTTCCCTGCATTCTTGTGAAACTATCAAGTATTGAATTACAAAGTAATTGATCATGAAAATTAATCTGTAAGTAGGCCACAGAATAACAAAAAAAAGAAAGATGTATTGGTCTTGATTAACAAAAAGTAAAGTTTATTCTGACACAACTAACTATTATAGCCAGTTTTACACACATTTTGCGACGCCAATAATCAGGGGAATATGGTTAGAAATGTCTAGGAAAAGTAGTGTAATCAAGAACCGTGTCAAAAATAAATGTACACATCAACTTAATAATGGAGAGAAAATGGTTGGAGCATTGTTACATACCTTCAAAGACTGACAACAAGTTGAAGAACAAGGGCTTCTGGAGATCTGGAGATGTAGCTGTAGAATTTCTAAAGGTCGAGGAAGATGGAGGGTTGATGTAGCTCGTGAGAGGTTGAATCGATGGCGGAGCTGTGGCTCGAGGTCTCAGTGTGCGTATTCTAGAGATCGGCGATGGATTTGTGAGAGAGGAAGAAGAGTTTGATTATTAATTAAATGTGGGATAGAGTATGTGGAGGAGATGGTAGATGTTGAGCGATTTACGAGGGAGGCGGCGTATTTTTATTTTCCCGCTTACGCTTTGCCGCTGCTTCCTGTACATTCTTAAGCAGCGTTTAAGGAATTGTTTCTTTTTTTTTTAATTATCTACCCATAGAAACGTAGCTTTTTTACTTAAACAACGCGCCATATTGCTGCGAATAATTTTTTTTTTTTTTTTTGTAGTGATTGCTTTCTTTCTGCTTTTGATTGGCTTTTGATTTCATTTTTCAGTTTTTCTAAACTTTCTTGTTTGAGAATTTGTTTGCTTCTTTGTTGAAAGCTTGTTGCAACCAGAAATCAGATTAATTTCTTGATATGGCACCTATTTTTTCATAAGCAAATTCAATAACAACTCAAATGATGAGTGTTCATCTGATGAGTTATCAAGATTTTAGATGATGACAATGCTTTGATGATATCTTGACTTGGGTGCTCTGTTCTTGCGACTGATACCCAGAGTTTTGATGCAGACGTGGTTAGGCCAAGTGATGCACTGATACCATGTTGATGATTTGATAATATTGATTTCAGTTTTGAATTGAAAAGCAAAATGTAATTCTCTGATATAATTGAAACTGAATAATGATTTACTGAGAGATTTTCAATATTACATAACATGTCAGTTGCTTTTATATATGCAACTTTTTTTTTTGAAAAACCAAAAGAACATGGCAGACCGGTAAACTTCTGAGAATGGTACAGTAACGTCGTGCGTTGATCCAAGTCTCGATACCCTCGGGTAAATTTATATAGGATAGGAAAACGCCTGTTAAGAATCGAATTTGGGTCTTTTTACCAAAACTCAAACCCCTTTCCACTGCACTGCACCCGCGGACTGTTATATGTGCAACTTATAGTAGTTGGGCTGAAAGAGGAGGCCCATGTGTCCACTATCTCATACCCGAAAGATTGCAAGCTTTATACTTCCTCGGTATACTCATACAATTCATTTCTAACAGTATGATCATGAAAATGAATAAGAGGATAAGCAAAACAAAGACTCCGTTTACCGAAATGTTATTCCTATACCTCAAACTTCCAAAAGTAGACATCATCTAGGTAAGGCTGTAATCTGCTACAACCAAGAAAGATTGGCAAATGACATCACATTCATGAGGATAAAATCATACAGTATATTGTTTACTATGCAAAGTACAGAAAACAAGAAATAAGATCAGGGTTCTTTTTCCCTATAACTAGCCAGAATTATAAAATCAAACTTACAATTGCATGTGTGTTCATTGTAGCTGATACTTGCATTACCAAAGAGTACCATTTCTACCACAAGGTTCCTCCATGGCTTCATCTTTCACAGCACCCTCAATGGTTAGTTTATTATATCAATTATTATAGAAAATGTTTTCTTTTATATTTTAACTTTGATAACTTAACTGCAGATAATGGAAGAAGAAAGACAGTTTGAAGCAGAAGTAGCGGAAGTGCAAGCATGGTGGAGCACAGAGAGGTTCAGACTAACCCGCCGCCCTTACACTGCACATGACGTCGTATCTCTTCGTGGAACTCTACGTCAATCATATGCCTCAAACAAACTAGCAAAAAAGTTATGGAGAACTCTCAAAACTCACCAGACTAGCTAACGGAACAGCTTGTAGAACATTTGGTGCACTAAACCCAGTCCAAGTCACAATGATGGCGAAGCACCTAGACACAGCCTATGTATGGCAATGTTCTTCAACTCATACATCGACTAATGAACCAGGACCTGACCTAGCTGACTATCCATACGACACGGTTCCTAACAAAGTAGAGCATTTGTTTTTTGCACAGCAGTACCATGACAGGAAGCAGAGGGAAGCACGGATGTCGATGAGTAGAGAGGAGAGGTCAAGAACTCCATATGTGGATTACTTGAATCCCATCATTGCTGATGGAGATACTGGTTTTGGTGGAGCTACAGCGACATTGAAGCTTGCTAAGTTGTTTGTGGAAAGGGGTGCTGCAGGAGTTCATATTGAGGATCAGTCTTCTGTCACTAAGAAGTGTGGACATATGGCTTGGAAAGTTCTTGTTTCGGTCAGCGAACATATAAATATATTGGTTGCAGCCAGATTGCAGTTTGATGTTATGGGGGTTGAGACTGTGCTTGTGGCTAGAACTGATGCGGTTGCTACAACTTTGATTCAAAATAATGTTGATTCTAGGGATCATCAATTCATACTAGGTGAGATATATTGACCTTTTTAAACCATTCCAACATAAAGATGGATATTCAATTTAAGACTATTAAGGCAGAGCTAAAAGCTATGGTGCATGAATACTAACGTAAAGATTTTTAGATTATTGAACAGAAAAGACCACACCGCGCTTCAAGGGTATGTACCGTTTTTACCAATGTTAGAGGCATTTTAGTCGTTTCTCTATAATAACACGTTCAGTTTCCTCGTAACTTTTTTGTCAACGCCATCTCATAATACTTTTTTGTCAACGCCAGGTGCAACAAACCCTGCACTCAAAGGTAAAAGCCTAGCAACTTTATTAACCCAAGCAATGGCAGCCGGAAAGACAGGGAACGAACTTCAGGCAATTGAAGATGGACGGCTTGAAGCAGCAAATCTCAAATCTTTCTCAGATTGCGTGAAGGAAGTAATCTTAAAACTTAACATAAATGGAGATGACAAACAGAGAAGACTAAATGAATGGACAAATCTATAGAGCTATGAGAAATGCTTATCCATTGAACAAGGAAGGGAAATAGCCGAAAGATTAGGGCTAAACAATTTATTCTGGGACTGGGATTTGCCAAGAACCAGAGAAGGATTTTATAGGTTTCAAGGTTAAGTAATGGCAGCAGTGGTTAGAGGCTGGGCATTCGCGAACCATGCAGATATAATTTGGATGGAAACATCAAGTCCAGATTTGGTCGAATGTGTTGTGAAAAAATGTCAGCGCTTTGCGGAAGCTTATACCAATGGATCCTTGTCACCCAAATCACAAAGAGATAACTTGAATTAAAAATAAAACGGAATTGAATTAAAAGCAATAAGACAAAATATTCCACCCAACCACCCACTTTATTGATTCACCAAAATTTTTGTTTACAATTAATAGAACAAAACTAAAATAAACATAATACCATTGAATCAATAACCAAATTGAGAAAGAAAGCAAATATCTATATGGCTAAAATTGTTGGAAAAGAAAAACAAAGATGGAGAACAAGGAATTAGCAAATAGATTTTCCACCATGCATTTACCCTCTCTTCTAATCTCTATTTATATAATCAATTACTTAATGCTCAAGTTAACATTAGATAGCAAAAAATAATTTGATTAGCCAATTAGAGAAAGAAATAAACATATTAAATATGCCTATTAATTAAGGGAAACAAAATCTTCTCTTTCTTTATTTTGCATATTTCTTTCCCTCTATTTGTGATTTTGTATCACCAAAATTTAACACTCCACCTTGATGCAAAATCACATATCTCCAACATATCAAACATGCCATATCTAGATCTATCACAACTCCCTATATCTCAATCATACCAAATTACAAAACTCTACCACCGACTGCAAATGATGCATCTCCCACATGAGGTGCACCACACAAATCCGGTCTAAAAAACGTTTGTAATACCACAAATATCTCCGTCTTATCTCTGTGGATTTTGCAACTCGACATCCGTCTATCACTCGATCTGAGCTCATTACCTGATCACTATCGATCCCCCGAGCATCATCAACATGAAGACCCCTGTCTAAAATATGATCCTCAATGCTAGAATCATAAGCAGTGACCACATTAACCTCTCCACCTTGTTGTGGACTAGGTTCTTCAACCGTCCCTCGCTTTCCATAATCGACTACAGAACCAACCAAGCTATAAAGGTTTCCTTCTTCCAATACTCCTCTCATCCTTACACGACCACCTTTCTTCACTCTCAAAACTCCACCTTGAGTCTCATAAGTGCAACCACGGCGATCCAACTGACCGAGAGAAATAAGATTATGTGAACAAGTGGGTACATGTCTCACTCCAGAGACATCTCTAACCACACCATCATGCATACGAAACCGGATAGATCCAATACCACAAATCGGTAGCTCTTCTCCATTGGTTGTCCTAATCATGTCGACAATCTTCTCATAAGAAGAAAAACAATTCACATCTCTACAAATGTGAAAACTGGCTGCCGAATCCATCTTCCAAGGCTTATTTTCACTAAAGAGGACATCATAAGAAGCATCACTATCGGTACCTTCAGCAAAAGCTGCATGTGCATCACTACTAGTATCACCGTGCGCGGCCTTTTTCTGATCTCTTTTATAAGCATAACACTTGCTGCGTATGTGACCTTTCCTATTACAATAATGACAAGTGATAACACATTTACCATTAGCATCCTTCTTCTTCCAAATTGTATCTTTCTTCGAGTCCCTTGCCACTATAGCATCACTTTGAATTGATTTCATACCTGACTCTTTTCTTCTAAGCTCCTCGTTCAAAAGACTGCTTCGAACAGTTTCCAAAGAGATAGTTCCATTAGCATTGGAATTACTCAATGAAACAACCAAAGTTTCCCAACTTTCTGAAAGCGAACTCATCGATAAAAGAGTCTGTAACTCATCATCAAAATTGACCTTCATATTTGCCAATTGATTTATTACATCCTGAAATTCATTCAAATGCTCTGCAACAGACTTCTCTTCATCTAATCTCAGTTGTACCAACTTTTGAACCAGAAAAGCCTTGCTAGTAGCACTCTTTGACTCATACAAAGATACCAACTTGTCCCACAAAGCCTTTTCGGATTCACAACTAGCCACATGATGGAAAACTGAATCATCAAGATATTGGCGAATCAAAGCAATCGCCTTCTTATCCATCTTCTTCCATTTTTCCTCATCTACATCAGAGGGCTTCTATCCATCCCCATCAATCGGATCATGAAGATCATTGACGTACAGAACATCCTCCATCTTAGGCTTCCAAATGCCCCAAATTTTTCCATCCAAAATAGCCATCTTCGAAAACGAAATCATATCCGACATCAATAATTTTTCAATCCAAAATTACTCTAAGTTTTGCGATGATCTGTGCTCTGATACCAATCTGTTGTGAAAAAATGGCAGTGCTTTGCGGAAGCTTATATCAATGGATCTTTATCACCCAAATCACAAAGAGATAACTTGGATTAAAAATAAGACGGAATTGAAATTAAAAGCAATAAGATAAGATATTCCACCCAACCACCCACTTTATTGATTCACCAAAATTTTTGTTTACAATTAATAGAACAAAGCTAAAATAAACAAAATACCATTGAATCAATAACCAAATTGAGAAAGGGAGCAAATATCTATATGGCTAAAATTGTTGGAGAAGAAGAACAAAAATGGAGAATAGGGAATTAGCAAATAGATTTTCCACCATACATTTACCCTCTCTTCTAGTCTCTATTTATATAATCAATTACTTAATGCTCGAGTTAACATTAGATGGCAAAAAATAATTTGATTAGCCAATTAGAGACAGAAATAAACATACTAAATATGCCTATTAATTAGGGGAAACAAAATCTTCTCTTTCTTTATTTTGCATATTTCTTTCCCTCTATTTGTGATTTTGTATCACCAAAATTTAACAGAATGCACACAGTTTGCTGACGGAGTGAAGTCAATGCAACCAGAGACTATGTTGGCGTATAACTTGTCACCTTCATTTAATTGGGATGCATCCGGAATGTCAGATGAACAAATGTGTAGTTTTATTCCAAGAATCGCAAAGCTAGGATTTTGTTGGCAGTTTATAACATTAGCAGGGTTTCATGCTGATGCCTTGGTTATCGATACGTTCGCAAGAGATTATGCAAGGTGAGGAATAGAAAGGGAGGAAAGGAATAACAGAGTTGATACATTGGCACATCAGAAATGGTCAGGAGAAAATTACAATGACCGAGTTTTGAAAACTGTTCAAGGCGGGATTTCTTCAACTGCGGCTATGGGTAAAGGTACGTTCAATTGATTTACACCATAAGCTATTTTATAGATTATTTACATATACATAATGTGCTTGTATGATTAACATAGGAGTGATTGATTTACATATACATAATGTGTTTGTATGATTAACATAGGAGTGACTGAGGAACAATTAAATTAAGGAAACATGGACAAGTGGTGCAGGAATGAACCTGAATCGCAGCGGAGATATTGTACTGGCCAAATCGAGGTATTAAGGAAAACTCTACGACAAGAAAGAAGGTGTCAGATACAATGAAGACATGTTTTAAGTTTGATGCAACCTAATAATAATGTAATACCAAGGTTGTGTTATCAGTATTCAACCAAGTTTCAATATCCCCATCAAAGGGCTAATTGAGCTTGTATTGTGATTTTGTTAGTATATCCATTTTTTTCTTTGTTAAAGTTTATGCTGGGATGTATACCAGTTCATTTATATACCAAGGTTCCACATTCCATCCGGTGTGTGAGCCAGAACAGGCCCGGTTCCGGCGATGACCGGAACCGAATCGTCGAAAAAAAAACCCTTCCGTCATCAGAAGAAAAAAAACTGTCAAAAAGAATCATCAGTAAAAAACATTAAAGTAAAAACTAAAAAAACAACTTTAAATCATATCATTCATAAATCAAGAATCTTAGCAGGCTTGAATTTCAATCAATTCAAGTTTAACATTTTGCTCAAAAAATCAGACAATAAATCACGGCCTCAACTTTCAAACTTGCAAAGGAATAAAATATTTGGCTATAAAAAGCATAACAACCTCATAACAATACACAAAAACTCACCGATTCGAAGCCATGAGGAATCGAAATTTACTCTGGAAGAAGGTATTTGACTTTGGAATTCGCAATCGTATGGAAAGCTTCGATCAAATTAAGTGCGCGACTTGAAGCAGGTATGCATTTCTTTTATCTTTTCCCTTTTTCGCTTCTGGACTTTGAAGTCTGGAAACATGAATTGAATAGGCGGCTTCGAGAGGTAAAAACTTAGGGCAAATGATTTGGAGATGAGTAATAAAGTGGGTTGGTAAATTTTGGTTAATTGGCTGTTGGATTATTAATTGGCTGTTTAACAATTACCTAGCCTTTAGAATTAGGTTAGTGGACAATTACTTTAAATATAATTTATGTTATATAATTTTTATTAACAAATTTATGTTATATAATTGAAGTTGATATTAACAAATTTATGTTATATAATTTGTATAATTTTTGTTTCTTATTTAGGTGCTTGAATATGACAAATCGTGATATTGTCTGGAATTACTGTATGATAGTTGGTATCAATAAAAAGAAAACGAAGTGCAATTATTGCCATAAAAAAAAATTCTGGTGGAGGTGTAACACGTATGAAAGAACATTTGACCGCAATAGCTGGCGATGTTGCACCATGTCCAAACGTTCCTAAAGAAGTCAGAAAACTGATACGGGAACATCTAATCAAAAAGAGATACGAGCGAAGCCAGGGGCAGCTTGAAAAATAACGCGTGCAAGAGGAATTGATGAGCATGTCCGAACAACAAAATTCAGATGTTGGAAGTGATGGAAATGAAGATGATAGAGATATTTAACATGCCTTTCAAGCAAGTAAAAAATCTTATATTAGTGATGAAAGACGACGTTCAGGCGTAGGATCCAGCGGAGTAAAGCGCACCGATCGTTCTAAATTCTTAAGAGTAGATAATGATTTTGAGATATGTGCAGCTTTCAGGATAGATTCATATGTTCAAACACGAGGAGGTAGATCTCAACATTCAATTAAAACTACAATAAAGGCATCAAAGATGCCAAAAAACATATAGGACGTGCAATATTTAAATTTTTTTATTTTAATCATATTGCTCAATGCTGCATGTAGTCCTTATTATCAAACAATGGTTGATGTCATTGTAGAAGCTGGTTCTGGAGTTAAAGCACCCACTGTAGGGGAACTTTCGAAAACTTATTTAGATTTAGAGTGTGTTGAAATCAAACAACATATTGATACTTACTCCAAATTTTGGGATGAGTATGGTTGCACATTGATATGCGATGGTTGAAGCATACATAATAGAAGAAAAATCATAAATTTTCTTGTGTACTCCACTCAAGGAATCCTCTTTCTTAAATCTGTAGACGCCACTGACAAATTTCAAAGTGCTGAGTATATTTGTGGTCTAATGGATAATGTCTAATTTTATTGGAGATGATAGAATTGTGCAAATAGTAACTGACAATGAAGCAAATTATAAAGATGCTGGTCAATTACTAATGGAAAAAAGAAGACAACTATATTGGACACCATGTGCAACACAATGCATCGATTTGATTTTAGAGGATATTTCAAAAGAAACTGAGGTAAAAATTATTATATCAAATTGCTAGTCAATAATAGGATTCATATACAATCATATTGGCTACTTACAATAATGAGAAAAGTAACAAACAACAAAGAATTAATTCAACCAGCCATAACCAGGTTTACTACTCACTTTGTAGCATTAGAATCCATATACACACATAAAGAGAATTTGAGAAGGATGATCTATTCGAGTGAGTGGAGTGCAAAGATTCCAAAACTCGGTCCTAAAGACAAAAAAATAGCAATTGTGACGTCCCACCTCTATACTCACGCTAGCCAAGGACACTACGGAGTAATGCCGTCAACTAGCACGAAAAATAAGGCTGTTGAGGAGCGACCATCCGTGTAATTGCTTTGTGCGAGCACCGATATGTCAGATAGTGTAACATGCATTTCATTTCAAGAGGAAATCCGACATACCGATACAAACTCAAAACTACTACACGGTGGCTATAATATCTTCGGAAACAAATATAGAAATAAGCATAACACAAATTAGTCACAGAAGTTCATATCTCTAAGGCGGAAACAGATATGAATATAACACATGAAAGTATGTACATCAGAGTAGTGGTCAAATAAGATCCACGATATCACAAAAGAATAGATGCAAGTGCAACATCAAAGAGTATGAATACATCAAGGAGTCTCTATCTCGAATGTATAACAACAAAAACTACCAATCTAATGTAGTTAGACAAAAGTCAGATAATGATGATCCCAGATAAGGAGTCCAGCAGAAGCACCTGTAACATCTCGGTCTGACCCGAGTATTATTTGAGAAGAAAATAATAAACGGAATAGTCTAGCTATAAATATCAGATAAAATGAGATAGGGTAATAGATGCGATTAAAACGTATGATAACAAAAATATCATACTATAAAAAGTATACATTAACTATCAACAAAAATCATATAATAGCACAAGAAATCTCAAAGCACTAAAAAGAATGTCATATTCTTTATATTATTCACCGAACCACAAATATTGACAATCATATCAATGTCAATCGGAAAAGTTAGTGAAATACAAATTCACCAATGCACAAAAATTGATAAAGCTTATCAATGCAAATCACGAAAATTGGTGAAATGCAAAGTCTAGAAATCATCAAAAGAAATCCAAAAATCACAAAAAGGGGGGAAAGAGGCCTATCAAAAAATGGGAGCATTAATACTCACCAACACGTGTATCACAAAACGGAACGCTATTCCATGGTCGCTAACCATCAAGTTCGAGCCGAAGCTCCATAAAAACGGCCCGAAGACCTTTGAGCCGAAGCTCCATAAAAACGATCCGAAGACCATGGGTCGCTACCCCACTAAGCCGAAGCTCCACTAAAAACGGGTTTAGTCTCCCTCACAGACAAAGAGACATCGCACATTGCTAGTCTAAATCACAAAATGATCATCATTGATCGATAAGCGTAAACTACACTAAGCTAGTAAATAAATGAGTTTAGCTTCATGTCCCATAACCACTGGCTTAACTTAATTATTTACGACCAAATTGTAGACTTCCACTCGAGAATAAGTGCCAATTACACTAAGCTAGTAAATATATGAGTTTAGCTTCATGTCCCATAACCACTAGCTTAACTTAAATATTTACGAACAAATTGTAGATTTCCACTCGAAAATAGTCACAAGAGGTTCAATCGAACAAGTCCAAGAATTAACCGACGAAGTAAACGCAAGCATTTCATACCACTTGTTTTGCTAATTCGTTTAATTAGATTCCTCATACGAATGAGGTAAATGTTTGTATATACTAGTAGATTGGAAAACGGTTTAAAAACGAGCTTTGTATTAAGATAGTGTTGAAATTGTTTTGATGAAAGAGTTTGAATATTTACTACTAGTATAGAAAACCTTTATATTTTTAAAGTGACAAATCACAGAAATGAATGTAGAAACAATCAATCGCTAGAGATTCACATTCGAAGGCGTGAATCAAAACCATAAAAATCGATATCAAATCCATCAAATGGATATTCTCAAAAATTCCGAAAAGAAGTCATCAAAGTCGATAATAAATGATAACAACAAAAGGAAAACATCACGAATCGATTAAATTTGGAAACTCAAGCTAAATAGGCAAAATAGGCAAAAACAAGCAGATCAGACGTCTGAAGGGTAGGATTCAGACGTCTGAATCTGGAAAATAAAATAATTTCCAGAACATGATTCAGACGTCTGAACCATATATTTCAGACGTCTGAAAATAGCTATTTTAGCCTATTTTCTTTCTGGTTCAATCCGAACCAATTCAGACGTCTGGAAATATTGATTCAGACGTCTGAATCTGGGAATAGGAATTTTCCTAGTATAATATTCAGACGTCTGAATCCTACGTTTCAAACGTCTGAAACTGAAGTTCAGGGCATTCCCTGAACCTAGGCCAAAAATGGCCAAACGATTACCGGAAGCGATCGGACGAGCAACAACGACTAAGGATTTATGCCAAGCGACAACCCATCCTTAAAGGCTCTTCGATACGCCTCGAATATCAATGTCCAAATATCCATATAAGGATTTTCATAAATTTTGCTTTCAAAACACAAAAAATTGGAATATTCACCAAAGAAATCCAAATCAAAAGCAAATGCACATGAATAAGTGTTAGGAATTCATACCTAACAATAAGGATAGATATAGACATAGATGTGAGATAAAAAATCTCACCTTTTTCACAAAAACAAGGATGAAGAAGCTGTAGAGCAAGGCAAGAACAATCACTCTTCAATTCTTACACAAGAAGCTTGAATCTAAGCTTAAAAAAGAAACATTTCCTAAGTTAAGGTTTAGGAATTTCTGAAATTAAAGGGAGAATGAGTTGGAGAGGAAGAAGAGAATGTCTACCGATAGCTTCTCTTGAATTATGGAGCTAGAACTTGAATTTGCAAAGAACCTAGGGCTTAGGATTTTAGTTTCCAATCTCTTCCTCCATTTTTGATGAAGCTTGAGGGTTAGGAAATGAAAGTGAAGTAATGAAGAGAAGAGGATGGTGAAGTAATGATATAAGATGAGTTGGGTTAGTGGGCTGAACCCAAACCCAAACCCAAAGCCCTAAGTGAAAAATAACAAAATTCACTCAACTCAAAACATAACGATGTTTATACTCAAAAAGGTCACAAACACCATTTTAAACTCAATGGAAGTGTCCTCGAGTTCAAATTCGACTATTTGTAAAAAGTAGCTTTCCGGATTATAATCCGACTAACGATGCTGTATTTAAATATACAATCGCTAAATATGTAGGTTGTTACAGCAATTCTTGTCTATAACTTCATTCATAGTGATAAAATTTGGGCTAACATTGCTGTTATTATTTTCGTATTTGGTCCACTTGTTGAATTTTTAAGAATGGTGGACAATGATGATAAAGCAGAGGTGGGATATTTGTACGAAGCAATGGATCGAGCGAAGGAATTAATTAAGAAAAATGTTGGTTCAAGACAATATCAAAGATGGTGGAATATAATCGATAAAAGATGAAAAAGACAGTTGTATCGACCTACTCATGCAGCAAGTAATTCTTTTAGCTATTACACAATTATACGAATGCATATCATGTCAATACCTTCTTTTAACCATTTAATTCTTTTAGGTTATTTTCTCAATCCCCATATTCAATATGGAGATAAAACAACAAATGATGATGAAATTTTAAATGGATGGACAAACATTCTTGAAAGAATGGTACCAGATATTGCTACACAAATTGAATTTTGAAAGAGGTAATAAAACATAATACTCAACTACTTATGATTCTTTTTCCAATTATGACATGTCTATTAATAAATGTTGTGTAGGTGGAAAAATACAGAATAAAAATTGATGTGTTTGGTTCTGCAAAAGAAAAACAAGCAGTTAAGTCATGTCTTCCCGCTATGTGGTGGTCAATAATTGGCAGAGAAGCTGCTCCAAATTTAACACATATAGCAATGCGCATTCTGTGAAAAATGCGGAATACGGATCTTAAGGCTAGAATTAACACTAGAGGGGGTGAATAGTGTTCAAAGGAATTACTATATCTTTTTGAGTTTATATTAATCTGAAAACAAATGTATGCAATATTCAGACACAAATATGATCACAGAATCAAAATCAGATGCAGAAATAAAGTAAAAGTAGTAAAGGAAAGAACACACTGGATTTTATACTGATTCGGAGTTACCTTACATCCTGTCCTGCAAACAAGTACGGATTTCCTTTCAAAAGAAATTGTACAATTACACCCTCGATTTCAAGGCCACGAAGCACACCACTCCAGATTCACAATCATTTGGGTAGAGATACTTGATTTCAGGGGCAACAAGTTCACCCAATTGATTTCCAAGGCTACAATCACACCTTTTCTCACTTGATTGATTTCCAAGGCTACAATCATACCTTTTCTCACTTGATTGATTTCTAAGGCTACAATCACACCTTTTCTCACTTGATTGATTTCCAAGGCTACAATCATACCTTTTCTCACTTGATTGACTTTCAAGGCTACAATCACACCTTTTCTCACTTGATTGATTACAAAGAAGTCTATAACTCTGAATAGCACTGAGATCTTGTTGAGATAGTGATAGAAAATCAAAACAAAAATGATCTAATTAGATTCAATGTTGATTTCGGCAGAGTAATGGTAAGAATGTGTATAAAGAAATGTGGAAGAAGAAGAGAAGTGAAAACTAGAAAAATATGATTACAAATTCGTTCAAAACCACCCCTATTTATAGTAGAACAACAGCCATGTCCATTCGTGAAAGGATATGGCGAATAGACACTTCTTTGAAATTCAAATTTTTGAAATAAACTTCTACCATGTCGACATGGGGTACTTGAGGATGTCGACATGCCAAAGGAAATTTTGGTGATTTTATTTTCTTTGAAAATAACTTCTATCTTATATTAAAACTATTTTAAACTTTATAAATATACTTAACTATAGTTAAAATACATAAGTAAATATAGAGAATAATATTTGGTATATATATAAAATTTTACTATAATTTTATATTTAAATCTAAGTGTAAATAATAAAAGTTAAATAAATATATTATAATTAAAAGATAGTTTAAAAACCAAAGATAATTTTATTTTTAAAATAAAGATTATTTTTTAGGCTAAAATTATTTAAAACCAGGATAGATGTTTTTGATCTTTTTAAAAGGAAGATTCTGAAATCATTTTGAAAACAATATAATTTTTTTAAATCATTTTGAATAAAAGTTAGTGGATACAAAACAATGTTCCACTAGATTTTTCATAGATTCCATCCTACTTAGGGTTCCATCCCTTTAACGGGCTTGAAGTGGATTTCATTCCACGAATAAATTGGATTTCAAGATGCCAGTGCTTTTCTAAGAGTTTTAACATAATTCCTAATTAAATTACTTATTATTGGAATCTTGAACTCTTGATAATCTTGATACTCATAAGTCTTCAATCTTGATATCTTCAGTCTTGAATATCTATACTGTACAGTCTTCATTCTGGGTGCCTGCATGGTTAAATCCTGTATATACATATATATCTAAACTATAATGTTAGTATTTATATTTTATAATCTTACTCTAAGGTTGTTGTCATCAAAACCATCATTTCAAGGACTAACAATCTCCCCCTTTTTGATGTTGACAGCCTTTGTTTATAAAATATTACTTATATCCTAATAACTCCCCCTAAAACTAATAACTCCCCCTTAACCTATGCCTATTTTATACTTCTCCCCCTTTGTCATCAATAAAAACTAACTCGAAACTATATAACTCCCTTTAATCTAATACTATGATTATAATGATAGTGTTATCATAAATAATCAACACTGAATTCTAAAATTAAAATTTAGTCCTAAACTACTAACTTTCCTAACTAAGAATCAATACAAGATAATATTTAATATAAGAACACAATCATTTATTAATTATATTGTTATATGTACATTTGCGTAGAGAACGTAGATAAAAACATACAACAATAAGAAAGAACGAAAAGAAACTAATGCGTGTCCTTGAAAATGGGAGATATATGAACTGAACAATTTTAATAGTGGAAACAGACATTTCAACGTTGTTCGACAAGATTTCCATCTTTGTCAAAGCACACTTCGCCAACGCAAACGACTTTGTCGTTATCTTCAGCGTACTCTTCTTCCATGGAGGCTTCTTCTTCTTCCTCGTTGTCATGTTGCACTTGATCTCCTGAAGACTCTTCATCAATCAAGATCGGATTAGCATGATTGTCCATTAGAAACTTTTGCAAATTTCTAAGGATTTTGCCTTGCCATCCTTGTTCTTCCGCCATTCTAAGTTCCACCACTTGAATTTCAGTCATTAGTTACAGTGCATCCTTCAAAGAATCCTCCATTTTTATTACTCTTGTAAGCGTAGTTCGTTGAAAAGGTACAGAAGAAGGAGAAGGGAACGAAAAGTTTGAATTTTTTGTTTGATTTGTAAGAGGAGGCCATAGTTTTATTGATTTCAGAAGTTAGAACAGAAAGGAAACAGAAAGAATGATAAAAATTTTGAAAATAAGAAAAATATATAACCACTTATTTGAATTTTGGTGGGAAAATTTTCAAAAATAAAAAATCGTTATATGTCGACATGGTATAGGGGGATGTCGACATGGTGCTTGAAATTTTTACTATTTGATTTATTTTGATTTAATTTTTAATTATACGTTGTTATTTATATTTTATATTTTAGTTATTGAACAAATACCTAATTCTCTTCTTAATTTTGTAAATATAGATTCATTTAATGGTTTTGTTAAGATATCAGCAATTTGATTCTCAGAATTGATATAATCGAGAGTAATTACTTCCTTACTTATATTATCTCTGATAAAATGGTGTCTGATATCAATATGTTTAGTTCGAGCATGATGGATAGTATTTTTGGATAAATTTATTGCACTAGTATTATCACAATAAATTGGTGATTTTGAAATATTTATACCAAATCTTTTAAAGTTTGTTGCATATATATTACTTGAGAACATACTAAAGCAGTAGAAATATACTCTGCTTTGGTTGTTGATAAAGAAACTGTGTTTTGCTTTTTACAAAACCAGGAAATCAGAGAATGCCCCAAAAAGTGACAAGTTCCACTTGTACCTTTTCGGTCTGATTTGCAACCAGCATAATCAGCATCACAGTAAGATATTAAGTTAAAAGATTCATTTTTAGGATAAAATAAGCCATAATCAGAGGCGTGTTTAACATATCTTCTGATACGTTTCACGGCTTTTAAGTGGGTCTCTTTACGTTGGGATTGATATCTTGCACAGAGACAAACATTATGCATGATATCAGGTCCACTAGCAGTGATATAGAGAAGTGATCCAATCATTCCTCTATATAATTTTTGATCTACATCTTTCGAGAGATCTTCTTTACTTAGGTACTCATTGGTTGCTATGGGAGTGGGTTTTCCACTTGCAGTAGGCAAACTAAATTTACTAACTAGGTCTTTAGCATATTTTTCTTGACTAATAAAGATACCATTATCTAATTGCTTTATTTGTAATCCTAGAAAGAAGTTTAATTCATCCATATGACTCATCTCAAACTCTTTTGTCGTTATTTCAGAAAATTCTTAATTCATTTCAAAATTAGTTGATCCAAAAATGATATCATCTACGTAGACTTGTACAAGTTGAATATCATTTTTTCTTCTTTTAATAAAAAGAGTATTATCTACTTTACCAATTTCAAAATTTGATTGTAATAAGTAAGATCTTAATCTATCATACCAGGCTCTAAGAGCTTGTTTTAGACTATATAGAGCTTTCTTAAGTTTGTAAACATGATTTGGTAATTTTTCATTTTCAAAAAGTGGTGGTTGTTCAACATATACTTCCTCTTTTACAAATCCATTTAAAAAGACACTTTTAACATCCATTTGATATAATTTGAAATTATTATGATTTGCGAAAGCAAGTAGAATCCTAATGGCTTCTAATCTTGCTACGGGAGCAAAGGTTTCACCAAAATCTATTCCTTCTTCTTGACAATAATCTTGAGCGACTAGTGGGCTTTATTTCTAACAACCTCTCCTAGTTCATTCATTTTATTTTTATAAACCCATTTAGTTCCAATTATAGTTTTATTTTCAGGTGTAGGAACAAGTTCCCAAACATCATTTCTAGTAAATTGATTTAGTTCTTCTTGCATAGCCAAAATCCATGAATCATCAGTTGATGCTTCTTTTGGATTTTTGGGTTCAATAGATGGTATAAAGGCTACATTGCTCATTTTACTTAGTTGATTTCTAGTTTTAACAACAGGTTGCATATCTCCTAGTATATTTTCTATAGGATGATCTTTTAAAAGTTTAGTCTTTTTATTAGGATGATTAATTTCATTATTAGTTTCAGTTGACTCTTGGTTTTGAGTGATTAAATCATCTTCATCATTTGTATCTTCAAAATTTTTGTGATTTTCATCGAATGAAACATGCATTGTTTCTTAGAGGGTGTTAGTTCTTAAATTAAACACTCTGTACACTTTACTTCTATTAGAATATCCGATAAAGATACCTTTGTCGGATTTAGGATCAAATTTATCTAAGTTACTTTTGTATTTAAAATAAAACATTTACTTTCAAAAATTCTAAAATAAGATACCTTAGGTTTCTTTCAGTGAAGAAGTTCATAAGATGTCTTATCAGTTAAAGATCTAATTAAAATTCTATTTAAAATATAACAGGCGGTAGCAACTGCTTCTGCCCAAAAATACTTTGGTAATTTAATATCTGAAAGCATAGTTCTCGCATACTCTTGAATCGTCCTATTTTTACGTTCTACTACCCCGTTTTTTTATAGAGTTCTTGGAAATGAAAAATTGTGAGTTATTCCCTTTTTATAGTAGAATTCCTCAAACTTTTCATTTTCAAATTCACCACCGTGATCACTAGGAAGGTTATAATTTTTAGAGAAGTTGATTTTGAATCCTTTTTGTAAAATTCTTAAAACATTCAAAAGTATCACTTTTATGTTTTAAAAATATTATCCAAGTAAAACTAGAATAATCATCTACAATTACAAAAACGTATTTACTATAATTTATTGACAGAATTTGAGATAGACCAAATAAATCAAGGTGAAGTAATTCAAGAGGTTTTGAAGTTGAAATCATATCTTTTAATTTAAAGGAACTTTTTCTAAGTTTTTCTAATTGACATGCATCACATAGACTATCTACTTTAAAATTCATTTTAGGGAGACCTCTTACTAGATCATGTTTTGATATTCTAGATAAGAGTTTGAAATTCAAATGCCCAAATCTCTTATGCGAAATGCAAGGGTCACTTGTATTTGCCAAAAGACATAGGTTATCATTTGAAACTTTCGTACTAAGAATATAAATATTCTTTTTCCTAATTCCCTCAAATACTATGGTTGAATTATTATCTTCAATGTGACATTTATATTTTTCAAATTTAATTTTATATCCTTTATCACAAATTTGACTAATACTAAGCAGATTATGTTTCGGATTTTTAACTAACAAAACATTAGTAATAATAGGAGTTTCAGAGTTACTGACTTTGCCGATGCCAATCACATATCCTTTTGAGTTGTCTCCGAAATTAACCAGTCCTCCGTCTTTATATACTATATCATTCAGCATATCTGGATTACCAGTCATGTGTCTAGAGCATCCACTATCGAGTATCCATTTATTCTTTTTGATCTACACAATCTGTCTATTGTGGATTGATTCCTCAACCCTCATAAAGAATGTTTCATGCACATCAAACAATCTTAATAGACAACTTGAATTTGAATATTGATTATATGCAGACTCATGAGACAATGATGATCTGAATATTTCTAAACTAGTATTAACAAAAAATTTAAACAAAGCCGTTTGAAAAACTTTTTCAAAAATCAGATTATGAAACTTTGAAAACCTTGCTCTGATACCAAATGTGAAAAATACAGAATACGGATCTTAAGGCTAGGATTAACACTAGAAAGGGGGTGAATAGTGTTTAAAGAAATTACTAAATCTTTTTGAGTTTATATTAATTTGAACACAAATGTATGCAATATTCAGACACAGATATGATCATAGAATCAAACATAGATGCAGAAATAAAGTAAAAGCAATAAAAGAAAGAAAACACCGGATTTTATATTGGTTTGGAGTTACCCTACGTCCAGTCCCGCACACAAGTACGGATTTCCTTTCAAAAGCAATTGTACAATTACACCCTCGATTTCAAGGCCATGAGGTACACCACTTCAGATTCACAATCCTCTGGGCAGAGATACTAGATTTTAGGGGCAACAAGCTCACCCAATTGATTTCCAAGGCTACAATCACACCTTTTCTCGCTTGATTGATTTCCAAGGCTACAATCACACCTTTTCTCGCTTGATTGATTTACAAGGCTACAATCACACCTTTTCTCACTTGATTGATCACAAAGAAGTTTACAACTCTGAATAGCACTGATACATTGTTGAGATAGTGATAGAGAATCAAATCAGAAATGATCTAGTTAGATTCAATGTTGATTTCGGCAGAGTAATGGTAAGAATGTGTATAAAGAAATGTGGAAGAAGAACAGAAGTGAAAACCAGAAAAATATGATTACAAATTCGTTCGAAACCACCCCTATTTATAGTAGAACAACAGCCATGTCCATTCGTGAAAGGATATGACGAATAGACACTTACTTTGAAATTCAAGTTTTCGAAATAAACTACTACCATGTTGACATAGGGTACTTGAGGATGTCAACATGCCAAAGGAAATTTTGGTGATTTGTTTTTCTTTGAAAATAACTTCTATCTTATATTAAAACTGTTTTGAACTTTATAAATATACTTAACTATAGTTAAAATACATAAGTAAATATAGAGAATAATATTTTGGTATATATATAAAATTTTACTATAATTTATATTTAAATATAAGTATAAATAATAAAAGTTAAATAAATATATTATAATTAAAAGATAGTTTAAAAACAAAAGATAATTTGATTTTGAAAGTAAAGATTATTTTTTAGGCTAAAAATATTTAAAACCAGGATAGATGTTTTTGATCTTTTTAAAAGGAAGATTTTGAAATCATTTTAAAAACAAGATAATTTTTGTAAATCATTATGAATAAAAGTTAGTGGATACCAAACAATGTTCCACTAGATTTTTCATAGGTTCCATCCTACTTAGGGTTCCATCCCTTTAACGGGCTCGAAGTGGATTCATTCTATGAATAAATTGGATTTTAAGATGCCGGTGCTTTTATAGGAGTTTTAGCAAAATTCTTAATTAAATTACTTATAATTGAAATCTTGAATTCTTGACAATCTTGATACTCATGAGTCTTCAATCTTGATATCTTCAGTCTTGAATCTCTATACTGTACAGCCTTCATTCTTGGTACCTGCATGGTTAAATCCTGCATATACATATATGTCTAAACTATAATGTTAGTATTTATATTTTATAATCTTACTCTAAGGTTTTCGTCATCAAAACCATCATCTCAAGGACTAACACATTCTTAGCCAAACGTTTTCTTCTTCAAACTATGAAAGAAACTGGACATCATTTGCAATGATTCATACAAAGATGAGAAACAGAATAAAAATGGAAAAATTGGAAAAACTGCTATTTGTACATTACAATATGCGGTTGAGAGTACGACATGCTAAACGGCAACAAACAACCGATCAAATTATTGACCTAGATTACATCTTTCATGAGGAAGAACCATTAGCAGAATGGACTAGAGAAGTTGAAAATCCACTGCTTGATGATTGAAGCAACAATCCTGGATCAGGTAATGATAATATATCTGCACAAAGAACAAAAGATCATAATAGTGAAAATAGTAGTTCATCAAATAATGACTCAGGTAATGCTAGTGATTATGGTATTGATTCTAGTGGTTATGGTGTTTACTTTGCTTATGGTGATTCTTAACCAAAATTATACTACAAAAGATGCAGATGATTATAGTGGGCGAAGAGATAGAAATTTGAATGTTGAAAATGAAAATCAGCATAATTATGAAGACATGCACACATATAATAATGTTGCTGGTTATAGGTATTCTATATCTGACTACACTGAAGGTTATTCATATTACGGGGTAAATCAAACAAATAACACCGATGCATCAAGTAGCCAAGATGAGCCCTCACCATTTGATAACATGATGACGACTTTTTTAAATTCAGATCAAATGCAGCAGTATGCTTTTTTACCTTATTGTAATCGAACACAAAACCAATATAACGATGAGCACAATTCGTATGATGCTTAAGGAAATAGTTTTTGGTATTAAATTTTTTATGTTGTATGTTTTGTATCTTCTATATAATTTGAATGAATTGCTAGCATTGTATATTTATTGGCATATTTACAAGAAAGTGCCGGAATTTTTAAACCGGAATTTCCAAAACGGAACCGAAAATTTAAAATTTTCCAAAGACCAGAACGGAAACGGAACTTGTAACTTGGTATATACTCCATTTAAAGTGTTTGTTAATAAATATATGTGGCAAATTCTTAGGAGAGTTAATCTAACAGTTTCCGGTATAGAGTAAACCATTTACTTCTTAAAACTACGATGATATTCGCGATTTTAGTATAGAATAAGTTTACCTTTGAATCAGTTTGAAGGCTCTCCCAGCCTCAATGAGTAACACCATTGTTAGTGGCTCAACCAGTTGCCTGCAAAGGCTATAATATTAATGAGTGCAACAAATATTATGTTTCTGCAGAATAGTTCCTTGCAAAATACATAGTGGATATATAGTATGTTTAGATTAAATACATGATTCAGAATTCAGTAACAAAATATTTTCTAAAACTTAACGGTAGATAATGCATAATCTTTAAGAGATTACTCTTCATAAAAAACACATATACCGATGTTACCTCGACTTAGAACATGATCGTTACTTGCAAAAAAGCTTCAAGGCCCTCGACATTATTAATGTCATCAAAACTTTTACATTGATAGATAAAAATTACTAGATTTTATGAAATTTAAAGCAACTAAGCAATTACATGGAATGATTAGGACTACAGTAGTTACAAAGAATTTTATATAGCTAATAGAAGCACGGCTATAACTCAAGTCGATAACACCATATAAGAACATGTGATGTAGATTGTATCTGATTTGCAACTAAACACAATTATCTTACTGTAGTTAAACAATGCCGATCTTTCAAAGAAATCTTTATGCTGTTCTTGCAATCAAAAACAAATGATGAAGTTTCATCTCAATTTATATTATTATTATTATTATTATTTGAAAATAGATATAAAAAGAAGTATTATAGCCCGTCATGGTATGGGCTTGTGCACACGGGTTTAGTTTCATAACAATGTATCTACTAGACAGATCTATTAAATAATATAAACAATTTCATACTCACTTATAAATTTAAGGAAATCCGCTTCCCCTTAAAAAAAATCTGGACAATTTAGTTTCAAATCCCTAAAATTTTATCATATTTACGGTACTTTACCATATTCAACAAATTCTCTTCTATCATTTTACATTCAAATACCAACATTTTATAGTTTTGATAGCTATTTACAAATCTCTTCTCAATTTTCTACTAATGTTGTACATACAACTCCGTATATTTAAACAATTAAGGGATCCTTAATTTAAATATTTAAATGTTAATTTAACTAACTAACTAATATTGGTTGAATAAATCATAAGAAATGATAATTCTATATGTATAACACAGTTCATATCATAACAAAAAAAAGTGCTAAAATTGGTCTTTTATTCATGTATATAAGTCACGTCACATCGGTTACTTACATAAAAATAATAGCAATTTTAGTTCATAATCATTTATTTCAATAAATTCATCATTCATAGTTCATACCTCGCATTACATCAGTTTTCACTATAATATTTGCAGTGTATATTGTAAATATTTGCACTTTTGCAAAAAAAATGAGTTTAATTTTGGTCATATTAACCTTCGATTAAGTGCATATTTGTTTTTCCAAAAAAATTTGAATTAGAGTGAATTAGGGAAAATGACAAACTTTGAAAAAAAATTAGGCCGAAGGACATGAAGTTTTATTTTTAGGCTGAAGGACAAATGCTAGTTATATTTAACATTATATTCAACTTTTACACTATAAAAAATGCTTGTCTATTTTCCTGTTTGAATTATTTAGAATATTTAACACAATATTTAGAATAGTGTTCGTTTGAATTAATGTATACTACGTACTTGAATCATCAAATTTTAAATATTTGAATTTATGAAATTGTAATTTTATAATAATTGAAATTGTAAAATATTTATAAAATGCCCAATTCAACGGGCAAAAAAAGTTATAAAATATTCTATTATAATGGGAGAAAACAGTTATAAAAGATCCTATTGCCATGGGCAACAATAGTTGCAAAATGAACAAACTATATTGCAACTTTGTATATTAAAACCGGTGGCTGCCAGTTGTAATAGACCTATTACAACTGACATTGCGAGTTGTGAAATAGGTATTTTATTATAGTGTCTGGATTTGAGAAATTGAAGAACCTTGAGGTGGATGTTTTTTTGAAGAGATGTAAGGTGAAGATTTTACAACGATCTAATTGAGTCTTTTAGATGAAGTTCTTGGAGTGTTTTCTCAAAAGAAGATGGCAAAGGAATTATGGGATGCATTATTTGATGCATATCAAGAAAAATTTCTCACGAATCAAATTATTCTTTAGAAATAACTCTATTCGTTTAAGATGAATCCTGTAGCCGACCATGTGGAGCATGTTGATACTCTTACTGCGTTGGTTATGAAGCCTAAGGCAGCAGATGTTGAAATTAAATTGAGGCTCAAGATTTTGTTAACTCCATGATATATGGTCGTAGTAAGCTTAGTCTGTCAGATGTTAAAGCTAGTCTTCATAATGAGGTGCTGAGAGATAGATTAGCATGAACTAATATATATAGTGACCCACATGGCTTATCTATTCAAAAAGGTGGAAGACAAAGCGAGTCAAAGAATGGTGGAGGTCAAAATAAGTCAAGGTCTTAGTCTAGGGGCCCTGATCGATTAACATGCAATTATTGTAAGAACTCGAGGCATTTTTTAACTCAATGTATCAAGCTTGAAGGACAAAGAAAAGACCCAAAGCAAACTTCTGTATCTATTGCAGTGACATTAGATACAGAGAGTGATATCGATATGTTTACAGCTTCTACCTCTTCTGGAAAGAGCAACTTATGGCTTATTGATTATGGGGCATCCTATAATATGACACCTAATAAGAAATGTTTCTCTACATACCGTGAGATTGATCGAGGAGAGCTTCTAATCATCAATGATTCTTCTTGTCGTATGGTTAGTGTTGGTAGTGTGAAGGTTAGAACGTTTGATGGTGTTATTCCTACTATTACTGATGTTAGACATGTAACTGATTGGAGGAGGAGCTTGATTTCTATTGGGGTTTTGAGTAGGCTTGGGTTGAAGATTATAGCCTGGGGAGACAAAATGTAGAAATCGAATGGTTCCTTGATTGTTATGAAAAACTTGAGAGTAGGAAATCTTTATTAATTGAAAGGCAATATTGTAGTTAGTGAACCGACTTTTGTTACTTTGGCTTATTCAGATTTTTTCATATTGTGGCATTTATGGATAAGACATATTGGTGAGCGTAGTTTGGATGAGTTGAGAAAGCATGGTTTGATTGATGATGTTCATCATTCAAAGCTTGGCTTTTGTAAGGAGTGTGTTCTCGGGAAGCAGAAAGATTTCTTTTGGTACTAGAGAGAAGAAGGCGAAGGCTATTTTAGAGTATGTTCATACAGATTTTCGCAGGCCCTTCCCTAGACCATCTTTGGTTGGAGCCAGGTATTTTGGTTCACTTATAGACGATTTCTCTTGTAAAGTTTGGACATACTTTCTATAGTCTAAGAGAGAAGCTTTTGATAGGTTTCAAAAGTGGAAATATACTACTGGGAAGCTGTAAGGAAAGAAGTTTAAAATCTCCGTTCTGATAATGGCAATGAATTTGTATCATAGTAATTCATCGATTTTCATGAGTTTGAAGGCATTAAGAGGCATTACACCACACCTGGTAACTCTCAGTCCAATGGGGTTTCTAAAAGGACGATTCCTATCTTGCTGGAGAGAACACATTGCCTTAGATTGACTACTAAGTTGAAGAAGGGATTTTGAGCAGAAGCTTTATCTATATCGGCTATCCTTTCAGCTGTACACCTTCTATTGCCATAGACATGAAGATTCCTGAAGAAGTATGAAAAGGGGAGCAGGTTAGTTATTCATCTCTCAGAGTGGTTGGATTCCCAGCTTATGTACATGAGAGTAGAGGCAAGTTGAAACCTAAAGCTCACAAGTGTATCTTTTATATAGAAAAGGAGTGAAGGAATATAAGATGAGGTGTCCTATCAGCAAGAAGATTATTATTAGCAGACATGTAACTTTTGATGAGGAGGCTCTGTTGAAGGTGGAGCCTTCCTCATCCGTTGACAGTATGAGGATAGATTCAGAAAACTAAACACAAGGTTGGTCATCTTTAGATTCTCTCTATAGATGTACAGATGGTTTTTCCGGTGGCACAATGGTTGATGAGAATAGTACACATGTTGGTACACAGGATTAGACTCAAGGTGGAGCTTATTCAGAGACTAGGCCTGTTAGACAAAGGAAGAAACCTAGATGGCTTAAGGATTTTATCAGATTGATCATCGAAGACATTGACTTCGTTGACATGGCAACATATGTATTAAATGTTGTCCATAATTAGCCCAATGATTATAGAGATTATATTACATCAGTTAACAGTTGTAGTTGGTCAGTTGCTATGGAAGAGGAGATTAAATCTTTGCAGAAATATCATACTTAGGATTTGGTGCCTCTTCCTATTGACAAGAGGACAATTGGATGTAAGTGGATCTATAAAATGAAAGATAGCGGTAATGGTGATTTCAGATACAAAGCAAGGTTAATAGCAAAAGGGTGTGTTTAGAAGAAAGGGGTAGAGTATCATAATATCTTCACTCCAGTTGTCAGGGATTCATCCATTCGTATTCTTTTGGCATTATTTTCTCATTATAATATGGAACTTAAGCAACTAGGTGTCAAAAGAAATCTTGCGTAGTGATCTAGATAAGGATATTTATTTGCAGTAGCCAGAGGCGTTCATTGGTAGTACACGTCAGATTATGTTTGTAAACTTAACAGCTCTCTATATGGACTAAAGCAGTCTCCTAGACTATGGTATAAGAGGTTTGATAAGGTTATGCTTTCACAGGGTTACTCTAGAAGCTTCAAAGACTAGTGTATTTATTTAGGATATGTGATGGAGATATGATATATCCTTTGCTATATGTTGATGACATGCTAATCACATCTCATAGTATGGTTAGAATTACAGAGTTGAAGAAGAACTAGGTAAAGAGTCTGATATGAAACATTTGGGAAAAGCAAAAGGAATTTTAGATATAGAGATAGTGAGAGATAGAAAGAAGAGAGAGTTAAAACTCACTCAGGTGTAGTACATCGAGAAGGTCCTCACTCGATTTGGTATGGAGAAAGCTAAACCAGTCGCCACTCTATTAGTCTCTCATTTTAAGTTGTCGAAAGAATTATCTCCTTCATCAGATGAAGATGAGAGGTATATGGAAAATATACCTTATTCTAGTGCTGTTGGTAGTCTCATATATGCGATGGTGCGTATGAGACCAGTTTTGACCCATGCAATGGGTGTTGTAAGTCAATATATGTCCAACCCAGGCAAAGAGCATTGGCAAGCAGTGAAGTGGATACTCAAATGTCTTAGTGGAACTTCATTAGTTAACTTGTTGTATGGTGTAGTAGATGGCAACATTTCTCTTAGAGGTTACTGTGATTCATATTATAGTGAGGATAGAGATGGACAAAAGTCAATTTCGAGCTATGTTTTTACACTTGGCATATCCTTGATTTCATAGAGGTCAAAGCTGCAGTCTATAGTAGCTTTATCGACTACCAAGGTCAAGTTGAAAGATTGTGGAAGCGACTTAGGAGGGATTATATTTACTTTAGTTATTAGATTATCTTTTTTGTGTCGCTGACAATACATCTATTTTTAGACAGTTGGAGTGCGATCCATCTTATAGAGAGTCAAGCTTATAGTTCTCATATAAAGCGCATTGATGTCATAGGTTTTTTCATATGCTTGAGGAAGAACGAAGCAAGATTAAGTTGATGAAGGTGAGTACTATGGATAATCCTTCAGATATGATGACTAAATCATTTCCCAATGAGCTCAAACTTGATTGGTTTGATTTCAGATGTTTGAGCGCCATGGGCGCTAACCTAACAACTCCTATGACTATTCGTTGGTTGTTGAAGGGACTAACATATTTTGAATCGAGGTAGAGTGTTATTGTTATACGATTTAAATATGTGCTAATGAGTATTTTAGATTGAAGATATTGTGAATAGCTTCGTATTGGAAGTGAGAATTCGATTGGAAGAGGTGTTCAAAAGATATGTAGAGGAGAAGCTATACCAGATTTAGGCACTCAGACGTCTGACTACCTAAGTCAGATGTTTGAAAGCCTGTAGATTTCCAACCAGAGAGCATATAGGTAATCAGATGTCTGACTTGGGGGCTTAGACGTCCGAATCGCTGCAGTTGTATCCCAAATGTTTGAAGTTTTAAAGAGAAGTCTGACTCTCCAAGGTCAGACGTATGAGTTGGTGTTATGACATTTTTTCATGCTATTTTTTGACTCGAATTTCTAAGGACATTTTTGTCAATTCGGTGCATGGTTCTTTTCTGATGATGGTGCAAATTCTTTTCATACGATCCGATGATCTAGAGTAATTAGAGACATTTATGCTTACCTTTTATCTTCTTCTTAATTAAGGATTATTATATTTATAATCATTATAATTAATAGATGCTCATCTAATTTGGGATTTTTATTTTTTATTTTGAGTGCTCTAAATTATAATTCTTCATTTGAGTGATTGATTAGAGAGAGTCTCCACATCTTGTAACTTTCTAATCACTGATTTGGATTGTAATCTCTTGTAACTACTGATTGAAATAAAAGGGTTGTTGGGTCTTCGCGGATGTAGGATACATATCCGAAATACGTTAAATCTTTTGTGTCTTTCCTTTCTGTTATTTGATCGTGTGTAATAGCATAACTGATTTTGAGTTTGTATTGGTGTCCAAATAGACAAAACTAGATTCTGTTAAATCGCATCGCAAATTAGTGATAAATCCTTCCTCTAATTTTTTTTCACTACACATAAGGATGTAAACAACAAATAATGCATGGAACGCATCATCATGTGTAACTTGCATGCAACTCTAGTTAGTCAATAAACGGAAGATTCACACATTTTAAACTTTTTTCTCATTACTACTAAATTTCCTTATACATGGTGCTCTAACTACATTGTGATTGTATCCACTAGTCCACCTAAAGATAAATATATTTCAACAATGCATATGAACTGGTAACTATTGTGAACCTATAAATATGTCTAAATATTTGGTTCTTAAGGGACATAACATGTAACAAACAAATAATGCATGAAACACATCGTGTGTGACAAGAATGTAGTTCTAGTTAATAAATAAATTAAAGAAAGTTTTACTCATTTTCAAACTTTTTTATCCAGTTACTATTAAATTTGCCTATAAATGGAGCTCAATCCACATTGTAACCATCTCCACCAGCACCTCTAAATAGAAGTATACGATGACAACAGATATAGAGTTATGAACGAGATCAATACTACAATCCTTTAAGCATGTCCAAACTATTAGTCTCTAAGACAATTCAACACGCACCCCAATTTATGCAGTATGAATTTAGTTTACAATTCAATTAAGTAAAAGGAAGGGTGACATGTATAATTATGTTTGTATAGCTTCTTAAATTATCAAGTTATTTTCAACTTCATTATTGTCTTCACCTTTGTATGAGTACGTAACAATTGGAATAAAGTGGAAAACCTCATAAGATGCTAATATATGATTTAAGATCCGGTCATGAGAAGTTCAAAGATGAGAAAAGAATTGAATTTAGATACCCATGTTGATTATAGTTCATTAATTTTTTTTTGAAAAATATAAAACAGCCCAAGTTCTATTGCACATAGCATATTTGGGTTAAGACTCGAATCTAATACAACTCATATATCAAGTAAACTAAAAAAACCCTAGCTGCAACTTGACATTCACTTCTCAAATTAGGGTTTTCTCCATTACACCTAAATAATGACACTCTCCAAAATTGCTTATTCTTCTTTCAATTACTTCTTCATGGAGGCTTTAGTTGCTTCCACTCTGACACAATATTCTCCGAGTGCTACAATGCTCTTAATATTTCACTATTGACTGACAAACACTGTTTAGTGAAGCTTTGACGATTAAAAGCTCGAGCTTTGCTGCTTTCACCTTTATTCAAAATAGATATGTGATAGATCTGATTATTCAAACTAATTTTGTGGTAGTTTTCACTAATTCTCTGAAAACAATGCTGAAAATTTTTATTTGCTTGTAGAATTCAGTTGTCCTTTGCTAGATCATGGATAGAGCAGTAATTCTCCTTCAAATCAAGTATATTATTTCTCTTTGGATTCAAGTAATTTCCTGAACTAACGACTGTTGCGATATTTTTGCAGGAACATTTTCTGGTCTGAATCGATATATGGCTGCCTCCATGGTTTCTGCTAGGGAAACCAGTTCTAATACTAGCGTTTCTTCCATGGGGAACCTCTAATGAGAATTTCCCACTTTGTAAATAGTTTCCACTCTCTCCTTATAGTTGCCAAAATTACAGATGCTTTGAATTTGGCTTTCTTTGATGTTTGTTTCTTTGCAAGTTTTTAAGAACAATATGTTATATTCAGCTTCTATGATCCTTTGTAACTGCAAGCTGTCTATATTTCTTCCCTTATGCAATCTGTTGTTTATTTCATTCCATATGGAAGATATAATAGTTGTTAAAACTATATAGGCTCTGTTGAAATCTTTTTTCTTGTCTTTGAACACATTCTAAATATGTTGAATGCTTTCTCCGATATTTTGTAGAACTTGTTGTCGATTGAGTTTTAATTGTTTTTAGCAATAAACCATAAATTCTTCAGTAGGTGCAGTCAAAAAAATGGTTTATGCTTTTCGGCACATTGTTGTAGAAGAGGCATTTGATGCTACCATTTATTATATTTTATACATTTATCTCTTGTTGGCAATTGATTTAATATGGCAAAATATGCACAATGAGCCAATTTTGGGCCATTTGCTTTATTCAAAATTGTTTTATACCATTCTACTTCCATTTCTTCTCCCTTTATGTATTCCTAAGTGTTTTTGAATGAGAGTTTCCCTTTGATTGCTAATGTTATCCCTCTTTTTGGCAAAACCGTGATACCAAAAGATCGATCAAAAACAAAAGACAGTTCGTCTCAAAGATTGGTTACACATCGCTTCACTATGGATATCGATGAATTTTGTCCAAGCCCGGATCAGGCTCCAACTGATAGGACATGACAAGAAAGCCATAAAAGCCAGTGTTTCAAATTTCAGGTTAATCGGAGTTCGTATGAACGAGATATGATCGATGCAAGTTAGCCAAAGTGCGCTGTTCGTATCCATCGAATTGTTGAGGAGATGCCCATTTCGAATCCATCGGATTCGAATCCATCAATGTTTGTTTTGTACGAATCCATCAGGTTCCTCATACTTCGAATCGATCGAGTTCGAATCGATCGAGTTCGAATCGATCATTAACATGATATCGGTCAGTTCGAATCGATCGGTTTCGAATCGATCAAATTGGCATCGCCTCAGCATGTTCGTATCCATACTAGAGCACTGTTTCGTATCCATTAGTAGGCCGCACTTCGTATCGATACTCGTATCCATCACCACACCTCGATTCGTATCTATCGGCTTTGTATCGATCGGAATGGCCAGGTCTTTGCATCGATGGACTTCGTATCGAACGAACTTCGGCTAAAGTGTCTTAATCGAATCCATCGATATGCAGTTTACTTCGTAACGATCACCTAACGACAGCTTCTCATCCATCAGAGATTCGCTGCTTCGCCTCCATCACGAGACCACGTTCGAATCCATGAGCCGAGGCTTGTTCGTATCCATCAGGTCAACGAGCCTGGGTGACGTGTCATCCCTCGATACGAACAAGGTGACATTTATGGAATCGATACGGTCAACTCGGAGTAAAAACCGGATCAAGGTGAAGCATGCGTACCACATCATCACGAGACCATGTGAGGTGATCGAGTCGAAGAGATCATTTCGAATTGATGGATTCGAAATAAATAGCCAACCGAAACATACCAACTCGTATCGATCATATCTCCCAAACCGCTGATCGCAACGAAATTTTCACTGCATCTTACATATAAGGTAAAGAATGTTCCTTCCAAGTTTCAGCTCGATTGGGTCATTTTTTGATGGATACGAAATCACTTCATGTCGATCTCAGATCGAGTCGAAACTTGGTGGGGTCGGTCGCGTGGGCCCACTCACGTGCCAGAAAAAGTCTCCCGAAGTTTGAGCGAGATCTGAGCCTTTACGCCTATAAATAGCACCCTGTAGCCTACAGAAAGGAGATCTTTTGGCCATTCGACGTCCGGACTCTGCCGGATTCAATTCTACTCTTCATTACCGCTATTGTAATTAGATTTCAGAGCTATTATCAACTGTAATCCGCTGTAATTGATTGAAATCATCAAGTGAATCAATAAAGACATAAACTTCAGAGTAGACGTAGGCAAGATCGCCGAACCACTATAAATCCTGTGTTTGTGATTGTTATTTCTGAATTGCTGTGTTTGATATTGCTTAGATCTGAGATTTGTGTTGAATATTGCTGATTTGTGTCCATAAACGGGTGCTTTCATGATATTGGGGTTTGGACCATTTTTGGTGCAAACACTTTAGTGCTTTCACTGAGAAAAGCTGATTCAGGAAAAGTTGAATTTGAAGATCTAAGAATTCAAATCTAAGAGTTATGACAAGACAAACGAGTAGAAAGCAGAGGCCAGAGAGAAGTGAACATGAAGGAAGTCAAGAGGCTTCTTCTGGAGCGAATCAGGCATCGATCTTCATCACTAAGGACGAGATGGAGACAATGATGAAAAGATAGGAGGAGATGATCCAGAGTTTATTTCAACAGATAGAGCAACTTGGAGCGCAGAATCGAGGAGCAGATGGAGTTCAGAATGGAGCAGGACCATCCAGCGTAGCACCTGGATTAGGAGGCACACATTTGGAGCATGTTGATCCAGTACCGGAGAGAGAGAGGAGCATCTGCGCAACCTGGAGGTAGCAGAGGAATGAACGCTCAGTCAAGGGGGCAGATTCCAGAATTCCCTCGTGAACTCGGAGGGCAGGTCGAAAGCGATGAACGAGGATTGCATCTTGGAGACAATGATAGATTGGCGCAAATGGTCAGGCGAGCCATGAGAGGCGGATTAGTAAACAGAGATCTAGAAGACGTGAACATGAGTCCTTTTTCTTCTGCAATTAGGATGGCTAGGAACCCACCAGAGTTCAAGTTACCATCAGTGGAGATGTACGATGGGAGAACGGACCCTGCGGTCCATCTGACAAGGTATATGAGACACATGGAAGTGCTGAGGGCATCACAGGAAGTTATGGCCCGGCGCTTTCCATTATATCTGATGGAAATCGCAGCATTATGGTTTAGGCAACTGGAGAGCGGCTCCATAGGAACATGGGCAGATTTAACTGAGATTCATGAGACAATTTAGGGTTCACATTGCAAGACCCAAGAATGCGATGTGTAACGTCCCGCCTTTTCGCACGATTTAAACGGACACACGTGCCAATTCAAACCATACGTAAGGGCGTATTGTTAGGGGATAAATAAGAAAAACAGAGAAAGAAAAAAAACTAAAAGAATCTCACAGCGGAAGGATAAAATATAATAATCAAATATACAGTTTATGAAGCTGTTTTACAAAACCTTTGATTTTATTTATACAATACATATCAGAGTACACATACCATACGGCAAAGCAGCGGAACAATATGAGTGTAGTGAATATAATTAATATTAATAATAGAAATCTCCGTCTTCGTCCTCTAGAGCTAAAGTCTTCGATCCTGAAACGCTCGGACTGACCCGAGCGAATTGAAAAGACAAAACACTCGAGTCAGAACTAAAAGATCTTATGTGAGTTAAATCAATAGGAGTAAATATGAGTGCAGTAACTCAAGAGATGCTCGGGATTTACATCTCCTAAGGATCCGTTAAACTATTTACTATGTAGTATATTGCGCTATTATAATGTGTCTAATTGTAAAATAAACTTACTTTTTAATAGCGTTAAGGGGTTACCCATATAGCCCTTAACACAGAATATATTCCCATAGTCTATACAGTACCGTAATCTCCCCCGTACTGGGCGTCGTCAGAGGGCACTCCATAGGTATGGTACAAAACAAAACTCGTAGTAAAGGCTCGGTATGGTAGGTGACACGGCACAACTAGGCAATGCCAGGGTAGATATACCAATTGCTGTCCGGGCTGGTGGAAACGCGTAGCCGCAGTTACCGCCCACCTCGAACAAACTCCCCCAAAATCAAAAATAGAAGTGGCCACTGAATCAATTCAAAGTCAAAGTATAATATCGAAGAGGAGCGTCCGATCAGAGGTATGACCTCATTGGCCCGAGAATCACTCCTGTTTTAGCCACCTTATGCCAACTCACGGGAGTCGGGTCCACGTATTTACCTTACAGGAAACGTCGCCACCACCTACTTCATTCTGGAATCTCCACCGCGTACACGGTTAGTCAAAGTGGTTTTCGGTATCGACAGAGAGTATGTCCACATCCGATCCCGGTCTCTTTGCCAACCCATCGTTATTATTACACCGCGGTCATTTAAAAATAGTTTATACTTTAAAACCAGAATAAAATTTTCCATTTCAAAACTATGAATACGATATCAATTTAAACCCAAAACAATATGATATCATTTTATCTCAAATATAATTCTTTTCCAAAATCATGCTGGTTTAAAATTTAAAATATCTGGAAACCAAATATTTGAAATATACTTTCAAAGCATAATATTTCGAAATTCAAAATTTTAAAACCATAACTTCTAAAACTTGAATGGTTTGGATATTCAACGAATGTAAAATAAATGGTTTAACTTTAAAGTTACTTTGTAAAGAAAAATAATTTCCATGGCTTTTCAAGTATATATTTTTATTTAAAGTTTAAACCATAATTTAAATATCACTTCAAGTTCCAAAAACCCCTTCAATTTCTATATATATATATATCCATTTGGAGTATTAATATTTCAAAACTAAAGTTGGATTTTCTTCTTTCAACAATTAATATTCTATTATTTAGTCTTGAATATTCATATAAATTCCATAAATAAAACTCCAATTTCTAGCAATTAATTATTTTCTCAAATATACTTTATACTAGAATTTTCATTTTTAAATTCATCTTGGAAAATTCAGTTATAAATATCATACCTTAAAATTTCCAAACTTAAACATATAAGATAAATTTCCAAATTCCATTTTCTCAATTTTTCATTTTTATTCAACAGGTTTATACACAACTTAAATTTCAAATTTTTAACTTCATATGTATATATATCGAAGAATAATATTTATAAAATATCAAAATCAAATTTTTTATAAACCGTATCCCATCCAAACCATAGAAATCACTTAAAATAATTTATATACAGATCACGGTGCCTGTATATAATTTTCTATCCTATGGTCAAGTGATACGGATATTTATCATTTCAATCCGCAATTTAAAAATAAAATTTTGCGGTTGTATATCATTTCAAACCACAATCCCGAATGAAACGAAAAATGCATGATAACTTGCAGTTTAATGATATAATATAAAACATCCATTCATCAACATCATCCATCATCCAAATCACAATCATCATCCAATAATAATTCAATATCAATATATATCTGATAATATATATCAGGTAATAACTGGCGGTTATATTCAAAAATAAATTTAATCAACTATTAAACTAATAGTTTATATTTAGTAATAAATTTTTATAACTGTTTACTAGCAGTTCCTATGCAAATAAATAAATTCTAACTGTCAATTAATATGCAATAAATAAAATAAATTAACAGTTAAATTAAATAACGCGAATTAGCAAATATGATGAACAAAACATGCCAAACAGTTATAAATAAATTTCTACTCATATCTAAAATAAATTTAACAAACATAAAAACTTTTAGAAGTTGTGAGTGGGTTAAAACACTCACCTTTTGAATTTAAATCGAATTTAAATTTAATTTAAACTCAAAAATCCAACGGTCTCCAAATCTGTCCAAACCAGCGTCATCAGATCCGGAATTTAATTACGATCCTAACAAAAGAAATTTCGCGCGAAACGGGTAACGTATGAAAAAGTTGTTCAATTTTAATGAGTTGAAATAAAAATTAAATAAAACAAAATTAAACAACAACCTAATTAAAGCTTGCCACGTCATAAAGCTTCTTCTCAACTCACGTATGCTCGTCCAGCGAATGAACCCATTTCAACGCACGCCCTCCCCATCTTTACCGTGCCTTTAGACCGCCCCAGGCCACCAGATGGTGATGCGCCTCCACCATTACGACTTCCCTAGCCGAGCTCTCCAATACCCAGAAACCAATTTGCAAATAGTCGCTCCAAATCAAAACGCCCAAATTGACTTAGGTTTCGAATTTCCTGATTTTGACCGCGATTTGCCGTTGACTCGAGTATCGATTTCGAAAACAGAGACTGCGCGTAGATTCGTATGGATGAAATCTACAACATATATTTTTTTTGGAATTTTTCTGAGATGTTTGAATTTTCATTTGAAATTTGAATAGAAATAGATCTAGGCTTGCATCCATTTGAGGAGGAGAAGGAGTTGAAGAAAAGAACGTACAGACAAATGATAGAAGATGGAGGCTAAGGTTTTTTTTTTCCGTCTATTTATAGATAGATCGCAAAAGAATAGGTGTGCACGAATTTTAACGTGCAAACGGAAGTGGTCCCAAAAGATAAATAATATTAATTACACACGTTACGGATTTAGGAAATAAATAAATTCCTTATCATTTACATTTTATTTTAACGTATATACAAATGTAAATCTAGATATTTCGTTTACGTTTCAAAATATATCCACAATTTTATTAATTTCCAAATTGATCTAAACAAATTTAGATGTAAATTAAAAGCTGATAAGTCTATCCATTGCAGTGTTAATTTCTCCACTTCCTTATATTTAGAAATTATAAATTAAGTTTTCAAAAACCTATTTTTGATTTTCAAACTTTTATATACTCATCTTTTACCAGTAATAAGGATGCATTAACATTTGTTCATGGTTTCACCTTATTATCCTCAACTTCCATTTTAATTTTCAATAATTACAATTGTTGAATGTTGATACTTTAATTAAATTTATACATCTTGTTTTCTATAATCTATATCAACAAATGGTCCAATTATAAATAGAATTAGCATTAACTTCATCTTATAGGATTAACTACTCCAATTACAAAACAAATCTACGCTAACTGCACGATTTAAGTCAATTTTGTAATTGAGTCTACATTAAATGTTATAAATTATAAATTGGAACCTCAATAAATTCGCTTATTAATTTAAAATCTTTCTATTCAGTAAATAGACATTTTATGGGTATAAATAACATTTGAATTATAACACATGTCATTAGTGCATGCTTCATTCCTTATAAACTCCCTTTTATTAACTAGAACACATTAACCAAAACAAAATAATTAATTTAGATTTATTTCAATCGATTGCCATTCTTAACTTATCATACTCAAAATGGTTAACCTAAATAATTGTTACCCTTTTACATTCAAATTCACTTACAACCATCATTACAACAATATTGCCATAGATTTAGATTTAATTAAATAAATTAGATAAATGGGTAAAGTTTTGTAATTAATACTAATGCCAAATATATATGCATTAATTACTACTTATTATTATGAATTCATGTATTAATTTACTAGTTGTCTTTGTCTTCTTATATCCTATTTACTACCAATCTTTCTATTTAGTTATAGTTTATCAATATATATATACCTAGGCAAATCAAGTTCTTGTCTTTTCTGTTATTTCAATTAAATCGGGTATGCACAAATAAATTGTTTATAACTTATTCTTACAAAATTATTTACATGCATTCAGTTACACCTAATTTAATGCATTGATTTTCATTTATAAATTAAAAGTTTTTCCTTTAAAAGCTTTTATTACTAACCATACTCCAACCTCTACAGGACATTGATTTATTAAATTTGCACTTATTATGCATACTTTTAGCAACTCATATATACTTTGCGTCTATTCCCCAAATTTCACATTCTATTGTTACATAATTTGCATTGATTACTATTTATTATTATTGCTTTACTGATAAATTAGATATTTGCATTGGTTTTGCTTATGCTAAATTAATTTCCCATAATAAATAAGGTTTCAAAACAATCAATAACATTTCCTTAGCCCAAACCCCGTTTACCAATTATTTTCCTTCAATAATTCATGTTGCTATAAATACGTACATTTACACTTTATAGTTATTCTAATATACCTATTCCAACACTCTTAACCCTTATCTTTACTTTCACCCACTTGTAACATAATTTTTTTATTTTCAAATTTATTCCCATTTACGGTTAATCAATGTTATTTTACATTAACCAATTTTAATATTCACCTTTAATTTCACATCTTCAAAGTATATCTAGGAAAAATCTTTCCACCACTTAATTTACTGAATCTTATACAGTCTTACTATAAATAGGTTTTAAATTACCATTACTGTACATTCAATTACTATCCAAAGTATTTATTCATAAATCAATTCGATATATACGTTTGTTTCCTTCTATTTGATTTATACCTAGTATACATTTTCCTAAATCATGTTTCATTACCTTCATTAAATGGTTATCGCATTGAGATCAAATTTATTAGCTTATATCGCATTATTACCATTAATTAAAATTGGCTTACAAATTTTTTTTTATTCAATACTCTAAATAAATAACATATTATTCCATAATTACTCTTGTTTTCACATATTCCATTCAAAAATTAAACCACAATAATTACATTATTTTATTGAATTGGAAATCTCATTTTAAATTGTTAACTTTTAATAAGAACAAATGGCAACACCAAATTCCTAACATTCATTTTATTAAAAATTATGGAAAATATGACAAATTTAGTTAACAAAATTTTCGGGTCGTTACACTCTCCCCCACTCAAAACTTTTCGTCCCCGAAAAGGAAAAGAATGGAGAAGAAAGAATTAAATAACAATACATCTTATTCAAAATATTTAACTTATAAACAGTAATTTACTAAATTATTACCTTAAATAAAATATACCCGTTTTATAATCATTATATCCTTTTATACTTAAATAATTAAAGTTTGGAAAACATTTTCAACATAATTCTAAGTCCAAAATTTACGGAAAATTTTGGCAGAGTCTCCTTTGTACGGAGAGGCTCGGGAAAATATAATACCAAAATATAACAAAGTATCATATAGAATATTCAAAATAGTATATCCCAACACGGGAAAATATATAAAAATAGCGCTACAAAACGTAAACCGGGAACGTACCTATTTGTTGGGTAAATTACGCTTAATTTATGGAAACAAAAGCAGTAACAATTGCTTCCATACCTGCATTTCACTTATATAATCTAAAATGGTTAACTATTTATATAAAGTGAAATATTTTCATGGTTTCAACTACTAACAACAATAAATACACAATCATCAATTTCGACAAACAGTATACATAACAAAACAAAACAACCATTCAATCAAACAAGCAAATAGTTGTTCGGGTTCAAAACTTGAAATGGTACGGAATGAAAAATAACCATCCAGTGCATCATTTACTCAACAGTCTTAGATGAGACAGAATTAGACTATTTATTCATCCAACAACTTCAAATTTCCTTACCCAACCAACCATAAAGCAAACAATATCGATTTAAACCAACAAATCAATTTAACTTATTATAAATTTATATTTCATACATTAACAGTTTGATCTTTTCATTCATATAACAGTTTATCTTTTATTTTCATTTATTTCTTTAAATTATCCTTTTATAATTTACATTTATTTCCAACAACCTTTAATTTTATTCACTCCTCCAATTATCCGTTTCCATTTATTTAGGTCATGTAAGTTTCTTCTATTTTATTACATTTAATGCATTTCTCACTTTCAATCATTTATTTAATGCTTCCTTTTCTATTACATTTAATTATAGTAACCCTTTTTAATTTCACTTAAATTCTTAATCTTATAACATCCATTCTTATAAATAAAGGATTTTATTAACTCATTAACAAGGGTTTGCAGTCATCTATTTATATTACCTACTTTTATTATATTAAACTAGTAGCATTTATCATACTTAGGTTTATAACCCTACACATCAATCCTTATTATTAAAGAATTTCATTTTATTTACTTAAGTTTAAAATCACCTATTTATAATACTTACCTTTAATTTTAGTAAAATTTCAATTATAACTTAAGTTTATACCATTAACTTCTTATTTATAATAGCAATTCATTGAATACTTCATTATCTCCAAAATTTCTACTTGTATAATATTCTATTCCAATCTCTTATTTAACATTTCAACTTTTCATATTTGGTAAGTTATTTATGTTAAAGAAAATGCAAAAGAACTTATACAAGTTTTATCTCATCTTTTAATTAATTTGATGTTCAATAAATCTTAAATTTTCCCTTATAAGTTAAAAATTTAACTTCCTTTATAGCTTAGTATTTTAGTCTCTTATTTTATTTAGGGTTTCAATTATTAATTTTTTTTCTGTTTCACTATCATAATTGAAACAATTAATTAATGGAAATTAAGAATTAAATACCGGGTTAAATTTCAATAGATAAGTATATTCTTATAACTTATATACCTCTAATTATATTTAAACAATTAAAATTTAGATATTTCAAAATAAATCTGCAGTAGAATTTACTACAGTGGCCTTTCCCCTTCGAAACTCGAAATGAAAGTCGATGATGCGGCCGCCATCACCGAAATTATTTTCCAGCGACAGAGAGGAAAGTACGAAACTTATTTTCTCCAAAATCTTCTTTAAAACAATTCTTCCAAATTATACTAAATATTTATATAAGAAAATACTTATAAACAAAATTATTATAATTCATAAATCCTTTGAAAGCAAATTTCCAAAATCCCGGACTTAAGTTCTAAAATTTCCAAATTTCATTGATTTTAATTTCAATCTCATTTAACCTATTATTTAAAATTTTATTCCTAACAACCAATCTATTGCAACCGACAATATATATATATATATATATAATACCTTAATAAAATATTTTATATATAGAAAATATAATAGGCGAAGTTATTTCATTCACCTATATTAAAAACAAATATTATGTCGGTCTGTCCTATTAAGTGTTTAGAAATCCCTATTGATGTCATAGCGTCCCATGCACCAAGCAGAATTTATAAATACAAAACGGAACAGATTAACACAATATCAAAATCTTTTTATAACACTAACAAATACGTTCTCTCGTATATACACTCAGTGACTCCCATAGGGTATTACTACCCTATTAATAAAGAGTCAAACCCCACAAAGCCAAGGTTTATCGCTAAACCAAAGCTCTGATACCAACTGTAACGTCCCGCCTTTTCGCACGATTTAAACGGACACACGTGCCAATTCAAACCATACGTAAGGGCGGATTGTTAGGGGATAAATAAGAAAAACAGAGAAAGAAAAAAAACTAAACAGAATCTCACAGCGGAAGGATAAAATATAATAATCAAATATACAGTTTATGAAGCTGTTTTACAAAACCTTTGATTTTATTTATACAATACATATCAGAGTACACATACCATACGGCAAAGAAGCAGAACAATATGAGTGTAGTGAATATAATTAATATTAATAATAGAAATCTCCGTCTTCGTCCTCTAGAGCTAAAGTCTTCGATCCTGAAACGCTCGGACTGACCCGAGCGAATTGAAAAGACAAAACACTCGAGTCAGAACTAAAAGATCTTATGTGAGTTAAATCAATAGGGGTAAATATGAGTGCAGTAACTCAAGAGATGCTCGGGATTTACATCTCCTAAGGATCCGTTAAACTATTTACTATGTAGTATATTGCGCTATTATAATGTGTCTAATTGTAAAATAAACTTACTTTTTAATAGCGTTAAGGGGTTACCCATATAGCCCTTAACACAGAATATATTCCCATAGTTTATACAGTACCGTAATCTCCCCCGTACTGGGCGTCGTCAGAGGGCACTCCATAGGTATGGTACAAAACAAAACTCGTAGTAAAGGCTCGGTATGGTAGGTGACACGGCACAACTAGGCAATGCCAGGGTAGATATACCAATTGCTATCCGGGCTGGAGGAAACGCGTAGCCGCAGTTACCGCCCACCTCGAACAAACTCCCCCAAAATCAAAAATAGAAGTGGCCACTGAATCAATCCAAAGTCAAAGTATAATATCGAAGAGGAGCGTCCGATCAGAGGTATGACCTCATTGGCCCGAGAATCACTCCTGTTTTAGCCACCTTATACCAACTCACGGGAGTCGGGTCCACGTATTTACCTTACAGGAAACGTCGCCACCACCTACTTCATTCTGGAATCTCCACCGCGTACACGGTTAGTCAAAGTGGTTTTCGGTATCGACAGAGAGTATGTCCATATCCGATCCCGGTCTCTTTGCCAACCCATCGTTATTATAACACCACGGTCATTTAAAAATAGTTTATACTTTAAAACCAGAATAAAATTTTCCATTTCAAAACTATGAATACGATATCAATTTAAACCCAAAACAATATGATATCATTTTGTCTCAAATATAATTCTTTTCCAAAATCATGCTGGTTTAAAATTTAAAATATCTGGAAACCAAATATTTGAAATATACTTTCAAAGCATAATATTTCGAAATTCAAAATTTTAAAACCATAACTTCTAAAACTTGAATGGTTTGGATATTCGACGAATGTAAAATAAATGGTTTATCTTTAAAGTTACTTTGTAAAGAAAAATAATTTCCATGGCTTTTCAAATATATTTTTTTATTTAAAGTTTAAACCATAATTTAAATATCACTTCAAGTTCCAAAAACCCCTTCAATTTCTATATATATATATACATTTGGAGTATTAATATTTCAAAACTAAAGTTGGATTTTCTTCTTTCAACAATTAATATTCTATTACTTAGTCTTGAATATTCATATAAATTCCATAAATAAAACTCCAATTTCTAGCAATTAAATATTTTCTCAAATATAGTTTATACTAGAATTTTCATTTTTAAATTCATCTTGGAAAATCCAGTTATAAATATCATACCTTAAAATTTCCAAACTTTAACATATAAGATAAATTTCCAAATTCCATTTTCTCAATTTTTCATTTTTATTCAACAGGTTTATACACAACTTAAATTTCAAATTTTTAACTTCATATGTATATATATCGAAGAATAATATTTATAAAATATCAAAATCAATTTTTTTATAAACCGTATCCCATCCAAACCATAGAAATCACTTAAAATAATTTATATATAGACCACGGTGCATGTATATAATTTTCTATCCTATGGTCAAGTTGTACGGATATTTATCATTTCAATACGCAATTTAAAAATAAAATTTTGCGGCTGTATATCATTTCAAACCACAACCCCGAATGAAACAAAAATGCATGATAACTTGCAGTTTAATGATATAAAATAAAATATCCATTCATCAACATCATCCATCATCCAAATCACAATCATCATCCAATAATAATTCAATATCAATATATATCTGATAATATATATCAGGTAATAACTGGCGGTTATATTCAAAAATAAATTTAATCAACTATTAAACTAACAGTTTATATTTAGTAATAAATTTTTATAACTGTTTACTAGCAGTTCCTATGCAAATAAATAAATTCTAACTGTCAATTAATATGCAATAAATAAAATAAATTAACAGTTAAATTAAATAACGCGAATTAGCAAATATGATGAACAAAACATGCCAAACAGTTATAAATAAATTTCTACTCATATATCTAAAATAAATTTAACAAACATAAAAACTTTTAGAAGTTGTGAGTGGGTTAAAACACTCACCTTTTGAATTTAAATCGAATTTAAATTCAATTTAAACTCAAAAATCCAACGGTCTCCAAATCTGTCCAAACCAGCATTATCAGATCCGGAATTTAATTACGATCCTAACAAAAGAAATTTCGCGCGAAATGGGTAACGTATGAAAAAGTTGTTCAATTTTAATGAGTTGAAACAAAAATTAAATAAAACAAAATTAAACAACAACCTAATTAAAGCTTGCCACGTCATAAAGCTTCTTCTCAACTCACGTATGCTCGTCCAGGGAATGAACCCATTTCAACGCACGCCCTCCCCATCTTTGACCGTGCCTTTAGACCGCCCCAGGCCACCAGATGGTGATGCGCCTCCACCATTACGACTTCCCTAGCCGAGCTCTCCAATACCCAGAAACCAATTTGCAAATAGTCGCTCCAAATCGAAACGCCCAAATTGACTTAGGTTTCGAATTTCCTGATTTTGACCGCGATTTGCCACTGACTCGAGTATCGATTTCGAAAACAGAGACTGCGCGTAGATTCGTATGGATGAAATCTACAACATATATTTTTTTTGGAATTTTTCTGAGATGTTTGAATTTTCATTTGAAATTTGAATAGAAATAGATCTAGGCTTGCATCCATTTGAGGAGGAGAAGAAGTTGAAGAAAAGAACGTACAGACAAATGATAGAAGATGGAGGCTAGGGTTTTTTTTTCGTCTATTTATAGATAGATCGCAAAAGAATAGGTGTGCACGAATTTTAACGTGCAAACGGAAGTGGTCCCAAAAGATAAATAATATTAATTACACACGTTACGGATTTAGGAAATAAATAAATTCCTTATCATTTACATTTTATTTTAACGTATATACAAATGTAAATCTAGACGTTTCGTTTACGTTTCAAAATATATCCACAATTTTATTAATTTCCAAATTGATCTAAACAAATTTAGATGTAAATTAAAAGCTGATAAGTCTATCCATTGCAGTGTTAATTTCTCCACTTCCTTATATTTAGAAATTATAAATTAAGTTTTCAAAAACCTATTTTTGATTTTCAAACTTTTATATACTCATCTTTTACCAGTAATAAGGATGCATTAACATTTGTTCATGGTTTCACCTTATTATCCTCAACTTCCATTTTAATTTTCAATAATTACAATTGTTGAATGTTGATGCTTTAATTAAATTTATACATCTTGTTTTCTATAATCTATATCAACAAATGGTCCAATTATAAATAGAATTAGCATTAACTTCATCTTATAGGATTAACTACTCCAATTACAAAACAAATCTACGCTAACTGCACGATTTAAGTCAATTTTGTAATTGAGTCTACATTAAATGTTATAAATTATAAATTGGAACCTCAATAAATTCGCTTATTAATTTAAAATCTTTCTATTCAGTAAATAGACATTTTATGGGTATAAATAACATTTGAATTATAACACATGTCATTAGTGCATGCTTCATTTCTTATAAACTCCCCTTTATTAACTAGAACACATTAACCAAAACAAAATAATTAATTTAGATTTATTTCAATCGATTGCCATTCTTAACTTATCATACTCAAAATGATTAACCTAAATAATTGTTACCCTTTTACATTCAAATTCACTTACAACCATCATTACAACAATGTTGCCATAGATTTAGATTTAATTAAATAAATTAGATAAATGGGTAAAGTTTTGTAATTATCACTAATGCCAAATATATATGCATTAATTACTACTTATTATTATGAATTCATTTATTAATTTACTAGTTGTCTTTGTCTTCTTATATCCTATTTACTACCAATCTTTCTATTTAGTTATAGTTTATCAATATATATATACCTAGGCAAATCAAGTTCTTGTCTTTTCTGTTATTTCAATTAAATCGGGTATGCACAAATAAATTGTTTATAACTTATTCTTACAAAATTATTTACATGCATTCAGTTACACCTAATTTAATGCATTGATTTTCATTTATAAATTAAAGGTTTTTCCTTTAAAAGCTTTTATTACTAACCATACTCCAACCTCTACAGGACATTGATTTATTAAATTTGCACTTATTATGCATACTTTTAGCAACTCATATATACTTTGCGTCTATTCCCCAAATTTCACATTCTATTGTTACATAATTTGCATTGATTACTATTTATTATTATTGCTTTACTGATAAATTAGGTATTTGCATTGGTTTTGCTTATGCTAAATTAATTTCCCATAATAAATAAGGTTTCAAAACAATCAATAACATTTCCTTAGCCCAAACCCCGTTTACCAATTATTTTCCTTCAATAATTCATGTTGCTATAAATACGTACATTTACACTTTATAGTTATTCTAATATACCTATTCCAACACTCTTAACCCTTATCTTTACTTTCACCCACTTGTAACATAATTTTTTTATTTTCAAATTTATTCACATTTACGGTTAATCAATGTTATTTTACATTAACCAATTTTAATATTCACCTTTAATTTCACATCTTCAAAGTATATCTAGGAAAAATCTTTCCACCACTTAATTTACTGAATCTTATGCAGTCTTACTATAAATAGGTTTTAAATTACCATTACTTTACATTCAATTACTATCCAAAGTATTTATTCATAAATCAATTCGATATATACGTTTGTTTCCTTCTATTTGATTTATACCTAGTATACATTTTCCTAAATCCTTTTTCATTACCTTCATTAAATGGTTATCGCATTGAGATCAAATTTATTAGCTTATATCGCATTATTACCATTAATTTAAATTGGCTTACAATTTTTTTATTCAATACTCTAAATAAATAACAAATTATTCCATAATTACTCTTATTTTCACATATTCCATTCAAAAATTAAACCACAATAATTACATTATTTTATTGAATTGGAAATCTCATTCTAAATTGTTAACTTTTAATAAGAACAAATGGCAACACCAAATTCCTAACATTCATTTTATTAAAAATTATGGAAAATATGACAAATTTAGTTAACGAAATTTTCGAGTCGTTACACGATGAGTTTGGCAATTATGAAGCAGAAAGCCGGAGAGTCTTTGAGGAGCTTTCTGACGCGGTTCAATGCGGCCGCAGCATCGGTGGATCGGCCAGATCCATCCATGGTTATGATGGCAGCTGTGCCGGAATAGCTGACGGCACAGAATTCAAAAATTCATTGACTAAAGATCCGCCTATGGATCTAGGAGAATTCTATCACGAGGCAGAAAAATTCTTGCGATTGGAAGATGCGAGTATAGAAAGAGAAGAAAATGATGAACTTAATATTTATACAGTTAAATCAATGCTATAATAGATGAAAATAAATGATGAATTCTATCACGGACACTAGCAAGGGGAAACGAAAGGATGAGAATAGCTATAATAGATCAATGCGACCACGAAAGGAACCAAGGTTCACCACATACTCAGAGCTGAATGATAGTTTGGAGCGAATCTATCAGGATACCAGAGAGCAGGTTTCGTATCGTAGACCAATGCGAAGGGATCCAACTTCTGACGAGAGGAAATTAGATAAGTATTGCATATTCCGTGAACTGAACGGACATAACACTAATGATTGCAGACATCTGAAGGACGAGGTGGAAGGGCATATCAGAAACGGTATGCTACTTCAGTATGTGAGGAGGCGAACTCCGGCGGTGGATCCAGAGCGACCACCGTCTACATCAGCTAGAGGTGACCCTGAACCGGGGCAACGTTTGATTATCAATTGATTGATTGGCTGAAATAATGATGAACAAGTCGTAAACCTCTCACTAACGCGGTTAAATCATTTACACATGTAAGCGATCACGCACAATCCATAGGCATTCTTTGAATGACTACCGACCGCACCATAGTGAGAATTTACACTTTGACATCCTTGCTTTGCTTTTGTTTCGTTTTGATTTGGATATTTAGACTTTGCTTGTTTGGACATTTTTGTGGTGAGATTTGTATGATCATTACTTTGATATTTACAATTCTGTGAAAGAATTTACTTGTATGCCCGTTGGATCGCGAACGGTCCACGAGCACCTCCTGCATGGCAATGAACCGCCAAATTCTTTTATTCGGAAACTCCCCCGAACATGAACTCCGACATCGATAATACTAAGTCCCCCTCGGGAACACATAATTCGCCTCGAACGGCACACGACCTCGAACGGTCACAATCCGCCTCGAGCAGCACACGATCGCGAACGATCACAATTCGCCTCAAACGGCATACGATCACGGAAGATCACAATTCGCCTCGAACGGCACACGATCGCGAACGATGAAAATTTGCCTCGAACGGCATCCGACCGCGAACGGTCATGATTCACTCATTATGATATCTGACCGCCAACGGTCTCATTCCACGATTCGCCTCGAACGGCACCCGACCGCAAATGGTCATGATTCACCTTATATGACATTCGATCGTGAACGATCAACATTTGCCATGAATGGCATCCGACTACGAACAGTGCTGTATCACCATTTGCCGCGAACGGCACCGACCGCAAACGGTCTCATTCCATCCTTTGCTGCGAACGGTCCCGATTCACCTCAAATGGCACACGATCCCGAACGATCGTCATTTGAGGTCATATGAAATTATCAAGTCCTTTACATGTTGTTGACAGGATATGAACACCCAACTTATAGCATTACAAAACACACCTTCCTATTGCAAGGCATGTTTTAAGGGGCAAATGTTATCCCACTTTTTGGAAAAGCCGTGATCCCAAAAGATCGATCGAAAACAAAAGACAGTTCGTCTCAAAGATTGGTTACACACTTCACTATGGATATTGATGAATTTTTTCCGAGCCCGGATCAGGCTAAAACTGATAGGACATGACAAGAAAAGCCATAAAAGCCAGTGTTTCAAATTTCAGGTTAATCGAAGTTCGTATGAACGAGATATGATCGATGCAAGTTAGCTAAAGTACGTTGTTCGTATACGTCGAATTGTTGAGGAGATGCCCATTTCGAATCCATTGGATTCGAATCCATCAATGTTTGTTTTGTTCGAACCCATCAGGTTCCTCATACTTCAAATCGATCGAGTTCGAATCGATCATTAACATGATATCGGTCAGTTCGAATCGATCGGTTTCGAATCGATCAAATAGGCATCGCCTCAGCATGTTCATATCCATACTAGAGCACTGTTTCGTATCCATCAGTAGGCCGCACTTCGTATCGATACTCGTATCCATCACCACACCTCGGTTTGTATCCATCGGCTTCATATCGATCGGAATGGCCAGGTCTTCGCGTCGATGGACTTCATATCGAACGAACTTCGGCTAAAGTGTCTTAATCGAATCCATCAGTATGCAGTTTACTTCGTAACGATCACCTAACGACGGCTTCGCATCCATCAGAGATTCGCTGCTTCGTCTCCATCACGAGACCATGTGCGAATCCATGAGCTGAGGCTTGTTCGTATCCATCAGGTCAACGAGCCTAGGTGACATGTCATCCCTCGATACGAACAAGGCGAAATTTATGGAATCGATACGGTCAACTCGGAGTAAAAACCGGATCGAGGCGAAGCATGCGTACCACATCATCACGAGACCACGTGAGGTGATCGAGTCGAAGAGATCATTTCGAATTGATGGATTCAAAATAAATAGCCAACCGAAACATACCAACTCGTATCGATCATATCTCCCAAACCGCCGATCCAAATGCAACGAAATTTTCACAGCATCTTCCATATAAGGTAAAGAATGTTCCTGCCAAGTTTCAACTCGATTGGGTCATTTGTTGATGGATACGAAATCACTTCATGTCGATCTCAGATCGAGTCGAAACTTGGTGGTGTCGGTCGCGTGGGCCCACTCACGTGCCAGAAAAAGTCTCCCGAAGTTTGAGCGAGATCTGAGCCTTCTAGGCCTATATAGCACTCTGAAGCCTACAGAAAGGGGATCTTTTGGCCATTCGACGTTCAGACTCTGCCGGATTCAATTCTACTTTTCATTACCGTTGTTTTATCAGATTTCAGAGCTATTATCAACTGTAATCCGCAGTAATTGATTGAAATCGTCAAGTGAATCAATAAAGACATAAACTTCAGAGTGGACGTAGGCAAGATCGCCGAACCACTATAAATCCTGTGTTTGTGATTGTTATTTCTGAATTGCTGTGTTTGATATTGCTTAGATCTGAGATTTGTGTTGAATATTGCTGATTTGTGTTCATAAACGGGTGCTTTCATGATATTGGGGTTTGGACCCTTTTTGGTCCAAACAGCTAACTTCCAATTTCAACTTTCGTCATTAAGGCTTAGATCAATTTCTATTATACCAATTGCTAGATTAAATAAGGATGCTGTTGGCTGCATTTGTGTATTCCAAGTTGCATTTTGTATAATATTTTCTAATTTTGCATGTACTTCGCTAACCTAATAGAGTTTGTTCCGGCCTAGTAGACTGATCAGAGATTTTCCATATATCCAAAGATCAAACCAAAGGCTGGTTTGTTTACCTTCTTAGAATTTCTCTCTCTTAATTTTATTCAAGTTTCTCTGCATTTTAAGATACTTTACCAAGTATAAGAATAATGGCTTTCCTTTGGTATTGTCCGAAATTTTTTGTTTTGACATATTTAGCTTTCATCCATTTAGCCCAAAGTGTTTTGCCTTCAATAAATTTCCAAAGTAGCTTGAAGTTGCAAGCTTCACTTAAGTCTTTAAAACTACTTAGCCCTAATCAACCGGCCATCTTTGTTTTTTAATTGTATTCCAAGAAATTTTTTGATGTTTCCCCTCCATACAAAGTTTGCATGTAATCTTTCTATTTTTTCCATCGCTTTTGTTGGAATATTGTGATATTGTAACTAGTACATGATTATAGTTGTAACAATGGTATAGATGAGCTCTATTCTACCTGTTATTGATAATAACTAGCTAAACCAATTATCTAATTTGCTTTGGATGTTATCATATAATCTAGCACAGTCCCTATCTTTTATTTGATTTAAATTGAGAGGGAGTCCCAAATATTTAACTAGAAGTTCATTTTCTTGAAATTTCAAAATTCTAAGGATCTCCTCCTTTTTGTTGCATGCTTTACTGAAGTACACTTTGCTCTTGCTTTCATCGATTTGCATCCCAGCATAAAGTTTAAGATTTTCAAATATTTTCCCAATGATTTTTGCATTTTGGATATCTGCATTCAAAAATATCAATAAGTCATATGTATGTAATATATGAGTTATGCATGGAATAGCTCTATTTGTAGGTTTTAATTTTTTTTATTCAACGATTCCTTTTCCATTTGTAGTAAGAAATATTCCATAGCTATAGTGAATACGTAAGAAGAAAGAGGATCTCCTTGCTTGATTCGTCTATTGCTATATATAAAATCCACAAGGGGATCTATTTATGTGAATGGAATATGTAACATTATTAATGCATTCTTTTACTAGGTTGCAAAATTTTTCATGAAAACCTAATTGTCTCATCATATGTATAATAAAATGCACGTTTATCTTATCAAATGCCTTATGCAAAATCACCTTTTATGCACATTCTGTTTCTGCCACCCGGATTAAAGTTTTTGAGCATCTCATGAACCAGAAGGGTGTTTTCAACAATAAGTCTACGTGGAATAAAAGCACTTTGGTTTTTTGAAATCAAATATTTTGGAATTTTTTTATTATATTAATCATAATGGTAGCTATTATTTTGTAAATAAAGTTACAACAAGTTATAGGTCTATAATCGCCTAGGCGGTTTTGTATTTTCACTTTTAGCACAATGGTTACAAAAGTATAATTAATATTTTTCAAAACAATCCCATAGTAAAATAATTAATTAACAGCTTCAAAAAGTATAATTGTTATTTCCTCTTGGCGTGTTTTATAAAATTTAGCCCCAAAACCATCTGGCCAAGGGCTTTTGTCACCATTGGTATTAAATATAATACTTTTGATATCCTTTAAACAGACTTAAGCAAGTAAAATTTCTTCACTATCAGCATGCAGTAAGACTTTAGTAGTAATGCTTCGAAAATCTATCGGACTCCCATCAAATTTTTATAAAGTAGAAAAATATTTGATAGCTTCCTCTTTTTTTGAGAGGCTTTATTTATGATTATACCTTGCCTTTGAGTAATTTTTGTATGTCAATTTTGTATTTTCTACTTGACATTGTGGCGTTTAAAAATTTACTTGGTGCATCCCCTTATGAAAGACGATCAATTTTGGCAATCTGCATGATATTAATAGCTTCAATATGCAATTCTTTGATTAATTTCTTTTTCATATGGAAAAAAATTATTATCTTACATGCTGTCTGTGCTATCAAAATCAATAGTATCTTGTAATCTTACACATTCTTGTCTTATTTGATTTATTTTATCAAGAGAAGAGTCTCAGGTCCCTTTTTTATGTTGTTATAGGAAAAGTCCTTATAGAAATGAATATGTAAATTTGGTCCCTATTTTAAAAAAATAAAAAACGCAAGTTGCCTGACATTTTTCTGATAGAAAATTGAAGGTAATTTGCACTTTTCTACTTCTGAAATCTTTTTCGAAATTCTGAAAATTTTGAAAAGCGCAAGTTATCTTGCACTTTCTATCAGGAAAGCGCAAGCCAGTCTAAGCTTTCTACTTTTTGAATACTTTTTTGAAAATTTTGAAAAGCGCAAGGTAACTCGCGCTTTCTATCAGGAAAGAACAAGCTAGTTTGCGCTTTCTAATTTTAAAATTTTTCTAAAACTTTTAAAAATTTTGAAATTTTTAAAAAGCGCAAGCTACTTTGCACTTTCCAATTTAGAAAAAACGGGGACCTAATTTACATACTTATTTCTACAAGGACTTTTCTTGTAACAACGTTAGAAATTGGGACCTTTCATGCAAAGCCCCTTATTTTATTGTTGTTTTGTTTTTATTCCATTTTTTAGATTTTCTTTTGTTCTTTGAAGGAATTTTCTAAATTTGAATTGAGTTGTACCCACTATATGAGTTTGAAAACTATTTTTAACTATAATTCTATATTCCTTACTATAAGTCCAACCATTTATAAATCTGCATTGTAAAATTACATTTGATTATCTTTTTTGAGAGAAAAATAAGTGTAATGCAGTATGATCACTTGTTGCTTGTGGTAAAGTATTATATTTAAAATCTAGAAAAAATTGGTAAAAAAACGATTAACCAAAATTCTATCATGTTTATGATGTATGGTTCAGTATTCTCCAGATTTCCATGTGTAATTGTTTTCCATTAAAATAGGTTCAATTAGACCTGTTTTCAACATAAAATTGGTGAGGAATTCTAATTTTTTAAAAGGAATAATTGGAATTCCTCCTCTTTTTTCAAATTCATGTATCATTGTATTAAAATCCCCAACTATAATCCAAGGGTTAATGATTTTATTTTTAATAACTCCAAGTGATTCCATAGCAATTTTCTATTCTTTTTAATATTTAAAGCATGGAAAAAAGTTATTTCCAATTATAATCCATTCTTATTTTTAAATTTACAATGAATGCACTGTAAATTTAAAAAATGCTAGTTTAAATAATGTCAATCAACAGTTCTAAATTATTTGGGGTATAAATTTTAATGAATGTGTAAAATTGACAAAATTCAATATAAACGGAAATATAGTAGTTAATACAAATAAAGATGGAAATTGGAGAATATTAATGTAATTAAAGACAAACAAATATTAACTATGTTATTTGAGTAATAATTGATTGAATATAAAGTCTGAAATCAAATTAAAACAATTTATTGGAATTAAATTATAATAAATTGGAGTTAATTACAATTGAAGTTAAACACTGTAATTAGTAAAATTTTAAACACTGAATTAATATGTAAACTTGTTTTGAATCATTATAAACGTCTAAGAAATCAAAAATGATGAAAATTGTTAGTTTTAAATAATGAATTGAAAGTTGATTTATTAATTTACTTTTAATTATTTAATTAATGTAAAAATAGCCATTTTGGTCACCGACTCGGATTTCGACGAAACTAGTTTCACCGGATCCGTGACGGTGAATTATTGTAGGATTTCAATTTTCGTAGCGATCGGATTTGTCTTTTGATCGTATAGACTCGAAACGCCTAGAAATCAATTCAAATTAATTTGAAATAAGCTGATTTTAACATAATTTCTTCATATGATGGAATTAGGACTTAAAACATATTCTATTGAGTTTATAAATATTGAAAACATCTATTTTGATATATGGGTTGCTCCATTTTCATTCCGGAGTCATAACGGGCTTTTCGGGTCGTTTATCGTTCAACCTCCAAATCAAATCTTGTCCATTCATTCTATTTTTCATCTCTGCCAATAAATAGCCCATTATAAACCTCGGCTGCTTCTTATTCCATTTGTTTGTACGTACATTTTTCTTCTCAACTCCTTATTCCAATGGCAGACAAACCAAAACCAAAACCCTCAATTCAATTTCAAATTCAATTCCAATAATTAAACTCCTCAAAATATATCGAATTATATATCAATTAGAAGATCTCGATGAGCATAGGTCAAATCTGCAATTTGTATTTCAATTTGGGTTTCTGTGTGGCCAAAACTGGGTGAACTATTCTTAATCGTTCGTTGATCGTCGATCAACTTCGTCTGATCGACAAATCGAAGGCACGGTTTTATAGAGAGGACCGAGGGGAGTTATCGGCGTGGGAAGTTTGACATTTCGATGGTTGGATCGTCGGCTAAAATTTGTTGGGGTTGAGCGACATTGGCGGGGCTGTGGGTTTTAAACAACGATCGGCGAGGTCGAGGTGTCGCGCATGGCGACTAGGGCCGGCTTGCGTTGGGGCAGTCACGGTGGTCGAGTTCTGGTCAGCGGCGGCGAGCATCGATGGCGTTGATCGGTCTAGGGCAGAGCGGCATCTTGTTTCCGCGTTCAAATTGGGTTTGAGTTCGGCTACGCTCTGGGTGAAGTTGCCCTATGGGGAGAATGGTAATGTTTGTTTTATTTGTTTAAATTTAATTTTAAGTTTTGTTTTTAAATGTTCTAATCACAACAACTTTTGCATAAGATGTTCATTTCATATATGGTTTGTTCCTTTGGGATAGTATCAAAATTTCAGACATTTTGACGCTGGTTTGGACGAATTCTGAAACCATTTGAATTTGGGCCCTAAATTGGATTTAAATTCAAAGGTGAGTGTTTTAACCCACTCATAACTTTCAAAATTTATTATGTTAGTTAAATTAAATTTTGATGTGGTTAGAAATCTATTTATGGCTCTTTGGTATATCTAAAATCGTCATTCCAGTTAATTTGAATTTATTTTGAGTTAAACTGTCATTTGATTTATCATTGAATTTAATCCGCTAGTTAATTACTTATAAATGATAACATGTTATCTATTGATGTTTATTGATTGATTTGTATAATGACTGTGATGAATGTTTGATTGTTTGTGTTGGATAAATGGATGTGGTATTTTATATTGTTATAACTGCAAGTTCCCTATGGGTTGAAATTATATATACCCGAATGATCTATAGATTAGGGAAAAATCGTTATGGGTTGAAATGATAGACTCGAATGATTTTATGTAGTTTATTTAAATTCGGGATTGTGGTTTGAAATGATATATAAACGTAAAATTCTAAATTACGGATTGAAATGATAAATATCTGTATCACTTGATCCTAGGGTAGAAAATTATATACGAGCCTCGGATTGGTAAAATTGAATGATTTTAAATCTTTAAAATTTGAATTCAGTTAACTGGTTTTATGAAATAGCAAACTTGATTTTGTATAAATTGAATTATTATCGAAATTCAAGTTTATGTTGAAATTGGAATTGGTTTAAAGGAATGGTTTAAAGAAATTTGATTGAAGTTGCAAAAATTGAATTTTGAAGTATAAATAAAATTTATAGAAACCGAGTTATTAAAATTGTTTAAAATATAACTTTGAAATATATTGAAGTTAGGGTAATTTAAATTGATATTTCGAACATGGATTGGAAGCGATATTGAATTAAGTATTTTATTGAGAATTTGAATTGGGAAAGTTGAAATTGGTTTTGGGATATTAAGATGGTCCCAATTTGTTGGAAAGAAATAAACAGTTTAAATCGATATAAATTCCAAATTCATATTTTTAATATAAACTATTTTAAAAATGTATATTATTTTAAAGACTTAAAATTATTAAGATTTTCAAATTATTAAGCTGTTTTAACTTATATTAACTATATTAAATCAATTTAACCTATTTTAAATCATTTAATTTATTTTAAAACTAAGTAACCCATTTTAATTTATTTTAAATCTAATTAATCTATTTTAAAGCTATGTAATATATTTTAATTATATTTTATCTATTTTAAATCTATTTAACTATCTTAAATCAATTTAAAACATTTTAAATCTACTTTAAAATATATTCGAGTATTCTAACTATCCCTAAAATTTATTCTTAGCTTTATTTAAACTATATTTTTTTTCTAAACTTTTTTCTAAATTTCAAACTAAGTAAAGATTTTTATGTTTATATTCAAATCCTCGATTTAAAGTAAATATGGTTAAACGACATTATAACCTAAGTTGGGATTTAAATAACATATTTGATTTAATATGATAATTTTGAAATGAGAGTTTAACCTATTTTGGGAATATGACTTTGAACGGAAATAAAATTTTGAAATTATGGTTTCAAAGGTGATATGATTTCTAAAATGAATATGATTTAGAAAGTAAATATAATTTCGAAAGTGATATGGTTTGAATTGAATATGATATTTTGATATCAATTATGAAATGATTTTGAAAAAGTAAAAGAACCACCAGGTGTGAAATAAGCGTTTGGTTGTTAAATAGACCAGGATGAGATATTGTCATACTCTCTGCCAATACCGAAAACCACTTTAACGACTGTGCACGTGGTAAAGATTCACGAAATGAAGTAGGATGGTTTGGTGAACGATTTCTGTATGAGGTATTTAGATGACCCTGACTCACTTATATGACCCTGACTTCCGTCGGTCAGCTTGATGCGGCTAAAATCAGAAGTCATGCCGGGCCAAGTGAGGTCATTCCCCCGATCGGGCACACTTCTTCGATTCTATATTCTGACTTTATGATTTGATTGGTGGCACCCTTGATTTTGATTTGGGAGTGTGTCCGAGGTGGGCGGTAGTAGCTGCTATACGTTACCACCAGTCCGGATTCACAAATGGTATATCTACCCTGGCATTTCCTTACGTGCCATGGCACATGCTCTATCGTGCCTTCTACGAGTTTGTTTTGTACTACACCTATGGAGTACCCTCTTGGTAAACCTCTGTAACGACCCGGATTTTTGGACGGTTAATTTGAGATATTTAAATGGGTTTAAATATTGATTTGAACTATAAATTGATTTGAATATGAAAAGTTTGGTTTTATTTAATATAAAAGTGATTCAGAATTTAAATATAATCATTAATTGAACAAATTAAATAATTATTAAAGTGGTAATTAGATATTGGGTAAAATATAAAATCTAGTATAGTAAGCTTGTTGAAAATATTTTAACGGCTTATAAAATTTATATTGATAATACTGGAAGTAATAGATGGATTAAAATTGAATTTAACTGTCGTTTGTTAAATTTTAAATTTGCATAGGTTTAATTGACATTTAGAAATAACCTTCCGAGGCACAGTCTCGGAATTCGACGAAACCAGTGTCGTGGGATCCGTAATATTGAATTATTGCCGGATTTCAAATTTCGTAATTTTCGGAGTCTCCGTGTGATTGTACGATAAGCAAACGCGCTATAATTTAATTGAAATTCGAGAAGATTTTTAAATGAAAAGTTTGAAATAAAATAATTAAAGTAGCTTCCTCAACACACTAACACTATTGTTCATCTTCTTGTATATGCTTCTTTTCTTATTAAAATCGCGAAACCTTCTGTTTCTTGTTCGATCAGAAACTATATTCATGGCTGCCTTTCCCTTTCTCTTTATCGCGAAACATAAACCCTTCCTCCTTGATTAAAATTACCGAACCCTCTGCCTTTTTTGTTCAAAGCTCAAATCCGTATTCTTAAAAAAATAAAACCCTAGCTTGAATCGAACGAAATCTAGGCGAGTTCGATTTCGCGCGTGCAAATAAGAATCGCGACATGTCGATGACGGTGGGATTCTCGTGGCGAGCATTGCGAGGCGCGCGATGTGTGCAGTTCAATCTGGGAGCATGGCGGTTGCTCGATTTGAAGGCGACGTGGTTGTTCGCGAGTGGGGCGGTCGCGTGGTTCAGTGGAGGCTGCGATGTTGTGCGGCTATAGGAGAAGTGATGGTGGAGCTTGGATAGGAGTGTAGTCGCGTTCATGGTTGTTGGGGGCCACGTTGTTTTTAGGGGATGCAGTGGTTCTGGCTTGGTGTTGCTTCGTACAGTGAGGTATAATATTTATCTGCTATTTAATTTAAATAAATATATGTATTTTAAAAATTGTTAGGTCTATTTTTAATAATAATGGTCTGGTAAAGGAAAAATTGTTTAGTTAACTTATTTTAATTATTTCAGCTAATAAAAAGATTTTTTAGAAGAAACTGTTTTCAGTTTAAAACTAAGTAATTAGTAAATTAAATTTATTAAAAGAAATTAATTGTTAAATTTGTTCCAAATACTTATGAAATTCAATTTTGAATTATCAGTTCATTAAATTATAAAATGGAAATTTATCGATCGATTATTTCGAATATTTATAAAAATTCATATAATTGTTATATATGGTTTAAAGTCGGGGAATAAATAGCTTAAATAAATTGTAAGTCAATTAAAATATTCACCGATAAATTTATCATGGATCAGTTCAAATATTAATAAATCATCAAATTGCTATTCAAGGTCAAAAATCAAGAAAACCAAGGCAATATTGGAATGGATTGCAACTTAAAAGCAAAGGTGAGATTTTCTCACTCATTTGGATGCCCTAAATTAAATTTAAATGTTAAATTTAAATTATTGGATGTGTTTGGTTGATTGACAATAATTTATTCACTGGTTAATATCATAACCCATATACTGCAATATCCATTTGAAAGTGGAATTGATATTTTATTCTATGCTAACATTTGTGGATGCAGGGAAAACAGGTTGGAGGGATCCAACAGGATTCCTCAAAGATATTTATTATATTTATGTTTCATATAACAGGTTGGATGAATTAATATGGAATTGCATGAGAATTGAATTATTAAGTGTTGAATAACATGGAAGTTGAAATTTGGGAAATTTTAAATATATCATAAATAATTTAATTGAAGGAAGTTAAATGAAATTTAAATTATAAGCATATTTATTTAGAATTTGAATTCACTTCTATTGAGATTAAAGTAAAATTAAAAGAATATTTATTACTTTGGTTAAACATAAAATTAGTTAAAGTGAGTTTGGGAAAAATCAATTATGTACAAAGACTTAAAGAAAATATTGTAATCGATGAAGGGATTTGAAGTAAAGCAAAACTATATTAAGAAATAAAATAAGAGAACTATATTAAGAAATAAAATAAGAGAACTATATTAAGAAATAAAAGAAGAGAACTATATTAAGAAATGAAATGGAATTTTATTAAGGAACAATATGGAATTGAATTGAAGAATAAAACTTTAAAATAGTATTTTAAAATAAATTGTTTTCATAAATAAATGAAAAAGAAAGACTCAGGGAGTTATAAATTTATAAACGGAGTTTATAAATGAGAAAGAAGATATCAGTGGATACGAAAAGGAATAAGTCATGAACTTATATTGAGTTATAAATTTGTTTGAAACGGAAATAGTAGAATATTTCCGAAAGTAAGAAGTGTGAATTTGGACAAGAGGCATTATAGATGGATATTGGTTTTTCTAAAAATTAAACTTATTTTTAAAAGGAGTGTTTTAAATTACTACACTATATAAATTTCTTGTAAACTATTACTTGAATTTAAAATGTTTCGAATTAGATATTTTCGAAGGATAGGCCAATATTTATAATAAACTTTAATTTTCTAAAACAAGTTTTACAATTTATCATTAACTGGATATGAACTCTAATTTTTATGTTAAATATTTCTTTTAACACCGTAAATTGTATAAAACTATACTTCTTATTTTATAGATCTAAATGTTTTCAAATGCTTTTAAAATCCAATTAATAATCCTCTTGTGATGATAAGTGAGTTATCTAATGAGATAAGATTTAGGAGAGATCTTATTAAGTGAAGGAATTGAGTTTGAAAATTTATAAGCAAAGTATAAATTTATTTATGAGGAAGGAATGAGAAAATAAGAAATATTTCAAAGGTTAAATCAAATCGAGTGTGTATGAGAAATCAAATAAGTGATTTCATGGAAATAAAAGGACTGTGAAATTAGATTCAAATGGGTTAAAATGGAAATAATATCTGAATGATATTTGAGATAAATGATTTGTGGAAATTATTTGATGGTTGCTTGTGAATGATTAACTGATAGTTAAATAACCTACTATCAATATTGGACAATGCGTCGATCGTTTCGAAGACTCCGGGATCGGATTTAATTATCCGAAAACCACTTCAATCCGGTTTGAACGATTACGAATGAAGACCGTGAAGAGTTAAAGACGGTGATTCGGTTTGTCCAGACCCAGGGCAACTCGTATGGATTTAATGCTTTCAAAACATCGTCAGGTGGACGATGAGCATTCTAAGTGATGCGTTCTTGAAAGGTAACGCTTAACCTCAAGCCTCATCAACCGGGAATGGCTAAAACAGGGGAGGTGCAGCAAGGTTAGGTGGGTCATGCCCAAGCAGGACAATATTTTCCCCTGTCTAGATGTCCTTTTTTATTCGGCTTAATGGGTGGTTGGTCGTGCCAACCACGGGGTTATCTTGTTCGGGACTGTTCAGTAAGGAATGGTTCCGGCCTTGTGTTGTAGGGGAGCGGGCGCACTCCTCGGTACTCTGATCTAGGCCAGGTACTGTGACGGGCGATACCCCAGTAGCCCAGCCATTGATGGAAATCCATTCTCCCTACGAGCCTTGTACGAGTTTTGTTTGTATTACCCACTCTGTGGCTAGTAGTTGGAATTTAATCATGTAAAAATTTCGACTATTTTATAAGTATTAGTATATAGACCCTATTATAATATCAGAGGATTTCTATAAAAAGTGTTTTAGCTATCGTAAGGTAAAAACCCAACATGTTTATTTGTGGCGTGGTCTTACGAGATGCTTTTGTTTTCAAAAGATTTTCGGAACTTTAATAATCCAATTGAGTGTGATTTTCTCACGCTGGTTTTCCAGACTGACTCGGGTGTTGTTTTATATGATACTCGGGTCAGACCGAGTTAAACAGGATTCAGGTTATATGCTGGAGCTCAGGAGACGAGCTGGTGACAGAGCGTATTTCCGTATTTGTCTATTATTTCCGCTGTGTATGGACATGTATGATTGATTGATGTACTCTGATGATGGTATGTATGTATATGTATACAGTACAGATTTCTTGTATTTAAAACAGTATTCTATATATTATATTTTATTCCGCTGTGATGTGAGATTCTGATGTTGTTTCCTTTTCTTCTACTTCTACCTCTTTCTTCTTTTACCCGAAGACTCGTACTTTTGTGCCACTTTGGATTGAACTGTGGTGAATTTTGTTAGTTCAAAGGGGCACGGATTTGCGGGCCTTTACACTTGGTATCAGAGCTGAAAGGTTAAGCGAGAACCTTGGCTCTGGTGGGGAATTACTCATTAGAAATAGAGTCAATGGTACTCTAGAATGAGTTTGAGCGTATATATAGATATGAGCGCGTATTTGTTAGTGAATATAAAATGATTTTATATTTCGTTGATTGATTTATTGAGTGGTATATGAACCTTCGTCGGCACAGCCTCGAAAACTGTATCGAAGGGGTTTCTAAACACTTAAATAGAGCAATTCGACACAATATTGATTTTCAAAAGTGGTTGAATGAAATAATTTCATCCAAAATATATTTTGATATAAAAGGAATATTTTCTGAAATTATTATAACCTGGATGTTTGGATGATAATATGTTTGACAAATGAGATAATTAAATTTAAAATAGTTATCTAATCAAGGAAAACATTAAATGTTGAATTTTGGAATTAAAATTTAAAGAGAAAGTTAAAGATGCAAATTTAACTTGGATTAAAATTTAAAACTTGAAATTTAATTAATGATTTGGAAGGGATAAATTAGTACATTTTTAATGAAGTTGAGAAATAAAACTTAAAGTGGATTGAAATTAATTTAAGTTATGTGAATGGAAGTAAATTGAATTAAACTGAAAATAAAATTCAGTCGTATTTGAATTAAATTGTAATTGGAATTAAAAATGGAATTTAGTGATGGAACCCGAGTTATAAATAGAAATTCCATTGAAATCTTTAGTAAAATTAAATATGAATCTCAATTATTATGAATTGGACTAAAGTAAAGATAATTTGAATTTACAAATAAAATCCACATCAAGTATGGATGGAATAAATTGGCCTTGGATATTATCTTAACAAATTTAGAATGGTTAATTAAATCACATGGGATTTGATCTAGTTGAGTATCAAATAAATTGGAAATGAATTTAAGTAAGAAGTTACAATAAATAAATTAACTTAAGATTTAAAATTTATGGAAAAGTGATTTCGAAGGAAGTGAAAGTTCATTGAATGAAATAGATTGGTAAAGTACCTTAAACTTTGGATGTGATTGGATAGTGAATAGCAAATTTAATTGGATTGAGAACTTTGATTGAACTGGAATTATCCTAAGCTAAGTTAATGTTTGAATTTGGATGAAGATGAATACAACTCTCACTTGGCTAAGTAAAAATGTATAAACCCGAATTAAAATAAAATAGGAATGTGGTTAACTATAAATAAATGAAAGTGTGAAGATAAATAAGACGTGGGACTTATAAAATTATGGTGGAACAAATAAGTCAAATAGAATTGTTTGAATCTGGAAAATGAATAGAAATCCAAATCTGAACTATAAAATAGAATTGAACCAAGGAAATTTAAATGAAGAGATTTTTGAAGCTAAAAATCAAATATTGAATTATAAATGGGGAATAAACTAACTTGGGATAAATTAGTAACTTGAATATGTGAATAAACTTTGAATTGGTTAAATAAAAGTTGAATGGTAAATTAATAAAAGTAGAAAGTGAATTAAAGTAAAGGTGAGTAAGAGACCTTGAGTTATAATATAAAATTCAACTTGGATTGGTTAGCAAATAAAATGAAATTGGATTGAATATAAATGGTTAGAGGTGCAAACAAAATCCAATTGTGTATAAATAAAGTGAAAATGGTCTTGTAATAGGTTAAATAAGTTCGAGAATGAATCGAACATGGGAATTGAATTTTTTTTAAATGAAATAAGTAATTGAGTTAAGAAGAAAATGAAAGAGATTTGATTTAAATAAAATCAAATTAAATTGGAAAATAATTTATGGGCAAATGAAATAAACTTAGGTTATGAAAGTTAAATAATTTGAAGTAAATTAACTTAAGTCTAAAATTCAATGAAGCATGACTTAAATAAATTTGGGACATGATTGTTAAATTTTAAGCATTGAAGTTGTCGAGCTTAATAAAAAAATGGTGTTGAATAAAATCAATGCAAAGATATGGTTTAAAAATAAATTAGAATGGAATGAAATTTCATATAACTTGAGTTGGAATAAATTTTAAAACAGTTGTAAAACTAAAGCAAATTGTTTGTTGAATGAATATTGCTGAATTTGCATGAAATAATTGTTGTTGTCGTAAACAGGATTAAATAAAGTTCTATGGAATAATAGAAGTAAATAAACTTGATTTTTGAATAAATTGCCATGAATACAAAATAGTTCGGATTAAAAATGAATTGAATAAAAGAATGATGTTGAAAATCATTCCAAATTGGATAGGACGATATAAATCAAGTAAAAGCAACTGAATTAGTGTGGAAACCTTATTACTTGTTTACAAAGCTTGATCCGCGTATAATTGTTTATAAAATATGGTTTTGAATTGTTAAGGAGCAGAAATTGATTTTTGAAATCAATTAAATGGAAAATGGGTTTGTTTGGACATAATTATGAATTGGAAATAAGTAAATGTGTTGTAATCCACTTAAAGTTGAATGCAAACGGTATTTGTGTCAGATAGAAACAAATGGAACTAGTTTGGAACTATATAAATTTGTTATGAAGTTATTTATATAGCATTGCTTATGTTATTGATGTGTTGTAGTTGCTTAAATGAACGCAATGCTATAAATTTCATAAATAAGTTGCTTATTTGTTTAAATTGAGTAAGTACAGGTATCAGAAGACTGTATAGCGAGATTTTGGACGTGCATATGCTAAATTAAATAAGCCACTTGCTTAAAATGCTAAATAAGGTACGCCTACGCAATACAAACTAGGAATATGAACTGTTTTTTGTTTTTCCGACCGTGTGGGTCGATGTATATATATTTATATCTATTGTCAAATTGCAAAAGCTCCTCCATACAAAGGGGACTCCGCCAAAAAAATTCGGAAATTTTGGGAGTTAGAAAATTTTTGGAAGTTTTTGAAAATTTTGTTAACGACAAACGTTTTCAAATTGGAAATTGAAATAAATTAGTGAATGAAACTAATTTAAAATAATGACATGAATTTGATATAAAAAAAATAGAATTTAAATATTCAGAGTTATAGATAAATTGAATTCATATGGAAATGGAAGAATCAATTTGAATAAGAATGAATATAAACTAAATTGGTAAGATGAAAATAAATATAAGAAACGCATAAAATGCTTATACTAATTTAAGTAAGGAATGATGCATTGTCAATCGAGAATTGATATTTCAATTATAATCTAAAATAATATTTGAATAAATAGATATTGACATTTGTAAGGAAGTCGATAAAATGTTTTGTATATTGTGATTGGATATATTGCTGTGTAAGATATGCAGGTAATATAAAGGTAAAGAGCATAGATTTTGATTTCAGAAGATAAATAAGAAATGCTCGACAAAAAGGTATGTGTTTGAATTTCTATATGGAAATTGATTGGGATTTTGATCGAGCCGCTTGGCTTTTTGTTTTCTTTTGAGTTTTTGGGAGGCCGTAGAGCCATTTTGTAGTTGTACCGAGCTAGCCGCGCAAAGGAGACGCTGGCGAAATTTTTCGGGAATTTAGGGTGTTAGAAAAATTTTAAGAAAATTTTGATAAGTCAAAATTTGGTTGTAAATTGAAACTTGAATGGTTAAACAAATAGTATAGTTTGAAACTAGGGAAAGGTTTGAAAGAGGCTATGCGGTAGGATCGTGTAATATGGAATAATGAAATAGTCTAGGTATATAAAGTAGGTAAATGCAAGGAGACACCAGGATTTTATACTGGTTCGGACCTCTCGTCCTACGTCCAGTCCCTAAGCTTCACTTAGGAATTTCACTAACTAACACCCTCACTTCACCCGGAGGAATAGGTTTACAACTTACCCGAACAATCGAACGGGATTTCTTGCCTCAACTACCGAAGAGGACTTCAACTCAATTACTAAAATACAATATTTGACTTGTTGTGTTCTTGTCAACACTAATGAGTCTAATGTAGTACAATATTCCTATAATCTTATCCTCAAGGATATGCAATGTGTTTGTAAAGATTTAGGAAATGTGAATTGCTATGAATCAAAAGAATGTTATAAACAAAAACAGTGATTCAAGCAATAGATTGGTGATTGCTTTGAGAATATCTAGAGAATATGAACAAGAGAATAGTAAGATTAAAGCAAGAGAATTCGGTGAATTAAATGATGTTATAATCATGTATTTATACTTGTAGAAGAGATGCATATGTTGTCAAAGGTTGCAAACAAGAGATGCTTCCATTTCCATTGATGAAAGGTTGCAACTCTTGGGAAGAAGAAGGTGTCTTTTCAGAGAAAATTCGCAGGTTTAAATTCAGTCGACTGAGCAGGAGATTCAGTCGACTGAAAATATGAAGAAAAATTTTCAGGAACAATTTCAGTCGACTGAAACTGTGCAATTTTGTATATGTGTACAGTTTCAGTCGACTGGCCATGTCTGTTCAGTCGACTGAAGTATGACAGTATGCACAGTGAAACATGCGAATATGTTCTAATATTTGTGCAAATTTCTTGAGGATAGATTTTAACAAATAATCTAGACTAAGACCCATAGAAAATCATACTAATGTTTATACTTTGGTCTTCATCGATCTTCTTCTAGCTTTTGCATTCTCTTCCTATTTGTTGAACCTCGTTGTCATTGATCAAAATCTTCGTGTATCAACATTCTCCCCCTTTTTGATTGATAACAATACTATTCTAGAGATGTATATACTTACTTTCTCCCCCTGAATGTATGCACTATCTGTTCTACAAAACAAAGTTAGTACCATAGATTTTCTCCCCCTTTGTCATCGACAAAAAGGAAGAACTAACAGCAGTAATAATATATCAAAACAATCACTAAATCATAGAAAATATAAGCATGAATTTAAGAGAAATAAAAATGTTATGACAGACAAGCATAAAATGGCTATTTATACAAGCCATTAGAAAGTTTAAAAATATACATCAAAACAACAAAATCACTCATCCGTATCCCAGTCATATGAACCTTCCCTTCCAGTTGGTTCACGTATGACGGGTCCTCATGTTGGTGGTCTAGGTGCTCTTCCTCCTTGTCCACAACTAGCCCCACTTGCGCTGCTACTTGTATGCTCTTCGGATGTCGTCCATGTAAACGTAGGTGCCGGACGTTTGCCGCGAGATGTTGAAGTAGTATTGGTGCTTGAGCACGAGATTGCATCCCAAAGCTTGTTGAAGAATCCTTTGATTTTATCAAGCTTATGATCTACCTTTTCAAGACGAGTGTTAAGAATCTGTTGATTTCTTGACAATATCCCCAAGGATTGGTTGGTAGTGAAGCTTGGGTCAACAAGACGAATTTCATCATCTTGCTCGAGATGTTCTTCGTGGCGAGATTGAGGAGGTTGTTGTTGTTGTTGTTGTTGTTCTTGATGCCTTGTTTCCCATTCAGCGAGTGATATTATGCGAGGAGCTCGAGATGGGAGTTGCATTAAGCTTATGGTCCGATGGTTAATTTGATGAACCATTGTATTCTCTGATTCAGGTAATGGTGTATCGACATTTAGGAGAAGCCGCATGATGTACTCTCTAAAGTAAATAGTGCGCATTTTTCCATTGTTGAAAGTGAGAAACTCATCAAGAATAAGCTGTACCCAATTAACTTGTATATTGCCAAAAATAGCATATAATGCTCGATAGTTATTTGGGTAGACAATTTCGTACGATCCTGTACGAGGAGTAATTTTTCTCATTAGGGCTTTATGGAGAATTCTCGCCATAGGTCGAAGGGAGGTGGACTTAAAATCCCTAAAGTTGATATTATCCTCCATAAATCGATGGTTGATGTTGTCGCGAATATGTGGATTGAATTCTATATCCTCTAGCTTTTTCCCGATATTTGGAGACTCTAAAATGTGTGCTATTCTATCCAAGGAGAACCAAATTTTCTTTCCACACACCATACTCCAAACACTATTGTTTGGATTTCTTGGAGTTTGGTGTCCAAGATTAAGATTAGCATAAAATAATTTTACCATTACATGATTAATGGCATGATCATTTCTTTTCAAATCTAGAAGTGGAGTCAAACCTGCCGAATCTGTTAACACTTGAAGGTTGTAGGTTTGAAAGCTTTGAAAATCAACGAAAGAATGCTCAAAAATTCGAGAATTCTTCATCTTGTTCCATCGAGTGACAGCGGTTCCATCATAAAGCCATTGTGCTATTTGAGCATCAATTGGCTCGGAGGATGAAGAAGATGAGGCTCTTGATCTTTTTGGTGCCATTTTGGTGAGAATTGATTTGATTTTGAGGAATTTGAGAGCTAGGGTTTCGAAATTAATTTGGGGAAGAAGGTTTGTAGGAGGTAAAAGTGAATTGGTAGGGTAAAATCTGGTGGTTAAAAGGGGAAATTCTGCTTGGGAAGCAGCGTTCAGTCGACTGAATGTTCTGTTCAATCGACTGAATCAAAGGCCGAAGTGTTCTGTGATAGATTCAGTCGACTGAGCAGAAAATTCAGTCGACTGAATTTTGTTGCTGAAATTTTCTGTTGAATTTTCAGTCGACTGTGCAGATGGTTCCAGTCGACTGAACTTTGCATATATTGTTTTCTGTCATATTTTCAGTCGACTAAGCAAGGGAATTCAATCGACTGAAACATGCAATGTTGTTGTTTCAGTTAATTTTTGAAATTAAACAATTTATTTAAAGAAATAGTTACAAAAATATTGATGTAACAACATACAAAATTTTAACTATTTCTTTGGAGATGGACTTGGAGAATTCTTTCCTTCATTCTTCATGTAATTTATATCCCATGAATTCGGACTATATTGAGGAGTCTTAGGAGACGTCCAAGGATTCATAGGATCGACTGGTGTACGATAAGATGAAGATGGATCAAGTGAGCTAACAGGACGAGGTAGGGGTTCAGCCACTTCGTTCTTCTTTGATCCACAGAAGCGTAAACCGACTTGTTCTAGAAAACTCAAACGTCTTGCCGTAATTTTTTGCCCGAAGTATAGCTCTTGTTGAAGATCTATCTGTTGTTGTTGAAAGTGATAAATTTCATCAATCTTTCTTTTTGTGTCAGGTGAAATAAATAGTCCGCGTTTCACCTCTTTAGATTATGGTGTGAAACCAGTACGATAATTTTCCCATTTGTAAACCGGCTCATGTGCTGGTGTTGGTGTGGGAAGTTTTGGCGATGTTAGAGCGTTATCAACTGACGAGGTGATATTGATCGGAGAGAAGGAGTTGTTTGACGACATTTTATATTGAAATTGTTTAAGCTTTTAATCGTAAAATCGAGATGTGAAAAAAAAAATTAGAATATATTTATAGTAGAGTTTTACTAAACAACTAATGGTTATAATTTATTTAGATTTTTGACCGCATAATGATTTAATGGTTAGGAGAATTTTGTTAGAAAAGTATGGTTCTTATTAAAAATTCAGTTTTTAAAATGTGTGGTCTGTAAATTATATAATGTAGCATATAACATTTCGAAAAATATTTGATATGTTCATTCAGTCGACTGAACAGATTGTTTTAGTCGACTGAAATGAGTAAATATTTCAAATGCATCTCTAATTGATATCTTTAAAGGATATTATACCTAATTCTCGTCGAAGTTTTATAAAGGAGTTTTCTAATAGGGGTTTAGTAAATATATCGGCAATTTGATTTTCGGTAGAAATATGTTCTAAATTAATTATTCCTTTTTCGATATTGTCACGTAAAAAATGGCGACGAATATTTATATGTTTTGTACGAGAGTGATTAACCGGATTTTTAGATAAGTTTATTGTACTTGTATTATCACAATATATTGTAGAATTTGTTAAATTTATATTAAAATCTTTAAGTGTTTGTTGCATGTACATAACTTGAGTGCAAGCTAAAGCAGCTGATATATACTCTGCTTCGCATGTGCAGAGCGAGACACAATTTTGTTTCTTACCAAAACCAAGATACAAGTGATTTTCCAATGAAATGGCAAGTACCACTTGTACTTTTTCTATCCGTTCGGGATCCACCAAAATCAGCATCACTGAATGATACTAACTCAAACGAACATTCCTTTGGATAGAAAAGACCGAAATCTTTAGTTTGGTTAAGATATCGCATTATTCGTTTTACTGCTCTTAAGTATGAATCTTTAGGATCGGATTAAAAACGTGCACATAAACAAACACTCATCATTATGTCAGGTCTACTAGAGGTTAAATAGAGCAAAGAACCTATCATACTTCTAAACAATTTTTGATCTACACTTTTGCCATTTTTATCTCGATCGAGATGTGTAGTGGTACTCATAGGAGTAGGTTTAGCAGAAGTGTTTTCCATACCGAATCGTTTTATTAAATTATCACAATATTTTTCTTGGTTTATAAAAATTACATTTGTTAATTGTTTGATTTGAAGTCCGAGAAAATATGATAGTTCTCCCATATGAGACATTTCAAACTCATAGTCATTATATCTGAAAATTATTTACACAAATTTTCATTTGTTGAACCAAAAATAATATCATCTACATATATTTGAATTATTAAATATCTTTGGCAGTATTTTTAATAAAAAGTGTTTGATCTACTTTTCCAATTTTAAATCCTGAGTTTAATAAATAACTTTTAAGTCTTTCATACCAAGCACGAGGAGCTTGTTTAAGACCATATAGTGCTTTCTTTAATTTAAATACATGATCCGGATATTTTTCATACATAAATAACGGAGGTTGTTCTACATATACATTTTCTTTAATAAAACCATTTAAAAATGCACTTTTAACATCCATTTGATAAAGTTTAAAATTGTGAAAACAAGCAAAGGCTAATAGTATACGTATTACTTCCAATCTTGCAACGGGAGCAAATGTTTCTTCAAAATCAATACCTTCTTCTTGATTATACCCTTGTGCTACTAGTCTTGCTTTATTCCTTGTTATATTACCTTGTTCATCTACTTTATTTTTGTAAATCCATTTTGTTCCAATTAGTGATTGATTATTAGGACGGGGAACTAATTCCCAAACATTGTTACGTTCAAATTGATTTAATTCTTCTTGCATTGCGATAATCCAACAATCATATGTTGATGCTTCTTTTGGATTTTTAGATTCTATAGATGAAATGAAAGCTACATGACCCATTTGATTTAGTTGATTTCTTGTTCTAACTTGAGAATTTATTTCTCCTATTATATTTTAAGTTGGATGATCTCATAATATTCTAGGAGGAGATCTTAGTTCATTATTATTTTCAAGGTTTATTTCTTCTACATTTATCAATTCTTCATCATCTTTTATATTTACATTTTTATTAAAATTTTCATCAAAAGATATATGCAAAGTTTTTCAATTAAGTTTGATTGTTTATTAAATACTCGATATCTTTACTTCGTTTAGAATATCCTACGAAAATTCCTTCATCAGCTTTTGAATCGAATTTTCCTAGTTGATCTTTTGTATTTAAAATAAAACATTTTGATCCAAATATTTTAAAATAAGATATATTTGGTTTTTTATTATTGAATAGTTCATAAGAAGTATTTTTAATTAAAGGTCTAATTGAAATTCTATTTAATACATAACATGCAGTAGCAACGGCTTCTGCCCAAAATTGTTTTGGTAGAGAACACCCATTTAACAATGTTCTTGCGCATTCTTGTAATGTTCTATTCTTTCTTTCTACAACTCTATTTTGTTGAGGAGTTTTAGGAAAAGAAAAATTATGATTAATTCCTTTCTTTTTACAAAACGTTTCAAAAACTTCATTTTTGAATTCGCCTCCATGATCGCTTCGAATATTTTTAATTTTCAAATCTTTAATGTTTTGAATTCTTTTGACAAATGTTTTAAAATGCTCAAAAGTGTCGCTTTTATTTTTCATAAAAATAGTCCATGTATATCTTGAAAAATCATCAACAATTACAAATACGTATCGACTATGATTAATGGATTGAACTTGTGTTGGTCCGAATAAATCCATATGTAGTAATTCTAATGGTTGTAAAGTTAAAATATTTTTCTTAAATTTAAAAGATGATTTCGTTAATTTTCCTTTTTGACAATCATCACAAAAATTATTTATTTTAAAATTTATTTTGGGTAATCCTCTTACTAATTCATTTTTAGAAAATTTTCTAATAGTTTTAAAATTTATATGACAAAATCTTTTGTGCCATAACCAAGGATCATTATCTTTGGCAAGTAAACACATACTTGAATTATGATTAATATTCATATTTAAAACATAAATATTTCTATCTCTATTTCCTTCAAAAATAAGATTTTGGTTTTGATCAAAAATACTACATTTATTATTCGAGAAAGTTATTTTAAAACCTTTGTCACACAAATGACTTATGCTAAGTAGATTATGTTTTAAATTTTCAACTAATGAAACATTTGTTATAAAAGGTAAATTTAATGTACCGTAATTGTTCACATCTCCTTTGCCAATGATATAGCCTTTTGAATTGTCTCCGAAGGTAACCGAGCCACCATCAAAGTATGTGATGTTTGTAAGCATATCTTTGTCTCCGGTCATGTGTTTTGAACAACCACTGTCTAATATCCATTTCTTCTTTTTAAGTGGGACCTAAAAAATAGATATGAAATTATTGGTACCCACTTTTTAATAGGGTCCTAAGAAGTTAGAGTTTTAGGAAACCAAACCCAATTTGGTTTAGTGTCCTTTTTATAAATATAGTTTTTATTATGATGAACATTATCCATAAATGTTTTAATATATTTATTTCTTATTAATACATTGTTAGTTTTTGGTACCCAAATTGTAACTACCTTGTTTTCTACTTTCGTTTTAACAGGTTTCTTTATTAATATTTGTTGTTTTGAATACATATTCCACTTAAAATGTGTATTTTTCTTTTTAGGAATTTTTGACTCCTTTTTATATCCTAATCCGTGTTTACTTGAAGAGAATTGAGAATTTTCTAAAATCTTAGATAAATTTTCTCTTCCTTTGTTGAAGTTAGAAACATTTTTTGTGATGTTATCTAATCTAGCTTGAAGACTATTATTTTCTAACTCAACTTGTCTAATCTTAGTTTTTAACTCATGATTTTCAGAAACAATCATATCATTCTTTATCTTTTGAGTTTCAATTTCTTGACTTAAAAGTGATAATTGAGTTTCTGAATTTGAATAAGATTCTTGAACTTTTTCAAGTTTTTCTTCAAGAATTTTCTTTTCATCATTTAACATATCTCTTTCAAATTCAGCTTTGTTTTGATTTTCACGAGTTTCTTTGAGTTTCTTTTTAAGAGTTTTTATTGTGTTCAAAAGTTCAGTGTTTACTTCAATTAAATCGTCGAAAGTTAAATTATTTACCTCAGATTCTTGAGCCATGAAGCATACATTTGCCTGTTCATTGTCGCTATCACTATCATTTTCGGATGATGATGAATCTGAATCGTCCCATGTTACAGAAAATGCCTTCTTTTTGAATTTATCCTTCTTGTTTTTGATTTTTTTCTGATTTTCCTTCATTTGTTCTTGACAATCTTTTTGCATATGTCCTTTCTTATGACAATTGAAGCATTCTATATTTGAGGATGATGGTTTGTTCAAGACATTCTTTTTGAATCCGTTTTTGTTTCCTTTTCTATACTTTAGGAATTTCTTGAAATTTTTGGCTATAAATGCTAGATCCTCATCTTCAGACTCTGATTTTTCCTTTTCCGCATGAAAAGCAACATTCTTTCTTTCTTGAGCTTGATCCTTTTTATCTTGCATATTTACTTCATACGACATAAGATTTCCAATCAATTCTTCTGGTTTCATTGTAGATAGATCATTTGCTTCCTCGATTGCTAGTACTTTTCTTTCCCATTCATCAGTGAGTGAATTTAAAACTTTAGACACAATGTCAAAATCCGTGTATCTTTCTCCTAGTCCGATTAGAGCATGATGAATGTCTTGAAATCTTGAGTACATGTCATTGATCGATTCATTTTGTCGCATTCTTAAGTTTTGGAATTGATTCTTCAGCATGGATATCTTTGTTTGTTTAACCTTGTTTGTGCCTTCATGTATGACTTTGAGTGTTTTCCATATTTGATATGCAGTAGTACATATGCTAACACGGTTGAATTCATTTCTATCCAGGGCGCAAAATAGCATATTCATAGCTTTGGCATTTGCACTAGCTTCATTCTTTTGAATTTGTGTCCATGTGGGATAATCGGTTGTAGGTACAATGAACTCTGCTTGAGTAGCATTCCAGGCTTCGAAACTTGTTGCTTGCATATAAATTCTCATCCTTGTAGCCCAATAGTTATAGTTTAGTCCATTGAAGAGAGGAGGTCTTTGGGTGGATTGTCCTTCCGCAAATGTAGAACTATAGGCAGATGTTGTGCTTGTGCTTGCGTTATTTTCCATATTATCAATATGTCTAATAACGGTGTTATGGTTATAGGATGGCCAAGCTCTGATACCAATTGAAAGAGGCTATGCGGTAGGATCGTGTAATATGGAATAATGAAATAGTCTAGGTATATAAAGTAGGTAAATGCAAGGGGACACCACGATTTTATACTGGTTCGGACCTCTCGTCCTACGTCCAGTCCCTAAGCTTCACTTAGGAATTTCACTAACTAACACCCTCACTTCACCCGGAGGAATAGGTTTACAACTTACCCGAACAACTGAACGGGATTTCTTGCCTCAACTACCGAAGAGGACTTCAACTCAATTACTAAAATACAATATTCGACTTGTTGTGTTCTTGTCAACACTAATGAGTCTAATGTAGTACAATATTCCTATAATCTTATCCTCGAGAATATGCAATGTGTTTGTGAAGATTTAGGAAATGTGAATTGCTATGAATCAAAAGAATGTTATAAACAAAAACAGTGATTCAAGCAATAGATTGGTGATTGCTTTGAGAATATCTAGAGAATATGAACAAGAGAATAGTAAGATTAAAGCAAGAGAATTCGGTGAATTAAATGATGTTATAATCATGTATTTATACTTGTAGAAGAGATGCATATGTTGTCAAAGGTTGCAAACAAGAGATGCTTCCATTTCCATTGATGAAAGGTTGCAACTCTTGGGAAGAAGAAGGTGTCTTTTCAGAGAAAATTCGCACGTTTAAATTCAGTCGACTGAGCAGGAGATTCAGTCGACTGAAAATATGAAGAAAAATTTTCAGGAACAATTTCAGTCGACTGCACAGGTAATTCAGTCGACTGAAACTGTGCAATTTTGTATATGTGTACAGTTTCAGTCGACTGGCCATGTCTGTTCAGTCGACTGAAGTATGACAGTATGCACAGTGAAACATGCGAATGTGTTCTAATATTTGTGCAAATTTCTTGAGGATAGATTTTAACAAATAATCTAGACTAAGACCCATAGAAAATCATACTAATGTTTATACTTTGGTCTTCATCGATCTTCTTCTAGCTTTTGCATTCTCTTCCTATTTGTTGAAGCTCATTGTCATTGATCAAAATCTTCGTGTATCAACAAGGTTTAGAAAGTTAATAAGAAGGGTAATGCAACCTTTATTAAAAAGATAGTTTGGTAGGATGTTGAATGGTGGGTTTTGGAAAAAAAATAGTAACGGGTATTGGACCATTCTTCCTAATTAGTAATTTCGGGGACGAAGTTCTTTTAAGGGGGGAGGAATGTAACGACCCGGATTTTTGGACGGTTAATTTGAGATATTTAAATGGGTTTAAATATTGATTTGAACTATAAATTGATTTGAATATGAAAAGTTTGGTTTTATTTAATATAAAAGTGATTCAGAATTTAAATATAATCATTAATTGAACAAATTAAATAATTATTAAAGTGGTAATTAGATATTGGGTAAAATATAAAATCTAGTATAGTAAGCTTGTTGAAAATATTTTAACGGCTTATAAAATTTATATTGATAATACTGGAAGTAATAGATGGATTAAAATTGAATTTAACTGTCGTTTGTTAAATTTTAAATTTGCATAGGTTTAATTGACATTTAGAAATAACCTTCCGAGGCACAGTCTCGGAATTCGACGAAACCAGTGCCGTGGGATCCGTAATATTGAATTATTGCCGGATTTCAAATTTCGTAATTTTCGGAGTCTCCGTGTGATTGTACGATAAGCAAACGCGCTATAATTTAATTGAAATTCGAGAAGATTTTTAAATGAAAAGTTTGAAATAAAATAATTAAAGTAGCTTCCTCAACACACTAACACTATTGTTCGTCTTCTTGTATATGCTTCTTTTCTTATTAAAATCGTGAAACCTTCTGTTTCTTGTTCGATCAGAAACTATATTCATGGCTGCCTTTCCCTTTCTCTTTATCGCGAAACATAAACCCTTCCTCCTTGATTAAAATTACCGAACCCTCTGCCTTTTTTGTTCAAAGCTCAAATCCGTATTCTTAAAAAAATAAAACCCTAGCTTGAATCGAACGAAATCTAGGCGAGTTCGATTTCGCGCGTGCAAATAAGAATCGCGACATGTCGATGACGGTGGGATTCTCGTGGCGAGCATTGCGAGGCGCGCGATGTGTGCAGTTCAATCTGGGAGCATGGCGGTTGCTCGATTTGAAGGCGACGTGGTTGTTCGCGAGTGGGGCGGTCGCGTGGTTCAGTGGAGGCTGCGATGTTGTGCGGCTATAGGAGAAGTGACGGTGGAGCTTGGATCGGAATGTAGTCACGTTCATGGTTGTTGGGGGCCACATTGTTTTTAGGGGATGCAGTGGTTCTGGCTTGGTGTTGCTTCATGCAGTGAGGTATAATATTTATCTGCTATTTAATTTAAATAAATATATGTATTTTAAAAATTGTTAGGTCTATTTTTAATAATAATGGTCTGGTAAAGAAAAAATTGTTTAGTTAACTTATTTTAATTATTTCAGCTAATAAAAAGATTTTTTAGAAGAAAATGTTTTCAGTTTAAAACTAAGTAATTAGTAAATTAAATTTATTAAAAGAAATTAATTGTTAAATTTGTTCCAAATACTTATGAAATTCAATTTTGAATTATCAGTTCATTAAATTATAAAATGGAAATTTATCGATCGATTATTTCGAATATTTATAAAAATTCATATAATTGTTATATATGTTTAAAGTCGGGGAATAAATAGCTTAAATAAATTGTAAGTCAATTAAAATATTCACCGATAAATTTATCATGGATCAGTTCAAATATTAATAAATCATCAAATTGTTATTCAAGGTCAAAAATCAAGAAAACCAAGGCAATATTGGAATGGATTGCAACTTAAAAGCAAAGGTGAGATTTTCTCACTCATTTGGATGCCCTAAATTAAATTTAAATGTTAAATTTAAATTATTGGATGTGTTTGGTTGATTGACAATAATTTATTCACTGGTTAATATCATAACCCATATACTGCAATATCCATTTGAAAGTGGAATTGATATTTTATTCTGTGCTAACATTTGTGGATGCAGGGAAAACAGGTTGGAGGGATCCAACAGGATTCCTCAAAGATATTTATTATATTTATGTTTCATATGACAGGTTGGATGAATTAATATGGAATTGCATGAGAATTGAATTATTAAGTGTTGAATAACATGGAAGTTGAAATTTGGAAATTTTTAAATATATCATAAATAATTTAATTGAAGGAAGTTAAATGAAATTTAAATTATAAGCATATTTCTTTAGAATTTGAATTCACTTCTATTGAGATTAAAGTAAAATTAAAAGAATATTTATTACTTTGGTTAAACATAAAATTAGTTAAAGTGAGTTTGGGAAAAATCAATTATGTACAAAGACTTAAAGAAAATATTGTAATCGATGAAGGGATTTGAAGTAAAGCAAAACTATATTAAGAAATAAAATAAGAGAACTATATTAAGAAATAAAAGAAGAGAACTATATTAAGAAATGAAATGGAATTTTATTAAGGAACAATATGGAATTGAATTGAAGAATAAAACTTTAAAATAGTATTTTAAAATAAATTGTTTCCATAAATAAATGAAAAAGAAAGACTCGGGGAGTTATAAATTTATAAACGGAGTTTATAAATGAGAAAGAAGATATCAGTGGATACGAAAAGGAATAAGTCATGAACTTATATTGAGTTATAAATTTGTTTGAAACGGAAATAGTAGAATATTTCCGAAAGTAAGAAGTGTGAATTTGGACAAGAGGCATTATAGATGGATATTGGTTTTTCTAAAAATTAAACTTATTTTTAAAAGGAGTGTTTTAAATTACTACACTATATAAATTTCTTGTAAACTATTACTTGAATTTAAAATGTTTCGAATTAGATATTTTCGAAGGATAGGCCAATATTTATAATAAACTTTAATTTTCTAAAACCAGTTTTACAATTTATCATTAACTGGATATGAACTCTAATTTTTATGTTAAATATTTCTTTTAACACCGTAAATTGTATAAAACTATACTTCTTATTTTATAGATCTAAATGTTTTCAAATGCTTTTAAAATCCAATTAATAATCCTCTTGTGATGATAAGTGAGTTATCAAATGAGATAAGATTTAGGAGAAATCTTATTAAGTGAAGGAATTGAGTTTGAAAATTTATAAGCAAAGTATAAATTTATTTATGAGGAAGGAATGAGAAAATAAGAAATATTTCAAAGGTTAAATCAAATCGAGTGTGTATGAGAAATCAAATAAGTGATTTCATGGAAATAAAAGGACTCTGAAATAAGATTCAAATGGGTTAAAATGGAAATAATATCTGAATGATATTTGAGATAAATGATTTGTGGAAATTATTTGATGGTTGCTTGTGAATGATTAATTGATAGTTAAATAACCGACTATCAATATTGGATAATGCGTCGATCGTTTCGAAGAGTCCGGGATCGGATTTAATTATCTAAAATCACTTCGATCCGGTTTGAATGATTACGAATGAAGACCGTGAAGAGTTAAAGACGGTGATTCGGTTTGTCCAGACTCAGGGCAACTCGTATGGATTTAATGCTTTCAAAATATCGTCAGGTGGACGATGAGCATTCTAAGTGATGCGTTATTGAAAGGTAACGCTTAACCTCAAGCCTCATCAACCGGGAATGGCTAAAACAGGGGAGGTGCAGCAAGGCTAGGTGGGTCATGCCCAAGCAGGACAAGATTTTCCCCTGTCTAGATGTCCCTTTTTATTCGGCTTAGTGGGTGGTTGGTCGCGCCAACCACGGGGTTATCTAGTTCGGGACTGTTCAGTAAGGAATGGTTCCGGCCTTGTGATGCAGTGGAGCGGGCGTACTCCTCGGTACTCTGATCTAGGCCAGGTACTGTGACGGGCGGTACCCCAATAGCCCAGCCATTGATGGAAATTCATTCTCCCTACGAGCCTTGTACGAGTTTTGTTTGTATTACCCACTCTGTGGCAAGTAGCTGGAATTTAATCATGTAACAATTTCGGCTATTTTATGTATTTGTATATAGACCCTATTATAATATCAGAGGATTTCTATAAAAAGTGTTTTAGCTATCGTAAGGTAAAAACCCAACATGTTTATTTGTGGCGTGGTCTTACGAGATGCTTTTGTTTTCAAAAGATTTTCGGAACTTTAATAATCCAATTGAGTGTGATTTTCTCACGCTGGTTTTCCAGACTGACTCGGGTGTTGTTTTATATGATACTCGGGTCAGACCGAGTTAAACAGGATTCAGGTTATATGCTGGAGCTCAGGAGACGAGCTGGTGGCAGAGCGTATTTCCGTATTTGTCTATTATTTCCGCTGTGTATGGACATGTATGATTGATTGATGTACTCTGATGATGGTATGTATGTATATGTATACAGTACAGAGTTTTTGTATTTAAAACTGTATTCTATATATTATATTTTATTCCGCTGTGATGTGAGAATCTGATGTTGTTTCCTTTTCTTCTACTTCTACCTCTTTCTTCTTTTACCCGAACACTCGTACTTTTGTGCCACTTTGGATTGAACTGTGGTGAATTTTGTTAGTTCAAAGGGGCATGGATTTGCGGGCCTTTACAACCTCCAGTTTACTGAGTAGTGTACGGTACTGTATCGACTATCGGAATATATGAAATATGTTAAGGGGATATGGGTAACGCCTTAACACTATTTTAATACTTTTACTTTACTATAGACATATTATAAAAGCGTATTGTACTACATAGTAGATAGTTTAACAGATCCTTAGGAGATGTAAATCCCGAACATCTCTTGAGTTACTGCACCCACGTTAGATACTGGATAGAAGATGTCAAACCTCGTAAACATCTCTGACACTATTCCACTTATATTTATTTATCGTTGATTTAACCTACATAGGATCTTTTAGTTCTGACTCGAGTGTTTTGTCTTTTCAATTCGCTCGAGTTAGCCTGAGCATTTCAGGATTTGAAGACCTTGTTTCTTGAGGACGAAGATTTTGTACTACTATTATTTACTATATATATATTCCACCGCATTCATACTGTTCCGCTGTATTATTTATTTATCTCTGATATGTGTAACTTTGATTTTGTGTTGTATAAATATAATCAAATGTTTTGTAAACAGCTTCATGAACTATTATTTGATTATTATATTTTGTCATTCCGCTGCGAGTTCTATTTTGGTTTTTTCTTTCTTTGTTTTTCTTATTTAGCCCAATAACAATCTTCCCTTTTGAATGGTTTGGGTCTGACGTGAGTGTTTAGCGTCGATTTAAACTGTCCAAAAAGGCAGGTCATTATAGATGGTATCAAAGCTTTGGTTTAGCGATAACCTAGCTTTGTGGGGTCTGGCTCATATTAAATTGGGTAGTAATACCCTAGAATAAGTCGCTGAGTGTATATATATCTCAAAGAGCGTATTTGTTAGTGTTATAAAAGGTTTTATATTGTGTTAATTTATTCCGTTTTGTATTTATAAATTCTAGTTGTTGCGTTGGATGCTATGACACCACTAGGGATTTCTAAACACTTAATAGGATAGACCGACACAATATTTGTTTTGAAATATAGGTGAATGAAATAATTTTGCCTATTACATATTTTTGTATATAAAATAACAATTTTATAAATGATATATTTTGGTTGTAATATATTTGTTTCTAAGGTAGTTAAATTTATAAATATTGGCTAAAAATGAAATTGTAAATAAAATAAATATAAATAGGAAATTTTAGAACTTAAGTTCCAGGCTTTTTGAAATTTCTTTCAAAGGATTTTTGGAATATAATGTTAGTATTATTTGGAAGTATTTTCCTATAATATCCCGGAATTTTTAACAATATCAATTTAATAATCTGTAGTAAAATTAAATTGATATTGATATTCTGTTAATAATTATTTAAATAGATTTAATAATCTTCTTCAATAAATATTTAAATTGGTTATTTTATCTTTTAAATGATATAAATTGATTTCTATTTTACAATATAAATATATGGTTTATATTTTAAATAGATTGGTATTGTTTTAATTTTAATAAGTAAAGCATATTTTCTAGTTTTATTATTTGTAGTAATTTTGGGAAATTTATTTTATTTAATATTTAAGCTTTTTAAAATTTAATAAATGATTTTGGTTTAAATTTAATGAATGAATCATGTTTTAAAATTCTAATATATATACATTATGAATTGGAAATTTTGTTTTAATTAGTATTGAGTTTTAAAACTATTTCATAAATAAATATATGATTTTAAAATTGATAAGAAAAATATTAAATGTTTAAATTAAATTAGATTGAGTTTTAAATTTACAATAAATTCAACAAAATGGTTTCATGACTTAATAAAATAGATATTTTATTGATAAAAATATAATTTCTTGTAAAATGATTTTAATTTAATAATAAGATATTTATAAAAAAACAATATTAATATTGTATTGACTTTATAAATAAGTTTTGAATAGAATTTGTAATTTTTATTTCAAATTGAATTTATATTTATAACCTGATTTGAAATTGTTTGATTTTGAATTTAGTATGAATTTAAATTCAAAAGTATAAAATCTTAAATTGTTTTAATTTTTATTTGTGTAGTTTTGTAAACATGATTTGTTGTTATTTCTCTTGTAAATTCATACACATATCTAACATAAACTAACAAGTTATATTAAACTAAAACACATGCATTACTTTGTAAATTTAAAAACAAATTATCTTTAAAAGAAAAACATGTGCTGCATTTATTTAACATAAGTTTAAAAATTAATATAACAAGTTGACATGTGTCTAACATTTGTACAAGTGTTAAAAGTTAGTTTTAATTTTTCTTTTATTTCCTTAAAACTGAAATACATTAGTTAAGATTACATCTTCATTCATATTTCATTTTTACTTTCCTTCATCAAAGAAATATTCAAAACTTCTAAAATCATATTCATTTTCATATTAAAAATTCAGAAAACCCTGTTCAAATCTGCATTTCCTTAAATCTTTCATCTGCATATTCAAATCCACAAATCTGCATATTCCAAAACCATGTTCAAATCTGTTTATTCCTCCTCTTCAAAATCAAATACCTTCTTCATCAAAAATTCTGAGGCCTGCAAATTTCAAACCTACATGTCATAAAAATAAAAATAAAAAGAGCATGCATTCTGTTTAAACCTGGAAATGGAAGCATCTGCATGTATTTGGGGGAATTGGCTACAGCATCTTTTACATCTGCATGCAAGCATTTTAGTCAGTGAAAACAAATAGGAAAAACTGCATATCAATTCAAAAGGAAGTCAAAACAGGGACTCTGCATATTTTATTTCTGCAAAATTCAAAGGATCAACTGAGGTCTGCATTGACTGGTGAGTAACTTTTAACTTTAAAATTTCAAATAGGTTGCATGCTAGTTATTGAAATGGAATAGCTATTTACTAATGCTATAGCTAACTGTTGATATGATTATAAATGATGTGCATGTTGTTTTGTTTTTTTTTTCCAATTCCCTGTTCTGTCTTCTATTGATTTCCAGACAACCACAATTTTGTTTGAATACCTACCACTTGAATTATTTCCTGATATAAACAAAATTATAAAGCAAAGTTGTTATTTCCTTAAGTTAAATAAAAAAAATATTTCAAGAAAGAAAATATGGGTATTGACCCTGGAAACAGAAGACAACATCATGTATGTTTGTTTCTATCAAACAATTAAAAACCAGTTTTATAAACTAAAAACATTTACTGGAAACTGATTTTTAAACCTAGTATTAGTATTTTTTGGTGTATGTTCCATTTACAGTTTGTTCTTGAACAAAAAATTGATTTTTAGCAAATTCTTGCAATATGATATTTGTGGAAACTCAAAACTCTTTTGAGTTATTAAGTAAGGATCATAGATCCTTAGAAAAAAATCTAAAATGAGAATAATAATTGTTAGATTGGTTGCTATGGGGAAATCTTTGTATGAACCCTAGTTTGAATAGGGGCTAAAGATTGAGTCAGTGTGAGGTAATGGATTGATCGAGTGTTATAGTTTTTGGTGAATGGATAGTTGGTGTATAGAGGGACTCGAGGCCGGAGGGGTGGATCTGCAAGTGATCGGAGCAAGGCGAAATGGCCGTTGACAGGTTTGAGCAGAACCGTAATACCTTTTTCCAGGTTTTTAAATTTGGGGGTTTCAGAGCTAAAATTTGAATGCTTGAATTTTTGTTCAACCTGGTGTTGTAGTTAGGGTATTGAGGGGTTTCTGGAAGTGATTGGATCATCTATGATGGTGAGAAGGGGTGGTGGTCGCCGTGCATATGCACGGCGACGAGTTTTTCTGATGAACTGTATTTTGGTTGGTATGTCTCAGGGGAAAGTTTAGGGTTGCCTCGAAGCAAGCTGATAGGAAACTCGGAGTGGAGAGGCAGTAGACTCAAAGTACAAATAAGGTTTCTCGGGTCACTGTAAATTCCAGGTTACAGAGGAAACTGTGTTTTATAAAATCTGGTTTTAAACTTTTTAAAATCTGTAGTTTTTGTGTAAAGTAAGGTTTAGGTTTAAATTCAAATTCAAGTTTGAACTTTTGATTCAAATTCAAAATCCAGTTTTTAAAATAGAAATAAAAGTTTAAAAATTTAACTTAATTAACTATATCATGTTGATAAAATAGTTTAAACATTTTTAATAATAAGATTTTTAAAATATGAGTAGAATTAAAGTTTATTTAAAATCCGGAAATTCAAAAGTTAAATTTGAATTTCAGTTTTAAATTATAAAGAAGGTTTAAATTTGAAGTTTTAAATTAAATGTAAATTTAAGTTATATAAGTTTTTTTTTTGAAATGAATTCAACTTTAAAGATTTTCATTGCATTTGTTAGATTAGCAATTTAATAAGTTTTAAATTATTAAAAACTTTGATAAGTTTTAAATTATTAAAAACTTGAATTTAAATTGGAATTTAAAGGTAATTTCAAAAGTACTTTGTTTTGAATTAAGTTGTTTTATACATAATTAAGTTATGTTTATGAAATTAAATTAAGATTAATATTTCAAAATTAATTTAATTAATAAGGTAATTATGATTAATTAATTAATTTAATTAATTAATTAATTTTGGAATTAATAATTGATTAATGATTAATCAATCTATAATTAAGATCATTAATTAGAATTGGTAATTAATGATGAATATTAATTATGTAATTAAGTTTTAATTTAAGGTTAATTAATTTAATAATTAATGAATAATTAAGGATAATTTAAATTGTAATTAATTTAAGTTAATTACTTTATAAAATGATTAGAGGATGGTTAATGAAGGTCATTAACCAGGATTATTTAACAATTAATTAATTTGGTTAATTTTTATAATTAATTAGATTAATTAATTTAATAATAATCAATTATAAATGGTTAGAGAGTAATTACTTGATAAAGTAATTAGGAAATTAATTACTTAATGTAATTAATTTAATTTAATGTGATTGTTTAATTTAATTAATTTAGTTTAATTAATTTTAAACACTTGAGTTTTATAAATAATTACTTTATGTAATTAAAGTTTTGGAAATTACTTAGTTAAGTAATTAATTAATAATTACATGATTGTAATTAAGTGGAGATGTTTAAGTATGAGATAATTTGGATTAATTATTTAGTAATTAATCAAATAATTAATTAAGAAATTAATTTAAGGATAATTAATTTGGTTTAATATAGTAATTAAGTTAGTTAATTACTTGGAGTAATTAATTTAAGGAATAATTAAGGATCATTAATTATTTAATTAATGATGTAATTAAAGATGATTAATTATAATTAATTAATCAATAATAGGTAATTAATTAATGTAATTAATTAAGAATTAAGTTAATTAATTATGATTAATTGATTAATTGAAGTAATTAAAGGTTAATTACTGTTTTGTTGAGAATAATTAATTTTGTAAAAGTAATTTAGGATAAGTACATGAATGTAATTAAGGGTAATTAACCAAGAGTGATTAATTAAGATAATTTATTTTGAATGATTGATTAATTGACTGTAATCAATTAAATGATTGAGTAAGCAAGATTTGTATTGATGAAGTAATTAATTTAATTTATTTTAAATTAATTAAAGATGAAGGAATTAATTTAATTCATTTTAAATTAATTAGAGATAGAGATAATTAATTTAATCATTTTAAATTAATTATATTATGGTATGAGTAAATCTTTGCTTATGTACGAATGGATGACATTGATTGTCTTGGATGCTTTGTGATATCAGTAATGAGATAAGTACGGTTGTGTGATATGAAAGCTTGATTTTGTATTGTGATGATAACATAGGTTATCTATTGTGATGGTGATATATGGAATATCTATTTTGATATTGATAATGTGGGTTACCTGTTATGTGATATTGTTGATTATCCGTTATGATTTATAAGTTATCTATCTGTGTGTATATAAATACTGTATTAAATTGTTTTAAACCTTTAAAACAACTTGGACTTAAAAGAAACGCTTTGGATTTTGATGAGACCGGGATCGGATTTCCATATTTGGATATCCGAAAACCACATCAATTCCAAATAACGTTAGGTCATGAATCAAAGTGGAGTTTGTGAAGACTCAAGGTGTAAGGACTATGAGTCAATATAACTCTGTGGGTGATTCCGTAATGAGTTTGATGGAATGGTACTTATAGATTCGAGATGGTGGTTCAGAGTGCAAGGGTTATTGTCGTTGACTCTGAGGGTGATTCCAAAATGAGTGTAACGAGATAATGCCTTCGGTTTCGTTCGAACCCGGAACGAACTTGTATGGATTAAATGCTTTCAGAACATCGTCAGGTGGACGATGAGCATTCTAAGTGATATGTCCTATAAAGGTAATCGTTGCCTCAAGCCTCATCAACCGGGAATGGCTAAAACAGGGGAGGTGCAGCAAGGCTTCGTGGGTCGCATCCACTGGAGAGCAAGATTTATCCCTGTCTAAAAGTCCCTTTATATTCGGTTGTGTGGGTGGTTGCTAGCTACAACCATGGGGTTGTCTTGTTCGGAACTGTTCAGTAAGGAATGGGTCCGGCTTTGTATTGCAGAGGGTCGGGAGTGATCCTCGGTACGTTGATCTAGGCCACGTACTGTGACGGGCGGTACCCCAGTAGCCCTGCCATTGTATGGAATCCAAAATCCAATAAGTGCCGTACGTATTAGTTGTGCCCAACTATGTTGGAACGTGAGATGTAAGCATTCCAGCTATTTCTGTATTTTACTTGAAAACCCTAGACACTATTATAATATCATCGGATTTCCTATCAAATGTTTTGGTTAGCGTAAGGTAAAAACCTTTTCATGTTTATGTGTGGGAAGTCTTACGTGATACCTTTCTTTTCAAAGGTTTTTGAAAGTTAAGCAACTTTAACCTGTTACTCACACCAGACCCATGTCTGACCCGGAGTTTATTTTTATTTTTCATAAATTCTTAGGTATTCAACTTTTTATGAGTAGCCAAGGGAATTCAGGTTAGGATTCAGGTTAGCTTTGACGAATTGTGGAGGAGCAAATGGAGCAGGAGGCTTCTGCGTGTAAATATATATAAGTATTCCGCTGTGTAGTTTTCTCTGAGTTGTTGTCTTTGAGTTGTATTGAGTTGCAATAACTAGACAGGTGTTTATAACTGTCTAGTATGTGTTGTATGTCTGTGTAACTCTGATATTTGTTGTAAACTATGTAATGTTTATGTTATTAATATAATTTATTCGTTCCGCTGTTAGATTCTGATGTGTTGTTTCTTTCTTCTCTTTTTTATATTCTCTTTTCTATCCCTTTCTTTCTTAAAAGATGATGCGATTTTCTGGGAGTGGAAAGTCGGGTCGTCGCACTTGGTATCAGAGCATTAGGCTGAGTGAATACCTAGGCTCTGAAGTATGTCTTTCTTTAGGGAGCGTTAGGTTGAGTGAATACCTAGGCTCTGTAGTGGTGTCTATCTTGAGAGAGCGTATTTGTAATTTTTATATATCTATATATATATATATATTTATTTATTTCTACCTATCTGTTGGGTTACCTGTTCAGGTTTTCCAATATAAGTTATAAAGGTAGATGGGGTAGTAGTGTGTGTAACACGATTACTACCATTGGTTGGAGTTTGTATGTTTAAGGTTGGAGGTGTTTTGTTGAGACTGTAGACCTAATATCGTCTCGAGTGAGTTCTGTAGAGATGAAGAACTTCATTGATCTCTGAAGGAAACCTGTTAAGGTTCGGAGTTAATTCTTTGAAGTTGGATGAGTAGAGTTTGGATCTATTGGTTGGCAGAAGCAAGTGATGGTATTTTGATACCTCAGGGAGTAGTAGCTGCGTGATGAGATGCAGTGACTATGGATGTTCCCGAAGATGTTTTCTTTGGAACAAGTTAAGGAAGTGAGTCTGCTTCAGTGTTGTGGCTGTGTTCAGCCGGAGTTTCTGTTTGGTTTGAAGTCCCAGTTTCTCGGAGAGCTTTGTTTTGGAATTCTTTGGCATCTGTAGCAACAATACAGCTTGGAATGTTCTCGATGTTGGGAAGAGATCTTTTGGCTTAGCAGTTTTTCTGAAGTGGAGTTCAGAAGCAGCTAAGTGAACCCGTTTCTTCGATGGGTTAGCTAGTTAAGTTTAAGCTGTTCAATTTGGTTAAGGAAGAACAGTTTTCCTTGGATTTGGTTTGGGTGGTTTGCAAAAGTAACTTGCGATTGTTTGAGTGTTCTCTTGGGTTATCAGAGTTTTTTCCATATCTGGAGATTGAGTTTTCTTATCGACTGGGATTCCAGGAGTGGTACCGGTGGTTCAGCTTTATAGAAGAATGGTTCCAAGAGATTGAGTTGGTGTAGCAGCTCCGAGTTTTGGAGGAACTTTTGAATTTTTCTTATGGATTTGTTGAATCATATCTCTGGGGTGTGTTGTCCTGTTTGTGTTTGTGTCCTTCTTTAGCATTCTCTTCTACTTCGGATCAGAGTTGAGCAGCGGAAGCAGTTTGGAAGTGCATCTGCTTTTCTTTTTCGGACAGAAGAAGTTGTTGTCTTCTGATGTTGAGGAGTTGAGTTTGAGTTCTTGGTTCTGGTTGATCTTGAGGAGATCATTTTGTTAAGTTGATTGGTCTAGTTTGTTTCTAGAAATATCAGCAAGGTTGAGCTGATTAGTAAGGTTGTGGGAAGCCCAAGATCGTCTGGAGAGTTTTGTAAATAAGAGTCGGAGAGATTTTGGATTCTGAAGTCGGAGATTTAATTTTGGATAAGTTTTCTCCGATCAAAAGTGAGCTATAAGATTTGGTAAGTCTGAGAAGTTAGCTCTGTATTGTTTTGGATCTTTTCTGTGGTTTTGGAGAATAAGTGATTGATCTACAGGATTGAATTGCCAGTTTGGATAACTGGGATTCGATGAGTTTCACGTATCTCTGAGGGAGTACGTGTATGATCTATCTCTGGTTGTGGAACCAGCAGTTCTGGAGTTTAGGTTGTTGAGTCAGACTCGTTTGTAGTCTGATATCTTGTCTCGTGTTATAGATATAGTTGTATAGGAGCTTTGTAGCTTCATAGTATTGTTTGTTTGGATTCTCTAGAGCGAGTATCCCGGTATATATATACCTGAGGAAACTCAATAAAATTCTATCCAGAATTTGTCTGGATAATTAGATTTGTTTGATTGGTTGTTTTTGGTTGTTAGCATATGTTTGATATATGCTTGTGTTTTAAAATTAAATATTCAATAAGATTATTAAATTACCTTTGTTTTAAATTTTGAGGACGAAATTCTTTTAAGGGGAAAGGATTGTAATATCTCGGAATTTTTAACAATATCAATTTAATAATCTGTAGTAAAATTAAATTGATATTGATATTCTGTTAATAATTATTCAAATAGATTTAATAATCTTCTTCAATAAATATTTAAATTGGTTATTTTATCTTTTAAATGATATAAATTGATTTCTATTTTACAATATAAATATATGGTTTATATTTTAAATAGATTGGTATTGTTTTAATTTTAATAAGTAAAGCATATCTTCTATTTTTATTATTTGTAGTAATTTTAGGAAATTTGTTTTATTTAATATTTAAGCTTTTCAAAATTTAATAAATGATTTTGGATTAAATTTAATAAATGAATCATGTTTTAAAATTCTAATATATATACATTATAAATTGTAAATTTTGTTTTAATTAGTATTGAGTTTTAAAACTATTTCATAAATAAATATATGATTTTAAAATTGATAAGAAAAATATTAAATGTTTAAATTAAATTAGATTGAGTTTTAAATTTACAATAAATTCAACAAAATGGTTTCATGACTTAATAAAATAGATATTTTATTGATAAAAATATAATTTCTTGTAAAATGATTTTAATTTAATAATAAGATATTTATAAAAGACAATATTAATATTGTATTGACTTTATAAATAAGTTTTGAATAGAATTTCTAATTTTTATTTCAAATTGAATTTATATTTATAACTTGATTTGAAATTGTTTGATTTTGAATTTAGTATGAATTTAAATTCAGAAGTATAAAATCTTAAATTGTTTTAATTTTTATTTGTGTAGTTTTGTAAACATGATTTGTTGTTATTTCTCTTGTAAATTCATACACATATCTAACATCAACTAACAAGTTATATTAAACTAAAACACATGCATTACTTTGTAAATTTAAAAACAAATTATCTTTAAAAGAAAAACATGTGTTGCATTCATTTAACATATGTTTAAAAATTAATATAACAAGTTGACATGTGTCTAACATTTGTACAAGTGTTAAAAATTAGTTTTAATTTTTCTTTTATTTCCTTAAAACTGAAATACATTAGTTAAGATTACATCTTCATTCATATTTCATTTTTATTTTCCTTCATCAAAGAAATCTTCAAAACTTCTAAAATCAAATTCATTTTCATATTAAAAATTCAGAAAACCCTGTTCAAATTTGCATTTCCTTAAATCTTTCATCTGCATATTCAAATCCACAAATCTGCATATTCCAAAACCATGTTCAAATCTGTTTATTCCTCCTCTTCAAAATCAAATACCTTCTTCATCAAAAATTCTGATGCCTGCAAATTTCAAACCTGTATGTCATTAAAAAAAAAGAGCCTGCATTCTGTTTAAACCTGGAAATGGAAGCATCTGCATGTATTTGGGGGAATTAGCTACATCATCTTTTACATCTACATGCAGGCATTTTAGTCAGTGAAAACAAATAGGCAAAACTGCATATCAATTCAAAAGGAAGTCAAAACAGGGACTCTACATATTTTATTTCTGCAAAATTCAAAGGATCAACTGAGGTCTGCATTGACTGGTGAGTAACTTTTAACTTTAAAATTTCAAATAGGTTGCATGCTTGTTATTGAAATGGAATAGCTATTTACTGATGCTATAGATAACTGTTGATATGATTATAAATGATGTGCATGTTGTTTTGTTTTTTTTTTCAATTCCCTGTTCTGTCTTCTTTTGATTTCCAGACAACCACAATTTCGTTTGAATACCTACCACTTGAATTATTTCCTGATATAAACAAAATTATAAAGCAAAGTTGTTATTTCCTTAAGTTAAATAAAAAAAATATAATTCAAGAAAGAAAATATGGGTATTGACCCTGGAAATAGAAGACAACATCATGTATGTTTGTTTCTATCAAACAAATCATATTAATATTAAAAACCAGTTTTATAAACTAAAAACATTTACTGGAAATTGATTTTTAAACCTGGTATTAGTATTTTTGGTGTATGTTCCATTTACAGTTTGTTCTTGAACAAAAAATTGATTTTTAGCAAATTCTTGCAATATGATATTTGTGGAAACTCAAAACTCTTTTGAGTTATTAAGTAAGGATCATAGATCCTTAGAAAAAATCTGAAATGAGAATAATAATTGCTAGATTGTTTGCTGCGGGGAAATCTTTGTATGAACCCTAGTTTGAATAGGGGTTAAAGATTGAGTCAATGTGAGGTAATGGATTGATCGAGTGTTATAGTTTTTGGTGAATGGATAGTTGGTGTATAGAGGGACTCGAGGCCGGAGGGGTGGATCTGCAAGTGATCGGAGCAAGGCGAAATGGCCGTTGACAGGTTTGAGCAGAACCTGTAATATTTTTTTTCCAGGTTTTTAAATTTGGGGGTTTCAGAGCTAAAATTTGAATGCTTGAATTTTTGTTCAACCTGGTGCTGTAGTTAGGGTATTGAGGGGTTTCTGGAAGTGATTGGATCATCTATGATGGTGAGAAGGGGTGGTGGTCGCCGTGCATATGCACGGCGACGAGTTTTTCTGATGAACTGTATTTTGGTTGGTATGTCTCAGGGGAAAGTTTAGGGTTGCCTCGAAGCAAGTTGATAGGAAACTCGGAGTGGAGAGGCAGTCGACTCGAAGTACAAATAAGGTTTCTCGGGTCACTGTAAATTCCAGGTTACAGAGGAAACTGTGTTTTATAAAATCTGGTTTTAAACTTTTTAAAATCTGTAGTTTTGTGTAAAGTAAGGTTTAGGTTTAAATTCAAATTCAAGTTTGAACTTTTGATTCAAATTCAAAATCCAGTTTTTAAAATAGAAATAAAAGTTTAAAAATTTAACTTAATTAACTATATCATGTTGATAAAATAGTTTAAACATTTTTAATAATCAGATTTTTAAAATATGAGTAGATTTGAAGTATATTTAAAATCTGGAAATTCAAAAGTTAAATTTGAATTTCAGTTTTAAATTATAAAGAAGGTTTAAATTTGAAGTTTTAAATTAAATGTAAATTTAAGTTATATAAGTTTTCTTTTGAAATGAATTCAACTTTAAAGATTTTCATAGCATTTGTTAGATTTGCAATTTAATAAGTTTTAAATTATTAAAAACTTTGATAAGTTTAAAATTATTCTATTTTAAACTTGAATTTAAATTGGAATTTAAAGGTAATTTCATAAGTACTTTGTTTTGAATTAAGTTGTTTTATACATAATTAAGTTATGTTTATGAAATTAAATTAAGATTAATATTTCAAAATTAATTTAGTTAATAAGGTAATAATGATTAATCAATTAATCTAATTAATTAATTGATTTTGGAATTAATAATTGATTAATGATTAATCAATCTATAATTAAGATCATTAATTAGAATTGGTAATTAATGATGAATATTAATTATGTAATTAAGTTTTAATTTAAGGTTAATTAATTTAATAATTAATGAATAATTAATGAATAATTAAGGATAATTTAAATTGTAATTAATTTAAGTTAATTACTTTATAAAACGATCAGAGGATGGTTAATGAAGGTCATTAACCAGGATTATTTAACAATTAATTAATTTGGTTAATTTTTATAATTAATTAGATTAATTAATTTAATAATAATCAATTATAAATGGTTAGAGAGTAATTACTTGATAAAGTAATTAGGAAATTAATTACTCAATGTAATTAATTTAATTTAATGTGATTGTTTAATTTAATTAATTTAGTTTAATTAATTTTAAACACTTGAGTTTTATAAATAATTACTTTATGTAATTAAAGTTTTGGAAATTACTTAGTTAAGTAATTAATTAATAATTACATGATTGTAATTAAGTGGAGATGTTTAAGTATGAGATAATTTGGATTAATTATTTAGTAATTAATCAAATAATTAATTAATAAATTAATTTAAGGATAATTAATTTGGTTTAATATAGTAATTAAGTTAGTTAATTACTTGGAGTAATTAATTTAAGGAATAATTAAGGATCATTAATTATTTAATTAATGATGTAACTAAAGATGATTAATTATAATTAATTAATCAATAATAGGTAATTAAAGGTAATTAATTTATGTAATTAATTAAGAATTAAGTTTATTAATTATGATTAATTGATTAATTGAAGTAATTAAAGGTTAATTACTGTGAGAATAATTAATTTTGTAAAATTAATTTAGGATAATTACATGAATGTAATTAAGGGTAATTAACCAAGAGTGATTAATTAAGATAATTTATTTTGAATGATTGATTAATTGACTGTAATCAATTAAATAATTGAGTAAGCAAGATTTGTATTGATGAAGTAATTAATTTAATTTATTTTAAATTAATTAAAGATGAAGGAATTAATTTAATTCATTTTAAAATAATTAGAGATAGAGATAATTAATTTAATTCATTTTAAATTAATTATATTATGGTATGAGTAAATCTTTGCTTATGTATGAATGGATGACATTGATTGTCTTGGATGCTTTGTGATCTCAGTAATGAGATAAGTACGGTTGTGTGATATGAATGCTTGGTTTTGTATTGTGATGATAACATAGGTTATCTATTGTGATGGTGATATATGGAATATCTATTTTGATATTGATCATGTGGATTACCTGTTATGTGATAATGTTGATTATCAGTTATGATTTATAAGTTATCTATCTGTGTGTATATAGATACTGTATTAAATTGTTTTAAACCTTTAAAACAACTTGGACTTAAAAGACACGCTTTGGATTTCGATGAGACCGGGATCGGATTTTCCTATTTGGATATCCGAAAACCACATCGATTCCAAATAATGTTAGGTCGTGAATCAAAGTGGAGTTTGTGAAGACACGAGGTGTAAGGACTATGAGTCAATATAACTCTGTGGGTGATTTCGTAATGAGTTTGACAGAATAGTACTTATAGATTCGAGATGGTGGTTCAAAGTGCAAGGGTTATTGTCGTTGACTCTGAGGGTGATTCCAAAATGAGTGTAACAAGATAATGCCTTCGGTTTCGTTCGAACCCGGAACGAACTTGTATGGATCGAATGCTTTCAGAACATCGTCAGGTGGACGATGAGCATTCTAAGTGATATGTCCTATAAAGGTAATCGTAGCCTCAAGCCTCATCAACCGGGAATGGCTAAAACAAGGGAAGTGCAGCAAGGCTTCGTGGGTCGCACCCACTGGAGAGCAAGATTTATCCCTGTCTAGAAGTCCCTTTATATTCGGCTGTGTGGGTGGTTGCTAGCTACAACCACGGGGTTGTCTTTTTCGGAACTGTTCAGTAAGGAATGGGTCCGGTTTTGTGTTGCAGAGGGTCGGGAGTGATCCTCGGTACGTTGATCTAGGCCACGTACTGTGACGGTCGGTACCCCAGTAGCCCTGCCATTGTATGGAATCCAAAATCCAATAAGTGCCGTACGTATTAGTTGTGCCCAACTATGTTGGAACGTGAGATGTAAGCATTCCAGCTATTTCTGTATTTTACTTGAAAACCGTAGACACTATTATAATATCATCGGATTTCCTATCAAATGTTTTGGTTAGCGTAAGGTAAAAACTTTTCCATGTTTATGTGTTAGAAGTCTTACGTGATACCTTTCTTTTCAAAGGTTTTTGAAAGTTAAGCAACTTTAACCTGTTACTCACACCAGACCCATGTCTGACCCGGAGTTTATTTTTGTTTTTCATAAACTCTTGGGTACTCAAATTTTTACGAGTAGCCAAGGGAATTCAGGTTAGGATTCAGGTTAGCTTTGACGAATTGTGGAGGAGCAAATGGAGCAGGAGGTCTGCGTGTAAATATATATATAAGTATTCCGCTGTGTAGTTTTCTCTGAGTTGTTGTCTTTGAGTTGTATTGAGTTGCAATAACTAGACAGGTGTTTATAACTGTCTAGTATGTGTTGTATGTCTGTGTAACTCTGATATTTGTTGTAAACTATGTAATGTTTATGTTATTAATATAATTTATTCGTTCCGCTGTTAGATTCTGATGTGTTGTTTCTTTCTTCTCTTCTTTCTATTCTCTTTTCTATCCCTTTCTTTCTTAAAAGATGATGCGATTTTCCGGGAGTGGAAAGTCGGGTCGTCGCATTTTCGCAATAAATATATCAATGTGATTTGCAAGAAATGGTTTAAAAAGGTTTTTTGAAAGGAAATAAGTTATGTACTCCGCTCTCTTTAGCCGAAAAATAATTATGGTGATGGGTGCACGCATCATCGACGTTCATTTTCGAGTTTTAAAGTTGGAAGACTATTGTAGTAATTAACTACATCTTGTTGATAAATAAATTTAAATTTAAATTTTTATATATGATTTGAGATATATAAAGATATGGTTATATGTATATATATTGTCTTAAATGATTTGAAATGAAATCCGGCATTTAGTTCTTAAATTTCTATAAATCAGATATTTTATTTATTGAAATGAAATGAAATTTTACCATTTAATAATGGAACTTCTAAAATGAAAATAAGAAAGTAAATGCTTAGTTATAAATGAAATATATAAGGAATCTGAAATTTGTAACCTGTAAATAAAAGAATGAAAATCTGAAAGATAAGATTTTTAAACATTTTGTTAGTTAAAATAAATAAGATAAACTTGTGTAACTTTCAATTGCATTCTTAAAAGCATATAAATATAACTTACCAAAAGACTAAAAGTTGAAACGTTTAATAAGAAAATGTAATGGAATAAAATATAAGTAAACTTGGTAAATGAAAGCATTCAATGAAATTCTTCTATAAATAAGAACTTTGATATTATTATTGTCATAACTTAAGTTATAATTGAAATGTTACTAATAAAATGTAATAAAAAGGGTGAGTATTGTAAGTGAAAAGATTATAAAGTTAAGTTAATGTTTGAAGCTAACTATGATTGAAGTAAATAATAAAATGAAGAGTATATTAACTAAATGGTTACAACATCAGGGAAATTGAAATGATTTAGAAATTGGATTCAATAGTCAATGACAATATAAGGAAATGAATGTAAACTTAAATGGTAAGAAACTTGAGAATGAATTTATGCACTAATGAATATTAATATTCTATTGGAAATCAAGTAAATACATTTATAAATGTAAACTAAACCGTAATAATATATGTGTAATAATTAAATAATGAAATCATACATGGTTATAAACAACTAAATGGATGTAATTTATGCAGGAAATGAATGTAAGGCAATGAAAAGAAAATTTACATTGAATGAATAAATGAAAAAAATGAATTTTGTAAGTGGTGAGTAAAAAACAAACAAAAATAGGTACTGAATGAAAGAATATAAATTTATTTACAAAGAAACCTATATAGTACTTTAAGAATTGATTTACATATGTTTAAATAATTGGGTATGTGTAACATATGTAAGAAAATGGAAATAACGTATGTAAAGATTTAAGTAATGAATGAATGGGAATTGAAATTTTGTAAGTAATAAATGTAAATTATAGAAAAATCATTGTAGGGTTGAAAAAAAAGCGAACAATAAATGATGTGAAAGGATAAACGGAGTAAACTTAAAAATGTGTTGGAATTTGATTTTTTTTTGGTTTATGGGTTGTTTGGGGAATGATACTTCGAATTGTTTGGATGTATGAATATCTATTGAGTTTTATCTAAGACTGTTGAGTATATGGTATACTTGATAGTTTATTTGTCATTTATACAATTAAAGGTGACTAAACCCAAACAAACCATTTATTTTGCTTCATATGGATGAATGGTTGATTTCTTTGATTTCATGTGATGATTGTATGCTTGTTTGCAAGTGATTATTATTATGTTGCATTAATTTGTTTTTATATTTATTGAAATAACTTAAATATTTCTCTTTTATATAATTATTAACCTCTTTGGATTATATAAGTGAAATATAGGTTATGAAAGCAATTGCTACTGCTTTTGGTTTCATAAAACTAAGCGTTATTTGCCTGACAAATAGATACGTTCTCGGATTACGGGTTTTAGCGATATTATGTTATTTTTCCCGTTGTTGGGATATATTATTTTGATATATATATATATATATGATTATTGTTGATATTATTATTTCTTCCGAGCCTCTCCGCACAACAGAGACTCTGCCAAAATTTTCCGTAAATTTTGGACTTACAAAATTTTGTGAAATGTATTTCAAACTTTAGTTACTTAAATATGAAAGGATTTAATTGTTAGTAAATTGATATATTCTATTTAAATTATTTAACTATGTAAATTAATTGTTTATAAACTTAATATTTTGATAAGATATATTGAGTTCTAAATTCCTTCTTTTCCCTTCTTTCTCCTTTTCGGGGATGAAAAGTTTTGAGTGAGGGAGATTGTAACGATCCATAATTTTCGATAATTTAAAATAGTTAATTTAATAAGATTGGTACTTCAATATTGAAAGAAATAAAAATTTGAGATATAATAATGAAATAATAACCAGAATAAAATGTAATAACGTTAATCTAAGGTAATTATTAACAAACTGAATGAAGTTCCAATAAATGGAAATAATGTAAATGTTATACTTGGTTATAACTTGAATATATGGAAACAAATGTAAACATTGAATTAACTCATGAAATAATATGTAAGCAATGGTAACATTTGTTTCTAAATAATATTATAATGGGATTAAACGTTAATGGTAACAATTATTATAAGTTACATATTTAATTAGTCTATAAAATTTAGTTGGAAATCAATTGAAACTAAATGTAAATAAATGTTACATTAATGCGAGTTAAGGCAATAACTGTAATTTATGGAAGTAATAAAATGAATAGAAATGTTAACTTTATTCATAATGTAATAATTGATTAATAAAAGAATGAAACCAAGATAAATAAATTAATTGGGGTTTTAAATTTTAATAAATGTGTAAAATTGACAAAATTCAATACAAATGGAAATATAGTAGTTAATACAAATAAAGATGGAAATTGAAGAATATTAATTTAATGAAAGATAAAAAAATATTAATTATATTATTTGAGTAATAATTGATTGAATATAAAGTCTGAAATCAAATTAAAACAATTTATTGGAATTAAATTATAATAAATTGGAATTAATTACAGTTGAGATTGAACACTATAATTAGTAAAAATTTAAACGCTAAATTAATGTGTAAACCTTTTTTTGAATCATTATAAATGTCAAAGAAATCAAAAATGATGAAAATTGTTAGTTTTAAATATTGAATTAAATGGTGATTTATTAATTTAATATTCATTTATGTAATTAATGTAAAATTAGCCATTATGGCCATTGAATCGGATTTCGACGAAACTATTTTCATCGGATCCGTAATGGTGAATTAGGATTTCAAGTTTCGTAGCGATCAAACTTGTCATTTGATCGTACAGACTCGAAACGCATGTATATCAATTTAATTGAAATCAGTTGAAATAAATTTGAAATAAGATGATTTTAACATAACTTCTTCATACGATGGAATTAGGACTTGAAATCTATTCCATTGAGTTTAAAAATATTGAAAACATCTATTTTGATATATGGGTTGATCCATTTTTGTTTCGGAATCAAAACGGGCTTTTCGGGTCGTTTATCGTTCAACTTCCAAATCAAATATGTCCATTCGTTCTATTTTTTAGCTCTACCTATAAATAGCCCATTATAAACCCTAGCTACTTCTCATTCCATTTGTCTGTATGTATATTTCCTTCGCAACTCCTCATTCTAATGGCAGACAAACCAAAACCAAAACCCTTAATTCAATTTCAAATTCAATTCCAAAAATTAAACTCCTTAAAATACATCGAATTATATATCTATTTGAAGATCTCGATGAACGTAGGTCAAATCCGTAGTTCGATTTTCGATTTGGGTATTTAATGTAGCCAGAATTGGGCGAACTATTCTAGGTTGTTCGTTGATCGTCAATCAATTTCGTCGGATCGACAAATCGACGACACGGTTTTGTAGAGAGGACCGAAGGGAGTTCATCGGCGTGGATTGTTTGACGTTTTGATGGTTGGATCGTCAGCTAAAATTTGTTAGGGTTAAGCTACATTGGCGGCAGCTTTGGTTTTAAGCAACGATCGAAGACGTCGAGGTGTCGCGCGTGGCAACTGGGGCCGGCTTGCGTTGGGGCAGTCACGGCCGTCTAGTTCTGGTCGGCGGCGGCGAGCATCGATGGCATTGATCGGTCTAGGGCAGAGCGAGATCTTATTTCCGCATTCGAACTGGGTTTGAGTTCGGCCATGCTCTAAGTGATGTGGCCCTATGAGGAGAACGGTAATGTTTGTTTTATTTGTTTAAATTTAATTTTAAATTTTGTTTTTAAATGTTCTAATCGCAATAACTTTTGCTTATGAGGTTCGTTTGATGTGCGGTTTATTCCCCTGTGATCGTTTCAAAATTTCGAACATTTTGACGCTAGTTTGGACGAATTTTGATATCGTTTGAATTTCGACCCAAAATTGGATTTAAATTCGATTTAAATGCAAAGGTAAGTGGTTTAACCTGCTCCCAACTTTTAAAATTTCTTATGTTAGTTAAAATAATTTTTGATGTGGTTAGAAATCTATTTTTGGCTGTTTGATATATTTAAAATTGTCATTCCAGTTAATTTGAATTTATTTTGAATTAAATTATCATTTAATTTATTATTGAATTTAATCTGCTAGTTAATTACCTTTTATCTATTGATGTTTATTGATTGATTTGTATGATGATTGTGTTGAATGTTTGATTGTTTGTGTTGGATGAATGGATGTTGTAATTTATATTGTTATAACTGCAAGTTCCCTATGGGATGAAATGATACATGCCCGAATGATCTATAAATTAGGGATCGTTATTGGTTGAAATGATAGACTCGAATGATTTTATATACTTTATTTAAATTCGGGATTGCGGTTTGTAATGATATATAACCGTAAAAATCTAAATTGCGGATTGAAATGATAAATATCTGTATCACTTGACCCTAGGTTAGAAAATTATATACGAACACCGGATTGGTTAAATTAAATGATTTTGAATCTTTAAAATTCGAATTTAGTTAACTGGTATTTTGGAATGGAAAACTTGATTTATATAAATTGTATTATTATCGAAATTCAAGTTTATGTTGAAATTGGAATTGGTTTAAAGAAATTTAATTGAAGTTGCAAAAATCGAATTTGAAGTATAAATAAAATTTATAGAAACCGAGTTATTAAAATTGTTTGAAATATAACTTTGAAATATATTGAAGTTGGAGAAATTTAAATTGATATTTCTAACATGGATTTGAAGCGATATCGAATTAAATATTTTACGGAGAATTTGAATTGGGAAATTTGAAATTGGTTTTGGGATATTGAAATGGTCCAAATGTGTTGGAATGAAATATAAACCGTTTTAAAAATATATATTATTTTAAAGACTTTAAATTATTAAGATTTTAAAATTATTATGCTATTTTAACTTATATTAACTATATTAAATCAATTTGACCTATTTTAAATAATTTAATTTATTATAAAACTAAGTAACCCATTTTAATTTATTTTAAATCCAATTAATCTATTTTAAAGCTCTTTAATCTATTTTAATTATATTTAATCTATTTTAAATCTATTTAACTATTTAAATCAATTTAAAACTATTTTAAATCTACTTTAAAATATATTCGAGTAATCTACCTATCCCAAATATTTATTCTTAACTTTATTTATACTATATTTTTTTCTAAATTATTGTTCTAAATTTCAAACTAAGTAAAGATTTTTGTGTTTATATTCAAATCCTCGATTTAAAGTAAATATGGTTAAACGACATTATAACCAAAGTTGGGATTTAAATAACATATTTGATTTAATATGATAATTTTGTAATGAGAGTTTAACCTATTTTGGGAATATGACTTTGAACGGAAATAAAATTTTGAAATTATAATTTCGAAGGTGATATGATTTCAAAGATGAATATGATTTAGAAAGTAATAATAATTTCGAAAGTGATATGGTTTGAATTGGGTATGATATTTTGATATCAATTATGAAATGATTTTGGAAATGTAAAGGAACCATTCGGTGTAAAATACGCGTTTGGTTGTTAAAGAGACCGGGATCGAATATTGTCATACTCTCTGCCAATACCGAAAACCACTTTAACAACTGTGCACGTGGTGGAGATTCTAGAAATGAAGTAGGATGATTTAGTGAACGATTTCTGTATGAGGTATTTACGTGACCCTGACTCTCGTGAGTCAACTTGATGCGGCTAAAATTAGGAGCCATGCCGGGCCAAGTGAGGTCATTCCTTTGATCGGGCACACTTCTTCGATATCATATTCTGACTTTGTGATTTGATTGATGGCCACTTTTGATTTTGATTTGGGAGTGTGCTCCTAGGTGGGCGGTAGTAGCTGCTATGCATTACCACTGGTCCGGATCCGCAAATGGTATGTCTACCCTAGCATTTCCTCGTGTGCCCTGGCACATGCCCTATGTGCCTTCTACGAGTTTGTTTTGTACCACACCAATGGAGTGCCCTCTGGGTAAACCTCCAGTTTACGGAGGAGCATACGATACTGTATAGACTCTGCGAATATATAAAATGTGTTAAGGGGAATATGGGTAATGCCTTAATGCTATTTTAATACTTTTACTTTACTATAGACATGTTATAATAACGTTTGGTACTACATAGTAGATAGTTTAACGGATCCTCAGGTGATGTGAATCCCGAACATCTCTTGAGTTACTACACCCACGTTAGATACTGGATAGGAGATGTCAAACCCTGTAAACCCTGTCAAAATCTATATTTCTTATTTACTCCAATAACAATCTTCCCTTTTGAATGGTTTGGGTCTGACGTGTGTGTTTTAACGTCGATTTAAACTATCTGAAAAGGCAGGTCGTTACAGTTGGTATCAAAGCTTTGATTTTGCAATAAACTTAGCTTTGTGGGGTCTGACTCATATTAAATGGGGTAGTAATACCCTAGAATGAGTCACTGAGTGTATATATGTATATCTAAGAGAGCGTATTTGTTATTGTTATAAAAGGTTTTATATTGTGCAAATTTGTTCCATTTTATATTTATAAATTCTAGTTGGTGCGTAGGACGCTATGACACCGATAGAGATTTCTAAACACTTATTAGGACAGACCGACACAATATTGTTTTGAAATATAGGTGAATGAAATAATTTTTCCTATTATATATTTTGTATATTAAATAAAATTTGTAACGGCCCACAAATTTTCGATGTTTAAAATTTGTTAATTTAATAATATTTTATGAGTTAATATTGAAAGAAATAAAATTTTGTAATTTAAAAATGGAATAATAACTAAATTAAAATGAAACTCCAATTCATTAATTTAAACATGCTATGCTTGGTTAAAATTTTTAATAAGTAACAAATGTAAACATTTAATTATTGTATAAAATAGATAGTTAATGGTAATTGAATAAGATAAGTATTGTGTAAGGGATTATAATATGTGTTGTATTAATGTGTGCACTGATTATAGTGGGATGTAAAAGGTAAAGAATAAATTTACAAATGTTATAAAATGGATAATGGTGACAACTATTGTTCGTTACCAATGTATTTAATCAATAGCAATTAAATGTAATTAAAACATTACCTTATGTAAGTTAAGATAATAGCTGAAAATTTTGAATGTAAAATCAATAAAAATGTTAATTATATGCATAGATGGCAATTGATTTAATAAAAATTTGAAACCAAGATAAATAAATGAATTGGGATATTAAATGTGCATAAGCAACTAAATTTCAGCATAATGGAAATAAAATGGTAAACACAAATAAAAGATGAAATTAGAATTACATAGCTGATTGGAACATTTGTTGTAATTAATGAACTTTTAAACGTAATTAAAAGTTAAGGGTAACAATGGTTATAAGTTACCTATTTATTTAGTTCGTAAAATTTAGTTTGAAATCAATTGCAGTTAATTTTCTTAATTAGTGCAATTTGATGTAGATTAACTTGGTAGTCGGAGAATGTAAATTCAATAGGATGTAACCAATGAAATTTTAATCTAATACCACGTTAAGGGTGACTAAGGTAATTATTAATAAATTGAATGAAATGCAATACCAAATTGAGGGAAACAAATTGTAAGGGTATAATTGAATGAAATCGGTAAATTGGGAAATAAATTCAAATTTTATATTAATTGATGAAATAATGCATAATAAATTGTTGGTTGATAATTCAAGTATAAAGGCGTGTAAATTGGGAAATAGTGAAAACTTTAATATTTACCCATTTATTTAATGCATTGAATTAAATCTAAATCAATTACAACATTTATTTGTTAATAATAGCTTATAAGGGAAGTTTAACGTTAATGGTAACGATTAGTATAGGTTAACCATTTATTTAGTATATTTAACATAAACTGGTAATCAATTGAAATGAGTCTAAATTAAAAGCTATGATTGCATAAATTAAGGAAATAATTGGTAACCAAGGTTAATTTTATTTATAATATGACCATTGGTTGATTTAAGAAGTAAAAATCAAGATTTATTAATTTATTTGAAATTTAAAATTCAATAAGTAGATTAATTACAAATAAGTGGAATTTAATATTAAAATATTACGCTAACGGAAATTAGGATGAAATTTGTGAATAGTAATGCAATAACTACGAACCAATGAAAATTTCATCCAATTGATAATGATAGATTGAATAATAAAATGAAAAGTCAATTAAATGGAATTATTGAAATTAAAATTGGTAATTTCTGAATTATTGAAATTGAAAGCAAAGATAGTAATTATTGAAATAATTAACATTGATTCAACAAGAAAATTTGTTTAAATTGTCATAAATGGCTAAATAAATCAAGTTACAAAATTTGTAAGCTAAAGAATTGAAATTTAAAATTTGATTTAATTAATTAATTATTAATTTATTTAATTAATTAATGTAAAAATAGCCATTTTGGCCACTGACTCGGATTTCGACGAAATTAGTTTCATCGGATCCGTAACGGTGAATTATTATAGGATTTCAAGTCTCGTAGCGATCGGACTTGTCGTTAGATCGTACGGACTCGAAATGCCTTGAAATCAATTAATTGAAATCAATTTAAAAATATTGATTTTAGCATAACCTCTTCATACGATGCAATTTGAACCTGAAACCTTTTCCATTGCGTTTAAAATATCTTAAAACACCTATTTTGATATATGGGTTTGCCCAATTTCGTTCCGGGGTCAGAACGGGCTTTTTGGGCTACTTTGTCGTTAGCGCATATTCAACCCGATCCATTTATTCTATTCCAACCTTCTCTATAAATATCCTGCTACAAACTCTAGCCTTCCTAATTCTTATTTGTCTGTACGTAAATTCATTCTATTCCTCCTCTTCCTCAATGGCAGACAAAATTCTGTATTTCTAGATCCAATTGCAAATCAAATCCAAAGCATAAAAAATTCAAAGTCCTCAGAAAAATTTGAAAAAAAATATATGTTGAAGCTCTCGAAGTGCGTAATCTTCTGGTGGAATTCGTTTTTCGTTTTGGATTGTCGTTTGACCGGTAAAAATCAAAGATGTTTCGACCGTCCATAGGTGGTGGTTCGATTCGACGGTAGATCTGCGTTCTGGCAACGATCGGTATGTGCTGCGTCGAAGAGGGTGCTCAAGGAAGACGATCCATTGGCTTGTATCATAGTTTTGTCGCGCTAGTTCGCTGGAAATTGGCTTGGAGGGTCATCGACGCGGAGGCTTTAGGTGGGGTCGTTAGGCCGCGCGAAGGGGGTTTGGGTGCGGCCGGGCGTGTCGTGGGGCTCGGAGTGGTCAGATTGTAGCGATGGTCGGTGAATGGGTTGGAGTTTGGCTGCAGTAGGTGGCGGCATGGGTTAGAAGCGTACGCGAATTCGAGTTTCTTTATGGCTAGGGTTTCCTGAGTTTGCGATGACGTGTCGCTGAATGGTTGGGTATTGTTTCATTTAAATTTTGTTTTATTTTAAATTTCAAATTTTATCGTTCTAACTTGAATAACTTCCACATACGTGATCCAATTTACACGCGATTTTCTCCGCTAGGTTCGTATTGGAATTTCGAAGATTTTGACACTAGTTTAGACAGATTCTCAGACTGTCAAAATTTTGGGTTTAAATTGGATTTGAATTCAATTTAAATTCAAGAGGTGAGTGTTTTAACCCACTCACAATTTCTAAAATTTCTTATGTTTGTTAAATTGATATATGATGTGATTTAAAATTTATTTATGGTTGTTTGGCATATTTTTAATCATCATCTCAGTTAATCTCATTTATTTAAATTAAATTGCTACTTTATTTATTCATTGCATTTAAACTGCTAGTTAAATTTGTGAATTAATTATTCATTGCATATAAACAGCCAGTTAAACAGTTATTTAATTTATTATTGAATTAAACTGCTATTTAATACCTGTTGTTTATTTTCTGTTATATAATGATGCTATTGATTTAATTGGATGATTGTGATAAAATGGTTGATGGTTGATATTGGATGAATGAATGTGTATTTTATATTGTTCTAAACTACAAGTTATTATGCATTTTCATTTCATTCGGGATTGCGGTTTGAAATGATATACAACCGCATTTGTATTTTTAAATTGTGGATTGAAATGATAAATATCCATATCACTTGACCATAGGATAGAAAATTATATACAGGCACCGCGGTATATTTATATATATAAAATATTTTTTTACGATTTTCTATGGTTTTGGAACGAAATATACGGTTTAGTAAATTTAATTTTGATACTATATGAATATTATTTTATATATACAGTTAATATCTTGAATTCAAACTATGTATAAATTTGTGTAATAACAATAAGTTTATGTATGGAGTTAGATTGTTTATATTATATGGTTAAGTACCTGTTCAAAATATTGTATATATAAAGTTTTAATGACTTAAATAAAAATTTAAGTTGGAAGAAAATATAAAACTGGTTTGAATTGAATTATTTAAGAATTATACTCGAATAAATTCGATTTGAAACTTAAATAAAATCGAGATTTTAAAGGGTATGATTCTTATAACTAACTTTGGTTTAGGGGGGTTTAAATGAATATAAAGTTGATATGCCAAGTTACTAAATTGAAAGAATATCCAGTTAGGTGAAGTAAAAGTTTTACTTAAATTATATTGTATTTATTAAGTAAATATTTCAAATCGAAATAATAGAAATGGAAATTGGGCATATACGAAATTATCAAAGAATACGTTTTGAAATGGTGTAATATTTAAAGATTTGAAATACATGGAAATTTAAATGGTTTATTTGGAAATTTAAAATCTATAATTGGAATTGAATTGTGAAGGTGAAGAAACTATTTTACTATATAAAGTAATTATATTTAACCCATTAAGTGGTGGGGTTACATTCCAAAGTTATGAAATTCAAAGTTTATATTTTTGAAAGGCTATATTTCAAGCGTTGGGTATAGAAATATTATAACTTTGAAATTATTATGGGTTTAGAAAGGGATATATTTGAAAAGGATATCTAATTGATTTGGGCTTTATTTTTGGATTGATTCGGTGGCCACTTTTGATTTCTTTGATTTGGAGGTGTTATTCGAGGTGGGAGGTAGCTGTGCGCTATGCGTTACCACCGACCCGGAAGCGTAATTGGTATATCTACCCTGGCATTGCCTAGTTGTGCCGTGTCACCTACCCTAGCGCGCCTTGTACGAGTTTCTATTTGTGTCATACCTATGGAGTATCCTCTGGTAGCCTCCCGATCAGGAGGTGTTATGGTACTGCATAGACTAATGTCATTATTTGTGTTAAGGGCTATGTGGGTAACCCCTTAATGCTATTTAAAAGTAAGTTTATTTTACAATTAGACACTATTATAATAGCGAAATATACTACATAGTAAATAGTTTAACAGATCCTTAGGGGATGTGAATCCCGAGCATCTCTTAGGTTACTGCACTCGTATTTATTCCTATTAATTTAACTCACATAACATATTTTAGTTCCGACTCGAGTGTTTTGTCTTTTCAATTCGCTCGGGTCAGTCCGAGCATTTCAGGATCGAAGAATTTATTTCTGGAGGATGAAGACGAAGATTTCATTATTATTATTATATTATATTCCACTACATTGTATTCCGCTGCATCGATTTCATTCGTTGGTATGTGCAACTCTGATATATATTGTATAAGAAAAATTAAATATTTGTAAACAGCTTCATGAACTGTATATTGGATTATTATATTTTATCCTTCTGCTGTGAGATTCTGTTTTGTTTTATTTCTTTCTCGTTTTTCTTATTTACCCTATAACAATCCACCCTTCCATATGGTTTGAATTGGCACGTGTGTCGATTTAAAGCGTGCAAAAAGGCAGGACGTTACAATTTTTTAATAAATGATATATTTTGTTTGTAACATAATTGTTTGTTAGGTAGTTAAATTTATAAATATTGGCTAAAAAAGAGATTGTAAAAAAAAAATTTAAATTTAAAATTTTAGAATTTAAGTTCTGGGATTTTTGAAATTTCTTTCAAAGGATTTTTGGAATATAATGTTAGTATTATTTGGAAGTATTTTCGGCTATAAATATTTCAATGTGATTTGGAAGAAATTGTTTAAAAAGGATTTTTGAAAGGAAATAAGTTCTGTACTCCCCTTTCTATCGTCGGAAAATAATTTCGGTGATGAGTGCACGCATCATCGACGTTCATTTTCGAGTTTCAAAGTAGGTAGACTTTTGTTGTAATTAACTACACCTTGTTGATAAATAAATCTTGATTTTAATTTCTATATATGATTTGAGATATATAAAGATATTATTGTACATACATATAATGTCTTAAATGATTTGAAATGGAATCCGACATTTAGTTCTTAAATTTCTATAAATTAGAGATTTGAATTATTGAAATAAAATGAAATTTTACCAATTAATAATTGGAACGTCTAAAATGAAAATAAGAAAGTAAATGCTCAGTTATAAATGAAATATATAAGGAATCTGAAATTCGTAGCCTGTAAGTAAAAGAATTATGAAAATCTAAATGATATGATTTTTAAACATTTTGTTAGTTCAAATAATTAAGATAAAATTGTGTAACTTTCAATTGCATTCTTAAAATCATATAAATATAACTTACCAAAAGAATAAAAGTTGAAATGTTTAATAAGAATATGTAATGGAATAATATATAAGTAAATTTTGGTAAATGGAAGTGTTCAATGAAATTCTTTTATAAATAAGAACTTTGATATTTTTGTTATTATAACTTAAGTTATAATTGAAATGTTACTAATAAAATGTAATAAAAAGGATTAGTACTATAAGTAAAAAGATTATAAACTTAAGTTAACGTTTGAAGCTAACTATGATTAAAGTAAATAATAAAATGAATAGTATATTAAACTAAATGGTTATAACTTCAGGGAAATGGTTTAGAAATTGGATTCAATAGTGAATGACAATATAAGGAAATGAATGTAAATTTAAAAGGTAAGAAACTTGATAATGAATTTATGCACTAATGAATATTAATATTTTATTGGAAATAAGTTTATATATTTATAAATATAAACTAAACCGTAATAAAATGTGTGTAATACTTAAATAATGAAATCATAGATGGTTAAAAACAATTGAATGTATATAATTTATGTAGAAAATGAATGTAAAGCAATGAAAAGAAAATTTACATTTAATGAATAAATGAAAAAATTGAATTTTGTAAGTGGTGAGTGAAAAATAAATGAAAATAGGTACTGAATGAAAGAATATAAATTTATTTACAAAGAAACCTATATAGTACTTTAAGAATCGATTTACATATGTTTAAATAATTGGGTATGAGTAACATATGTAAGAAAATGGAAATAACGTATGTAAATAAATGGAATTAAGCAATGAATGAATAAGAATTGAAATTTTGTAAGAAATAAATGTAAATTATAGAAATAAGTCATTGTAGGGTTGGAAAAAAAAGAAAAAACGAACAATAAATGATGTGAAAAGATAAATGTAGTAAACTTAAAATGTGTTGGAATTTGATTTTTGTTTTGGTTTATGGGTTGTTTGGGGAATGATACTTCTAATTGTTTGGATGTATGAATAATCTATTGAGTTTTATCTAAGACTGTTGAGTATTTGGTATACTTGATAGCTTATTTGTCGTTTATACAATTAAAGGTGACTAAACCCAAACAAACCATTTGTTTTGCTTCATATGGATGAATGGTCGATTTCTTTGATTTCATGTGATGATTGTATGCTTGTTTACAAGTGATTGTTGTTATGTTGCATTAATGTAACAACCCGCATATTTATCGATTTTATATTTAAATATTTTATTTAAATATTTTGTCGTTAATCGGATATTGGTCTGAAAAGCTACTTTTTGCAAACGGTCAAATTAGGACTCGAGACCACTTCCATTGAGTTCGAAATGCCATTTACAATTTTTTAAGTATAAACATTGATAGGTTTGGAGTTAGTGGAATTTCACTTACATTTCCCGCTTTGGACTTTGGGTTAGATTAGCCATTATAACTCAAACCCACTTCTCTCCTTCTCCTCACTCTTCATAAATTTCCTAACAACCAAGCTTTAGTATGGTGAGTGGAAGGGGAAATTAATATTCCAAGCTCAAATTCTCTTGCAAATCCAACATTCAATTCCAAATTCAAGAAGAAGATATTGGATTCAAGCTTGTGATTACTTCTCCATTGCTTTCAAGCTTTTCTTCATAAATTTGGTGCAAAGGTGAGATTTTTATCTCACAATTCTAGTCTATAACTATATTGGACTGTTGGAAATGATTCCCCATCACTTTAGCACGTACATTTGCATTTGGTTTGGATTGGATTGGCGAAAAACTCCAATTTTTAGTGTTTTTGGTGAAAAACTGCACTTAGGTCGTTCTGCCTATGTTAGGTCGTTCGCATTGAAAAGTCACTCAGAGAATAGCTCGTTTCTGGCCTTAAAACCGTTCGCACGTGTTAGGTCGTTTGCCTCGAAATTAGGTCGTTGGGTTTTAAGTCGTAGGTCGCTCGGCCTTGTTATAGTGGTTAGGTCGTTGGACGATAGGTTGCTCGCATGTTAAACCTCTTAGGTCGCTCGACCTTATAAACCGTTAACTCGTTAGGTCGTAGGTCGCATCGGTACGTTAGGTCGCGTGACCTTAGGTCGTTCCCCTTTAGGTCGTATGACCTTGAGTCGTTCACATGGTTTAAGCCTTTAAGTCGTTAGGTCGTAGGTCGCAAGGCCGTAGGTCGCGCAATCCCCTTAACTCGTTCGGCCTTGTCATTTTTAGGTCGCGAGTCTTGCTAGGTCGCCCCTTGTGTCATCTCGTTCAGCCTTTATCACGTTGGGTCGTTCCCCTTTTAGGTCGCGTGGCACTTTAGGTCGCGTGGCACCATAAGTCGCATGACCTCAACCCACATAGGTCGCTCGGCCTTTGTTCCATTAGGTCGCGTACCCCCTTAAGTCGCTCGGCCTTTGTTCCATTAGGTCGCGTACCCCTTTAAGTCGCTCGGCCTTTGTTCCATTAGGTCGCGTACCCCTTTAAGTCGCTCGATCCTATCCTCCCTTAGGTCTTCACTAGGTCGTACCGTTTTGGTCGGGGAGCTGCCCCGCACCGCGCCGGGGGCGCTGCCCCCTGGACCCCCGCGACCTGACCGGGCTGGTCGAACCCCGTAGCAGGGGCGTTGCCCCCGCACCCCCACCTTGGGGGGTTGCCACCCCCTGGACCCCCCCCCCTCCGTAGGGGATCTTATCTGAAAAGCATTCAATAGAACTTGCTTCGTTGAGATGCTGAGTTGACCATTCTTCGAGACAAACTATCTTGGGCTTCTCGGTCGATTTTATGGATTTTTGAATATCTATTTCGATGGATTCTTTATCGGTTTCTTTGGATTTTATTCACGTCCTCATATGTGAATTTTTATGATTGATTGTTTCTACAATCACTTCTATGATTTGTCACTTTAAAATATGAAGGTTTCAATACTAGTAGTAAATATCAAAACCCTTTCAACAAAAATGGTTTCAACTCTATTTTCAATAACAAAGCTCTTTTCTTAAACCATTTTCCAATCTACTAGTATATACAAACCTTTACCTCACTCGTATGAGAAATTGAATTAAACGGCTTAGTAAAACAAGTGGTATGAAATGCTTGCGTTTGCTTCGTCGGTTAACTCTTGGACTTGTTTGATCGAACCTTTTTGTGACAATTTTCTAGTGAAGATCTACAGTTTGTTCGTAAATATTTGAGTTAAGCCAGTGGTTATGGGACATGAAGCTAAATTTTTATATTTACTAGCTTAGCGTAATTGACACTTCTCGTTGATCATGACGATCATTTTGTGATTTAGGCTAGCAATTGTGCGATGTCTCTTTGTTTCCTTCCTGGTTAGGCTAGACACCATTTGTGTGATTCCACTCACACATACCTTTTTGTTGCCAGGTCAGGCTAGACACCATTTGCGTGATTCCATTCACACATACCTTTTTGCTTTTTGGTTAGCCTAGACCTCATCTGGGTGATTCCGACTCATCCATATGGGGTAGCTCCCCATGGTCATCGGACCATCATGTGATAGGCCTCTTTCCCTTTTGTTGTGATTTCTGGATTTCTTATGTTGATTTCTGGAATTTATGTCATTGACTTGTTATGAGTACAAGTTTAGGGTATGATGCCCTCTTTGGATCTTTGAGAAGATTCTTGTGATATTGATTTTATTGATTGATCTTCTGTTGATCATCATTTGCATACTTATAGTAGTATGTCAGTATGGATATTTTATGTTTATGCCATATCTTTTATTTTATATCATGTCATCTGATATTTATAGCTAGACTGATCCGTTTATTATTTTCTTGAATAATACTCGGGTCAGACCGAGATGTTACAGGTGCTTCTGCTTGACTTCTTCCCGGGATTTTCTACTCTGTCTTTTGGCTAACTATTTAGATTAACAGTTTTTGTTGTATACACTTGAGATATAGACTCATAGTTGTATTCTTTTGTATAGCACGTGTTGCTATTCTTTTGTATTATTGTGGATTTTTTTGACCACCGCTCTGATGTACACTTTCATGTGTTAGTTATATATTTATATCTTCTTCCGCTTTTGTGATACGGATGTCTGTGACTGATTTGTGTTATGCTTATTTCTATGTTCGTTTCCGAAGATTATTTATAGCCACCGTGTGATAAGCAATCACATGGATGGTCGCTCCTCAACAGCCTTATTCTCCGTGCTAGTTGACAGCAGTACAATTTTTAGTGTTCTTGGCTAGCGTGGGTATAGAGGTGGGGCGTCACAATTAATTTGTTTTGTTATTTATTGAAATAACTTAAATATTTCTCTTTTATATAATTATTAACCTCTTTGGATTATATAAGTAAAATACAGGTTATGGAAGCAATTGCTACTACTTTTGGTTTCATAAAATTAAGCGTTATTTGCCCGACAAATAGGTACGTTCTCGGATTATGGATTTTAGCGATATTATATTATTTTTCCCGTTGTTGGGATATATTATTTTGAAATATATTGATATATATATATATATATATATATATGATTGTTATTGCTATTATTATTTCTTTCGAGCATCTCCGTGCAAAGGAGACTCTGTCGATATTTTCTGTAAATTTTGGACTTAGAAAATTTTGTGAAATGTATTTCAAACTCTATTTACTTAAATACGAAAGGATTTTATTGTTAATGAATTGATATATTCTATTTGAATTATTTAACTATATAAATTAATTGTTTATAAATTTAATATTTTGAATAAGATATATTGATTTCTAAATTCCTTCTTTTCCCTTCTTTCTCATTTTCGGGGACGAAAAGTTTTAAGTAAGGGAGAGTGTAATGACCTATAATTTTTTATAATTTAAAATTGTTAATTTAATAAGATTTTTGTAATTCAATATTGAAAGAAATAAAAATTGGAGATATATTAATGAAATAATAACCAGAATAAAATGTAATAACGTTAATCTAAGGTAATTATTAACAAATTGAATGAAATTCCAATAAATGGAAATAATGTAAATGTTATACTTGGTTATAAGTTGAACATATGGATACAAATGTAAACATTGAATTAACTCATGAAATAATATTTAAGCAATGGTAACATTTGTTTGTAAATAATATTATAATGGGATTAAAAGTCAATGGTACGATTATTATAAGTTACCTATTTAATTAGTCTATAAAATTTAGTTGGAAATCAATTGAAATTAAATGTAAATAAATGTTACATTAATGGGAGTTAAGGAAATAACTATAATTTGTGAAAGTAATAAAATGAATAGAAACGTTAATTTTATTCAGAAAGTAATAATTGATTAATAAAAGAATGAAACCAAGATAAATAAATTAATTGGGTTTTAAATTTTAATAAATGTGTAAAATTGACAAAATTCAGTATAAATGAAAATATAGTAGTTAACACAAATAAATATGGAAATTGGAAAATATTAATTCAATCAAAGATAAATAAATATTAACTATGTTAATTGAGTAATAATTAACTGAATATAAAGTCTGAAATCAAATTAAAACAATTTATGGGAATTAAATTATAATAAATTGGAGTTAATTACAGTTGAAATTAAACACTGTAATTAATAAAAATTCAAACGCTGAATTAATAATGTAAACTTGTTTTGAATCATTATAAATGTCTAAGAAATTAAAAATGATGAAAATTGTTGGTTTTAAATATTTATTTAAAAGATGATTTATTAATTTAATATTAATTTATTTAATTAATGTAAAAATAGCTATTTTAGCCACTGACATGGATTTCGACGAAACTTGTTTAATCGGATCCGTAACGGTGAATTATTATAGGATTTTAAGTTTCATAGCGATCGGACTTGTCGTTTGATCGTACGGACTCGAAACGCTTAGAAATCAATTTAATTGAAATTAATTTGAAATAAGTTGATTTTAACATAACTTGTTCATATGATGGAATTAGGTCTTGAAACATATTCCATTATGTTTAAAAATGTTAAAAACATCTATTTTGATATATGGGTTGACCCATTTTCGTTCCGGAGTCAGAACGGCCTTTTCGGGGCGTTTATCGTTCAACTTCAAAATCAAATCTTGTCCATTTATTCTATTTTTTAGCTTTGCCTATAAATAGCCCATTAAAAACCCTAGCTAATTTTTATTCCATTTCTTTGTACGTACATTTCCTTCTCAACTCCTCAATCCAACGGCAGACAAACCAAAACCAAAACCCTTAATTCAATCTTAAATTCAATTTCAAAAATTAAACTCCAAAAAATATATCGAATTATATATCGATTTGAAGCTCTCGACGAGCTCAGGTTAAATTTGCAGTTTGTTTTTCAATTTGGGTTTCCGTGTGGCCAAAACTTGGTGAACTATTATCGACCGTTCGTTGATCGTCGATCAACTTCTTCTGATCGACAAATCGAAGGCACGGTTTTGTAGAGAGGACCGAGAGGATTTCATCGGCGTGGGTTGTTTGACATTTTGATGGTTGGATCGTCGGCTAAAATTCGTGAAGGTTAAGCTATATTGGTGGCGGCTGTGGGTTTTAAGCAACAATCGGCGACGTTGTGGTGTCGCGTGGCGATTGGGACCAGCTTGCGTTGGGGCAGTCACGGCGGTCGAGTTCTGGTCCACGACGGCATGCATCGATTGCGTTGATCGGTCTAGGGCAGAGCGGCATCTTGTTTCCGCGTTCGAACTAGGTTTGAGTTCGGCCATGCTCAGGGTGACGTGGCCCTATGGGGAGAACGGTAATGTTAGTTTTATTTGTTTAAATTTAATTTTAAATTTTGTTTTCAAACGTTCTAATCGCAATAACTTTTGCATACGAGGTCCATTTCACGCGTGATTTATTCCATTGGGTTCGTATCGAAATTCCGGACATTTTTAAGTGGTTTGGATGAATTCTGAAACGTTGGAATTTAGGCTCTAAATTGGATTTAAATTCGAATTAAATTCAAATGTGAGTGTTTTAACCCACTCACAACTTCTAAAATTTCTTATGTTAGTTAAATTAATTTTTGATGTGGTTAGAAATCTATTTATGGTTGTTTGCTATATTTAAAATCGTCATTCCGGTTAATTTGAATTTATTTTGAATTAAACTGTCATTTAATTATTATTGAATTTAATCTACCAGTTAATTACCTATAAATGATAACCCTGTTATCTATTGTTGTTTATTGATTGATTTCGATGATGATTGTGATGAATGTTTGATTGTTTCTGTTGGATGAATAGATGTTGTACTTTGTATTGTTATAACTGCAAGTTCGCTATGGGATGAAATGATACATACTCGAATGATCTATAGATTGGGGAAAAATCTTTATGGGTTAAAATGATAGAATCGAATGATTTCATGTACTTTATTTAAATTCGAGATTGCGGTTTGAAATGATATATAACTGTAAAATTTTAAATTATGGATTGAAATGATAAATATCCGTATCATTTGACCCTAGGGTAGAAAATTATATACGGACAACAGATTGGTTAAATTAAATGATTTTGAATTTTTAAAAATTGAATCCAGTTAACTGGTATTTTGAAATAGAAGACTTGATTTATATTAATTGTATTATTATCGAAATTCTAGTTTATGTTGAAATTGGAATTGGTTTAAAGGAATGGTTTAAAGAAATGTAACTGAAGTTGCAAAAATCGAATTTTGAAGTATAAATAAAATTTATAGAAACTGAGTTATTAAAATTGTTTGAAATGTAACTTTGAAAAATATTAAAGTTGGAGTAATTTAAATTGATATTTCGAACATGCATTGGAAGCGATATTGAATTAAATATTTTATTGAGAATTTGAATTGGGAAATTTGAAATTGGTTTTGGGATATTGTAATGGTCCAAATGTGTTGGAATGAAATAAATAGTTGAAATTGATATAAATTTCAAATTCATATTTTTAATATAAACTGTTTTAAAAAATAAATATTATTTTAAAGACTTTAAATTATTAAGATTGTCAAACTATTAAGCTATTTTAACCTGTATTAACTATATTAAATCAATTTAACCTATTTTAGATCATTTAATTTATTTTAAAACTAAGTAACCCGTTTTTATTTATTTTAAATCTAATTAATCGATTTCAAAGCTATTTAATCTGTTTTAATTATATTTAAACTATTTTAATCTAATTAGCTATCTTAAATCAATTTAAAACTATTTTAAATCGACTTTAAAATATATTAGAGTATTCTAACTATCCTACATATTTATTCTTAACTTTATTTATACTATATATTTTTTCTAAACTATTTATCTAAATTTCAAACTAAGTAAAGATTTTTGTGTTTATATTCAAATCTTGATTTGAAGTAAATATGGTTAAACGACATTATAACCAAAGTTAGGATTTAAATAACATATTTGATTTAATATGATAATTTTGAAACGAGAGTTTAACCTATTTTGGGAATATGAGTTTGAACGAAAATAAAATTTTGAAATTATGATTTCAAAGGTGATATGATTTCAAAGATGAGTATGATTTAGAAAGTAAATATAATTTCGAAAGTGACCTGGTTTGAATTGAATATGATATTTTGATATCAATTCTGAAATGATTTTTGAAATGTAAAAGAACCATCCTATGCGAAATAAGCATTTGGTTGTTAAAGAGATCGGTATCGGATATTGTCATACTCTCTGTCAATACTGAAAACCACTTTAACAACTATGCACGTGGTGGAGATTCCAGAAATGAAGTAGGATGGTTTGGTGAAAGATTTTTGTATGAAGTATTTACTTGACCCTGACAGCCGTGAGTCAACTTGATGAGGTGAAATCAGGAGCCATGTCGGGCCAAGTGAGGTCATTCCTCCGACCAGGCACACTTCTTCGATATTATATTCTAACTTTGTGATTTGATTGGTGGCCATCTTGATTTTGATTTGGGAGTGTGTTGCAAGGTGGACGGTAGTAGCTGCTATGCGTTACCACTAGTTCAAATCCGCAAATGGTATATCTACCCTGGTAATTCCTCGTGTGCCATGGCGCATGCCATATCGTGTCTTCTACGAGTTTGTTTTGTACCATACCTATGAAGTGCCCTCTGGGTGAACCTCCAGTTTATGAAGGAGCATACGGTACTGTATAGACTATGGAAATATATAAAATGTGCTAAGGGGGGTATGGGTAACGCCTTAACGCTATTTTAAAACTTTTACTTTACTGTAGACATGTTATAATAGCGTATTGTACTACATAGTAGATAGTCTAACGGATCCTTAAGAGATGTGAATCACGAACATCTCTTGAGTTAATGCACCCACATTTGACACTGGATAGGAGATGTCAAACCCCATAAACATCTCTGACGTCGTTCCACTCATGTTTATTCACTGTTGATTTAACTTACATAAGATCTTTTGATTTTGACTCGAGTGTTTTGTCTTTTCAATTCGCTCGGGTCATCCTGAGCATTTCTGAATTTGAAGACCTTATTTCTGGAAGATGAAGACGAAGATTTTGTACTACTATTATTTACTATATTTATTACAATGAATTCATATTGTTCTGCTGCATTATTTATTTATCTCTGATATGTGTAACACTAATTCTGTGTTGTATAAATATAACCAAATATTTTGTAAATGGCTGCATAATCTGTTATTTGATTATTATATTTTTTCATTCCGTTGTAAGATTCTGTTTTATTTTTTCTTTCTCTGTTTTTCTTATTTAGCTCAATAACAATCTTCCCTTTTGAATGGTTTGGGTCTGACGTATGTCTTAGTGTCGCTTTAAACATGTATCAGAGCTTTGGTTTAGCAATAACCATAGATTTGTGGGGTCTGGCTCATACTAAATTAGGTAGTAGTATACGTATATATCTAAGAGAGCGTATTTGTTGGTGTTATAAAAGGTTTTTTATTGTGTTAATTTGTTCCGTTTTGTATTTATAAATTCTGGTTGGTGCGTAGGATGCTATCACACTGATAGGGATTTCTAAACACTTAATAGGACAGACCGACACAATGTTTGTTTTGAAATATAAGTGAATAAAATAATTTTTCATATTATATATTTTTGTATATAAAGTAGCAATTTTATAAATAATTGGTTGTACTATATTTGTTTGTTAGGTAGTTAAATTTATAAATATTCGCTAAAAATGAGATTGTAAACAAAATAAATATAAATTGGAAGTTTTATAACTTAAGTTCCGGGATTTTTGAAATTTCATTCAAAGGATTTTTGGAATATAATGTTAGTATTATTTGAAAATATTTTCCGCTATAGATATTTCAATATGATTTGGAAGAAATGGTTTAAAAAGGATTTTTGAAAGGAAATAAGTCCTATACTCCCCTCTTTGTCGTCGAAAAATAATTTCGGTGATGAGTGCACGCATCATCGACGTTCATTTTCAAGTTTCAAAGTGGGAAGACTATTGTAGTAATTAACTACATCCTGTTGATAAATAAATTTAATTTTTATATATGATTTGAGATATATAAGGATATGGTTATATATATATTGTCTTAAATGATTTGAAATGGAATCCGGCATTTTGTTCTTAAATTTCTATAAGTTAGAGATTTTAATTATTGAAATGAAATGAAATTTTACCATTTAATAATTGGAACTTCTAAAATGAAAATAAGAAAGTAAATGTTGAATTACAAATTAAATATAAAAGGAAACTGAAATTTGTAACCTATAACTAAAAGAATGAAAATCTGAAAGATATGATTTTTTTGAACATTTTGTTAGTTGAAATAATTAAGATAAACTTGCGTAACTTTCAATTACATTCTTAAAAGCATATAAATATAACTTACCAAAAATTAAAAGTTGAAATGTTAATAAGAAAATGTAATGGAATAATATATAAGTAAAACCTGGTAAATGAAATGTTTAATGAAATTCTTTTATAAATAAGAACTTTGATATTATTTTTGTTATAACTTAAGTTATAATTGAAATGTTACTAATAAAATATAATAAAAAGGGTGAGTATTATAAATAAAAAGATTATAAACTTAAGTTAATGTTTGAAGCTAATTATGATTATAGTAAATAATAAAATGAATAGTATATTAAACTAAATGGTTATGACTTCAGGGAAGTTGAAATGATTTAGAAATTAGATTCAATAGTCAACGACAATATAAGGAAATGAATGTAAATTCAAAAGGTAAGAAACTTGAGAATGAATTTATGCACTAATGAATATTAATATTCTATTGGAAATTAAGTATATAAATTTATAAATGAAAACTAAACCGTAATAAAATGTGTGTAATACTTAAATAATAAAATCGTAGATGGTTATAAACAATTGAATTGATATAATTTATGAAGGAAATGAATGTAAAGCAATGAAAAGAAAATTTACATTAAATGAATAGGTGAGTAAAGAGCAAACGAAAATAGGTACTGAATGAAAGAATATGAATTTATTTACAAAGAAACATATATAGTACTTTAAGAGTTGATTTACATATATTTAAATAATTGGGTATGAGTAACATAGGTAAGAAAATAGAAATAACGTATGTAAATAAGTGGAATTAAGTAATGAATGAATGGGAATTGAAATTTTATAAGAAATAAATGTATATTATAGAAATAAATCATTGTAGGAATGAAAAGAAAACGAACAATAAATGATGTGAAAAGATAAATGGAGTAAACTTAAAAATGTATTGGAATTTAATGTTTGTTTGGTTTATGGGTTGTTTGGGGAATGATACTTCTAATTGTTTGGATGTTTGAATAATCTATTGAGTTTTATCTAAGGCTGTTGAGTGTATGATATACTTGGTAGTTTATTTGTCGTTTATACGATTAAAGACGACTAAACCCAAACAAACCACTTGTTTTGCTTGATATGGATGAATGGTTGATTTCTTTGATTTCATGTGATGATTGTATGTTTGTTTCCAAGTGATTGTTGTTATGTTGCATTAATCTATTTTGTTATTTATTGAAACAACTTAAATATTTCTCTTTTATATAATTATTAACCTCTTTGGATTATATAAGTGAAATACAGGTTATGGAAGCAATTGCTACTGCTTTTGGTTTCATAAAATTAAGTGTTATTTTCCCATCAAATAGGTATGTTCTCGGATTACGAGTTTTCGCGATATTATATTATTTTTCCCTTTGTTGGGATATATTATTTTGAAATATATTGATATATATGATTATTATTGATATTACTATTTGTCTTGAGCCTCTCTGTACAAAGGAGACTCTGCCGGAATTTTTCGTAAATTTTGGACTAAGAAAATTTTGTGAAATGTATTTCAAACTTTATTTACTTAAATGTGGAAGGATTTAATTGTTAGTAAATTGATATATTCTATTTAAATTATTTAACCATGTAGATTAATTATTTATAAATTTAATATTTTGAATAAAATATATTGATTTCTAAATTCCTTCTTTTCCCTTCTCCTTTTTGGGGATGAAAAGTTTTGAGTGGGGGAGAGTGTAACGAACCGTAATTTTTGATAATTTAAAATAGTTAACTTAATGAGATTTTGGTAATTTAATATTGAAAGAAATAAAAATTTGAGATATATTAATGAAATAATAACCAGAATAAAATGTAATAACATTAATATAAGGTAATTTTTAACAAATTGAATGAAATTCCAATAAATAGAAATAATGTAAATGTTATACTTGATTATAAATTAAATATATGGAAAAAAAATGTAAACATTGAATTAACTCTTGAAATAATATGTAAGTAATGGTAACATTTGTTTGTAAATAATATTATAATGGGATTAAAAGTTAATGGTAATAATTATAGTAAGCGGTAAATAGGCATAAGGAAGAAGTTGCAAAAAAAAATAGTCTCAGGGATAACAAGTTTATTTTTTAGTCTGAAGGACACTTTTTAGTGTAAACTGAAAATGATAGCTACAACTATCATTCTGTGATTTACACTAAAAAGTGTCCATCAGCCTAAAAAACAAAGTTCTTGTCCCTGAAACTAAATTTTACTCTAACTTTTTCCTTGAGCCTAAAAACCCTATTATAAGTTACCATTTAATTAGTCTATGAAATTTAGTTGGAAATCAGTTGAAATTAAATGTAAATAAATGCTACATTAATGGGAGTTAAGGCAATAACTATAATTTGTGAAAGTAATAAAATGAATAGAAATGTTCATTTTATTCATAAAGTAATAATTGATTTATAAAAGAATAAAACCAAGATAAATATACTAATTGGGGTTTTAAATTTTAATAAATGTGTAAAATTGACAAAATTCAATATAAATGGAAATATACTAGTTAATACAAATAAAGATGGAATTGGAGAATATTAATGTGACGAAAGACAAACAAATATCATCTATGTTATTTTAGTAATAACCGATTAAATATAAAGTCTGAAATCAAATTAAAACTATTTATTGGAATTAAATTATAATAAATTTGAGTTAATTACAGTTGAGAATGAACACTGTAGCTAGTAAAAATTTAAACACTGAATTAATGTGTAAACTTGTTTTGAATCATTATAAATGTCTAAGAAATCAAAAATGATGAAAATTGTTAGTTTTAAATATTGAATTAAAAGGTGATTTACTAATTTAATATTAATTTATTTAACTAATGTAAAAATAGCCATTTTGGCCATTGGCTCTGATTTCGACAAAATTAGTTCCATCGGATCTACAGTGGTAAATTATTGTAGGATTTCAAGTTTCGTAGCAAACGGACTTGTCGTTTGATCGTACGGACTCGAAACGCCTAGAAATTAATTTAATTGAAATCAATTTGAAATAAGCCGATTTTAACATAACTTCTTCATACGATGGAATTAGGACTTGAAACCTGTTCCACTGAGTTTAAAAATATTGAAAACATCTATTTTGATATATGGGTTGGCCCATTTTTGTTCCAGAGTCAGAATGGGCTTTCCTGGTCGTTTATCGTTCAACTTCCAAATCATATCTTGTCCATTCTTTCTATTTTCAGCTCTGCCTATAAATAGCCCATATAATCCCTTGTTACTTCTTATGCTATTTGTCTGTACGTACATTTCCTTCTCAACTCCTCATTCCAATGGTAGACAAACCAAAACCAAAACCCTCAATTCAATTTCAAATTCAATTCCAAAAATAAAACTCCTCAAAACATTTCCTTCTCAACTCCTCATTCCAATGGTAGACAAACCAAAACCAAAACCCTCAATTCAATTTCAAATTCAATTCCAAAAATAAAACTCCTCAAAATATACCGAATTATATATCGATTTGAAGCACTCAACAAGCGCAGGTCAAACCTGTAGTTCGTTTTTCAATTTGGGTTTATGTGTGGCCAGAATTAGGCGAACTATTTTCACCTGTTCGTTAATCGTCGATCAACATCGTTTGTTCGACAAATCAAAGGCACGGTTTTGTAGAGAGAGGACCAAGGGGAGTTCGTCGGCGTAGGTTGCTTGACGTTTTGATGGTTGGATCGTCGGCTAAAATTCGTTAGGGCTAAGCTACATCGGCGGCGACTGTGGGATATAAGCAACGATTGGTGACGTTGAGGTGTCGCGTGGCGAATGGGGCCGGCTCGCGTTCGGGCTGTCATGGCGGTTGAGTTCTAGCCAACAACGGCGAGCATCGATGGCGTTGATCGGTCTAGGGCAGAGCGGCATCTTATTTCCGCGTTCGAACTAGGTTTGAGTTCGGCCATGCTCAGCATGGCCCTATGGGGAGAACGGTAGTGTTTGTTTAAAAAAAAATTAAAATTTTGTTTTCAAATGTTCTAAATTCGATTTAAATTCAAAGGTGAGTGTTTGAACTTATTCACAACTTCTAAAATTTCTTATATTGGTTAAATTAATTTTTGATGTGGTAAGAAATTTATTTATGGCTATATCGTATATTTAAATTCGTCATTCCAGTTAATTTGAATTTACTTTGAATTAAACTGTCATTTAAATTATTATTGAATTTAATCTGCCAGTTAATTACCTGTAAATGATAACCTGTTATCTATTTATTATTGAATTTAATCTGCCAGTTAATTACCTGTAAATGATAACCTGTTATCTATAATTGATTGATTTGGATGATGATTGTGATGAATGTTTGATTGTATTTTATATGGTTATAACTGCAAGTTCCCTATGAGTTGAAATGATACAAACCCGAGTGATCTATAGATTAGGAAAAAATCATTATGGGTTGAATGGATAGACTCGAACGATTTTATGTACTTTATTTAAATTCGGGATTGTAGTTTGAAATGATATATAACCGTAAAATTTTAAATTACGGACTGAATATCCGTGTCACTTGACCCTAGGGTAGAAAATTATATACGGACACCGAATTGGTTAAATTAAATGATTTTGAATCTTTAAAATTTGAATTCGGTTAATTGGTATTTTGAAATAGAAAACTGGATTTATATAAACTGAATTAGTATCGAAATCCAAGTTTATGTTGAAATTGGAATTGGTTTAAAGAAATTTAAATGAAGTTGCAAAAATCGAATTTTGAAGTATATATTTTTTATAGAAACCGAGTTACTAAAATTGTTTGAAATATAACTCTGAAATATATTGAAGTTGGAGTAATTTAAATTTTCGAACATGGATTAGAAGCGATATTGAATTAAATATTTTATTGAGAATTTTAATTGGGAAATTTGAAATTGGTTTTGGGATATTGAAATGGTCCAAATGTGTTGGAATGAAATAAACAGTTTAAATTAATATAAATTTCAAATTCATATTTTTAAAGTAAACTGTTTTAAAAATATATATTATTTTAAAGACTTTAAATTATTAAGATTTTCAAATTATTAAGCTATTTTAACCGATATTAACTATATTAAATCAATTTAACCTATTTTAAATCATTTAATTTATTTTAAAACTAAGTAACCCATTTTAATTTATTTTGAATCTAATTAATATATTTTAAAGCTATTTAATCTATTTTAGTTATATTTAATCTATTTTAATTATATTTAATCTATTTTAAATCTATTTAACAATCTTAAATCAATTTAAAACTATTTTATATCTACTTTAAAATTAGAGTATTCCAACTATCCTAAAAAATTATTCTTAACTTTATTTAAACAATATTTTTTTTCTAAACTATTTTTCTGAATTTCAAACTAAGTAATGATTTTTGTGTTTATATTCACACCTCGATTTAAAGTAAGTATAGTTAAATGACATTATAACCTAAGTTGGGATTTAAATAACATATTTGATTTAATATGATAATTTTGAAACGAGAGTTTAACCTATTTTGGGAATATGACTTTGAACGGATATAAAATTTTGAAATTATGATTTCAAAGGTGATATGATTTCAAAGATGAATATGATTTAGAATGTAAATATAATTTCGAAAGTGATATGGTTTTAATTGAATATGATATTTTGATATCAATTATGAAATGATTTTGGAAATGTAAAAGAACCATCCGGTGTGAAATAAACGTTTGGTTGTTAAAGAGACAGGGGCCGGATATTGTCATACTCTCTGCCAGTATCGAAAACAATTTTAACAACTATGCACGTGGTGGAGATTCCAAAAATGAAGTAGGATGGTTTGGTGAACGATTTCTGTATGAGGTATTTACGTGACCCTAACTCCTGTGAGTTAGCCTGATGCGGCTAAAATCAGGAGCCATGCTGGGCCCAGTGAGGTCAATCCTTCGATCGGGCACACTTCTTCGATACCATATTCTGACTTCATGATATGATTGGTAGCCACCCTTAATTTTCATTTGAGAGTTTGTTCCGAGGTGGGCGGTGGTAACTGCTATGTGTTACTACTAGTTCGGATCCACGGATGGTATGTCTACCCTGGCATTTCCTCGTGTGCCGTGGCGTATGCCCTATCGTGCCTTCTACAGTTTGTTTTGTAACATACCAATGGAGTGGCCTCTGGGTAAATCTTCAGTTTACGGAGGAGCGTACGATACTGTATAGACTATGGGAATATATAAAATATGTTAAGGGGGATATGGTAACACCTTAACGCTATTTTAATACTTTTAATTTACCGTAGACATGTTATAATAGCGTATTGTACTACATAGTAGATAGTTTAACGGATCCTTAGGAGATGTGAATCGCGGATATCTCTTGAGTTATTGCACACGCGTTAGACACTGGATAGGAGATGTCAAACCCCGTAAACATCTCTGACGTCGTTCCACTCATATTTATTTACTGTTGATTTAACTTACATAAGACCTTTTAGTTCTGACTCGAGTGTTTTGTCTTTTCAATTCGCCCGAGTCAGCTAGAGCATTTCAGAGTTTGAAGACCTTGTTTCTAGAGGACGAAGACGAAGATTTTGTACTACTATTATTCACTATATTTATTCCACTGCATTCATACTGTTCTGCTGCATTATTTTTTTACCTCTAATATGTGTAACTCTGATTCTGTGTTGTATAAATATAATCAAATATTTTGTAAACAGCTTCATGAACTGTAATTTGATTATTATATTTTGTTATTCCGCTGCGAGATTCTGTTTTGTTTTTTCTTTCTCAGTTTTTCTTATTTACGCAATAATAATCTTCCCTTTGGAATGGTTTGGGTCTGACCTGTGTGTTTTTGTGTCGATTTAAACTGTCCAAAAAGGTAGGTCGTTACAATTTGTTTTCCATTGAAATTTGTTCAGTTAGACCTGTTTTCAACATAAAATTGGTGAGGAATTCTAATTTTTTAAAAGGAATAATTAGAATTCCTCCTCTTTTTTCAAATGCATGCATCATTGTATTAAAATCCCCAATTATAATCCAAGGGTTAACGATTTTATTGTTTAATAACTCCAAGTGATTCCATAGCAATTTTATATTCTTTTCAATATTTAAAGCATAGACAAAAGTTATTTCCAATTATAATCCATCCTTATTTTTAAATCTATAATGAATGTACTGTAAATTTAAAAATTGCTAATTTAAATAATGTCAATCAACGGTTCTGGATTGGATATATCGGCCTTTGGAAATCCAGTGTTGGCCATATTGACCGACTTTAAGTAATGTTTCACATTTGAATTATATTTGTCTATAACTAAACTTGGGCTACCTCATAGGGGGTGCTCAATGAACTATATACTACAATCCTCGTATCCTTTAAAATATCTACAGAATTGTTGTTGAACAAGCCATCTGTATCATTTCTTTCAGTAAATTTACCGTTGTGACTTTGCTGGATGGGATGGTTAGCTAATACGATATCATTCTCTTAATCATCTTAATTGCTTATTATTGTTTATGTTTGGCTAATTTCCATTTGCTCAACATCATCAATGTTTTGCGGGTTGTCTAGTATCTATTTTGTATTTAAATCTTCTTATACATTCAAAGAAGTGGATTTTCTTTGAAACTGTATTGTTATCAAGATTTTCCAAGTTAATTTTTTGAATTATATTTTCAAGATTTTTTGGATTATCTTCCTAAAAGTTGTTTACAAAATCAACCCTTTATTAATTTGAAATATTTTGTTCCAATCTTGGATTTTCTGAACACTGAGACTTACTCATTTCTAAAACCATATTATTATATGCTTTTTCCTTCCATACTTGCTTTATTGAGCGATTTTTTGCAGGGTGTCCAAAATAAGCACATTTCAGACATCTTGGTGGGATCAATTTATATTCGATTTTTTGAATCAAGTTTTCACCATCGTGCACTGTAATGTAGGCTTCATTAGGTAGATCAGTATTTGCATTAATTTCAACTAATATTCTTGCATAACTAAGTCCCGGCTCATTAGCCGTTGGTTCATCAAGTTTTAGTGGAATTCCCACTACACTAGCTATGGCACTCAATGCTTCTTTGTCTCATAGTCTCAAGTTTAATGTTGGTAGCCTTATATAAATTTGGATTGTTGATAATAGATCCCTGTCAGGAATCATTCTCATACTTTATGTTTTCAAAATGATTAGTTTACCATTTATAAAATAGGGACCATCACTGTATTATAATCAGTCGAATTTGAGAACCTTACCATAAGAATCCATTGTTTCTTGTATAAATTTCAAACTTGTACGAAGGATTCCCTGTTCTAATCAGGAAAGCTATGAAATGATGATAATAAGGAGGCGTTGAAAACACATAAGCGATAGGTGAATTGCCATATTTATCTTTTTTTGTTAACAGCTTCCTTTACTACTACTACGCTTCTTATATCCTAAATTGATAGGCGCATCAATTCCAAATCAAAATTCGAATTTAAGCCACCATTTCTTAGTAGATTTACCTAAGAAGATGATATTTTGGTTTGAGATGCGGTTTTAGTTTGAGGATCTGGTATATGCAATGGGTTTCTTGGGTTTCGTAGGAGGTTTTGACTATGCCTAATCACCTTTCATCGATATTTTGTGTAACGATCCATATTTTTTGGTCTTCGAATTTGAATATTTAATTTATTTAAATATTCAAATTTGAATTAAATTATAATAAAATATATGTTCCAAATAACTGCATGATTTTAAATGATATATTTTTAATTTAATTTTTAAAAAATTTCCAAAATTTTTAATTTGCAAAAATATTTATGTTTCGTTTGACGTATTTAGTGGCAAACATTGGCATTTTTGGAATTTATCAGAATATGTTAACTTGTCTATTTTATTGCTGTTTTATAATCGCATCCCAATTCTGTATGCGATCATATTTCATTTTCTATCGTCTGCGGCTCATACGTGGAATGAAATTGTGTGTTGGGGTACCAGAATTTATTCAAATAAAAAACAATACACTCACGCAAGTACACACACTGCCCTTTTCTTCAAATCACAGCGCATTTATTTTCAACTCAGCCACCATTTTTCCCCCACAGCCACCTTTATGCTGCTCTTACTCCCTACCAGCCACCCTTATCCCTTTGATTTGATATGAAAATAGATTTTTGTTTCATTTTGAGCATGTAAGCATGTATATATATGGATATGTTCACGAAGTAGAGTCTTCTGCTTCTTCTTCATTTTGTTTTCTTTGTAAATTTCAAAACCATGAAAACAAACTCCTTCCCCTTACTTCAAAAATCAAATTTCTTGAATCCTTCTGATATTAACCAAAACTCTCAACTACAAAGTTGTTTATCATCGAATCTAGTCTTTTTTAAATTGGTCGCTCGAATTTTCGCCGTGAGTCGAGCGAGATTTTTTTACTTTACAGCAAAAGGGAATTTTGAGCATCGATGTTCAAAAATCAAATTCAATTGATCCGGGAAAAGTTGCTCGACACCGTATGTGTCGTTGGAGTCGTATGGAGGTGTAGTATTTTTGGTAGAGTTTCGGCGATAATCGGAGATGGTCGATGACAATGGTTAAAGATTAGGGTTCCTATTTTAGGACATTGTGGGTAGAGTTGGAGGATCTGGAAGTTGTGGTGGTATCTGGGTGGCGAGGCAAGCGTTGTATTGAAGTTTGGTCGAGTTCGGCATGGTTTTGATGGTCGTATCCTTTCATGGTCGAAGGGGGAATTTAGGTGTCGTGTTCTGATTGGCAAGGTTGGAGGCTAAGGCGGTGGTGGTGGAATGTCAAGATCGTCGAGGTGGATGCATGGGTGGCCTCAGAAGCGTGGGTAGCGGTGCAATGAGATAGTGCATATGCACGCGTGCATGGCTATGGAGCTCCAATTTTTTTTAAAAGGGGAAAGAAGAAGACTGTACGTTGTGGGTTTGGGTGCGGAGAAGCGGGCTTAGCCCATTGATTTTGGGCAGGAAAAAATTTATTTAATTAATTAAAATTTCGAAATAAAGTCGATAACTTAACACGTTTATATCTCGTCCACATTTAATTCGATTGACATGCGGGTTTTTGCATTGTACTCGTATTGACAAGTACAACATTGTAATGCAATTTATTGATAACTTTGGACAAGTATAAATTTACGACATATGAAAACGGATAGGATTTAAATTACATTATTTTAATAAATAATGTAGTTTAAATTTATATACCCTAATTATTGATGTTTATTTGGCCAAATAAAATATTATTAAGTCAGATTGGATTTAATATGGTAATCTGAACACTTGTTAGCAGAATAAATCACAATTCCGCTAATTAAATTAGTTTGGCAATTAATTAGCATAATAAATCCCTATTATTCTAATTTTAGAGATTTGGACATTTGATTATATGTCGTTATTGATATCCTACTTTGAATAACTGATATGTTAACAAATGACGGCTAAGTGTTGAATTTATTTACATAGTCGTTGATTATGTAAATATCAGTTATTAACTTGGAGAGTGAAATTGAATGATATGGTAGCTTATTTAAGTACCATTGTAATCGTTAAGCCTCTCTCAAATTTGAAAAGTTAGTTTTGAAAGTTATTGTGAGAATAATTATTATAAGGTTTTAAAAGATAATTATTAGTAATATGATTTATAAAGATAATAACTTATTTTTAATAATATTTTCGATAATTAATAATTAATGATTTAAAATTAATTATTTTATTAATATGATTCTTAAAAGCTATTTCTTAAAGTTATTTAATAATATTTAATTATTATTTCAAAATTATTTAATTATTGTTTTAAAATGTTTTATTTTAATTATTTATTTAAAGTGATTTAACTATACCTTGATTTTTAATCAAAATTAATTAACTATATAAATTTAAGTTATTTAATTATATTTATAAGTTAATTAATTTTCTTATTAATATTAGTTTAAATTTAATAGATTATTGTTTTAATTACGTTTAAAACTAATTACTGTATTAATATTGTTTCAAAATTTAATATTAATAAAATAATAGTGCTTAAAAGTTAATTTAATGTATTATTAATGAATTTTAAAGTTATTATTTTGAATAAGATTTAATTAAAATGAAATAGAAGGATGTTTAATAGTAACCTATAATTTTATGTTATTTTAAATAATTTATGGTTTATCAAAGGAATCTTACTAAGTTGAAAGTTTAGTAAATAAGTTGTTTAAATATGGGAAGTGTTTATAAAAGGTTCTGGATATTTATAAAAGAATTTATCAAGGAGTTCTTAAAGATTTGCAAAGGAAAAGTTTTATAAATGGTGTTTGAGATTTAGATTAAATGTTCATAATAGATTTGATGTTGATAAAGAATGTTTTATAGATTGGAGATTTATAAAGAAACTTTATAAATAGATTTGGAGATTTTGTAAAATAAAGAGAATTGGAAAGAAATGGTTGATGATTTCATGGCGTAATTCGAGGGGAAGAGATTGCCAACAGTTTACTATGGATTCGTTGGGATAGCGACGTAGCCATTGTGTAAGCGCGGTCCATGGTCGATATTGAACGGTACTTTCCATATGTATTTTTAAAAAGTTTTCAAGTATTTTTGAAATAATGGTTCCTGAAAATACTTATTCTAGTGGGATAAGTATATGAGTGTTTTGATCAATATTTTTGAAAGAGATTTTAATTAATGGAAATTTAATTTAATGAGGCTTAGCGATTTTAATGAAAGATGTTATCTTTGTTTGGATGTTTGTCTATTTGGTAGATAAATAACCGACTATCAAACATTGGCCTAAACATATAATCCTTCTTAATTTTGGTGGTACGGAAATATTCCTTACATAACATTGAAGGATTTTAACTCTGAAAACATTTAGGACAAACTCAGGAATTATATGGTATGGTTGTCGTTGGTGGTGCTATATTATACATATAAACACGTTTTGTTCTTTTAGGACAAATGATAAGGAGATCCGTCCACTTAAAGCATTAGGGGGTGATCCCGCTCTTATGTACTGTTTGATTATTTCCTAAAGAACCGGTATTAAGCATTCCGACAATCAGCGATTGATTTGTGGAGAACTTGGGAAGCGAAAGAGTGTACTCGTAAGAGATGGCTCAGACCATAGCCACTCCGAAAATCATAGATGGTTATATGAAGGAGTTTTGTGATCTATTGAGATCTTGGAATCCATGTGTTGTTCCGAAACCCGTTGGGGTATGGGAATCCGTGTGTGATTCCAAGATCTATTTGAGATGTGGGAATCAATGTGTAATTCGAAGATCCGTTGGGGTATTGGAATCCATGTGGGATTCCGTGATCTATTTTGGTGGTGGTGAGTGTGTTGGGACACAAGACGTAGCCTCACTAACGGTAATAACTAAAATCAGAGATAAGTGGCATGACCAGTAGGTTGGCGAACCCGTAGGGTGTAGTCAGATTCTCCTTGACGTTACTTATAGTTATTATGCATGCATGGGGAGATTCACTCGGTTTTAGCGAGACCAACTATGTTTTTCCTATGGTACTTCACTAGGGATGTATGCTGCTTCAGAAGGATATCTCCGATCCTTGTGCAGGAGGACCATTCCTCGAAGTACTGAGGGGACCTCCATGGAAATCCTACACAATTAGCAAATGTGCCTTATCGGTTTTTGACTATATACCTAGTATTGGTGTGATGTACACTCACAAGCATCATAGCTATTTGATTATTATTATTTTTACCCTTAGAAATCATCGTAATATCACTAGATTTTCTATAAAAAGGTTTTAGTTGTCGTAAGGTAAAAACTCATCCGTGTTTATATGCGGCATGGACTTATGAAATACCTTTGTTCAAAAGGTTTATTTAAACTTTAAGAATCCATTTGACTGTGATTATTACGCTGGTTGTACTAGACTGACCCAGGCATTGTTTTCCTATAATGCTCCGGTCAGATCGAGCATATTTTTAGGTTTAGTTGGATGCTTTGGGGCTTCAGAAGATGAGCTGGAGGCCTAGACATATTCATGTGCGTGGTTATTTTTCCATTTCACTCATGGTTGTATTTGTCAGCATTTGTGAGGCCAGGTTATTATTATTGTCCGGGCTAAAATAGTTTGGTGTACTTTGGTTGATGTCTGTATATACATATATTACATTTTTTTGTGTAAATATTTATAATATATTATAGACCATCGTTTCGTTATGAGATTCTGTGTTGTTAGTTTTTTCTTCTCTTCTTTCTTCTTTCTTTTCCCTTAACTATCCACCTTTCTATTCAATTTGAGTGGGTCATAGGTGGTTTATTCACCGCTTAAACTGAACGGAAAAGTGGGTCGTTAGAACGTGGTTTCAGAGCTTAGGTTGAGCGAGCACCTAGGATTTAATGGGGTTGACTTATCTGAGATAAGGTAAGCAAGACCCTAAGACGAATTCGAGAGTGCGTGTACATATAAGGGCGCGTATTTGTTATTTTCATAAAAAATGTTTTATATTGTGTTGTTTGATCGGTTGAGTGGATTGTGAATTCTGGTCGATACGTTTGGTCAACATTATTAATACGGATTTCCTAAACACTTAAACAAGACCAAACTAATATAATATTGATTTAAAATTTGGGTAAATGAAATAATTTTACTTGGAAATATTATATATATATAAATATAATTTTTCAAAATTTAATATAGTTATTCTTGGTTGTGCTTGGTCGTTAGGAAGGATAATATTCCATAATTATCATCTAGGATTTAGTTAGTCATGCTCATCTAATTCTAAGCATTTACCATTATCTGTTAATCTATATAGAATCTTCCTTTTGAAACCTAGATTCGATAGATAGGAATTTTGGGAACATTGAAACAAGCATCTTGTGAATTAAGTTTCACAGTTTGAGTACAAGGCATTCATTGATAATGTTGGGTTAAAATTTATTTTCTAAGGGTTGTTTATTTAAAAGAAAATTTAAATATTTTGCAATGGATATTTTAGAAAAAATTTATATAAAGGTTGATTAGATAAAATAAAGTTTTAATAAATGTTTTTTTATTAAAAGGGATTTGGAATATTTTGAAATAATATTATGGAAATGATTGAATATAAAAGTTGACTGCTTTAAATTGTGGTTTTATAAATGAAGTTAATTAAAAGAAAACTTAAATATTTTCGAAATAATACTTGAAAAATGATTCATATAAGAAAGCTAGAATATTTTCACAATAAATATTTGAGAAATGATTTCCTTTAAAAGGAATAATTTTATTTATAAAAATGTGTTTTATAAATAAAAGGAATTTGAGAACTTAAATCCTGGTGCTTTTGGAAAATGGTTTTCAAAGTTTTAAGAGGGTACTAATAATATTATTTAAATATATTTTATGAATGTAAGTATTTAAAAAGGACTTTTCTTATGGATTTGTTGGGTAAAAGTAGATTTTGAATAAATCCCAAAAGCATGATTTGGTATAAAAAAAGTAAGATGTATATTATTATTCCAAATGATTTATGGGAAAAGAAGTATTAATTTTACTTGAAAGAGTTAAAATATAAATATGTTAGGAAATAGTGGCGATAGTTTACTTAACTTTTGAAAGAGAAAATTTCAAAGGAAAGGTATGTTTTCTTTGGTTTGATTAGGGAAAATGAGTCCCGGTTTGTTTTATGGAGATTGGAATAATCTTCTAAGTGACGATCGGATGTTTGCTTAGGCGAACATTATTGTGCACTTGGAAGATTATTCTCTTTGTCATTGTATGGTCGGAACGAGTTCGAATCCAAGCGAATCCAAAGAAATTTGGAATTGGATATTTCTTTGAAATATTTAGCTGGAAATATATTTATGGTATTATTTCAAAAATGGATTTGAAAAGAAAAAAGTGGTTTTAAGTTAAATAGTTCGAGTGGCTCGAGAATAACTAAAATGGGTAAGAGATGCGTTCGTATGGCAAATGTTTCTCTTGACTATTATCCTTATAGTAAGGAAATGTATGATACTGTTTGGTAGTACCTAGTCCCTTCGTATAATTTTAAGAATATTCGAGCTATTTATATATATATGTATATATATGGACTAAAATATATAGTATCATTTAAATAAAAAGGTATTTTGAATAAAACTGGGTATTTAAAATTCTTATGTGAATTAAAAAGAGGAGTTGAATCTGATAGTTGGGTACACCCTTAGAGTATGATAGGGAACTTTTTTCAGTTTTACAACTTAAATTATGTTTTATGAAATGTTTTTACAAATATGGAAAAGGAATTATTATTAGGAATAACCAATTAAATAGTGCGAAGGTGGACATGGATCATTTCTCTTTATATAGTTTTGATCCAATATTCGAGTACAGGGCTTTGAGGTGTTTCACATCGTTCCAAATAAGGATCTATTACTCGATTTTATATGGCAAGCACCTGGTGAGGGTTCTTAATGTGGAACCAAAAGTTTTCTATCATAGTATATGGCTATGTAAGGAGAATAAAGGTTTCTAATTAAGAAGCCTGATCAGGGTCTACACTAGGAAGTCAGGTGAGCAATCCTGGTTTGGAAGTAATGTATTTAAGTAGTGATCGAATCAAATTTTGTATATGAATGATTTATGAAGATCATGTGGGCTTATGAATAATATTGGATGTTGAGGTGGTGAAACTAAGGGGATGAAATTCTTTTTAAGGGAGGGAGAGTGTAACGATCTATATTTTCGTGTTTTAAATTTGAATATTTAACTTTTTTAAATATTCGGATTTGAATTAAATTATAATAAAATCTAAGATTAAAATAACTACTTAATTTTAAATGATATATTTTTAATTTAATTTTTAGAATTTTTCTACAATTTTTAATTTGAAAATATTTTAATTTTCGTTTGATGTATATTAAAACAAACGTTGGCATTTTTGGAATTTATTAGAATATATTAACTTGTCTATTTTATTGTTGTTTTGTGATCGCGTCCCAATTTTGTATGTGATAATATTTCATTTTTTGTCGTTCGCGGCTCGTACGCGGACATTATATTATGTGTCAAGGTACCCAAATCTATTTAAATCAAAAACATTATGCACTCATGCAAGTACACACTGCCCTTTTCTTCAAATCACAGCACATTCATTTTCAACCCAGCCACCATTTTTCCCTCACAACCACCTTTATGTTGATCTTCCACCCTACTAGCCACCTTTGTCCCCTAGATTTGATATGAAAATTGATTTTTGTTTTGATTTGAGCATGTAAGCATGTGTAAATATGGATAAGTTCAGGAAGCAGAGTCTTCTACTTCTTCTTCATTTTGTTTCCTCTGTAAATTTCAAAACCATGAAAATATACTCCTTCCCCTTACTTCAAAAATCAAATTCCTCCAATCCATTCGATATTAGCCATAACTCTCAACTATAAAGTTGTTTTTCATAGAATCTAGTTTTTTAAATTAGTCGCTTGAATTTTCATCCAGAATAGAGGGATATTTCATGATTTTATAGTAAAGGGAAATTTTGCGCATCGATATTCAAAAATCAAATTCGATCGATCTAGAGAAAATTGTTCGACCCCATATGCGTCGTTGAAGTCGTGTGCAGGTGAGGTATTTTTGGTAGAGTTTTGGTGCCAATCGAAGATGGTGGACAATAGTGGTTAAAATTTAGGGTTCCTGTTTTAGGACCTTGAGGTTGGAGGATATAGAGAGTTGTCGTGGGTTCTTGATGGAGAGGCATGCGTTGTGGTGGAGTTTGGTCGAATTCGACGTGGTTTTGAAGGTCATGTCCTTTCATGGTCAAAGAGGGAATTTGGGTGTCACATTTTTATCGGCAAGGCTAGTTGCTAAGGCGGTGGAGCAAGTACATCAAGCTCGTCGAGGTGGATGCATTGGTAGCCTCGAATGCGTGGGTAGCAACGCGATGAGATGGTGCACGTGCACACGTGTACGACTATGGAGCTCCAATTTTTTTTGAAAGGGGAAAAAGAAGACTGTGCTTTGCTGGTTTGGGTGTGGAGAAGCGGTCTTGGCCTATTTGATTTTGATGAAAAAATAATTATTTAATTTATTAAAATTTCTAAATAAAGTAGATAACTTTAAAACGTTATATCTCAGCCATATTTAATCCGGTTGACATGCGGTTTCTTGCGTTGTACTTGTATTGACAAGTACAACATTGTTGTGCAATTTACTGATAGCTTTGGACAATTATAAATTTATGACATATGAAAATGGACAGGATTTAAATTACGTTATTTTAATTAATAACGTCGTTTAAATTTATATACTTTAATTATTGATGTTTATTTGGCCAAATAAAATATTGTTGAGTTAGATTAGATTGAATATGTTAATTTGAACACCCATGAGAAAATTTTGATGCAGCATGGGAAAGTTATTACCTATGCAAGTCGACAGTTAAAGCCACATGACAAATTTTATGCTACGTATGATTTGGAGTTTTTGGTTGTTGTCTTCGCATTGAAGATGTGGAAGCAATATCTTTTGAGTGCAAAGTTTGAGTTATACACAGACCATAAATCCTAAAAATACCCTTTACCTAGAAAGATTAGAATTTGAGGCAACAAAGATGGTTAGAGTTTCTCGCCTTTTATGATCTATAGATTCTTCGTACCCCTAGGAAAACAAATGTCGTTGTTGATGTGTTGAGTAGGAATGTAGCAATGGTTGCAAACTTAGAAGTTAAGCCAGTTATGATGGAAAGGATTACATTTAGTCAAGAGACATGTCCTATTTTGTCTTGACTTAAGAAAGATGTTGAAGAAGATGTTGTTTCTAGGTTTGAGATTGATCCCCAAGGCATATTGAAAATGAATGGGTGTATTTGTGTTCTAGACTTTGATGGACTTAGGAAAGAAGTGTTACTCGAATGCCACCATTCGAAGTTATCGTTTCGCATAAGAGTGACCAAGATGTTCAAGGATATGAAGTGGGCATTTTGGTGGAAAGGATTAAGCAAGATATTTCATCTTTGTGAGTCATTATGCAAACTGCCAGCAGATTAAGAGTGGCCAATAGAAGATAGCTAGACTACTTCAGCCACTTGAGATCCCAAAGTAGAAAAAAAGAGTAGATCTCTATGGAATATATTGATGGACTTCCAAGGTCAAGGAGATGCAATAAAGGAATTTGGGTTATAGTCCATCGATTGACCAAAGGTGCCCATTTCATCCATGTTAAGCCGACTAGGACTCTTCGAGTCTGGCGAAAGTATATAAGGGAGATTGTGAGGCTCTATGGATTCCTTTTCGTACTGTAGTGACCAAAACCTCATATTCACAGCAGGTTCTAGGAGAGACTGTAAATTGCTTTAGGGACTGAGCTAAGTCTAAGTACAGCTTACCATTCCCAGAGAGATGTGTAGATGGAGAATTTGAATTGAATTTCAAAGGATTTATTGCAAGCATGCATTTTATACTTTTGTGGTTCTTGGAAAGATCATTTACCTTTAGTCGAATTCACTTACAACAACAACTCTCAAGCAAGCGTTGGTATGGCTCTTTTCAAAGCTCTTTTTGGTCGTCCATGTCATTCTCCTATCATGTTGAGTAGTATCTTAAGATAAACTTGTTCTTGGACACGATATGATCATAGAAGTTAGTGAGAAGGTAGTTGATATTAGAAGGAAGATGAAGGAAGCTTATGTAGTTTGAAGGTGCAGGGATTTAGATTTGTCGGTGGGTGGTTTGGTGTTTGTAAAAGTATCCCCTCTTAGAAGTGTTGTGAGATTTGGGTAGTCACAGAAGTTAGCTCCTCGATGTATTGGCCCTTTTCCCATACTGGACCGGATTAGTAGACTTGCATATAAAATGGAGTTACCATATATGCTATCAGATTTGCACAATGTATTTCATGTATCTCATTTACGTAAGTATGTATGTGACCCTTCAACGATAGCGGGACCGACATAACAAGTTGATTTGCAGGTTCGGCCTAACCTTACCATCCTTAGGCATTCTATTCGTATTGTTGCTCAAGATTTAAAGTGATTGAGGATGAAGGATGTGAATCATGTAAAGGTTCGGTTGAGTAGAGACTATAGAGTTACACTTAGGAAATTGAGGACTATAATATGGATTCTTACCTCGAGTTGATGTAGTAATTGTTTGTATTTTGTTATTTCTTTTTAGTGTACTCACCAGATGTAGTGAAGTCACTTTCCTTGTATCTATATGTGGTATTTATGATATCGTCTGTGTAATGACCCATAATTTTACCACTTTTAAATAGGATATTTAATTAACTTTAAATATTGAAATATAGAATTTTCAAACTTAAATAATCATGATTTATGTGATAAATAATAATGGTAAACTAATTTTTAGAATTAGTTTACAAAAACAAGAGATTTTGGATTTTCATCGTAAAAATGAAAAAAGCCGATTTTCGATAAAATTGGTATACGTTCAATTTTTTTTAAATGTTAAATAACTCCTTTTAAATTGTTACAAAATAATAATAGGTGATTGATAAAAAATTTATAGGTACAAAAATACTTGTTTTATAAAGATTGACAAATTTCGTCCCATGTTGACAAATCGACGCCGTATTTTTTATGATTGAATTTCAATATTATACTAAATATGGTTTTATAAGTCAAATACACTTTTTTTAATTATTTAAAGACGATAAAAAACATAACAAAAATGTCAAAATGTGATCATAAAACGTTTTATCGAAAATCAACGTTTTGTTCGATATAAGTTGTCGAAATGTTGTTGCACCTTTGTAACATGTTTCAATACACACACATATTTTACAAATAATCAAGTTTACTTTTAATGAGTATCATTAGAAAATTCTAGAAGGCCATTAGTAAATGTAAGTAAGGTAATTAACAAAGTCAAAAAAACAAACATCAAATCATATCTCACTCTAACCCATTTTTCCATCCAAATACATTCCATAAATGTTAAGTAAAAATGGCATAAAGAATGAAGTAATGCATGATGGTAAGTGTTGAAAAAAGTAAGTTTACTTTAAAATTAAGGAATGGTATTTTGGTAATTTGGTAAAGGGTTAATTTGGCGACTTACCACTTCTTTCTTTTCCTATAAATATGCAAGTTTTCTTCTCATTTTATCACACACACATTCTCTTCTTCTTTTCTTTCTTCTTCTTCTTCTTCTTCTTCTTCTTTTAAGCTATTTTAATGGCTTCTTCTTCTCTTCTTATTCCTTACTAACTTTCTTAAAATCATATCAAACCAACTCCAAACTCCACCAAACTTTTCCAAAGACCATAGAACATCATTAAAACATGGTTTAGCATATAAGACGCGAAGAAATGATAGAGGAAGGAGTGGAACATGTGGAGGCGAACCTGGGGGAGGTTGATAGTGAAAATGGATGAGATCAAGCAAGAAGGAAGGTGGCCATGATTGCGGAAGAAGGAGAAGGAACAAGACATATTGTTTAAGAGGAAAAAAGGATGGTTTTTGTGATGTTTGGTTGAAGTTCAAACGATAGTGAAGTATTGGATTAAATGTATGTTGGTTGGAAGTGCAACGATTTGGTTAAAGGTATGTACTCACATTTAAATTTGCCAATTAATCTCTATATAATTCCAAGTTTAATAATATGAAAATACAACATATATTGGATGATTAAATGTGTGATTACTTGGTTGATTTCTTATTTGAATATATGGATGTTAATATGGATGATTACTTGGTTTGATAAATGATAAGAGTAATGGTTATTAATTAGCCATAGTTAATTAAATGAGAATTAAATTCATATAAATATGTGTGTGAAAATTATTTAGCCTCTTAATGATTTTAAAATATCTAAAAAGGGTTGAAAATGATATTACAATAGTATAATATTATAATATGGAATGAAATAAAATATGAGTTTGAAATATGAAAATATTGTTTAAAATGAGTTTAAAATGGTTAAGAAATATTTATAAACATATGTGTTTCATGAAGTTTGAAAAGAAGTTGAAAAATAAATCAAAAGTAGAAGCGTCGTGTAACGACAGTTCACAATTTCATACCGAAGAATTCAAATGAGCATACGTAATTGAATGTAGTTCGTAATTATTCGAGATAAGAATTTTCAAGACTATTGTATCCATAGTTTTAAAATGAAGAAATTAAATCAAGCTTTTATTAAGCAGACTTTGAAATATGAGTAAAATAAGTTTTCAGAAAAATCGCAGTTTTGTAGAACCCGAATTTGAAATTGATTTAAAAAGAATATTTTTAAATGTTTAAAAATATGGAGTAAATTCTATAAATCCTTTAAAATGTTTTAAAAGTGGTATGATTTGGTAAAATTGACACATGTGAAGTAAAAATGTTGTTTTGGTCAAAAAAGCTTTAATACACTGTTTGCAGCACTTTTTCGCAGCACTTTTCGCAGTAGTTTTATAACTTGTGAAATATGATTTTAAACTTAACCATTCTTTTTCATACCTTTTGTAAATGGTTTTGAAAAATAATATTTAAGTGTTTTAAATATTGATTGGAAGTTTTTTAAATCATTTTGAAAAATGAAAGGAGTATGTGGAAACGACTAGTACACATGTTTCGTTTATGAGATCCAAGGAGACTTGGGCGAGGAATGGAAGATGTCGAAGGAAAAACCCGAATACTCTAAAATAATTTTTTCCAATATGTTTTTTAAATAAATAATTTAGAAATGTTTTTCCTAAGTAAAAAGTGAAACGATTTAGAATTATTTCAAGATTTAGAAAGGGGTTTTAATTTACCAAAGTATTGGACAAATGAGGCTTAATGATTACATATACTTTATTAAGAAGATAAATTGAATAATTTAAAATAATATGTCTATCTAAGATATTTATGAATAAAAGATGAATTTAATTGATTGATGATTAATAATCACATATGAACTCAACATCTTTTTAATAGATAATTGGTGCGAAGGAACCAGGGTCGGATTTGGGTAACTCCTATACGAAAACCACTTCGAACCAATATATACGTTTCGAAAATGAAGATATCTTGATGATGAAGACATGTTAAAGATGATGATTATTAAAGACTGAAGATCTTCATAGCGGAAAGACTGCTTGTTGAAATTCTCTAGCTCGCTTTCAATACAGAGGTATTTATTATAGCAATGGTCATATCGTGTTTTGAAATCTTTGTAATGCAAGGACTACTCGCTAATAATCCTAGGGGTGATTGCCAAAAGGATGTGGTAGGAGGTGTGCCTTCGTTTTTGTTTAGTCCTAGAATGAACTTATATGGATGAGTGTCCGACATTGCATTTCTAAATCACGAACATTGATTTTTCCAAACGTATATTTGTTAGTGGCGTAGGAGGAAACTCCTATTAGCTTAACACCCTTCTCTAAGAAATACGAACTCGGAGGTTGTATTTTTGTGGAAGTAAATTATTGATAGGCGGAAATGGCAATGTAGCATTCTAAGTGAAATGTGCTTTGTGGAAGAATAAAGTGTGGCTTTGTGAAAGACAAAGTATGGCTTTGTGAAAAGAAGTGCGTAGCCTCTCTAGCCTCACAACCCGATAATGATATGGGATACTATATGGTCTGCAAGAAAAAATTACAGGCTATCGAATGAAATGCGAAAAAGGCTACAGCCTTCCATGGGTAGAATACGTTGTGTCTGAATCCTTGGACGAGTAGCGTTTGCTATTAATTCCCATTAGTTGTTGACCGCATTATAGTGGCATCTGAGTCCTTGGATAAGTATTCATTGGATATATGTTTGTTGCAACCAAAATGCCGCATTAGGCCACTAGTTCCTTATCATGTTAAAAATTCAATCCCAATACGAGCTTTACGGTTTTGATTGCAGTCCCAAAATAGCCTTAATGCTTTGCAAACATTTCAGCTACCCCTTTGGTATCATATATTACGTCTAGATATATTCTGTTTGACCTAGTCCAAATATATTACCATAGACTTAGTCCAGGTATTGATACTTGTTTTATATATATTTACTTGAAAAATGTTTTCAAAAGTATGTTATAAAAGATAATATCAAAGTGTTTTCAATATAAATTATTTTGGTTATCATAAGATAAAAAACCATCTGTATTTATATGTGGACGTGGCCTTATGAGATATCCTTCTTTTTAAAGGTTTTGATTGACATCAGCATGATCTATACTTATAAAATTTCGAGTATCTCACACTGGTTTATCAACCTGATCCGGGTATTTTTGATACTCGGGCCAGATCTGAGTAGTTTCAGGTTTAGTTGAAGATGCTTGGAGTTTCCAAATGAGAGTTGGAGATCTTCATCTACGTATGGACTATTCTATTATCTGCCTCATCTATTGCATTTGCTTTTACATTTATAAGGACAGAGGGTTTATAACTGTCCAGGCTAAATCTAGGTTAGACTCTGATATTGTATTCAAAATTTTCCACTATAAAGATTATATATTGAAATATTATAATTATTCCATTCATGTGAGATTATGTTTTCTATTTTATTCTGTCTTATTTTCTTTTTCACCCTTAACTATACGCCCTTCCGTTCAGTTTGAGTTAGACATATGTTGATTATTCTCGACTTGAAATGTATAGAAAAGCGGGTCGTTACATTTTGTATCAGAGCATAGGTTAAGAAAATACCTATGCTTTGGTAGGGAAAAACTCACTATAGATAGGGTTGATAATACCCTAGAATGAGTGACTCATTAGAGATAGGTTTAGCAATGCCCTAGAATGAGTTGAGTGTATTATATATATGAGCGAGTTTGTTATTTGATATAAAAATGTTTTGTGTTGATGTAATTGTTGAGTAGTTTATATATTCTAATCGATGCGCCTGATCACCATTATCGATAGGGATTCTAAACACTTAAATAAGCAAACCGACACACCGTTTTTAAAAGGGGTATATTTTATATATACAAAAGTATAAATATTCAAGTGATATGGAAAATTTATAAGAGTTTATCCCTTTAGAAAGTTCCAAGAATAAGGTCTTAATCTGTTTGGCGATGTTTGGAATAATCTTCTAAGTATTGATCATATGTTGGCTTGGGCGAATGGTATCGAACACTTGGTAAATTGTTCTTCTTATCATTGTACAATCAAGGTAAGTCCAAAGATGAACAAGTTAAATCGTGTAATTTAGATAAGTCAAGAAATTAATTTTATGAAACTTCTGATAATAGCTAAGTATATCATTTAAGCCGGGATCTTATTATATGCCAAGTGATGGTTATGGGGTAATCCAAAGCAAGCATGAGGAATAAATGAACAAAAGGAGGCAGAAGAGAAATTAAAACTACGATCTTATGCCAGAATCTTTTGTTACAGATGCGATAAAGAAGAGTATTATGCAGTTCTGTGGAAGGATTCGAAAATAAAGGAAAAGGATAAAAGGAAAGCAAAGAAAAAGAAGAAAGAAAAATCTGTTAAGGTTGATATATTATATTTCAAGTGTAAAAGATATATTTTTAATAAAAAAAGAATTTTAAGAACTCCTATCCCAATCTTTTGAAAAATTAAAAGGATTATATTTTAAGTATAAAGGAATATCTTTTAAAAGATATAGATATTTATGTATATCAACGAATGATAATATTCAGTTATTACCATTTGTTGATTGAATGAACATCTTATGAATTAAGTTTCACGATTTGATTATAAGATGTTTGATAATAATATAGGGTTGAGGTTAATCAATTTGTATAAGGTAATAAAATAAGCACTAGATGTATTTTACATAAATAAATAATTTTGATAAAGTTTGATATGAAAGATATGTTATATAAATTTTGAAAAACTCAATTTTAGGTATTTCAAAAAAAGAATTATGAAAATTTAAGTACGATTAAAAGGAATATATATTATAATAAGATAAGGTGATTGCAATTTTGGAAAATAAAAGGTAAACTATCTTTTAATTGAAATGATTCCTCTGTGATGAAATGTTTTCCTTTAAGAAAAATATTTGCAAATAAATATTTAGAGTGATTATATATAAAGAAGCATTTTAAAAGGTAAACTTTTTATGAAAAGTTTTCATGTAGATTTTTGAATAAGCACATACGAGGTAAAAGATCATTTCATCACACGATTTTGATCTAAGATTCGATTACAGAACTTTAAGGTGTTCTCACCAGTCTGAAAGAGGATTTATCACTCGATCTTGACGGCCAACATTGATGAGGGTTTATGGTTGGGTACTTGAGTTTTCTATCATAGTTGAGAGCTATGTAAGGAAATCGAAGGTTTATGATCAAAGAGCCTGATCGGAGTCCGCACTAGAGGATCGGAGGATCAATCCTAGTTCGGAAGTAAAGTTGTGGGTTCAAATAAAAGATCAAATCAAATATCGCGTATGGATGATCTGTTCATATCTTACAGTTGAGTTTAAAGATTGTTATGAGTAAGTATTATCTGATTTTGGGTTTTGGTTTAATTTCGGGGACGAAATTCTTCTAAGGAGGAAGTATATAACGACCCATAATTTTTCCACTTTTAAATGTATATTTAATTAACTTTAAATATTCAGACATAAAATTCTCAAACTTAAATAATCATGCTTTATATGATAAATAAGAATGCTGAAATCATTTTTAGAATTGGTTTTAAAAAAAAAAGATTTTGGATTTTCATTGTAAAACTAACAAAAGCCAGTTTTCGGTAAAATTGGATATGCATTCAATTTTTTGTTTTAAATGATAAAAACTCCTTTTAAATTGTTATAAATAATAATAAGTGATTAATAAAAATTTATAAGTATAAAAATACTTGTTTTATAAAGATTGACAAATTTCGACGCACGTTGACAAATCGGCGTCTTATTTTTTATAATTGAATTTTAATATTATTAAATATGGTTTTATTAGTCAAGTACACTTATTTTAATTAGTTAAAGATGATAAGAAACTTATTTAAAGTTTTATTTATATGAATAAATAGTTTAACAAAAACGTCAAAATATGGTCGTAAAACGTTTTGTCAAAAATAAACGTTTTGTTTAATATAAGTTATCGCAACGTTATTACACCTATGTTTACACGTTTTAACATATATATACATTTCACAAATAATCAAGTATACTTTTACTTAGTATCATTATAAAATTCTTGAATTTCACTAGTAAAAGTAAGTAAGGCAATTAAAAAAAGTCAAAAAAGCAAACATCAAATCAAATCTCACCAAAACCAAGACAAATCTTCACTTTAATCTACTTTTCCATCCAAATAAATTCCTTATGTATTAAGTAAAAAATGATATAAAGTAACGAAGTGATGAATGATGGTAAGTGTTGAAAAAAGTAAGTCCACTTTAAAGTTAAGGAAGGATATTTTGGTAATTTGGTAAGGGGTTAATTTTGTAAGATACTGCTTCTTTCTTTTCCTATAGATACACAAGTTTTCTTCTCATTTGGTCACACACACATTCTGTTCTTCTTCCTTTAAGCTATTTTAATGGCTTCTTCTTCTCTTCTTCTTCCTTACTAACTTTCTTAAACTCATATCAAACCAACTACAAACTTTGCCAAAGACCTTAAAACATCATTAAAACATGGTTTAGCATATAAGAAGTGAAGAAATGGTGGAGGAAGGGACGGAGCATGTGGAGGCCGAACCTAAGGGGAGGTGGATGGTAGAAATGGATGAGATCAAGCAATAAGGAAAGTGGCCGTGGTTGTGGAAAAAGGAGATGAGTAAGGTATGTGGTTTAAGAGGAAAAAAGGATGGTTTTTGTGATGTTTGGTTGAAGTTGAAACGACAGTGAAGTATTGGATTAAATGAATGTTGGTAGGAAGTGAAACCATTGTTTAAAGGTGAGTACTCAGATTTAAATTTACTAATTAATCTTTAAATAATTCCAAGTTTAATGATATCATAATATATATATATATATATATATATATTGAATGATTAAATGTACGATCACTTGGTTGATTACTTGTTTGTATGCGGATGTTTATATGGATGATAACTTGGTTTGATAAGTGATAAGAGAAATGGTTAGTTATTAACCATAGTTAATTAAATGATATTTAAATTCATATAAATAAGTGTATGAAAATTATTTAGCCTCTTAATGATTTTAAAATATCTAAAAAAAGGTTGAAAATGATATTATAATAGTACAATGTTATAATATGGAGTGAAATGAAATATGAGTTTGAAATATGAAAATATTGTTTAAAATGAGTTTAAAATGGTTTACTAATGTTTATGAACATATAAATGTTTTTCATGAAGTTTGAAAAGAAATTGAAAAATAAGTCAAAACAAGGCGCGTTGTGTAACGGTAGTTCGCGATTTCGCGTCGAAGAATTCGAATGAGTATACGAAATGAAATATAGCTCGGAATTATTTGAGATAATAAATTTCCAGACTATTGTATTCATAGTTTTAAATGAAGAATGAAAATCCAGATTTTATTAAGTAGACTTTGAAATATGAGTAAAATAAGTTTTCAAAAAAAAATCTCGATTTCGCAGTTTAAAACCCGAAATTGATTTAAAATGGATATTTTTAAATGTTTCAAAATATGGAATAAATTTTATAAATTCTATAAAATGTTTTAAAAGTGCTTGAGTTGTAAAATGAACATATGTGAAGTAAAAATATTGTTTTGATCAAAGAAGCTTTGATACACTGTTTGCACCACTTTTTCGCAGTACTTTTCACAGCAGTTTTATAACTTGTGAAATATGATTTTAAACTTAACCATTCTTTTTCATATCTTTTATAAATGGTTTTTAAAAGAATAGTTAAGTGTTTTAAATAATGATTTGGAAGTTTTATAAATCATTTCTAAAAATGAAAGGAGTATGCAGAAACGACTAGTACTCTTGTTTCGTCTGTCAGATACAAGAAGACTTGGATGAGGGACGAAACATTTCGAAGGGAAAGCCTTGATACTCCAAAATAATGTTTTCCAATAATATTATTTAAATTTGGAAATATTTTTCCTAAGTAAAAAGTGAAATGATTTAGAATTATTTCAATATTTAAAAAGGGGTTTTAACTAACCAAAGTATTCAATAAATGAGGCTTAATGATTCCATATACTCTGTCAAGAAGATAAATGGAATAATTTAAAATAATATGCCTCTGTTAGATATTTATAAATGAAAGATGAATTTAATTGATTGATGGTTGATAATCACATATGAACTTAACATCTTTTAATCTATGATTGGTGCGAAGGAACCGGGGTTGGACTTGGGTAACTCCTATCTGAAAATCACTTCAAACCAATGTATACGTTCGGAAATGAAGACATATTGATGATGAAGACATGTTAAAGATGAAGATTATTGAAGACCAAAGATCTTCATAGTAGAAGGACTGCTTGTTGACATTTTTTAGGCCGCTCCCAATATAGACATATTTATTATAGTAGTGATCTTGTCATGTTTTGAAATCTTCGTAATGTAAGGACAACTCGCTACAGATCCTAGTGTGATTCCCAAAAGGATGTGGTAGGAGGAGTACCTTCGGTTTTTTTCAGTCCTATAACGAACTTGTATGAATGAGTGTTTGACATTGCATGTCCAAATCATGAACATTGATTTTTACGAATTTACATTTGTTGGTGGCGTAGGAGGCAAATCCTATTAGCTTAACACCCTACTCCGAGACATATGGGCTCGTAGGTTGTATTTTTGTGGAAGTCAATCAGCGGTAAGCAAAAATGGCAATGTGGCATTCTAAGTGGACTGTGCTTTATGGAAGAATAAAGCGTGGCTTTATGAAAAAAAATCATGGCTTTACGAAAAGAAGAGCATAGCCTCTCTAGACTCACAACTCGGTAATGACATGGGATACTATGTGGTCTAGAAAACATAGTTACGGGCTATTGGATGAAATGCGAAAGAGGCTATAGCCTTTCATAGAAAGAATAAGTGGAGTCAGAGTCCTTGGATGAGTAGCTATTGATATTGATTCCCATCGGTTGTTGACAGCATTATAGTGGCGTCTGAATCTATGGATATGTAGCCATTGGATATATGTTTGTTGCAACCAAAGCATCAATTAGGCCACTAGTTCCTTGTCATGTTGGAAATCCAATCCCAATACGAGCTTTACGGTTTTGATTGTAGTCCCAAAATAGTTGTAATGCTTTGCTAACATTTCAGCTCCCCCTTTGGTATCATATATTTCGTCCAGGTATATTCCATTTGATCTAGTCTGAATATATTACCATAGACTTAGTCCAGGTATTGATACTTGCTTCATATATATCTACTTCAAAAATGTTTCCAAAAGTATGTCATTAAAGATAATATCAAAGTGCTTTCAGTATAAAGTATTTTGGTTATCATAAGATAAAAACCCATCTGTGTTTATATGTGGGTGTGGTCTAATGAGATACCCTTCATTTTAAAGGTTTTGATTGACGCTTGGAGTTTCTAGAGGAGAGCTAGAGATCTTCATCTATGTATGGACGTATTCTATTATCCACTGCATCTATTGCATTTTCTTTTACATTTATAAGGACATAGGGTTTATAATTGTCTAGGCTAAATCCAGGTTAGACTTTGATATTGTATTCAAAAATTTCCGCTGTAAAGATTAAATATTATAAATTATTCCATTCGTGTGAGATTCTATTTTCTATTATATACTGTCTTGTTTTCATTTTCACCCTTAACTATCTGCCCTTCCGTTTGGTTTGAGTTAGATATGTGTCGATTTTTGTCTACTTGAACTGTAAAGAATAGCAAGTCGTTACAATTCTGGTTTCTTTGATATCCCGTGTTTATATGATTATTTTAAGGAAGAAATTTCCTTTTAGGAAGGAAGGATGCAACGATCCATAATTTAAATCACTTTAAACTTGAATATTTAATATATATTTTAAATATTTCAATAATGGATTTTATAACACAAATAAACATGTTTTTTATAATAAATAATTGAGAAAAACTTGTTTTGAAAATTTGTATACATAATAAGTTGTAAGGAGAAAAATCGAAGATGGACCGAAAATCGTTTTTCGTATTTTTGATGTTTCATTGATCAAAAGTTATTAGAATAGGTTATAAACACTAAGGTACAAATGTACACATATATAGCGTTAACACATGCTTTTACTAGTGGAATAGTTTAAGTTAAAAACAAGTTTAAAAGATTGCTTAAGTTAATAAAGTTAAGTTTGATTTTTCTTTTATAATTTTAAAAGAATTAAAAGCGCAAAATCTAAGACAAAGCACAAAAAATAAGAATGAAGCAATGGAATGATGTTGGAAATGATGTGTTATCTAAATTATAGAGGAGGGTAATAGAAAAGGTTGCAATGGTAATTTACCATTTTCCATTCCTATAAAACATTTTCACCTTTGATCTATTTCACTTTACTTTTTTTCCTTTTTGTTCTCTTCTTACTCTCATGTCTTCACCTTCTTTCCTTTTGCTTTCTTAACTAAAACCACACCAAATTATACTCATTTATCCTTTAAATAAAATAAACCTAGAAAAATATTACAAATATCATAACCATTCCAAAGTCCAAACTCCCCCTCTAGCTAGTTGCGCATGTAAATAGGGGTGTTTTTCAGGTTTTTGAGTCCAAGTTGAGCAAGAAAGGTGGTGTCTTGAGTTGTTGCTAGGTCGAGAAAGGCTTGTGTTGCGTTAGTTTGTTCATAGCTTGCTTTAAAGTGAGCTAAACTCACTTTTAACTAGTTTAAAAATCAACAAATTTTGTAAAACATAAAAAGTTGAATTTTTTTATATATATTAGTGATGTTTGCATGTGTTGGAATTGATTCACGCTTAAAATCGGATTGCATAAGTAAACATTGTTTTGCAGAGGATAAAAAATAATAAATCAATGTGTTTTCGTAATGAATAGGTCGCTACGGAACACTTTGAATAATATATACACATAGGTAAATTACAGCGGATCTTTGTAGAGAGACCCTAAGGGAATTTTCGCCAATGTTAATACACTTTCATATTTGTTGGTTGTGAAACTTTGGATGAATATATATACATACATACATACACACACATATATATGCGACATATATAATGTTTTATGGAAGTGTCGTCATAGCGACTATCGCTATATTAATACTTTGAAAAATGTTATCTCTTTTGAAAACCTTTTATCGGTCTTGTTCTCAGATTTTTACAAAACAAATATTTAGTCACGTTTTTACATTTTTAGTGCAAAAGCGTAATGCTTGGAGAAAGTTAGAACCCCTAAACCAAGTGTCTTTGAAAGTTAGAAATGGATTTTTTTGTGATATCCCGGAAATTTTGGCAATATCAATTTTATAATCTGTATTTAAAATTAAATTGATTTGATGATCTTTGTTAATAAGATTTGAATAATCCAATTAAAATAAATATTTAATTGATAGATTTTATCTTTTAAAAGCTAATAAATTGTTTTCTATTTATAATATATATAGAATATGTATATATTGTAAATAGATAAGCCTTGTTTTAAATTTAATAAATAAATCTTGTTTTCTAAATATACATATCTTTGGTAAAATTAGGAATTATGATTTTATTTTTAAAGTTAAACTTTTAAAAAAGCTGTTTAATAAATAACTATGTTTTTTTAAATTGTTAAGATAGAAATTTAATTTTTTAAATTGATTTTGAGTTTAAATTTAAATAAACTAACAATAAGGTTTATTTTGATTTACTTTTTAAGTATAGTTTGATAAAATAAGTAATTTATTAATGAAGAAACAATTTCTTTTATAAATTATTTAAAGTTATCAAATTTGTTATTTTCAAAATATAATAATGTATTGTTTTTAACAAATAGATTTTTATAAAAATAGTATGTGTTTCAAAATTGAATTGTGTAGTTATATATGTATATATATATCTTGATTTCAAAATTGAATTTTAGAATTTGATTTGAATTTGAATTTAAAGTTTTGAACTTCAAAGTATAGATATTTTAAACTGTCTTGAATTTTATAATATTTGTATAACTTTTATTTATATGAATAGTTGTTTTATTCCTTTTAAATTTATCAAAACATATACATATACATATATATATATATATATATATATCCTTATATACTAATTACTTAAGCATATTCTTGTATTAAAACTTTAATTACATATAACTAATTCATTAGGCATAAACTACATTTAACATATTAATTAAATACTAATTAACATTTAATTATATCTAAATTACCTTAAAAGACATGTGTTAACTAATTAACATACTATATGACAAATTTAAAATTGAAGACAAGTGGCATTTTAAAATTTAGCTTTTTATTTTATTTTTATTAGTAAGTATTTCAGTTTTTATATATAAACAAATCTTCTTTCATTCTTTTTTTTTCTAAATCTAAAGTGCAAAGCAAATCTGAAAACACTTCCTTTGAAACCAAAATCAGAAATCAAAACATGCAAATCAAAATCAACCTGCGTATCTTCAAGCATGCAAACCATCTACATTTTCAAATCTATACCCTGTACAATTTCAAAGCAAACCTGTTTTAAAGCCTGTATATTCAATCAAGGAAACTGCATCATTTCAAATCTGGAATTCAAATCAGCTGCATACATTCAAGTCTGAAATCATCTGCATATCATCTTCAACTCAAATCTTTTGCATGCATTCAAGTTTTCAAGAGCATTTCAGTTTCAAGTTTGCAGCCTGCAAATTCAAAACTGCTTTCAACATAAACCTGCACTGTTCTTCATTTGCTGTGAGTAACACTTTCTAAAGCTTAAGTGTTTAATTTGTTGCATGTTGAGTTCTGAATGAAAGATGGTTGCATGTGAATATGTATAGGTAGTTCTGCATATATGTATTGAATGTATGAATGTGTATAAACAAGTCTGTTTCACTTAAACATGTATGTTTCCAGTTCAAGCAAGTTTGGTCAAACTTCTTTTCTCTTGATCCAATCTATACCTAGGTTTAAGTATTTAACAAAACTTGTTTATTAGACCATAGAGTAGGCTTAAAAATTTAATTAAGTTAAAATTTATTTGAATTACTCTGTAAAACCAATAAGGGTGGAGCAAACTCAGAATAAGTAAGATTTCAAACATGCTAATTCACTGATTCAGATATATGACTTGAATCCCTAAACAAAGCTTTGATTTTAAAACAAAAATCATATTATTATTTTTTAGCAATGGGATATAGAAGCAGTTTTAAGTTTGTCTGTTTTGGTTTTTTTGGGAATCACTGGTGATCCCAGTAATTAGGGAGGTTGAGTTTCTCTCTGATGGTAGATGAGTGACTGGAGAGGCCAGGAAAAATGATCGGTGGCTAGTCTGTAGTGGTGGTGGTAGTGGTGTTTGGGTTTTAGTTTCTAAACCTAGTTTGTCTGGGTGGTAGATTTTGGCTCTGTTTTTTTTCTCTGGAGCATCGAGTGTCATGGGATTTTGGGGATCGCTATAGGGAAGGTAGTCGAGGCGGTGGCCGGTGGTGGTGGCTCTCAGGTGGTCGGAGTTTCGAGGAAGGGGAGTTGATAGGTTTGGGTGTTAGATGCAGTCTGGTTTCCAGGTTTTGATTTAGCTGCTCGATTTTGATTTGAGTTGTTGTGATGGATTCTGGTGATCGTGATCGAGACTGGAGATGATCGGCGATGTGTTGAAGCCTGGGTGGATGGCCGAAGATGGCTAGAGTTACGGTGCATGTGCACTGTGCATTTTGGAAGTTCTGGTGAACTTAGTTTGTGCAGAGAATTTGAACTCGAATTTACTCGAGTAAATGTAGGGGTTTACTCAAAGCAATAAGGGTTTTGACTCGAAGCACTTTGCTATTGCCTCGGGTTGATTTTGTTTTGTTACTGGTTTTATAAAACCTGTCTGTAATTTAAACTTAAACCAAATTTAAATGAATCTAAAAGTTCTGATGATAGATTTAAACAAGTTTAAATCTAGCATGAAGTATAGATTCAAATGGCTTTGAATCTTAAAAGTTTTAAAATATTTAAAGTGGGTTTTAGGTTTTTAAAAACCTGACAGTTTTCTAAATTTTGAATTTTATTTTAAAATCTTAAAACATAATTTAAACAGTGGTTTAAATTCAAAGGTTAAGTTCAGTTTTCGAGTAACTTTTGAATCTTAAGGTTTTAAAATGAAATTTGGATTTTTAATAAAGAATTTTAAATCAAGGTTTAAAACAAGTTTAAATCAAAGTTTAAAATCAAATGTTTTAAATAAATAGTGGATTCAAGTTTCTTGAATTCAGATCTGGGTGTTTGAATAAGTTTTTAAATTCTGAATGTTTTTAAATCAAGTTTAAATTAAAATAGCTTTTTAAAGGTAAATTTGTTTTCAAACAAATATTTAAACTTGATTTTTGATAAAGTTCTTTTATAAAATGTTTTTAAATGGAAGTTAAATGATTTGTTAACTTGAATTTGCAAGTTAAATAGTAATGTATTTAAAAGCTTAATTTTTAAATAAAATTAAGTAAATTAGTTTAAAGGCTTTTCTTATATAAGTTTCATATGTAAGTAATAAATGTTATTTACATTTATTTAAAGGATTATAAATTGAATTTAAATTTGGTTAATGTTTAAATAAATAATCATTTTAAATCTTAAATTCAAAATGGAATTTGAATTTAAATTTAAAATGTAATGTTCTAAATGCACTTTAATATTAATGAAGTCATTAATAAAGAAATGGATTATCTTAGAGATTATTAAGGTATTAAAATGATTAAATGAATAAGATAATTAAGGAATGACTTGTTTATTTAATTTATAAATTAATAATTTAGACTAATTTATAATTAGAGATTAATTAAGAAGTAAATTAAGAAAAGTAATTAAAGAATGGTTAATAGTTAATGAAGGTCATTAACTAAGGATTATTTAACAATTAATTAATATGATTAATTTTAATAATTAATTAAATTAATTAATTAATTAATGGTAATCGTTTGCAAAATTGTTTTAAGATTAATTACTTGATGGAAGTAATTAAGAAATTAATTACTTAATGTAATTAATTAAGTTTAAATGTAATTTGTTTAAGTTAATCAATTACGTTTAATTAAGTTAAACACTGGATGCTTTGATAATAATTACTTAATGTAATTTATGAAGTATAATTACTTAGTGAAGTAATTAATGATAATTACTGGATGTAATTAATGAAAATGATTTAAGAATGAAAGTATTTGGGTTAAATTACTTTATAATTAATCAAGGGATTAATTAAAGATAATTAATTAAGGAGAAATTAATTTGGTAAGTAATTAAGGATAGTTAATCACTGAATGTGATTAATCAAGGTGATTAATAATTATGGTTTAATTGAGATTAATTACCTAATGTAATTATTTTAAATAAGTAATTAATTTAAATTTAACTAAGAACATTAATTAATATAATTATTGATGTATTTAAGATTGATAAATTAAGATTAATTAATCCATAATAAGTGATTAAAGGTAATTAATTAATGTAATTAATTAAGGATTAATGTAATTAATAATAGTTAATTAATTAATGAAGTAATTAAAGGTTAATTACTATTTTTGGTTAAGGGTACTTAATTTGTGAAATTAATTAAAGGATAATTACTTGAATGTAATTAAAGGATAATTAATCAAGGGTGATTAATTAAGGTGATTAATTAGAGGATAATTAATTAATAAAATTGTAATTAATTAATGGTTATGTAAGCAAGATTTATATTGATGTAAGTGATTAATTTAATTCATTTTAAATTAATTATGGATGGTGTGACTATAGATCATTGCTTATGAATGGATGATATTGATTTGCCTTGAATGGTTTGAAATCTCAGAAATGAGATAAGTAATGTTGTGTGATATGGATGCATTGGTTGCATTATGATGATAATATGGATTATCTTTTGATAATAATAATATGGATTATCTTTTTATGATAATAATGTTGATTATCTATTATTGTGAATCTGTGAATTATCTATCTGTGTGTATATAGATAATGAAAGTGAATTGTTTTAAACTTTAAAACAACTTGGCCTTAAAAGAAACATTTTGGATTTCGATGAGACTGGGATCGGGTTTCTAGATCTGGATATCCAAAAACCACATCGATCCAAATTAACGATAGGTCGTGAATCTCAAGTAAAGAGTGAAGACTCGAGGTGTAAGGACTATTCGTCGTTAAGACTCTAAGGGTGATTCCAATACGAGTTTAACGGGGTAGTACTTTTAGATTCGAGATGAAGATTTCGAGTGCAAGTGTTATCGTCGTTAACTCTGAGGGTGATTCCAAAATGAGTGTAACGAGATGATGCCTTCGGTTTCGTTCGAACCCGGAACAAACTTGTGTGGATTGAATGCTTTCAGAACATCGTCAGGTGGATGATGAGCATTCTAAGATAAATGTGTCCTATAAAGGTAATCGTAGCCTCAAGCCTCATCAACCGGGAATGGCTAAAACAGGGGAGGTGCAGCAAGGCTAAGGGGGTCGTGCCTAAGTAGGATGAGATTTTTCCCTGTTTAGAGGTCCCTTTTTATTCGGCTTAGTGGGCAGTTGGATATGCGCACCAACTGCGGGGTTGTCTTGTTCGGGACTGTCCAGTAAGGATGGTTCCGGCTTTGTGTTGTAGGAGATTGGGAGTAATCCTCGGTACGGTGATCTAGGCCACGTACTGTGACGGCCGGTACCCCAGTAGCCCTGCCATTGTATGGAATCCAAAATCCAATATGTGCCAATGGTTTTGATTGTATTACCCACTTTTGTGGCTAGCAGCTGGAATTTAATGAATGTAACAATTTCGGCTATTTTTTATTTACTTGGAAACCCTAGACGTATTATAATATCACTGGATTTCCTATCAAATGTTTTGGTTAGCGTAAGGTAAAAACTTTTCCATGTTTATGTATGGGAAGTCTTACGTGGTACCTTTTGTATTCAAAGGTTTTTCAAAGTTAAGCAACCTTAACCTGTTACTCACACCAGACCCATGTCTGACTCGGAGTTTATCTTCTGTTTTTCTTAAACTCTTGGGTACACAAATTTTTACGAGCAGCCAAGGAATTCAGGTTAGTTTTGACGAATTATGGAGGAGTAATGGAGTAGGAGGCTTCAACGAGTAGATATATAGTGTTCCGCTGTATTGGTATCTCTGTGTTTTCTGTGTGTTGTATTTGAGTTGTAATAACTAGACAGGTGTTTATAACTGTCTAGTATGTATTGTTTAATCTGTGTAACTCTGATAGTTGTTGTATACTATGTAATATCTTATGTTATTAATATAATTTATTCGTTCCGCTGTTTAGATTCTGATGTGTTGTTTCTTCTTTCTTCTCTTTCTTTCTCTTTTCTATCTCTTTCTTTCTTATTAATGATGCGTCATTCTGTGGAGATGAATGGTGGGTCGTCACAATGGTATCAGAGCGCTAGGTGGAGTGAATATCTAGGCTTTGGAGTGATTTCTTTCTTGAGAGAGCGTAAATGTAATTTTGATATATATAAATATATTTATTCTACCTAATTGTTGGGTTACCCGTACAGGTTTTCCAACATAAGTTATAAAGGTAGATAAGGTAGTGGTGTGTGTAACACGACAACTACCAATGGTTGGAGTTTGATGTTCGAGGTTGGAAGTGTGTCTGTCGAGACTGTAGACCTAAAACCATATCGAGTGAGTTTTGCAGCTTCGTATTAAGATTTCATTGATCTCTGAAGGAAACCTGTTGAGGTTCGGAGTTCATCTTTGAAGTTGGATGAGTTGGGTTTGGATCTATCGGTTGGGCAGAAGCAAGTGATGGTATCTTGATACTTCAGGAAGTAGTAGATGTGTAATGAGATGCAGTGACTATGGATGTTTCCGAAGATGTATTCTTTGGAACAAATTTAGGGTAGTGTGACTGCTTCGGTGTCCTGGCTGAGTTCAACAGGGCGTTTCTGTTTGGTTTGAGGTCCGAATTTCTCGAAGAACTTTGATTAGGAAGTCTTTGGCTTTGGTGTCAGCAGTGCAGCTCAGAGTGTTCTGTGTGCCGATAGGAAGGTCTTTAGCTGAGTGGTTCTTTTAGAGGCGGAATTCAGAAACAGCAGAGTGGATCCATTTCTTCGATGGATTGACTAGGCCAGTGTAAGCTGTTCTGTTGGGTAAAGAGAGGACAATTTTTCTTTGGAAATTTATCTGGGTTGATCGCAAAAGTAAATTGCGATAGTTGAGTGTTCTCTTGGGTCGTCAGAGATTTTCCGGATGTCTCCAGGGTAGTCAGAGGTTTGTCTGCATCGGGAGATTGAAATTTTTTATCGGCTAGGATTCCAGGATTGGTACTGGTGGTTCAACTTAGTCGAAGGATGGTTCCTAAAGATAGAGGTTGGTGAAGCAGCTCAGGTTTTGGAGGAATTTCTGAGTTTTTCTTCTATGGATATGTTGAACCATATTTCTGGGATGTGTTGTCCAGTTTGTGCTCGTGTTCATCATTAGCATTTTTATCTACTTCGAATCAGAGTTGTGCAGCAGAAGCAGTTTGGGAGTATTTCTGTTTTGTTTTTTCTGGATAGGATACATGAGTTTGTTCTTCTGCTGTTTGAGGAGTAGAGTTGGTGATCTTAGTCTTGGTTGATCTTGAGGAGATCGTTGTGTTGGATTGTTTTTTTGGTCCAGCTTGTTTTTAGTGGCATCAGCTAAGGTTGAGCTGATCGGGAAGGATGTTGGTAGCCCAGGATCGTCCGAAAAATTTTGTGGATAAGAGGCGGAGGAATTTGGATTCTGGAGTCAGAAATTTGGATTTGGTTAAGTTTTCTCCGATCGAAGGAGCTATAAGTTTTGGTAAGTCTGGAAAGCTAGCTCCGAGGTGTCTTGGATCTTTCTATGTTCTTGTGAGGATAAGTATTTAGTTTTTAGGATTGAATTGCCGATTGGATAACTGGGATTCGATGTGTTTCACGAATCTCTGAGGGAGTACGTGTATGGTCTATCTCTGGTTTTGGAACCAGCAATTCAGGAGGTTTGGTTGTTGAATTAGACTCGTCTATAGTCTGAAATGCTGCCTAGTTTTGTCGATCCAGATGAGTAGGAGCTCTATAGCTTAGTAGTGTAGATTATTTGGATTCTGTAGAGCGAGTATCCCGGTATATATACTTGGGAAACTCGAGGAAACTCTATCCAAAATTTTATCTGGATAGTTAGATTGTTTGATTTGATGAATTGGTTGCTATGGTTGTTAGCATATGTTTGATATATGCTTGTGTTTTAAAATTAAATCTTTAAAAAGATTATTAAATTACCTTTGTTTTAAATTACGGGGACGAAATTCTTTTAAAGGGGAAGGAATGGGATATCCCGGAAATTTTGGCAATATCAATTTAATAATCTGTATTTAAAATTAAATTGATTTGATGATCTTTGTTAATAAGATTTGAATAATCCAATTAAAATAAATATTTAATTGATAGATTTTATCTTTTAAAAGCTAATAATTGTTTTCTATTTATAATATATATAGAATATGTATATATTGTAAATAGATAAGCCTTGTTTTAAATTTAACAAATAAATCTTGTTTTCTAAATATACATATCTTTGGTAAAATTGGGAATTATGATTTTATTTTTAAAGTTAAACTTTTAAAAAAGCTGTTTAATAAATAACTATATTGTTTTAAATTGTTAAGGTAGAAATTTAATTTGTTTAAATTGATTTTGAGTTTAAATTTAAATAAACTAACAATAAGGTTTATTTTTATTTCCTTTTTAAATATAGTGTGATAAAATAAGTAATTTATTAGTAAAGAAACAATTTCTTTTATAAATTATTTAAAGTTATCAAATTTGTTATTTTCAAAATATAATAATTATTGTTTTTATCAAATAGATTTTTATAAAAATAGTTTGTTTTTCAAAATTGAATTGTGTAGTTATATATGTATATATATAACTTGATTTCAAAATTGAATTTTAGAATTTGATTTGAATTTGAATTTAAAGTTTTGAACTTCAAAGTATAGATATTTTAAATTGTCTTGAATTTTATAATATTTGTATAACTTTTATTTATATGAACGATTGTTTTATTCCTTTTGAATTTATCTATACATATATATACATATACATACACACACACACATATATATATATCCTTATATACTAATTACTTAAGCATATTCTTATATTAAAACTTTAGTTACATATAACTAATTCATTGGGCATAAACTACATTTAACATATTAACTAAATATTAATTAACATTTAATTATAACAAAATTACCTTAAAAGACATGTGTTAACTAGTTAACATACCTATGTGACAAATGTTAAAATTGAAGACAAGTGGCATTTTAAAATTTAGCTTTTTCTTTTATTTTTATTAATAAGTATTTCGGTTTTTATATATAAACAAATCTTCTTTCATTCTTATATTATTTTTTTCTAAATCTAAAGTGCAAAGCAAATCTGAAAACACTTCCTTTGAAACCAAAATCAAAAATCAAAACATGCAAATCAAAATCAACCTGCACATCTTCAAGCATGCAAACCATCTACATTTTCAAATCTATACCTTGTACAATTTCAAAGCAAATCTGTTTTAAAGCCTGTATATTCAATCAAGGCAACTGCATCATTTCAAATCTGGAATTCAAATCGGCTGCATACATTCAAGTCTGAAATCATCTGCATATCATCTTCAACTCAAATCTTTTGCATGCATTCAAGTTTTCAAGAGCATTTCAGTTTCAAGTTTGCAGCCTGCAAATTCAAAACTGCTTTCAACATAAACCTGCTCTATTCTTCATTTGTTGTGAGTAACACTTTCTAAAGCTTAAGTGTTTAATTTGTTGCATGTTGAGTTCTGAATGAAAGATGGTTGCATGTGAATATGTATAGGTAGTTCTGCATATATGTATTGAATGTATGAATGTGTATAAACAAGTCTGTTTCACTTAAACATGTATGTTTCTAGTTCAAGCAAGTTGGTCAAACTTCTTTTCTCTTGATCCAATCTATATCTAAGTTTAAGTATTTAACAAAACTTGTTTATTAGACCATAGAGTAGGCTTAAAACTTTAATTAAGTTAAAATTTATTTGAATTACTCTGTAAAACCAATAAGGGCAGAGCAAACTTAGAATAAGTAAGATTTCAAACATGTTAATTCATTGATTCAGATATATAACCTGAATCTCTAAACAAAGCCTTGATTTTTAAAACAAAAATCATATTTTTTTTAGCAATGAGATATCGGAGCAGTTTTAAGTTTGTCTGTTTTGGTTTTTTTGGGAATAACTGGTGATCCCAGTAATTGGGGAGGTTGAGTTTCTCTCTGATGGTAGAAGGGTGACTGGAGAGGCCAGGAAAAATGACCGGTGGCTGGTCAGTAACGGTGGTGGCAGTAGTGTTTGGGTTTTAGTTTCTAAACCTAGTTTGTCTGGGTGGTAGATTTTGGCTCTGTTTGTTTTCTCTGGAGCATCGAGTGTCATGGGATTTTGGGGATCGCTAGAGGGAAGGTAGTCGAGGCTGTGGCTGGTGGTGGCGGCTCTCAGGGGGTCGGAGTTTCGAGGATGGGGCGTTGACAGGTTTGGGTATTAGATGCAGTCTGGTTTCCAGGTTTTGATTTAGCTGCTCGATTTTGATTTGAGTTGTTGTGATGGATTCTGGTGATCGTGATCGAGACTGGAGATGATCGGCGATGTGTTGAAGCCTGGATGGATGGCCGGAGATGGCCAGAGTCACGATGCATGTGCATCGTGCATTTTGGAAGTTCTGCTGAACTTTGTTTGTGCAGAGAATTTGAACTCGAATTTACTCGAGTAAATGAAGGGGTTTACTCGAAGCAATAAGGGTTTTGACTCGAAGCACTTTGCTATTGCCTCGGGTTGATTTTGTTTTGTTACAGGTTTTATAAAACCTGTCTGTAATTTAAATTTAAACCAAATTTAAATGAATTTAAAAGTTGTGATGATAGATTTAAAGAATTTTAAATCTAGTATGAAGTATAGATTTTCAAATGGATTTTAATCTTAAAAATTTTAAAATATCTAAAGTGGGTTTTTAGGTTTTTAAAAACCTGACAGTTTTCTAGATTTTGAATTTTATTTTAAAATCTGAAAACATAATTTAAATAGTGGTTTAAATTCAAAGGTTAAGTTCAGTTTTCAAATAACTTTTGAATCTTAAGGTTTTGAAATGAAATTTGGATTTTTAATAAAGAGTTTTAAATCAAGGTTTAAAACAAGTTTAAATCAAAGTTTAAAATCAAATGAAATAAATAGTGGATTCAAGTTTCTTGAATTCAGATCTGGGTATTTGAATAAGTTTTTAAATTCTGAATGTTTTTCAAACAAGTTTAAATTAAATTAGCTTTATAAAGGTAAATTTGTTTTCAAACAAATACTTAAACTTGATTTTTGATAAAGTTCTTTTATAAAAGGTTTTTAAATGGAAGTTAAATGATTTGTTAACATGAATTTGCAAGTTAAATAGTAATGTATTTAAAAGCTTAATTTTTAAATAAAATTAAGTAAATTAGTTTAAAGGCATTTCTTATATAAGTTTCATATGTAAGTAATAAATGTTATTTACATTTATTTAAAGGATTATAAATTGAATATAAATTTGGTTAATGTTCAAATAAATAATCATTTTGAATCTTATATTCAAAATGGAATTTGAATTTGAATTTAAAATGTAATTTTCTAAATACACTTTAATATTAATGAAGTCATTAATAAAGAAATGGATTAGCTAAGAGATTATTAAGGTATTAAAATGATTAAATGACTAAGATAATTAAGGAATGGCTTATTTATTAAATTTATAAATTAATAATTTAGATTAATTTATAATTAGAGATTAATTAAGAAGTAAATTAAGAAAAGTAATTAAAGAATGATTAATAGTTAATGAAGGTCATTAACTAAGGAGTATTTAATAATTAATTAATATGATTTATTTTAATATTTAATTAAATTAATTAGTTAATGGTAATCGTTTGTAAAATTGTTTTAAGATTAATTACTTGATGGAAGTAATTAAGGAATTAATTACTTAATGTAATTAGTTAAGTTTAAATGTAATTTGATTAAGTTAATTAATTAAGTTTAATTAAGTTAAACACTGGATGCTTTGATAATAATTACCTAATGTAATTTATGAAGTATAATTACTTAGTGAAGTAATTAATGATAATTACTGGATGTAATTAATGAAAATGATTTAAGAATGAAAGTAATTTGGATTAAATTACTTTATAATTAATAAAGGTATTAATTAAAGATAACTAGTTAAGGAGTAATTAATTTGATAAGTAATTAAGGATAGTTAATTACTGAATGTGATTAATCAAGGTGATTAATAATTATGGTTTAATTGAGATTAATTACTTAATGTAATTATTTTAAATAAGTAATTAATTTAAATTTAACTGAGATCATTAATTAATATAATTAATGATGTAATTAAGATTGATAAATTAAGATTAATTAATCAATAATAATGACCAAAGGTAATTAATTAATGTAATTAATTACGGATTAATGTAATTAATTTTAGTTAATTAATTAATGAAGTAATTAAAGGTTAATTACTATTTTTGGTTAAGAGTAATTAATTTATGAAATTAATTAAAGGATAATTACTTGAATGTAATTAAAGGTTAATTAATCAAGGGTGATTAATTAAGGTGATTAATCAGAGGATAATTAATTAATTAAATTGTAATTAATTAATAGTTATGTAAGCAAGATTTATATTGATGTAAGTGATTAATTTAATTCATTTTAAATTAATTATAGATGGTGTGATTATAGATCATTGCTTATGAATGGATGATATTGATTTGCCTTGAATGGTTTGAAATCTCAGAAATGAGATAAGTAATGTTGTGTGATATGGATGCATTGGTTGCATTATGATGATAATATGTATTATCTTTTGATAGTAATAATATGGATTATCTGTTTATGATAATAATGTTGATTATCTATTATTGTGAATCTGTGAATTATCTATCTGTGTGTATATAGATAATGAAAGTGAATTGTTTTAAACTTCAAAACAACTTGGCCTTAAAAGATACGTTTTGGATTTCGATGAGACCGGGATCAGGTTTCCAGATCTGGATATTCGAAAACCACATCGATCCAAATTAACAATAGGTCGTGAATCTCAAGTAAAGAGTGAAGACTCAAGGTGTAAGGACTATTCGTCGTTAAGACTCTAAGGATGATTCCAATACGAGTTTAACGGGGTAGTACTTTCAGATTCGAGATGAAGATTCAGAGTGAAAGGGTTATCGTCGTTAACTCTGAGGGTGATTCCAAAATGAGTGTAACAAGATGATGCCCTCGGTTTCGTTCGAACCTGGAACGAACTTTTATGGATTGAATGCTTTCAGAACATCGTCAGGTGGACGATGAGCATTCTAAGATAAATGTGTCCTACAAAGGTAATCGTAGCCCAAGCCTCGTCAACCGGGAATGGCTAAAACAGGGGAGGTGCAGCAAGGCTAAGTGGGTCATGCCTAAGTAGGACGAGATTTTCCCCTGTCTAGAGGTCTCTTTTTATTCGGCTTAGTGGGCAGTTGGATATGTGCACCAGCTGCGGGGTTGTCTTGTTCGGGACTGTCCAGTAAGGGATGGTTCCGGCTTTGTGTTGCAGGGGATTGGGAGTAATCCTCGGTACGGGGATCTAGGCCACGTACTGTGACGAGTGGTACCCCAGTAGCCCTGCCATTGTATGGAATCCAAAATCCAATAAGTGCCAACGGTTTTGATTGTATTACCCACTTTTATGGTTAGTAGCTCGAATTTAATGAATGTAACAATTTCGGCTATTTTCTATTTACTTGAAAACCCTAGACTATTATAATATCACTGGATTTCCTATCAAATGTTTTGGTTAGCGTAAGGTAAAAACTTTTCCATGTTTATGTGTGGGAAGTCTTACGTGATACCATTTGTTTTCAAAGGTTTTTCAAAGATAAGCAACCTTAATCTGTTGCTCACAACAGACCCATGTCTGACCCGAAGTTTATCTTCTGTTTTTCTTAAACTCTTGGGTACTCAAATTTTTACGAGTAGCCAAGGGATTCAGGTTAGCTTTGACGAATTTTGGAGGAGCAATGGAGCAGGAGGCTTCAGCGAGTAGATATATAGTGTTCCGCTGTGTTGGTATCTCTGGGTTTTCTCTGTGTTGTATTTGAGTCGTAATAACTAGACAGGTGTTTATAACTGTCTAGTATGTGTTGTTTAATCTCTGTAACTCTGATAGTTGTTGTATACTATGTAATATCTTATGTTATTAATATAATTTATTCGTTCCGCTGTTTAGATTCTGATGTGTTATTTCTTCTTTCTTCTCTTTCTTTCTCTTTTCTATCCCTTCCTTTCTTATTACTGATGCGTCATTCTGTGGAGATGAATGGCGGGTCGTTACATTTCTATATCTATTCTTAAATAGTTGAGTTTTTAAAGTGTTTTTAAACGTATTTGTTTGATTTTAAAATCCTAGTTAATGCATACTAGTTCCATAATATGTTGTTTTGAAAATAAAAATAAAGCATCCATACTTTGAAAATTTTGAAAAAAAAATTACATTTAAAAAGAGACCGATTTAAAGAAATTTTCAATACTATTTAGCGACACTTTTCTAATTTTTATAAAAATGGTTCTAACTTATTTTTCTCTTCTTAATATTTAACTTGGATATGTTTAACTTATTTCCAAGAATTTAAAACATGTTTTACAAATGTTTTCTGATGTGAAAACCAAGCATAAGTTCAACTTTTAAAAGTTTGATTCGGTTATTGAAAGGATAAGAAATTAAATTTTCGTAAACGATATCGCTTATGTAAAGGATTGTCATATTCTTAGTGCTGAAATCGAGGTAGGAAAACTCGTTTCTATCTCGAAGGTTAAAAAATCGCCAAGGCAAGGCTTAGAGGTAACACAACCTTTACTTACCCGACTTCATTTTCAACCGCGGTATAGTAAGAAATCACTGAGTAGCGGTAACAGCATGAGATTTAATTTCCATATACCATCATTTTGATTATTCCTGATAGTAAATTTATTGACTATCGGTTCCGTTATCTTCTTTGTGTATCATCAATTTAAGATGATTTGTTGCTTATTTGAGCGTTGATAACCTTTATCGAAAATGAATAAAACCAATGCACAAGTGGATGTTAAGCGATGTGGGGTTCTTCCCATTAGGTTATCTTATATCTACTCTAGATTGGATTTGGTGGTATGAGCGTGGAGATGTGAAATACTTGGATACTCGATAAGGCTGGCGGGGTTCGGCTTAGACAATTTCCGAGAGCCATCATGTTCTTAAGTATATTTTCTAGAGGTATACTTCCGATAAGGGGAGTGCACCCTCCTAGTCATTGTCGAAAAATTTCTTTTTCCTTGTTTTTTATTCAAACTTTTGATTAAGTTCTTTCTTGATCGCATTGGGAAGTATCTTGCACACTTCACGATGTTTAATTATTTATGTCCATTAGATATATGTTTGTTGCAACCAAAACACCGCATTAGGCCCATAGTTCCTTATCATGTTGGAAATCCAATCCAATACGAGCTTTACGGTTTTGGTTGTAGCCCCAAAATAGCTGTAATGCTTTGCTAACATTTCAGCTACCCTTTGGTATCATATATTCCATCCAGGTATATTTCATTTGACCTAGTCCGAATATATTACCATAGATTTAGTCCGGGTATTGATACTTGTTTCATATATATTTACTTAAAAAATATTTCCAAAAGTATGTCATTAAAGATAATATCAAAGTGTTTGCAGTATAATATATTTTGATTATCATAAGATAAAAACCCGTCCGTATTTATATGTGGATGTGGTCTAAAGAGATACCCTTCTTTTTAAAGGTTTTGATTGACATCGGCATGATTTATACATTTAATATTTCGATTATCTCACGCCGGTTTATCAAGCATGGTTCGAGTATTTTTAATACTTAGGTCAGATCCAAGTGGTTTTAGGTTCAGTTGAAGACACTTGGAGTTTATAGAGGAGAGCTAGAGATCTTCATCTACGTTTGGACGTATTCTATTATCCATTGCATTTATTGCATTTGCTTTTACATTTATAAGGACATAATGTTTATAACTGTCCAGGCAAAATCCAGGTTAGACTTTGATATTGTATTCAAAATTTTCCACTGTAAAGATTAAATATTAAAATATTATAAATTATTCCATTCGTGTGAGATTCTATTTTTTATTTTATCCTGTCTTGTTTTCTTTTTCACCCTTGACTATCCACCCTTCCATTTGGTTCGAGATAGACACGTATGGATTATTGTTGACTTGAACTATATAGAAAAGCGAGTCATTACAATTCTGATTTCTTCGATATCTCGTGTTTATATGATTAATTTCAAGGACGAAATTTCCTTTTAGGAAGGATGTAACGATCTGTAATTTAAATCACTTTAATATTGAATATTTAATATATTTTTTGAGTATTTCAATAATGGATTTTATAACACAAATAAACATGTTTTGTGTAATAAATAATGGAGAAAAATTTGTTTTGAAAATTTGTATACATAAATAAGTATAAGGAGAAAAATCGAAGATGGACTGAAAATCGTTTTTCGTATTTTTGATGTTTCATCGATCAAAAGTTATTGGAATAGGTTTTAAATACTAATGTACAAGTGTACACACATATACCATTAACACATGCTTTTACTAGTGGAATAGTTTAAGTTAAAAACAAGTTTAAAAGATTGCTTAAGTTAATAAAGTTAAGTTTGATTTTTCTTTTATAATTTAAAAAGAATTAAAAGCACAAAATATATGACAAAGCACACAAAATAAGAATGAAGCAATGACCTGATGTTGGAAATGATGTGTTATCTAAATTATAGTGGAGGGTAATAGAAACGGTTGCAATGGTAATTTACCATTTTTCATTCCTATAAAACATTTTCACCTTTGATCTATTTCACTTTATTTCATTTCCTTTTCATTCTCTCTTCTTACCCTTATGTCTTCATCTTCTTTCCTTTTGCTTTCTTAACTAAAACCACATTAAGCTATACCTATTTCTCCTCTAAATAAAATTAGCCTAGAAAAATATTACAAATATCATAACCATTCCAAAGTCTATAGCTTTAAAGTCCAAACTCCCTCTCTAGTTAGTTGTGCATGCAAATAGGGGTGTTTTCCGGGGCTTTGAGTCCAAGTTGAGCGAAAAAGGTGGTGTCTTGAGTTGTTGCTAGGTCAAGAAAGGCTAGCGTTGCGTTGATTTGGTCATAGCATGCTTTAAAGTAAGCTAGACTCACTTTTAAATAGTTTAAAAATCAACAAACTTTGTAAAAATAAAAAGTTGAAAATTTTTGTTTATACTAGTGATGTTTGCATGTGCTGGAATTGATTCACACTTAAAATCAGATGGCATAAGTAAACATTGTTTTGCAGAGGACAAAAAATAGGAAATCAATGTGTTTACGTAATGAATAGGTCGCTACGGAACACTTTGAAAAGCATATACACATAGGTAAATTACAACATATCTTTGTACAGAGACCCTAAGGGAATTTTCGCCAATGTTAATACACTTTCATATCTGTTGGTTGTGAAATATTGGATGAATATATATATGCGACATATATAATGTTTTATGGAAGTGTCGTCATAGCGACTATCACTATATCATCACTTTGAAAAATATCATCTCTTTTGAAAACCTTTTATAGGTCTCATTCTCGGGTTTTTACAAAGCAAATATTAAGTCACATTTTTACATTTTTAGTGCAAAAGCGTAATGCTTGGAGAAAGTTAGAACCCTTAAACCAAGTGCCTTTGAAATTTAGAAATGGATTTTTCTATATCGATTTCTTAAAAAGTCGATATTTTAAAGAGTTTTTAAATGTATTCAGTTGATTTTAAAATTCTTTAAGTTTTGGTGAATGCATACTAGTTCCATAGTATGTTGTTCTCAAAACAAAATAAAGCATCCATAGTTTGAAAATTTTCGACCGATTTAAAGAAATTTTCAATACTATTTAGCGACACTTTTATAATTTTTATAAAAATGGTTCTAACTTATTTTTCTCTTCTTAATATTTAACGTGGATATTTTTAACTTATTTCCAAGAATTTAAAATGTGTTTTACAAATGTTTTGTGATGTGAAAACGAAGCATATGTTTAGCTTTTAAAAGTTTGATTCGGTTATTGAAAGGATAAGAAATTAAATTTTCGTAAACGATCTCACTTATGGAAAGGATTTCGTTATATTCTTAGTGCTAAACGTCGAGGTATGAAAACTGGTTTCTATCTCAGGTTAAAATATCGCTAAGGCAAGGCTTAGAGGTAACATAGCCTTTACTTGCCTGACTTCATTTTTAACCAAGGGATAGTAGGAAATCAGTGAGTATTGGTAAGAGCATGAGATTTAATTTCCATATACAATCTTTTTTATTATTCTCGATAGCTAATTTATTGACTATTGGTTCCACTATCTTCTTTGTGTATCGTCAATTTAAGATGATTTGTTGCTTATTTGAGTGTTGATAACCTTTATCGAAAATGAATTAAACTAATACACAAGTAGATGTCAAGCTATGTGGGGTTCCTCCTATTAGGTTATCTTATATCTACTCTAGATTGGATTTGGTGGTATAAGCGCAGAGATGTGAAATACTTGGATACTCGGTAAGGCTAGCGAGGTCCAACTTTGAAAATTTTCAAGAGCCATCATAGTTCTCAAGTATATTTTCTAGAGGAATACTTCCGATAAGGGGAGTGCACCCTTTTAGTCATTGTCGAAAAAGTTCCTTTTCCTCGTTTTTGATTCAAACTTTTGATTTAGTTCTCTCTTGATCGCATAGGAAAGTGTCTTGCACACTTCACGATGTTTAATTATTTATGTCCATTCTTTTATGCTTGAATGTTATAGCCATTGAATATATGTTTGTTGCAACCAAAACACCGCATTAGACCAAAATCCAATCCCAATATTAGCTTTACGGTTTTGATTATAGTCCCAAAGTAGCTGTAATGCATTGCTAATATTTCAGCTACCCCTTTGGTATCATATATTCCGCCCAGGTATATTTCATTTGACCTAGTCTGAATATATTACCATAGACTTACTTCGGGTGTTGATTCTGGTTTCATATATATTTACTTAAAAAATGTTTCCAATAGTACGTCATTAAAGATAATGTCAAAGTGTTTTCAGTGTAAAGTATGTTGGTTATCATAAGATAAAAACCGGTCCGTATTTATATGTGGATATGTTCTAATGAGATACCCTTCTTTTTAAAGGTTTTGATTGACATCAGCATCATCTATACATTTAGAATTTCGAGTATCTCACGCCGATTTACCAAGCATGTCCGAGTATTTTTAATACTTGGGTCAAATCTGAGTTGTTTTAGGTTTAGTTGAAGATGCTTAGAGTTTCTAAAGGAGAGCTAGATATCTTCATCTACGTATGGATTATTCTATTATCTGCTGCATCTATTGCATTTGCTTTTACATTTATAAGGACATAGGATTTATAACTGTCCAGGCTAAATCCAGGTTAGACTTTGATACTGTATTCAAAATTTTCCACTGTAAAGATTAAATTTGAAATATTATAAATTATTCCATTCGTGTAAAATTATATTTTCAATTTTATCATGTCTTGTTTTCCTTTTCACCCTTAACTATCCGCCCTTCCATTTGGTTTGAGTTAGGCACGTGTGGATTTTGTCAACTTGAACTATACAGAAAAGCGAGTCATTACAATTCTGGTTTCTTTGATATCTCGTGTTTATATGATTGATTTTAAGGAAGAAAATTCCTTTAAGGAAGGAATGATGTAACGATCCGTAATTTAAATCACTTTAAACTTGAATATTTAATATATTTTTTAAATATTTCAATAATGGATTTTATAATACAAATAAACATGTTTTGTGTAATAAATAATAGAGAAAAACTTGTTTCGAAAATTTTTATACATAAATAGTAGTAAGGAGAAAAATCGAAATGGACTGAAAATCATTTTTCGTATTTTTGATGTTTCATCGATCAAAAGTTGTTGAATAAGTTGTAAACACTAATGTACAAATGTCTACATATACATCATTAACACATGCTTTTACTAGTGGAATAGTTTAAGTTAAAAACAAGTTTAAAAGATTACTTAAGTTAATAAAGTTAAGTTTGATTTTTCTTTTTTAATTTAAAAAGATTTAAAAGCACAAAATCTAAGACAAAGCACACAAAATAAGAATGAAGCAATGGCATGATGTTGGAAATGATGTGTTGTCTAAATTATAGTGGAGGGTAATAGAAAAGGTTGCAATGGTAATTTACCATTTTCCATTCCTATAAAACATTTTCACCTTTGATCTATTTCACTTTATTTCATTACCTTTTCATTCTCTCTTCTTACTCTCATGTCTTCATCTTCTTTCCTTTTGCTTTCTTAACTAAAACCACATCAAACTATACACATTTTTCCTCTAAATAAAATAAACCTAGAAAAATATTGCATATATCATAACCTTTCCAAGTCTAAAGCTTTGAAGTCCAAAGTCCCCCTCTAGTAGTTGCGCATGAAAATAGGGGTGTTTTCTGGGGTTTTGAGTCCAAGTTGAGTGAGAAAGGTGGTGTATTGAGTTGTTGCAAGGTAAAAAAAGGCTTGTGTTGCGTTGGATTAGTCATAACTTGCTTTAAAGTGAGCTACACTCACTTTTAAATAGTTCAAAAATCAACAAATTTTGTAAAACATAAAAAGTTGAATTTTTTTAAGTTATACTAGTGATGTTTACATGTGCTAGAATTGATTCATACTTAAAAATCGGATGGCATAAGTAGACATTGCTTTGCAGAGGACAAAAAATAGGAAGTCAAAGTGTTTTCGTAGCGAATAGGTAGCTATGGAACACTTTGAAAAGCTACACGTAGGCAAATTACAACGGATCTTTGTAGAGAGACCCTAAGGGAATTTTCGCCAATGTTAATTCACTTTCATATTTGTTGGTTGTGAAATTTGGATGAATATATATATGCGACATATATAATGTTTTATGGAAGTGCCGTCATAGCGACTATCGCTATATCAACACTTTGAAAAATATCATCTCTTTTGAGAACCTTTTATCGGTCTTGTTTTCAAGTTTTTACAAAACAAATATTAATTCACGTTTTTACATTTTTAGTGAAAAAGCGTAATGCTTGGAGAAAGTTAGAACCCCTAAACCAAGTGTCTTTGAAAGTTAGAAATGGATTTTTCTTTATCGATTTCTTAAAAAATCGAGTTTCTAAAGAGTTTTTAAATGTATTTATTTGATTTTAAAATCCTTTAAGTTTTGGTGAATGCATACTAGTTCCATAGTATGTTGTTCTTAAAACAAAATAAAGCATCTATAATTTATAAAATTTTCAAAAAAATTACATTTTAAAAGAGACCGATTTAAACAAATTTTCAATACTATTTATCGACACTTTTCTAATTTTTATAAAAATGGTTCTAACTTTTTTTTCTCTTCTTAATATTTAATGTGGATATTTTAAACTTATGTCCAAGAATTTAAAATGTGTTTTACAAATGTTTTGTGATGTGAAAAGTAAGCATAAGTTCAGCTTTTAAAAGTTTGATTCAGTTATTGAAAGGATAAGAAATTAAATTTTCGTAAGCGATATAGCTTCTGGAAAGGATTTATTCATATTCTTAGTGCTAAACGTCGAGGTACGAAAACTCATTTCTATCTCGAAGGTTAAAATATCGCCAAGGCAAGGCTTAGAGGTAACATTGCCTTTACTTGCCCGACTTCATTTTCAAACGAGGGATAATAGAAAATCAATGAGTAATGGTAAGAGCATGAGATTTAATTTTCATATACGATCATTTTGTGTGATAACCCAGAATTTGAAAACGTTGGATAATTGGATAATTATCTGATTTAATTATTGAAAATACTAATTTATGGATTGAACAAATAAAAGTGATAATCTCCTTTATAAATTATTTAAAATATAGATATAAATAGAATTCAAAATAGAATTATTATTTTCAAATTTAATTTGTGTTGTTTAAATATATACATATATTTGAGTTGATTTCGAATTGGATTTTAAATCGAAAATTAATTTGAATTTTAATTTAGTCTGGATATTGAATTTCAAAAGATAGGTATATGTCTTAAATATAATTTGAATTTAAAAGAGTGTATGTATATATGATTTTTTTAAAATCATTTCCTTGTTAAAAAGTTATGTAGATTTTATATTTATCAAAGGATTTTATACATTTTCTTTTAAAAATTAGCGAGAGAAAATTTTAATTTGTTTATGTATAGAAATTATATAACATCATATTTAAACATTTGAAACATATAAGTACATGTGTAAGCTAATTACACACACAAATTGCAAGTAGATGGCAAATAAAGTTTGGATTCGAAATTCAAACATCTTAAAGTATAAATTGATTCTAAAACAAACTCTATATTTTAAAAGTTAGTGTATATATATAATTATCTATGAGTGTATAGTTGGATTTTTATAATCTAAACTAAAATGATAAAGTTCAAATATAATTATACACATACATATATAAATGTTGAATTAAATAGGAAATATGATATAGAATTTTACATATAAATTATAACAGATATATGACATAAGTTTTTAACATTTGTGAATATATAAAGCATATAAAATAACAAATGTAGCAAAGGAAATATGTTTAGTGACAAGTGTCGTTAGCTTCTCTTTTTTATATAATAATAATTCAAAGAAAAACAAAGTTATATATATCATTAAATTCCCCTATTATAATTTTCTTCTAATCAAAATCAAAACTTAGCAAACTAAAATCTGAAAACCCAAAACAAGCGCTCAGAGAAAAAAATTAACAACAGCAAAACCTGAAGAAAAATTCAAGTACAAAATCAAAGTTCAATGCACAATCAAGAAAGATAAGATCAGAATCTAAAACAAGTTTCAGAAAAAAAAAGCATTTCTAGATCATCATTAGAATTGGAAATCAGATCTAAATCAGGAAGCTTGTTCCCCGTCTTCAAACACAGGTGAGTGAAAAAGCTTCTAATTTTTTTTAAATTCTTGATTGCATGCAGTGATCTTGATGTATATTAGTGATAGCGATTGAATGGTTGTTTTTATATAATTATATGTATATATATAAGAATATACTGGTGTGCATATCTGTTGATGCCCTGTTATTATGCTTCAGGCATAAAATTTGGTTAAAAACTCATATCCCTTCCCTCGATTCCTTTTAGATCTAGATTTATAAACAAATCTTGTTTGTAATAACAAGATATTCGATTTTAAAATATTTAAAGGTAAGAATTGAAGCTATTTTAACAGTAAAAAGAAGAATAGTAGAATTTAAAAATACATGTCAAAGTCTCAATCATAAATAATGTGTGTTTCAGGTATATAATCAATTTAGTTTACGAAAATTAGAATTTTTAAGATCGAAATCTAGAATTTTAGGTTTGTAATGTGAGATATGGCACAATGAATGGAATTTGGTTTCGAGCGATTTTCTGAAGATCGGAAATTTTTTGGAATTCGTGTTCATGGCTGAAGCTAGCCTGATGGTAGGCGATTTCAGAAAAATTGTCGTTGGAATTTTTAAGTTACTATGGTGGCGGGTCGAAGAAATTTTAGTGTTTAACAACCCATTTGGGGCATCGTTGAAGTCAGGGGTTTTTCGTTGTCATGGCATTATCGGACATGACTGGACAAGGGGAAATGGGAGCATGCCTCATCAGCAAGATTGTAGTCATGGAGCTGAGAACTCCGATGATCAGAACAGATGAATCGAAGCATTCACAGGCAACATGTTTGGTTCCAAGTTCGGAGAGATGACCTTGTTTTCGATTTCATGACTGAATCCTAGTTTGGGTGTTCGAGATCATAAAGGTAGGTTGATGACGACCTGACGATGGTAGCATCGGTGGCCTGATCATCAGCGATCAGTTGTGCATGTGTACATGGGTCACTTGTATCTGTTGGCAGCAGTGGGTTAAAGCTTCGGGAAGTAGGAATTGTTCGGGTCATGTTCGAAATAAAGAGGGTTTGCCTCGAAGTAAATACTGGAGTGTTGCTTCGTGTTGTTGTGGGGTAAGTCATTTTTTATAGTTTAAATTTTAAAAGTATAAGATTTCAAGAAGAGGAGGAAGGAGCTCGAGAATAGGTTGAAGGGTCTCGGTACCTGTTCGAAGTAAACCAGGATTTCCTCGGGATGATGTTTAATCCTCAAGTTTTTAAGTTGAACTAGTTAAGTTTAAATTTAATTATCTTTGAAACTATTTTAAGGAATAATTGATTTATTAATGTTGATAATTAAAGTTGAGAAGATTATATTAAAGTTAGTACTTGTTTGTTTTATAAACCTAATTAAGCGATGTGATTAAGGTTGATTAATTAAGATTAATTAATCGACGTAATTAATTAAAGTTAGTTAATTAGGTTAAATTGATCGATGTAATTAAGGTGAACTGTAACGACCCACTATTTTGTACCATTCAAATTCGACAATAAATTAAAAACATGTCAAGCTTGAAGAGCTCAAAACAATAGATTGTAAATAAATTAGGAGCAAATGAAATCAATCCACAGAATCACAGACACAGGTATCAGAAATCTAGCAGCGGAATTTTAAAAAATACGTAGTGGTTCATGAAGCCACTATAAATAGTCTTCAACAAATAAAAAGTTTACATAGTTTTATCTCCAATATAGTTTAAAACATCCATAGAAAATCCAAATATCTCAAAGTCTTGATTACATAAATAAGATAACGGACAGAAAGAAGCTAGCAACTTGAAAGGATCTACTGAAGTCCTAGCTCTGGGATGATGACTGAACTGCAACTCAGGCTGACCCGAGCGTAAAATAAAACATAAACACTCGAGTCAGGACATACATACTTATATAGTGTAAGCTAATTCAAGTGTACTGTGATATAGAGCAAGTAACTTAAAGGATGCTTGGGACCGCCCATCCTATAAGGATCCGTTAAACTATTTATTATGTAGTAATATTCGCTATTATAATAATGTCTATTAGTAAAATAAACTTACTTTAAAATAGCGTTAAGGGGTTACCCATATAGCCCTTAACACAAATAATGCCAATAGTCTATATAGTACCGTAATACCTCCTGATCGGGAGGCTACCAGAGGATACTCCATAGGTACGACACAAATAGAAACTCGTAGAAGGCTCGCTATGGTAGGTGACACGGCACAACTAGGCAATGCCAGGGTAGATATACCAATTACGCTTCCGGACCGACGGAAACGCGCAGCGCGCAGCTGCCGCCCACCTCGAACAACACTCCAAAATCAAAGGTGCGCACCAAAACAATCACAAAAGTAATAGGATGGCATACGAAGAAGTGCGTCCGATCAGAGGTGCTACCTCATTAATCCGTCAATCGCTCCTGTTTTAGCCACCTTATGTCAACTCACGGGAGTCGGATCCACGTATTTACCTCAAGAAAACGTCACCACCATCCTACTTCATTCTGGAATCTCCACCGCGTACACGGTTGTTAAAGTGGTTTTCGGTATCGACAGAGAGTATGCCAGATATCCGATCCCGGCCTCTTTAACAACCAAACGTTATTATAACCCGTGGTTACAACTTTTAAAAATGGTATTTATACTTTAAAAATCAAAATAAATTTCAAATACATTTCAGTAACAAAATATTATTTCAAACATCATTTATTTAAACATCAGTCATTTTATTTAATATAAAATACCATTTAAATCTATTCAGTTTATTTTGGAATTAATTGCCTTTCAACTCACATTTAAAAGTTAAATTCTTCCATTTAAAACCATTTAAAGTCAATTCTTTATTTTTATTAATTTCATATTAAATTCCAAAATTCAAGCCATTTTCCCAAAGATTATTTCCATTAAATTTTATTAAAACCATCAAAAATTCTGTTTCCGTAGCACTTATAAAATGCTACCTAAAGTTATAGGTTAAGACAGTCATTTACAAAAGATAGCATTTAAGTGCTGTAATAGATTATTAACTTAACAATTAAGTTTTTAAATTCCCAAATTATAACTTATTATCAATTATTTTACTTAACTAAAATCTCACTTTTTATAAAATTCAGAATTTCCAAAATAAGTTATAATCTAAAAATTTACTTAAACATTCAATTATTTAACATTTTGACTCATTCAACAATCATTATAAATTTTAAAAAAAATCCTTTAAATACATTTTAACCCAGAATATTATAAACTTTCCATTTAAAATATTTTTAAAACATTTCAGAAAATATTATATAAACCACGGGTCTGTATATAGTTTTCTAGCCTAGGTCAAGTGATACGGATATATATCATTTCAATCCGCAATTTACAAAAAATCCGGGTTCTATCATTCCAAACCCACAATCCCAAGTTAAATAATAAATAATTAAATAATAAATAAATAAATAAATAATTATCGTTCAGGCCTATCATTTCATCCTGTAACGATTTCTATTCTACAGGAAACTTGCAGTGTGATGAACAGTAAATAATAAATGAATAGTATAACTGTAATAATATACAATAAATAATACAACTGATGATGTGTCAATTAAATAATGGGTTTTAACATTATAAGTTTATATCACAGGCAGATAAAATAAATTTACAATTACACTTGTGATTAATTCACAAATATACAAGTACGTATGTCTGGTGAGAAATACTCACCTGAAGCTGCAGAAAATTAGATTCAAACGATTGGACCACTTGATAAAGGAACGTATAAATGGCACGATCAGATTTCCGCGGATGCAACGTCTTGATTCAGATCTAGAACAAGATCCAAATAAAACCATATACGCGACTTTAAAAATTTCGCTCAAAGCGAAAATTTCGACACAACAGGAACAAATAGAATTTTACTTGACTCGACCACTCCTACTACTCGACTCGCCCACGTTCTCAAGGCTTGGCCTGTTCATTTATATATATATATATATATATATATATATATTGTTAGAAACTCAAAAGGCGAGGGAATGGATATCACGGCCAAACCACCATACTCAAATATTACACGTCAGAGGCTAATGCATGCACTAAACACGTCAGTGGGATTCAAAACATAAAGGCCGAGTCAAACCTTTTTCCCTTTTTATATCTCGTTCTCCCCTTTTTCTTCTTCACTTACACAACAGCATGCGACTAGAGGGGCAAATGTTTTGGACCAACTTCAGGGCTCGGTCATACTCAAATGCAGGCTTCAATATTGACAAGGCCGTGTGTTCTCTTCACACACAACTAACATAATAAAATGCATTTCCAGGTTCTTGGTTACATTCCACACCTTGTTGCTAACATCTACCAAATGACTCACCAGCCTACACTAAAAATGCATGCACTCTCTTTTTTTTTCTACTTTATTATTACTTAAAGTAGCGAAACTTGGTTCCAATGGTTTAAACAACTCACCCAGCACACATCTTATACCTCCCGTTTTATATGAAATGAAATTTTCTATTGACCCAAATGTTCGACATGTACACGATATGCACGTGCTTTAACCTGTTGGAAAGCACTGAACACAATCCTAATAATAGCAAATCTGAAACACGGCTTGGCCCTGCACTAGCACGTCTCAGCGCTACCTTATTCTACGGACGTGGCAGCTGCATGGCTCGTCCATCATCTCATGGAGGTGGGCAAAGATAAACAAAGTTCACGGTCAAAGAGGAGATGGTATCGGCTTCCTCTGATGAAGAAGGCGCATGACACTCTACTGACTTGTGGTGACAAGGTGGCGGAGAGGGTGGTGCAGCCCGACATGGAGAGTGGGTGAGGTGGCTGAGTATAGTAGAAGCCAAAAAACAAAACAAGAAGTAGAGGAGAAGAAAAAAAATAAAAATCATTACCCGAAGAGCTTGCACACACGAAGAATCTAAGAGATGTTGCTATGCAAATGGAGTAGTTGGTGAACGGGTTTAAATAGATCCAGGACGCGTGATTTGTGGGGAAGAAAAATAGGCAAGAGTTAAAAATACAAATAATCACCTGGTTGCCTGATTTGCTGCCAGAAACGGCAAATATTCTTCTTGAATTGAAATGGAAGTTTTTGAACGTAGCAACAAATTTCAGGTAAAAGAATTGATTGAGGCGAAATCAATAGAAAAGAAAAGGCAAGCAAAACTCAGTATGAACGGGTTTAAAAAAAAATTGGTGACGTGGCCAAAGATGGAATGAATATTGTTTGAACGTTTTTGGTATATATGGATAAGGCTGAGTGATTTATATTTGGAACGAAACGGCGAGAAATCGTTTTCTTTGAACGGTAAATGGGAATCACCGATTATATACCTATTAACCAAATGAAGTTGTACGTGGCCTTGAAATTTTTAATCAGCATTGTTTTATAAAGAAACGGTAAAGTTTTCATTAGACAAAGATTTATACCAAATTTAAAGCAAATTGAATGCGTTGATTTTTTTTATTTATTAATACGTTATTTATACCATTACAATTTTGTGCCCTTTAAAATGCGGAATTTCACGGTCTATAAATACACAGACTTCCCAAAAATTATTACTTAACTTAAAATTAAATTCGTTTACATTCTTCATATTTTAAATATACAAAATTCATTTTTATTAAAATTCCAATGGAGTTGTCTTTTAACAAAGTTAACAATTTCAAAACTTTCAATTTTATATTTAGTACTTTTAGGAAATGATAAATCAAATAAATACTTTATAAATAAAATAAATTTTATGGTTTAAAAAAATAAAGAATAAAGTGCTAGAAAAATCTAGGCTGTTACACTCTCCCCCACTCAGAACTTTTCGTCCTCGAAAAGGAACGAAAGTAGGAAAACAAAGGAAAATAGGATAGTAAAGCAAAGTACCTTAAACGAATAATTCCGGATTAGAAGCACGAATGCTCTCCTCTGTCTCCCATGTGCAATCCCGTTCATCAGTGCTCCACTGCACTTTGACCAAGCGGACAGATTTTCTTCTTAGTTGTTTCGTACCTCGATCGACGATACGAAGCAGCATTCTTTCAATAGTTAGGTCAGGCTCGATGTCCAAACTATCAAGAGCAGCAGGCTGGATGATAAGAGATGGATCGTGAAGATAGCGACGAAGGTGGGATACATGGAACACATTGTGTATTCCAACAAATCTCTCGGGTAGATCCAGTCGATAAGCAAGACATCTAATCCTTTCCAAGATGCAAAATGGACCGATGAACCAAGGAGCGAGTTTTCCTCTACGCCCAAACCGAACCACATTTCTTAAAGGGGAAACCTTAAGAAAAACCAGATCACCAACAGCAAACTCCAAACTTCTTCTACGATGATCCGCGTACTTCTTCTGTCTATCCTGAGCAATCTTTAACTTTCTCTTAATCTCCTCCACTTTCTCCGAAGCTTCCAAAATCATTTCGGGCCCAAGAACTAAGCGATTACCGGATTCAATCCAGCAAGAAGGAGATCTACAAGGACGCCCTTAGAGAGCAGCAAATGGGGACATCTTAAGACGAGCCTGATAACTATTGTTATAGGTGAATTACACAAGATGGAGATGATATTCCCAAAATCCTCTATAATCCAAGATGCATGCACGAAGGAGATCCTCTAGAATCTGATGTACCCTTTCAGTCTGTCCGTCAGTTTGTGGGTGGTAAGCAGTGCTCAGATTCAAACGAGTACCCAAGGATTCTTGGAATGCTTTCCAAAATTGACTAGTGAAAATAGGGTCTCGATCGCAAACAATGCTAAGGGGAACGCCATGGAGACGAACAATTTCACTCACATAAATTTCAGATAAGCTCGAAGCCGAACGGGTAGACCTGACTAGAATAAAGTGTGTGGACTTAGTCAGTCTATCCACGATAACCCAGATGCTCTCATTTCCCTTCCTAGATCTCGGTAAACCATCGATAAAATCCATAGAAACTTGCTCCCACTTCCAATTGGGAATTTCCAGAGGCTGCAACAAACCCGGAGTCTTCTGATGATCCGCCTTGACTTGCTGACAAGTCGCACACCTACTCACAAAGATTGAGACATCGCGCTTCATACCCTTCCACCAGTAGAGTTTCTTTGAATCCTGATACAACTTCGCTACACCAGGATGTATGGAAAGTCTGGATTGATGATGTTCCCGAAGTAACTCCTGCCTTAAACCATCAACATTCGGGACACAAATCCGATTATTAATCCTTAAAATCCCTTTATCATCAATCTAGGCTCCACTACCATCAACACTACTATTTCCACCATCTCTGCTACGGATGCTTCCCTTCATACGCCTAAGCATCTCGTCCTCATCCTGCTTAGCCTTAATACGATCCATAAGAGGAGAAGAAACAAAAAGCTGGCACAACAAAGACTTCTTCCTACTCAACGCATCCGCCACTACATTTGCTTTCCCCGGGGTATAGTTGATGTCAAGATCGTAAGAAGCTAGAAACTCGAGCCACATAACTTGTCTCTGATTCAAATCCTTCTGGGTGAAGAAATATTTCAAAGACTGATGATCGGTGAAGAGGTCAAACTTAGCTCCCAAGAGATGATGTCTCCACAGCTTCAGAGCAAAGACAACAGCCAGCAATTCTAAATCTTGAGCAGCATAATTAGCCTCATGGGTCTTCAACTGACGACTAGCGTATGCAATTACCTTCCCATCTTGCATTAATACTGCTCCCAAACCCTCGCGACAAGCATCGGTGAATACCGTTAATCTCTCATTTCCATTCGGGGCGGTAAGCACTGGTGCGGAAGTCAGCTTGTCCTTCAACTCTTGGAATGCCGCTTTACACTGATTGCTCCATATAAACTTAGCATTCTTTCGAGTCAGAGCAGCCAGAGGGGCAGAAATCCAAGCAAAGTTCTCAATGAACCTCCGATAGTAACCGACAAAGCCCAGAAAACTGCGAATATCAGTTGGAGTCTTCGGTTCTTCCCAATCTTTGATCGCAGCGATCTTGACTGGATCAACAGAAACTCCTTCACTAGAGACAATGTGTCCGAGGAATCAGACTTCCTCTTCCTAGAAATGGCATTTAGAGAATTTGGCCTTTAATTGATGGTTTTGAAGAGTCTCTAAAACATATCTCAAATGGACTTTATGTTCTTCCTCAGACTTGGAGAAGACAAGGATGTCATCAATAAAGACTAGAACAAATTTGTTAAGCACATCTCGGAAGACACGATTCATCAAGTCGACGAAGAAGGCAGGAGCGTTAGTCAAACCAAAAGGCATAACTAGCCATTCAAAGAAGCCATTCTCAGTACGAAAAGCAGTTTTGGGTATGCTCTCCTCGGCAACTCTAAGCTGGTGAAAACCTGTGGCTAGGTCAAGCTGAGAGAAAACAGTTGCTCCATAGAGTTGATCGAACATATCATTGATGCGGGGCATAGGATATCTGTTTTTCATAGTGAGCTTGTTCAGCTCCCTGTAATCAACACACATCCGGAGGGAACCATCTGATTTGGTGACGAAAACTACGGCTGCTCCCCATTCCGAAAAGCTAAGTCTGATCAGACCTTTAGAGGACAAATCCTGAATTTGCTTCCTTAATTCGATCTTCTCCCGTGGTGCCATTCTTCTGGGTGGAAGAACTACAGGTCATGCTCCAGGAATGAGATCGATACGGAAATCAATTTCTCTTTTTGGAGGTAAAGAGATGACTTCACCAAATACGTCGGGAAATAGTTTGACTACAGGGGTCGAATGGATATCATCAGGGAAAGTGTCGAGAGAATAGATAAAGCTACCAGCGAACTCTTGAGGCAATTTACACTGGATCTCTAATGGGTTTCCAAAATCATCTTTGAGGTCAACAGTTCGAGAACTGCACGAGATATGGGCATCGTGACTATCTAACCAATCACCCCCAAGCAAAAAATCGAAAGCGTTAAACCCCAAAACATAAAAGTCGCCAGTGAATCGATAATTTCCAAAGAAGAGTTTCACATCCCTACAAACTTTACTAAGGTTCGCAGGGCCACCGATAGGGTTTGAAACACATAAGGGTACAAAGGAAAATTCGGGAGACAGAAGATGCTCAAATTTATTACAGAGATCCGACGAGATGAAGCTATGGGAAGCTTCGGTATCGAATAGAACTCTTACAGGAAAATAATGCAAGGTAAAAGAACTCTGGAGTGTACCTTGAGAATCGCTTGGAGCTGGGGCAGGTGAAGGTGCAGGCTGTGGGGCTGGAGAGGATGCAGAAGTCACCACAAAGATCCCTGATGATGTGCCCTTCTTCTACGTAGGGCAGTCCCTCTTGAAGTGTCTCGGTTGAAGGCAGATGTGGCAGAGGTCTCGTCTAGCCAACTGACAAGGAGGTGGAATAGCAGCACCCAAAGTAGGAAAACTATTAGCGTAGTGTCCTTTCTGGTCGCATCGGTAGCAAGTAATGGTAGATAGATCCACAGGCTGCTTCTGGGATGACGAAGACGATAATCCAAGCCCTGGAGTCCTATTCCTCTTATGCCGGTAGAAGTTGGACTTCCTTTTCTTAAAATTCCCAGAAGACTGGGCCGGTACAGACTGGGCAGCTGGAGTGGCCCTAGAAGTAGGGTTCTCATACCGGAGAGCCATGTCCTTCAAAGCGGTGAACGTCCCATGCACGGGGGTAATAAGTCGACCGTAAAACTCGGGGCAAGCACCAGCGATAAATTTCTCGTTCTTCTTAAGCGGGGTGTCTATCAAATTCAGGCCATACTGCGAGAGCTCATTAAATTTTCTCTCGTATTCTGTGAAGGACATATCGCCCTGCTTCAAATCCATAAAGTCTCGATAGAGCTGAGACTTGCCCGCCTCAGGCATCCATTTGACCAAAAAGGCCTCCCTAATGCACGATAAGAGATATAAGATAGATTCAAAAATGGGGAAATTTTGAATCCGAATTTGGACAACCGAAGAAGATACCTAAATTGCTCCCAGGTGATGTCAGCCTCATTAGTGTGGGCAGTGACTGATAGCCACCAATTCAAAGCGGCTCCCTTCATCTGCCAGGCCGCCAATTGCCTCTGTTGGGCATTTGTGATTTCGAGACAGGAGAAGATCCTCTCCAAGTCTCTCAACCATTGTTGAGCTTCTATTATGGATTCAGAACCCGTGAACTTAGTGCCACCAAGCTCGGTATAATCTTTGCATAGCTTAGTAAATCTAACGGGGGCAGTGGGTGGAGGAGCTGGGGCATCAGCTCGTCCCCTACCTCTAATATTTCCTCGATTCATCCTGAGACATCAAGAATGAATTTAAGAACAGAGGAAAAATATTGATGTCAAGATATTCTTGGTAAGATAAAGTTTAACTAGAACAAGCATTTAACAAAGGCTCAAATTATATAAGATGGAGAAAAGGAAAGAAGTAGTTGGAAATTTTTTATTTTAAAACAGGAAAGTTTTATATAAAAATACTTCTTTGAAAACCCTTTTGAAAACCATTTCATACTTTAAAATACGTTCTCTCACAAGGAAATGATTATCGAATTTGACTTCACTCATTCTAGGGTATTGCTACCCTATCTCTAATGAGTTTTTTCTCCTTAGGTTATGGTTAAACCTGGCGATACCAACTGTAACGACCCACTATTTTGTACCATTCAAATTCGACAATAAATTAAAAACATGTCAAGCTTGAATAGTTCAAAACAATAGATTGTAAATAAATTAGGAGCAAATGAAATCAATCCACAGAATCACAGACACGGATATCAGAAATCTAGCAGCGGAATTTTAAAAAATACGTAGTGGTTCATGAAGCCACTATAAATAGTCTTCAACAAATAAAAAATTTACATAGTTTTATCTCCAATATAGTTTAAAACATCCATAGAAAATCCAAATAACCCAAAGTCTTGATTACATAAATAAGGTAACGGACAGAAAGAAGCCAGCAGCTTGAAAGGATCTACTGAAGTCCTAGCTCCGGGATGATGACTGAACTGCAACTCAGGCTGACCCGGGCATAAAATAAAACATAAACACTCGAGTCAGGACATACATACTTATATAGTGTAAGCTAATTCAAGTGTACTGTATAATAGAGCAAGTAACTTAAAGGATGCTTGGGACCGCCCATCCTATAAGGATCCGTTAAACTATTTACTATGTAGTAATATTCGCTATTATAATAATGTCTATTAGTAAAATAAACTTACTTTAAAATAGCGTTAAGGGGTTACCCATATACCCCTTAACACAAATAATGCCAATAGTCTATACAGTACCGTAATACCTCCTGATCGGGAGGCTACCAGAGGATACTCCATAGGTACGACACAAATAGAAACTCGTAGAAGGCTCGCTATGGTAGGTTACACGGCACAACTAGGCAATGCCAGGGTAGATATACCAATTACGCTTCCGGACCGATGGAAATGCGCAGCGTGCAGCTGCCGCCCACCTCGAACAACACTCCCAAATCAAAGGTGCGCACCAAAACAATCACAAAAGTAATAGGATGGCATACGAAGAAGTGCGTCCAATCAGAGGTGCTACCTCATTAATCCGTCAATCGCTCTTGTTTTAGCCACCTTATGCCAACTCACGGGAGTCGGGTCCACGTATTTACCTCAAGAAAACGTCACCACCATCCTACTTCATTCTGAAGTCTCCACCGCGTACACGGTTGTTAAAGTGGTTTTCGGTATCGACAGAGAGTATGCTAGATATCCGATCCCGGTCTTTAACAACCAAACGTTATTATAACCCGTGGTTACAACTTTTAAAAATGGTATTTATACTTTAAAAATCAAAATAAATTTCAAATACATTTCAATATCATAATATTATTTCAAACATCATTTATTTAAACATCTGTCATTTTATTTAATATAAAATACCATTTAAATCTATTTAGTTTATTTTGGAATTAATTGCCTTTCAACTCACATTTAAAAGTTAAATTCTTCCATTTAAAACCATTTAAAGTCAATTCTTTATTTTTATTAATTTTATATTAAATTCCAAAATTTAAGCCCTTTTCCCAAAGATTATTTCCATTAAATTTTATTAAAACCATCAAAAATTCTGTTTCCGTAGCACTTATAAAATGCTACCTAAAGTTATAGGTTAAGACAGTCATTTACAAAAGACAGCATTTAAGTGCTGTAATAAATTATTAACTTAACAATTAAGTTTTTAAATTCCCAAATTATAACTTATTATCAATTATTTTACTTAACTAAAATCTCACTTTTTACAAAATTCAGAATTTCCAAAATAAGTTATAATCTAAAAATTTACTTAAACATTCATTTATTTTACAATTTGAATCATTCAACAATCATTATAATTTAAAAAAAATCCTTAAAATACATTTTAACCCAGAATATTATAAACTTTCCATTTAAAATATTTTTAAAATATTTCAGAAAATATTATATAAACCACGGGTCTGTATATAGTTTTCTAGCCTAGGTCAAGTGATACGGATATATATCATTTCAATCCGCAATTTACAAAATACTCGGGTTCTATCATTCCAAACCCGCAATCCCAAGTTAAATAATAAATAATTAAATAATTAATAAATAAATAATTATCGTTCAGGCCTATCATTTCAGCCTGTAACGATTTCTATTCTACAGGAAACTTGCAGTGTGATGAACAGTAAATAATAAATGAATAGTATAACTGCAATAATATACAATAAATAATACAACTGATGATGTGTCAATTAAATAATGGGTTTTAACATTATAAGTTTATATCACGGGCAGATAAAATAAATTTACAATTACACTTGTGATTAATTCACAAATATACAAGTACGTTTGTCTGGTGAGAAATACTCACCTGAAGCTGTAGAAAATTAGATTCAAACGATTGTACCACTTGATAAAGGAACGTATAAATGGCACGATCAGATTTCCACGGATGCAACGTCTTGACTCAGATCTAGAACAAGATCCAAATAAAACCAAATATGCGACTTTAAAAATTTCGGAAAGCAAAAATTTCGAAACAACGGGAACAAATAGAATTTTACTTGACTCGACCACTCCTACTACTCGACTCGCCCACGTTCTCAAGGCTTGGCCTGTTCATTTATATATATATATATATATATATATATATATATATTGTTAGAAACTCAAAAGGCGAGGGAATGGATATCACGGCTAAACCACCATACTCAAATATTACACGTCAGAGGCTAATGCATGCACTAAACACGTCAGTGGGATTCAAAACATAAAGGCTGAGTCAAACCTTTTTCCCATTTTATATCTTGTTCTCCCCTTTTTCTTCTTCACTTACACAACAGCATGCGACTAGAGGGGCAAATTTTTTGGACCAACTTCAGGGCTCGGTCATACTCAAATGCAGGCTTCAATATTGACAAGGCCGTGTGTTCTCTTCACACGCAACTAACATAATAAAATGCATTTCCAGGTTCTTGGTTACATTCCACACCTTGTTGCTAACATCTACCAAATGACTCACCAGCCTACACTAAAAATGCATGCACTCTCTTTTTTTTCTACTTTATTATTACTGAAAGTAGCGAAACTTGGTTCCAATGGTTTAAACAACTCACCCAGCACACATCTTATACCTCCCGTTTTATATGAAATGAAATTTTCTATTGACCCAAATGTTCGGCATGTACACGATATGCACGTGCTTTAACCTGTTGGAAAGCACTGAACACAATCCTAATAATAGCAAATCTGAAACACGGCTTGGCCCTGCACTAGCACGTCTCAGCGCTACCTTATTCTACGGACGTGGCAGCTGCATGCCTCGTCCATCATCTCATGGAGGTGGGCAAAGACAAACAAAGGTCACGGTCAAAGAGGAGATGGTATCGGCTTCCTCTAATGAAGAAGGCACATGACACTCTACTGACTTGTGGTGACAAGGTGGCGGAGAGGGTGGTGCAGCCCGACATGGAGAGTGGGTGAGGTGGCCGAGTATAGTAGAAGCCAGAAAAAAATTAAAATCGTTACCTGAAGAACTTGCACACACGAAGAATCTAAGAGATGTTGCTATGCAAATCGAGTAGTTGGTGAACGGGTTTAAATAGATCCAGGACGCATGATTTATGGGGAAGAAAAATAGGCAAGAGTTAAAAATGCAAATAATCTCCTGGTTGCGTGATTTGCTGCCAGAAACGGCAAATAATCTTCTTGAATTGAAATGGAAGTTTTTGAACGTAGCAACAAATTTCAGGTAAAAGAATTGATTGAGGCGAAATCAATAGAAAAGAAAAGGCAAGCAAAACTCAGTATGAACGGGTTTAAATATTTTTGGTGACGTGGCCAAAGATGGAACGAATATTGTTTGAACGTTTTTGGTATATATGGATAAGGCTGAGTGATTTATATTTGGAACGAAACGGCGAGAAATCGTTTTCTTTGAACGGTAAATGGAAATCACTGATTATATACCTATTAACCAAATGAAGTTGTACGTGGCCTTGAAATTTTTAATCAGCATTGTTTTATAAAGAAACGGTAAAGTTTTCATTAGACAAAGATTTATACCAAATTTAAAGCAAATTGAATGCGTTGATTATTTTTTATTTATTAATACGTTATTTATACCATTACAATTTTGTGCCCTTTAAAATGCGGAATTTCACGGTCTATAAATACACTGACTTCCCAAAAATTATTACTTAACTTAAAATTAAATTCGTTTACATTCTTCATATTTTAAATATACAAAATTCATTTTTATTAAAATTCCAATGGAGTTGTCTTTTAACAAAGTTAACAATTTCAAAACTTTCAATTTTATATTTAGTACTTTTAGGAAATGATAAATCAAATAAATACTTTATAAATAAAATAAATTTCAAGGTTTAAAAAAATAAAGAATAAAGTGCTAGAAAAATCTAGGCTGTTACACTTTCCCCCACTCAGAACTTTTCGTCCTCGAAAAGGAACGAAAGTAGGAACAAAGGAAAATAGGATAGTAAAGCAAAGTACCTTAAACGAATAATTCCGGATTAGAAGCACGAATGCTCTCCTGCGCCTCTCATGTGCAATCCCGTTCATCAGTGCTCCATTGCACTTTGACCAGGCGGACAGATTTTCTTCTTAGCTGTTTCATACCTCGATCGACGATACGAAGCAGCTTTCTTTCAATAGTTAGGTCAGGCTCGATCTCCAAACTATCAAGAGCAGCAGGCTGGATGATAAGAGACTGATTAAGTAAGACAATTAGTAAGTGTAATTAACTAAATATTAAGTAATTAAGGATTAATTAAGAATTGATTAATCAAGGTTAATCAATTAAGAAATAATTTGGTGATAAGTAATTAAGAGGTTAATTACTTAATGTTAAGAAGATTATTAATGGATAATTACTTAATGAAGTAATTTAAAGTAATTAATTTCTCTGTGAAATTAATAAGGTAATGTGGTTAATTTTAGTTAATTAATTAAGTTTAGTTAATAAAAAATTACTTGAAGATGAATTAAGTATAATTACTTAATGTAATTAATGGAGTATAATTAATTAGTGAAGTAATTAATTGGTGATTACTGGATGTAATTAAAAGAAAATTACTTGATGTGAAGTAATCAAAGGATAATTACTTAGGGAAGTAATTAAGTGATAATTAGTCAGTGTAATCAAAGGATTAATTTAGGTAATTAATCAAGGAGTTGATTTTATTGATAAGTAATTAAGGGGAGATAATTACTAATTAATGATCTTATATGTGATTTTCTAAATAAGTGGGAGATTTTCTAAATGTGATTTATTTAATGATAATTTCTTAGTGAAAGTAATTAAGAATTAATTACTTATTGTAATTAATTAAAGGATTGAGTAGTTATGGAAATTAATTAAGGGTTAGTTAAGGAGTGTGATAAATTAAGGAATAATTAATAAATGTGTAGGATAATTAATTAATGTTAAGTAATGGTAATCTAAATGAGTAAAGATTTGTAATTAATTTATTTAGAGATAAATTAAATTAATTTTGTAAATGCTATTTTGCTATGAATGATTGAATGATGATTAAATGTCTTGAATTGATTGATATCTCTGATATGAAATGCGTTGTGATATGATATGTTTTGGGTGGACAATGATAATGTGGTTATCTATCGATGTTGAATTGCTGAGTAAAAAGGTGACATCTTTTATTTAAAGTTGAATTGTATTTCACTTGAATAACTTGGGTTAAGATGGAATTGAATTAGAAGAGACCGGAGTAGGGTATTAGTAAATACCCGAAACCACTTCGATTCTTTATAAATTGATATGTGAAATCAATGGGCTGAAATGGAATGATTTAAGTGAATTGGACTTTTTAATCTAAGTTTTGGTACTTAGAAATTGATGTGTGAAATAAGTGATGTCTATAACAACTTGTGAAGTTGTAAATTGATACAAGTTACCCTGGGTTTATATAAGTTGTATGGTTTTGTATTCCATGATAGATGGGTTTACTCATGCTGGTTTCTAGCCTGACCCGGGTGTTACTTTGATGTAATGCTCGGGTCAGACCGAGTATTGCAGATTTTCAAGTAAGGACGTTCTGGAGCTTAGGAGGCGAGCTGGATGGTAGGAACATATGGAGTGTTTCCGGTGTGTTATATTATTGTATATCTTGAACAAGTTATTTGAACTGTCCAGTGATTGTAAAATGTTGCAACTCTGATGTATTAAAATGTACTTGACTGTTACAGCTTTCTTTGTGTAAAGAATATTATTTGATATTATATATTATGCGCTGCGAATTTGAGATTCCGGGTTTGGTTTTATGTTTCTTATTCTTCTATCTCTTTTCTTCTTTTTCTAACTATCTGGAATTTTCGAGATTGAAAATTCCGGGTCGTTAAATTTGGTACCAGAGCTAAGAGTTAAGTGAGAATCTTGGCTCTGGTGGGATACTCATTAAGGATAGGGTCAATAGTACCCTAGAATGAGTTGAGTGTAATATATATATGAGGGAGCGTACTTGTTATTTTCTTATATAATGGTTTTAAAAGTAAATGACTTTTATATAAGTTTATTTATAAAGCAATTATTCTTCTAACCATTATATATTAAGGTAATTGGTTGTTGTATTATTTGAAAATTTAATAATTAGAATTAAGTGGTAATAGTATACAACCAAATTGAAATTAAATAAAGATAAGCTTGAAATAGATCCAAACTAGAACTAAAATCCTGAATTTGTAGAAGTAAGAATAAGATAAAAATGAATTGCTATCCAGATATGATAATCTTGGGTATTATCATAAATAATTATTGTGTTTAATAATGATATGTTTGTTAATAAGTAAACCAAATGAAGTAAACTTTTAAGATGAGTATAACTTCTAAATTGAAGTAGGCTTTAAATTGTGAAGTTTTAAAACCTAAGTCTAGGAACATTTAAATTGTTTCAAATTGTTAAAGGAAATATTAAATAATATGATTCAGACTATTTTGAATATAGTCTTATTTTAAAATAAGAAGTTGTTCGAAACTTTAAAGGAATTCGTTTTGAATTAAAACCAAGGGTGGTTTAAATTTTAAAATTTGGCTTGGTGGGCCAAGAAGTAAATATGTATATATGTGTGGATATACATAACATTAAAGATGATTTGAAATAAACTCTAAAGTGATGAGTTTAGATTTTCCCTTAAGTGTGATGTTAAAACCCAAAGTAAAACAAGTTTTTGAACTTTTAAGGTGATAGAAATTTGGAATTTGAAATGGAGAATTCAAATTTTGAGTGGGATTAATAGAATTGAATTGAATTTAACATAGAAGAAGTTAAATAAGTTTGAAAGAACAATCTGATATGGAAATTTCAAGATGAAATTTAGGTCTAACTTGGGAAGTTAAAATGGTTGATTTGAATTGAGAATTTGTGTGATCTCAAAATGGGTTTGAGATCTGGAAATTAAAATGGACGGATGTTTTAAAATAATTTGGATAATATTATCCTATTGTTATTAATAATCTTTAAACTATGAATTGGATTTGTTTAAATGAATGAAGAATGGGGTGTGGTAATATATCCATTATTAAGATAAAATGAATCATTTTGGACTTTAGATTTTAATGTTTAAGATAAAACTAAAAAGATTTGGTTTCAAAATTAAAATTTGGTGAACAATTGAATTTCAAAGATTTAATTGTTTCAAAGGGATTTGAATTATTATTTGAACTTTGAAATAGGTTAAAAATGGTATTTGGATTCAGAATTAAATGGTTTAAAGATATAAGTTGATTTGATTTAAAGGATTAAATCAACGTTTAAAAATTTAACTCGAATTTATACAATTAGAGATAGTTTAAATTTGAGATTTGAATTGAATTAATTCAAATTGAATTTGATTTGAAGTAATTAAAATTGTGATTAAAGTTGAATAAGTAAAATCAAATGTAATTTGATTTGAATTTAAGAAAGAAATTAAGGATTAATTCAACTTGAATTGGGGTTAAATCAATTTCAATGGAAATTGAAGTTATTTAAATTGGAATTGAGTCAATTTAAATGGAAGTGGAAATTTAAATTGAATTGATTGGAAATGGAGATTGGGAATTGAACAGTTTGGCTCTGGACTATTTTCAAAATAAATTATTTTAATATAAATCTATTTTTCCAAACTACTTACTATACAACCTTTCTTTTTAAAGCCAAACCATCTTATACTTATTTTACAATTATTTTTTGGATTTTTCAACTGTTTTATAAACTAATTACTGTTTTTCAACTACTTTATAACTAATTACTATTTTATAACTATTTTGCAATTATTTAAAATTTCTGTAACTATTAGACTATTTTCCAACTATTTTAAAATTACTTAACTATTTTATAGCTATTTTACAAACTAATAATTATTTTTTCAACTACTTATCTATTTTAAACTTTTCAAGCTATTTCCTAAATTTAAAAGTTGGCCAGAGTGCAAACCGTTTATGATAAATTACCAATTGAGATGAGGGTTAAAGTGATAATCCAAATGGAATTGAAACAATTGTGAGTAAGTGGATAGAAATTAAAGTGAATGTGAATAGAAAAGGAGATTGTTTTGGCTAATAACCAATGAGGATAAATACGTAGGATGTACGTATATTATTCTATTCGCATAATGATTTGATCCAAGATTTGAGCATAGAATTTCGAGATAGATCATCGATCCGAGTTTGGATTTTTCACTCGATTTTCGATGGCAAAACTGGATATGGATTGTTGATTGGTTCTGTATATTCTCTATCATATTTATGGCTATGCAAGGAGAATGACGGTTTCTGATCAAGAAACCAAATCTGAGTCCGTAGTAGAAAGTCGGGTGGACAATACTAGTTCGGAAGAGAAATTGTGTGATCGAGTGAGCGATCAGATTGATAGAGCGTACATCTGAAATGTGTATATCGTACGGGTTTGAATGAAATTGATAGTGGGAATTTATGGATAAGAAATATGAAATGGTTTTTGAAATGAAAAGTATATTTTGTGAGATATGTGATAAAATAAAGGGGTAATTGGATATTTCTATAATAGAAATTTACTTTATGGCAGTAAGTAATATGGTAAGTGGTTTTGTAAAGAGCAATCAAATTTGAATATTTGATTTGTCATAAACAAAGTTATGTATCTTTGTTGTATATATGATAAACTCCCCCTGTTGAATCTATAGCTAGAAGAAAAGGGTTTTGAAAATATTTGAAGTATAAAAAAAGGTTTTATACAAGTTTGAAATGATCTAAAGATTCTTCAAGGTTATATATATCTATCTATATATATGTGATCTTATGAGAATGATTTTGGAGGAAAGGTTTTTGGAACCTATGGATTTTGAAAAGGCTTTTGATTTTTGGGTAAAATCAATATTGGAATTCGGAAAACCTAGTTTGAGAATTATCGATTTTGGGATAATCAATTTTGAGAAAAAGAGACTTATATGGAATTTATACTAGGTGTATGATTTCGAAAATACTATATGTGTATAGTATAAGTGTTTTGAGATTGGCCCTGGGGAAAAAGGCGCCCCTTTGAAATGAACTTCTCAGGAGTGCCATAGGGTGCTAGTGCCTTGAACCCTAAGGGGGGTTTTAAAGTTGATCCTGTGAGGAGTCCGGACAAAACTAGTTCCTAAGGATTTTGTGTAGTGTGTAGCGAAAGTCGAGGGCGCTGATGCCTACAGGGGCATTTGGGTTATGCTATCACGACAGTTTAAATCGATGTCACTTCGATCTACTGCAGACCATAGAGAAAGTCGTGTGTGCCGCTGAGAGCCAACAGTCTACATTTGATTTTACATCGGTAAACTGCGACCTATGGTAATATAGCGAAAGTCATGTGTGCTACTGAGAGCCAACAGTCTACGTTTGATTTTATATCGGTGGACTGCGACCTATAAAGACATACTGAAATCGAGAGGCCGTGAGAGCCTAAGGCTATATTGGGCTTGACTGATGTAGTCTGCGACCTATGGGGAAGTGGAGAAGTTTCATTCTTTTGGCAGCGAAATTCGATGGCGCTGATGCCTACAGTTACATGGACTTTTGCTGCGATGGCAACGTAACCCTGGATGTAACTGCGATCTGTAGTGGGTTCCATGGCATAATCGAGGGGCGTGGAGTGCCTGCAGTTACATGGACTTTTGTTGTGATAGCAACGTAACCCAGGAACCAGGATGTAACTGCGACCATGGATGAGGGTGATGATTTTCAAAGAATTCTCACCAAAGATATTTCCTATATTTCAAAAATGTTTTCTATATTTTTAATAAAATTATTTTTTAAGTATTTTCACTGGGTGTTAAAATTGGGTCTGCTAAGTACTTATAGATTTTCAGTCTTACGCATTATCAACGTATGACCGAATTTCTGTGAGAACAAGGATGGACTGGTTGAGACATCGAGCCATTAAAAGTATTTTTATAAAACCTCTTTTGGTAATATTATGTAGATTTTAAAAGTTTTTTTAATTGATCAAAGAATAATTTTTCTGATAATAAGTATTTTAATAAATTCTGGCTTTGTTTCTTTTCGGGGACGAAAAGATTCTAAGGGGGGAGGAATGTGATAACCTGGATTTTGGAAACATCAGATAATTGGATAACTATCTGATTTAATTATTGAAAATACTGATTTATAGATTGAACAAATAAATATGATAATTTCTTTTATAAATTATTTAAAATAAAGACATAAATAGATTTTAAAATAGAATTATTATTTTCAAATTTAATTTGTGTTGTTTAAATATATACATATATTTGAGTTCATTTCGATTGGATTTTAAATCTAAATTTAATTTGAATTTGAATTTAGTCTGGATATTGAATTTCAAAAGATAGATATATGTCTTAAATATAATTTGAATTTAAAAGAGTGTATGTATATATGATTTTTTTTAAAATCATTTCCTTTTTAAAAAGTTATATAAATTTTAAACTTATCAAAGGATTTTATACATTTTCTTTTAAAAATTAGCAAGAGAAAATTTTAATTTGTATACATATAAAAATTATATAAAATCATATTTAAACATTTGAAACATATAAGTACATGTGTAAGCTAATTACACATACAAATTACAAGTAGATGGCAAATAAAGTTTGGCTTTGAAATTCAAACATCTTAAATTATAAATTGATTCGAAAACAAACTCTATATTATAGAAGTTATTGTACATATATAATTATCTACAGTGTATAATTGGATTTTTATAATCTAAACTAAAATGATAAAGTTCAAATATTATTATACACATACATATATAAATGTTGAATTAAATAGGAAATATGATATATGATTTTACATATAAATTATAAGAGATATATGGCATAAGTTTTTAACATTTGTGAATATACAAAGCATATAAAATAACAAATGTAGCAAAGGAAATATGTTTAGTGACAAGTGTCGTTAGCTTCTCTTTTTTTTATAATAATAATTCAAAGAAAAAAAAAGTTATATATATCATTAAATTCCCCTATTATCGTTTTCTTCTAATCAAAATCAAAACTTAGCAAACTAAAATCTGAAAACCCAAAACAAGCAGCTTGGAGAAAAAAATTAACAACAGCAAAACCTGAAGAAAAATTCAAGTATAAAATCAAAGTTCAATATACAATCAAGCAAGACAAGATCAGAATCTAACACAAGTTTCAGAAACAAAAGCATTTCCACATCATCATCAAAATTGGAACTCAGATCTAAATCAGCAAGCTTGTTCCCTATCTTCAAATACAGGTGACTAAACAAGCTTCTAATTTGTTTTTAAATTCTTGATTGCATGTAGTGATCTTGATGTATATTAGTGATAGTGATTGCATGGTTGTTTTAATATAATTATATGTATATATATAAGATTATACTGGTGTGCATATCAGTTGATGCTCCGTTATTATGCTTCAGGCATAAAATTTTGTTAAAAACTCATATCCCTTCCTACAATTCCTTTTAGATCTAAATTTATAAACAAATCTTGTTTGTAATAACTAGATATTCGATTTAAAAATATTTACAGGTAAGAATTGAAGTTATTTTAACAGTAAAAAGAAGAACAGTAGAATTTAAAAATACATATCAAAGTCTCAATCATAAATAGTATGTGTTTCAGGTACATAATAGATTTAGTTTTCGAAAATTAGAATTTTTATCGAAATCTTGAATTTTAGGTTTGTAAATTGTGAGATATGGAAGGATGAATCGAATTTGGTTTCGAGCGATTTTCTGATGATCGGAAAAGTTTTGGAATTAGTGTTCGTGGCTGAAGCTAGCCTGATGGTAGGCGAATTCAGAAAAATTATCATTGGAATTTTTAAGTTACTATGGTGGCGGGTCGAAGAAATTTTAGGGTTTAACAACCCATTTGGGGCATCGTTGAAGTTAGGGGTTTTTCGTTGTCATGGCAGTATCGGACATGACTGGAACCGGGGAATTGGGAGCATGGCTCATTAGCAAGGTTGTAGTCGTTGAGCTGAGAACTCTGGTGATCAGAACAGGCGAATCGAAGCGTTTATTGGCAATCTGTTTCGTTCCTGGTTCGGAGAGATGAGCTTGCTTTCGATTTCATGCCTGAATCCTAGTTTGGGTGTTCGAGATCGTAAAGGTAGGTCGATGACAACCTGACTATGCTAGCATCGGTGGCCTGATCATCAGCGATCAGTTATGCACGTGTACATGGGTCACTTATATCTGTTGGCAACAGCGGGTTAAAGCTTCGAGAAGTAGGAATTGTTCGGGTCATGTTCGAAGTAAATACTGGAGAATTTCTCCATGTTGTTGCGGGGTAAGTCATTTTTTACAGTTTAAAGTTCAAAAGTATAAGATTTCAAGAAGAGGAGGAAGGAGCTCGAGAATAGGTTGAAGGGTCTTGGTACCTGTTCGAAGTAAACCAGGATTTCCTTGGGAAAATGTTTAATCCTCAAGTTTTTAAGTTGAACTAGTTAAGTTTAAATTTAATTATCTTTGAAACTATTTTAAGGAATAATTGATTTATTAATGTTGATAATTAAAGTTGAGAAGATTGTATTAAAGTTAATACTTGTTTGTTTTATAAACTTAATTAAGCGATATGATTAAGGTTAATTAATTAAGATTAATTAATCAATGTAATTAATTTAAGTTGGTTAATTAGGTTAAATTGATCAATGTAATTAAGGTGAATTGACTGATTAAGTAAGATAATTAGTAAGTGTAATTAACTAAATATTAAGTAATTAAGGATTAATTAAGAATTGATTGATCAAGGTTAATCAATTAAGAAATAATTAAGTTATAAGTAATTAAGAGTTTAATTACTTAATGTTAATAAGATTATTAATGGATAATTACTTAATGAAGTAATTTAAAGCAATTAATTTCTCTGTGAAATTAATTAAGCAATGTGGTTAATTTTGGTTAATTAATTAAGTTTAATTAATATAAAAAATTACTTGAAGATGGATTAAGTATAATTACTTAATGTAACTAATGGATTATAATTACTTAGTGAAGTAATTAATGGGTGATTACTGGATGTAATTAAAAGAAAATTACTTGATGTGAAGTAATTAAAGGATAATTACTTAGGGAAGTAATTAGGTGATAATTACTCAGTATAATCAAAGGATTAATTTATGTAATTAATCAAGGAGTTGATTTTATGGATATAAGTAATTAAGGGGAGATAATTACTGATTAATGACCTTATATGTGATTTTCTAAATAAATGGGAGATTTTCTAAATATGATTTATTCAATGATAATTTCTTAGTGAAAGTAATTAAGAATTAATTAATTATTGTAATTAATTAAAGGATTGGGTAATTATGGAAATTAATTAAGGGTTAGTGAAGGAGTATGATAAATTAAGGAATAATTAATAAATGTGTAGGATAATTAATTAATGTTAAGTAATGATAATCTAAGTTAGTAAAGATTTGTAATTAATTTAATAAGAGATAAATTAAATTAATTTTGTAAATGATCTATCTTGCTATGAATGATTGAATGATGATAAAATGTCTTGAAATGATTAATATCTCTGATATAAAATGCTTTGTGATATGATATGTTTTGTGTGGACAATGATAATGTGGTTATCTATCGACGGTGAATTGCTGCATAAAAAGGTGACACTTTTATTTAAAATTGAATTGTATTTCACTTGAATAACTTGGGTTAAGATGGAATTGAATTCGAAGAGACCGGAGTCGGGTATTAGTTAGTCTGAAACCACTTCGATTCTTTATAAATTGATATGTGAAGTCAATAAGCTGAAATGGAATGATTTAAGTGAATTCGACTTTTCAATCTAAGTTTTGGTACGTAGAAATTGATGTGTGAAATAAGTGGTGTCTATAACAACTTGGGAAGTTGTAAATTAATACAAGTTACCCCAGGTTTATATAAGTTGTATACTTTTGTATTCCATGATAGATGGGTTTACTCACGCTGGTTTCCATCCTGACCCGGGTGTTACTTTGAGGTAATGCTCGGGTCAGACCGAGTATTACAGATTTCCAAGTAAGGACGTTCTATAGTTCAGGAGGCGAGCTGGATGGCAGGAACGTATGGAGTATTTCCGCTGTGTTATAATTTTTGTATATCTGGAACAAGTTGTTTTAACTGTCCAGTGATTGTAAAATGTTGTAACTCTGATGTATTAAAATGTAATTGACTGATACAGCTTTCTTTGTGTAAAGAATATTATTTGACATTATATTTTATCCGCTGCGAATGTGAGATTCTGAGTTTGGTTTTCTGTTTCTTCTTATTCTATCTCTTTTCTTCTTTTCCTAACTATCTAAAATTTCGATATCGAAAATAACGGGTCGTTACATTTTGATTATTCCCGATAGTAAATTTATTGACTATTGGTTCCGCTATCTTCTTTGTATATTATCAGTTTAAGATGATTTGTTGCTTATTTGAGCGTTGATAACCTTTATCGAAAATGAGTAAAACCAATACACAAGTGGATGCCAAGCTATGTGGGGTTCCTCCCACAGGTTATCTTACATCTACTCTAGATTGGATTTGGTGGTATGAGCGTAGAGATGTGAAATACTTGAATACTCGGTAAGGCTGGCGGGGTCCAGCTTGGACAATTTTCGAGAGCCATTATAGTTCTCAAGTATATTTTCTAGGGGTATACTTCCGATAAGTGGAGTGCACCCTCCTAGTCATTGTTGAAAGTTTTTCTTTTCCTTGTTTTTGATTCAAACTTTTGATTTTGTTCTTTCTTGATCGCATAGGGAAGTGTCTTGCACACTTCATAATGTTTAATTATTTGTATCTATTCTTTTATGCTTGAATGTTGTTCTTGTAAGAGAAAACTCGTTCCGGGTTTTGCAACGTGGCATCATATGTTGTTTATATGTTCCACTTTTATTTGGAGTTTACTCATACCAGATTTATTATATGACCTGGGTTGTTTTTTCCCTAAACTCTCGGGTGCTCGTTTATATTTAAGTAGTCCGACAGTGACAGGTTTTTTTGGGATCTTTTGAAGATGATGGACGAGTAGGAGGCTCCTTATCTAACAATCCATCTATTTTCGTTGTTATGAGATGTTCATTTATGTGTGTGCATTTTTGTGTCAACAAGTGTAAAGGAAGGTTGTTACAACTACCTAAGTTGATAGTAGTAGTACTTTTGTTGTAACTCTGATAACTCCGAGTTAGGGAGTAACTTAATGAACTATCTTATTGTCATACTATATTTAACAGTTCCATTGTGTTTTTTTCTATGTTATTTCTTTTATTTTGCACCATAATGTCTCGCCTTTCGAATTCTTAGGCTATGACACAGGAGTACTATAGTTGTATTGAGTGTCATTTCCAAGGGGTTCGAAAGTTAGGTCGTCACATTTGGTATCACGGCTTTGGTTGAGCGAACAGCTTAGCCTGATTGGTGTACAACTCATTAGAGATAGGGTAAGTGATGCATTAGAATGAGTTAATTTTGAGAGAGCGTATTTGTAATTTTTCCATTTTTAATTTTCCTTTAAAGTCTCATTTTAGATCTTTTGGTTTTGATTTCTTAAACTATATTAATCATGTTCCTGTATTCAAAAGATACATGTTATTTGTTCAGGTAATAAAATATGAATATAAGAAGAGGAGGAAGGAGAGGATCTGGACCTAGCACGGCTACCAACGACAAGGTATGTAAAAATGCTATTATGCCAACTGTAGATCCGATAGAGGAAGTGGTATTGCAAGTTCAGCCCTTTATGAACTTTGCGGCCTTGTGTAAGAATTTTAACACTAAGCGTGAAACCATTCTATGGGACTAAATATATTCTTGGAGTGTGGATATGGCTCAAATCTTGTGAAAGAATATTTGGACATCTTCGGCTAGAGGATGCAGATAAACAGCTTTTGGCATCATGACAACTTAAAAAGCCAGCGATGGATTGGTGGGATTCGGCAATAGCTACTACTCTAGATGAGAAGTTTTCTTGAGCCAAGTTCAAGGAATTATTTGAAGAGTGATATATTCCAAAGGCTAGGAGAATTCAAATGTTTGAGAGTTTCATAAATTTAAAGCAAGATGATATGCCGGTGTCATAGTATGAGCATGGGTTTAATGCTTTGTCTCATTTCGGACATGGATTGATAGACATATGTTGACGCCAAAAATTGGCATAAACACCCAATAGAATCTAGTAGAGATCAAATGAAGAATGAAACTAAAATAGAGAAAAAATCATAAAGGAACACATAGATTTTTATAGTGGCGATAATCTTGGCCTACGACCACCTTATATCTTTATTGATATTTCATTTGATTATGACTACAAGAATTTTTGAATCAGCTAGTATCCATATGTACAAAAGGCAAGAATAAAAATGGCAGAGCCTTGGCAGAGAAAGCAGGATCCGATTTCTAATGTTATGCATGTTGTATATATAGGAGAAGACGTGCACGGATCGGCCTGAAATTCTAGCAGAAGGTTTAGGAGACCAAGACGAGGCTACCAAAAAATTTGCAAGCCAATCAGGTCCCACAATAGGGATCGATACTGATCCCTATTAATGCATCCAAATGTGTCGCGATCCCCATGAGGGATGCCCCGTGATGTTAGCTACTTGCTCCCCAAACGTGCAATTCCAACGTACTGTTTGTGAAATATCGCATTTTCCATGAAGTAGTATTGCTTGAATTTTGATTTCTATCGATCCCTCTAAAGGGATAGGTACCGATCCCTCTAACTTGCTCCAAATGCCAGGAAATCCTTATGGGGTGTTCCACATGTTATAATTAGCTTATACTCCAAGTTCATGCTGATAACATCTGTAGATTTTGAGTTATTGACCGATCATTGGTGCAATATGTGGTGAAAGCTGAATATGGACAATCCCTTTTATACCGATCTCTTTTATTAGGTGAAGCAATTTTCCCATAACTTGAGCATACGAACTTCAAATGACCTGGAACTTGAAATGCAGCCTCATGGGACTTCCTTATCACTCAATAATGATCTTATCAAGTTTGGGACAAAAATTGAGGATATGTACCGATCCCCTAGGGAAAGGGATAGGCACTGATCCCCCGCCCTGGGAGAGGCATTATTCTATACTTAGAATTTTCTAGAGAGACTATCACTTAGTCTCGGTTGATTGTCGCTTCATATCATTGCCTACGCTTGATCTATGAGCCTAGTAATCGTCTCTTCGGGCTGCCTTCCTCGATGATCGCCTAATTTAACTTGTTCGGTCGATCTGAATATAGCCGGGCCAAAAGACCGGTAAACAGGTGTGGTAAGGTACATTATCCATCTATGATATTCCTATAAGGGTATTATTTGATACAGGGGATTCCTATAGTTTTATTTCTTATGATTTGATGAATAAACTTAACCTTAAATATGTTGTAGTAAGTATTCATGTTTGTGTGTTGAATCCAGTTAGGGTTCCGACAAATCTTGACACTTTATGTCTCAGTGTTCCTATTACTTGTCGAAATCACCTCTTTCTTTCTGATTTGTTTGTTCTTGGGTTCATGGGTTTTGGAGTGTTGCCGGGAATGAATTGGTTAACTAAGTTTAAAGTATCTTGGATTGTGGTAGAAGAAGGGTCATGATAAAGGATGCGATAGGAAGAGCATTGATGAATTTTGTAAAGTGCCTAACAAGCTAATGAGCATTTTTCTCTATTCACTCGAAGTGGCTAAAGTAGAGCTAGGAGATGCATCGGTTGTTTGGGATTCACTGATTTGATGAGCTGTAAGGTTTACCTCATTGCCATAAAGTAGAGTTTCGTATTGATTTGGTTTCAAGAACCAGGCCTATTGTACAACCCCAATGAAGGATAGCTCCGAAAGAGAAGACAAAGTTAAATGGGCAGACTTATGACTTATTGCAGAAGGGCTTAATGTGACGTAGTACGTCAAGTTGGGGATCGCCAATCGTCTTTATTACAAAGACAACTGGTTCTTTGAGGTTATGCGCAGACTACCGGGTGTTGAACAAAAGCAATATAAAGAATAAATATCATTTATCAAGGATCGACTATATGTTTGACCAACTCCAGGCGCTCGGATATTTTCTCAGTTGGATCTTGCCACCAGTTTCCAATAATTATGGATAGAAGAGGAGAGTGTGCCCTTAACAACTTTTCGAACTCCAGAACATTTCTGCGAGTGCTTAGTTATGCTGTTTGGGTTGACAATTGCACCCACTTATTTTTTGGACTTTTTGCATCGAGTATTTCAAGATACCTTAATAAATTGTTCTTGTATTCATTAATGACATTCTTATCTATTCAAAAATGGAGGATGAGCACAAATATCATCTTTTTTTCATATTCGATACCTTAAGAAGCCATGTATTGAAGGCCAAATTTTCTAAATGATATTTTTTGAAATCCGAAGTTAGGTTTCTGGGGCATGTTTTTTCAAGGGAAGGCATATCAGCAGATGTAGCTAAAGTTGTTGCGGTTCAAGATTGAAAGAAACCCGAAAGTGTGATGGGAGTTGGAAGTTTCTTAGGATTGATGGGTTTTTACCGCAAATTTATCAAAGCGTTCTCGAAGATTGCTTCTTATCAAACGAAGTTGACAATGAAAGATGTTAAGTTTGTTTGGATTTCTAAGTGTAATCTAGCATTCAACGAATTGAAGGAAAAGTTGACTAGTGCTCATGTTTTGACCATTCCAAATGAGAGTGAATGTTTAACCATGTATACGAATGCTTGTGGTACCAGTTTAGAAGCAGGTTTGATGCAGCATGGGAAATTTATTGTCTATTTAAGTCGACAGCAAAAGCCACATTAGAAAAATTATGCTACGCATGATTTGGAGCTTTTACTCGTTGTCTTTACACTGAAGATGTGGAGGCAGTATCTTTTCGGTGAAAAGTTCGAGTTATACATGGACCACAAATCCTTAAAATACTGCTTACCTAGAAAGATTTGAATTTAAGGCAGCAAAGATGGTTGTAGTTTCTCGCTTCTTATGATCTGGAGATTCTTTATACCCTTGGGAAAGAAAATGCCATCGTTAATGCACTGAGTAGGTACGTAGTAATAGTTGTAAAGTTAGAAGTTAAGCTAATTACGATGGAAAGGATTGCATTTAGTCAAGAGCCATATCCTATTTTGGCTCGACTTAAGAAAGATGTTGAAGAAGGTGTTGTTTCTAGCTTTGAGATTGAACCCTGGGGCATATTGAAAATGAATGGCTATTTTTGTGTTTAGACTTTGATGGACTTAGGCGAGAAGTGTTAGCTGAATGCCACCATTAAAAGTTATCTTTTCATCCAGGATTGACCAAGATGTTCAAGAATATGAAGAGGGTATTCTGGTGTAGGGTATAAAGCGAGTCATTATGCAAACTGCCAGCAGATTAAGAGTGACAAGTAGAAGATAGCTGGACTGCTTTAGCCATTTGAGATCCCAAAGTGGAAATGGGAGCAGATCTCTATGGACATTATTGATGGGCTTTCTAGGTCAAGAAGTGGTTAACGAAGGCATTTGGGTAATAGTCCATCGATTGATCAAGAGTGCCCATTTCATTCTTATTAAGCCGACTAGGACTGCTTCAAGTCTAGCGAGTTTGTATGTGAGGGAGATTGTAAGGCTTCATGAGATTCCTTGTAGTATTATAAGTGTCCGAGACCTGATATTCACTAGCACATTCTGGAAGGGACCACAAACTGCTATAGGGACTTAACTAAGTCTGAGTACAGCTACCATCCCTAGATAGATGGGAAAATGGAGAGATTGAAAAGGATTTATTGCGAGCATGCATTTTAGACATTGGGGGTCCTTGGGAAGATTATTTACTCTTAGTCGAATTCACTTACAACAACAACTATAAGAAAAGCATTGGTATAGCTGCTTTTAAAGCTCTTTATGGTCGCCCATATCGTTCTCCTTCATGTTGGGGTATCTTGAGATAGACTTGTTGTTGGACATGACATGATCTTAGATGTCAATGAGAAGGTAGGTGATATTAGAAGGAAGATGAGGGAAACACAAGATCCACAGAAGTGTTATGCAGACCGAGGGCATAGGGATTAAGAGTTCTCAGTCGAAGGTTTGGTGTTTGTAAAAGTCTCTCCTCTAAGAAGTGTTGTGAGGTTTGGCAAATCAAAGAAGATAACCGCTCGATATATTAGCCCTTTTCCCATACTGGACCGGATTGGTAGACTTGAATATAAAGTGAAGTACCAGATAGGCTATCAAATTTGCACAACATATTTCGTGTATCTCATTTGTGTAAGTATGTATACGACCCTTTGACGATAGTGGAACTGGCATAACAAGTTAATCTGGAGGTTTAGCCTAACCTAATAATCCTTAGATTATTTTCGTATTGTTGCTCGAGATATAAAGTGATTAAGGGCGAAGGATGTGAATCTTGTTAAGGTTTAGTGGACTGGAGACGTTCGAGATTGTACTTAGAAAACCGAGGAGTATATCCTGGATTCTTACCCCGAATTGATGTACTAATTGTTTATACTTTGTTATTTCTTTTTAGTGCACTCAGCGGATATGGTGAAGTCACTTTCCTTTATCTATATGTGGTATTTATAATAACATTTGGGTTGATCTCTTGTGTTTATGTGATTAATTTTTAGGATGAAATTTCCTATAAGGAAGGAAGGATGTAAAGACCCATAATTTAAATCACTTAGAACTTGAATATTTAAATATGTTTTTAAATATTTCAATAATTTATTTTGTAACACAAATAAACTTGTTTTGTATGACAAATAATATAGGAAAACATGTTTTCAAAAAAAATTCACCTAAATAAGTAGGTTAGAGAAAAATTAAACGTGTGACCAAAATTCATTTTTTGGATTTTCAATGTTTCATCGATCAAAAGATGTTGGATTAAGTTTTAGACATTGGTGTACACACACACACACACACACATATATATATATATATATATATCATTAACAATTTCTTTTACTAATAGAATAGTTTAAGTTAAAAACTAATTTAAAATATTACTTAAGTTAATATATAAAGTTAAGTTTGATTTTTCTTTTATAATTTAAAAAGAATTAAAAGCACAAAATCTAAGACAAAGAGCGCAAAATAAGAATGAAGTGATGGCATGACGTTGGAAGTGGTCTGTTGTCTAAATTATAATGGAGGGCAGTAGAAAGGGTTGAAATGGAAATTTATCATTTTCCATTTCTGTAAAACATTTTCACCTTTCACCATTTTCACTTTATTTCATTTCCATTTTATTCTCTCTTCTTACTCTCGCGTCTTCACCTTCTTCCTTCTTGCTTTCTTAACTAAAATCATATCAAAATATACGTATTTCTTCTATAAATTATAAAATAAACCTAGACAAATATTGCAAATATCATTACCATTCCATAGTCCAAAGCTCTGAAGTCCAAACTCCACCTCTAACTAGTTGTGTGTGCAAATAGAGGTGTTTTCCGAGGTTTTGAGTCCAAGTCAAGTGAGAAAGGTGGTGTCTTGGTTGTTGCTTTGTCGATGAAGGCTTGTGTTTCATTGGTTTGGTCGTAGCTTGCTTGAAAATGAGATAAGCTCACTTTTAAATAGTTTAAAAATCAATAAATTTTGTAAGATGTAAAAAGTTGATTTTTTTTGTTTATACTCATGCATGTTTGCATGTTTTGGAATTGATTCCCGCAAGAAAGCGGATGGCATAAGTAACCATTGTTTTGCAGAAGACAAAACAGAGGAAGTTAATGAGTTATCGTAGCGAATAGGCTACTACGAAATACCATGAAAAACGTATACACATAGGTAAATTATAGAGGACTTTCGCAGAGAGACCCAAAGGGGTTTCTTGCCAATGTTAACTCACTTTCATATATTTTTTGGTTGTGAAACATTTGAATGAATATATATATATATGACACATATAAATATATGACATATATATATATATATATATATATATGTTTTATGGAAGTGTCGTTAGAGCGACTATCAATATATGGACACTTTGAAAATACCACCACTTTTGAAAATATTTTGTAGATCTCGTGCTTGGGCTTTTACAAAACAAATATTTAGTCACGTTTTTGCATTTTTAGTGCACTAGCGTTGTGCTTGAAAAAAGTTTGAACCCCTAAAATAAATGCCTTTGAAAGTTAGAAATGGATTTTTCTTTATCGATTTCGTAAAAGGTCACGTTTTTAAAGACCTTTTAAATTTATTTATTTAATTTCAAAACCCTATAAGTTTTGGTGAATGCATACTTGATCCATAGTATGTTGTTTTGAAATCAAAATAAAGCATCTATACTTTGAAAATTTTCGAAAAATTTACATTTACAAAGTGACCGGTTTAAAGAAATTTTCAATACTATTTAGGGACACTTTATGCGACGCTTCTTTATTTTTTATAAAAATGGTTCTAGCTTATCTTTCTCTTCCTGGGATTTAATATGGATAATTTTAAATTATTTCCAAGAATTTTAAATATGTTTTACAAATGTTACGTGGTGTGAAAATCAAGCACAAGTTCGGTTTTTAAAACTTTAAAACTTTGATTCGGTATTTAATGATTAGTCATAATCTTAGCACTAAACATCGAGTTATGAAAACTCATTTTTATCTCAAAGATTAAAAATTTGATCAAGGCAAGGCTTAGAGGTAACATTACCTTAACTTTCCATGTTTCATTTTCAACTAATGTATAGTATAAGTTTGAAATCGACATGTAGTGGTAAGAGCTTGTATACGATCATTTTGATTGTTCTTGATAGTTGATTTATTGACTATCGACTCCGCTATCTTCTTTGTGTGTCCTAAATCTAAGACAATTTGTTGCTCATTTGAGTATTGATATCATTTTTCAGAAATGAATGAAACCAAAGCGAAAGAGGGCATCAAGCTATGCGAGGTTGCTCCCATTAGGGTATCTTTACGTCTACTCTAGATTAGATTCAATGGTATGGGCGTGGAGATGTGAAATACTCGAATACTCGGTAGGGTTGGCGGGGTTCGGTTTGACAACTTTCAAGCCATTGTAGTCCTCAATTATATTTTCTAAAGGTATACATTCAGTAAGGGGCAGCACCCTCCTAGTCATTATTGGATAATTTCTTTTTTCTTGTTTTTGATTCAAACCTTTGAATTAATTCTTTCTTGATTATATAGGGAAGTGTCTTGCGCACTTCATGATGTTTAATTATTTGTTTCCATTCTTTTATGCTTGGACATTATTCTTATAAGAGGAACTCATTTCGTGTTTTGTGGTGTGGTCTCACATGTTTATGTGTTACACTTTTATTTGGAGTTTACTAATACCAAACTTATTGTCTGACCCGAGTTGTTTGTTTTCCTTGAACTCTCGGATACTCATTTCTATTTGAGTAGTCCGGGAGTGACAGGTTTCTTTAGGCTCTTTTGAAGATGATGGATGAGCAAAGAGGCTCTTTATCTATCTATCTATTTATTTATGCTGTTACGAGATGTTTGTTAACGTATATGTATTTTATATCAGCAAGTGTAAAGGTAGGTTGTTATAACTGCGTAGGCTGATAGTAGTAGTACTTTTTTTTAACTCTGATAACTTCGAGTTAAGGAGCAACTTTATGAACTATCATATTGTCATTATATATTTAACCATTCCATTGTGAGTTTTTCTACTTTGCTTCTTTTATTTTACCCCATGATGTCTCGCCTTTCGGATGTTTGGGCTACGACGCACGAATACCATAATTGTATTAAGTGTCATTTTTTAGGGGTCCGAAAGTTGGGTCATTATGGTCTACACTATATTTTGAATCAGAAGGTGTATCTCGTAGCCTTGAAATCGAGACTATAATGGGTTTTCTTGCTACCTATTTAAAGTATGCATTTGAAAATAACTCTGTATAAAAAATTGTACGGGACTCGATATAGGAGAAATCTGAACTAGTATAAATTCCTTGGTGTCATTTTTCTAACTCTTACTCTACTTTGTTCCTTTTATTTTTATCTATGATTAAATCTATAACTAATTGTTAACATAGTTTCGTGTTGATAATTTATGATTTAATTTTAATCTTGAAATAAAATTAGAAAGATTTACATAAGTTAGTAAACACTAATCACCGCCCTCTAATGTGATATTCTGGAATTTCAAACCCAATTTAAAAATGATAATCTTTGTAATAAATTAAATTAAATTGATAGATTTGTTATTTTAAACAGTAACAATAAATGAATTGTAAATGTACATTGATTCTAATTAAAATTAATATATACATAAGGATAATGAATGTGTTAAAATCGTATTCATATCAAATTTGATTTTGAATTGAATTTGACATTTTAATTTGAATTTGAATTGTTAAATTAAAAGATTTAAAATAGGTTAATTATATTCTAAATTATACGTTGAGTTTAGAAGAGTATTTTCATGATTTTATTTAGGATATAACATTTGATTGATATTTATTTCTTTAAGAAGAATTGATTTTATATATATTAAAAATGGATTTAAAATAAGAAAATCAATTAGTAAAAAACATTTTAAATTTCTTTTTGCATGAGAAGTACACTTTTTTAAATTTAAATCATACTAATAAACATGTGTTAAGAAATTAGCAAGGGATAATGACAATTCAAAGATTTAATTTATTTTCTTTAAATTTTTATAAAACAAAACTATTTTTATAAAAACCCACTTCTTATGCTTCATCTAAATTTTCCTCATTCTAATTTTTCTAGAGTAAAGAAAAATTTACTCTTCCATTAACAAAATCTGAAGTTTCATCAAATCATTCAACTTTCAACCAAAATTAATCAAATTCAAACCTCACTTCAAAATCTAAAAACTGCAAAGCAAATTACAGAGGAAAATCTACATACAAGTGTACATTACAAATCTGCAAATCAAGGTCTCCTGAAGAATCAAATTTCTGAAAGAAAATTCAAAGTTCTTCCATTAAGTGCTGATTGATTTAAGGATTGAAGCAACACCATCAAGTTAAAGAACTGCAGTCCTTTCTTTTTCCAGAATTTTTAGTCACTGCTTAACAAATAAACAGGTAAGTAAATTTTAATTAGAAAATTTTAAATAAAGTAAAAATTGTGCATGTGAAACTTTTGAGCTAGTGTCTGATTTGCATGTGTGTGTGTATATATATATATATAGATGAAATCTTGGTGTTTTTATTTTTTTTTAAAACTGTGCATGTTAAAACTGTTGGATGCTTCTCTGTAAATTTCAGGGTACAGAGTAAAATTTAAATAAGAGCTTCAAATTTTATTTAATTAATCACTATAAAGCCTGAATTTCCAAATGCAGTAAGTTTTATTAAATATGAATTAAGATTTAAATTGTTATTTAAAAATAAATTGTTGAAAATCTGCTAAATCAAGAAGTTACAGTGGAAAATTTTAATATCATGATAAAATTAAGCATCAGATTTGGTTGATTCAATTTTGCATCCTAAATCTACTTTGTAAAACACGATTTTTAAGATAAAAATCAGAATTTTAAAATTAAGATTGAAGCAGTATTTTGATGATAACCTGAAATTGGTCTTTGAGCAAAATTAGGTGAACTGTGATGGTTTTAGGCTTTGAAATTTGGATTGAAGTTGTATTGATGATTAATAAACACGAGAAAAATGGTTGAAGTGTTAATCAATCAACGGAGGATTTGGAATTTAGGATTTTAGGGTTTTAGTTCTGTGATTGCTCGAACTCGAGAAATCCACGAATGTGAATTGTGGGATGGATCGAGTCGCGAGTGGTTTAGGGCGAGGCTGCGTCAGGGTCGTACGAGGTTGTGGTCGAAGTCTCGAGGCGAACGGTGGTCGGAAATCGTGGGTTGATGGGTTTTTCTGCTGATGCAGTTCTGGGTTTTAGGTTCGAGTCGTCTCGATTTTGATTTAGCTCGTGTAAGTGAGGATTGAGGGCCGGAGTTGTGTCGTTGGTCGAAGTGGAGTTTGCGCGAGGTATCGTGGATGGTGGCGACGGTGTCGGCGAGTTGTGCACGTGCACAGAGAAGTTGTCGTGCCTTTTGCAGTTGGGTTCGAGTGCGTGTGAGTTATTGCTCGAAGCAGCATTCGAGTGGGTTGGGGTGTGGCTCGTGTGTGTGCTCAGGAATGTTGCTGCTGTAGCTCGTGTAGGGGATTGGGAAGGAAAGCGTTCTTTCCAGTTTTTTTTTGTTTTGGGGTAAGTTGAATCTTAAACTAAGAAGTAGAGGGAAAAGAAATGGGGGTTTAGTTTGTGTTTAGCTTGAGTTTAGTCGAGTCAAACAAAGAGGGACAAGTGAAGTTTGAAGCTTTCAAACTAAAATTTTCAAATTGTTTTAAGTTTAAACTTTAAAAATTTATTTTAACTACTTTATAAAATGTTAAATATTTTTAATTCAAGTATTTCATATTATGTTAGTTGAAGTTTTAAATGATTTTACATTCTTTTAAATTTAACTTTTAAAAGGTAATTAGCTTTTAACAAATTGAAAATGTTTTAAATATGTAATAGTTTTTAATAATTAATGAAATTGTTTGTTTTTTGAAAATTAATTAAGTTTTGAAATTAAAGTTTACTTTAATTAATAAAATAATTAAGGTTAAAATTAATTAATAATTTTTAGATTAATTAATTTATTAAGACTTAATTAATTAATTATGGTTTAATAATTTGATATTTAGTGATTAAATTATATAATAATTAATAGATCATTAACTAAATAATTAATTAATTAAAGATTAATTAATAAGTGATTAGTAACTAATTAATTAAGTGATTAATGATTAATTAATTAGTAATTGAGAATTATTAATTAATTGATTAAGAGTTAATTAATAAAGTAATTAAACATTAATTAATTTACAATCAATAGTCAATTAATTAGTGGTTAAGGCTTAACTAATTTAAATAATTAAGGTTAATTAATTTATAATTAATTAAGTAATTAAGATAAATTAATTTAAAATTTGTAATTAATTAAGAAATTAATTAAGGTTATTAATTATAAATTAAGGGTTAATTAATAACCAATTAAGGAATGATTAATTTTAAATCAAGTTTTAATTAATTAATAATTATAGTAATCAATTAATAGTTAAATAAAGGATTATTAATTAATTTAAAGATTAATTAATTAATAATGAGGATAATTAAAAAGTGATAAATTAATTAAATGATTGTGATTAATTAATTAATGCTTGGTTAAGCAGGATTAAGTGATTAATTCTTAAGTAATTAATTAAATTTAAATTAATTAAATTAATTATAATATGAATTAAAGAAGTGCTTGCTTATGGATGATTGTTTGAATTGAATATTTGAATATGGTTGATGTCTGTTGAATGATAGTTGAGATATTCTATGATGAGATTTGTATTTATCTGAGTTGGATGATTGTTATTATCTGTGGATAATACTGTGTGGATTCAATGTTTAGAATTGAATTGAATTGTTTATATATTTAAACAACTTGGCCTTTAAGGCACGTTTGGATTTCGATGAGACCGGGATCGGGAATCAAATTTGATTTTCCGAAAACCACATCGATCCAAGTTAAACATTAGGTCGTGACATCTCAAGTGAGGATCGAGATGGAGTTTTAGAGTGCAAGGGTTATTATCGTTAACTCTGAGGGTGATTCCAAAATGAGTGTAACGAAATAATGCCTTCGGTTTCGTTCGAAGCAGAACGAACTTGTATGGATTGAATGCTTTCAGAACATCGTCAGGTGGACGATGAGCATTCTAATAGATGTGTTCTCTAAAGGTAATCGTAGCCTCAAGCCTCATCAACCGAGAATGGCTAAAACAGGGGAGGTGCAGCAAGGCTTCGTGGGTAGCCCCCACTTGAGAGTGAGATTTAACCCTGTCTAGAAGTCCCTTATTATTTCGGCTGTGTGGGCAGTTGTTGGCCACAACTGCGGGGTTGTCTTGTTCGGAGCTGTCCAATAAGGGATGGTTCCGGCCTTGTGTTGCAGGGGAGTTAGGGTGGCTCCTCGGTACGGTGATCTAGGCCTCGTACTGTGACGGGCGGTACCCCAGTAGCCATGCCATTGTATGGAATCCAATCTCTAATAAGTGCCTGTACGGTTTTGATTGTGCCCAACTATGTTGGAACGTGAGATGTAAGCATTCCAGCTATTTTTGTATTTTATTTTGAAAACCCTAAACCCTATTATAATATCATTGAATTTCTTATCAAATGTTTTGGTTAGCGTAAGGTAAAAACTTACTCGTGTTTATTTGTGGGAAGTCTTACGTGATACCTTTTGTTTTCATAATGATTTTTAAAGTTAAACGACTTTAACTGATTTACTCACACCAGACCCATGTCTAACCCGGAGTTTATTTTGTTTTTATAAACTCTTGGGTACTCAAATTTTTATGAGTAGTCAAGTGATTAGGTTGGGATTAGCAAAAGTTTTGGAAGCAGGAGCTGGAGACCAGGCGTACTTATCTATCTCTATTCGCTGTAGTGACTTTTGATGTTGTATTTTGGGTTGTGTGGTTTGGGAAACTCTTATGAATGTCCAATGTAATAAAGTCTTATTATTTTGTGTACTCTGATATGTAAAACTATGTAATGGATATGTGTAATATTATATTTTGTTCGTTTCCGCAGTGAGATTCTGATGATTGTTGTTCTTTTCTTTCTATCTTTTCTATTTCTATCTCTTTTTTTTCTTATTGATGATACGTCTTTCTGGGTATTGAAAGACTGGTCATCACAGTTGGTATCAGAGCATAGGTTGAGAAACACCTATGCTATGGAATAGAATCTATCTTGAGAGTGCATATTTTTAATTTTCTTATATAACTATATCCCTATCTAAAACTGGTTGGGTTACCTGTTCAGGTAGCCAGTATGAGTTCAAGAGGCCGAAGGGGAAGAGTTGTTGGAAGTACATCAACCAGTAATAGGAAAGAGCAGCCTGATAATGAGACTGTTAATCCAGTTACGTCTCCAGTCAGTTTTGCTGCAATATGCAAGGACTTCGTTCATCTTGGAGGAAAACCATTTCAAGGATCAGAAACTATAATAGAGTCCCAAGCATGGCTTCGCTTGTGTGAGAAGATCTTTAAGAGCATGAGGTTATCGGATGAGCAGAAGAGAATAATGGCTTCATGGCAATTACAAGGAGGAGCCGCAGTCTGGTGGAATTCAGTGACTGCTAATGTCTCGGAAGATGATATGTCTTGGGAAGAGTTTAAGAAGATGTTTGAGGAGAAGTTTATGCCTGCTGCAGGAAGAACTCGTCTTTATCAGGATTTTCTGAATCTGAAACAAGGAAACCTGTCTATAGCTGAATACGAGACTAAATTCAACGAGTTATCTTGCTATGGTCCAGGACTTATAGACACCCCTCTTAAGAAGAACGAGATGTTTGTCCAAAGGTTGAGGCCTGAGTATCATGAAAGAATGACTGCACATTTGAAAGGGTCTTTTGTGGAGCTTATTGACATGGCGTTAAGATATGAAGACTTGATGAACAAAAGATCTGAGGCGCGAGTTGCTGCATCATGAAGAAATTCTTCCAACCCTAATAAAAGAAAATTCAATCCTAATTGGAAGAAGCAAAACAAGAAAAAGTCTAGAAACAACAATGGACCCCGAAAATGCTATAATTGTAATCAAGTGGGACATTTGGCAAATCACTGTCCTCAAGAAAGAAAGCAACAGCAGCAGCGACAGCATTATAGTGGACCAGGTTCAGCCTTAGTTTAGAAGTCTCTTTGCTTTAACTGCCACCAACCGGGACACTTGATTAAAGATTGCATGCTCCTTCATAAAGTCCAATAGAACAAAGTATTTGCTTTAGAATGTGCACCATCAAACTCGTCTAAGGGCAAAGGAGTTTTAGAAGGTACCTTACTTTTAAATGGAAAATATATTAAAGTCTTATTTGATTCTGGTGCTTCTTTAAGTTTTATTTCTCTGGAAACTGTGGAGAATTTCTTTCTTACTCCTAGTATCGTAGACAATCCCATCTGTGTATCTAATCCAATAGGAGGGGTAACCAAGTTAGATAGGATCTGTAAGGATTTGAGAATGTCCTATCTATCCCATAGTTTTTCCTGTGACCCTTATGTATTGGATTTTAAAGATTTTGACCTTATATTGGGAATGGATTGGCTTGACAAATATAAGGCTGTTTTGAATTGTGATGAGAGAACAGTTTCGTTGGAAACTGATCTAGGTAGGATTGCCAGAGTAGTGTGAGATAACTCTGGAATTCACTTGAGTAGTCTTTTACATGGAGTTGAGACTTCTCAAGAGGAGAATGAAGATATTGAAGTAGTCCGGGATTTCTCTGATGTATTTGAGGAAGTTAAGTGTTTGCCTTCGCACCGAGAAATAGAGTTTCGTACAGATTTGGTTCCTGGAGTAGTACCCGTAATTCAACCTAGTAGGAGGATGGCTCCAAGGGAGAGGGAAGAACTAGTGAAACAAACTCAAGATCTGTTGGAGAAGGGTTTGATTAGACCAAGTTTTTCTTGCTGGGGTTCGGCTGCAGTATTTGTCACCAAGTCGGATGGGTCGCTAAGGTTCTGTGTAGACTATCGTGAATTGAACATAGTGACCATTCGAAATAAGTATCCACTTCCTCGTATTGATGATCTCTTCGACCAGCTTCATGGAGCTTCAGTCTTTTCTCAATTGGATCTAGCATCAGGTTTCCATCATTTAAGGGTAGCTGAAGACAGTATTCCCTTAACTGCATTTAGGGGACCTAATTGTTTCTATGAGTGGTTGGTTATGCCTTTCGGGTTAACCAATGCTCCTGCCTACTTTGTAGATCTGATGAATCGAGTCTTTAGAGATGTTTTGAATAAGTTTGTTTTGGTGTTCATCGATGATATCTTGGTTTATTCTAAGTCGGAAGAAGAGCACAAGCAGCACTTGAGAATAGTTTTGGAAACTCTGAGAAGGCACGTTCTGAAGGCGAAGTTCTCTGAGTGCCATTTTTGGAAATCAGAAGTAAAAATTTTGGGGCACATTGTTTCTGGTGAGGGAATCTCTGTAAATCCAGCTAAAGTTGAGACTATTTTGGAGTGGAAGCAGCCTCGGACACCAACTGAAGTCCGCAGTTTTCTGGGATTGGCCAGTTACTACAGGAAGTTTATTAAGGATTATTCCAAGATCTCTTCTCACCTAAAAAAGCTGACAAGGAAGGGAGCTAAATTCAAGTGGACACCGGAATGTGAGGAAGCTTTTCAGAATCTAAAGGCAAGGTTGACAAGTGCTCCTGTTTTGGCTATTCCAGATGGGAAGAGCAAGTTTAAAGTTTATACTGATGCATGTATTGTTGGATTGGGAGCTGTGCTTATGTAAAATGGTAGGGTAATTGTGTATGCGAGTCGGCAATTGAAGCCACATGAGAGGAACTACGCTACGAACGATCTATAGCTGTTGGCTATTGTTTTTGCTTTAGAGATCTGGAGGCACTAACTTTTAGGAGAAAAGTTTGAGTTATTCACGGATCACAAACCGTCGAAATATCTTTTCTCTCAGAAAGATCTTAATCTAAGACAGCAGCGATGGGTCGAATTCTTGGCATCGTATGATTTGGATATTCTGTATACCTCGGGAAAGGCGAACGTTGTGGCAGACGCACTTAGCAGAAATGCGGTTCTTTCTCTTTTGGAAGATGTTCCGTCTCTCCAGGAAAGAATAATAAGCAAGAAAATGAAGGATAGGTCTTTTGAAGAATTGATTCTTGGAACTAAGGATGGTCGATATTCGGATTTCAAGATAGACAATCAAGGGGCATTGAGGATTAATGGTCGATTGTGTGTACCTGATATAGATGGATTGAGACACGAAGTCTTATCAGAAAGTCATCGCTCCCGACTAAGTATTCATCCAGTAGTCTCGAAGATGTATAAAGATATGAGAAGGGCTTTTTGGTAGCGAGTATGAAGAGAGATGTAGCTAGATTCGTTAATAGTTGTGCTATCTGCCAGCAAATTAAAGGAGATCAGCAGAAGCCAGCCGGTTTGTTACAACCTTTGGAGATCCCGATGTGGAAGTGGGAGATGATTTCGATGGACTTCGTCGACGGTTTTCCTAGAACAAAGAAGGGAAATGAAGGAATATGGGTGATTGTTGATCGTCTAACCAAGAGCGCCCATTTTATACCTGTTAAGGCAACCCGTACCGCTTTTCTGGCAGAAATTTTCTTAAGAGAGATAGTCAGATTGCATGGCGTTCCGGTCAGTATTGTAAGTGATCGAGATCCTATCTTCACCAGCAAATTCTGGGAGGCATTGCCATCAACTTTGGGAACAAGTTTGAGATTGAGTACAGCATATCATCCCCAAATAGATGGGCAGACGGAGAGGCTTAATCGAATTCTAGAAGATATGTTGAGAGCCTATGTATTGGATTTTGGTGGATCGTGGGAGGACCATCTACATCTAATGGAATTCTCCTATAATAACAGTTACCAAGCAAGTATCAAGATGGCTCCTTATGAAGCACTGTATGGAAGGCCGTGTAGATCCCCGGCCGGTTGGATAGAGTCGAAAGACCGTATTGCTCTTGGAGCAGATCTGATTTGTGAAGCATCTGCTAAAGTCGAGCTTATCAAGAAAAGGATGAGAGATGCTCAGGATCGCAAAAGAAATATGCAGATAAAAGACGAAGGCAATTGGAGTTCGAGATTGGTGATTTGGTCTTTGTCAAAGTTTCCCCTATTAAAGGAGCAGTAAGATTTGGGAAGACAGGGAAACTCGCTCCGAGATATATTGGTCCGTTCCGAGTACTCGAGAGGATTGGTGTCGTAGCATACAGGATTGAATTGCCAGTCCGGATGGCTGGAATTCACAATGTTTTCCACGTATCTCATCTACGGAAATATGTGCACGATCCATCTCTTATTGTGGAGCCAGCTGTGCAGGAAGACTTAGAGGTCGAGCCGGACTTATCAGTTGTCAGACATCCTGTTCGAATTGTTGATCGAGATGAGAGGCAACTCAAAATCAAGATAGTGAAGCTCGTTAAAGTCCAGTGGAGTGAGGATCCCAGAGATCGTACCTGGGAGACTCTGGATAGTTTTAGGAAGGCTTATCCGAATATATGTCCGGATAGCTAGTTGTGTTTGTATTAGATGTATCATTGTTTGGATGTTTTGTTTGTTGATTTCTTATGTATGGATGATATGTATGTTTGAAGTGTTGAATGAAATGAATTTTTGGATTAACTTTTGTTTTAATTTCGGGGACGAAATTCTTTTAAGAGGGGGGAATGTGATATTCCGAAATTTCAAACCCAATTTAAAAATGATAATCTTTGTAATAAATTAAATTAAATTGATAGATTTATTATTTTAAACAATAACGATAAATGAATGGTAAATGCACATTGATTCTAATTAAAATTAATATATACATAAGGATAATGAATGTGTTAAAATCGTATTCATATCAAATTTGATTTTGAATTGAACTTGAAATTTTAATTTGAATTTGAATTGTTAAATTAAAAGATTTAAAATAGGTTAATTATATTCTAAATTATACTTTGAGTTTAGAAGAGTATTTTCATGATTTTATTTAGGACATAACATTTGATTTATATTTATTTCTTTAAGAAGAATTGATTTTATATGAATTAAAAATGGATTTAAAATAAGAAAATCAATTAGTAAAAAACATTTTAAATTTCTTTTTGCATGAGAAGTACACTTGTTTAAATTTAAATCATACTAATAAACATGTGTTAAGAAATTAGCAAGGGATAATGACAAGTGTCAAAGATTTAATTTATTTTCTTTAAATTTTTATAAAACAAAACTATTTTTATAAAAACCCACTTCTTATGCTTCATCTAAATTTTCCTCATTCTAATTTTTTACTCTTCCATTAACAAAATCTGAAGTTTCATCAAATCTTTCAACTTTCAACCAAAATTAATCAAATTCAAACCTCACTTCAAAATCTAAAAACTGCAAAGCAAATTACAGAGGAAAATCGGCATACAAGTGTACATTAAAAATCTGCAAATCAAGGTTTCCAGAAGAATCAAATTTATGAAAGAAAATTCAAAGTTCTTCCATTAAGTGCTGATTGATTTAAGGATTGAAGCAACACCATCAAGTTAAAGAACTGCAGTCCTTTCTTTTTCTAGAATTTTTGGTCACTGCTTAACAAACAAACAGGTGAGTAAATTTTAATTAGAAAAATTTAAATAAAGTAAAAATTGTGCATGTGAAACTTTTGAGCTAGTGTCTGATTTTCATGTGTATATATATAGATGAAATCTTGGTGTTTTTATTTTTTTTAAAAACTGTGCATGCTAAAACTGTTGGATGCTTCTCTGTAAATTTCAGGGTACAGAGTAAAATTTAAACAAGAGCTTCAAATTTTATTTAATAAGTCACTATAAAGCCTGAATTTCCAAATGCAGTAAGTTTTATTAAATATGAATTAAGATTTAAATTGTTATTTAAAAAGAAATTGTTGAAAATCTACTAAATCAAGAAGTTACAGTGGAAAATTTTAATACCATGATAAAAGTAAGCATCGGATTTGGTTGATTCAATTTTGCATCCTGAATCTACTTTGTAAAACACGACTTTTAAGATAAAAATCAGAATTTTAAAATTGAGACTGAAGCAGTATTTTGATGATAACCTGAAATTGGTCTTTGAGCAAAATCAGGTGAACTGTGATGGTTTTAGGCTTTGAAATTTGGATTAAAGTTGTATTGATGATTAATAAACACGAGAAAAATGGTTGAAGTGTTAATCAATCAACAGAGAATTTGGAATTTAGGATTTTAGGTTTTAGTTCTGTGATTGTTCGAACTCGAGAAATTCGCGAATGTGAATTGTGGGATGGATCGAGTCGCGAGTGGTTTGGAGCGAGGCTGCGTCTGGGTCGTACGAGGTTGTGGTCGAAGTCTCAAGGCGAACGGTGGTCGGCAATCGTGGGTTGATGGGTTTTTGTGCTGAAGCAGTTCTGGGTTTTGGGTTCGAGTCGTCTCGATTTTGATTTACCTCGTATAAGTGAGGATTGAGGGCCGGAGTTGTGTCGTTGGTCGAAGTGGAGTTTGCGCGGGGTATCGTGGATGGTGCCGACGGCGTCGGCGAGTTGTGCACGTGCACAGAGAAGTTGTCGTGCCTTTTGCAGTTGGGTTCGAGTGCGTGTGAGTTATTGCTCGAAGTAGCATTCGAGTGGGTTGGGGTGTGGCTCGTGTGTGTGCCCGGGAATGTTACTGTTGTAGCTCGTGTAGGGGATTGGGAAGGAATGTGTTCTTTCTAGTTTTTTTTTTTGTTTTGGGGTTAGTTGAATCTTAAACTAAGAAGTAGAGGGAAAAGAAATGGGGGTTTAGTTTGTGTTTAGCTTGAGTTTAGTCGAGTCAAACAAAGAGGGACAAGTAAAGTTTGAAGCTTTCAAACGTAAATTTTCAAATTGTTTTAAGTTTAAACTTTAAAAAAATTATTTTAACTACTTTATGAAATGTTAAATATTTTTAATTCATGTATTTCATATTATGTAAGTTGAAGTTTTAAATGATTTTACATTCTTTTTAATTTAACTTTTAAAAGGTAATTAGCTTTTAACAAATTGAAAATGTTTTAAATATGTAATAGTTTTTAATAATTAATGAAATTGTTTGGTTTTTGAAAATTAATTAAGTTTTGAAATTAAAGTTTACTTTAATTAATAAATTAATTAAGGTTAAAATTAATTAATAATTTTTAGATTAATTAATTTATTAAGACTTAATTAATTAATTATGGTTTAATAATTTGATATTTAGGGATTAAATTATATGATAATTAATAGATCACTAACTAAATAATTAATTAATTAAAGATTAATTAATAAGTGATTAGTAACTAATTAATTAAGTGATTAATTATTAATTAATTAGTGATTGAGAATTATTAATTAATTGATTAAGAGTTAATTAATAAAGTAATTAAACATTAATTAATTTACAATCAATAGTTAATTAATTAGTGGTTAAGGCTTAATTAATTTAAATAATTAAGGTTAATTAATTTATAATTAATTAAGTAATTAAGATAAATTAATTTAAAATTTGTAATTAATTAAGAAATTAATTAAGGTCATTAATTATAAATTAAGGGTTAATTAATAACCAATTAAGGAATGATTAATTTTAAATCAAGTTTTAATTAATTAATAATTATAGTAATTAATTAATAGTTAAATAAAGGATTATTAATTAATTTAAAGATTAATTAATTAATAGTGAGGATAATTAAAAAGTGATTAATTAATTAATTAATTATGATTAATTAATTAATGCTTGGTTAAGCAGAATTAAGTGATTAATTCTTAAGTAATTAATTAAATTTAAATTAATTAAATTAATTATAATATGAATTAAAGAAGTGCTTTCTTATGGATGATTGTTTGAATTGAATATCTGAATATGGTTGATGTCTGTTAAATGATAGTTGAGATATTCTATGATGAGATTTGTATATATCTGAGTTGGATGATTGTTATTATCTGTAGATAATGTTGTGTGGATTCAATGTTTAGAATTGAATTGAATTAAATTGTTTATATATTTAAGCAACTTGGCCTTTAAGACACGTTTGGATTTCGATGAGACCGGGATCGGGAATCAAATTTGATTTTCCAAAAACCACATCGATCCAAGTTAAACGTTAGGTCGTGACATCTCAAGTGAGGATCGAGATGGAGTTTTAGAGTGCAAGGGTTATTATCGTTAACTCTGAGGGTGATTCCAAAATGAGTGTAACGAAATAATGCCTTCGGTTTCGTTCGAACCTGTAACGAACTTGTATGGATTGAATGCTTTCAGAACATCATCAGGTGGACGATGAGCATTCTAAGAGATGTGTTCTCTAAAGGTAATTGTAGCCTCAAGCCTCATCAACCGGGAATGGCTAAAACAGGGAAGGTGCAGCAAGGCTTCGTGGGTAGCCCCCACTTGAGAGTGAGATTTACCCCTATCTAGAAGTCCCTTATTATTTCGGCTGTGTGGGCAGTTGTTGGACACAACTGCGGGGTTGTCTTGTTCGGAGCTGTCCAGTAAGGGATGCTTCCAGCCTTGTGTTGCAGGGGAGTTAGGGTGGATTCTCGGTACGGTGATCTAGGTCCCGTACTGTGACGGGCGGGACCCCAGTAGCCCTTCCATTTTATGGAATCCAATCTCTAATAAGTGCCTGTACCGTTTTGATTGTGCCCAACTATGTTCGAACGTGAGATGTAAGCATTCCAGCTATTTCTATATTTTATTTTGAAAACCCTAGACCCTATTATAATATCACTGGATTTCCTATCAAATATTTTGGTTAGCGTAAGGTAAAAACTTACCCGTATTTATTTGTGGGAAGTCTTACGTGATACCTTTTGTTTTCAAAATAATTTTTAAAGTTAAACGACTTTAACTGATTTACTCACACCAGACCCATGTCTGACCCGGAGTTTATTTTGTTTTTCATAAACTCTTGGGTACTCAAATTTTTATGAGTAGCCAAGTGATTAGGTTGGGATTAGCAAATGTTTTGGAAGCAGGAGCTGGAGACCAGGCGTGCTTATCTATCTCTATTCGCTGTAGTGACTTTTGATGTTGTATTTTGGGTTGTGTGGTTTGGGAAACTCTTATGAATGTCCAATGTAATGAAGTCTTATTATTTTGTGTACTCTGATATGTAAAACTATGTAATGGATATGTGTAATATTATATTTTGTTCGTTTCCGCCGTGAGATTCTGATGATTGTTCTTCTTTTCTTTCTATCTTTTCTATTTCTATCTCTTTTTTTTCTTATTGATGATACGTCTTTCTGGGTATTGAAAGACTGGTCGTCACAGTTTGTATCAGAGCATAGGTAGAGAAACACCTAGGCACTGGAATAGTATCTATCTTGAGAGTGCGTATTTGTAATTTTCCTAAATAACTATATCCCTATCTAAAACTGGTTGGGTTACCTATTCAGGTAGCCAGTATGAGTTCAAGAGGCCGAAGGGGAAGAGTTGTTGGAAGCACATCAACCAGTAATAGGAGAGAGCAGCCCGATAATGAGACTGTTAATCCAGTTACGTCTCCAGTCAGTTTTGCTGCATTATGCAAGGACTTCGTTCATCTTGGAGGAAAACCATTTCAAGGATCAAAAACTATAATAGAGGCCCAAGCATGGCTTCGCTCCTGTGAGAAGATCTTTAAGATTATGAGGTTATCGGATGAGCAGAAGAGAATAATGGCTTCATGGCAATTAAAAGGTGGAGCCGCAGTCTGGTGGAATTCAGTGACTACTAATGTCTCGGAAGATGATATGTCTTGGGAAGAGTTTAAAAAGATGTTTGAGGAGAAGTTTGTTCCTGCTGCAGGTAGAACTCGTCTTTATCAGGATTTTCTGAATCTGAAACAAGGAAACCTGTCTATAGCTGAATACGAGACTAAATTCAACGAGTTATCTTGATATGGTCCAGGACTTATAGACACCCCTCTTAAGAGGAACGAGATTTTTGTCAAAGGGTTGAGGCCTGGGTATCATGAAAGAATGACTGCACATTTGAAAGGGTCTTTTGTGGAGCTTATTGACATGGCGTTAAGATATGAAGACTTGATGAACAAAAGATCTGAGGCGCGAGTTGCTGCATCAGGAGGAAATTATTCCAACCCTAATAAAAGAAAATTCAATCCTAATTGGAAGAAGCCAAACAAGAAAAAGTATGGAAACAACAATTGACCCCGAAAATGCTATAATTGTAATCAAGTGGGACATTTGGCAAATCACTGTCCTCAAGAAAGAAAGCAACAACAGCAGCGACAGCATTATAGTGGACCAGGTTCAGCCTTAGTTCAGAAGTATCTTTGCTTTAACTGCCACCAACCGGGACACATGACTAAAGATTGTCCGCTCCTTCATAAAGTCCAACAGAACAAAGTATTTGCTTTAGAAGGCGCACCATCAAACTCGTCTAAGGGCAAAGGAGTTTTAGAAGGTAACTTACTTTTAAATGGAAAATATATTAAAGTCTTGTTTGATTCTGGTGCTTCTTTAAGTTTTATTTCTCTGGAAACTGTAGAGAATTTCTTTCTTACCCCTAGTATCGTAGACAATCCCATCTGTGTATCTAATCCAATTGGAGGGGTAACCCAGTTTGATAGGGTCTGTAAGGATTTGAGAATCCCCTATCTATCCCATAGTTTTTCCTGTGACCCTTATGTATTGGATTTTAAAGGTTTTGACCTTATATTGGGAATGGATTGGCTTTACAAATATAAGGCTGTTTTAAATTGCGATGAGAGAACAGTTTCGTTGGAAACTGATCTAGGTAGGCTTGCCAGAGTAATGTGTGATAACTCTAGAATTCACTTGAGTAGTCTTTTACATGGAGTTGAGACTTCTCAAGAGGAGAATGAAGATATTGAAGTAGTCCAGGATTTCTCCGACGTATTTGAGGAAGTTACGTGTTTGCCTCCGCACTGAGAAATAGAGTTTCGTATAGATTTGGTTCCTGGAGCAGTACCCGTAATTCAACCTAGTAGGAGGATGGCTCCAAGGGAGAGGGAAGAACTAGTGAAACAAACTCAAGATCTGTTGGAGAAGGGTTTGCTTAGACCAAGTTTTTCTTGCTGGGGTTCGGCTGCAGTATTTGTCACCAAGTCGGATGGGTCGCTAAAGTTCTGTGTAGACTATCGTGAATTGAACAAAGTGACCATTCGAAATAAGTATCCACTTCCTCGTATTGATGATCTCTTCGACCAGCTTCATGGAGCTTCAGTCTTTTCTCAATTGGATCTAGCATCAGGTTTCCATCAGTTAATGGTAGCTGAAGACAGTATTCCCTTAACTGCATTTAGGGGACCTAATTGTTTCTATGAGTGGTTGGTTATGCCTTTCGGGTTAACCAACGCTCCTGCCTACTTTGTAGATCTGATGAATCGAGTCTTTAGAGAAGTTTTGAATAAGTTTGTTTTGGTGTTCATTGATGATATCTTGGTTTATTCTAAGTCGGAAGAAGAGCACAAGTAGCACTTGAGAATAGTTTTGAAAACTCTGAGAAGGCACGTTCTAAAGGCGAAGTTCTCTAAGTGCCATTTTTGGAAATCAAAAGTAAAATTTTTAGGGCACATTGTTTCAGGTGAGGGAATCTCTGTAGATCCAGCTAAAGTTGAGACTATTTTGGAGTGGAAGCAGCCTCGGACACCAACTGAAGTCCACAGTTTTCTGGGATGGGCCAGTTACTACAGGAAGTTTATTAAGGATTATTCCAAGATCTCTTCTCACCTGACAAAGCTGACAAGGAAGGGAGCTAAATTCAAGTGGACACCGGAACGTGAGGAAGCTTTTCAGAATCTGAAGGCAAGGTTGACAAGTGCTCCTGTTTTGGCTATTCCAGATGGGAAGAGCAAGTTTGAAGTGTATAGTGATGCCTGTATTTTTGGATTGGGAGCTGTGCTTATGCAAAATGGTAGGGTAATTGCATATGCGAGTCAGCAATTGAAGCCACATGAGAGGAACTACGCTACGCACGATCTAGAGCTGTTGGCTATTGTTCTTGCTTTAAAGATCTGGAGGCAGTATCTTTTAGGAGAAAAGTTTGAGTTATTCATGGATCACAAACCGTTGAAATATCTTTTCTCTCAGAAAGATCTTAATCTAAGACAGCAGCGATGGGTCAAATTCTTGGCATCGTATGATTTGGATATTCTGTATACCCCGAGAAAGGCGAACGTTGTGGCAGACGCACTTAGCAGAAATGCGGTTCTTTCTCTTTTGGAAGTTGTTCTGTCTCTCTTGGAAAGAATAATTAGCAAGCAAATGGAGGATAGGTCTTTTGAAGAATTGATTCCTGGAACTAAGGATGGTCGATATTCGGATTTCAAGGTAGACAATCACGGGGCATTGAGGATTAATGGTCGATTGTGTGTACCTGATATAGATGGATTGAGACACGAAGTCTTATCAGAAAGTCATCGCTCCCGACTAAGTATTCATCCAGGAGTCTCGAAGATGTATGAAGATATGAGAAGGGTTTTTTGGTGGCGAGTATGAAGAGAGATGTAGCTAGATTCGTTAATAGTTGTGCTATCTGCCAGCAAGTTAAAGGAGATCAGCAGAAACCAGCCGGTTTGTTACAACCTTTGGAGATCCCGATGTGGAAGTGGGAGATGATTTCGATGGACTTCGTTCGACGGTTTGCCTAGAACAAAGAAGGGAAATGAAGGAATATGGGTGATTGTTGATCGTCTAACCAAGAGCGCCCATTTTATACCTATTAAGGCAACCCGTACTGCAGCTGCTCTGGCAGAAATTTTCTTGAGAGAGATAGTCAGATTGCATGGCGTTCTGGTCAGTATTGTGAGTGATCGAGATCCTATCTTCACCAGCAAATTCTGGAAGGCATTGCAATCAACTTTAGGAACAAGTTTGAGATTGAGTACAGCATATCATCCCCAAACAGATGGGCAGACGGAGAGGCTTAATCGAATTCTGGAAGATATGCTGAGAGCCTGTGTATTGGATTTTGGTGGATCGTGGGAGGACCATCTACATCTAGTGGAATTCTCTTATAATAACAGTTACCAAGCAAGTATCAAGATGGCTCCTTATGAAGCACTGTATGGAAGGCCGTGTAGATCCCCAGCCTGTTGGATAGAGTCGAAAGACCGTATTGTGCTTGGACCAGATCTGATTCGTGAAGCATCTGCTAAAGTCGAGCTTATCAAGAAAAGGACGAGAGCTGCTCAGGATCGTCAAAAGAAATATGCAGATAAAAGACGAAGACAATTGGAGTTCGAGATTGGTGATTTAGTCTTTGTCGAAGTTTCCCTTATTAAAGGAGCAGTAAGATTTGGGAAGACAGGGAAACTCGCTCCGAGATATATTGGTCTGTTTCGAGCACTCGAGAGGATTGGTGCCGTAGCATACAGGATTGAATTGCAGTCCGGATGGCTGGAATTCACAATGTTTTCCACGTATCTCATCTACGGAAATATGTGCATGATCCATCTCTTATTGTGGAACGAGCTGTGCAGGAAGACTTAGAGGTTGAGCCGTACTTATCAGTTGTTAGACATCCTGTTCGAATTGTTGATCGAGACGAGAGGAAACACAGAAGCAAGATAGTGAAGCTCGTTAAAGTCCAGTGGAGTGAGGATCCCAGAGATTCTACCTGGGAGACTCTGGATAGTTTTAGGAAGGCTTATCCGGATATGTGTCCGGATAGCTAGTGGTGTTTGTATTAGATGTATCGTTGTTTGGATGTTTTGTTTGTTGATTTCTTATGTATGGATGATATGTATGTTTGAAGTGTTGAATGAAATGAATTTTTGGATTAACTTTTGTTCAAATTTCGGGGACGAAATTCTTTCAAGAGGGGAGGAATGTGATATTCCGGAAGTTAAAACCCAATTTAAAAATGATAATCTTTGTAATAAATTAAATTAAATTGATAGATTTGTTATTTTAAACAATAACAATAAATGAATTGTAAATGTACATTGATTCAAAATAAAATTAATATATACATAAGGATAATGAATGTGTTAAAATCATATTCATATCAAATTTGATTTTGAATTGAATTTGAAATTTTAATTTGAATTTGATTTGTTAAATTAAAAGATTTAAATTATATAAATTATATTCTAAATTATACTTTGAGTTTATAAGAGTATTTTCATGATTTTATTTAGGATATAACATTTGATTTATATTTATTTCTTTAAGAAGAATTGATTTTATATGAATTAGAAATGGATTTAAAATAAGAAAATCAATTAGTAAAAAACATTTTAAATTTCTTTTTGCATGAGAAGTACACTTGTTTAGATTTAAATCATACTAATAAACATGTGTTAAGAAATTAGCAAGGGATAATGATAAGTGTCAAAGATTTAATTTATTTTCTTTAAATTTTTATGAAACAAAACTATTTTTATAAAAACCCACTTCTTATGCTTCATCTAAATTTTCCTCATTCTAATTTTTCTAAAGCAAAGAAAAATTTACTCTTCCATTAACAAAATCTGAAGTTTCATCAAATCTTTCAACTTTCAACCAAAATTAATCAAATTCAAACCTCACTTCAAAATCCAGAAACTGCAAAGCAAATTACAGAGGAAAATCTGCATACAAGTGTACATTAAAAATATGCAAATCAAGGTTTCCTGAAGAATAAAATTTCTGAAAGAAAATTCAAAGTTCTTCCATTAAGTGCTGATTGATTTAAGGATCGAAGCAACACCATCAAGTTAAAGAACTGCAGTCCTTTCTTGTTTCAGAATTTTTAGTCACTGCTTAACAAATAAACAGGTAAGTAAATTTTAATTAGAAAAATTTAAATAAAGTAAAAATTGTGCATGTGAAACTTTTGAGCTAGTGTCTGATTTGCATGTGTGTGTATATATATATATATAGATGAAATCTTGGTGTTTTTATTTTTTTTAAAAACTGTGCATGTTAAATCTGTTGGATGCTTCTCTGTAAATTTCAGGGTATAGAGTAAAATTTAAACAAGAGCTTCAAATTTTATTTAATAAATCACTATAAAGCCTGCATTTCCAAATGCAGTAAGTTTTATTAAATATGAATTAAGATTTAAATTGTTATTTAAAAAGAAATTGTTGAAAATCTGCTAAATCAAGAAGTTACAGTGGAAAATTTTAATACCATGATAAAATCAAGCATCAGATTTGGTTGATTCAATTTTGCATCCTGAATCTACTTTGTAAAACACGATTTTTAAGATAAAAATCAGAACTTTAAAATTAAGATTGAAGCAGTATTTTGATGATAACCTGAAATTGGTCTTTGAGCAAAATCAGGTGAACTGTGATGGTTTTAGGCTTTGAAATTTGGATTGAAGTTGTATTGATGATTAATAAACACGAGAAAAATGGTTAAAGTGTTAATCAATCAATGGAGGATTTGGAGTTTAGGATTTTAGGGTTTTAGTTCTGTGATTGTTTGAACTCGAGAAATCCGTGAATGTGAATTGTGGGATGGATCGAGTCGCGAGTGGTTTAGGGCGAGGCTGCGTCAGGGTCGTACGAGGTTGTGGTCGAAGTCTCGAGGCGAACGGTGGTCGGCAATCGTGGGTTGATGGGTTTTTCTGGTGATGCAGTTCTGGGTTCTGGGTTCTGGGTTCGAGTCGTCTCGATTTTGATTTAGCTCGTGTAAGTGAGGATTGAGGGCCGGAGTTGTGTCGTTGGTCGAAGTGGAGTTTACGCAAGGTATCGTGGATGGTGGCGACAGCGTAGGTGAGTTGTGCACGTGCACAAAGAAGTTGTCGTGCCTTTTGCAGTTGGGTTCGAGTGCGTGTGAGTTATTGCTCGAAGCAGCATTCGAGAGGGTTGGGGTGTGGCTCGTGTGTGTGCTCGGGAATGTTGCTGCTGTAGCTCGTGTAGGGGATTGGGAAGGAAAGTGTTCTTTCCAGTTTTTTTTTTTTTGGGTTAGTTGAATCTTAAACTAAGAAGTAGAGGGAAAAGAAATGGGGGTTTAGTTTGTGTTTAGCTTGAGTTTAGTCGAGTCAAACAAAGAGGGACAAGTGAAGTTTGAAGCTTTCAAACTTAAATTTTCAAATTGTTTTAAGTTTAAACTTTAAAAAATTTATTTTAACTACTTTATGAAATGTTAAATATTTTTAATTCAAGTATTTCATATTATGTTAGTTGAAGTTTTAAATGATTTTACATTCTTTTAAATTTAACTTTTAAAAGGTAATTAGCTTTTAACAAATTGAAAATGTTTTAAATATGTAATAGTTTTTAATAATTAATGAAATTGTTTGGTTTTTGAAAATTAATTAAGTTTTGAAATTAAAGTTTACTTTAATTAATAAATTAATTAAAGTTAAAATTAATTAATAATTTTTAGATTAATTAATTTATTAAGACTTAATTAATTAACTATGGTTTAATAATTTGATATTTAGGGATTAAATTATATAATAATTAATAGATCATTAACTAAATAATTAATTAATTAAAGATTAACTAATAAGTGATTAGTAACTAATTAATTAAGTGATTAATGATTAATTAATTAAGTAATTGAGAATTATTAATTAATTGATTAAGAGTTAATTAACAAAGTAATTAAACATTAATTAATTTACACTCAATAGTTAATTAATTAGTGGTTAAGGCTAAATTAATTTAAATAATTAAGGTTAATTAATTTATAATTAATTAAGTAATTAAGTTAAATTAATTTTAAATTTGTAATTAATTAGGGTTATTAATTATAAATTAGGGGTTAATTAATAACCAATTAAGGAATGATTAATTTTAAATCAAGTTTTAATTAATGAATAATTATAGTAATTAATTAATAGTTAAATAAAGGATTATTAATTAATTTAAAGATTAATTAATTAATAATGAGGATAATTAAAAAGTGATTAATTAATTAAATGATTATGATTAATTAATTAATGCTTGGTTAAGTAGGACTAAGTGATTAATTCTAAAGTAATTAATTTATTTTAAATTAATTAAATTAATCATAATATGAATTAAAGAAGTGCTTGCTTATGGATGATTGTTTGAATTGAATATCTGAATATAGTTGATGTCTGTTGAATGATAGTTGAGATATTCTATGATGAGATTTGTATATATCTGAGTTGGATGATTGTTATTATCTGTGGATAATGCTGTGTGGATTCAATGTTTAGAATTGAATTGAATTAAATTGTTTATATATTTAAACAACTTGGCCTTTAAGACACGTTTCGATTTCATGAGACCGGGATCGGGAATCAAATTTGATTTTTCGAAAACCAGATCGATCCAAGTTAAACGTTAGGTCGTGACATCTCAAGTGAGGATCGAGATGGAGTTTTAGAGTGCAAGGGTTATTATCGTTAACTCTGAGGGTGATTCCAAAATAAGTGTAACGAAATAATGCCTTCGGTTTCGTTCGAACCCAGAACGAACTTGTATGGATTGAATGCTTTCAGAACATCGTCAGGTGGACAATGAGCATTCTAAGAGATGTGTTCTCTAAAGGTAATCGTAGCCTCAAGACTATTCAACCGGGAATGGCTAAAACAGGGGAGGTGCAGCAAGGCTTCGTGGGTAGCCCCCACTTGAGAGTGAGATTTACCCCTATCTAGAAGTCCCTTATTATTTCGGCTGTGTGGGCAGTTATTAGCCACAACTGCGGGGTTGTCTTGTTCGGAGTTGTCCAGTAAGGGATGCTTCCGGCCTTGTGTTGCAGGAGAGTTAGGGTGGCTCCTCGGTACGGTGATCTAGGCCCCGTACTGTGACGGACGGTACCCCAGTAGCCCTGCCATTGTATGGAATCCAATATCTAATAAGCGCCTGTACGGTTTTGATTGTGCCCAACTATGTTGGAACGTGAGATGTAAGCATTCCAGCTATTTCTGTATTTTATTTTGAAAACCCTAGACCCTATTATAATATCACTGGATTTCCTATCAAATGTTTTGGTTAGCGTAAGGTAAAACTTACCCGTGTTTATTTATGGGAAGTCTTACGTGATACCTTTTGTTTTCAAAATGATTTTTAAAGTTAAACAACTTTAACTGATTTACTCACACCAGACCCATGTCTGACCCGGAACTTATTTTGTTTTTCATAAACTCTTGGGTGCTCAAATTTGTATGAGTAGCCAAGTGATTAGGTTGGGATTAGCAAATGTTTTGGAAGCAGGAGCTGGAGACCAGGCGTACTTATCTATCTCTATTCGCTGTAGTGACCTTTGATGTTGTATTTTGGGTTGTGTGGTTTGGGAAACTCTTATGAATGTCCAATGTAATGAAGTCTTTTTATTTTGTGTACTCTGATATGTAAAACTATGTAATGGATATGTGTAATATTATATTTTGTTCGTTTCCGCTGTGAGATTCTGATGATTGTTGTTCTTTTCTTTCCATCTTTTCTATTTCTATCTCTTTCTTTTCTTATTGATGATACACCTTTCTGGGTATTGAAAGGCTGGTCGTCACATCTAGTGTTAAATTTGCCTTAAGATCCATAATTTTGCAACTCACATAGTACACTCCCTAAAATTTGGAGAGCGTTACGTACTCTAGTCTCAACGTTAAAGGATGTATCGATATCCAACCTCAATACATCTATTAGTAACTTAGGCATTGGTTTGATGATGACAACTACAGGACATTATATGAAATATAAAATGTTTTATCAAGATATATATAGTATATTATACAGGATATTAGATAGGTGTTGATTATGAAGACTGTACAGTATCATGATACTGGTGTCAAGGGTAGATTTAAGATGCTGATATAAAGTTTTAAGAGTTCAAGAATGAAGACTCATAAGTATTAAAGAGTTTAAGATTTCAAGATATTTTAGATAAGTTATAGAGTCATAGAATTTATGCTGAAACCTTGATAGCACTTTTCTGATCTCCCTCACCTTCTCTAAATTTTTTTTTCAACTATCCCGATTTTCATAATAATCTTTTTAGATATTTCTCAAAATAATTTCTTAGCCTTTTATATTTACAACGATATTATATTAAGTTTTAAGTATTTTTAATATATTATATTTTTCTTTGGTATTCAAGTTTATATCTTCCTTATGTTTATTTTTGATATTTTTTTTTTTGATATTTACTTATAATTTATAATTATATTGACTTTATATTATTTACATTATACTGAGTACTCTTATTAAATCTTTCAGATTATTTTATAAAATTTTATTAAGTTTTAATATGACTAAAATATGTATAAACTATTTTCAGATGTATGTACAAAGTTTCAAAATATTTTTTTAAACTTAATAATTTCGAAACAATTTTTATTAAGTGATTTTTTCAAAATACCAAAGGATTTGTCAACATATCCTCTCCAAGTATGTCGACATATCGGCCGGGAATTTCAAAATTCAAATTTGAATGGAAGCATCATTTCGTTGTTTTCCTATATACACTAGACATCCAAACGAATTTTAATTAACTACTTTCTTATTTTTCTCTCCTTTTTCACTCTCTTGATTTCTAAATCAGTTTCTATCGAAACTTTGCTAAAATTCAACCATTACTAGTTTGATTCTCTTTCATATACATTCTGATTTCTCTCATCTCTCTCACGATCAAAGTACTATTCAAGAGTTATAGAATCAATTGTAATCAAGATCGAAGATATGAGTTTGTAAACTCTATCAAATCATACTCTTATACTCTATTGTTTGCTTGGTATCCCAAAAATCTAAATAGGTGTGATTGAGCATGTTAAAATCAATTGGGTGTGCTTAATAGCTCGTAAATCTAGTGGGTTGGCTCTACCCAAAGGCCGGGATTTTGAAGGTTGTGTCTCATGGCCTTGATATGGTGGTTGTATTTGCATTTACTAGTTGAAAAGAAATCCATACAAAGAATTATGCAGGATTAGATTTAGGGTAACTCCAAACCGGTATAAAATCCTGGCGTGTTCTTTCCTTTTTACTTTTAGTGCATTTACTTTTATCCGTAATTTGATCCTATGATTGTTATTATGATTGTTAATTCCATCATTCCAAGTAAAATTTTAAAGAATTTGAATAATATTCTTATACTCCACTAAACACTATTCACCTCCATTAGTTTTGATTTAGCCTTAAAGATCCCTATTCCGCTGACTCACATTTGGTGTCAGATCATTGGTTTTCAAAATATTCATCATCATATTTTTGAAAAAATTTAAACAGCTACTGTAACAACCCCCAATTTCGTACCATTCAAATCGACAATAATCCACACATGTCAGACTTGAATAATGCGAAATAACAGATTGTAAATAAATTTGAAGCAAATAAAATCAAATATACAGAATCACAGACACAGAACAAACAGAATAACTCGCAGCGGAATATAAAATAACATAGTAGTTCATGAAGCTACTATAACAGAGCCTCAAACCCAATATATAATACAGTCTGAAAACAACATAATAGAAATTCCAAATACTTAGAAGTTCACTAATACATGAGATAAACTAGAACAGCTGAAACAGAAGTAGATAAATATGTGGATAAGCAGAAACTCCAGTGAAAAACCAGCTCCAGGAAGAGAATCCAAAGCTGTGAATACTCAGGCTGATCCGAGCGTAAAGCAAAACACAAACACTCGAGTCAGGACAATATATACTTATATAATGTAAACCAACTCAAGTGAACTGTAATAAAGATACAAGTAACTTAAAGGATGCCTGGGACCGCCCATCCTCTAAGGATCCGTTAAACTATTTACTATATAGTAGTATTTCGCTATTATAATAATGTCTACAGTAAAATAAACATACTTTTAAATAGTGTTTCGGGCTACCCATATCACCCTTCACACATAATAGTCCCAGTAGTCCATCCAATATCATGCCATCTCCACTCCGGGTGACTGTCGGAGGATACCACACGGGCTACGGGAGAAAAACAAACTCGTACTAAAGGCTCGGTATGGTAGGTGACAGGGCACACAAGGCAATGCCAGGGTAGATATACCAATTACGCATATGGGCTGGTGGTAACGCAGCAGCCACATACGCCCACCCTGAACAACACTCCAAAATCAAGGGGTGCACCCAATCGATCACAACAGTAATAGAATGGTATCGAAGAAGTGTGTTCAGCCAGAGGTGCTACCTCCTTTGGTCCGAGATCGCTCCTGTTTTAGCCACCTTATGCTAACTCATCGGAGTTAGGTCCACGAAATGTACCTTAGGAACGTCGTCACCATCCTACTTCATTCTGGAATCTCCACCGCGTACACAGTTGTTAAAGTGGTTTTCGGTATCGACAGAGAGTATGTCCATATCCGATCCCGGACTCTTTAACAACCAATCGTTATTATAGCCCATAGTTATAATTTAAAATGGTATTTATTTTTCAAAAAAAAATCAAATATCATTTCAAATCCATTTCAAAATATCAAACTTATCATTTCATTTGAAAACATATTCATTTTATTCAATTTTAAAAATACCATTTTAATTCACATTTCAAAATAGTTCAATTCCAAACAAATTACTTCATTTAAATCAAAAAAAATAAAGTTATTATATTTAATAATTAAATTATTAAATTTCCAAAATTTTCAACTTTCATAGTTCATTCATTCACTTAATTTTATCAAAACAGTGAAAATTCAACTTTCGCAGCATTTGGAAAATACTACAGAAAGTTGTATTCAAAACAGTTCAATTTAACAAAAGACAGCGTTTTAAAATGCTGTAATATAGTTAAATTAGTTTCCAAAGAAAACTTAGTTTAAATCAAACAATTATAGCATTAAAAATAAAATGCTATAATAGCCTTTAATTCAATTTAGCTATTTAGTTCACTTATCAACTACAGCATTTACAAATGCTGTATTATCATTTACATTATAAATAATAGTATTTCAAAAATGCAGTTAATTAACTTCAAATTTTCAATATAATTTCACAACAATTATATTTTTCTTTAAATCACCTTTAACTTATAAAATCACTCACTTTACTTTTATAAGCACCATTTAATTTTCCTTAATTTCATGATATCATAAAGTTAAATTTCCATTTAAAAATTCATATTTAACACTAATTCACCTATTAAATTGCAATGTTCAATTTTAAATTCCTTACATTAAAATTTCAACCCAACACTTAAGTTCAAATTCTCAAATATAACTTAGTTTTATTTTTATTTACTTAACTAAAATTCACTTTAAGTCAATTCCATGAATTTCCAATTTTTAGTTATACTTCAAAATTTCAACTTAACTATTCATTCATTTCACATTTCAAATTTATTAAAAATCATTAATATGATATAAAATCACTTTAAATTCATTTAAATTCAAATTATCATAAATTTATCATGATTTCATATTCAACTTAATTTCCAATTTTAATTAAATCAAATTTTCCAAAATAAATTACCTTCAGAATTTTCTAACTTTTTCATTTATTTATTTCACTTATAATTATTCAGAAAATCCATAATATTTTACAAAAATCATTTTAATTTAGATTTAAATCAAAATATTTTAAATATTTACATTTCTAAAATAATTTTAAAATTTTTAGAAAAACATATATTAACTACGGGTCTGTATATAATTTTCTACACTAGGAAAAATGATACGGGTAATATATCATTTCAAACCGTAATTTACAAAGAAAATCCGGGTTTTATCATTTCGAACCTGCAGTCCCAAGTAAATGAAATAAATTGAAAATCATTCAGGCCTATCATTTCAGCCCATAATGATTTTTCCTTATTCTAAAGTCCGTTCGGGTATGTATCATTTCAACCCATAGTGATTCTAATCTAAAGGGAACTTGCAGTGTAATAAACTGATAAAAGTAACAGAACAACATAATATAACAGTAACAAATGTCATAACGGGTGTTTAAGCATGGGTGAACATCATATAATAGTGACCTAGCAAATAAATATATTGTGATTTCCCGGAAATTTGAGAGAATATTTATTTGATAATTTCTTTAATAATTATTTTAAAATTTGAAATATTGATTTAATAAATTAATTCAAACTGGAATTCTCTTTTGAAAATTAATAATTATTTATTTTTTTTTAATGATATTCTTTTCAAATGTTAAAAATATTTAAGTAATAAATTATCTTTCTAAACTGATTTAAAAATATTTTATTTATAATGTATTAATGTTTATACATTGTAAATAGAAGACTTGGTTTTAATTTTAATTTATGTTAAATAAAGGATATTTTATAATTATTATATATAAATGTATAATTTGTAAATTGATTAAATTAATTTAAATTAGTATTGTAAACTTTTCAAAAGTTTGTTTTAAAAATCTATCTCATATTTATAGAAAAGTAAGTAAGTATTTATTTGTTTATAAGAATAAATATAGTTTAGATTTTATTTTACAATAAAAGTTTGTTTTGTTTTATTTTAAAATTGCTTTTCTTTTGAAATAAGATTTAATTCATTCTTGTTAAAATATAACATTTGATATAAAACTCTTGAATAAATTTAATTCAACAAATCTTTTCTTTTGAAATTTAAAGAATATTATTTGGAAAAATAATTAAACAAACATTAAAATGTAAATGTATAGTTTTATAAAGAAGTGTATATGTATTTATTTAAAGGCTAATGTTAATTAAACATTTAAAACTTGCTAAAATAAGTTTTAAATGGTTTAAGATAAATTCAAATACATATATAGATTTAAGAATTGCTTTTAAATATTGAAATATACATGTGTTAGTCATTTAACTAATAAAATGGACACTTGTAATCACCTAACAAATTAATATAACAAGTGGCATTGATTTAAAAACCTTTTTATTTAAAATATATTAACAAGACAATAAAACATGGCAATGCATTTTTTAAAACATTTTCTCATTTAAAAACGTGAAAATCAAATTTCAGTAAAGATCAAAACCAATCTTCAATAAATCTCCTCAAAACAAATGCATGTTAAAAATCTGCAACCAAATTTCTTCAAATCTGCATACAACCTATCTGCATGCTAAATTACAACCTCAAATCTGCAAACCAAAACCTTTCAAAAATATGCAAAACCAGATCTGCAAATTCAATTCTGCAAAAAATCAAATCTGCTGCAAATCCTCAACATCAATTTGCAAGATCAATGTCATACTCTAGCAAATGAAGATAAAGGTCTGCATGCATACATCAACAAGTAAAGAAAATTCAACTAGCAAATTGCATTTCTGGAAAATGGAATCTGTACCTAAAAATTTGCTCTGCATCTTCATAAACAAGGTGAGTAAGCTTCTTTATCTTTTAAAAACAGTTTCCTTTAAATATCAAAATCAAACATAAATCAAAGAACTTATGTTTTTATTTCACAGAAATCAAACTGTTTTAAACAAAACTGTTCTGTTTTGTTTTAAAATAAAATGAGTAAACTCACATGCACAAAATTTGTGACATCTGAGCATATGAAGTGAAAGAAATAAAATGATGTGGTGATTGATTATTCATGAATGTTCTGTGTGTATAGGAATGGATATGTTTGCATGTTTTTGATTTCTTGAAAAACAGCATATAGTGTTGGTTGTAAATTAGGATATTCTTTATTGGAAAAAGCTTTATCATTTGAATTGTTCCAGCTAGTAAAGTTATGTGTAAGCAAATATGTGGTTTAGTATAAATGTAGGTTTTATAAATTATGATTTAGTAAAAAAAAAGGTTAAAACTGAAGTATGTTACCCTCTGAAAACAACTCTGCAGTAAATATTTTGAAATAAAACAAAATATCAAACTTTTTAAAACATTAAAACAGTTGTAACCAGAATGCATGATTGAATTCATGGATTTTGGAAAACAAATATTACATTTTAATTTCACAAAGAGAGTGAGCATTTTTGTGTTAAATAGATTGGGTCTTTTTGGTTTGTTTGAGTTTCTAGTGAATTATGGAGGCTCTGGGTCTTTCTGGAGGTGGAATGCAGAGGGGATGGTAGGGGAAAATTGTCAGTAGTTTATGTCAGTGAGGTGGTGCTAGATGATCAGAAGTTGTTTCAGAGGAGGTGGTGATTGTAAATTGAGTTTTCCAGGTTTCAGAACCTAGTATTGCAGTGATGAAGTTTGGGATTCTCCACATGCTTTCTGCTGCATCGAATAGGAGTGGGGTTTGTTGAGGTTGCAGAGGGGTGGTAGATGGACCATCTGCCGAAAATGCAGCGAAGATGATGGTCGGAGGCGAGCTAATTGGATGATGACAGGTTTGGGTATGATGTAGATGAATTTTCTTTTTAGGCTGCAGTGGATTTCCTATTTTTGATTTCAAGTTGATGTTGGGGTTTTGGGTGGTCGTGATCGGGTAAGAAGATGGTCAGTGACTTGTGGAGGTAGGTTGGAGGGGCTGAAGTTCGCCGAGGCGATGGTGCATGTGCACCATTCATGTTGAAGTTCTGGTGAACTTCAGATGTGCAGGGTTTCTTTTGACTCGAGTAATCCTAGGGTTTTTGTGCTTCTGACTCGAAGCAGAAGGTAGATGAACTCGAAGTAAAATCATGGGTGTCTCGGGTTTTTGGTTGCAGGTTTTAAAGTCTGTAATTTTACAGTTTTAAAATTTTGAATGAAACTCATATTTTAAAGATTGAAAATTGAATCAAATGTAAGATTTAAACTGAATTTAAATGTAGCTTAGAATTCAAAGTTTTTAAAAAGTAAAATCTTAAATTTAAACAAGATTTAAATTTGGTTTTAAATCAATATTAAAAACAGTTGCAAGTTTTAAACCAGAGAATTTTGCAGTTTTAATTTTTTTGAATTAATTCATATTTTTAAAGCTGGATTTTGATTCAAGTGGAAGTTGAAAACTGAATTCAAATAGAAGTTTGAAATTCAAAGTTTTTAAGAAATGAATCTTAAATTTAAACAAGATTTAATCTGGTTTTAAATCAGGTATAAAACAGTTTCAGGTTTGTTTTAAAACCAGATTTTTGTTTCAGAACAGTTTTGTAAGTTTTAATTTTTAAACAAATTTAAAATGTTTAAGCAAAATTTAAATTGTTTTGAAAATTAGGTTAAGAACAGTTTCAAGTTTACTTTGGAATCCAGTTTTGATTTCAAGCAGTTGAATCCAGTTTTGAACATATTCAAATGTGTAAAAAAATAGATTTGAAAATAGAATTTAATTTCAAATAAGATTTAAAACTTGGAAGAATTTAGTTCCTTTAGTATTTGAATTAAAAATATGAATTGTTAATTTTTAATTTGAAATTGAAATAATCAATTTATTTTCAAAGATTAATTTATTTTAATCAAGTCAATTTGTTTTAGAACTTCCTTTTATATTTACGTAATGAGTGTTCTTTAAACATTCATTTTATTGAAGTGTTTATAATTATTTAATTTAGATAAATGTTTAAATAGTTAAACATTTTAAATATTATTTTTTAAATAGAATTTGAATTTAAATTTAGAAATGTATTGTTTTAATACATTTTGAATATAAATGAGTCATTTGATAAGTGATTTAGTTATTCTAAAAATATTTAAGATAATTAAGGATTTACTTAATTACTTGATTTTAATTTAATATTAATTAGAAATGATTTATTAATCTAATTCAAATTTTCTTAAGTATATAATTAATGTAATGTTGTTAATTAATAATGGGTGATAATTATCTAAGGATAATTTAGTACTTAATTAATGTAATTAATTTTGATAATTAACTATATTAATTAATTGAATATAATTGTAATTTGTTAAGTATAATTAATTGTTAAAGAAATTAAGGAATTAATCACATATTGTAATTAATTTTGATATGTGATTTATTTAAGTTAATTAATTTAGTTTAATTAATTTTAATAAATCATTTGATGATTTTAAAAGAGTAATTACTAAATGTAATTAATGGAGCAGGATTACTTAGAGAAGTAATAATGATAATTACTGGAATATAATTAGTAATTTGGATAATTACTTTTGTAATTAATTAAGGAATTAATTGATGATTAATTATTGGATAATTAATTTGATTAATGAGTAATTAAAGATAGTTAATTACTTAATTGAATATTAATCAAGGTGATTAATAATTAGATTAATTACTAAATGTAATTAATTTTAATTAAATAATTTATTTGAATATTAGAGATCATTAATTATTATAATTAATGATGTAATTAAGGATTGTTTGATTAAGTTAAAATTAAATTAAGTGATTAATTAGTTGTAATTAATTAAGAATTAATATAATTAACTATAATTAGTTAATAAATGAAGTAAGTAAATGTTAATCACTTATGATTAGGGTTAATTAATGTGTGATAATTAATTAAGGAATAATTACTTATTGTAATTAGTGAATGATTAATCAAAGTTGTTTAATCAAGTTTAATACTTAGGAAGTGATTAATTAACTGGGTTAACTAATAGATGTTAAGCAGGATTTAAATGAGTAATTAATTTAATTTAATTTAAATTAATTAGAGATGGTTGTAATTAATTTAATTCATTTTAAATTAATTATAATTGTTATGGATGTTATTGATTGAATGGTTATGATCTCAGTAATGAGATGAGTCGTATCTATATGATATGGAAGATTGGTTTAAGTATGATGGTTTGTGATGGATTATTTGGTTGTGATGATTATATGTTGTGATAATAATACAGATTATCTGTTTATGATATGAATGTGATTATCTATTGTGAGATGTAATTTATCTATCTATGTGAATTAGATAATAATGAAATAAGTTAATTGTTTAAAACCCTTAAGTACAACTTGGACGTTAAAATGGCGTTTGGTTTCGGTGAAACCGGGATCGGGTTTCCATATTTGGATATCCGAAGACCACATCGATTACAATTAAACGTTAGGTCGACATTCCAAGTGGAGCAAGTGAAGATTTGAGGTGTAAGGGCTATTCGTCAGTATAACTCTGTGGGTGATTCCATAATGAGTTGACGGAATAGTACTTATAGATTCGAAATGGTGATTTAGAGTGCAAGGATTATCGTCGTTAACTATGAGGGTGATTCCAATACGAGTGTAACGAGATAATGCCTTCGGTTTCGTTCGAACCCGGAATGAACTTGTATGGATTGAATGCTTTCAGAACATCGTCAGGTGGACGATGAGCATTCTAAGATAAATGTGTCCTATAAAGGTAATCGTAACCTCAAGCCTCATCAACCGGGAATGGCTAACATAGGGGAGGTGCAGCAAAGCTTCGTGGGTAGCAACCACTTGAGAGCAAGATTTATCCCTGTCTAGAGGTCCCTTTATATTCGGCTGTGTGGCAGTTGGTGACGACCAATCTGTGGGGTGGTCTTGTTCGGAACTGTTCAGTAAGGAACGGGTCCGGCTTTGTGTTGCAGGGGAGTGGGAGTACTCCTCGGTACGGTGATCTAGGCCACGTACTGTGTCGGGCGGTACCCCAGTAGCCCTGCCATTGATGGAAACCCATTTTCCCTACGAGACCCTACGGTTTTGTTTGTATTACCCACTTTTGTGGCTAGTAGCTGGAATTTAATGAATGTAACAATTTCGGCTATTTCTGTATTTTACTTGAAAACCCTAGACACTATTATAATATCACTGGATTTCCTATCAAATGTTTTGGTTAGCGTAAGGTAAAAACTTTTCCATGTTTATGTGTGGGAAGTCTTACGTGATACCTTTTGTTTTCAAAGTATTTTTCTAAAGTTAAGCAACTTTTATCCATGTTTACTCACACCAGACCCCTGTCTGACCTGAGTGTTTATTTTCTGTTTTATTAAACTCTTGGGTACTCATATTACGTATGAGTAGTCAAGTGTTTTAGGATTTCTTTGACGAGTTCTGGAGGAGATAATGGAGCAGGAGGCTTCAGCGTGTAGATATATGTAGTGGTTCCGCTGTGTTTGAGTTGTATCTGTTTTTCTCTGATGTACTTGGATTGTAATTGCTAGAAAGATGTTTATAACTGTCTAGTTAGTGTTGTATTAGCTGTATAACTCTGATGTATATGATACTATGTAATGTTTTACGTGATATATTATAATTTATTCGATTCCACTGTGAGATTCTGATGTTGTCTGTTCTTCTTTCCTTTCTTTTCTCTTTTCTATCCCTTTCTTTCTTCTTAGCGATGCGACTTCCTGGAGTTTGGAAGCTGGGTCGCTACATATATGGTGATGCAGTTTACATATTCACACGCAATCAATTTACTATTCATATAAGTATAAAACTGTCTGGTGAGAATAACTCACTGTTTTGAGCTGATGACACAACGATGAATTGCAAAAATGGGATCTACACAAGCACAAAAGCACGACACAGATACGAAATGGAGAAGCCAAGGATTAATTCCCTTGAATACAAATCAAACAAAACAATATAACAATTATAAGGTTTCAGGCCAAAATACGATAAACTATGCTAGAATTAACTTCATAAAACAAAGCTGAAATGCTTTGCACTTGCTTCCGACATCCCATAGGCTCGGCCAGAGGTAGAGTACAGGTCTAAGACAATGGTTTTGGTTCAGGTCTGGGTTGCTAAGGTCGGCCTCACATGAGTTTGTTGATGGGCAAAAGTTATGAAGATGGAACAACACAACAAAGCATCACTACTAACAACATCACAAGTTTTCAAGCAAACAAGGCTCGGTCAAGGCTGCTGTGGTCACGGCCAGAGGTGTGGGGTCTAAGGTGATGATGTGGCAGAGGGTCTAGGTGGTGCTGGAGGTGGTGGAGGTAGAGTAGGTGGCGGCCATGGGTGGTGGAAGTGGTGGATGTGGAAGCTGGTGCTCGGCTAGGTCAATATGTTGGAGTTTGGTGAACTTGGTGAAGGAACTACCTCCTAGGATGGTACGGCTGGGGATGGTCAGTGAGGAGGAGGTGCTGGTGGCGTGCTCAGGTGGTGGTGGTGGCGGCAGGGGCTGGAGAGGAGCATGGCCGATCCTATGATAAAGAAGATCAAGTGCAAATCATTATCAAAGAAAACAATAAAAGTTAAAAAAAAAAAAAAAAAAAGAATTGAAGTTTTACCAAACTTGAACAAAATGATGATGGCCGAAATTTTCAGAAATGATGTACACGAATGAAGAATGGAGGTAGGCGGCTGAAGTATGTGAGTTATTATGGCTAATTGATGGCAAAAGTAAGTTAAAAATGTGAAAAGGTGGGAAAATCAAAAGCCATTGGAAATAAAAAGTCACAAACCCTTTCAATTTACCTTTAAGTATTTGTATAAGTTTATATATTCTTAAATAACAATAATATCAGATAAAATTTCGAAACTTTAACAAAATATAAAAATATATATGCTATTTATTAATTATATAAAGTAAAATTAAGGAAAAATAGTTAAAACAGTGAACTAGACTAGAAAATTTGAAATTAAATGAAATGATTTTTAGAAAATTCATATGAGCTTGTAAAATATTTTTAAACATAAATAATAACATAAAAATAAATTCATTCACAAAATAAATATTTAAAATTTAATTTAAATATAAAATTTTAATGCAGAAAATAGCAGAAAATGGGAAAACAACCCTTAAAAATAGGAAATCAACACAGTAAATTCTGGAAAAATTCTATTATCAATTTAAAAATATTTAGAGATGAAATTTCACAAATAAAACAAATTTAAAATAATTTAAAGAAATTTAAAATGAAGAAAATAGCATAAAATTAGAAAACAGCTTTAAAAAATAGGAAATAAATTCAGTAAATTTTGGAAAAATTACATTATCATTTTGAAAATGTTTAGAAATGATATCACACAAATAAAACAAATTTAAAATAATTTCAAAATGAAATGAAGTCAAATTTAAATATATAGTCAAAATCTAGGGTTGTTACACGGCTACCAACATTAGTAATAGTACTGTTAGTAACACTGTTAATACACTTGTTAATAACTCATTTATCGAAGGAAAATCTACTACTAGACCTCCACTTTTAATGGCAGTAATTACACATATTGGTTATGTAGAATGAAATTTTATTTCCAGCCAATTGATTTAGACATTTGGAATATCACACAAAATTGAGTACACTAAACCCGAGACAAACTTTGCACTGTGGACTGCTGACCAAAAAGCAGTTACACAAACTAACTTTAAGGCTATGAATGTATTATTTTGTTCACTGCATACAAATGAATTTAATAGAGTATCTATATGTAAGTCTGCATTTGAAATTCGAAGAACTTTGCAAGTTACACATGAAGGGTAAGGTCAAACGGACCAAAATTTCCACGTTAACAAACAAATTTCAATTATTCAAAATGAGCCCAAATCCGATATATATAGTAGATTCCAAGAAATAGTACACTTACTTATTGCACCTGGTAAAAGTTTTTTTAAATAGGATCAAGTTAGAAAATTTCCCAATTCACTTACTCCTGAATGGGGTCAAAAGACAATCGAAGAAGTAATAGCATTAGCACTCTAAAAATTGAAGAGTTAATTGGCAATTTAATGCCTTTTGAAGCACAAATGCAGGGTAGGATAGAAAGCAAAGCAATAGAGACGAAATCTATTACTTTTAACGCAATGACAGATAATCTAGTTCAGACAACGATGAAGATGAAGAAATTGCTTTCATGTCAAGGAATTTCAGAAAATTTCTACAATATTGGAAGATAAACAATTTCAAATGAAACGACAACAAAAATCCAAACAGCAAAAGTGGAAACGGAAATGGCATCTGATATTATAACTACGATGACCCTGGTCATTTAAAACGAGACTGTCCACATCCTGATAAACTGAAAACTACACTGTAACGATCCCGGTTTAAAGACGAATTTAAATTTGCAATTAAATTAAATTTTTGGGTTAAATTGTGGATTTATTTGAATTTTTCAAATTTGATAAGATATATATATTTATTTATTTTAAAATTTTGGATTTGAAATTCAAAATAAATATTTTCTATTGAATTGGATTATAAATAAAATTTTGATTTGGAATATTCAAAATGAATATTTTAAATAAATATAATATAAATACTAATGTTTAAAATAAAATTTATCCTATCAATATTAAATATAAGTGTAAAATATAAGTACAAAATATATGTTGTAAATTAAATGTTTGAAAATCAAACTATAAATAGCAATAAAACTAAGAATGGTTAATAATAAATATATAGGTAACTCATATGGATACATAAGATTATTTTAGTAAAAATAAAATATAAATACCTAAGTAAACATATGAAGTACATGTATATTTGTATGTGAGTTGTGTATGCATGCAAGAAGATAGATAAAAACATCTATGTACATGTATAAAGAAAAAATATCTACAAAACAAGAATGTACATACAAAATTCAAATAGGATTATATGTAGACAAAATGGGAAACATTGCATTAAATGTTTTCTTCTCAAGCACAAATGAAAATCATCTCAGTCAAAATATGTAAGAGTCATTTCAGTTTATAAAAAAAAAATCTTTGTTTAGTTATTCATAATAACTTTCATTTTTAAAACACCTTTTTAAAAGCTTTTCACTTTAAATCCAAATGGTTGAGGCTCGATGAGGTCTCGTCCACAAAGCTACGTTTTTTTCACAAAGTCATGCTTTGATCAACAAATGATCATCAACACACAACAGCACTTAGCACGCCACACTACCAAATTAGGAGTATACCGCTGATAAAACTACATAACCTCTGAGCTCGTACGTCTCGGAGAAGGGTGTTAAGCTAAGGGAATAAATTCTCTGCCACCAACAGATATGTATTTGAAAGAAATCTGTTTTATATCTTAAAGTGTAATGTCAGACATACAACCATACAAGTCTGTTCCATGTTCGAACAGAACCGAAGGCACTTCCGAAGAAGCCCTTGCAATCCACGTATTCACAATCGCGATCGGACTTCCCATCACTTAGGGAATCTCCATACCGTAGCTACACAGTGCAAAGACAATCGATAGGTCATCCTATAGTTCTCGCAAATACCCGGTCTTCACCACCGGTCTTCAAATGCTATCCATAACGACGTATCGTTATTCGGAATGGGTTATATGACACAAAGTCCTCTCCCAGCTATACCGAATAATGAGCGTAAATTTAAAAACATATGGATATGGGATTTCAATTAAGTCACAACTTTAAAATTCAAAACTTTCTTTCAAATGGTTTAAACCCATTACCATTTCAAATCTTTTAAACAAAAAGATTTATTCTACAAAGTTCACCCATCTTCACAAAGATCCATTTACAGATTTCAAAACAATTTCCGTTTTAATTGGATTAATCCTATTAAATCTTTAAATCAAAGATTTAACTTATGGCTTTCAAACTCGTTTCCAAAGATTTATTCATAACTTGGAGGACCATTTTCAATTCAAACTTGAAATTCCTTTAACACAAATTGGAAATCCATTCTTATATGAAAGCTTTTATCATTTGAAAACAAACGGTTTTATTTTGGAAAAATCCGATCTCATTTATACAAGTTAAAATCTTTGGGTTAATTCACATTCCCAAAACAACACTAAAAAAATGGTTTAAAACCCATATAAACTTGTATACCATTTTTAAATCATAAATACCAAATATAGAATTCAATTTCAGATATTGAATTCCAATTTAAATCAAATTATTCAAATTTCAAATCTTTATTTATACTTTTTATAAATGATGATTTTATTATTAAGTTAGAAGGTAATAATTAAAGGTTTTGAAATAAAGGATCTTTAAAACAATTAAGTTTTAAACTTATATTTTTAGCAAGTTATTTTAAATAAATCTTAATAAAGTGATTTAGGAATAAATCATAAGTTTTAATTTTTTAACTTAAAGGTAAGTTAATATATATTGTTAATGTTAATCAAGTAATTAATGAATGATTAAATAAAAATAAGTATCATCATTTTTACAAATTCAAAACATCATTGTTTTTTTTTCAAACTTAAATGCAATTCAACAACAAAGCAAATTTAAAAAAGATCAATACTGCAGTTTCAAAACACAGAGCTGCTTTCTGTTCTTCAATTTGAGGTGAGTAGACAAACTGTTTTTTTATTTAAATCTGTATGTCTGATTTATGAATTAATTATGTTTGTTGTATATTGTAAATAAGAAGCTCTGGGTATTTCTGTTGTACTATAAATTTTCATATGGTTTACTCTCCTTCATTTCTTGTTTCAGAGCAAAGCTGACTTGAAAAAGAAAAAAATCTAATAAATCATCATACAAACATTCTAAATTTAGGATTTTTATACAAAATAAGTTTTTTTAAACTTAAACCATGGTCCAGAAAATTTTTAGCTTGAAAATGAAAGAACTTGACCCTGTAAACTCATTTTACAGTTAAATAAGAAATCATATGATTTATTCGAATAGTTTAAATTATGGATTTGATTATATGACTTGAATAATCATACAAAGATAGGATTTTTAAAATTAATACGATGATTTTTAATTAAGTATTCCAAGTGCAGTTCATATTTGAACAAAATATGCTTTTTAATCAATTCTTGGCGATCGCACGAATGTCGGGTGTTGAAATTTTGCTCGAAGTTGGCTTGGCCATCAATGAAGTTGAGAAAATTGTTATATGATTTTTCTATTGCATGATTTTTTAGAACGAGGCAAGATAAGGGTTTAATGCTTGGGTTTTGTCGTGGTCAGAAACGAAGTGATTTCATCACCTCTGTTCTATCGAGTTGTACGAAATTGAGGGGAATGGAAGAACAAGGGGTTGACATGGTGAGGCTGAAGTCGTGGCGTCTCCGATGGTTGGAGCGACCGTGGCGAAGTATTTTTGTATGGTGAGTTTGAGTTCCAGGTTTCGAGTGGAATGCTTATTTTCGATCTGGAAAGTTGGGGATCGAGATGATCCTTGATTTCTTGTAGTGCTAGTTTGCGACTCGCTGGAGGACTCGAAGTTCACTGGAGCGTCAGCGAAGTGCTGTGCACATGCACAGCCACGTATGGGTGTTAGGAAGTTGATGATGGCCGACGCGAGTTGATACTCGAGAAAATGAATACGTTGCTTCGGGTTCGTACTCGAGTACGTGAGCTTGGTTGCCTGTTATTATAATTTAACTTAAACTTAAACTAACTGGGAAAAAAAAGAGGAAGAAGAAGCGTACGTGGGGAACAAGGGATGACTCGGGGAAAGTTAGTGGAAACTCGAAGTGTTACTCGAGTAAAATCTGGGAAGTTCTCGGGTGGGTTTTTCAAACTGCAATGTTATAAAAAAATTAAGTTAAGCAAAGTATCTTTCAAAAAGTAAATTTGAAATGAAATGTCTCAAAACATAATTGTGAATGATAATTAAATCATAAATAAGAATGAGTTTTACCTTAAGTTAATGAAGATATAATGATTTGTAATTCATGGAATTTCTGAATTTTCTCTTGATGAATTAACTTATAATTAAGGAAATTAATCATTGATTTAAAAATAAAATAATAATAATTAATAAAAATAATAATTATGTGGTTAATTCATTTAAATCACATTCACCTTAATTGATGATGATTGACTATTATCAAATATTGTGTACTGGATTGGTATTTCTGTTGTGATTGTGATACTGTGTGATACGAATTGCTTTGTGCTGAACTGTGATTGTGATTTGTTTCTGTGTGTGTGTGTAAAAACCCTTTTTGCCCGTAAAACGACATTTAAACTTCGATGCGACGGACCTTAAGAAATTTCATCCCTGAAATTTTCCATGGAGACAACTAAGAACGGATAAAAGATAGAGAAATATCTTTTCGGATCAAACCAAATGTTTATTCTGCATTTGGCTTACCAAATCAGAGTATCAATAATAGATATGAGAAAAAACTCAATCAACTACGAAACAATTGGGTTATCTGATCTACGAAGTATACAGGGGTATTGGTTAGTTCGAAGGGATAACTAACCGTTCGTAGATTATATCGAAACCCAATGAAACAGACAGAAATAGATTCGACTACGATTTCAAATTCAAGATTTAACTCATTTACGAATTATTGAAATAAAACTGTGTATAGCTCCGGCGATACGAATTTGATGCTGTTTGTCGGACATCGAGTTCGGGTCGTCACATACACCAAACAGTGATTCATTCAGAAAACGGAGAAGAGCCTATACTACAGCATTAGATGATTCGGATACATCCTCAATTAATAATGAATCAGATATAGAAATTGCTAACATATGCTTCGTAGAAATACGTAATTTAGAACAAAATGGTGAAATGGATCAGAAAAAGGTACGCATTTAATATATAAAAAGTTTTTATTTTAATTTCTTAAATGAATTTTTTTCTTGCCTTTTGGTTGCTTCATTGGTTGTTAGGAATATCCTATAGATTAATAATAATATTTGTTGAATATTGTGTTATTATATTTTAAATATAATTTTTTTTATTTTAATAATAAAATAATAATATAATATATATTTAAAATTATTTTAAAAAATTATTGTTCTGAAAATATAATAACTATAAATCGATTACATAACAAAATATAATACAGCTAAACAAAAAATCATTTTTTGAAAATTTCAACACATATGTCAACATACCCCATGAGCATATGTCGACAAATGCAGATAGAATTTGAAGTTCAAATTCAAAATTCAAAATTTCTTTCACCTTTTCACCAACCCCTATGTTCTGAAAAGTTGACTTTTGACCAGAGAACATGTCATTTGATTTTCTATATACTTACTCTACTCCATCCATTCATTTCTCACTTTCTTTTTCAAATTCAAAAATCATAAACTATCTTATCTCTTCAAACTATTTTCAATGGCATCCACAAGCAATGTTAAGGCCACCATGAGGCTTTCTAAGAAAATAAAAGAACATCTTTTCAAAGATCAAAAAGCCATTCAACCTATATTGAGTATTTATCATTCGGAAAAGTCTTTCCTATAAGAGTTGCTATTTTTGAAGATTTTCCTACTTATGATCTTTTTACTCTTTGTCTTCAAAATGAATTGGTTTAATCAATGCTTCTCAAAATGATTTTGTTTGTTATCCAAAATTAGTAAAGATGTATTATGCAAATTTAAAAGGAAAGTTTTATGATGGTAGAGAAGGAGAAGTTTTGAGTAGTGTCAAAGGGACACAAATTGTTTTAAATTGTGAACTTTTGGGTCGCATTCTGCATGCAAATCTAGTGGAATGGACCTTTCTAATTTTCAAATTGATTTTCAAAATTGTGAAGTAAATCATGATATTTTCGAAAGTGATGATGATTTTGAATTCAAAAAAAACTTGCATCCAAAAGCAAGAAATATTAAGCCTTCTTTTGTAACAAAGTATCACTCCTAGAATGGGTAATTATAACAACCCAACTCAAAAAGTTTTCAAAATACTTTTCACAATTTATGGTCAATACGAAATAAATTGGTTTCAAGTCATTTTGAATGAACTTTTTTCTAAGAATTTTTCTAAACGTGAAACCTATCTTACTCATGTTTTCAATTATTTTGGTATTGACCTTAAAGGAGAGGAAACAATTCCTCGAAAAATATTTGACAAGGCCAACATTTCACTTATGCATATTTCACCCTTTTTGAGCCTTATGAAACGCTTGCGAAAAAGGAACAGAGGTTGGCGTGGGAAGAAGAGTGTGAAATAAGATAAGTGGAGGAGAGGAAGAGTAAGGAGATGAAATGGAAGTAGAGGATGAGAACAAGAAGTGGAGGAGGATACTTCTTTGGAAAGTATCAATACGCCACCAAATCCATCCAACAAAGATCTTCTCAAACACCAAGAGAAGATCATCCATAACAAAGGAAGCTTAAGAAATCATTTTCAAAGATATTTACTTCAATTTTCAAGAAAATGGATAAATACTTAGGAAAGATCATCCGCAAGATTAGTGATTCTTCTTCATCTTCATCTGTATCTTTCTAGTTGTTTATTTAAACTATGCTTGTATTTGGATTTTCTAGTTTTAGTCTATGATTAAATCTCATGTATCTTTCTTTTATTTCTTTTACACATTATCATTATCAATGGAGTTCTATTTATTACCGTTATATACTGTCAAATATATTTGGTAAGTCATATAAATATAATAGTATAAGTCAAATATAATAGAAAAGTAAAACAAAGTTATTTTAAAAATTTCTGCATATATGTCGACATACCCTATGTATGTATGTCGACATACAATGGTAACTTTTCAAAAAAATTTAATTTTGAAAATTGAATAGATAGCAAATGTCTATTCATTCCAATGAATTTCCACCCCTTTAAATATCTGTTAAGACCAAAGAATCATTTATTTTTACTCTTTTTCTTCTTCCATTGCATTCCTAAACTCTAAAACCAAAATAATGGCTTATCCTATACAAAAACTAACCGAAAACCTTGAACAATCTCTTGAATCATTCATGAACATTCTTTCATTCATTCTAAGAAACCAGAAGCACTTAGAATTGAGTCAAATGTAAATGATCAAGGAGCAAGAAAGGCATTTTGATGTAATTCGATGGATGATTTTTGCCTTGAACAAAGAAGAACCAACCACCAATCCAGAATGTACCATCAACAAAGATGATGAAGATTGGGACGCTATCAAAGCAGATCCAATCTTTGGTGCAGATGGAAGGGTTGAAGCTTCTTGAAAAGTCTAGTTTAAATAGGTTTGATTGTATATAAATAATAATACTTGATTTGTTTTGGATTTGATTGGATTGATTTGTGTTTGACATTAACTTTATTATATTAAATGAAAATATGGATTGATTATGATTATTTCATGATTATCTAGTTTTGCATATCACTTGTTTTTTTGTATAATCTTTTTTCATCATCATTATAATTCTTATACATATTGATTAGTTTTAGTTAGTTATTTTTGTTGATGACAAAGGGGGTGAAATATATAAAATCTAGGCATAGCTTAATGGGGAGTTTTGTAACTCATGGAGAGTTATGTTATATTTATATACGGAGTTGTCATCATCAAAAAGAGGGAGATTGTTAGTAGGTTAGGTATTTGTTTTGATGATAGCAACTATAAGATATTATATAAAATATTGATACTAATGTTGTATCAAGATATATATATAATATATAATGTAGGATATTAGATAGGTGCTAATTAAGAAGATTGCATAGTATTAAGATGCTGATATCAAAAGTAGATTCAAGATGATGATATAAAGTTTTAAGAGTTCAAGAATGAAGATTCATGAGTATTGAAGAGTTTAAAATTTTAGGGTATTCCGGATAATTATCGTTTTCCTATATAACTTAAAAAGATAAATGAATTTATCTTTTTCCTGTAAATTGTCCTTAAAACTGATTATTCGAAAATGTTGTCCTTTAAACTTATTACCCTGCACAAAGAAGCCCTTTGAGTGAAAATCCCATATAAACTATGTTTAGATGTTTGTACAAAGTTTTAAAATATTTTACAAAACTTAATATTTTCAAAACAATATTATTAAGTGATTTTTCAAAGTACAAAGGGATATATCAACATAACCTCCAAGCATGTCGACATATAGGCCAGGAATTTCAAAATTCAAATTTGAATGGAAGTGCCTTTTTGCCATATCTCTTCGAGAATGGACATGACTGTTGTTTTCCTATATGTACCAGACTTCCAAATGAATGTTGATTAACTACTTTCTTATTTTTCTCTAATCTTTTCACTGTCTTAATTTCTAAATCAATTTCTATCAAAACTCTACCAAAATTCAACCAGAATCAATTCAATCATTACTAGTTTGATTCTCTTTCATATACTCTCTGATTTCTCTCATCTCTCTCAAGATCAAAGTGCTATTCAAGAGTTATAGGATCAATTGTAATCAAGATCTAATTATGAGTCTGTAAACTCTATCAAATCACTCTTATACTCTGTGGTGTGCTTCATATCCCTGAAATCCAAGTAGGTGTGATTGTAGCATGTTAAAATCAGTTGGGTGTACTTAGTAGCCCGTAAATCTAGGAGTGTGCTTGTAGCTCGAAAATCAAGTGGCTCTATCCAGAGACTGGGATTTTGGAGGACGTGTCTCATACCCTTGAAATGAAGATTGTATTTTCATTTACTAGTTGAAAAGAAACCCGTATAAGAAATTGTGCGGAACTGGAAGTAGAGTAACTCCGAATCAATATAAAAACCTGGGCATTCTTTCCTTTTTACTTTTAATGCATTTACTTTTGTCTGTACTTTGATTCTGTAATTGTTTCTATGATTGTTAATTCCATCATTCCAAGTAAAATCTTAAATAATTTGAATAATATTCATGTAATCCATTAAACACTCCTCCCTTTAATGTTAATTTAGCCTTAAGATCCCTATTTCGCTGACTCGCAACATCTTGACTGGGAATATTCAAAATGGTATGTTTATTTTAATATGATAAATCACCCATGCTTACAACACATTGTAACTACTATCACAAAACATACTATTTATGGATTTTCTATTAAATACTTTTAATTAAATTAATTAATTAATATAATACATTATACCAAGTATATAATAGAAGGAAAACATCTTTTATCTTCGAAAAAGCATGGTTATGAAGTTAAATGTGTATGTAATAATTACATAATTGCTCCTAGGACATACCTTCTAATGCCATCAATAACTCTCTTATTTCTTGATGCATACATGGACCATTTTCCATCATCGTGCATTTTCCTAAAATGAACATTTGAGATACCCTGACAGGCCCTTGATGTAGAAAGTCCAAAGAGCATGATTTAGGTAGTAGGTTTGTTTTCATCCTTATTTACTGTAATAAAGGTTGCTCGTCGATGATTACTGTCTTTATCCATATGTTGGACTCTGATGCTCAAAGACTAATCCGAGAAGTAAGTTTCTTTTAAGGAGGTTGGTTGATATTATCCATATTAAGCTTGAGAAGAGTAGAGAGCGGATAAAGTGATTAAGAATGACCAAGATACGAATGTTCGAGCCTTGTTTATAGCACTAAACTATTGAAGCGATTTTCCGTTGTTCAGTAACCAACAATCAAACGTTGACTTTATTATGAAAGGGATTCAGTTTTAGAGATAAACCGAAGTTGTAAACATAGTAATTAGTAAAGATAAAGTCTAAAGAGAAATAGTTAAAGTGGAAAGTAAATGCACTAAAATAAAAGACATCAAGATTTAATAGTGTTTAGGGGGAAAATGTCCTTACTTTTCTAGTTCGGAGTTACTTCTAAAGATACAAAAATTACATTAGAAGCCATTAATGAGTTTTACAAACTTCTATAATCTAAAAAACTACATTGTAGTTTTAGTATTGAGTTGCTTGTTGTTGTGGGATACGAGCTAGTACGAAGAAGTTACTGCAATTTGAAAACAAATAAAATAGCAATTTTTGTGTAGTTGTTCGAGTACACATGTTCAAGACTTAAATTGTAACATGTAAATTCTTGCACATCTATCTTGTGACTTAGAGATAAAGGAATCACTGAAGTATTGTTCCAGTCATGATTTGGATGTGAGGATGCAACTCGTTATTTGCTAAGTACAATTACTAATCACTATAATAAATCATGATGTATGCTCATAATATGAAATATTTATGTGTTTCATATTGTCCATGGTGTTAATATGACTTTATATATTGGTCAAATCTATCTCGTCCAAATTAGTACGAAGAAGTAATCACAATTTAAACAAAACTAATAACAACTGACTTATGTATAATAATTTAAATATAAATTTCTAATAAGAATATCAAATTTTCAAACTTTTAATAAATCGATAAGTGAATTATCCATTTATTGCCTTTCTAATAAAATAGTAAAATGGATTATCTATTTATGACTCCGTTTCATTCTAAATGAACGAGTAAATGAGAGAACAGGAAATTTTCTTCAAGGACAATTTTTAGGGCTTTTTTAGGGTGTAGGACAGCCCAGTAATAATGTGATGCCCCACCTCTATACCCACGCTAGCCAAGGACACTACAGGGTAATGCCGTCAACTAACACGGAGAATAAGACTGGATAGGAGCGACCATCTATAGCCTTGCTCTAACTATCTATTGAATACATCGACAATAAACATACTAAGCAGGTCGACATACCCAATGAATACTTAAAACAAAACCATAGGTGGTTGAAGGATCTATCAGAACAGAATATAACAACTCAAATGTAATATACATTACAGAACAGTAGATCATCATATACACATATACAGATACATAACAGAGTTTACAAAATAATACACGTCAAGTGGTATAGCAAACCACAATATACAGACGAACCAAAAGAATACATATATCAGAGTTACAATAAAAGGACTACACAAAAAGCTTTAACAAAAAGGAACAAGTTGAATAGTCCATGCGGAAGCAAAATAGGCTAAGTCCAAAAGCACCTAACCTGAAACATCTCGGTCTGACCCGAGTATAAAATACACGGGTCAGTCTAGCTAAACAAATCAGTTAGATAAACTGAACGACAATAAACCTGCAAGGTTACAACGTATAACAAATATCTCTAAAGGAGATAACACAATCATCTAACAAAAGATGAACATATGATAACATAACAAGCCTCATATCATCGGCAACTCATAGAAATAAAGGATAAGAATATCCCAAAACAAGCCAAAAGGTAAATAACAAATGCCAATACGGTATACAAGTTACACAAGGCAAACGCTACTCATCATGCGGCTCAAAAAGACCAACACCGAAGGGTGATACCAAGGGAATATACATATGAATGAAAACATCATAAAATTGCTCGAGCTCAGTACTGTATAAACAAGGATCCATGAGCCCGAAGACTCCAAACCCAATATCACCCATGCGGCTCATAACGACCAACATCGGAAGCGATACTATAGGCAACAAACCCGAAGGCACATACCCGAAGGCAACAAACCTAAAGGAGACAGTCCGAAGACACTATCCCAAAGGCAACAAACCGTAGTGGTGAAGGTCGAAGACCCAGTACTGGACACCACTAACTGGCGGAATATGTCATAACTCTCAAAAAGGAATCCGAAAAGTGGCAACGTGAGTCCCATAACCACTCGTTCGCACTAAACGGTTTACTATCTGTTAGTTAATTTTACACTCAAAGCAGTACAAATTTCACCTCATATCATCGGTAAACCAAACCCGAAGGTCAAAACGATCAATTGAATAGGTCGAGAATTAATCGGAAGGATAAACACACAGATTCATGGTCCGTGTTTTGCCCAACCATTTAATCACCCTTCCACTTCGCTCGAAGTGCGAAATTGTGCGTGTGTTTTAAATAGAATTTATAAATCGGAGAAACAAACTTTTAAAACGATTAGAAGAAATCAATTATAAAAACTCGTGAATGAATTCAAAAAGGAATCATCAAGTTCAAATATGCATAAACAACTAATTGGAATCAATATGCATTGATCAAATTTGAAAAACTAAACGAGTAAGGCAATTTGACAAAAATAGCATATTCAGACGTCTGAAAGAAGGGATTCAGACGTCTGAATCTGGAATTTAATTTCTTTTTTAAAAGAGAATTCAGACGTATGAACCCAATTTTTCAGACGTCTGAAATAGGCAATATTTTGCCTATTTCCTTTCTGGTCGAAATTAAGCACTTTCAGACGTATGGAATATAAATTCCGATGTCTGAATCTGGGAATAAAAATCTTCCCAAGAACAATATTCAGACGTCTGAAAATAGGGTTTCAGACGTCTGAAACCTGATGGTCAGGCATTTTCTGAACCTAGGCCATCTATGGCCAAACAAATTGAAAGCAATCGGATGCGTGTTGATTATGGGCGTACGACAAACGACTACGCAACCTTAACGACACACCCAAACACTCCGAACAACATAAACATCAACCATATAAGGTTTTACATAGATTTGGCTTCAAAAATCATAATTTGGCAATTTCACCAAAGCAATCCAAATCGAAAGCAAACGAACATGAATAATTGTTAGGAATTCATACCTAACATCAATGATATCAAGAGAAGTAGATGTGAGTTCAAAACTCACCTTTAACCCAAAAAAACAAAAAAGAAGGAGTTCAATTTGCAAGGAGAAGACCAACTAATCTCCACTTCCACTCGACTAGCCTCAATCTATGATCAAAACAAGTATTTCCTAAATTTAGGTTTAGGAATTCTGAGATTGAAGAGAGAAAGAGATAGAGAAGATTAAGAGGAGGCTTACCTATGGCTTCTCTTTGATTTTGGAACAAGATTCAAGTTTACAAGAAGAAACTAGGGTTTGCAATTTCTATTTCCTCTTCCCCTCCACCATTTTCAGTTTTCTTAAGCTTAAAGGAATGAAAATGAGAGAATGGATGAAGAGTTAATGAGCTAGGGGGGTAAAGAGGAGATTGGGGCTGAACCCAAACTCAAACCCAAGTAGAAAAAGAGTCAAAATTTCACAAACTCCAAACATATCGAAGCTTATACTCAAAAAGATTGCAAACGCCATTTTGGAATCAATGGAGGTGGTCTCGAGTTCCAATTCGGCCATTTGCAAAAAGTAACATTTCGGACCTAAATCCGAGTAACAACGCTATATTTAAATAAAATATTTAAATATAAAATCGTTAAATATGCGGGTTGTTACAAATAATTTTATCTAAATGACAAATTATCGTATTTTCCTTCTTGTCCACTTTCGTGCGTTTCTTCTTCTTCTTCCTTTCAATCAAATTTTCTGTCGCGATCCAATATCCCTCGCAATCAAAATATCGATCAATCTCATTCCGTCATTTCAATTTCGTTCTTCTGAAAATTGTATTTCATCGATCAAAATTTTCTCGCTGCGTTTGTCGATCTCGTTCTTTTCATATTTCTACTATGATCTTGTTTTTCTTCAAAATATATTAACTAGGTATGCTTATATTATTCTATTTTCTCTATCATATTTAAAAAAGTTGATTGTGATTTCTAATTGTGTTCGTTCTAAATTTAGGTATAGTGTTGTTTTTCTGATTGCAGGTTCGTTCTTCTATGGCAACTTTTGAAATCAGTAGCAGATTTTTTTTATTACTTTCTTTATGTAGTGTTGTATTCTAATATGCTTTAAATTTAATTTATCTTACATAATCTTGCATTAATGTTGGGATGATTGGAAAAGTATGATTGCTTGGGTTGTATATAAAGTTGTGATAGAGTGGAAAGTGTCATAGTTTAGGTTTAGTTTCTGGGTATCATTTTTATTTTTTCGTAGTATCATTTTTTTATTATCAGTAACTAGGTATCAGTTTTTGAGATGGTAGGTATCAGTTTTGGAGATGGTAGGTATCAGTTCTGGAGATGGTAGGTATCAGTTTTGTGAAATGGAGAAACTAATGTTCTAACATGAATATATTTTTACTAACGTTTTTATTCTATTTTTTTGGCAGTGGTGATAACAGTCTTCTTTGTCTGTTTGAGTTAAATAATAACACTTTTAGCACTCAATTGTCTATCGATTGCTCTTTGTATGGTTTGAAGAATGAGATATGTCAATGTTGGTCTCAATTAACTCCTTCTTCTATTCAGATTTCTTATGTACTTGAGGACAAATTTATTATTGTTGATACTGATTTTGATATTCAGAGTATAATTTGTTTTCAGTTATACAAGAAAAGTTCTTTCTTTAATTTTACGGTTAAGGTTAAGGATTCTGAATTGGAATATGTTGATGATGTTTCTATTTCAAGTTCATCTAATGTTTGTGCTTCTTCATCTTCTATTGTATCTGTCTGTTCAAATGTTGTTGTTAATGGTAAAAGTTATTTAAAAGATATATTAAGGAGAGGGTCGACATTATGCATTTTCGATTCTTTTGGTTTTTGTTTTGGAGAAGCTGAACATTTTAGAGAATTTTTGATGGTATATCAAATTCAAAAGGGATATGAATTAATATTTTTAAAGAAAAGTGCTACAAGACTTACTGTAATTTGCTCTTTATATAAGCATGGTTGTATTTTCAAAGTCCATGCTTCTTGTGTTTCTGGAGAATTGAAGAAGTTTTTATGATAAATATGGTTGCTGATCATTCTTGTGGGGATGGTGTTAAAAATATGAATAATCCACATATATCTAGTTCGTTTGTTAAATCGTTGATTATTGACGAGATCCGTGATTGTCCTAGTAAAAAGCCTAAAGATATTATAGTTGATTTTAGAAGAGAATACAATGTTCAGTTGTTTTACGGTTATGCTTATCATGGGAAACAACTTTCATTAATGGAGTTGCATGGTAATGATGCTTTGTCTTATAATGATTTGAGTTGGTATTTGGAAGCAATGAAGAAGTTAATCCAAATAGCTTTGTTGACATGGATGTTGATCCTTGTAGTAATGAATTTGAGAGGGTAGTTATTGCTTTTGGTGCTTGTTTACTTAGATTCAAGCATTGTCGTCCTATGATATTCTTAGATGCTACTCATTTGAAGGGACGTCCTAGTGTTTTGATGGGTGGTACTGTAAAAAATGGTGATCAAGGTATGTCTTTATTTTCAGTTTTGATTTATTTGTATTGAGATCATAATAGTTGGCATTAGCATTAATATGTATTTGTTACTATAATTTGTATTATGTTGGCATCAGTTTTAAATTATGTAGTTTACAGTTAGAAAGTTTCTAGTATTAGAATTTGCATTGTATTGTATTGAATTGTAAGTTTGTATTTGGTATCATAATTTCATAATGCTTAGTAGGCAATTTGTATCAGTTTGTGTATAATGTTAGTATCAAGTTCATGTATGTTAATATATGGTATCATATATAGTTATGTAGTATTGGAATTTCATTTGTATTATAATATATGTTAATGTACATTACTTTGTTGTGTTAGAATGAAGATTAATGTGTATAATGTCCTGATTATCAATATTTTTATAATGGTCATATCAGGTTTTCGGTATCAGTTTTTTTAATGTTAGTATCAGTTTCATGAATAGTTTCAGATTTACGGTCAAAATTAGTTTTAGTTTTTTAACTAATTATTTTTGCATTTGTAGGTTTCTTCCTTTTAGCTATGAGTGTAGTTTCTGTAGAAAATGTGGATAATTGAACATGGTTTTTGAATCGTTTAAAACAATGCTTCAAGAAGATTGTAATTTGGTTTTTATGTCGGGTCTGCACCAAGGTTTGCTTTCAGGTGTTCTTGAAGTTTTTCCTTCAACTATCATAGTTATTGTTGTTTGCATATGGAACAAAATCTTCTTTCAGCGGTAAAAGCCAAAATTGCAAATGTGTCTATTGTCGATCTATTCAAAATGAGTTCTAGAGCTTCTAATCCATATGAATTTGAAGGAGCACATTCTAAGTTCTGTCAAATTGGTGATGTTGCTGGCGTGAATTTTTTAAGAATAAGCCTTTTGAGAAAAGGGTGTATTTATTTTTTCTAGGGAAACGTTATGGTGAATATAGTTCGAATGTCGCAGAAAGTTTTAATAGTTGGATTTTAGATGAACGAGCATTGCCTATTACTTTGTATTTGGATGGTATTCGTTTAAGATTATGGAACAAATGGCTAGAAGGAGAGTAGAATGCCGTTTGTGGAAAATAACTCTTCGCCCTTGTAACGACCTGATATTTTCAACCATTCGCATCCAAACATGTCGGAATTGAATTGCTCAAAATACCAGATTGTAAGTTTATAATTGGCAAACTCAGCATATACAGTAAATAAATAGTCACAGAATCACAAACACGGAGTAATATAACAATATGCAGCGGAAACAAATGAATAGTAGTTCATGAAGCTACTATATATATAACAGAGTTAAATAAGTTATAAAAGAAGTCTCGAATACAATAGTCAAATACAAGAATCATAATACATCACTAGAATCAACTGGATATGTGAAAGCTGGATAAATAGCCGGATCACCAAGCGAAGCTCCAACTCCAAAGGTGAGTTTCGAATACTAGTACACTCGATCTGACCCGAGCGTAAAGCAAAGCACAAAACACTCAAGTCAGGATTAACATTCTTATATCAATAAATCCAACTCAAGTGAAATAACAACTGAAATAAAAGTAACTCAAAGGATGTTTGGGATAACCATCCTCTAAGGATCCGTTAAACTATCTACTATATAGTACTATACGCTAAGTAGATAATGCCTATCAGTCATATAAAGTATCAAAATAGCGTTAAGGCGTTACCATTATCCCCCTTAACACATTTTATATAAGCGTTATAGTCTATACAACACTGTAAACTCCACCGTAAACTAGTGGGCTATCAGGGAGTACTCCATAGGTATAACACAAAACAAATCGTAGTGGTCGCACATAAGGATACAAGTATGACAAGGCACATGAAGCAATACCCAAGATAGTGAGACTACCGTTTGCCTGATCCGGACTGGTGAGAACGCATCGCCGCAACGATCGCAACACCATGAAACAACACTCCCAAATCAAGGTTGCACACCAATCAATAACAAGTAATGAGTAGTTTACGAAGAAATGTGTTCGCTCGAGGTGGCTAACCCCATTTGGCCAGGCACGGTTCCTGTTTTAGTCATTTCCAATTTGACACAAGTGTCAAGGCTATCAATTATCGTTCTCTTTCTTCAGTCATCACGTACATCATTCCAACCACTTCATTCTGGATCACACTCCGCGTATAGTTATTAAAGTGGTTTTCGGTTTAGACAGAGAGTATGTCCATAACCGATCCCGGTTTCTTTAATAACTTTCGTAATTATTACACCGATTAGTCGTTTAATATATTTCAAAACCAAACCAATTTCAATCTCACTTAGAATTTGAAAGCCAATCTTTCATTCATCTTCCTATATCAATTTCTATAATTTACGTTTCAAAACTTCCAAATTTACCATTTCAAAACTTTATAATTCAACTTCAATTTTATTTAAAACAATTCAAATATTGATTTAAATTCATATATAGGTTTCATTCCATAATCATTTTAATTAAGTTAATTTAACATTCAAAACAATTTAAATTCATTGATGGATTCATTCAGTCATCATTTAAATTAAGTAAAATTATCATTTCAAAATAGTTTCAATTGAATTTCCAATTCATTAAATCAATCACTTAAGTTTACCTACATTATATCAAAACTTATAAATTGAATTAAATTAAATTCGTCAAATTAAATTCTTTAGATTACAAGTCTCATATTAATTCTATCAATCACATTTTTTTTCTTATTAAAGAAATTCAATTTCACTTATTTACTTATTTAATTTAAACAAATTTCAAACCTTAATTATTACCGAAACTCAATTTCACTTATTAAAGAAATTTATTTCACTTATTAAAGAATTCAATTTATTTAATTAAAGAATTCAATTTTATTTAATTATTAGATAATTTCAAAACTCAATTCAATAATTTACTTAAATTTAAACAACATTCTTTCATCAAAGACTTTGTTAATCATAATACTTTGAAAATCAAAATTTAGAAATCATAATGCTTAAAATCATAACACTTCCCACTTAACTGTTTAAATATAGATAATAGTATATATAATAAAATATTTTATAATTTAAAATAGTCTAATAGTAATAATTTAAAATAGTTTATATTAAAAATAATTTATTAAAATAGTTTATATGAAATAATTTTATAAAGTAACATATATAAATAGTTTGAATATAATTTAAAATACCTTATATAATAAAATAGCTTTCTCAAATTTCATAAATCGATTCAAATCAACTCAATTTACAAAATTCTAATTTAATCAAATCCCAAATCATCAATTTTAATTTATTTCAGTTTCTCAATAAACCATTTCAAACTATATCGATTTTAAATACAGATTTTTAACCACAAAATAAACCATTTCAATTTTAATACTTTCAAGCTTTAAATATTCAAACACTTTAAAACAAGAATTGATGATTCCATATATATGTCAAATTCACTATATAGCTTAAAATCAAGAATTTTACTATATATAAAATAATCATTTATATAATATTAAAAATCAATATTTACATAAAACCATATATTTCTTTCCAAAACCATAGAAATCATTTTCAAAATATTTATATATGTAGACTAACGGCGTCTGTATATAATTTTCTATCCTATGGTCAGGTGATACGGATATTTGTCATTTCAATCCATAATTTAAATATATACGGGTATATATATATCATTTCAACCCGTAATCCCAAATTCATTCCAAATGAAAATCGCTTGGTTTAATCATTTCAACCCATAACGATTTTCTTCTATTCTACAGATCGTTCGGGTGTATATCATTTCAACCCATAGGGAATTCTATACTAACAGGGAACTTGCAGAGTGACAACAGATATGATAATAACATCACAGGCATATATCATCAATATAGATAACAGATAATGGTGTCAGTTGTCACAGGTGAACAGTTACAGATAATAGCATATATATAGCAATGTAAATAACTAACAGCAGCATATTTCAATTGACGTTTCAATTGAAATCAAATTTAATAAATATAAGAACGTTAATCGTGAGTGATTGCTCATCTTTCGAGGCTATAGAGAATACAGATGGTAACCCGGATACGCATATGGATACGGACACTGAAATTGAATTGCGAATCCAAGCAAAGCAAGATCGGCATGAATTCAACGATTAAAGATGATAAATCGAAATCGACGAAACGAACCAGAATTGGATAAATCAAATTAGCTGGATAAAATTAAAAAAATAAACTATTATTATTATTATTCTTAAAGTCGATATTTTTAAAACTTATATAAACTAACAGATTATACTTTAAGATCCATATCTACTATAAAACAAACATCTAAACATATATACAACTAGATACACTTATATACATGCTACTCAAAAATAAACAGCCCATATAAAATAACAATATGTATGTTGCGGACTGCATGTATGAAACAAAACAATTAATATATAACCAACAAATAGACATATATAAAATATTAAACATATCTATACATACAATTACCCAGATATCAACAGTTAATAATATATATAAATTAATAATACGGAAATCTTTTATACGGTAAAAATATGTTTTATTTATAATATACGTACAACAGCAACTCCACTTATGAAAATAACTCATACTTCATATTTACCAATATACATGCAGACTCCAAAACTTAACAGAATATAGATATTAATCTATACAAATATATATAGTAAGTGTTCCAAGCTCTGATGTTATAAACAATTTATACATTTTAAAACAACAGGTCAGTAAAAAAAACTCATTCATACACCTTCTTCATAATAATATAAACTGAGCACCTATATAACATACTAACATATATGAATATACAAAGACTAACTTTGTATATAACTGACAAATGACACAAATTGTATATATACTTTCTAAATCAACAACAATTGCAACTTCTTATAAAATTTATGTATATAATAGATCTAACTATTTATATATACACACTTGGGCTATTAAATACGCTGCTCTATATTTATATAGACACTTGCTAGTTTCAGATGAAGGAAGCGAGAGGACGCGATAGAGGATCAGATGCCACGCAAGGCCGGAGTTGCAGCCGACAGAGAAGGGGAGGGGCAAGCACGATCTTCAGTGGGAAAACACCCGACCAGTGTTTGGCTATAGGTGTCTGCGTTGTAGGAGGGAATGGCCAAGGCAACAGGAAGGGAAGGAAGCGGTGAAGGCGGAGGAGGCCGGGTCGCAGTGACGTGGCACGATGATGGAAAGTGGGAAAGACGCATGGCACGTGGAGGCCGAGGAAGGTCGAGCCGAAGCAGTGGCCGGGACGAGTAGGAAAAGGCCGATGTCAGGCGTAGGCAGTGTGTCAGGTGGGGTTCGGCACATGTGGCGCTATGATGCCCGGCACTGGTTACTGCGTGTGATGATGGTGGACAGTGGGTGGGAGGCTAATGGATTGTCTTCGGGTGTTGGATTCGAGAGATTTGGAGGAGCTCGAGAAGAAGCGGATGGTGGATGGAGTGGAGAGAGCAGCTTGGAACTCAAATTGCAAAGGGAGTGTGAAAGCAGGTATGGGAAAAGGCACGACTTTGATTTAAAAATGATCCAAAGAAATGGTAGAGGTTAATATGGAATGGGAATGAAACTTTGGAAGGGACAGACTGCAGAGGAAATGTTTTTAGTATAATTGAAAATATAGCCAAACTACGTACTTCATTTATCAAAACCCAGAGAATAATAAATTGAACGATTGGAACTTGGAATAATAAAGTCATGGAACACCAAAAGTTACATCTGTGAATTGATGGAAATATGTGCCAACAGCTACCTGGTTTTCAATTAATAGATGAAAGGTTACACAGAAACAAAATGCCCAAATACGGAACCGGTACGACTGATCGGTACACCGATTTCGTCATGTTTTAAAAATCCGAAACACACATATGAATATACCGTAGAGATCAGGGTGACGAGACGATCAAAACAGTATACAGATATTAGCGGTACGATTGAATTATAAAATTTCGAATTTTCTACTAGCAGAAAATGCAGCAAAAACACAGAAAAATAAGATCGACGGAGCTAAAGAAGTCTGAATTTGGAAAAACGAAAAATGGCGTCTCGGTCAGAAGATGATTTAGAATTTTTGTATATAAAAATATTTATGTTTCGAAAACATTTTATTTTCATCAATTCCTAACTGATTAAATTGAAATAAAATTACACATGAAAATAAACTTTCATATTTTCGGATGAAAATTTACCAGCTGATATGTTTAACTGGACGCATTTCAAATATTAAATTTATAATTAAAATTTTAATGTTTAAAATTTCACAAAATTCCCATTAATTAAATAAATAAAACCACTTAAATTTACGGGTCGTTACACTCTCCCCCACTCAAAACTTTTCGTCTCTGAAAAGGAACGAGGTAGGAGAATAGAAATAACCCGAAAGAAAATAGATTGTATTACAAAATAAAACAATTAATTTAAACCACATATATTTCAATTTAATATATTAATATTTAACAATTTGGTTAAATCCATTTATATTAAATCAATAAATAATCGTTCAATTTAAATTCGTTAGTTCAAACTGTTAATTCTAATCATATAAATTTCAATTTAAATCAATTAATATTCAGTAATTGATTTTTATTTTTTTTGATTCAAGGTATTTCATTAAGTTGATTCAATTGTTAACTAATTTTTTTTAATTCCTTCAAAGAAAAATTTTATTTAATTTATCTCATTTATTCATTATCTTATTATCCAATTATCCTCTATTAATAATTTTCTAAAATCATTGACTTGAATAGTCATTTTGTTACAATCATATTTTATTCAACAAATTTAATTCTTCTTTATTCCAAATTATTATTAAATTTATTCCACTTAATATATCTTATCACATATATTAAGTATATTTACACTTATTATAACCACTTAAATTTATTTATAAATTCCTTTAACATCTTTTATATTGTACATTATTCAATTACATAATTAACTTCTGAATGATTAAGGTAATTTATATTGGAACGCAATTGAGTATTATACCAGTAAAAAATTTCCCAATTCAATTATTCAAGTTTAAATATTTATTCAAAATTTTGATTTCATTTAAAATTTGGAATCACCCTTAAACATAGAATTAAAGAATTAAATTTTCGATTAACTTAAAACCATATGGAGATAAAATATATATATATACATAATATATCAAATCCAATTTAAAATCTTCAATATATATTATAAATCAAGTCATGTTTAGAAATTCAAATCAATTTATTTTTCCAAACAAAAGTGTTGCGGGGCTACAGAATAGTCTCTCCACTTCGAAACTCGAAAATGAATGTCGATGATGCGGCCGTCATCACCGAAATTATTTTCCAGCGACAAAAGAGAAGAGCACAAATTTAACATTTTAAAATTCTTTGAAAACCATTTTTTTTCTTTTTCTGAAAATATTTTAAATACTATACACTTTAAAACTTTCAAATCAAAGTTTGAAATCACCAAAAATTAAATTCTCAAATTCTAATTTAAATCCATTTTAATTCCTAATGAAAATTTTAAACCACGTTCTATAATTTCATTTATTTATCATATTGGAATAGTCAATGGTTTACAAAACAATAAATAAAAATCAAATACTACCATTTGTTGACCCATTCATTTAACAATCTAGAAAATTTACTTAGATATAATATATAATCACACAAAATTTATTTTATTTACCAAATTTGAAAACAATATTGTGTCAGTTTGCTCTGCTCAAGTGTTTTGGAAATCCTATCGATAGCGTTGATCAGACGAATCGATCGAAAACCCAAATCAACATCAACAACTCAAACAACACAATATATATATATATAACATTTTTAAATATTAATTCACAAATACACTTCCTCGCTTGACGATTCAAGAATGGATTTCAAAGCAAGGATAGAGATTCAAATTTGATGGACTCAAATCAGAGAAAATTCCGATGCAAAGAAAGATTCGAAATAGAGATAAGATTATTAAAAAAATCAAAATAGGAAGATGAATAAGTTTATTAAATCACGGGCAACCTTAACCGGGTCAATTGAGACTTCAAGAATGAAATCGATGAAGAATTCCGAGGCAAAATCAGCATCAGATCTCAAGGAATAGAATTCGGCATAGCATACGATATTAGCATCTGAACCGAGGACATAGAAATCTCCGGTGAATCGATGCCAATTGTAAAGGAGTTTCACCCTTACAAATCATTTGAAGATTGGCGAGACCGCCGGTTCATTACAATCATTCGAAATGGAGTTATGGGATGCTCCAGAATCGAAGGAAGACGAATAGTGAGGGACACGAATGAATTTTGGAACCGTAGGGAACGTTCCAAAATTTAAAGGAATCGAGTCAAGAAGGACGAGATTCGAACTTGGATGGAAGTGATTCTGTAAATACATTTACCATATATACTAAGTTTTGCCTAGAGCTACCAAAGCTCTGATACCAAATGTAACGACCTGATATTTTCAACCATTCGCATCCAAACATGCCGGAATTGAATTGCTCAAAATACCAGATTGTAAGTTTATAATTGGCAAACTCAGCATATACAGTAAATAAATAGTCACAGAATCACAGACACAGAGTAATATAACAATATGCAGCGGAAACAAATGAATAGTAGTTCATGAAGCTACTATATATATAACAGAGTTAAATAAGTTACAACAGAAGTCTCGAATACAATAGTCAAATACAAGAATCAGAATACATTACTAGAATCAACTGGATATCTGAAAGCTGGATAGATAGCCGGATCTCTAAGCGAAGCTCCAACTCCAAAGGTGAGTCTCGAATACTGGTACACTCGATCTGACCCGAGCGAAAGCAAAACACAAAAGGCTCTTGTCAGGATTAACATTCTTATATCATTAAATCCAACTCAAGTGAAATAACAACTGAAATACAAGTAACTCAAAGGATGTTTGGGATAACCATCCTCTAAGGATCCGTTAAACTATCTACTATATAGTAGTGTACGCTAAGTAGATAATGCCTATCAGTTATATAAAGTATCAAAATAGCATTTAGGCGTTACCATTATCCCCTTTAACACATTTTATATAAGCGTTATAGTCTATACAGCACTGTAAACTCCACCGTAAACTAGTGGGCTATCAGGGAATACTCCATAGGTATAACAAAAAAAAATCGTAGTGGTCGCGCATAGGGAAACAAGTATGACAAGGCACATGAGGCAATACCCAAGGTAGTGAGACTACCGTTTGCCTGATCCGGACTGGTGAGAACGCATCGTCGCAACGGTCGCAACACCACGAAACAACACTCCCAAATCAAGGGTGCACACCAATCAATAACAAATAATGAGTAATTTACGAAGAAGTGTGTTCGCTCGAGGTGGCTAACCCCAGTTGGCTCGACACGGCTTATGTTTTAGTCATTTCCAATTTAACACAAGTGTCAAAGCTATCCATTATCGTTCTCTTTCTTCAGTCATCACGTACATCATTCCAATCACTTCATTCTGGATCACACTTCGCGTATAGTTATTAAAGTGGTTTTCGGTTTAGACAGAGATATGTCCATAACCGATCCCGGTTTCTTTAATAACTTTCGTAATAATTACACCGATTGTTCGTTTAATATATTTCAAAACCAAATCAATTTCAATCTCACTTAGAATTTGAAAACCAACCTTTCATTCGTCTTCCTATATCAATTTCTATAATTAACGTTTCAAAACATCCAAATTTACCATTTCAAAACTCTATAATTCAACTTCAATTTTATTTAAAACAATTCAAATATTGATTTAAATTCATATATAGGTTTATTCCATAATCATTTTAATTAAGTTAATTTAACATTCAAAACAATTTAAATTCATTGATGGATTCATTCAGTAATCATTTAAATTAAGTAAATTTATCATTCAAAATAATTTCAATTGAATTTCCAATTCATTAAATCAATCACTTAAGTTTACCTACATTATATCAAAACTTATAAATTGAATTAAATTAAATTCATCAAATTAAATTCTTTAGATTACAAGTCTCATATTAATTTCTATCAATCACCTTTTTTTCTTATTAAAGAAATTCAATTTCACTTATTTACTTATTTAATTTAAACAAATTTCAAAACTTAATTATTACCGAAACTCAATTTCACTTATTAAAGAATTTAATTTCACTTATTAAAGAATTCAATTTATTTAATTAAAGAATTCAATTTTATTTAATTATTAGATAATTTCAAAATTTAATTCAATAATTTACTTAAATTTAAACAACATTCTTTCATCAAACACTTTGTTAATCGTAATACTTTGAAAATCAAAATTTAGAAATCATAATGCTTAGAATCATAACATTTCCTACATAACTGTTTAAATATAAATAATAAAATATATAATAAAATAGTTTATAGTTTAAAACAGTTTATATAAAATAGTTATAATTTAAAATAGTTTATATTAAAAATAATTTATTAAAATAGTTTATATGAAATTAATTTATAAAGTAACATATATAAATAGTTTAAATATAATTTAAAATACCTTATATAATAAAATAGCCTTCTCAAATTACATAAATCGATTCAAATCAACTCAATTTACAAAATTCAAATTTAATCAAATCCCAAATTATCAATTTTAATTTATTTCACAATAAACCATTCCAAACTATATCGATTTCAAATACATATTTTTAACCACAAAATAAACCATTTCAATACTTTCAAGCTTTAAATATTCAAACATTTCAAAACAAGAATTGATAATTCCATATATATAACAAATTCACTATATAGCTTAAAATCAAGAATTTTACTATATATAAAATAATCATTTATATAATATTAAAAATCAATATCATATAAAACCATATATTTCTTTTCAAAACCATAGAAATCATTTTCAAAATATTTATATATGTAGACTAACGGCGTCTGTATATAAATTTCTATCATATGGTCAGGTGATACGGATATTTGTCGTTTCAATCCATAACTTAAATATATACAGGTATATATATCATTTCAACCCGTAATCCCAAATTCATTTCAAATGAAAATCGCTTGGTTTAATCATTTCAACCCATAACGATTTTTTTCTATTCTGCAGATCGTTCGGGTGTATATCATTTCAACCCATAGGGAATTCTATACTAATTGGGAACTTGCAGAGTGACAACAGATATGACAATAACATCACAGGCATATATTATCAATATAGATAACAGATAATGGTGTCAGATGTCACAGGTGAACAGTTACAGATAATAGCATATATATAGCAATGTAAATAACTAACAGCATCATATTTCAATTGACGTTTCAATTGAAATCAAATTTAATAAATATAAGAACGTTAATCGTGAGTGATTGCTCACCTTTCGAGGCTATAGAGAATACAGATGGTAACCCGGATACGCATATGGATACGGACACTGAAATTGAATTGCGAATCCAAGCAAAGTAAGATCGGCACGAATTCAACGATCAATGCTGATAAATTGAAATCGACGAAACGAATCAGAATTGGATAAATCAAATTAGCTGGAAAAAATTAAAAAAATAAACTATTATTATTATTATTATTATTATTCTTAAAGTCGATATTTTTAAAACTTATATAGACTAACAGATTATACTTTAAGATCTATATCTATTATAAAACAAACATTTAAACTTATGTATAACTAGATACACTTATATACATGCTACTCAAAAATATACAGCCAATATAAAATACCAATAATTATGCTGCAGACTGCATGTATGAAACAAAACAATTAATGTATAACCAACAAATAGACATATATAAAATATTAAACATATCTATACATATAATTACCCAGATACCAGCAATTAATAATATATATAAATTAATAATATGGAAATCTTTTATACGGTAAACATATGTTTTATTTATAATATACGTACAACAGCAACTCCACTTATGAAAATAACTCATACTTCATATTTACCAATATACATGCAGACTCCAAAACTTAACAGAATATAGATATTAATCTATACAAATATATATAGTAAGTGTTCCAAGCTCTGATGTTATAAACAACTTATACATTTTAAAACAACAGGTCGGTAAAAAAACTCGTTAATACACCTTCTTCGTAATAATATAAACTGAGCACCTATATAACATACTAACATATATGAATATACAAAGACTAACTTTGTATATAACTGACAAATGACACAAAATGTATATATACTTTCTAAATCAACAACAATTGCAACTTCTTATAAAATTTATATATATAACAGATCTAACTATATATACATACACACTTGGGCTATTAAATACGCTGCTCTATATTTACATAGACACTTACCAGTTTCAGATGAAGGAAGCGAGAGGACGCAATAGAGGATCAGATACCACGCAAGGCCGGAGTTGCAGCCGACAGAGAAGAGGAGGGGCAAGCACGATCTTCAGTGGGAAAACACCCGACCAGTGTTCGGCTATAGGTGGCTGCGTTATAGGAGGGAATGGCCGAGGCTACGGGAAGGAAGCGGTGAAGGCGGAGGAGGCCGAGTCACGGTGATGTGGCACGATGATGGAAAGTGGGAAAGACGCACGGCACGTGGAGGCCGAGGAAGGTCGAGCCGAAGCAGTGGTCGAGACGAGTAGGCGAAGGCCGATGTCAGGTGCATACAGTGTGTCAGGTGGGGTTCGGCACGTGCGGCGCTATGATGCCCGACACGGGTTACTGCATGTGATGATGGTGGACAGTGGGTAGGCGGCTAATGGGTGGTCTTCGGGTGTTGGATTCGAGAGATTTAGAGCAAGGGGAGATCAAGAAGAAGCGTATGGTGGATGGAGTGGAGAGAGCAGCTTGGAACTCAAAATGCAAAGGAAGAAAGAAAGCATGTATGGGAAAAGGCACGGCTTTGATTTAAAAATGAACCAAAGAAATGGCAGAGGTTAATATGGAATGGGAATGAAACTTTGGAAGGGACAGACTGTAGAGGAAATGTTTTTAGTATAATAGAAAATATAGCCAAACTATGTACTTCATTTATCAAAACCCAGAGAATAATAAATTGAACGATTGGAACTTGGAATAATAAAGTCATGGAACACCAAAAGTTACATCCGTGAATTGATGGAAATATGTGCCAACGGCTACCTGGTTTTCAATTAATAGATGAAAGGTCACACAGAATAAAATGCCCAAATGCGAAACCGATACGACTGATCGGTACACCGATTTTTCATGTTTTAAAAATCCGAAACACACATATGAATATACCGCAGAGATCAGGGTGACGAGACGATCAAAACAGTACGATTGAATTATAAAATTTCGAATTTTCTACTAGCGGAAAATGCAGCAAAAACATAGAAAAATAAGATCGACGGAGCTAAAGAAGTCTGAATTTCAAAAAACGTAAAATGACGCCTCAGTCAGAAGATGATTTAGAATTTTTCTATATAAAAATATTTAAGTTTCGAAAACATTTTATTTTCATCAATTCCTAACTGATTAAATTGAAATAAAATTACACACGAAAATAAACTTTCATATTTTCGGATGAAAATTTATCAGTTGTTGTGTTTAACTAGATGCATTTCAAATATTAAATTTATAGTTCAAAATTTTAATATTTAAAATTTCACAAAATCCCCATTAATTAAATAAATAAAACCACTTAAATTTATGGGACGTTACAGCCCTTCTATGGAGTTGTGTTTAGGTGAATTAATTGAAGAAGGATTTGGATTGGATGTATATAAATCTTCTAATTTTTCTTTTGACGTGAAATCTCCAAACTCTCATTGATTGATTTGAAGGAACGGGTTTGTAGTTGCAAATAGTGGAAATTACATGATTTCCTTATGCTCATGCTATAAAGTGTATGAACAAGTCTAAGTTGTATGTATATGATTTTATAGAGTATTATTTCACTATTGATGCTTATCGACGTTCTTATGCCAATGCTATAAATCCTATTCCAAATTATGATAGTCCAATTGTTGATGGTAGCATTCAAGATGTTATCATGCCACCAAAGGAGAAACATAACACTGGTAGACCATCAATCAAGCGCATAGGAGGACTTTCATTTTTTCAGAACAAGCAAAAATAGATGTGACGAGTGCAAGAAGTTTGTTCATAATAAACGGAATTGTCTAGCTTCGAAGAGGACATAATTTGATTTTACATTTTGAATTTGTTTAGATTAATAAGTGGATGTGACTTGTTTTGGTGGTTTACTGTAATTGAACCTTGTTATTAATTTGTACTAAGCATAGCATATTATCAAATTGATTTTAATTTCAGCTATTTAGTATAAATGATAGTATCAGTTTTAGTATTAGTTATATGTTTTTATAGTATCAATTCTGCTGTTTATTTATTTATTTCAAACATTTGTTTTGATATTTGTTGCACACTACTAGTATCAGCTGTTTAGTATCATTTTACGCATTCTATTGGTATAAAGTATGGCATCATTTTTTCATTGTGTGATATCAGTTTTGTTCAATTTTGTATATTTTACTTATTTATAACAAGATTAATAGCATAGTATATGGGACCTGATAATCATTTGTGTAATTGATTGAAGAAGATAATTGAATTGATACATGCTTTCTATTGGTTGGAGATAATGTTTGTTTGATTGGATATAATGGACTTTAGTATCAGTTTTGGTTAGTTTTTAGTATCATTTCGTGTATTATAATATGTGCTACAACTGACACTAGTACTAATAAATAATTATAATGATATCTTGTGTTAGCAAAAAACTGACATAACACTAATTGTTGTTTCATAAAGTATGTTGGGTGTTAGTTTTAGCAAAACCGATACTATTAGTCATTAAAATTGATAACCAATTACAGTTTTGTATTGATATATGATATGAAATCTTATAATATTATTATACAACTGGTATTTGCATCATAAAACGATAATATTATGTAGGATCAATAGTTGCGTGATAGAACATTCAATATATAATCTTTTTATATTATGAACAACAAGTAAAGAAAAGAATATCAATTACAACAAATCATTCCAGCAGATCATCATTGTTTTACAAGTAAGATTAGCATTGTTTTAAGAAAAGAACATCATTACTTCACAGGTACCAAATTGCAACAGAGCATCATTACTTCATAAGTATCAAATTTAATTGTGAAATAATATAATGATTTACTTTAACACAGTAAATTCTCAATTTCTGCACCTTCTTCTTTACTTGACTGGTTATCGGTTACATTCCAACAGTGCTTGCTATCTGTCAATATGTCTATTGCTAATTTTGCTCTAGTTTTGATAACAATGTGTTGTTGGATCTTTTTTGGAATCATGTTTCTGTTCAGTGATGCAATATAAATCATGACATATATTCCGTAGTCAACGCTGTTTAAAACAAAATATGTTAACAAAATATAAACTATGATATAAGATGTGAAATCTAATTTTCACATCACCAGAACTATGTTCATAGTTTGTACAACAATTTGTACTAATATCAAGCATTGATTGTATCAACATTAAAACAGAAATTAAATTCAACTACACGTAACAAAATATTTAAATGTACATCGGTTCATGTGAAAATAGTAGCACTTTTTGCAAACTGTTTGATTTATTCATTTATCTTTCGTCTTTCAATTTTGACATGAACTTGGCTAAACTCCAGCAGTGCTCTTTGTCAGTCAATATCTCATGTGCAATTCTTGCTCTAGATTTCAGCATTTGTTCAGGGGCTATTTTAAGTGGTGTTTGACTTTTGTTCATTGATACGATGAATATCATCGCGTATAAACCATAGTCAAGCCTGTTTAAAATAATTTTTGCAGTATCAGTTTTGTGTAGCTAGGTATTTGTTTTTGCCTGTAATTTGCAGTATCAGTTTAGCAGTCACTAAGTATCATTTTTAGTATCTAGGTATTACTTTTTTCTGTAATTTTTTGTTTCTAGGTATCAGTTTAGCAGTCAGTAGTTTTTATCAGTAGCTTGAGTATTAGTTTTTGTCTGTAATTTGCAGTATCTAGGTATTATAGTATTAGTTTAACTGTTAGTAGGTATCATTTTGGACAACATAAACAATTTACTTCTCTGATCCTTGTTGTGCACATGGTATCTGATGCATTTCATTTGCCTTCACCTCCTTATCCTGTATGTTTTTCTTTTTCCAAAGTTCTTTCAGCATTTCTTCAATTTTATTTCTCTATTGAAGACAAAACAATAAAAGTTAGTTAACGTTCGATTTGTTTAATTAAATTATTTTGTTTCATAACAAAAATATATCATACCAATATCGTTGCCTGCTTTAGACTAGGGTTGTTTCTTTTATTAAAATTCCTTCTAGGACTTCTAGAATCTAGATGACTCCATTGCATTGTTGGGTATGTCAAATTTTCTAGTGTCCAATGGTATTCACAATGCAATGGGAAATATGTAGCATCTTTGTATTATTTATCCACAATTTTTTCGAGGAAAGACAACACTAAAGATTTTATAATTCCATGTACATTGAAAACTATAAATTGGTGCTAAATAAAAAAATAAGTTAGAATTCAATATATATGTAGCATTTATTATATTATTACATATTAAAGTTTTATTAACCATCACTATTGTTGTGAATGCATAGTTGTGCTCTTTCAGCCCACATTTGGATAAATACCAGTCAATTATCTATATTAACAACAAGAAAATACAAGTTTTTTTTATTGGTGAAGCAATATTCAGTAATTATTAGTATCTTTTATGTAAATAGTGGTAATATATATTACAAATTACAAGAATAATTAAGCATGAAATATGATGAAACGGCTTCTGGGTATCATTTTTGCACTGACTTAGTATCATTTTTGCACATGCTATTAAATTAATTGCTATTAGGAAACAAAAGTATGAATTTATATCAACCGCTACTAGGATTAGTTTTGCATTGGTTTGGTATTTCTCTTATTATACATAATGGTTAATACATAATTCAACTAATAGACCACCACTTCATAACAAGTAGTAATTAGGTATCATTTTCGGTTATAAATAGGTATCGGTTTTGGTATAAATAGCATTAGAAATAGCTATTAGACATTATTTTTTGTAATTATTTTTATTGTTAGCAGTATTATTAAGCAAAAAAATGTGTGTACCGATACATGTGGCATTTTCTTCAAGAAGTTGTTGTAGTATTTTTCTTGTTATTGTACATCCTCCTCTAGTTGTGTCTTTATCTATCCATGCCACATCTCTGTTTTACGAAAATGAGGCACATATCAATTATACAATGTTATTTTAACCAGCAAAACTAGTTTATATGTTTGTAAACTTAATCTTTTGATGATGTCATAGCAAAGAAAGTTTTGATTGTATTTTGTTGTTCTATATTCAAGTATGCCAACGTTTTGCTGCAGTGTCCTAGTCCTAAATTTGAAAGTGTTGGCTTTATTACTTGAATTGGCATTGGGATTGACTCTCTGCACTTTCTTTTTCATCATTTTCTTTTTCTTCCAATTTTTCATCATTTTTATTTTCTTCAGGTTTTTGTTTTTTCGCTGTTTTTTTCATTCTCTAACCATATTCAAAGCTGGGGCTTTTTCCCCCTTTCTCTTGTTTTTATTCTTTTCACATAAGAAGACGGCTTATGAACTGTTTGTTTCCTTTTCCGACCAGGAGGTTTTGCTGGTTTGTTTTCTTTGTCCTTTTTTGTTATTCCCTCTTGCAACTATTGTGTGATATTGAGATTGAAAGATTGAGATGTTGGGTTACTACATCACTGCATCATTCAACTTTGCTCTCTTTACTAGTATCTTCTTCAAATTTTTGAGCCTCTTTTATTTCTTTTTGCACGTTTTATCTTCATTTGTTTTCAACACTGTTTCATTTGTTTTGTTCAACATGTCTTCACTTTTTTATTTTGTGCCCATAACTTTATCTTTATTTGGTTGGAGCACATTTTCATGCATTTGAGTTGCTGTTTCAGTCTTTATGCATGTACTTTCTTTTTCAGTTGTTTGGTGGACTTGTTCTATATTAGTGTCAGCAGTTGTGTCTTCAACTTCTTTTATATTTTTTTCAATTGAGAATCTATATTAACAATAAGAAGTTGTTGGTTTTTATTATTGGTGAATGAATATAATATTATTAGTTCGATAATGTTAATAGTGGCAATTCATGGGTATCATTTTTGCATTGATATCAGTTTTTCAAACAAAAAGTAAGTATCAGTTTTTCATACATGTAGGTATTAGTTTTGATTTATTTAATAGTGAAAAGTGTTTGTAAAATAACCAACCATGAGTTCTATTCAAACAACTACTACATATAAATTATGCATTATTTTGGTATCAGTTTTCTACTAAATGATGGTCAACATAAATAGTTCAATTTACATAGCCTCAAGTTATAAGAAATGGAATGTAGGTATCATTTTTTAATACATTTAGGTATCTATTTATTTTAACTTATTCTCAGAATTATCTATACTATAATATTATTATTGAGTTGGATTTCAAGAGCACACAGGCCTCCTTCATATTTTGGGTAATGAACAGTCACGTTTTTAATTTTTTTCTATTCCAAACTTTGAAATGTGATAACTTTTTCTACATTAATTGGAATTAAGAATTGATTTCACAATTAAATCTCAAATTTAATATGCTTTCCAGTGATATCCATTGTCGATAGCTAAAAATAATATTTTTTTAAATCATAGTTTTTCGAATTATTCATATTATTAAAGTTACTAAATCTGTTTGACTTTATTTCTTTTAACTAATCTATGTCGTTGATTGTTTTGAAAATTTCCAGCCTCTGATTCTACTTTCACAAATTGCAGTCAAGTCTGGTAAAATCCAACATTACCAAAATACAGCAACAATGTTAGGTAGAATTAGAAATGGAACCAGAAAGCTCAAAAGCATAAAATACAATTATATGCTTCTTATTATATTGAATTTTCTTTGACTGTAAAAGAAATACAATGATATTCTTCACATTAAAATAAATATTGTTGAATAATTGTTGTTATTTCCAACACTTCAGATATAAAATATGTATGCTTTAAACTTAGCATATTTTTCACAAGAATCGTTCAAAACAGAAATAAATCTCTTTATCCTCTAATCTTATCATTCTATAATAATATGATGTTGCATAATGTGTTCCTAGACATAGTCAGTTATAGGATCATACTCAACACTTGCGTTCTCATGAATCATGTCAACGTTGCTTTTGGCGTTTTTGGATCAATGGTCAAGTGTAAACCAAATGTTATTACCTGCACTGCTCTTATAGATAGTTATTACCGAAGCAGCAAATGAAATCAACGACATCAAGTATTAAAGGAAATGATTGATAAAGGTATCTCACCAAATGAAGTTACATATAATACAGCTGATGCATGGAGCAACAGTTGATGCACACAATAAATTTATATGTGTGTAATTTATATGTATATTGTGTGGAAATTTTATCTTTGAAATCGTTTTTGCTCGATATTTTGCAATTGTTTATCAAGCACCAGTACTATCTGCATTACTGTGTTCAAAGATTTATACACAAATTTAGATAAAATGCAAACTTATTTGAAAATTGATAAAAAAAAATATAACTATTTCTTAATCAATGAACCATATAATCATTTAAACATGTTATGATGATAAGAGGTTGAGTGTGGTCTGTATGCGAAGTACGGGTTCGCACTTGTTTATACTATAAGAAAGCATGAATTCGAATCAAACAGTGTTTTGTTAATGAAAAAATCATGTGCCTATCCATTTTTGTTATTTTTGCTTCACACTTTGTAGGTTCTTGTTGACATTCTGGATTTTCTTCTTCAATCTTTTCAGCTGTGAATGTTTTTTCTTTATTTTGGGCTTCTATATTTAAACATGCATCTTCATTTATTAGTTGTTGTGTTAACTTTTTGTACATGAGACTCGACATTTATGTCTTCATTCTCTTCTTCATTGTTTTCAGATGTGGATTTCTTTTCTCTGCTTTCTATTTCTATTTCTGTTTCTACATGTGCATGTTCATTTAGAATGTTGTCAGGTTCATCTTCCAAGTGCTTACTCTCTGGTTTAACTTATGAATTTTTCCTTTTATTTTCTTTCAGTCTTGATTTGAGTTCTTTCAGTTATTCTTTCAATTTCAAATTTTTTTTCTACCTTTATCCTCAACTTATTTTCTTTGTCTAATTACTTCTCTGGTTTTTTTACCTTCTTCTTCCAACTCTTTAATGTGCATTTGAAAAACATTAAGGCTTACAAAATCTTCAAAAGATCGAGTACTATGTTCATCTTCTTCAATTTTTCTTTTTTTTTCCGTTGGTTCTCTTTTCTTTTGTTGATGTTGTTTGGAGTAGCTTGCGTTCATGTGGACGTGCATATTTCTTTTACCTGTGTAAATAAAATAGTAATTTTGTTTTAAAATTTTAATGCAAATATTTTATGATAGTATGTTGTAACTTATAAGTTATAACTTACATTTATAAGTGATTAGTTTAATAGAAGAAAATATAATAGTAATGAAATTAATACTATGTACACTTACTAATGATTAAAAATGATACCTATTATTATTGTATATTATAACTGATACTGTACAAAATGACAAGATGTACTATGCTGACGAAAAATTGATACTATGGAAACAAAAATTTAAAGCTACACATTGAAATTGATACTAATCAGAAGCTAATGTGATACTGCAAAGAGGCATATGTGATACTATGCAGAGACAAAAAATTATTCTAAGTGTTGAAACTGATACTACAGACAGAGAGAATATAAAATGTAAACTGATATTGTCTAGTGTAAGTAAGATTTAATTCTAACTTACATTGCCAACTTTTATATCATTCAAAAATTGTTTCATAACAATGTCTTTAAGTTTTCTTACATCCCATCATGCAAATCTGGGTAAATCTTCAGCAAGTTGCCTTCTAGGTTGAATGAGGTTCATTTTCTCACAGATGCACTACTATAAACATTTAAAGATATAATTAGATTAGAATGTTGAATATAACTTTTTTTTCAATTAATAATATTTTGTATAACACATCATACCAATGGAAGCATGAAACATGCAGACATGTTTCTTGGCTTGGAGATCAACTTTTTGACAAATTTACTAAAAAAATTCCCTATTGCTTCTAACCATGAGACAGTTTGCATTGTTTCACTATCAATCAAATAGGGTAGAATTCCCCATCTCAATTTCTGTTGGTTGTTGGGAAAGAGAAATGTCAATAGTATTTGCATTATTATCAACAAAGCCAGATCTTCTTCATTTTCTTTTTTTCTTTATGATATTTCTTGTTTTATTCTTCTTCCACAACGTTTCTTGTTATGCATGTACATGTGCCAAGTTTCTAGTTGCAAATTCTTTACAGTCTGGTGGAATGATTTTGCTCGTCAATTTTTTTGTTGGTTCTATGTTTATTCCTTTTAATGGAAGACCAAAGATCAAGCTTATATCTCTGGCAATGACCTTCATTTTGTCTTCTCCTAAGACGTAGGTATCAGTTTCCATACAATAGCAATTGTATAAAGCAACCAAGTTGTGTTGATGCTTTTTGCACTCTTTCATTGTTATTTTTTCTTCATATATGACTTCGAAGAAGTTGTAAAATGGTGTCTTCTTTAAGATGTCAAATTGTTTTTTGGTCTTGAAGATAGCTTATAAGCCACGTCTATAAGCAGTTTCTGGCTTAACATGTTCAGATTTTTGCTATATGTTTGTTTGATTGTTTTAATGTTGCATGCATGCTTTTACGACATGGATTAACAAAATAATCATCATCCTATTTCATGAAATTGTGACATTAAGTTGTTAGTGAAACAAACAGCATTGAAACAAAACAATATATAACATGATACATAAACATGAGATAAAACATGATATTTTTATCTAACCAAAATTTGGTATCATTTTTGCTAAATGTAGGTATCATTTTTTTAAAAATTATGGTTGAAATACTTCTAAAATTGCTACATGATAAATTCAAAAGAAACATATTGCATATATAATTTTTAGCTTATATTTGTGTTATCTTTGTTACAAATTACAATGAAAGTAATTTGTATAAGTAAAAGTATAAAGTTAAAAGAAAGATAAAGTGAGTATCATGTTTATTAAGTGTATGTATCAGTTTGGTTCAAACAAACAGTATATCGTTTTTAATATATGATGTCCATGAAAACAGATAATAGGTATCAGTTTTGCATTGCATTAGTGTCAATTTTATATTTGTGATAGAAATAATTTCAATTATGGAGTAGCGAATTCCATCAATGATAGTGAGTATCATTTTATGAATATAACTATATCCGTTTTGTTATAAACTATTGAAAAATTATTTTTACAATTACAAAGTTTTGTCTTCAATTAAACAAACAATATGTTGATTTTACGAAATATGTGTACCAGTTTGTTATATAGTGGGTATCATTTTGTGAAATATAAGTATCATTCTATTGAAAAATTACCACATTGACATATGAACTAAAACATATTATACAGTGGGTACCATTTTGTAAGAGTTTGGTATTAGTTTTCCTAGAAAAAAGATGGTGGAATAATTTATAAACTAAAAAGAATCAACTACACATAATTAGACAACAGGTATCACTATTGCAGGATGTTGGTATCAGTTTTTATGTGTGTGCTGAAATTAATTTTTCCAAATACAAAGTATCACGTTAATTTTAATAGATGTTTGGTATCATATTTTCAATATATTAGTATCAGTTTTGTAACAAATGGCAATGAAATCTATTTTTTAACCAACTAAGCTTTGTCTTCTACCAAACAAACTATAGGTATCACTTTTTGAACATGAAAATCTTTAGAAGTGATATGGCTTGTAATTTTACCGTGTTGGCTTGTTCATCTTCAGATTCCTCGGCTGCTATTTATTTTCCCTTATTTGTTTGAGCTTTTTCCTATTAAAAATATTAACACTATTAAAATACATCTAATGTTTTAGTAGTATCAGTTTCATAACTTAACGGTATTAGTTGCCTGTTGAAGTTGCTGCTGAATTATTTTATCATTTTTTATCTTCGATCTTAATTTTCATTTTTGCACTTGTTTTACAGTTGATTTGTCACCAACTATTTTTTCCTGCATGGTTTCTTCATTTTTCTGTAAAATAAGTTCAATAGTATCATAATCAATCTAGAATGGTTTTGTTATGCATCATTTCATAATATCGTTTACCTTTTTTTCTGGTATGTTTTCTTCATGTTTTCTTTTTGTTCTTCTTTCCCTTTATTGCTGTATGTCTTCTTCCATTGGTCTTTTTAATAGTGTTAACTTTGCAGATTCTTGCTGCGTTTCAACTGCAGTTAGGATATTTGCTTCATGAAGATTATCGGATACAGCTGCTAGGGTATCAAATTCACGTGTTAGATTTTCAATTTCGGCTCGATTCTCAGATTGAGGTTCTTTGTTTCCAGATTCGAGCTGATAATCAAAATGAGGCGCTAGGGTATTAGGATTTTGTCGAATATCAGATTGAGGGAATAAGGTATCAAATTCGTGTTCAAACTCTGCTTTTTATTGTCTGACATATGCGATTGAAATGGAGGTAACGATTTTGTTGTGATTTCGTTTTGCCCTTTTTTCTTAATTTTTATTTTCTATCGTGAAGAAAAGTGTGGATTTAAAAATCGAACAAGAAGACGAATGAAGGAACTAGAGAAATGTTTTAACGCACAATGGACTTTAGACCTGTCTTTTGGACTGTTTGTGCGTGTACTTATGAATAAATTTTTTTAAATTATTTATCCTTTACAAAAAATTACCAGTGAGAATGTTAATGGATTGGATTGTATTGAGGGGAAATAATTTTAAAGGACAAATTAAAGTAAATAATTGCTCACAAGGACACGCATAGAAAACTTTTACCGTAAGGACAAAGCCCAAATACAAATTAAAACAAAACAAAGAATTCTGTTCATCTCCTTTTTCTCGCTTTCACTCAGAATTTGACGAACTTTCTTTTAAAAATAAAATTAAATCAAAACAAATCGATTTCTCGTTCAATTGCTCAGAAGCAAAATCAATTTCCACAATCTCTCCAAAACCAAAATCACTTTCCCTAAACCAAAATTACGATTTCCAATTTCTTTGAGTCTGTGTTTGATATCGCGGTTGTGGTTGGTGTTTTACAGGAGGCGGTGAGGAGAAAATTTTGACTAGGTCACGGTTTGGTCGAGGTTGAGGTCGCGAGTTGTTGGCGATGATTGTGTTGGTCGAGGAAGGTGGATCGAAGTCTGGCCATGCCAAATGAGTTGGGTTTTTGGGCAGTGAAGTCGGAGAAGCAATTTATTGTATATACAGAAAGGTGGAGCAACCTACTTGAAAAAAATGATACATACTTATAGAAAACTGATACCTACTTAATACAAACTGATACCTAATTACTGCAAACTTGAAATGTTACATATTTGACTGAAGATATTTCACTGCAGCTAATACACAAACTATTGTTACATTTCAACATAATTTGTTTCAAAAATTACTTATTGTCTTTATTTTGAATTAACAGGATGATGATGATTTTGTTAATCCACATTCAGTTTAAAAGAAGCTAAAAAATTGGTACGAGTAATTGCTTACTACAGATAAAAAGGTGAATATGACCTAACTTTTTAACATTTTGTCTTTATTAGAGACAAAAAATATAAGAAATGCTCAAAGAAATCTGAAAAAGCAATAACATAGCAGGCATGGGGTGAAACTAGATGATATGCATCAAATAAAGTATGCACAACAAGTGAAGACACGTAAGTTTTTTTTGGTTAAAATGATATCTACTGACAACAAAATGAACAATATAATTGAAACTACTAGTCATATTCAATTGAAGTTGATCATTATTCAAACTATCTGTGTTTTTGCATTATAACATTTCATACATAATTCTATACATCATTGTATGTCTTTTATATTTAATTGAATTTGATTTATAGCAAAATATTGAAAAATATTATCTCTCAATTTCAAAAACAGTTAGTTCAGAAATAAACATTTACTACGGGAAGAAAATTAATACCTACATAAAAGAAACTGATACCTACAGGAACAAAACTGATACCTACATAAGAGAAACTGATACCTACAGAAACAAAACCGATACCTACTTAAAAGAAACTGATACCTACGGAAACAAAACTGACACCTACAAAAAAAAAAGATAACTACATAATAAAAAATAAAACAAAATATTTAGCAAATATATCTTAAAGTAATAGCTACAAACGTAAAAATTCATATACAAATCGATACTAAGTGTGCTAGTAAAACTGTTAAATATTTTAATTCAAAGCATATTATATGTTTGTACCATTATCCCTGAAATTCAATGTTTTGTATTAATTGTAAACCTGATAATACAACTTATGCAAACTGATACTAACATTACATTTTGGTTTCGACGGGCTTGACTATGGAATATTTGTAATGATATTCATCGTTTCACTGAACAAAAGCAGAATACCAATAAAACTTGAAAAGAATGAAATATTATCCACAAGAGCAACGATTGTACATGCAATGTTGACAAATGATGAACATTGCTGGAGTCTATCTAAATACATATCAAGCTTAGAAAAAGAAAGAAAATGAAAGAACTGAAATCACATTGAGATGTTTCATAATTAAATTTGATACTTGTAAAGTAATGTAATTCTGTTGAAATTTATACTTGTGAAGTAATGACGTTCTGTTGCAATTTGATACTTGTGAAGTAATGATGTTATGTTCTTAAAACAAAGCTGCTCTTACTTGTAAAAACAAACACCAGAACTGATATTGTAAAAACATTTAACTAATATTAGAACTGATACTATCACTTTATACAAAATACTTGAAATTAAAATCAATTTGATAATACGCTATACTGAATACAAATTAATAACAAAAGGTTCAATTATAATAAACCACCAAAACAAGTCACACATCCACTTATTAATCTGAACAAATTCAAAATGAAAAATCAAATCATATCCTCTTCGAAGCTTTCACAATTCCATTTATTATGACCAAGCTGCTTTGCACTCGCCACATCTATTATGCTTGTTTTGAAAATATGAAAATACTCCTTTAGACTTAACTGATGGTCTACCTGCGCCACATTATCACCACTGCCAAAAAAAACATTAGTAAAAACATGTTCAGTTTAGAACATTAGTTTTTCGATTTCAGAAAACTGATACCTAAGGTATACAAAACTGATACCTAGTTACTGATAATCAAAAAAATTGATACTAAGAAAAAGTAAAAATGATACCAGAAAATTGATCCTAAGATATGATACTTTTCCACTCTATCACAAGCTACAACCGAATCGATAATACTTTTTCAATCATCACAAGCTTATATCTCATTCTTCAAATCATACAAACAGCAATTAATAGACAATCGAGTGCTAAAAGTGTTATCATTCAGCACAAACAGACAAAAAAGACTGTTATCCCCACTGCCAAAAAAATAAAAAATAAACATTAGTAAAAATATGATCAATGTAGAACATTAATTATTCAATTTCACAAAACTGATAACTACCGTATACAAAACTGATACCTAGTTACTGATAACAAAAAAATGATAATAAGAAAAAATAAAAATGAAACCCAAAAACTGAACCTAAAAATGATACTTTTCCACTCTATCACAACTTTATATACAACCCAAATAACTTTATATCAAAACTTTAAAGAAGAACGAGATCACAGTAGAAATATGAAAAGAACGAGATCGACAAACGTGCATGAGAAAAATATGATAGATGAACTACAATTTTCAGAAGAACAAAATTGAAATGACCGAACAAGGTCGATCGATATTTTAATTGCGAGAGTAATATTGTATCGCGACAAAAAAAAAATTGATCGAAAGGAAGAAGAAGCGCGCAAAAATGGACTGGAAGGAAAATACGTGCGTGTGTCCTTATAAAAAAATAATTTGCCGGCTGTCCTAGATCTAAAAAAAACCCTAAAATTGTCCTTTGTATTTAACACACTGAGAGTTGTATTTCTGAAACTGTTCTGATTAAAATCTCCGCAAGCAAGCATTCAACATTCAATAACGACCAGAGCAATCAGCAAAAACATCAAACATACCCATACCTCAATTTTATTTATTTATACGATAACTCGACATTCCACGCTGAACAAAACCGAAAGAAACAAACAAGAAGAACACGGTTGATAATTAACATCAATCAACAAACACTTCTACTAGCTCCAAACAAATCCAGCAGTCACACTCTAAGCATCAACTACGCTTCCATCCTCTGCTGATGCCAAAACCATCTCCGGCTGCGCTGCTCCCTGTAGCGCATTCGGCTTTCCCAAAGCCTTCAGTGCCAGATGCGCTGCCTTTTGCCCCGAAATCATCATAGCCCCAAACGTTGGTCCCTGCATCACCAACATATACATATATTACTCAATTCATTCATATCATGTGTTTAGACTATTTCGAACACTTTGCCAATGCCACTATTACCATTCTAGGAGAGCCATCGATCTCTGCAACCTCCATACCAGTAACAATCATGCCAGGCACAACCTCCCTCGTCATTGCCACTATCTCGTCCTCTGCTGCGTTCATATCCAAACATTTCATCCCTGGCACCGACTCGATCATCCCAACGCTTCTCAACCTCTTCACACCAGTTGCCCCAAATGGCCCATCATGCCCGCACGAACTCACAACCACCTTAAAAATAAAATAATCTCATGCCATCAAAAATTTACGATAAATCCTACGTAAATACTAAAAAGTCTTTCACATTGTCGCTCTTGTGAATTTAACCACCACACACACTATGTATCACATAATAAAACACAATCCTGCATAAACAGAGGAAAGAAACACCACTAACTCAAGTGTTAAGTGACATGACACTCTAAACTGAAATTCTAAAAGTATGGTTTGAACCTCGAGACATCGTAATGAATGTTATGCTTGAATACATACTCTCAAGAAAAACAACTCTTCACATATTCAATTGGTTTACCTTGGCTTCCATGACGTTGGGGTCCATGCAACTCTGGGTGTCGTGGTTCATCGACACCAGAGCCCAGTTCGTTACGACCCCGGAAACCCTACCGTTCTTGATGATTAAATCCTCGGCAGCCACGGCGTTGAAGAGCTTGACGTTGGGCCTCGCAAGGAGCTTGCTCATGATGGTGGAGGTGAAGAGGGCGGCGTGCTTGATGACGACGTAGTCGCCTTGGTCATCGTACGGGACCTCGACCTCGTCGAGGAAGAAGTGGGCCGGTTTGCGGACGACCATGGCGGAGAAGAGCTGGCCACCGAGCCACGCGCCTCCACCGGGGGAGACCGATTGCTCGATGATGGCGATGTTGATGGTCGGATCTTTTGATAGCTCGTATGCGCAGGACAAACCTGCAGAGCCGGCACCTACGATCACGACGTCGGTGTCTGCGTAGGTGATCATGTCCGTCATGTAGCGGCGGGTCATTTCCCGGGAGACTATCGATTCTTTTATCGGGCGGAAACGGAAGGAGGAGAGGTCATATGAGGCAGATATTTGAGTGGTTTTGGAGGTGGATAGAGGAAGTTTGAATTGTTTGGGGCAAAGGACTTTGGAGGAGAAGAGGTTGGATTTATTAAGGAGGGAGGAGGAAGAGGAGGTTAAAGATGAAGCTGCCATTGTTTGGGTTAAGTTCTTTGTTTGGTGGAGTGAGATGCAAGGAGTGCATGCTTATTTGTAGGGGAGGCAGGCAAAAATATCTGGGAGCAAGTGGGTTGAAATGACTCAAATGAGCGGTTTGTAAATTTGTTGAGGAACAAATCCAAATGTAGGCCCTGCATATATAGCACAAAAAAGCTTTTATACGCACTATTTTACTGTATTTTAAGGTCTAATAGGACGTTCATACAAATGTAATGTTTCGGTCACACTAGTGCAGACTGCACATGGTTACAAGTGTTGATGACTGAATAATGTTTTGACATTTTCTTTGATGGAAAGGATGGCAATAAAAAAGATGACGTGCAAAAGTAAAAGAAAAAGTAAAGAATCATATGAAATATACGGGCAACAATAAAAGTTATGAAACTGAAACATCAAAAATTGATGGGCTGCTTACCACCGCACATCTCGTGCAAAGATAAGACACACTACAATATGTCTAAAACAGCTAAACATCCCATATGTATTGAGTTAAATAAACATAAAAATTCAGAAAATGCACGTCTAGGTAATTGGCATTGGTAATTCATTAAATAATACTGAATAGTAAGAAAGAAACACTAATCTGCTATGAATATTGTCTCTATCTATATGAACAATAAAGACTTGGCTCATACTGTATTAGCATTAGTAATATCAGATCTAGTACTTCAATTAAACAGTAATCAATAGTCAGAAAGAAACAATAATCTGCTATGAATATTGTCTCCGTCCACGTAAATAATAAAAATTTGGCTCATAGTATATTGTTACAAGTAACATCAACTAGAAAATGCTAAGAGAATAATTTTGATTCTATCTCATATCGTAAAGCCAAACATGGCATGTTTCAAGAAAAAGTTGGGTTACCCCCACCAACATGACACTATACGTTAAAGCATGAAATTTTGAAAAATTGCTAATCATAACACTAAAAGTTCTGCAAGTTGCTCAAATGTGTTGGCATTGGCTAGTGGCGTTTCTTTTCTCTTCCAGTGCGATTGATGCATTTGAATATTGTAACAACATACACCATTTTTGTAGTACGTGTAGCGTTGTTTTGGAACTTTTGTTTTATAAAACAAAAACCATAGGCATAATTATATGCCTAGTTAATTTTAACACAAAATCTATGACTGCCAGTCAAAGGTCACTAGCCAAATTATAAAAATTGACTACTGAAAAATTAGTTCGGAACCATAATTCCAGTAAGCGGCTTAGTTAAAGCACTTTGAACATTACCATTTTTACATTTTACTGATCTCAACATATGAAAATTTTACTCTTTGAAATTTATGCATCCATAATACTCAATCAAAAATATAATTTCGAACAAACAGGGAGACCGACCAAATGCAGGTTAATCAATATAAAAAATTAAAACAGTAGATAGAACCGGATCAAATAAATAAGAGGTAAATCAGTATAAGTACCGTAAACGATGGTTACATGACAAATTTAAGCATTGAAAACAATGGTTATGTCAGTCCAGCGGCCGCATACCATATAATATGCAAACAAATTCTGAAGAGAACGTTGCCAAAACGTTATTCAGCTTTTGCACCATTGTTAACTAAATTGGTGAAGGTAAAAACTGCAAAATGAAAACATTACAACATGACTACAACGAGTAAAATTATTAAATCAAGATTGTATGCGAGGTTGGTAGTGCCAAATACATACCGTACACTGGAAAATAAGTGCTGTAGGATGTCAAACGTAAACGTAAGGATATGTTAACTTCTTGTGCATTTTCAAGAAAAGAAATACTCGATTAATTGACACAATATGTCGAGCCATTTATTTGTACAAAGGACAAACACATAATTCAAACTGATATGATAATTAAATAACAAAACTGTAACAGCCTAACCCAAGCAAGCAATCATATTGATTGGCCAGCATTCAAAACTCATCGGATTAAACTATATTTAGGCAACCTTACTGAACTCCATGAATTGACCTTTAACAATCCGCAATTTCCAATAGTACACTTATTCTATATTACACAACAACCCATGCTTTTTTTCTTCGTTCCATCGAACAACAAAATCTCAGTTTATTCTATTAACAACCCTCTAGTTAACGTTTTTGTTGACAGCATTTCCCATTGATTACCAGGACATGTAAACCCTCTAGTTGTTTCTTTTTGGCTCAAGCAACATGCGGCAGTTTGACTTCATATTTTGATAGCTTTAAATTTATTCAAAAGCTAAAATAAACAACTCAAGAATCGCCTTATGTGGGATCTGATGTTGTCTTCGAATTATTTGTTGGGCCAAATAATGGGATGGCACAATCAACTAACTAGGAGAAAGGAGGAAGATGACAAGTTGAATTTATCAAATATATTGCATAATTATGATTGCCTAAATTTATCGAAATAAGCTAGTTTTCTGCGGACATGACGTGTAGATCACAGCTGTAAAAATTATGATATAGAGAAAAGAAATGGTGTATGTTGTTACCAACATAAAATTAAGTTGGGCACTTTTAGCATATTGGGCTTTTTAGCATATTTGGCTTTCTAGTCTTTTTTTTTTTATGTTTTCTATCTATATAAACCTATCTCTGTAACCCTAATGTAATCAATCTCTTTTTTACTCAGCCGTCTTACTGAATAATATGAATTATCTTTTTCTTCTTGTTTGATTATACAAACGTTTTACAAACGTTTACATGGTATCAGAGCCTCGTTCATGTTTCTGTCTGCTGCCTCGTCGCTGCCTCGTTGCTGTCTTGTCTTCCTGCCTCAACCCGAAACTCTAGCCTGCTATCATCATCTGCTCCAAAACCTAGCATCTAGCCTGTCGTCGATTTTGTCACAAAACCTCATAGCCCCGTCCCCAAGTCCACAGCCTGCCGATCTCCCTGCCTGCCCCCAAGTCCCCAGCTGCCGATCTGCCTGCCCCAGCTGCCGATCTCCCTGTTGAAACCCTAAAACCCCGAAACCCTAGCCTGCCGAAACCCTAGCCTGCCGATCTCCCTGTCTTGGAACCCTAGCATGCCGATCAACCCAAAACCCTAGTTCCCCAAAACTCTAGCCCAATTGATACCTGTCTCGACCTGAAGCAGTTGCTGACTTCAAAATATGGCAGAAGGTGATGATTCATTACAGGCTATTAGCGTTCGTTTAGATGGAAAAAACTATTCTTATTGAAGTTATGTCATGAAAAATTTTCTGAAAGGAAAACGGATGTGGGGATATATTTCTGGTGTTATTGTGGCTCCTAAAGCTGCTAATGTTGAATCGATGAAAAAATGGGATACTAACAATTCAAAAATCATCACTTGGATTAATAATTCTGTTGAAAATAAAATTGGTATGCAATTGGCTAAGTATGATACTGCTAGGCAAGTTTGGGACTATTTGGAGCGACTTTTTGTACGTTCTAACTTTGCCGTTCAATATCAATTAGAGGCTGATATTCGCTCATTGTCTCAGAATGATCGAAATATTCAAGATTTTTATTCTGAAATTACTGCTCTTTGGGATCAATAGGCTATGACTGAGGTTGCTGAGCTTAGGTCATTTGCTCCATATATCGCTCGTAGGGAGGAACAACGCCTTGTTCAATTGTTGATGGCTCTTCGACCAGAGTACGAGCATTGTCGTGCGTCCATCCTACATCGCACTCTTTTACCTTCTGTTGATTCTGTTCCACATAAATTATTAGCTGAAAAAACTCGCTTGAAGTCTCAAACTGAGAAAAGTTGCACAGACTTCTTCTGCATCTGTTTTTGCTACAGGGATTTTACCAATCCCATCTCAACGCAACAAGGTAAATATCAAGAATGATCGTGATTGTAATTATTGTAAACAACCAAGCCATTGGAAAAATCAATGTCCTGAATTATTGGCTCGACAAAAAAATCAAAGTTTTAAGCCAGGTGATAGATCACAACAGCAACAACGTGGTAGCCAACAACAGTCCCTCTATACTGCACAAGGACATGGACCGTCACGAGGTAATTCCCAGCCTAAGACTGCTGCATTGGTACATCCTTCTGGTGAATCAGTTGTGAATTCCTCTATGGACTCTCTTGCAGAACAATTTCAGAAGTTCCTTGCTAGCCAGTCTTTGTCTCAAAACATAACTGCTCCTCAATCTCAGCACTTTGCCATGTCAGCTCCCTCCATATCAGGTTCTCCTTTGTGGATTTTGGATTCTGATGTCTCATATCATATGTCTCATGATTGTTCATCATTTATATCTATGTCTTTTGATTCTCGCTCACCTTCTATTTTGACTGCTGATAGCACACCTTTGTCATTAACAGGAATCGGTACAATTCAAACCACACACGTTTCCCTACCAAATGTTTATTGTATTCCTAAATTAACTATGAATCTTGTGTCGGTCGAACAACTTTGTGATCTTGGATATATTGTTCATTTTTCTTCTACCACTTGCTCTGTGCAGGATCCCAACTCCAAGAAGTTGATTGGGACAGGCCGTAGGCAGGGCGGTCTCTATGTTTTGGATGACTTGCACATTCCAAGTCATGCCGCTGCTGCTAGTATTGACCTTTCTTCTTTTCATTTAACTTCATTGTCTTCTAAGTTTTATTTGTGGCATTCTAGACTTGGTCATATTTCAAGCTCTCGTCTTAAATTCTCGTGTAATTCTGATGTTTTGGGAGATTTACGTTCTCATGATATTTCAGATTGTAGTGGTTGTAAACTTGAAAAATTTTCTGCTTTGCCCTTTAATCAAAGTGTTTCTACTTCCACTGCACCTTTTGACTTAGTTCACTCTGATGTTTGGGGTCCAGCACCCATCCCCACAAAAGGTGGGTGCAGATATTATGTATCTTTTATCGATGACTATACTCGTTATTGTTGGGTTTTTCTGATGAAACGTCGTTCTGAGTTTATTGATATATATACTGCCTTTCAAGCATATGTTAAAACACAACACTCTGCTATTGTTAAATGCTTTCGTTCTGATTTAGGGGGGAATACATTAAGAGAGACCTTTCTAACATATTCACGGTTGATGGTACTTTGCATCAGACTTCCTGCACTGATACCCCGCAACAAAATGGAGTTGCTGGAAAAAAACGTAGACACATTGTTGAAACTGCCCGTTCTATGATTCTTTCAGCTAGCGTCCCAAAAGAATTTGGGGGAGAAGCTGTTCTTACTTCCGTTTATCTTATTAATAAGATCCCGATTTCTCATAACTCTGGTATTTCTCCTCATGCCAAGTTGTTTGGTCAAACTCCTGATTACTCTCACCTAAAAGTGTTTGGTTCCACTTGTTTTGTTCTTCGTCCACACGTAAAACGTACAAAATTATCTTCATGTGTTGCTATATGTGTTTTTCTTGAGTATGGTATTGGACAAAAAGGCTATCGCTGTTATGATCCTTCTTCAAATAAACTATATGTTTCTCGTCATGTTTCATTTATTGAACATATTCCCTTCTACTCTATTCCAGCTAATCCTCGTAGTATGGCTAAGTCTGATCTTATTCACATTGATCCATTTCCTGCTGATAACTCCTCTGATTCATCACCTCTTACCATTGATACTCCGTCATCCATACATTCTGTTCCTCCTCCTTCTGCAGGTGACACTTTATCCCCTGCCACTAAGACTGTTCAAACACCTCCTGTGATGACTGATCATGTTCAACCTCGCTATCCCACTCGCACACGTAAATCTACTCAATTAACTGATTTTTCTTACTCTTGTTACTCTCGGGCTTTTGCTTCATTTCTTGTTTCCATTGACACTTTCTATGAGCCTTCTTCTTACTCGGAGGCTGTTCGTTCTCCTGTATGGCAACGTGGTATGTCTAAGGAAATGTCTGCTTTAAACAAAGCTGGTACCTGGATCTTGTATACCTTCCTACTGGGAAGAAAATTATTGATTGTCGATGGTTGTATAAGATTAAAACTAAGTCAGATGGTTCTATTGAACGATACAAAGCTCGTTTAGTTGCTAAAGGATTTGCCCAAGAGTATGGCATGGATTATGAGGAGACATTTGCTCCTGTGGCTAAGATGATATCTGTTCGGGTTCTTATTGCTGTTGCGTCCAGTCGTCAATGGGACATCTCTCAAATGGATGTTAAAAATGCTTTTCTTAATGGAGATCTTAAGGAAGAAGTTTACATGATTGCTCCACCTGGTGTTTCTCATGCTCCAGGTCAGGTTTGTAGGCTTAAAAAAGCTCTATATGATCTTAAGCAAGCACCACGTGCTTGGTATGAGAGATTTTCAACTATAGTTACATCACTTGGTTTCACCTCTAGTCCCCATGATTCAGCATTTTTTGTCAGATTGACTTCTGCAGGCCGTATTCTTCTTCTACTATATGTAGATGATATGATCATTACAAGTGATGACAGTAATGGTATTGTGAGTATTAAAGTCACATTGTCTCGTTGCTTTGATATGAAGGATTTGGGTCATCTACGTTATTTTTTAGGCATTGAAATAGTTTCCTCAGAAAAAGGCTATCTTCTTTCCCAGTCCAAATACGCCACTGACATTATTCATCGTGTTGGTCTTACTGATACACGTCATGTTGATTCACCACTTGAGGTAAATGCCCGATATACTCCGACCGATGGGAGTCCTCTTTCTGATCCCACTTTATATCGTTCTATTGTTGGTTGCGTTGTATATCTGACCATCACTCGTCCAGATATTGCCTATGTTGTTCACATTGTTAGCAGTTCGTATCTTCTCCTACCTCTGTTCATTGGGCTGCTGTTATGCGCATTCTTCGTTACTTGCAAGGAACACTTTATCTGAGTCTTTTGTTTCCATCGACCTCATCTTTGGAGCTGTGTGCCTTCTCTGACGCAGATTGGACTGGTGATTCAACGGATAGAAAATCCATAACTGGCTTTTGTCTATTTTTAGGAGATTCCCTTATTTCATGGAAGATCAAGAAACAGGATGTTGTTTCTCGGTCTTCCACTGAGGCAGAGTATCGTGCTATGGCCTCCGCTACATCTGAAATTATTTGGTTACGTTGGCTGTTGGGGGATACGGGTGTTTCGATTTCTTCTCCCACTCCTATATATTGTGACAATAAGAGCGCTATTCAAATTGCTCACAATACTGTTTTTCATGAGCGCACCAAACATATTGAGATTGATTGTCATTTCACTCAGTATCACTTACTGCATGGAACTATTTCTCTGCCTTTTACTTCATCATCGACGCAACTTGCTGATTTCTTCACGAAGGCTCACACTATCGAACGTCATAGATTTTTCATTGGCAAACTCTCGATGCTTCTTGCCGTACCATCGCGTGTTTGAGGGGGGATGTTAGCGTATTGGGCTTTTTAGCATATTGAGCTTTTTAGCTTTTTTCTTGTTTATGCTTTCTATCTATATAAACCTATCTCTGTAACCCTAATGTAATCAATCTCTTTTTTGCTCAGCCGTCTAGCTGAATAATATGAATTATTTTTTTCTTCTTATTTGATTATACAAACGTTTTACAAACGTTTACAGGCACAAATCGGATACCAAAAAACCGAGATGCCGTATAGAAATAGATATAGAGATGCTATGTGTCTTGGGTTAAACCTCTATGCATAAATAAGAGTCAAAGTTCATTAAAAAAATGATATCAACCCAATTTGTATTGATGTGTGTGTATCTTAACACATCAAAAACTTTTTGAGTGACAACAAATGCACACGTTCACTTGCAGCAAAGATGATTCATGTGGGTGCAGTATCAATGCTCGATATAGTACATGGCATTATCAGTTGCACCAAAATATGTTACAAACTGTATATACAACATGCAGATTTCATTACAAGTGCAAGGGAAACACCCGAGTGGAGGATTAAAGAAGACCTGCCTAACATATTGTCAAGGAGATAAATGATGGGTAATGTTAGAACCCTGTATTTGATGGTTTTGACGCTGACAAGTGACAACTGTACAGTAGCCGCTAACACTTGTTGCAGGAACACACATAAAGACAACAATTCAAAGCCTCTATAGACTGCGTTGAAGAATTATTTTTGTGAATCTTTAGAAGTATTTATAATGTAAATCTTTCATATGTGGTAGACAAGTTACACAAAACACATACACTTTAAAACGTTTATGCAGTTTAACTTTAAACAATTATTGAGGTATTTAAACTGTGTTTAAAAGCTGAAACAAAACAATTTTTATCAGTGTTGTCGTTTCCAGGCATTCAATCAACAGAAGTCCGATCATAAATTCAGTCGGCTGAATTAGCCTGAAAATGAACTGTTTAGTTGCGAGAAAAGTTACAGGCTTGGCCAGCTGACTGAATAAATTTCAGTCACTAAACTACTGTACCAAGCTTTTTTTTTTTAAAAAAATGTTTTCAAGTTTTTAATTTAAAGGATTTTTGACTATTGGAAATGACATAATGAAACACACTCTAAGCAAAATATGCAAAAAGCTTAGTGGAAAGTCTAGGTCTCCCCTCCAGGTCCTTCTCCACTGTCTTCTTCACGCCAACCACCAATTCCTACACCATCTCAAAATATTCTTGAAAGTTCATATTTTTTGACGGAGCATATGGATTAAGAAGTATAAAATTATGGACAAACTACTCGCTAAAGGCGTGGGCATGTTAGGGTATCTCACATTGTGTGTGGGTAACGGATACAAATTAAAAAGAAAAATAGTTTCATATCGTGAAAAATAATGGAGATGGAATGGTATATATATGAGTTTGGTTGCATGTAACAATAAGGGATTCATGTTGTTAAAAAATATCGACCAAACTCTATGTTGGTCCACGATGGGATGTGTGGACGGATCCTCGAATTTCAACATAGTATCGGAGCTGATGGTAACGCCTGGAATAATGAATAATGTGCAAGAGATCTGTAAATCGTGGTGGTTAGCAGTGTATGTTTAAGTAGTCAGACTTAAGATGAAGTTTGATCATGGTACGTAGTGTCGGGTAGAATGACACGTAAAAAAGTCTCGGATACGATGCAGGCATCGTGTTGGTATAGTGAGGACGCATGGATGGATGTGAGCCAACGTGGAGATTTGTTGAGTTGTCTCGCATTGTGTGTGGGTAACAGACGCACAGTGACAAGAAAAATATTCTCACGTCATGAGAAATAATGGAGATGGATTAGTATATATATGAGTTTGGTCGTATGTTAAGGGATTCTTGTTATTAAAAAAGATATTGACCAAACTCTATGTTGTCCCACAATGAGACATGCGGACGGATTCGGAAATTTCAACATGGTATCGACTTAAGTAGTCAAACTTAAGATGGAGTTTGACCATGGTACGTATAAAGTCTGGTAGAATGGCGCGTGAACAAAATCCCAATATGGTGCAAGCATCGTGTTGGCGTAGTGAAAGACGCATGGATGAATGCGAGCCAAGATGAAAATTTGTTGGGGTTGTCCGCATTGTATATGAGTAATTGGCGTACATTGGAACGAAAAATAATCTCACATCGTGAAAAAAAATAAGTAGAGTGATATATACACGAGTTTGGTCGCATGCAACAACAAGAGATTCATTTTGTTAAAAGATGTTGACAAAACTATGTTCCCCCTTCCGAGAGATGTGCGGACGGATTCTAAAAATTTCAACATGGCACTATGAAGGACCTAGTTGGGGACATCTATTGCAGCAACAATATAAATATGTAAGAAGACCGAGCGATCCTATAGGTTAGGAACCATGGCCAGAATATAATCGATCGTGTTATTTGTAGAAATTGAATATGTACTTATTTAGGTGACTTTTTAGTTGTGTGTGGATTTGTTTAACTTGTGTTTAAAAATTACATGCAGCTTGATTTGTGAACTTTGTCCTATAAATATGTGTACTTGATGTGTGTGTGATTTGATGGTTTGTCATGTTCTGTGAATTTTTTATGTCATTGTTCATTGTTGATTCTTTTTTGATCTTTTTGTTGATGACAAAGAGTGAGAAAAAAAAGGGTATTTTGACAGAGAGATTCATATAAATAGGAGGAGTACACTACTACCGTGTATTATAAACAATGGTTATCATCATAAAAGAGGGAGAATGTTAGAACTTTATATTTGATGGTTTTAATACCGAACAATACAAAGTCGGCAACGCTAGTTGCAGGAACACACATCTCAAAGACTAAAGACTAAAGACAAAGCAATTCGAAGACACGAAGGACTGCATTGAGGAATTATGCTTGCAAGTCTTTAGAGGTATATATAAATATAATGTAAATCTTTCAGATGTGGTGGACAAGTCACACAAAAAACATACAGTTTAAAATGTTTTTACATTTTAACTTTAATAATTTTAGAACTACTTAAAACTGTGCTTAAAGTACGAGACAAAACAATTTTTATGAGTACTGTTGTTTCCAGGCATTCGATCGATTGAAGTCTATAACCAATCGACTGACTAGTAATTCAATCAACTAATTATAAATTTAATTGATTGAATTAGCATTAAAAGAACTATTTAATTTCGAAAATAATTACAGACTTGCTCAGTCAACTGAATAATTTTCAGTTGACTGAACTGTTTTCCAATTTTGAATTTGAAGGAGTGACTGCACAGAAATAATATTTCCTTTCAAGGAAGTTACTTATTCTTCAAAAGAAATAATTTCTTATCACACTCCTCAACATGTATATAAAGAGTTTGATATTGCACCTAACTTTATCAATCTTCCTCCCTCGCTAACTCTCTACACATTAATTCTAGAAGCATCTAACTTTATCAATCTAACTTTATTGAACTTTTGGTGATCAAATGACTTCCATAATACATGCCCTTTCACTTGCCATTGTAATAAAAAAAGATTATGGAAAGGGTGTACTTGTATCGAAAAAATCATTGTTATCGATTACACATTGTTGTCAAAGGTTGTATCTTCAAAAGAAAAGTAAGTCATGTACAAGCAGACTGTTGTAAAACATATTCCTCTGGATTTATTGAAATAATAAAGAGGAGCTTCGAGACTGGATGTAGCATGAGATGTCTGAATCGGGATAAAGATCCCAGTATGCTTATTCCTATTCATATTTTTATTTATTGTTGATCTTTTGCTCAATATGGTTAGAATAGTACAATTGGTCATATATACACGATCCACAAACATTTTCGGTGAATACTATCACAACTAATGTTATAACTTGTGAAATTTTCAACAGAGGTTAAGAAAATTCTAGATTAATCATCTATATATAGTAACTTTTTTAACAGTGATACAACGTTAGTTTTGCGGATAGGACTAAATTTGGAAAAATATCAACATTGGCAGAGTGAGGGATGTTACATACAAGAGATATGACCGAAAAATACATGTTTTTTTGTGGTTTGCAATGATTTGTAAGAAATAAATATAGTTCATGAACATCATGTGATATTCAATTTAAGAGAGGATGGCATGGCTATGGTCTAAAATAGAAGTACAAAAATGATTAGACTAGGCTGCTCTAGTCATTCTTTTATTATTCAACTGATATATTCTAATTCTAGGAGTATTTTCAAAATTTGTGAATTCTATAAAATTATACTAAACTCTCTCAAAATTTACAATTTTTTTTCAAATTTCTTATGGTTTTATAAGTCAAAATAAAGAGTGACACTAAAGAAACTGATGTTTCCTTTCCATTATATTTGGTTATTTACTTTACCAACTTAAAACTAACAGCATATTCTAAATTACATGCGCAATTCAATATTCTTCAATTAAATCATTTCCTAGTGTTTACTCTCCTTCTCCATCAATGTATGCATAATTCTTTTTTCTTTTTTTTTTTCACTTCAGATTAATAATTGAAATAGATGAAAATCTTATTCTCAATTAACCAACAATGCTAAAAAAAATTAAAATCCAGTCCTCTTTATCACACGCCACCGAATTCTCAATATCTCAGGCTTCATTATCTTTTCGTTATGGGGTAAAAAAATAAAAAAAAGATAAGCATAGCACCGATTAATAGAATCTTGAAGAATGCAAATGATTATACTGGCTATAAGGAGAAAATTGTTAGCATATTGATCCATTTCCTGTCTGGCTTGGGTTTTTTAGCATTTTTATTGTTTATATTTTCTATCTATATAAACCTCTCTGTAAACCTAATGTAATCAATCTTTGTTTGTTCAGCCGTCTTGCTGAATAATATGAATTATTTTTTTCTTCTTATTTGATTTTACAAACGTTTACATGGTATCAAAGCCTCGTTCTTATTTCTGCATGCTGCCTCGTCGCTGCCTCGTCGCTGCCTTGTCTTCCTGCCTCAACCCGAAACCTTAGCCTGGTATCATCACCTGCTCCAACCCTAACACTCACCGAAACCCTAGCCTGTCGTCGATCTTGTCCCAAAACCCCAGAGCCCCGTCCCCAGCCTGCAGAAACCCGAGTCCCCAGCCTGCCCTAGCTGCCGATCTCCCTGACCCAGCTGTCAATCTCCCTGCCCTAGATGCCGATCTCCCTGCCGAAACCCTAGCCTGCCGATCTCCCTGTCCTGGAACCCTAGCCTGTTGATCAACCCGAAACCCTAGTTCCCCAAAACTCTAGCCCAATTGATACCTGTCTCGACCTGAAACGGTTGCTGACTTCAAAATATGGCAGGAGGTGATGGTTCATTACAGGCTATCAGTGTTCGTTTAGATGGATAAAACTATTCTTATTGGAGTTATGTCATGAAAAATTTTCTGAAAGGAAAACGGATGTGGGATATATTTCTGGTGTTATTGTTGCTCCTGAAGCTGCTAATGTTGAATCGATGGAGAAATGGGATACTAACAATTCAAAGATCATCACTTGGATTAATAATTCTGTTGAGAATAAAATTGGTATGCAATTGGCTAAGTATGATACTGTTAAGCAAGTTTGGGACTATTTGGAGCGACTTTTTATGCGTTCTAACTTTGTCATTCAATATCAATTAGAGGCTGATATTCGGTCATTGTCTCAGAATGATCGAAATATTCAAGATTTTTATTCTGAAATTACTGCTTTTTGGAATTAATTGGCTATGACTGAGGTTGCTGAGCTTAGGTCATTTACTCCATATATCGCTCGTAGGGAGGAACAACGTCTTGTTCAATTGTTGATGGCTCTTCGACCAGAGTACGAGCATTGTCGTGCGTCCATCCTACATCGCACTCCTTTACCTTCTGTTGATTATGTTCTACATGAATTATTAGCTGAAGAAACTCGCTTGAAGTCTCAAACTGAGAAAGTTGCACAGACTTCTTCTGTATCTGTTTTTGCTACAGGGATTTTACCAATCCCATCTCAACGCAACAAGATAAATATCAAGAATGTTCGTGATTGTAATTATTGTAAACAACCAGGCCATTGGAAGAATCTATGTCCTGAATTATTGGCTCGTCAAAAAAATCGAAGTTTTAAGCCGGATGATAGATCACAACAGCAACAACACGGTAGCAAACAACAGTCCCTCTCTACTGCACAAGGACATGGACAGTCACGAGGTAGTGTCCAGCCTAGGACTGCTGCGTTGGTACATCCTTCCGGTGAATTAGTTGTGGATTCCTCTATGGACTCTCCTGCAGAACAATTTCAGAAGTTCCTTGCTAGCCAGTCTTTGTCTCAAAACATGACTGCTCCTCAATCTCATCACTTTGCCATGACAGCTCCCTCCATATCAGGTTTGAATTCTCCTGTGGATTTTGGATTCTGGTGCCTCATATCATATGTCTCATGATTGTTCATCATTTATATCTATGTCTTTTGATTCTCGCTCACCTTCTATTTTGATTGCTGATGGCACACCTTTGCCATTAACAGGAATCGGTACAATTCAAACCACACACGTTTCCCTCCCAAATGTTTATTGTATTTCTAAATTAACTATGAATCTTGTGTCGGTCAGACAATTTTGTGATCTTGGATATCTTGTTCATTTTTTCTTCTACCACTTGCTCTGTGTAGGATCCCAACTCCAAGAAGTTGATTGGGGCAGGCCGTAGGCAGAGCGGTCTCTATGTTTTGGATGACTTGCACATTCCAAGTCATGCCGCTGCTGCTAGTATTGACATTTCTTCTTTTCATTTAACTCCATTGTCTTCTAAGTTTTATTTGTGGCATTCTAGACTTGATCATATTTCAAGCTCTCGTCTTAAATTCTTGTGTAATTCTGGTGTTTTGGGAGATTTACGTTCTCATGATATTTCAGATTGTAATGGTTGTAAACTTGGAAAATTTTCTGCTTTGTCCTTTAATTAAAGTGTTTCTACTTCCACTGCACCTTTTGATTTAGTTCATTCTGATGTTCGGGGTCCAGCACTCATCCTCACAAAAGGTGGGTGCAGATATTATGTCTCTTTTATCGATGACTATACTCGTTATTGTTGGGTTTATCTGATGAAACGTCGTTCTGAGTTTATTGATATATACTCTGTCTTTCAAGCATATGTTAAAACACAACACTCTGCTATTGTTAAATGCTTTCGTTCTGATTTGGGGAAGAATACACTAAGGGAGACCTTTCTAACATATTCACGGTTGATGGTACTTTGCATCAGACTTCCTGCACTGATACCCCGCAACAAAATGGTGTTGCTAAAAGAAAACATAGACACATTGTTGAAACTGTTCGTTTTATGATTCTTTCAGCTAGCGTTCCAAAAGAAATTTGGGGAGAAGTTGTTCTCACTTCCGTTTATCTTATTAATAAGATCCTGATTTCTCATAACTCTGGTATTTCTCCTCATGCCAAGTTGTTTGATCAAACTCCTGATTACTCCCACCTAAAAGTGTTTGGTTGCACTTGTTTTGTTCTTCGTCCACACGTAGAACGTACAAATTTATCTTCACGTGTTGATATATGTGTTTTTCTTGGGTATGGTATTGGACAAAAAGGCTATCGTTGTTATGATCCTTCTTCAAATAAACTATATGTTTCTCGTCATGTTTCCTTTATTGAACATATTCCCTTCTACTATATTCCAGCTAGTCCTCATAGTATGACTAAGTCGGATCTTATTCACATTGATCCATTTCCTGCTGATAACTCCTCTGATTCACCACCTCTTATCATTGATACTCCGTCATCCATACACTTTGTTCCTCCTCCTTCTGTAGGTGACACTTTATCCCCTGCTACTACGACTGTTCAAACACCTCCTGTGATGACTGATCCTGTTCAACCTCGCTATCCCACTCGCACACGTAAATCTACTCAATTATCTGATTTTGCTTACTATTGTTACTCTCGAGCTTTTTCTTCATTTCTTGTTTCCATTGACACTTTCTATGAGCCTTCTTCTTACTCGGAGGTTGTTCGTTCTCCTATGGGTGGCAACGTGCTATGTCTGAGGAAATGTCTGCTTTAAACAAAACTGGTACATGGGATCTTGTATACCTTCCTACTGGAAAGAAAACTATTGGTTGTCGATGGGTGTATAAGATTAAAACCAAGTCAGATGGTTCTATTGAGCGATACAAAGCTCGTTTAGTTGCTAAAGGATTTGCCCAAGAGTATGGCATGGATTATGAGGAAACATTTGCTCATGTGGCTAAGATGACATCTGTTCGGTTCTTATTGCTGTTGCGTCCAGTCGTAAGTGGGACATCTCTCAAATAAATGTTAAAAATGTTTTTCTTAATGGAGAACTTAAGGAAGAAGTTTACATGGTTGCTCCACCTGGTGTTTCTCATGCTCCAGGTCAGGTTTGTAGGCTTAAGAAAGCTCTATATGGCCTTAAGCAAGCACTATGTGCTTGGTATGAGAGATTTTTGAATGTAGTTACATCACTTGGTTTTACCTCTAGTCCCCATGATTCAGCACTTTTTGCCAGATTGACTTCTGCAGGCCGTATTCTTCTTCTACTATATGTAGATGATATGATCATTACAGGTGATGACAGTAATGGTATTGTGAGTATTAAAGCCACATTGTCTCGTTGTTTTGATATGAAGGATTTGGGTCATCTACGTTATTTTTTAGGGATTGAAATAGCTTCCTCAGAAAAAGGCTATCTTCTTTCCCAGTCCAAATACACTACTGACATTATTCATCGTGCTGGTCTTACTGATACACGTCATGTTGATTCACCACTTGAGGTAAATGCCCGATATACTCCGGCCGATGGGAGTCCTCTTTCTGATCCCACTTTATATCGTCTATTGTTGGTTGCCTTGTATATCTGACCATCACTCGTTCAGATATTACCTATGCTGTTCACATTGTTAGTCAGTTCGTATCTTCCCCTACCTCTGTTCATTGGGCTGCTGTTATGCGCATTCTTCGTTACTTGCAAGAAACACTTTATCAGAGTCTTTTGTTCCCATCGACCTCATCTTTGGAGCTTCGTGCCTTCTCTGATGCAGATTGGGCTGATGACTCAACGGATAGAAAATCCACAACTGGCTTTTGTATATTTTTAGGTGATTCCCTTATTTCATGGAAGAGCAAGAAACAGGATGTTGTTTCTCGGTCTTCCACTGAGGCAGAGTATCGTGCTATGGCCTCCACTGCATCTGAGATTATTTGGTTACGTTGGCTGTTGGAGGATATGAGTGTTTCGATTTCTTCTCCCACTCCTATGTATTGTGACAATAAGAGCGCTATTCAAATTGCTCACAATACTGTTTTTCATGAGCGCACCAAACATATTGAGATTGACTGTCATTTCACTCGGTATCACTTGCTGCATGAAACTATTTCTCTGCCTTTTACTTCGTCATCGACGCAACTTGCTGATTTCTTCACGAAGGCTCACACTATTGAACGTCATAGATTTTTCATTGGCAAACTCTCGATACTTCTTACCGTATCATCGCGTGTTTGAGGGGGGATGTTAGCATCTTGATCCATTTCCTGTCTGGGTTGGGCTTTTTAGCCTTTTTATTGTTTATGTTTTCTATCTATATAAACATATCTCTGTAACCCTAATGTAACCAATCTTTGTTTGCTCAGCCGTCTTGCTCAATAATATGAATTATCTTTTTCTTCTTATTTGATTTTACAAACGTTTACAAAAATAAGTTCTCGTTTATTTAATTCTGATTCCAATTATAATGAGGATATGACTTTGTTTATTTTATATTTGATTGTTCTATAAATTTTCAACTTGATTACTTTGAAAATTGAAATCATACAATTTCGACATGAAAATGTAGAAACCGTACGACGAGATTAAATTTAATTGACTAAGAATACACTTGATGATAGTTAACAGTTTGCTCGGCTCAATCATTCAACTTTATATACTGTATTGTCAAAAATTTAAGATATTTGAAACCGTATTATATTGTTAGACCATGTGAAATATTGCAGCTTGTTTAGCAGTTTGCAATCAACCATTTTTGTTTACAATGAATTGTAATGCCAAATTAAAAATGTATTGCATTACCCACAATTTAGAGAAAAACCGTGTTAGCTTATACGCTTTCTTTAGTTTAATGGAAAATGTATATATAATGGCTTTCCTTAAATTTGAAAAAATGGAGTAAAGTTCAATTATACCACGTATCGCTCTCGGTCCAGGTTTCACAACTAAAAGTTAAATATGTTGGGAATTACTTTAAAGAGAAAAAAGAAGTTCACTGTCGAGGAATCATAATGGCCACAAATATGTGCTTATATGCGGGTAATGATTTGATGGCAACATAGTTTTTAGCCAATACAGCAGGAACTTATAGAGATGATATTATGTAATTTGTAACATTTCACCCAAGTTTCTACATAGTATCCATGCTTAATATTTCCACCTGGTGGCAACATAAAATCGAAGGGTAATATTATGATTTCCTTGACGGTCAAAAGAGAAAGACATTGTCGATTGATGTTATAAGTTACGTCAACTCTTTCTATTAGTAGTAAAGGTATGTAGATAGTTTAACTAATGATATCCAGCCCACTTCAGTTTGTTTGTTAACATGCATAAACTTGACGATTATAATAGACAATTGACGTTTGTAGATGGTACACATGTCTAGCTCATTTGAATGACAATATAAGTTGTGTGGTTCTGACAGATGGGAAGAGTATTGGTACAAAAGCAAAGAAGCTGAGGAACTGTTTTGTGAGTCGGTAAGTGAAGTTCGAGTTTACAAACAGGGGTTTTATGTTTGTTTATTCGTTATATGTATGTATCTGTAACTTTGATTTAGTACATATATCATGTACAGAAGGGTTTGACATGCCAAATGAATGAAATGAAATGAATTGAATGAATGCAAGCCATAGGAACTTCTGCATTAAGAGCGGTATATTGGAAACATAGTCTGTGTTCTACTACATAACGAAAGTGCGGCAAGAATTTCATTTCATGTCTCTTCCAATATGGTTGTAGCTGTGGTAAACTCTTTGGTTGATAACATCATGCTCATGTTTAGTGTCGTCAAAATATCTCGTCTGTGGTTCATGAAGAATTGCATAGTGGATTAATGATGCTTTGGTGGCAGAGTTCAATATTGATGAATCTTTGGAGTTCTATAATTCATGTTCTCCATATTCACTATATTGACTATATTCATGCGTAGTCGAAGGATGTAGTGCAACCATTTATGCATGTATAAACAATAACAATGGTTTAAGTGCCCCTTGTGGCTTGCCCATCACAACTAAGAATTTCTATCGATTATATCAAATTTCTATTATTATATTATTATTATATATGTGTTCAGTCCCCTCTATGAAAATGCCATTAACAGAATATGAATGTCTATCTGGATGAATATTTATCGATTGTAATTATCATTTCACTAAATGAAGTGTGAAGTTTGTCAGATCCTTAGATGTTCATCTTTCAACAATTTTGTATATAGTAAAAAAAATTGTTGATGCTTGATAAGATTAATTAGCTGTATGCATTTTTGAATTGAAAATTATTTCAACCACTTGTACTGTTTAGTTACCCTATTTCAAATATTTCAGTTTCACAAATGCAATTTTCATCCTAGTGGATAACATCACACCCTACATTTCTAAAAAGTCAAAAAGTCAAAATAACTATCCATAAGGGCATCTCCAACGGTTAGTATATAAATTACTGTTTTGTATTTTAAATCTCAAAATTGCTTCCAACAGTCCATTATGGGGCATGATATTATAAAAATCAGGACCAAGAGGTTATAAATATGTAACATCTACTAGGCGTCTATTGAATAGGCCGCGTCCACAGTTTTTAATTAGACGTATGTCAACAGAAGCCTGGATGTAGAAATTTTCAAATTATAAATATTTAGACGCATGTTGAACAAGCATTTGCTCATCTTATTAATCCGTGATTTTTGTTAGGAGAAACCCAGATTCCATGGTGTAATATTTCAAATATGTAATTATTGTAACATTTATTGATGTCGTCAATATAAGTACTGTGTTACCTTCAGTTTTTTCACATTTCTTTTACAAATAAGGTTATAGTCGATGTTTGAGAGCGAAGTTTGATTGAGAGAGAGTTGTCGATGAATGAGGAAGGGTAGGATTATGGATGAATAAAAATTTCACTTGAGGCTAGAAAAGTTGGGTAGAATAGGACAATTCAAGGGGTGAATGAAAATAACATGTGTTGATTGATAATCTAACTGAATAAAATTGGATGGTTCAAGTAAATTTAAGCTGTCACTTTATAAATGAATCAGAAGAATAAAAAATAGTGGAAATAATGCTTACAGAGAGAAAATTACTAAAAGGAAAAACCAATACTGATAAGAAGAATAAAGATTGAAAAAAAAATCAATAAAAATATTTCTGTTAAAGGGAAAATCAAACCCCTGATTCTCCTCTTATACACATAACACATTATTACTAATTTACTCTTTCCTTGTTTGTTTTTTCTTTCCACTCCCTTCTTTTTATTCCACCAAAATCTTTTTTCGTTTTTTTTTTTTAATTTCAAACTCTTAGTTTCTAGTTAAATAATTTCAACTTTAATTTCAAAAAGAATTAGAGTTGAAGATGATAAATGAGAATTCATTTCAGTCTCCGCCAACATAAGACAATATCCATATTGATTTGGTACAAGTTAAGGTTTAGGAATTTAAGGGTTATGGAGTGCAGTTTGTTGAAGAAAATATGACTTAGAGGAGATAAAATGGAGGGGTAACTGAAAGAGGAGTGGGCGTTTGAAAATAAGTGATGTTATTTTAAGGATCATGACAGATATTCATTTATCTCAAAAGAAGCATGCATTTGCTTCAGAACTATTTTAATTTTACCAATTCTTCCCTTGTCCAACTCTTTCCTTATCCATTAGCTCAACTCAACTATTTTAATTTTTCCTTTTAGCGATTCCCTTGTAAAAAATCATTAAGTGTAAGCAAAACTTTTATTTTGGTGCAGCAGAAAAAAATTCCTCTAACAGCAAAAATGATTTTCATCATCTACTACCAAGTTAACAAACCAATTATAAAAGCACTTTTGACAACAACTTATTTTGAAATGGTTTAAAAGGAGTTTTGAATGGTACCTGCTAAGTAGTTTTAAATAATGGTTTGTAAGTAAAAGTATTCGCATGCGACTTGACTTTTAAGTTAAAATAAGTAAAATAATTTGTCAAAATTATGTATAAAATATGTCCATAAGTCGTAGACAACAAATTGTTGCTTCTCATATTTTAACTTATTAGTCAATTTTGTAAGATTCTTATAAGGAGTCGCCAGACATTAAATTACAATAAGTGACTTAACGTGTTGAAGTGGCAAGGTTCTAACAACCATTCACAGAACTATGAGTAGCATTAACAGTAATTTCTAAACATAAAAAGTAAATAAATAAATAAAATCTGACCTAGATCACAAGAAAATAAAGAATAATTAACATACCACCATCTCTACCGTCCAGTACACCACCACCGTTCCATTGCATCAATGCATAGAATATCTGTGCACCCCCAAACTCAGATTCCGCTATCGGTCAATAAATCATTCAAAATTCTAACCTAATCATCATAGGGTTAATTACCGTAGCATGCAAGGCCAATAGTTGGCCCAAGTAAACAAACAGAGTTTAGCGACTCGCAAAACCCTACCTCTCGGATGAAATTGATATCGGATTCGAGGTCGGTTGTGGACCATTTTCTAAGGCAATTAGGAACGGGGGTAAAATTGATGGAGGCAAGGCTTGTCGAGGAGTAGGGCATAAGCATAGTTTTCATGGCTTTACCGTGGCCGGAACCGTGAAGATGGAAGGTTTAAGCTTTAACGCCATCGAAACCCTAAGTTATTTTTTTGGAAAACTGATTTAATGGCAAACTATACATAAAAATATTAAAATAATAATGCTACCTACATAACTACAGCTTTGTATATAGTAGAGTAGTACACGACGACAGAAGTTTAATGACGACAAACTTGACGAATCTTATAATGATATTAAAGGAGTTTGTAGCAGTGAAAAACAAAGTGATGAAGTTAGTGGCTTAATTTTGGAACGACTGTGATTTTTAAAATATATATATTTACTTATTTTCTTCAAAAATATGCAAAGATGAAAATGAGAGAGAATTACACAATGAGAAAATAGGGAAAAAAACAAAAAAACCGTGGTTCAACGGGTAAAATTGATGGTTGGACCGTTTGAAGGTCCGACCAAGGTTCATGAATGAATGAGGTCCGATTGAATTCCGGACCGTGGTGGTCCAAGGTTCAGAGTTATTCGAGGTCGGACCGAGATAGGGTACGGTCATGAAAACACTGGGTATAAGGCAGTTTGGGCGGCGAGTCGCATTCAGTTTTTTTATATTTTGAAAATCTTGAAAAAGCAAGAGCTTACTACCGTGACCGGAAACAAGGGCAAAAAAATGCATGAATCTAATTTATTAATGGTCCCAACAAGTTTGGTGTCATTCATTTTTTGTGTCAACTTAAAGTATCAAAAATGCCACTTTATTTTAATATCACTTAAAAATTGGATGTAACTTCTTCTGCAAGTTCAAAATTCTTCTCTATAAATATTTTTTTCATTTAAATATAAAATCTATCGAGTAAACCTCTGCGTTATGCTATCAAATTTTATTATCGTTTGAACATAGGATTTAACAAATAAACTTTGTTTTACAAATTCAAAACTTTTCCTCTACAAATATTATCAAATCTTAATCACACTTTAAAATATCTAACAAATAATTTTTTTACAGATTATTAGAAACAAAATGCAAATAACAACAAATTAATTATTGCATTTAAGAAATTAAAACAAAAAATTACTGCACATGATTTCAACGTAAAACTCTGACTTAACTTTTGTGCAAATCATTTCTCTTAAATATGTTAAACACATTCAATTTAAGGAAAAAAATTCACGTGTAAAGCATATGTCCTCATCACGCGTGAAGCACGTGCTGTAACGTTCATAGCTATAATGTGGATATTGGACCGCCTGTGTGATTTTAACGACCGAAATTACATCCGCAAATTCCAGCAGTCCACAATTTCGGGTATGGTAGAATATATATATATGTATGTATGTATGTATGTATGTATGTATGTAACTGTAACGATCCGGTATTTTCAACCATTCGCATCCGCACATGTCGGATTTGAATTGCTCAAAACAACAGATTGTTAAATTATATTTGACAAAACTCAACATATACAGTAAATCAATCAATCACAGAATCACAGACACAGAGTATTACAATAATAAGCAGCGGAACAAATGAATAGTAGTTTATGAAGCTACTATATATATAACAGAGTTAAAACAAGATACAACAGAAGTCTCGAATACAATAGTCAAATAACGGAATCTGAATACATCACTGTAATCAACTGAATGACTGAAAGCTATATATATATATATATATATATATATATATATATGTATGTATGTATGTATGTGTGTATGTATGTATGTATGTATGTATGTATGTATGTATGTATATTAGAGAAAGAGTGATTCTGCATGTGGAAGATACCACTCATGTAAAAGTAGCCATCAACAAATCTGGTAGGTAGCTCTTCTCCATGAACTCGTACAAACAAAATAAATTAAAAATCCCTCCAACGAACCTGAGAAAAAACATGGGAAGCATCATAATCCGGCTGCAACATCGAAGATAAGACCTTGATGGGAGAGAGGCCTCATCAACTGTCTAGAAGAAGTTGTAGTGGACCTACCAATATATTAATACTCAACATTATATGATGACGTCTAATCTGTACTGTCCAGTTTCAAGGTTAAAATTGAAAAAATTCAATAAACAATGTGAAACTTAAACACATATGAGCGTAAGTCGTCTATCACTATTAGAAAATGCCCCTTTTCCGACCTTAATTTTCCAGACGACGTCCCAACCACACGGAACGAACTGTGCGGAGCGTCCATATGTCGTTGGGAACAAGCGAAAATTGTAAGTGACGTGTACATGTCATTGGCATGTCGTTTCAAAATTTCCACCACATAGCGACGGCTTTTCGATCACTCCCACCAAAACAAAACCTATGGACCCACTTCCCGTCGTTACCCTCTCCAGTCATGAAATAATAAATAAATAAACCTCAAATCAATATCCCTCCTTCTCAACCATGTCGCCGCCACCTTCTTGCCGTCTAGGCCTCCACCACCTTCTTGTGTAACAGCAGGGGAATGTTAGCACTGATTTTCGAGAAGAAAGGAGATCATCTGCTTCAAGAGAGTGATGAAAGCAAGGAGGAGGATGAAGCTCGAGCAGTGGGATAATGGAATGTAACAGTTTGGCATATGTGCACGTGCACAGCTGAACTACATAGGATGTTGATATATGGAGTGTTGCAGCAGTACCAGTGTTTTGTTAGTCCGAGTCTTTTGTGTTATACTGGGCTGTATTTGATGTTTGGGCTTGAGTAGGCAAAGTGTTTGTGATAATTCTCTGCTGTGTATATATATAATGGTGATATTGTAACTGATGTGTATGAAGAAAACTCAGAAATAAAATTGTATTTTGTTGTTCATTGTGACTTTATTGCCTGCTGATTGTTGTTTGTCCTCAATATTCATCTTGTTCAATTTTTCTGTTCATGCTCAATTGCCTGTCAAGTACTGATCTATAATTAAAGATTGTTTCAGTTTTCATATATTTCCTTTTATCTAATCTGCTATTATCTGTTCTTGATCATTCTATTGAAGTATAATCCTTGTTCTTGAATTTGTGAATTGAAATTCCTTGATCTGTATGTTGTTGTTGACAGATTCATCATTTTATCAATATTACATTTGTTATATAGTCTGGTTAATAAATTGCTAGATCATTCATCTTTGATACTCTACTGCCAATTATTTTGCAAGTTCTTGAACCAGGTTAATGCAATGTTTCATTCCTTGTGCTTGATCTTAACTGTTCTTGTTTTTGTTCTTTAATTGGCCATATCCTGTTAGTATATTTCTGTTATTTGTTTCAGATCTTGATGAAAATACTCATTGGCTATTAATTGATTTCTGTTATTCAATTACAATTCAATTCTTGTTCAGTTTGTATGTAAATCTTATAACTGTTGTTATTTCTTGTGCATATCTTTTCAATTGCTTGTGAATCTCTGTAACCTGATTCTTTGTTCCACATACTTGTTAATATATCATACTCTGGTGATATTTGGAGCTTGATATAATTCTTGATCATTCATTTGCAATAAATTTTGTTCTTGAATCTGCTACTTAATATTCCTCTTGAACTGTAACTCTTGTCTTGATTATCCTCATTTCTGGATCCAGTTTCATATACTGTCCTGTTTCTTTTCAAGTACTAACATTTCTTGATTCAAGTTTTTTTCTGCTGCAAGACAAAGCACATTCCAACAATCATTTCTTGCTGTGTACATGTAATTTGTGCACAGGTATAAAATTGTTCAATTCTTCATCTTCTTCCCACATATCAATTCCTCCACTTCATCAAACACCTTGTTCATCACCAGTAAATTCACCATTCCATCATGAGTAAGGATCCAGAGCCACCATGTTCTTCCATCTTGCCGCCACGTGCGGCCACCATCTTGTTGCCACGGCGTGCCTCCACAACCTCCAAACCGCGAACCTCCAAACTGCAGTCCTCCAGAATATTTTAATTCACATCTAATTACTGGTAATTATTTATTTGGAAAATATATATTAGAAAATTTTAGAACATGATATATTTCGTAATTGCATAAATTTGAACGTGTTAGTAGTTTAAACAAAGAAAATCAAATAAGGAGAAACCCAAAGAATAACGAAATTAGATTGTACATGGATTTTTAAATGTTCTGCGAATTGAAAAAAGGAAATTCAAGGGTTCTTTTCTTTCATTTCCTTTTGCTTATTATTTTATTAATGTTTTCTTTGTTAATTTGATTTTGTAGACTCTTCGATCCTAATGTAACATTACTCTAATCATGAAGTAGCTGATTTGGCTTGAAATGTATTGTGGCTTGACCCAGTGCCTTCAATCGTATACTTTCATGTACTAATAGGAATAAGAGGGCACAGTCTAAATAATTTGTTTGCTATGCTAATAGGTTTTGAGTTCATAATCCAAAAACACTTGCAGAATGAGGGAAAAAAATCATACTTGTAGGAGACTAAATCAAGTTTAAACCCAGAAAGGAAAACAATAGAAACATGCAAGCAAACAAGATACACTTATTGGTGTTTCTATCTTTGCCTTTTGTTTTGTCCTTTGAATTCTGGATATTATACTGTATGAATAAATTTGGGTGAATGTTGGTGGCATTAATACACTCTTCAATAAAATCATCCCTATAATTTTTATGTAATGAAATTGTAAATAATATTGGTCAACATATTCAGTTCACAATATGCTATTATTATATCTATTCTGTTTCAGATATATTAATTTTCAAGCACAAAAACATTAGTTAAACTCACACAAATTATTATTCCCTAAACAAAAAGTTGTTGTAAATGAACGAATTCACAAGTCAAATGCCTATAAATGATTTCAAAGTAAAGAGAAATCATGCCCAGGGAGAGGTGGTATTCTCTGAAGTAAAATAGAATGTCAAATTTGCAATTCAATGAAGTAGAGGATTGCAGTTAAGATCTCAATCATTGACAATAAATTGTTATGTATACCTCACCTCCCATCTTACATGTTACAAACGTGTATCTGTCAACCAAACTTAATTTGTTTATTTTAGCCTATTATTTGTTTCAGTGGACCATGGATGGACCGGTTTGACTTACGAATTAGTGCAAGTATTATATGGATATTTTATCCTACATTCTTAGTTACATAATGTTATATGTCTAGTGTACTAAAACAGATAGCACGCTACAATAAACTCGTCGCACAAGTTTATTAATTAGAATTCCACTACGCTGGAATTCGGTATTAGATAAATGTAGCAATAAGTTACGTTGTAAATAAATTACAGCAACAACGTTATACTATTGTAAGAAATAGTACAACTTATAAACGAGAAAGATTAAGTGAATCTAACCAGTATATAAAGGAAATTCCATCTGAGGCTTGTCGTAACAATTTCCTTAAGAATTTTATTTCAAAACTCTCCCAAGGTACAACAAACGTAATCTGCACGAGATTGTAATGAGTATGTCAACTCTGTGATATGTATGGAATATAGAGCAGTAGAGCAAAGAAGCAGAAGAAATTAGATTGGAATTGGATGAGAATGTGATCAGTATTCTCTCCTATTTATAATTTCGTCCGCATCCCTTCAAACAGTCGCGTCCGCTTGATGGGTCGCACCCGTTTGCCTTTTGGTCGCTGATGTTTGTTAACGGGTCGCACCCGCCTGCTACTGGTCGCATCTGCTTGCGTCCAACGGTACTGTTTCGCACCCGCTTGTACCGCCTGCACCTCTACAGTCCGGTCGCATCTGTTCGCCCGCGTCCACTTCAATCGGCTCGTGCATGTTTGCTTCTAACGGGTCGCACCCGCTAATGTTCGCGTCTATACAACCCGCTCGCTTCAGAAGTCGCACCTCCTCAGTAATCCGCGTCCATTCGTATAGCCTGCAACTGTTAAAAAGCCCGGTCCAGTTGCAGTACAAATACGAGTATCATATTAGACCCAAACCCAAACCAAACCCGGCCCGGCCCGGTTCGGTCGGACGGACGGCGGCGGCGGCGCGCGCGCGCGCGTGTGTGATGGAGATGCATGATCTCCCTCCTCACAACGAAGCATACATTTGGGTGCCCATAGGCTCCAACACCTTCATTGCAAAGCCATATATATCTTGGAATGGCTTAGCAAATTTGGCGATGTGGGACAAGTGTATTTCATTTACACTAGGAATTCCAACAATCCCCCACATAAATGATAATATACTTTTCCCCCACACAAAGTGAAATATCACAGAGTACATATGGAATAATGTTTTATCGTGGATAAGTAGATATTTCACTTTGAACTTTCCCTATTTAAAACTTATCGGATCTACTTGGCTAATCAGTGAATTATTTCATCTTGAACCGTCGGCCTTTATTGTATATCCAGACAATAAGCTTTACGAAGCATTGATTCCCTTCTCATCCAATCTCTTGGTTGTGTTCATTTTGGTCCTGAACAATATTTTTGGTTCTGCGAGTGTTTTTAGAGAATAAAAGCCTTTTAATATTCTCATAGAGCCGACCCAGCTTACACTAACATAGGTGATCGCAACCATTAAGAATATCCTACATATACCCCACTTGTTATTTCCAAGATATGGTCATCATTAAAAAACATAGTTTTAACCTTTAAAACTTCTGTTGGCATGCATTATATTTTGCACCATAGGAATGGAGTAGGACCAAGTACAGACAAATGTATTACTTCTTGAGTTACTCATAACTGGTTTGCCTATTGATCCCAGTCCGTGGGATCTCCAGCCGCTAGGATAGGTTTCCGTATAAGGTAACTCTTGTTGGTTTAGGCTATTAAACCCATTCTCCTCGATGCGCAGTCAATTTTCTCTCTTGATAAACCTTTAGTAAATGGATCCGCTAGGTTATCATTTGTTCTCACATAATCTATGGAAATAGTTCCATTAGAGAGTAACTGTATAACTGTGTTATGGCGACGACGTATGTGTCGTGATTTGCCATTATACACAAGGTTTTTCGCTCTACTTAGCGCTGCTTGATTATCGTAGTGAATACATATGGCCGTCACAGGTTTTGGCCAAATGGAATATCTTCTAAGAATTGACGAAGCCATTCTGCCTCTTCGTCTGCTTTATCTAATGCGATAAACTCAGATTCCATGGTGGATCGAGCTATGCATGTTTGTTTAGTAGATTTCCATGACACTGCTGCTCCTGCAAGGGTAAAGACATAATCACTTGTGGATTTTGATTCCTCTGAATCTGCAATCCAGTTTGCATCACTATATCCTTCTAAGACGGCAGGATATTTTCCATAATGTAAGGAAAAATAAATGGTATTCTTTAAATATCCCAACACTCTCATTAGTGCTTTCCAGTGTTCCTTCCCTGGATTACTTGTATACCTGCTTAGTCGACTTACCGCGTAAGCAATATCTGGTCTGGTGCAATTCATCAGATACATTAAGCATCCTATTACACGAGAGTATTCCAGTTGCATTACACTCTCATCAGTGTTTTTATGCAGTACTTCTGATGGATTAAAAGGTGTCCTCACTCCTTTAATTCCATACTCTTGGAAGTTTTCAATCACTTTGTCTAAATAGTGTGACTGAGATAGTTCAATTCCATTAGGTGTTCTTATTATTTTGATTCCCAAAATAACGTCCGCAACTCCTAAGTCTTTCATATCGAAATTGTTGATTAACATATAGCCTCTATTACTTTAGTATTAGGACCAAAGATTAGCATATCGTCTACATATAGACAAATCATCGCATATGATTGTCCAACCTGTTTGTAATAAACACATTTACCACATTCATTTATACAAAAACCATTTTTCATCATGACACTATCAAATTTTTCATGCCATTGTTTTGGAGCTTGTTTTAGTCCGTATAGTGATTTCACTAACCGACATACTTTGTTTTCATTTCCTTTGGAAATAAAACCCTCAGGTTGCTCCATGTAAATCTCCTCATCGAGATCTCCATTTAAGAATGCTGTTTTGACATCCATTTGATGAATTTCCAGATTATATATGGAAGCAATTGCTATTAACATTCTTATAGAGGTTATTCGTGTAACCGGTGAATAGGTATCAAAGAAGTCTATTCCTTCTTTTTGACGATATCCTTTGGCTACCAATCTGGCTTTATATTTATCTATAGAGCCGTCTGATTTCAATTTCTTCTTGAAAATCCATTTGCAGCCAATTGGTTTTATTTCAGGTGGAATATCAACTATTTCCCAAGTTTTATTACTTAGAATTGAATCAATCTCACTTTGGATTGCTTCTTTCCAACATGAAGATTCAGAAGATGACATTGCTTCCTTGTACGTTTGAGGTTCGTGTTCTAACATATAAGTTAAAAAATCCGAACCAAATGTTTTGGAAGTTCTTGCCCTTACGCTTCTTCTTGGTTCAACCTCCTCGTTGTCCTGATGAGTTTCATCTTCACATGTCTCATCTCTGTTATCTCTTGTCCTTTTTGAGACAGGATTTCCATCGTTTCTTTTATGTGGGAACACATCTTCAAAGAACGAGACATCTCTTGATTCCATGATTGTATTTACATGAATATCATTTATATCAGACTTGAATACCAAAAATCTGTAGGCACTACTATTTTGGGCTGGCCCAAGATAATAACAATCTACTGTTTTTGGTTCAAATTTGACTCTCTTGGGAGGCGGAACTGGAACTTTTGCCAAGCACCCCCACACTTTGAGGTATTTAAAGCTTCGTTTGTGTCCTTTCCATATCTCATATGGAATTGTTCCCGTTTTATTGTGAGAAACTTTGTTTAATATGTGATTAGACATATTTAAGACTTCCCCCCACAAGTTCGTCGGTAGACCAGAAGTTAAAAGCATGGCCGTAATCATGTCTTTCAACGTTATGTTCTTCCTCTCGGCTACACCATTTTGTTGTGGTGAATATGGAGCTGTTGTTTGATGAATTATACCATTTTCGGCACAGAACTGTTCAAATTGTGATTCATATTCTCCACCTCGATCAGATCTCAATATCTTGATCTTTTTATTTAACTGATTTTCTACCTCAGCCTTGTATTTTATAAACGCGGTTATTGCTTCAACCTTACTATTTAAAAGATATACATGGAAACATCGCGTATAATCGTCAATAAAAGTAATAAAATACTTTTTTCCACCTCTTTTAGGTAGTGATTTAAAATCATATAAATCTGTATGTACCAAACCTAATGGTTCGGTGCTTCTGTCAACAGATTTAAATGGTTGTTTGACCATTTTTGCTTCTACACATGTCTCATATTTGTGTTCTTATCTACTTGGAAATTTGGAATCAATCCTAAGTTTGATAATTTCTTCATTTTTCGGAAGTTTACGTGTCCTAATCTATCGTGCCATAGTAAAATTTCGTGCTCAAGCAAGTAAGAGACTTCAATTTTATTAATAGCACAATCAGAATACATAGATTTATTGCCGATAACGGCTATGTTTGCCTTAAATAGGCCATCACATAAATATCCCCTACCTATATACATTCCAGCTTTGGACAGAACCATCTTGTCTGACTCAAACACCATCTTGAATCCCTACTTTGATAGGACCGCACCAGAGATGAGATTCTTGCGTATGTCTGGAACGTGAAGCACGTCATTCAATTTGACAGTTTTTCCAGAAGTGAACTTGAGGATAACTGTGCCACTGCCTTCGATCATGGAAACTGCAGAATTACCCATGTAGAGTCTTTCTTTCTGATCGAATTTCTGGTATGTTGAAAACATGGATTTTTCAGAGCAAACATGACGAGTAGCTCCTGTTTCAACCCACCATTGGTTAGGGTTCTGAATCAAATTGCATTCAGAAATAACCGTTGAAAAGTTGGACTTATCCATTTTCATGTTGTCAACTGTTAACATCTCTGTTTTAGTGTAAAACAGTAAAATTCTTAAGATGTTATATGTCTAGTGTACTAAAACAGATAGCACGCTACAATAAACTCGTCGCACAAGTTTATTATTTAGAATTCTACTACGCTGGAATTCTGTATTAAATAAATGTAACAATAAGTTACGTTGTAAATAAATTACAACAACAACGTTATACTATTGTAAGAAATAGTACAACTTATAAACGGGAAAGATTACAGTGAATCTAACCAGTATATAAAGGAAATTCCGTCTGAGGCTTGTCGTAACAATTTCCTTAAGAATTTTATTTCAAAACTCTCCCAAGATACAACAGACGTAATCTGCACGAGATTGTAATGAGTATGTCAACTCTGTGATATGTATGGAATATAGAGCAATAGAGCAAAGAAGCAGAAGAAATTAGATTGGAATTGGATGAGAATGTGATCAGTATTCTCTCCTATTTATAATTTCGTCCGCATCCCTTCAAACAGTCGCGTCCGCTTGACGGGTCGCACCCGTTTGCCTTTTGGTCGCTGCTGTTTGTTAACGGGTCGCACCCGCCTGCTACTGGTCACATCTGCTTGCGTCCAACGGTACTGTTTCGCACCCGCTTGTACCGCCTGCACCTCTACAGTCGGGTCGCATGTGTTCGCCCGCGTCCGCTTCAATCGGCTCGCGCCTGTTTGCTTCTAACGGGTCGCACCCGCTAATGTTCGCGTCTATTCAACCCGCTCGCTTCAGAAGTCACACCTCCTCGGCAATCCGCGTCCGTTCGTATAGCCTGCAACTGTTAAAAAGCCCGGTCCAGTTGTAGTAAAAATACGAGTACCCAAACCCAAACCCGGCCCGACCCGGTTCGGTTCGGTCGGACGTACGGCGGCGGTGGCGCGCGCGCGTGTAATGGAGATGCATGATCTCCCTCCCCACAACAAAGCATACATTTGGGTGCCCCTAGGCCCCAACACCTTCATTGCAAAGCCATATATATCTTGGAATGGCTTTGCAAATTTGGCGATGTGGGACAAGTGTATTTCATTTACACTAGGAATTCCAACAATCCCCCACATAAATGATAATATACTTTTCCCCCACACAAAGCGAAATATCACAGAGTACATATGGAGTAATGCTTTATCGTGGATAAGTAGATATTTCACTTTGAACTTTCCCTAGTTAAAACTTATCGGATCTACTTGGCTAATCGTTGAATTATTTCATCTTGAACCGTCGGCCTTTATTGTATATCCAAACAATAAGCTTTACGAAGCATTGATTCCCTTCTCATCCAATCTCTTGGTTGTGTTCATTTTGGTCCTGAAAAATATTTTTGGTTCTGCGAGTGTTTTTAGAGAATAAAAGCCTTTTAATATTCTCATAGAGCCGATCCAGCTCAAACTAACATAGGTGATCGCAACCATTTAGAGTATCCTACATATACCCCACTTGTTATTTCCAAGATATGGTCATCATTAAAAAACATAGTTTTAACCTTTAAAACTTCTGTAGGCATGCATTATATTTTGGACCATAGGAATGGAGTAGGACCAAGTCCAGACAAATGCATTACTTCTTGAGTTACTCATAACTGGTTTGCCTATTGATCCTAGTCCGTGGGATCTCCAGTCACTAGGATAGGCTTCCGTATAAGGTAACTCTTGTTGGTTTAGGCTTTTAAACTCATTCCCCTCGATGCGCAGTCAATTTTCTCTCTTGATAAACCTTTACTAAATGGATCCGCTAGGTTATCATTTGTTCTCACATAATCTATGGAAATAGTTCCATTAGAGAGTATCTGCATAACTGTGTTATGGCGACGACGTATGTGTCGTGATTTGCCATTATACACAAGGTCTTTCGCTCTACTTAGCGCTGCTTGATTATCGCAGTGAATACATATGGCCGTCACAGGTTTTGGCCAAAATGGAATATCTTCTAAGAATTGACGAAGCCATTCTGCCTCTTCGCCTGCTTTATCTAATGCGATAAACTCAGATTCCATGGTGGCTCGAGCTATGCATGTTTGTTTAGTAGATTTCCATGACACTGCTGCTCCTGCAAGGGTAAAGACATAACCACTTGTGGATTTTGATTCCTCTGAATCTGCAATCCAGTTTGCATCACTATATCGTTCTAAGACGGCAGGATATTTTCCATAATGTAAGCAAAAATAAATGGTATTCTTTAAATATCCCAACACTCTCATTAGTGCTTTCCAGTGTTCCTTCCCTGCATTACTTGTATACCTGCTTAGTTGACTTACCGCGTAAGCAATATCTGGTCTGGTGCAATTCATCAGATACATTAAGCATCCTATTACACGAGAGTATTCCAGGTCCATTACACTCTCATCGGTGTTTTTATGCAGTACTTCCGATGGATAAAAAGGTGTCCTCACTCCTTTAATTCCATACTCTTGGAATTTTTCAATCACTTTGTCTACATAGTGTGACTGAGATAGTTCAATTCCATTAGGTGTTCTTATTACTTTGATTCCCAAAATAATGTCCGCAACTCCTAAGTCTTTCATATCGAAATTGTTGATTAACATCTTCTTTATAGTCTCTATTACTTTAGTATTAGGACCAAAGATTAGCATATCGTCTACATATAGACAAATCATCACATATGATTGTCCAACCTGTTTGTAATAAACACATTTATCACATTCATTTATACGAAAACCATTTTTCATCATGACACTATCAAATTTTTCATGCCATTGTTTTGGAGCTTGTTTTAGTCCGTATAGTGATTTCACTAACCGACATACTTTGTTTTCATTTCCTTTGGAAATAAAACCCTCAGGTTGCTCCATGTAAATCTCCTCATCGAGATCTCCATTTAAGAATGCTGTTTTGACATCCATCTGATGAATTTCCAGATTATATATGGAAGCAATTGCTATTAACATTCTTATAGAGGTTATTCGTGTAACCGGTGAATAGGTATCAAAGAAGTCTATTCCTTCTTTTTGACGATATCCTTTGGCTACCAATCTGGCTTTATATTTATCTATAGAGCCGTCTGATTTCAATTTCTTCTTGAAAATCCATTTGCAGCCAATTGGTTTTATTCCAGGTGGAATATCAACTATTTCCCAAGTTTTATTACTTAGAATTGAATCAATCTCACTTTGGATTGCTTCTTTCCAACATGAAGATTCAAAAGATGACATTGCTTCCTTGTACGTTTGAGGTTCGTGTTCTAAAATATAAGTTAAAAAATCCGAACCAAATGTTTTGGAAGTTCTTGCCCTTACGCTTCTTCTTGGTTCAACCTCCTCGTTGTCCTGATGAGTTTCATCTTCACATGTCTCATCTCTGTTATCTCTTGTCCTTTTTGAGACAGGATTTCCATCGTTTCTTTTATGTGGGAACACATCTTCAAAGAACGAGACATCTCTTGATTCCATGATTGTATTTACATGAATATCATTTATATCAGACTTGAATACCAAAAATCTGTAGGCACTACTATTTTGGGCTGGCCCAAGATAATAACAATCTACTGTTTTTGGTCCAAGTTTGACTCTCTTGGGAGGCGGAACTGGAACTTTTGCCAAGCACCCCCACACTTTGAGGTATTTAAAGCTTCGTTTGTGTCTTTTCCATATCTCATATGGAATTGTTCCCGTTTTATTGTGAGAAACTTTGTTTAATATGTGATTAGACATATTTAAGACTTCCCCCCACAAGTTCGTCGGTAGACCAGAAGTTAAAAGCATGGCCGTAATCATGTCTTTCAACGTTATGTTCTTCCTCTCGGCTACACCATTTTGTTGTGGTGAATATGGAGCTGTTGTTTGATGAATTATACCATTTTCGGCACAGAACTGTTCAAATTGTGATTCATATTCTCCACCTCGATCAGATCTCAATATCTTGATCTTTTTATTTAACTGATTTTCTACCTCAGCCTTGTATTTTATAAACGCGGTTATTGCTTCAACCTTACTATTTAAAAGATATACATGGAAACATCGCGTATAATCGTCAATAAAAGTAATAAAATACTTTTTTCCACCTCTTTTAGGTAGTGATTTAAAATCATATAAATCTGTATGTACCAAACCTAATGGTTCGGTGCTTCTGTCAACAGATTTAAATTGTTGTTTGACCATTTTTGCTTCTACACATGTCTCATATTTGTGTTCTTATCTACTTGGAAATTTGGAATCAATCCTAAGTTTGATAATTTCTTCATTTTTCGGAAGTTTACGTGTCCTAATCTATCGTGCCATAGTAAAATTTCGTGCTCAAGCAAGTAAGAGACTTCAATTTTATTAATAGCACAATCAGAATACATAGATTTATTGCCGATAACGGCTATGTTTGCCTTAAATAGGCCATCACATAAATATCCCCTACCTATATACATTCCAGCTTTGGACAGAACCATCTTGTCTGACTCAAACACCATCTTGAATCCCTACTTTGATAGGACCGCACCAGAGATGAGATTCTTGCGTATGTCTGGAACGTGAAGCACGTCATTCAATTTGACAGTTTTTCCAGAAGTGAACTTGAGGATAACTGTGCCACTGCCTTCGATCATGGAAACTGCAGAATTACCCATGTAGAGTCTTTCTTTCTGATCGAATTTCTGGTATGTTGAAAACATGGATTTTTCAGAGCAAACATGACGAGTAGCTCCTGTTTCAACCCACCATTGGTTAGGGTTCTGAATCAAATTGCATTCAGAAATAACCGCTGAAAAGTTGGACTTATCCATTTTCATGTTGTCAACTGTTAACATCTCTGTTTTAGTGTAAAACAGTAAAATTCTTAAGATGTTATATGTCTAGTGTACTAAAACAGATAGCACGCTACAATAAACTCGTCGCACAAGTTTATTATTTAGAATTCTACTACGCTGGAATTATGTATTAAATAAATGTAACAATAAGTTACGTTGTAAATAAATTACAACAACAACGTTATACTATTGTAAGAAATAGTACAACTTATAAACGGGAAAGATTACAGTGAATCTAACCAGTATATAAAGGAAATTCCGTCTGAGGCTTGTCGTAACAATTTCCTTAAGAATTTTATTTCAAAACTCTCCCAAGATACAACAGACGTAATCTGCACGAGATTGTAATGAGTATGTCAACTCTGTGATATGTATGGAATATAGAGCAATAGAGCAAAGAAGCAGAAGAAATTAGATTGGAATTGGATGAGAATGTGATCAGTATTCTCTCCTATTTATAATTTCGTCCGCATCCCTTCAAACAGTCGCGTCCGCTTGACGGGTCGCACCCGTTTGCCTTTTGGTCGCTGCTGTTTGTTAACGGGTCGCACCCGCCTGCTACTGGTCACATCTGCTTGCGTCCAACGGTACTGTTTCGCACCCGCTTGTACCGCCTGCACCTCTACAGTCGGGTCGCATCTGTTCGCCCGCGTCCGCTTCAATCGGCTCGCGCCTGTTTGCTTCTAACGGGTCGCACCCGCTAATGTTCGCGTCTATTCAACCCGCTCGCTTCAGAAGTCACACCTCCTCAGCAATCCGCGTCCGTTCGTATAGCCTGCAACTGTTAAAAAGCCCGGTCCAGTTGTAGTAAAAATACGAGTACCCAAACCCAAACCCGGCCCGACCCGGTTCGGTTCGGTCGGACGTACGGCGGCGGCGGCGCGCGCGCGTGTAATGGAGATGCATGATCTCCCTCCCCACAACAAAGCATACATTTGGGTGCCCCTAGGCCCCAACACCTTCATTGCAAAGCCATATATATCTTGGAATGGCTTTGCAAATTTGGCGATGTGGGACAAGTGTATTTCATTTACACTAGGAATTCCAACAATCCCCCACATAAATGATAATATACTTTTCCCCCACACAAAGCGAAATATCACAGAGTACATATGGAGTAATGCTTTATCGTGGATAAGTAGATATTTCACTTTGAACTTTCCCTAGTTAAAACTTATCGGATCTACTTGGCTAATCGTTGAATTATTTCATCTTGAACCGTCGGCCTTTATTGTATATCCAAACAATAAGCTTTACGAAGCATTGATTCCCTTCTCATCCAATCTCTTGGTTGTGTTCATTTTGGTCCTGAAAAATATTTTTGGTTCTGCGAGTGTTTTTAGAGAATAAAAGCCTTTTAATATTCTCATAGAGCCGATCCAGCTCAAACTAACATAGGTGATCGCAACCATTTAGAGTATCCTACATATACCCCACTTGTTATTTCCAAGATATGGTCATCATTAAAAAACATAGTTTTAACCTTTAAAACTTCTGTAGGCATGCATTATATTTTGGACCATAGGAATGGAGTAGGACCAAGTCCAGACAAATGCATTACTTCTTGAGTTACTCATAACTGGTTTGCCTATTGATCCTAGTCCGTGGGATCTCCAGTCACTAGGATAGGCTTCCGTATAAGGTAACTCTTGTTGGTTTAGGCTTTTAAACTCATTCCCCTCGATGCGCAGTCAATTTTCTCTCTTGATAAACCTTTACTAAATGGATCCGCTAGGTTATCATTTGTTCTCACATAATCTATGGAAATAGTTCCATTAGAGAGTATCTGCATAACTGTGTTATGGCGACGACGTATGTGTCGTGATTTGCCATTATACACAAGGTCTTTCGCTCTACTTAGCGCTGCTTGATTATCGCAGTGAATACATATGGCCGTCACAGGTTTTGGCCAAAATGGAATATCTTCTAAGAATTGACGAAGCCATTCTGCCTCTTCGCCTGCTTTATCTAATGCGATAAACTCAGATTCCATGGTGGCTCGAGCTATGCATGTTTGTTTAGTAGATTTCCATGACACTGCTGCTCCTGCAAGGGTAAAGACATAACCACTTGTGGATTTTGATTCCTCTGAATCTGCAATCCAGTTTGCATCACTATATCGTTCTAAGACGGCAGGATATTTTCCATAATGTAAGCAAAAATAAATGGTATTCTTTAAATATCCCAACACTCTCATTAGTGCTTTCCAGTGTTCCTTCCCTGCATTACTTGTATACCTGCTTAGTCGACTTACCGCGTAAGCAATATCTGGTCTGGTGCAATTCATCAGATACATTAAGCATCCTATTACACGAGAGTATTCCAGGTCCATTACACTCTCATCAGTGTTTTTATGCAGTACTTCCGATGGATAAAAAGGTGTCCTCACTCCTTTAATTCCATACTCTTGGAATTTTTCAATCACTTTGTCTACATAGTGTGACTGAGATAGTTCAATTCCATTAGGTGTTCTTATTACTTTGATTCCCAAAATAATGTCCGCAACTCCTTTAAACCCAAACCCGGCCCGGTTTGGTTCGGCCGGACGGACGGCGGCGGCGCGCGCGTGTATGTGCTGGAGATGCATGATCTCCCTCCTCACAACGAAGCATATATTTCGGTGCTCCTAGGCCCCAACACCTTCATTGCAAAGCCATATATATCTTGGAATGGCTTTGCAAATTTGGCGACGTGGGACAAGTGTATTTCATTTACACTAGGAATTCCAACAATCCCCCACATAAATGATAATATACTTTTCCCCCACACAAAGTGAAATATCACAGAGTACATATGGAATAATGTTTTATCGTGGATAAGTAGATATTTCACTTTGAACTTTCCCTATTTAAAACTTATCAGATCTACTTGGCTAATCGGTGAACTATTTCATCTTGAACCGTCGGCCTTTATTGTATATCCAGACAATAAGCTTTACGAAGCATTGATTCCCTTCTCATCCAATCTCTTGGTTATGTTCATTTTGGTCCTGAACAATATTTTTGGTTCTGCGAGTGTTTTTAGAGAATAAAAGCCTTTTAATATTCTCATAGAGCCGACCCAGCTGACACTAACATAGGTGATCGCAACCATTAAGATTATCCTACATACACCCCACCTGTTATTTCCAAGATATGGTCATCATTAAAAAACATAGTTTTAACCTTTAAAACTTCTGTTGGCATGCATTATATTTTGCACCATAGGAATGGAGTATGACCAAGTACAGACAAATGCATTACTTCTTGAGTTACTCATAACTGGTTTGCCTATTGATCCCAGTCCGTGGGATCTCCAGCCGCTAGGATAGGTTTCCGTATAAGGTAACTCTTGTTGGTTTAGGCTTTTAAACCCATTCTCCTCGATGCGCAGTCAATTTTCTCTCTTGATAAACCTTTAGTAAATGGATCCGCTAGGTTATCATTTGTTCTCACATAATCTATGGAAATAGTTCCATTAGAGAGTAACTGTATAACTGTGTTATGGCGACGACGTATGTGTCGTGATTTGCCATTATACACAAGGTTTTTCGCTCTACTTAGCGCTGCTTGATTATCGTAGTGAATACATATGGCCGTCACAGGTTTTGGCCAAAATGGAATATCTTCTAAGAATTGACGAAGCCATTCTGCCTCTTCGCCTGCTTTATCTAATGCGATAAACTCAGATTCCATGGTGGATCGAGCTATGCATGTTTGTTTAGTAGATTTCCATGACACTGCTGCTCCTGCAAGGGTAAAGACATAACCACTTGCGGATTTTGATTCCTCTGAATCTGCAATCCAGTTTGCATCACTATATCCTTCTAAGACGGCAGGATATTTTCCATAATGTAAGGAAAAATTAGAGGTATTCTTTAAATATCCCAACACTCTCATTAGTGCTTTCCAGTGTTCCTTCCCTGGATTACTTGTATACCTGCTTAGTCGACTTACCGCGTAAGCAGTATCTGGTCTGGTGCAATTCATCAGATACATTAAGCATCTTATTACACGAGAGTATTCCAGTTGCATTACACTCTCATCAGTGTTTTTATGCAGTACTTCCGATGGATTAAAAGGTGTCCTCACTCCTTTAATTCCATACTCTTGGAAGTTTTCAATCACTTTGTCTAAATAGTGTGACTGAGATAGTTCAATTCCATTAGGTGTTCTTATTATTTTGATTCCCAAAATAACGTCCGCAACTCCTAAGTCTTTCATATTGAAATTGTTGATTAACATCTTCTTTATAGTCTCTATTACTTTAGTATTAGGACCAAAGATTAGCATATCGTCTACATATAGACAAATCATCGCATATGATTGTCCAACCTGTTTGTAATAAACTCATTTATCACATTCATTTATACGAAAACCATTTTTCATCATGACACTATCAAATTTTTCATGCCATTGTTTTGGAGCTTGTTTTAGTCCGTATAGTGATTTCACTAACCGACATACTTTGTTTTCATTTCCTTTGGAAATAAAACCCTCGGGTTGCTCCATGTAAATCTCCTCATCGAGATCTCTATTTAAGAATGCTGTTTTGACATCCATCTGATGAATTTCCAGATTATTTATGGAAGTGTTTGCGCAAAAAATGGGCAAACACCTCCAAGTCGTATGATTTAGCTGATTTTATGTTGTTCTTAGTGATTTGAGTGATTTATGCAAATATATAAAAAACATAGACTAAACTGTAAAAGACACACAGATTTATAGTGGTTCGGCCAGAACGTGCCTACGTCCACTTTATATGTTATTCTCCTTTTTCTCTTCAGATTACAAGTACAAAGCTTTGGTTACAAGTATATGAAAGTTGTTTGAAAGTTCCTTCCGTGCTTGAGCTCTCAAACTTGTCTCCCATTGTTGTACCCCTGCCCCTCTATTTATAGAGTGAGGTTGGGGGCAGGGGTCTTGGATGTATATAGCTACTGGTGGGCCTGGGCTGAAGCAATCTAGCCTGGCACATCTGGTTCGGCGGAGCTTGGTTCGGTCGTAGCTGGGATGGTTGGACCGGTGGTAGGTTGAGTGGAGTGTTGGTCCGGTGGTAGGTTGAGTGGAGTGTTGGTCCGGTGGTTTACTTGGTAGTGGATGGAAAGGAGGTTGATTCGGTGGGAGGTGGAAAGGCCTCTGGTTCGGCATGTGGTGCCTTGGGTCTGATTCGGCAAGTAGCGAGGCGAGGTCTGGTTCAGTCATGGAGATGAGATGGTTCGGTGGAGGCTGAGGTTTGGCTCGCAGGGGAGTTTTGGATTGGTAGGACGTTGGTCCGGTACCGAATGGTCCGGTACCAAATGGTTCGTTGGCCTTCTCCTCGTGCTGGTTCGGTAGCGAAGGAACATGGTTCGGCTTTGGTATGTGTACCGGATGAGCTTAGATACCGGATGGAATGGAACGAATAAAGTGGACGAACCCAGATGAAACTGATGCTTCTTGGTCTCGAGATATCCTGGGTGAGAATGAACACTTGCACTTGAATCATGAGTGAAATCGCTTGCTTGCTTCTTCTTGGTTCGGTCGTGGTGGAAACGCACATAACATTGATGTTCCGGTTTTGACCAAAAATGGGATAACACTTTGCCCCCCAAAATATGCCTTGCGGTAGGAAGGCGTGTTTTGTAATGCCATGAGCTGGATGTTCATGTCCTGTTGATGTCCTGCAAAGGAATTTATAGTTTTATGTGATCTCAAATGACGACCGTTCGGGATCGAGATATTTGAGATGAAGTGCGACCGTTCATGGTCAAGCTCCTAACTTCAAATGACGATCGTTCGGGATCGAGCCATTCGAGGCGAAGTGCGACCGTGCGCGGTCAAGTGGCGGACCTCAAATGACGACCGTTCGTGATCGAGCCATTCGAGGTGAGGTGATTTGTGCCGTTCGAGGAGAGCTGTGACCGTTCGAGGAGAGTTGTGACCGTTCGAGGCGAATTGTGACCGTTCGAGGTCGTGTGCCGTTCGAGGCGAGTTGTGACCGTTCGAGGTCGGGTGCCGTTCGAGGCGAATTGTGACCGTTCGAGGTCGGGTGCCGTTCGAGGCGACTTGTGACCGTTCGCGGTCGGGTGCCGTTCGAGGCGAGTTGTGACCGTTCGCGGTCGGGTGCCGTTCGAGGCGAGTTGTGACCGTTCGAGGTCGGGTGCCGTTCGAGGCGAGTAAATGTGCCGGGGGGCGTAATATTATCGATACCAGGTTCACGTTCGAGTGAGTTTCTGGATCGTTTTTGTGCCTGTTGGAGGCGAATAAGTGTGCTCGGGGGGCTTGGAATTGTCGATACCAGGTTCACGTTCGAGTGGGTCCCCGGATCGTTTGTCAGGGTGGTTTATCGCCATCTCAGAGCATGCCTAAGGACCGTTCATGACCCTGTACATGTGTAAGTAGCTTAGCTATCAAAACCAAATATTCATTCAACTGAAGAGTTTCAAAGCAAAAGTGTCCGACAAAATCAAATTCAGCATACAAAAAGCAAAAATGAAACAGTGACGTCCGAGTGCAAACATCCACATCGACGTGGTTTATAGTTGTGTCAGAGCATGCCTGAGGATCGTTCGCGGTCCCGTACATGTGTGAATAACTTATTCGTGTCGGTGTGGAGTTTTGCCACTCATCCGTTATTTTCTTAATCAATTGACAATCAAATGGTGTCCCTGTGCAGGGCCACCCCTGGCTGATGTAGACGGCGGTCGTTCCGGCTCTACTGCTGGAGTTCGCCTCCTCACATACCGAAGTAACATACCGTTTCGAATATGCCCCTCCACCTCATCCTTCAAATGCCTGCAATCATTGGTGTTATGACCGTTCAGTTCGTGGAATAAGCAATATTTGTCAGACTTTCTCTCGTCAAAAGTGGGGTCCCTTCGTATTGGTCTACGGTATGTAACTTGCTCTCGTGTATCTTGGTAGATTCGCTCCAAACTCTCATTCAGCTCTGAATAGGTGGTGAATCGTGGTTCTCTTCGTAGCCGCTTTGTCCTGTCATCATTATCCTCAGCCTTTCTCTTTCCTTTGCTAGTCTCCGCACCCTTTCCAGGTGGGTTTCCGCTGTTGATTGCGTAAACGTCATCTTCTTCCTCTCTTTCTGCACTAGCATCTTCCAAACGCAGAAACTTTTCAGCCTCATGATAGAACTCTCCCAGATTCATAGGCGGGTCCTTGGTTAATGAATTCTTGAACTCTGTACTATCAGCTATTCCAGATACAGCCGCCATCATGACCATAGATGGATCTGGTCGATCCACTGATGCTGCCGCCGCATTAAATCGCGTTAGAAAGCTCCTCAAAGTCTCTCCAGTTTTCTGCTTCAAGGTTGCCAAAGTCGTCACATTCTTAGGTCTCGCAATATGAACCCTGAATTGCCTCATGAATCTCTCAGTTAAATCTGCCCACGTTCCTATGGAGCCGCTCTCTAGTTGCCTAAACCATAACGCTGCAATGTCCGTCAAATACAGTGGAAAGCACCGGGCCATGATCTCCTGTGATGCCCCCAGCACTTCCATGTGCCTCATATACTTAGTAAGATGGACCGCAGGGTCTGTCCTCCAATCGTACATCTCTACTGATGGTAGCTTGAATTCTGGTGGGTTCCTAGCCATCCTAATCGCAGAAGAAAAAGGACTCCTGTTTACATCTTCCAAGTCTCTGTTTACTAAACCGCCTCTCATAGCTCTTCTAACCATCTCTGCTAATCTATCATTATCTCCAAGCTGTAGTCCTCGTTCACTGCCTTCGACCTACCCCCCGAGTCTGCGGGAGTTTTCATGTGTATGCCCCCCTGGCTGAACGTTCATTCCTCTATTGCTACCAGGTGGCTCGGATGCCCCCATCTCTCTTCCCGGGGTCGGATCAACATGCTCTGCGTGAGTGCCCCCTAGCTCTGGTGCAACGCCAGATGGTCCTGCTCCGTTCTGAACTCCAGTTACTCCTTGGTTTTGTACTCCAAGTTGCCCAATTTGCTGAAGCAAGTTCTGCATCATCTCTTCTTGTCTTCTCATCATAGCCTCCATCTCATCCCTGGTGATGAAGGCTGAAGCTTGGTTTCCTCCTGAGGAAGCCCCTTGACTCCCTTCCTGTTGACTCTGCTCTAGCCTTGGCCTTCTGCTTGATTGTCTCGCCATGACTCTTCCAATCTGAATCTCTAAACTCTCAAATTCAACTTCCAAGCGGTAGGTCCTTGAGTTCAATTCTCAGTGAAAGCACCAAAAATGTTTGCGCAAAAAATGGGCAAACACCTCCAAGTCGTATGATTTAGCTGATTTTATGTTGTTCTTAGTGATTTGGGTGATTTATGCAAATATATAAAAAACAGGGACTAAACTGTAAAAGACACACAGATTTATAGTGGTTCGGCCAGAACGTGCCTACGTCCACTTTATATGTTATTCTCCTTTTTCTCTTCAGATTACAAGTACAAAGCTTTGGTTACAAGTATATGAAAGTTGTTTGAAAGTTCCTTCCGTGCTTGAGCTCTCAAACTTGTCTCCCATTGTTGTACCCCTGCCCCTCTATTTATAGAGTGAGGTTGGGGGCAGGGGTCTTGGATGTATATAGCTGCTGGTGGGCCTGGGCTGAAGCAATCTAGCCTGGCACATCTGGTTCGGCGGAGCTTGGTTCGGTCGTAGCTGGGATGGTTGGACCGGTGGTAGGTTGGTCCGGTGGTAGGTTGAGTGGAGTGTTGGTCCGGTGGTAGGTTGAGTGGAGTGTTGGTCTGGTGGTTTACTTGGTAGTGGATGGAAAGGAGGTTGATTCGGTGGGAGGTGGAAAGGCCTCTGGTTCGGCATGTGGTGCCTTGGGTCTGATTCGGCAAGTAGCAAGGCGAGGTCTGGTTCAGTCATGGAGATGAGATGGTTCGGTGGAGGCTGAGGTTTGGCTCGCAGGGGAGTTTTGGATTGGTAGGACGTTGGTCCGGTACCGAATGGTTCGTTGGCCTTCTCCTCGTGCTGGTTAGGTAGCGAAGGAACATGGTTCGGCTTTGGTATGTGTACCGGATGAGCTTAGGTACCGGATGGAATGGAACGAATGAAGTGGGCGAACCCAGATGAAACTGATGCTTCTTGGTCTCGAGATATCCTGGGTGAGAATGAACATTTGCACTTGAATCATGAGTGAAATCGCTTGCTTGCTTCTTCTTGGTTCGGTCGTGGTGGAAACGCACATAACATTGATGTTCCAGTTTTGACCAAAAATGGGATAACAGGAAGCAATTGCTATTAACATTCTTATAGAGGTTATTCGTGTAACCGGTGAATATGTATCAAAGAAGTCTACTCCTTCTTTTTGACGATATCCTTTGGCTACCAATCTGGCTTTATATTTATCTATAGAGCCGTCTGATTTCAATTTCTTCTTGAAAATCCATTTGCAGCCAATTGGTTTTATTTCAGGTGGAATATCAACTATTTTCCAAGTTTTATTACTTAGAATTGAATCAATCTCACTTTGGATTGCTTCTTTCCAACATGAAGATTCAGAAGATGACATTGCTTCCTTGTACGTTTGAGGTTCGTGTTCTAACATATAAGTTAAAAAATCCGAACCAAATGTTTTGGAAGTTCTTGCCCTTACGCTTCTTCTTGGTTCAACCTCCTCGTTGTCCTGATGAGTTTCATCTTCATATGTCTCATCTCTGTTATCTCTTGTCCTTTTTGGGACAGGATTTCCATCGTTTCTTTAATGTGGGAACACATCTTCAAAGAACGAGGCATCTCTTGATTCCATGATTATATTTACATGAATATCATTTATATCAGACTTGAATACCAAAAATCTGTAGGCACTACTATTTTGGGCTGGCCCAAGATAATAACAATCTACTGTTTTTGGTCCAAGTTTGACTCTCTTGGGAGGCGGAACTGGAACTTTTGCCAAGCACCCCCACACTTTGAGGTATTTAAAGCTTGGTTTGTGTCCTTTCCATATCTCATATGGAATTGTTCCCGTTTTATTGTGAGGAACTTTGTTTAATATGTGATTAGACATATTTAAGGCTTCCCTCCACAAGTTCGTCGGTAGACCAGAAGTTAAAAGCATGGCAGTAATCATGTCTTTTGACGTTCTGTTCTTCCTTTCGGCTACACCATTTTGTTGTGGTGAATATGGAGCTGTTGTTTGATGAATTATATACCATTTTCGGCACAGAACTGCTCAAATGGTGATTCATATTCTCCACCTCGATCAGATCTCAATATCTTGATCTTTTTATTTAACTGATTTTCTACCTCAGCCTTGTATTTTATAAACGCGGTTATTGCTTCATCCTTACTATTTAAAAGATATACATAGCAACATCGCGTATAATCGTCAATAAAAGTAATAAAATACTTTTTCCCACCTATTGTAGGTAGTGATTTAAAATCACATAAATCTGTATGTACCAAACCTAATGGTTCGGTGCTTCTGTCAACAGATTTAAATGGTTGTTTGATCATTTTTGTTTCTACACATGTCTCACATTTGTAGTTCTTATCTACTTGGAAATTTGGAATCAATCCCAAGTTTGATAATTTCTTCATTTTTCGGAAGTTTACGTGTCCTAATCTATCGTGCCATAGTAAAATTTCGTGCTCAAGCAAGTAAGAGACTTCAATTTTATTAATAGCACAATCAGAATACATAGATTTATTGCCGATAACGGCTATGTTTGCCTTAAATAGGCCATCACATAAATATCCCCTTCCTATGTACATTCCAGCTTTGGACAGAACCATCTTGTCTGACTCAAACACCATCTTGAATCCCTTCTTTGATAGGACTGCACCAGAGTTGAGATTCTTGCGTATGTGTGGAACGTGAAGCACGTCATTCAATTTGACAGTTTTTCCAGAAGTGAACTTGAGGATAACTGTGCCACTGCCTTCGATCATGGAAACTGCAGAATTACCCATGTAGAGTCTTTCTTTCTGATCGAATTTCTGGTATGTTGAAAACATGGAATTTTCAGAGCAAACATGACGAGTAGCTCCTGTGTCAACCCACCATTGGTTAGGGTTCTGAATCAAATTGCATTCAGAAATAACCGCTGAAAAGTTGGACTTATCCATTTTCATGTTGTCAACTGTTAACATCTCTGTTTTAGTGTAAAACGGTAAAATTCTTAAGATGTTATATGTCTAGTGTACTAAAACAGATAGCACGCTAGAATAAACTCGTCGCACAAGTTTATTAATTAGAATTCCACTACGCTGGAATTCTGTATTAGATAAATGTAACAATAAGTTACGTTGTAAATAAATTACAACAACAACGTTATACTATTGTAAGAAATAGTACAACTTATAAACGGGAAAGATTACAGTGAATCTAACCAGTATATAAAGGAAATTCCGTCCGAGGCTTGTCGTAACAATTTCCTTAAGAATTTTATTTCAAAACTCTCCCAAGATACAACAGACGTAATCTGCACGAGATTGTAATGAGTATGTCAACTCTGTGATATGTATGGAATATAGAGCATTAGAGCAAAGAAGCAGAAGAAATTATTCAACGGTACTGTTTCGCACCCGCTTGTACCGCCTGCACCTCTACAGTCGGGTCGCATCTGTTCGCCCGCGTCCGCTTCAATCGGCTCGCGCCTGTTTGATTCTAACGGGTCGCACCCGCTAATGTTCACGTCTATTCAACCCGCTCGCTTCAGAAGTCGCACCTCCTCAGCAATCCGCGTCCGTTCGTATAGCTTGCAACTGTTAAAAAGCCCGGTACAGTTGCAGTAAAAATACGAGTATCATATTAGACCAAAATCCGGCCCGGTTCGGTCAGACGGCGGCGCTCGCGTGATGGAGATGCATGATCTCCTTTCTCACAACAAAGCATATATTTGGAATTTCTGGTATGTTGAAAACATGGAATTTTCAGAGCAAACATGACGAGTAGCTTCTGTGTCAACCCACCATTGGTTAGGGTTCTGAATCAAATTGCATTCAGAAATAACCGCTGAAAAGTTGGACTTATCCATTTTCATGTTGTCAACTGTTAACATCTCTGTTTTAGTGTAAAACGGTAAAATTCTTAAGATGTTATATGTATAGTGTACTAAAACAAATAGCACGCTAGAATAAACTCGTCGCACAAGTTTATTAATTAGAATTCCACTACGCTGGAATTCTGTATTAGATAAATGTAACAATAAGTTACGTTGTAAATAAATTACAACAACAACGTTATACTATTGTAAGAAATAGTACAACTTATAAACGGGAAAGATTACAGTGAATCTAACCAGTATATAAAGGAAATTCCGTCCGAGGCTTGTCGTAACAATTTCCTTAAGAATTTTATTTCAAAACTCTCGCAAGATACAACAGACGTAATCTGCACGAGATTGTAATGAGTATGTCAACTCTGTGATATGTATGGAATATAGAGCAGTAGAGCAAAGAAGCAGAAGAAATTAGATTGGAATTGGATGAGAATGTGATCAGTATTCTATCCTATTTATAATTTCGTCCGCATCCTTCAAACAGTCGCGTCCGCTTGACGGGTCGCACCCGTTTGCCTTTTGGTCGCTGCTGTTTGTTAACGGGTCGCACCCGCTTGCTACTGGTCGCATCTGCTTGCGTTCAACGGTACTGTTTCGCACCCGCTTGTACCGCCTGCACCTCTACAGTCGGGTCGCATCTGTTCGCCCGCGTCCGCTTCAATCGGCTCGCGCCTGTTTGATTCTAACGGGTCGCACCCGCTAATGTTCACGTCTATTCAACCCGCTCGCTTCAGAAGTCGCACCTCCTCAGCAATCCGCGTCCGTTCGTATAGCTTGCAACTGTTAAAAAGCCCGGTACAGTTGCAGTAAAAATACGAGTATCATATTAGATCAAAATCCAGCCCGCTTCGGTCAGACGGCGGCGCTCGCGTGATGGAGATGCATGATCTCCCTTCTCACAACAAAGCATATATTTGGATGCCCCTAGGCCCCAACTTCTTCATTGCAAAGCCATATATATCTTGAAATGACTATGCAAATTTGACGATATGGGACAAGTGTATTTCATTTACACTAGGAATTCCAACACATAATACTTTTGAACCTTTTGGCATAATTTTTTTGCAAGTTTATCTTTATTAGTATCTTATGAAAAATATGTAAATAATTTCATGTACCAGCGCAAACTGTAGGATGCTGTACTTTCAAATAATAAACTGAGAAACGTCATTGTTGAATCAGATCAATCGGAGTAGTATGTAACTTACATGTCTTAGGTGCACTTTTGATGAATAGAATAAGGTAAATAAGAGAACATCAGAGTTTTTTTAGCACCTTGTATTACCTGTTGGCTTCTACTGTCTGCTTTTGTGCAAATATTGACAATCCAGGTTATAGCAGATCGTGAGCACAAAATACAAACTGAAGTCAAAGAGATTTCTATTTTTGAAATGTAAAGTGACAAATTAAAATAACAACAAAAAACCCCAGAGCACATAATCACGTACACAAGTAAAGAAAAAAGAAAGCATTCTATTGTAAGCTGTGTAACAAGCAGGACAAATTGGCTGTTGAATTTGAAGGCCACTTGAGCTCTTCTGATCATAACCTCGGAAAGGTATGTAGAATTCAATTATACATCTGAATTGAAATTGCTGAAATACGTAAAAGAGTAAAACAAACGAAACATTCTTCAAAAAAGACTAAATCTCTTTAGTGGATTTCATGTAAATGTTAAATCCAGGGACAAGAGTAAACGACTTGATATATTTCCCTGTCAAAATAGCAATTATTCAATCTTGAAAAGACTGTAAAATCAATGGAGGTTTTTTTGTTACCAAAACAAACTTGATATCAGTAGTTTATACTTCATACTATTTGTCAGATTATTATTTTTATGCTATTAATTATAAACTTGTTTGTAAGGAAAATTACAATTAACAATGACAAGATTTTTCAATGTGTTTGCTTTGAAATAGTGACTGCAAGATACTAATTGAAAATCCTTTAGCAGTAAGAAAATTCATTTGCTTCCTCTTATTTGTCAATGATTCTACCATGGAATACAAGTGTAGCCACATAGAATACAACCTGGCCATCATCCTTACGTGCGTTCATATTGTGCAATTTTTAGAAGTTTACAGAGATGAGATAAATGCATGGTAGCAGCAGTAGGAATGACAGGCAGAAAAGGGAACAAATCCGTCTTGGAAAGGAAATGGCAAAATTTGCTCAAATTTAAATTTTCTTTACTTCATCATCATTGAGTACCTAATTTAATTTAGTGATGTTCATCATTGAATATTTTTTTTTTTTCGTGCATAAACTATTGAAGGGCTGATGCGCAAAAGCAACTGCAACAACAGCAAAAAGAAAAAAGAACAAGCTGAAGTTTGTAATAGTCCTAATGTAGCTCGACTCCTACAAACTGCAGATCAGGATAAGAAGCGGACAAGGAAGTTTGGGTTTTCTAGACTGGGTGCACCCAAGGTTTGTATTATTAAATCTGTGACGACAGTTTTATTATTATTATCATCATCAACATACCGGTGTTCAACTTTTAAAGTGTATCTTGAGATCATCATCAAAGACCCTCCCCTAGCTTGATAGTTATTTATTAGTAGCGTATGGAAATTATAAACTCTGCCTTCAAACAAAAGGTAGAAGGGAAAATGACTTCCATTACTACATAGTATTAGCTAATGACATTTTGGGTTCATGTTTCTTCGAATATCCATTATTTGCAAGTGTAAAAATCATCAAATTTTGAAAATCCTGTCAGTTTCATGCACAAGAAAATAAAATGGCAAAAAAAAAAAAAAAAACGATTTCTTTTCTATTCTGTTCTTATTTTCTTAGAAGTAAAATGTGTCTACTTAGAAGTAAGACTTGAAAAATTATCTGTTGACATTCTCATTACACGTAAACTTTGTTGGTAAGATATATTCTGAGTTATATTTGTTAAAATTGATCTTATCCGCTTTGTTTTGACATTTGTTTTAAGCAGAATTCTTCAGGCAGTGCTGCCAAGAAGTAAAAATTGTCGCTGAAAGTACCATCGGTTTTTGGTAATGAGAACGATGAGGAATTTTGAACTCTCTCCCGTTTACATGCCAAATTCATGTGTTCTAATCCATCAAAATTGGTACGAAATTATTTCTATCCTACTCTGGGTGCAAACGGTAAGGGATGGTTTGTGCGATATTACACTCTGCTCTCCGTATTATCTAAAGAACACAGCTTAAATTTTGGAATCGAAGAGAAAATTGCAGTAATATCATCATGAAACATCAAACATGTTTATTGTATCTAATTGATTATTAGATTATATGTCCAAATAAAAGTATAGATTTAAGATTGCATAGTTGAATCGGATATTGTGATATTGGTATGCTAACTCTGCGCATTATCACTCAGCCATAATATATGGACTGCGGATTTTGATTGAATTTTCTTGATATTTTCAAGTGTTAGGTGTCGACTCAAAAATATAATTTATCAATTTAGTGTTATTTTGCTGCAAAGATTCTTCCACTTGCAATGAGAAAATTCCACCATCTAAACTAAGTGAAGGTAGCTTTAGTTAATACATTGTTTTATCCTTGGTTCATGCCTGTCAGGGCATGCCTGTCAGGGCAGGGCTATAAAATAAACCTCCTATGTAATTGTTCTAAAATTAAATTTCTGATTAGTGCTGACCTTTACTCGTGTTACATTCTCAACAAATGATTAAAAAAAAAAAAGTAGTAGTCAAAGATTTTCGGTTAGAATAAACAGATTTTTGGTTTGAATAAACAAATTTAAGGTAAACATTGACGGAAAAAAAAGAAAAAAAAAAGATCAGAATATCTATATCTATGATAAGGATAAAGCTATATAGCAAGTTCTTCAAACTGACTGCTGCAATGTTGGACTTTTTATTCCCTTCATAAAATATTTGGTAGGAAGATATAACATCCCATACTGACCGCATAGCAATGTGTTAGCAGTCAACAACGATCCTGCATATAGCAATCTTGAACCTTGGAATATACATAGAAATGAAAACATAATTGTACTAGATATTCTTATTTCGAAGCTAGGCTTCGAGTTGTATGTTCTTTGGTTTATTTAATTTGAACATTTCATCTGGCCAAATCAAATTTATTGTTAGACGTATGCTAAATTTATTAAAACTTCAAAAACGACACAGAGGTAGAGGCGTAAGATACAACACCAATGAGGCGTAGGAAATCGTTAAGTTGCAAGATCAAATCACATCGCTTCAGAGATAATTGTAGAAGTTTCAATATTTCATCGGCATCGTCAGTTAAATGGTGAATCAGTTCTAAGAGATGGACATATACGACGTAGATATAGTATTGGAATATTGTTTGTGCACTATTTCACTACTATGGTATTATGTGATAATACTATTGTATCATGCGATATTGAAAGATTTAATTGTTATTAGACGGTTAGTTTTGATATGTATTGGCTTTAAATGTGAAACCATTGTATTTGAATTTGATATGTGTTGTTATAATTGCATGTTTGACATTTTTGGAGTATATGTTATTATTGTAATTTATGGTTGAAAAAAAAGCGAAAATATTGTAAAAAACTGCGTAAATGTTGTTGCTAAGCCGTGGAAAGATTAGAAAATTACACTTTATCAAATATCGTAGCCAAGTCCTCCTGAATTTGGCGAGATTATGTAGACGTGGGGATGTCGTTGCAGAATGTCGCATTTGATAGGTCGTTGCAAAGTCGTCGCAAAACCGTGTGTATAGTATGTCGTCGCTGTGTCGTGGGAAACATAATGTCGTCGAAAACATAATGTCGTCGGAAAGTCGTCGCAATGTCTTCGGAATACTTTTTGCCATGGACATTTTTGAGAAAACAAATTGTCATCACCATTCGCTATATCGTCCGAAACATAGTTTCCCACGACTTCACGACCATAATTTGTCGTCAAAATTTCAACATTTTTTTTGTACTGTAGATATGTGTGGGTGTGGGGAAGAATGGGTCTTCCTCACGCGTTCAAGAAAATGACGTCGTTTCTTCCTCTCGTGCTTTTCACATGAACACACCTACTTACAAAGAGATTTTACTTCGTAATTTGAGTGCGAATTCCAAAGCAAATCATTTTAATTCTTTGAAAAAAAAAACAAATTACGACGATTCTTTAAAGGAAATCAAATCAAAAGGAAATTGTTTTAGATGCGGGTATTTCGGTCATTGTTACACACCCAAAGTGTGTGTCAGTGTGCAGGGTGCAGAACAGGGAGAGGAAGGCAACAAACAGCAAGCAAATTGTGGAGTGAATAGGGAATTAGAGAAATAAAGAAGAAACAAATCATAAAGGGCTTGCATGAAAGAAATGCATGGTGAAAGGAATCTTGGCAAGTGGTCCTAGGACAAGTGTCAAGCCAGCATAGAATTGGTTGTTAACTTTTTTTTTTCTTCTTCTTTTGCACGTATAGACAAAAAATGCTAATATATAAGCTGTGTGTAGAAAGAGAAAGTAAGAGAGATTTCACTACCTAATTTCTGTTTCTTTTTTTCTGTTTCCTTTTCTTCCTATTTTTTTGTGTTCTCTTGTTCTTTGTATTCTCTACCATAGCCAGGTTCTGATCATCATGGTGAAGCCGAAAACCAAAAGCTTGAGCGAGCTCTCACAAGTGGTATCAGATTTGCCAACAGATCCGCAGCCACTTTCGCAACACAACTCAGATCCACCAGATCCAAAACAAAAGCAGTCATTGCCATCATCTTCAAAGCAAGATCAGGAATCATCACAAATAACCGTTGATTGGAAAAACAAACAGGATGAATTCAATACAAGTATTGTGCTGGAAATCTCAGATATGAATTCAAATATATCACAAATGCAAGATGCATTGAAATCTATGATCATCAAACTTGATAAAATGACCATGTCAGATTCCTTCCAACCTCCCAATATTGCCACACATACTTCAACTCCAAACCCACATCCACCACCATCTTCACAACCCATCAGAACCAGACCTCCAAGTATTCCAACCCTGTCAACAAACCCACAAATCACTCATCAATCTGCTCCATTTCCACAACCACATTCATTCTCACAAGTCTCCCCACATCAGCAACAAGCAAATAATCTGAGTTTCACTATACCTCAGATTAGTCTACCTACACAAACTCCTCATATTTTCTCTACGCAACCCTCTCACTTACCTCACATACCAGTTATCAACACCGCTCAAACTCCTCCAACCACAAACTTCTCACCACAACAACCATTTCCTCATATTCAACCTCAGTTTCAATACCCATACCAACCTTTTCCTTTTCCCACTCCCACACCACCACAGTCAGACCCAAGAAATCCATTAACACCCAAAATTTGTCAACACAAATCCCTAAAACTGGAGTTTCCAAGTTATAATGGTGAAGGGAACATATTAGGATGGCTGAGACAAGTTGAACAAGTTCTTGTTTATCATGAAATACCATTTACTGAATGGGTTCAGGTATGTGCTTTTCACTTAAGGGATGAAGCATTACAATGGTTCAACTGGTATTTAACAAATGTAGAAAATGCAGCACTATGGCCAGTTTTTCACTCGGAAATTCGAACACGATTTGGACCGCCAGAAATGATAAGGCCCTTTGAATCACTAGCAAATCTGAAACAAACAACATCTGTTAGGGAGTATTTGAGCAAGTTTGAGCAGTTAGCAGGACTCTTAGACAAGCTTCAACCAAGTTATTTAATTGATAAATTTATAGGGGGACTAAAAGAGGATATCAAGTTCGAAGTCTTAGCTGCTAGACCACAGTCTTTTAAAGATGCAGTTACCTTAGCAAAAACTTTTGAAGAAAAATATTTCCTCCAGAGGAAGCCATGGAAGCAACTAACATATAACCCTTCAATGACAACCAATCAAACCCAAGGTACCAACCAAACCAAACCAGACCATAGACCTTTCCAATACCCCAAATTACACCCCTCGGATATTATGAACAGAAGAAATAAAAATTTGTGTTATACTTGTGATGATAAGTGGTTTCCAGGGCACAAATGTCCAAACAAAAAAGTATTCATCATGGAAGGATTTTACTCCACTGAAGAAAGTAATGATCCATCTGATCAACTAACAGATGAGCAACATAACTCACCTCTTGAACAAATTCCAGCAATATCACTTCAGGCAATGTCAGGATTACCAGCTGCACATACAATAAGATTACAAGGAACCATATTGAGCACTCCAGTTAACATTTTAGTAGACACCGGCTCCACTCATAGCTTCATTAATGATAAATTGGCACGTAAAATTGGGCTAGAAATAATACAGTCTAATGACTTCGAAGTTTTAGTGGCAAGTGGGGAAAAACTACAAGGAACTGGAACATGTCACAGTGTCCCACTAAAATGTCAAGGGCTAGTTATGCCTATTGACCTATTACTCCTACCATTAGAAGGATGCCAAGTAGTTTTGGGAGTTCAGTGGCTTAAACAATTTGATGACATTATTTTCAACTTCAAGAACCTGCAGCTCAAATTTAATTATAATGGTCAAAACATTATATGGCAAGGCATGAAAGTACCAGTAAACAAGATTGTGGAGCAAAAAGAAATAGACAAGGCAATGACAACTAATTCCCTGTGTTTCTTCCTACATATCCATCAAATACACAAACCTGAGTTAGAAACACCTCTTCTCACACAAATTCAAAACCACAACCCACCCATCCCTCCTCCTATCCAAAATATCATCCTTCAATATCCAACAGTATTTCACAAGCCATCATCCTTGCCTCCTCAAAGAGCCATTGACCATAAAATTCCACTCATTCCAGCTGCTCAACCAGTTTCTCTGAAACCCTATAGACATTCCTACCACCTAAAAAATGAGATAGAAAAATTGGTTGAAGAAATGCTAAATGCCGGAACAATAAGACATAGTCATAGCCCTTATTCTTCACCAGTAGTGATGGTTAAAAAGAGTGATGGCAGTTGGAGAATGTGCATTGATTATAGAGAACTCAACAAAATAACAGAAAAGAGCAAATTTCCTATTCCACTAATTGATGATTTATTTGATGAACTAGCTGGAGCAAAATTTTTCACCAAGCTTGATCTTATGTCAGGCTACCATCAAATCAGAATGCATGAAAAGGACATCCACAAAACTGCATTCAAAACACATGAAGGACACTACGAATTCTTGGTCATGCCTTTCGGCTTGACCAATGCACCAGCAACCTTTCAGTCCTTAATGAACACAGTTTTTAAAAACTATCTCCGGAAGTTCATTCTAGTTTTTTTTGATGATATTCTTATATATAGCAAAAACTGGAAAGATCACTTACATCACTTAATCTTGGCCTTGCAGGTTCTCAAAGACAATCAACTAGTCGCAAAAATCTCTAAATGCAATTTTGCACAAGAAAAAGTTGATTATTTGGGACATGTAATCTCTCACAATGGAGTTGCAGTTAATTTCTCAAAAATTCAAGCAATTAAAGAATGGCCTACACCTACATCTTTGAAGTCACTTAGAGGATTTTTGGGACTCTCTGGCTATTACAGGAAGTTCATAAAGAATTACGGAATCATAGCAAAACCACTTACCGAATTATTGAAGAAGAATGCCTTCATGTGGAACTCTATGGCTCAACTAGCATTTGAACAACTAAAGGACAGCCTCACTCAACCACCTGTTCTAGCTATGCCTGATTTCTCCAAAGAATTTATTTTAGAATGTGATGCATCAGGGAATGGAATAGGAGCTGTGCTCTTACAAGAAAACAAGCCAATAGCATTTATTAGTCAAGCTTTACAAGGGAAAAATTTATTGTTATCAACTTATGAAAAAGAACTACTAGCCTTAATTCTTGCTACAAAGAAATGGTCTCAATATTTATTGGGAAAGAAGTTTGTGATAAAAACCGACCATCAGAGCCTTAAGTATTTATTGGACCAAAGATTGAATCACAGCATTCAACACAAATGGTTAAATAAACTTCATGGATTTGACTTTATGGTTCAATACAAACCTGGGAAAGAAAATACTGTTGCTGATTGCTTATCAAGAAAATTTGATGAATCCAGCACTCAAAATGCACTCCATTTCCATGCAATCTCCATAGTGCAAAGCCCATGGCTAGAGGAAATTAAGAAACTATCAATTACTGACCCATTTTATATATCAATTGAACAGAAAGTGCAGGACCCTGAATCTAAGTATAAAAAGCTAAATGGACTGTTCTTTTACAAAGGAAGAATTTTGATTAGCCCAAAAGCAACACAACTTAAAGATAAATTACTGCAAGAATTCCATGCTTCACCACTTGCAGGTCATTCAGGGGTTCAAAGAACATTACACAGAATTAAGCAAGTTTTTCATTGGCAAGGTATCAAATGTGATGTTCAGAAATTTATAGCTTCATGTGATATTTGTCAAAGAATGAAAGTAGAAAATATACACTCCCCTGGGTTGTTGCAGCCTCTTCCGATTCCTGAACAAATCTGGGATGATATAAGCATGGACTTCATTGTTCAACTTCCTAAAAGTCAATCCTATTCGGTCATTTTAGTAGTGGTTGATAGACTTTCAAAGTATGCTCATTTTCTACCACTTAGTCACCCTTTTTCTGCACAGCAAGTTGCTCAAACATTTTTTGACAATGTAGTTAAACACCATGGCCTCCCCAGATCAATCATCAGCGATAGAGATTCAATCTTCACAAGCCTATTCTGGAAAGAATTATTTAAACTTCAAGGTTGTAAATTATCATTTAGCACAGCGTATCATCCTCAAAGTGATGGTCAATCTGAAGCAGTAAATAAAATATTGGAATGTTATCTCCGTTGTTTTTGTAGTCATAAACCTAAAGAGTGGAACAAGTGGTTATCATTGGCAGAACTTTGGTACAACACAACATGGAAATCAAGCACAAATACAACACCTTTTGAAGCTGTTTATGGCAGGAAACCACCAACAATTCTCAGTTATGTCCCAAAAACAGCAAAAGTTCAACAAGTAGAAGAAGCCTTATTTGCTAGAGATGTCACATTACAGATTTTGAAAGACAAGCTGATCTTAGCTAAAGAGAAAATGAAGCATTTTGCAGATAAAAAGAGAACATTTCGAGATTTTCAAGTTGGCGATTGGGTGTACCTTAAACTTCAACCTTATAGACAGCTAACAGCAGGTAGTAGACACACCCACAAACTCTCCCCTAAGTACTATGGTCCATTTAAAGTACTTGAGAAAATTGGGACAGTTGCTTACAAGCTACAACTTCCAGAGCAGGCAAAGATTCATCCTGTGTTTCATGTTTCCCAACTCAAGAAAATGATCGGAGCCAATGTAACCATTCATTCAGACTTACCTTCATATGATCAGCAGATCGTGGAAGAACCTGAGCGAATTTTAGCTAGAAGAATGGCCAAAATCAATAACACCAACACTACACAAGCATTAATTAAATGGAAGCAAAGAGGTGAAGATGAGGCCACTTGGGAGAATTATTGGGATTTGGTAGCTAAATTTCCCGCATTCGACCTTGAGACAAGGTCGAATTTTATAGGGGAGGGGAGTTGTTACACACCCAAAGTGTGTGTCAGTGTGCAGGGTGCAGAACAGGGAGAGGAAGGCAACAAACAGCAAGCAAATTGTGGAGTGAATAGGGAATTAGAGAAATAAAGAAGAAACAAATCATAAAGGGCTTGCATGAAAGAAATGCATGGTGAAAGGAATCTTGGCAAGTGGTCCTAGGACAAGTGTCAAGCCAGCATAGAATTGGTTGTTAACTTTTTTTTTTTCTTCTTCTTTTGCACGTATAGACAAAAAATGCTAATATATAAGCTGTGTGTAGAAAGAGAAAGTAAGAGAGATTTCACTACCTAATTTCTGTTTCTTTTTTTCTGTTTCCTTTTCTTCCTATTTTTTTGTGTTCTCTTGTTCTTTGTATTCTCTACCATAGCCAGGTTCTGATCATCATGGTGAAGCCGAAAACCAAAAGCTTGAGCGAGCTCTCACAGTCATTGGGCAAAAGATTATAGGGACCGTATCATCTGCTTTAAGTGTAAAAGGACCGATCATAAAGGTTTCGCTTGTAAATTTAGTTTTTCTCTAAGCTTGAAATCGAAAAACATAATGGAAGATGGTAATGAAATTTTCATGTCTTCAACAAAAATTGAGAGGGAATTGCAAATGGCGAGTTCTTGGGTCGTAATCTCGATCGTTAAAGGGTGTTCACTGTGATGCAAATAGAGGTGCTTCTGAAGTCGAAATTTAAAAATTTGACATTAAAGAATTGGTGTTAGGTTGTAAAGAGGTTTGATAACGATTTTATTGCGAAGTTCCCTCACAATTTCTTGTCTATAAACAATGTCGTGTCTATTATCTCAAATAGTGGCATCCTTGGATTGAAAAGATGGAGTCTACAAGAGGGTAGCAAATTTTCAGGAGCAAAAGGACGTATTTGAATTACGTTGAAAAAAATGCCTCTGGCTTACAGAAGTTTGAGGAGGGTTAGAATGGTGTTAGCAAAAGTAGGAAAGGTTAAGGTACTTCAGAGAGATTTTATGTATGTTGTTGATTTCACCACTTTAAGGGCAAAAATTGAAATTCCTACTCCGTGTGAATTGTCTTCTTTGATCAAACTATTCACGAATGAGTATTATCATGAAATATCTTTGAAAAGATTCATGGGTGATCCAAACTTTAGTTTGAATTCTAGAGCTTTTCAAAACAGTGTATTTTTGAAGGGGATGAACGGTAAGCCGAAGACATGGAGACACAAGAAGAATCTGAGTGTTCCGGAGGGATGGAGTTTTTGTTGATGGTGGAGATGAGATTGAAGGTGGAATAGGTAATCCAATATCGATATCATCAATGGACATGAATGATAATGAAGCTATTAATAGTTCTGAAATGGAGAGCAGTGAGAACATGATAAATGTTGATTTGGAGTGCTTCAGAGCATATGAGGAGGATGTAACAGATATGGATACGGTTCAAAACAATGGTTTAAGTGGAGATTTGCAACAAGAAAGAAGAAAATAGAAGATACATGATGAAGCAGTGCAAATGGAATCATTAGGGAACAATGAAAACTTGGTAGATGAAAATTTGGCATATGAGAAATACATAGCAGGCAGACAAGATTCAGAACAAAGACTCAAGTGAAAACTTACAACAAGGAAAAGGAAAACGATGGAGGCATGATGAAGCAGGGAAGATGGGTTCAGCAGGGAGTTTGCAAATGGTAAGGAAAAAGGGAAAGTGCATAGTAGAGCATGCTGGAGTAATGCTATTGAGGAGAAGTGCAAGAGGCTTGGAATTCGATCATCCACTTGAAGGTAGCATTTTTGTTCCTTCTTTTTTAAATAGCTTATCTAATGAACAACTTGCAAAAGGCTCAGGGTTTATTTTAAAAAGTAATGGTATTGACATTGATGATTCAAGCTTAAAGAGTTGGAGAGGGTTAATTCTATAAAATGATTGCGACAACTTGGAAAAAAGAGGTCTAGGCACAGCTTCGAAGTGCCAGAGAGTCAAGAATATAGTTAGTGCTATAAAATCTGACATTGAGTTGTTTAAAGAGACTAAACTTTCCAGTCCTGATGATAAAACTTTCCATTGCTTGGGTGGGAATATTTTGGATAAATGGAGTTATGTAGATGCAAGAGGTAGTGTAGGAGGATTGTTCATTGGTTGGAATAGTACAAACTAGATGCTGAAGCAAGAGATTAAAAATATACATTGCTTGCATGTGGCTTTGGAATGTACACAATTACTAATATGTATGGTTCCCTCACTAGAGATGAGAAGAGATTATTATGGGAGGAGTGTACACAATTTTAAAATTTGATTCAACGGCCTTGGTTTATTGGAGGAGACTTTAACGCCACCGAATTTGAGTACGAAAGAAACAAAAGTGAGAATGAACATATTTGGTGATACAGAAAATTTTAATGAGTTTGTAAGAAACTGTAACTTGGTAGATCTATATAGAAAATACACTTTGTGCAATGGCAGAGAGAGTCCTACTTTAGTTAAATTAGATAGATTCTTTATAAACCTAGAATTTAAAGACATGCATCCACTTTCTTTTCAAAAAGGTCATGCTACTATTGTTTTAGATCATTGCCCTATAGATTTGACTCGGGAGATAGTGTGAAGAGGAAAGCAATATTCAAATTCGAAAAAATATGGTGTTTGGAAGATGGTTATGAGGAGATGATTAAGGATATGTAGGAAAAATTTCAAAGGAAAGAAGATGCACCAAGCATTATTTGTATAAAGTTGAAAAATCTTAGAATCTATTTGAAAAAGTGGAACAGAGGAGTCTTTGGCAACATTAAAGCTAAGAAAGTGAAATTGGAGAATGGCACACTTATGTTGAATATTTTTGCTGAGCAAACAAGATTAAATGACGAGGAGAGATGTTGTTTGTTGAACATGGAGACAAAGCTCTTAAAAGTGATAGACAAAGAAGAAATATATTGAAGACAAAGATCAAGAACTCAATGTTAAAAGAAGGTGACAAAAATACAGGGTATTTTCTCAGAGTAGCTAATGGTAGAAGGAGATCTAATATGATATGTAGTGTGATAAGTGGAGAAGAGGAAATTAATAAGCAAGAAGATTTGAATAAAGCTTTCACGGATTAGTATAAGATTTTATTTGGAAGCTGTAGTAGAAGAGAGTGGAAGTAAACTGGAAGCTTTTATATCCAAGTAGTATTAGTTTATCTAATTTAGATGAGAAATTTACTGAAGTTGAAGTGTGGAATGCCTTGAATGAAATGGCTAATGATAAGGCTCTAAGACCTGATGATTTATCAAATTTCTTTCTCAAAAAATATTGGAGTTGGTTGAAAGTTGATATAATGAAAATGTTTGATGAATTATATGCCGGGACTTTGAACTTTGAGAAAATTAGCTATGCAAATTTAGTGTTGATTCCTAAAAAAGAAGGAAGTTTGACATTAGCTGATTAGTAGATAGAGCTTAAACTGCTTTTATAAAAGGAAGACATATTACTTGATGGTGCTCCTCTAGTTCAAAACAAAAAAGAGCTTTCGCAGTGTTTTAAAAGTGCTGCCATAATCATCATCAGCCTTTCGAAGAACGCCATATAATACCATGTTGCAATAGAGTCACGAAATTCCGCAGCGTTTTTGAAATGTTGCTAAATAAATGGCTATCAAGTTTTTAAAAAAGCTGCAGTAAATTAGTTTTGCAGCATTAATTAAAGGCTGCAAATTCATTTAGCAACATTTTACGAATGCCGTCTAACCGTATGACTTCAGGAATAGTAATACAGCAGCAGTTTTGAAACACTACAAAATAAATAATGCAACTTTTTTGAAACACTGCAGTATATCAACGTTTTTGCTACATTTTACAACTATTGTAGCAGGCTCAATTTATAAAACACTAATAGATTTAATTTGATACTATAAATAATTATAAAGATTAAACATAATCAAATCTACATCAATTTCATACACCATAAAATTTAGTCATATATAACATTTCATTAACAATGTTTTAAACACAAATGTTAACGACATAGAATTTTACAAAAAGAGCTTGCTAAAAGAAAAAATATAAATCGTGGAAAGTCCAATCCTGTCTCCTTCAAAAGTCCAATATGCCTATAAGAAGAAAAAAAATGCAATTAGAGATTAACGGTAGAAGAGAACAAATATTCCTATATAACTAGACTATTGGCATTAATAGCGTGCAGCTTAATGTTACATGCCAAGCAAAACTGAGAAGTATCTTGACAGCTTTGATATTATAAAAAGTAACATTGATTACTTAGGCAGCGTCTATGGGAAATAATTGAGTGCTTATTATGCATTCTGGTCCACTGGTTCTTCCCAAGACCAACTAACATAGTGGCATTCTAAAATGAAATAAAATGCATTAATGGATGATGTCAACTTTCTTTAAGCCGATACATTTCCCTCCAAATTTTATTATTAACTAAATTTTTTTAACAGTCATGAACGTATGGAATGACTAGGAAAATTTAGATGCACAGTGAATTAGTGCAAAGTAGCCGAAGCTATGGGATATTTAGTTCCCAAATAGAAAATGCTTTTATGTGTATGTATGCCCACTTTGTCCACCAGTGGTCGCACATCTACTCATTATAATGACATTGTATAAAAAAATTGAATTATAAACTATAAAATAACAAGAATGGTGAAGCATACATTCATTGATAGAGTATAAGCCTAGAAAACTAATACTTTTAGTTTCTATATTCATTATAACTCAATTTTGTTTTGTTAATTTCTCTTATCCTTCTCTTATTGTTACAGGGAATTTTGATATTTTTTTCAAGACCAATCATTTTTACCTTGTTAGGAACTCAAGTACATATGATTGCAACAACATACTAAAGAATAAACCATATACTTACAGTTCACGTATTGTTTTCATAAAAAATGGAGCATGGATAAAGAAGCCTTAAGTGCTTGGCAAGTCACAGAACATGAATAGATATTTTTTTACCTAAAACAATGGTTGAAACTAGAGCCGGCCCTAGGGCAAGACGAGCAAGGTAGACACGTAGGGCAACCGACGGGGAGGAGGCATCAATCTCAAATGTTATATATTTAAAATATATTATGCATGAATTTTTCTAAAACAAAATCCATATATGATTTAACAATTAGCATTTACTGTGATGTTTTTTTTGCTCAACGTTGGTGTGCAAACACCCAAATTCAATTCTTGCATATTTTAAAGTTGAAAATTTTACACTGTAATTTTTATATTGAAATCTTGTCGAGGGAAACCTAAAGTGTTGGGCTGCCGCGGGTTGAAACTGATGTGCAAACAGGGTTGCGTGATCAAACTGAAACATAATTGTACAAAAGTGTAGTCATTCTAAAACTTGTGATACATTCTAATAAGATGTAACCACAAGATATTTGGCATTCCACTGCAGAACACAATTAAAAGCCTACTTCTACATAACGAACTTTGGCTACCAAACAAATCAGATTAAGCTAATACAGACTAAGAAATATCACTGTAAAATAACTTCTGTTGACAATGTTTGAAAGATGAATAAGAAAGTATACTCACCTACCAAATAGGGTTGATTGTTTGTGTAGCATGTAATTGAAAGAATCTAGGCTTGTTTTCTTCCGAACGAGTCTGTCATAAACGTCTACAACAAATAAGCATATATGAATATTAATCAACCAATCAACATGGAATTAATGTTTCCATTAAAAGCATGGCTTGATCTAAGATGCTCCAATAAAAATAATTGACAGTAATACCAGAAAATTTGAAGCAGAATTATCCATGACAAAGGGATTTTAGTACCGGAGCTAAGAAAAATATTTATTTTGTTCTAATAAGTGATGATTAACATTCTTAAAGTAACAATATGTTTTACTTACATCAAATTAACAAGATCTTCTTCCGCATGCAGGTTTCCTACCCAGATCTTCAAGCAACCTGACCAACCACGGCAATCATCATGAAAACTCACCTATCATTGATACCCTCATCGACACTAATCTAACCGATGCCTTATAAGAAGCCTCATTGGAACCGAAAACCATAGTGATATGTTGACCAGTCTTCCATGTCTCCACCTTGAATAACTCGACTTGATTGGTAGCATACCTCCTCTTCATTTCCAAATAATCATTATGTTTAGCTAGCATACCTCCTTTTCATTTCTATAAATCGTAGCACGACCGATGTGACAGTACCTGGCCTGCATTTGTCCAAAAAACAATCACATTTGTGAAATCTTTGATACAATTGCTTCTGTCTCGGCTAGAGTGCTAAATGACTTTTGTCACGTAAATGGAACTAACAGAACTATTTAGAATACCCAATTTACTGAATTAATTCTGGGTAATTTAACCCTGAAAAATGTTGCATAGAACCTGAGTAGATGCCAGTGGTGGATGAATTGCTCGATCTAAAGCAGCAAGCGTCTCTAAGACCTACAAATTGCGAGTACCGTTGTAATAGATATAACATGTGTAAATTAACAGACATAGCTTGCGTAGTTACAAGAAAATATCATGCAAGCATACTAAAAGCCATAATGGGCCATGAATTTTATGCAAACGGTGTGCCACATTAAAAAGTGTTCTCAAAGCCTATAGTCACAAATAGAAATACAAATGTAACATTACGGGATTATAGATGTGGAAAAAAGAATGAAATTAGGAAAAATACAGATTGCACGACTTCTCTAAACTTGAAAAACTAAACATTCTTTGGCGTGAGAACAATATAAGACTGGAGAAAGTAATCCAAGTTGAAGTTGAGTGGGGAAACTGGCGGAACCATTTGTTGTCCGCTCAAAGTTAGAGTATCTTACTGCTATTCTAACTCATATATGTATATATAAATATGATACAAAACTTAAAATATAAACAAAAAACTGGAAGATGTTGAGTGAGGTAAGTTTAGATATTGTTGTAGAAATCATATGATGACAACTAACTGTAAATGAAGTATTATTATTACTTTGCATCCAATAATTACAGCTTGCTTCGAACTACGATTTTCTTTTTTAAATTAAAATATTATTATAATTTACAATAACAGAAATAGTAACAAAATCTTGATTAACTCAAACTATATTCCAAAAAGGCAACCAATCTTTCCCAATGCTCTTTACCTGCTATCTTATAGATTCCGAAAAGGCAACCAATCTTTCCCAATGAGTGTCTTAGTCTTATAGAATTTATGTTATTATGTAATAATGAACCATTTACCTAGTCATATTTGTTCGACATTTAAATATATATCAATTGTAGAATAACGTAGAGTACACACAATATGTTGTTATGATGTTTACAAATGGTTCGCCTAATGACATCTTGTTTAACTTGGTGTTCATAAAAAAGTAAGGAAAAAACCGTACGCATGAAGATGTTTTTTAAATACATTCATCAGATAAATAAAAAATCAAACAACTAATTCATGAATATGTAAATTATGTTAGTCAGTTCCGGTTCTTGATGGAAATGGTGAATGATAGATTTGAGCAAGAATTTTGATCCAATCAAATAGAACTAGGAAAGTGAGTAATGATTAATAGCAACAATGATTACATGGAGTTAATAACACTAAATATAGCAATCATCAATCTTGTTGAACTAGAGGAAAATCGTCATCTGCCTTAGTATGTTTGACAAATATAAGCAACAACAAAATATAAATATATTGAAACAAAAAGGTGTGATTTAAGTAGTTACTTAAAAATTTGTATTTGTTACAAGTACAACCTGTAATTTCTAATATGTCAAACAAGGGAATTTAAAATAAAGCAAAAAAATATATCAGCTTTTGAGTTTTTCATATAGATCATTAGGCATTTTAAATGCGCATATGCTAACAACTTGATGCAATTATCTAGACGACTTTCCACTTGCAAATTGTAATCTTACGGTAACTGGAAATCAGCTCATATATTACTGATGTGTATTCAAATGTAGAGTTTAGTATTTTAAGAACATTGCTACCATTGAAAAAATAGATGAAAGAAGACATGTGACCTAACCACTTGTTTTATTTGTATTTCAAATTGGCATTAGCTTTACCAGTTGTAGGCATAGCAACCAAACATAGAGAATTCTACAAATGAAGATTGTTAAGTATTAATTGGAGAAGAAGACAGTAGCCCAATGCTTGCTTAATTACATACATGGTATATTCCATGAATATTGATATTGATGAATTTTAAAGTTTCCATTATAAGTACCTTATTATGAGTGATTTAATTAAAATCAATTTATCAAATTGATAGTGTTGGCATAATTGTCAGTATGGGAGGAATATGACATCATTGGTTTCTTTTTAAATTTTTATTTATATTAACTCCAGGGATGTTAAACCTCTGAGCTCTAATTTTTGTGAGAATGATCCATATATATTATTAATTGAGGCTTTGATCTTTTCCCCAAAAGAATGAAAGTGGGACAGCAAAAATATCTCATTCAATACAAGATATTATTGCTACTAAACATTTTCAAAAAAAAAGTATGTATGTCATCGCACACTTCTTAAACATAAGAGTGAGTAAGTTCGTTACTCTATACAAGGAGAGCAGAAAAAGGCAATTAGCATCAAACGAAGTATACTGAAGAAAGCGAAGTAAAGGCAAAGCAAGCTATGGAGTACCACTTACTTGGTTATGAAAAGCCACTGCTACTAATTACTCTGCTATTCATCTCATCCAACTTAATCGAAGGCAGTGAAGCTGCAGGAGTAGGACAGAATATCACATTGAACATCAATACATTTCCATGGAGAAGCTGGACATGGAAGGCAGCAAAAAAAGCTGAGGCTGTTGCCGCTATCAGTTGTCCCAGCCATGGCAGAGCATTTTTGGATGGGATTATTGTCGATGGAGCTCCAATGTGCAAGTGCAATAATTACTACAATGGTTTTGACCGCTCTATATTGCTTCCTAACTGCTCTGCCAATGTGGTTAGGTGATGTATGTAAAATCTATATATTGTCATATAATGATATACATTTGCATGTTACATGTTCAAAATAAGATTTATATCTAGTTAGTTTTCCATGTAAAAATCAGATTCAAATTTAAATTTAAATTTAAGCTTAAGAAACTTACTCTAATCTCATGCAAATACAAATTTGAAAATACAGTGTTGACTCCTTATTCCCGGAAGAATACTGGATGCAACATAAATCAAACTCTGTAGTACTAATATTAAAATGGCATAGAATGAGCCACTATTTTGCTCCTAGAAATTTTATTTCGATAGTGCTTAAATCACATAATAAACTCTTACATAACACTATGGGTAATGCTAAAACTAATGGTAGATACATTGCCTTTGGTACTGGGGTGACTCAACTTCTCAATGGATTAATAATCATCTCACTTTCACCAAATGTTACCAGTGATCCGAAAGCTCTTATTAAAAAAGTCGTTGCTACTGTTCCTTATTATCCAGTAAGTAGCTACTAGCTTTATTTGTTTTGTCCAATATAAGTACTTTTTATTTTGAACAATATTTGTTCTACATGGAATAGGTGTTCAGAAGACAGACCAGCCTTTTCAATCTTAAAGGGTACAAGTGGAAAGAAAATGCATCAGATTATGTGAAGACAACTTCTTTGGAGAATTTCATAGTACTGGTGACTTCACCGAATAATCCTGCGGGTCTACTTAGGTAGCTAATAACAAAGGATCTTCTGCTATCTATGATCAGGTGTACTACTAGCCACAATATAATGCTACTAAGCATGCCTCGGATGAAAACATCATGTTGTTTTCTATGTCCAAGTTTACTGGACACTCTGGAAGTCGATTTGGGTAGGTTTATCAACTAAATATTTTTCTTCACGGTATAACTCTAAATATTACTCATTCACAAAGATCGTAACAATTTCATGATTATTTGTTAGGTGGGCATTGATAAAGGAAGAGAAGGCATACAATAAAATAACATAATATATGGCACAAAACTCTGAGGGGACATCTCATGATACACAGCTTAGAACAATAAAGCTTATAAAAGAAATATTATTACAGATAAAAACAAAAGGCAGCAGAATGGGTGACATCAACGAATTTGGTTATCAAGCACTAAGAAAGAGGTGGATCAAACTAAGCAAGTTGGTATCATCTTCTAACTGATTCTCCCTTCAAAAGTTAGCCCCAAAATACTGCAACTACTTCAAAAAAATTAGGGACCTCTCTCCATGTTTGTATTCTCTTATGCTTTATATAGAGATATATTAAATTTAGGCATTAACATGTAATTTAAATGAATGATAGCTTATGGATGGTCAAAGTGCAAATGGAAAGTAGACACAGACTGTGAAGCTGTACTAAGAAATGGATAGATTAAAACTCATAGTGGTGTGATTTCTGAAGCAGATAATCGGTACACATGCTTGAGCCTTATTAAGACTCAAGATGATTTTGATCAGATGATACAGAAACTGAAACCTCTTATGCATGCAAAGCAAAATAATTGAATTTCTCCTTAGAGCATAAGAGCTTGTGCCCGTGTGTCTTATATATATTTGCTATAAGAAAAATGAGTGATTCTGAATTAGTATGAAGCATGTTGTTCCATCTTATGTTGTACCTGTAAGCGTTATTGTGCATGTTTGAAGGCGATTTTCCCCCTTCTTTCTAATATAACTGTAAGAAGTATAATATCAAAGTGGGTAATAATACTAAATTTTGTTTGCTAATATGGAGATAGGTACTTTTTAAACACAATTGTGATGTCTTTCACTCAGTTTCTACAAAGCTTTCGCTTGAGCGGGATCTAAAGTGAATTCATGCTAATCAATAGTTCATATTTTCAAATCTTCAAGTTGCCAAATAGTGAAAAACACTGCCGTATACAATAGCAAAGAAGACTTCTTATTTACAAGTGTAACAGGAAATCTAAGGAAAAATAAAACCTACCATCGATTAATCAATAATTTTACTATTATTTATTTATTTTACTATATTCGAGTCCAACAACATTTTCATTTTCTATCAAAATCACATTTTGTTAATTCCTCATCATTGGAAACAAATATTCAGCATTTGATCTATGGAATGAAAGTATCAAGACGAACAACATATACAGTTTGTACCAAGATCCAGGTATAGATGAAGGAAAATAGAATAAACGTTTTCACCTCAGCAAGGTCAATGTTGAGCAGTGATATGCATATTCTAGAGATTGCGGATGGAGGAGGGTTGCTGAAGATCATCTATCCTGGAGATCGATGGCGGAGTTGTGGCTCAGAGCGGTGCACGTATTTTGGAGATTGATGGAAGGTCGACGTTCGCATTGGAGAGTTTGATTTTTCTAATTAAATTAGGGATAGGGTAAGTGGGAGAGAGGGAAAGAGGCGCGCGACTTATTTTTATTTTCCCTCCTTAGGTAAATGTAGGCAGCATTTCAGAAATTCAATTTTTTTAAGTGATCACCAAGATAATCGCAGCAATTTATTAAAAGGCTGCTCAACCATGCTGCGAAAAATATATTTTCGTGCAGTGGTTATTGCATATTGTTGCAAGAAGTTAGTACCATGTTCTATTCTAAAATTGGATTTTGCTAAGAGTTCTAACACTGTTGGTTGGAACTTTATTATTGATTTACAAAGAGCTAGAGGATTTAGTGAGAAATGGATTAAGTGGGCCTCAAGTATCTTTTTAGCTAGTAAAGCAAATATATTTGTGAATGAAATTGCGGGTAATACTATTAGTTCAAGGAGAAGATTGAGACGAGGAGATCCGTTATATCCACTGTCTTTTAATTTAGCGGCTGATGTCTTCACACAAATCTTGAGAGTTAGTGGTAGTAATGGAATTTTGAAAAGTTTTGGAGAAGAACTTGTTATGGGAGGGATTAACTCTTTACACTATGCAGATGATACCATCATTTCAGCAAACCAAATTGCAAGTATATTGTTGCACTCAAATTTATACTTCATGCATTTGAATGCTTATCTGGTCTTCACATAAATTTTCATAAAAGCTACGTTCTAGCTATTGGATCAAATGATGGGGTTGCTAAGGAGATAACATGAATGTTGAATTGCAAAGCAGGGGGTTTCCACTAAGCTATTTGGGATTACGCATCAGGCCTTATAATAATTACATAAGGAGGACTGGTTTCCTATCATTAAGCAAGTTGACACTAGGCTGGCTAGATGGAATGGAAGTTCTCTCTTGAAGGCTGGAAGGTTAATTTTGGTAAATTCTATGCTTTCTGCTTTGCCTCTTTATTGGTTATCTTTTTATAAATGCTCTATATGGGTATTAAAGAAAATTGAGACAATTAGGAGAAATTTTTTTTGTACTGGAAATAAAGATACTAGGATTTTGCACTTTTGATTTTTTAGGAGCAAGTTTGCAAATCATTTGAACATGGAGGCTGGGGTATAGTCAATTTAAAGGATATGAATTCTTCTCTTTTGTGTGAATGGATGTGGAATATGGCAAGTCATAACAATGCATTGTGGAAAGAATGGATAATTAATGCTTATTATGATGGGGCTTTCTCTTTACATGCTGATTTCAGTCATTGTTCAATATTCTAGAGGGATATAATTAGTATTGTGAATATCTTCAAAATTGGAACTAAAGTGGATGTAAATAATGGTAGAAGTTGCTCTTTTTGGTTGGATGGTTGGTTTTTGTTGGTTCATTTGGCTGTTGAATTTGATCTTTTATTTGATATCGCAAGAGACAGAACTTGTTCAGTTTCTGATATGTATGACATGCAAGCAAAAGAATTCAGATGGAAGTTATCATTTAACTGTATTATTGAAGAGAGAGCAATTAATCAATTACTGAAACTTATTAATCTGCTGGAGAATATTGTTCTAAATTGTGATATGGATGTAGTTGTTTGGAGATGAACTAATATGAAGAGCTTTAAAGTGAATAGTTGCTATGGATTCTTAAACTTCTCAGGTAGAAGATATGAGGGTTTTAATAAAATGTGGAATACAAAGATAGTTCCTATGAAAGTACGAATTCACATGTGGATATCAATGCATGGGAAACTCGACACAAAAAGCATGCTGAAGAGTAAGAATTTTAAAAATTTTAAAAAGTGCTTGTTTTGTGGAATTTAAGAGGAAAGTTATATTCATTTTTTTTGTGAATGTGATGTGGCTTTCTATATTTGACCAAGTGCTTGGTTCATTTCAACATTGATTTGGAGTGGAGTGATTTTATCAAAGACCAGTTCGATTTTTGGAGCTTTAAATACAACAAAATCTCTAATCATGACATGTTGAGTAAATTTGTTTTACTTAATTTTTCTTATTGCTGGATATTGTGGAATGAAAGAAACAATAGGTGTTTCAAAAGAGTTGCTAGAAGTGATAATTAAATTTTATTTCATGTGCTAAATTTTACATATATATGGGCAGATATTAGCAGCTGGAAGCATGTTGATCCGATTGGTGATAGCATAGGTTACAGAGTTCGTAGAAGAAAACAGGGGTAATAACTGAAGCTATGCTTTATGATGATTTGTTGAATTATACCTTGTACTTTGTTTTGGTTAGTCTCTGTTATGGTGCATGTGTCTGTTCTTTGTTGTGCATGCATTGTTGTACTTTGTTGTGCATGCGTCTGTTGTGGTGATTTACTTTGGTTTGTTGTATTTTGTTTCAGGTCTGTACGTTTTTGTTTTTTGTTTTGGGTCAGTTGTTGGGGCAGTTGTGTTTGAATTTGTATTTTGGGTTTGTATGCTCTTGCGTGAGCATGAAGTATGTTGTATTGTAAGTTGTACTGTATTTTGGGTTTATTTTATTGAGCTCTTGCGTGAGTATGGTGATGGGATGTAGTATGTTGTGATGTAAAGGGGTAAGCTGTATATAACTTATCTCTACTACTAATAAAGAAAATTGGTTGAACTAATTTACCCGGTGTCTTTTTTGAAATTCCAAAAATGACCTTGCTTTGCACTCAAACAAAATATGAACGTATACAATAATATAAACAACCCGTGTGCAAAGCACGGGTCCATTCTAGTATTTAATAATAGATGTGGCGTGGATAACTTATATGCTTCTAAGTGAATCCACTGCCTTTTCTCAAGTATGTATGTATGTATGTATGTATGTATATGTATATATACATAAATGTATATATGTGTGTATGTGTGTGTGTATATATGTTAGAGGAGAATAAACTTGTGTTGAAAGAGAGGTATGACTACGACCTCGAAACTACATAAGTTTAAGGTGATAAAGGACAACAACTCTAAGTAGAGGTGGGCATTTAACCGACCGAACCGACTTAACCGATCGAACCGATCTTAATCGAATCGCTTTAACCGAAAAAATTGGTTAACCGAACTTTAGGTTAACCGACCGATGTTAACCGACCAAAATCGGTTCGGTTAAAGGTTAACCGCGGTTATTTATCGGTTAATCGTTAACCGAATATATATTTCAAATTATCGGGCCTACCCAACAATTGCTACCCGATCCATTGCTTTCGTGCGACTGGACTGCATGCTTGTATAGTATAACCCTAGTTTCCTTCCTCCGCCGCTATTCTATTCAGTAGTCACGACTCACTACTCCGTATTCAATTTCATTCACTCACAACAGTTCGCCCCAAATTCAAACAATTCACTCACAAATCTTTGCTCCCTAGATTCGTAGATCGCCCATTTCAGCGACAGCAATGGTTAACACCAGCAGGAAGAGAAAAAATGTGAGTTCGATTTTTATTTTGCATCGTTCCACTTCCAATCGTGATTTGGTTGCTTCTTTTACATAGATTTACACTTTCATCTTTTCGTTTCTAAGATTATTTATTGATCTGTTTGTATTTATTTTTTATTTTTTTGGTTAAACGAAGCCGAGAGACTTATATTAGAAATGTTAACGTTAGTAATCGTTGTTGTTTGGAAAATATCATTGGGTTGTAGTGGTAAATACTATGAATTAGCGGATTTAGTGGTAAATACTATGAAAAGCATTCACTGCATAAGTGACCTGCAATAATACACAAGTTTTTGAGAAAAAAAGTACAAATATGATTTTGATCTTCAATTCTAATTTTGGAACTTTTCTTTTCATCATCTCATCTAATGCTAAATTGTATCTTTGATGGTCCAATTGCATGGGAAGCCAAGAAATCAAGTGTACGAAGAAATTGGTAATAAAATTAGTGGGCTCAGTTTAGCTATTTTGGTTACATTGTTCACATTCGTAGAAGGATCATCCAACATAATTTCTTACTTCAATTTGTCTTCAATTTTAACAGCTATAAGCTTCTTGAGTTACATTAGGCATACTATGCTTATGTAGTCCAAACAGTATGTATACTACAACGGATATCTCCTTAATATGTACTCGACAAGTTAGCAATATGTTAGACACCTAGAATTTTATCTGTAGACATTCCTAAGTAAGCATGTGAAACGTTTTAACATAAATATGAACCTTCATAAATTATTATATGTCAATGACCATCAAAATACCAATAATGATCGTGATCAACAAATACTAAGAAATCATACAATATTCAAGCTTTGAAAATTTGGGACAAAATTGTATTTTGTGCCTTTTGTTAATGCTAATTTTTTCTTTCTTTCTAAGTTTTATATGTAATGTAGCTATACGTTTATCGTTTGGTCTATTAAAGGGACACCCAAATACTCTAAAGGGGGCAGAAACTTTGAGGTAGGAAGGTTTTTTTTCTTATCAAATTTCTGGTAGGGGATTAAAGGGCTTATTTTTTGTGAAAAATACAAAGGAAAAAAGGACTTTGATATTCCATAGTGTTTGATTTGAAACCCTATCTTTTGCAAAATCTAAAATAAGGTAATAATAAGAAAAAGAAAAGTATAACCGTTCTGAAAGTGCATACAGTGGGTTTTTTTTGTTTTTTGTTTTTTTTTTGTTTTGAAGAAACATTTTATTCAATGTCAAGTTTAAGATATAATATTGATCATTTTTAATTTGATAAAACATTGTATAAGCAAAATACATACTTAAAGTGATCTTATAGAAAGATATTGATAAATAAATAAATAATGTTTGTGGACATAGAGAGTTTAATAAGTTGGATATCCGATCTTCAGCAGAAAGAATTTCCTGGGTAAAATAGACTATCCAATGCAGTACATTTAGCCCCACTCAAAATCTAACTGGAAATCCGATGCTTCAGTCAGGAACTGATAAAAAACTGAAAATTGAATATATGTAGGAAAGGTTAACCAAAAAATAACTTCATCTTCAGCGTTACAGTGATGCTTATAAATAGTAAACAGAAAGTTGAATCTTTTGGCAAGCGACTTAAAATCACAAGCGCTACCATTTGCAAAATCAATTGCTTCAGAATTGAGTTTATCGAGTTCAGACCTAATGGCTTTCTGGAACAAGAGGAAGATGAGTATAGGACACTCTTCTATTGAATAATTGGTGCTTTCCATGAAAAATGAAGAATAACATGAATTTATGCATTGGATGTTTAGTAACTGCAGTTAAGAGCTCGTCGATATCGTTTTCGCTAATTTTATGTCTTTATCAATTGTAAAACAGGTGGAAATAGGTGGATCTTCTAGAGAAACAATGGATCTTAATGATAAGTACGCGGAAGAAGCGGATGATGAGGAAACCGGGGACGACAACATCAATGTTGGAAAACCACCTTCATACCAGAATCGCAAGCCTTCTTCTAGAAAGCCTTCTCTGGTATGGAAACATTTTACTAAAGATATTAATCCTAAAGTTAACAAATGTGCTTGCAGCTACTGTGGTCAATAATTTGCATGTGATTCTAGATTTAATGGCACTACACATTTGAATTATCATGTAGCAAAATCATGTAGGTCAATTCCACGTGACAGTGGTAAGAGACAAAAAAGTTCAGCTTTTGGAAAAAATAGCGATAGTGAAGATAGTTGCACTCTTACCACATGGTCATTTAACAAAGAGGAATGTAGAAAATCATTAGCTCGAATGATAATCATTGACGAACTCCCTTTTAGTTTTGTGGAGGGTGAAGGTTTTCTTGAATTTTGTCGATAATTGTGTCCTAGTTTTGAAGTTCCTTCACGTAGAACAATTTGTAGAGACGTGCTTCAATTATATTGGGACTCGTTAGATTCTCTAAAAAAATTGTTCTTCGAATCATTGCATGGTGTTTGTCTAACTACCGATACATGGACTTCTATTCAAAACGTGAATTATATGGTTTTAACTGCACACTTTATTGATGGAAATTGGAATATTTTTTTTTTGGAAAAAAGGTACTTTATTAACAAGATAGCATATACTTCCATGATATGCCTCATTAAAACCTTTCAACCCCCCTAACCTAAATGAGTGCGTTGGAGAAGGAAAAAGAGTACATATCATTTCCGTATATTAACAGTACAACAAAACAAATTCTGTGCCATGCTGTCAAATAGATGGAGGAGTAAAAACGAGTTAATGGACACCCAAAACCATCCGTACGAACAGCTTGCACTAGAAAACCACAAAAAAAACCAAGTACCACTACATGTTACTATAACATAAAACATCAGACCAAAAGAAAAAAAAGAAAGATGACTAATTCCTCCTCTCAGCCAAAATGAGGAGAGAAAAGAAAAGTCCCAAAAGCTTCCGCATTCAGATCTAAATTGAATGGGCTACTGACAGTTCCGGAGGAAGATAAAAATACGCATCTAAAAGAACTAGATGCAGATGATTAGCCAGCAGCAGGACGGAATCAGGGAGGGCGAAAACAATCTTGGAGCCCAATTTCTGGATCGAGCTTCGAAATGATAAGTTTTTCCTCTTCGTTTAATATATATGATCTTGAAATCTTAGTTGGAAAAGATGTTTGCTTTCGATAATTATTTGGTTGGTTCTTAATCTGAAGGGTTGTTCAAGTCCTTTAATAACACGGTTATTACGTTCACCCCAGATATTCCATATGATAGTAGTAAAGAAGATACTTAGAATGCTTTTTATCGGCGATTTAATTTTTTCCTGAGCTTGTAAAATCGAATTCATTAAGGAATTGATGTCGTAGTTCATATCTAGCTTTATGTTAAGCTTAGGCATAAGAGCATCCAGAACATGCCTCGAGTAGGTGCATTGAAAAAACAGATGATTTTTATCTTCAATTTGATTAGCACAAAGCACACATTTTTGATCTATATTAGGGGACCACTTACTGATTCTGTACTTTGTCTGCAACTTGTCTCTTATGGCCAACATAGCACATGTAGACATTTTAGGGGCACAACTCTTGTCCCATACAACAGTGGACCAGTCGAATTCGTTATGTCTGGTTCTAAATATGCTCCATGCAGATTTTAAAGAAAACTGGCCTTGATAGTTAGGCAGCCACCACCAAAAATCATGTTTCATGTCTTGATGAATGAAAAAATTTCTAACCTCTGCATGTGAGTTCATAGGGATGAAATTGAGTCTTTGTTTCCATCTATAATTAGCTATAAGCCTTGAAACTGTTTTGTAGCAACCATCCATAGTTCTCATGGTGTTCCACCCATAAGTGTCAATTAGGTTGGAACCCTGAATCCAAGGGTCAAACCATATGTCAGTGTTTGCACCATTAACAATTTTTCTGTCTATATGCCCCTTGCACCATTGTCTAGCGCGCAATATGGTCTTCCAGGTGTGTGATGCATTGTTATCCATTCTGGCTACCCAGAAATTTCCTTTGTTGCCATATTTGTTATGCATCCATTGTGCCCATAAAGAGTCTCCATTAATATAATTCCATAACAACTTTGCAGCAATAGATTTTGCTATGTCTTCAATTTTCCTGATTCCCAGACCCCCTTCACTTTTGGTTTTGCATACCTCTTCCCAGCACATTTTGTGAGATTTTGATTTCCACAAGAAAATTTGCACACAGGGAATTGATTTTTTGGATAATAGATGCAGGGATTTGGGCAATTTGTAACCAGAAATGTAACATAGGGTGAATAAGAGTTTTTATGAGTTCTACCCTACCACTAATATTGAGAAACCTGTTATGCCGGTTGCTAAATTTTTTGTTGATTTTGTCAATGAGAAAACCAAAGTCTCTAGCTTTCAAAGCATTATTTGAAAGAGGAATTCCTAGATATTTGATTGGCAGGTTATCTAGTTTGATTTTAATTATGTCCACTATATTTTGCTTACACTTTGCCCCTTTACTGAAAAATAAGCTGCTTTTTCCTGAGTTTAATTCAAGGCCTGTGAGATTTGTCATGCACTGCAATACATGGTGGATGGTTTCTGCATTATTAGTAGTAGCTTTCGCCAGAATAAGAATATCATCAGCATATAATAAATGAGTAATAATGGGCTCCACTTGATAAATAGGGCTGAGATTTCCTTTAAGGAATTCAAGCTCCAAATTCAGAGACAGGAATTCCATAGCAATAGCAAATAAATATGGGGATAGTGGGTCCCCTTGTCTGAGTCCTCTCGAGCTATTTATAAGACCATAAGGGGAACCTTCTATTAAAATAGAAAACGATGGAGTGGATATACACTCATATATGAGGTTGGGAAAGGAAAGTGGGAATCCCATGGAAATCAACATATGATGAATAAATTCTCTATTGATTTTGTCATAAGCCTTATGTAAATCAATTTTCATACAAACATTATTTGAATTTTTCCTGTTAAAACTTCTGACCATCTCATAAGCTAGAAGAGAATTTTCTAAGATTGATCTGTTTGGAATGAAAGCATTTTGATTGTATGATATTAAATCATTCATGTATACTTTCATTCGATTGCAAAGAAGATTGGATAGAATTTTGTAAGTAACATTACGTAAAGAGATAGGTCGAAAGTCGGACATGGTAGTAGCATCTGGGTTTTTAGGAATTAGACATATGAAAGTATGATTAATTTCTTTGATGATTTTACCAGATTGTAGAATACCATTCATAGCTTCCCAGACATCCATTTTAATGCTATCCCAATGAACTTTATAAAATTTAGAGTTGAAACCATCTGGACCGGGAGAGCTATTTTCATTAATCTGAAAGACTGCCTCTTTGATTTCTTCCATCTGAAAAGGTCTACATAAACTGATTCTAGCATTCTCTGTTAAGATTTTCTTACAAGTAATGTTAGGAAATTGATTAAAGGCTTGTGGCAAATGAAATAATTCTGAGAAATAGCAAATTGCTTCTTCTGCTATAGTTTTCGATGTTGAGACCCACTTTCCTTCACTATTAACAGTAAAGTTGATTCTTCTATTAGGCTTACAGTCAGAAATTTTACTGTAGAAGAACTCCGTAGGTCTATCCCCTTTAGTGAGCCAATTAATTTTCATTTTTTTTCATTGTCTATAGCAGCTTTCCTCATCATCTTGTGTAGACAATCATAATTATTAGAATAAGTTTCCAAGAGACTTTCATCAAGAGGATTGTTGATTAATTGATTGTATATTTTGTTGTTTTGATCTTTCAGTCTATTAATCTTTACTGTCGCATTTGTTATATTGCTTGACCATTTCTTCAATTTATTTTTCATTGCTTTCAGTTTGCAGATCAGCTTGTAAAGAGGACTGCCAGTGTTGCAAGTTACTAGAGACTCATGGATTGCTTGGTGGTAAACATCATAGACATGCCAAGAATTTTTATATTTGAAAGGTATCTTTCTCTTTCTCATGTTTTGCATTTGGAGGTTAATTAAAATTGGTGTATGATCACTCAGGGAATGGTTACCAAAACAAATGCTAAATTTATTAAATTTATCAAGCCAAATAGAATTAACAAACACACGATCTATCTTACTATGTACTGAAAATGAGTTACCTCCTCTCCAAGTAAAAAAATTACCTGTGAAATCAGGTTCCACTAATTTTGATATGGTGATGCAATCAATGAAATTATGTTCTCCAACAGATTTATAAGATCCATTGTTCATTCTATCACCGCTGTAAAGAATAGAGTTGAAATCTCCTGCCACTAGCCACGGAAGGTTGACATATTTGGATTGGGCTATTATATAATCCCATAGTGAGTTACGCTTCTCCTCCTCGTTGAAGGCATAGACAACTGTGCACATTATGTTGACACTACTAGCACTGTAAAGCATACTTGTAATGAATTGCTCACTAGTATGTACTATAATATTGGTCCAAACCAGCGAGTCCCAAAAGATAAGGATGCGACTTCTTTGTTCTTCAGAAATGTTGTGGGAGAATTTCCATTTTTTGTCAATTTTATTTATAAAACTTTCTATAGAATGATTAGAAAGATTATTCTCAAGAATCCCAATAAGGGAATATTTATTCGAGTTAAGAATATTAAGTACTTCCATTTGTTTGTAGAGGGCATTCATCCCTCTAATGTTCCAGAAGAGGAACTCCATTAAATATTATTATTTGGGTTGCTACTATCTTCCGGGGAAGTAGCTTTTCCCAAAGTCTTAGCTTTCTTGGATTTTTTTCTGTTTACCTTTCAGTTGATTAACCATATTTACCCATGCAGGGTTATCCATTACTTCAGAGTTTGAAGAAGCTTTGAATTCGAAAGGGGCTTCCTCTGGTCTAGTTTTGCGGGATGCTTTAGATTTGACGAAAGACAGTGGCTCTGGGCTGGCCATATCTTGCTGTTGGTACGATGAATGTTCCGTTGTCATTTGAGCAGCATCTTCAGCTAAAGAAGTATCATTTGAATCTATATACTGAAACTCATTGTGTACATTTGTATTGTCAATGTCGTTTAGAGATTGCAGATTATCAATCTTTTTATTATCTGCTGATGAAATAATAGTCAAACTAGATTTAGTTGGCGGGACTGTTTGTACATTGAGCATAGCACTTTGATTAGGTTCTGATATTACGACTTTTGATTGAGGATTATTATGGAGAATTTGATCTGTTACCTTAGGCTGATTTTGTGTATCAGCGTATTCGTTAATCAATATGGCTTTCTGCTTAACTGTTTCTTCACTTGATACATTATAAGTTGGGAGAGGGTCGTTTGAATCTATATTCATGGCTGAAGTGTTATCTGTGGCGTCTTGTTTAGCTTTCTGAACCCATACTTTATTAAATTGACATTGATTTTCCATGTGACCAAAACTCGAGCAATTAGAACACGTACTAGGCTTCCATTCGTAGACAACTTCTTGCCATATAATCTCATCTTTCTCATTTAGTAGAGGAATTTTAGTAGGAAATTTAAAAGAGTTTTCGATTTCTATTAAAACCCTAGCGTATGCAATCTTAATTATACCTTCAGTGAATTTGTCAAGTTTAATAGGGGAACCAATTACGGAAGCAATACGACTGATCCCCTCTTCCGTCCAGAAGTCAAGTGGCAAATTTGGTAGGTGAATCCAGATCGGGATAGTATGAAGTAGCTCTTTATTGAGTTGCATTCCTGGATGCCATCTTTTGATCATCATCAGTTTCTTATTATAGTAGTAGGGTCCACCTTCTAGAACATTCACACAATCTTGTTCTTTATTGAATTTAATCACATAGAATCCATTTTCCATCGAAAAGATCGAGAAATCCTCTGCTGGTTTCCAGACATCTGGCATCCGAAATCACTTCAGTAGACATTTTTGCACAGTTCAAAGAATTAATTTCCCGGGGCTGATAGAATTTCAATGGAACAGAAATAGGAATATTATTGCCTTTGACTACCTCGTTCCATGCTTTACTTGAAGTGGACGAAAAGTTCCATTTAACAGATCCAGTTTTTTTATTATGAGATGGAACATGAACATTCGTAACCGAAGGGTTAGATGTTCTAAACTGGTTTGATGTTAAATTAGATTTTGTAGATTCTCTATAATTAGGAAAGGATCTATTCTCGGTTTGAATACTAATTTTATTAGCGGCACTTTTGATTTGTCTTTTCCACTTGCGGGATAACATTGGTGTGAAGCCATTATCATCATGGATCCAGTTGGCATCATTTCCTGGTGGTTCGAATCCCGGAGGATGTGTAGGGGAAGTATGAGAAGGACCGGGATGTGGGGATCCCTGATCAGTAGGAGGAGGAGAGGACATCAGGATGATTAAAACGAAAGAATACTCGAACGAGAAGGAAGAATGATCGCAAAAATTTAGACGAGGAGGAGGGCGGCTGCTAGTGTTTCCATAAAAGAGATTATAAATTTTTGTGTAATTACTAGTCACAAAGGAGAAAATATTGGAAAACTTATTGTCCAATGTATAAAAAATAGGAACTTAAAAGAATAGTGTCGATCACGGTTGATAATGCTAGTAGAAGTGGCAATCAATTATGTGAAAAAACAAATTAAAAGATTATAATGGTGGTTGTGTTTTGAATGGTGAATTTATTCATATACGTTGTTGTGCCCATATAATCAATTTAATTGTTCATGATGGGCTAAAACAAATTAGTAATACTATAGTTGGAATTCGTACTGTAGTTAGATTTGTGAGATCATCTCCGGCACGGTTTTCTAAATTTAGAGAGATGTGTTCAAGTTTGGGAATTGAGAATAAATCTATGCTTGTTTTAGATGTACCCACTAGGTGGAATTCAACGTATTTGATGTTGGAAGCATCTTTGAAATACAGAAGGGTTTTTGATGATATGAAAGAAAATGATGGTATTTTTGTTGCTTACTTTGATGAAGAAGTTCGTCCTCCGAGTACTGTAGATTGGAAAAATGCCGAACTTTTTGTTAAAATCTTAAAGAATTTTTATTATATTACTTTAAAATTTAGCAAAACTTTATCTATTACCTCAAATGATTGTTTTGCCGAGCTAAGTGGAATTCAAGAAGAACTACGAGCATTGATTGCGAAAACGAATCCTTATGTTGGAAGAATGGGATTTAATATGAAAGCAAAGTTTGACAAATATTAGGGAAGTGTAAGTAACATGAACAAAATTTTGCTTGTTACGTGTGTGCTTGATCCAAGGTATAAATTTCAATTTTTGAAGTTATGTGTTGAAGACATGTATGATGAAGTAGTTGCAGATGACATATTAAAAAGTGTGAAAGATATTTTGATAAGATTGTTTGACTTCTACGTGAGCAATTCTACATTTGGAACACAAACATGTGATGAACCACGATCTAGTACTTCCATTGATAGTGAAAGTGTTGTGAATGTTAGTGATGTTCTTTCTAGAAAAAGAAATACTTTTTTACGACAAGTTCGACAATGAGACAATGAATGCAATGAACTAGAAAAGTATTTAAATGCACCGATTGAGGATGCACCGAATGATTTTGATGTTTTACTATGGTGGAAGGTAAATAGCTCCAAATATCATGTTTTATCTCTAGTCGCTCGAGATGTTCTTGCTATTCCGGTGTCCACGGTTGCTTCCGAATCTGCTTTTAGCACCGGAGGAAGGGTTATAGATCCTTTCGTAGTACTTTGAGTCCACGAATGATTGAGGCATTAATTTGTACTCAAAATTGGTTAAGGTCCAAACCAATTTTTGTCGACCACCGGATTGAGGTTCCAAACGATGATGTTTACTATTACGATGATGCTTTCTCAGGTGATATTAGCGTTCATAAAATAATCTAGTTTGATATTTGTTTGATTTTACATACAATACTCTAACTAATTTGTTTTTCATGTAGAATTTATGCATGGTCATCAATGTGAATTGCCATTATCTTCAATTTTCAACGTGGATAGTCCATCTCCATCATCAATGTTTTCACCATGGTTAATATCTCCTTAATCACAGTGTTTATATTCACTTCAATTTATTCAGTTTATTTCAATTTCAGTCTAACCATTCAAACATATGCATGTGTACTGTAGTGTAAACATATACTCACATTCATGTTTTCCTTAAACACTAGTCAAATATATGCAGGTTTTCATACAAACGATCGTCATCAAAAGTATTAAAAATGAATTAGACTCTGATTATCTATGTTGGAATCTTGAATGCACATATTTCCTCTAATGCACATATTTTGCACGTATTAAAAATAAATTCTTTTGCACATATTTTGCATTATGACAGCTAGCAGTAGATCATTCTTTATAAGATCCCAATGCTGCTTGTAAAATGTAGCATTAAGTCTCCATCAGGGCCTGAGAAGCTGCTGTGCAGTGTGCATTCAGTGAACTGATAAACTCTCATTTATTCAATGTTGTGCAGTGTGCATTCAGTGAACTTTATTTTATTTTTCTACAAACTGATATATTCTCATTATTTTATTTTCAGAAAATGTCGAAGAATACGAGGATGGAGAAGAAAGTTCTTGTGATTTTTTATCGCCATGCAGCATTATCTAGTATCTACAATTCGATATTGTATTTACACAGCGTTATGTATAACTTTTAGCTGCATGCAACATTATTGTATTTACAATGAATGAACCGAGGTTTAAGTGTATGGTACTATGGTGACTTTATTTTAGCTTCACGCAGCATTGTTATTTGTTGCATTATTTTCTAGATCATTATTGTATAATTTGTACTTGCAATGAACTGAGTGTATGATAGCTGACTACTTTTATTTTCTAGATCATTATTGTTATTTGCAGCACTGTTTTGCCGAGCTAAGTGTATGATGGCTGACTGCTGAGGTTTAAGTGTAATTGTATGGTGTGTGACTTGTATTGTTCATGTTTATTACTTAATTTTATTTAGTTTCATTTACCTGATATACTATTAATTTAGCACATTAAGGTGCACATATCTGGATAATTTATTTTCTATGCAAACATTTCAAAATTGCAAACAATCAATCGGTTAACCGTTCTAACTTTACCAATTAACCGATTAACCGTTTAACCGCGAATAATAGTCGGTTAACCGTTCTAGGTGACCGGTTGACCGCGGTTTAAATATTGCGGTTCGGTCGATACTACCAACATCGATTAACCGAATATCAGTTAACCGAACCGTATATTAGTTTAGGTTAACCGCAAAAATTAACCGATTTTTGCGGTTAATCGACCGCGCCCACCCCTAACTCTAAGCATGAGTTAGTTATTTAATAAAAATAGAGGGTCAGTTCTACCAGGAAGATGCTTATGGCATTATTATTTCTACTAGTATAACCCTGCTTCGCACACGGGATGTTTGTATTATTGTATACGTTGATATTTTATTTGAGCCATTAGTTTACAAATTGAAGATTCTTTTATATGATAGTAACTGTATGAGCGTAGACATGTAAATAGAAAGCGAGGGCATTTTTGGAATTTCAAAAAGACACCGAGTAAATTAGTTCAATGAATTTTCTTTATTAGTAGTAGAGATTATTAGCGACGGTTCTCTCGTATAAGACTTCAATACGAGATTTTACCTTTTTAAGAAACTCCTTAAAGCCATTGATGTTAGCTAATTTATATGTATTGCTTGAAATTCAATTAAAACAAAATAAAATGGTTATATAGTTCAAGTTATCTGTCGTTGAAATATCATTATTATTGAAAAATCTTTGATTTCTGTTAAATCAAACGTACTGGGCAATGATAGTAAAAATAATATCTAGTAAAAATCGTTGATCGGGAGTAAAATAAAGTCTCGACCTAGACCGATAAAACTCACAATTAAGAACGGTAAAAGAAATATTAAAATCGAAAATTCTAAGAATCTGTAGAAGTGTGAACTTAGTAAACTAACAATCTTAGTACAGGTACGCAGTTTTTTTTAGGTTCATGTTGTAGAAAATGTATGTTTTATCGATATGCACTTTCTTCTTTTTTAAAACTTCAATAGTATTGTGTTTCTATGTAATATGAACCACGTATGTAACTTAAATTTGCGGTGTACACTCACTTTCCACAGATTTAAAAATATTAGACTTAACTCCTGAGAAATTCATAAAATGAATTGGATGTAAAGTTGTTATCCCAACACCAAATTTTAATATTGTGGTTATCATCTATATTGTACAATTCAAATTTGGAACATACAAGAGAAAATTAGTAGAATGTAGTTCCTTATAGTGACCGATTAAAGCTGAACTTCCAAGGAAATTTCGAGTTGGGTTTATAGACTTCTAAAAATGATAAATTTTTTAAAATTGCAAATGTCGTAAAGATCGGTAAATTCTACTTTAAGGGGAACAGCAGATCCAAGAATCATGCCAAAAGGATGTGTTATTCTCCAAGTGTACAATGTCACCAATACCTAGTTTACAAATGTTCAAACATTTTAAAATCGATTTCCAAAAATGTGACAAATTATTGTGCTTAGTAGACACTAATTGGTATAGGTTATGAGAGTCGCCATAAAATTGGCTAGAAATTAGATCTTTCCAGAATAAGTTATCATTAGTAGTAATGAACTTCCACAATTATTTCCCTAATAATAAATGTTGAGGTAATGTAGATTAACTATTCCTAGCCCTCCTCATCTTTAGACTTACAAAATTAATCCAACTAACTAGACATCTTAAACTACTGCTGAAGTATCCCCAGCACACAGACAATCTCTTCCAATCTTATCTGATTTAGTGATTACCCATTTTGAAAAGAGATAGAACGACATCCAGTGGGTAATGCTGATAAAACATAGTCGATTAGAATTACTCTACCCATCCTAGATAAAAATTTATCGTTCCATTTACATAGTCATTTGTCTTTTTTGAAATGGTACTTAGATACAACATGTCACTGGGACAATAAAACACAAACCACATGTCAATAAATGTTCGAATCACACTACGCAAGTTTCAAACTTGTGACCTCTCGCACCAAAGCCGATTCACTTAACCACTAGGACAATGATGCTTGTCATCATTTGTTATTTTTATCAATGATAGTTAACCAAACATCGTTCCTAAGTTTGGTAGGTCTTATTAAAAACCTTACGTAATCTATGGGAAAGTTCATGGTTTTACAATCTAATGTGCTGACAACTTGACTTTGTTGTTACCTTAGTACGAAAACCGAACTTTTATCAAAATTTATTTTTAGGGCCGATAGAAGCTCAAAGCTATACAAAATAAATTTAAGGGCTACAATACGATGAGGCAAATGCGAAGAAAAGTGCATGGTGTCATCTACGTACTAGAGGATGGAGAAAGCACCACTTGTAGTCTCATTTCCAACCCTTTGTAAAATCTCATTTCTAGTTGCTAGCTTAATAATTTTAGGAAAGACATTAGGCTGCTAATTGCATAATAGAGATGGTTAAGGATCACCTCGACTAAGTCCTTGTTTAGAATAAATTTTATTACCCAAAACACCATTTACTATAATACTAGAGTTGCCTGTAACCCAACCCATCCATTTATCGCTGAAACCTCTAGCCAGTAATAATTTCTTAAGGAAAACCCAATCAACTGAATTAAAGACTTTGGTGAAATCTAATTTTAAAAGCACGCATGTGATATTATTTTTACAGCAATAATTAATTAACCCTTGAACAACAGCAACCCCATATGTGATATTTCTACCCTTGATGAAAGCAGTTTGCATACTGTCGATTAGACCATTTATTTTAGAACTAAGCCTATTCATTAAAACTTTAGAGATAATTCTAAAGGAGCAAACTTTGAATTCATTCACACCAATTTTCTTATGTAATAGAATTACATTAGCAAACCTAAACATACTTAATTGCAACGTACCATTATAGGATTCGTTGAACAAATTGATTAGGTATGATTATATAACAGGCCAAAAAAATTTATAGAATAAAATTGGGAACCCATCAGGATCTGCTACCTTATCGCAAGGCATATCATTAATAGCTTTTAAAATTTTGTCTTCCCAAAAGGGGGAGTCCAAACTGTTTAAATCAATCCTAGTATCCATGGAATATAATTCTTCCTAATTAGCTCTAATCCCATGGTTTATCCTAGTTCCAAAAGTTTCTTTATGGAAGTTAGTAAATGCCTCAGTTAATTCATTTTGATCAAAATTTCTATGTCATTAACAATAATTGAGTTCATGGTGTTACTATGATGTCTACCGTTAGTTATGTTATGAAAATTTCGTGTTCTTATCACCATCGTCTATCCATTGGATTCTAGCTCTTTGTTTCTACATAACTTCCTCTTGAGTTAATATTTTTTTCAATTCTTCCTTTGAGTTTGATATGACATTCTTCTTTGATAAATTTAGGGTTTTAGATTCTTTGATTTCGCTAAACTTTAGAATCTCATAAAGTTAGCTCTCTTTTTTTAGTTTAATATTCCCAAAAGTATCCTTACTCTATTTTTTTAATAAGTATTCTTAAGAACTCAAGTTTGGCTTCAAATACCTAGGCTATATTACCTAAAAATCTAGTATTATAAAAGTTCAAGGAGAGCCAATTGTTCGTAATTAAATTAATAAATTTATTTTATAATAGCCACATCTTTTTAAATCTCAAAATATTTTGTGTAGTTAAGGTAGTCGCAACAAGAAAGAATTATGGGACAGTGGTTTGAGAAAATACTCGCCATCCAAACAACCTTACAGATGGGGAATTTATCTTCAATTTCGCCCGTAATAAAAAAATCTATCAAGAAGCGCCGTTGAAGGTACTTCATGAGAGTTCGATCAAGTGAAATGAAACATTCCACCTCTATACCCATACTATTCAAGAGTATTACTAGGTAATATTGTCAGATAATACGGAGAATGAGGAAATATTGGACTATCACGTGTGAATATTCCCTTGGGCCGACGCTAGTATGTATTTCAAAAATCAAATAAATAACTCACCTATATTTACTTATTATCGATAAAAAATAATAAATACGTGTGTTTCCAGGATAGAACAGAATACATGATATACGATAAATAATAGAGAATATAGAGTCATTAAATGCAATGATCAATATATAATATAGAACATACAGAGCTTTGATAGACATCACAATGTCATATATACAATAAGACTATGTAAAACAAAATAATATACTACCACAAAATAACTAGTCTCCACTATGTCCAGAAAACACAAACCGGTCTAGTCATCCATGAACCGGAAATATCATGGACTAACTCGAGTATTATATAAATAACACATGGGTCAGACTATGTCTAACTAAATGTGTAAGTCTATATATAAATCATAATGTATGCATGATATAACAACAATATTATAAACAACATCAAAATATCACAAAAATGGCCATATCACCTAACCATGTAGAAGATGTCATCACCCATATAATATCACATCAAAAACAACTAATCAAAACAATATCTAGCGAGTGAATCATCCATATCCAGAAATCATCATGAAAGTCCAGAAATCTTCTATAAGTGAGATACCACCAAGTATAATCAGGCTAGCATACAATAATGTCCAAATATATCTCACAATCTCGATAATAAGAACATTATCATCGACAAAAATGATAGGCCGCCTATCAACGTAATAAAAGATCTGACAATCCACTATACTCTAGACACCTATCCAAAAAAAAATCTCATCTCCTCATATATGAATAAATCAAAATAGATCATTATGGGGAATGACTAGACAGATACGAAGTCCCAAGTAGAGTCTTATATCACTACAACAAACGGACCTTTTTATAGTGTTTAAAAACCGTTATTAAAGCCTTCTATAGCGTTTCTATAAACGCTATAGATAAAAAGTTATGATAAGTCTGATAAATACAAGTGTTTCAAAATTACAATGGAAAACAGACTTTAACAGCATTTTTGTTGCCATCTTAGATTAGACGTATCGGTACAACTACTTTTCTATAGCGTTTGAAGCTTGCTATAAAACTTTTACATAATTACTACATCATTTAATTGCTATAATATGCTGACATGACATATTATTCTAGCATCTAAAAACGATGTGGAAATATTATGTCAATCTTTTATTATGCATTGAAACGCTATAGAAAATTCATTACTATCTATTGTAGCATTGTTTTTACTATGAAAACTATCTAATCCTTGCATAATATTTTGTATAGCACTAGCACAGTCCTATAGTATATGAAAGCTGTAATAATTTTTCTTTTCGTAGCATAGTGAAAATGCTATAAAAAATTTCCATTGCATTTTTTTATTGCCATATACATTCAAGCTTACAATTTTCAATTCTACTAAACTTATTTCAACTAATATATTATAACAATTCAAAAAATCACACTTATCACATTGTAATGTACGCAATCAAATGGAGTCAAAAGCCAAACCATAATATATATATCCATAATATTTCATACATGGAGTATTAAGCATATAAATATCTGTAACCAAAAGTAACAACACATACAATCGTAGCTAACCAAAATGGTACATGCTAAAAACAAAGATGTATGAACATCGATAGACAATACATTAATGCAAGCATGACCGATTTGAAGGAGAAAGAGTGCGACATCATATAGCAACCTCAAAAGCATCATACAACATCTATCAAAAAGAAGCACATACATGCGTATGTTAGTCCTAAATGTAAAAATGTATGAGTACTAAACAACAGGGTTTCAAACAGAAACTTTATGAATTAATCAATCAAAATAACTAAGAAACATCCACAAAGGCTAACTCAAAGTAGACAAGCAACTCAGACAAGACCAGCTATTTCAAATAGACTTGTTATTTTATGCAGACTTCTAGTTTGATAGAAAATGTCCATTCTACTCACCAAAACATACAATAACAGAGTAATTAGTAGTGCTAGTAGCAGTTATCTAACAAGTGCAGGCAGTTTTATAATTGACATTCTCTCAGATATAGACAGGGAGAAGGAAGTTTTATACTCGTCGATTCAGGAATATATAGGGAGAAGGTAGTTATATAGGCAAACAAAACCAATCTTACATTGGAAGGGCAAGGGTATTTAAACACTTTCATTACATGGAATTTAACTGCGAATTTAAGTGGAGGGACCGTGTACAGTGCAAGCATGTTCATCTATGCTTTCAACTTCATTGCTTATAACATTAGTTTTCAGGTAGTATAAAATTAAATACAGTTTATACAATCGTATATCTTTATTTTGTTTAACCTTGGTCTTGCTGTGTTTAATGTGAAGAGCAGAACAATGCGACGGCTGCATCTCTACGGGAAATAGGAGGGCAAGTGGTGGCTATAAGAATAACAGGAGATGAAGCAGCCTTTTACAACAACAAATTCTATAGTGCTCAAGACACGTTACTGGACGAACATGGAAGGCACTATTTCAAGGACTGTTTCATACAAGCATCGATCGATTTTATATGACATTCTAGAGGTAATGATATCTTAAATAATACTTATAGTAATAGAGAGATGACTGTTGATATGAGCACTTTTCCATGAGTTATAAGTCCCCATCAATTTTCATATGTAGTTAATATTATACAATATCCTATCTAAAAAATAGATATGAAAGATACCAATGCACAGAAGATATTGAAATTTAAAGTGTTATTGGGAGTATTGCATAATATCAAGTTGATTTGTTTTTATCACTGCAGTATGGCTCCATGCTCTTAAACTTGGCAACGGTACTTTTCAATTAAGAGAAATTTCCATCCTTCGACAAGTTCATTAAAGTTTCATACTAGAGGTTGACATTAGCAACAAAATTATAAAATGATGTAACTATTGAAATGACGGTAGCAAATCTGACAGTAGCAACTCAATGAGAAAATGATGTAACCTTTAATAAATTCACTCTTATAATTATATGAAGCTAGGACACAGTAAACAAGATTGCATGCATTGTGAGAATCCACAAGGGTCGCAGTTGGGAAGTTATCCAATCCAATCTGAAAATCAAATCCATGAATAATAGAAATGCACTAGTTTACCTTTTAAAATAATGAAAAAATAATCCAAGCTTCCCTAGGATGTGCCACCATTAATTATCAAGGAAATTTCCCTTCTCGTAGTTTTCCTAAAGGTCCTAAAATCACACAGTTCAAGTTTGCAAAACAATTAAATACTTGTATGTGTCACTGTTAATTTATATTTTTAGGAAGTAACTAGGACGTGCACTACTATTGTTGGTTGTTTCCTAATGTAGAATATGTTTAGTAACCTACAGTTCAAACTAATTCTCAAACAATAATAGAAATTTCAATCAAAAATATTTTGAGTGTATATAAAATGAAATTAGGTAAAGAACAAAACCTTACTTTTTATGAAATCTTAGATGACTTGGAAACAAACGAAATAGATCGAAGCTTTGACCTATTGTATGGTGGGAGAACATCGAGCAAGTTAATTGCAAAATCTGCTATTTCTGCATTTAATCATTCAAAATTTAAAACAACTACTAGAAATATTCAAAAAATAACACATGATATAAGCCTTGCAGTCAGTAGCATTCAGAAATCACAACCTTTTTTGGAGTATGAAGAAATTTAGAATTGTCGCAGAATAATCTAAGGCTTCTTTCCCTTGTTCATTAGCGCATGACTGTGTTAACAAAAATAAAATACTATTAGTAAACTAAATTAAACAAAAAGTACTATTTGTTTAGATATCCTACTATATTAATAATGATAATAACAAAATATAAAAGATAATGAAAGTCATTACTAGCTAACACTATTATATCAATATCAAAAGGTTGAGCCATACTACAAAACCAACAGTCAATGTGATATGTGTACATATCCATGCATTATTAATTTGTTTGTCAACATAATATATATTACTATAATTTTCTAACAAGCAAAGGAATGTTCCCTACATCATTACAGATACCATTTATTAACCACCAGTTTAATCCATGTCTGAGCAAAGTAGTGCTACTCATTGTTAGAGAACCTCATTATCACAAAACCAATTGGTTAATGTGATGGAAAATCTCTTAGTATTTATGCAGAATTCATATTGTAAATTCCCCGATGTGGGACTAATCTCAACACGCCCCCACACATGTTGGGTATGATCATCCGAATACGTGGACATTCATTGAGGGTGACGTGTGACACAATTAAACTCGCTGTGATACCATGTTAGAGAATCTCGTATTATCACAAAACCAATTGGTGATGTGAATGGAGGTCTCTTAGTATTTATGCATGATTTATATTATAAACTGCCGATGTGGGACTAATTTGATCAACATGCCCCGCACGTGTGGCGTATCATCAGCCAAACACGTGGACATTCATTGAGGGTGACGTGTGATGCAAATAAACCCTCTTTGATACCATGTAAGAGAACCAAATGTTATCAAAGTGGTTTTATTTGTGTCACACGACACCCTCAATGAATGTCCACGTGTTTGGCTGATGATACGCCACACGTGCGGGGGCGTGTTGATCAGATTAGTCCCACATCAGGCAATTTATAATATAAATCATGCATAAATACTAAGAGACATCCCTTCACATCACCAATTGGTTTTGTGATAATATGTGGTTCTCTTACACTCATGTTTCATTTTAACCAAAATGATGGACAGTATCGGTTAAATAAATGCCGAGTCTAATAGAAAGATGATTTATCTATGTAAATTAAATGAGTGCTTATTTAAAGTCACTACCACATCCAACGATTCAAGACTGTGGAAATAAAATAAATAGTTAGCAGACGTTGATAGCATATGCCAGGGTAAATCATCAACAATATATAAAAGATGCATGTATTTGAAAATTTTACTCATATTTGTGTAATTGAAATTAGCCATCCATTGCAATAAGAAAAAAAAAAATGATCATGCGCTAAAAAACAATTACAAATCATTCACATGCACATACAATGAGAATGCTACATATAGTTTACTAAAATCATATAATATACATGTAAAAAGAAACTTTTAGCAATACCATTTATATGCAACATTGAAAATCAGTAAGACTTTCCCTTTGTAAATATTAAGATCGACATCATTTCCTTTAGCATCCTGCAACAAATCAAGATCAAAAGAAATGACACGTATATTATCCAAAAATATTTGTTATAGATGTTTAATGAATCATACTTCTTGAAAAACCTCACCAAACATATATTTTAATAAATGAGATTCGTGTCATAGAAGATACAAATTCCAAAGATGTGAAGTTGTGCACTCAGTTGAAAGAAACCGAGTGCAACAACTCAGCTGTTGTAGCAACTGAATTGCACACTTGTGAACTCAGTTGCAGTGTGCAATTGAGTCGTACTCAATTGCTTTCAACTAAGTGCTCGAGTTGCACTCAGTTAGTGTTTCAATTGAGTAAGCAACTGAGTGCAACTCAGTTGCACACCGCAATTGAGTTCATAACTCAGTTGCTGTTGCAACTGAATTGCGTTGAGTTTTGCACTCAGTTGTAGTTTGCAACTGAGTTGCACACTCAGTTGAAAGCAACTGACTGTGACTTAGTTGCATATTGTAAACGAGTGCACAATTCGTTTGCATTTTACTTAATTTTTACATTAAAAATGTACACTTTTTTTTATCAATTTACAATGTGCAAAAGTATAATAGCATCATATAAAAATGGGTTGGGTTTGTGGCTTCAAACAACTAAAACAACTTTAGAGTAAATTGTACTATTTTTAACGTTCTTCATACTAAAATACTTGAATAATGGCAATATGCAAGACAGTTCTTCTAAAACTAATAACCAATAGCAAGAGAAGCAGCAGCCATCATAGCTCGTCCCGCAATAAATCTTACAGCCATTGCAAATGTTGGTATTGCGTTACCACAAGTAGCGGCATCATCTCATCATGCGGGATCTCACTATGTTGCAGTACTGTCTCATGTGCATTCTCAAGCTCCTACTAGCAATTCATGCTTTCTTGAAATGAATGCTTCTCCGCATCAAGCCATTCAACCACAGTCTTTAGAATGCCAATAACATCATATTGCTGCAATAGTTTTCACTAAAACTCAAAGTTCACATAATCAGAAGCCAAGGAATTCACAAGATTGTGGACATAGGATAAAGTAAGATTATACACCCTGATAAAACTAAAAATCATAAAGATAAGAAAAGTGTTTGGAATAAGCTAACAAATTTTACGAATCAATCTTAAGCTATCCTTATGCTCAAATTTCATATTTCCGTGCTAAGTACTTATGTCTTCCCAGTTATTGTAACATGTTTGAAGCAAAAGCAATATATAGTTAATGAAACTTATTTAATTGTAAAACTTAGTTAACCTAGTTAATTTTTCAAAACTTGGTTAACTTGGTTAAATTATGTAAAACTTAATTAATTACTATTAATTTATTTAATTCTCGTAGTTATATATTTCATCTCAACTTCATTAATAATACTGATGAAATATAGCATTTATTTTACTTGCTAGGAAATTTCTTTTGATTATTAGTGGTCAAATGGACAATTTTCGAATATGAGATGCCAAAAATATTAAGGTGATGTAAAGGTAATTCGCTTTTGATTAACTACTATGCATAAAACATTGAAATTTAATATAACTGCGCATTTCCCAGGTCGTGTGCCTATGTGTCTCTATACCAGAATGGTAATGGAAAGTGAGCATGATCCATGAATAAATTCTTTTGATTAAGTAAAAATATGGCCAAGGAGTATTTTCATAATATGTACTTAATAAATTTAATATAACTACTTATTAAATCTGTATAATAGCTGTTACTTTTTTTTGAAAATTACAATAATACATTTCTAATTAAAATCATATTTTCACACATGCCCTTTAGCAATGAGGAATTCAGTCTTTCATGGGAACGGAGGAATTATTAATTTTATCAACTGAGATAAGTGGAGTTGGTACTCCTTGGGGTCAGTAGGTTTATGTATTTTCACTATATGTTCTGTAAAAATTATTTATTACATGTATAGAATATACTGCTGAAATATGTAAAGCAAAAAGATGTTAAAATGAGAAGCATTTCGAATATGATTAAATGGTTTATAATAGTGGAAAGCTTGGAAGTTGAAATATTTTAGGAGATAGCATTTTATAATATAACTATGGTCTAGCAGTTCGTGAATGGAAATTTGTTGTGAATGCAATTTTAAATAGACAAGAGCATATTTACAAGTACACGAGAACACTTCCTTTTCCCTTTCTCTCAAATCAAATTTTAAACATATAAATAAATTCAGTCTAATATGTATTTTTTTGAGCATTTCAGTAAATTATCAATTAAATATTAAGTGTAACGTGGTTAAATATCTATGAAAAAAATAGTTAATTCGATAAATTATAATAAACATCGAAATATGTACAAATTTTTTATAATAGTGTTACTAAAAATTAAAACATGTCTTGTCCATCCATATTCCCGTTCATATGAACCACGCATATTTCCTTATTCCGAGCTTCTACCTCTTGTTATTGCATAAGAGCAAGTGAAACAAATATAAGGTTACAACCTATCAACTTTAAAGACAAGAGGATGCCTAATAAAAACAAACAATATTTCATGCTTGATGATCCAATGCATCATTCTTATCCAATTAGGCAGTAGATAAATAAAACAATAACTTCATAAAACTGAATTCTGACCTAATTCAAACCAGAGTTTAGCTATTAATAGAACTTATATGTATTTTTTTAGTTTCCAACAAGGTGGAAAATCTTGATAACTTGAAGAATACAATAGCCTAATGTTTATCAGTTTTAACTCAACGAGTTATTCACCTGAATATGTAGGTAGTTTTATAACTGAACTAATATACCAAATACTAGTTAACTAAACATAGTTTATCTAACCATAGTAAGATTTTTCTTAGTATGGTTTAGAATTAAGACATAGCATTTATTTCGGTCATCAAATTTATGATATATATGTTGATTGGACAAATGTTTTGATGTTTGCAGATGATCTCCTCCTTTTCACTAAACCAAATGTTAAATCCATCACTAATGTGTTTTCTACTCTTCAAAAATTTAAACAAATGACAGGTCTATACATAAATAAAAGTAAATCGCAAATTAATATTGCTGGGGTAACAGATAATATCTACCGGAATATTCTTCTGGTTGCTGGCCTTCAGGTCATTGATCAAAATGCTATGTACCTTGGTGCTCCTATGTGTAAGTCTAGAATAACCAATGCGCAATGCCTTCCTTTATATGAAAAAATAACTAATAGACTCAAAAATTATAATGGTACAAAATTATCTCAAGCTGGTAGGCTTGTCATCATACAAAGTATTGCCACTGCTATGTGTGCATACTATTTTAAACTTTTCATCATTCCTTATAAGCTTATTAACATGTTAAATCGTGCATTTAATCATTTCCTTTGGCACGGAAATATTTACTCCACTAAACTCATACCGATTGCTTATAAGAAAATTATTTTTCCTTTTAATATGGGAGGGCTGGGTATCATTAATCTAAAAATTTGGAACATTGCCACTGCATCCCATCTCGTTAACAGATTGCTCAGTAATAGTATGGGGATGTGGGAGGTCTAGAATAGACAGTACAACCTTAAGGGTGGTAACTTTTGGACTATGGATGTTAACACAGCTGCTAGCTTTCTATGGAAAAGACTTATGGCGAATAGAAGATATTACCTGCCTATGGTTCAATGCAACACTATGAACTCATTTCGGTACTCCTCCTGGTGTGCTCCAGGAATGATTCTGTCTCACTATACTGATTATAATCTTTTATTTAACTCTGGTATTCCTATAAACGCTAATGCCAATGCTTTTCTTGTCAATGAGGTTCTGCAATTGCCTCAAGTCAGTTCGCCTTTGTTGAACAACCTCTGGTCTTTCATTACTGCTTCTTTTAAGCATGTGGACAATGATGGGCTAAGATGGAATGGCAATCTTCACAGCATTTCCATGGTTTACAAATCAATAATTCAAAATCAATGCACTTCTACCTTTCCTTGGCACGCTCGTATCTGGAAGTCTGGATCGAAACAAAAGCATAATCTTCTGCTATGGAAATGTCTGATGAATGCTATTCATACTCATGATAATCTCGTCAGAAGGCAATTAATCGATCATTCCGTGTGCATCTTGTGCAATCGAGCTGCTGAAAATGTCGGCCATTTGTTTTTCAATTGCCTTTTTTCTTACCATATTTGGAAAGAAGTTCTTCATCGAATTCATGAGAGGCCTCCGCAACGTGATTACAAGATTGAATGGGTTCGTATCTTCCAGTTAACCAGGTGGAAATCCACGTCGAAAACTCGCCTTCTCCGTTACCTCAAGCTTTCGATAGCAGTGATTTGGGAGGAAAGGAATTCGAGAAGATTTGCGCGGTCTTCGTCTTCTATTTCTGATCTTATTTTTAAAATTTGCCCTGTTGTTGTCGCTTTATAAGTTTATGGAGGCGGGTTGTTCCTCTGTAATAATGCTTTGTAATTTTTAATGTTGTTTGTTGTTTTTGGTTAATAAAGAGTGGACTGGCCACTATAAAAACAGGCTGGCATTGCCAAAAAAATAATTTTCAAACAATAAATAGAAGAAAAGAAAAACTTTGTGATATCACGAAACAAACTTAAGCATAGACTTACCTAGCTACTAATATCTTCCTTGACCATTCTCCCTTGAACAAGCTTAAGCATAACTTCAATTAACTCAGGTGCACCATCAATGTGGACTGTTTGCTCACCTTCAATATGGACTGCTTGCTCTAGTTCAACATGGACGCGAATAGCGGTGGACTAGAGACGTGAAATTGAGCTCGTCAAGGTGAATGGTGGAGTTGGAGGAATCTTTGTCAATGGTTGCGTTAAGTGAGATTTGATTTGGTCGAAGTATGGTATCGTGGGAGCCATTCATCAGAGTTAAGGAATTGGTTTCAGCAGGTTGGATAAAAGAAGAAAAGTGTCATCGGAGCTTAAGCGAAGTTCATGAATTTTAAAGAGAAGACGAGAGCTCGAATTTAGGGTTTGGAAGTGAATAGAGGGAATCGTGGCAAAATAGGAATTTAGAGAGCAAGGGAGAGGAAAATATGTACTGCCAAAATTTTATTTTCATTAATAATAGCATGAATTAGGAGTAATATTTTAATTTAAATGACCATAAGCAAGTATCTTTAGCACGTCATGTTCTAATGCAATCCACACTTGCTATAAATAGACAATTTTCTGTAGTGTATATAGGTCAATATGTGGGTCGTCTAACCCTTATCTATGCTTTAGTGAGTTGTATCAATAGTATTGCCAATCATTACTCTAGTAGAACCAGTGGGAGGCTAATGGCATGGAGCCTGCTCCAGAGTCATACAAAATCTGTAGCCTTTGGTTACTTTGATGGTCATCGTGAGATGTATCCATTAATGTGCTAATCAACGCGAGGATTTACAGTCACGACCTTACATTTGCCTCTATAAGTAACAGACTGATGGCCTGGTGACAATCGGGCGAACCACTAAGCAAAAGCACTCAACTATATAAATACAGGGTGTCACCTTCGACATCAGTCACGCCTTCAACTACATTCCATTGTCCTTCCCTATCTACTAGCTTATGGTTATCCACTAAGCTGACACTACCAGCCTGGACTCACACCAATCACCCACAATTCAAGTGCATGCTCCCTTCGATTGTTAGCCTCTCGCTTGAGACCAAGGTCAGCCACCGTCCTTTGTTGTCACAACCATACTCAAACGCCAGCCATCACGTGATCACACACACATCCATCATTATCTGCCCTGTCTGGATCGAATGCATACGCTACCCCGATCATGGCCTCTCCAATCTCGTCGTTAATTTCTCCATGCACGATATTTGTTTTTATTTGTTGCATGAGCTTTGATTTGGTCTTCCAAGGCACTAATGAGGATTGATAGGGGGTTTGGTTTGTAAATGAAGTAGAAAAGAGAGGTTCTAGAAAAAGGAAGAAAAGAATGAATTAAAGTGGGCTTGGGCTTTAATGTGGACATTTTCATCAGTTTCAATATTGTTTATTTTTTCTACAACTATTTTAATAATGTAAATTTATTTACACCTCTAAAATTTTTATATTAATAAAAATATTTTATTCAATTTCAATATATTATCGGGAAGGAACTTATTAATTTAATTCAATTTATTAAAAATCTTTTAATAAAAAGTTTTAATTAAGTAGAAATTTATTTTCAAAAGTAATAAAATTGACTTCAAGTAGTTTTATTTTAATTAAACATATTTATTTATACGATGTAGAAAGCACGACTGTTACAGACCTCCCTTTTTATGAAAATTGCATCCTTGTAATTTTTTTTATAAGAAAGACATCCTATACAACTCATACCCTCACTTTCTTCATATTTTTAATCTTTGATAACTTACTCGATCCTCTATGTGGCTTTTTCTACTCACCCACTTACCATATGCCATAATTTAAATAAATTTATCCATCGACCTTTTTTTCTGCATACAATAAATTTTTATGAAATTTTTTCTAAGTGTTGGATTTTCCGTAATTTTTGACAGACTCTCCTTTGTACAAAGAGCGTTCTAAAAAATCACAATATAAATATATCGAAGTGTATACACATTCTGGTCAATAGAGCAACCCAAAACATAGGGGAACAAAATAATCTCATATATAGTTTGGTGTTTCGTAAAAACATGCTTTTTTATTAGCTCAATTGAGTCGTGTTGCTTTTATGCGAGTAAAAGCTAACCGACGTCACCGATTAGTGCAAGAATGTTCATAAATGCGTATTTTCAATCTCAATTTCAAATATTAGTCACATATAAAGAGATATGAGAAGATTGCATTCATTAAATGTAAAAACAATATCACTTTTATATTCAAACCACTTTCTAACAAAATTTGAAGGTCAAAACAACTAAATTAACTAATGATCTCTACGAGTGATTGTTGCGTAGTGGATTAACTTTCCAAAACAACTTCTAGATCATCAAAATATCATGTATAACTTGATATACGTAAGTTTTTCTGTAAGTTTTTCTTAGCTTTTTCAAAAAGTACAAGATCGTCGAAATCGGGTAAAGTATTTGGAAGCTATGGTCAAATGATAATAGTGTTGTAACTCTAAAAATACATAGGCTTCTTCAAATATATTTTTAATGCTATAAAGTTAAATTTTTTGAAAAATGATGAACACAAAAGTATTTCCATATTAGAATATCTTTCAAATAAAAGAAGATTCGCCAAAATTCATTTATAACGCAAAAGTTAGTATTGTTCTACTACAACATTTTTCAAATGTTTAAACTTTTTTAAAAAAAAGAAAATAATGTGCATTTATTTCATATTTATAATTAGAGTCATGGCTTACAAAAGAGATTTTCTAGCGTCAATAGTAATACATCAAATATAATAATATTGAATTTTTCATTGATATCTTTATATTTTTCGTTTTAGCAAGTGGCAAGAATATAAGATGATTTGTAGGTCCCAAGAATTATGATGTCCAGTGTAATTTTTTAAATGATGCCCTCTATAACTGTATGTTTGCTCAAAAACTAGTGAACAAAACTCCTGTTTATAAGAATCACAATTTTTTTTGGAATTATAAATATAACCTCTTAGATAATACTAGATTAAATGTTATATAGTGTATATATAGATCGGTACTTATTGCTTTTATGAACCGATTTGCATACAAGACCGAGATTAAAAGTTCACAAATCTAAATGAAGATTCAATAATAATCAGTTACATTATTTTCTAGAAGACCCACTTAGTGATTCAGCTATCCATTCTTTTTTTATTAGACTTAACGATGGTTGTTTTCTCGAAAACATCATGATATTTAATATGATTCGGTTGTAATCTAACTTTTACTTTTGTCCAACTTCAAATCTCAATTTGGAAATATGATTCTTTATAAAACAAAAATTTATAGTTGTAGTAAGAAAACACATTATTTGTTTGAATATTTTTAAATATAGATTGAGTTAAATTATAATTATTTGCTTGAAAGATTTCAAATTTTTCTACAACATAAGAAACCTATAATATGAACAAAAATCATAGCTTCTTTTAACAAAATTAAAATCCAAAATTTATATTAGTTTACTATTAAAATATTTTTTTGCTTAAAACTCCTCAGTGAGAAGAAAGCCAATCACACCGTTCATTGAAATTTTCAATCCCAAATCCAATAGCACTAGTTAATCAATAGAAACTATTTTGAAAATTAAAAGCTAAAATGTAAAATCCATTTAAATAAAAAAGAATTCAAATCTCATTTAAAAAATAAACATAGTTCGATAAAATAGTGATTTAGGCTAGGGTTTCTTTCTTAGAAAGAAGAAAAATATGATGGTGATTGATAAAGAACAACGATTCTTTTGAAATTGTTAAATCCATCAATCTTCTACTTCTACTCTATCAACGTTCTTTTCCCACAATTCCTTTTTACACCACTGCTTTCATTTTTTATGTGTTTTTTTCCCTCTAATGCACTGCTATTTTGATAAAGGGAAGTAAATGGGATGTTATAGAACTATTGGACCTAAAGTTTTAACTCATTGTGAGGCCAAACTGATACAAATACAATTAGAAAAAAAATTGCCCCTCAAAATATGAAGCTTGGTGCCCAACCCTCGTTTGCCCTAGGCCAGAACCAGCCGGGATGATTTGCATCTTTCCTTCAGTTCTCTTTGGTAGGGTTTTTATGATGTAGCTTGAATCCCACCACATTCATTCCGATTAAAGCTATCATAGTCTAATTGAATATCACATACATAGAACTTACAAGTTGGAAATTTTAAGTGAAGTATATACAATTACTTGCTTACTAGCCAATGCTGAAAGTAAGCCTTCTAAATTTTGTTATAGAAAGTCGTGAGAATATGAACATACAACTTTTAAAATACACCTTAATTTTAAGAAAAAAACTGCCAAAAGAAGATGCTTAGATTTAAAGGACATTTATAAATTACAAATGAAAATTTCTGTGTATGATCATCTAGACTAAACAATTATAATTTTGTATGCATCAAATATCAAAAGATGTATATTAATTCATCAGGTAATCCAATTGAAATAAAAATGTACGATTTCTTTCTCCAAAATTTGAAGATTAAGTAGGTGAAAAAAGAAAATTTAATTTCACATGTCATAGCCAATCAACAACCTACACTCATGGTTATAGTGTTTTGAACACAACTAAATTAAATTTTCAAGAAGACAAATTAAAGTTCCATTTGTATTTGAAGATAACGATTAATTGAACTTCACTAATCGGATAGTTTAAATGATTCCTTTCACTTGGATGAACTTCTATACCTCAAGTATGAATAACAAAAAGAAATAGATCAAATAACTTGTGCACTAAAAACTAGGTAGGTTACTATTATTAATTGAAACAACATGAACTAACATGCATAAGCTGACATTAGACCGAATAGCATATTGCAATATATTGTTGACACTTTCAGTTAAAACAACACGATAAAGTAATAGAGATTAATATAGCATAAAACATAATCTTATTAGTTCAAGAAGCAATTTCTTGTTGAGAACATCAAGGAGTTAGTACAATTGATCATCAAGATAGATTTGAGAAGCTATTTTTGTTTCAAACCAGTGTATTATGGAACTTTCTTTAAGTGGTTAACTTTTAGTTAAGAAATTTTTGGTGGTTTTAATTCCAGATATAACAGTTTAATGAAAATAGAGATAGTTGAAAGTTCGGTATTTATTGTTGGAGATTTTATAAATTTAGGCTACTTTAAAAAGACTTATTATGCAAATAGGTCAGTTTCAAAACTATTTACAAATATTAATCAAACACTAGAACAAATCATATATCACATCAAGCAAATATCCATTACATCCAAATAAACTTCATTTTAATACATTATAATGACACACAAATAGTTATATACAATAATCCATACATTAATTTATATTAAAATATACAATGTTGTCATGCCATAGATTTGTAACGACCGGGAATTTCTAACACTTTGTATTTAAATATTTGAATTATTTATATATTTAAATCTTGTATTAATTATGCTAAAAGTGATTTAATAACTTTGTGAACCCCCTTTTAAGTAGTAACTAATAATGTTAAATTTGTTTTAGAAAAATATTTACAAAAATACAGAGTTCAAAGAAATATCGATAAAGTGACCAAAAATCATTTATCGATAACAACTTTTTTCTCAATGGAAGTTGTCTGAACTTTTTTATGCTTGTCTTATCAACCAATATTTAGGTAATTAGAAACCAAAAATATTTTTTGTAAAAATTAATTAAAGCTTCTAGAAGGATTAAATAAAAGTATTTTGACAAATAGCGGTTTAGATATTTATTTGAAAATAATGAGATGTAAAGTGGCACATGAGAAAAGCATGCAAAAGAGATGGGGGAGGCTCTTTATAGTTGGCCAAAAGGGGGTCTAAGGATCCTTTTACACTTCATAATTTATAAAAGCTTTAGAAACTTAAAAAGATGAATGGAGAAGTGGATTATCACAATCTACTTTGTTCTTTACTAATCTTTCTCTAACTATTTCAAATCCTCTTCAAACTCCATCAAACATTCCCCAACACCTTAGAAAATTTTAAGCATGAATCTAATTCAAATCAAAAGAAAGATGAAAAAAATAGGGCACTTCATATGGGCCATGAGCAGTTGAGAGGAGGGGAAGGCATGGCTTTGTTTGGGTAAGCTAAAGGTGGTATCTTTAGGCTCTTGAGTGATGGTAGGAAGTGGTTCTTTATTCTTGTGTATTTAAGCTTGTTGTAGGCTTGGATTTGGGTTAGTTATCTTACCATCTTATGTGTATAAATATAAAGTTAAACTGAGATTAACTAATTAAAGCTATAAATGCTGGACCCTCTTGCTTTTGAAGCAAATGGCAATTTTATGTTGTATAATATCACTGCTATTACATTCTATAACAGTGATTCTTATATGTTTAAACTTGGAATGGCTATGGTTCGTATAGCGATAGTCGCTATGAGCGCACTTTGGGTCCCCATATGTTTAAACTTTTTCTATACGATTATTTGGGATTATATTGTTATATAATATATTTTAGGTTATCTACACATATCTTGGTGTATAGGGTAGCAAGTAATTCATTTGAAAAGTTATAGAAACAGTGAGACAAAGTTGTGAAAGTTAGAAGCGAAAAGGTTGCTGTGGATGTACTTTGGAAATGTCTAGTGTTCGGCGTTTTTAAAGTCAACTTTGAGAGACATCCTATTAGCTTTTTTTTCTTTTTTAATAAGTACTATAAGTGTACTTATTACTGAAAAATATGGAAGTTTAAATCACTCATTACTTGTGGAACAAAGTTGCAAAGGGTTATAGTGAGAAGAAGGTCGCTATATAAGCACTTTAAAATACCTTGTTTTCGGGAATTTTTTAATTAAATTGAAAAATATTCTTAGAAGTTTCTTTCCAAGTTTTTTACGTACCTTAAGTGTATTACTTACCGTAAATATTTCAAGTCTTAAACCAATTTTGTTATGTGGTTAAAACTAGCCACAAAGATCAAGCATTTTTTATGTTGATTCGCTGCCCAATGAATGCTGTCTTTGGTCTACTACCGCATTCTTCAGTATGTTGCATTGTTTTGTTGAAATGAAATGTTCTGACTAGTTTTCCATGATTTAAATGGTTTGTAAATTATTTTCTTTGCGAAAACTTTTTATGGAAGCTCTAATAAAATGTACTTGAGTTTAAAAAAAGATTAGAAGTTTAAATATAGTTTAATTAATTACTTATAAATTTTGAAAGTAAAGTGTTGTAAAATATAAAACATGTTTTTGTTGATTTTATCAAATTTCTATATGTTTTATTTTTAAGTAATATTTACATAGATATTTAAAACATATTTATATGTATTTTTAAAGTATTTATATATAAGTTTGGAAAATTAAGTTAAGTATTTTATAAACGAATAAAGGAAGTATTGAATTATAACACTTATATTATAATGAATGATTTTATGAAGTAATTAAAAATTATATTACCTTTTTAAAAAGTGTAGGTATACTTGGATATTTAAAAGAATGTTTTTAAAGATAACGACAAGTATGGATGGTTTTGGGTTTGTTGTGACAATGTGTTAACAATTGTTATTAACCCTTTTTTATTATACTTATGAATGTAATTAAATCTTTGAAAATAATGTTTTAATAAATAAGTAAAATGATTTTGGGTTGCAGTGACAATGTATTAGTAATATTTGTATTAAACCCTTTGAAATGATTTGTGAAAGTAATTAGACCTTTTAAATGGGTATTTTAAAGGAAATAATAAGTACGATATCTTTTGGAAAAGATAGAAAAAGTAAAGATTTAACTTATAAAAGAGGAGTTTATAATGACAATGTTTGAGTAACATTTGTTTTTAACATCTTTGATTATATTTCAAAGTAAGAAAACTTATCAAAGATTTGTGAATATACTTATACCATTTGAGATAAGTATATAAATATTTTGAAGTATTGAAAGGTATAAATGAATAATAGTGACTGATAAAAGAAGTTTTATTAGATAAAGAAGTTTTATGAATGAAAGAGTTTTCAATTAATAAACGTATTAATTAAATAAAAAATGGATTAGAAGTCGCTTATATGACTTAACCGTGCTTTGCGTGACTTAATCGAGCTTTGTGTGACTTGATCGTGATTTGTTTCATTTATGGAAAGAGTTTAGTCGTGTACTTAGCACTAAAAGCAGACGAAGTAGACTTGTTCTATCTATGAGAGTTAAGAATGAAGTGTCTAGGCAAGAATTTGATGCAACCAGTACCATAACCTCTATGGCTTCACTCTTGACCGAGGGATAATGTAAGTTGAAAAGATCGAAAATGTGACAAGTATACGAGACTTGGTTTCCATATACGACCGTCTGTATTGAAATTGATAGTAGATCAGTTGACTATCGAACTTGACCAAATTAACTTAGGAAGTATCTAAAAGCTTCATACAATTTGAGATCCTTTGGGAGGAGCATAGGTATAAATGTCTCTCGCTTTAAGAACTTATATATACGAGATCCCCTTAGGACTCCTCTTTTTATTGTTCATTTACTTTTGAATGAACCAAAATTGAGTTAACCAAAAATTCATTGATTTATCTTTTGGAGAGACTGGGATCGATAAGTGTTTACTTATCGAATACCACTTCAAAACCGATATATGGGTTCTATTTTTGGAAGCAATTGTGAAGCGGAATGTTATGCAGTTGTACTGTCAATCCTAAAAATAAGTCTAAGGGAGAGGTCTGCATTAGCATTCGTGCGATGAGTTATGCAGGAATCCGTATAAAGATTTGTGATCTGTTCAAGATACTGGAATCTATTTGGGGATTCGTATATGTCCGATGATTAAGACTCGTGTTAGAGATGTCGAAAGTGACCTCGACATCGGAAATGGCTAAAGATAGAGTAGACTGCACAATCTGGGGTTCGGCTGACCCACATTAGGGTATATCAACTCCATATCTAAAGAAGGCTTATCGATGTCGCACGTGGGAGTTTATGGTACTTACTTCCACGTGGTTCATACTATGTTCAGGCATGGGCCAGTTGTGTTTTCCTTATGGTATATTTTATCTAAAGGTATACGATGCTTGGAAGGTAACTTCTGATCCTTGTTCATGGATTTCAGATTTGGCTTGATCTGAGAGATCTCTACGGAAAATCCATTATGTGAACGTACCTTAGCAGTTTTGATTGTACTTCAATATTGTTGTATCGTGAGATGCAAGCAACACAACCATTTTTTGATTTATGTTCTTCACCCTCAACATTATCTATTATATCACCTATCACCTTATTTACTTAGTATATGGTGGTTCTTTTGAGGGAATAACCGTCGTGACATTTCATATTGTAATGACCCAGAATTTTCGATCCCAAAATTCCAGATAGCTAGGAATAGAAGAATAGAGGTAGAAGAAGAAGAAGAACAGAAACACCCAAAATATAGATTCTCACATTCGCAGCGGATCAAAATATATATCAAATAAAATAGCAGTTATACAAAGGGAAAAAATGTATCATTTAATTTACATCAATACATCAGAGTTACAACGTTTTCACAAACACTGGACAGTTAAAGCAACATGTTCCAGATACAAATCAATAATACTCAGCGGGTTACACTCCATACGTTCCTGCCATCCAGCTCGCCTCCTGAGCTCCAGAACGTCCTTACCTGAAAATCTATAATACTCGGTCTGACCCGAGCATTATATCAAAGTAACACCCGGGTCAGGCTGGAAACCAGCGTGAGTAAACCCATACAATTTGAAATACTAAGTTCAAACCATATAAGAAAAACTCGGGGTAACTCGTACTTCACTACAAGTTCATTACTTGTTATGCTCAACACTTATTTCACAAATCAATCCCAAAGTACCTTTACTTAGTTTAAATGGTCCAGTCATTTAAATCAATCCCATTCCAGCCTATTGATTTCACATATCAAATCTATAAAGAATCGAAGTGCTTTCGGGTATTTGCTAATACCCTATCCCTGTCTCTTCAATCCCAATGTCACCTTAACCCAAGTTATGTATGTGAAATACAATTCAAACTTTAAATACAAGATGTTACTTTCATAGCGATTCATCTCGATAAATAACCACATTATCACTATTCAACCCAATCATATCACAAAACATTTCAAATCAGGAATATCAAATAATCCATGACATTCAATATCATTCAATAACTCATAAGCAAGATTAATTAGTTACACCATTCCAATTAATTTAAATAAATTAAATTAATTTCTCCAATCACCTTTAATCCTGCTTACTTAACATTAGTTTATTACAAACCATTAATCAATCATCCCTTCATTATCCTCTTTAATTACATTAAGTTATTAGCCTTTAATTAATAACACCAATTAATTAAACTTCACTATTCACATTAATTACATTTATCCTTAATTAATTACTCAAATCAATCACACTCATTAATTAACTAACCCTTAATTAATTTTCTTAATTAATTACACTAAGTAATTAATCCTTAATTACCTCCCTTAAGTAATTTACCCTTAATTACTTCCATCAAGTAATTATCCCACTGGTTAATTATCCTCAATTAATTAACCTTTAATTGCTAATTAAATTAATTGACCATCAACAGAAATTAATCCTTTAATTACTTTCATTTAGTAACTATCATTTAAGTAGTTAAACTCTAATCACTTAACAAATTTATCCTTAATTATGAATTAATCAAATCTCTAATTAATTAATTAATTCATAATTAATTAAGTACCCTTAAAATCATTAATTAAATAAACTAATTACTCTTTAATTTCTTTATTAGTTTGCAAATGATTATATTTAATTATTTAATTTAATTATTTTATAATCACCAGTTAATGATCTTTACATTACATTCATTAACTATACACTAATTACTTATACCAAGTAATATCCTTTCATTATCAACAACGACTAATTAATCTTCAAAAAATTATCTACTTTAAATATATTTTAAAAACTTGTTCAACATTAATCTTTGCAAACTAATTATTTTCATAACTCTAAACTTTGTTTTACTTTGCTTTAAACTTAGAAACATTTTAAAAACACAAGTTCTTTGATTTAAATCCTGAAACATACTTTTTTTCTTTCTTTTTTCATCTTTCAGTTTTGAAAACTGTTTCTTAAACAAATTATAATCCGAGACAACATTCAAAACTCCCGAGCAAAGACACGAGACACACAAGCCTCCTCTTTGCTTTGAGTAAATCGAGCGAAAGACTCGAGAAAAACTTGCATTTTCCCCAAAGCCTCGACAATCTTGAAACGACGTGCACGTGTGCACGGTACACACCTCTCCGTCCACCCCTGGCCATCTTCTCGACCATCGACAGATCACCGACGACCTCAACTAACCCCTCGTCTTCACACAACGACGAATTTCCAAACGAAACGAAAACGCACTCCAACAACCAAAGACTGGAACTCACCCTCATCGAAAACCACCCACTCGCCATCGGTCTCGACTACGATATCCCTCGCCGTCCCTACCAGAGAATCCCCTCAACCTCCAACACTGAACCCCTCCATTGCAAACCATTCCGATCCACTACAATCATCGTACAAATCTCGTCTACAACGACTGCTTCAATGGGGCATAAAACCCTAACTTGCCGTACTCTGGCCATCTCGGCCACTAATAAAAACAACCACTATTTTTCTCGCGATCATCAACCCTCCAGTCAGCTTCGACCACGATCCCGACGACATCCACCATGCCGATCGCCAGAAATTGGCGATAAACCCCATTCCATTCAAATCTGATTACCTCATCATTCCCAAACTAGAAATCTAATTTTATACACCTAAATTCATGATTTGTTAATACGAATCATAATATAAAATCCAAACTTGAATATATAAACATCAAATTTTCGACTTATTTCAGATTCTTATTATGATTTACTCTTTTGAATTTATCACTTAATATAAATTCTTGAAATGATTTCAAAAATTAGTTTACATTGTTATAATCATCTTCACTTTAAAGATCAAGGTCTAAAATCATTTTATTTTGAAGATATGAATTTGTAAATGGATTAGGATCCTGTTTTTAGTCAGAGGATATACATATTTCAAAACATAAACACACAGGTATATGCTATTTACCAACATGCAAATCACAACCATCGCTCATGCAAACAATTTATAATATATCACTGCAAAATTTCATCATGCATACCAAAGTCAATACCAGATTTAAACTTTGTAAAACAATTGTTTACTTACCTGTGTTTGAAGAAAACAGAGTGTGGAAGTTTTTGAAATATAGCTTGATTTAATTGATGTTTTGATTGGAATGATCTGAAACTTGTTTCTGGGAGAAATACTTGAATGCTTGAAAACAGAGATGATCTAGTTTTGATTTTTCAGGTTGGATACAATTGAGTTTAAATCTGAGAAGATTGTTTTAATTTTCTGGTTTGATAATTTGTTACAGGCTTTGTTTTAATCTCTCTTGTGTTTTGAATAATGGTTTACAGATTTGTTTTTTTTCTTGTTTTGAAAAGAGGATAGGAAAAGAAGAATGAAGAGAAGAGATATATGAATATATGACTAAAATTATAGTTATTTAAAAAAAATTGACACTTGTTCAATTCTTAACATTTGTCATTTACAATTGATAATTGACTTACACATGTTATTTACAAGCTTTTATAATTAAACATTTGTCATTATACATTTTTAGTTATTTTTAAATTTCGATAAAAAGCTTATGTATTTTATTTATTATTTAATAAATACCTTTCTTAATTTATATAAATGAAATCCCTTAGAAGAAAATAATATAAAACAACCACCTTCTAAATAAAATCATATATAACATAATTTTAAATCCAAAATAAAATTAAGATATATATATATATATATCTTTTGAATTTCAAATTTAAATCCAAATTCAAATTCAATTTAAAAAGAAAATTTAAAATCAACTCAAATTTATATAATTTAAACAAACACAAATTAAATTTGTAAATAATAATTTAAAATCTATTTATATCTATTATATATATATTAATTTACTTTAGAATTTATTATTTCTAGATATTTATATTTAAATATTTATTATAGATTTAAATTTATTTATATTTTCAGATATCAGAATTTTATCTGCTCAACTGAATAAACCGGTTAATTATCCACTTATCAGATGTCCAAAATTCGGGTTATCACATTCCTCCCCCCTTAGAATCTTTTCATCCTCGAAAAGGAATGAAACCATAATTTATTAAATACTTAAAATCCGATAAATTTTCTTTGATCATTTTAAAAATACTTTTAAAATGTACATAATATTATAAAATAGTTTTTATAAAAATACTTTTTATAACTCAATGTTTCAACCAGTCCATCCTTGTTCTCACAGAAATTCGGTCATATGTTGATCAGGCGTACGACTGAAAATCTATAAGTACTTAGCAGACCCATTTTCAACACCTAGTGAAAATACTTGGAAAACATTTTGTTGAAAAATATAGAAAACATTTTTGAAAATAGAGGAAATATCTCTGTGAGAATGCTCTGGAAATCATCACCCCCATCCATGGTCGCAGATAACCCGATGGTTACGTTGCCATCCCGGCAAAATCCATAGATAAATGTAGGCACTCCACGCCCCTCGATTACGCCATGGAACCCGCTACAGATCGCAGCTACATCTGGGGTTACGTTGCTATCACAGCAAAAACCCATATAACTATAGGCATCAGCGCCCTCGAATTTCTCTGCCAAAAGAATGAAATTCTCCACTCCACTCGACCATAGATCGCAGTCTACCGATGTTACATTGCCTTCCCGGCAAAATCAAGCATAGACCGTTGACACTCACCTCCACACGATTTCCGCTATGGTCCACAGTAGATCGCAGTGACAATGAGTTACATTATCGTCACAACATAACCCAAATGCCCCTATAGGCATCAACACCCTCGACTTTCACTACCCAATAATCCTCAGGAACTTCAGTTTGTCCGGACTTCCTCATAGGATCCACTTTAAAGCCTCCCCTTTTGAGGATCAAGGCAGTACCAACCTATGATACTCCTGAGAAGTTCATTTCAAGGGAGCGCCTTTTTCTCCAGAGCCATTTTCAAAACACTTTATACTATACACATATAGTATCTTCCAAATCATACACCTAGTATGAATTCCATATAAATATCCTTTTCTCAAAATCGATTATCCCAAAATCGATAATTCTCAAACTAGGTTTCCAAATTTTCAAAATTGATTTTCCCCCAAAAATCAAAAGCCTTTCCAAAATTCATAGGTTCCAAAAACCTTTTCTCCAAAATCATTCTCATAAGATCCTTTATATATATAGATATATATAACATTAAAAATCTTTGGATCACTTTAAACTTGTATAAATTCCCTTTTTATAATTCAAATGCTTTCAAAACTCTTTTCTTCTAGTTATAGATTCAACAAGGGGAGTTATCCATTTAACACATATATATGGCTATAATTTATTCCAAATCAAATATTCAAATTTGATTACTCTTTAAAAAATTATTTACCACGTTACTCATCTTTTATAAAAAATAAGTTTTTAGTCAAAGAAATATCCAACTCCCATTGTATTTCATCATTTCTTTATCAAAATAGCCTTTTTCATTTCAAAAATCATTTTACAGTTCTCATTCACAATTTTTCAATATCAATTTCATTCATCCCGTATGATGTACTCATATCATCCGTACGCAATACCAATCTGATCGCTCACTCGATCATACAATTTTTCTTCCGAACTAGTATCGTCCACCCGAATTCCTAGTGCGGATTCAGATCTAGCTTCTTGATCAGAAACCGTCACTCTCCTTGCATAGCCTAACTATGATAGAGAATTTCCAGAACCAATTAAAAATCCATATCCAGGTTCTCTATTGAAAATCGAGTGAAAAATCCCAACTCGGATCGATATATTATCTCGAAATTCTGTGCTCGAATCTGGATCAAATCATTATGTGAATAGAATAATATACGTACATCCAATGTATTTGTCTTCATTGATCATTAGCTAAATCAATTCTCCTTCCTATTCACATTCACTTAGGTTCTTATTAATTTATTCACCATTTCCTCAATCCTCATTTGTATTATCACCTCAATTCTTATCTCAAATGGATATTTAATCATAAAAAGTTTGCGCTCTGACTAGCTTAAATATAGAAAATAGTTGAAGAATTTAAAAATAGATAAGTAGTTGAAAAATAATTATTAGTTTTAAAATAGTTGTAAAATAGTTAAGTAATAGTAAAATAGTTGGAAAATGGTCAAATAGTTATAGAATTTTTAAATAATTGCAAAATAGTAATTAGTTATAAAGTAGTTGAAAAACAATAATTAGTTTATAAAACAGTTAGAAAATTGTTAAATAGTTCCAAAAATAATTGTAAAATAAGTATAAAATAATTTGGCTTTAAAAAGAAAGGTTGAATATAGTAAATAGCTTGGAAAAATAGATTTAAGAAAGCTTATATTAAAATAATTTGTTTGAAAATAGTTCAGAGCCAGGCTGTTCCACTACCCAATCAATTCAATTTTAATTTTCTACTTCCTCATAACATTGATTTAATCTCAAATCAATTTAAACGACTTTAATTCCCACTCCAAATTTAACTTAATTCAAATAATTTTCAAATTGAACCAATTTTCAATTTCAATTCATTTGAACTCCAGTTTGAATTAATCTTAATTCAAGTTGAATTAACCTTGATTCTTTCCAAATTCAAACCAAATTCCCTTTTGAATTTGAACTCATTCAACTTCAATTTTTTTTCAAATTAATCCAATTGAAAATTTCCCATTTTAATTTTAAACTTATCTATCTTCAATCACAATTCTAATTAATTTAAATCAAATTCAGTTTGAACTAATTCAATCTAAATCTCAACTTTAAACAATCTCGAATTATATAAATTCGAGTTAAATTTTAAATATTGATTTAATCCTTTAAATCAAATCAACTTATATCTTCGAACAATTTAATTCTGAATCCAAATTCCAATTTTAATTTATCTTTACTTAACCTATTTCAAAGTTCAAATAATAATTCAAATCCTTTTTAAACAACTCAATCTTTGAAATTCAATTTATCACCAAATTTCAATTTTGAAACCAAACCTTTGAAATTTTATCTTAAACATTCAAATCTTAAGTCCAAAACAATTCCATTTCTCTAATTCCCATTTTAAATTTGCGAGTTCCCTTTAAACATTTAAATCTTAAATTCAAAGTGATTTCATTTTTCATTTATCTTTGCAATGGATATATATATATATATATATATATATATATATATTATTCCACTCCATTTCTTAATTCATTGCAAATATTCCAATTCACAGTTTCATAAATTATTTATAACAATAGAATGATATCAGGATAAATAAACATCCAAATTTATCCAAACACCAATTAACAGCATCCATTTTCAATTTCCAGATCTCAAACCCATTTTGAGATCACTCATAACTCCCATTTTAAATCAACCATTTAACTTCCCTAAGTTAAATTCAATTTAATTTAATCCAGACAACTTTACCCAATTTGAATTCCCATTTCAAATTTTAAACTTCATATTTATATCCGATCCCATTTATAAGTTCAAAAATTTATCACTTTAGGTTTTCACATCACATTTCAAGTAAAAAAATTTAAAACCCAACACTTTTAGAGTTTATTTCAAATCATCTTTGATATTATGTATATCCATACATATATACATATTCATTTGGGGCATTTCACTAGAAGGACAAACTTTGTAGTCCAATTAGTTTCTAGGACACACATCCACAAAAATTAATTTCAAGGCCAAAGTCAACACAATAATTACTTTTAAGGACAAAGTCAGCAGTTCAATTATTTTCAAGGACATAATTTCATAAGTTTTTAGGCCTTAGAAATTAATTATTTTGCATTTTGTCCTTAAAAGTAATTATTTCAGTTGCGTGTCCTAAAAACTAATTGCACTTGCTAAAGAGGCCCTTGTGGCTAATTTCCACTATTCATTTCTTAGCCCACCAAGTCATACCTTAAATTTAAACCACCTTTGGTTTTAATTCAAAATAGATTTCTTTAAAGTTTTCAAACAACTTCTTATTTTAAATTAAGATCACATTCAAAAATATACAGAATAATATTATCTATTATTTGTTTTATCATTTTGAAATAATTCAAATGTTTCTACACTTAGGTTTTAAAACTCCATTATTTAAATCCATTCTAATTTACAAGTTACAATCAACTAAGTTTACTTCCTTAAACATTTTCTTTTTACTAGAAACAAAATTCCTATTATTTGACACAATAACCATTTCTTCGTCTGGTTTAAATCCATTTCTAGTTTATCTTGTTAAATTCTTATTCAGTTCTATTAACTAGCAACCAATTATCTTTATATATAATAATTGGAAAATTATTTGCTTTATATATCGAAATATAAGCTTTTATAAGAATCATTCATTTTTTAAAACCATTTTTAAACCTTTATATAAGAAAATAACAAGTATGCACTCGTATATAAATATACACTCAACTCATCTTAAGGTACTACTGACCCTATCCTTAATGAGCAAACCCGCCAGTGCCAAGGTTCTCGCTTAACCTGCCTTTAATAACAAATGTAATGACTCGGAATTTTCGATCCAAAAATTCCAGATAGTTGGGAAAAGAAGAATAGAGGTAGAAGAAGAAGAACAGAAACACCCAAAACACAGATTCTCACATTCACATCGGATCAAAATATAATATCAAATAAAATAGCAGTTATACAAAGGAAAAACTATATCAGTTAATTTACATCAATACATCAAAGTTACAACATTTTCACAAATACTGGATAGTTAAAGCAACATGTTCCAGATACAAATCAATAATACTCAGCGGGTTACACTCCATTAGTTCCTGCCATCCAGCTCGCCTCCTGAGCTCCAGAACGTCCTTACCTGAAAATCTGTAATACTCGATCTGACCCGAGCATTACATCAAAGTAACACTCGGGTCAGGCTTGAAACCAACATGAGTAAACCCATACAATTTGAAATACTAAGTTCAAACCATATAAGAAAAACCCGGGGTAACTCGTACTCCATTACGAGTTCATTACTTGTTATGCTCAACGCTTATTTCACAAATCAATCCCTAAGTACCTTTACTTAGTTTAAATGGTCCAGACATTTAAATCAATCCCATTCCAGCCTGTTGATTTCACATATCAAATCTATAAAGAATCGAAGTGGTTTCGGGTATTTGCTAATACCCGACCACCGTCTCTTCGATCCCAATGTCACCTCAACCCAAGTTATACATATGAAATACAATTCAAACTTTAAATACAGGATGTTACTTTCACAGCGATTCATCTCGATAAATAACCACATTATCACTATTCAACCTAATCATATCACAAAACATTTCAAATCAAAAATATCAAACAATCCATGGCATTCACTATCATTCAATAACTCAAATCAAGATTAATTAGTGACACCATTCCAATTAATTTAAATAAATTAAATTAATTTCTCCAATCACCTTTAATCCTGCTTACTTAACATTAATTTATTACAAACCATTAATCAATCATCCCTTCATTATCCTCTTTAATTACTTTAAGTTGTTAGCCTTTAATTAATAACACCAATTAATTAAACTTCACCATTCACGTTAATTACATTTATCCTTAATTAATTACTCAAATCAATCACACTCATTAACTAATTAACCCTTAATTAATTTCCTTAATTAATTACACTAAGTAATTAAACCTTAATTACCTTCCTTAAGTAATTTACCCTTAATTACTTTCATCAAGTAATTATCCCATTGGTTAATTATCCTCAATTAATTAACCTTTAATTGCTAATTAAATTAATTAACCATCAACAGAAATTAATCCTTCAATTACTTTCATTAAGTAACTATCATTTAAGTAATTAAACTCTAATCACTTAATTAATTTATCCTTAATTATGAATTAATCAAATCTCTAATTAATTAATTCATAATTAATTAAATACCCTTAAAATCATTAATTAAATAAATTAATTACTCTTTAATTTCTTTATCAATTTGCAAATGATTATATTTAATTATTTAATTTAATTATTTTATAATCAGTAGTTAATGATCTTTACATTACATTCATTAATATACACTAATAACTTATACCAAGTAATTATCCTTTCATTATCAACAACAATTAACTAATCTTCAAAAATTTATCTACTTTAAATATATTTTAAAAATTTGTTCAACATTAATCTTTGAAAACTAATTATTTTCAACTCTAAACTTTGTTTTACTTTGCTTTAAACTTAGAAACATTTTAAAAACACAAGTTCTTTGATTTAAATCCTGAAACACACATTTTTTTATAATTTTTTCATCTTTCAGTTTTGAAAACTTTTGCTTAAACAAATTATAACCCGAGACAACATTCAAAACTCCCGAGCGAAGACACGAGACACACGAGCCTCCTCTCTGCTTCGAGTAAATCGAGCGAAAGATTCGAGAAAAACTTGCATTTTCCTCGAAGCCTCGACAATCCTGAAATGACGTGCACGTGTGCATGGTACACACCTCTCCAACCACCCCTGGCCATCTTCCCGACCATCGACAGATCACTGACGACCTCAACTAACCACTTGACTTCCACAACGACGAATTTCCAAGCGAAACGAAAACGCACTCCAATAACCAAAGACTGGAACTCACCCTCATCGAAAACTACCTTCTCGCCGTCGATCTCGACTACGAGACCCTCGCCGTCCCTACTAGAGATTCTCCTCAACCTCCAGCACCGATCCCCTCCATCGTGAACCATTCTGATCCACCACCATTATCGTACGAATCTCGTCTGCAATGACTGCTTCAACGGGGCATAAAACCCTAACTTGCCGTATTCTAGCCACCTCGTCCACTAATAAAAACAACCACTATTTTTCTCGCGATCGCCAACCCTCTAATCAGCTTCGACCACGATCCCGACGACATCCACCATGCCAATTGCCATAAATTGGCGATAAACCCCATTCCATTCAAATCCGATTACCTCATCAATTCCCAAACTAGAAATCTAAATTTAGACACCTAAATTCATGATTTTTTTAATATGAATCATAATATAAAATCCAAACTTGAATTTATAAACATCAAATTTTTGACTTATTTCAGATTCTTACAGTGATTTGCTCTTTTGAATTTATCACTTAATACAAAATTCTTGAAATGATTTTCAGAAATTAGTTTACATTGTTATAATCATCTTCACTTTAAAGTTCAAGGTCTGAAATCATTTTATTTAGAAGATATTAATTTGTAAATGGATTAGGATCCTGTTTTTAATCAGAGGAGATACATATTTCAGAACATAAATACACAGGTATATCCTATTTACCAACATGCAAATCACAGCCATCACTCATGCAAACAATTTATACTATATCACTGCAAAATTTCATCACGCATACCAAAGTCAATACCAGATTTAAACTTTGTAAAACAATTGTTTACTCACCTGTGTTTGAAGAAAACAGAGCCTGAAAGTTTTTGATCTGTAGCTTGATTTAATTGATGTTTTGATTGGAATGATCTAAAACTTGTTTCTGGGAGAAATACTTGAATGCTTAAAAACAGAGATGATCTGGTTTTGATTTTTCAGGTTGAATACAGTTGAGTTTAAATCTGAGAAGATTGCTTTTATTTTCTGGTTTGGAAATTTGTTACAGGCTTTGTTTTAATCTCTCTTGTTTTTTGAATAATGGTTTACGAATTTGTTTTTTTCTTGTTTTGAAAAGAGGATAGGAAAAAAAGAATGAAGAGAAGAGATATATGAATCTATAAACTAAAATTATAGTTATTTAAATTTAAAAAAATGACACTTGTTCAATTCTTAACATTTGTCATTTACAATTGATAATTAACTTACACATGTTATTTACAGGCTTTTGTAATTAAACATTTGTCATTATACATTTTTAATTATTTTTAAATGTTTATAAAAAGCTTTTGTATTTTATTTATTATTTAATAAATACCTTTCTTAATTTATATAAAGAAATCCCTTGGAAGAAAATATTATAAAACAACCACCTTCAAAATAAAACCATATATAACATATTTTTAAATCCAAAATAATATATATATATATCTTTTGAATTTAAAATTTAAATCCAAATTCAAATTCAATTTAAAAATCAAATTTAAAATCAACTCAAATTTATATATAGTTAAACAAACACAAATTAAATTTGTAAATAATAATCTAAAATCTATTTATATCTATTATATATATATATATATTAATTTACTGTAAAATTTATTATTCCTAGATATTTATATTTCACTATTTATTATAGATTTAAATTTATTTATATTTCTAGATATCAGAATTTTATCTGTTCAACTGAATAAACCAGTTAATTATCCACTTATCAGATGTCCAAAATCCAGGTTATCACATATATGGTCTCAAAAGTAGTGTTATGCTAGCTACATATTTCTTAGGTTTCTCATACTAGATTTATGTTTAACATGTGGTTTTTGTTTTTCCTAAATTTCTCATGTGCTCTTTCAAGTAGTCTAAGAAAGGCAGGATTTCGTTGATGTTCTTTGGAACTCGAGAAGATGAGCTAGCTGTTTCACCTACTGTAGTATTTGTATTTCTACTGCATTACTACTATATATGTATATATTAACAATTGTGAGGACATGCTGTTATAACTGTCCAGGCTAATGATAGCATTTTGAATTGTAACTCTGAAATGCTATGTATCTTAGAGTGATAGTTTGTACTACCTTTTGATATTATATGTTATCGTTCCATTATAAGATTCTTATGTTGTATTCTTTTCCTAGTCCCGAATACCGTGGATGCATTAGTGTCGACATTCGGGGGTTGAAAAAGTGGGTCATTACAATTTTAGTGATTTGTTTCACCAATTGGCTTAATGTTGACTATCTAGGATAATATATCAATATTACCTTTCTAATGATATCAACTTCACACTAACATCCAATGGTTATATACGTTGTTCAAAAATATTTAAATCTAGAAAAATAATATTTAGTTTGTCTATGCTAACCCCGATCCGCCATGTGATTCCCCTATTACTACCCTTAGGAAGAAATTTGTCCATGCTATCATTTCTAACCCTCTTAGTGCTAAAGGCATTGCTAAGGAAATGGCTGAAAAATTGGCTGAAGGTAAGCAGTTGGTCTAGAACAAAAAGGCCGGGACTTGGTCCTACAAGGATAGTGGTTTGTGCTTCCACTATGAATAGAGGATTTTCTCAAAGTGGGTTTCATATTATGAGAAGAATGAGTGGGAACTCATCTACAGGCTTATGGATAACGATCTTGTCCTCTATAATGATGGTGAATTCAATGCGAATAATGAAGGGATTCTGGCTACACTAACTGGGACCAGAAATATATCTTCTTGCCAAACATTCTTGGATGTTGCACCGAGCTCATTGGCTGGTTCTGTAGATGGGTAAGAATTTAGAGTTGTTACCTCCCAAGTTATTTTTTGGGTGGTTGCTCTGTTATAATAGGTTTTTACCATCTTCGCTATTTGTTGCATTTTGGCCTGGTCAGTTTCTTGGGGTTATTTTGATGATATTTACTAATTGGCCATGCATGTTAGTGGTCATTTTCTAGTGTGGGCTTTTTGCCTTGGACTTCTGTACCTTTTATATTAATATATATATATATATGTGTGTGTGTGTGTGTATAACACTCGTACGGCTTTATGATCCTCGCATCATACATCCTTTATTAAATTCATTTTCTAAAATAATATATATCACTAAAAATAATGCACAATCTTATGTAATTTCTATACCATGTTCAACATATTATGTTGGACTGCCTCGTATAAGCTTTTAGGAATCCCTATGTATAATGCTGATTCGACATACTGATTAGAATTCTTAAACCAATCTATGGATAGACTAACACTAAAATAAATTGCTAAAATATTTTCAATCACGTCATAAAATAATATTCATGTTTTATTAAATTATATACTTGCTTGTATGAAAATTTTGTTACCTTGAAATTTACACATATTATTAATTCATCAACCATTAAAATAATGCATGTAATCACAGTTTAAAATTGTAAAGTATTCAAAATGCGAGATTCAAATAAGGATTTTTTACGGCTTCCCTAACCGAGCTACTTCATTCTTATTCAAGCCACATCAAGATTTATTCACCTTCATCAATGTCGATACTACTGGTTTAGCTAACAACTCTTCCACAACTACTAATTTTCAAAAAAGTAAGAAGTGAAATATTATATACACACACATGTACATATATATTTATATATATTGGTAGTTACCCTATATTTGTATACTCTTACTATCCCTTTAATATAGGGTAACTACAACTCATCCAAGGGGACAGAAACTCTAAGTCTCATCTAAGATTAAGAATCGTTCCTCATATATACAATGTATTGTTCTAACACATGATCTGATACCAAATGAAACACCTCGCATCTATACACATGCTACAGAGTATTACAGGATATACTGTCAGATAATGTGGGGAGTAAGCGATATTGTCTTGTTACACATGAATATTCCGTTGGGTTAACACTGGTACATATTTTAAAAATCAAATAAATTACTCACCTATACGTATATGGTATTGTCATAAAGCAATAAACACATGCGTTTCTAGGATAAAACAATACACAATACACAATACACAATATACAATAAATAACAAAGAGCAGAGAGTTATTATACGCAGCGATCAATATATATATAATAAAGAATATACATAAGGTCTGAGATACATTGCAATGTCATATATAAAATAAGACTATGTAAAAAAAAAAATACTACACCACAGAATAACTTGTCTTCACTATGCCAAGAAAACACAAGCTATTCTCGTCGTCCCTGAACTTGAAATATCTCAGACTGACCCGAGTATTATATAAATAACACACGGGTCAGACTATGTCTAAATAAAGGTATAAATCTATATATAGATAATAATATATGCATGGTATATCAATAATATTATAAACAACATCAAAATATCACAAAAATGGCAATATCACCAAAACCATGCAGAAGGATGGCATCACCCATATAAAATCACATCAAAAGCAACTAGTCAAAACAATATCCAGCGAGTACATCATCCATATCTAGAAATCGTCATCAAAGTCCAAAAATCATCTATAAATGAGATATCATCAAGTATAATCAGTTTATCACACAACGATGCCCAAATAGATCTCTCGTCTTAATAATAAGAACATCATCATCGAAAAATAAGATGGGCTGGCTATTAGTATAATAAAAGGTACGAGAATCCACTATACTCTGCACATTTATCCATAAATAATATCATCTCCTCATATATGAATAAATTAGAATATATTGTGATAGGGAATGGCTATAGACACGAAGTCCTAAGTAAAATCATATATACATCAATATGTAGGTCTTAACCTTTATCCATACTTAAGTGAGGTGCATCAATAATATATGCCAATCAATCACTCTATTAGAGCCAAAAGGGAGGCTGATAGCATGGAGCCTACTCTAGAGTCACATGGAGTCTATAGTCTTTGGTTACCTCGATGGATATCATGACATGTATCCACCAATGTGCTTGTTAATGCGAGGACTTATAGTCAAGACCCTGATTTGCCTCTATAGGTAACAGACCGCTGACCTAAGTCACATAGGGCGAACGCACGAAGCAAAAGCACACAACTATATAAATATAACGTGTTATAGATCTAGGGTGCGACCCCATGATCGGGTCGCTAAGATGGATGATAGCCATCTGGTCCTCTCCAACGCCAATAAAAGGAGTACATCAGTATAATAGCATATAGTACTAATAAATATAGATACAAAGCCTAGCTCATCATTAGGCATGAAGCCTTACTCATTGATTATAGGAATGAAGCCTTACTCATCACTACATGCATCACCTAACACTCATATCACTATTCCGTCACGTGATTGTCATCTACTTACAATGAATAATCGAATAAACAGCATAACCACGTCACATACCACTGCATGATATTTGAACGTTTACTTGCTTCTCATAACCGACGCTCTATCTCCACTCAATATTTCATACAATAAGTCCAAAGAATAACCGAAGAAATATTACTGAACATACCGTATAACTTTATTTATTTAAATTCCTCGTCATATAGAATGAAAATAATCAAAATGTTCAAATATGAATTGGGAAAGTGATTATATTTATAAAAATGCAATAAAAACTTATTAATACATTTTATATTCTAAAAAACATAAATATATTATTATATATTGAATAATACATTCAATTTATTTATAATCCAAAAATAAAGATTTGAATACAAAAACTATACTTGTATATTTTAAAACATTCAAGATCACTTTACAAACCAAATATCCTTTATAGAAATCCTCTCACAATTTTTTTAATTAGTTACTATTTTTAAATTAATATATAAACTTCAAATTAAATGATATTTTTTTAAACCATAGAACATTACTCAAAATCTTCACTTTATACTCAAGTAATTAGAAATTAAATATTTTTCCTTTGTATTATACCATATTTGAAATTCTCTTATTATATCAAGCTATATTTATTTATTCAGATCATATCCAAAACCTTATAATTACTTCTGAAAATGAGTACATTATTTTTAAAAGCTTGAAAACTCATCTAAAAATATTTAAATAACATTCTCAAAACACTCGAAATAAGGTAAGTGCTTTATTAATTTATTTTATAAAGTAATAATATATTCTAATTTTACCTTTAAACCAATTTCAAATTTATAATATAATTATAACTGTGATTATTAAAGGATTTTGCACCAAAATATATATATATATATGTATATATAATTAAAAAAATATTTTTAAATATGAAAATAACCAAATTGGGTATATTTTTAGTAAAATATTTATAAAATACTTGTAATATAATTTTAAACACCTTAAATAATTTTCAAAGCTTTTTAAACATATTTTAAAATAAAAAGATAGATAAATATCTGAATATATAGACTATGGAGTTAAATAACTCCATGAACATATTGACCAAACATCACTATAAATATATCTTATGACCCTAGTCGAGTTTCGTCGAATGGTTTTCCATGAAATACACACACACCAAATATATATATATATATATATATATATATATATATATATTTCAATTCGCAATTCGACATAGTTTCATTTCCAAATTGACAATCCCAAACAATGCAAACAATCAACCATCACAACAATAACCAATTCCAAACTAATGTACAAACAATCCATTCACTAATCAATTCAATCCAACAACGAATAAACCATGGCATACAACTTAATTTTAATCATATAAAACTATATCGTATCATTAACGAGATGAATTCACTATAAGCATTGATATTTAAATATAGATATCAGTATAGAAAACTCACCTAAACGATGCTTGAATCCTCTAGATCTGTGACTACCCTCAACTTGAATACCAACGTTGTCATCGCCAATCCCCTTCTCTTCGTTGTAGTTTCCCGTCATCGCTCGGTCTACACCACTGTACTCTCCTCCTTCAGCATCAGTTTTCACTGCTTCAACCACCTTCCATCATTTCTCCCTATCTACTGGCTCGTGGTTATTCACATCGCCGACACTACGAGCCCCTACTCGCATCAATCGCCCTTAATTCACGTGTGTGCCTTCTTCGATAGCAGCCTCTTGCCTGAGACCAACGTCAGCCATCGCTCTCCATTATCATACCCATACTCGAAGGCCTACCATTACACGATCACACGTGCACCCATCATAGTCAGTCCGCCCTTGCTCGAACGCAAATGCTACCCCTATCGCAGCCTCTCCTATCTCATCATCGTTTTCTCCATGCATGATATTATTTATTTAACTATTGCATGAGTTTTGAGTTGGGCTTCTAAGGCATTGGTGTGGATCATTAGAGGGGTTTTTCTTGCAAATGAAGTAGAAATGAGAGGTTCTAGAAAAAAGGAAGAAAAGAATGAATTAAAATGGGCTTGGGCCTAGATTTAAGCTCTAATTTTTTTCCAATCAAGTCATTTTTTTTTTCCTTTTTTTAATATTTCTTTAATTTATTTGCAATTAAACTTTAGTCTAACGTAAATTAATTTACACTTCACTTTACAAATTATAGTTTGATAACTAGATAATTCCATTAAATTCAATATTTGTTTATTTGATTTTTCAACTATTTCAATAATATAAAAATCATTTACATCTCTAAAATACTTTATATTTAACTAAAACATTTTATTCAATTTCAATATATTACCAGGAAGGAATTTATTAAAATAACATCTTTTATTAAATAAGCTTTGATTAAGTAGAGATGTGTTTCAAAAATAATAATTATCAGAAATTGAATTAAAATGGTTTGTTTTAATTAAATATATTTATTTATATGACATAGAAAGAAGGGTTGTTACAGACCCCCCTTATGAAAATTATTTCCTTGCATTTTTTTTATTGAAGATTTCCTATACAACTCATAACCTTACTTTCTTTGTATCTTCATTCTTCGATAATTGTAATCCAGAAGATTTCTCTCTCACAAAATTTATAAATTTCCATTGAAATTGATCGATATCAATCTTTAATTGATTTTTTAGTTCCTTACCTTCTCTCCATTTTCTTTACCCAATTTTCTATTTGATCCCTAATTACTAGGGTTTTGAAAAATATCTAAAAATGGAAAGTTTAAAACTGATAAAAGATGTACAAAAAGGTTATTCAAGCTCCCAAAATTTAAAGGTAGAAAATATCTAAAAAAATAAGAAATCTTTTGATGTAGATGATGGCGGCTATGGAGTTGATGTTCAAAATGTCATTTCACCAACGTTCCCGTTTCGATCGGTCAACATGCTACGTGAATGGCTATATCACATGTTTTTAATAGACAAAAGACCCATAATATATCTCTTCTTATCATTATAATATACTAGTTGATAATTCATGTTTGCATGACGTTACTCAAATTTCTTGCAAGTGTATTAAGCCCGCTGGCACAAGAAAACCCGACCCAATACAAGCCGACCAAGGAGGCCTAAGTTCGGCCAAATCCATGATGGACCGCGCTCAGCCTGGCCCCATGGCAGCTAATCCCCATAGCAGCCAACAGACTCAAATGACTTTAACAACCAACTCATTTGAATAGGTCAGCTCAGACGCGGCCCATCTCTGGCACGGCTCCATCTCAGCCTGCCTTCAATTAGTCTCAAGTGGTCCGTCTCATCATCCCACGACCAGCTTGGCACATCCCTTATGACATGGTCCTTTTGTAATATTCAGCTTCACTCAACAATCTTCAGCAACAAGCGACCGACTGTTGCTATGCATGAGAACTTTCCCACCCGCTTTTCCACCGGGAGAAGCAAAATTAAACGACATATAGTACAACCTATAGTACAAGGTACTGTAACATGTTTGTCAAAAACATGCCTACTCCTGTTACAAGCCATTTTACTCTATCCAAAACAAGTGCCTGGTACGATATTGCAGCTAGCATGCTACTCAACCGCATACCCATAATGCCTTTAGAGTTACTATCCATCAACTCATGTGACCAAACCAACCACCAGGAGTGGTAACCACCTCTTTTACTACGTAATCCTAGTCATCACCATCCATACCGGCTGTTATAACTACCCTAGGTCATACAACATTAAATAGGTTTATTTTTATGCTCAAGATTCACATTTTCGGTTAGAATCCTGAAGCTCTTGAGTTTAGAATCATTGTAAACTTAAATGATAATTTCTTACTATTCTCTCATAATTGTAAGAAATCAACGTAGCAAGAGATATTCATAGTGTACATAAGCAAGCTTAGCCAAACTACTCTACATTTTTGTGTCATTTACTTTAATTTGGTTAATTTTATTCCTTACTTTACATTTCAAACTTAATGTTAGCAAGTAACCTTTTTAACACAAACGAGTTAGTCTAATTTCAAGGTTGGCTAATTTTTTGCTCAATATTTTGGCACTAGAAGGAAGGCCTCACCTAAAAGATCTCATGTTTCTTCACTTTTTCTCCTCCACAAAAATCTGTTCTAGGTTGTCATAAATCAAGATGGTGCCAACGAAGGCATTAACTCTAATGACGACGAGACTAACAGTAATGTTGTCACTAGTATCGCTTGCCCTATCCCTGGGCTCAGCAATGACATGTAGCAAAGTGTTCTTCAAGGCTTGACCAATGTGGAAACTCTTACCCACGAAGTGAATGATCTGAGAACGAGGTTGGACAATTAAACAATAGTGAACTTCATTCCACCAACCCCTCCAATGGCTGAACTGACTCTTCTCCAACCTGCTCCCCTCACTTTTTGTGACTTCACGAACACTACTAAGGCCCGGGAAATGGCGGTACCTGAAAAATTGACCGGGATGTTCATGCTCATCACAGAAAGCATGCTATGCATGCGCGAAGTAATGTTATTTACAATACTTAGAAGTGGTCGTGCATGGAGAATCAAGAAACCATCATTTCCCTCCATTGGAACAACCATCCGCCTTCGAGCACCTTCGAGCTATCGACGAAGCTCAAGGCTGAAAGTTTAGCATCTTAGTAGCACCGCTCATACACTAATAGAGAGTATGGGGCCACTTTGACAGACTCTAGTCCCATAGGGTAAGGTTGGGCCTAAATTAAGAGTAGGGTAAGCCAAGCATTCATGGTCTCTCTTCGTGCATAAGGAGAGGAGGTCTCCTACACCAACTTACCATCATTATCGTCATTCTTCATTGAATCATTGTCTTCGGTCTCGCAGTCTACCAAGATGCCAGTTGAGCCAATGGTCGGTTATAGGCCAAACCGTTTTGCAACAAGCCGATGCCAACTTCCAAGGGAAATGAATCATCTTTGCTGGCAGCTTAATAGAATGCAAGCCTAGAATGTAAGGGCGGTGCTTTTTCTGATAAAGAGAATGGAGAACTAGTTTTTGAGGAAATCTTAAACCCTTATGTCCATAAGTAGTATGCTTTGCCACCTATTGACAAGTACAATAGGAATGCTGACCCATCAAATCACATTATCACATTTATCTCTGTTACCCATAGCGATCAGCTTTCTGACATAGGAAAGTGCCTACTATTCTCTAACCTCTCACAAGGTCGGCCTCCCGTTGGTTCCTATATCTATAACCATATAGCTATATGTGGACTTCAAGGTTATATTCTTTGCTTCCAAAATATTATGCTATGATGGCTAGTGAACTAGGTAACATCAAGCACGGGCCAACCAAGAATCTTTGGTTGTATGTGAACCGCTTCAATAATGAATCCACCGGGGCCGAGTTCTGACAAGAATAGCTTCGTTTTGGCCCTTTGTTTGAGGGTCGAGTACAAGTGAAGAATGTGGAAGGAACTCCCAAAGCAGCTGACTACGTCCTCAATTGATTTCTATCAATGGGTGAATGACATTATATGGATAAACGAAACTAACCATTCAAACAACAATGACAAGGCTCGATGCTTTAGCAAAGTCGACCCTCGTGAAAATACCGACCGATGAAGTTATGGCATGTAGTTAAATAACAAGAGGCGTGCAGAAGACGGCACCCAATAAGAGCCTGGGTGCGCTAATTATGATATTTTGATTCGAGATACAGAGTCCATATTCCTTACTACCAAGGATCAGGTACTTCTCCAAAGATCGCCCACTACTAGAGGTGGTAGAAGGGAGGAGCCTCAAAGGAAATGACAAACACTATGAGTTCCATCAAATCAACGGCCTCTCCGCCAATGAGCATCATATGTTAAAAGACTAGAGATAGAGGCTGATCCATGAAGCGAAGCTTATAGAGTATGATTCGACACCAGGTTGATCAAAGACATGCTCACACAACCAGTCGGCTACACCCCAGTAACTCAACAACAATGTGGTAGCCATAACCGAGATATTGACCATACATTAGGGCCCGCATATGGCTAGTGATGGATTTAGGGATATGCCTTAGAGGGAATTATGTAATTTGTTACATATGTCTAACTCGTTGACCAATCTTGTTCGATATAAAGGTGTTTTCTTTATATAATATACTTAATAGAATGTGGTTATATTAATTAATAAGTTTAATTAAAAGTATATTTAATACAAAACCCATAAATGGTGTATTTTGTGATAGTAATTATAAAGTGTTGTAAATGTGAGTAATTTATCACAATGAAACAAATATATCATTTTAAATATTCCTAGTCAAGAAGCATCGAGACTGGATATCGATGTATCCGTTAAGGCTAGAGTACGTAATGCTCTCCAAATGTTTGGCAATGTATTACTCATGAATGTTGGGCACATAAGGGTTACGTCCAAATGGTTATTAGATAACTATGGAACGACTCATTCGGTAATTTTCTATTGATTAATACAACTAAGGTCAAACAGAAAATATCGATGTGACTATTTTACACAGTTCTTTCGACTTGAGAATACCATGAACCTTCAATATGAAAGCTCAACTTTGATTATAGTCAAATCATGGCATAACGTCTATCGAGTGACTATAGTTGGGTCGAGTGAAAGTATTGGAAGTGAAACACTATTCAAGAGAGGATTCGTCTCCTCGATTAAATGAGGTTAGTATCACGGTCAACTTAAGTCAACCCAAAGTCAAAATCTATGGCCAGAGTAGTTCAGTTGATAATAATTGTTATTATTAAAATAAGGACTTTATGTTTGGATTATAGAGTTGAATGCAGATGATGTTGAAATTTTGATCATTACCAAATTCAGCAAGTCCAATGCGATATAGTTTTGACGAAGAGAATTGGTGTAAATAATTGTCAGTATTAGGTATCGCTTATAATAAGTAAAATTGAATTTTACCAAAAGAAGACGTGTAAGCATTAAATTCAGCCAAAATGTCACACCACCTGCTAAGCGACCTGTGGACGTTAATATTTGAACTGTTCAATATTAATTGTTGACTGAATTTACACCTTTGAGTCGCACAACCGTAATGATGAATTCTATGAAAACCATAAAGAAGTTGTAAATTAATTTAATTAACTAGTATTTGAGAAATATTATTATTATTTATTTTATTTGATTTTTGGGAGTTATTTGTAATTATTTGAATGTATATATAAATGTTATATATTCATGCACTGATATATGTTAACAATGTAAATAAATAAAAGATAATTACATGCGTTGATTTATGGAATCATATGTCATTTGATGACATGTAATTTTCAACCATACCATGTAAAGAAATGGGAGTGAAAAGAGGAAGTTAATCAAGAGAATTAATTAGGGAAGTTTTAATTAAAAAATGGGAAAGGTTTCCTTCTTTCATATAAAACATATTCTCTAATTCATTCTGTATGTACAATTGACTTTCTCATTTTTCATTCTTCATTTTGTAACTTTTTTGGTTCTCTCCTTCTTCTCTAATAGCTGAAAATAAAAGATCTTCCGAGGCTTCAATTATTCCTAAAATCAAATAAAAATAAAAATAATTACGAAAAGTGGTTTATTCGTTTTGACCCTAGCAACATCTGGAGGCTGATTTTGAATCTAGAAGATTTGATTCATCATTCAAGGTGTGATTTAGTGGCTACATCTAATGGTGAATTCATTGCTTCGAGTTGTGATTCAAGGCTTTGGAATTAAGATATGGTTTTTCTATTCTAATGATTTTGATATAATGCTTCAATGAATAAAATAAAATATCCTAATTTATATGCATATAATATTGTCTTATTTGATTTGAAAAATGTTTTATGTAATGTGAATTGTTTATTATATGAATTGATTGGAGTTTTATTTAACGAATAAGAACTAAAATTTGTATGTATAATTTTAGAATGTTTTAATCATATATCAATGTCTTAAACTTTCAAATCAGAGTGTAATTCTTTAGATTTGAAAGTTTGTATGCTCGTATAAATTGATTTCATTTTGATAAATCAAAACAATGATTTGTATATGATTAGTATAATGTTTTAATTGTAGATCTATGTTTTAAGCACCTAAATCAAAGTATATATTTTAGATTTGAAAGTTTGTATATTCTTATTATTTGCATCTGTAATGTAATAGAAACTTCTATATGATTAAATAATGTTTTGATGACAAATTGATTACAATCATTTTCTAAATTGTTTACCCTATTTGATATCTTAAATATCATTCTTTAAATATTTAAAGGATTGTTAATATATTGTTTTGTTTAGTATGTTTCACTTTTGTTTTATAAAAAGAAGGAAAGGAAATTTTTATTCATATAGGTTATGTCTCTTGATTTAATTGTACATATATGTATTTTGTTAATTATTTAAGTTTACATAAGTTCACAAACACATCTAATTTTTTTTAATGTAATATGGGAGTTTATTTTGAATTAATTAAGAGGTTTTGGTTTAATCTTTAAGTACACATAATTACCTTTATATGTATGTGTACATATAACATTTAATGTTCATATTTCAAATTGTATAATTTAATTTCTTTATTTTTAACAAACAATTTAAAATGAGAAAATAATATATGCATATCAATTATTTTTGACTGTTCTTATTCTTGTGTCATATGATTCATTAATTATTAATTGAATGCTACATATGTTAAGTTTTCCAAAGAGGAAAGATGAATCAATCATCTTTGTTATCTTTTATTTCTTTCCTCTTTGTCCCTTTTATGATTGCCTTTAAATTGATTCTGATTCTTTCATATATACCGAGTTATCAATTAGCCATACTTGCCTATGTTTAACTATTATGTCAAGCAATTGAGGAATGAATATATTTGATATATTCAAACCTATTTCATATCTTAGTACCGTTTATATATTCACACAAATGGATGTATTTGATACATCCACTATAACACCACAATGTTATACATTCATAATTCACACTAGAATATATTTAGGCAAACTTACATGTTATGCCTTGTATTAATTTCTAATTAATGGCATCTAATGTATCAATTAATTTAATTAAAAGAGAGAGAAATGGAAGGTTTCTCTCTCCATATAAAGCATAGTATTTCTTTAATCAATTTTATAACTTTTAGTCAAATAGATAGAAGTTCCTTCTCTAAATTACATAAGTTTTGGAGAAAGAAATGAATAATTTATTACTTTTAATTTACTCTTATGAGCAATCGCTCGATGTATTTGATACACTTTTTTTAAGTTTAAATTAACTAAAAACTTCTTTTAATCAATTTAAAATAAAATACGATTTTATTTAAAAACTTTATTAGATTGGATCTAATATATCTTTAGACTTCATAGGCCCAAAATATCCAAAAGTGGTACAGTTTTCAAAATTCACTCATTTCTTATACTGCGGGATGACCTAGTTTTTTCGGCTAGAAGCAGCCAAAGAGCACAATCTTTAAAGAGAGGTGGGACCAGCCAGCCATATCTATTCTTTTTAGAATTAAGCGTCCAAAGCACTCAGGTTGGAATCAGATCAATCCATCATGTTCACTTTCGAAGATAGGGAAGTCGTTTCTTACCCCCATCATGATCCTGTGGTATCATCACATAGCCAACTCTAATGTGCACCGAGCCTTCATGGATGGGAGCAGCTCAGTCAACAACATGTTCAAGCATGTCTTTGAGGCTCTCAATCTCCTTGCCTCCAGCCTCACCCCCTACGCATTACCCATTTATGGCTTTGGGGGTGTTGGCATTATCCTAATCAGTACTGCTTCTCTCTGACCGCATTCGACAAAGAGCCCTTAGTGCAAAGGTAAACTTTATGGTAGTTGATTCCTCATTTGCTTACAATCTCTTAATAGAACGACCGACAATTGTGGAACTTGATGCAAGCATCTCCTACAACCGACTTGTCATGAAATTCCCTATGCAAGGAAAGGTCAATGAAATCTAGGGCAATTAGTAGAAAGCTAGTACTGTTATTGGACTTTCCTCAAGCTAGCCAAAAAGGGTGTCTTCGTGCTTCAACAAGAATTGGAATCTATCATCGGTGAGTCACTCGAGAGAACCTTCGAGCCGGTTATGCTTGGATTTGTGTAGAGACCTCAACTCTGAAATCGAGGAATCAACATCAGTAACTCCCCATGTGGACAATGACCTATCTGATTAGGTCGAACCAATCGACACTATGTCACCCAAGAGAGTGTTCGAGCCAAACGACACTCATGTCAGGATTATCCTTGCTATTGAAGATATAACTACCAACGGTGTGTCATCCAGGAGTAACCTCGAGCCCATCAGTGCTCCGGTTCATATCGGGACCATACAAAGTAGTGAAACTACATCAACTGGTCATGTGTCACTTGTGAGTACCCTTATGCTTAGCAGTTCTCTAGGTCATGCCAGGACTGCTTACTACAATGAAGACCAGGATGGCAAGGATCCCATTAACTTGGTCACTCCCTAATGAACAAAACAACTCATATCAGCATGGAATGAGCAAGTCACACCCCGATGGCAAGCGGGAACACCTAACATAACAACTCTCACCCTCTCAACATCAAAAGACTCATTTGTGAGAGCCGAGGGCAACTCAACCCCTCGACTCGACCATAACTGTTTGCCCTGGCCGAGGATGTCATAGAGGCATGATTTATGTGCTGGACCAATGCGACTTAAAAACCAACTCATATCTTAATGATGACTCGCTCGACCTCCACATGGAGATTCAAACATTAAAGGCGTGTCGGCTACTCCATTGAAGCTGATATCAATAGACTATATCGAACCAAGCAAAGGTATTTAATTCAGCACAAAACTCAGCCCGGAAGTTAGAGATGAGCTGGTCAAATTCTTGTAGTAAAACAAGGACATCTTTGCATGGGGCATGCCGATATAAATGGCATTGACCCCAGGATAATTTGCCATGCACTAAACATTGATCCTAAGGCCAACCCCATCCATTAAAAGAATCATCCACTCAAACTAGAGAGGTACTGAACTCTGAAAGGAAAGATAAAGAAGCTGTTAACCAATGGCTTCGTCCGGAAGGCAGAGTATTCGGTCTTGGTAGCTAACCCATTGCTGATTAAAAAACCAAATGGGTCTCGGAGAACTTGCATTTACTTCTTCGACCTCAATAAGGCTTGCCCCAAGGATGGCTTTACATTTCCTTGCATCAATCAACTAGTGGATGCGACCAATGGACATTTAGCTCCTCACCTTCATGGATGCTTATTCTAGGCAGAGTTAGGTCTCTATACATAAGGCCCGACCAAGAGCACACTTCCTTTATCAAAAATATTGACCCATATTACTTTCATACCATGTAATTTGGGCTATTAATTTCGGGCGATACCTATCAAAGGCTCGTCAATCGCATGTTCTCAGAACAAATCGGCTAGTCTATGGAGGTGTATATGGGTCTACGAATGTCATCAGGCATTTATAGATACTGGCCGAGATTTTTAGCATACTACGCCAAAGCAACATGAAGCTGAACCCAAAGAAATTCTCTTATGTCTTCTGGTCTGGTAAATTCCTTAGGTATGTAGTGAGCGCCAAGGGTATCAAAGCTAGTATGGATAAAATCCAAGCAATCAAGGATATGTAAGTCCCCAGGATCGCAAAACAAGTGTAGAGCTTGAACAAATGGTTGCAACATTGAGTCATTCGTGTCCAAGGCAATCGACCAGTGTCTCCTTTTCTTTGACCTCATCAAGATGGGAATGTTGTTTACTTGCATTACAATAAAAAGACCCTATTACAACTATAATTTTACAACCGTCACAAAATGTCAGTTGTAATAAAGACTTTTTACAACGTTTTTTTATGAAAATTATTATAAACTCATTTTCAATAACTCTTCTTTTGCCAGTTATAACAGATGCCTATTACAACCTTTTAGTTTTGTTAGTTGTAATAGATGTCTATTTTCAGTAACTCTTTTTTGTTGCCAGTTGTAATAGAGGCCTATTAATTAACCTTTTTTCTGCAAGTTGAAATTGATAAGTATTATAACTTTTTTTGCCGGTTACAATAGATGCCTATTTTCAACAACTCTTTTTTGTTGCCAGTTTTAATAGAGATATATTGCAACCTTTCTTTTGCCAATTGTAATAGATGCTTATTTTCAACAATTTTTTTTATTACCAATTGTAATAGATACATATTTTTAATTTGTTGCCAGTTGCAATAAAGGCATATTACAACCTTTTTAGTTTGATCATTATAATGATTAGTAATTAATTAATAATTACAATTAAATAATAATTAAATAGTAAATAACTAAATAATAATAATTAAAATTTAAAAATTAGTAATTACTAATAATATTTAATAATTAATAATTAAATGAATAATTAATAATTAAATAAATAATAAATTAATAATTAATAATGAATATGTAGTAAATAAATAATAACTCTTTAATAAATTAATAATAATTAATAAATATATAAATAATAATTTGTTAGTAATTAATATTTGATAATTATTAATTTATAAATATTAATTTCTATTAAATAATAGTAAATAATAATTAAATAATACTCAGATAAATATTAAATGTTAATTATTTATAATATTTTGAAATAATAATTAATTTTAAAAATTTAATAATCATTTATTAATAACCGGTAATTAAGAATCAATAATCAATAATTAATAACTAATAATTAAAAATTTGTAAGTAATAATTATTAAGTTGTAATTAATAATTAAGAAGTAATATTTAATATTTTAATAAAAATTTCAAGAAATCCATATAACATTTTAATATAAATATTCAAAAAATAAGAAAAATCTTAAAATTAACAAACTTAAAATCATAAAATAAAAGTAACCACCCTTGGTGGAAGTGCGGGGGCAATGCTCCTACGAATGGCGGTCGACCTTGTACATTAGAACAAAAAATTCATATTTAAAAAATTAAAACAATAATCATAATAAAAAAATTATGATCGACGTAATGTAGTTATGTCGGACGTATCGTTTACGTCCTGCCAAAACTCTCCAATTTGAAGTGGTAAAACTCTTTTCTCCATCGGCTAACGTAATTTTGTATGTTAGAAATAAATCTTTTATGTTGGATATGTTTTTCTATTCCCGCTAGAGGTCAGTCCATTCGCTTGTTCATTAACAAAATGTGGTGTCCCTGAAGGACTTTTATCTTTAAAAATTTCAAACGAATTTGTGTTTATAAAATATGGGCGAGCAAATGCAAAAGTTGCTTAAAATTTGAGCGAGCATGTGCGAATGTTAAGTAAAATTTGGATCCAAATAATTCATGTCATATACACTACTAAAAAATAAATATTCTCTTGCTGGGCGACAAAGCTAAAATTCATAAAAATTGAACTTATCTCCTAAATGATTGTTGCCACCACGCCTGTGAGGCGGTGGTGTTTGCCAAGTTGCCAGTGAAGTTTTGGATACGCCATCGCTTGCTGGATCCTTGCTGTAAGACCGTGCAGCTACCTGAAGTTGAGATCCACTGCTTCCGTCGATTAAACATTACGTTGCTACCAATGTTCTCGTCTCACGTCGCCGATGATCGAATTGCCATCGTTAGGAAAGGCAAAGGCTGATGACTGGATTTGAAGTACCATGCCAAGATCGAAGTCACAAAAATATGCCTGGATCTGAAGCTTGTTCCTTTTTGGTGATGTGTCTCCGCTACCTAAAACGTGCCTATGAATGTAGTAAGTAGATGCTTTGAACAAGTATTATCATCATATTCTGTTGGGGATAACAAGGAATTGAATCACTTTACCTAGTTTAGCATCTAAGTTGTCGAATTTGTTGCCTCTCATGGATGCTTGAAATTCACGGATCCTTATACATCTAGTTGGGGAGGTTTTAATTAGTTTTGTGCCTTGTGCCAAATTTAGTTATTAAAATGAACATCTTAATAAGAATTTGGTTCCTCAAAAACTTTTTATTGGTTTATGATTGTTGTTTTCTCATTTTGACAAAGGGGTTTATTCGACTGCATTATTTCAAGGGTAAAATTAACCGAGGTTAGTTCATATAATGTACATACATAGTGTAAGAGTGGACTTAACTGTTATGTATGAAAATCTTTCTATAGATCTAAGCTAGTTTCCTATAATTGTTGTGGAATTTGATTCACTAATCAACATAGTAATTTTTGATAGAGACAGTTACCGTGTTACAATAAATTTTATTATATTTGATATACACTTAATTCCAGTTTCCTTTTTGATTCAGAATTTTTTGTATATACCAATATTATTATATGTGTGACATTTCTTATTTTATGTATTGGTTGTGTATTGTAGGACATTTAATTTCAAGGGCAGGAATTGCATAAATGTCCAGCTCCACTTGAGTATCACAGAATCAGATGTAAGGTGTCGAATTTTTTGGAATTCTTTGGTACTAGGAATGCTTTACCGTGTTAGATGACTTGGATGATGATGGAGCACTGCCTAGTAGGAAGGCACATTGAGTTTCTCAAATCTGAATTGGGTAGGAAGAGTGGGTTGTAAGTATGGTGGTGCAATCTTCTTTTTGATGTACATATATGGTACTATTTTTTTACGTTGGCTGATACTTTGTTTTGATTTTATTATTAGAATGAAAAATGTTGGTTTAATTTAGGATTGTCATTCTTCTTAATATTTGTTATCAGCATGTACTTTGTTATGAGTATGCTATCTCATCTTTGCTACTTTTGCACTTGCACATATTAACGCACTCGACATTATGTTTCTGTTGCCAGTAGATGATAACTAAAACTAAAATGCTAGATTTAAAAGAAAATAATTTGTAAATAAATCTACTAAAACTGTTATTAGCACTTGCAATAAATTAGTAGTTGCAATAGGCTTTACTACAACTGCTAAAAGCAGTTGCGATAGATTTTACGACAACTACTAAAAATAGCTGTTATTTACAACTATTAGCGATAGTTGTAAAAGTCTTCAACTCTATTACAACTACGGATATAACGACTGGTGGACGCCCATTGTAATAGACTTATTACAACTGTTTTTGGTAGTTGCGAAAGGGTATTTTTGTTGTAGTGTTGGAAAGACGAATGAACTAAGGCATTTGAGGAGCTGAAGCAGCATTTTGTTACTCCTTCGGTACTATCCATGCATTTTGACAGGGAGAACTTACACCTACGTATGGCAGTGACTCAGCTTGCAATCAAGGCTGCCTTGATTAAAGAGGATGGGAAGATCCAACTGTTGATTCACTATGTCAACAAGAGGTTATCAGGCCTAGAAACAAGATACATAAGGTTGGAAAAGCTTTCTTTCTGCTTACTCATGGTAGCCTAGAAACTTCAACCATATTTTCAACCTCATCCCATCAAGGTTCTTAGCCGAACCGACGTAGTGGGCTGACTACGAAAGTGGTCTGTCGAACATAGGCGACATCGCGTCTCATTCCCACCTGACACTTTTATCAAGGGACAACCACCGTAGATTTTATTGTCTAGTGCTCAAACCCAGAAAATGGCGTAGAAGAGACCATCATAGCTAGTTTAGTGCTTATATATGGATAAGGTGTCAAATAAGAAGGGGCAGAGGTTAGCATGGTCCTTGTCACTCTCGAAGGAAGAGAAATTTGTATTACATACAACTTCACTTTCGTGGAGACCAATAATGACGTCGAGTACGAAACTGTCATAGGATAGCAAAGGAGTTACACATGGATTCTATCCATATATTCGATGACTCATCACTGTTCGTCAATCAAACCGGAAAGCGCTTCCAAGATAAGGGCAAGATACTGAACTTATACATTGGAGAGGCCAAGAAGATAATTGATACATTCACTAAGTTCAAGCTAGAGAAGATATCTAGGGAGTAGAATGCCAAGGTTGACTAGCTAGTCATGGCAGCAAGCAATCTAGAATAAACGCCCTTAGAGATTCCAGGTACCCCTTGTTATGAGTTAAGGGAAATAATGATGACAGGCTATCCATAGACAACTGATAGCACCCCTGATCAAGCACTTAATAAGTGAAGAACTTACTGCCAACCGTAATGAAACCATGAAGATGCACTACTAGGATCCCCATTACATGATCCTAGAAGGGAAGCTCAACAAACAAAGGTACTCCACACCACTTCTGTGGTGCATGTCTAAAGATGAAGCCGATCCGATCCGATCTTGAAAGATTTGCATGAAAGGTTTTATGGGGATCATGCCTTGGGGGTAAAGCTTAGAAAAGAAGGCCACCCGACAAGGCTACTATTGGCCTATTATGATTAAAGGTTCAATGGGCTACATTAAGAAGTGTGACCAGTGTCGATAGTACGACAAAATCCCAAGAGCCTCCTATACCCTGCTTACCCTTATGACTTCCTCATGGTCATTCGTACATAGGGAATTGACTTGATCGGGAAGCTGCCAAATATCAGGTGAGGGTATGTTCATGCTATAGTCACCATCGACTACTTTACTAAATGGGCCGAACCACTGAATAGGGTCATTCGCCCCCATGATACCAAACTTCGTCATAAAAAACATTGTCTGCTAATTCGACCTGCCAAAGAAGATTATCGCTGATAACAACACTCAGTTCAAGAGTTGCTTCTTTCAAGGATTCTACACAAGAAACGAGTACTAGAAGTGCTTCTCTTTAATTTCCCATCCTTAAGCAAACAGATAGGTAGAGGCCATCAGTAAGACCATCAAATCAACACTCAAGAAGCGCCTCGTAAAAGATAAGGGAAGCTAACTTAAGGAACTACTGCTCGTCCTTTTGTCCAACCGCATGTCCATAACCACACTTCAACTGGCCATACTTCTTTCTCGTTTTCCCATGGGTACAAAGCTATGCTACCCATTGAAGTAGATGTCGCGTCATTCCTGCATCTTATCTACAATCCTGAGCAAATCGATAAGTTACTCAAGCTTGGGCTTGGTACCATAGAAGTGCGAAGAGCTAAACCCGAACTTTGCACTGAAGCCTATAAGAGGAAGATAGCCAGGTACTACAAATCCAAGGTGAAACTCCGCAATTCATTGTCGGGAATCTAGTTCCGTGGAGGGTTTTCATGCCTTGCCGATCGATAATTCAACAAGGATGAATTACCATGTATTCATTTCCTTGTTCGGGGATTGCCACTATTACAAGCTATCCAGTGAAGGGTGAGTTATTATGTTCTTACTTCCTTGCTTAGGGATTGTCATCCTCTACCACCAAGGAATGCACGAGCCACACTCCCCTCTGTGCTGGCCGGCTTTTCGATGAGGGTAAATTTCAATGCATTTACTTCCTTGTTTGGGGACTACAAGACCGCCTCATGAGTTTGGATGAATTGTCTCTCCCCATTGAATGGGGATGCATTGATGATTTGATGGTGTGACTGTAATGGTCTCGATTCCATCACACGTGATGATTCCCATCCCTTGTGCGGGATAGGCACTATTGTCGAGACTAGTACAATTACCCTAAGTGACACCGAAGATCAACATCCATGGTGCATACACATAAAAATAAGCCTAGCTCAATATCAACTGGCCAGATGTCTCCCGGGAGAACACTTGAGCTTGTTAGTGCTCCGATTCAAACTGGTATCACCCGCCACTCAATCAGTCGGTTGCATGTCACCTAGTGGAACCCTTAAGCCACTCACGCTCTGGTTCATGACTGGACCGCCAACTGCTCATCTTGCCGCTTATCGCCCTAAAGAACCCTTGATGTAGTCAACGCTTAAGTTCATGTTGGGACCACCTAACAAAAAATAAGATAGAGAGGCCCGACGGTCATATGCCCACCTCGACGTTTGACATCGATCGGTTTGCATGAACAATGCTGGCATCCTAGTCCATTTGTCGGGTCGGCCTATCAACTAAGATGAGTATACGTAGCCAATTCAATATGTGATTTACATGGATGGGTCGCAATCATTGCCCATCCATTACCATACATTACTACTCTATCCATCTTATGAAAATGTTTATGTGGATACACAAGGACTGCCCGACTACTCACAGTATACTACTCTGTAAACTATGCACAAACAAATAAGAACAGATAAAGAAGAAAGAACTCAATAGTTCGTATAACAAAATATTTTTCGTCCAATCCGAAAATGTTATAAAAAATCCAGCCTCACTAGATGACAAAAAGAAGATGGAAAATATTTACAAAACTAGTTCGCCGAGTGGCCGAGTTAGGGAGTCAATCTGCTCTTGAGTCAAAATGGCTGGCACGACCATCTCGGCTGCCTCTATCTCGACAACTTCCTCATCCCGGGTTGCTGTAAAGGCCTTATCATTGAAAATGCTTACTAAGATCGGCAGGTGGTAGATCTCCCTAAATAGATCCTTAACAATGATCCTTAATGGTTCTTCCATCTCTCTCCTCTGCTATCCTAGTGGCCTCCATATATATGGTCAATCGAGTGAATGGAATCTATCTAGCTTAGAGTACCTTAGTCCAAATAATTACAGACCTAGAAACTAATAAAGTGAACCATTATTACAAATAAAAAAAGTAGCAAAAAAAGATATGGAGTGAACTTTTGGGGTTACAATCCCGATTTACCATGTTAAAAAACACAATTAAATTGTGGAGCCCACAAACATTAAGCAATATGCCGAAGACTTATGTGATTCTCCATAATTTGATTAACAAAGAGGAATGGGGTGAATTTCCATCATATTTGGGATGTGATCCATACTATACAGAAATAGTCGTAGATGAGTGGGAAAATGCTACTATTGAGGTCTTTTTGAGTCATATATGCAGAATTAGATCCAAGATAATTCATGTAAAACTTCAAGATGTTCTTGTTGAGCATTTATGGAATTTCAAGGGAAACTGGTAAAATGACTAGTAGTATTTACTGTATTTATTTACCGTATGTTATGCATGTAGTAGCTTGGTATATTTTGTATTCCACGTATGTACCGTAAGCTTTAGCTATTGATAATGTACTATGTTATCCACGTTTAACTAAGTTATGCATTGAAATATTTCTACGAAGCGTTACAATATTCAATAAATATAATGTACATGCTTCATTCATCAAATTATTGATCAAGGTGAACTACTAATCATGCGAATTTGTAGCGTCACATGCGATCTGATTTTAGAATAGTATCAAGTCCCGTCCTCTTCTAACATAATGTACACTATAAAACTATTACCTAGTGTTGCTAATAGCACGGTGCACTTCCCATTAGCTTTTAACATAGTATCATGTCCCATCTACTTTTTATGTCTTGTTTATCTTATAACCTTGTTTGTGTATTATATTTACATATAGTAGGTATTATTATAAATTCTACCTCTTCATCTTCATTTTCCAAAACAATTCCATATTTTAAATTATAAAGCTATTCTACTATCAGACGCACATTTCTCTTCTTTCACCGTTCAACTTAGAAAGTTCCCTTGAGTGCCACTGACCTTCGAATCCATTATTGTTGAAACTGACATTCGATTTCGCATTGACATGCAAGAAAGACATTATAAAGATTTAAGAGTGGATGAAAAAGAATTAGAAGAACCAAGAAGACAAAAAATAAAACAAAAACGTCAGGAAGAAAGATGAAGATGCTCATAAACACATGATTTGAGGCGACATAAACGACGAATCCAACAGCAAGCAATAGAAAACGAAGTGGATTCACCTTCAATTATTAGTAGATGCCGACGGGTAGCTACGTATTAATAGAACTGGGCCAACCAACAACGAGTTAGATGGTAAATTTCAAAATTTCCCTTTCGGATCTTCATTGGGCTTATGTAGTCTAAATTCATTTAAACTTTTCTAAATTTTCTTTCAAATATAATTATAATTATATAAAATTAGTTTGACTTTAATTTTAAGTTGATTGTGTTATTATTTTTAATTATTCAATGGTGAATCAAACAGGCTCATTTGTGAATGTATAAGTGTTACATATAGAATATGTGCATAGTAAATGTGATCGTTTTAGATGTTGAGATTTATACCACAATGATTATATATCCCTCTATATATGCCTTTGTACACACACACACACGTATTTACATACATATATTTATATGTTTATAAATTAAATTAATATTTTGAAATAAAGCAACACAAAATTGTACTTAACTAATGTGCAATTCAAAACCATACTTTTAAAACCAAATAGCTTGTCGTAAGTCCAAATTTTAAATTAAGAAACAAATCAAGGGAAATTTAAAGTTTCCTTTTTTTCCCTTTTTCATATCGGGAGCAGCATAAAAAATTTAACTTCAATTAATTTACATGTAAAAAATACTCAAAATATTTCAAATTTTTTATAAAACATGTTCCAATATATAGCTTTGTAATATATAATATCATCCATTAATATAACAATTCCAAAATTTTATTCAAACAATGTTTCTGAATCAAAAGGATTAAACGAATTAGGCATATATGAATTCATGACAACCAGATCTAGATCTAAATTATTTGTATACATAATGATCAAATAAAAGAGAAAATATGGTTGATATTAATATCACATGGGTAACAGATAAATGGGAAATCAAATTCAACATTATGACAAAATAAATGATTCAAAAGTAAAATTTTGATAATCATACATAACCCAAAAAATATACGGAGAAGAAACAGAAGATGTGGAGAATTACAGGCATGTGAACATACTAATTTACATATAAATAAAGAGAAATTACCTTTCAAATGATGTAACGATCCCAGATTTTTTCTGTGTTTGAATTTATAATTAATTTAATTTTTGAATAAAATTGTGAAATATAATGGTAAATTACTTTGAATTTCTTAAAATTCGTATAAAAAGATATGTTTTAAATCAGTTGAATTTAAAGTTTAAGTAAATGGTTTAAATTGAATGATTTAAGTAGGAATTAATTTATGAAATAATAATAAGTACAATTAATAAGTAAATTAAGTATTTGATAGTTAAGTTTGAAGAAAAATAAAAGAGAGATAATTAGCATATATATTAGAATAGAACTAAATACCTAAGTTAAAATTTATAACAATGACTAAAATGACTCTATATCTATATACATAAGTATATAAATAACAAAGCAATGGAGTGTTGCCTGTAAAGTAAATATGAAACATACATATGGAAGTATTGCAAAACAAAAAGAAGAAGATGTATATTCAAGTATGAAACAAAAGAAGAATTGTAAATATATTCAATGGCTTGCAAAAGAAGGAACAATATAAAAAAGTAGGTACACATGAAAATAAAAACTTGAGAAAACAAACAAAATAAATTAATGTAGCACACCACATAGATCTTTAACAACCGAAATAAAGGGAAAAAATAAGTATATTATACAAAGTAACAAATGCAACATACCTCAGGCATTAAATGCTAGCATAACATATTTTCTATCAGCCGAAACAAGAAGTAAAGTAAAGATCATTTTAAACTTAAACAATCAAACAATTATTCATCTTAAACCACCAAACATAAAACAGAGAAGATAATAAAAATGCATTCTTATTACAAAGTGTAATTCAAGAAGGGAAAAAAAAGAGATAAGTTAGTACACATGAGGATAGCAATAGTGCAGCAGCCTCCCACTAACAAAAAAAGAACATTGACAAAGTAAAATATATATGTACAAACAAATAATAAGATAAGTATAGAAATATAGGGTACATATGCATTAAATACCATACCTCTAGCATACAAAAGTAGGAGTACCATAGCCTACAAAACTTAGAAAATCTCTGATGAAAGATTTATAAACAATTTCTGGTACAAAAATAAAATCAACAGCCAGGATCTTGTTTGATAAAACAAAGAAAAGAAAAATGACCCTCTTATACAAAACAATATAGTAACCTGTAACTTGTTTCCTATATATCAATATCAACCTTCCTCATCTTAGTTTCGATAATCAAAAGCTAAGAAAAGAAAAAAAAATGTTTCAAACCTGGAAGCTTCAAACAATTCAAAGCAGAATAAATCAATTCTAATCTGGAAGTTCAACTTCAAAAGCAACTCAAACAAACCTGAAGCCTTAGAGATCCAATACTTCAAACTAAAACAAAAACAAAACATACAACTTCATTGAAAACAAGAGATTCAAGAGGGAGGGCTTCAGGTTGCAAACTCACTGCTTATCTCAACATAAAAGAACTCTGTCCATTTCAAAAAGAATCAGGTGAGTAACTTCACCTTTAAATCTCTAAGTATAATTTTGGTTCATATCATTGTTGTGTTCCATCTTGTAATGTGAAGTATATTTGGATATTTATATTGTAGAACTGCTGAAGTATGATGAATACATGTTTGCATAACCTGTAGAAGACCTCTGTTTAAAAAGAAAAAAAAAATCCAAATCAGGTTATCATTCAAAAACAAAAATCATTTCCTCCTGATCCAAGAAGAATCTGGATTCATAATTTAAGCAAAACTTGATTGTTTTACCTTAAGCTTTAATTTAAAATTATATTTAAGTTAAAACAACTAGTTAATGTTTCTGGAAAACCAAGATACTGAGTAAAAAACATAAATTTGTCAAAAATTCAGATTTCTTAATTTACAAGTTCAGTTTGTAACTTGAATTCGCATCCTATAACATGATTTTTAAAGTGAAAATCACAATTTTTAGATCAAAGACAAAAGAGCAATTTGGGTTTGTATGAATTTCATAGTTTTAGTGATCCACGGGGATTCACTGATTTGTAGAGGATGAAGTTTTGGTTGGTGACAGAGGGACGTGCGGGGATTGGAAAAAAAATGTTGACGAGGTACCGTCGGTCGTGGTGGAGGCGGCAAGCATATGAAGTACAGAACCCTAGTTTAACTAGGCTAGGTTAAATCGATCACTGCGGCTTATGGGATTGATCGAGTGCGATGAGGTTTGGGGAGATGGTGGAGGGGGTGACGTCGAATAGATGGCCGAAGTTTCGAGTCTTCTAGTGATCGTGGTGGTGAGAACGACGTCGTGACAGGTTTTGGGTTTTGGTGATATTTCTTTTGTTCCAGGTTTCATTTTTTAAGCTCAAACTCAAAATTTCGAATGCGAGGTGATGGCGAAGTTCGAGTGGTTGGAGGATGGTTTGAAGGTGATCGTCGACTTGCTCGGCGACGAGGCGGCGGCTGGAAGCAAGCGACGGTGATGCACACGTGCACGAGCACGTTGTGTTTGGATCTGGGCGTTTTATTATAAGTTGGAGCTGGTGTTTTCGTGTGTGTGTCGGGAAGAAGCTCGAAGCGATTAAGTGTGTGACTCGAAGCGAGATTTCAATGCGAAGTAAAAACACTTGGAAAATTTTTGGATTGATATTTTGGGGTACTTGGGTGAGAATTTGGGAAAACTCGAAGCAGAGCTCGAGCTTGTAAGGGTTTAGCTCGGGGAAATCATGATGGGGCTCGGGTATAAGGTGTGGTACAGATTTCAATACCTGTTTCTGTTTAAACTGCAAAAATGTTCAAATATATTCTACAAAATGTTTTGGAAATAAATGATTGAGTTTAAACTCTTTTGAATTTCTTTCAGATGATTAATATTACTTTAACATGAAATCTTAAAAGTAAATTTAAAATGAATGTTTTCAAACTTAAGAAAGTAATAAATAAAATCATTAATAAGAATAAATTATCTTTATAGTTAATGAAACATATTTATTTGTAATTCATAAATTATTAAGTTAATTTGAATGATTAATTATGAAATTGGTTTAAAGGTTAATTTAATTAATATGGTAATTAAAGAATAATTTATTTGATTTTAAATTTATAAGTTAGATTAATTTATAATCAGGGATGATTAATAATAATTAATCTAAGATAATTTCTTAAGAAGGTAATTAAGGAAATGTTATTAGTTAATGAAGATAAATTAACTAGAGATTATTAAGTAATTAAATTAATGTGATTAATTTTGATAATTCATTAGATTAATTAATTTAGATAATCAATTATAAATTGTTTTAGATGTAATTACTTAATAAGAGTAATTAAGGACTAATCACTTATTGTAATTAATTTTGAATATTTTGATTTATTAAAGTTAATTAATTATGTAATTGGGTTAAAAGGTTGATTTAATTAATATGATTAATTAAGAATAATTTAATTAATTAAAGTGTTTGATATATTAATTTATATCAAATGATTGGAATTAATTAATCAGGATTGGATAATAAATTCATAAGTAATTGAATTTATTTACTTGGAAATAAATTGAATTGTTTCGGATTAAACGATTAATTGATCCTGCTTATGAATGATTATTAAATGCTTGACCTTACTTATGAATGATTGTTTTGTATGAAATGTCTTGATTGATTGTCCTATCTGATCTGTGATATTTGGATCTGTGAATTGTGCTATGTATAATTTTATTCATTTATTGATGATACATCTGTATATTATCTGTGAATCTGTGAATGAGCGTTAAACGTTATAGTTATATCGCTTATCAACTATATTGTTGTATTTGAATCTATGATGATTGAATGATGTTGCACTATTGTGTTAAACCCTGAACCACACCATACACACACCAATATGGATTTCACGAAGAAGTCGGTTAGGTCACAGATTCTTAAAAGTCGAATATTTAAATTCGAATGTTTTGGAAATGGATTGAGATTAAAGTGAAAAGCTTTTGGAAATAGAATTTCAAAGATGAAATTTATTTTGAATAACTTGATTGAGTTTTGAAATTTAAATATTTTGATTTAAATTTGAATTCAATAATTGAAATTGAATTCTATGATTTGGAAACTAGGATATAAAGAAAAGTTATTCAACTTATAAATGAGTTATATGGGTTTTTAAACCATTTTAAATGCATTGATTTGGGAATTTGAATTTAAATTCAAGGGCTTTAACTCGTGTAAATAAAAATTGGATCTTTCTGAAATGAAACTATTCGTTTTCAAATAATAAAAGCTTTCATATAAGAAGTGAACTTCCAAACTATGTTAAAAAGGGATTTCAAGTTTAAATGGAAAATGATTTTCCAAGTTATGGAAACGATTTGAAAGCTATAAGTTAAATCTTTAATTTAAAGATTGTAAACGAGTTAATCCAAATGAAATGGAAGTTTTTTTGAAATCCGTAAATGGAATTTTGTGAAATAAATCTTTTGGTTTAAAGATTTAAAATGGTAATTGGTTTGAACCATTTGAAAGAAAGTTATGAATTATTAAGTTGTGACTTAATTGAAATCCCATATCCATATGTTTTAAATGTTGCGCTCACTATTCGGGTTAGCCGGGAAAAGACCTTTGGGTCGTATAACCCATTCCGAATATGTGATTCGACGTTATGGATAGCATTTGAAGACCGGTGGTGAAGACCGGGTATTTGCGAGAACGATAGGATGACCTATCGATTGTCTCTGCACCGAGTAGCTACGGTATAGAGATTCCCTAAGTGATGGGAAGTTCAATCGGGATTGTGAATACCCGGATTGCAAGGACTTCTTTGGAAGTGCCTTCGGTTCTGTTCTAAATCCAAAAAAGACTTGTATGGATTGTATGTCTGACATTACATTTTGAGATATAAAGCAGATTTCTTTCAAATACATTTCTGTTGGTGGCGGAGAATTTATTCTCTTAGCTTAACACCCCTAGAAGTTATGTAGTTGAAGGTTATCAGCGATATATTCCCAACTTGGTAATGTGGCATGCTTAGTGCTGTTGATCAAAGCGTGGCTTCTGTAAAAAGCGTAGCATTGTGGACGAGACTTCGTCGAGCCTCACAACCTGGTAATGGTCGAAACAGGAATATCATGGCAGCAAGGTTTCGGGGATCGCGTCCCTAGGGTATGACCATTCCTTCTGGAAAGGGGTAGTATCATGGTATGGAGCCCAGATACTTACTCATGTGGATGCACTATATCTATTACTGTGTGGTGTTGTTGGAATCGAGGCCTCGTATAAAGGTCCAAAAGGACCGGGGGTGGTATATATGAGGTTTCTTACTCCCTGGGAAAGGGGTAGCCGGCCTTGTTTGGCAGAAATCCATTTAGTATGCTCGGGGACGTCTTTCCAGAGGCGTTCCATTTCGGTTTGGGAAGTTCCTTTGCCCGATCATTTGTTGGAAATCCATTCTTTAAATACGTACCTTGTACGGTTTTAGTTGTAGAACCTATCATTCACTTATGGTGGCGCCCCACTCTTTGGATGGTAGCTATAGTAGGCATAGTTCGAAATGTCTATGTTGGCTAAGATTTATATTCTATTTTCGAAATTTTTTCTGCACTTTGCACTTATAGTAATAATATCAAAGGAATTCGCGTATCAAGCATATTTGACTATCATGAGGAGAAATCTTCTCCGATTCTGTGTTTGCATTGTGTGTGTGTGCGGGAGGCCTTTTGGTAGTCTCATTTTCTAAAAGCATTGCGAATCTAATTTAAAATTCTCTTGCTGTTTGTTTTTAAAAGATAAACTGTTTTGTTACTCACACCAGTCCGATGACTGATCCGGAGTTTATTGTTTCTTTCCTAAACTCTGGGTGCTCAAAACTTTCCTACACGAGCAGTCTAGAGTTGGGTTTTTCAAATAGTCAGATTTAGTGGATTATCTGGAGCTAGTTCAGTCTTTGGACACGGACTGCACTTGCTTATCTTTGTGCATCGTTATTGGGAGTTCTAGCTATTGCTGGATTGGTTCTTGGAGATGGAGTTGCCGTTTTGGAGTTCTTGTTTGAAGACTATCTTAGAGTTATTTGTTCCGCTGCTGATGTTAACTGTTTCTTTTCTGCTGCTATTTTATTGTATCATATCTCTGATGTATATTGATATCTATTGTATCAGATATTGTATCAATGCTTTATATCAATGTATTATTCTTTTTCTTCCGCTATGTTGTTTATTTAATTGTGTTATAAGCTCCGGCGACTCAGATTTGAACGATCGAATTTGCGACATTCGAGTACGATGTAAAGTATGGATGTCGATTTTCGAACGCGAAAAATTCGTCTCGTTACATTTGGTATCCTAGCTAAGGTGAAACTTTAGCTCAGGAGTATAACACGATAAGTAATTCATTAGAGATAGGGTGAAGTATGCCTTAGAATGAGTAATCCCTAAGATATCCGTTTAAATGCCTCAGTAAATTCTCTTACTATTCACTGATAGTAAGTATGAGTGCAAAAAGAGAACGAGATAGGGGATAAGGGGAATACGACTATAAATAGTCAACACCCTGCAACAGTGGAAATAATCTTCTCTATCTATTTCCTTTGATTCGTTTTCAAATTCTTTTGATTGCTTCGTAACAGCTCCAGAAAGAAGTTTCAGTATGATGGTGGCCCACGAATCATTGTAGAAGATCCTTACTTCGTATTTCACTGGTTTCTTATCAGTTTTTGATTTAAACCTTAATGAATATTAATTGGAAATTTGGAATTGAAAATTACTAAATTTGGAAATTTAAATTTGAGTTAAATTGATTAATAGAATATGAAGGATAATTTGAATTATATCGATAAAACGATTTTGTTAAAACCGAATTTGAAATTCTATTGTAATTTATTGTGAATATCGAAGTCCGAAGAGGGGCAGATTGGTATATACTTTGGAATATTCCGATTTGAGTCTGGAATACATATCTTGTGCTTGAGAAATTGTAGAGATTGAGTTTATCTATTTTTTGGGTCTCGATATATTCTACGGACAGTTAGTTATCCTTCGGACTAACCAGTGCCTTGCATATTTCGTAGATTTGATGACCCAAGTATCTTGTGTAGTATTGTATGAGTTTGTTCTTATATTGTCGACATTCTGATTTGGTAAGCCAAATGTAGAATAAATATATCTAGTTGATCTCGAAAGATATTTCTCTTTCATCTATCTTCGTTATCTCTCTCTGGCGAATTTCGAGGACGAAATTCCATTTAAGGGGGGAAGTCTGTAACGATCCCAGATTTTTTCTGTGTTTGAATTTATAATTAATTTAATTTTTGAATAAAATTGTGAAATATAATGGTAAATTACTTTGAATTTCTTAAAATTCGTATAAAAAGGCATTTGTTAAATCAGTTGAATTTAAAGTTTAAGTAAATGGTTTGAATTGAATGATTTAAGTAGGAATCAATTTATGAAATAATAATAAGTATAATTAATAAGTACATTAAATATTTGATAGTTAAGTTTGAAGAAAAATAAAAGAGAAATAATAAGCATATATATTAGAATAGAACTAAATACCTAAGTTAAAATTTATAACAATGACTAAAATGACTCTATATCTATATACATAAGTATATAAATAACAAAGCAATGGAGTGTTGCCTGTAAAGTAAATATGAAACATACATATGGAAGTATTGCAAAACAAAAAAAGAAGATGTATATTCAAGTAGGAAACAAAAGAAGAATTGTAAATATATTCAATTGCTTGCAAAAGAAGGAACAATAAAAAAAAGTAGGTACACATGAAAATAAAGACTTGAGAAAACATACAAAATAAATTAATGTAGCACACCACATAGATCTTTAATAGCCGAAATAAAGGAAAAAATAAGTATATTGTACAAAGTAATAAATGCAACATACCTCAGGCATTAAATGCTAGCATAACATATTTTCTATCAGCCGAAACAGGAAGTAAAGTAAAGATCATTTTAAACTTAAACAATCAAACAATTATTCATCTTAAACCACCAAACATAAAACAGAGAAGATAATAAAAATGCATTCTTATTACAAAGTGTAATTCAAGAAGGAAAAAAAAGAGACAAGTTAGTACACATGAGGATAGCAGTAGTGCAGCAGCTTCCCACTAACAAAAAAAGAACATTGACAAAGTAAAATATATATGTACAAACAAATAATAAGATAAGTATAGAAATATAGGGTACATATGCATTAAATACCATACCTCTAGCATACAAAAGTAGGAGTACCATAGCCTACAAAACTTAGAAAATCTCTGATGAAAGATTTATAAACAATTTCTAGTATAAAAATAAAATCAACAGCCGGGATCTTGTTTGATAAAACAAAGAAAAGAAAAATGATCCTCTAATACAAAACAATATAATAACCTATAACTTGTTTCCTATATATCAATATCAACCTTCCTCATCTTAGTTTCGATAATCAAAAGCTAAGAAAAGAAAAAAAATGTTTTAACCTGGAAGTTTTAAACAATTCAAAGCAGAATAAATCAATTCAAATCTGGAAGTTCAACTTCAAAAGCAACTCAAACAAACCTGAAGCCTTAGTGATCCAATACTTCAAACTAAAACAAAAACAAAACATACAACCTCATTGAAAACTAGAGATTCAAGATGGAGGGCTTCAGCTTGCAAACTCACTGCTTATCTCAACATAAAAGAGCTCTGTCCATTTCAAAAAGAATCAGGTGAGTAACTTCACCTTTAAATCTCTAAGTATAATTTTGGTTCATATCATTGTTGTGTTCCATCTTGTAGTGTGAAGTATATTTGGATATTTATATCGTAGAACTGCTGAAGTATGATGAATACATGTTTGCATAACCTGTAGAAGACCTCTGTTTAAAAAGAAAAAAATCCAAATCAGGTTATCATTCAAAAACAAAAATCATTTCCTCCTGATCCAAGAAGAATATGATTCATAATTTAAGAAAAACTTGATTGTTTTACCTTAAGCTTTAATTTAAAATTATATTTAAGTTAAAACAACTAGTTAATGTTTCTGGAAAACCAAGATACTGAGTAAAACATAAATTTGTCAAAAATTCAGATTTCTTAATTTACAAGTTCAGGTTTGTAACTTGAATTTGCATCCTATAACATGATTTTTAAAGCGAAAATCACAATTTTTAGATCAAAGATAAAAGAGCAATTTGGGTTTGTTTGAATTTCATAGTTTTAGTGATCCACGGGGATTCACTGATTTGTAGAGGATGAAGTTTTGGTTGGTGACAGAGGGACGTACGGGGATTGGGAAAAAAATTTGGTGACGAGGTACCGTCGGTCGTGGTGGAGGCGGCAAGCATATGAAGTACGGAACCCTAGTTTAACTAGGCTAGGTTAAATCGATCACTGCGGCTTGTGGGATTGATCGAGTGCGATGAGGTTTGGGGAGATGGTAGAGGGGGTGACGTCGAATAGATGGCCGAAGTTTCGAGTCTTCTGGTGATCGTGGTGGTGAGAACGACGTCGTGACAGGTTTTGGGTTTTGGTGATATTTCTTTTGTTTCAGGTTTCATTTTTTAAGCTTGAACTCAAAATTTCGAATGCGAGGTGATGGCGAAGTTCTAGTGGTTGGAGGATGGTTTGAAGGTGATTGTCGACTTGCTCGGCGAGGCGGCGGCTGGAAGCAAGCGACGGTGATGTACACGTGCACGAGCACGTTGTGTTTGGATCTGGGCGTTTTATTATAAGTTGGAGCTGGTGGTTTCGTGTGTCTCTCAGGAAGAAGCTCGAAGCGATTAAGTGTGTGACTCGAAGCGAGATTTCAATGCGAAGTAAAAACACTTGGAAAATTTTTGGATTGAAATTTTGGGTACTTGGGTAAGAATTTGGGAAAACTCGAAGCAGAGCTCGAGTTTGTGAGGGTTTAGCTCGGGGAAATCATGATGGGGATCGGGTATAAGGTGTGGTACAGGTTTCAAAACCTGTTTCTGTTTAAACTTTAAAAATGTTCAAGTATATTCTATAAAATGTTTTGGAAATAAATGATTGAGTTTAAACTCTTTTGAATTTCTTTCAGATGATTAATATTACTTTAACATGAAATCTTAAAAGTAAATTTAAAATGAATGTTTTCAAACTTAAGAAAGTAATAAATAAAATCATTAATAAGAATAAATTATCTTTATAGTTAATGAAACATATTGATTTGTAGTTCATAAATTATTAAGTTAATTTGAATGATTAATTATGAAATTGGTTTAAAGGTTAATTTAATTAATATGGTAATTAAAGAATAATTTATTTGATTTTAAATTTATAATTTAGATTAATTTATAATCAGGGATGATTAATAATAATTAATCTAAGATAATTTCTTAAGAAGGTAATTAAGGAAATGTTATTAGTTAATGAAGATAAATTAACTAGAGATTATTAAGTAATTAAATTAATGTGATTAATTTTGATAATTCATTAGATTAATTAATTTAGATAATCGATTATAAATTGTTTTAGATGTAATTACTTAATAAGAGTAATTAAGGATTAATCACTTATTGTAATTAATTTTGAATATTTTGATTTATTAAAGTTAATTAATTATGTAATTGGGTTAAAAGGTTGATTTAATTAATATGATTAATTAAGAATAATTTAATTAATTAAAGTGTTTGATAAATTAATTTATATCAAATGATTGGAATTAATTAATCAGGATTGGATAATAAATTCATAAGTAATTAAATTTATTTACTTGGAAATAAATTGAATTGTTTAGGATTAAACGATTAATTGATCCTGCTTATGAATGATTATTAAATGCTTGACCTTACTTATGAATGATTGTTTTGTATGAAATGTCTTAATTGATTGTCCTATCTGATCTGTGATATTTTGATCTGTGAATTGTGCTATGTATAATTTTATTCATTTATTGATGATACATCTGTATATTATGTGTGAATCTGTGAATGAGCGATAAACGTTATAGTTATATCGCTTATCAACTATATTGTTGTATTTGAATCTATGATGATTGAATGATGTTGCACTATTGTGTTAAACCCTGGACCACACCATACACACACCAGTATGGATTTCACGAAGAAGTCGGCTAATTCATAGATTCTTAAAAGTCGAATATTTAAATTTGAATGTTTTGGAAATGGATTGAGATTAAAGTGAAAAGCTTTTGGAAATAGAATCTCAAAGATGAAATTTATTTTGAATAACTTGATTGAGTTTTGAAATTTAAATATTTTGATTTAAATTTGAATTCAATAATTGAAATTGAATTCTATAATTTGAAAACTAGGATATAAAGAAAAGTTATTCAACTTATAAATGAGTTATATGGGTTTTTAAACCATTTTAAATGTATTGATTTGGGAATTTGAATTTAAATTCAAGGGCTTTAACTCGTGTAAATAAAAATTGGATCTTTCTGAAATGAAACTATTCGTTTTCAAATAATAAAAGCTTTCATATAAGAAGTGAACTTCCAAACTATGTTAAAAAGGGATTTCAAGTTTAAATGGAAAATGATTTTCCAAGTTATGGAAACGATTTGAAAGCTATAAGTTAAATCTTTAATTTAAAGATTGTAAATGAGTTAATCCAAATGAAATGGAAATTGTTTTGAAATCCGTAAATGGAATTTTGTGAAATAAATCTTTTGGTTTAAAGATTTAAAATGGTAATTGGTTTAAACCATTTGAAAGAAAGTTTTGAATTATTAAGTTGCGACTTAATTGAAATCTCATATCCATATGTTTTAAATGTTGCGCTCACTATTCGGGTTAGCCGGGAAAGGACCTTTGGGTCGTATAACCCATTTCGAATATGTGATTCGACGTTATGGATAGCATTTGAAGACCGGTGGTGAAGACCGGGTATTTGCGAGAACGATAGGATGACCTATCGATTGTCTCTGCACCGAGTAGCTACGGTATAGAGATTCCCTAAGTGATGGGAAGTTCAATTGGGATTGTGAATACCCGGATTGCAAGGACTTCTTTGTAAGTGCCTTCGGTTCTGTTCTAAATCCAGAACAGACTTGTATGGATTGTATGTCTGACATGACATTTGGAGATATAAAGCAGATTTCTTTCAAATAAATTTCTGTTGGTGGCGGAGAATTTATTCTCTTAGCTTAACACCCTTAGAGTTATGTAGTTGAAGGTTATCAGCGATATATTCCCAACTTGGTAATATGGCATGCTGAGTGCTGCTGATCATTTGTTGATCAAAGCGTGGCTTTTGTAAAAAGCGTAGCTTTGTGGACGAGACTTCGTCGAGCCTCACAACCCGGTAATGGTCGAAACAGGAATATCATGGCAGCAAGGTTTCATGGATCGCGTCCCTAGGGTATGACCATTCCTTCTGGAAAGGGGTAGTATCATGGTATGGAGCCCAAATACTTACTCATATGGATGCACTATATCTATTACTGTGTGGTGTTGTTGGAATCGAGGCCTCGTATAAAGGTCCAAAAGGACCGGGGGTGGTATATCTGAGGTTTCTTACTCCCTGGGAAAGGGGTAGCCGGCCTTGTTTGGCAGAGATCCATTTGGGATGCTCGGGGACGTCCTTCCAGAGGCGTTCCATTTCGGTTTGGGAAGTTCCTTTGCCCGACCATTTGTTGGAAGTCCATTCTTCAAATACGTACCTTGTACGGTTTTAGTTGTAGAACCTATCATTCACTTATGGTGGCGCTCCACTGTTTGGATGGTAGCTATAGTAGGCATAGTTCGAAATGAATATGTTGGCTAAGATTTATATTCTACTTTCGAAAGTTTTTCTGCACTTTGTACTTATAGTAATAATATCAAAGGAATTCGCGTATAGGGCATATTTGACTATCATAAGGAGAAATCTCCTCCGATTCTGCGTTTGCATTGTGTGTGTGTGCGGGAGGACTTATGGTAGTCTCATTTTCTAAAGCATTGCGAATCTAATTTAAAATTCTCTTGTTGTTTGTTTTTAAAAGATAAACTGTTTTGTTACTCACACCAGTCCCATGACTGATCCAGAGTTTATTGTTTCTTTCCTAAACTCTGGGTGCTCAAAATTTTCCTACACGAGCAGTCTAGAGTTGGGTTTTTCAGATAGTCAGATTTAGTGGATTATCTGGATCTAGTTCAGTCTTTGGACACGGATTGCACTTGCTTATCTTTGTGCATCGTTATTGGGAGTTCGAGCTATTGCTGGATTGGTTCTTGGAGATGGAGTTGCAGTTTTGGAGTTCTTCTTTGAAGACTATCTTAGAGTTATTTGTTCCACTGCTGATGTTATCTGTTTCTTTTCCGATGCTATTTTATTGTATCATATCTCTGATGTATATTGATATCTATTGTATCAGATATTGTATCAATGCTGTATATCAATGTATTATTCTTTTTCTTCCGCTATGTTGTTTACTTCATTGTGTTATAAGCTCCGACGACTCGGATTTGAACGATCGAATCTGCGACTTTCGAGTACGATGTAAAGTATGGATATCGATTTTCGAACGCGAAAAATTCGTCTCGTTACAAATGAAGCCTACGGAATACGCCTCGAATGAAGAAGAATTCCTAGGTTCTACAAATCGATCTGCAAATCTACAATTTTCTAGAGACAACCACATTTTTCTTTTTTATTTTGTTTGAATTTTGTTTTGAAAATTTAAGAATCTTATCTTCATGGAAATTTCTACCTTGAGAAGAGAAGACAAGAGTAAGGGAGTCCAAAAACGACAGGGAGAAAATTTTATTAGAGGAGGATATAAATGTGGCAATCAATATATGCTGATTCCTCTCCTTTTAATAAGATTTTCTTTTCATTGCAAACCAAAAGGACCCATCTTATTCCTCAAAGTAAGGCTGGCCATTAAATGAGCTATTTGGGGCTAAAAGATTCAAAAAACCAATTAGTACTATTCCCATTTAAATCCAACTTAAATTTCCTACTGATACTGTATACCATACATGTGCTTATAACTGGTATATACGCACTTTATTAAATACTAATGGAAATCAAACAAATCAAATAAGAAAGTTTTAACAATTAATATTTCATAAATATTAATTTATATAAAGCCCTTTTTAGTATTTATTCCGTTTAAATCAAATTTTAAACATTCTACCGATATGTATATCGATCGAACATTTATATTATTATTTACACACTTTCCTAAATATTAATGGCATTAAAATAAATTTAATAAAATTAAATAATAAATATTTCATATATATTAATTAATCTAACTAATTTTCAAATATTAAAAATCAGTTAATCGTGTGGTTTATTCGGAATCTTCATCATTTGGACTGTGTGACTCATAGGTGTAAATTCAGTCAGCAATTAATATTGAAAATTCAAATATTTAACATTCATATGTCACTTTGGCTAGTGGTGTGACATCTTCATTGAATTTATCGCTTACGAATTTTTTGAATTCAATTTTATTATTATAAGCGTTACCCACCAGTACAATTATTTACACCAATTCTCTTCGTCAAAACTATATCACTTTGGACTTATGGAATTTGGTAATGGTCAAAATTCCAATATCATACATATTCAATTTTATATCCACATATAAAGTCCTTGGTTAAATAATGATAATTATTACTAACCAAACTTCCCTGACTAGAAATTTTGACTCTGAGTTGACTTCAGTTGACCATGATAGAAACCCCATCTAACCGAGAAGACGAATCCTCTCTCGAATAGAATTTCACTTCCAACACTCCTACTCCACCTAACTATAATCGTTCAATAGATGTCATGCCATGATTTAACTGTAATCAAAGTGGAGCATTCATATTGAAGATCAACGGTATTCTCAAGTTAAGAGAACTATATAAATTAGTCACTTCAATATTTTTTGTTTGACCTTAGTAATATTAACCAACAGAAAACTATCGAGTGAGTCATTCCACAGTTATCCAGTAACTATCTGTACATAAGCCTTTGGTGCCCCCAACAACCATGGGTAATACACTGCCCAACATTTAAAAAGCATTACATACTCTAGTTCCAATGGATGCATCAATATCCTGTCTCGATACATCTTTACTAGGAATATTTAAAATGACGTGCTTATCACATTGTGATATAATACTCATGGCTACAACTATTTGTAATTGCTATCATAAACATAATTTATGGACTTTCTAACATACATACCTAAATTAACTAATTAATTATTTATAACATTTTATAATAAGTATATAACAAAAAGGAAATAGCTTTTACTTCGAACAAGTTTATCGAATTAGATTTACGTAACAAATTACATAATTGCTCCTGGCGCATACCCCTAACTCTATTATGTAATTTGTAGTTCCAAGTGGAAATGACATAGGTCGTTGCCATTTTAGATCTCCTTGTACCTAAATGGATGTGGGTTTTAGAAGTGGATTGATGATCCTTTTCTTTAATGAGCTACGAATACTACAACACCAAGGTGTTTTCATAGCATTTGGAAAACCTTATTATAGTTCATTATAGCATTTTAGGGAACATCTTGGAACAACATGCTTTAGTAGACCATCAACTTGTAATAGAAAAATTAAAATCCTATAAAAAATCATGTTTCTATTGCATTTTGAAAACCATATTAAGGTAAACTCTATAGAAAACAAAACTCCGTTGTAAATTTTTCCATAGCATTCCATTTGTGTTATGTTTCGTCTGGTGGACATGATTTACTTTATGTTTCCATAGCAATTAAAAACGCTGTTAAAACAAAAGTATATAAAATAAAACGCTATAATATAGTTTGCTAGGTTTTGCATATGCATCATGATACATCTGTTGGACATGATTTATTCTATGTTTCCATAACATTTGAATTTTATGATAGCAGTTACCTTTCTACAGCGTTTTAACTTCGATAATGTTTTTAAAACCCTATATAATGTAATATCATTTTTCCAGCTTGTATTTAATGTTATGTTAGGTTTGTGCTTTTTGAACAAATGAAAGACCTAAACATGAAAGATGCTAATTACTCGAGAATGAACTCCAATACAATTTGATATCTCTTACCATATAACTGATCAAATACTTTACCCCTAAACTTATTACCATAGAAAACTACGTTCTACTCTGCTGCTTAATAGGACATTCTATAACACTATATATCTTCATTTCACAATAACATACTCCACAAATGTTTGGCCATCTAAATTTCTAGTGCTATACAACTATTCAAAATTCATTTTAACACAGGGATAATAAAATAGTAAATTAAAATAGTAGACGATTCACTAAATAAGTTTTGAATTTCCACCATAGTGATTCATCAAAATACATAACATCTGACTATTGTAGTAAAATAAATAACCAAGCCTGATCTAAATTTCCACCATAATTCAAATTCATTCAACTGACTTACCACATTTAAGATTGTAGTTAATAGCAAAAGCAGAACTCAAGTTCACTATGGATCAGCAAAAAACAAAAGGTGCACATATTCAAACATATTCATTCGTAGCTTATGAAAATAAACATGTATTAATAGCCATAAAAATTACATCAGCATCATACACATAGAATTGAAATGCTTCCAAACATAAGATCAGTCATTAACCCAAATAGTTGTTATGCTTTTTATTTGGCCACAACTAGCAAATCACCAAATTATCCATGTTAGAACCCTTCTTTTAGGATTTTAACGCCAACAACTATAGAACCATATATACATTGGAGTACTTTATCTATTCACATGTATATGATAAAAGATATCACTCCACTCATCGATATCATGGCGTGAAGACTATCCTGAAGAATAATATATCATACTATTGAAGTAAGGTCATGTATTTGTACCATGGTCTTAGAATATCTTGTACAATCTCCTTGATTTATCATAAGCACACACGAAAGCATACCATCAAAACACTTAGCGAATTTTAGGGAACAAAATCAGATTTTACACACAATATTATCTCGGATGTCTAGGATATAATGCCAGAAGTCTGATAGAAATTTTGGATTAAAACCCTGAAATGTTTCAAATGTTTGACAATATATGCCAAACGTCTGACACTTTTTTAACAATCATATTTTGAATAGTCACTTCTCTTCACTTTAAATGTTCATATCTTCTTCCGTTTTTGCAACTCCTGATCAAAGGAAAGTTCTTCAAGAAGATATATTCTTTGAAATACAACTTTTTGTTACCTATAAACTTATCAAACGATTGAGATTGAACTTACTTACAACTACTATTGCTCTTTATTTTCTATAAGTACTTAAAATCTCTTATGCTATTATTGAATTCATACTCTCAAGCAATTACAACCAAAATTGGTATTTTTGGTAAACTTACTTCCTACAAATTCAAGAACTTACACACACAAACACTCAAGGGAGATTATAGGAAAAATTGTACTAGCAGTCAAAATTCATGTTGTATAGAACACAGGCTTGTCAAAGAAATGTTGTTGTCTAAGCCTATCCCTCCAAGCGAAGCGAGGATTGTTGGTTAGTAAAATACCAAAGGGAAGCATCGGGACTGGACGTCGGACGGGTAGTCTGATCCAGTCTAAAAACTGTGGTGTGACCGGTTTTATTCTTTACTTTTATTCTCTGTTATATACATTTGTTTATATTACTATACATACACTTGTCTTATACACAAGCCATATTATATACGATCCACTGAACTTTCAATCCAAACATAAGAATCATAATTTACCTTCAAAAAAACAATTCTAGTAATTATAGACTACTATTTCACATTAAAACAAGTCTATAATCATTTTAGAATTTTGATTTTGGGTTAGAGATATTTGAAATGGAATCATAAATGAAATACCAAAAGTTTTGAATAATACATGACACCACCATAAAATACCAAATAATCAGAAAGCACAAAGTTAAAAAAGGCTATATATTGTCTAGCAACTTGTAATACATGTACAACTTGACAACTTTTGCAGGAGTTCTATATTATACATCATAGTGTGATTAGTCACTCAAAGGACTAGCAGTCTAGATAAATGTTTTGAAAGTGGTTATACATACATATAGATATATTTACATTTATATATGATTGCCTACTTAGTTTCTTTTTATGCAAGAACTCACAAATTCATTTTATATTATTTCGGGCACTACAAACATTGCTGAACTAGAAAACCACAATGTAAATGATGAAATATACTATGTATCATCATATTATAAAAATAAACTTTGCATGTTTCAGAACCGATTCACGTGATCTAATGTACATAGTGAAGGAATGGTGTTATTTTCATATGATCATAAATATTATAGCATTTAAATAATGGTACTATGTAAATTATCTTTAGGGTGTTGCAAGCAAAGTATAATAAATTAAAGAGAAGTATTTTGGATGCAATAAGGTTATGTATCCTAATGAATGGGTGATTTTTGTGATGCCACACCATGAGACCCACATCAGCAAAGAATATCAAAGTAATATTGTCGACTAGCGCAGAGAATATGGCTGATTAGGAGAGACCGTCCCTGAATTTTACTTTAAGCGAGCATTGGCAAGTCGATTAATATGCGATACATTTCTTGAATCGGGTGGAATCAACTTGTACAGTCTAGGCTTAAAAAAAACTGTGGTGGTTATATTAAAATTTTAGAACAACATATAATATATACAGATCAAAGAATATCAGACTAGTCACATTGAAATATAATAGATACAATAAACTGACACATAATAGATACATGATGTAGAGTACAAAGATACAAAGTGTTACATCTCAAAATGAATACAAACATACAAAAAGAGCCTAATCTCAACACAAGATACTGCATAATGTCAAACATATACATAAGATGACAAAAGAGAACTACTAGCTAATAGGTAAGATATCCACTCTAAAGCCATAGGCTAAAGGATCTGAATTATCTTGGTCCAACTCGAGTATTGTAAAAATAATAAATGGGTCAGACTAAGATGAATAATTAACAAAACTTAATGATGAACAAAGTAATCTATATCTCGATTATAAGCATATATCGACAAATATCAAACATGTATCAATAAATTCAAATCATCAAACACAAAAAACTCATAATAGCTTCTAAAAAAAAAATCTATAAAATGATTTGGTTATACTCCAACAACGTTCTAGAAATCTCATAAATAGCAATCCAGAAATCTAATAAATAAGAGGCGCCAGACTCCAAGATTGGTGAAGTAAATTTATCTACATGCATGTAACTCAAAGATAGACGTATAAGTCTATAAACATTAAGACAGGTACAAAATCCATAAATATCAAAATAGGTGTAAAACCTATGAACTACAAAATAGGTACGAACCTATAAACATCAAATAGGAACAAGTCCTATAAACATCAAGATAGATACATAACCTATAATCATCAAATAGGAACAAGTCGTATAAACATCAAAGGCGAGTCATAAACTCATCCAAAAGTGTTAAATACTTTTATATAGCAATCGAATAGATAACGACCATATGTCCCATACCACTCGAGTTTACCCGATCGTTAACTATACGATACTTAACTACACTTGTGTGTAACAATGGTTCAATGGAACAAATATAGGAGTTAATCGGTAAAACAAATGCGAGCATTCCATACCACTCGTTTTGTTTAACCATTTAAATAAATTTACCGTTCGACCGATAACGTGCAATTTTGTGAAAATATTTCTCATTTAAAGCCACCTTTATAATATTGTTTATAATGGAAATATATATATATATATATATATATATATAAGGTTTCAAACTATTGTTTCAAAACATTTCTAAAGCCATTGCATATGTAAATAGATATTATATATATATATATGTATATATATATATTAGTAAAATTCTTTGTATGAATATATATTTATATATATATTAGATTAGTACATAAATAGTTTTGTATAAAATGATTGGATTTAGAAATCAATCATTTGTGAATCCAGGTTGAAAACGTGCATCGAAGTGTGTAATCCTCCCAAGATCCATAGAACAATTTCCTATGGCATAAAACATCGAAATAAATTCAATAATTCATAAGTCAGAATTTGGAAAATATCAATGAAATGCAGAATTTAAAATTAAGCAATCAACTTCTAGAAATTAATTGGGCAAGTAAATGGCGAATGTGTCAATCAGGTAAATACCGAAACATAGCTTGGATGTCAGGCTCAGGCTGTAACCAGTGCACCGGTTGGACCAAGTGATCCATCGGTTGGTTCACTTGGGTTGAAATTTAGACGATTCCGGTGACCTTCCATTGATCTATTTCTTCTCATTCTTCCCATATTGCTTCTCTGATGATCTAAGGTACTGAATAGGCAGTCATGCATGCATATAACATGTATAATTGGATGATATTCATAATTTCATACGGTGGGTTTTAGTAAATAGAAAATTCAATTCAATTAGACAATGAATCCATCAACATCTTGAGATCATATGCACTTTATATTCAACCATAATCATATAACAGCAACTACCATTTATCTAAGGCTAGAAATTGTGAGATAAACTCACTTAAACAAAACCCGAAATATAAGATTAGAGCTTAGAATCTCCTTTGCCATTCTAATTCAACCTATACCTAGGCTATGAACAAAGATTGGATAGGAATTGATCAATATCAGAAATAAAAACCGTATTTAATCATTAATTGATGCAGAGATAGATAGAAGAGGTTACCTTTTATCAAAACATACTAAAATAGATTGAAAGCCTTTTGATTTGCAAAATTTGGGGATTTAGGTTTTTTATACTTAAAGAAATTTGATTTTTTTTGGTTTTGAGATAAAAATGATAAGTGAGAAACGATATACGTATGTTTGCTCATTTCTATTTCCTTTGTTCTGGGCTAAGTGGGTAAAAATTGTGGATCCATTAGCCAAGTGTTGCTGATTCTTACAAAACCAAAGTGTTGCAAATTTGCTGTGCTTCATTTTTACACTTTATATATACTAATTTAATTAAAGAAACATTTTAATTTAACTAACATTTATTTCTAAAATTTCTACGATATAATTAACTTGTCTGTTAACAAGAAAACTTGTTAACATTCCCAAAGCAATATGAATGACCAATAAGGTCATATAAGAGTAGGAGGTCAAAGAAGTAGCTTATTTCGAAACACACTTCTCAACCCGATTGACTAAGTCGAAATAGATTTAGTGGTTAAATTAGAAATGCAGGCTAAGGAAGAAGCATTCGACTCGAAACTTTTGTTTTGAATGAGTCGGAGGCAGCTATTTATGAAGGCTTTCGACCATGTCGAAAGGTTCGTTTCACCCCCGTCAGAAGGTTCGCATGTTTCATTGAAATGAGATAACTGCTTTCAATCTCATTGGTTTCACCTCTTTTGTTGATGAACCACTTTGAAAGATTTGCAGATGTTGTCAGAGGTAAACCCCCTTTCAAATGAATTCCTTTCTTAATATTCGCTTGCCAACCATAGACTGGATTCCCTTCAGAGAACTCCTTTCAATCAGGTCTTAAGGAGCTTCATCCTTTCGAAAAAGATCTAGATTGTAATTTCCTAAGCTTCATTTAGTTTACTTTGCACAAGATCAGCCTGGATAGGTTTCATAAACTCATCATTGTCAAAACATCATCACCATCTTTGTTTTATATTGTTTGGAATTGGTTTCGATGGTGATGTGTCTCACATGTCTATATCCAAGTCGATCTTAATGCATTGTATAGACAAAAGGACAATAAGAGAATAAGATAGAATCGTGTTCAATGGCTCATTAGACTAGCTAATGATCATAATGATATTCCTCATAATCCAAAACCTTAATAAATTTGCGATCTCTCCATTTTTATTAATCCAAAATGAGTTACAAGTATAAGAGCTTTACCCCAAATTGATTTAGGTTTTACAAAGATGTTTTTTGTTGCAAAGAAGTTGAGATTAGAGAAATGAGTTTTTGATTCCAAAATCTGGTCCCCAAAATTAGACCCCTTAGGTCTTATTTATAGATGTAGGTCGGCCCCCTTTCCATGCTTATGCCTTTGACCTAGTCGAAAGGCCCCTTTTTATATGCCGCCTCATTCCTTTCGACTTGGTAGAAAGACCTCGTCTGCCTTCGACACAGTCGAAAGGCGTCTCTTTCGAATTCTTTAACTCACCCTTGCGCTTTCCTTATCTTACTCCAAACCTTTCGACTAAGTCGAAAGGATCTTTTTCAACCTTTCGCCTTTGTTGCGTCTTTAGTATTCATTTTCTTGCTTTCTTTAGAACTCCTTTTGACGTCGTCGAAAGGTCCTTAAATGCGCCTTTCTCTTCATATGGCTTTGTTTTCATTAGAAGTAAAGAAAGAAGCTTTCGACTCTATCGGCAGGTTCTCTATAGGGGCTTCAAATATGTTGAAGTACAAATAGCTTTGATGTAATAGGTAGCTTTCGAATGCATGCCTGTCGATTATTGCGGAACTTTCTCCTGATGTCCTTGGCTTCTACCGTTTCGAAAGGCTTGGATATGCTTTCGAAAGGGTTGTTATAAAGGCGAAACCTTTGGTTCCAAAAGGCTTAGCGTGCATATGATTGGTTGATGTTCATTTCCTTGGAAAGGTGGTTCCGAGCCTATCCTTACTCTCTTTAAATACGTGAATCCATCTGCATTGAAAGGTTGAAAGTTGCAGCAGGGCATTGAAAGGTTGAAAGTGGCAGCAGGGCATTGAAAGCTTTCACGCTGTTTATTACTTGGAAGGGCGCCTAGTATAACGACCCTGACTCGACCTTCGAAAATCGGCACCGAATACGACACTCGTATTCAAATGCCGCAGATCCAAACGTCGAACCTGGTTCGCCGGAGCTTATAACACATTAAGTAAATAACACAGCGGAAGAAAAAGAATATGCATAACAATATACAACATTTGATACAATAACTGATACAACATGAATGATACCACAGAATGGTACAATAGATATCGACATTTCAGAGATACAAAGAATAGCAGCGGAAATAAAAGATAACACTAGCAGCGGAACAAATCTCCAAAATAGTCTTCAGGGAAGAACTCCAGTATCGGTAATCTCCATCTCCAAGGCACCAATCCAGAATAGCTCGAACTCTCAAATCAAGATGAAGAGAAGCAACTCGATCCAATTGCGATTGCCAAATCCTAAGGCTTGAAAACTATCGAATCTACACCTACCATTGATTATCTGAAAACCCCAACTCTAGACTGCCCGTGTGGGAAATAGTGGGCACCCAGAGTTTAGGAAAGGAACAATAAACTCCAGGTCAGTCATGGGACTGGTGTGAGCAAACAAAAACAGTTGGTCTTTTAAAACAGATAGAAGAATTTAAATTTGAAATCCGCAATGCTTTTTGAAAAATGAAACTACCATAAGGCCTCCCGGCACACACACAATGCAAACGCACACATGGGGGAGATTTCTCCTTATGATAGTCAAACATGCTTACTACGAGAAAAATTCTTTGATATTATTACTAGTGCATAGTGGGAAATCTTTCGAAAGTATAATATAAATCCTAGCCAGCATAGGTACCATGATGCTATGCCTACTATAGCTGCCATGTTAAATGGCAGGTTCTACAACTAAAACCGTACAAGGCACGTATTGGATGAATGGATTTCCAACAAATGGTCAGGCTAAGGAACTTCCTATTGCCACATGGGTACGCCTCTGGCGGGACGTCCCGAGAACTAACGTTACGGTTAGATCTCTGCCAACACAAGGCCGGGTTACCTCTGTAACTAGGTAACTACTACACGAATATGTCATCCCCCGGTCCTTTGGGACCTTTATCCGAGTGCGCGCACAACAACACCACATAGTAATAGGTATAGTGTATCAACATGAGTAAGTATCTGGGCTCCATACCATGATACCACCCTTTTCCAGAAGGAAATGACATACCCTAAAGGGCGCGACCCTCATAACCTTGCCGCATCTTTCCTGTTTCGACCATTTCCGGGGAGTGAGGTCCTGATGCAGTCTCGTCCACAAAGCTACGCTTTGTGCAACAAAGCCATGCTTTGGGTCAACAGATGGCCAAAGCAATGATCACAAAGATAAATGATCAAACAAATGATCATATCACAAATGATCAACCAATGATCATCACACAGCAGCACTCAGCATGCCACATTACCAAATTGGGAATATCACTGATAAATATCAACTACATAACCTCTGAGCTCGTACGTCTCAGAGAAGGGTGTTAAGCTAAGAGAATAAATTCTCCGCCACCAAGCAGAAATGTATTTGATAGAGATCAGTTAACATCTCAAAGTGTAATGTCGGACATACAACCATACAAGTCTGTTCCGGGTTCGAACAGAACCGAAGGCACTTCCGAAGAAGCCCTTGCAAATCCGGGTATCCACAATCCCGATCGGACTTCCCATCACTAAGGAGAACTCTATACCGGAGCAACTCAGTGCAGAGTCAATCGATAGGTTATCCTATCGTTCTCACAAATACCCGGTCTTCACCACCGGTCTTCAAATGCTATCCATAACGTCGTATCACTATTCGGAATGGGTTATATGACACAAGGTCCTCTCCCGGCTAAACCGAATAGTAAGCGCCATATTTTAAAACATATGGATATGGGATTTTAGTTAAGTCACAACTTATAAAATCCAAAACTTTTCTTTCAAATGGTTAAACAAATTACCATTTTTAAATCTTTAAACAAAAAGATTTATTTCACAAAGTTTCACCCAGTTTCACAAAGATCTATTCATAGATTCAAAACAACTTCCATTCCAAATGGATTAACTCGATAAATCTTTAAATTTTAAGATTTAATTTATAGCTTTCAAAACACGTTCCAAAGATTTATTAATAACTCGGAAAACCATTTTCATTTCAACTTAAATTCCTTTTAACACACATTGGAAATCCATTTCTTATATGAAAGCTTCTATTATTGGAAAACAACAGTTTTCGTTTCAGAAAAGTCCGATTTATACAAGTTGGAATCTTGGGTTAATTTTAAATTTAAAAACATCACTTTTAAATTGGTTTAAAAACCCATATACATCCATTTATAAGTTGAATACCCTTTTTAAACATAGTTTTCAAATCATAGAATTCAACTTCAAATATTGAATTCAAATTTAAATCAAATTATTTAAATTTCAACACTCAATTAAGTTATTCACATAACTTTTATTTTTTTGAAATTCATTTTTTTCAAAAACTTCAATTCTAATTCCAAAACTATTTTGGATAAAAAAATTCAAATTTTAAAACAATTTCAAAATCTGTGACTTAACCCATTCCCACGTGCAATCCATATTTGTGTGTGTATAAGTGTGGTCTAGGGGTTCAACACAATAGTGCACAACATCATCATCACAGATTCAATCATAAAGATAAGCGGTATAACCCATAGCGCTTATCTATATTCACAGATTCATAGATAAAGTAAATTATCAATCACAAAAATTCACTAATATGATTCGATGTGGGTTTCGGATAACCAGCTGGAATCCGACTCCCTGTCGCATCGAAATTCAAATGTCGTTTTACGGGTCAAAGGGTTTCATATTCATATAACAATATATACATCACAGATATAACAGCTCAGTATAAAGCATTACATAGCATCACATATCAAATATATCAATCCATCACACAACATTCATTAACAATCAAACATCTTTAATTAAGATGAATAAACCATGTGGTTATAAATTTATTACCCACATAATTACTTCTATTTGTAATCTTTAAATCAATGATTAAATTATCACTAACTATAATTAATTAAGTCTTAACCATCTTCATTTATTAATCATTTACTAAATTAATTATCTTAATTAATTATCCTTTAATTGTGATTAATTAATCTTAATTACATATTCCTCAATTAGTTACTTTAAAAAATAAACTTTTAATTATTGATTAATTAAATCTTAGTTAAAATTAATTGTCCTTAATAAATAGATTTATTATTCCTCTAATTAATTTTCAATAATTAATTATTCCCTAATTAATAATGATTTCTTAATCACTTTAAGTTAATTGACCTTAATCGATTTAGTTCTCTTAATTAATTAACCACATTAATTAATTATTCTTTAAAGTAATTAATCTCAAATATTTGATAAATCAATCCTTAACCTTTAATTATCTTCTCTTAATTATTTTCACTAAGTATTTATTATTTTCATTTGATCATTCATTAATTATTTGATTTTATCGACTTAATAATTTAATGAGTCTAAATCATTAAATTCTATTTATTTATTTTTAAGATAAAACATCTCTTACTTGAATAAAGCATTTAAAAACAAATTCAAAAATTTCCTTAACTTCAAAACTGAAATACAGATTTGAATCATTTATTTTAATTTTAAACTTAATCCTTTAAAGCTTTGCTTACATTTTTCATCTTCATTTTAAAACTCAATTTTTTTTTTACCATTTCTAAAAATAGTTAAACAAATTAAATTTAAAAACTTATTTTATTTTAAAAAAAACTGACATTAAAGTCAAATTCCAGATTTTCAATACTGAATTTAAACTTATTTTAAATTCTATTTCATAATTAAAAACTCATGGTTTACAAGTTTAAACCAATGTTCCTTTATACTTTAAAAAGTTTAAAAAAAACTAAATTTAAATTCCCAGTTTTAAATTAAATTCAAACTTAGTTTCATTTGCTAAGTTTCATATTTCAGACTTCCAGATTTAAACTTTATTTTAAATTTCAGTTCCATTATAAACTTACTTTTAAATTTTAAACAGAAAACAGTTTCTGTTTGGTTTAAAACATATTATATTCTAGAATTCAAAAATATTTCAAATTCAAGAATTATACCATTTACTTCAAATTTAACTTTCAGGTTTAAACATTTCAGTTTTGAACTAAATCTTACAAATTTAAACTCTACTTTTAAATTTAAATAAAAACAGAAAACAGTTTCTGTTTTAGTTAAAAACCCAACTTGGATTTAAAAGCATTTCAAATTTAGTTCAAAGATTTAAAATTTAAAACTTAATTGAATTTTCAATTTCAAGTTCAGGTCTTATTTTCAGATTTTTGTTTTGCCATTTTTTTTTATTTTTTTTTTTCAACTTTATAAAACCTGGAAACAGGTTACTGCTTTTGCATAAGACCAAATAAATTTTTCAAAATCTAAATTATTTCAAACCTAAAATTAACCTAATTGAATTCAAATTAAATTCAGTTTTTTTTTTAAAAAAAAAAAAATCTTAGGTTTAAATTTAAGTTTGCATCAACACTTTTGTTTAAATTTTAAAAACTGGGAAAAAGAACAGGTTCTGTTCAAATCTCAAAAAACCTGAAAAAAACTTTAACCCGAGCTGCCCCCTGCTTTTACTTCGAGTTAAAACCCTACTTACTTCGGGTTATAACACCAACTGCACGGGTTCAACTCCGAGTCACTCAAAGCCTGCACATCAAAACTTCACCAGAGCCTCAAACTACACTGTGCAAATGCACCACCACTCCGGCGACTTCCAGCAACCTTCACCAACTTCTCCAAGATGCAAATCAATCCCTCAACTTGATAACAACCTCCAACATAATACTCTGTAGCTTGATAATTTGAATCAAGCAAAATAACATCAACCTGAAAAAGGCTTCAAACCAAACATGCAAATCCTGAAAACCCACTGTCATCACCTCACTCTCTGATCAATTTCCCCTTATCCTCCCCACTCTCTCCATTTAACAATTCAACCTCCAGGTAGAATCCAAGTTCCCAAATTATTTTATGAATTGGTATCCTCAAAACACCAAATCTGCACAGTCTAATTATCTAACCCCTCAGAAGCTTTTAAACCTGATACATGTTTTAATATCCATGTTTTTTTTTTAAAAACATGCATTTAAGCTTTAACTTGTTTTAATAAATTTTAAGATGTCTGGTAAATTTTTACTTTAGAATCTATTGTCTGTTGTCATTGATTCCAGAAGTAACAGTCTTTACTTTTCTAACTTAAAATATTTCAAACCTAAACTATATTGTACAAACACAATTTGTTCACACCATACTTCCTAACTAAGATTCAGACAAAAATAAGTGGATTTGTGTTTACATCCAAGAAATAACAGCAGCATGTTTGAAGAAATTCACATCACTCTCCTCTGCATTTTCAAGATTTATGTATGCAGGCATACAACAGTCAAGCATATTTTCAAACTCATACACATATAAAACTTTTAAACAACCCATAAATTTTAAATTACTCACTACAGAGAAAGAACAAAACAGTTTTAATTTCTACTTTTTAAATTTGCTCATTTAAAGGCATTTGAATTAAACTTTAATCTCTGCAAATTCTTGATTGCTTGGATTTTAAGAAGTAGAAACTGTTTTTAAAACAGAAATTTACTCACAAGCATTAACAACAAAATAGGTTTCAGGAGGGAAAGTTGCTCACTTTCCTTTCATAGATCATGTCTTATAGGGGTTTTGAGGAAGAAGAAATTAAATTTTCTAAATTTATCTTTTTGCCTGGCAACAAACAGAGAGTGCTCATTCATATACACATCTACTTACATACATTTACATTCAACATGCAAACATAACTTTTATCACACACTAACAGATTATTACATGCAACCAAGTTGTAAACCAAATTTAAAGTTTGGGATGTGGTTTGCTCACCTGGACTTCAGAAGACAGAGAGGAACAGAGGCAGCAGAGAACAAGGAAGGCAGAGAGGAGTTTTTTTGAGCCTGAACATTTTTTTCTTTTCTTTGATTGCTTTGCATTTCTTTTTCTTTTGATTTGTTCAAGTGCTTTGAAACTTTGGATTTCCTTCTGTTAACTGATTGATAATATTGCTTAAACCTTTTGTTTTTTTTTTATTACTGAATATCAAATTCAAATTTAAAGAAAAGATTCACTTGCCTTAAAGTTGTTTCCAGAAAGCTTTGCATTTGATTTGTAAATCTGCAGTTTTGATTCTGTTTGTCTGATGTTTAAAATCTGAAGCTAACAGGTTGTAGCTCTGACTCTTTTCAATTGCTTCAGGTTGAATCATTGATTTGTGAAATGCTTTTAAGTTGAGTTGTTTCAGATTTGATCTCACTTTTGATTTTCTTCCTCAGGTTCTTGTTGAATATTGAACTTTGCCTCTATTTCCAGATTTGAACTTGCATGTTTACTGAGTTGCTTCTTTACTTTGAATTTAAACTTGCTGGAAACAAATGTAAACTGAAGCTTGATTTTGAAATGATCTTGCATTTGCTTCCCGGTTTGACTTTGGCTTGAGTTTTGTTTTGTATGGTTTCAGATTCTCAAACTTAAATTAAGGCAGAGAGCATTTTTATTTTTCTGTTTTTCTGGTTTGATGGTTATTAAGATTTGCAAGATCTTCTACTTTATTTTTCTTGGATGTTGAGATAAAATTTTTTTCTTGTCCAAATCTTTGATTTGCAGATTTGATTGGTGGCTACTGATATTCTCTAGTGTGCAAAAGATATGCCATTGATTATCTTTGTCTTCTTTTAGTTGTTTCATAGCTGAAAAAAAAAAAAATGTTATTTCTTTCTTCCCTTTTTTTTTGTAATTTTAAATTTGATTATTGTATAAATGCAATGATGCCACTTATATATATACATATACACAAAGTTTAAAAGAATTGTTTCTAACCAATCTTTAAATTATGCAAGTTACACTTCAATGATTTTTTAAATGCCAATTATTTTAAAACATATCATTTAAAATTTATAAATTTGGTTTTAAACCTTCATCATTTTAAAATTTGTAAATCACATTTTATACATTTTCAAACTATTATTTACACTTATACTTTTCAAAAGATATGTATATATTAAACTTTAAATATAACCTTCAAAATACATATTACATATGTATGTAATAAATTTAAAAACAAATTTCTATAAATTTTAAAAGATAGAGTTTCTCTTTCAAATCCAATATATACTATTTAAACATTTATTTTTAAATTTTCTAATTCAAAAGTTCATATATAAAAAATCCATTTGTATTTTATTTGGAAAAACTCAATTTAATTCACAATTAAATCAAAAATTTATTTATTTATTTTGTTTGTTCAATTTTTTTTAAAGTTTTTAATTTCTAATTTATTTTTAATACATTTTATTTTGAAATCTTATAAATCTCAAATTTCTATTTTGTAATTCATTTATATAAATATACATCTTATTTTCCCTAAATCCAATATTTATTTTTAAGCTACTTATACTCAAATTTCTTATTAAATTTCTGTTTATGATCAAAAATTATGTATTTATTCTAGAAAATTTTCTAATTAATTCAAAATTTATTTCCAAAAATAAATTTAATTACCAATTTAAACTTAGATAAATTTTTAGGAATGTTACAGATTCCCCCCCTTAAAAGAATTTCGTCCTCGAAATTGCATGGAAGACGAGAAAGAAAAGATAATAGATAAAGAAATGATTGATCAGATCAAATCGAGATATTTATTCTTCATTTGGTCTACCCAAATCAGAATATCAATAATATGAGAACGAACTCATACAATTATTACACAGATATATTTGGGTCCATCGGTCTACGAATGTGCAAGGGCATTGATTAGTTCGAAGGGATAACTAATCGTTCGTAGAAATATCGGATCCCAGAGAATAAATAGATAGATTAAATCTTCATATTAGTTAACCAATTTATTCAATTTAAAATTTTTCCATTTATTTAAAATTTTCAAATTTCAAATTCATTAGAGTTTAGATCGAAAAGCTGATAAGAAACGGATGAAGATACGAAGTAAGGATTTTCTACAACGAGTCGTAAGGTCATCATCACACCGAAACTTCTTTCTGGAGCAGCTACGAAGCAATCAAAGAATTTGAAATCGAATCAAAGGAGATTGATAGAGAAAAGTTGTTTCCACTTTTGCAGGGTATTGACCATTGGTAGTCGTATTCCCCTGTCCCCTATCTCGTTCTCTTCTCGCACTCATACTCACTATCGGTGAATAGTAAGAGAATTCACTGAGGCATTCGAACGGATATCTTAGGGATATACTCATTCTAGGGTATACTTCACCCTATCTCTAATGAGCTACTTAATATGTTATACTCCTGAGCTAAGGTTTTAACCATCAGCTCTGATACCACTTATAACGACCCTGACTCGACCTTCGAAAATCGGCACCGAATACGACACTCGTATTCAAATGCCGCAGATCCAAACGTCGAACCTGGTTCGCCGGAGCTTATAACACATTAAGTAAATAACACAGCGGAAGAAAAAGAATATGCATAACAATATACAACATTTGATACAATAACTGATACAACATGAATGATACCACAGAATGGTACAATAGATATCGACATTTCAGAGATACAAAGAATAGCAGCGGAAATAAAAGATAACACTAGCAGCGGAACAAATCTCCAAAATAGTCTTCAGGGAAGAACTCCAGTATCGGTAATCTCCATCTCCAAGGCACCAATCCAGAATAGCTCGAACTCTCAAATCAAGATGAAGAGAAGCAACTCGATCCAATTGCGATTGCCAAATCCTAAGGCTTGAAAACTATCGAATCTACACCTACCATTGATTATCTGAAAACCCCAACTCTAGACTGCCCGTGTGGGAAATAGTGGGCACCCAGAGTTTAGGAAAGGAACAATAAACTCCAGGTCAGTCATGGGACTGGTGTGAGCAAACAAAAACAGTTGGTCTTTTAAAACAGATAGAAGAATTTAAATTTGAAATCCGCAATGCTTTTTGAAAAATGAAACTACCATAAGGCCTCCCGGCACACACACAATGCAAACGCACACATGGGGGAGATTTCTCCTTATGATAGTCAAACATGCTTACTACGAGAAAAATTCTTTGATATTATTACTAGTGCATAGTGGGAAATCTTTCGAAAGTATAATATAAATCCTAGCCAGCATAGGTACCATGATGCTATGCCTACTATAGCTGCCATGTTAAATGGCAGGTTCTACAACTAAAACCGTACAAGGCACGTATTGGATGAATGGATTTCCAACAAATGGTCAGGCTAAGGAACTTCCTATTGCCACATGGGTACGCCTCTGGCGGGACGTCCCGAGAACTAACGTTACGGTTAGATCTCTGCCAACACAAGGCCGGGTTACCTCTGTAACTAGGTAACTACTACACGAATATGTCATCCCCCGGTCCTTTGGGACCTTTATCCGAGTGCGCGCACAACAACACCACATAGTAATAGGTATAGTGTATCAACATGAGTAAGTATCTGGGCTCCATACCATGATACCACCCTTTTCCAGAAGGAAATGACATACCCTAAAGGGCGCGACCCTCATAACCTTGCCGCATCTTTCCTGTTTCGACCATTTCCGGGGAGTGAGGTCCTGATGCAGTCTCGTCCACAAAGCTACGCTTTGTGCAACAAAGCCATGCTTTGGGTCAACAGATGGCCAAAGCAATGATCACAAAGATAAATGATCAAACAAATGATCATATCACAAATGATCAACCAATGATCATCACACAGCAGCACTCAGCATGCCACATTACCAAATTGGGAATATCACTGATAAATATCAACTACATAACCTCTGAGCTCGTACGTCTCAGAGAAGGGTGTTAAGCTAAGAGAATAAATTCTCCGCCACCAAGCAGAAATGTATTTGATAGAGATCAGTTAACATCTCAAAGTGTAATGTCGGACATACAACCATACAAGTCTGTTCCGGGTTCGAACAGAACCGAAGGCACTTCCGAAGAAGCCCTTGCAAATCCGGGTATCCACAATCCCGATCGGACTTCCCATCACTAAGGAGAACTCTATACCGGAGCAACTCAGTGCAGAGTCAATCGATAGGTTATCCTATCGTTCTCACAAATACCCGGTCTTCACCACCGGTCTTCAAATGCTATCCATAACGTCGTATCACTATTCGGAATGGGTTATATGACACAAGGTCCTCTCCCGGCTAAACCGAATAGTAAGCGCCATATTTTAAAACATATGGATATGGGATTTTAGTTAAGTCACAACTTATAAAATCCAAAACTTTTCTTTCAAATGGTTAAACAAATTACCATTTTTAAATCTTTAAACAAAAAGATTTATTTCACAAAGTTTCACCCAGTTTCACAAAGATCTATTCATAGATTCAAAACAACTTCCATTCCAAATGGATTAACTCGATAAATCTTTAAATTTTAAGATTTAATTTATAGCTTTCAAAACACGTTCCAAAGATTTATTAATAACTCGGAAAACCATTTTCATTTCAACTTAAATTCCTTTTAACACACATTGGAAATCCATTTCTTATATGAAAGCTTCTATTATTGGAAAACAACAGTTTTCGTTTCAGAAAAGTCCGATTTATACAAGTTGGAATCTTGGGTTAATTTTAAATTTAAAAACATCACTTTTAAATTGGTTTAAAAACCCATATACATCCATTTATAAGTTGAATACCCTTTTTAAACATAGTTTTCAAATCATAGAATTCAACTTCAAATATTGAATTCAAATTTAAATCAAATTATTTAAATTTCAACACTCAATTAAGTTATTCACATAACTTTTATTTTTTTGAAATTCATTTTTTTCAAAAACTTCAATTCTAATTCCAAAACTATTTTGGATAAAAAAATTCAAATTTTAAAACAATTTCAAAATCTGTGACTTAACCCATTCCCACGTGCAATCCATATTTGTGTGTGTATAAGTGTGGTCTAGGGGTTCAACACAATAGTGCACAACATCATCATCACAGATTCAATCATAAAGATAAGCGGTATAACCCATAGCGCTTATCTATATTCACAGATTCATAGATAAAGTAAATTATCAATCACAAAAATTCACTAATATGATTCGATGTGGGTTTCGGATAACCAGCTGGAATCCGACTCCCTGTCGCATCGAAATTCAAATGTCGTTTTACGGGTCAAAGGGTTTCATATTCATATAACAATATATACATCACAGATATAACAGCTCAGTATAAAGCATTACATAGCATCACATATCAAATATATCAATCCATCACACAACATTCATTAACAATCAAACATCTTTAATTAAGATGAATAAACCATGTGGTTATAAATTTATTACCCACATAATTACTTCTATTTGTAATCTTTAAATCAATGATTAAATTATCACTAACTATAATTAATTAAGTCTTAACCATCTTCATTTATTAATCATTTACTAAATTAATTATCTTAATTAATTATCCTTTAATTGTGATTAATTAATCTTAATTACATATTCCTCAATTAGTTACTTTAAAAAATAAACTTTTAATTATTGATTAATTAAATCTTAGTTAAAATTAATTGTCCTTAATAAATAGATTTATTATTCCTCTAATTAATTTTCAATAATTAATTATTCCCTAATTAATAATGATTTCTTAATCACTTTAAGTTAATTGACCTTAATCGATTTAGTTCTCTTAATTAATTAACCACATTAATTAATTATTCTTTAAAGTAATTAATCTCAAATATTTGATAAATCAATCCTTAACCTTTAATTATCTTCTCTTAATTATTTTCACTAAGTATTTATTATTTTCATTTGATCATTCATTAATTATTTGATTTTATCGACTTAATAATTTAATGAGTCTAAATCATTAAATTCTATTTATTTATTTTTAAGATAAAACATCTCTTACTTGAATAAAGCATTTAAAAACAAATTCAAAAATTTCCTTAACTTCAAAACTGAAATACAGATTTGAATCATTTATTTTAATTTTAAACTTAATCCTTTAAAGCTTTGCTTACATTTTTCATCTTCATTTTAAAACTCAATTTTTTTTTTACCATTTCTAAAAATAGTTAAACAAATTAAATTTAAAAACTTATTTTATTTTAAAAAAAACTGACATTAAAGTCAAATTCCAGATTTTCAATACTGAATTTAAACTTATTTTAAATTCTATTTCATAATTAAAAACTCATGGTTTACAAGTTTAAACCAATGTTCCTTTATACTTTAAAAAGTTTAAAAAAAACTAAATTTAAATTCCCAGTTTTAAATTAAATTCAAACTTAGTTTCATTTGCTAAGTTTCATATTTCAGACTTCCAGATTTAAACTTTATTTTAAATTTCAGTTCCATTATAAACTTACTTTTAAATTTTAAACAGAAAACAGTTTCTGTTTGGTTTAAAACATATTATATTCTAGAATTCAAAAATATTTCAAATTCAAGAATTATACCATTTACTTCAAATTTAACTTTCAGGTTTAAACATTTCAGTTTTGAACTAAATCTTACAAATTTAAACTCTACTTTTAAATTTAAATAAAAACAGAAAACAGTTTCTGTTTTAGTTAAAAACCCAACTTGGATTTAAAAGCATTTCAAATTTAGTTCAAAGATTTAAAATTTAAAACTTAATTGAATTTTCAATTTCAAGTTCAGGTCTTATTTTCAGATTTTTGTTTTGCCATTTTTTTTTATTTTTTTTTTTCAACTTTATAAAACCTGGAAACAGGTTACTGCTTTTGCATAAGACCAAATAAATTTTTCAAAATCTAAATTATTTCAAACCTAAAATTAACCTAATTGAATTCAAATTAAATTCAGTTTTTTTTTTAAAAAAAAAAAAATCTTAGGTTTAAATTTAAGTTTGCATCAACACTTTTGTTTAAATTTTAAAAACTGGGAAAAAGAACAGGTTCTGTTCAAATCTCAAAAAACCTGAAAAAAACTTTAACCCGAGCTGCCCCCTGCTTTTACTTCGAGTTAAAACCCTACTTACTTCGGGTTATAACACCAACTGCACGGGTTCAACTCCGAGTCACTCAAAGCCTGCACATCAAAACTTCACCAGAGCCTCAAACTACACTGTGCAAATGCACCACCACTCCGGCGACTTCCAGCAACCTTCACCAACTTCTCCAAGATGCAAATCAATCCCTCAACTTGATAACAACCTCCAACATAATACTCTGTAGCTTGATAATTTGAATCAAGCAAAATAACATCAACCTGAAAAAGGCTTCAAACCAAACATGCAAATCCTGAAAACCCACTGTCATCACCTCACTCTCTGATCAATTTCCCCTTATCCTCCCCACTCTCTCCATTTAACAATTCAACCTCCAGGTAGAATCCAAGTTCCCAAATTATTTTATGAATTGGTATCCTCAAAACACCAAATCTGCACAGTCTAATTATCTAACCCCTCAGAAGCTTTTAAACCTGATACATGTTTTAATATCCATGTTTTTTTTTTTAAAAACATGCATTTAAGCTTTAACTTGTTTTAATAAATTTTAAGATGTCTGGTAAATTTTTACTTTAGAATCTATTGTCTGTTGTCATTGATTCCAGAAGTAACAGTCTTTACTTTTCTAACTTAAAATATTTCAAACCTAAACTATATTGTACAAACACAATTTGTTCACACCATACTTCCTAACTAAGATTCAGACAAAAATAAGTGGATTTGTGTTTACATCCAAGAAATAACAGCAGCATGTTTGAAGAAATTCACATCACTCTCCTCTGCATTTTCAAGATTTATGTATGCAGGCATACAACAGTCAAGCATATTTTCAAACTCATACACATATAAAACTTTTAAACAACCCATAAATTTTAAATTACTCACTACAGAGAAAGAACAAAACAGTTTTAATTTCTACTTTTTAAATTTGCTCATTTAAAGGCATTTGAATTAAACTTTAATCTCTGCAAATTCTTGATTGCTTGGATTTTAAGAAGTAGAAACTGTTTTTAAAACAGAAATTTACTCACAAGCATTAACAACAAAATAGGTTTCAGGAGGGAAAGTTGCTCACTTTCCTTTCATAGATCATGTCTTATAGGGGTTTTGAGGAAGAAGAAATTAAATTTTCTAAATTTATCTTTTTGCCTGGCAACAAACAGAGAGTGCTCATTCATATACACATCTACTTACATACATTTACATTCAACATGCAAACATAACTTTTATCACACACTAACAGATTATTACATGCAACCAAGTTGTAAACCAAATTTAAAGTTTGGGATGTGGTTTGCTCACCTGGACTTCAGAAGACAGAGAGGAACAGAGGCAGCAGAGAACAAGGAAGGCAGAGAGGAGTTTTTTTGAGCCTGAACATTTTTTTCTTTTCTTTGATTGCTTTGCATTTCTTTTTCTTTTGATTTGTTCAAGTGCTTTGAAACTTTGGATTTCCTTCTGTTAACTGATTGATAATATTGCTTAAACCTTTTGTTTTTTTTTTATTACTGAATATCAAATTCAAATTTAAAGAAAAGATTCACTTGCCTTAAAGTTGTTTCCAGAAAGCTTTGCATTTGATTTGTAAATCTGCAGTTTTGATTCTGTTTGTCTGATGTTTAAAATCTGAAGCTAACAGGTTGTAGCTCTGACTCTTTTCAATTGCTTCAGGTTGAATCATTGATTTGTGAAATGCTTTTAAGTTGAGTTGTTTCAGATTTGATCTCACTTTTGATTTTCTTCCTCAGGTTCTTGTTGAATATTGAACTTTGCCTCTATTTCCAGATTTGAACTTGCATGTTTACTGAGTTGCTTCTTTACTTTGAATTTAAACTTGCTGGAAACAAATGTAAACTGAAGCTTGATTTTGAAATGATCTTGCATTTGCTTCCCGGTTTGACTTTGGCTTGAGTTTTGTTTTGTATGGTTTCAGATTCTCAAACTTAAATTAAGGCAGAGAGCATTTTTATTTTTCTGTTTTTCTGGTTTGATGGTTATTAAGATTTGCAAGATCTTCTACTTTATTTTTCTTGGATGTTGAGATAAAATTTTTTTCTTGTCCAAATCTTTGATTTGCAGATTTGATTGGTGGCTACTGATATTCTCTAGTGTGCAAAAGATATGCCATTGATTATCTTTGTCTTCTTTTAGTTGTTTCATAGCTGAAAAAAAAAAAAATGTTATTTCTTTCTTCCCTTTTTTTTTGTAATTTTAAATTTGATTATTGTATAAATGCAATGATGCCACTTATATATATACATATACACAAAGTTTAAAAGAATTGTTTCTAACCAATCTTTAAATTATGCAAGTTACACTTCAATGATTTTTTAAATGCCAATTATTTTAAAACATATCATTTAAAATTTATAAATTTGGTTTTAAACCTTCATCATTTTAAAATTTGTAAATCACATTTTATACATTTTCAAACTATTATTTACACTTATACTTTTCAAAAGATATGTATATATTAAACTTTAAATATAACCTTCAAAATACATATTACATATGTATGTAATAAATTTAAAAACAAATTTCTATAAATTTTAAAAGATAGAGTTTCTCTTTCAAATCCAATATATACTATTTAAACATTTATTTTTAAATTTTCTAATTCAAAAGTTCATATATAAAAAATCCATTTGTATTTTATTTGGAAAAACTCAATTTAATTCACAATTAAATCAAAAATTTATTTATTTATTTTGTTTGTTCAATTTTTTTTAAAGTTTTTAATTTCTAATTTATTTTTAATACATTTTATTTTGAAATCTTATAAATCTCAAATTTCTATTTTGTAATTCATTTATATAAATATACATCTTATTTTCCCTAAATCCAATATTTATTTTTAAGCTACTTATACTCAAATTTCTTATTAAATTTCTGTTTATGATCAAAAATTATGTATTTATTCTAGAAAATTTTCTAATTAATTCAAAATTTATTTCCAAAAATAAATTTAATTACCAATTTAAACTTAGATAAATTTTTAGGAATGTTACACCTAGAGCCTCCGACTCCTTCGAAAGCCTTCTCAACACCTTTAAAACGTTCTTTTATGACCTTTATCGAACCCCATGCCTATAACTCCAGCAGTGCCCGATATTTTATTAACCTTTTTCCATAATTCAGTGCTTAAGTGGATTTTATGATTAAGATTTTGCCCCACTTGTATGAAAGAAGCTTTGGTTATTTAGGACAAAAATGTTAAAATTCTCTTGCTCTTAGTTACTATGTCTTCCTGCAAAAATAAAAGTAAATGCTCTATTGCTGACCCATTGTCCCATAAATGTGCCTCATGATAAGTTAGCATATAGGTGCTTATAAATTTAATTAGTTAATTAATCATAAGTTTGATTTAACAAAAGAATATGAGGTCTGCAATTAATAGTTATCCCTGCTCATAACAATTGAAGCCTAAGAACTTCTTGCTGAAGATATCCGATGCTAGGAAATAGGAGGTTACTAGCTATTATCTGGTAATAATTTAAACTTGGGAACAAATAACCCTGATTTGTGTATTAAGAAGGCCAGCTCCAAGCTTTTGATAATTGATGAAAAAGACCCAAAAAATCAAATTCATAAATTACGAGATTATGGAACTTAACCCAGATTAGGGTATTAGCTAATGGAGTTTAGAAGTTAATAGTAAGATATCCAACACGCAGATTCGGGTATTTACAGTAGATAATCAAAAATTTGTAATAATTATCTTCATGCAAAAAATCCCAGGCACAGATCAGGGCATATGTTGGATAATTAATAAGTACCACCAATTATCATTGTAATAAGAATCACTAACCCAGATTCGAGCATACGCGGGATAATTAGAATCCCATAACAATCGTCTTCATAATAGGAATCCTCGGCCCACATTAGGGCATATATTAGGTAAGCATAAATATATGGTGACTATTTTTATAATAGAAATCCTTGGCCCAGATTAGGGCATTAAAGTGAAGTTGAATAATAATCCCAAAACCCAGGTTCGGGTATAATAAAGACCGTAAGTGATTAATAAAGACCCGGAACACAGATTTGGGTATTAATAGATGAAATTTAGAAATGAAAGTCCCAAAACCCATATTCGGGTATTTGATAAACGAAATTCTGCTTTACTCCTTAGATTCTATATCCTTTGACATGCACAAACCCTTTAGGCCTTGTGTATAGTAATAATCTGATTGGTTGTTTCTCAAGCTTAGAAGTCTTAATCCATAATCTGTTGTGCCACTTCCTCGGCTCGATCATCTTAGGCCTTGATAAAGGCTTACTCCGTTCTCCTTCCAGGAGGCAACTACCATGGCCATAGCATGGCATGGACAGAGGCTTGTTCAGTGCTTTAACCTGGCCACAGTATGGAGTAGATAAAGGCTTACTCCATCCTCCCTCTTGGAGGTGCATTAACTTGACTAGAGGCACAACCAAGGGCTTGTCCGGTGCTTTAACCTAGCCATAGCGTGGCGCCATTGAAGGCTTACTCCGCCCTTCCTCCAAGAGATGCTCTGCACTGGCCAACTCAGCATGGACAGAGGCTTTCTACCATCTTAGGTAGTATTCTACCATCTTAGGTAGTATTCAAATGCAAGGAGTATTTCACTTCCAATCATGTAGATTTTCCTTTTGAAGAAAGAGACGCTTTATTCATTCTTCTTTGGAATATATGGTCTCAAATGTTCAACATTCCATGTTCTCGGAACCATATTACCGTCTATTCGACATAACTTGTAAGCTTCCGGGGGATCACTTTGCAAATGATTAAGGGTCCTTCCTAATTTGGTCCGAAGGGTCCATCTGTGGGGTTTCTTGTATTCAACATTACTCTTCGAAGTACCAGATCTCCTTCTTGAAATGATCATGTTCTCACTTTTGAGTTATAATATTTTGAAATTCTTCTCTGATACTCTGTTGTTCTTATTGCTGCTTCGTCTCACAGATCATATATCAAATCTAAGGATTCTCTTTTCAGTTCTTGATTCATATCGAATGCATAGGCGATTCTTCGTTGTGAAGGTATTTCAATCTTGATTGGTTGTATTGCCTCACACCCAAAAGAAAATGTCCTGTCGCCATTTTAGCAGATGTCCAATCAGCCGATAACACAAGTGGTAGTTCTTTTACCCAATTTCCTTTTGTTTTGTTTAGTCGCTTTTTCAGAATTGTCTTTATGGTTTTGGTTACGGCCTTAACTGCCCCGTTTGCTTTTGGGTGTGCGATAGAGAAAAAGCTCTTAATGATTCCATTCTTGTGGCAGAAGTGAGAGAATTCTTCACTCACAAACCGTGTCTTATTATCAGAAATTATCTTTTGGGGATTTCAAATCTGGTAATGATATTTTTGATGACGAATCTGAGTATCTTCCTAGAAGTAATCTTCGAAAGTGTTTCCGCTTCAACCCATTTTGTGAAGTAATCTATGGCGACCTCGACGTACTTTGCCCCTCCTTTTGAGATTGGCAATGGGCCGATTAAATCTATCCCCCATATGTTAAAGGGCCATGGTTTGCAACTGGAGTTAACCGACTTGGGGGTAATTTGGGAATCTTTGAGTATTTCTGACATTTCTCACATACTTGATGGCTTGGCCTACCATGCAAGGCTAATAAAATCCTTGTCCTATTATCTTATTTGCCAATTTTTTTCCGTTCAAACGGTTCTCGCAGAATCCCTCGTGTGCTTCTGCTATCAATTTTACTCCATCATCTAGGCTTATGCATCTTGGATAGGGAAGGGCATATCCATTCTTATAGTGGATTCCATCCATTATCGTGAAAGATGGAACTTGTTTCCTGATTTTTCTTGCTTCACCTTTGTCAGATGGGAGTATCCCTTTAACAAGATATTTGATGATGGGTGACATCCAAGTGTTATCATATGAATCACCTGCTCTTGATTGGTCAATCTTTTCATCCGATATATCCCTATCAATTTCTCTTCACTCTTCCTCTTATAACTTAGCTTGAGATCTTGCTAGAATTAATAGCTCTTTTCCTAGTTCAGACGGTTCCTCTCCAACACTCAGAATTTCTTGGTATCCTACTGGAAAAATTCATGTCTCTGGAGCTCCCCTTGAGCTGACCGATTTTGCTAGTGAATCTGATTGTAAGTTTTCCGCTCTTGGGATTTAATGTACTGAAAAGTCTTCAAACAAAGCAAGCATTATTAGTATCTTCTCCATGTATAAAGATAGCTTGGAGTCCTTTATTTGATATATCTGCTTCACTTGATTTACCATTAGCTGGGAATCACTAAAGATCTGAATTCGTGGAATCTTGAGTTCCGATGCCAAGGTTAATCACGTTATCATAGATTCATATTCTGCCACATTGTTCGCTGCGGGGAACCCAAATTTCATGGCATAATGTAAGCGTTGCCCGTTTGGCATTGTTGTCACATATTTTGCGCCAGCCCCCTGTTCGTTTGATGCACCATTAATGAACAATTGCCACATAGGCTTCTGATCCCTTTCCTTTTCCGTTTGCTCTTTAATGAAGTTGGTGCATTCGTTAATGAAGTATGTCAATGCCTGCCTTTTGATTGCAGCTCGTGGATGAAATTCAATATCATATTGGCTTAGCTCGATCCCCTATTTTACCAACCTTCCTAAAGCTTCTAGTTTAATGAAAACCTGCTTTAGAGGGAAATTGATCAATACCCTAATCGGATGTGCTTGAAAATATGCTTTAAGTTTGCGTGCTGTGAGAATCAAGAAATAAGCCGGCTTCTCTATCATTGGGTATCAAACTTCCGCATACTTCAATCGTATGCTTGCATACTATACTAAAAGTTAGGCTCTACTTCCTTCTCTAATTAATACCGAGCTGACTGCGTGTTCTGAAACTGCCATATATAAGTATAAGATTTTCCATCTCAAGATTAGAAAGTATCGATGCCTTTTCCATATGGCTTTTTAATTCCTGAAAAGCTTTTCTACGATCTTCCTCCCGTTCAAAGTTCTTTTTTTTCTTGAGTACGTCAAAGAAGATAATACACTTATCGGTAGCTTTGGAAACGAACCTACTTAGGGCGGCCACCCTTCCATTCAAACTCATTACCTCCTTGCTAGTTTTGGGCTTGGCCGTGTCCTTAATGGCTTGAATTTGGTTAGTACTAGCTTCAATCCCTTGGGCACCTACAAGGTAGCCTAAAAACTTTCCTGAATGGACTCCAAAATAGCACTTTTGTGAGTTCAATTTCATTTGATATTTCCGCAATATCCTAAACTTTTCTTCTAAATCCTTTAGATGATTCTTAGCCTTGCTAGATTTTACTAGCATGTCGTCCACATAAACCTTCATATTCCATCCAATTTGCTCTTTAAACATTCCGTTGACCAGCCTTTGTTATGTTACCCCCGCATTCTTTAGTCCAAATGGCATTGCTTTGTATCAATAAATTCCCCATTCAGTTATGAAGCTAGCCGTGCTTCATCTGACGTGAACACTAGTATTTGATTGTGCCCTGAGCAGGCATCCATGAGAGACAATAATTTGTGCTCGCTTGTTGCATCTACTAACTGATCAATTCATGGTAGTGGGAAGCAATCTTTCGAACATGCTTTGTTCAAGTCTATATAATCAATGCAAGTTCTCTATTTTCCATTTGATTTCTTTACCATAACTAGATTCGCTAACCATTTTTGGTAGTATATTTCCCGAATAAACCCATTCTCAGGGAGTCTGTTAACTTCTTCTTTCAAAGCATCTGATCGTACCTTGTCTAACTGTCTCTTTTTCTGCCTAATGGTGGTTGCTTTTAGATTGATATTAAGTGCATTACACATGACCGTTGGATCAATCCCCACAATATCAGAATGTGACCAGGCAAATACGTCCTTATTGACTTTAAGAAATTGGATCAAATCTTTCTTTAAGTCACCATTCAAATCTTTTCCTACTTTTACCACTTAAGTAGCATTATCTGAATCTATGTATGCTTGCTCAAGATCCTCTATAGATTTTACTCTTTCTGTTCCCTATCGGTAATCAAATTCTGTGACGACTAGGATTTCTTCAGCAGAATTAGCATCGACTCTCTTCCTTTTGCCTTTAGGAGGAATGTACTTTTCATACATGTGCTTGTTAGACTTAGTAATTTTAATTTGTGCTTCGAATGTTGGGTGTATAGTGTTTGCTCAAAAGTTGGACAAACACCTCTAAATCTGATTTTTTTTAGTCACGTTTCATTTGATTTTATTGACGTAGGGTTTGTATGTTCTAGCCTGTATGGAATGAATTCCAGGAAGTGCAAAGACAATTCACGAGTGCAAAGTTTGGAAAGCGGATAAGAAAAACAAATAACATGGCGTTTTTATAGTGGTTCAGCCCGAATGTGCCTACATCCACTTTCCATCTTATTATTCTATCTTCAATTTAATTACAAGTACAAGATATATGCGAAAAGAGTAAAAACTTCCAGTAGCTAAAGTGGTGGATTTTCAGCAGAGCTTTCTTTCTTTTCCTTCCAAAAATCTATCCCCACTGTTGTTGAGGAGCTCCGATATTTATAGAGTGGAGTTGTGTAGTGTGGAGGTTGAGATATAACTCTCTGAATCTGGCTCAACATTTTGGGCAGGAAGGTCCGGTTCGGTGTTTGGTCAAAGAGCATGCTTTCCTTAATTGCTCTTAATGTTTGGTTCGGCGTTTTTCCTTGGAGCTTCTTATTTACCGGAAAAAACATTTGGTCCAACATGTATGTGTATCGAACCAAATGTTTGGTGCAGTGTTTGATATGTTAAGCCGGACCAAACATTTGGTCCGACATTTCGGAGAGTGCCGGACCAAATGTTTGGTCCGGCATCTAAGTGAATGACGGACCAAATATTTGGTCCGGTAGTTCTGCCTTCTACATTATATCCCAACTTTGCTTCCTTACTTTCCTCTCTCTATGTGTTGAAAAACCGAGCCAACACTTGTCCCCCAAAGTATGTTGTGTAGTCACACAACATGCTTTGTTTGGTTCGGCACTAAGTTTCTACAACCGGTTTGGAAATTTATGACTGTTCAACTTCCCTTCCTTTTTCCTTTAAATACCGCTCCCTTCTTCTTCTTTTATTTTCCTACCTAAAATTTTTCAATCTACGCCAAGTTGATTAAATTTTTTATTGCTTGAACTCTTGATATTTCTACTTCTCCATTGCTCGAGGTAAGGTCTTCAAGATTCGATTTCTGTCCCAAGGCTTTAAGGTTTAGGTTTTAGGGGTGTTGTGTACGTGTAGTGAGGATGGATGGCCTTTGCTTCGAATTGAGGATAGGAAGTGAGCGATATGATTCTAGAGTAATTCGGTGACGGAGAAATTCATGTTTGGTGATGGTGGAGTGGTTGTGACTATGGACGGCGACAGGGTTTTCCGCTGGGTTAGTATTTCCCTCCATTTCACATGTTGTCTCTTGACTAGGCTAGAGCATAAGGCATGTTTCTATGCAGTTGGGTTGTGAGCATGGCTTGGCAGTAGGAGGGTGAGCTTCGGGCCAAAATAGTTATCACTTAGTAAGTTTGGTTCGACATAGTGGTGCTGTTTGGTCTGTGGGATAGGGTGATGCCGGACTAGTTTAATTCGAGCGCAACAATCATATGTATGCCGAGGCTGAGGGGGAGGTCCTGGAAACTGTAGTCTAAATTTTGTAGGGTTAGATTTGAAGTATGGCCTTGACCGGACCAGGCAATAGGAGACTTCAGACGAGTATTTAAATTTCCATTTACGATTGCGTATCTATTGGGGTGTTGGACTAATGTCTGCTTTTTATTTCCTTATATAAGAAAATGTCGTCTGGTCGTGAGATTCGATCCAAGCATGCATTATCAAAGCCTGTTGGTGCTGGTGCTTCTTCTTCTGATGCCCCTGCTGATCCTCCAAAACAACCTAGCTCTGCTTACTCTCTAGTAGAGGGCTATGCTCCCAACCAGATGTTGGTGAAGCCTTTCGAGTCTTATCCTAGCATGCTGACAATAGAGAAGCTTAATTCCATAGCCACAACATTCGAAATTGTTCGTCAGGACATGCTACTACCCGGACCAAATGATAGGGCATGCTCTCCCCCAGAGGGATACATGGCATATAGTAAATATCATTGTATGTGTGGTGCAATTCCTCCGCTCACCCGTTGGGTTGTCAGCTTTGTGGTCTACTTAAAAGCCGCTCTACTGCAGCCTCAACGAACTCCTATTTTATCTTGACGTGCTTACATCTGATATTTGTGAAGCATGATCAGATACACCCAATCCATATAGAGGTCTAGTACTTGTATAATGTGAGAAGTTACCGAAAGAGGAGACCCTTCATCAGCCTAGAGTCATCTCACAAATTCAAGCCCACTCTTGACTTATACTCGAAGTTTAGTATGTTTAAGAAGAAGTACTTCTTTGTGCATGACGATGCCGTCCCTCAACATGTTTTCATTTCTGGGTGTAAGTTTCCTTTATATCCTCTTCTAAGTTTTCGTCGACTTGGTTTGCTGATGCTCTGTATTTTCAGGTTGCATGAAGGCAGTAGAGGATGAAGATTTAAAGAAGATGGAAAAGGAAATCTTAGCTATCTCTGAGGCTGAGAGGGAAGCCTCGTTCCTGCTTCGTGACACAACTCTTCGTTTTTACAACCTAATCGACCCTGGTCAATCCGTGTGCAAGATTAAGCCAAGCTCAGCTGAGAGAGAAAAGGTAGTTAAAGGAGAAGGAGGAGATGCTGGCAAAGGCAAGGAACCGGTGGAAGAGGGTGAAGGGGCCGAAGCCTCGAAGAAGTTGAGGTGTAAGAAGTGCAGTTCGTCCTACCCGTTTGGGGAAATCTTTGTGCATATGTGACGCGCCTTCTCCTGATGAAGAGGAGGGTTCTTGTTTGGAGGGTGATAGTGAGGTCAAGGAAGGGTCAGAGGCAGATTCCGAGCCAATAGAATTGGATGCCCATGCTTCTCAGGGTGTGGAGATTATTGGCAGCGAAGGTTTGGGCGCGACTCCTTTGAAGAATGCCAAGGCTATGGGGAGTGGCACGAGAAGTTAGATCAACCCGGGTCAGTACCTAGGCCAACTTTCATCACTGACCCCTCTCAAGAGAATGTGGAAATAGGTGACTTGAGTGGAATGTCGGTTCTTCTAGCGCAAAGTGGAGCTGGAATTAGCGAGGCATTCGGGCTATCTCTAGGTACTTCCGATTTCTGCTTGGATTTTGGGTTACTCCTTGAGATTTTTTTTATATTTTTAGATGAGTCTCAATCTCCACTTTCTCCTTAGTCTAATGAAGTCCTGTCACCATGTGTCCTTCTGAGTTGAGTCCTGTCCCAATGTATTCCCCACTTGATTGAGACCCCATCTCGGCCACTTGATCAAGTCTACCCTAAGAATTTGTAGTAGCTTGTTGTGTCTTAGTGTCTTGATGTTTCGTATTTTTATGCTTTCTCGCTTTCTTGGAATTAACGTTGTTGCCCATATTCCAGGGAAAAGGAGAAACCTAAAGAAGAATGAAGTCTCCAAGCGGCTTGAGCAGTTCAAACAGATGAAAATGACTTTCGTTTCTTCCAAGGAGACTCTTCAAGAGGAACAAACTGTGCAAGAGAATATTAGGTCGAGCCCGTTGGGCCCGGATAAAGAAGAGAGTCGTTACTTGTCCCAGATATAGGCAATGTCCCTGGGTAAGGAAGCCAGCTCCCTAGGCTCCTAAACATCGTCCAGTCGTCGCCGTCGCTATCCGATGAGTTCTGAAGTTCACAAAGTTCCAGATGAGTCGGGAGAAGGCAATGTTGATTCTTTTTTCTTAGATTAACAGTTACCGACGCGGAATCCTTTTGGGAGTCATCCTAATTTAAATCTCGACTATGCGGGTCGTCGCATGGCGAATCCTGACACCAAGTTCCTTTTTCCTTGAAATCCCTTGGTCCGAATCCTAAATGAGGTGAAGAATATTGATTTTTGTAACTTGACAACAAGGATGGTCTAGATTACAAATGAGACCAGAAATGTATCGATTATCAGTCCCGTTTGGCCAAAGCCAGTAAAGAAGTAGGGAGTGCCAATGTGCGGTTGCATTTATAGATGGAGGACCTTTATAAGGCGCTTAGGGAGAAAGTGGCTAAGTTAGAGGAAATCGAAGCATCCCGCACCTCCGAGATAACAAAGGCTAAGGAAGAGGCAAGGAAAGAGGCTGCTGACCTATGCAAGACGCAGATTGACATGGCTACCAGTTCAGTGGATGAGGCTCGGCAGAAGGATTTGGAGAAAATCCACCCCCTCAAGGGCAAAATGAAGAAATCGAAAGAGGCCTTAGCCGAGCTGAGGAAGTGTCGGGGTAAGTGCCAAAGGACAAAGACTCGTATCATGCTAAGATCGACAAGTTGAAGGTGAAGCATGCTCAGTTGAGGAGAGATAAGGAGTAGTACATGAATAAGGTGGTGGCCCTCCAGACCGAAGTCGATAAATCCAATGACTTTTGTGACATGGTCAACTAGATGCTGAAGGATACTTATTTCATGTTTTGGAAACATTAGAAGCTTCACTGGATGGATGACTACCCTCAGGTGATGGCCGGGATCCATGCTCGACTTATGCTAGTCCATTTGTCGGGTCGGCCTATCAACTAAGATGAGTATACGTAGCCAATTCAATATGTGATTTACATGGATGGGTCGCAATCATTGCCCATCCATTACCATACATTACTACTCTATCCATCTTATGAAAATGTTTATGTGGATACACAAGGACTGCCCGACTACTCACAATATACTACTCTGTAAACTATGCACAAACAAATAAGAACAGATAAAGAAGAAAGAACTCAATAGTTCGTATAACAAAATATTTTTCGTCCAATCCGAAAATGCTATAAAAATCCAGCCTCACTAGATGACAAAAAGAAGATGGAAAATATTTACAAAACTAGTTCGCCGAGTGGCCGAGTCAGGGAGTCAATCTGCTCTTGAGTTAAAATGGCTGGCACGACCATCTCGGCTGCCTCTATCTCGACAACTTCCTCATCCCGGGTTGCTGTAAAGGCCTCATCATTGAAAATGCTTACTAAGATCGGCAGGTGGTAGATCTCCCTAAATAGATCCTTAACAATGATCCTTAATGGTTCTTCCATCTCTCTCCTCTGCTATCCTAGTGGCCTCCATATATATGGTCAATCGAGTGAATGGAATCTATCTAGCTTAGAGTACCTTAGTCCAAATAATTACAGACCTAGAAACTAATAAAGTGAACCATTATTACAAATAAAAAAAGTAGCAAAAAAAGATATGGAGTGAACTTTTGGGGTTACAATCCCGATTTACCATGTTAAAAAACACAATTAAATTGTGGAGCCCACAAACATTAAGCAATATGCCGAAGACTTATGTGATTCTCCATAATTTGATTAACAAAGAGGAATGGGGTGAATTTCCATCATATTTGGGATGTGATCCATACTATACAGAAATAGTCGTAGATGAGTGGGAAAATGCTACTATTGAGGTCTTTTTGAGTCATATATGCAGAATTAGATCCAAGATAATTCATGTAAAACTTCAAGATGTTCTTGTTGAGCATTTATGGAATTTCAAGGGAAACTGGTAAAATGACTAGTAGTATTTACTGTATTTATTTACCGTATGTTATGCATGTAGTAGCTTGGTATATTTTGTATTCCACGTATGTACCGTAAGCTTTAGCTATTGATAATGTACTATGTTATCCACGTTTAACTAAGTTATGCATTGAAATATTTCTACGAAGCGTTACAATATTCAATAAATATAATGTACATGCTTCATTCATCAAATTATTGATCAAGGTGAACTACTAATCATGCGAATTTGTAGCGTCACATGCGATCTGATTTTAGAATAGTATCAAGTCCCGTCCTCTTCTAACATAATGTACACTATAAAACTATTACCTAGTGTTGCTAATAGCACGGTGCACTTCCCATTAGCTTTTAACATAGTATCATGTCCCATCTACTTTTTATGTCTTGTTTATCTTATAACCTTGTTTGTGTATTATATTTACATATAGTAGGTATTATTATAAATTCTACCTCTTCATCTTCATTTTCCAAAACAATTCCATATTTTAAATTATAAAGCTATTCTACTATCAGACGCACATTTCTCTTCTTTCACCGTTCAACTTAGAAAGTTCCCTTGAGTGCCACTGACCTTCGAATCCATTATTGTTGAAACTGACATTCGATTTCGCATTGACATGCAAGAAAGACATTATAAAGATTTAAGAGTGGATGAAAAAGAATTAGAAGAACCAAGAAGACAAAAAATAAAACAAAAACGTCAGGAAGAAAGATGAAGATGCTCATAAACACATGATTTGAGGCGACATAAACGACGAATCCAACAGCAAGCAATAGAAAACGAAGTGGATTCACCTTCAATTATTAGTAGATGCCGACGGGTAGCTACGTATTAATAGAACTGGGCCAACCAACAACGAGTTAGATGGTAAATTTCAAAATTTCCCTTTCGGATCTTCATTGGGCTTATGTAGTCTAAATTCATTTAAACTTTTCTAAATTTTCTTTCAAATATAATTATAATTATATAAAATTAGTTTGACTTTAATTTTAAGTTGATTGTGTTATTATTTTTAATTATTCAATGGTGAATCAAACAGGCTCATTTGTGAATGTATAAGTGTTACATATAGAATATGTGCATAGTAAATGTGATCGTTTTAGATGTTGAGATTTATACCACAATGATTACATATCCCTCTATATATGCCTTTGTACACACACACACGTATTTACATACATATATTTATATGTTTATAAATTAAATTAATATTTTGAAATAAAGCAACACAAAATTGTACTTAACTAATGTGCAATTCAAAACCATACTTTTAAAACCAAATAGCTTGTCGTAAGTCCAAATTTTAAATTAAGAAACAAATCAAGGGAAATTTAAAGTTTCCCTTTTTTCCCTTTTTCATTTCGGGAGCAGCATAAAAAATTTAAATTCAATTAATTTACATGTAAAAAATACTCAAAATATTTCAAATTTTTTATAAAACATGTTCCAATATATAGCTTTGTAATATATAATATCATCCATTAATATAACAATTCCAAAATTTTATTCAAACAATGTTTCTGAATCAAAAGGATTAAACGAATTAGGCATATATGAATTCATGACAACCAGATCTAGATCTAAATTATTTGTATACATAATGATCAAATAAAAGAGAAAATATGGTTGATATTAATATCACATGGGTAACAGATAAATGGGAAATCAAATTCAACATTATGACAAAATAAATGATTCAAAGGTAAAATTTTGATATTCATACATAACCCAAAAAATATACGGAGAAGAAACAGAAGATGTGGAGAATTACAGGCATGTGAACATACTAATTTACATATAAATAAAGAGAAATTACCTTTCAAATGATGTAACGATCCCAGATTTTTTCTGTGTTTGAATTTATAATTAATTTAATTTTTGAATAAAATTGTGAAATATAATGGTAAATTACTTTGAATTTCTTAAAATTCGTATAAAAAGATATGTTTTAAATCAGTTGAATTTAAAGTTTAAGTAAATGGTTTAAATTGAATGATTTAAGTAGGAATCAATTTATGAAATAATAATAAGTACAATTAATAAGTAAATTAAGTATTTGATAGTTAAGTTTGAAGAAAAATAAAAGAGAGATAATAAGCATATATATTAGAATAGAACTAAATACCTAAGTTAAAATTTATAACAATGACTACAATGACTCTATATCTATATACATAAGTATATAAATAACAAAGCAATGGAGTGTTGCCTGTAAAGTAAATATGAAACATACATATGGAAGTATTGCAAAACAAAAAGAAGAAGATGTATATTCAAGTATGAAACAAAAGAAGAATTGTAAATATATTCAATGGCTTGCAAAAGAAGGAACAATATAAAAAAGTAGGTACACATGAAAATAAAAACTTGAGAAAACAAACAAAATAAATTAATGTAGCACACCACATAGATCTTTAACAACCGAAATAAAGGGAAAAATTAAGTATATTATACAAAGTAATAAATGCAACATACCTCAGGCATTAAATGCTAGCATAACATATTTTCTATCAGCCGAAACAAGAAGTAAAGTAAAGATCATTTTAAACTTAAACAATCAAACAATTATTCATCTTAAACCACCAAACATAAAACAGAGAAGATAATAAAAATGCATTCTTATTACAAAGTGTAATTCAAGAAGGAAAAAAAAGAGATAAGTTAGTACACATGAGGATAGCAATAGTGCAGCAGCCTCCCACTAACAAAAAAAGAACATTGACAAAGTAAAATATATATGTACAAACAAATAATAAGATAAGTATAGAAATATAGGGTACATATGCATTAAATACCATACCTCTAGCATACAAAAGTAGGAGTACCATAGCCTACAAAACTTAGAAAATCTCTGATGAAAGATTTATAAACAATTTCTGGTACAAAAATAAAATCAACAGCCAGGATCTTGTTTGATAAAACAAAGAAAAGAAAAATGACCCTCTTATACAAAACAATATAATAACCTGTAACTTGTTTCCTATATATCAATATCAACCTTCCTCATCTTAGTTTCGATAATCAAAAGCTAAGAAAAGAAAAAAAAATGTTTTAAACCTGGAAGCTTCAAACAATTCAAAGCAGAATAAATCAATTCTAATCTGGAAGTTCAACTTCAAAAGCAACTCAAACAAACCTGAAGCCTTAGAGATCCAATACTTCAAACTAAAACAAAAACAAAACATACAACCTCATTGAAAACAAGAGATTCAAGAGGGAGGGCTTCAGGTTGCAAACTCACTACTTATCTCAACATAAAAGAACTCTGTCCATTTCAAAAAGAATCAGGTGAGTAACTTCACCTTTAAATCTCTAAGTATAATTTTGGTTCATATCATTGTTGTGTTCCATCTTGTAGTGTGAAGTATATTTGGATATTTATATTGTAGAACTGCTGAAGTATGATGAATACATGTTTGCATAACTTGTAGAAGACCTCTGTTTAAAAAGAAAAAAAAATCCAAATCAGGTTATCATTCAAAAACAAAAATCATTTCCTCCTGATCCAAGAAGAATCTGGATTCATAATTTAAGCAAAACTTGATTGTTTTACCTTAAGCTTTAATTTAAAATTATATTTAAGTTAAAACAACTAGTTAATGTTTCTGGAAAACCAAGATACTGAGTAAAAAACATAAATTTGTCAAAAAGTCAGATTTCTTAATTTACAAGTTCAGTTTGTAACTTGAATTCGCATACTATAACATGATTTTTAAAGCGAAAATCACAATTTTTAGATCAAAGATAAAAGAGCAATTTGGGTTTGTATGAATTTCATAGTTTTAGTGATCCACGGGGATTCACTTATTTGTAGAGGATGAAGTTTTGGTTGGTGACAGAGGGACGTGCGGGGATTGGAAAAAAAATGTTGACGAGGTACCGTCGGTCGTGGTGGAGGCGGCAAGCATATGAAGTACAGAACCCTAGTTTAACTAGGCTAGGTTAAATCGATCACTGCGGCTTATGGGATTGATCGAGTGCGATGAGGTTTGGGGAGATGGTGGAGGGGGTGACGTCGAATAGATGGCCGAAGTTTCGAGTCTTCTAGTGATCGTGGTGGTGAGAACGACGTCGTGACAGGTTTTGGGTTTTGGTGATATTTCTTTTGTTCCAGGCTTCATTTTTTAAGCTCGAACTCAAAATTTCGAATGCGAGGTGATGGCGAAGTTCGAGTGGTTGGAGGATGGTTTGAAGGTGATCGTCGACTTGCTCAGCGACGAGGCGGCGGCTGGAAGCAAGCGACGGTGATGCACACGTGCACGAGCACGTTGTGTTTGGATCTGGGCGTTTTATTATAAGTTGGAGCTGGTGTTTTCGTGTGTGTCTCGGGAAGAAGCTCGAAGCGATTAAGTGTGTGACTCGAAGCGAGATTTCAATGCGAAGTAAAAACACTTGGAAAATTTTTGTATTGATATTTTGGGGTACTTGGGTGAGAATTTGGGAAAACTCGAAGCAGAGCTCGAGCTTGTAAGGGTTTAGCTCGGGGAAATCATGATGGGGCTCGAGTATAAGGTGTGGTACAGATTTCAAAACCTGTTTCTGTTTAAACTGCAAAAATGTTCAAGTATATTCTATAAAATGTTTTGGAAATAAATGATTGAGTTTAAACTCTTTTGAATTTCTTTCAGATGATTAATATTACTTTAACATGAAATCTTAAAAGTAAATTTAAAATGAATGTTTTCAAACTTAAGAAAGTAATAAATAAAATCATTAATAAGAATAAATTATCTTTATAGTTAATGAAACATATTGATTTGTAATTCATAAATTATTAAGTTAATTTGAATGATTAATTATGAAATTGGTTTAAAGGTTAATTTAATTAATATGGTAATTAAAGAATAATTTATTTGATTTTAAATTTATAAGTTAGATTAATTTATAATCAGGGATGATTAATAATAATTAATCTAAGATAATTTCTTAAGAAGGTAATTAAGGAAATGTTATTAGTTAATGAAGATAAATTAACTAGAGACTATTAAGTAATTAAATTAATGTGATTAATTTTGATAATTCATTAGATTAATTAATTTAGATAATCAATTATAAATTGTTTTAGATGTAATTACTTAATAAGAGTAATTAAGGATTAATCACTTATTGTAATTAATTTTGAATATTTTGATTTATTAAAGTTAATTAATTATGTAATTGGGTTAAAAGGTTGATTTAATTAATATGATTAATTAAGAATAATTTAATTAATTAAAGTGTTTGATATATTAATTTATATCAAATGATTGGAATTAATTAATCAGGATTGGATAATAAATTCATAAGTAATTAAATTTATTTACTTGGAAATAAATTGAATTGTTTAGGATTAAACGATTAATTGATCCTGCTTATGAATGATTATTAAATGCTTGACCTTACTTATGAACGATTGTTTTGTATGAAATGTCTTGATTGATTGTCCTATCTGATCTGTGATATTTGGATCTGTGAATTGTGCTATGTATAATTTTATTCATTTATTGATGATACATCTGTATATTATCTGTGAATCTGTGAATGAGCGTTAAACGTTATAGTTATATCGCTTATCAACTATATTGTTGTATTTGAATCTATGATGATTGAATGATGTTGCACTATTGTGTTAAACCCTGAACCACACCATACACACACCAATATGGATTTCACGAAGAAGTCGGTTAAGTCACAGATTCTTAAAAGTCGAATATTTAAATTCGAATGTTTTGGAAATGGATTGAGATTAAAGTGAAAAGCTTTTGGAAATAGAATTTCAAAGATGAAATTTATTTTGAATAACTTGATTGAGTTTTGAAATTTAAATATTTTGATTTAAATTTGAATTCAATAATTGAAATTGAATTCTATGATTTGGAAACTAGGATATAAAGAAAAGTTATTCAACTTATAAATGAGTTATATGGGTTTTTAAAACCATTTTAAATGTATTGATTTGGGAATTTGAATTTAAATTCAAGGGCTTTAACTCGTGTAAATAAAAATTGGATCTTTCTGAAATGAAACTATTCGTTTTCAAATAATAAAAGCTTTCATATAAGAAGTGAACTTCCAAACTATGTTAAAAAGGGATTTCAAGTTTAAATGGAAAATGATTTTCCAAGTTATGGAAACGATTTGAAAGCTATAAGTTAAATCTTTAATTTAAAGATTGTAAACGAGTTAATCCAAATGAAATGGAAGTTTTTTTGAAATCCGTAAATGGAATTTTGTGAAATAAATCTTTTGGTTTAAAGATTTGAAATGGTAATTGGTTTGAACCATTTGAAAGAAAGTTATGAATTATTAAGTTGTGACTTAATTGAAATCCCATATCCATATGTTTTAAATGTTGCGCTCACTATTCGGGTTAGCCGGGAAAGGACCTTTGGGTCGTATAACCCATTCCGAATATGTGATTCGACGTTATGGATAGCATTTGAAGACCGGTGGTGAAGACCGGGTATTTGCGAGAACGATAGGATGACCTATCGATTGTCTCTGCACCGAGTAGCTACGGTATAGAGATTCCCTAAGTGATGGGAAGTTCAATCGTGATTGTGAATACCCGGATTGCAAGGACTTCTTTGGAAGTGCCTTCGGTTCTGTTCTAAATCCAAAACAGACTTGTATGGATTGTATGTATGACATTACATTTTGAGATATAAAGCAGATTTCTTTCAAATACATTTCTGTTGGTGGCGGAGAATTTATTCTCTTAGCTTAACACCCTTAGAAGTTATGTAGTTGAAGGTTATCAGCGATATATTCCCAACTTGGTAATGTGGCATGCTTAGTGCTGTTGATCAAAGCGTGGCTTTTGTAAAAGGCGTAGCATTGTGGACGAGACTTCGTCGAGCCTCACAACCCGGTAATGGTCGAAACAGGAATATCATGGCAGCAAGGTTTCGGGGACCGCGTCCCTAGGGTATGACCATTCCTTCTGGAAAGGGGTAGTATCATGGTATGGAGCCCAGATACTTACTCATGTGGATGCACTATATCTATTACTGTGTGGTGTTGTTGGAATCGAGGCCTCGTATAAAGGTCCAAAAGGACCGGGGGTGGTATATATGTGGTTTCTTACTCCCTGGGAAAGGGGTAGCCGGCCTTGTTTGGCAGAGATCCATTTAGGATGCTCGGGGACGTCTTTCCAGAGGCGTTCCATTTCGGTTTGGGAAGTTCCTTTGCCCGATCATTTGTTGGAAATCCATTCTTTAAATACGTACCTTGTACGGTTTTAGTTGTAGAACCTATCATTCACTTATGGTGGCGCCCCACTGTTTGGATGGTACCTGTAGTAGGCATAGTTCGAAATGTCTATGTTGGCTAAGATTTATATTCTACTTTCGAAATTTTTTCTGCACTTTGCACTTATAGTAATAATATCAAAGGAATTCGCGTATCAAGCATATTTGACTATCATAAGGGGAAATCTTCTCCGATTCTGTGTTTGCATTGTGTGTGTGTGCGGGAGGCCTTATGGTAGTCTCATTTTCTAAAAGCATTGCGAATCTAATTTAAAATTCTCTTGCTGTTTGTTTTTAAAAGATAAACTGTTTTGTTACTCACACCAGTCCGATGACTGATCCGGAGTTTATTGTTTCTTTCCTAAACTCTGGGTGCTCAAAACTTTCCTACACGAGCATTCTAGAGTTGGGTTTTTCAAATAGTCAGATTTAGTGGATTATCTGGAGCTAGTTCAGTCTTTGGACACGGACTGCACTTGCTTATCTTTGTGCATCGTTATTGGGAGTTCGAGCTATTGCTGGATTGGTTCTTGGAGATGGAGTTGCAGTTTTGGAGTTCTTCTTTGAAGACTATCTTAGAGTTATTTGTTCCGCTGCTGATGTTAACTGTTTCTTTTCCGCTGCTACTTTATTGTATCATATCTCTGATGTATATTGATATCTATTGTATCAGATATTGTATCAATTCTGTATATCAATGTATTATTCTTTTTCTTCCGCTATGTTGTTTACTTAATTGTGTTATAAGCTCCGGCGACTCAGATTTGAACGATCGAATCTGCGACATTCGAGTACGATGTAAAGTATGGATGTCGATTTTCGAACTCGAAAAATTCGTCTCGTTACGTTTGGTATCCGAGCTAAGATGAAACTTTAGCTCAGGAGTATAACACGATAAGTAACTCATTAGAGATAGGGTGAAGTATGCCTTAGAATGAGTAATCCCTAAGATATCTGTTTAAATGCCTCAGTAAATTCTCTTACTATTCACTGATAGTAAGTATGAGTGCAAAAAGAGAACGAGATAGGGGATAAGGGGAATACGACTATAAATAGTCAACACCCCGCAACAGTGGAAATAATCTTCTCTATTTATTTCCTTTGATTCGTTTTCAAATTCTTTTGATTGCTTCGTAACAGCTCCAGAAAGAAGTTTCGGTATGATGGTGGCCCACGAATCATTGTAGAAAATCCTTACTTCGTATTTCACTGGTTTCTTATCAGTTGTTGATTTAAACCTTAATGAATATTAATTGGAAATTTGGAATTGAAAATTACTAAATTTGGAAATTTAAATTTGAGTTAAATTGATTAATAGAATATGAAGGATAATTTGAATTATATCGATAAAACGATTTTGTTAAAACCGAATTTGAAATTCTATTGTAATTTATTGTGAATATCGAAGTCCGAAGAGGGACAGATTGGTATATACTTTGGAATATTCCGATTTGAGTCTGGAATACATATCTTGTGCTTGAGAAATTGTAGAGATTGAATTTATCTATTTTTTGGGTCTCGATATATTCTACGGACAGTTAGTTATCCTTCGGACTAACCAGTGCCTTGCATATTTCGTAGATTTGATGACCCAAGTATCTTGTGTAGTATTGTATGAGTTTGTTCTCATATTGTCGACATTCTGATTTGGTAAGCCAAATGTAGAATAAATATATCTAGTTGATCTCGAAAGATATTTCTCTTTCATCTATCTTCGTTATCTCTCTCTGGCGAATCTCGAGGTCGAAATTCCATTTAAGGGGGGAAGTCTATAACGATCCCAGATTTTTTCTGTGTTTGAATTTATAATTAATTTAATTTTTGAATAAAATTGTGAAATATAATGGTAAATTACTTTGAATTTCTTAAAATTCGTATAAAAAGGTATTTGTTAAATCAGTTGAATTTAAAGTTTAAGTAAATGGTTTAAATTGAATGATTTAAGTAGGAATCAATTTATGAAATAATAATAAGTATAATTAATAAGTAAATTAAATATTTGATAGTTAAGTTTGAAGAAAAATAAAAGAGAAATAATAAGCATATATATTAGAATAGAACTAAATACCTAAGTTAAAATTTATAACAATGACTAAAATGACTCTATATCTATATACATAAGTATATAAATAACAAAGCAATGGAGTGTTGCCTGTAAAGTAAATATGAAACATACATATGGAAGTATTGCAAAACAAAAAAAAGAAGATGTATATTCAAGTATGAAACAAAAGAAGAATTGTAAATATATTCAATTGCTTGCAAAAGAAGGAACAATAAAAAAAAGTAGGTACACATGAAAATAAAGACTTGAGAAAACAAACAAAATAAATTAATGTAGCAAATCACATAGATCTTTAATAGCCGAAATAAAGGAAAAAAATAAGTATATTGTACAAAGTAATAAATGCAACATACCTCAGGCATTAAATGCTAGCATAACATATTTTCTATCAGCCGAAACAGGAAGTAAAGTAAAGATCATTTTAAACTTAAACAATCAAACAATTATTCATCTTAAACCACCAAACATAAAACAGAGAAGATAATAAAAATGCATTCTTATTACAAAGTGTAATTCAAGAAGGAAAAAAAAGAGACAAGTTAGTACACATGAGGATAGCAATAGTGCAGCAGCTTCCCACTAACAAAAAAAGAACATTGACAAAGTAAAATATATATGTACAAACAAATAATAAGATAAGTATAGAAATATAGGGTACATATGCATTAAATACCATACCTCTAGCATACAAAAGTAGGAGTACCATAGCCTACAAAACTTAGAAAATCTCTGATGAAAGATTTATAAACAATTTCTAGTACAAAAATAAAATCAACAGCTGTGATCTTGTTTGATAAAACAAAGAAAAGAAAAATGATCCTCTAATACAAAACAATATAATAACCTATAACTTGTTTCCTATATATCAATATCAACCTTCCTCATCTTAGTTTCGATAATCAAAAGCTAAGAAAAGAAAAAAAATGTTTTAACCTGGAAGCTTTAAACAATTCAAAGCAGAATAAATCAATTCAAATCTGGAAGTTCAACTTCAAAAGCAACTCAAACAAACCTGAAGCCTTAGTGATCCAATACTTCAAACTAAAACAAAAACAAAACATACAACCTCATTGAAAACTAGAGATTCAAGATGGAGGGCTTCAGCTTGCAAACTCACTGCTTATCTCAACATAAAAGAACTCCGTCCATTTCAAAAAGAATCAGGTGAGTAACTTCACCTTTAAATCTCTAAGTATAATTTTGGTTCATATCATTGTTGTGTTCCATCTTGTAGTGTGAAGTATATTTGGATATTTATATCGTAGAACTGCTGAAGTATGATGAATACATGTTTGCATAACCTGTAGAAGACCTCTATTTAAAAAGAAAAAAAATCCAAATCAGGTTATCATTCAAAAACAAAAATCATTTCCTCCTGATCCAAGAAGAATATGGATTCATAATTTAAGAAAAACTTGATTGTTTTACCTTAAGCTTTAATTTAAAATTATATTTAAGTTAAAACAACTAGTTAATGTTTCTGGAAAACCAAGATACTGAGTAAAACATAAATTTGTCAAAAATTCAGATTTCTTAATTTACAAGTTCAGGTTTGTAACTTGAATTTGCATCCTATAACATGATTTTTAAAGCGAAAATCACAATTTTTAGATCAAAGATAAAAGAGCAATTTGGGTTTGTTTGAATTTCATAGTTTTAGTGATCCACGGGGATTCACTGATTTGTAGAGGATGAAGTTTTGGTTGGTGACAGAGGGACGTACGGGGATTGGGAAAAAAATTTGGTGACGAGGTACCGTCGGTCGTGGTGGAGGCGGCAAGCATATGAAGTACGGAACCCTAGTTTAACTAGGCTAGGTTAAATCGATCACTGCGGCTTGTGGGATTGATCGAGTGCGATGAGGTTTGGGGAGATGGTAGAGGGGGTGACGTCGAATAGATGGCTGAAGTTTCGAGTCTTCTGGTGATCGTGGTGGTGAGAACGACGTCGTGACAGGTTTTGGGTTTTGGTGATATTTCTTTTGTTTCAGGTTTCATTTTTTAAGCTTGAACTCAAAATTTCGAATGCAAGGTGATGGCGAAGTTATAGTGGTTGGAGGATGGTTTGAAGGTGATTGTCGACTTGCTCGGCGAGGCGGCGGCTGGAAGCAAGCGACGGTGATGTACACGTGCACGAGCACGTTGTGTTTGGATCTGGGCGTTTTATTATAAGTTGGAGCTGGTGGTTTCGTGTGTCTCTCAGGAAGAAGCTCGTAGCGATTAAGTGTGTGACTCGAAGCGAGATTTCAATGCGAAGTAAAAACACTTGGAAAATTTTTGGATTGAAATTTTGGTTACTTGGGTAAGAATTTGGGAAAACTCGAAGCAGAGCTCGAGTTTGTGAGGGTTTAGCTCGGGGAAATCATGATGGGGCTCGGGTATAAGGTGTGGTACAGGTTTCAAAACCTGTTTCTGTTTAAAGTTTAAAAATGTTCAAGTATATTCTATAAAATGTTTTGGAAATAAATGATTGAGTTTAAACTCTTTTGAATTTCTTTCAGATGATTAATATTACTTTAACATGAAATCTTAAAAGTAAATTTAAAATGAATGTTTTCAAACTTAAGAAAGTAATAAATAAAATCATTAATAAGAATAAATTATCTTTATAGTTAATGAAACATATTGATTTGTAATTCATAAATTATTAAGTTAATTTGAATGATTAATTATGAAATTGGTTTAAAGGTTAATTTAATTAATATGGTAATTAAAGAATAATTTATTTGATTTTAAATTTATAATTTAGATTAATTTATAATCAGGGATGATTAATAATAATTAATCTAAGATAATTTCTTAAGAAGGTAATTAAGGAAATGTTATTAGTTAGTGAAGATAAATTAACTAGAGATTATTAAGTAATTAAATTAATGTGATTAATTTTGATAATTCATTAGATTAATTAATTTAGATAATCGATTATAAATTGTTTTAGATGTAATTACTTCATAAGAGTAATTAAGGATTAATCACTTATTGTAATTAATTTTGAATATTTTGATTTATTAAAGTTAATTAATTATGTAATTGGGTTAAAAGGTTGATTTAATTAATATGATTAATTAAGAATAATTTAATTAATTAAAGTGTTTGATAAATTAATTTATATCAAATGATTGGAATTAATTAATCAGGATTGGATAATAAATTCATAAGTAATTAAATTTATTTACTTGGAAATAAATTGAATTGTTTAGGATTAAACGATTAATTGATCCTGCTTATGAATGATTATTAAATGCTTGACCTTACTTATGAATGATTGTTTTGTATGAAATGTCTTAATTGATTGTCCTATCTGATCTGTGATATTTTGATCTGTGAATTGTGCTATGTATAATTTTATTCATTTATTGATGATACATCTGTATATTATGTGTGAATCTGTGAATGAGCGATAAACGTTATAGTTATATCGCTTATCAACTATATTGTTGTATTTGAATCTATGATGATTGAATGATGTTGCACTATTGTGTTAAACCCTGGACCACATCATACACACACCAGTATGGATTTCACGAAGAAGTCGGTTAAGTCATAGATTCTTAAAAGTCGAATATTTAAATTCGAATGTTTTGGAAATGGATTGAGATTAAAGTGAAAAGCTTTTGGAAATAGAATTTCAAAGATGAAATTTATTTTGAACAACTTGATTGAGTTTTGAAATTTAAATATTTTGATTTAAATTTGAATTCAATAATTGAAATTGAATTCTATAATTTGAAAACTAGGATATAAAGAAAAGTTATTCAACTTATAAATGAGTTATATGGGTTTTTAAACCATTTTAAATGTATTGATTTGGGAATTTGAATTTAAATTCAAGGGCTTTAACTCGTGTAAATAAAAATTGGATCTTTCTGAAATGAAACTATTCGTTTTCAAATAATAAAAGCTTTCATATAAGAAGTGAACTTCCAAACCATGTTAGAAAGGGATTTCAAGTTTAAATGGAAAATGATTTTCCAAGTTATGGAAACGATTTGAAAGCTATAAGTTAAATCTTTAATTTAAAGATTGTAAACGAGTTAATCCAAATGAAATGGAAATTGTTTTGAAATCCGTAAATGGAATTTTGTGAGATAAATCTTTTGGTTTAAAGATTTAAAATGGTAATTGGTTTAAACCATTTGAAAGAAAGTTTTGAATTATTAAGTTGCGACTTAATTGAAATATCATATCCATATGTTTTAAATGTTGCGCTCACTATTCGGGTTTGCCGGGAAAGGACCTTTGGGTCGTATAACCCATTCCGAATATGTGATTCGACGTTATGGATAGCATTTGAAGACCGGTGGTGAAGACCGGGTATTTGCGAGAACGATAGGATGACCTATCGATTGTCTCTGCACCGAGTAGCTACGGTATAGAGATTCCCTAAGTGATGGGAAGTTCAATTGGGATTGTGAATACCCGGATTGCAAGGACTTCTTTGGAAGTGCCTTCGGTTATGTTCTAAATCCAGAACAGACTTGTATGGATTGTATGTCTGACATGACATTTGGAGATATAAAGCAGATTTCTTTCAAATACATTTCTGTTGGTGGCGGAGAATTTATTCTCTTAGCTTAACACCCTTAGAATTATGTAGTTGAAGGTTATCAGCGATATATTCCCAACTTGGTAATATGGCATGCTGAGTGCTGCTGATCATTTGTTGATCAAAGCGTGGCTTTTGTAAAAAGCGTAGCTTTGTGGACGAGACTTCGTCGAGCCTCACAACCCGGTAATGGTCGAAACAGGAATATCATGGCAGCAAGGTTTCATGGATCGCGTCCCTAGGGTATGACCATTCCTTCTGGAAAAGGGTAGTATCATGGTATGGAGCCCAGATACTTACTCATATGGATGCACTATATCTATTACTGTGTGGTGTTGTTGGAATCGAGGTCTCGTATAAAGGTCCAAAAGGATCGGGGGTGGTATATCTGAGGTTTCTTACTCCCTGGGAAAGGGGTGGCCGGCCTTGTTTGGCAGCGATCCATTTGGGATGCTCGGGGACGTCCTTCCAGAGGCGTTCCATTTCGGTTTGGGAAGTTCCTTTGCCCGACCATTTGTTGGAAGTCCATTCTTCAAATACGTACCTTGTACGGTTTTAGTTGTAGAACCTATCATTCACTTATGGTGGCGCTCCACTGTTTGGATGGTAGCTATAGTAGGCATAGTTCGAAATGTCTATGTTGGCTAAGATTTATATTCTACTTTCGAAAGTTTTTCTGCACTTTGTACTTATAGTAATAATGTCAAAGGAATTCGCGTATCAAGCATATTTGACTATCATAAGGAGAAATCTCCTCCGATTCTGCGTTTGCATTGTGTGTGTGTGCGGGAGGCCTTATGGTAGTCTCATTTTCTAAAGCATTGCGAATCTAATTTAAAATTCTCTTGTTGTTTGTTTTTAAAAGATAAACTGTTTTGTTACTCACACCAGTCCCATGACTGATCCGGAGTTTATTGTTTCTTTCCTAAACTCTGGGTGCTCAAAATTTTCCTACACGAGCAGTCTAGAGTTGGGTTTTTCAAATAGTCAGATTTAGTGGATTATCTGGATCTAGTTCAGTCTTTGGACACGAACTGCACTTGCTTATCTTTGTGCATCGTTATTGGGAGTTCGAGCTATTGCTGGATTGGTTCTTGGAGATGGAGTTGCAGTTTTGGAGTTCTTCTTTGAAGACTATCTTAGAGTTATTTGTTCCGCTGCTGATGTTATCTGTTTCTTTTCCGATGCTATTTTATTGTATCATATCTCTGATGTATATTGATATCTATTGTATCAGATATTGTATCAATGCTGTATATCAATGTATTATTCCTTTTCTTCCGCTATGTTGTTTACTTAATTGTGTTATAAGCTCCGGCGACTCGGATTTGAACGATCGAATCTGCGACTTTCGAGTACGATGTAAAGTATGGATATCGATTTTCGAACGCGAAAAATTCGTCTCGTTACAAATGAAGCCTACGGAATACGCCTTGAATGAAGAAGAATTCCTAGGTTCTACAAATCGATCTCCAAATCTACAATTTTCTAGAGACAACCACATTTTTCTTTTTTATTTTGTTTGAATTTTGTTTTGAAAATTTAAGAATCTTATCTTCATGGAAATTTCTACCTTGAGAAGAGAAGACAAGAGTAAGGGAGTCCAAAAACGACAGGGGGAAAATTTTATTAAAGGAGGATATAAATGTGGCAATCAATATATGCTGATTCCTCTCCTTTTAATAAGATTTTCTTTTCATTGCAAACCAAAAGGACCCATCTTATTCCTCAAAGTAAGGCTGGCCATTAAATGAGCTATTTGGGGTTAAAAGATTCAAAAAACAAATTAGTACTATTCCCATTTAAATCCAACTTAAATTTCCTACTGATACTGTATACCATACATGTGCTTATAACTGGTATATACGCACTTTATTAAATACTAATGGAAATCAAACAAATCAAATAAGAAAGTTTTAACAATTAATATTTCACAAATATTAATTTATATAAAGCCCTTTTTAGTATTTATTCCGTTTAAATCAAATTTTAAACATTCTACCGATATGTATATCGATCGAACATTTATATTATTATTTACACACTTTCCTAAATATTAATGGCATTAAAATAAATTTAATAAAATTAAATAATAAATATTTCATATATATCGATTAATCTAACTAATTTTCAAATATTAAAAATCAGTTAATCGTGTGGTTTATTCGGAATCTTCATCATTTGGACTGTGTGACTCATAGGTGTAAATTCAGTCAGCAATTAATATTGAAAATTCAAATATTTAACATTCATATGTCAATTTGGCTAGTGGTGTGACATCTTCATTGAATTTATCGCTTACGAATTTTTTGATTTCAATTTTATTATTATAAGCGTTACCCACCAGTACAATTATTTACACCAATTCTCTTCGTCAAAACTATATCACTTTGGACTTATGGAATTTGGTAATGGTCAAAATTCCAATATCATACATATTCAATTTTATATCCACATATAAAGTCCTTGGTTAAATAATGATAATTATTACTAACCAAACTTCCCTGACTAGAAATTTTGACTCTGAGTTGACTTCAGTTGACCATGATAGAAACCCCATCTAACCGAGAAGACGAATCCTCTCTCGAATAGAATTTCACTTCCAACTCTCCTACTCCACCTAACTATAATCGTTCAATAGATGTCATGCCATGATTTAACTGTAATCAAAGTGGAGCATTCATATTGAAGATCAACGGTATTCTCAAGTTAAGAGAACTATATAAATTAGTCACTTCAATATTTTTGTTTGACCTTAGTAATATTAACCAGCAGAAAACTATCGAGTGAGTCATTCCACAGTTATCCAGTAACTATCTGTACATAAGCCTTTGGTGCCCCCAACAACCATGGGTAATACACTGCCCAACATTTAAAAAGCATTACATACTCTAGTTCCAATGGATGCATCAATATCCTGTCTCGATACATCTTTACTAGGAATATTTAAAATGACGTGCTTATCACATTGTGATATAATACTCATGGCTACAACTATTTGTAATTGCTATCATAAACATAATTTATGGACTTTCTAACATACATACCTAAATTAACTAATTAATTATTTATAACATTTTATAATAAGTATATAACAAAAAGGAAATAGCTTTTACTTCGAACAAGTTTATCGAATTAGATTTACGTAACAAATTACATAATTGCTCCTGGCGCATACCCCTAACTCTATTATGTAATTTGTAGTTCCAAGTGGAAACGACATAGGTCGTTGCCATTTTAGATCTCCTTGTACCTAAATGGATGTGGGTTTTAGAAGTGGATTGATGATCCTTTTCTTTAATGAGCTACGAATACTACAACACCAAGGTGTTTTCATAGCATTTGGAAAACCTTATTATAGTTCATTATAGCATTTTAGGGAACATCTTGGAACAACATGCTTTAGTAGACCATCAACTTGTAATAGAAAAATTAAAATCCTATAAAAAATCATGTTTCTATTGCATTTTGAAAACCGTATTAAGGTAAACTCTATAGAAAACAAAACTCCGTTGTAAAGTTTTCCATAGCATTCCATTTGTGTTATGTTTCGTCTGGTGGACATGATTTACTTTATGTTTCCATAGCAATTAAAAACGCTGTTAAAACAAAAGTATATAAAATAAAACGCTATAATATAGTTTGCTAGGTTTTTCATATGCATCATGATACATCTGTTGGACATGATTTATTCTATGTTTCCATAACATTTGAATTTTATGATAGCAGTTACCTTTCTACAGCGTTTTAACTTCGATAATGTTTTTAAAACCCTATATAATGTAATATCATTTTTCCAGCTTGTATTTAATGTTATGTTAGGTTTGTGCTTTTTGAACAAATGAAAGACCTAAACATGAAAGATGCTAATTACTCGAGAATGAACTCCAATACAATTTGATATCTCTTACCATATAACTGATCAAATACTCTACCCCTAAACTTATTACCATAGAAAACTACGTTCTACTCTGCTGCTTAATAGGACATTCTATAACACTATATATCTTCATTTCACAATAACATACTCCACAAATGTTTGGCCATCTAAATTTCTAGTGCTATACAACTATTCAAAATTCATTTTAACACAGGGATAATAAAATAGTAAATTAAAATAGTAGACGATTCACTAAATAAGTTTTGAATTTCCACCATAGTGATTCATCAAAATACATAACATCTGACTATTGTAGTAAAATAAATAACCAAGCCTGATCTAAATTTCCACCATAATTCAAATTCATTCAACTGACTTACCACATTTAAGATTGTGGTTAATAGCAAAAGCAGAACTCAAGTTCACTATGGATCAGCAAAAAACAAAAGGTGCACATATTCAAACATATTCATTCGTAGCTTATGAAAATAAACATGTATTAATAGCCATAAAAATTACATCAGCATCATACACATAGAATTGAAATGCTTGCAAACATAAGATCAGTCATTAACCCAAATAGTTGTTATGCTTTTTATTTGGCCACAACTAGCAAATCACCAAATTATCCATGTTAGAACCCTTCTTTTAGGATTTTAACGCCAACAACTATAGAACCATATATACATTGGAATACTTTATCTATTCACATGTATATGATAAAAGATATCACTCCACTCATCGATATCATGGCGTGAAGACTATCCTGAAGAATAATATATCATACTATTGAAGTAAGGTCATGTATTTGTACCATGGTCTTAGAATATCTTGTACAATCTCCTTGATTTATCATAAGCACACACGAAAGCATACCATCAAAACACTTAGCGAATTTTAGAGAACAAAATCAGATTTTACACACAATATTATCTCGGATGTCTAGGATATAATGCCAGAAGTCTGATAGAAATTTTGGATTAAAACCCTGAAATGTTTCAAATGTTTGACAATATATGCCAAACGTCTGACACTTTTTTAACAATCATATTTTGAATAGTCACTTCTCTTCACTTTAAATGTTCATATCTTCTTCCGTTTTTGCAACTCCTGATCAAAGGAAAGTTCTTCAAGAAGATATATTCTTTGAAATACAACTTTTTGTTACCTATAAACTTATCAAACGATTGAGATTAAACTTACTTACAACTACTATTGCTCTTTATTTTCTATAAGTACTTAAAATCTCTTATGCTATTATTGAATTCATACTCTCAAGCAATTACAACCAAAATTGGTATTTTTGGTAAACTTACTTCCTACAAATTCAAGAACTTACACACACAAACACTCAAGGGAGATTATAGGAAAAATTGTACTAGCAGTCAAAATTCATGTTGTATAGAACACAGGCTTGTCAAAGAAATGTTGTTGTCTAAGCCTATCCCTCCAAGCGAAGCGAGGATTGTTGGTTAGTAAAATACCAAAGGGAAGCATCGGGACTGGACGTCGGACGGGTAGTCCGATCCAGTCTAAAAACTGTGGTGTGACCGGTTTTATTCTTTACTTTTATTCTCTGTTATATACATTTGTTTATATTACTATACATACACTTGTCTTATACACAAGCCATATTATATACGATCCACTGAACTTTCAATCCAAACATAAGAATCATAATTTACCTTCAAAAAAACAACTCTAGTAATTATAGACTACTATTTCACATTAAAACAAGTCTATAATCATTTTAGAATTTTGATTTTGGGTTAGAGATATTTGAAATGGAATCATAAATGAAATACCAAAAGTTTTGAATAATACATGACACCACCATAAAATACCAAATAATCAGAAAGCACAAAGTTAAAAAAGGCTATATATTGTCTAGCAACTTGTAATACATGTACAACTTGACAACTTTTGCAGGAGTTCTATATTATACATCATAGTGTGATTAGTCACTCAAAGGACTAGCAGTCTAGATAAATGTTTTGAAAGTGGTTATACATACATATAGATATATTTACATTTATATATGATTGCCTACTTAGTTTCTTTTTATGCAAGAACTCACAAATTCATTTTATATTATTTCGGGCACTACAAACATTGCTGAACTAGAAAACCACAATGTAAATGATGAAATATACTATGTATCATCATATTATAAAAATAAACTTTGCATGTTTCAGAACCGATTCACGTGATCTAATGTACATAGTGAAGGAATGGTGTTATTTTCATATGATCATAAATATTATAGCATTTAAATAATGGTACTATGTAAATTATCTTTAGGGTGTTGCAAGCAAAGTATAATAAATTAAAGAGAAGTATTTTGGATGCAATAAGGTTATGTATCCTAATGAATGGGTGATTTTTGTGATGCCACACCATGAGACCCACATCAGCAAAGAATATCAAAGTAATATTGTCGACTAGCGCAGAGAATATGGCTGATTAGGAGAGACCGTCCCTGAATTTTACTTTAAGCGAGCATTGGCAAGTCGATTAATATGCGATACATTTCTTGAATCGGGTGGAATCAACTTGTACAGTCTAGGCTTAAAAAAAACTGTGGTGGTTATATTAAAATTTTAGAACAACATATAATATATACAGATCAAAGAATATCAGACTAGTCACATTGAAATATAATAGATATAATAAACTGACACATAATAGATACATGATGTAGAGTACAAAGATACAAAGTGTTACATCTCAAAATGAATACAAACATACAAAAAGAGCCTAATCTCAACACAAGATACCGCATAATGTCAAACATATACATAAGATGACAAAAGAGAACTACTAGCTAATAGGTAAGATATCCACTCTAAAGCCATAGGCTAAAGGATCTGAATTATCTTGGTCCAACTCGAGTATTATAAAAATAATAAATGGGTCAGACTAAGATGAATAAGTTAGCAAAACTTAATGATGAACAAAGTAATCTAGATCTCGATTATAAGCATATGTCGACAAATATCAAACACGCATCAATAAATTCAAATCATCAAACACAAAAAACTCATAATAGCTTCTAAAAAAAAAATCTATAAAATGATTTGGTGATACTCCAACAACGTTCTAGAAATCTCATAAATAGCAATCCAGAAATCTAATAAATAAGAGGCGCCAGACTCCAAGATTGGTGAAGTAAATTTACCTACATGCATGTAACTCAAAGATAGACGTATAAGTCTATAAACATTAAGACAGGTACAAAATCCATAAATATCAAAATAGGTGTAAAACCTATGAACTACAAAATAGGTACGAACCTATAAACATCAAATAGGAACAAGTCCTATAAACATCAAGATAGATACATAACCTATAATCATCAAATAGGAACAAGTCGTATAAACATCAAAGGCGAGTCATAAACTCATCCAAAAGTGTTAAATACTTTTATATAGCAATCGAATAGATAACGACCATATGTCCCATACCACTCGAGTTTACCCGATCGTTAACTATACGATACTTAACTACACTTGTGTGTAACAATGGTTCAATGGAACAAATATAGGAGTTAATCGGTAAAACAAATGCGAGCATTCCATACCACTCGTTTTGTTTAACCATTTAAATAAATTTATCGTTCGACCGATAACGTGCAATTTTGTGAAAATATTTCTCATTTAAAACCACCTTTATAATATTGTTTATAATGGAAATATATATATATATATATATATAACGTTTCAAACTATTGTTTCAAAACATTTCTAAAGCCATTGCATATGTAAATAGATATTATATATATATATATATTTATATGTATAAGTATATATTAGTAAAATTCTTTGTATGAATATATATATATATATATTAGATTAGTACATAAATAGTTTTGTATAAAATGATTGGATTTAGAAATCAATCATTTGTGAATCCAGGTTGAAAACGTGCATCGAAGTGTGTAATCCTCCCAAGATCCATAAAACAATTTCCTATGGCATAAAACATCGAAATAAATTCAATAATTCATAAGTCAGAATTCGGAAAATATCAATGAAATGCAGAATTTAAAATTAAGCAATCAACTTCTAGAAATTAATTGGGCAAGTAAATGGCAAATGTGTCAATCAGGAAATACCGAAACATAGCTTGGATGTCAGGCTCAGGCTGTAACCAGTGCACCGGTTGGACTAAGTGATCCATCGGTTAGTTCACTTGGGTTGAAATTTAGACGATTCCGGTGACCTTCCATTGATCTATTTCTTCTCATTCTTCCCATATTACTTCTTTGATGATCTAAGGTACTGAATAGGCAGTCATGCATGCATATAACATGTATAATTGGATGATATTCATAATTTCATACGGTGGGTTTTAGTAAATAGAAAATTCAATTCAATTAGACAATGAATCCATCAACATCTTGAGATCATATGCACTTTATATTCAACCATAATCATATAACAGCAACTACCATTTATCTAAGGCTAGAAATTGTGAGATAAACTCACTTAAACAAAACCCGAAATATAAGATTAGAGCTTAGAATCTCCTTTGCCTTTCTAATTCAACCTATACCTAGGCTATGAACAAAGATTGGATAGGAATTGATCAATATCAGAAATAAAAACTGTATTTAATCATTAATTGATGCAGAGATAGATAGAAGAGGTTACCTTTTATCAAAACATACTAAAATAGATTGAAAGCCTTTTGATTTGCCAAATTTGGGGATTTAGGTTTTTTATACTTAAAGAAATTTGATTTTTTTTGGTTTTGAGATAAAAATGATAAGTGAGAAACGATATACGTATGTTTGCTCATTTCTATTTCCTTTGTTCTGGGCTAAGTGGGTAAAGAATGTGGATCCATTAGCCAAGTGTTGCTGATTCTTACAAAACCAAAGTGTTGCAAATTTGCTGTGCTTCATTTTTACACTTTATATATACTAATTTGATTAAAGAAACATTTTAATTTAACTAACATTTATTTCTAAAATTTCTACGATATAATTAACTTGTCTATTAACAAGAAAACTTTTTAACATTCCCAAAGCAATATGAATGACCAATAAGGTCATATAAGAGTAGGAGGTCAAAGAAGTAGCTTATTTCGAAACACACTTCTCAACCCGATTGACTAAGTCGAAATAGATTTAGTGGTTAAATTAGAAATGCAGGCTAAGGAAGAAGCATTCGACTCGAAACTTTTGTTTTGAATGAGTCGGAGGCAGCTATTTATGAAGGCTTTCGACCATGTCGAAAGGTTTGTTTCACCCCCGTCAGAAGGTTCGCATGTTTCATTGAAATGAGATAACTGCTTTCAATCTCATTGGTTTCACCTCTTTTGTTGATGAACCACTTTGAAAGATTTGCAGATGTTGTCAGAGGTAAACCCCCTTTCAAATGAATTCCTTTCTTAATATTCGCTTGCCAACCATAGACTGGATTCCCTTCAGAGAACTCCTTTCAATCAGGTCTTAAGGAGCTTCATCCTTTCGAAAAAGATCTAGATTGTAATTTCCTAAGCTTCATTTAGTTTACTTTGCACAAGATCAGCCTGGATAGGTTTCATAAACTCATCATTGTCAAAACATCATCACCATCTTTGTTTTATATTGTTTGGAATTGGTTTCGATGGTGATGTGTCTCACATGTCTATATCCAAGTCGATCTTAATGCATTGTATAGACAAAAAGACAATAAGAGAATAAGATAGAATCGTGTTCAATGGCTCATTAGACTAGCTAATGATCATAATGATATTCCTCATAATCCAAAACCTTAATAAATTTGCGATCTCTCCATTTTTATTAATCCAAAATGAGTTACAAGTATAAGAGCTTTACCCCAAATTGATTTAGGTTTTACAAAGATGTTTTTTGTTGCAAAGAAGTTGAGATTAGAGAAATGAGTTTTTGATTCCAAAATCTGGTCCCCAAAATTAGACCCCTTAGGTCTTATTTATAGATGTAGGTCGGCCCCCTTTCCATGCTTATGCCTTTGACCTAGTCGAAAGGCCCCTTTTTATATGCCGCCTCATTCCTTTCGACTTGGTAGAAAGACCTCGTCTGCCTTCGACACAGCCGAAAGGCGTCTCTTTCGAATTCTTTAACTCACCCTTGCGCTTTCCTTATCTTACTCCAAACCTTTCGACTAAGTCGAAAGGATCTTTTTCAACCTTTCGCCTTTGTTGCGTCTTTAGTATTCATTTTCTTGCTTTCTTTAGAACTCCTTTTGACGTCGTCGAAAGGTCCTTAAATGCGCCTTTCTCTTCATATGGCTTTGTTTTCATTAGAAGTAAAGAAAGAAGCTTTCGACTCTATCGGCAGGTTCTCTATAGGGGCTTCAAATATGTTGAAGTACAAATAGCTTTGATGTAATAGGTAGCTTTCGAATGCATGCCTGTCGATTATTGCGGAACTTTCTCCTGATGTCCTTGGCTTCTACCGTTTCGAAAGGCTTGGATATGCTTTCGAAAGGGTTGTTATAAAGGCGAAACCTTTGGTTCCAAAAGGCTTAGCGTGCATATGATTGGTTGATGTTCATTTCCTTGGAAAGGTGGTTCCGAGCCTATCCTTACTCTCTTTAAATACGTGAATCCATCTGCATTGAAAGGTTGAAAGTTGCAGCAGGGCATTGAAAGGTTGAAAGTGGCAGCAGGGCATTGAAAGCTTTCACGCTGTTTATTACTTGGAAGGGCGCCTAGAGCCTCCGACTCCTTCGAAAGCCTTCTCAACACCTTTAAAACGTTCTTTTATGACCTTTATCGAACCCCATGCCTATAACTCCAGCAGTGCCCGATATTTTATTAACCTTTTTCCATAATTCAGTGCTTAAGTGGATTTTATGATTAAGATTTTGCCCCACTTGTATGAAAGAAGCTTTGGTTATTTAGGACAAAAATGTTAAAATTCTCTTGCTCTTAGTTACTATGTCTTCCTGCAAAAATAAAAGTAAATGCTCTATTGTTGACCCATTGTCCCATAAATGTGCCTCATGATAAGTTAGCATATAGGTGCTTATAAATTTAATTAGTTAATTAATCATAAGTTTGATTTAACAAAAGAATATGAGGTCTGCAATTAATAGTTATCCCTGCTCATAACAATTGAAGCCTAAGAACTTCTTGCTGAAGAAATCCGATGCTAGGAAATAGGAGGTTACTAGCTATTATCTGGTAATAATTTAAACTTGGGAACAAATAACCCTGATTTGTGTATTAAGAAGGCCAGCTCCAAGCTTTTGATAATTGATGAAAAAGACCCAAAAAATCAAATTCATAAATTACGAGATTATGGAACTTAACCCAGATTAGGGTATTAGCTAATGGAGTTTAGAAGTTAATAGTAAGATATCCAACACGCAGATTCGGGTATTTACAGTAGATAATCAAAAATTTGTAATAATTATCTTCATGCCAAAAATCCCAGGCACAGATCAGGGCATATGTTGGATAATTAATAAGTACCACCAATTATCATTGTAATAAGAATCACTAACCTAGATTCGAGCATACGCGGGATAATTAGAATCCCATAACAATCGTCTTCATAATAGGAATCCTCGGCCCACATTAGGGCATATATTAGGTAAGCATAAATATATGGTGACTATTTTTATAATAGAAATCCTTGGCCCAGATTAGGGCATTAAAGTGAAGTTGAATAATAATCCCAAAACCCAGGTTCGGGTATAATAAAGACCGTAAGTGATTAATAAAGACCCGGAACACAGATTTGGGTATTAATAGATGAAATTTAGAAATGAAAGTCCCAAAACCCATATTCGGGTATTTGATAAACGAAATTATGCTTTACTCCTTAGATTCTATATCCTTTGACATGCACAAACCCTTTAGGCCTTGTGTATAGTAATAATCTGATTGGTTGTTTCTCAAGCTTAGAAGTCTTAGCCCATAATCTGTTGTGCTACTTCCTCGGCTCGATCATCTTAGTCCATTAAAGATGTATCGTCTTTCAGGTTTATACATCTTAGTCTATTATTTGATTAGCCCCTTCTTAGGCTTGGACATCTTACTCCATTATTTGATGTGCCTGTTCTTGGGCTTGGACATCTTAGTCCATTATTGAATGAGCCTCTTCTTAAGCTTGGATGTCTTAGACCATTGTTGTCCGGTGCTCTTGGTTAGCAAATCTTAGAGGCTGGAACCAAGGATTTACCCAACCTTCTTCTAGGAGGCGCCCTGCCCTGACCATAGCATGGCACAGATAGGGGATTGTTTAGTGCTTTAACCTGGCTATAGTGTGACATTGATAAAGGCTTACTCCGTTCTCCTTCCAGGAGGCAACTACCATGGCCATAGCATGGCATGGACAGAGGCTTGTTCAGTGCTTTAACCTGGCCACAGTATGGAGTAGATAAAGGCTTACTCCGTCCTCCCTCTAGGAGGTGCATTAACTTGACTAGAGGCACAACCAAGGGCATGTCCGGTGCTTTAACCTAGCCATAGCGTGGCGCCATTGAAGGCTTACTCCGCCCTTCCTCCAAGAGATGCTCTGCACTGGCCAACTCAGCATGGACAGAGGCTTTCTACCATCTTAGGTAGTATTCTACCATCTTAGGTAGTATTCAAATGCAAGGAGTATTTCACTTCCAATCATGTAGATTTTCCTTTTGAAGAAAGAGACGCTTTATTCATTCTTCTTTGGAATATATGGTCTCAAATGTTCAACATTCCATGTTCTCGGAACCATATTACCGTCTATTCGACATAACTTGTAAGCTTCCGGGGGATCACTTTGCAAATGATTAAGGGTCCTTCCTAATTTGGTCCGAAGGGTCCATCTGTGGGGTTTCTTGTATTCAACATTACTCTTCGAAGTACCAGATCTCCTTCTTGAAATGATCATGTTCTCACTTTTGAGTTATAATATTTTGAAATTCTTCTCTGATACTCTGTTGTTCTTATTGCTGCTTCGTCTCACAGATCATATATCAAATCTAAGGATTCTCTTTTCAGTTCTTGATTCATATCGAATGCATAGGCGATTCTTCGTTATGAAGGTATTTCAATCTCGATTGGTAGTATTGCCTCACACCCAAAAGAAAATGTCCTGTCGCCATTTTAGCAGATGTCCAATCAGCCGATAACACAAGTGGTAGTTCTTTTACCCAATTTCCTTTTGTTTTGTTTAGTCGCTTTTTCAGAATTGTCTTTATGGTTTTGGTTACGGCCTTAACTGCCCCGTTTGCTTTTGGGTGTGCGATAGAGAAAAAGCTCTTAATGATTCCATTCTTGTGGCAGAAGTGAGAGAATTCTTCACTCACAAACTGTGTCTTATTATCAGAAATTATCTTTTGGGGATTTCAAATCTGGTAATGATATTTTTGATGACGAATCTGAGTATCTTCCTAGAAGTAATCTTCGAAAGTGTTGCTGCTTCAACCCATTTTGTGAAGTAATCTATGGCGACCTCGACGTACTTTGCCCCTCCTTTTGAGATTGGCAATGGGCCGATTAAATCTATCCCCCATATGTTAAAGGGCCATGGCTTGCAACTGGAGTTAACCGACTTGGGGGTAATTTGGGAATCTTTGAGTATTTCTGACATTTCTCACATCTTCTCACATACTTGATGGCTTGGCCTACCATACAAGGCCAATAAAATCCTTGTCCTATTATCTTATTTGCCAATTTTTTTCCGTTCAAACGGTTCCCGCAGAATCCCTCGTGTGCTTCTGCTATCAATTTTACTCCATCATCTAGGCTTATGCATCTTGGATAGGGAAGGGCATATCCATTCTTATAGTGGATTCCATCCATTATCTTGAAAGATGGAACTTGTTTCCTATTTTTCTTGCTTCACCTTTGTCAGATGGGAGTACCCCTTTAACAAGATATTTGATGATGGGTGACATCCAAGTTTTATCATATGAATCACCTGCTCTTGATTGGTCAATCTTTTCATCCGATATCTCCCTATCAATTTCTCTTCACTCTTCCTCTTATAACTTAGCTTGAGATCTTGCTAGAATTAATAGCTCTTTTCCTAGTTCAGACGCTTCCTCTCCAACACTCAGAATTTCTTGATATCCTATTGGAAAAATTCATGTCTCTGGAGCTCCCCTTGAGCTGACCGATTTTGCTAGTGAATCTGATTGTAAGTTTTCCGCTCCAGGGATTTAATGTACTGAAAAGTCTTCAAACAAAGCAAGCATTTTTAGTATCTTCTCCACGTATAAAGATAGCTTGGAGTCCTTTATTTGATATATCTGCTTCACTTGATTTACCATTAGCTGGGAATCACTAAAGATCTGAATTCGTGGAATCTTGAGTTCCGATGCCAAGGTTAATCACGTTATCATAGATTCATATTCTGCTACATTGTTCGCTGCGGGGAACCCAAATTTCATGGCATAATGTAAGCGTTGCCCGTTCGGCATTGTTGTCACATATTTTGCGCCAGCCCCTTGTTCGTTTGATGCACCATTAATGAACAATTGCCACATAGGCTTCTGATCCCTTTCCTTTTCCGTTTGCTCTTTAATGAAGTTGGTGCATTCGTTAATGAAGTATGTCAATGCCTGCCTTTTGATTGCAGCTCGTGGATGAAATTCAATATCATATTGGCTTAGCTCGATCCCCTATTTTACCAACCTTCCTAAAGCTTCTAGTTTAATGAAAACCTGCTTTAGAGGGAAATTGATCAATACCCTAATCGGATGTGCTTGAAAATATGCTTTAAGTTTGCGTGCTGTGAGAATCAAGAAATAAGCCAGCTTCTCTATCATTGGGTATCAAACTTCCGCATACTTCAATCGTATGCTTGCATACTATACTAAAAGTTGGGCTCTACTTCCTTCTCTAATTAATACCGAGCTGACCGCGTGTTCTGAAACTGCCATATATAAGTATAAGATTTTCCATCTCAAGATTAGAAAGTATCGATGCCTTTTCCAGATGGCTTTTTAATTCCTGAAAAGCTTTTCTACGATCTTCCTCCCATTCAAAGTTCTTTTTTTTTCTTGAGCACGTCAAAGAAGATAATACACTTATCGGTAGCTTTGGAAACGAACCTACTTAGGGCGGCCACCCTTCCATTCAAACTCATTACCTCCTTGCTAGTTTTGGGCTTGGCCGTGTCCTTAATGGCTTGAATTTGGTTAGTACTAGCTTCAATCCCTTGGGCACCTACAAGGTAGCCTAAAAACTTTCCTAAATGGACTCCAAAATAGCACTTTTGTGAGTTCAATTTCATTTGATATTTCCGCAATATCCTAAACTTTTCTTCTAAATCCTTTAGATGATTCTTAGCCTTGCTAGATTTTACTAGCATGTCGTCCACATAAACCTTCATATTCCATCCAATTTGCTCTTTAAACATTCCGTTGAACAGCCTTTGTTATGTTACCCCCGCATTCTTTAGTCCAAATGGCATTGCTTTGTAGCAATAAATTCCCCATTCAGTTATGAAGCTAGCCGTGCTTCATCTGACGTGAACACTAGTATTTGATTGTGCCCTGAGAAGGCATCCATGAGAGACAATAATTTGTGCTCGCTTGTTGCATCTACTAACTGATCAATTCATGGTAGTGGGAAGCAATCTTTCGAACATGCTTTGTTCAAGTCTATATAATCAATGCAAGTTCTCTATTTTCCATTTGATTTCTTTACCATAACTAGATTCGCTAACCATTTTTGGTAGTATATTTCCTGAATAAACCCATTCTCAGGGAGTCTGTTAACTTCTTCTTTCAAAGCATCTGATCGTACCTTGTCTAACTGTCTCCTTTTCTGCCTAATGGTGGTTGCTTTTAGATTGATATTAAGTGCATTACACATGACCGTTGGATCAATCCCCACAATATCAGAATGTGACCAGGCAAATACGTCCTTATTGACTTTAAGAAATTGGATCAAATCTTTCTTTAAGTCACCATTCAAATATTTTCCTACTTTTACCACTTAAGTAGCATTATCTGAATCTATGTATGCTTGCTCAAGATCCTCTATAGATTTTACTCTTTCTGTTCCCTATCGGTAATCAAATTCTGTGACGACCAGGCTTTCTTCAGCAGAATTAGCATCAACTCTCTTCCTTTTGCCTTCAGGAGGAATGTACTTTTCATACCTGTGCTTGTTAGACTTAGTGATTTTAATTTGTGCTTCGAATGTTGGGTGTATAGTGTTTGCTCAAAAGTTGGACAAACACCTCTAAATCTGATTTTTTTTAGTCATGTTTCATTTGATTTTATTGACGTAGGGTTTGTATGTTCTAGCCTGTATGGAATGAATTCCAGGAAGTGCAAAGATAGTTCACGAGTGCAAAGTTTGGAAAGCGGATAAGAAAAACAAATAACATGGAGTTTTTATAGTGGTTCAGCCCGAATGTGCCTACATCCACTTTCCATCTTATTATTCTATCTTTGATTTAATTACAAGTACAAGATATATGCGAAAAGTGTAAAAACTTCCAGTAGCTAAAGTGGTGGATTTTCAGCAGAGCTTTCTTTCTTTTCCTTCCAAAAATCTATCCCCACTGTTGTTGAGGAGCTCCGATATTTATAGAGTGGAGTTGTGTAGTGTGGAGGTTGAGATATAACTCTCTGAATCTGGCTCAACATTTTGGGCAGGAAGGTCCGGTTCGGTGTTTGGTCAAAGAGCATGCTTTCTTTAATTGCTCTTAATGTTTGGTTCGGCGTTTTTCCTTGGAGCTTCTTATTTACCGGACAAAACATTTGGTCCAACATGTATGTGTATCGAACCAAATGTTTAGTCCAGTGTTTGATATGTTAAGCCGGACCAAACATTTGGTCCGGCATTTCGGAGAGTGCCGGACCAAATGTTTGGTCCGGCATCTAAGTGAATGACGGACCAAATATTTGGTCCGGTAGTTCTGCCTTCTACATTATATCCAAACTTTGCTTCCTTACTTTCCTCTCTCTACGTGTTGAAAAACCGAGCCAACACTTGTCCCCCAAAGTATGTTGTGTAGTCACACAACATGCTTTGTTTGGTTCGGCACTAAGTTTCTACAACCGGTTTGGAAATTTATGACTGCTCGACTTCCCTTCCTTTTTCCTTTAAATACCGCTCCCTTCTTCTTCTTTTATTTTCCTACCTAAAATTTTTCAATCTACGCCAAGTTGATTAAATTTTTTATTGCTTGAACTCTTGATATTTCTACTTCTCCATTGCTCGAGGTAAGGTCTTCCAGATTCGATTTCTGTCCCAAGGCTTTAAGGTTTAGGTTTTAGGAGTGTTGTGTACGTGTAGTGAGGATGGATGGCCTTTGCTTCGAATGGAGGATAGGAAGTGAGCGATGTGATTCTAGAGTAATTTGGTGACGGAGAAATTCATGTTTGGTGATGGTGGAGTGGTTGTGACTATGGACGGCGGCAGGGTTTTCCGCTGGGTTAGTATTTCCCTCCATTTCACATGTTGTCTCTTGACTAGGCTAGAGCATAAGGCATGTTTCTATGCAGTTGGGTTGTGAGCATGGCTTGGCAGTAGGAGGGTGAGCTTCGGGCCAAAATAGTTATCACTTAGTAAGTTTGGTTCGACATAGTGGTGCTGTTTGGTCTGTGGGATAGGGTGATGCCGGACTAGTTTAATTCGAGCGCAACAATCATATGTATGCCGAGGCTGAGGGGGAGGTCCTGGAAACTGTAGTCTAAATTTTGTAGGGTTAGATTTGAAGTATGGCCTTGACCGGACCAGGTAATAGGAGACTTCAGACGAGTATTTAAATTTCCATTTACGATTGCGTATCTATTGGGGTGTTGGACTAATGTCTGCTTTTTATTTCCTTATATAAGAAAATGTCGTCTGGTCGTGAGATTCGATCCAAGCATGCATTATCAAAGCCTGTTGGTGCTGGTGCTTCTTCTTCTGATGCCGCTGCTGATCCTCCAAAACAACCTAGCTCTGCTTACTCTCTAGTAGAGGGCTATGCTCCCAACCAGATGTTGGTGAAGCCTTTCGAGTCTTATCCTAGCATGCTGACAATAGAGAAGCTTAATTCCATAGCCACAACGTTCGAAATTGTTCGTCAGGACATGCTACTACCCGGACCAAATGATAGGGCATGCTCTCCCCCAGAGGGATACATGGCATATAGTAAATATCATTGTATGTGTGGTGCAATTCCTCCGCTCACTCGTTGGGTTGTCAGCTTTGTGGTCTACTTAAAAGCCGCTCTACTTAAAAGCCGCTCTACTGCAGCCTCAACGAACTCCTATTTTATCTTGACATGCTTACATCTGATATTTGTGAAGCATTATCAGATACACCCTATCCATATAGAGGTCTAGTACTTGTATAATGTGAGAAGTTACCGAAAGAGGAGACCCTTCATCAGCCTAGAGTCAGCTCACAAATTCAAGCCCACTCTTGACTTATACTCGAAGTTTAGTATGTTTAAGAAGAAGTACTTCTTTGTGCATGACGATGCTGTCCCTCAACATGTTTTCATTTCTGGGTGTAAGTTTCCTTTATATCCTCTTCTAAGTTTTCGTCGACTTGGTTTGCTGATGCTCCGTATTTTCAGGTTGCATGAAGGCAGCAGAGGATGAAGATTTAAAGAAGATGGAAAAGGAAATCTTAGCTATCTCTGGGGCTGAGAGGGAAGCCTCGTTCCTGCTTCGTGACACAACTCTTCGTTTTTACAACCTAATCGACCCTGGTCAATCCGTGTACAAGATTAGGCCAAGCTCAGCTGAGAGAGAAAAGGTAGTTAAAGGAGAAGGAGGAGATGCTGGCAAAGGCAAGGAACCGGTGGAAAAGGGTGAAGGGGCCGGAGCCTCGAAGAAGTTGAGGTGTAAGAAGTGCAGTTCGTCTTACCCGTTTGGGGAAATCTTTGTGCATATGTGACGCGCCTTCTCCTGATGAAGAGGAGGGTTCTTGTTTGGAGGGTGATAGTGAGGACAAGGAGGTCAGAGGCAGATTCCGAGCCAATAGAATTAGATGCCCATGCTTCTCAGGGTGTGGAGATTATTGGCAGCGAAGGTTTGGGCGCGACTCCTTTGAAGAATGCCAAGGCTATGGGGAGTGGCACGAGAAGTTAGATCAATTCGGGTCAGTACCTAGGCCAACTTTCATCACTGACCCCTCTCAAGAGAATGTGGAAATAGGTGACTTGAGTGGAATGCCGGTTCTTCTAGCGCAAAGTGGAGCTGGAATTAGCGAGGCATTCGGGCTATCTCTAGGTACTTCCGATTTCTGCTTGGATTTTGGGTTACTTCTTGAGATTTTTTTTATATTTTTAGATGAGTCTCAATCTCCACTTTCTCCTTAGTCTAATGAAGTCCTGTCACCGTGTGTCCTTCCTCTAAGTTGAGTCCTGTCCCAATGTATTCCCCACTTGATTGAGACCCCATCTCGGCCACTTGATCAAGTCTACCCTAAGAATTTGTAGTAGCTTGTTGTGTCTTAGTGTCTTGATGTTTCGTATTTTTATGCTTTCTCGCTTTCTTGGATCTAACGTTGTTGCCCATATTCCAGGGAAAAGGAGAAACCTAAAGAAGAATGAAGTCTCCAAGCGGCTTGAGCAGTTCAAACGGATGAAAATGACTTTCGTTTCTTCCAAGGAGACTCTTCAAGAGGAACAAACTGTGCAAGAGAATATTAGGTAGAGCCCGTTAGGCCCGGATAAAGAAGAGAGTCGTTACTTGTCCCAGATATAGGCAATGTCCCTAGGTAAGGAAGCCAGCTCCCCAGGCTCCTAAACATCGTTCCGTCGTCGCCGTCGCTATCCGATGAGTTCTGAAGTTCACAAAGTTCCAGATGAGTCGGGAGAGGGCAATGCTGATTCTTTTTTCTTGGATTAACAGTTACCGACGCGGAATCCTTTTGGGAGTCATCCTAATTTAAATCTCGACTATGCGGGTTGTCGCATGGCGAATCCTGACACCAAGTTCCTTTTTCCTTGAAATCCCTTGGTCCGAATCCTAAATGAGGTGAAGAATATTGATTTTGGTAACTTGACAACAAGGATGGTCTAGATTACAAATGAGACCAGAAATGTATCGATTATCAGTCCCGTTTGGCCAAAGCCAGCAAAGAAGTAGGGAGTGCCAATGTGCGGTTGCATTTATAGATGGAGGACCTTTATAAGGCGCTTAGGGAGAAAGTGGCTAAGTTAGAGGAAATCGAAGCATCCCGCACCTCCGAGATAACAAAGGCTAAGGAAGAGGCAAGGAAAGAGGCTGCTGACCTATGCAAGATGCAGATTGACATGGCTATCAGTTCAGTGGATGAGGCTCGGCAGAAGGATTTGGAGAAAATCCACCCCCTCAAGGGCAAAATGAAGAAATCGAAAGAGGCCTTAGCCGAGCTGAGGAAGTGTCGGGGTAAGTGCCAAAGGACAAAGACTCGTATCATGCTAAGATCGACAAGTTGAAGGTGAAGCATGCTCAGTTGAGGAGAGATAAGGAGTAGTACATGAAAAAGGTGGTGGCCCTCCATACCGAAGTCGATAAATCCAATGACTTTTGTGACATGGTCAACTAGATGCTGAAGGATACTTATTTCATGTTTTGGAAACATTAGAAGCTTCACTGGATGGATGACTACCCTCAGGTGATGGCCGGGATCCATGCTCGACTTATCAAGGAGACTAAGGCTGTAGTCGTGCAGGAAGAAGAGGATGTGTACGACGTTGGGATGGTGAACAGCCAGCTCACAGTGGAGGAGACCAAAGCTACAGCCAAGGGGTATGAGTTGCTGGCTGAGGACGAGCATGATGAAGACGGATCAGATCTCAAGGGGATTGGCGATCCAAGTCACATTGCCGCAGGTATCCCTCCTTTTTACTCTAGCTTTTGTAGGATCGATTTCACCCTAGAGGGGGAGGGTGAATAGGGTGATGCTATTAATTATAAAAATTATTGCGGAAGTTTATAAAATATTTTCAACACGGATATATCAAAATAGCAGCACAGATAATAGCAGAATAATAAATGAAGAAATAGAACGACATAGAATTTACCCAGCTTTGGCAAAACCCTGCCTACGTGCTGCCCCCAAGGTTTCTACTAGAAATTAAGCAGTCAGATGCTTACACACGTAAACTCGCGACACCCGTTATCGACTATCCTTAACTTTACGCTCAAAACCCTGCCACAACTCAGCCATTGAGTTGCGAATTCTCAAACTACGCCATGTAGTTTTTCCCTAGTCACACGACTAGTAATTACAAAGTTTAAAGGGAAACTACAAATTTAAAACACAATAAAACAATTAGAAACCCTATTTTAAATATTGAACCCTAATTTAAATTAAGCCCAATAACCAGACCGACCCACAAGTGACAAAATTAAACCCTTTTTTTCTTTTTCTTTTGTATCTTCGGCCTGATTTGCTCCAAAAGAATGGCGCCTCGTTGCTTGCTCGAATGTTAGGGTTTCGTGTTGAAGTCGCTGGCTTTGTCAATTTGATTGATGATGCTTCGATTTCTACTTTCTCTCTGTCGTTCTCTTTCGGCTACTTCAATTCGATCGAGTTCGAATTAAAATTGGTATGTTATTTTCCTTTCTGCTTTTCTGGTTGATTATTTGAACTCGATCGATGATTCGAGTTATTGGTTTATTGTTGTCAGTTATTCTCGAACTCGAATGCTTTTCAACGCCGATGATGATTGGGTTTATATAAGATTCGAATTCCTAATTTGTCATTCGTCTGATAGTTTACTTGACTTCATCTCGGCCACTTGATTATGTTTTGATGTTGATGATTTATCTGACTTTGTCAATTTAATATAATTGTTGTTTACTTGGTTGACATGGTTTGATTTCTCTGACTTGCTTTCCTTGCTCACCACAGTATTGATTTCTGACTTGTTCAACTTCGGCATTGACTTGATTCGATGCTGAAATCCCCTGTGTCCTTATTTTTGGTTCGAACTTTTTGCTATGACTTCGGCCACTTGATTTGATTATGTTGATTTCACTGTGACTTCGGCATTAACTTGTTCAACTTGAAACTGTTTTGGTTTCTGGCACTTTGTTCATTTTCGTCTTCATAATAACTCTGGCATATCTGAATTTGTATATGCATTCATCTTTTCCGCTGTGTATTTGCATGCTTGCCACTGATCATATGTGGAAGTCTGTTAGTCTTCATTTATACTATTTTGTCATCTGGTGGTCTATTCTTTGTAGCATTTTTGTATATGTACTTCAGTTTGAAGTTTGTGTTCATCTTTGTTGTAGCATTGTGTGCATGTGTATTTGCATTTCCATGAGTTACTTGTATCAGTTCATTGTTAGATGTGTCAGAGTTATAGTTTGTTATTTGATGTTGTAATCCTCTGTGTTCATTTGTGTCCTGATGCATATGTATTCATCCACTCACTCCATCTTCATTTTGTTTCACTTGAGTCTGATTTGCTTTATAAGACTGCACTTGATTTCATGTGTACATCGAGTCTTAGTTGCTCCTGACCATTATTGCTTCGAGGCAGATCATATTTTTAAGTTGACTGGTCTTGGTCTCTTGATGCATTCTGGTGAGTTGTTCTTGACCAGTAAGCTGTGACTTTTTTGCATTTTCATTGTGCATTTCTTGTTCATGTCTTAGCTCTGGTTACATGTGCACCACTTTGCACTGTCTACTGCCATGTTTTGTCTCGGCTTTGGATTTGTTCGAACTTGATGCTGTCTGGAGCTTCAATGTCTGAAATTCTTACAAACTTGGAGCCTTTGTGTTCTTGTCTCTGTTTTGAGTCTGATACCTTTTGAAATTTGCATCTGTTGGGTTCACTATTTTATATGTTGGCTCCTTCGAGTAGTGAATGTACATAGTCTGGTTGATGATCTTGACGTTGAGGCCTATTGCAGTTTGATATTGGTTGATGTTTTCGTGGACTTGAAACTATAGCTCTGGTTCCATATCTGACCAGCTAGATTGTTTTCTTATGCACGTCACTTTTCATTTTGATTTTTGGAACTGCACCTGACTTGAATTTAGCTTAAAGCTTGGGTTTGACCTTGTGCTGATATTGCGACATTATTTTTATTGCACTTGAGTTGAACCTGGCTTTTCATTTGGGTTTGATCTGTGCTCACCTGTCCCTGTAATTTTATCAAGTTTATATATCGCTATGCACGGCCTTGTGGCATGTACAGTGATACACTGTGCTTTTCACAAGCTGTTCGTGTATGATGAATTCAAAATTAAATGATGACGAACAACCCAAATAACTGAGGCAAATAATATTTTCAAAATTACATTTTATTTTATACTGCAAAAATATTTTATTTTCAATTTTACTGCGTCAGTGTGTATTTTTGCAGATTGCTCAGATGCTGGATTCAATCTGGAATAAAGTTGAAGATATATACGAGTGAATGAGTGTATTGTAATGAGGCGCATTTGTAAATTAGAAATTGATATAATTGAATTTGTATTGTAATCAAAGTTGTATATGTATAACGAGAGCTTGAATTTGTACTATTCAAAATTGTAATAAATATTTGTATGAATAAAATATATGTTTGAATTTAAATTCCGTGTTATTTATTTTATTCACCAAATATTTATTTAATTATGTGAAAAATAAAATAGTACATTAACAAATCCATTTAAATGAATATATATATGTTTATTATCATCAAACAAAAATTCATATAATCGCATATTCAACAATCTCCCCCATTTGATGATAACAAACATATATTTAAGATTTTGAATTTGTTAAATATATTTGATCATTCAATTTTCTCCCCCTATTTGAATGCTTCCTCTCTACACAAAGCTCTCCCTTCATATATGCATGTAAATAAAAATACGCAAATAAGACTAGATGCAAATAGAAAATATTTGACCTTTATTTTACAAAATCTTAACTTTTCTCTCCCCCTTTTGTTATCAGCAAAAGAGTAATAGTGTTAGAAAAATAAAGATAAAGTGATAGATAGTAATACAACATTAAAACTCAATCGAATATAAATATTAAATTTCAATAAAAAAATCAAACAAAAATCATAAATACTCTGTTAGGTGCATATTCCACTTTTGGAATGATGGGAATGATGTCATCATATAAAACCATACAGTTGTGTCTATTTGTGCTATATTTATATCAGGAATTTGAATATCTACCAACCATGCATAACCGTTAGGACTTTTAAATGAGATTAGTAGTATTCCAATTTTATTTTAAAAAAATGAATTCAAGTATCTTCTAACCACGCATAACCGTTAGGACTTTTAAATGGGATTAGAATCAACTCGTTTATTTAATTAATTAATTTCGATATGCGTTCCATACATGTATAACCATGAGGACTTTTAAATGAGCATGGAAGCACATAACAAATTCCAAGTAATTCACCCATGCATAACCATGAGGACTTTTAAATGAGAGCGAATAATTTGGTTTTTTTTAATTTTATTTTATTTTTATTTTTATTATTATTTTAAAATATAAAATGAAAAACGAATGATTCCTGTTTAAATTACCACATATCTACAAACTATATTGAATTTTGATGAGTGATGATTGATAGAAATATGATAGAAATAGAAATGGTCATGGAAGTTTTACCAACAAAAAGTTTTATAACTCTTGTTTAAATTTCTAAAGAAATTTACTAATTATACCGTCTCGAGTTATAATATATGATTAATATTAACACTCATCACTTTTTCAATCACTATTCATTTTTTCGATAATCATTAGCGAGACAGATTAGTCAATGTAATCATTTAAAATCAAATTCAAAATAATTATAAAATCAATTTTTCTAAAAATGACTAATCGGAAAACAAGGTCAAAAATGATTTTCTAGAGGAGTTTTATAAGAAAAATTTATGCTATTTGAAAATTATTTGAAATGAAAAATATGCAGATATTTTCGTAAAAAACGATGCAGTTACTAAATGTCTCACATTCCACTAGTAATTTTTCTATCAACTAGATTACCAGCGTAATCTGCATCTGAATTTCTCTTTCACTCAAAATGATCATTACTTGAATGTTATAGACCAGACCGTGAAATTTTCAACAATTTCTTGAAATCCTTTTTTCAACTTTTTAAATGAATATTCTTTTGAATGTTAATTGAAGCCGTGCCAATAAACAAAATCGTAAATATAATGTCAAATTTAGAAGCCGTAGGATAAAAAAATATATTTACGTGCACCGAGATTAATAATCAATCAATAAGATACCATCATTAGTCTAAACAAATTCATATGAACTAATTTAAAGACTCTAGAGATGCAGGTAGTGTTCTCGGTATGAAAAAGTATAATTGGCCAACAATTTTGAAAAAGTCAGAATCAATATCATCATCTATTTCATCATCACATTACTGGCTGATTTAATTCAGACTATGGTGCAGATTATCACATTTAATATATCGTTCAAAATATATCATTACCTGTTTTTGTTGAATATGCGAGTATATGATTTTTGTTTGATGATAATAAACATATATATATATATATAAATGTATTTGTTAATATACTATTTTATTTTCATAGATTAAATAAATATTTGATGAATAAAACAAATAACACAGAATTTGAATTCTAACGGATATTTTATTCAAACAAATATTTATTACAATTTTTGAATAGTAAAAATTTCAAGCTCTCACTATATATATACAATTTCAATTACAATACAAATTTGATTACATCACAAGTCACATTTACATTTGCACCTCACTACATATCACTCACACTCGTATTTATCTTCAACTTCATTCCAACGTGAATCCAGCATCTAAGCAATCTGCAAAAATATACATTGACGTTGTAAAATTGAAAATAAAATATTTTTGCAGTATAAAATAAAATGTGAATTTTGAAAATAATATTTGCCTCGGTTATTTGGGTTGTTCGTCATCATTTAAATTTGAATTCATCATACAAGAATAGTTTGTGACATGCCTCGATTATTTGGGTTATTTTCATCATTTAAATTTGAATTCAACATACACGCTCACTTGTGACATGCATAGTGTATCACTGTACATGCCACAAGGCCGTGCACACCGATATATACACTTGATAAAATTACAGAGACAGGTAAGCACAGGTCAAACTCAAAACGCCAGGTTCAACTCAAGTGCAATAAAAATAATGCCATAATATCAGCACAAAGTCAAATCCAAGCTCCAAGCTGGATTCAACACAAGTGCAAGTTCATGAAAATGGTCAAGACAACTAAAACAAGCCTCGACCAAAATCCAAATGTACGAATGCAATATGAACCAAACTGTACACAAAGGAAGTGGTACAAACTACATGAAGAAAATGCACAAACATATATATACATATGTATATACTCATGTATACATACATGTAGTGACAGCAAAATTCAAACCAGCCATGATATGAAAGCAAACCAGACCAGTTCAGGTTAAAGCAAGAAAGTACATGAAGCTAATAGTGCAACAGGTCAGGGAAGCAAACAAGTGCATCATATAAACCAGAAAATCAAAATGTTCAACCCAGACTGGTCAGAGAAACCATAGTGCAAAGTGGTGAAAGCAAACAGAGGTGGCAACATGAAACTGCACCGAACCAGACGAATGCAACTTTTCAAGTAAATGACACAGTGCGAAATGAAATCACATACATACATACATAAATGTATGTACACAAGTGGATAAATACATATGCAAATGCCACTGTGATTTCGACAAACCAAAACAAGTTGATACGCAGACTAACTTAAACAATACAATGAAACCAGAGACAATGAATGATCAGACAATATGCAAACTATATATGTGATTCAACTAAATCAACATTATCAGGGATGGAACACAATGCCAGATATCAAGTGTGACTAGAAGCATCAACCAATATTTCAGCAACAACAACAACCATGAAATACAAGTGCACTAACAACATGAAACAGAAGTTAACAAGCACAAAACTTAAAACAGACAAAGGCTACACAAGCAGGATGCAGTAAAACAGTAAATGCAACTGTATGTCAAACTGCTCCATACCAGTTCAAACATGAAGTATGAAAACAATAAACTAGTACAATGTGAACTAGCTCGAATGAATCAAGTGCAGACAGTACAAAACCAAGTAAAGCAGAAGACCAGTGATGCAACTCAATACAACAAAGACCAGTGATGCAACTCGATGCATCATTGAGACACGAATACATGGAGCAAATGCATCAGTCGACAGTGAAGACATCCAAATATGCTACAGAGAACAGTGCAACAAAAATGATGAACAACAGAGTTCGAGTTTCAAACACAACTTGATGCATCACCGTGACACAGTTACAAGCAAAAATGCACATTGCACTAATCCAGACATACATATGTATCAATGAAGCAGTGCAGCAGTAAATGGCAGCAACTCGAACTCAAGTGAAGCAAAAGTCGGTGATGTATACATGAACTACATGTCTCGAAGAACAGTGGACAGAGCTCAATGCAAGAAGACTCGAGTGCTACTAGAACTCAAAACCAAGCAGTGAACCAGCTAATGAACAAAGGGCCAGAAACCAAAATAATTGCAAGTTGAACAAGTTAATGCCAAAATCAACATAATCAAATCAAGTGACCGAAGTCAACAGAAATCAAAATCGTGGTGGCCACAAACGAAATCAACATAGTTAAACCAGAATCAAAACCGTGATGACCAAGAAAAATGAACAGTTCAAAATCAACACCGTGTTATTCTAGTAAATTGAAAAAGTCTGTAATCATCTCAAGCATCCAAGCGAAGATCAATGGCCAATGCAAATCAATTGAAAAATTCGAACAAATATATACGAATGAGAAAATAGGGATTCGAACCCTATATAAGCAATCCACATCATCGGCAAAAAGTCAATCGAGTTCAAGCAAGCAGATCAGAAGAAGAAAAAGCAAAGATCACATACTAGATTTACGAATTGAACTCGTCGAAGCAGACGAAGTGAGCAACGAGGAAACGATCGATCAAAGCTACACGCGAATATCCACTTAATCGATCAACAAATTCGGCGGCTTCACAAAATTTCACAATCCTTCATTCCAGATCGAGGAACGAACGAACGAACGAAACAAGAGCCGCCATTTTCACTAAATAAGGACGGGCCGATTAGAGATAGAAGAAAATTGGGCCGGCCTTTACTTTTGTGTTGGTTTATAATAAAAGGCTTATAATTAAGGTTATGTTTTTTTGTTTTGAATTGTGTTTAAATTGTATTTTCCATTTTAAAACCATTGTAATTACTAGTCGTGTGACTAGGGGACAAACTACGTGGCGTAGTTGGAGAATTCACAACTCAGTGGCTGAGTTGTGGCAGGGTTTTGAGCGTAGAGTTAAAGGTAGTCGATAGCAGGTGTCGTGAGTTTACATGTGTAAGCGTCTGACTGCTTAATTTCTAGTAGAAACCTTGGAGGCAGCACGTAGGCAGGGTTTTGCCGAAGCTAGGTAAATTCTGTGTCATTCTATTTCTGCATTTATTATTTTGCTATTATCTGTGCTGCTATTATTTTGATATATCTGTATTGAAATAATTTTATAAGCTTCCACAATAATTTTTATAATTAATAGCATCACCCTATTCACCCCCCTCTAGAGTAAAATCGATCTTATAAGTGGTATCAAAGCAAGGTACAAAAGCCATTTTTGTTTTAAAAAATTTGATTTTCAAAAACCAATTTTTGTTTTAAAAATTTGAATTTTTAAAGTGGCTTCTTTTAATAATGCTTTTGCGGAAGGTCAGTCCATAGTTAGACCACCAATGTTCAATGGTGAATATGCTTACTGGAAAAATAGGATGGAAATTTTTCTGAAAACCATTGACGCTTGAGATATTGTTGAGACAGGGTATAGAGCACCAACTATGATTGTAAATAACCAGGAAATAAATAAACCGAAGGATCAATGGACAGATCTAGAAAATAAGTTACACAATACTAATTCCAAAGCTATGAATTCGATTATTTGTTCATTAGATCAGTTTGAATTTAATCGTGTCTCACATTGTCTAACTACGCAGGAAATATGGCACACACTAGAAGTGACTCACGAAGGAACATCTCAAGTCAAGGAATCTCGCCTTGCCATGCTGAGTAGCGAATACGAGAATTTTACAATGGCCAAGGAAGAAAATGTTAAAGAAATGTACAAACGGCTTTCCAATATCGTATACAAATCAAAAGTTCTTGGAAAATCACACACGGAATTGGAAATAGTCCGAAAAATCCTCAGAGTCCTTCCACGAAGATTTGAAGCAAAAGTGACCGTCATTCAAGAATCGAAAGATTTAAAACAAATCAAAGTTGAAGAACTCATCGGAAGTCTCACCACTTATAAGCTAGAAATGAAATTCAAGGAAAAGCGTGAAGGAGGAGATACTCGAAAGAACTCAATAGCTCTCAAAGGAATAACTGAAAGTGATGACGATGACGATGATAATGGAGCAGCTGAGCTGGCGTTAATAATAAGGAAATTCAAAAGGTGGAACCGCAAATATAAAAATCCAGCTCTAAATCAGAAATTGAAAAGCAGAATATACAAAGTACTAGACAATCTAGAAGAACGGAAGATCATTTGTCATAAGTGCAACCAACCTGGACACATCAAGCCCAATTGTCCTCAAAATCGACGCTGCTTTGAAAAGAAATCAAAAAGGAAAAATTTTGCAGCCACGTGGAATAGAAGTGATGAAGATAATCAAAGTACTTGCAGTGAGAGTGAGAAAGCAGATATGTGCTTCAAGGTAATATAACTGATAGCGACGATGACGAGCCAAGCGAGGTATCAAAACTTTCTCACTCTAAATTACTTATATATTTCCACGAAGTAAATGGCTGTTTTGAATGACTTAGGAAGAAATATGCTGAAATTGAATCAGAAAGAGATAGTTTGATTGAAGTAAATGAGCAGCTTGAACAATTAGTTAAAAACTATCAAAATAAGTGCCCTAAGTGTGACAAGTGTCCATTGTCCTAAGTGCACAATTTGTAGAAAATTTAGACATAATCAAAATAATTGTTGGTATAGACCACAAACACGTAAAAACCATTCCAATTTGGGTTCCAAAAGGCACAAATATAAAATCTCTCAAAGTTAAACAAATCTGGGTGCCGAAAGGAACATATATAAATAGTTTTGGGTCTCTACAAAATTATTTTTCAAAATATTCTACCACTAACAATCGTGGACCTATAAAAACAAATTGGTCACAAAAATCTTTCATCGTGTAGGTGTGGTGGCAGGCTAAGGAACAACAATAGTGTCACTTGGATTCTGGTTGTTCCAAGGACACAACGAGCGTCAAAGCAAAGTTCCTTAGCCTATCACAAAGGTGACAGAATCACAACGGGCAACAGCGAAAAATTATCATAAAGGTAAAACAGGTAATGGTATATTTTGAATGATATATTAAATGCAATAATCTGCACCATAGTCTGAATTAAATCAGCCAATAATGTGATGATGAAATAAAAGATGATTTTGTTTCTGACTTATTCAAAATTGTTGGCCAATAATATTCTTATGCCAAGAACACTATAAAAATCTCTAGAGTCTTTGAATTACTTCATATATATTTGTTTGGATTAATAATAATGTTTTATTGGATGATAATACATTTGATTATTTTACGGCTGACTCTATATTCACAGTTTTTTGATTATTTACACGGTTTCAATTCAAATTCAAGAGAATGTCATTTAAAAAGCTGTTAAAATTGATTTTAAGATATTTTGATGCACACTTCATGGTCCGGTCTATCAAATTCAATTAATGATAATTTTGAGTGAAAGAAAAATTCAGATGCAGATTACACTAGTAATCTAGTTGATAGAAAAATTACTAGTGGAACGTGATTTATGTTGAGACATTTAGTAACTGCATCGTTTTTTCAAAGAAATATCTGCATATTTTTCATTTCAAATAATTTTCAAATGGAAGAAATTTTTCTCATAAAACCCCTTCTAGAAAATCATTTTTGACCTTGTTTTCAGATTGGTCATTTTTAGAAAAATTGATTTTATAATTATTTTTGAATTTAATTTTTAAATTATAACATTGACTAATTGGACTCCCTACTAATTATCAAAAAGATTAATAGTGATTGAAAAAGTGATGAGTGTTGATATTTATCATATATTATGACTCGAGACAGTATAATTAGTAAATTTCTTTAGAAATTTAAACAAGAATTATAAAACTTTTTGTTGGTAAAAATTCCACGACCATCTCTATTTCAATCATATTTCTAACGACCATCACTCATCAAAATTCAATATAGTTTGTCGATATGTAGTACTTTTAAACAGGAATCATTCGTTTTTTCATTTTATATTTTTTTAATAAAAAATAATAAAAACAACAATAAAATAAAATAAAATCCAAAGTATTCACTCTCATTTAAAAGTCCTCACGGTTATACATGGGTGAATTACTTGGAATTTTTGATTATGTGCTTCCATTCTCATTTAAAAGTCCTCACGGTTATGCATGTATGCAACGCATATCAAAATTAATTTATTAAATAAACAAGTTGATTCCAATCCCATTTAAAAGTCCTCACGGTTATGCGTGGTTAGAAGATACTTGAATTCATTTTTTTTAAATAAAATTGGAATACTACTAATCTTGTTTAAAAGTCCTAACGGTTATGCATGGTTGATAGATATTCAAATTCCTGATATAAATATACCACAAATAGACACAACTGTATGGTTTTATACGATGATATCATTCCCATCATTCTAAAAGTGGAATATGCGCCTAACAGAGTATTTATGATTTTAGTTTGATTTTTTATTGAAATTTAATATTTATATTCGATTGAGTTTTAATGTTCTATTCGATCACTTTATCTCTATTTTTCTAACACTATTACTCTTTTGCTGATAAAAAAGAGGGGAGAAAAGATAAGATTTTGTCAAATAAAACAAGTAAAGGTCAAATATTTTCTATTTGCATCTAGGCTCATTTGCATATTTTTAATTGTATGCATATATGAAGGGGGAGCTTTGTGTAGAGAGGAAGCATTCAAATAGGGGGAGAAAATTCAATAATCAAATACATTTAATATATTCAAAATCTTAAATATATGTTTGTTATCATCAAAAGGGGGAGATTGTTGAATATGCGAGTATATGATTTTTGTTTGATGATAATAAACATATATATATATTCATTTAAATGTATTTGTTAATATACTATTTTATTTTCACAGATTAAATAAATATTTGATGAATAAAATAAAAAACACAGAATTTGAATTCAATAGGATATTTTATTCAAACAAATATTTATTATAATTTTTGAATAGTACAAATTTCAAGCTCTCACTATATATATACAATTTCAGTTACAATACAAATTTGATTACATCACAATTCTCATTTACATTTGCACCTCACTACATATCACTCACACTCGTATTTATCTTCAGCTTCATTCCAATGTGAATCCAGCATTTGAGCAATCTGCAAAAATATACATTGGCGTTGTAAAATTGAAAATAAAATATTTTTGCAGTATAAAATAAAATGTGAATTTTGAAAATAATATTTGCCTTGGTTATTTGGGTTGTTCGTCATCATTTAAATTTGAATTCATCATACAAGAATAGCTTGTGACATGCACAGTGTATCACTGTACATGCCACAAGGCCGTGCACACCGATATATACACTTGATAAAATTACAGAGACAGGTGAGCATAGGTCAAACCCAAAACGCCGGGTTCAACTCAAGTGCAATAAAATTAATGTCACAATGTTAGCACAAGGTCAAACCTGAGCTCCAAGCTGGATTCAACACAGGTGCAAGTTCATGAAAATGGTCAAGACTACTAAAACAAGCCTCGACCAAAATCCAAATGTACAAATGCAATATGAGCCAAACAGTACACAATGGCAGTGGTACAAACTACATGAAGACAATGCACAAACATATATATACATATGAATATACACATGTATACATACATGTAGTGACAGCAAAACTCAAACCAGCCATGATATGAAAGCAAACTAGACCAGTTCAGGTTAAAGCAAGAAAGTACACATGAAGCTAATAGTGCAACAGGTCAGGGAAGCAAACAAGTGCATTACATAAACCAGAAAATCAAAATGTTCAACCCAGACTGGTCAGAGAAACTACAGTGCAAAGTGGTGAAAGCAAACAGAGGTGGCAACATGAAACTGCTTCAAACCAGACGAATGCAACTGATTTCAAGTAAATGACACAGTGCGAAATGAAATCACATACATACATAAATGTATGTACACAGTGGATAAATACATATGCAAATGCCACTGTGATTTCGACAAACCAAAACAAGTTGACACGCAGACTAACTTAAATAATACAATGAAACTAGAGACAATGAATGATCAGACAATATGCAAACTATATATGCGATCCAACTAAATCAACATCATCAGGGATGGAACACAATGCCAGACATCAAGTGTGACTAGAAGCATCAACCAACATTTCAGCAACAACGACAACCATGAAATACAAGTGCACTAACAACATGAAGCAGAAGTTAACAAGCACAAAACTCAAAGGCTACACAAGCATGATGCAGTAAAATAGTAAATGCAACTGTATGTCAAACTGCTCCATACCAGTTCAAACACGAAGTATGAAAACAATAAACTAGTACAATGAAACTAGCTCGAATGAATCAAGTGGAGACAGTACAAAACCAAGTAAAGCAGAAGACCGGTGGTGCAACTCAATACAGCAAAGACCAGCGAAGCAACTCGATGCATCACTAAGACACGAATACATGGAGCAAATGCATCAGTCGACAGTGAAGACATCCAAATATGCTACAGAGAACAGTGCAACAACAATGATGAACCAACAGAGTTCGAGTTTCAAACACAACAACTTGATGCATCACTGTGACACAGTTACAAGCAAAAATGCACACTGCACTAATCCAGACATACATATGTATCAATGAAGCAGTGCAGCAGTAAATGGCAGCAACTCGAACTCAAGTAAAGCAAAAGTCGGTGATGTATACATGAACTACATGTCTTGAAGAACAGTGGGCAGAGCTCGATGCAAGAAGACTCGATTGCTACCAGAACTCAAAACCAAGCAGTGAACCAGCTAATGAACAAAAGGCCAGAAACCAAAACAGTTGCAAGTTGAACAAGTTAACGCCAAAATCAACATAATCAAATCAAGTGACCGAAGTCAACAAAAATCGAAATCGTAGTGGCCATAAACGAAATCAACATAGTCAAACCAGAATCGAAACCGTGATGACCAAGAAAAATGAACAGTTCAAAATCAACACCGTGTTATTCAAGTAAATTGAAAAAGTCAGTTGTCATCTCAAGCATCCAAACGAAGATCAATGGCTAACGCAAATCAGTTGACAAATCCAAACAAATATATACGAACGAGAAATAGAGATTCGAACCCTATATAAGCAATCAACATCATCGACAAAAAGTCAATCGAGTTCAAGCAAGCAAATCAGAAGAAGCAAAAGAAAAGATCACATACCAGATTTACGAATTGAACTCGTCGAAGCAGCCGAACTGAGCTAAGAGGAAACGATCGATCAAAGCTACACACGAATATCCATTTAATCGATCAACAAAGTCGGCGGCTTCATAAAATTTCACAAGCCTTAATTCCAGATTGAGGAACGAACGAACGAACGAAAGAAGAGCCGCCATTTTCACCAACTAAGGACGGACCAAGCAGAGATAGAAGAAAATTAGGCCGGCCTTTACTTTTGTGTTGGTTTATAATAAAAGGCTTATAATTAGGATTTTGTTTTTTTTGTTTTAAATTGTGTTTAAATTGTATTTTCCATTTTAAAACCGTTGTAATTACTAGTCGTGTGACTAGGGGACAAACTACGTGGCGTAGTTTGAGAATTCGCAACTCAGTGGCTGAGTTGTGGCTGAGTTTTGAGCGTAGAGTTAAGGCTAATCGATAGCGGGTGTTGTGAGTTTACATGTGTAAGCATTTGACTGCTTAATTTCTAGTAGAAACCTTGGGGGGCAGCACATAAGCAGGATTTTACCGAAGCTGGGTAAATTTTGTATCGTTCTATTTCTGCATTTATTATTCTGCTATTATCTGTGCTGCTATTATTTTGATATATCTGTGTTGAAATAATTTTATAAGCTTCCGCAATAATTTTGTAATTAATAGCATCACCCCATTCACCACCCCTCTAGGGCGAAATCGATCCTACAGTTTTACCTTTACGATAATTTTTCGTTGTTGCCCATTATGATTCTGTCACCTTTGTACTAGGCTAAGGAACTTTGCTTTGTCACTGTTGTGTTCTTGGAATAGGTGTAATCCAAGTTAACACTGATGTTGTTCCTTAGCCTGCCACCATACCTACACGATAAAAGCTTTTTGTGACCTATTTGTTTTTATAGGTCCATGATTGTTAGTGGCATAATATTTTAGAAAATAATTTTGTGGAGACCCAAAACTATTTATATATGTTCCTTTCGGCACCCAGATTTGTTTAACTTCAAGAGATTTTATATTTGTGCCTTTTGGAACCCAAATTGGTATAGTTTTCACGTGTTTGGGTCTATACCAACAAATATTTTGATTGTGTCCAAATTTTCTACAAATTGTGCACATTGAATTTACTTGATTGATCTCATTTCTAACATTTTTAGATTGATTATACCCAAGCCCTTGTCTAACTGTATTAACAGTTTGTTTTCCTAATAGCATATTCAACGATTTTTCACTTTTTAAAAATTTATCTAAAGTCGTTGACAGTTGTTGGACTTGTGTTTTGAGAGATTCATTTTCGTTTAATAATTATGTACACCTTTTAATAGAGTTCTCTCTCCTAGTATTTTCACTTTCCTTTAAAATCAGAATTTCATTTTCAAGCGATTTAATTTTAATTTCTAATTTTTTAGTTTCTTCTTCGAATGTTGGACACTTATCACACTTAGGGCACTTGTTTTGATAGTTTTTAACTAATTGTTCAAGCTGTTCATTTACTTCTATTAAACTATCTCTTTGTGATTCAAGTTTGGCATACTTCTCCCTAATTCGTTCAGAACAGCCATTTACTTCGTGGAAATATATAAGTAATTCCGAGTGAGTGAGTTTTGATACCTCGCTTGGCTCGTCATCGTTGCTATCGGTTATATCACTTCGAAGGCACAGATCTGCTTTCTCACTCTCTCTGCTGTTGCTTTTATAATTATTATCGCTTTTATTCCACGTGCCTGTAGAATTTCTCCTTTTTGACTTCTTTTCTTGGTCGTGTTGATTTCGATGACAATTGGGCTTGATATGACCGGGTTTGTTACACTTGTGATAAATGATCTCTCGTTGTTCTGGGTTGTCTAGTACTTTGTCTATTCTGCTTTTCAATTTTTGATTTAGAGCTGGATATCTATATTTGCGGTTCCACTTTTTGAATTTCTTCATTAGTAACGCCAACTCAGCTGCTCCATCATGATCATCCTCATCGCAACTGCTTTTTACCAATCCTGTTAAGCACATTTCTTTAACTGAGTCGGTTATGGAGGATTTCTCATTGTTATTGACTTTTGCACCATATATTGCATCGAAAGTATTCAAGATTTCCTGTGCATTTTCACAATGAGAGATGAAATTAAAATTATCTTGATTAATATGAGAATATAATATATGCATAGCAAGAGCATTAATCGAGATAATTTTCTCGTCTGTTTTATTACACCCATTTTCAACAATATCCCAGCATTTAATATTAACAGATTTTAAATAAAATTCCATTTTCAATTTCCAAAAATCTGTTCCATCATAAATAGGAGGGATAATATTAGAACGACCCTCAACAAAAGTAGCCATTTTTAAAAATTCATTTAAAAAAAATGGTTTTCGGAAAATCAAAATTTTTAAAACAAAAATGGCTTTTGTACCTAGCTCCGATACCACTTGTAGGATCGATTTCACCCTAGAGGGAAGGGGGTGAATAGGGTGATGCTATTAACTATAAAAATTATTGCGGAAGTTTATAAAATATTTTCAACACAGATATATCAAAATAGCAGCACAAATAATAACAGAATAATAAATGCAAAAATAGAATGACAAAGAATTTACCCAGCTTCGGCAAAATCCTGCCTACGTGTTGCCCCCAAGGTTTCTACTAGAAATTAAGCAGTCAGACGCTTACACACGTAAACTCACGATACCCACTATCGATTAGCCTTAACTCTACCCTCAAAACCCTGCCACAACTCAGCCACTGAGTTGCGAATTCTCAAACTACGCCACGTAGTTTGTCCCTTAGTCGCACGACTAGTAATTACAAATTTTAAAGAGAAACTACAAATTTAAAACACAATAAAATAATTAGAAACCCTATTTTAAATATTGAACCCTAATTTAAATTAAGCCCAATAACCAGGCCGACCCACAAGTGATAAAAGTAAACCCCTTTTTTTCCTTTTCTTTTGTATCTTCGGCTTGGTTTGCTCCAAAAGAATGGCGGCCTCGTTGCTTGCTTGAAAGTTAGGGTTTTGTGTTGAAGTCGTCGGCTTTGTCAATTTGTTTGATCATGCTTCGATTTCTTCTTTCTCTCTATCGATCTCTTTCGGCTACTTCAATTCGATCAAGTTCGAATTAAAATTGGTATGTTATTTTCCTTTTTTCTTTTCTGGTTGATTGTTTGAACTCGATCGATGATTCGAGTTATTGGTTTATTGTTGTCAGTTATTCTCGAACTCGAATGCTTTTCAACGCCGATGATGATTGGGTTTATATAAGATTCGAATTCCTAGTTTTTCGTTCGTCTGATAGTTTACTTGACTTCATCTCGACCATTTGATTATGTTTTGATGTTGATGATTTATCTGACTTTGTCAATTTCATAAAATTGTTGTTTACTTGGTTGACACGGTTTGATTTCTCTGACGTTGTTTTCCTTGCTCACCACGTTATTGATTTCTGACTTGTTCAACTTCGGCACAGACTTGATTCGATGTTGAAATCCCCTGTGTCCTTATTGTTGGTTCGAACTTTTTGCTATGACTTCGGCCACTTATTTTGATTATGTTGATTTCACTGTGACTTCGGCATTAATTTGTTCAACTTGAAACTGTATTGGTTTCTGGCACTTTGTTCATTTTCGGCTTCATAAAAACTCTGGCATGTCTGAATTTGTATATGCATTCATCTTTTCCACTATCTATTTGCATGCTTGCCACTGATCATATGTTGAAGTCTGTTAGTCTTCATTTATACTGTTTTGTCATCTGGTGGTATTTTCTTTGTAGCATTTTTGTATATGTACTTGAGTCTGAAGTTTGTGTTCATCTCTGTTGTAGCATTGTGTACATGTGTATTTGCATTTCCATGAGTCACTTGTATCAGTTCATTGTTAAACGTGTCAGAGTTATAGTTTGTTATTTGATGTTGTAATTCTCTGTGTTCATTTATGTCCTGATGCATATGTATTCATCCACTCACTCCATCTTCATTTTGCTTTACTTGAGTCTGATTTGCTTTATAAGACTGCACTTGATTTCATGTGTACATCGAGTCTTAGTTGCTATCGACCGTTATTGCTTCGAGGCAGATCATATTTTTAAGTTGACTGGTCTTGGTCTCTTGATGCATTCTGGTGAGTTGTTCTTGACCAGTTGACTGTGACTTGTTTGCATTTTCGTTGTGCATTTCTTGTTCATGTCTTGGCTCTGGTTACATGTGCACCACTTTGCACTGTCTACTACCATACTGCCATGTTTTGTCTCGGCTTTGGATTTGTTCGAACTTGATACTGTCTGTAGCTTCAATGTTTAAAATGCTTACAAACTTGGAGTCTTTGTGTACTTGTCCTTGTTTCGAGACTGATACCTTTTGAAGTTTGCATCTGTTGGGTTCACTGTTTTATATGTTGTCTCCTTCGAGTCAGTGAATGTATATAGTCTGGTTGATGGTCTTGATGTTGAGGCCTGTTGTAGTTTGAAATTGGTTGATGTTCTCATGGACTTGAAACTATAGCTCTGGTTCCATATCTGACTAGCTAGATTGTTTTCTTGTGCATGCCACTTTTCATTTTGATTTTTGGAATTGCACCTGAGTTGAATTTAGCTTAAAGCTTGGGTTTAACCTTGTGCTGATATTGTGACATTATTTTTACTGCACCTGAGTTGAACCTGGCTTTTCATTTGGGTTTGACCTGTGCTCACCTGTCCCTGTAATTTTATCAAGTGTATATATTGTTGTGCACGGCCTTGTGGCATGTACAGTGATGCACTGTGCATGTCACAAGCTGTTCGTGTATGATGAATTCAAAATTAAATGATGACGAACAACCCAAATAACCGAGGCAAATAATATTTTCAAAATTACATTTTATTTTATACTGCAAAAATATTTTATTTTCAATTTTACTGCGTCAGTGTGTATTTTTTCAGATTGCTCAGATGCTGGATTCAATCTGGAATAAGGTTGAAGATATATACGAGTGAATGAGTGTATTGTAATGAGGCGCATTTGTAAATTAGAAATTGATATAATTGAATTTGTATTGTAATCAAAGTTGTATATGTATAGCGAGAGCTTGAATTTGTACTATTCAAAATTGTAATAAATATTTGTATGAATAAAATATATGTTTGAATTTAAATTCCGTGTTACTTATTTTATTCACCAAATATTTATTTAATTATGTGAAAAATAAAATAGTACATTAACAAATCCATTTAAATGAATATATATATATGTTTATTATCATCAAACAAAAATCATATAATCGCATATTCAACAACTTTGTCTTTACCTATTCTAGATTGCAAAACTTGTAATTATTTTTATTTTCCTCGTGCAAGGGTGTCTCTGGGACAAGTTGGGCCTTCGCGAAAGGAAGGGAGCCTTTTGGGCAATCAGAACCCTCAAAGGACATGGATGGAGGGAGCAGGTCGAGCGACGAGGTCATCCCTCCTTCTTAGCCAAGGAGATTTCCTTTTCCCTTTCGTTCATGCATTTTTAAAGAATGTATGGACGTTCTGCACATGTGCATAAATATAAGCGATACGCTTTATATGTGAAAAATTTAACACTGTACTATTCAACTTCTGTTTATATATATATATATATCTGTTTATCTGGGATGACTTTTGTGATGTGTTTTTTTTATGCTCTATCTATTCGTGAATTGTTTATGACTTAGTTAATCGTTATAGTGTTTAGAAATACAGGGAACCATAGAAGTGTTGTTATATTCATGGCCGATCGCAAATGATAACTACTTAGGCTAACGCCCGTGTCATGAGTATTATTTGATTTATCGTTGCCGGCGTGTGTAGTGCCGATCGACAAGTGCGAACTACCCCTAGCTGCGGCCATGCCTTAATCATGGGTTAATAATCGGTCTGCAATTGCCGGCAAACCAAACACCAATGATGAACTGCCTGGGCTATAGTTTATGCCTAATTCCGCTTATGATCGATTCATCATTGCTGGCTTGGGTGTGCCGATCGTCAGCAGTGAATTTCCAAGGCTTGTTTCGTACCCTTTATTATAGCTATCCTATTTTCACTGCTGCCGACGAGAGTCTACAATTATTTGCAGTAAGAATGATCATCATGCAAAATAATTAAATGAAAGAACACTTGAATAAGTAATACGAGATACCAGATCTTATATTGGTTCGGCCAAAATATGCCTATGTCCACGTCTTTCTTTTATTGCTTTAGTACTTGCTTCTTTACAACTCAAGAGAAGTAGCGACGGAGATGTTGGAGATTCCATGCTTTCCCAAACACCTCTCCATCTACCATTGACAAAATGTAAGCTCCATTGTGAAGGTCTTTATGTACAATGAACGGTCCTTTCCAAATTTGATCTAACGCCCCAGGTCAAGGGAAAACTCGTTTAAGAACTAAGTCTCCTTCTTGTAATGTTCGTGGCTTCACCTTGGAATTGTATTGCCTCGCCACCTTTTGTCGATGAGCGGCTGATTTGAGGGCAGCATCATTTCTCTTCACCTCGATTAAGTCGAGTGATACGTTTAATAGCTCCTCATTTTCTATCGGATTATAGTGTATTATTTGGTGTGAAGGGATAATTGTTTCAACGGGGAGCATGGCTTCGGCTGTACGCTAGTGCGAATGGAGTGTGCCCTGTCGTGATTTTATAAGAAGTTCGGCAGTCCCACAAAGCCGTAGGCAATTCATCGACCCATGCCCCCTTGGATTTTTCTAGTTTCTTCTTGATCAGCGTTTTCAACACCTTGTTCGCTGCTTCGACTTATCCGTTTTCCTATGGATGTGTCACAGCTGAAAAGCTTCGGGCAATCCCATGCTCATAGCACCAATTGCCGAATTCCTCGCTGTCAAATTGGAGCTCATTGTCCGATATGATCTTCTGTATTACCCCATACCAGCATAGGATGTTACGTATTAGAAAATTTATCACTTTGGTAGATGAAATCTTGTTTAAAGGTTCCGCCTCCACCCATTTGGTGAAGTAATCTATTGCTATTATGGAGTATTTTGCTCCTCCTCGTCCCATGGGGAGTTCCCCGATTAGGTCGATCCCCAAGACGGCAAAGGGCCTGACCATCTGGGTTAGACCAATAGGTAGTAGTCTTTGGATGTTGGCAAATCTCTGGCATTTGTCACACCTTCTAGCAAACTCTGTTACATCTTTGTTCAGTGTGGGCCAAAAGTACCCATAGCGTAGGACTTTTCTGGTAAGAGTTTGACCGCCGGTGTGGTCGCCGCAACTTCCTTGGTGTATGTTGTTGAGAATATCTTTCGCTTCACTTCCTACGATACACCTTAGTAGGGGATTAGAAAACCCATGATGGTACAGGATGCCCTCCTGGATGGTGTGGCGGGATGCCTTCCTTATGATTTTCTAATTTCATTGCGATTTGCCGGTAGGATCCCCTCTTGTAGGTATTTGACGATAGGGTCATCTATGTTTCTTCGTTACTACTGATGGGCGTGATCTTAAGACACTCGAAGCTAGGTGTAGCTTGCATCATGATGGGGTTTCCCTCAGCATAGGCTGGTATCTCATGCTAGCTTCTTTGGCGAGGCCATCCGCCTCTTGATTCTTCTCCCATGGGATATGTTTGATTACATAGTAGTCTAGCTCGTTTAGGAGGGCTTTAGCCCTGCTGAGGTAAGAGGAAAGTCTTTGCCCATGAGTTTGGAATTCTCCCAGGATTTGGTTTACGATTAGTTACGAGTCACTACGTATGCATATTGATTTGATCCCTATTTCTCTAGTGATCTCCAAACCTGCTATTACCGCTTCGTATTTAGCATCGTTATAGGTTGCGGCGAATTCTAACCTCAGTGTGAAACTTAACTTTCTTCCTCTAAGATGTGATGATTACTATTCCTGCCCCCGAGTCGAGCTCTTTGGATGCTCCATCCACAAACATATTCCACTCGATTGTTTCCTCTGTTATGATGGTCGTATCCTTGTCTTGAATGGTGAATTCAGCTATGAAATCAGCCAGGGCCTGCCTTCTAATTGCAGTGCATGGATGGTAGGTGATATCATACTGGCTTAGCTCAAAGCACCATTTTAGCAGACGTCCTGACGTATCCGTTTTATGTAGGACCTGGCTGAATGGTTGATTTGTTAGGACCCTTTTGGACTGAGATTGGAAGCAATGCCACAATTTCCTGGATGCTATAAGCAAATAGTAAGCCAATTTTTCGATCTTCGGATATCTAGCCTTGCCACTGTAAACCCCTTGCTGATGAAATATACTGGTTTTTGGGTATGGTCATCTTCTCGTACCGAGGCGGTGCTTAATGCATGAGGGGACACAACTAGGTACAAGTAGAGGATTTCTCCATCTACCAGGGTAGAAAGCACTGGCGGCTTCTGCATGTGTACCAGTAGGCTTTGGAAGGCCGAGTGGCACTCACTGGTCCATTCAAACTTTCCCTTGTCCTTTTTCAGGGCTTCGAAGAATGGGACGCACTTGTCTATGGCCTTAAATATAAATCTGCTTAGAGCAGCCACCTTCCCGTTTAGACTTTGCATTTCCCTTTGCGTGGTTGGTATTTTGATGCCCTTTAGGGTTTGGACCTTTTCGGGATTCGCTTCAATTCCTCTGGCATGCACAATGAAACCCAAGAATTTTCCCGAGGATACTCCAAAGGAGTATTTCAATGGATTCATATTCATTTGGTATTTTCTCAATACCTGAAACATTTCGTTTAAGTGGTGTAAATGATCTGTTTCTTTTCTTGATTTGACAAGCATGTCGTCGACATACACTTCCATGGAGTGACCAATCTGCTGCTCAAACATCTTATTAACCAAGAGTTAATAGGTTGCACCAGCATTCTTGAGCCCAAAGGGCATGACCTTATAGCAATATAGGCCCAAATCTGTGATAAAACTAGTATGTTCTTTGTACATGCATGGGAATCTAGTTATATCCCGAGCAGGCATCCATAAATGCTAACAATGCTTGCCCTGCTATTCCGTCCACCAATCAATCGATTCAAGGCAGGAGAAACAATCCTTGGGGCAAGCATCATTGAGATTGGAGAATTCGATGTAGGTTCGCCATTTTCCAATGGATTTTTTTCACCAGAACCGGGTTGGAGATCCATTTGGGGTAGATAGCCTCGCGAATAAAATCGTTGGCGAGTAAGTTTTTTACCTCCTCTTTGAGGGTAGTTGAGCATCCCATCCTTATGCTCCTTTTATTCTACTTGATTGATGTTTTGGTTGGGTCTATTTTTAGGTGGTGACAGACCGTTTCGGGGGATATTCCCACCATGTCTTCGTGGGTCAAACACATCCAAATTTCTGCGTAAGAACCCTATTAATTGGATTTTCAGATTTTTGTCTAGATGCGATCCTATCTTGTTCCATCGCGATCGTCTACAACAACATGTTCCATAGCCTCCATAGGCTCAACGCTGAAGTCCTCCTCTCTGTCACTCAGATCTGGTCATTAAATGGGTCTCTAGAATACTCGAGAGGAGGGGCCTTCTTTGATTGCTATGCTTCCATAGTTTTGGCATAGAGGGCGACCTCTACGTTTTTCCCTTTTCCTTCCTTTTGTTCTGTTGGAGTTCTATTACATAACAATCGTAGACTGCATCTTGTCGCCTTCTACTTCTCTATTCCCCCATCGGCAGGGAACTTCATTTTCAAGCACCAAGGGGCTAAGACTATCTAGAAATATGATAAGGCAGGTCAGCCTAGAAATGTGTTATAAGTAGAATGTCCATCTACCAGCACAAATGTTTTCTTTCAGATAATGGATCGAGGGTGACTCCCTAGTTCAACAAACAAGTCCAACTGCCCCAGCGGAATTGAAGCTTCTCCCGGTAATCCATGTAGGGGCTTATTGCATGGCGATACGTCTTTCATTGATAACTTCATTTTATTGAAGGCATGTTTGAATATTACATTCACCGAGCTTCCCATATCGACCAAAATGCGGAACACCTCTGCCGGGCTGATCCAGGCGGAAATGACCATGAGATCGGTATGTGGGTACTGCTTTCCAACCAAATCCTCATCGCTGAAGGTTATATTGGTCCTTTCTCTTCATATGGCGAGGCGTCCTTCTATAATGGAATGAACATAACCTTCTACCTCCTTCAAAGATTTTCTATACCTCTCCATCTCGGCCTAACTTCCACCGACTGAATGCGGGCCCCTTGATATAGTATGAACAAAAATTTCTCTTAATTGGAGTGGCTCGCACTTGCTTCTTCTTGGTTATTTACATGTCGGAGCGGCCATGGTCCTTTGTGGGTCGAAGCGGGGGAGTTATGCTTTTGCTGTACGCACCGTTCCAGTTTCTCTTTTTTGGATGTATTCTTCAACGAGGTCCCGCAAATGTTGACTCTCTTCTGTGTTATATCCGTGATACTCGTGGAAGCGACAGTACTTTCCCGTCCTAACTACATCTTCCGATTCCTTCTTATATGGAGGTCATTTGTACTTTAATTCGTGTTGAACGGCCAAGTAAATGTTTTCCATCGTGTCATTCAGAGGAGTGTAGGAATCAAATCTCGGTCCCGGTCGGTAGCATCATTTATTGCTTTTTTCAGTTCCAGGGTTGCCCTGATAGTTACCTTATTGTCATTGTTTGGTTTTATCCCTTCTCCTCGAGGTAGGACTCTTATGTTTCCATGGGAGCTAGAACCCCTTGCAGGCTACTTGCGATACCGGATAGCCGCTGCATCTTCCAATCTCATATATTTTCCTACTTTATGGTAGAATTCTTGAAGATTTAGAGGCTTCTCCGTGGTCAGTCTTCTTGCAAGTTTCGAGTCCGAATGGACTCCCCCTCATAGTGCCATCAATGTAAGTCTTTCATCCGCGTTTTGCACCGCTGCTGCAGCTGCGTTAAAACGGGTAAGGTATTGTTGCAGAGGTTCCCTTGATTTCTATTTTACGTCGGACAAGGAATAGGCATCCCTAAGCTGTTCCATATGAATTCAGAACTAGCTTATGAACTTCTCCTTCAACATTTTTTAAGAACTGATGGATCCGTGAGTCAGGTGACAAAACCATGTGGTTGCTAAATCTAAATAAATAGCAAAAAACATTTACATAGTACACCTTCAGTTGCTTCATTCATGAGCATTTGCTGAGAGTATCATTGTAGGTGGACGATTGGGTCAGAGGGGCCTTAATATGGATCCATAATGGGCATCTTCATTCTCGAGGTATGGTTGTTTTCTCTGTGTTCCTAGTGAAAGGGCTGGATACTATGGTGCCTATCCCCCTTTCAAGTTGTTCGCGCCAGAGGTACTCTCTGAAGAGATGCGTCATTCGTTCTTTGGACTCGGGGGCGTCACTAGGAGAAGAGGGGCCCCCTCTTTGATAGTGATGGTGTCTAGTGCCTTGATTGAGTTCAGACTAGAGATGATTGGTTCGAAGCATGACAGTATTAACCACAAATGGTCCATGTCTGGGGCCCTCTTAACTAGGTCCAACTCTTGACGACCTTGTTGGACCAGCTTCGGGTTAGGTCCTGTCTCGGCTTCGAGCCCTTGGATCCTCCTAATCGAACTCATTATTGGTGGAAGATCTGTTCTTTCTACACGACTCTTCACCTTGGGATTCGGTATTGTGAGTGAATTCCTCCATGCTCCTTAAGCGTGTCATGAATTGGTCCACCAAAGCTTTTTGTTGGGCAGCGAAACAGTCAGTCATCTCATTCACAACCCTTTCTATGTCTTCTCGGGTAGTAATTTAGTCTAGAGGTAGGGAGCGAGCAGTTGGATTTTCTTGATCTTCTTGGATGGTTTTATTGTATTTGTAGTAACTGCATTCTTACCCTTGTCAGCATTTCGCTTAGAGGGAGCCATGTTCTAATGATGCGCTAAGGTTGGAAGTAATAAACGGGAGAGTTTGGCTTTCTATGCCTACCCGTCGTCCTTCTCAGTGAAAGCACCAAAAAATGTTTCCTCAAAAGTTGGACAAACACCTCTAAATCTGATTTTTTTATTTAAGTTTCATTTGATTTGATTGACGTGGGGTTTTTATGTTCCAGCCCATATGGAATGAATTTCAGGAAGTGTAGAGACAGTTCACAAGTGCAAAGTTTGGAAAGTGGAAAAGGAAAGCAAATAACATACGCCTTTTATAGTGGTTCAGCCTAAATATGCCTACATTCACTTTCCATCTTATTATTCTATCTTTGATTTGATTACAAGTACAAGATATATGCGAAAGGAGTAAAAGCTTCAAGTAGCCAAAGTGGTGGATTTTCAGCAGAGTTTGTTGTTGAGGAGCTCCGATATTTATAGAGTGGAGTTTGGAGTGTGGAGGTTGAGATATAACTCTCAGAATCTGGCTCGGCATTTTGGATAGGAAGGTCCGGTTTGGTATTTGGTCAAAGAGCATGCTTTGCTTAGTTGCTCTTAATGTCTGGTTCGGCGTTTTTCCTTGGAGCTTCTTATTCACCGGACCAAATATTTGCTCCGGCATGTATGTGTACCGAACCAAATGTTTGATCCGGTGTTTGATATGTCAAGCCAGACCAAACATTTGGTCTGGCATTTCGAAGAGTGCCGGACCAAATATCTGGTCCGGCATCTTAGTGAATGGAAAACCAAATATTTGGTCCGACAGTTCTGCCTTCTACGTTATATCCCAACTCTGCTTCCTTACTTCCCTCTTTCTGTGCCTGCTGCAAAACTGAGCCAATATATAGATCCATCATCCGAAGGCTGTAAAATAGTAGAAGAATCAAAGTAAGCAGAATATTCTCCTTTATACTGATTTTCGGTAGCAAAATACATCTCTCGGGAGCTAAACCGCTCGACGGTGCCCCATCCACTCTTTGTCAAAAACTTTACCATTAGATATTTTGGGGAGATGAATGTACCTATTTCATCCTGTGTAGTTAATGCCCCTCTATTACCCTGCTATAACCTCGCTATATCCCATAGCGGGTTTCTACAGCTATGATTTTTCCATATAGCCCCAAAATATAGCCCTTCCGCTTTAATCTCCGCTATATCCCGTTATTCCCACTATATTTTGCTATTTCCGCTATATCTTCTTTAATAAAATGAATTAAAAAATTGCATTTATGCATTATAAAAATTATGAAACTAATTTATTTGATTTAATTTTTAATATATTTTCAAAAAGGAAAATACTCTAATATTCTACTAAATTCAATTATGTTATATAACAGTTTTACGTTTATTTAAAGTATACTCATGCATATTTTCTGTTTAAAATTATTTATGTATTAATTATAATTCAATTGAATGATAACTTTTATTTAATTACCATTTATATATTTGTAAAAACATTCAGTACAAGTTTGATATGTTATTGTAGAGCCATCCGCTATATCCCGCTATATCCTCGCTATAGCCCCGCTATGACTTTTTACACCTTCACCGCTTTGAATCTGCCGAGCGCTTTAACTGCACAGATTTCAACGAGTGCTGGACTACCAAAGAAGGCATTGTAGTAAGATGTCTGGTTGATAATCACAAAAATAGTCTCGAAATTTCTACAAGATGGTGGCACCCACATTTGCACAAGTAGCTTCACTTGCCCCACCGGAGTTGACCCTTTGTTATTGAATCCGAAGATGGGTTCCATGCTGGGCTCTAGTTTATCCTCAGGAATGTTCATTTGATTAAAGGCATGCTTGAAGATTACATTGACTTCACTGGCTGTGTCTACAAGAATTTTGGAGACGATAGACAATTCAATTTGAGTGGTAATCATAAATGGATCGTTGTGCGAATGATGAACCCCTTTTTTCAGCTCTAAAGGGGTGACAACAAGATTCAACATTTGAATACTGAGTCGTTGATTCTTCCATGAGGGCTCCTGGACCAAGAAGACGCCTTCTTTAGCTTCCATGATGTAACAATCCAAAAATTTTATTAAATATTTCAATTCATTTTATTTAAAACTATGGTGTTTATTTATCCAAAATTTGAATTTTGAAAATTTTCAAATAAGGTTTGGATTTTTGTTTGTAAATTCCTTTCCTAATATAATAAAATAAATGGTTTCTGTGTGTATATATGTATATTCATCTCTATTTTATCTTTCTATATTTTTCTTTTTTGACGTTCATTTTATTATTTGAATTGTTATGTGTTTATATCTCTTATTTATTGCTTGGAAAAAATTTCAATGGATATACGATATATTGTCTTAAAGGCATATCTTTTAAAATTTTATTTATTTTGTTTATTGAATGTTTCTTTGTATATACCTTTTAATTAATGACAAGGAAATAAATCAAATTGACGTATGTTACTTGCTTTAATTTGGCATACGTTACATTTGCTTTATTTCATACCTCTTTATTTGCCTATCTATTTATTTCCTACCATAGTTGTTCATGACTTATGTTATTTTCTATTTGTGTGTATACACTTTAATTTATTTATTTGGATGTTTATTTGTATATTTTGTATGTAATAGTTGGGAAACGAATCAATTAGTTGTACGTTACTTTGTTTTATTTTGGCATAAGTTTCTTTAGTTTTATTTCTTGCCTTTTTATGTGCCCATCTATTTAATTTCCTACCATAGGCATTCACTATTTTAGTCGTTCCTCACATTTTTTAGCCGTGTATTACTTCTCCTAACCACGCATAAAAATCTTCTCAATGTATCTCTTCCTCTGATTAAAAAATCTTTGCATACGTTTATTTTATTAAATAGGAATTAAATCCCCTTTATTATTTTCTTACCATATACTATTTGGCCGTTCATACCTCAAACCTTAGCCGCCTCCTCTATTACTAATTCACGTACAAAAACATTTTTATCACATCTCATTTTATTTCCTAAGAGAAAAAAATATAGATCTAAATATCCATAGCTTCTTCTTCTTCTTTCTCTTTTTCTTTTTTTTTCTTTTTCTTTCTTTGTTTCCTTCATGAATAGGCTCAGCCTCTACCTCCTATTACCAATCGATCACCACTTGCATAGGGTAGAGCAAGGTTATGTCATCATATCTCAATTATTTTCATTATTTAATTCATCTAATCTTTTGTATTAAATATACTTATGTATGTTGTATTTGTTTGTGTACATAAGTTGAAATCTTGGCTCTCCTATCACTCAAGTTGAGTCGTGCTTTGTCATGCCTTTTGTGCTTTCCGACGTTTGATCTTTGTGTTTGAATTGTTGCCTTCAGCTTTAAAAAGGTGAGTTTTTATCACTCTTCACATATCTACTTATATTTTTGTGAAATAATGACAAGTGTATCTATAGACATTGATATGTTATTCATATATGCCTGTGTTGTGTTTACATGATGATAAATGCCGTTTATATATTTGTTACATCATCTGTTATGATATTATATGTATACTATTATTTTATTTCTGTTAATCACCACTGCAAGTTCCCTATCACTATAGGTTGAAATGACACACACCCGAATGGACTTTAGAATACGGAAAAATCATTATAGGCTGAAATGATAGGCTCGAGTGACTTTTATTATAATTGATTTACTTGGGATTGCGGGTTTGAAATGATAGAACCCGGATTTTCTTTTTAAATTACGGATTGAAATGATACACATTCGTATCACTTGATTTAGGTTAGAAAATATTATACATGCCCATGGTTATATTTTTAAATAATATTTTCCTAAAGATTCATTATGTTTTTTGAATATTTTTTGAATTTTTTTGAGTATTTTGAAATTATGAATATATGAAATTTTAACTTAATTTGATTTAATGCTTTAAATGGTAAAGGTGTATTTGATTTTCCAATAAGTTAAAATTTTACAAGTTTATTATTTGTTTAAGAAATTTAAAGATTTTATTTATGATAAATATCTTAATAATTAAATTTGATTTAATATGTAATCTTAAATTTAATAAAGTAACTTGATAAAGGTTATTTTATGAAATGGATTTGGTTTGCATAATAAATGGTGTATTTTGGATACAATGAAATACAATTTAATTGGACTTTTGTAATAAATATTTAACTTGGAATCATAGTTATTTGAAGTATAAATGAATAAATTTGTAAAGAAAATTAATTATTATATCAACTATGATAAAATATTTTATTTATGAAATGGATATGTTTTCGAAAATGAATACTTATGATTTATATGGTAAACATGTAATTTTAATTAATGTGATATTGATTAAGACAATAAATGCACTTTATTGTGATAATAAAATGTAAGTTAAAAATGTACATTTGACATGTAATTGTAATTAATGTGATATTGATAAAGACAATAATTGCTCTTTATTGTGATAAATAAAATGTGAGTTAAAATATACATTTGACACGTAATTGTAATTAATATGATATTGATTAAGACAATAAATGCTCTTTATTGTGATAATAAAATGTAAGTTCAAAAAATTGTACGTTTGACATGTCATTGTAATTGATGTGATATTGATTAAGATAATAAATGCTCTTTATTGTGATAATAAAATGTAAGTTAAAATGTACATTTGACATGTAATTGTAATTAATGTGATATTGATAAAGATAATAAATGCTCTTTATTGTGATAATAAAATGTAAGTTAAAATGTACATTTGACATGTAATTGTAGTTAATGTGATATTGATTAAGACAATAAATGCTCTTTATTGTGATAATAAAATGTAAGTTAAAAATGTACATTTGACATGCAATTGTAATTAATGTGATATTGATTAAGACAATAAATGCTCTTTATTGTGATAATAAAATGTAAGTTAAAATGTACATTTGACATGTAATTGGAATTAATGTGATATTGATTAGGACAATAAATGCACTTTATTGTGATAATAAAATGTAAGTTAAAATATACATTTGACATGTAATTGTAATTAACGTGATATTGATAAAGACAATAAATGCGCTTTATAGTGATAATAAAATGTAAGTTAAAATGTACATTTGACATGTAATTGTATTTAATGTGATATTGATAAAGACAATAAATCCTCTTTATTGTGATAATACAATGTAAGTTAAAATGTACATTTGACATGATATTTTTGTTATGTGATATTGATAAAGCCAATAAATCCTCTTTTAAAGAGTATTTATTGTCTTTATAAATATCACATTAATTACAATTTCATGTCAAATGTACATTTTCAACTTACATTATATTATCACAATAAAGAGCATTTATTGTCTTAATCAATATTACATTATTTACAATTACATGTCAAATGTACATTTTTTGAACTTATATTTTATTATCACAATAACGAGCATTTATTGTCTTTATTAATATAACATTAATTAAGATTACATGTCAAATGTATATTTTAACTTTCATTTTATTATCACAATAAAGAGCATTTATTATCTTTATCATTATCACGTTAATTACAATTACATGTCAAGTGTACATTTTAACTTACATTTTATTATCACAATAAGGAGCATTTAATTTCTTTATCAATATCACATTAATTACAATTACATGTCAAATGTACATTTTAACTTACATTTTATTATCACAATAAAGAGCATTTTTTGTCTTAATCAATATAACATTAATTATAATTACATGTCAAATGTACATTTTAACTTATATTTTATTATCATAATAAAGAGCATTTATTGTCTTAATCAGTATCACATTAATTACATTTACATGTTAAATGTACATTTTAACTTGCATTTTATTATCACAATAAAAAGCATTTACTGTCTTAATCAATATAACATTAATTACAATTACATGTCAAATGTACATTTTTAACTTACATTTTAATATCACAATAAAGAGCATTCATTGTCTTAATCAATATCACATTAATTACAATTACATGTCAAATGTACATTTTAACTTACATTTTATTATCACAATAAAGCGCATTTATTGTCTTTATCAATATCACATTAATTATAATTACATGTCAAATGTACATTTTAACTTACATTTTATTATCACAATAAAGAGCATTTATTGTCTTAATCAATATCACATTAATTACAATTACATGTCAATTGTACATTTTTTTAACTTATATTTTATTATCACAATAAAGAGCATTTATTGTCTTAATCAATATCACATTAATTACAATTACATGTCAAATGCACATTTTAACTTACATTTTATTACCACAATAAAGAGCATTTATTGTCTTTATCAATATCACAGTAATTACAATTACATGTCAAATGTACATTTTTTTATTTTACATTTTATTATCACAATAAAGAGCATTTATTGTCTTAATCAATATCACATTAATTAAAATTACCTGTTTACCATATAAATAATAAGTATTCATTTTCCAAAACATATCCATTTCATAAATAAAATATTTTATCTTAGTTAATATAATAATCAATTTTCTATACAAATTTATTCATTTATACTTCAATAACTATAGTTCCAAGTTAAATATTTATTACAAAAGTCCAATTAAACTGTATTTCATTGTATCCAAAATACATCATTTATATGCAAACCAAATCCATATCATGAAATAACCTTTACTAAAGTTACTAGATTAAATTTAAGATTCCATATTAAATCAAATTTAATTATTAAGATATTTATCATAAATAAAATCTTTAAATTTCTTAAACCAATAATAGACTTATAAAATTTTAACTTATAGGAAAACCAAATACACCTTTACCATTTAAAGCATTAAATCAAATTAAGTTAAAATTTCATATATTCATAATTTCAAAATGCCTATAAACTAAAGGTTTAAAAAGGTAAAGGAGTTTTTAAAAATAACGGCGTCTGTTTCATTCTTGAACCCGAAATATTTTAGCTCTCAATGATATTCTCTTAATCAATCCCGCTATGATCTATCTTCTTCTTTTAGAGATCGTGACCCTCCTCCGTTGTGATCCTATGCTCAGGTTATAAAAGGATCTAATAGCGCTGCTTCTCAAGTTCTCCTTCGTTATCGAAAAAGCAAAAATTGGATCGATTCAAGAAAGGGGTTTAAACTTTGTTTTCGCTGTGGTGATTATTCCCATATGGCTGTTGATTGTCGCAATCCAGTCCAGTGTTTTTTCTGTGGAATGTTTGGTCATAAGCAGTTTTCTTGTTCAAAGAAAACTAAGTCTTCAACTTTTGAGATAAAGAACATCGATCATGTTTTTCTTGCTAATGGTTGTTCTGATCTTAAGTAGAATTCTTTCTCGGTGAAATCTGACCTCGCAAATTCTGGATCTCAAAAAATTGATCTCGCTTCACATTCTAATGGTAATGTCAGTCTTGAAAAGAATCTCTATTCGTTGAATTCGAAGCTTATCAAATCGGGGCCGCAACTTATTGATCATGGATTCCAATTCACCTTAAAATGTATGATGCTCAAAAGAATTTTACTAGATAATCTATGGCATCAGAGAACAGAGGGGATTCAACTTTTAGAGGAAATGTTCTCTCGCTTTGACGTGATTAAGTCTCCAAACATCGACAAGAGATATAAGGAAAGATTTGGAGACCCAGAAGATTACTTTGGTAAATCAGATAAGTCGACTATAAAATATGATGTTTGTGATGAGATATTCGATGATTTCTTGGAAAACAAAAATCTAAATTGTGACTTATTAGCTTTTACTATTAAGGATGAGACTATTGAGTTTGATCCAATGCTAATGGACCATTCTATTATTCAATATTCTAAGGATCTAAATACTTCTGCTTCTATTAGTAAGAACGGTTCTATTTTGGATGTTGCATTAAAGAGTAATGTTGATGATATAATTAGTGGCTTCACCAACGTTAATGGCAAAAGATCTAAATCTCTGGATATATTCGAGTTAAAAACAAGTAATAGGTTTAATTGTTTGGCAGTTGAAGACATAGATGTTTTTGAAATAGGAGTGGAATATGCTGATGATTCAATGGTGGTTGCTGACTCTACTCAGGATGGTGATTTAGTTAGTAATAATGCCTGGAAATTGAAAAATGGATATGATGATTTTCAGTACAACTTTGACACTTCTGTCAGTCTTAAGATGTAGGACGATATTGTTGGGCTTTGTTTGAATAATGGAATTTCTACAATCTTAGAAGATGAGGCAAACTTCCAACAGGGAGAGGCTTTAGATGAATTTTTACCATCATTATCAGCAGTCAATTTGGATGAGATCATGGATTGTGAAACAAATAAGAATTTGGAATTTTGCTTAGAGCATGTATCTAATGATGTGCACCACGATATCATTATTTCAGAAACACAAATAGGTGATGTTATGAGCTTTTATAGGTATAATATATTAATGGAATCTATTGATGATGATTCAGATTTTATCATTGTTAAGAATTTGAAATGTTGTGATAATGAAGCTCATCATCATTCAGATATTCATGAAAATCTTAACATTATGGGCGATTCTGTTGGATTAAGATTGAAAGAGAAATCTTCTGATATCTTTAATGTAGAGGCAGAATATCATATGGGAGGGATTTTTGATGAAGTATGGTCTTTGGCACCTGTAGTCAATCTAGAAGATTTTAAGGAAATAGAAATCAGTCTGAAAATAGATCACTTTTTTTAGTCTTCTAATGTTGATATGCATCACATGTCCACTATCACTGATACACAAATGAGCTTGAATTGGATAAAGGGTGATAAGGTTACCAATGTATAGGTTTTCAATGATTCAGATTATCCAGTTTATATTGAGTTATTTCAATTGATGGAGATGGGCTTATTGGGTGAAGAAGATCATATAAATAAGGAGTCGCGAGTTCATTTTGATATGAATATGTGTGATATCAAAAATACAGAAGACGTGGGGGATGATTTCAATGCATTAGAAGAAAATTTAGATATAACTGGTTCATACGTTGGAATGAATTCGAATAACTATTTAAGGGTAGTAGATCATAGCTCAATATTTTCTTTGAGTCATGCGATAGAGAAATCTATGGCGGCTTCGAGTTTTTCTTTAGAGAGTTTGACAGTAGAGGATTCAGATATTATTTTAGATAAAAGATTGGAGTGCGCAATGGTTCTTTATCCAAGTCAAAGAAGGAAAGGAGTAAGAAGTATGTAGTTTCTACTGGATCTATCTGTTGGAGTGCTAGGATTCGCAGTAGTCAGTCGCGACCTATGGGTGAGTTACTTGGTTTGAGCGCCTTAAATGGCGCTACGGATTCAGGCTTAGGTATGATTTCTATTTTGGGTAGTATGTATTCTACGTACGCATTAGGTAGTATATCATCAGCTGAGTTTAGCCAGTTAACCTGTAATACATCTTTTATTTTCTATGATATTGAAATTGATCGAGAGTTAATTAGACGTAAGGAATTAGAGAGGGCTAGTACTGTTGGTTTATGAGTATCATTAGTTGGAACATTAGAGGTCTGAATGATTGGAATAAGTGTGATAAGGTTAGAGCATTCTTTAGATTGACATTGCTTTGCTTCGGCAAACTAAAATTTGTTGTCCCGATGTTAGGTTTTTTAGAAGATTAGGCGGGTATCATTTTATAAAATGGGTTCTTTTACCTTCTATGGGTACTTCAGGGGATTAATGATAAGGTGGTGGGATAATTATTTTAAATTACTTCAACCTATTGTTAAACAGCATTCTCTTCATGTTATACTTATTAATCTTTCTGATAACTCTTTTTTAAATATTTCTAATGTTTACAGACCTAATTTTAAAATTAATCGGAGAATTTTATGGAATGAATGCGTAGATTTTAGATCCTCTTCTGTGATATCCCGGAATTTTTGGCAATATAAATTTAATAATCTGTGTTAGAAAATTAAATTGATTTGATAATTTTTAATAATAAATTTTGAATTGATTTAATAATCTTCTTTTAATAAATATTTAAATTGGAAGATTTTATCTTTTTAAAGTTAATAAATTGTTTTCTATTTATAATATATATATATAATTGTATATATTGTATATATATAAGCTTTGGTTTGGATTTTAGTAAATAAATCAATTTTCTAATTCTAATTTATTTTTGGTAAATTGGAAATTTTGATTTAAATTTAACATTTAGCTTTTCAAAGCAATTTAATAAATAACTATATGGTTTGTAAATACTTAAAAGTAAATGTTATTTGTTTAAAATTTTATTTAATTAACTTAAATATGAATTTAATTAGATTAACATAAAAGATTTGTTTTATTTTCTTTTTAAAATATTGCTTAAAATTATATATAAGAGTTTAAAATGCAATTTACAAATGATCTTAATATATTGAGTAACAGAAGTAATTTATAATCTCTTTTATAAATCATTTAAATTTGTTAAATTTGTTATTTTCAAATGATAATTATAATACCTAGTTTTTATAAACATAGATAGATTTTTTAGAAATAGGATTTGTTATTTTTAAATTTAATAAGAGTTATATATGCATCTATATATAACTTGATTTTTTTTCAATTAGATTTATAATTTAATTTTAATTTGAATTTAATGTTTTGAAATTTAAAAGAATAAATACTTAAAAATATTTGACTAAGCTTTTATTTATAATTTGTTTTGTTTCATTTCTCTTTAAATTAAAAAGGGAAGAAATTTATTTATATATACATAAGAAGTAATAAGTTAAGATTTAAAGCTTTTTATATACAATTTAAATTAAAATAAAGTATTTAAGGGACATGTGTAAATCTTTTAACACACCTAAATGACATGTGTTAAGCATAGAATAATCAAGGTGACAAATATTAAATTTAAAACAAGTGTCCTATTTTAATTTTCTTTTTCTTTTATTTTAATTAAATCAAAATATACTTATATAAACACATCTCTTCTCAAATCATTTTCTTTTCTATTCTTCTTTTTTTGAAAACTTAAGAACTTCAGATGAAGTCGTCTTCTTCGAATAAAAAGCCAAGAATTTAAATTCTTTGATCATCTACATTCAAAACAGAAAATTCTGTTCAAAACAAAAATCTGCAAATTCCCTCAAAAACCAAATCTAAAACCAGTATCTCCTCTAAACCAAAAACTATCTGAAATCATCCTCAAACCTGAAATGCAAATCAAGTATAAACTTGTAGCCTCTTCAAATTCATTAAGCTGAATGCAATTTGCAACTCAAACCTGCATGCATCTGCAGATCTCTGTATTTCTGTTTTGAAACTTCATTCAAGTAGGCATTTTTCTTTTTCTTGGAGCATGCATGTAGCTGTAAATCAGGGAAAGCATTGCAGTAAATCGAGATTGAAGTTTACAAAAAAATAAAGAAGCAACTCAAAGTTTTGGAAATTGAAGCACATTCAGGTTCAAGTTTTCAAAAGTGCTCTGCCAATAAAAAAATTACCGGTGAGTAACATTTTATATTAAATAAACTTAAGTAAATATGGTTGCTTGATTGTTTCCTAATATGGTCATGATTTATGTGATTGAATATGATAGAATTCTCTGTATAAATGTTTGGGTTTCTGAATGCATGCTTGGGTTGTGATGTGTTCTTGCTTGTTCTAGAATTCCAGGTTTAAATTCTGATCAGAATCATGATCTCATGTTCAAATCTTTGTTAAGCTTTAAGATTCAAACAATATATGGTTATGTAACATAAGTTAATGTTTAAAATTTTATTTAAAATATAAATAAAAATTAAAACTGTAATGTCTTTGGAAAACAAAATATAACAGAGCAAACATTATGTAAGTGAAAATTTAAATATCCAGATTCATTGATCCAGAAGTATAAGTTGATTACTTATACTTAAACTTGATTTTTAAAACCTAAATTATAATTTTTAGTTTAAAAATGATTGGGCATTACTGGTTTAACCAGAAATGATGTATTGGGTTAGAACTGTTAATCTAAGCGGTCGGGGTGGCCAGTGTTTTCTCTGGTGATGGAGTAGTGATAGAAGAATCAAGGAAAAATAGTATGATGTGGATCAATTCACCGTGGCGATGGTGATTAGGGATTGAAGATTTTAACCCTAGTTTTTTCTGTTGCTCAGAAAAATTGATCGCCGCGAACCCTATGAGTGATCGAGCTTTCCCAGATTCGAGTAGGTGATTGATGGGGTATGGAAGAGGTCGTGGCCGGAGGTAAAGCTTATCTGGTGGTCGGAGTTTGGTGTTTGAGGCGATTTCCAGAAATCGACATTGTTCCAGTTTCGAGCTTGAAAGCTCGTTTTTGATTTTGGGCTTCTGCAATTTGATTTGATGGTCGGAATTAGGTTGGGAGTGATCGCCGACTTGCGCGTGTGGTCGCGAGAGGTCGGAGTTGACGGCAGCGGTGGTGTAGGTGCACAGTGATCATGATGTGTCAGCTGTTGATTTTGGGGAAGATGATTACTCGAGTGTTATTCGGGTTAATTCGTGATTTGCTCGAAGCTTTGGGTTGTTGGACTCGAAGTAGCTGTCGTTATGGGCTCGGGTGAGTATGGTTGTCATAGGTTTATGTATTAAACCTGATAGTACTTTTAGTTTAAATGAATTCAAACGGAAAGGTTACTCGAGTTGTTTTGAGTTTTGTTCGAGCTAGATTAGGTTAGGCTTGAATAATTTAGTTGTGGCTCGAGATAGTGTTGTTGCAGTTTAGAAACTTGTCCTTTTTCAAAATTTAAACTGATTTTAAAGTGTTAAGCAAGGATTTAAAATAAATTTTAAATCTGATTTTAAATAATGGATTCAAGTTTAATTTGAATCTTAGCTGGAAAAGAACAAAGTTTTAAATTCAAATTTGTTTAAATAGCCTTAAGGAGTTAATTGTTCAAAAGTGTTTTTCTAAAAAGAATTTGAATTAAATTGGAATTTGAAATGTAAAGAAATGTATTAAACAAAGTTTAAATCTAATTCAAATCTACATTTAAATCTTTGTTTTAAAAAAAATTTAAGTTTTATAAATTTAAGTGTTTTAACAAATTTTAAATGTTTTGAATTTAAAAAGGAATTTGTTTTAAACTCTTGTAATAGTCCTTTTATAAGAGAAAGTATTCTTTATCATGTAAATTTAGAGGTTTTTAATTGATTTTAAATTTTGTTGAAGATAAATTAAGTTTCATTTTAAAACTTGAATTTAAAATGAAATTTGAAATTTAAATTTGGAAACGAATGTTTTCAAATATATCTATGAATGATAATTTAACTATATATAAGATAAAGGTTTTATCTTAAAGTTAAATTAGAATTTAATGATTTATAATTCATTTAATTATTAGGGTAATTAAATGGATAATTAATTTATTTAATAAATTAATGAAATGGATATTAAGGGTTTAATCTTAAAAGTTTAAGATTAATTATTCTTAGAATAATTAACTTGTAATTTAAGATTTGTTAATTAAATAAGATTAGATTATAATTAATGATTAGTAATTAATTAATCAAGTAATAAAGGATTAATTAAGTTACAGTTAACACTTAGTTAATTAATAATTAGGGGTTAATTAATGGGCTATTAATGGTTAAGTAATTTGTAATCAATAATAATTAAAATAAGTTAATTATTTTAGAAAAATAATTAATGAATTGTTAATAGTTAATGAGGTTATTAACTAAGGATTATTTAATAATTAATTAATATGATTAATTTTTAATAATTAATTAGATTAATTAATTTAAAGATAATCATTTGTGTAAATTGTTAAGTATAATTACTTATGGAAGTAATTACGGAATTAATTACTCATTGTAATTAATTGAGTTAAATTTGATTAGACTAATTTAATTAATTCAGTTTAATTAGTTTAGAATAATCATTTGATGGTTTGTGAAGTATAATTACTTAGTGTAATTAAATGAAGAGAAATTACATAGGAAAGAAATTAATGGATAATTACTGGATGTAATTAATTGAAGGTGATTTGTTGATGAAAGTAATTTGAGCATAATTGCTTTGTAAAATTAATCAAGGGATTAATTTGAGGTAATTAATTAAGGAGTAATTAATTTATTTGGTAAAGTAATTAAGGGTAGTTAATTACTGAATGGAGTTAATCAGGGGTGATTAAAAATTATGGTTTAAACAAAGATTAATTTCTTATGTAATTAATTTAAATAGAAATGTAATTAGAAATCATTAATTATTATAATTAATGATGCAATTAAGAAGGGATTATTTGGAAATAATTAATGAATGAAGGGATTAATTAATGTGATTAATTAAGGATTAATGTAATTAATTATAATTAATTAATTTATGAAGTAATTAAAGATTAATTACTATATTTGGTTAAGTATAATTAATTTGTAAAATTAGTTAATGGATAATTTCTTGAATGTAATTAAAGGTTAATTAATCAGAGATGATTAATTAAAATGAATAATTGGTTGATGATTAATTAATTGATGGATAATTAATTAATGATAATGTAAGCAAGATTTATATTGATGAAGTAATTAATTTAATTCACTTTAAATTAATTAGAAATGATGTAATTAATTTAATTCATTTTAAATTAATTATATTTGGTGTGATTATTAATCATTGCTTATATGAATGGATGATATTGTTTGCCTTGAATGGTTTGAATCTCAGATATGAGATAAGTAATGTTGAATGATATGGATGTGATGGTTACATTGTGATGATGATTTGGATTATCTTTTGATAATGATAATTTGGATTATCTTTTGTGATGACTATCTATTGTGGTATGTGTATTATCTATCTATGTATATAGATAATTGAATTGTTTTAAACTTTTAAAACAACTTGGCCTTAAAAGACACGCTTTGGATTTCGATGAGATTGGGATCAGGTTTCCAGATCTGGATATCCGAAAACCACGTCGATCCAAATTTACGATAGGTCGTGAATCTCATGTGAAGAGTGAAGACTCGAGGTGTAAGGACTATTCGTCAGTATAACTCTGAGGGTGATTCCGAGATGAGTTTGACGTAGTAGTACTTTCAGATTCGAGATGATGATTCAGAGTGCAAGGATTATCGTCGTTAACTCTGAGGGTGATTCCAAAATGAGTGTAATGAGATGATGCCTTCGGTTTCGTTCGAACCCGGAACGAACTTGTATGGATTGAATGCTTTCAGAACATCGTTAGGTGGACGATGAGCATTCTAAGAGATGTGTTCTCTAAAGGTAATCGTAGCCTCAAGCCTCATCAACCGGGAATGGCTAAAACAGGGGAGGTGCAGAAAGGCTAAGTGGGTCATGCCCAAGTAGGATGAGATTTCCCCCTGTCTAGAAGTCTCTTTTTATTTCGGCTGTGTGGGCGGTTGGAACGTACGCCAACTGCGGGGTTGTCTTGTTCGGGACTGTCCAGTAAGGGATGGTTCCGGTCTTGTGTTGCAGGGGATTAGGAGTGATCCTCGGTACAATGATCTAGGCCACGTACTATGAAGGGCGGTACCTTGGTAGCCCTGCCATTGATGGAATCCAAAATCCAATAAGTGACAACGGTTTTGATTTTATTACCCACTTTTGTGGCTAGTAGCTGGAATTTAATGAATGTGACAATTTCAGCTATTTTCTATTTACTTGAAAACCCTAGACCTATTATAATATCATAATATCACTGGATTTCCTATCAAATGTTTTGGTTAGCGTAAGGTAAAAACTTTTCCATGTTTATGTGTTGGAAGTCTTACGTGATACCTTTCTTTTCAAAGGTTTTTCAAAGTTAAGCAACTTTAACCTGTTACTCACACCAGACCCATGCCTGGCCCGGAGTTTATCTTCTGTTTTCTTAAACTCTTGGGTACTCAAATTTTTACGAGTAGCCAAGGGATTCAGGTTAGCTTTGACGAATTCTGGAGGAGCAATGGAGTAGGAGGCTTCGGCGTTAGATATATAGTTTCCGCTGTGTGTTCTCTGTGTTGGTATCTCTTGTTTGAGTTGTACTGAGTTGTAATAACTAGACAGGTGTTTATAACTGTCTAGTATGTGATGTATTTGCTGTGTAACTCTGATTAGTGTTGTATACTTTGTAATATTTATGTTATTAATATAATTTATTCGTTCCGCTGTTGAGATTCTGATGTTGTTTCTTCTTTCTTCTCTTTCTTTTCTCTTTTATATCCCTTTCTTTCTTCAAGATGATGTGGTTTTTCTGTAGTGAGAAAGTCGGGTCGTCACAGGTGGTATCAGGGCGCTAGGTTGAGTGAATACCTAGGTTTTGAAGTGATTTCTTTCTTGAGAGAGCGTATTTGTAATTTTGAATATATATATATATATATATATATATATATATATATTTACTTCTACCTATTTTTTGGGTTACCTGTTCGGATTTTCCAATATAAGATATAAAGGTAGATAAGGTAGTGGGGTGTGTAACACGACTGCTACCAATGGTTGGAGTTTGGGTATTGAGATTGGAAGTATATCTGTCGAAACTGTAGACCTAATACCGTCTCGAGTAAGCTTTGCAGCTGGATGTAAGGATTTCATCGATCTCTGAAGGATATCTTTTAAAGGTTTGGAGTCCATCTTGGTAGCGCAAGTTGGATGAGTAGAGTTTGGATCTATCGGTTGGGCAGAAGAAAATAATGGTATCTTGATACCTCAGGAATTAGTAGCTGTTTGATGAGACGCAGTGACTATGGATGTCTCCGAAGATTTTTCTTTGGAACAAGTTTAAGAAGTATCTGCTTCGATGTTGAGGCTGGGTTCAGCAGGATGTTTCTGTCTGGTTTGAGGTCCGTGTTTTCTCGAAGAACTTTGGATTAGGAGGTCTTTGGCATCGGTGTCAGCAGTGCAGCTCGGAGTGTTCTTTGTGCCAGCAAGGAGGTCGTCTGGTTAGCAATTTTTCTGGAGGTTGAGTTCAGAAGCGGCAAAGTGGATCCATTTCTTCGACGGATTGGCTAGATAAGCGTAAGCTGTTCTGATTGGTAAAGAGAGAACAGTTTTCTTTGGATATTGGAATGGTTGATCGCAAAAGAGACTTGCGATAGTTTGAGTGTTCTCTTGAGTTATCAGAGGTTTGTCCGTATCTGGAGGTTGAGTTTTCTTATCGACTGGATTCCAGGAGTGCTACCGATGGTTCAGTTTAGTAGAAAGATGACTTCTAGAGCAAGGGTTGGTGAAGCAGCTTAGGATCAGGTGGGACATCTGAGTTTTCTTTTATGAATCTGTTGAACCATACTTCTGAGATGTGTTTTCTAGTTTGTGCCTGTGTTCTTCATCAGCATTTTCATCTACTCCAGATCAGAGTTGTGCAGCAGAAGCAGTTTGGGAGTGCTTTTGTTTTGTCTTTTCTAGATAGGAGAAGTAAGTTAGTCTTTTGATGTTTGTGGAGTAGAGTTGGTGTTCTTGGTTTGGGATTGATCTTGAGGAGATCATTCTGTTGGGTTGTTTTGGTCCAGTTTATTTCTAGAGACATCAGCGAACGTTGAGCTGATCGGGAGAGATGAAGGCAGCCTAGGATCGTCAGAAGTATTTTATGGATAAGAGACGAAGGAATGTGGATTCCGGAAACGGAGATTTGATTTTGGGTAAGTTTTCTCCGATCTAAAGAGATTTAAGATTGAGTAAGACTAGGTAAGTCAGCTCCGAGGTGTTTTGGATATTTCTGTGTTCTTGTGAGGATTGATGTTTGACTTTCAAGGTTGAATTTCTAGTTTGGATAACTGGGATTCGATGTGTTTCACGTATCTCTGAAGGAGTACGTGTATGGTCTATCCTAAGTTATGGAACCAGCAATTTAGGAGGATGTGATTGTTGAGTCAGACTTGTCTGTAGTCTGATATCCTGTTTTGTTTTATAGATCTAGTCGGATAGGAGCTCTGTAGCTTAGTAGTATAGATTATTTGGATTCTATAGAGCGAGTATCCCGATATTTATACTTGGGAAACTCTAGGAAATTCTATCCAAAATTTTGTCTAGATAATTAGATTTGTTTGTTTGAATGAATTGGATTGCTATGGTTGTTAGCATATGATTGATGTATGCTTGTGTTTTAAAATAAAATCTTAAGATATATTATTAAATTACCTTTGCTTTTAAATTTCGGGGATGAAATTCTTTTAAAGGGGAAGGAATGTGATATCACGGAATTTTTGGCAATATAAATTTAATAATCTGTGTTAGAAAATTAAATTGATTTGATAATTTTTAATAATAAATTTTGAATTGATTTAATAATCTTCTTTTAATAAATATTTAGATTGGAAGATTTTATCTTTTTAAAGCTAATAAATTTTTTTCTATTTATAATATATATATAATTGTATATATTGTATATATATAAGCTTTGGTTTGGAGTTTAGTAAATAAATCAAATTTCTAATTCTAATTTATTTGTGGTAAATTGGAAATTTTGATTTAAATTTAACATTTTGCTTTTCAGAGCAATTTAATAAATAACTATATGGTTTGTAAATACTTAAAAGTAAATGTTTTTTGTTTAAAATTTTATTTAATTAACTTAAATATGAATTTAAATTAGATTAACATAAAAGCTTTGTTTTATTTTCTTTTTAAAATATTGCTTGAAATTATATATAAGAGTTCAAAATACAATTTACAAATGATCTTAATATATTGAGTAACAGAAGTAATTTATAATCTCTTTTATAAATCTTTTAATTTTTTTATTTTCAAATGATAATTATAATACCTAGTTTTTATAAACATAAATAGATTTTTTAGAAATAGGATTTGTTATTTTTAAATTTAATAAGAGTTATATATGCATCTATATATAACTTGATTTTTTTTTAAATTAGGTTTTTTAATTTAATTTTAATTTGAATTTAATGTTTTGAAATTTAAAAGAATAAATACTTAAAAATATTTGAATAAGCTTTTATTTATAATTTGTTTTGTTTCGTTTCTCTTTAAATTAAAAAGGGAAGAAATTTATTTATATATACATAAGAAGTAATAAGTTAAGATTTAAAGCTTTTTATAAACAATTTAAATTAAAATAAAATATTTAAAAGACATGTGTAAATCTCTTAACACACCTAAATGACATGTGTTAAGCATAAAATAATCAAGGTGACAAATATTAAATTTAAAATAAGTGTCCTATTTAAATTTTCTTTTTCTTTTATTTTAATTAAATCAAAATCTACTTATATAAACACATCTCTTCTCATCATTTTCTTTTCTATTCTTTTTTTTTTGAAAACTTAAGAACTTCAGCTGAAGTCATCTTCTTCAAATAAAAAGCCAAGAATTTAAATTCTTTGATCATCTACATTCAAAACAGAAAATTCTGTTCAAAACAAAAATCTGCAAATTCCCTCAAAAACCAAATCTAAAACCAATGTCTCCTCTAACCCAAAACTATCTGAAATCATCCTCAAACCTGAAATGCAAATCAAGTATAAACTTGTAGCCTCTTCAAATTCATTAACCTGAATGCAATTTGCAACTCAAACCTGCATGCATCTGCAGATCTCTACATTTCTGTTTTGAATCTTCATTCAAGTCTGCATTTTTCTTTTTCTTGGAGCATGCATGTAGCTGTAAATCAGGGAAAGCATTATAGTAAATCGAGATTAAAGTTTACAAAAAAATAAAGAAGCAACTCAAAGTTTTGGAAATTGAAGCACATTCAGGTTCAAGTTTTCAAAAGTGCTCTGCCCATAAAAAAATTACCGGTGAGTAACATTTTATATTAAATAAACTTAAGTAAATATGGTTGCTTGATTGTTTCCTGATATGGTCATGATTTATGTGATTGAATATGATAGAATTCTCTGTATAAATGTTTGGGTTTCTGAATGCATGCTTGGGTTGTGATGTGTTCTTGCCTGTTCTAGAATTCCAGGTTTAAATTCTGATCAGAATCATGATCTCATGTTCATATCTTTGTTAAGGTTTAAGATTCAAACAACATATGGTTATGTAACATAAGTTGATGTTTAAAATTTTATTTAAAATATAAATAAAAAATAAAAACTGTAATGTCTCTGGAAAACAAAATATAACAGAGCAAACATTATGTAAGTGAAAATGTAAATATCCAGATTCATTGATCCAGAAGTATAAGTTGATTGCTTATACTAAAACTTGATTTTTAAAACCTAAATTATAATTTTTAGTTTAAAAATGATTGGGCATTACTGGTTTAACCACAAATGATGTATTGGGTTAGAACAGTTGATCTAAGTGGTCGGGGTAGCTAGTGTTTTCTCTGGTGATGGAGTAGTGATTAATCAAGGAAAAATAGTAGGATGGGGATCAATTCACTATGGCGATGGCGATTAGGGATTGAAGTTGTAACAACCCTGGTTGGAGATTACCGCAAATATTAAATTATAATGAATATTATAATTTAATATTGGAATTAATTGGAAGAAAATGATGAATTATATTGTTTATTTGGAATAAACAATATAATATGAATAAATTTTGGAAGAACAATATAAAATAAGGTTTATTTCAAATTAAATGATTGAAGAAAATTTAAGATGAAGGAAAGATGAAGTAAACAACTTAATTATGATCTTTGAGTTGGAAATTGTCATTGATGGAATTTAGTAGGAGCATTAAAGGAATATTGGCAATTTATTCCAATATTCTCCTTTTATTGTAAAATAAAAGGGAAAATAGAAGTAGAAAGATTTTATTGTATTAATAGTAATAAACATATGTGTGAGATAAAGTTGTTCTTTTATTTCATGAATTTTGAATATAGAGATGCAACTATATTCAATTAACATGTACGATTTGGCGATAATGTAATTTATTGTCAAATTGCATCTTTTCTTTGTTAAATACAAAGAAAATTGTTAAATAATTGCTTAATCATCATATGCATAATGAATTTGAATTTTTGGGCTAATGAATTGTAACAAAAATAAATTAATCACTCCATTTCGATGGTTGGAGTGGTTTGGAATAATTAATGGAATTTTGTTTGGGTTGGGGAAATCACATTGGTAATTTTAAAACCAATAATACATTTTATTGTAAAATAAAATGTAGGGAATAAGAAGAAAAATAATAATAATCTTCTTTGAGTATAAAAAATGATGGACATGAGTAAAATAAAGTTTCTACTTTATTTCATGAATTTGAATGTAGTTAATTGACTACATTTGATTAAATTGATAATTTGTACAATACTGTGCTTGTTTGCCAATATTGTCATTTTATTAATTAAATATATATATAAGAATGAGTTAATAAAATAATTAATCATGATAACTATGATTAAAAATGTGAGAAATAATTTAATAATGTCTAAACCTGTATTTGTTTTGTTGGGTACATAACATCTTTTTATTTAACCAATTGTATTAAATTTGCAATTTATTTTGCAACTATGGGAAAATTGGATAAATTGAGTAATAAATGGAAATTCAATAACAAAATTGTTAAAACTTATGTTTTGATAATTTTATTAAAAACTAGATGACATAACGAATCCAACGCATCCAAAATCATTAAAAACGGAGTAAAAATGTAGAAGTTATGAAGATTTAAGCATTGTATAAGTGTAAATTGATCAACTTCATTATTTTTGTTAAGTAATTAATTTTGGGCCTAATTACCTAACCCATACACATTAGTCCTAATGAGAAACATCTAGAGAAAAAGTACGTTCTTCTTCATCATTGTATACGGCTTCTCCTCAAAACTTCTGAAACTTAAAAGCAATGGCTGTCTTCTCAAACCCTAGCCATAATTAACGAAATTCTTTGCTAAATCAATAGAAATTCGGGTCTAATTCAACAAGAAGGTAATCTCCATCCTTCTCTATCTTAAATTTGAGGAGAAATCTAAATTTGTTTATTGTAATTCTTGTTTTGTAATTTATCTTCTCTTGCATGCCTATTTTCAGCAATCATAGGTACGGCAAATGCGAATTCGAGTTGAAAAATTCCATCTTCAAGCCTAAATCATCATCTTTTTGCTGCTAATAGATAAGCTAAGGCTTATAGAAACTATAAGTGAACAAATTTCAGCAGCAAATAATCTCTTGCTTGAAATATTTGGTTAAATATGTTGAATTTTACCTATGTTCTATATTGATTGATGCTGAAAATGCTCTGTCTTGTTTTGCTCATATCTGGCTCGTCCGATGTCGGATTGATGCCACTCTTTTTTCAGATTGTAGAAGACTGATTATAGTTTGTTCAGGTTAAATTTCATTGGGTTTTGAGTCTGTTTGGACCTTCTTAATTACTGTCAAAAATGAAAATCCGAGAGGGATTAAGCCCAGAATATTCTAGTGGATGGTTAGTGTTTTCGCCATAACTTTTGTGATACTTATCGGAATTTTGATTTCTTGGATGATCTGAAATCCTTGTGAAATATTCCAAAACTTTCATGTTTTTGGTTTTGACTGATTTAGAAGTCTACATAGTGGAAAATTGGCATTTTCATCGCTGTCCTGTGTTGACAGGCAGCGCAAATAATTTCTTTCTTAGTAGTATTTCTATCATAACTACTTCGTTACTGATCGGAATATCAAAATTTATGAAGTTTTGGAAACCTGAGTCTGTTGGCTACAATTTTTGTATTTTGTGTTTTGTAGAATTTCGAAGTTTGCATGGTGGAAAATTAATGTTTTGCAATGTTGGTCTGTTATGAACTGCCCCAATATTTATGTAATTGTTCGACTTTGATGATTTCATTTGCATGCTTTTGCAAGAATTTTACTACGAAATTTGATGCTAACATTTGATTCTTTTATCCAGCAATGGACTAGTAAATTTAGAATGTGACTTGAATTTAAATTGGTTTTAAATTCGATTTAATATTTGAATATCGGTTTTTGCCGATTAAATTGCAAATTGATGTTTTTCTGAGTTTTAAAAATTCGAATAAATTGCATAAAATCTTCTAAAATCATGGTTTGAGAAATAAATGTTTTCATACATTTTTAAAGGTGTTTAAACAATTATTCTTTATTTTCTAGGCTTTCAAAAATCATTAAAAATTTTTAAATGATGGGTTTTCACTCAAAATCCTTTGGATAAATTTCTATAAATTGGTTTAAAATCCCGTTTTCTCTAGTAAAATATATTATAATTAATTTTATTTACTTTAATTACTTTGATGCTTTTTCGGACGTATAAGGAAATAAATTAAACGATTTAGTAAATCCGCGAGGTATGAGACTTCAGTATTTATTTTATCGGTTAATTTCGGACTTGTACTACCGAAAAGATTTTGAGGAATCATTTGATTTCCTCCTTGATGTTAACCACATTGTGGTATGAGTTTGAGATTATATTAGTCCATTTGGCTAATACGTATAGTCCGAGATCTCTTATTCAGGAGTATATACGAGATTAGGACTATATTGATGGAGATATACTTGCCAATGATATGAGGCAAGATTTTGATGGAATTTGATGAGTTTGATGTTTTTATGGAGTTTCTACTCGTCGATGAGATGATAAGGGTTTAGCATCTTATACCATATGCCGATGACATGAGGCGATTCTTTTGACGATGTTGATGATTTCTTAGTGTGGCACGAACTAGCGGCTAGAAAACCGCTAAGTGAGAGCGTATGGTATGGGACATACATTACCACTTTTCGGGTTACTATCCGAGAGTTGTTGACACATTCTGGGAGAACTACCAGTACTTAGAGTCCCGATCGGGTTAAGTAATACTTGACTCGATCACTTTTGATGGCAGGGACTCAGCGGACACCGATTGGAGTGAGGTGCTCCAATCACTTTTGATGGCGGGTGTTCGGGGAGAATATAGATGACGTCATAGACCGGATTAATTCGAGATGAGGATTCCGGTCGAGAGATGGATATGGTACCATGATGGTGAACAGTACTGGTAAATAGCACGTGCAAAATGCTTTTGCATGTAATAATTGGCCAATATGAGATTTCTTTTATGAGTTATGATGATTTCGATTTCACCATTTTTGATGTGTTTACCTAGCCTTATAGATGTAAATAAGGCAAATATGATTTCTTTGAGGATTTTGGTGATTTCAAATTTTATGGATTTATACCTGGGATTTATATAAGACTTGAGAGATTTATTTATTCATGGATAATGTTTGAATGTTTTCCTTTATACCATATACATGAATTCCTTCAGATTAACCCAAGTATATGTATATGCAAACCACCATAGAGACATAGTGAAGTTACTTGATATCAACCCTAGATGTTCATACCTACTTATGTTATCCCGTTGCGAAGATCTTCTCTTTACCTTATCGTATTCCTTTCTAACGATAAGATTCAGTTGCCTGACCCGTGTGTTTATCACTCGGGTCAGACCGAGTTGTTTCATGTTAGCTATCAGTTACGGGACTTTGCTTTGATGCATCTGCTTGGATATCATCCTAGCACTTTCGTGGTTTATATTTCTTTCCGCTCTACTCTGATGTATTTATATTCAATTCCATGTATATAGTGTGGTCGAATACCACCTTTATTGTATTCATATTGTATTGTACTAAACATGTATCAGTGTATATGTATATATATGATGTTGATTACCGTTCTGTGATGTGCTTTATATTTAGTTATGCTATTTTGTTCTGATAGATCTGTTAGCCACCTATAGATTTGGATTTAGTATTTATTGTGTATGTCGATCCATTGAGATAGAAAAGAAAAATCATAGTGCATTTATCGACGTATTCAGTAGATGTTTAAGACAAAGTTATAGATGGTCGCCCTTAACCATCCCTAGTCTCCGCTTTAGTAGACAGAATTACTTATTAATTCTCTTTACTAAGGTGGGTCTCGGGGTGGGGCGTTACAGCATGGTATCAGAGCTGTGGTCAGAACAAAGTAGAATAAACACAAAACAGTACGTAAATCACAATACGTCGAAGTACAATACGAGTGAATCATTGTCCTTTATTCGAGCTTGTTTTCGAATCGTGCTTTGATTCTTTTTCGAGTTTTGGGATATGTTGAGATGGAATATGTCTAGGAATATAAATTGTATTCCGTAGTATTCCATAATTGAGTTTGATGTTATCTTATCTTATGAATAATCTTATTTGGGATTATTCTATTCTTTTCTTTTTTGTCGATACGAGTGAGTTCGTATCGATGGAATTGATCGATTTTTTTGAGCATTCTTGTTGCATTCATTTGAGAGTTGTGAATCCTATTGAAGGGATCCACAATGATTAGCTCATTGTGGGCATTCTGAGATTTTTATTTGATGTTGCTTTTGTGAGTATTTGTTTGTTACTCACAATCTTGAGATGTATCTGATTTGAGATGGACTAACTTATTTGATGTTAAGCCCGATCCTTTTGTTGTTATAGGATCCTGTATTTATTTAGGCATCCTAATTTTATTGGGTTATTATTTCTATCACTTTGAAATGTTAATGATGATTTCGAAGTTTCTGTATTCGCTCTTGAATATTGAGATGTTGATGATATATTTCGAATTCCAATCAAGGAGAATTTGTTGAGTTTTATAAGTCCGTTTGGATTTGACATCCAATCGAGAAATCGAGTGTTGAGGTAACCTTATTCCAAGCTCTTAGCTCCTCGGTTATCCTTCCACGAGGATATCCACTAAGGAATGGGGAGAGTTTCTAGATTATTCGAGTTTGACTGAGTTTATCATTCTACTTTGTTTGAGTGTTCTTTTCAGATAGTCAACCAATGTTATCCTTTAGCATTACTCCATTTGAAGTAGTGATTCGTGGATTGTGTGCTTCTTCTCCTTCGAGAAGAATATCTTGCTTATCCTATATCTTGCTGATTTTTTTTGAGTGGCTCGTGACATTGTAAGATTGACGAACACTCTATCTCCTTTTGATGATTTTGAGAATCGAGTATTCTGGGAAAATCTCGATGCATTCTCTTAATGTTCTTTGGTTTGATTTTTTTTTAAAGCAATATATATATATATATATATATATATATATATATATATATATATATATATGAGTTTTAAAAAGAGAAATTGGAGTTTTGAGATATTTTAAAAATCAAAGAATGTTCTGAGAATATATTTATTTGAGTAGTATTCTTTCATAGAAATAATTTTAGAGTGTTAGGTTATCCATCGAGTAGTTAAGAGTTCTGGTCGATACGCCTGATCAACGTTATCGATAGGAATCTCCTAAATGCTATGATGAGGCAATCAGACACAATGGTTTGTGTTTTAAAAATTGAGATTTTGAAAATAATATTTTAAGATTATATATTAAATTTATTTTTGAATGGTAATTGCAGCCAATGATTTTAGAGACGAGTAACAGAGTGGCGAGGCAGTTTTGATCATTTGATCGACTCTGCAGCCAATGGATATATCTATTATTGGAGATTCAATGGCGAGGCAATGCCATTTATTATTTATTTTGAAGTTGTAAAGATGAGAATATATGAGAATATTCTTCAGTTATACTTTATTGGAAGTATATTTTGAGATTTTTGAATCTATATTAGATACATTGGATATTTTAAGAGAAGAGTTACAAGAGTATTTAAAGATTGTTTTTAAAATACTTAAGTGGTTCAATAAAAAGAGTAAAGAGAATTTAAACCCTTAATTTATTTTGAGGGATATTATTATGGCTTTACAAATCTCTTTGGAAATTAATTTTGAAGCAAGAGAAGAAATTTGGACTTTTAATTTGAGTTTTAAATTACTTACTAAGTAGTATAGTAAAGAGTTTGAAAATTTTCAAATGTTAAAAATTGAGATTTAAAATTTAAAAGATGTTGGGATTTAAAAATTCTGAATATCTTGGATTGAAAAGTAATTTGAGCTTATATCCTTATTTCTTGAGTATATTCTATCCTTGAGTTAATATCAACGACATGCCTTATCACGATCGTTCGAGTTTGGTGGCCTTGCAAGAAGTCATTACGTGATTTATTCATCTTGTCTATTGCATTTATCTTATTGTGAGGATGTTCTTTCCGCATTATTATGTAGAAAATCTTATTGATGATATTCTTTATTGCTTAGAGTTTGGGTTTAAGTGAGTTTGGTCCCGACTCTATTCGTAGAGTTTTGTGAAATCAATCATTTTCGATTGATTAATTGTTGAGCATCTTATTGAGTTTTTTTTCGAAGATGGGATATCTTCGAAATTCTTTCAAGTTACTTGGAAAATTCGATGGTTTGCTAATCGCTATATAAGCATTTGATGGGCCATTGGATTAACCAAGGAAGTTTTACCTTGTTTCTCTCTACCATTCTATGTTGAGAATATGAATGGTTTGAGTTTCGAGCTTCTCTTTTATCCTTTGTCGATTGAATAAATTGTGTTGAATACAGATTTCCTCTAGAAATTGCGAGGATGCAATTTTTATAAGAGGGGGAGTCTGTAACAACCCTGGTTGGAGATTACCGTAAATATTAAATTATAATGAATATTATAATTTAATATTGGAATTAATTGGAAGAAAATGATGAATTATATTGTTTATTTGGAATAAACAATATAATATGAATAAATTTTGGGAGAACAATATAAAATAAGGTTTATTTCAAATTAAATGATTGAAGAAAATTTAAGATGAAGGAAAGATGAAGTAAACAACTTAATTGTGATCTTTGAGTTGGAAATTGTCATTGATGGAATTTAGTAGGAGCATTAAAGGAATATTGGCAATTTATTCCAATATTCTCCTTTTATTGTAAAATAAAAGGGAAAATAGAAGTAGAAAGATTTTATTGTATTAATAGTAATAAACATATGTGTGAGATAAAGTTGTTCCTTTATTTCATGAATTTTGAATATAGAGATGCAACTATATTCAATTAACATGTACGATTTGGCGATAATGTAATTTATTGTCAAATTGCATCTTTTCTTTGTTAAATACAAAGAAAATAGTTAAATGATTGCTTAATCATCATATGCATAATGAATTTGAATTTTTGGGCTAATGAATTGTAACAAAAATAAATTAATCGCTCCATTTCGATGGTTGGAGTGGTTTGGAATAATTAATGGAATTTTGTTTGGGTTGGGGAAATCACATTGGTAATTTTAAAACCAATAATACATTTTATTGTAAAATAAAATGTAGGGAATAAGAAGAAAAATAATAATAATCTTCTTTGAGTATAAAAAATGATGGACATGAGTAAAATAAAGTTTCTACTTTATTTCATGAATTTGAATGTAGTTAATTGACTACATTAGATTAAATTGATAATTTGTACAATACTGTGCTTGTTTGCCAATATTGTCATTTTATTAATTAAATATATATATAAGAATGAGTTAATAAAATAATTAATCATGATAACTATGATTGAAAATGTGAGAAATAATTTAATAATGTCTAAACCTGTATTTGTTTTGTTTTGGGTACATAACATCTTTTTATTTAACCAATTGTATTAAATTTGCAATTTATTTTGCAATTATGGGAAAATTGGATAAATTGAGTAATAAATGGAAATTCAATAACAAAATTGTTAAAACTTATGTTCTGATAATTTTATTAAAAACTAGATGACATAACGAATCCAACGCATCCAAAATCATTAAAAACGGAGTAAAAATGTAGAAGTTATGAAGATTTAAGCATTGTATAAGTGTAAATTGATCAACTTCATTATTTTTGTTAAGTAATTAATTTTGGGCCTAATTACCTAACCCATACACATTAGTCCTAATGAGAAACATCTAGAGAAAAAGTACGTTCTTCTTCTTCATTGTACACGGCTTCTCCTCAAAACTTCTGAAACTTAAAAGCAATGGCTGTCTTCTCAAACCCTAGCCATAATTAACGAAATTCTTTGCTAAATCAATAGAAATTCGGGTCTAATTCAACAAGAAGGTAATCTCCATCCTTCTCTATCTTAAATTTGAGGAGAAATCTAAATTTATTTATTGTAATTCTTGTTTTGTAATTTATCTTCTCTTGCATGCCTATTTTCAGCAATCATAGGTACGGCAAATGCGAATTCGAGTTGAAAAATTCCATCTTCAAGCCTAAATCATCATCTTTTTGCTGCTAATAGGTAAGCTAAGGCTTATAGAAACTGTAAGTGAAGAAATTTCAGCAGCAATAATCTCTTGCTTGAAATATTCGGTTAAATATGTTGAATTTTACCTCTGTTCTATATTGATTGATGCTGATAATGCCCTGTCTTGTTTTGCTCATATCTGGCTCGTCCGATGTCGGATTGATGCCACTCTTTTTTCAGATTGTAGAAGACTGATTATAGTTTGTTCATGTTAAATTTCATTGGGTTTTGAATCTGTTTGGACCTTCTTAATTGCTGTCAAAAATGAAAATCCGAGAGGGATTAAGCCTAGAATATTATAGTGGCTGGTTCGTGTTTTCGCCATAACTTTTGTGATACTTATCGGAATTTTGATTTCTTGGATGATCTGAAATCCTTGTGAAATATTCCAAAACTTTAATGTTTTTGGTTTTGACTTATTTAGAAGTCTACATAGTGTAAAATTGGTATTTTCATCGCTGTCCTGTGTTGACAGGCAGCGCAAATAATTTCTTACTTAGTAGTATTTCTATCATAACTTCTTCGTTACTGATCGGAATATCAAAATTTATGAAGTTTTGGAAACCTGAGGCTGTCGGAATATCAAAATTTTCTGGGTCGTTACATTAAGTGAGCAATATTTTCATTAGCATTAGGCTGAGTTCATGCTTCCAAAATCTCCATATCAGAGTTATATTCAAATGAGGAAGGAGGAGGTGGAGATGGTTGCCTTGGTATTTCAACGTTACCTTGTTGTTGTTGTTGAGGAGGAGGAGGTTGATCTTGTGCATTTCTCCATTCTAAAAAAGTCATATAAGATGGTGGTTCCTTTGGTAAATGCATAAGATTGAAAATTTTGTTCCACTATATTTGATAGGTAATTCCTCAAAAGTAGAAATGTACGATGGTATGTTTAGTGCATTGAGGATTCACATAATATAAGCCAGGTAAATGATAGTCCGACGAGATCTATTCCAAAAATCTTTTAGTTCATCGAAGATGAACTGAGCCTAATTGATCTTAGTGCGATTAAATAGTGCGTATAGTGCTTTGTGTTCAAGATCAGTAATTTGTTCATGGCTACCTACTCGAGGGATAACGGTATTTATAAGTATTCGGGTAAGGAGCCTAGCACATGGCCTTAGGAATTTGGATGAAATCTGAGGCATTCAATTTTCCCATAATTGATGAGTGATAGTCTCACGGGGTTTGTATCGCATGTGCTCTATTTCAAACAAATTATGACCCGTATAAGAGCAGTCTAAGAATCGTCCAATCATAGTGGGGTGAACTTGATGTTGTTCCATAGACACTTGTCCATAACCAATTTTCATCGTCCTCAGTAGTCCATACCGATGGAATATCCAGATTAGCGTAAAAGAGATATATAGCTAATAGATCGATAGAAACGTCGTTGTCATTAAAAGAAATAAGAGTTTGCAATTCACCTTGCTCACATATGTCATCCATATCATAAGAAGGAAATTTGATTAGGCTATAGAAAGGACCTACATGCATTTTCTTAATCTTCAAGTCATCAAAGCATCGTCTATTTATTGGATTCTGAAACAACCAAGTGTTGATTTGAGTATCAGTTATAATCAATGATTGAGAGGAAGATTCTTCTCCATGCTTCCTTTTCTTAACTCCTATCTTTTTAGTACATGATGACATTTACTTGCTAAAAAATTTGATTATAAGATTTTGAGAAAGATAAATTTTAATTTGAAAACGAATTGATATAGTGAAAAAGGAATTGATTGATTAGATATAGGTTTTGAAAAACTATCATTTCTAGTTCCAGACGTTTGAAATAGTGGATCAGACGTCTGAAGATGCTTAATTTAGAAACAAAGAGTAAAATTAGACGTCTGGAAATAGAATTCAGACGTTTGGAAAGTTTAAATATAAGACAGTGAGTAACTTCAGACATCTGTAAATGAGTTCAGACATTTGGGAACGTATATCAGTTGTTCTAGATTCCTATTTTAGATGTTTGGAATCTATTTCAGACGTCTGAAAAATTCCAGATTAGTTTTTTCTGTTGATAGTTTTGAAAAATTTATTTATTGAATGGAATAAAGTACACACAAATATATATAATTGTTTACAAACATCATAGTTTATTTGCCTTGGTTCCATTCCTGACGATCCCATGAATTTGGTTCGTAGGTGGGATCACCATAGTTGATTGGGGACTAAGAAGGAGGTTTTGGTGACGAAGTTGATGGTTTATCTCTAGGAGTTTCTACAAAGCGTGGAGATTTTTTATGTAAACATTTCTTTGTTGGTGAATGACCACATATAACATATAGAGCTTTTTCCACGAAGTTCAAATGTTTGATTGTTCCTTGCTGTGTATAGTACATTTCCTTTTGAACATCCATCATTATGAATTGATAGTGTGATATTTCATCAAGTTTTTCATAGATTGTAGGCAGTTTATCTTGTTTAGCTTTCTTCAGTAGTGGTGATAGTCCCCATTGTTTTTTTGAGAAGTCAGGAGAAGGTAGGGAACAAGGAGGTGAAGAAGTACGAAGTGAAGGGATGGATACATTTGAGGATGGCGATCCAGAATTTTATGAAGTTATTTCTTGAGATGACATTTTGATTTTACTATTTGATATGTTTTTTAAAGAAAAACTTCAAAAATTTAGATTTATAGCAATCTAAATATAAAAATAGGTAGTATTTTTATGGTTCAAAATTATTGTCTAAATATTTAAATGTTTTTAACAAACTAATAAACTTGTGGACATACGAAATTTTTCTTAGTTTAAAAGTTCATTAAGTGTACAAAAGCCTAAGTCTCATCGTACTTTGACAAAAGTTTGTTCGTTTAATGGTTTTGTAAAGATATTGACTGTTTGATTTTCAATGTTAACATACTCTACAGTTATAGTTTTTTTTCGACATTATCTCTTAAGAAATGATGTCTTTTATCTATATGTTTAGTTCGAGAATGATTTACCGGATTTTTAGATAGATTGATTACGCTAGTGTTATCACAATAAATCCTGGATTTTTCAATTATTTTTCCAAAATCTTTTAAGGTTTGTTGCATGTAAATTACTTGTGCACATGCTAATGCCGCTGAAATATATTTGGCTTCGCAAGTGGATAGAGAAACATAATTTTGTTTTTTTAACTAAACCATGAGATGAGAGATTGTCCAATGAAATGACATGTTCCACTACTGCTTTTCTATACGTTTTGCATCCTCCAAAATCTGCATCGCTCTATGATACGAGTTCGAAGGATTATCCTTTTGGATAGAATAGTCCATAGTTTTTTGTGTTAGATAAATATCTCAAAATATGCATAACGGCTCTTTGATGAGATTCTTTTGATTTTGCTTGAAAACGTGCACAGAGACAAACACTCATCATTATATCGAGTCAACTTACGATTAAATATAATAATAAACCAATCATACTCCTATATAATTTTTCTTCAAAATCTTTCCCGTTTTCATCTTTATCAAGACAGACCACAGTACTTATAGGAGTAGGTTTACTAGATGTTTTATCCATACCAAAATGTTTTAATAGTTCATTGCAATATTTTTCTTGATGTATAAAGATACCATTCTCTAGTTGTTTTATTTGTAATCCAAAAAAGAAATTTAATTCTCCCATATGACATTTCAAATTCATTTTTCATTATATTAGAGAATTTTACACATAAATTTTCATTAGTTGATCCAAATATGATATCATCGACGTAAATTTGAATAACTAAAATATCATTGTTTTCTTTTTTAATAAATAAAGTCGAGTCAATTTTACCAATTTGAAATCCTGACGAGATTAAATGAGTTTTAAGCCTATCGCACCATGCTCTAGGAACTTGTTTTGTCCCATATAATGCTTTATTTAATTTAAAAACATGATTTGGAAATTTTTCATGTTCAAATAATGGTGGCTGTTCAACATAAACGTTTTCATCGATAAAACCATTCAAAAATGCAATTTTGACACCCTTTTGATATAATTTAAAATTGTTATGACAAGCGAGTAGAGTTCATATAGCTTCTAATCTAGCTACAGGTGCAAAAGTTTCATCGTAATCGATTCCTTCTTCTTGATTATACCCCTATGCTACTAAACGTGCTTTATTTCAAACTATATTTCCATTTTCATCGGCTTTGTTTTAAATACCCATTTAGTTCCAATGACGGATTGATCTTCTGGTCTTGGTACGAATTCCCAAACATTATTTCGTTCAAGCTGATTTAATTCTTCTTGCGTAGCTAAAATCCAAAAGTCGTATTTAGAAGCTTCTTTATAGTTCTTTAGTTCAAAATTTGAAACTAATGCAACATGGCTTATTTGATTAAGTTGATTTCGAGTTACTCTAGAATTTAAATCTCCAATGATGTTATTTATAGGATGATTCTTTAAAATTCTAGGAGGTGAAACTAGAGTATTATTTTGATCAGTAGCTTCATTATTATTGTGCGGTGAGTTAGAGGAATCTTTTGGATGTATTTTTTCGTCGTCATTAATTTGTGTACTTATAAAATTTTCATCAAAAGAAACACGTAGACTTTCTTATATAATACTCGTTCTTTTGTTATAAATTCTATAAGCTTTGCTACAATCCGAATAACCAACAAATATTCCTTCATCGGCCTTAGGATCAAACTTTCCTAGACCGTCTTTAGTATTTAAGATGAAACATTTTGATCCAAATGTTCTAAAATATGACACTTTAGGTTTTTTACCAAAAATTATTTCATAACAAGTGTTTTTTGTCATTGGTCGTAGTGTCACTCTATTCAAAACATAATAAGCCATGGCAATAGCTTCAGCCCAAAAATGTTTTGGTAGATTACTACTGTTTAATATTATTCTTGCACATTCTTGTAATGTTCGATTTTTCCATTCAAATACACCGTTCTAGTGTGGTGTACGTGGTATTGAAAAATTATGATTAATTCCATTTTTATTGCAGAAATTTGGAAAAAATTCATTATCGAATTCTCCTCCGTGATCACTGCGAATATTTTTAATTTTCAAATTCATTTGATTTTTAATTTTTTTGCAAATATTTTAAACATACCAAAAGTGTCATTTTATGTTTTAAAAACAAAGTCCATGTATATTGTGAAAAGTCATCAACAATTACAAAAACATACTTGTTATGATTTATTGATCTTAATTGAGTAGGACCAAATAAATCTAAATGCAACAATTCTAATGTTTGTTTTGTTGAAATATTAGTTTTAGATTTCAAAGAACTCCTTTTTTATTTTCCAATTTGACATGCATCACACAAATTGTCTATTTTATAATTTATTTTTAGTAAACCTCTAACTAGTTCATGTTTGATAATTCATTTATATATTTGAAATTCATGTGACAAAACCGTTTATGCCATAGCCATGGATCATCAAGTTCAGCGGTCGAGCATAAATCCAAATTTTGTTTTTATTCATATTCAAAATATAAATATTTTTATTTAAAACTCCTTCAAATAATAAATTTTTATTATTATCAAATATATTGCATTTATTTTTCCTGAAATTTATTTGAAAACCTTTATCACATAGTTGACTAATGCTAAGTAAATTATGTTTTAAATTTTCTACTAATAAAACATTCGAAATAATAGGAGAATTAGAAATACCGATGTTTATGACTTCTCCAATTCCGATGACATATCCTTTTGAATTGTCTCCAAAGGTTACAGTACCTCCATCGATATATTTTATATTTGAGAGCATCTTGGCATTCCCGGTCATGTGTTCTAAGCAGCCACTATCGAGTATCCATTTCTCCTTTCTTTCATTTTTAGGTACCTATAAAACACAAAATTTTCAATTGGTACCCACTTCTTTTATTAGCGTCCTAAATGTTAGGAGGGGAGGGTAGCCATACCCAAGTGGGTTTGGGTCTTTTAAAAACATAATTATTATTAAATACTGCACTCGATAGAAAACTATCAATATGTTTTTGTCTAATTAACTTATTATTAGACTTTGGTATCCAAATTTTTATACTTTTATATTTTACCTCTTTACTTAACTTTGGTATCTTTTTAAAACTTTGATACAAGATACTTTGCTTTATAGTATTACCTTTTTTCTTTTGTGAATTCCTTTCAAATCCTAATCCATTTCGGATACCAGAAGGTTTCGAAATTTTAATTAAATTATCAAGATCTTGTTTTCCTTTGTTAAAATTTGAAATATTGTTAGTAATTTTTTCTAGTTTATCCTTTAATTCACAAATTTCAGTTTTTGAAATTTCTATACTACTTTTTAGTTCAATATTCTCCTTAATTAAATTATTATTCTCAAGTTTTAACCTATCTATTTCACTAAGTTGTGTATCATATTCGATAGACTTTTTACATTTTTCTTGTGAAATCTCTAATTCTTCTTCTAAAATAATTTTTCATCCTTTAATAATTCAATTTCTAGTTCTAATCGATTTATTTTGGTTAGGTGTTCTTTATTCAATTTTTTGATTATTCTAAACTTGTCATCAAGTTCAATACTTAACTCTAATAGTTCATTATAGCTAAGTTTAGGACATACCTCATCGGTGTTAACCATAAAACATGCATTACCTTATTCTCCATCGCTATGGCTATCACTCTCGAATGATGATGATGAATCGGAATCGTCCCTGGTGAGTTTGAAAGCTCTTTTCTTCTTAAATTTCTCAAATTTGTTCTTTTTCTCATTGTTGCGTTTAGGGAAATCCTTCTTCATGTGTCCGTATTGATCACATTCGTAGCACTTGATTTAAGATATAGATTTTCTGTATTGGACTTTCCTTCTTTTTGAAATTTGGTCATCTTTCTAAATTCCTTAAATTTGTTGTAATTCTTGGCAATGAAAACTATATCTTCTTCATCCAAACCTGAGTCATCATTCTTTGCTTAAAATGCTATTTTTTTCAACATTTTGTTCTTTTCTTGCCTGTAAGTTAGCTTCATAGGACATTAAATTTCCTATCAACTCTTCAACCTTGAGAGTAGAAAGATCATTAGCTTGTTCAATAGCTAATACCTTCCTTTCCCAATCTGATGTTAAAGAGTTGAGTATTCGAGAAACTAAATCAAAATCAGTAAACTTAACCCCTAATGCCATAAGATCATGTTGAATAGTTTGAAATATAGAATACATGTCAACAATAGTTTCGTTTTGCTTCATTTCAAATAAGGAGAATTGGTTTTGCAAGATTGAAATCTTAGTTTGTTTGACCTTTGTTGTACCTTCGTGTGTAATTTGTAAGGTATGCCAAATGTCAACCGCAATTGTGCATAATATGACATGTGAAAATTCATTTTTATCTAGAGATCAAAATAAAACGTTCATAGATTTAGCATCGTTTGAGGCTAAGGTCTTCTACGCATCAGTCCATATGCTCATAGTTGTGTCAGGTGCTTCATATTTATTTTGTGTAGCAGACTATATTTCTAGACCATTGACTTCCATAAAAATACGAATACGGGTTGACCAATATGCATAATTGGAGCCATTAAATAGTGGGGGATGTACGGTAGACTGACCTTCTTGAAAGATACTTGCTATATTAGTGATTCAAAAACTTGTTACGGTACTTTTGATCAAACTAAGCTCTGGTACCAAGTGAAAGTCTAACGTATGATGGATCGATTATACAAATGAAAAGTATATGACTAATTTAAACTACAGTATAACAATAATAAAGTATGTAAATAAGAATAATCACACCTGGGATTTTATACTGGTTCAGACCTTCCATCCTACGTCGACCTTCCATCCTACGTCCAGTCCTGAAGCTCCTCTTCGGAATTTCGTTTCACCAAATAACCCTCACTTCATCCGGTGGAACAGGTTTACAATAGCAGAGTTTCTTTGTCAAGAGTGTGTTCCCTATTACACAGATTTTGACTATATCATACAATTGAACTTCCTATATATATATCTTGAATGATTGAATACAATATTGTTCGAGAGAATATGGAAGTGTATGATTTCAGATTTGCAGATTGGATAGCAAGTGGATGATTAGAATAAGAGATGATCAAGATAGCAGAGTGAATTAGATAAGTAAGAAGTAAGTACTTTGATTCATCTTGATTCTTTTTTATATAGTTGTAGAGGGTTGCTTCTAATAGTCACATCTCTTTCCTTTCAGTCTAGAGTCGTCATTGTTCACTGGTGAAGAGTTATAGAGGAGAGATGGAGTTGTGTCTCTTCGAAGATGATAGTTGTAATTTGAATTATCAGCCTCGAGCCCAGTATCAGACGTCTGAATTGTATTCTCAGACGTCTGAGAGCCTTTTATTATTCATCTTCTACGTTCAGATGTCTGAAGTTCTGCATTCAGACGTCTGAACCTGTTAATTGAAGTTCTCTTGGGTCTATTCTTGAGTGCATCTCCCTTCGATCTTCATGCAACTTTGTAAATGAATCTCTTTAGTGCTTTGATAATCATCTTGTCATGGTAGTGGTTTGTCTTGCTGTATAGTCGTGTGATATAGATATGATCTCCATTGTATAGTTGTCATCGTCGAAATCGTAAACTAAGGGTTCTAACAACCACTGCCATTGTGGGCTGGCCCATTTCCAACATAAGGTCTTACTTTTTCTTTTTTAATTTTACCATCCTTCAGCATTCTTTTAGTTTCTAAGAATTTATTATTTCTTCATTATTTGCATCGATTATAGTTTTTTTCCTTCATTTTATTTGGATATGTGTTTGCTAGACTGTATTGTTTGAATATGTAATATATATAGGATTTTACCTTATACGATTCATGTTTATTAAATGAAATTATATGTTTCGAGTTGAATTAATATATTGTTTGATGCTATTTTCCATGAAGAAGGAAAACAAAAGAAAATATATAATTATCCACCTAGAATAGGTAATTACTTGTATGTAGTAGTTCTTTAATTTTTACGATGCCATAACAACCAAACTTTGATGTTTGTCTTCAAAAGTAAATAAAATCCCTAAATTGAAGATTTAATAATAAAAATAAAAAATAAAAGCTATATAATAGAACTAAAAAAAATTGAATGTAACCATAAAAAATTATTATGGGTCCAATCAAGCGTCATTGTTTTAGGACTACCGTGTAGGTTAGTGAAGTTTATGAGTGTTCCCCTAATGAATAAAATTATTGTACAAGTAATACTTTTTAGTCCATTACTGTATACATGGACAACTAAGGAAGTACAAAGTATAACCAGTCCATAAATAATCTTCATTACTTTTTACATCGATTAACTATTATTACCAATGTATAGTGTAATGTACTGCATTCGCCTATACAATCAGCTAAGCAATATGCCAAGGAGTTCCTATAGAAACATAGGATGGTAGTGCAATACAAAGAACATACTGATAGAGTTAGAAGTATTCCCTAGGGACAATATTGTAATTTGTTACATATATCAAACTCGCTAACCAATCTTGTTCGAAATAAAAGGTGTTTTCATTTTATTACATACTTGACATAATATGTTATATTAATTACTTAATTTAATTCAAAGTATATTTAATATCAAATCCATGAATGATATGTTTTGTGATAGTAGTTATAATGTGTTGTAAACATGAATGCTTTATCATAATAAATTAAACATATCATTTTAAATATTCCTAGTTAAGATGTGTCAAGATTAGATATCGATACATCCGTTGAGACTGGAGTATGTATCACTTTCCAAACGTTAGGCAGTGTACTGCTCATGGCTGTTGAGGGCACCAAGAAGTTATGTACTGATTATTGGATAACTATAGGTTGGTCTGAGTTAAAGCATTGGAATTAAAATGCTATTCAATAGAGAATCCATCTCCTCGGCTATATGGGGTCAATATCACGAACACGTGTAGCCAACTCAAAATCAAAGTCTTTGGCTAGATCAATAAGGTTAATAATAATTGTTATTATTGAACGAAGAATTTTTCGTTTGGAATTACAAAGTTCATTGTGAAAGATGTCAGAGTTTTGATAAAAACCAAATTCTATAAGTCCAAATGCGATAAATTTTTTATGAAGAGAATTGGTGTACAAAATCGTTACTATCAGGTATCACTTAAAATAGTAAAACTGGAATTTACCTAAAAGTTGCGTAACTGATAAATTCAGCCAAAATGTTACACTACTAGCTAAGATGATGTGTGAACATTAATATTCGAATTGTTCAATATTAATTGCTAACTGATTTTACACCTTTGAGTCGCACAATCATAATGATGAATTTTAAGTAAAGTCTCGTAATTTAATTAATTTATAAAATGTTATAAATTAATTAAATTAATTAATATTTAAGAAATATTAATTAATATTTTATTTATTTGATGTTTTGAAGTTGTCTATTATTATTTGGATGCATATGTAAAAGTTGTATTTGTGTGCATTGACATACGATATATTGATATTTTGAAACGAGTTTAAATTAAAGATAGTTACATAAAGTGATTTATAGAAATCTTATGCCATTTGATGAAAAGTAATTTTGGCCTTAGCATGTAAAGAGAGAGGAGTGGAGAGGGAGAATTAAAGGAATTAATTAGGGAAGTTTTAATTAAAAGAATGAGAAAACTTTCATTCTTTCAGTTAATACATGTCAACTAATTCATTTCCTACAGAGATTCATTCTTCCTGAGAAAATCCATTTCTTTTTTCTCTCTTGCTATCCTTATATCCTCTAATAGCCGAAAATTCATGTCTTTATGAATGAAAAAAAATTAAACTCCCTTAAAAATTCAAGTATCAAATAAAATAAATACAAAGGTGGTTCTTCAAATCAATGCAATTTCTGAATATGATACAATTGAATCTGGGGGTCTTAATACATTTAAGGTGTGATTTATTGTCCACATCCAAAGATAAACAACAACAACTACTACTTCTACTAAGTCATTATTTCTAAACAAGTTGGGGTCGGCTAGAGATTGTAACCCAAAACTAAACGACAAAGTCAATTTAAAAGTAATAATATTATATTATATATATAAGGTGAAAATAGAAATAATGATAAAAATAAAAATAAAGTAAAGTAAAATAATTGAACAAACAATAATAATAAATATAATAAAAATAAAATATAAAATAAAATAGATAAAGAAATTAAAAAAAACCATGATAATAATAACAGTAATAGCAATAGGGATCGAAGACCAAACATTACGTCATTGGCTCCTATTTACTAGTCCTATATTCCAGAGCTTATAACACTACCCCCTCAACTAACCCTAAGTAAAAAAAATTCCTAGCTCATGGTTCTGCTACATAGATCGCTTACTTCCACGTGCTCTTGAATGACACCAACTTTTCGGTTATATTCCAATCCTTCGAATCTCTTTTTATTACTTTCTCCCATGTCAACCTAGGTCTACCTCTACCTCTCTTTGAGCATTCGATGTGGCCTATAATTCCAACGCACATAGGTTTCTCGGGAGGTCTTCATTGGCAAATGTCCAAACCATCTTAAATAGTGTTGGACTAGCTTCTCTTCAATTGGTGTTACTCCAAGTTTGTCATGCATATCATCATTCCTAATTCGGTCTCGTCTTGTATGACCATAGCTTCATCGTAGCATACGCATCTCTACTACATTTATCTTCCAGACGTGTTGTCTTTTAGTAGGCCAACAATCTGCACCATACAACATCGTAGGTCTAATTGACCATATCCAAAGATAATTCTCTAATTTAAATTCACCTACATATTTATATTTTTAATATAACTAGAGTTTGTATGATTCATCTTATGTTTTATTTATTTATCTTGCCACATGTAACTTCAATCTCTCTTATGTCTATTTTATTTAAAATATCTTTATTGTATTGTTTTGGTTTAGATCTATATTTGTTCATAATCTCCCTTTAATACACGTTCATGATAATTTGATATGTTTCGGATCCTATGTTAATTTTGATAACTTGTTATTATTCTCTTTATTATTTAGATCTATAAGTTCATATCAAAAATTTACACATGTCTACTTCGTCAAATTTCTTTTATTTTGTTTTGAAAAATTTGTGAAATTGGAAGCTAATTTCGAATGAGATTTTTTTTTACAGTTATATAACATTTACATACACAAATGCAAATGAATTTTATAAGTTAAATTACTTATTGTTCATTGAAATTAATCTTTAATTTTATATCGTAAATACTTGAATATAAATGTTTCAATCAATATCTATAAGAAAACTCGATTTAAAATTAGTAAATGAACTTTATGGCATATTCTAATTTTTTATGGTTTTCTAAATTTAAAGTCCTATGTAAAATCGTAAACTCTAGTTTCATGCCTAAACAAAAAATTTAATCAAAATTGTTAACCTTCATATCAAACTTATTTTTGTGTGTGTATATCATATGCTACAATGTTTGCAAAATATGTTGTTTTAGATCTAAATTATTAAATTGTAATAATCATGTATATGGAAATATATATGTATAGTTTAATTCAAATTTATAAGAGAATTTTGTGCAATAATGTAACCTTTTGTTTCAAACCTTTCTTTAATTGAAACCATTTTTTAATGTTAATTTTGGATTTCAAATTATTTAAAACAAAATATAGGTTTTCAATATGCATACACACACATACATACATACATACATATATATATGTGTGGTTGTGTGTGTATGTGTGTGTGCGCGTGTGCACGCGTGTGCATCTATAATTAATATAGATGTACACATATTTTTCATTAGTAAAACACTTGAACAACGAAGGCATGTGTAAATTTAGTTAATATGTCATAAATGTCCTTTAGTATATCAATTATTGCTAAAAAAGAGATAGAGAGAAATTAAAGGTTTCTCTCTCTACATATATTACTATATCTTCCCTCACCATATCTTCCTTTAATTAATTGTAAAGGTTACAAGAGGGAAACAAAAGGTTTCCTTCTCTAAAATCATTTATATATGTTTCATTTACACATATATACACTACTTATATATTGCATTTATACTTCATACATATGAATGCATTTGATACATTCATTATAATACATACAAATTTAAATCTAATTTAAGCCACCATTTTAACAATTTAAACAAAATAAGATTTTATTTAATTTTTTATTAGATTGGATCTAATATACCTTTAGACTTCATAGGCCCAAATATGATCCAAATATGATCCAAATAGGGAATTCTTTTGAAATCTACCTATTTCATTCACTTTAAACTGGTCTGGTTCCAACAATGCTATTAGAGCCAAATAGCCTATGTGATCTAAACTAGTCATACTAGGGCTAACAATAAGCTTACCAATTTGTAGTTGGGTGTCTATAAACCTTAATAAGTATGATTTTCGACTAAATCGAAAACCCAATTCCATTAGGGTACGGATCATTGGTGTTGGTAACCTGTAATAAACATAAGTTTATCAAAGAGCTGTCCATACGAACTCATAGTTTAATAGAAAAATATAATAAAACATATATACCAAATGAGACTACTAGCTTGTGTATTTAGTCGTCTTGTTATCATAGGGCATGAATGAGAAGATCTATCCCCATATTGTTTCCTTGTTGTACTAGAATTGTGTCCCTCAATTCTATCTTATGGGTTGTAATGAGAAGGGGGTCAGATTAATGTTTTGATAACTGGTAAATTACATACGTTATCGATTACACTGGTTTATTCCGATTGATTTTAATTTAAGTGTTATGTGTACTATTCATGGATTGGAAATTTAATTCCATATGTGCTTACGATATATCCAACCTACTCCAAGAAATAAGTATATATATGTTTAACCTATTATGAGGTATGAGTATCCATATACGTAACCTACTCCAAAGTATAAGTATTTATACACCTATATACATATAGGTGTGCCACTATATTTCCGAAAAGAAAACCCTGACCATTTAATACTTCTTAAATAAGAAAGAGACAAACTCAGTGGCCATTTAATACATCAATCCTGAAACACCCCCTCCCGTAACTACGAAGTACATTGGGTTCAACAACCCATCTCTCGTCCAATCATATCCTAACAATGTGAGAGAAAGCACCTGACTACTTAATACCCTTAAATTGGGAAATAGGTAGATCCCCCTATCATTTAATACCTAACCCCACGTGAATCCTTCTCGGTACCCCTTAATTATCATTGTACCAAACCTCTTGTAGGCCATTTAATACTTCTTGGATAAAGAAGAGGCAGAAACTCCGGCCATTTAATACCTCAACCCTGAAGCGGACCTCCTCTATGAGATTTCATTAACGCACCTAATAGATAATTCTGATCAGTTAATATTTCTTGAATAACAAAGAGGCAGACCAATCACCCATATAATACCTCCACTCCGAATGTATATCCCCACGGGTCCTATAGTTGAAGATGTTCCACATTGGTAGTTTATATACACAACTACTGGTTGCCTCTTATAGAGAGTAGATTTCTGTTGTGTAACTCTACCAATCTCGCATCCAAACCCATACTAAACCAAATCATGCATAATAAATCTAAATATTGGGCTAGGCCCACTAATTCACACGCGTCGTAAAAGCATTATCAAAGCCATATAATTTCAACTGTAGAATTTATTACGCCTCTTCAATTCATTAGTTATTCATTTTCATTTATTTACTTGTTATGACTTCTTTTTAATGCCTTTATCTCTTATTTAAATTAATTTTATTAATGACATTTATTATGCTTATTTACCTTCCTTTACCACGGTCATATTTGGTCTCTGTAATTAAATCCAATAAATAGTTTTCTCCTTATTTTATTACCTTATTCATATTAAGTGTTTTATTATAATTAATGTGATAACATATAATTAATTGCATATTACCATATGTATTAGTTTTTTAATGAATGTTTATTTATTTCTTAAACTCATACTTTACTTTAAACATACAAACATATATATATTTAACTGGTAAAAGGTATTATTTAGATTTTTATTTATACCTTTTTATTTCCTACATTCATGGAATTCAGGAAATACATTTATGTGTAAATTTCCCAAAATATTTATTTTGACATTTTCATGCATCGGAATCATATCTTTTCCAAAAAGAAAATGTTACCGTTGCGACTTTCCATAAACTACCAAAGATGGGATTGTGATGCAGTTGCAACTAAAAGGAATCATCTCTTTCTAATTTTATTAAAATAGAGAGTCCAAACTACAGAAAATCATCTCTAATCTGCACATCTCTTTTGGATTATTCCTTGTTATTTCAAAAGATGCATTTTTCATATATAACCAAGAAGTTGAACGGTATATGGAAATTCACAAGCCAATCAATACAAGTAGCTTGTACATTCTACAATTTCAGTGAATTAAAACATAGAATTTTAAATCCCAAATACAATTAAAGCATCTCCAGATGATTATCAACTTTAACAATTTATACCCCAAATAACAAAAATCTAAAATTAACTATCAATTCTATCGATATATAGGCAAGGATTTCAAATTAGATTTATTTATTTAGGCTTATAATTCAATAATTTTCACATAGCCATAATAACAAAAATAGAATTTAAATGATATAAATTTGGTATTATGTAATTATATAATTTCTTACTCACCTTTTGGCTTCCAAATTTTCAGATCCAAACCTATTCTTCTTACTTGACTCCTTTTCTTTTTCAATAAAAATATGTATATAAAAGTGTATACATACTTATTCAAATTACAGATCTGATATGAGATTTGAGAGAACTGAAGTTTAAATTTATACTTCTAGAATTTACTTTTTTTTTCAGAATTGATGTTCTTTTTCTCTTCTTGTCTTTTATTTTCTGTCCTTCTCCAGTATACATTTTTTTTTGAAATAGTACTTTATATACGACATGTCACTGGGATGATATAACACATATCAATAAATGTTCGAAACACACTATGCAAGTTTCGAACTTGTGACCTCTTGCACCAAAGTCGAATCACTTAACCACTTGGACAATGGTGCTTGTCTTCTCCAATATACTTACATACATATAATATTTTTTATAACTTCTACAAATAGTGAAGAAGTGGAAATGGCAGAGCTCCGCTGCTTGGTTCAGAAAATATGAGAAAAAAGTGATGGCTAGGCCTGTATTTATAGGTGCTCGAATCAATTCTATTAGTTAGATTAAAATATATTAAATTCGAACTGTTTAGGCCAAGGTTCAACCCTAGCCACCAAACCAGGATCGGTTGACCGGTCCTTCAGAGGGGACCGACTGCCAATGGTCGACCGACCCAATGAAGGCATTCGAGCGCTGGTGGTCTAGCAGGTTATTAATGTTAACGCACCTTATTTATTTTTATTACTTTAATTTCTAAAAGTTAATGATTACTTCATACTTATAACCTTAATTGGTTTGGATTATTTTTGAACCGAAATCTTCAAACATCGATAACTTCTTCGATTGAACTCCAATCGCAAAACTTTATATATAAAATTGCTCAGAAAATCGCTACAAACATAATCATGCAAGTTTCATAGAAAAATTCTGACATTTGCTCAAATTTCTTTTTGAGCTTTAATAATTATTTTTCAATTCTTTTTAGTTAATTATAGTTTATTTTATATGATGTTACGTTCTCCTTCCGTTAAAATAATTTCGCACCCGAAATTCTTTAAAGGCAGAATCATGTAACATAGCACACAACCATTCTAAACTATCCAACCAATTAGTATACAACCAACTTTGTAGCCAATCGTATACAAATCAACAATGTATCACAGAACGTAGTATATGTATGTTGAATAATACTAAATCGACACCTCCTATATGAATGCATTCTTTAAAGCAATTTTGAAAATATGGTATTAACAACTTATATGGACTGGCTTTCCATATGTGTGCATGGTTTACAACCCAAATTTGTTTTTTTCCATACAACAGTTTCCACACTCCTACGAATATGAGCATGGTTCAACCAATTTTGCATCAAATCCCTATCATCTAATACCTAACGCACCATTTCTAATATCCATAATTTTGAAAACCAATTTTCCTAAATCTGCACTCTTATTCCAGCAAAGGAATTAGATGAATTTTTTTATATTTATACCCTTTTGCTATATACCGATTCCGCTGTACCTTGGAACCTTTTCTTTTGCCCCAAAATTTTCCAACTTACCCGAGTACAATTTGCATAAAGAGAATTATTCTTTTAAATTTTAAATAGAATTGTTATTATTTTAAAACCAGTTTTTTTATTATCAACAAAGTATGGAAATTGTAATTCCAATGCAAACGCGGCTTTTTTCCTTTTTATTATCTGTTTTTTGTATATTGTCATACTTACTGAATAGTAAAATTCATATTCACACTAACACCGACCCGCCTATGCTAAGCATGTGGCATTTTAAAATCAAAGGTTTTCTCATTTTTCATTTAAAATATTTTCCCTTTAAATTAAATTCGTAAAATAGTTTAATTATTTTTTAACACAACTTTTCAAAAGCATTTCCTTTTACATCTTTAAAACAAATCAAGCCATAACTTAATGTAATTAGGATTCAATCAATGAGTTAACACATATGATTGTCCCTAGCATATTACACAGTTGATATTAAAAAAAATTAAAAATTTTCTTTTATTTCAGACTAACAAACAACACATAAGCACACTCATAATTTTTAGCTTTTAAGGCATAAGGGTAGTGACCTATGATTTTGTAAAATCCTTCCCTGTCTTCACTTGCTAAAGTTTAGTTTTCCCAAAATTATAAAGTTTTTTGATTTAAGAATTCTTTTTCATTTTTAGTTGCTAATTTAATTAATTTCCTAATTTATTTTATAAACTTCCCGCCTTCCTTCACATTCATCGCTAATTTAATGTCCTAATGGGATTTCCTTTTTGTATTGTTTTCTAATATGTATAGCAGTCAAAGCTCATCCAAAAAATCAATATATATCACAACATATCGGACGCAATTCCAGTACCCGAAAGGAGACAACTAGAGATTACAATCCAATTAGCTTAAAAGCAACAGTTGTTGAAAGCTACCTTTCAACGTCAATTGGTATTAACGATGTTGTAGCTCTGTCACTTCTTAAATAAAATGGACATTTTTAATTTGTCATTCCACTATAACCCATATGTTTTAGGTTAACTTTTTCGCTTCTAATAAGTAAGGTCCATCCATTACTTTAATTATTACAACCAATTATAGGATAAACTATAGTGGGTAAGAAATATAAACTATGCACGTTTAAAATAACCCATCGAAAAATTGGCTTGGCGAAATAATTTTCAGAACATCCATCTGGCCTTCTTAAATCCTAAGTCAATCAACTTACTCTATATGTGCTTACCGTCTCATTACCCTCTTCTCCAATTATATACTACCTTTTATGTGAATAAACTCTAGAAATTGCAGAAGTGTATTTTGGTACAATTCCCTATTCCTTTGTAGCTTCTTCTTATGGCTTTCACGTATGTCTAATAAAACATTTCTAGGTTCATACCAATATTTCTTATATTTAATGGGGATTCCTTGTTGCTACTCTATGAGCATTCGTAGCTATTTTATTTATAGCCTTAACTTTTTTCCCTATCTTGCCTAGGTAGTTATCATTCTCTACGCCATATAAAAGTTAGGTTGACTTTCACTACCCTTTATAAAAGTATTAAATTTCACAGTCATGAAGCACTCAACCTACAAATTTTATCTTTAAAAATATAAAATTGGAAATGGTTTTTATTAAATTCAATAATTGCTTGGTTTCCAAAAGGAGCCGTGAAAAACTCCTCGTTTTAACCAACTTTAACTGTAGGCGTCATAACCTTTAAAATTATATTTTAGGATTTATGAAGTAAGTTTATTTATTAGTTCAAAAATCAATGTTAGCAATTTAATTTAAAAATATCCTTTCCTGTAACGACCAGTGTAAATTCGATGTTTAAAATGAATTAAATTATTGGATTTCTAATTTAAATTTAGGAAGAAATAGAAATCTTATTTGTTTACATGAAAGAGAATGTTGAAATTTGATGGATCAAGGGTAATTAAAATTTTACAAATTTAATTTTATATTTCAATTAATTGGAATAGTGAAAATTTGGAAATAGATTCAAATTTATGTAAGACATGAATTGCAGTAATTAAAGTTAATAAATCAATGGATTAAATGGAATAATTAATTGGAGTTAAGATCTAAATTTGTATGTGAGCATTCATTGATATTGGAATATAAAAGGGTAAATTTATAGTATAAAATGTAGACATCACCTTTAAGATGATGGGTTTATAATTGATGCATAATAGGGAAATCAAATGAATTGGTTTAATTGAATAACAATTAGCAATTAATGAATGAAGAGAAATTTTAAGGGCGTAATTGTTTTCGTTAAATTAATTTTGGTAACAAATTGTATTGAATATAGATTTAACGTTGTGTGAAGTATTTAAGTAATAATTGGAGAACAATGTAAATTATATCCGTGAATGGTCAATTCAATTAAACAACAAGATTATTAAATAAATAAACGTTTTTATTTAGGTTTCAATTTGTTAATTTATGAAGTTTAATGGGAAATCAATTGCAATAAATTGCCCTAATTTATGCAGTTAGAGGAAATTTGGATTTGCATTATAGATGGAAGTATAATCTAAATTGATAGGTAACAAACTTAAGAATAAAATTTAGAGCTAATAGGTGGCAAATTTATATAGTTGTTTATTTACGTAATGTGTACGTAAGCTTTGGTAAACCGATTTCTATCGATCCAAATCTAACGATTTGTTAATATAGATTTAAGTATAGGAGCAGTATTTATTAATTAAATTGAAGTATTGCAAAATAAATGATATTCAACGTTTAATATTACATTATTGTAAGTAAGATAATATGTGTAAGTATTGTTAAGGTTATTCATATTTGACAAATTTATTGAGTTATAAGGATTGATATATAAACTAATGTTGGTTTAGGATATCGTTACTTGGTGATTTATTATAGAGTAATGGGAGTGTGAACGTAAAATAATAAAAGCATAGATTTATGGTAGGACATAATTTATGGTTTTAGGAATTTAAATCCAAAGAATTATTTATTTGAGGAAATAATACGTATTAAATCTCAACTTGATATAATCAATGCAAATTTAGTAATTAAAAATAAATTGCAAGTTGGTAATTTAGGATGTTTGTGAGTAAATTTGCAGGTAAGATAATTTTTAAAGTTTTACCCATTCATATAATTTATTTAAATATATATAAATCAAATGGCAACATTGTGTTAATAATAGTCGTAAGTGAATTTGAATGCTAAAGGGGTAACAATCGTTTTAGGTTAACCGTTTATTTAAATATTAAGTCTAGACTGGTAATCGATTGAAATAAAAAAAAATTATTTTGTTTTTTTAATGTGACTTGGTTAATAAAGAGGAATTTATATGAAATGAAGCATGCATGAGAAATGCATTATAATTCAATGTTATGTTTACCCATTAAATGTATACTAGGTTAAGTATCAAATAGAAGGAAAGAAAAGTAAATATTGAATTGATAAATGAATAAGTATTCATTGGATAGAAATTTAATGTAAAATTGATATTAATTGTATAAAATCTATCTAAGATAATGAATTGCAATAAATTGTGGGTTGATAATAAGGTGTGAATGGAAATTTGATTTGTTATATTAAATGAATGGATTCAAATTTATTGGGAAAGGTAAATGGATATTTGGTAATAAATATAAACGGACTTCAATATTGAATTTAGCTAATTTGAATATATATAATAAATAATGATTTAATGGAAACCTATACTCTGTATATATCTATAATATTTGAGTGGAAATAATATATACTTACAAATGTGGGATTTAGAGTCTTACAACAATTATTAGGAGTGATATAATTAGTTCATTCAATTAAATTTGAAAACATTGCAATAGATGTAAATTAAGGGTTGTGTTAAATAAAGTAATAAATGGGAAATAACGTAAATGTCTTCATAGTATGGTGATTTGTAATTATTACGTTAATTTAAATTATTGTTCAGCGCGTTTGTTTATCAGATCCATCTACTCTAATTCTAACCTATCAATATAAACCCAATTATAAACCCTAGCCTCCATCTATTCTCTTTTATTGTGCGTTCATTTTCTTTAATTCTTTCTCTTCCTAAATGGATGCAAATTTCAGATCCAATTCTATTCAAAAATCAAAAAAAAAATTTCAAAGTTTTCAGAAGAAAAAAAATTATGTTGTAGTTTTCATCTACGGATCTAAGCGCAGTCTCTGTTTTTGCAATAGTCGCTTGAGTCAACCAGAAATCACGGTCAAACGTGTAAAATTCGAAACCCAAAAGGTTGAATTGGGGCCTTTTGATTTCTTCAGCTATTTGCGAAATTGGAACATGGGTTTGGTGAGATTAGTCACTAGGGTTGCACATGAAACGTTGACGTAGCAGGTGGTAATAGGTAGGTTTATTTTGTTTGAATTTAATTTAATTTTGATTTTTCAAACGCGTTAATACATTTAACTTCCACATACGAACTTCGTTTCATGCGCGATTTTTTTTGTTAGGATCGTAATTAAATTCCAGATTTTTTGACGCTGGTTTGGACAGATTTGGAGACCGTCAAATTTTTGGGTTTAAATCGGACTTAAACTCGATTTAAATTCAAAAGGTGAGTGTTTTAACCCACTCACAATTTCTAAAATTTCTTGTGTTTGTTAAATTAATTTTGGATATGAGTAGAAATTTATTTATGACTGTTTGGCATGTTTTATTCATTATCTCTGATAAATCGCATTCATTTAATATAACTGTTAATTAATTTTATTTATTTCATAAATTTGAAAGTTAGAATTTATTTAATTGCATATTAACTACCAGTCATAGTTATGTTAAATTTTTATTTCATATTAACTGCCAGTTAAATTTACGTTTATTTTTGCATATAAACTGCCAATTAACAGTTATTAAATTTATTTTGAGTATAAACTGATAATTGATACCATTATTTATCACCTGTTATGTATTGATGATTGTTTGAAATTAGATGATGACTGTGATAAATGGATGTATGATTTGATGGATGAATGGATGATTAATTTTATTAATTGCAAGTTGCTATGCATTTCATTCATTCGGGATTGCGGTTTGAAATGATATACAACCGCATTTTTATTTTTAAATTGCGGATTGAAATGATAAACATCCGTATCACTTGACCATATGGTAGAAAATTTTATACAGGCACCGCGGTGTGTGTCTATATATATATATATAAAATTATTTTTGAAATGATTTTCATGGTGTTGTAAAGCTATATATATGGTTTATGGGATATTGATTTGGTTATTTATATATATATATATATATATATAGTAATTTTCGGGTTTTTTAAGCTTTGTATGAATTTGATTTGAAGTATAAAATTTAGTTGATTTTCGAGATCAATATGATTATGAATTTATTTAAAATTAAATTTCTGGAGTTTTAAATGACTTAAAAGAGAATAAGATTTGAAGATGAATATTAAGTTAAATTGGAAATTTAATAAAAAGTTAGAAATTTTAAAGGATATGATTTTATAACTTGATTTTTGTGTAGAATGATTTAAATGAATGAATATCAGGTTTATCTAAATGAATATAAAATAAATTGAAAGATTTTTTCTAGTTATGTGAAGTTAAAGGTTTTCTTAAATTATATTGAATTCATTAAGTAAAGATTTCAAGTCTAAATAATAAGTAATTGAATTTAATATATATGGGATTTTTAAATGAGTTTGTTTTTTTGAAATGGTGAAATAATTAAAGCTTTGGAACATAAGAATTGAAATGGTATTTGGAAGTTTAAATCGATATTTGAATTTGATTTGTGAAATCTAAAGAAGCTATTTTGTTTTATAAAAGTAGTTTGATATTTAACCACTTAAGAGATGGAAACTTGTTTCAAAGTTATGATTGTCAAGGTAGTATAATTTGGAAATATTATATTCAAGAGTTTTGATTTCTAAATATTTTATTTTGGAAAACCCTATGGTTTTGAAAAGAATATATATTGGAAAATAAAATGATATCGTATTGATTTAGGGTTTTAAGAATAAATGATATCGTATTTATATGGGTTTTAAATGGATATTTTGTTTTGGTTTTAAAAGAATAATTATTATTTTTAAATGACTGCGGTGTTATAATAACGATTGGTTGGCAAAGAGACCGGGATTGGATATGGACATACTCTCTGTCGATACCGAAAACCACTTTGACTAACCGTGTACGCGGTGGAGATTCCAGAATGAAGTAGGTTGGTGGCGGCATTTCCTGTAAGGTAAGTACGTCGACCCAACTCCCGTGAGTTGGCATAAGGTGGCTAAAACAGGAGCGATCGACGGGTTAATGAGGTAGCACCTCTGATCGGACACTTCCCTTCGATACTATACTATGACTTTGGATTGTATTCGGTGGCCACCTTCACTTTTGATTTCTTTGATGTGGGGAGTTTGTCCGAGGTGGGCGGCAGCTGCGCGCTGCGCGTTTCCATCAGCCTGGAAGCGTAATTGGTATATCTACCCTGGCATTGCCTAGTTGTGCCGTGTCACCTACCTTAGCGCGCCTTATACGATTTTGGTTTTGTACCATACCTATGGAGTGCCCTCTGACGACGCCCAGTACGGGGGAGATTACGGTACTGTATAGACTATGGGAATATATAACTGTGTTAAGGTGGAAAATGTAAAGCCTTAACGCTATTTAAAAGTAAGTTTATTTTACAAATAGACACTATTATAATAGCGCAATATACTATATAGTAAATAGTTTAACGGATCCTTAGGAGATGTAAATCCATAGCATCTCTTGAGTTACTGCACTCATATTTATTTCTGTTAATTTAACTTACATAAGATCTTTTAGTTCTGACTCGAGTGTTTTGTCTTTTCAATTCGCTCGGGTCAGTCCGAGCGTTTCAGGATTTGAAGATTTAGCTCTGGAGGACGAAGACGAAGATGTATATTATTATCATTTGTACTACTGCACTACACACTGTTCCGCTGCATTGTTGTTGGTATGTGTACCTCTGATATATATTATATGAATGTTTTGTAAACAGATTTATAAACTGTATATTTTATTATTATATTTTATCCTTCCGCTGTGAGATTCTGTTTTCTTTTATTTCTTTCTTGTTTTTCTTATTTACCCCATAATAATCCGCCCTTCTGTATGGATTGAATCGGCATGTGTGTCTGTTTAAATCGTGCGAAAAGGCGGGACGTTACATTTCCTTTAAACAACACATTGTTTCCCTCTTTTCGAATAGTAGGAGTCAAGTTTTATTGCATGGACGGTCATCAAATCAATTTTCCCTTAAAGCCTTCTCATAAAAAATATTTTATTTCTTAAGAAATAGGATTTTTAACTCAAACCATCTATTAAGTTTTGCATTTAAAAACTCTATTGTTATCCAAACATTTTTCAAAATTTACTATTATAGTGTTTTTACAACATCTTTTATAACTTTAGATAATAAAAACTAGAGTAGACAAAGGCAATTTTCATTCTATTATCTTCCTACCTGTTAATCGTCGGAATTTCTATCGGTTTAGAAAATTGTCGAAAAATTTTGAAATAAAATTTTGCCGCAAGCGCGCGACGTACTATTGAAGTACGTGGCGAGTACGGGTCGATCCGTAAGGAATTGTTGATTTTAAATTTCTATACAATCAAATTAACCAAAGTTATCAAGTGTTTAAGCTAGAAAATGAGAAAAATGACAAAAGAAAATTGATAAAAATATGAGAGTTTGAGGGCAATTTAGAGATAAATCAACTCTCTAGATCACATAAATCAACAAAATGAAGTTATGTTCTCTCTTTTCTTGTCGTTAGTGTAATTAGTTGATGTGTTTATCAGAAGTATGGTATATTTGGGCTATTAATTAGCAATATAAACCATCAAACTATAACACAACCACTAATACACATTTGACTCTCATGAAATATGACAACAAAGTTGAAAGCAAAATCTATATTAAGCATGGCCTATTAACTATTGTTTAGAAATATAGGCCATCAAATTTTAATTTCAACAATCAATTCATTACCATCGTCATATATAGATGATGAGGTGATTATTTTTTGTGATTATTTAAGCATAGCCTATTTGGTGTCAACAATATAGGCTATCAAATTCATATCAGAACAATAAGTTAAACTGGTTCATATTAAACATAAAAAGAGAGCATAAACCTCATAATGTTGCATCGACATACTAGAGAGCTTCATCACCCCTAAATTGTAGTGATTAGCCTCTCATATTTGTTATCAAATCAACAAATGTAGACTACGTCATGAAATAAAAAGAAAAGGAAAGCAAATGAAAAGAAGAACTAATCTAATTGCATAAAATAAAATCTACTCTACTTGCATGAATCATAAATCTATGCCACTAACATGAAAGGAAATAAACAAAAAGAAGAAAAGAGCATGTATTTAAAGATGCATAAAAAGAAATTCATAAAAATGGCTAAGTAGCCGTGAAAAGAAAAGAGAATCTTTCTTTTATTTTGAGCCTAAACTAATGAAGAGGAAGAGGAGGGTTACATGAAACATAAGGAGTATATAAACATGTGTTAAACCCTAATTCATATTTTTTTAGGGAATGCCTAAATTACCCTTGAGAAAGTGTGGAGGCCAAGTACTCATTAGCTTCTACTAATCATCATTTAAGTGTACATGAAACCATAAACTCCATAAGCATGTGCATTAGCCTCTTGAAAATCCAGGTAAGTGAGTGGGGTCCTCCATGTTCTTCACTTTGAATTATTTCCATCTTCATTCTTTTGTATCTTCTTTGTGCATGCATATATCATCATAAAACCGCTTGTAATTGAGTTTAAATTCCCATAAAATAATACATAAATTTCCAATTAAATTTTCTCAATTTAATATATGCATAAAAATGACCATTTTGCCCCGATATAAAGTTGAATATGTGATAATTTGAAAATAATTTGAATTTGGTTTAAAAAGTTAAAATACCTAATATGATCATTTATTTAATTTAAATAGATTAAATATGGTGGTTAAAATATGCACATTTACGTGCACATCAAATACCCCCACACTTATCTTTTTATTCGTCCTCGAATATAGAAACACTAAGATAGATCCGTTTTCGTATGGAGCATGATTGCATTGAGCATTTTCAACAAGCCGTTAAACCTCTAGGTGTTCCTAGTAGGATGAGTGTTGTCTCGTGAGGGTTTTTAGTGGATACTACCCACAAAATCCAAATACAAAGTGAAAAATGTAAAGTGAAAGTATTTACAAATGCAACATTTATTTACAAAGAGATGAATATGAGTTTTTAAAAATATTTGCAAATAAAGGATTTATTTTTAAATTAACACGAATAAGTTAAATATAGCTTTTGGTCATTATCTTGAAAATTTAAGTCATTTACTCGTCAAAATTTCAAACAAAAATCAAGTTATCATAACAAATAAACTGTAGTTTAACTCGTTGTTTCGGTCGATAATATAGTGTAATTATGAAATGGATCCTTAGTTGATTAGCAAAGTTTATCAAAATGGTATTTTCATTTCAGTTTAATAACAAGTCAAATCAAATAAGTTAAAATAGTGCTTGGATTTCACTTGCTTACTCTCTCTTATTTTTTGAAAATTTTATTGATATTTACAATATTTACATATGCCTAACTCAGATAAACTGAGGCCAGATATATTATCCACGCACTGCCTTATGGACTTATGTGAGTGGAATACAGAGCGTAGCTAGTGAACACACAAGTGTGAACACCTATTGACTATAGGCATTATTAAAAAGAATTTTTATATATAGACCTAGCTCAGGTAAACTGAGGCTAGATATACCAATCATGCACTACCTTTCGGGCTTACGTTAGAAAGGTACAGAGCATGGCGAGTGTACACCTGTCGATCGTAGGTGTTAATAGAATATACACACACACACACAATTGTTTTGTTTTTTTAAATGAGAGAGAGCTTTGCAACATCATCTTAGCACCATTTTAACTTATAAGACAAAAAATATTATATCCTTTACTTTAAATTCACCACTTTTAAAACAAAGATTTTCAATTAGGATGTATTTCATAATTAATACGTATGAATCTTCCTATATACTAGTTAAACCGTTGTTATTTGTAATAAAAATTTTATTTTTGTTAAGACGAATAAATTCTCAAAAATTTCAATTTTGTAAACCAAAACCATATATTTAACCAATAGTGTTTCTTTAAAAATAAATCAAAAGAAAATTTGTTTTTGGGGTTTTTCTTTTTTTTATATTTTTTTTGAGTTTTTAAAAGAAAATGTAACAACCCGATATTTTTCAGCCATTCGCATCCGCACATGTCGGACTTGAATTACTCAAAATACCGCGTTGTAAATAAATTTGGAGCAAATGAAATACAATCACAGAATCACAGACGTAGAACAAACATAATACCTCGCAGCGGAATATAAAATACATAGTAGTTCATGAAGCTACTATGGCAGAGTCTCAAACCAAATACATAATACAGTCTGAAAACCACATAATAGAAATCCCAAATACATAGAGGTTCACTAATACATGAGATAAACTAGAATAGCTGAAACATAAAGTAGATATAAATGTAGATAAGCAGAAACTCCAGCAAAGACCAGCTCCAGAAAGAGAATCCAAAGCTGTGAATACTCAGGCTGACCCGAGCGTAAAGTAAAACACAAAACACTCGAGTCAGGACAATATATACTTATATAATGTAAACCAACTCAAGTGAACTGTAGTAGAAATGCACAATAACTTAAAGGATGCTTGGGATCACCCATCCTTTAAGAATCAGTTAAACTATAAATTAATTACATCCCGTGGTTAAAATTTCAAAATGGTATTTTATACTTCAAAATCAAATGTAATTTCAAAATTCAATATCATTCAAAATATCATATCTTCCAAACCACATTCATTTTTATTTAATTTAAATACCATTACAAAACACATTTCAAAATAGTTTATATTTCAAAACAAATTACTTCATTTTAAATCATAAAATGAAGTTATTATATTTAATAATTAAATTTACAAAATTTTAGTCTTTCAAAATCCATTTATCCACTTAATTTATTAAAACAAATGAAAATTCAACTTTCGCAGCATTTAGAAATTGCTACGGAAAGTTACATTCAAAACAGTTCAATTTAATAAAAGATAGCATTTAAAAAGGTTGTAATAGGGTTACATTAGTTTCAAATAAAACTTAGTTAAATTCAATAATTATAGCATTTACAAAAATGCTAACCTTTAATTAAACTTAGCCATTTGGTTCATTATTATCAACTACAGAATTTACAAATGCTGTATTATCATTTACATTAGAATTAATAGCATTTCAGAAATGCAGTTAATTAACTTCAAGTATTCAATATAATTTCACAAACAATTGTATTTTTATTTAAATCATTTTTAGCTTATAAAATCATATAATTTCACTTTTAAAACAGTCATTCAAATACCCTTATATTCATGATTTTATAAAGTTAAATCTCCATTCAAAAATCAAAATTTAATAATAATTCACTTATTAAATTCCAATATAAAATTTCAAATTCATTTAATTTAATTTAATTTAACACTTAAGTTTAAAATTTTCAAATATAAATTAATTTCATTTTTATTTACTTAACTTAAAATTCACTTTTAAGACAAATTCACAAATTTCCAATTTTAGTTATATTTCCAAATTTCAACCTAAATATTCATTCATTTCACATTTTAACTTTATTCAAAAATCATTGATATATTATAAAATCATTTTAAATTCATTTAATTAAAAATATCATAAATTTATCATATTTTCATATTTAATTTAAATTCCATTTATCACCAAATTCTAGTTTCCAAAATAACTTACATTCCAGATTTTCTAACTTTACCATTTATTTATTTCACTTATAAATTTTCAAAAAATCAATAATGCTTTACAAAAATCATTTTTAATCAAATTTAAATCAAAATATTATAATATTTACATTTCTAAAATAATTAAAAAATTTAGAAAAACATATTTTAACAACGGGTCTGTATTTCATTTTCTATCCTAGATGAAGTGATACGGGTAATATATCATTTCAACCCGTAATTTACAAAGAAAACCGGGTTTGATCATTTCAAATCCACAATCCCAAGTAAAAGAAAATAATTGAAAATCATTCAAGCCTATCATTTCAGCCCATAACGATTTTCTCCTACTCTAAATTCCGTTCGGGTATGTATCATTTCAATCCATAGTGATTCTAGTCTACAGGGAACTTGCAGTGTGATAAACTGATGAAAATAACAGAATAGCATGAAATAACAGTAACATATGGTATAACAAGTGTAAATATAGGTGTGAACTTCATATGAATGTAATATAGCAGTTATAACAAGATGATATGCATTTACAGATTCAGGTGATGTCAGTTTATCACTACATAAGTACATATTAGTCTGGTGAGATTTACTCACTGTTTTGAGCTGATGACACAACGACGAATTGCACAACGGGATCTACACAAGCACAAAAGCACGATACAGATACGAAATGGAGGAGCCAAGGATTAATTCCCTTGAATACAAATCAAACAAACAATATAATAATTATAAGGTTTCAGACCAAAAATACGATAAACGATGCTAGAAATTAAGGAACAACAATTAATCAAACACTTGCACTTGCTTCCACCATCACTATGCTCAGCCTATAGGGTGATAAGGTACTGCCATGGGGTGTATTTGGTCAGGTATGGGTCATATATGGTCGGCCTAGCAAGGGTAGTGAAGGTATGAAAGTTGCTATGTATGAAAATACAAGTACAAGGCAAACAAGTGGATTTTCGTGCAATTTCAAGCATCGGGCAAGGCTACAAATGGCATGGCCAGACCTGCTGGAGGCTAGGAGATGGTGTGGTAGTGGTTTTGGTTCAGGTATGAGCTGGAGAAGGTGGTGCAAAGGCCGGCTAAGGGTGTGGTGAAGTGGTGGAAGTTACAAGGTGTGTATACAAAGGGTTTAAGGCAAATAAGTGGCTTTTGTGCAACCATGGCTCAACCAAAGGACCATTGGGCTCGGCCCCTACAAGGTGAAGGTCGGGTGGGGTCTGGAGTGTCGGCCAAAGGTGGTGGAGGGACTGGTGGTGGCGGCCAAGGAGGTGGTTTAGGTGAAAAATGAAGGGTATGTGCATAAATGATTCGGCTAGGCTGAACAAGTGGAGTGTTTGCATAAACTTTGGTGGATCTAGTCATAGATGACCACGGCATGGCTTGGTCAGTGGGCTAGAGGAGATGGTGACCTGATGTGGTGATGGTGGAGGCGGCTATGGTGGTGGAGGAGCAAGGCCGAACCTAGGATGAAGAAGAACAAGTGCAAAAACCATGAATTCAAGCATAAACAAATGGAAAAAGGGAATGAAGTTTACCAAACTTTCTTCAAAAGCTATGGTCGAATTTTTTTGAGGAAATGAGAGAAAAAATGAAGTAAGTGAATGATAAATGAGGGTGGCAGCTGAAAGAATGAAGAGATATGGCCATTTGAGTGAAAAGAAACGTTAAAATGTGAAAAGGTGGGAAAATCAAAAGGCGTAGGAAACAAAAGGTCACAAACCCTTTCAATTTACCTTTTATTATTTATATAAATTTATGTAGCTGAAATAATAATAATATTAGATAATATTTCGAAATTTTCAACCAATATACAAATATATATAATATTTATCAATTATGTAAAGTAAAATTAAGGAAAATAGTTAAAACAGTGAACTAGACTAGCAAAATTTGAAGTTAAATGAAATAATTTTTAGAAAATTCATATAAGCTTGTAAAGTATTTTTAAACATAAATAATAACATAAAATACAAATATATTCACAAAATAAATATTTAAAATTTAATTTAAATATAAAATTATAATGCAGAAAATAGCAGAAAATGGGAAAACAGCCCTTAAAAATAGAAAATCAACACAGTAATTTTTAGAAAAATTCTATTATTATTTTAAAAATATTTAGAGATGAATTTTCACAAATAAAACAAATTTAAAATAAAATAAAGAAATTTAAAAATGAAGAAAATGGTAGAAAATTAGAAAACAGCCTTTAAAAATAGGAAATAAATACGGTAAATTTTGGAAAAATTATATTATCATTTTAAAAATGTTTAGAAATGATATCACACAAATAAATAAAAAAATTTAAAATAATTTCAAAATGAAATAAAGTCAAATTTAAATATATAGTCAAAATTTAGGGTTGTTACACTCTCCCCCACTCAAATCTTTTCGTCCTCGAAAAGGAAGGAAGCGGAGAAACAACAAGAAAGAGCAATAGGTTGGAATGCATCCCCGAAAGAAGGTAGGGAAAAAAGATAGCTAGGAGGTAAAGCAGGTTGAAAGACAAGGATGAACCATTATTTGAACCATTATACATTTCAATTTTTTTTTTTTTAGTATGATGAATAGTCATTTGATTCAAATCCGATGGTTCAAAGTAAACAATATTTAAAACATTTTAAATTTTTAGAAGGGTAAATAACTGATCAAAATATTCTTTATGTAGTACTTTATCAAAATACTTTTATAACTCGATGTCTTAACAAGTTTACTTTCGTTCCTGCAGACTCTGGCTATGCGTTGATCAGGCGCAAAGCTAGAATTCTCCAAGTACTTAGTATACTTGTTTCAACACCCAGTGAAAATAATGAAAACACTTTTAAAAACAGATATGGAAAGTACAATCCAAACAAATCAACCAAACCGAAATAGTTGTCTAACCATGGATCGCAGATACACAATGATTACGCCTGGATCCCCCAGGAAACAATCCGTATCCGTAAGCTTTCTCAGCCCTGCGAGTTACGCCATGATGACGAGTAGAATGCAGGATACACAATGGTTACGCCTGAATCCCCTAGGAAACAATCCGTACCCCTAGGCAAGACTCAGCCAGGCACTTGCGCTACTCTTCGCGACCTATACAGATTGCAGGATACACAATGGTTACGCCTGGATCCCCGAGGAAACAATCCGTACCCCTAGGCAAGACTCAGCCAGGCAGTTGCGCTATGTAGTCGCGATCATAAGACCACGGGGATCGCCGTGGAATTCAATGGACACTCGAGTATCATATTCGGAAAACCCAAATCAAAGAGAGAGAATAATATCGATAGAATGAATCCACAGTGTGGCCACAAAGCGGATATCAAGCAGAAGGCACTTTCCATATCTTTACTTCGAAAATATGTATCATATAGTACCCTTCAAAATCACTTTCAAATATCATACTTATATAAAGTCCATTTTATATAAGATTTCATTTCAAATCAAATACTTTTCAAAATACTAGTATATCAAATCACACTTATATAGATTTCGATTATATAAGATTTCACTTTACAAAATTTGGGTACCCTTTCAAATCAACAGTTCCAATTCAACAGTTTACTTATACAAATCATATTTATATAAGTTCGATAGCTCCCAAATCAAGTATTTAATAAAACAAGGTTCTAAATTTCAAACCATTTCGATATCAAATACATTTTTAAAATCATATATGATGTCACCAAATCATTTCTTTCAAGCTATACATATTCAGTTTCAAAATTTCTTAAAACAATAGGTTTAGAAAATAATCCAAATTTCCAAATCAACAAAATTTATGTCAAATAAATCCATTTCCATTTCAAACATGTATTCACTTCAAAAGTCATAATACTTTCAAAGTTATGAATCTTTCGAAACTAAAATACTTGAAATCATTACACTTTGAAAATCATAACATTTAGACATCATGCATTTGAAATCATAAAACATGCCCTTAATTCTTTTCATTTCAATTTTTTTCAATTAAACCAAAATCTAAAATTTTCAATTTTAATTCAATTCAAACCATCAGTTTCAATTTAGTTTTCCAACAAAACCATTTCAAATATTATCAATTTCAAATACAGATTTGATTTACAAAATAAACTTTTAAATCTTAAATATGTTTCAAGGCTTAAATATACCATATTTCAAAACTAAATTTCATAATTTCATATATCCCAAATTTTACTTCATTATTACTTACACATGTTATTATTTCGCAACATTACATTCGATCGCTCGCTTGATCACACAAGTTCGCTTTCGAACTAGATTGTCCATTCGACTTCCCTAATGCGGACTTCGATATGGTTTCTTGACTAGAAGCCATCAGTCTCCTTGCATAGCCATATACTATGATAGAGAATTCTAGAATCAAGCCCAAAATCCATATCAAATGTTCGCCATCAAGAATCAAATGAAAAATCCTAACATGAAATGGTGTAATTCACCTCGAACTTGTGTACTCAAACTTGGATCAAATTAATTATGCGAATAAAACAACGTACGTACAACTTATGTATCTATTCCAACTTGTTAAATAAATAGTTTTATAAAGATGTTACTAAGTTAAAACATTTAAAACCAAAATTTTCTCAAACATTTGAAGACTAATTTTTATCCAAAACATTTGAAAACTAAATTTTATATTAGTGTAATTCAAAATAGTCTTATTTATTTACTTAACAAAACAGTTTCAACTTATAAAAAACCATATTGTTTCATACTTGAAACATACAAACTAAACTTATATTCTTTATCAAATACCTTATACCTTTCAAAAAAAAAAATTAGCTTTGAAAAAATTAACCTTGATTTGGAAGTGCTCGAATCTTAAAATAGTCGAAGAAGTCATATTTTCAATCCAAGAGTTGAAAATCAACACTAAATCAGTAAATCAATTTCAAAAGTTAGGTTTCAAAATCTGAAACTCGAGAACTGAACACCGGCTTACTTTAAATCTTTTCAAATATATATATATATATACGGATCTATCTTTCGAATATCAAACCATACTTCGAAATCTGAAATCAAAATTAGTTTCAAAAAATCACTCACAGAGCAAAGCTACTAGAGTGGCCTCTCTCTCACTCAGAAACTCGAAAATCAATGTCGATGATGCATGCATTCATCACCGAAATTATTTTCCAGCGACATAAGTGAGTTCTGGACTTCAATTAACTTTGAAAAACTTCTTTGAAATTCCTTCGAAATCATTGAAATTCATTCGAATACATTTGAAACATTTCTTATTTGAAATATATATATATATATATATCTTTAAATCATATTACTATATATATTTTCCAAAATCTTAAAACCGATTTCAAAATACCGGAATTCGATTCCTCGAAATTCAAATTCAAAACTCTTCAGTTATAAATCATTTTTGTATAAATCAAGTTCTTATAAAATTTTCAAAATTTCAAATTCTTTCGAAATTACAAATTTTCATTTTTGAAAGGTATATAATCTTTATCAAAAACATTTCACTTTTATATATAAAAATATGGCCATCCTTAATAATTTCGATGTATGCACCATTTCAAAATACAACCAAATACAAATTTCCAAAGGATGATTCAGGGAAGGATTTCAAACAAACAAAGATTCAAAATTAGAGGGACTCTAATCAAATAGAATTCTAGTTCGAAGATAAACTCAAACGAAGATGAGATAATTTAATTACCAAATAGAGGATAGATAAGCCTATATAAATCGTGGACGAACTTAACCGGTCACCCAAGACTTTAGGAAAAAATTCAATACGGAAATCTAAGGCAAATCGACCTTCGATCGCCAGAGAATAGAATCCGGGTAGAGCAGAAGATGGATAGCATCGACATCCGAGGATAAAAAAATCTTCAGTGAATCAATGCCAATTGTAAAGGAGCTTCACCCCTTTACAAATCATTCAAAGATTTACGGAATCATCGCTCTTTAGAGAGGTCATTCCAAAGTAGAGTTACAAATGCTCCAAAATTAAAAGGAAAAATGGGGAAAACAAGACTGGATTCCAGAACAAGTGGGAGTGTTCCAAAGTTCAAGGAATCCTAGTCGATAAGAATCTTAACCAAAAGATTTCTAACAAGGTGGATAACGAAGAGATGAAGTTTAGAAAATCTTGATTTCGAAATAAGAAAATTTTTATACCAAAATAATCTTTGAAAAATCTTTTAAAAATCTTTTTAAAAATCATTTTATACTTCGAAAATACGTTCTCTCACAAAGAAAGGATCCTGAGATTGATTTCACTCATTCTGGGGTATTTCTACCCTATCTCTAATGAGTTTTTGCTCCGCAGGTTAAGGTTTGCCTAAAAAGCTAAGCTCTGATACCAACTGTAACAACCCGATATTTTTCAGCCATTCGCATCCGCACATGTCGGACTTGAATTACTCAAAATACCGCGTTGTAAATAAATTTGGAGCAAATGAAATACAATCACAGAATCACAGACATAGAACAAACATAATACCTCGCAGCGGAATATAAAATACATAGTAGTTCATGAAGCTACTATGGCAGAGTCTCAAACCAAATACATAATACAGTCTGAAAACCACATAATAGAAATCCCAAATACATAGAAGTTCACTAATACATGAGATAAACTAGAATAGCTGAAACATAAAGTAGATATAAATGTAGATAAGCAGAAACTCCAGCAAAGACCAGCTCCAGAAAGAGAATCCAAAGCTGTGAATACTCAGGCTGACCCGAGCGTAAAGTAAAACACAAAACACTCGAGTCAGGACAATATATACTTATATAATGTAAACCAACTCAAGTGAACTGTAGTAGAAATGCACAATAACTTAAAGGATGCTTGGGATCACACATCCTTTAAGAATCAGTTAAACTATAAATTAATTACATCCCGTGGTTAAAATTTCAAAATGGTATTTTATACTTCAAAATCAAATGTAATTTCAAAATTCAATATCATTCAAAATATCATATCTTCCAAACCACATTCATTTTTATTTAATTTAAATACCATTACAAAACACATTTCAAAATAGTTTATATTTCGAAACAAATTACTTCATTTTAAATCATAAAATGAAGTTATTATATTTAATAATTAAATTTACAAAATTTTAGTCTTTCAAAATCCATTTATCCACTTAATTTATTAAAACAGATGAAAATTCAACTTTCGCAGCATTTAGAAATTGCTACGGAAAGTTACATTCAAAACAGTTCAATTTAATAAAAGATAGCATTTAAAAAGGTTGTAATAGGGTTACATTAGTTTCAAATAAAACTTAGTTAAATTCAATAATTATAGCATTTACAAAAATGCTATAATAACCTTTAATTAAACTTAGCCATTTGGTTCATTATTATCAACTACAGAATTTACAAATGCTGTATTATCATTTACATTAGAATTAATAGCATTTCAGAAATGCAGTTAATTAACTTCAAGTATTCAATATAATTTCACAAACAATTGTATTTTTATTTAAATCATTTTTAGCTTATAAAATCATATAATTTCACTTTTAAAACAGTCATTCAAATACCCTTATATTCATGATTTTATAAAGTTAAATCTCCATTCAAAAATCAAAATTTAATAATAATTCACTTATTAAATTCCAATATAAAATTTCAAATTCATTAAATTTAATTTAATTTAACACTTAAGTTTAAAATTTTCAAATATAACTTAATTTCATTTTTATTTACTTAACTTAAAATTCACTTCTAAGACAAATTCACAAATTTCCAATTTTAGTTATATTTCCAAATTTCAACCTAAATATTCATTCATTTCACATTTTAACTTTATTCAAAAATCATTGATATATTATAAAATCATTTTAAATTCATTTAATTCAAAATATCATAAATTTATCATATTTTCATATTTAATTTAAATTCCATTTATCACCAAATTCTAGTTTCCAAAATAACTTACATTCCAGATTTTCTAACTTTACCATTTATTTATTTCACTTATAAATTTTCAAAAAATCAATAATGCTTTACAGAAATCATTTTTAGTCAAATTTAAATCAAAATGTTATAATATTTACATTTCTAAAATAATTAAAATTTTTAGAAAAACATATTTTAACAACGGGTCTGTATTTCATTTTCTAGCCTAGATGAAGTGATACGGGTAATATATCATTTCAACCTGTAATTTACAAAGAAAACCGGGTTTGATCATTTCAAACCCACAATCCCAAGTAAAAGAAAATAATTGAAAATCATTCAGGCCTATCATTTCAGCCCATAACGATTTTCTCCTACTCTAAATTCCGTTCGGGTATGTATCATTTCAACCCATAGTGATTCTAGTCTACAGGGAACTTGCAGTGTGATAAACTGATGAAAATAACAGAATAGCATGAAATAACAGTAACATATGGTATAACAAGTGTAAATATAGGTGTGAACTTCATATGAATGTAATATAGCAGTTATAACAGGATGATATGCATTTACAGATTCAGGTGATGTCAGTTTATCACTACATAAGTACATATTAGTCTGGTGAGATTTACTCACTGTTTTGAGCTGATGACACAACGACGAATTGCACAACGGGATCTACACAAGCACAAAAGCACGATACAGATACGAAATGGAGGAGCCAAGGATTAATTCCCTTGAATACAAATCAAACAAACAATATAATAATTATAAGGTTTCAGACCAAAAATACGATAAACGATGCTAGAAATTAAGGAACAACAATTAATCAAACACTTGCACTTGCTTCCACCATCACTATGCTCAGCCTATAGGGTGATAAGGTACTGCCATGGGGTGTATTTGGTCAGGTATGGGTCATATATGGTCGGCCTAGCAAGGGTAGTGAAGGTATGAAAGTTGCTATGTATGAAAATACAAGTACAAGGCAAACAAGTGGATTTTCGTGCAATTTCAAGCATCGGGCAAGGCTACAAATGGCATGGCCAGACCTGCTGGAGGCTAGGAGATGGTGTGGCAGTGGTTTTGGTTCAGATATGAGCTGGAGAAGGTGGTGCAAAGGCCGGCTAAGGGTGTGGTGAAGTGGTGGAAGTTACAAGGTGTGAATACAAAGGGTTTAAGGCAAATAAGTGGCTTTTGTGCAACCATGGCTCAACCAAAGGACCATTGGGCTCGGCCCCTACAAGGTGAAGGTCGGGTGGGGTCTGGAGTGTTGGCCAAAGGTGGTGGAGGGACTGGTGGTGACGGCCAAGTAGGTGTTTAGGTGAAAAATGAAGGGTATGTGCATAAATGGTTCGGCTAGGCTGAACAAGTGGAGTGTTTGCATAAACTTTGGTGGATCTAGTCATAGATGACCATGGCATGGCTTGGTCAGTGGGCTAGAGGATATGGTGACCTGATGTGGTGATGGTGGAGGCGGCTATGGTGGTGGAGGAGCAAGGCCGAACCTAGGATGAAGAAGAACAAGTGCAAAAACCATGAATTCAAGCATAAAGAAATGGAAAAAGGGAATAAAGTTTACCAAACTTTCTTCAAAAGCTATGGCCGAAATTTTTTGAGGAAATGAGAGAAAAAATGAAGTAAGTGAATGAGAAATGAGGGTGGCAGCTGAAAGAATGAAGAGATATGGCCATTTGAGTGAAAAGAAACGTTAAAATGTGAAAAGGTGGGAAAATCAAAAGGCATAGGAAACAAAAGGTCACAAACCCTTTCAATTTACCTTTTATTATTTATATAAATTTATGTAGCTGAAATAATAATACTATCAGATAATATTTCGAAATTTTCAACCAATATACAAATATATATAATATTTATCAATTATGTAAAATAAAATTAAGGAAAATAGTTAAAACAGTGAACTAGACTAGCAAAATTTGAAGTTAAATGAAATAATTTTTAGAAAATTCATATAAGCTTGTAAAGTATTTTTAAAAATAAATAATAACATAAAATACAAATATATTCACAAAATAAATATTTAAAATTTAATTTAAATATAAAATTATAATACAGAAAATAGCAGAAAATGAGAAAACAGCCCTTAAAAATAGAAAATCAACACAGTAATTTTAAAAAAAATTCTATTATTATTTTAAAAATATTTAGAGATGAATTTTCACAAATAAAACAAATTTAGAATAAAATAAAGAAATTTAAAAATGAAGAAGATGGTAGAAAATTAGAAAACAGCCTTTAAAAATAGGAAATAAATACGGTAAATTTTGGAAAAATTATATTATCATTTTAAAAATGTTTAGAAATGATATCACACAAATAAATAAAAAAAATTTAAAAAATTTCAAAATGAAATAAAGTCAAATTTAAATATATAGTTAAAATCTAGGGTTGTTACAGAAAAGGCAAAAATAAACCAGGAAAAATAAAAAATGAAGATGAGTCTCCCACCACACTTGATTTTGACTATGTCCCCACAGTCAACCCAAGTGAAAGGAACGTTTATTATTAATTACATGAAAATGAAATATACACGGTATCAGAAAGTATAGCGTTAAAAAGTAAATGAAACGGTCTTCCAAAGACTGATTCATTTGTCTCGTCAAGTATGCAAGACATAGCTTAAACTCGAAAAAAAAAACCGTAAAAGATTTCAAAGTTGAATGTTGATTTGGAAAAACGAATGTTGTTTTATTGAAAATTGAATAGGCCGTTTTGTTTTCGATGATTTTTAGGTTGATAAAACAATTGATTGAAATTCAAGTTTATTTTCACCAAGTTGAAGTTCAAACTTATCATTGAAAACTTCTTCAAAAGTATCGATTTCAAAATCAAAGTAGTGATTTGAATCTTCTCCGTCGGAATTTAACAACTCATTCTCGAAAATTCCAAAGAAATCGTGTTCTTTAAATTCGTCTTCCTTTATTAGCTTATCAACACATTCATTGCCTATCTCAAGTTCAAAATCCAAAGTTGTTGTATTTAAAATTTTGAAATCGAGAAAAGGAAGGTCGAATTTTAAATTTGGTTCCACACCCTCAAAAGAATTGAAATCCAACTCAATTACCAAATTTTCAACAACTTCAATAAGATTCTTGTTTTCTATTTCAAAAGTTGTTATTTGAAAATATTCAAATTGGGTAAAAGATGGATTATCACTCGACTCAACACATGTTGGGATTTGGTTTTGTTTTTCACCGTGTTTCATATATATTTCAAACAACAAATTCTGTTGTCATTGTAGATTTCGTTCATTTGTTTAACAAAATCCAACTTATAATTATTGACTTGAGAATTTTCGATTTGGATTTGTTGAGAACAAAAATTTTCACTCATATCATAGTCGATATTATTACCACTGCTAAAATTATTTGAAAAGTGTATCACATTTTTGTTTTGATTTTGAAATTTATTATGGACTTCAAAACTGAATTGGCATGGGCTATACTCAATGTCATTTGAATTTTGAAGTGAATTCAAATTTTGATTGTTTTGAAAATTTTGACTTGAGTTATCACACAAATATGAATTACACAAATCATTTATTATTTGGTTTTGTTGTGTAGAGATTTCAAGTAAAGACGAAATGTTATTTTCAAGATTCGAGGGTTGTTCGTCATTTTGAAAATATTGTGGTTCAAAACTCGAATCGTTTAAACAACAATTTCTATTGAAATATCAATAAGAATTTGAAGTGAAATTATACGGATTATATTGATTTTCTCAACTACTATAAAATTCATGTTTATATGGAAATTCAGACATTTTCAAGATTTTAACTTTGGCTTTTTTATAAAGGAAAAATATTTACAAGTAGAATTTATTTTTCAAAAAGGAAATTGATTTTTTTTAGTTTTTCCTTGTTTTTGAAAAGGTTTTATAATATATTTTTTGGATTTAGTTTTTCTAAAAAAATTTGGATTTTTTTGTAATTTTTATTTGAAAATTTTCAAAGGAAAAGGAAAAAAACTAAGTTAAGAAATATTTGCAATTTTTTTAGTTTTGGATTTTGAATTTTTTTTTAGATATGTATGAACTAATGCAACTAAATGAATGAAGTGGTTAATTACAAATGATTTATTTTAAGTTAACCCAAAATTGTATAATCACACATTGTCTTAGATAAACAAGGTAGTTCTCAGCCACGTAACGGACAGGATTTATCGGTGCATGCAACGACCCGTAATTTCGCTATTTCGGAAATGAGAGATTTCGTTCGTTTTAAATTTAAAAGGAGTTTAAATCTTAAAATAAATAAGTTATATATAATAAATAATTATCTATTCTTATACTTAATAAATTAGAAAGTATAAATTTGGATTTTAGAACAAATCGACAAAAGTTAAGTTTTGTTAATAATAAGTTAAGGCTTAAATAAATGGATTTAAATATTTATTTAAAAATGTAAATATTATTTAAAACATCTAATAAAGAAAATAAATTTAAATTTATATATTTAAAAGTTTTTTAATAATCGTTTTACAAAAATAATCAAAATTTGTCGCATTTTGTCAGTTTTACATACACTGTAAAAATATAGATTTTGATATTATTTAAATATGGTTTTTAAATATAAAGAGACTTGTTTTAATTTATTTAAAGAAGCAAAAAGTTTATTTTAAAGTTTGATTTACTTCAATATATAGCTTAATAAAAACGTCAAATTTTGACTGTAAGGCAAACATCATTTCATAAGTACAAATTCAAATCACGCAATTTCTTCTCCATTAAGAAAAGATCCAATCAAGGGTAAAAAAGTAAATGAAAAGTCAAAAAAGTAGAGAAGGGTATTTTAGTCATTTGACATCCAAAACTCAAATATAAATATGCATCCATACCTTTCATTTTTCACACTTCATTCACTACCTTCTTCTTTACTTTCTCCTTCTTCTTCACCTCCATTTCCATGGCTTCCCACCTCTTCATTTCTCTTCTACCTTCAAGCTACCACCTTCATACTCCAAACCATCACCTTACACCACCAAAACCAAGCCAAACTACCACCTACCCACCTCCTCTTCACCCTAAAACCCACGGCCAAGCTCCTACACCCACCTACCCCCTCCAAAAGCTTTCTGCCAAAGTAAAAAAAAATAAAAAAAAGAGAAGAAAAAAAAAAGAAAAGGAAAACAAAAACGTTCGGAAAGGAAACAGAGACGTTGGAAATAGCACATTAGCGAGAGACGAAATTCTTACGTTAAAGTTTGACGGAGTGGATATGAAGGTGAGAAATTGTCACTGCTTTTTGAATTATATTGATTATCATGCTTATTTGTTGTTTTAGATAATCACTATTTGATGATATGAATGTTTGGTTGATTGTTTGAATATGTTGGATAATCCGTAGTAATGTTATGACATTTACCGTATTGAATATGTTAGTGTTATATGATTGTTGTATGGTTGTGATGATAATTTGGACATCAAATTTCTATTAGTTAAGTAATCCCTTTGTTTAATAAGACCATATTTTAGTAATATGAGATATTGTGGAAAAATAAGTCTCTTTTCATTTAAAAGTGAAGTTAAAGTTAAAATGAAAGAGAATTTGAAATTTGAAGCGAAACGGATTTGAAAAGGGTAGCTAAATGGAAATTGAAATTAAGATGAATAGTGAAATTAAATTTGAAATCGATTTTGAAAAATTGACATTTAGTTTGACATTAAATTGAAGTTTAAATTGAAATAAGAATTGAAATCTAAGTTTTAAATGAGTTTAATTTGAGATTAGAATTGAAATTGAGTTAAAATTGGAATTTAAAATTTAATATTAAAATAATGGGAATATAATAATATTATAATATGGTAATAGTGAAATATATATTAAATAATTTAAAAAGTAAAAATATTGATTTAAAATGATTTGTAACGATTTTATAAGTGTTGAAATCCAATTTGAATAGATTATTTCAAATAAGTTAAAACTAGACGCGTCGCGCAACGGTAGTTCGCGATTTCCGCTGAGAAGTTCAAATGAGTGTATAGAGTGGAATATGGCTTAGAATCCTTCGAGATAAGAAAATTCCGGACTACTATACCCACATCTTCTAAACGAAGAAAGATAATCAAAGTTTCGATGAGTAGATTTTGAAATAAGTCCACATCGATTTTTCAGAAAAATCGTGTTAGTGCAGTTAAGTGACCGTAACAGAAATTTTGTTTAAATAGATGTTTTTAATTATGGAAAAATGTGAAATAAATTTTATAAATCTATTTAAATGATTTAAAAGAGATTTGGATTGGAAAATATGAATTATCGAATGTTTAGAATTTTTTTTAATCAAATAAGCTTAAAGGCACTTTCCGTAGCACTTTTATACTGTGAATTGTATATCTTTTGGAATATGAGTTTAAATATAATGACATTTCCTAGAATCAATTGTGAATATTTTTAAAATGGATAATTAAGCGTTTTGAAAGATAATTTTAAATATTTATAAGCAATTCCAAAATAAGTTGAAAAATCTGAGTATGCGGAAACGACTAGTACATTTGTCCCGCCTGTGAGATCTGGGAAGATAAAACAAGGTGTTTAACTAAGGTTAGGGATGGAGCAACCAGTGCCCTGAACTTACATGGCCTATGTTTTTTTTTCTTAGGCAAGGGGTGGAACAGATCGAAAGGAAAGCCCGTATGCTCTTAAATAAAAAAGATTCTGTTAAGTTTTCCAAAATAAAAAAGGATTGGTATTATCCAAAAGTTAAGCAATCTCCAAAAATGAATGCTTTTTATGATCCTATTTACTTCAAAAATTTTGTTAAGGTTGATTTAGGGTTTATCGTAAACGATGTCTTAAATAACATTGTTTTTGACCCGCCTAAAAGTTAAGAAATTTAGATCGAGAGTTGAGTAAGGAAATTAAGATATTTTTTAAAGAAAAAATGAATTTCTTAGAAATTATCCTAAGTCAAAAGAAAGAGATTTCGAAATCATCCAAAAAGAATTAAAGTGAAAAGAGACTTAATAAATCCTGTATACTCATATTCACTTTCTATCGATATTGGATTTCGAAGGAACCGGGGTCGGATTTGAGTAAATCCCATTCGAAAACCACTTCGAACCAATCTATACGTTCGAACGTTAAGACATGTTAAAGAAGATGATTATTGAAGACCGTGGATCTTCCTAGCGTGAATACTGCTTGTTGAACATGCTCTGGTTGGCCCCCATTATAGAGTTATTTATAGCAGCGGTCTCTTCGTGATGGAGATTTTGCAGATTGCAAGGGCTTCTCGCCTAGTAATGGCCGAGGAAAGCGCCTTCGGTTTGTCCTGTTCCTGGACAACTTGTATGGACGTTTGTCTGACATTGCATTTCTAATGGTTACGTACATTGGTTTTTACAAACGTACATTAGTGGTGGCGGAGAAGGCAACTTCTCTTAGCTTAACGCCCTCCTTGAGACATACGAACTCAAGGGTTGTATTTTTGTGAAAGGCAATTAGTAGTTAAACGGAAATGGCAATGTGGCATTCAAAGATGTGATATGTGCTGTGAGAAAAGGTAATCGTTTGCCTCAAGCCTCATCAAACCGAAAATGACCGAAACAGGATTAGATGCAGTAAGGCTAAGTGGGTCATTCCCAATTAGGATATGGTCATCCTCTTCTAAATATATTTCTTCCCGCTATAATGTCGGGGTGTAAATTAATGTTGTGTATGCTAGAGCGCCCTCGATAAAGGTCGGTAACGACCGGAGGATGTCATATTCGGTACCATCTAGTTATAGAGGTGGGCCGGTCTTGTGTTGGTAGAGGATCCTTTGTGATGGTCCTCGGGACATCCATCTAGAGGTGTACCCCTTCGGAAGGTAGATCCTGCGTCTGGTAATTTGTATGGAAATCCATTCTCCAATAAAAACCTACGGACTTGATTATAAACCTATTATGCTGAAATTTAATCAATGTAACAATTTCGGCTAAGATTAATAAGTTTATTTGTAAATGTTTTCAAAGAATGTCATTAGAAATAATACCAAACGTTTTGATATAAAAGTGTTTTAGTTATCATAAGGTAAAAACCCGTCCATGTTTATATGCGGGCGTGGTCTTATGAGATACTCTTTGTTTTCAAAGGATTTTATTCAAAGGCTGATATATGACACTGTCATTAATTATTGAGTTTTTCTCACGCTGGTTTATCAAGCCTGATTCGGGTATTTTCAATACTCGGGTCAGATCCGAGTAGTTTCAGGATAGTCGAAGATGGTTGGAGTTTCCAAAGGAGAGATGGAGATATTCATCGACATATGAACATATTCTAATATTCGCTGTACTTAGTGTATTTTGCTTGATGTTTGTCAGTATTTGTAAGGGCAGGTTTTATAACTGTCCAAGCAGAATTTAGGTTAGACTCTGATATATGTATTTAAAAGTTTTCCGCTGTAAAAATATTTGTTCAATATTATATGTTATCCCATTCGAGTGTGATTCTGTTCTGTCTATTTTTCTTTGTTACCCTTAAAGATCTGCCTTTTCGTGCAATTTGAGTTGGACATGTGCGGTTTATTGTCAATTCAAAGAGTACGGAAAAACGAGACTTTACATTTGGTATCAGAGCTTAGTTTAGGTGCCTAAGTAAAATTCATCTAGGGTTAGTATATCAACCTAGGAATTTTAAAAATGAAACTACCTTAATTTGATAAATAAAATGGATAGGATAAGGCACCGTACTTCCGACCGGGGTTATGGGTGATATTACTATTTTTTGGTGTGCATAACTTTCGTTAATTGTTGTTTTTTCATTATATTTTTTTTCATCCTTGTAATTTCGAGGGCAAAATTCTTTTAAGTAGAGGAGAATGTAACGACCCAGAATTTGACCGCTTTAAAATATATTATTTAGAGTGATTTTAAATATAAAATATAAAAGGTTAATGTGGGGAATCTTCATATGTATGTTTGCATCATTTGTTTTAGTGTTGTTATGATATCGACCTTCTTCTTTTCTATCATCAGTAGAAATAAGTCAAATTATCTAAGGATATGAGTATGAGATAGATTCTTTTGTCTAACTTTCATTTCAAGGACGAAATGCTTTTAAGTAGGGGAGAATGTAACGACCCGTAATTTCGCTACTTCAGAAATGAGAGATTTAGTTCGTTTTAAATTTAAAAGGATTTTAAATCTTAAAATAAATATGTTATATATAATAAATAATTATCTATTCTTATAGTTAATAAATTAGAAAGTATAAATTTGGATTTTAGAACAAATCGACAAAAGTTAAGTTTTGTTAATAATAAGTTAAGGCTTAAATAAATGGATTTAAATATTTATTTAAAAAGGTAAATCTTATTTAAAACATCTAATAAAGATAATAAAAGTAAATTTATATATTTAAAAGTATGTTAATAATCGTTTTACAAAAATAACCAAAATTTGTCGCATTTTGTCAGTTTTACATACACTGTAAAAATACATATTTTGATATTATTTAAATATGATTTTTAAATATAAAGAGACTTGTTTTAATTTATTTAAAGAAGTAAAAAGTTCATTTTAAAGTTTGATTTACTTCAATATATAGCTTAATAAAATGTCAAATTTTGATTGTGAAATTTGTCGTCAAAAAACATCGTTTTTAACAAAAACAAGTTGTCGACAAGTTGTTGCAACTTGATATATTTTCTAACTTACAAATACAAGTTTACAAACTATTTAAACACTTTACATTTAGCACTAAAAGACAAAAGGAGTTTACTTTTGAAAATATTTACATAAATGATAAAAATAATGTTAATACATGATTTGACAAAAGAGTGTAAAAGTAAACAAATAAAACAACATCATTACATAACTTTCTTTTCTCTTACACATGATATAACTTATACACCTAGAATTCAAGCAAATGGAAAGTGAAAAGATAAGTGACTAAAGGAATTAACGACACATATGCTCACCATTAATGTATACTTACAAATCCATTTAATGCAAATCAAATCAAGCAAAAGTCTTCTTTTTAAATTTTAAGAAAATAAGGCAAACATCATTTCATATGTACAAATTCAAATCAAGCCATTTCTTCTCCATTAAGAAAAGGTCCAATCAAGGGTAAAAAAGTAAATGAAAAGTCAAAAAAGTAGAGAAGGGTATTTTAGTCATTTGCCATCCAAAGCTCAAATATAAATATGCATCCATACCTTTCATTTTTCATACTTCATTCACTATCTTCTTCTTTACTTTCTCCTTCTTCTTCACCTCCATTTCCATGACTTCCCATCTCTTCATTTCTCTTCTACCTTCAAGCTACCACCTCCATACTCCAAACCATCACCTTACACCGTCAAAACCAAGCCAAACTACCATCTACCCACCTCCTCCTCACCCTAAAACTCACGGCCAAGCTCCTGCACCCACCTACCCCTTCTAAAAGCTTTCGGCCAAAATAAAAAAAGAGAGAACAAAAGAAAAGAAAAAGGAAAACAAAAGCGTTCGGAAAGGAAATGGCAAAAAGGCGAGACGTTGGAAATAGCACATTAGCGAGAGACGGAATTCTTACGTAAAGTTTGACGGAGTGGATATGAAGGTCAGAAATTCATACCGCTTTTTGAATTATATCGATTATCATGCTTAATTGTTATGTTAGATAATCACTATTTGATGATATGAATGTTTGGTTGATGTTTGAATATGTTAGATAATCCATAGTAATGTTATGACATTTACTGTATTGAATATATTAGTGTTATATGATTGTTGTATGGTTATGATGATAATTTGGACATCAAATTTCTATTAGTTAAGTAATCTCTTTGTTTAATAAGACCATATTTTAGTAATATGAGATATTGTGGAAAAATAAGTCTCTTTTCATTTAGAAGTGAAATTAAAGTTCAAATGAAAGAGAATTTGAAACTTGAAGTGAAACGGATTTGAAAAGGATAGCTAAATGGAAATTGAAATTGAGATGAATAGTGAAATTAAAATTGAAATCGATTTTGAAAAAGTGAAGTTTAGTTTGAGATTAAATTGAAGTTTAAATTGAAATAAGATTTGAAATCTAAGTTTTAAATGAGTTTAATTTGAGATTAGAATTGAAATTGAGTTAAAATTGTAATTTAAAATTTAATATTAAAATAATGAAAATATAATAATATTATAATATGGTAATAGTGAAAATATATATTATATACTTTTAAAAGTGAAAATATTGATTTAAAATGATTTGTAACGATTTTATAAGTGTTGAAATCCAATTGAATAGATTATTTCAAATATTGAAAAATAAGTTAAAACTAGACGCGTCGTGCAACGGTAGTTCGCGATTTCACGCCGAAAAGTTCAAATGAGTGTATAGAGTGGAATATGGCTCGGAATTCTTAAAGTAACAAAATTTTGGACTACTATACCCATATCTTCTAAACGAAGAAAGATAATCAAAGTTTTGATAAGTAGATTTTGAAATAAGTTCAAATCAATTTTCCAGAAAAATCACGCTAGTGCAGTTAATTGACCGTAACAGAAATTTTGTTTAAATGTATGTTTTTAATAATGGAAAAATATGAAATAAATTTGATAAATCTATTTAAATGATTTAAAAGATATTGGGATTGGAAAATATAAATTATCGAATGTTTAAAAGTTGTTTTAATCACTTAAGCTTATACGGCACTTTCCGCGGCACTTTTATGCTGTGAATTGTATAACTTTTGGGATATGAGTTTAAATATAATGACGTTTCCCAAAATCAATTGTGAATATTTAAAAAAAGGATAATTAAGTATTTTGAAAGATAATTTGGAGTATTTATAAGCAATTCCAAAATAAGTTGAAAAATCATAGTATGCGGAAATGACTAGTACATTTGTCCCGCCTATGAGATCTGGAAGGATAAAAGAAGGCGTTTAACTAAGGTTAGGAATGGAGCAACCAATGCCCTGAACTTACCTGGCCTATGTTTTCTTTTCTTAGGCGAGGGGTGGAACAGATCGAAAGGAAAGCCCGGATGCTCTTAAATAAAAAAAGATTCTGTTAAGTTTTCCAAAATAAAAGAGGAATGGTATTATCCAAAAGTTAAGCAATCTCCAAAAATGAATGATTTCTATGATCTATTTACTTCAAAATGTTTGTTAAGATTGATTTAGGGTTTATCATAAACGATGTCTTAAATAACATTGTTTTTGTCCCGCCTAAAAGTTAAGAAATTTAGATCGAGAGTTAATTGAGGAAATTTGAGATATTTTCCAAAGCAAAAGAATGAATTTCTTAGAAATTATCCTAAGTCAAAAGAAAGAGGTTTCGTAATCATCCGAAAAGAATTAAAGTGAAAAGAGACTTAATAAATCCTGTATACTCATGTTCACTTTCTATCGATACTGGATTTCGAAGGAACCAGGGTCGGATTTGGGTAAATCCCATTCGAAAACCACTTCGAACCAATCTATACGTTCGAACGTGAAGACATGTTGAAGATGATGATTATTGAAGACCGTGGATCTTCCTAGTGTGAAGACTACTTGTTGAACAAGCTCTGGTTGGCCTCCATTATAGAGTTATTTATAGCAGTAGTCTCTTCATGATGGAGATTTTGCGGATTGGAAGGGCTTCTCGCCTAGTAATGACCGAGGAAAGCGCCTTCGTTTTGTCCTGTTCCTGGACAATTTGTATGAACGTTTGTCTGACATTGCATTTCTAACGATTACTTACATTGGTTTTTACAAACGTACATCAATGATGGCGGAGAAGGCAACTTCTCTTAGCTTAACAACCTCCTTGAGACATACGAGCTCAAGGATTGTATTTTTGTGGAAGGCAATTAGTAGTTAAACGGAAATGGCATTGTGGCATTCAAAGATGTGATATGTGTTGTGAGAAAAGGTAATCGTTTGCCTCAAGCCTCATCGAACAGGAAATGACCGAAACAGGATTAGATGCAGCAAGTCTAAGTGGGTCATTCCCAATTAGGATATGGTCATCCTCTTCTAGATATATTTCTTCCTGCCACGACGTCAGGGTGTAAATTAATATGGTGTATGCTAGAGGGCCCTTGATAAAGGTCGGTAACGACCGTAGGATGTCATATTCGGTACCATCTAGTTATAGAGGTGGGCCGGTCTTGTGTTGGTAGAGGATCCTTTGTGATGGTCCTTGGGACATCCATATTGAGGTGCACCCCTTCGAAAGGTAGATCCTACGCCTGGTCATTTGTATGGAAATTCATTCTCCAATAAGAACCTACGGACTTGATTGTAAACCTATTATGACGGAATTTAATCAATGTAACAATTTCGGCTAAGATTAATAAGTTTATTTGCAAATGGTTTCAAAGAATGTCAATAGAAATAATATCAAACGTTTTGACATAAAAGTGTTTTATTTATCATAAGGTTAAAACCCGTCTGTGTTTATGTGTGGGCGTGGTTTTATGAGATACTCTTTGCTTTCAAAGGATTTTATTCAAAGGCTGATATATGAAACTGTCATTAATTATTGAGTTTTTCTCATGACGGTTTATCAAGCCTGATCCGGGTATTTTCAATACTCGGGTCATATCCGAGTAGTTTCAGGATAGTCTAAAACGGTTGGAGTTTCCAGAGGAGAAATGGTGATATTCATCGACGTATGAACATATTCTATTATCCGTTGTACTTAGTGTATTTTGTTTGATGTTTGTCAGCATTTGTAAGGGCATGTTTTATAACCGTCCAAGCTGAATTTAGGTTAGACTCTGATATATGTATTTAAAAGTTTTCCGCTGTAAAAATATTTGTTCAATATTATATGTTATCCCATTCGAGTGAGATTCTGTTCTGTCTATTTTTATTTATTACCCTTAAAGATCCGTCTTTTCATGTAATTTGAGTTGGACATGTGCGGTTTATTGTCAGTTCAAAGAGTACGGAAAAACGGGACTTTATATTTGGTATTAGAGCTTAGGTTAGGTGCCTAAGTAAAATTCATTTAGGATTAGTATATCAACCTAGGAATTTCAAAAATGAAACTACCTTAATTTGATAAATAAAATGGATAGGATAAGGCACCGTACCTCCGACCGGGGTTATGGTATTCATGTAACGATTCACCTTTTCGACCCCCAAAAGACGTCACTCATTTATTCACGGTATTCATGTGTCGAGCATTCAAGTGTCGTACAGACAAATATTTAGGGTAAATAAAAAGTAAATGAAAAGGAACAAGGAAGGAGGAATACAGTATCAAAATATCATAACGGAACGATAATAGTATAAAAAGACAGTACAAGGTGTCACTCTAAGATGTACAATATTTTAGAGTTAAAATCCTAAGTACTATCATCAACCTGGACAGATGTAATAGCATGTCTTCATAAGTACTGATATATATATATATATAATAGTAGTGCAAATGAAATAAAATATAACTATAGGTGAATGGAGGCATCCAGCTTTTCTCTTGAAGACCCAAAGAATATCAACAAAAGCCTACCTTTCTCAACTACCTGAAAGAGCACTCGAGGAACTAAGGGAAAGATAAAACCTCGAGTCAGACATAAGTCTGGTGTGAAAATCTCAAGAAATATGTAGTTATCATATAATATTTTTTTTGAGGCCATTCAAATCACCACAACGGTTTTCCGTCAAAAAAACCAAACCATCTATTAATTAAATAAGGTGATATAATAGATAGTGTCTACGATGTAGAATATAAATTATAAAATAGTTGTGCTTCTTGCATCTCATAACACAATAATATTAGAAGTACAACTAAAACCACTAAAGTACATTCATATATGGATTTTCATGGAGGTCTTCTTAGTACATCGAGGCCGGCCTCTAAGACAAGGATAAAAAATTATCTTTCGAGCGTTGTATATCTAGAGGTAAAATATACCATATAGTAAGCAGAACTGGCCCACTCTCGAACACGTGATGTCGAATATCATCAACTCTCGATAGCAACATCGATATGCATCTCTAGATATGGAGTTGATATACCCTTTCAGGTAAGATAAATCCATTGGTCATGCATCCTACTCTATCTTCTATCATTTTCGATGGTGAAGCCAAGTTCAACATCTCAACACACGAATCTTCATTACTCGAACAATCTCAAACCTATCCACGGATTCCAACAACTCGAACAGTTCATGAATCTCTCCATAGGTTCTAGCATAAGTCGTCCGACGAATGCTAACTTTGTCCTATCTCTTGGAATCAACCTCAAGATAAACAATACTCTTGCTAGCATCGTTTGAAATGTTAATGCTAACCTTTCCCTAAGACTTAACCTTGGGAGAGATAGTTCAACTCTATAACATTTCACTCCATAACCGCTTCCAAAACATAAAACCCGTACATCAGTTTTGAAGTGGTTTTTGATAAGAAATACGCTTATCCGATCCTGGACTCTTCAAAACTAAATCGATGAACTTCTGATAAACTCAATTCTGCTTCTAAAAAGAAGTAAGTGAATGATATAAAGGAGTCCTCCCCAGGGAATCTCGTATATTTATGTTCTTAAAGAAAGAGAATATTCATGCAAATGAGTCCACCTTGGGGGATCTCAAACCATATCAATATATGATGCTGACATATACTTCCTAACTTAATTTAGTCAAATTCAGATAGCAATGACAATGATCGGACATGGAAACCAAGTCTCGTATACTCATCATAGCTTCGACCTTCCGAGATGACCCACTTTCTTTTCCTAAATTTTTTTTATATGTAAAGTGGTCATCTAAAATAAGAAAATTATAATCTCTCTTAATTTTTCTCCTCTCCAGGATCTTTCTGCCAATAAATATTGGTTTGTTTAAATCATCTTAAACTTACATATATGAAGATATGTAAATTATTTTCTATTTAAATCAGAGTACAGAAATTTAGAAGTAGACATCTACTTTTAAAACTATTAGGTAATTTATACATAGCAAATTTATTCCTAAGAATCCAGTTTTCCTTAGCACAACTTATTGTTGCATCACTTCTGATATTATACCTTCTAGACTTAGCATTTGTATGTATTTCCCATAATTTTATTTCTGCATGAACTGTGCTTTTAGATTCGTACATGTGTGTGCAAGGTCCTGTGGCATGTTTATTCACTGGGAAAATTTTTGAGTGCTTAAATTCTTTTCAAATAATTGTTAACTCGAAATGATGAGACATACCCTATATATTTGAGTTATTAAGCTTTACTGCAAACTGAGTTTAAAACAATTAAAGATGGTGGAACCCAGGCTTGGAAAAAATGGTCAGGATAGCCTTGTTTATTTATACACAAATTTACAAGTATTTCTGGGTTCTTCCTATGGTAATTCAAACTTGTATATGCCATATTTTTACATCATCTTTAAAACTGGGTTTTTCATATCTAATATTGAGTTAGTCTTTCAATTCTTACATGCTTGCATCTAAGATTTTCTACTATTATAATTATATTATTCTGAAGCTAAGAAAGAAAACTACATTACTCAGTTGAAACGTTTTCAAAAGCAACTCACAAGTTTCAACTGAATTATACCTTTAAGTTTAGTACTTACAAAACAGAAAATGACATTGCATTTGTTTCTTTCTAAACAACTTGAACAACATAGCATAACATAATTTGACTTAAACTTCTATTCTTAATTTCAGAAAAATCTGTAACTATTGCATCCAAAATCTCTAAGCAGTTAAACATCCAAGCTTGATCAAGAAAAGCTCTACTTGCCTGCAAGACCACTATGAACTGCCCCATGTAAACATGAGACACCCCAATGGTGCATAGAACACACTAGGGTCAGACTTAGTCTGGTATGAGTAATCTAACTGAAAACATAAATTTGTATAACTTTTCTCATATTCAAATAACTTTAAAATAGATAAAAGAATGCAATATTGCTCTTGTGCACATTTTGTGCAACCTGTGCATGTTCATTAGTGCACAACAGAATGATACATAATGATTTATTGCAGAGAAAACAAACCTAGAACTCATCCATAGAATACCTTAAAACAGTCAACACAATCATCAATTAAGTCATCATTCCTCATCTACAGATTTTCTGGCCATCAGGGATTTTACCCAAGCCTTCACATGAACCTATTTCTAATGTTCAATATCAAGTATTTTTTTTTTCTTTATGGTCTTTAGCTACTTTCCCTTTGCTAAACCACACACTGTCTGGGACATATTCACTGTTAACCCAGCACACTCAGGCCCCTGGGTATAAATATACCATGTGTGAGCTTGCAATGTTCACCTTTCCAAGCTATATTTTGTAGCCCTAAGATCCCAAGTCCTTGGTTAAATTACTAAGTGTCACTTCCCTTTTTAATGCTGTGTTAATTCCTCTCTGCATCTCATGTTCAAGCAGTGAAGAAAACATCCAGTCACATGTGTACATCTAGAAATTAACAAGTCATGCTTTCATAAGCAAGCACTTCATCATAGCAACAGAGGTGATTTCTTAAACATGTTATTTTTCCTATGAATTTCAATAGATCCAAATACAAACATATGGTCATAGATAATTTTCCTATTGGTTTCTTTCTACCTCTGATTCAATCAGATCCATGTAGATCTTCAAATCTAACTAAATCACAAGTATAAGATTTATTGGATAGTTCATAGAATGTAGAGGCTCAGCACATGTATACGTTGCACCTTTATATTTTTATTTTCTGTTGATATGAGACATAAGCAACAATACAATGTTGCAGCCCCATATCCTCCTTCATTTTTAGACCATATATCCATATTAAGCATCCTGGGTTTTAAACTAATAAATGTATAAAGAAAAACCCATATTAACCACTTCATCTCAAAGTTAAATCATAACACAGAGAAACATATTTAAACATTAAATCCATGGCTCTTTCATTCTGGGTAAATCAATATAAAGGGGTTTTCATTTAAACAGATTATAAAACAAGTCAAAGTTACCAACTCATAAAAACAAACATAGCTTGAAAACAAATGAAAATATGAATTTAGTCAGCCTGCCTCAATATTCAGGACTTATTGCCAATGTTTCCAGTGAGGTTACTCACCTTAATTTCTTTTCCTAAGCCTTCCTTTTCCCTTTGATCCTCTACTTCCTCTTAACTCTAATGGTCAGTGCTCTTCATTGCCTCTGGTTTATATTTTTATTGCTACTCTTTTTTTTTCTGTTTTAAAAATTGTGACAGACCTCACTATCCTTAAGCCTTCTTATACTAGACCCTGGCTGCCACTAGGGTTTTAGAAAATTACCCAATGTCAGTTTTACCCCATTAATATGATCTGCCTTTAGTCTTAATTTAAATGAAAGAAGAAAAAGGGTATGTGGTCGTCATTATATTTTCAGAAAAATAAAAACTTACTCTTTTAATCCTACCCCGGGTCATGTTATATGCATGACTAAATTTTTCTAAGCAAAAGAATTACTGAAAATAGCTAAAGTGGTCTACTAAAGATTCATACTATTTCCATGCAAGCCTTGTCTTCTACCAGCAGTGCTTTCTTACGCTCCTGCATATCATATATAAACTTATTTATTTATTTATTTTTAAGTACTTACTATCTTCTGCATATGTTCTTTCTAGTCTATCTATTTTTATTTTCTTTATACTAAACTTGTTTTAAAGACATATTCATGTCTGCAATAATCATGTCTACATGCCTATGTATTTGTAATTTATTTATTCTAACTTACAAATTAATTTTCTGCCTATTTTATAATGCAGAAAATATGTGTATGTGTGTGTACTATCTGGTGCACCAGTACATACTTTTTGACCATTCATTGGCAATAAGTCTCTATTCCTATTTTTCCTCAATTATTAAACAATCATAAACTAAATTGAATCATAAAATTACCCATAAAATCAGGGTTATCACATATACCCCTCCTTTTACGAATTGTGTCCCACAATTCTTTCATACTTAACTCAAGTATTTTCAATCCAGAAAATCAATCATTTTCAAACTAACCTCTTAGTTAAACTCTATGCATATAAAAAAAAAGAATTCACAATGCATATTTAATCAAAGCATCCATCAATATTTATATAGTTTACCTTTCATTCAATCAAACAGTTGTGGATAATCATTTCTAATTTTATCTTCCACTTCCCATGTGCAATCACTTGGGTCTAGACTCCATTGCACTTTCACCAACCTAATTTCTTTATTTCTCAACCTCTTAATTTCTCTTGAAACTATGCCTACTGGCTCCTTTTCATAAATCATTCTGGGATCAATCTGTACATCTTTAGTGGATTTTAAGATTATCTCTGCATCATGAACCCGTCTTCTTAACTAAGACACATGAAAAACATCATGTATTGCTCTCATTTCTTCTGGCAATTCCAACCTATAGGCTACATTTCCAATTCTTTCTAAAATTTTATATGGTCCTATGTATCTGGGAATTAACTTTCCTTGTTTCCCAAATCTTAGAACCTTCTTCATAGGTGATATTTTAACAAATACAAAATCTCAAACATCATATTGTACTGCCTTTCTCTTCTGATATGCATATTTCTTTTGCCTATCTTGGGCAGAAGAAATTCTTTTTCTAATCAAATCTATCTTTTCAGAAGTTTCTTTTACATTTTCTGGTCCTAAGACCACCTTCTCCCCAGATTCAATCCAACTTGAGGGTGATAAACATGGCCTACCATAGAGTGCTTCAAAGGGTGCCATGCCTATGCTGCTGTGATAGCTATTTTTGTATGCAAATTCTGCTGGAGATATGTGATCTTCCCAGCTTCCTCCCCATTCCAATACGCATGCCCTCAACATGTCTTCAAGCAATTTATTCACAATTTCTATTTGACCATCAGATTGAGGGTGATATGCTGTGCTCAAGCATAAATCAGTCCCCATTGCTTTGTGAAAACTTTGCCAAAATTTTGAAGTGAAGATGGTATCTCTATCACTTACTATGGTCTTTGGTATTCCATGCAATCTAACTACTTCTTTAATAAATAATTGAGCTAATGTGCATGCATTCCTTTCTGATTTTACAGGTATGAAATGAGCTGATTTAGTTAGCCTATCAACTACAACCCAAATACTATCATTTCCTCTCCTAGTTTTAGGCAAACCATCAATGAAATCCATTGATATATCTTCCCATTTCCACTGTGGTATTTGTAAAGGTTGAAGCATCCCTGAAGGTCTTCGGTATTCAGCTTTTACCTGTTGACAAACCATGCACTTAGACACATAAGTTGCCACTGCACTCTTCATACCTTTCCACCAATAATCTCTCTTGAGGTTATGATACATTCTTATGCTTCCTGGATGTATGGTATATTTACTTTTATGATAAGCATCCAATATTTCTTGCTTCAATTCATCAATGGCAGGAACACATATTCTTTTTCTTTTCTCCAATTGGCCTTGTTTATTCAACTGAAAGCCTTCCACTGCCTCTCCATTTAATATCTGAGTTTTCTTCTCAAATAAAAATGGATCTTGGTCTTGTAACTTTTCAACTTTAGATTTTAATTCTGATCCCAAAGTAATAAAGCTTAACCTTTCCATCTCTACATTCTCACTGCATATGCTCATATTTTCTACACTTTCACTTTCTACTTCTGAGTCAATCAATAGTGATAGACTGTTAAACTCTTCTATCATTAACCTAGCTACATTAACATGTTGTCTACTTAAAGCATCTGCTACTTTATTAGCTTTGCCAGGTGCGTATAATATTTCAAAATCATATGAGGCTAGTAGTTCAACCCACCTTTGCTGCCTCATGTTTAATTCTTTTTGTGAAAACAAGTACTTAAGTGACTTATGGTCTGTGTAAACTTCAAATTTAGCCCCTAACAAATAATGACTCCATAATTTAAGAGCATACACTATAGCAGCCAATTCAAGGTCATGTGTAGCATACTTTACCTCACTGGGTTTTAACTGTCTAGAGGCATAAGCTATCACTTGATGTTGTTGCATCAATACTGCCCCAAGTCCTTGTCCACTTGCATCGGTATATATCACCAAATTTTCATTTCCCTCGGGTACTTTTAGTATTGGAGCTTGTATTAGTGCTTCCTTTAACCTCCCAAAGGCTTTCTCACACTCCTCAGTCCAAGCAAATACCTGATTCTTCCTAGTCAATCTAGTAAATGGGATTGAAATTTTTGCAAAATCTTTTATAAACCTTCTATAATAACCAGCCATTCCCATAAAAGATCTGACCTCTGTGACACTAGTAGGCGTTTTCCAAGCTTGAACTGCAATTACCTTATTGGGATCCACAGATATACCTTCTTCTGATATCACATGTCCTAGAAGTTTTGTTTCATTTTGCCAAAAAGTGCATTTTGAAAATTTTGCCTTCAAATTTTCTTGCCTCAAATTCTGTAGCACTATATGTAAATAATTCTCATGCTCTTCAACTGTCTTAGAATAAATTAGTATATCATCAATAAATATCAATGCAAATTTATCTAAGTATTTTCTAAAAATTCTATTCATTAAATCAACAAAGTAAGAGGGAGCATTTGTCAAGCCAAATGGCATCACTAAAAATTCATAAAGTCCATATCTAGTGTTGAAAGCTATGTATTTAATGCTTTCCTCTTCTACTTTCACTTGATGAAATCCTGAAGCTAAATCAAGTCTAGAAAATATTTTTGCACCACTTAATTGATCAAAGAGATCATCAATTCTCGGTAAGGGGTATTTGTTTTTAACTGTGATTTTATTTAACTCCCTGTAATCAATACATAATCTAAGAGATCCATCCTGTTTCTTAACAAAAACCACTGGTTCTCCCTATGATGAGCTACTGGGTCTGATGAAGCCTTTTTCTTCTAGTTCAACTAGTTGCTTTTTCAGTTCTATCAATTCTTTAGGCCCCATTCTAGTTGGCCTCTTAACTACTGGGTTAGCTCATGGAATTAGTTTAATTGAAAACTCTACCGGCCTATGGTTAGGAACTCCCTTAACCTCACCAAACACATCAGCATATTGGTTTACTATAGGGATTTCTTCTAATGCAGGCATGTGCTTCTCACTAGACAAATTAACAAGGGTGGCTATATTTCTTTTCTTATTTTCTTCACAAAGAACAACTACCCTTTTTCCATCAGAAGTTTTTAATGATATGGTGGAGGTCTCCATATTTATGACAGCATTATATTTTCTTAACCAATCAACTCCTAAAATTACCCCTATGCCTGGGTATTGCAACATATATAGGTCTGCACTAAACACATATCGCCCTATATTTAATCCCAGATGCATACACATCATACCCAAAACACAGGAACTACCCAAAGGACTTCTAATAAGCAATGGCTTATCAACAATCATACAATTTAATTTTAGTTGTTGTGCAATATCATGGGAAATTAATGAGTGTGTAGCCCCAGTATCATACACTACTGAAAAAGGTATTGAGTGAATGAGCAAAGTACCTTCAACTTGGCCATGATTCCCAACATTTGGTTCTTCAGTTGCTTTTCCCTTCCCCTTCAAAGTTCCCATTTTCCCTTGCTTAAAATCTGGACAATTCCTCCTTATGTGACCTTCCTTCCCACACTGGTGACATTTGAAGGATGCTGATTTGGGATTTGTGCACCTATTCTTCGTATGCCCCTCTTGTCCACAATTATAACAAGTGATCTTCTTCTTAACTTCAGTAGTCTTGGCTTCTTCTGGTTTCTTGGAGGAAGCTACATCTGTTTTCTTTTTGTCATAAGGGTGAAACTTACCCTTTCCTTTCTTATTTTGATTATTCCTTCGTGCTCTGAAATTTTCCCTGGCTTTATCATGCTGTTCAATACTCAAAGTCAGATCCAAAACTTGATCAAATGTCTTGTCCTTATATGACAACATAGCTCTACTAAAGCTAGCATTCAGTCCTTGGATGTATCTGCCATTTTTAGCCTCTTTAGTTGTGATAAGCACTGCACCATACTTTGCTAGTGATTCAAACTTCTGTGTATACTCAGTAACACTCATAGTTCCCTGCCTTAATTTAATGAATTCCTCTAGCAGAGATTCTTTAGCTGATGCAGGTACAAATCTTCCTTCCAACATTTCCTTAAATTGATTCCATGTCACTTCTCCTTCAGGTCTTCCAGCTATGATAACTTCCCACCAGTCCAGAGCTGCTCCTCTCAATTGTCTAGATGCAATTTGCCTCTTCTTTTGGTCTTCAACTTGCATATCTGTAAAAATTCTGTCCAAAATTCTAAGCCAGTTTTGAACTCCCATGATCCCCTCTGTTCCATCAAAAGTTTTGCCTCCAAAATTGGTAAAGGTCTTGAGTAGTTTGGAAATCTCTTCATGTGGATTTTCTTGCCTGTTGCCTACTCCATCCCTTATGGCTCTCATAAATTCTTGCATATTCACCATAGGTGGTTCACTTGGTCCTACATCTTGTTGTCTAGGTCTCACCATAGTTCTCTGGATATAACACGTAAGTTAGTTCATCTTGCCTAACCCTCTATAAATTAATTTACTTCAATTTATCCTTATTTAGTTATAATAGATATTAGTAATATATGTACTAACAGAACAAAGCATCCAAAGCAATCAACAGACCATACATCAATGTAAACAAGTTCATACAAGATTTTGCAATGTTATTTAACAACATAGCTCTGATACCAAATGAGATGACCCACTTTCTTTTCCTAATTTTTTTAACATATGTAAAGTGGTCATCTAAAATAAGAAAATTATAATCTCTCTTATTTTTCTCCTCTCCAGGATCTTTCTGCCAATAAATATTGGTTTGTTTAAATCATCTTAAACTTACATATATGAAGATATGTAAATTATTTTCTATTTAAATCAGAGTACATAAATTTAGAAGTAGACATCTACTTTGAAAATTATTAGGTAATTTATACATAGCAAATTTATTCCTAAGAATCCAGTTTTCCTTAGCACAACTTATTGTTGCATCACTTCTGATATTATACCTTCTAGACTTAGCATTTGTATGTATTTCCCATAATTTTATTTCTACATGAACCGTGCTTTTAGATTCGTACATGTGTGTGCAAGGTCCTGTGGCATGTTTATTCACTGGGAAAATTTTTGAGTGCTTAAATTCTTTTCAAATAATTGTTAACTCGAAATGATGAGACATACCCTATATATTTGAGTTATTAAGCTTTACTGCAAACTGAGTTTAAAACAATTAAAGATGGTGGAACCCAGGCTTGGAAAAAATGGTCAGGATAGCCTTGTTTATTTATACACAAATTTACAAGTATTTCTGGGTTCTTACTATGGTAATTCAAACTTGTATATGCCATATTTTTACATCATCTTTAAAACTGGGTTTTTCATATCTAATATTGAGTTAGTCTTTCAATTCTTACATGCTTGCATCTAAGATTTTCTACTATTATAATTATATTATTCTGAAGCTAAGAAAGAAAACTACATTACTCAGTTGAAACGTTTTCAAAAGAAACTCACAAGTTTCAACTGAATTATACCTTTAAGTTTAGTACTTACAAAACAGAAAATGACATTGCATTTGTTTCTTTCTAAACAACTTGAACAACATAGCATAACATAATTTGACTTAAACTTCTATTCTTAATTTCAGAAAAATCTGTAACTATTGCATCCAAAATCTCTAAGCAGTTAAACATCCAAGCTTGATCAAGAAAAGCTCTACTTGCCTGCAAGACCACCATGAACTGCCCCATGTAAACATGAGACACCCCAATGGTGCATAGAACACACTAGGGTCGGACTTAGTCTGGTATGAGTAATCTAACTGAAAACATAAATTTATATAACTTTTCTCATATTCAAATAACTTTAAAATAGATAAAAGAATGCAATATTGCTCTTGTGCACATTTTGTGCAACCTGTGCATGTTCATTAGTGCACAACAGAATGATACATAATGATTTATTGCAGAGAAAACAAACCTAGAACTCATCCATAGAATACCTTAAAACAGTCAACACAATCATCAATTAAGTCATCATTCCTCATCTACAGATTTTCTGGCCATCAGGGATTTTACCCAAGCCTTCACATGAACCTATTTCTAATGTTCAATATCAAGTATTTTTTTTTCTTTATGGTCTTTAGCTACTTTCCCTTTGCTAAACCACACACTGTCTGGGACATATTCACTGTTAACCCAGCACACTCAGGCCCCTGGGTATAAATATACCATGTGTGAGCTTGCAATGTTCACCTTTCCAAGCTATATTTTGTAGCCCTAAGATCCTAAGTCCTTAGTTAAATTACTAAGTGTCACTTCTCTTTTCAATGCTGTGTTAATTCCTCTCTGCATCTCATGTTCAAGCAGTGAAGAAAACATTCAGTCACATGTGTACATCTAGAAATTAACAAGTCATGCTTTCGTAAGCAAGCACTTCATCATAGCAACAGAGGTGATTTCTTAAACATGTTATTTTTCCTATGAAATTCAATAGATCCTAATACAAACATATGGTCATAGATAATTTTCCTATTGGTTTCTTTCTACCTCTGATTCAATCAGATCCATGTAGATCTTCAAATCTAACTAAATCACAAGTATAAGATTTATTGGATAGTTCATAGAATGTAGAGGCTCAGCACATATATACGTTGCACCTTTATATTTTTATTTTCTATTGATATGAGACATAAGCAACAATACAATGTTGCAGCCCCATATCCTCCTTCATTTTTAGACCATATATCCATATTAAGCATCCTGGGTTTTAAACTAATAAATGTATAAAGAAAAACCCATATTAACCACTTCATCTCAAAGTTAAATCATAACATAGAGAAACATATTTAAACATTAAATCCATGGCTCTTTCATTCTGGGTAAATCAATATAAAGGGGTTTTCATTTAAACAGATTATAAAACAAGTCAAAGTTACCAACTCATAAAAACAAATATAGCTTGCAAACAAATGAAAATATGAATTTAGTCAGCCTGCCTCAATATTCAGGACTTATTGCCAATGTTTCCAGTGAGGTTACTCACCTTAATTTCTTTTCCTAAGCCTTCCTTTTCCCTTTGATCCTCTACTTCCTCTTAACTCTAATGGTCAGTGCTCTTCATTGCCTCTGGTTTATATTTTTATTGCTACTCTTTTTTTTTCTGTTTTAAAAATTGTGACAGACCTCACTATCCTTAAGCCTTCTTATACTAGACCCTGGCTGCCACTAGGGTTTTAGAAAATTACCCAATGTCAGTTTTACCCCATTAATATGATCTGCCTTTAGTCTTAATTTAAATGAAAGAAGAAAAAGGGTATGTGGTCGTCATTATATTTTCAGAAAAATAAAAACTTACTCTTTTAATCCTACCCCGGGTCATGTTATATGCATGACTAAATTTTTCTAAGCAAAAGAATTACTGAAAATAGCTAAAGTGGTTTACTAAAGATTCATACTATTTCCATGCAAGCCTTGTCTTCTACCAGTAGTGCTTTCTTATGCTTCTGCATATCATATATAAACTTATTTATTTATTTATTTTTAAGTACTTACTATCTTCTGCATATGTTTATTCTAGTCTACCTAATTTTATTTTATTTATACTAAACTTGTTTTAAAAACATATTCATGTCTGCAATAATCATGTCTGCATGCCTATGTATTTGTAATTTATTTATTCTAACTTACAAATTAATTTTCTGCCTATTTTATAATGCAGAAAATATGTGTATGTGTGTGTACTGTCTGGTGCACCAGTACATACTTTTTGACCATTCATTGGAAATAAGTCTCTATTCCTATTTTTCCTCAATTATTAAACAATCATAAACTAAATTGAATCATAAAATTACCCATAAAATCAGGGTTATCACACCTTCTTAACTGACACTATTCCTTGGTCAAGACTGAAGTCGGTAGGTTTGGGCACCGTTTGCTTCTAAACCCTACCCGAGCATCATTCTGAACTCTCATAGAGGGAACAAGTTTACTTTGTCGGCTTTTAGAGCTAAGTACTTGACTAAATACTTCCCATAGACAAGTAAACACAAAAAGCATGACTAAATCACATAAAGCACGATTGAGTCATATAAGGACTTCTGATCACCATTTTATTTAATTAATTCTTTTATTAATTAAACTTACTTTGTAAATACTTTTATACATATACAGATACATACACGTACATACACATATATATTTTAAATACCTTTACAAAAGATATGTACATGTATACCACTATTCCACTTTTCATTTGTACTCTTTTTAATACATAGAAATGTATCCATATCCTTATCCCAAAGGTATAAGAATATTCACAAGTCTCTTTAGAAGATTTCACATTTTCAAAAATGTATTTAAATGTGTTAAAAACAAATTTTACTAGAAACAATTTCATTATAAACCCAAGACTATTTATAACCTTTAAAAAATTCTATTTAAAGATCTAAGTGTATCTACGCTTATTTAACAAAGTAATTTTATTTTAATAAACTTCTCAAAAAACCATTCATTGTAAATTAAGGATATAACAAAACCAATTTTATCCTTTTTAAATTATTTAACATACTATTCCAAACTATATTTATAAAGATACTTTAAAAATACTCAAATATGTTATATATGTTCATATGAAATATTATGTAAAAATAGCTAAAATAGCTAATTTGCAATTTACTAAAAACCTTTTATTTCAAGTGCTACAAAGGAAAGCTTTGTCTTAAAAATTCAAATTTAATGACTAAAAATATATTTAAACTTTCAATCCTCTTTTCATACTCCCATTCATGTTATTAGACTTCCCTAAAAAGATTTCACGAAGATAATAAATTTTTAAATCATTGAAAATTTTGAAAAACTTGTTAAATTGTCTCATTAAACAAAATAGTGCTATAAGCCTAGACATGCTATAGTAAATCAACTACAACAGCAACAGAAATGTGCTCTACAAAGTTCTAGATAGAGAACACTTAGAAAAGCAAACGTTTGACAAGTTTTCTCTATCCAAACAATCAATTCATTATCTATTTTTTATAGTAATAGGTATACTTATAGTAGATAATAACCATGCAAGGAGGCCCAAAGGATATCTTCCAATTATATTAAAAATTGCCAAACACAGGACATTTACAAAGTGCTTCCATAACGACTATTTCGCTTCTAGCCCTTTCAACTTCGCTGAACTTGTTATGAACTGATTTAAACTTTCATATTTTTATAGTAGGAGATAAACATAAAGTACTTATTAAATAACAAAGAAAACCCTGAGGATGTTATCAAAATCATATTAAAAATGGTCGAACACAATGCATTTTCAAAGTGCCCATGTAGCGACTATTTCACCACTTTGTTCAACAAGTTCTACACTTTTCCAAACCATTTCCTTCCTTTCCAAAACACTACTATATTTTAGCACAATATACACATAAATCACTGATTTAAGCAAGTTAAAGACAAGGGATTTCAAAATGCACTTATAGCGACTATTTCGCTTTAATATAGTTCAAACACACTTCAACTTCACAAACCACCAAACCAAATTTGTAAACACCAATTCTATGCCACGATACATGTTTCAGTATGTAATAGAAGTGAATACACATAACATATAGTTGTCATTTGCTTTCAAAAGCAAGAGGGGTCCAAAAGTTATAGTTTTGAATAGTTAATGAGCTTTATATTTACAAAAGAAATTTATACAACTTTGTATACAATCAAATGGTGAGAAACATCACCCAAACCCAAGCCAACATCAAGTATAAGCCTTTACCCCGAGATCATAATCTACCTCAACCAAACAAGCCACAAAATATGACCTTGCCCATATTTGTACTTGTCCACCTCCACCTTTCCCATATTGCTTACGACCCAAATTTGGTTGGGGTTTGTGCCCCATTTCATCAAGATTTAAGTTGTTATTCCTTATTTCCATGTTGTTCTAAGCCTACTGCCAAATTTTGGTGAAGTTTAGACTTGATTTAAGAACGTTTATATGAAGGGAGAAAAGGATGTAGATTGGCTTTCTATGTTTAATGAATTAGCAAACCAATTTTTTAAGCCTTAAGGATGTTTATATTGGCTTCTCCAAGAGGTTACCTACCACCTCCTACCTTCTATGAATAGCCACAAAGCCCACTCTCCCTTCCATGTGCTCCATTTTATCCCATCACTTTTCCTTACTTAGCCCTTAAGACTCCCCAAACTACCCCTCTTCTAAAATATCTTCCAAAAACATCATGCATGACATCATCACTAATTAATTAGCCCTAAACACTAAAATACTTCTAATTTTTAGTTAATGATCCATTAAAAATTTAGACATCCCCAAAAAGTTCGAACAATATTTATCTAGTAAAAAGCTGTTTATTGATGAAACAATTTGCGGTCAATTATCGATATTTCTTTGAACTGTTTATTTTTGTACACACTTTTCAAAAACAAGTTTCTTATCATTAGTTGTGTTTTAGAAGAGGGTTAACAAGATTATAAAATCCATGTAATCATATTAAATCCGAGGTTCAAATATTTAAATTGTTCAGAAATTTAAATAGGAAGTGTTTGAAATTTCAGGTCATTACATTCTCCCCAACTTAAATATTTCATCCTAGAAATTCCAACACGACCAAATAATAAAGAAAAAAACATAATCAACGCTTAACAATATTCGTAATCACTAGCAAACAAAGCTCATAGTTGGCATAGGTTCAAAACCCTCTCAACACACAAGGATGATAAATAATCTACTAAGCGTACCTTATGCTTAACAACCTCAGGTTATTACTTAAAAGATTATTCAAGCTACCCCATACAAATCAAAGAGTCATCCCCTGAACTCTCCTTAAGTCAATGAAACATAGTATATATATACTTAAGCCCATACGCTGTACATGGATCATCTATACGTAATATCCAATCTGGTCACTTGCTCGATCACATAAATTTCACTTCCCAACAAGTATAGATCACTTAACCTCTCTTAGTGCAGACTCCGATCAGGTGATTTGATTAGAAATCTATGTTTCCCTGTATATCCATATACTATGATAGAAAACTTCGAGATCATATCAAGAATCCACTTTAAGTGTTCATCGTCGAGAATTGAGTAAAAAACCATGTTCGGATCAGTGTAAATCACCTAGAAACCATATACTCGAATCTTAGATCAAGAACAACCATGTGAATATAATTATCTACATACAACTTACATATTTTATCTTATTAGTTTCTTAACTATACCATTTTATTTTATATTACATTTATTTTCACATAAACTATATCACTCAACACTAAAACCTTTTATAATGCATTTCACAAAAGCATAAATCGAGTCTATAGACATTTTATAATGATGTAACTTCATTTATAATTCATTTCATAAAAACTTACTTCAAGTTATTACTCATAAAATTATCTACTACATCCTATGAGTATATACAAAACATCAAATTCATTATACTTTCTAAAATTCAGATGAAGGTCCAGAATAAATCTAGGTCTTATAACCGAGTCAAACTTTTGACTTCTTTACCCTTTGGGATAGGCAAGTAGCCAGGAAGAGCAAGATACAGGTATCCAAACTCAAGACTAGAGGCTACTTTCCTTATTAAATCCTATAGTAAAGAAGTTTATTAGTTGGCCTAGTAACGTCGAATGCTTTATTTGACATGAAGTTTCAAACCAATTTAAAACATATTTTAACATAGTATAGATTCCATTCAAGAGTTATATAAACTTATCTTTGAATTACCAAAAACATTTAGCTATAAGTTTTATAACGATTAAGCAGTTTCAGACTGCCCAAAATCGTCGAAAAATTCCATTTCAATTTAACAAATGAAATCTACTAAACAATCATATTATACCAAGATGAACATACCACATTATCCTAATGCATAGTATACATGCATCAATAAAATAATTTAATAAAGATTTCACTTATTTATTAGACATGGTTTTTTATAAAAGGAAAACAAGAAAAGGTTTTATAATTATTCAGGTTATGACATTACCACTCAGGCTCCCTACATAGTATGGATACAAATGTTTTCTATAGAAACTTCATATCAAAATCTTTATTATCCAACACTACCCTTTATAGTACTCTATTTTTTCGAACTTCTTTAAAAAAAACTTTAGAGCTAAATACCGGTTTTTTCCCAAACCATTTTGACATAATAACATATACATATTTCTTTTTGTACATCAAATCATACCTTTCGAGATTAAATCAAAACCAATTTGAAAACGGTATCGAATACTCCTCAATCTTACTAAGTATCATGATCTTACTTTATAAACCAAATTCCCAATTATTTACTTTAAAACCCTTAGAAAATATACATATAGATCAAGTAACACAAAAATGATACTATGGAAATGGATCTTACCAAATTATACCATATATTCCCATACTAAGAAGGTGAATGCTTACGAGAAATGCCTACCAACCGAACACATCTCTTTCTTCTTTTTTGGCACTTTCAAATTACTCAAACTAGATAACATAAAAATACTTTATTCCTGAAACGATCAGTCGATTCCGAGAGAAATATCGTACTCGAACAAATCTTAAAAACTCCTTTCAAAATATTAGTATTCACAAATACTTTCAAATAATACTATTATTATTTTCTCCAAATTCTTAGAAATCAGTTCAAAAACATCAGGATTTAAGTTCTCAAAATATCAGTTTTTGTAAACCATACTTATACAAAATCACTTTCTTAGAAAATATATAGTTAACTTCTCTCATTAAAGTAAACTTTTAACCCAACATTATCATCAAACAACTTATAGTCAAACTATGAAGCTCTATTCATAAGGTGTTTGTTTTAGTGCACCCTCAAATACTGTCTACCCAACCCATGCAGTAAAAAATAAATTTCTCATAAACTAATTGAGCGTAATCAACAATCAACAAATAATAATCAATACTGATGAACTTGCCAAGCGTGACTAATAAATCTACAAATGACAACAATGATCAAAAACTGGCAGAGCATAACTAATCAATCAACAAATGATAATAATGCTCGTAAACTGACCGAGCAAGGCTAAGCTAATAAATCTACAAATGATAATAATGCTCATGAACTGGTCGAGTTTGTCAAATCAATCTACGAAGGATAGCAATGCTCATAAGCTGGCCGAACATGGCTAAACTAATTAACGAGCGATAATGAATGACCCTCATCATTCTCTGCATTAATTAAATTATACTTACAAATCAAACTTATATAAACTACCTATATATAAGATTGTTTTATATTCATAGTTGGCATACCTTTAAGGCATACATTTATATAAATATAAATATGCTCTCATATGTATAATACACTCAACTCATTCTAAGGCATCGCTTATCCTGTCTCTAATGATTCATAGCTAGCCAAAGCCAAGGTTCTCGCTTAACCTTCAACTCCGATACCAAATATAAAGATTCAACTTTTTGACCTCCAAACATCAACTCTAATACATCTACGGTATTCACGTACTGAGAAGTGAGGTGCTGGAAAGACAAATTGTTGAGGTAAAATAAAAATAAAAAGAACAAGGAAGGAAGAAAACAATATCAAAATCTCACAACGAATGATAACATATAATATCAAAAGAAAGTGCAAAGTGTCACTCTAACATACACAACATTTTAGAGTTACAATCCTAAGTGCTATCATCAGCCTTGATAGTTATAACAGCTTGTACTCATAAGTGTTAATATATGTATAGTTGTAGTGCAGCTAAAATAAAATATAATTATAGGAGAATGGAAGCATCCAACTTGTCTCCTAAATTTCCAAAGAATATCAATGAAAACCCGCCTTTCTCAGACTATCCGAAAAGAGCACCCGAGGAATTAAGAGAAAGATAAAACCTCCAGTTAGATGCAATTTTGGTGTAAGAAAGTTAAGAAATAATAGCTATCAAATAAAAGTATCTTTTAAGAACATTTGAATCATCGTAACGGTTTTCCCCTCAAAAGAACCAAGCCTTCTAATAAGTAAATAAGGCTAATAGTGGATAAGGTATAGGGGTAGAATATAAATTAGAAAATAGCTGTGATGCTTACATCTTACAACACAACAATATTAGAAGTACAATTGAAACTGCTAAGCTATGCTCCTATATGGATTTCTGTGGAGGTCTCCTCAATACATCAAAGCGGTCTATATGACAAGGACGAGAAACTACCTTTGTCGTGTATCTCTAGATAAAATATACAATAAGGTCGACACAATTGGCCTACGCCTAGACACATGATGCCGAATATCATCCACTCTTGCTAGCAACATTGATAAGCATCTCTCGATATAGAGTTGATACACCCTTCTGGGTTAGCTAAATCCACCGCGTGCATCCTACTCCGTCTTCTGCCATTTCGGATAGAGAATTCACGTTCTGCATCTCAACACAGAAGTCTTCATCACTCGAATAAATCTCGAACCTTTACATGGATTCCAGCGTCTCGAACATTTCACGAATCTCTATATGGATTCCAACATAAACCATCCAAAGAATGCTAACTCTGTCCTCCCTTTTAGAATCAACCTTAAGATAGACAACACCCTCACTAGCATCGTTTGAAATGTTAGCCTGACCTCGCTCTTGGATTTAACCTTAGGATAGACAGTTCAACTCTATAATATTACACTCCATAACCGCTTCTAAAATATTTGATCTCGTATATAAGTTAGAGTGGTTTTCGGTAAGTGATACAATTATACAATCCTAGGCTCTTTAAAACTAAATCGATGAATTTATAATTAACTCAATTTCAATTCTTTTAGAAGTAAGTGATGATATAAAGGAGTCCTTCTTGGAGGATCTTGTTTATATACATTATTAAAGCAAGGGAAGATTCATACGAATGAATCCTTGTAGGAGGATCTCAAACTGTATCAGTACCTGATACTTGCATATACTTTTCAAGTTAATTTGATCAAATTCAGATAGAAATGAAAACGACTGCATATCGAAACCAAGTCTCATGCACTTATCACGTTTTCGAGATTCTCAACTTACACTATCTGTCGATTAAGAGTGAAGACGTTAAGTTAAAGCACTATTTACTTCTAAACCCTACTTGAACATCATTCTCAACTATCACAGATAGAACAAGTCTATTTTGTTGGCTTTTGTCCCTAAGTACATGGCTAAATACTTCCAATAGATAAGTAAACAAACAAAGCACGATTAAGTCACATAAGCGACTTCTAATCCCATTTTTAGTTAATTAATTCTTTTATTAATTAAAAATTCTTTGTAAATATTTATATATATATGCCTGTATTTAAAATACCTTTACAAAAGATATATACATGTATACTACTCTTCCTCTATTCATTTGTACTCTTTTCAATACTAAGAACTGTATTCGTATCCTTATCCCAAAGTTATAAGAAAATTCACAAATCTCTTAAAAAAATTCACATTTTCAAAATTATGTTTTAATGGGTTAAAAACAAATGGTACTAAAAACATTATTACTATAAACACAAAACCATTTATACCCTTAATCACTTTTAAATTATTCTATTTAAAGATCAAAGTATATCCACACTTATATAATAAAGTAATTTACTTTTAATCAACTTCTCAAAAACCATTCATTATAACTCAAGGTTATAGCAAAAGCACTTTTATCCTTTTATAAATTACTAAACTTACTTTTCCAAACTTATATATATAAAGATACTTTAAAAATACTTGCAAAATATGTTTTATATGTTTATACAAAATATTACGTAAAAACAATTAATTTATAATTTTCTAAAACCCATTTATTCTAAATGCTATAAATGAAACCATTGTCTTTAAAATTTCATATTTAATTATTAAAAATATTTTTATACATTTAATCTTTTTTCACGCTCTAATCCATTTTATTAGATTTCCCTAAAAATATTCCATAAAGTTGATAAATTTTAAACCATTTAAATCATGAAAAACAATATAAAATGTCCTATTAAAATAAAAAATTGCTACAAGCCCAAAAGTTATGAAATAGATCAATGACAACAGTAGAGAAGTGCTATAGAAAGTTTTGGATAGAGAACAGTTAGAAAAGCAACAAAAGTTTGACAAGTTTTATTTATCCAAACGACCGATTCAAGATCTGATATTTTTATACTAAAAATATACTTACAGTAGATAATAACCATGCAAAGAAACGCTAAAGATATCTTTCAAAATTATATTAAAAATCGTCGAACAAAAGGCTTTCACAAAGGGGATCCGTAGCGACTATTTCGCTTCTGAAATTTCAACTTCTTTCAACCGATTATGAAATGATTTGATTTTGATATTTTTACAGTAAGAGATAAGCATAAAGTACTTATAACAACAGAGGATGTCTCTTAAAATCATATTAAAAATCATAGAACATAAGGCATTTTCAAAGTGCTCATATAGTGTCTATTTTGCTATTACTTTTGCCACTTTATTCAATTAGTTCAACACTTTTCGAAACCATTTCATTGCTATCCAATACACTATATATGTTAGAGCATAACAAAAATATAATACATCAAAAAATATACGCACAAATCAAAAATTTAAGCAAGTTAAAGACAGTGGATTTCAAAGTGCACTTATAGAAACTATTTCGCTTCAATCAAGTTCAAACACACTTCAACTTCACAAACAACTAAACCAAATATGTAAACACCAAGTCTAGGCCATAACACATGTTTTAGAGGGTAATACAAGTGAATGTACATAGCTTTTAGTTGTCATTTTCTTTCAAAATCAAGAGAGGCTCAAAAGATATCCTTTAAGTAGTTAATGAATTTTATATTTATATAAGCGATTTATACAACTTTATATACAATCAGGGGTGAGAAATCTCATCCAAATCCAAGCCAACATCAAGCACATGCCAGTACCTCAAGATCACTTCCTACTTCGACCAAAACAAACTACAAAATCCAACCTTTTCTCCACTTTTGCATTTAGCCACCTCCTCCTTGGCCATATTGCTCACGGCCCAACTTTAGGTGCAGGTTTGTCCTCCATTCTTCAAGATATAAGTTGATATTCTTTATTTCCATGTACGGTGAAGTTTGTATTTGATTTAAGAATGTTTATATGAAGAGAGAAGAGGATGAAGACATTTTGTTTAATGAATTAGCGAACGATTTTTCTAAGCTTTATGGATGTTTTGTATGGGCTTCACCAAGAGGTTTCCTACCACCTACCTTCTATGACCAGACACAAAACCCACTCCTTCTCCATATGCTCCACTTAATCACATCACTTCTCCTTACTTAGCCCTTAAGTCTCCTCAAATCACCCGTCTCCAAAAATATCTTCTAAAGACATCATGCATGACATCATCACTAATTAATTAGACCAAAACACTAAAATACATTTAGTTGTTAATTAATGGCCCACTAAATTGTTAGGCATGCCCAAAAAGGTCGAATAATATTTATAAGTAAAAAACCGTTTATCGATAAAATGATTTTTGGTCACATTATCGATATTTCTTCGAACTATTTATTTTTATAAACGCTTTTCAAAACAAGTTTCTTATCGTTAGTTATGTTTTAAAAGGGGTTAAAAAGGTTACAAAATCCATTTATTTGTATTAAATCCAAAGTTCAAATTTTAAATAGTTTAGAATACGAAGTGTTAGAAATTTCAGATCGTTGCAAAAGTCCATTAGAGTGCGGATCATTATATTTGGTAACTTGTAATAAAAATGAGTATATTAGAGAGTTATCTATATGAACTCACAATGGAATAGTATAATATAGTAAAATATGTATACCGACTGAGGCTACTAGCTTGGATATTTAGTTCCTTGTCAGCGTAGAGCATGAATGAGAATACCTGCCCATTTATAGTTCTCATCTTGTACTATAACCATGTCCCTTAAATCTATCATGTGGTTTGTAATGAGAAGGGGGTTAGAAAAAAGTTCCAGCGATTGGTAAATTACTAATTTACCTATAACATTAGTTTATGCTGATTGATTTCCATTTAATTATTATGTCTACTGCTCAAGGACTAGTCATTTAATTTCATGTGCACCTACGATACGTCCAACCTACTCTAAGATATAAGTATCTATATACATAACACATTCTGAGGTATGAGTATCAATATACTTAACTTACTCGTGGTATTAGTATATATATATACGTACATACATATAGATGTGTCACCATACTTCCTAAAAGAAAACTTTGGCCACTTAGTACTTCTTAAATAAGGAAAGGCAGACTCAACGACCATTTTAATACCTCAATCCCGAAGCGCCCTCTCTAAACCATGGAGTACATTGAGTTCAACAACCCATCTCCCATCCAGTCATATCCTAATGATGCAAGGGAAAGTACCCGGGCTACTTAATACCCATAAATTAGGAAATAGGTAGACCTTCCTATCATTTAATACCTAACCTAAGTAACCCTTCCAAGTACTCCCCAACTGTCATCATACCAAACCTCTTGTAGGCCACTTAATACTTCTAGGATAAGGAAGAGGCAGACAATCCGGTCATTTAATACCTTAACCTTGAAGCGGACCTCCCTTAAAATAGTTCACTAACCCACCTAATAGATATTTTAGATCATTTAATACTTCTTAGATAGTGAAGAGGCAGATCAATCAACCATTTAATACCTCAACCCTGTATGCGAACATGTATCCCTATCGGTCCTATAATAGGAGATGTCCCACATCAGTAGCATGTATACGCAACTGCTATTAGCCTTTTGTGAAGGGTAGACCTTCATTATATAACTCTACTGACCTCACATCCCAATCCATACTAAACCAGGTCATTTATAATAAATCTAAATATTGGGCTAGGTCTACTAATTCACACCCGTTGCAAACATATTATTGAGGCAGTACAATTTCAACTATAGAAATTATAATTCCTTTTCGGTTCATTATTTATTAATATTCATTTATTTACTCGCAATGATTTCTTTTTATTTTATATGTTTACTGCCTTTATTTCTGCTTTTCATCAATGTTATTAATGACACTTATTTATCTTGCCTATTAAATTTCCTTTTCCATTACAATATTTGGTTTCTACAAGCAAATTCATTAAATAGTTTACTACAAATATTGATTTGATTACGGAACTCCTCTTTTACTCCTTAATTTATTACCTTATGTGTATTTAACATTTTTATTTAAAATTAATATGATAACGTATAACTAATTCCATGTTACCATGTGTATTAATGTTGTCACGGACGTTTATTTATTTATTTCTTAAACTTTACTTTATACGTACATACATGATTATTTACGTGTATATATATATGTATGTATGTATGTATGTATGTATGTATGTATGTATAATTGGTAAACGAGACTGTTTGTAATTTTATTTACAACTTTTTAGTTCCTACATTTAAGGATTTCTGGAAATACACTTATTTGTAAATTTCTTGGAAATATTTGTTTCAACGTTTTAATGCATTGGAATCGTATCTTTCCTAAGGAAATGCTACCGTTGCAACTTTCCATAAACGCCCAAAAGTGGGATTGTGTTGCTTTTACAGTTACTAGGAATTATCTCCTTTTATTTTTATTGAAATAGACAGTGCGGATTACAGAAAAAACATCTCTACTTTGCACATCTCTTTCCTTTGGATTATCCCTTGTTATTACAAATGACACATTTTTCATATATAACTACGAGATTGGATAGTATATGGATTCTCACAAGGCAATCAATATAATTAGATTGTACATTCTGTAATTCAAATGATTAAAACATAGAAATTTAAATCCAAAATCAAATTAGATCATCTTTAATTGATGATTGTCAAGTTTAACAATTTACACCACAAATAACAAAAATCTAGAATTAACTATCCAATTCTATCAATATTATATTTCATAAATTTTAGGGACTATTCCCACCAAATTATAAATCTACGATGCATATACCATTTTATCAAAGTTATTTAATTTATTAAATAGGTATGCAAGAATTGCAAATTAATTCTTAAGCCTACAATTCAATGGTTTTCATATAGGCATAATAATAAAAATATAAATTTCAGCTATATAAATGTAATATTATGTAAATTATATAATTTCCCACTTTCTTATAGCTTTTAAATTTCCAGATCCAAACCCATTGTTCTTACTTGACTCCTTTTCGATCTATACAAGTGTATGCATGCCCATTAAAATTAGGATTTGATATGAGATTTGAGAGAAGCGGAGTCTAAATTTATAGTTCTATAATTTGCTTTTTTTGCAAAATTGATGCACTCCTTCTCTTCTTCTCTTTTATTGTCAACTAGATTTTTTTATGAAGATGAAGCCAATGGAAGTTAGAACGCCAAGATAAAAATGAAATGACTCGAAAATTTGGAAGTACGCTTAGAAGAAATAGTGAAATAACTGGAAGGAATTTCAATGGAAATGGTATTAAGGAGATAATTCGGTAAAGATTCATTTGGGTTGATGATGTGTTGTTTTTTCTCTCCTTTCTTCCTCCCAAACTCTATATATTTCATGTACTACTCCAACCACTTATGGACAAGTAATTTACCCATAGTTTATGAAAGCAATTCCAAGGATTGATGAGAAGAGAGCATGTTAATACAAGTATTTTCTGAGAGACTGCTAGAATCAACGCAAAATCAATGGAAAAGAGCTTAGAACACATTGAATAGAAGGTAGAAAAATATGTGAAATAGTTTGACTTACACCAAGAAAAGTAAATCGGTACCTAGTCATTTAGGTCAGTACCGAGTCATTTTCTTTGGTTATGGGCCTTTGTGCTCACTTTTATAACATCGAGCTATCTTATGGACTTCGGTGCAAGCAGGCCCCTAACCCTGTACCTCTATTTTCATATAACTACTAGCCTAACTGCAACTAAATAAGGATCTTTTTTTTCCTGAAATCTGGACCAAAGCTCTACTTCTTTTCTTTAATTCCTTCCTTTCTCAAAATAGTCACCCAAACAACTACTCTCGGCAGTTCTAGGCTATAGAATTTATTAAGCCCTTGTACTTGTGATTTGTACTCTCTAATTCTCTATAAACAACGATCAACAAAATATATAAGTGGACATAAGATAGGGATTGCAAAACCACTATAAAATTCTTGTGTCTCCCTGCTCTATTTTCTTTTATTTTCATTGCTATCTGCTAGATCTAGGTCGTAAAGGTTCCATACAACTCAATCTTGGGTGTTAAACCATTTTTAGCGTCGACATTTTGGTGCTTTCACTGAGAACTAAGCCCAATCTTAGATCTAGCTCTCTACTTTAGATTGGATAGTTCCAAAATTTAGATCCAGAAAACTTGCTTGAAAAACTTGAAGAATTCCTAACAAAAAGTCATGGTACCAAAGAGATTTAATAGATCCTTAGGAGTTATGGCTGGTGGTGAGGAAGGGAGCACTCACTAAACCGAAGTAAACAATCAACAAGAAATTCTAGGATCCTCTGCTCAACACAAATTAGTAACCATAGGAGAGTTTGATTAGATAATCCATGAACTCAACTAGAAGACCGTGGATGGCCAAAAATCTCTCATGGATAAGATTGACGCTTTGCTCTACCTGCAACCTCGAACTACTAAAGGGAATAGAAGAGAAACTTCCCTCATTGAAGAATAGGAGAATTCCTCTATTTTTGGCCAAAAAAGAAAGGAAGGAAAACAAAAGCAAAGGATGGGAGTTACCAGAGTTTAATGAAATATTGGCTGAAGGAACTAGAAGAGCTCCACTGCAAGAACAACAGTCGATATCGAGAGGATTTCTCTTGGTATGGAAAGAAATCAGGGTGAGTGGAGCTCAAAAATTGGAGGACTTGCTTATTTTCGATAAGGAGTTGTATTGGCAGCTTGATGTGGGTGATGTCAAGTTAGATACTGGTGTTAATAGACTAAACACTGGAGATCGAATTTAAGCTGCCACGGCACGATCAACCGGGTGCTAATGGAACTCAACAGAAGTGGTTTTCTCAAAGAATGGATGACCTAGATATCAGTCGGAATGTCGAGACCGTTTGCAAATTCAAACACTCGATGCAGCCCTTGACAGTCGGACTATAGATTACTACGTCAGTGAAGAGTACATCGTTAACATGGTTATTGACCCAAAATTTGATCAACACCCTGGTTTGAGTGTAAAATCACCAGCCTTAACGGCAATCCAGAAAACAACAACACAGATCACAAAAATAAGCAGACAAAAAGACGAAAAGATAAAAGAGACGAGAAAATTTTATAGTTGGTTGGCCAAAATTATGGCCTACATCCAATTTAAAATTTATTTATCACTGGTAGTTTCATATTACAAGAGATTTTGAGGAGGAGAGTAGAAGTCATATTTTTCGTTTCAGTTTTCTTCCCTTTTTTTTTTGCAATACTAGATGTATTTATAGCTGTAAGCCTTGACCCAGTGATGATGTGGAATTGTAGTGTCGCTGACTTGGCTGATATTAATTGCACCATAATCTTCTTATTTAAGGTAAGCATGAAGGGAAGTAAGGAATATTTTATATGGAAATAGTTGGCATTAATTATAATAAATAAGCAGGTTATCATGGAATTTATTGGGCATTAAATCCAGCTTTGATGGATAATGAATTGGTATTTATAGTGGAGATATGGTTGGTTTTTATTAAGTAATGAATTGGTATTTATGGTGAAGATATGGCTACTTTTTATTAATATTTTGAGGTAACAAATGCAGGGAAATCAGGAAGTAAATCTTTAACTTCTTCTTCAAGCATGGCGACTAATTTGCTGGATACATTTGCCCCCCGAAGTATGTCTTGTTTGCAACGAGGTATGCTTCGCTCAAGAACTTGTGTTGGTGAAAGCAAATTTATTGGCATCAAATTCTCATCTCTCTGGATGTTTGATAAATGTTAAGTGTCAGACCATTCTTGCACAAGGAGATAGAGTTAATCATTCTGTTCGAGAGCATTCATATTCAAGAGATACTTTAGAGAGCAGTTCTCAAGTCGCTTCTATAACCTTTGATTGAAAGAAAGAACGATGCTGTTAAGATTTTTGAATGGTGTCTCCCTTAGGAATGAATCAGAGCATGGCTGTAGATCGTTCAGGGTCGCTCATCACATGTATAAGTTGTTCTCAAAGCATCATTACAACAAAAATACCATTTTGCAACTGCTAAAAACAATTGTAATATGTCTATTACAACTAGTACCCGCCAGTCGTTATATCCGCAGTTGTAATAGATCCGAATTATTTTACAACTTGCCGAAACAGTTGCAGAAGCAGTTGTAGAAACTTATTTTACAACTGCGACATGTTAGTTGTAAATGACTAGTTACAACTACTTTTAGCACTTGCAAAAGGTCTTTTACAACTGCCACTGCTAGTTGTAGAAAACTTATTTACACTGCGGAAACCATTTACAACTGCAACATGCAAGTTTTAATGACTAGTTACAACTGCTTTTAGCACTTGTAAAAGGCTTTTTACAACTACCGTTTGCAGTTGTAGAAGGATGAAATACAACACACCTTTTCTCGCTTGATTGATTTCTTAGGCCACAATCACACCTTTTCTCGTTTAATTGACTATGAAAGGCCTATAACTCTGAATAGCACTGAGGATCGTATTGGGATAGTGATAGAGAATCAAACCAAAGATAATCTAGTTAGATTCAATGTTGATTTCAGTAGAGTAATGGTAGGAATGTATATAAAGAAATGTGGAAGAAGAAGAGAAATGAAAAACCAGAAAATATAATTGAAAATTCATTGAAACCAACCCTTATTTATAGAAGAACAACAGCCATGTCCATTCATGAAGAGATATGACGAATAGACATTTCTTTTGAATTTAAATTTTGAAATTAACTGACACTATGTCGACATGGGTATATTGAGCATGTCGACATCCCAAAGGAATTTTTGGTGGTTTTTTTTTCTTTTTTAAAATAACTTTTATCTTATATTAAAAACTATTTAAACTTTATAAATATACTTGACTATAGTTAAAATACATAAGAGAATAATATATTGGTGTGTGTATATATATATAATTTTACTATAATTTTATATTTAAATCTAAGTATAAATATTAAAAGTTAAATATATTATCATTAAAGCTAATTTAAAACTAAGGATAATTTAATTTTGAAATTAAAGATTATTTTGAGGCTAGAAAGTATTTATAATCCGGATAGATGTTTTTGATTCTTTTAAAAGGAATGTTTTAAAAATATTTTGAAAACAAGATATAATTTTGTAAAATTATTTTGAATAAAAAGTTAGCGGATACAAAACAATGTTCTACTAGATTTTCAATAGGTCCCATCCAACTTAGGGTTCCATCCCTTTAACAGGCTCGAAGTGGATTCCATTCCACGAACAAATTGGATTTTAAGATGTCAGTGCTTTTCTAGGAGTTTTAAAAAAATTCCTAATTAATTAAAAAGTAAATTACTTGAACTCTTGATAATCTTGATATTCTTGATACTCGTGAGTCTTCATTCCTAATATCTTGAATCTCTATACTATACAGTCTTCATTCTTGGTACCTGCATGGTTAAATCCCGCATATACATATAATTCTAAATTATAATGTTAATATTATATTTTATAATCCTATTCTAAGGTTGTTGTCATCAAAACCATCATCTCACGGACTAACAATCTCCCCCTTTTTGATGATGACAACCTTTTTATAAAATATTACTTATATCCTAATAACTTCCCCTTAATCTATGTCTAACTATCCTATTTTATATTTCTCCTCCTTTGTCATCAACAAAAACTAACTCTAAATATATAACTTCAAACTATATAACTCCAAAATTTATAACTCCCCCTCATTCTTGGACTAAAGTACATGCATTAATAAATATACAAACGGAGTATATAATAGATAGATTAAGCGATAATTATACTGATAGACATTAAAAATCATATAAATATCAATGCATGTTTATACATGTTTTTCACACCAAATATCAATCCAAATCAAATCAAATCAAATCAAACAATTCAAATCAAACAAACCAAATCAAATAAACCAAACAAATAAAACATTACGAGGAACTTCCACCCATCCTTCTTCTCCAAATATAGGGTCTGTTTTAATGGCATCCCAGTTTTCATTATCATTAGCAAGAGAGATTGGAGAATGTGCTTCGTTATCATCCTTCTACAGGGAGGAAATCATCCATCGTATTGCATCGAAATGTCTTTCTTGCTCTTTAATCATCTGCATTTGACTCAATTCTAAGTGTCGCTGGTTACGGAGAATGAATGAAAGAATATTCTTGAAAGAGTTAAGAGTCTCTTCAAGATTTTATGATAGATTATGAATTGGATTGGCCATATTCGAATTTGTGAGAAGAATGAGAGACAAAGTTGATAAGAGATAATATTCAATGATGAATTCTGGAAGAAATAGGTATTTATAGGTGTAGAAATTCGTTTGAAATAAATAGACATAAGGTAGTCATTCAAATTTCAAATTCAAAATGAAATGTCATTTCTTACCAGAATATGTCGACATGTTCATAGCGAGTATGTCGACACGGTCCAGTGAATTTTGATGACTTATTTTGATTTTGTGAATAATTGTGTATATATATATATATAATATACTAACATTTATTCTGGAGATACGATAAGCTAGATAACAGAAAAGAAATTCCATTTCATTTTATACTAAGACGATACTAACGATTAGACACAAAGAACAACACGAACATTCAAATCAAAATAAAATAAAACAAATAGAACGAGATACAAAAAGGTAGAACTAGTTAGAGGATGACGACGATGAAGATAATCCAAGCTTCTTGCTGACTTTGGAAATAAACTTGTTCATCTTGGATGAAATTTTATCCAACTTCTTACTAACGGATCTTTTAAGAATCCGTTGATTATCAACAATAGTCTTTTGGTTTTTGAGAAGGGTTTTGTTGCATGGATTAGGAGGACAGTCGATGCTTTCCAAAGAAGTTTCACCTTCTTCTTCTTCTTCAATTTCCATTTCAACCCCTTTCTCTTCTTCTTCCTCTTCTTCTTCTTCCATCTCCTCATAAGCCAAACACTTTTCCTTTTCGGCAAGAGTCATATAGGGTTGAAAAAAAAATGGAATTTTCATAAGCGAAATGTTGGAATGATTGAAAACTTTTCTAGGAACAAATTCTTCTCCTTTGAAATTCACTCCAAAATAGTTAAAAATTCGAGTGAGATAAATTCCATGATACAAAGTATTCTCACCCATTTCAAGATTTTTGGGACGAAGTTCATCCAAAATAACTTACGCCCAATTAATATCATAATTTCCAAAAATAGTAAAAAATGCTTTGCAAACTTTTGAAGTAGGATTGTTAAAATTTTCCGACCTTGGGGTCAAAGTATGTTGTAAAAGAAGATTGACAATTCTAGCTTTTGGTCGAAAGTATCGATTTTTGAATTCAAAATTATCATTTCGTTCGAAATGTGATGAAATGTCTCACGATCATTTTCATCGATTTTAAAGTTAGAAAGATCCATTCCCGTACTCTCGCAATTCAGAATCGTACCCAAATGATCACAATTCAAAACAATTCTAGTGCCTTTGACACTACTCCAAATTTCATCATTGTTTCCATTATAAAATCCACGATTAAGATTTGCATAGAAAATTTTAACAAGATTTGGATAACAAACAAAATCATTTTGAGAAGCATCAACAAGACTAAGAATTTGATTGTTTGCAAAAAGAGAATCAATTTCATAAGAAGAAAAATCTTGAAATATAGCAAACTTTTCGGGATGGACTTTTGCATAGTTAGCATAATTGATGTATGCTTTTATTGCCTCCGGATCATTGAAAAGTTTCTCTTTTATCTTTCTGGAAATTCTCATGGTGGAGGAGTTGCTTGAAGAAGCCATTAGAGTAGAGAGTAGAGAGCTTGAAGTTTTGAAGAGAGAGTTTGAATTTGAAAATGAGAGCGAAAAGATGTGATAAAAGATAGTGAATAAATAGATTCTCAAAGGATATGCTCTCTAGTCGAAAGATGCCTTTTCAGAGAATTGAATGAAGTGAAAAGGTGGAGGAAAATTCAACCATTTGAATTCAAATTTTGAATTTCAAATTCTGTACCCATGTCAACATCATGGTAGGGACCATGTCGACATGTGCTTGTGAATTTCTATGATTAATTTTTCCTAAATACTCTAATATATATATATATATATATATATATATACACACTTATTATTTTTAATGTATATATATGGAATATTATTAGAATTATATTATATTCCATAATATATTATTATACTAATAAAAAAAAAAATTCAAATTCAAATAACACACCAATTCAAAATCAAGCAATCAAGCAATCAAGCATCTAATTCTAAGCATGCAATTTCAACCAATTGTATTGTAAATGTGTACCTTTTTCTGAGTCCGTTTCTCTGAATTCGTCGGAGTCGTGAACTGCCGTGAAACACAAATTTGAATTATTTGTCTTTTGATCATCATCGCTTGAAGATGAGTCTGAGTCATCTAGGGTAGCAGTAAATGCACGCTTCCATTTCTTTAATGAATCATTGTTTATAGGAGGATTTTGCCTCTCTGGATACGAACAGTCACTTTTGATATGGCCTGGTTCATCATAGTTGAAATATTTGACATTGTTTGGCACTACATTCTGATTTCCAGAGTTCTTATAGTTGTTTCTCTTCAGATTATTCATCTTTCTGTATTTCATAAATTTCCAAAAATTCCTGGTCATCAAGGTTATCTCTTAATCATTATCGTTGTTTGAGTCTGATCCATCAGTCAATGCATTAAATGCCATTGATTTATTTTCAGATGCTTTGCTTTCTCTTCTTCTAATCATTTCAACTTCAAATGACATTAGATTTCCAATTAATTCTTCTATCTTTAAGGTACTGATGTCATTTGCCTCTTCGATCGCAAGTGTCTTTTGATCCCATTCTGGAATAAGAGAATTTAAAATATTTCTTACTTGATCTTCTTCCGAAAATTCCTTTCCCAAAGATATTAGAGAATGCACAATATCTTGAAATTTATTATACATATCTGAAATAGACTCATTGGAATTCATTTTAAATAATTGAAACGATTTGTGAGCATGGAAATTTTGGTCTCTTTAACTTTTCTTGTTCCTTCGTGAGTAACTTGCAAAGTTTTCCAGATTTCATATGCAGACTTACAAACTGACACTCTATTAAATTCATTTCTATCCAGTGAACAAAACAGAATATTCATTTCTTTAGAATTATTTTGTGCAACAGTCTTTTTCTCAGCCGTCCACTGTACAAAATCAATTGTGGGTTCAGAATATTCAGTTTGTGTGATATTCCAAGTTTCTAATCCTACAGATTGTAAATATATTTTCATCATACATGCCTAATATGCATAGTTGCTGCCATTAAAAAATTATGGTCTGACAGTAGACTGACCTTCTATAAATGAACTAGTGACGGGGATATTAGTGTTAGTAACAGTACCAGTGTTGGTAGCCATTTTGAAAACTTTTCAAAAATCAGATTATGAAACTTTGAAAATCTTGGTCTGAAACCAAATGTGAGAAATGCAGATTATGGATCTTAAGGCTAGCATAAATACTAGAGGGGGTGAATAGTGTTTCAAGGAATTATTAAATCTTTTTTGGTTTTTGTTAATTTGAACACACCTGTATGTAATATTCAGACACAGATATGACCACAGAATAAAACAGATGAAAAAATAAAGTAAAAGCAGTAAAGGAAAGAACACGCCGGATTTTATACTGGTTCGGAGTTACCCTACATCCAGTCCCGCACACAAGTACAGATTTCCTTTCAAAAGCAATTGTACAATTACACCCTCAATTTCAAGGCTACGAGGTACACCCTCCAGATTCACAATCCTCTTGGTAGAGATACTTGATTTTACGGGCAATAAGTTCGCCCAATTGATTTCCAAGGCTACAATCACACTTTTTCTCGCTTGATTGATTTCCAAGGCTACAATCACACCTTTTCTCGTTTAATTGATTATAAAAGGCCTATAACTCTAAATAGCACCGAGGATCTTGTTGAGATAGTGATAGAGAATCAAACCAAAGATAATCTAATTAGATTCAATGTTGATTTCGGCAGAGTAATGGTAGGAATGTATATAAAGAAATGTGGAAGAAGAAGAGAAATGAAAAACCAGAAAATATGATTGAAAATTCGTTGAAACCAGCCCCTATTTATAAAAGAACAACAGCCATGTCCATTCGTGAAGAGATATGACGAACAGACACTTCTTTTTAAATTTAAATTTTGAAATTAACTGACCTATGTCGACATGGGTATATTGAGCATGTCGACATCCCAAAGGAATTTTTGGTGGTTTTCTTTTCTTTTGAAAATAACTTTTATCTTATATTAAAAACTATTTTAAACTTTACAAATATACTTGACTACAGTTAACATACATAAGTGAATATAGAGAATAATATATTGACATATATATATATATATATAATTTTACAATAATTTTATATTTAAATCTAAGTATAAATATTAAAAGTTAAATATATTATTATTAAAGATAATTTAAAACTAAGGATAATTTGATTTCGAAATTAAAGATTATTTTGAGGCTAAATAGTATTTAAAATCCGGATAGATGTTTTTGATTCTTTTAAAAAAAGGTTTTGAAAACATTTTGAAAACAAGATATAATTTTGTAAAATCATTTTGAATAAAAAGTTAGCGGATACAAAACAATGTTCCACTAGATTTTTCGTAGGTTCCATCCTACTTAGGGTTTCATCCCTTCAACAGGCTCGAAGTGGATTCCGTTCCACGAATAAATTGGGTTTTAAGATGCCAGTACTTTTCTAGGAGTTTTAACAAAATTCCTAATTAATTAAAAAATAAATTACTTGAAATCTTGAACTCTTGATATTCTTGATACTCATGAGTCTTCATTCTTGATATCTTGAGTCTCTATACTGTACAGTCTTCATTCTTGGTACCTACATGGTTAAATCCTGTATATACATATAATTCTAAACTATAATGTTATTATTTATATTTTATAATCCTACTCTAAGGTTGTTGCCATCAAAAGCATCATCAAACGGACTAACAATTACCACCGTTTGAAATGTTGTTGCCACTCCGATGTGACTGCAAACAAAAATCATAAACATTTAATTTATAAGTTCAAAGTGTAAACAAAATTGAAAAATCCAATATGACTGCAAACAAAATCATAAACTCCGATGTTGTATGCAATTTCTTGTTGACATATTATTTAGCTAGTTGAAGATAACTTAGACAATAAAAAGGAGGGAATAAAAAGCATTTATTTTTCCAACGCTCTTATAGCTCATAAACTTAAACTTTGATGAGACTTAAACTAAAATTAAATGCAAGTTCTAAAATTCTAAATGAAGAAACTGAGAAACTAGGATGTGGATTTACCCTGGATAATCAGATCTCTCAGATTATAGCAAGTTTGATGATCAGATCATATCTCTCGATTGTTCTTCTTTAGAATAGTCCAATTTATCATATTAATTAGGATTATAACATTTCAGCGTTAATTGCCCGAATTACTTCCTTCTATTCTTACCTAAATTACTGAAACGAAGATTTACTTTCGGTGCCACAGTTTGAACACATTGAAATTCAGAAAATAAATTTCTACTTTCCTATTTAAAACAAGGAAACAATGTCTAATTTCCACGTTTAAAAATAGAAGATGCATTCACCACAGTTTTCAAGCAAATAACAATTTTCAAAAAAGGTTTTAGGCAACACAAATTACCTCTAACAGTTTCCCATCTCACCATAGTTAGCATCACCAGATTTTGGAAGCCATGTCATCAGAGAAAATCTAATACCAATCAGCATCGTTAAGCTCTCCATCAGGTCATCGTAGCAACTCAAGGCATCCAAGCGTGCTCGCCTATCATCATTCAGGCGATCCGCTAGTTCCAGCAACAGGCACCGTGAAACGCGAGAGTATCAAGCGGAGGAGACGACTTAGAACAGAAGATCGACAATGGAGCAATTCAATCTGAACCGAGATCCATGGTGGCAGCGCTGACGAAGGTAAGAGTGGTCGGGATCGTGGCGGATCCATGGTGGAAGACGTTCATTCGTCGGTTTAGTAGAAATAGTCCCAAACACATAAAGAAATTAGGGTACGATCCATTAAGCTATTCTCTGAATTTTGATGCCACTCCTGATAGAGACTTTGATTTTTCGACTCAATATATTGGATCCAGTAAGGGATCAATGGATTTTGCAGCATTAAATCCCGTAAATGAGAATTTTGTTTGATGAGAGGAAGAACTTGGGAACACTCTTGATTTTGGGAAGAGTATAGGAGGAGAACTGTATGGGAGTAGAAATATAAAACGTGAATTATTTTGGAGCCAAAATTTCATACTTTTTGCGCCAAATTTTCATGGGACATAGTCAAAATTTCACTAAAACTTGTAAAAATAAATATTATAAGTTGCAACTGATAAGTACTTCTTAATTATTATTAATTATTGCTTATTACTTCTTAGTTACAATCGGATATTAAATATTATATACATGTTACTAATTACTAATTATTAAATATTTCATAGTAATTATTAAAAACTACTACTATTTATTAATTATTAAGTATTGATCATTTAATAGTAATTATGAATTATTATTAATTGGTAAGGTTATTATTAAATATTAATTTTTAGTTACTCTTAAATATTAATTTTATTAATAATTAATTATAAAATATTAGTTATTATTAATATTTATTAGGCCGATTGATAAAATAAAGAGCCGGTGAAAGTAAGTTTATACAACTTTCTAACAAAAATGTTATACTTATTAAATACTAATTATTAAAAATTAATTACTAAATGTTAAATATTACTTCTTAATTACTAATACTAATTATTACTTCTTAATTATTAATTATTAATATTGATTTTAAAAATTATTTCTTTTTTTAATTATTAATTATTTAATAATAATTATTAATCATTATGTTAATTATTCATTATACTTCTTAATTATTAATTATTACTTTTAATTATTATTTATTAAAATTTAATTCTTATTTATTAATTATTAGTTATTTAATTATTATTACTAATTATTGAACAATAATTATCATTATTAATTATTTCATATTTTAAGTTAATTATTATTATTTAATAGTGGTTATTATTTATCAATTAATTTTTATATTAATTATATAATGATTAACTATTAAGTATTATTATTTAATTATAATTATTAATTAATTATTACGATGGGCAAAAAAATGTTGTAATAGACGTCTATTACTACTGGCAAAAAAAGAAAAGTTGTTAAAAATAGGTTGTAATAGAAATCTATTACAACTGGCAAAAAAAAGAGTTGTTAAAAATAGGTATTTATTACAACTGGCTAAAAAGAAAGGTTATAGGCATCTATTGCAACTGGCAAAATAAAGAGTTGTTGAAAATATGTTTATTACAACTTTCTGAAAAAAAACATTGTAAAAAACCTTTATTACAACTGGCATTTTGGGACAGTTGTAAAATTACAGTTGTAATATGGTGTTTTTGTTGTAGTGCGTTAACCTTTAAAACTGGTTTTATGTAGGAAATCACTTTTTATGAGGTGTCACTCCTGGAAAGGAATAAGAGCATTGGACTGCTTACATTCGGGATCGCTTACATGAGTAAATCGCTTCCCAAATGTTAACCTTTAAAGCATTTTTTAATTATGCACAATTCAAATGTAGAAAGGAATATAAATTCTAGATCTTAATTTTTTGATGATTTGGTTCGGCCATCAAGCCGACTCCAAGCACTGAACCAAAACTTTGGTTCAGTGCAAGCTTGGAGTTGTGCCTTGAAAATCTGGAGTTTGCTTGGAGTCAGTTGGATTACCTATCTTTGATTCGGTGCTTGCTTAGAGTCGAGGCTTGAAAATCTCGAGTCCTCTTGGAGTCGACCCGACGACCGAACTAAAACTTTGATTCGGCACTTGCTTGGAGTCGGGCCCTAAAAATTTGGAGTCTGCTTAGAGTCAGCTGGAATACCGAATCAAAACTTTGGTTCGACCCTCGCTTGGAGTCAGTGATTGAAAATCTCGAGTCTGCTTGGAGTCGGCACGATGACCGGACCTAAACTTTGGTTGGGCACTTGCTTAGAGTCGGGCCATGAAAATCTTGAGTCTGCTTTGAGTCGGTCCGATGACCGAACCGAAACTTTTGTTCAGCATTTTCTTGGAGTCAGACTTTGAAAATATGGATTCTTCTTGGAGTTTGTCCGATGACCGAACTAAATCTTTGGTTCGGTGGTTGCTTGGAGTCAGGCATGAGAAATTTAAGGGTTTACTTTGAGTCAACTAGGAGTAATGCTGCTTGGAGTCGGGTGAAGGTTTGCTTGGGGATTAACCCGGGTATAACTGATCTAAAAAAATTGGAAATTTTCGCCATGGTACGACAATACTTTGGGGATTTCTTCATGATGCGTTCCGGGGTTCTTGGATGTGTATGGCGGTCGTCACAAGTGGAATAGCTTGACAATCATATAAGGATGTTTGAACCGAATCATGGAGGAAAGAAGGTTGAACCAAATTCCAAATACTATATGCTCAGCTACCTCTCCTCATATCTTCATTCTATAAATACCAAGCATATGGCATCATGAAAAGGAGGATGCTAAAGAGTGAAGCTTTCAGCAGCAATGGTAGATAGCTTTGAGAGGGAAAAAACTTATTTCTAATGGCATGTTTACTAGTATTCAAAGCTTGTAATTGTAATCAAAAATGAAAAGGATAATAAAAGAGGAACGGTGGACGTGGGCACATTCAAGCCGAATCACTATAAATTCTGTATGTTTTAACATTTAATTCCTTTACATATTCTTTATTGCAAATTACTAATTTTCTACCTTACACATCAGCAACAAATTTTCGTCAAAAAATAGCTATGTACTACAAATAATACTCACAACTCTACAACAACAATTTGAGTGTTTGCCCATTTTTTGTGAAAACAATGGTCAAACAGTTAGTATAGGACAACAACAGCATGAAGGATGAAGATTGGGGTTCCGCACCAACTCAAACTCTATTCATTGAAATCTCCAAAGAGAAGAGAATCATAGAAAGTTCATTAGGTCAACAATGCCATCATATAATGGAACTACTAATCCTAGACAACACTTACTCAAGTATGAATGTCATATGGATGGAGCAAGGGATATGAATGTTGTTCGATGTAGATGTTTTCCCATTTTCTTAGAAGGATTCACTTTTACATGCCGAAATTCATATTTACCTTTGATGAGTTGGCTAAGAATTTCTTGGAACAGTTTATGCTCCGTGCTGCCTGACCAAAGGATGTAATGTCCTTATCAAGCTTATCTCAAGGACCTAAGGAATTGCTGAAAGTGTTCTTGAACTGATTTAACATTTCTTTGATGGAGGTCAGCAATTCGAATGAAAATTTGGAATTTATGGCTTTTGTCCAAGGAATCCACCCAGATACGGATTTTGGATGATGGTCCAAGATGAAGCAACCAACAACTATGAAATAATTTCATAGGAAAGCGAACCAGTTTCTATAATTGGAGGAAGCGAGTTTGGTTAAAGGAAAGAATGATGATGGGCAGTCAAAGGTAGTAATCCAAAGCAAGATCCTAGTAAACGCTGGAAACTCTTGTAATTAGAAAGAAGAAAATTTGAAATCTTGGTAATAGGCATAATGTGGATGCAAAACGTCCACAGAACTTTGGATCGGAAAATTGCACGCCCTTGAATGAAACAATAGAGGATATATATCTTGCCACTCAAGGAACTGAGAAATATAACAAGCCACCAATGATGGAAGCAATAAAGCAAGATATACATTCTGGAAAGTACCGTCGCTTCCATGAAACCAATGGACACAACACTAATGAATGTCGACATCCAAATATTTTGATCGAGGAGCTGATAAGGAAAAACAAGATCTAATAATATGTTAGGGAATCGCGAATTAGGGGAGAAACTACAAGACTCCAAGGTCTACCTCCTTAAGGAAAACTTTCTTAGAGCAAGTAGAGAGCGACCCAATCAAGCTGATGAAAGACTGGTCATCAAATAGCCTTCAAGCTAGCCAGTTACTCAGGAATGAAGCATCAACCAAAAACAATAAGTTTTCATTCATCCCTATCTAGTTTCCTTCTGCAAATAAGCCATCTAGGGACACTGGGGGCATTGTAAATAGGCAAGACTTTCCATTTCTTCTGCTCATTAATAAAATCTGCTTCTTGAACTAATATGTAAAGATCAATGAATATATCACTTTAGAAAATAATATTTAATTTAAAAATATTCAAATATAAGGTTTTATAATACAAATTATATTGTTTTGAACAATGATTAATTATGGTAATTTTATTTTGAATAAGTAATTACAAAAGGATACTCCTTGGAAAAATATCGATAAAGTGATCGAAAATCGTTTTATCGATAAACTGCTTTTTTACCATCAAAAATCGCAAACGAGTCTGGTTACATACACTTAATTATCCATATAAGTAAGAATATGTAATAAAATTATTTATTTTATTTTTGAGAATAAAATGTTTTTATGACATCATCAATGATATCATCATTTTCAAATAATTGATTTTTGAATTCAAATTCAGTTTAAATGATTTAATAATTATTTTAAAATCAAATGAGGCCCTCTGGATTGTTAAGTAATAATAGAAATATTATTTTCAAACTTTTTTACCAATATATATAGTTTAACTAAGAAGTGAAAATATGGCCGAAAATAGGAATCGAAATTCATGACGATTTGACGTAGAGAAGTTGTGCAACATTATAGGTTATTTATGACATACATATACACATATACACATCCATGAATACATGAAAACGCTTAAGAATTACCATTTACATTTCATATTTATTTATGTTAAAATAATATAAATATCATGGTATTTATTTACAAATATCATGATATTTCCTAACCAAAACAAACAAATCTCTCTATCACTTATACACACATGGGTAGCATATGGGTATGGCATATAGGGGGGTATGGTTCAGTTGTGAGGATGATGCAACAGTGATGTGTGGTAAAAGAAATATCATGATATTTTTCTCACACATTTTCCTACATATACAAGCCATCCACCCTCACTTTCATTCACACTCTCTTCTCTTCATTTCCTAGGGTTCTTTATCTTCTTCCTCCTCTACATTAATGGCTTTCATAGCCTCTTAAGATAATTCAATAATATCGTCGAAGTTCTGCCAAAATAAGTTGTAAAATATAGATAGATATACCACTTTGAGTTTGAGATCGAGTTAGTGATCTTTTCCTTCTTCTCCTATCAAGGTCGTGCCCATCTAAGCATCCTACCACTTTTCAAGCCTAAGGCCAAAACCCTAGGAGTCTTATTGCAAGATTCCTAAGCTTTGGTTCTGGAATAGTGAACTATAGTCGATTGAAAGTTAGATAAAAAGGATATCAGGTGAGAAACTGAATTTAATTATAAATTATATGGTGATATGATATGATTATTTTCTATGGTTGTTTATCATAAATGGACGGGATTATATGTTTCTTCGGTTGTGGAAATAATTAATGTTAAATACACGTCGAATTTACATAAAGGAAATCACTTTTCTATATAAATTATAACAGTGTTACGAAATAGTTAAACCTGTTTAAACATAAATAAAACAGTTTAAAATGGTTTATAAATGTTTTATAAACATTAAAACTCATTTCTATAATGTTTGGAAAAGATTTGAAAATGAAGTCAAAACAAGCGCATCCCATAATGGCAGTTTGTGATTTCGCTCCATAAAAGTTAAATCAATGTGTAAAATGGAACATAGCTCAGAATTTTTTGAACTCTTGTAACTATATTTTTCAAATTGTTGGGGTCATAATTGACCACCAACACCCAATTACAAGCGAAAGCACCAATGTCAACAGATAGAGTATATGTAGAGAGTACAATATGAAGAATAGCCAAAATTAAAATGAAAGCAGTAAAAGAGACAAGATTTATAGTGGTTCGGCTAACTCCAGCCTACATCCACTCTAGAAAATTCCTTTTTATTATACTGAAATTTGATTACAATTACAATTTGGAATTCCAGAATAACAACGGAAGAGTTGCCTCTCAGTAGAAGAAGATGAAGAGAAGCAGAATGAAGATCCCTTTTCCGAAGCCACACCTGTTGTATTTATAGGCGAAACTCCGGCTACAGGGCCTTCTCACCTACATGCGCCCGCCATGACGATCACCTGTCCAACCCGTCCATCTTGTGCCGACCCCAAGTAGAACCCAAAGGAATTCTTTTGGTGACCCGAAGTAGTTCGTATGCCAACCCCAAGTGAAGTCTAATGCCGACCTGAAATGTAGCCTATGCTGATCCTAATCGGGGTCCATGCTGACCCAAAGTGAAGTCCACGCCGACCCGGAGTAAACTCTTCACCGACTTGAAGTCCAAACCAATGTCGATCCCATGTAATATGCCGACCTAAAGCCATATGTCGACCCCAAGTAGGACCCAAAGTAAACACCATGCCGACCAGAAGTAGAACCTAAAGTAGACCTTATGCCAACCTGGAGTGAAACCAATGCCGACCCAAAGTAGTACCATGCCGACTCTAAGTAGGATCCGAAGTAAACACCATGTCGACCCGAAGTAGAACCCGAAGGAACTTCCATCCTTGCCAAAATCCATATTTCAAGTACCCCCGCGTTGTTTGTTCATCGACTGAGCTGGATCCAGGCTTCATATTCATATTTATTATTCGTAATTGATCGTCCATCCATCCATTCAAATTGAATCCATAATATTCCAGCCTTGACAACCGTGCAGTCTATTGGGTTAAATCCGCTTGTTTATCGTCTCACCAAAAGGCGGGTTAACACTTTGCCCCTAAAACATGCCATGCGATTGGAAGGCATGTTTTGAATTTACTAAAGTCCGACGTTTGAAACTTGCGGATGACCTGCGAAGAAATCAACGATCTTACTTGATTGTTAATAATGATCGTTCAGGACCATGTGCTAATCGAGGCGAAATGTGATCGTTCAAGGTCGAGTGTCATCAAGGTGAAATGTGATCATTCGAGATCGAGTATCGTTCGAGACGAAATGTGAACGTTTGAGATCGGGTGCCGTTCGAGGCGAAATGTGACTGTTTGAGGTCAGGTGTCGTTCGAGGCGAGATGTGACCATTCAAGGTCAGTTGCTGTTCGAGGTGAGATATGACTGTCTGAGGTCGGGTCAGGACTTAATATGATTAATGTAAGATTTCATGCTTGAGTGAATTTCGGGATTATTTGTTATGGCTTTTCATCGCTATCTCAGAGCATGCCTAAAGACTGTTCACGTTTCGGTACATGTGTAAGTGACTTAGCTGTTTTGGTGAAGGATTTATTATTAGTTATTTAGTTCATTCCATCAAAAGGATGATGACTGCTCCTATTCTATCACCGCTATCCATTTCCAAGCAAAGCCATCCAAATCCATACCCCAGTTCCATAAGAAGTTGTGCTAATCCATTCTCCTTGGTCAGGGTTTGCCCCTGGTTGATCCAATCAATATCTAAGCCTGCTAATTTCTGCTACAAGTCCTGGATTCTAATTTCCAGCCGTTCCAACATCTAGATGTGGTCTCCAATTGTCATTTCCATCCTACCCCCGAATCCATGAGGGAATCCAAGATTATCCTCTTCCAAATGCGTATCCGAGTTCTAATCCATGCCAAAATCCATAACACCATCCTTCTTGCTTCTTTTCCCTGGTTATGATCCTGAATTTCCTCCTCTCTCTTTAGCATTCTTTCTTACATAGCATTCATAATTGTTTCCATCTTTTCCCTTCTTTTTGTTTCCTTGTTGATTGCCTAGCCATTACTTCCCAAATCCAAGTTCCTAAGCTTTCAAATTCGTGATCCAAACTATCCCTGAGTACTAGTCTTCTCAGTGAAAGCACTAAAATGTTGGCATCAAAATAGACCAACAACACCCAATTACAAGCGAAAGTAGCAGTATCCTATCACAGATCATAGATAGAGTACATGTAGAGAGTATAATACGAAGAATAGTCAAAATTAAAAGGAAAGCAGTAAAAGATAAAGATTTATAGTGATTCGGCTAACTCTGACCTACATCCACTCCAGAAAATTCCTTTTTATTATACTGAAATTTTATTACAGTTACAATTAGAAATTCCAGAATAACAATGGCGGAATAGCCTCTCATTAGAAGAAGATGAAGAGAAGCAAAATGAAGATCCCCTTTTCTGAAGCCACACCTATTGTATTTATAGGCGAAACTCTGAATATAGGGCCTTCTCAGTTATATGGGCCCGGCATGACGATCGTCGGGCCCAACTCGTCCATCCTGTGCCGACCCCAAATAGAACTCGAAGTAGAACCCAAAGTAATTTCTATGGTGACATGAAGTAGTTCGTATGCCGACCCCAAGTGAAGTCTAATGCTGACCTAAAATGTAGCCTATGCCGACCCCAAACGAGGTCCATGCCGACCTGAAGTGAAGTCCACAGTAATCCGTAGTAAACTATTCACTCACCCGAAGTCCAAACCAATGCCGACCCCATATAATATGCCGACTTGAAGCCATATGTCAACCCCAAGTAGAATCCAGAGTAGAACCCAAAGTAATTCCTTAGGTGACCCAAAGTAGTACGTATGTCGACCCCAAGTGAAGTCTAATGTCGACCTGAGGTCTATGCCGACCCGAAGTGAAGTTCACGTTGACTCGGAGTAAACTTTTCACCAACCCGAAGTCCAAACCAATGCCGACCCTAAGCAGGTTCCTAAGTGAACACCATGCCGATCCAAAGTAGAACCCAAAGTAAACCCTATGTCGACCCGGGGTGAAACCAATGTCGACTCGAAGTAGTACCGTGCCGACCCCAAGTAGGACCCAAAGTAAACACCATGCCGACCCGAAGTAGAACCCGAAGCGACTTTCATCCTTGCCTAAATCCATATTCCAATTACCTTGCGTCGTTTATCCATCGACCGTGCTGAATCCTGGCTTCATATTCATATTTATTGTCCATAATTAATCATCCATCCATCCATTCGAACCAAATACATAATATTCCAGCCTGAACAACCGCACAGTCTATTAGGTTAAATCTGCATATATGCTACCTTGCCCAAAGTCAGGTTAACAAAAATGAAGAAGAAAAATTAAGATTTCATCGAATAGAATTTGAATTATGTCCAAATTAAGTTTTTAAAAACACCGTGGTTGGTAGTTTTGCGAACTAAAGTGGGAAATGCTTTAAAATTGATATTTTTAAATCTTAAAAAATATGAAATAAGTTTTATAAATATGTTAAACTTTTTTAAAGGGATTTGAGTTATAAAAATGGACATATATGAAATGGAATTAGTGTTTTGAACAAAAAAGCTTCAAAAACACTATTTGTAGCAGTTTTTGCAACGGTTTCGGTAACTTTTGCAAGTTATGGTTTTAACTTAATTATTCCTTCCCATTCTTCCTAGCAATCTTTTCAAATGAATAATTAAGTATTTTGACTATGATTTGAAAGTTTTATAATTATTTTATAGGAGTTTTAAATAAATGGTTAGAGGAAAATTATGTTTAACAATATTTGAAATTCTGTTGAGTAAGTGAAAATCATCTCTAAAGGATCATATAAAAAAGTTTAGAGTTGGTCAAATAACTTGATTTCCATATGATGACAAACATATAGTCTCTAGACCCGAGCTTGGACAACCAGTGTCCGAGTTCTGCTTTAGCTATCCGGATTGGCCCAACGGAGAGGATAGTAAATTTTACTCGGACCACATCTTCCTAAGATATAATGAGATTTGGAGCTTTACAAATGTTAAACAAGATTTAAAATAGGATTTTGGTTGTTAAAGAAAACATTTTATCTAAACTTCATACTAAATTCCGAAGGTGGAACTCTTACTATCCATATGAATTTAAAAGGTGATTTCACTATTATTCAATGAATAGTACACGTTAAATATGGAAATTAGTATTGTGTATAATCGGTCGAAAATTTATGGATCCCTTTTATTCAATATTAGCTGATTTGGGTTTACAGTAAACGATGTCTTAAATAACGCTGTTTTGGTCCCATTAAAGATATGTTTTGGAAATGTGAAATATTCATTATGATTTAAATTATACTTTTCCTAAGTAATTATTGATGAAATGTTTTGGTATTTCCAAAGTTAAAATGGGGTTTTAAGTAATCAAAGGATTTGATAAAAGTGGTTTACTTATCTTGTAAATACTGAAATTGAATATGATTTAAAGATGTATATCTCTAAAGAGATATCTTTCTTGGATAAAAGATATTAATTAACTAAATAATAATCAGCTATATACTTGTCATCTTCTATCGATAATTGATTCGGAGAAACCGAGATCGAATTTGGTTGATTCTTATTCAAAAAACACTTCTGACCAATATACGCTCGAAAGTGAAAACATATTAAAGACAATGATTTTGAAGACGAAGATCTTAATAATGCGGGGCTGCTTGTCACTAACCTCTGGGGTAATTCCTTTATCATATATATGGTGGAAGTGGTTTTTCAATTTGAAATCTTTGATGCAAGGACTACTCGCTACTAATCCTAGATGTGATTGCCAAATAGGATGTAGTAGGAGAAGTGCCTTCGGTTTGTCTTGTGCCTGGACAACTTGTATGGACGAGTATCTGACATTGCATTTCTAAGACCACATATATCGGTTTTTTACAAACGTATATCTGTTTAGTGGTGTAGGAGATAACTACTCTTAAACTTAACACCCTTCTCTGAGACATACGACCTTAGAGGTTGTACTTCCGTGGAAATCAATCAGTGTGTTGTCGAAAATGGCAATGTGATATTCAAAGTGGGATTTTTCATGTGAAAGGTAGAATGTTTTCTCAAGCCTCACACGTCGATAATGGAAAAAAGGGGTAAATGCAGCAGGGCTAAGTGGGTCGCTTCCATTAGGAGATATTCATCACCTTTGTAGATTACCCTTTTTATTTTGAGTTTATTGTGTATGTTGTAGCCACAGATATGGTAGGAATGACTAGGGTGATGTCATTTTCGATACTATCTATGGTAAAGGTAAGCCGATTCTATATTGGTAAAGGTTGGAGCCTCATGTACATCTATCATGGCCCATTTTCCCGTACCCTTTGAATCGATAATAAACTACGCATGTCCAATTCAAATTGCATGAAAAGATGGAACATGAAGGGTAATAAAGAAAAACAGAAAGAATAGAATCCCACACGAATGGAATAACATATAATATAGAACAACTTCTTTACAGGGTAAAACTTTTAAATACATATATCAGAGTCTAACCTAAATTCAGCTTGGACAGTAATAAACATATGTCCTTACAATTGTCGATAAACATCAAATAAAAACAAACAGACAACGGCGGATAATAGAATGTCTAACGTAGATGAATATCTCTAGCTCTCCTGTGGAAACTCCAATCGTCTTTGACTAAACCTAAAACTACTCGGATCTGACCCGAGTATTGAAAATACCTGGATCAGGCTTGATAAACCAGTGTGAGAAAACTCAATAATAAATGACAGTGTCATATATTAGCCTTTAAATAAAATCCTTTGAAAAGAACTGGAATCTCATAAGACCACATCCATACATAAACACGGACGGGTTTTTGCCTTATGATAACTAAACACTTTTACATTAAAACATTTGATATTATTTCTAATGAAATTCTTTGAAAATATTTGCAAATAAACCTATTAATCTTAGCCAAAATTATTGCCATTAATAAATTCCAGCATACTAGGCTCTACAAACAAAACCGCTAGTTCTTTTTGGAGAATGGATTTCCAAATAAATGACCAATTGAAGGACTTCCTTCCGATGGGTACACCTCTAGATGGATGTCCCGAGGCATAGAATATCTACCCTCACCAACACAAGATTGACCTACCTCTATAAGTAGATAATACCGAACATGTCATCCCCTGGTCGTTACCGACATTTAACCGAGCATGCTCAAGCATACAACCACATTAATTTACATCCCGAACATCATAGCGCGAAGAAATATATCTTGAAAGGGATGATCATACCCTAATTGGGAATAACCCACTTAGCCTTGCTGCATCTAACCCTGTTTCGGTCATTTTCGGTTAATGAGTCTCGAGGCTATGATTACCTTTTCACATAGCACATCTTCTTTCACTATGAATGCCACATTGCCATTCCACATTCACATGACTGATTTCTACAAACATATAACTTCCTGAGCCCGTATGTCTCGAGATAAGGTGTTAAGCTAAGAGAAGATGTCTTCTCTGCCACCGATTGATATACTTTTATAAAGATCACTCATTATGATTTGGAATGCAAGGTCAGACATTCATCCATACAAGTTTGTTCTGGGACTAAATGAAACCGAAGGCACTTTCCTCGGGCATTACTAGGTAAGAAGCCCTTGTGATTTTGAGGTTTTTCATAACAAAGAGACCACTACTACAATATAATGAATTGGGAGTTTATCCCCAATTAATCAACAAGTAGTCCCTCGTTATTATTCGTCTCAATATCTCTGTCTTCAATCTTCGAACACGTAAACTGGTTCAAAGTTGTTTTCGGATAGAAATCACCAAAATCGGACCCCGGTTTCTTCGAAATCCAATTATCGATAAAAAGTGAATATGAGTATATAGGATTTATTAAGTATCTTTTCACTTTAATTTCAACTCAGATGATTTTGATATCTCTTTCTTTTGTCTTAGAATAATTCTTAGTAATTCATTCTTTTACTTTGGATAATATCTCAATTTTCTTTATTTAAATCAAATATCTTTCTTAGATATATTCTCTTCAGTTTTATTCCATTTTCATTTCAAGAGTATATGGAACCATAAAGCCTCATTTATTAAATCATTTGATTTATTTAAACCATTCTTAAATCCTAGAATAATTCCAAATCATTTTCTCTTTTACTTAGGAAAACCTTTCCAAATCATTCATTAAATCTAAATCAAAGATTTCTTTCATTCAAGTTATAACTTTTAACTTAGGGAAAATATTCCCAAATCATTTATTAAATCTCAATCAAAGATTTTCTTCTTAACTTCAAATCATATTCTTGCAAATCGAAGATTTTAATAATAGAGCACTACTGCCACTTTAGATATGGTAAATTTCACCTTCAAGGACCAATGGAAAGTAATCCTACATCGTGAATATCTTTGTCTTCAATGATCTTTGTCTTCAATATATTTTATTTTGAAAATTAGTTTGAAGGTATTTTCGGATAGGAATCACCCAAATACGATCCCGGTTCTTCGGATAGGAATCACCCAAATCTAATCCCGATTCCTTCGTACCAATCAACGAATAAAAGATGTTAAGTGGTTAAATAACATTAAAAAAAATTCTTTTCTTTTATCTTGGAAAAACTTAAATATGATCTTTTAGAGCATCCGGGCTTTTCTTTCGTCTATTCCACCCCTCGCCCAAAAGGAGAAAACATAGGCCAGGTAAGTTCAAAGCACTGGTTGATCTATTCCTAACCTTAGTTAAACATCTTGTTTTATCTTTACAGATCTCATTGGTGGGATAAATGTATTAGTCATTTCCGCATACTCAGTTTGTTAATACATTCAATATTCTTTATATTTTGTTTAAGTGGTATAAACAATTCCTCTTAACCATTTATTCAAACTTTTATTAAAACTTCCAAATCATCTTTAATTACTTAATTATTCTTTTATAATTATTCACAAAATATACAGAAAAAAATTGTTAAATTTAAAACTATATTCAAAAGGTTATAGAATTCGCAGCATAAAAGTGCTGCGGAAAGTGCTATATAGCTTATTTGACTTAAACAACTTTTAATATTTGAAAATTTATATTTTCAATCCCAAATCTCTTTTAAATTATTTTAATAGATTTATAAAATTTATTTCATATTTTTTTATCATTTAAAATATAATTTATAAAGAAATCCATTTTTGAATTCCGAACTGTAAAACCGCGATGTTTTTAGAAAATTGTTTTGGACATATTTCAAATATACAAGATGAAATCCTGATTTTCTTTCTTTATTTATTTAAACGTATTTAAATGTTTATAAAACATTTCCAACTCATTCTAAAACTATTTCCAGAAGGTTTAAGCATTCTATATACAACATTTCATTTTCAAAAGGAAAGTGGTTTTCCTTTGTACTTATCGACGTGTATTAACGTGACTTGTTAAACAATTTAACAATCATATCAAACTATCAATACATGGTGATCAAAGCGTATATAAGCATCCACAGCAATCATAATACATCATCAAACATGTATATATATAAATATAGATATTAAATATAGTTTCTCACAATAAACCAAAGCGGTTAACTTCCTACCAACATTCAAACTAATCCATGCTTCATTAACTACTTCCTACTCCACTTAAGCATTAGTAAATAACTTTCCCTTCCTTTAAGGTACTCGGCCAACACTTGAGATGGGGTTGGGCCAAAAGTATAGAGAAGAAGTGGTAGTGCTTTGACCTTAAATTCTCAAAATTAGACCCAAAAAATAGGCCATCTTCTCTCTTGTTTTTGACTTTCTTACTCTCAAAATTTGAAAAACATGTTAACTGAATAATTGTTGAAAATTATTTTCTCTTGAATTTAAAAAAAATCACTTGATTTTGATTAGTTTTGAGGAAGATATGTCAAAAGAAAAAGAGCTATTCTCAGATTTAAAAATATAAAGCCCGAAAATGTACTTCAAAGAGTTGAGTTTCAGGTATAGCAAATCTCAAAATTGGAAAAAGTGATCAACATAAAAGTTGTACCCACTGGAATTTCATGCAGTTTAATTTTTCTTCATAATTTGGATCAGTTATGATCAAGTTATGATCAAAACAAAATGATCTATTCTCTGGTTTAAAAACTGGGCCAAAGAATGCACCAGAAAGAAGTGGATTTTTGACATGGTAAATTTTAGAATGAGACAAAGTAGTCAAAATGAAAATTGTAGCCACTGTAAAAATTCATGATTTGAGAAAAAAGAATCTTGCATTTTGGTTCTGTTTTGAACAAGTTATGGCCGAGAGAAGAAGAGGTAAATTATAGAGAAAAAAGAAGTTTGATTTGAAGAGGATGAACATTGATTTCTTTTGAATATTTTGAAAATATTTTTACATTATTTCTTTCTAATTTTTTCCTATGGCTTAGAAGCCATTAAAGAGAAGAGGAAGAAGGGGAAGAAGCTTTAGAAAAGAAGAAGAAGAAGTGTGAATGAAAGTGAAGAAGGTGGTGGTTATTTATAGTAAAAGAAAAAAGTGGTAAATTTACCAAAATAATCTCTTACCAAATTACCAAACTATCCTTACTTCAACCTAAAGAAACTTCCACTTTTTCAATACTTAACATCATCCTTTCACTTCTTACTTTATGTCTTAGTCACTTAAAGATTAAGTAAAAAAAAATTATTTTGTTGAATTTTGATTTGATGTTAACTTTTCTTACTTTTGTTAATTCTTACTTACCTTTACTAATGACTTGTAGAAGTTTTCTATTCCTATTTAGTAAAAGCAAACATGTTTAGTTATTAAACTATGTAATATACATGTTAAAACTGTAAGAAATGCGGATTACGGATCTTAAGGCAGAATTAACACTAGAAGGGGGTGAATAGTGTTTTAAGGAATTACTAATTCTTTTTGAGTTTATATTAATTTGAACACAAATGTATGCAATATTTAGACATAGATATGATCACAGAATCAAACACATATGCAGAAATAAAGTAAAAGCAATAAAGGAAAGAACACACCGGATTTTATACTGGTTCGGAGTTACCCTACATCCAGTCCCGGACACAAGTACGGATTTCCTTTCAAAATCAATTTTTATAATTACACCCTCGATTTCAAGGCCATGAGGTACACCACTCCAGATTCACAATCCTCTGGGTAGAGATGCATGATTTTATGGGCAACAAGTTAACCCAATTGATTTCACAGGCTACAATCACACCTTTTCTCGCTTGATTGATTTCACAGGCTACAATCACAACTTTTCTCACTCAATCTATTACAAAGAAGCCTATAACTCTGAATAGCACTGAGATCTTGTTGAGATAGTGATAGAGAATCAAATCAGAAATGATCTAGTTAGATTTAATGGTGATTTCAGCAGAGTAATGACAAAAATATATATAAAGAAATATGGAAGAAGAAGAGGAGTGAAATCAGAGAAAAATGAAAATAAATTTGTTTAAAACTGCCCCTATTTATTGTAGAACAACAGCCATGTCCATTCGTGAAAGGATATGACGAATAGACACTTCCTTTGAAATTCAAAATTTTGAAATAAACTACCACCTTGTCGACAAAGGTGTTTGGGGGTTGTCGACAGGCCTATGGTCATTTTGGTAATTTATTTTTCTTTGAAAATAACTTCTATCTTGTATTAAAACTATTTTTAAACTTTATAAATATACTTAACTATAGTTAAAATTCATAAATAGGTACAGAGAATAATATATATTAAATTTTACTATATATTTAAATCTAAGTATAAATATTAAAAGTGAAATACATTATAATTAAAAGATAGTTTAACACCAAGGATAAATTGATTTTGAAGATAAAGATTATTTTAAAGCAAAAAGTATTTAAAACCAGGATAGATGTTTTTGATTCTTTTAAAAGGAAGATTTTGAAATCATTTTGAAAACAAGATATAATTTTGTAAAAAAATTGAATAAAAGTTAGTGGATACAAAACAATGTTCCACTAGATTTTTCATAGGTTCCATCCTACTTAGGGTTCCATCTCTTTAACGGGCTCGAAGTGGATTCCATTCCATGAAAAAATTGGATTTTAAGATGCCAGTGCTTTTCTAGGAGTTTTAAAAAAATTCCTAACTAAATTACTTATTATTGAAATCATGAACTCTTGATTATCTTGATACTCATGAGTCTTCAATTTTGATATATTCAGTCTTGAATCTCTATACTGTACAGTTCTCATTCTTGGTACTTGCATGGTTAAATCCTGCATATACATATATATCTAAACTAAAATGTTAGTATTTATATTTTATAATCTTATTCTAAGGTTGTTGTCATCAAAACCATCTTCTCAGGGACTAACAATCTCCCCCTTTTTGATGATGACAACCTTTGTTTATAAAATATTACTTCTATCCTAATAACTCCCCCTTAATCTATTCCTAACTGTCCTATTTTATACTTTTCCCCCTTTGTCATCAACAAAAACTAACTCCAAACTACATAACTCCCTCTTAATCTAATACTATATGACATGCAATTATAATGATAGTGTTATCATAAATAATCATCACTTAATTCTAAAACTAAAACTTAGTCCTTAATTACTTACTATCCTAACTAAGAATCCATATATGATAATACTTATAATAGTGATATTATGAGAAATCAAATATAAGAACACAAATCATTTATTAATTATATATTGTTATATTTACATTTTCGTAAAAGACGAAAGTAAGATCATACAACGAAAAGAAAGAAAGAAAAGAAAGTAATGTGTATTTATACATATTATGTTTTGCACACCAATAATCAATCCACATCAAACCAAATCAAATCAAATTAATCCAAGCAATCAATTCAAATTAAACAAAGTAATAAAATCAAACATTACGAGGAACTTCCACCCATCCTTCTTCTCCAAAAATAGGGTCTGCTTTAATGGCATCCCAATTTTCATTTTCATTGGTGAGAGAGACTGAAGGATATGCTTCATTATCATCTTTGTGCAGGGAGGAAATCATCCATCGTATCGTATCGAAATGTTTTTCTTGCTTCTTGATCATCTGCATTTGACTCAACTCTAAGTGTCGCTGATTACGAAGAATGAAAGAAAGAATATTTTTTAAAGAGTTAAGGGTTTCTTCAAGATTCTCGGTCAAACTACGAATTGGATTGGCCATATTTGAGTTTGTGAGAAGAAATAGAGATAGAGTAGACAAGAAATAATTTTGAGTGATGAATTCTGGAAGAAATATGTATTTATAGGTGTAGAAATTCATTTGAAATGAATAGACACAAGGTAGTTATTCAAATTTCAAATTTAAAATGAAAAGTCATTTCTGACCAGTAATTGTCGACAGGGTCTAGGGGGTTGTCGACAGGGGTTAGTTAATTTTGATGACTCATTTTGATTTTATGAATAATTATGTATATAGATATATTATACTAACATTTATTCTGGAGATAGAATAAGCTAGATAACAGAAAAGTAATTCAATTTCATTTCATAATAGAACGATACAATGATTAAACATTAAGAACTACACGAACATTCAAATAAAAAACAAACTAAAACGACATGAAAATGTAAAACTAGTTAGAGGATGACAAAAATGAAGATAATCTCAGCTTCTTGCAGACTTTGGAGAAAAACTTGTTCATCTTGGATGACATTTTATCCAATTTCTTACTAACGGATCGTTTAAGTGTCCCTTGATTCTCAACAATGATCTTTTGATTTTTGAGTAAGGTTTTGTTGGTTGGATTAGAGGGATAGTCAATACTTTCCAAGGATATTTCACTTTCTTCTTCTTCTATTTCCATTTCACCCCCTTCTTCTTCTTCTTCTTCTTCTTCCTCTTCCATCTCCTCATGAGCCAAACGCTCTTCCTTTTCGGCAAGAGTTTCATATGGTTGAAAAATATATGGAATTTTCATAAGAGAAATGTTTGAGTGATTAAAAACTATTCTTGAAACAAATTCTTCTCCTTTGAAATCTACTCCAAAATAATTAAAAATTCGAGTGAGATAGATTCCATGATATAAAGTGTTTTCACCCATTTCAAGATTTTTGGGATGAAATTCATCCAAAATAACTTGTGTCCAATTAATATCATAATTTCCAAAAATAGAAAAAAGTTCTTTGCAAACTTTTGAAGTTGGATTGTTAAAACTCCCCGATCTCGGGGTCAAAGTATGTTGTGAAAGAAGATTAACAATTCTAGCTTTTGGTCGAAAGTTTCGACTTATGAAATCAAAGTTATCTCCTTCGAAAATGTGATGAAATGTCTCGCGATCATTTTCATCGATATTAAAACTAGAAGGATCCATTCCCGTGCTCTTGCAATTGAGAATGGTACCCAAAAGATCACAATTTAAAATGATTCTAATGCCTTTGACACTACTTCAAATTTCATCATCATTTCCATTATAAAATCCACGGTTAAGATTTGCATAGAAAATTCTAACAAGATTTGGATAACAAACAAAATCATTTTATGAAGCATCAACAAGACTAAGAACTTGATTGTTTGTAAAAAGAGAATCGATTTCATAAAAAGAGAAACCTTGAAATAAAGCAAACTTCTCCGATGTACTTTTCCATAGTTAGCATAGTTGATATATGCTTTTATAGCCTCCGGATCATTGAAAAGTTGCTCTTTTATCTTTCAGGAAATTCTCATTGTGGAAGGGTTGCTTGAAGAAGCCATTAGAGTAGAGAGTAGAGAGCTTGATATTTTAGAATAAGAGTTTGAATATGAAAACGAAAGTGAAATGTTGTGATAAGAGATAGTGAATAAATAGATTCTCAAAGGACATGTTCTCTGGTCAAAAGGTGGCTTTTCAGAGACTTAAATGAAGTGAAAAGACGGAGGAAAATTCAATATTTGAATTCAAATTTTGAATTTCAAATTTCTGTACCCTTGTCGACAACATGGTGGGGACCTTGTCGACGGGTGTCTCAGAATTTTCATGATTTATTTCTCTTAAGTATTCTAATATTATATATATATATATATATATATATATATATATATATATTATTTTTAATGTTTATATATATCTGGAATATTACTAGAATTATAGTATATTCCATAAAATATTATGATACTATTAAAAAATAAAAATAAAAAATAATAAAAAATAATAGTAAACAATAAAAATAAAAATTTTAAAATTCAAACAACGCACCAATTCAAGATCAACCAATCAAGCATCCAATTCTAAGCATGCAATTTCAACCAATGTATTGTAAATGTGTACCTTTTTCTGAATCTGTTTCTCTGAATTTGTCGGAGTCGTGAACAGCCGTGAAACACATGTTTGAATTATCTGTCTTCTGATCATCATCGCTTGAAGACGAGTCTGATTCATCTAGTGTAACAGTAAATGCATGTTTTCGTTTCTTTACGGAATCATTGTTTAGAGGAAGATTTTGTCTATCTGGATGCGGACAGTCTCTTTTGATATGTCCTGGTTCGTCACAGTTGAAACATTTGATATAGTTTGACGCTGCATTCCGATTTCAAGAGTTCTTATAGTTGTTTCTCTTGAGATTATTCATCTTTCTGTATTTAAGGAATTTCCGAAAATTCTTGCTCATAAAGGCTATCTCTTCATCATTATCGCTATTTGAGTCTGATCCAACGGTCAATGCATTGAATGCCATTGATTTCTTTTCAGATGCTTTGCTTTCTCTTCTCTCAATCATTTGGAGTTCAAACGACATTAGATTTTCAATTAATTCTTCTATCTTTAAGGTACTGATGTTATTTGCCTCTTTGATCGCAAGTGTCTTTTGATCCCATTCTGGAGTATGAGAATTTAAGATTTTTTGACTTAATCTTCTTCCAAAAATTCCTTTCCCAAGGATATTAGAGAACACACAATATTCAGAAATCTACTATACATATCTGAAATAGACTCATTAGAATTCATTTTAAATATTTGAAACTGGTTTGTGAGCATGGAAATTTTGGTCTGTTTAACTTTGCTTGTTCCTTCATGAGTAACTTGCAGAGTTTTCCAGATTTCATATGCAGACTTACAAACTGATACTCTATTAAATTCATTCCTGTCAAGTGAACATAACAAAATATTCATAGCTTTAGAGTTTTTTATGCAACGGTCTTTCGCTCAGCAATCCACTGTGCAAAATCAGTTGTGGGTTCAAAATATTCAGTTTGTGTGAAATTCCAAGTGCCTAGTCCTACAGATTGTAAATATATTTTCATCCTACATGCCAAATATGCATAGTTACTGCCATTAAAAAGTCATGGTCTGATAGTAGACCGACCTTCTACAAATGAACTAGCGACAGGGATAATAGAACCAGTGTTGGTAGTATTAACAGTACCAGTGTTGGTAGCCATTTTAAAAAAAAATTCAAAATTCAGATTATGAAACTTTGAAAACCTTGCTCTGATACCAAATGTGAGAAATGCGGATTATGTATCTTAAGGCTAGAATTAACACTAGAGAGGGGGTGAATAGCGTTTTAAGGAACTACTAAATCTTTTTGAGTTTATATTAATTTGAACACAAATGTATGCAATATTCAGACACAGATATGATCACAGAATGAAACGCAGATGCAGAAATAAAGTAAAAACTATAATGGAAAGAACACACCGGATTTTATACTAGTTCGGAGTTACCCTACATCCAGTCCCGCACACAAGTACGGATTTCCTTTCAAAATTAATTTTTACAATTACACCCTCGATTTCAAGGCCACGAGGTACACCACTCCAGATTCGCAATCCTCTGGGTAGAGATACTTGATTTTACGGGCAACAAATTCACCTAATTGATTTCACAGGCTACAATCACACCTTTTCTTGCTTGATTGATTTCACAGGCTACAATCACAACTTTTCTCACACAATTTATTACAAAGAAGCCTATAACTCTGAATAGCACTGAGATCTTATTGAGATAGTGATAGAGAATCAAATCAGAAATGATCTAGTTAGATTCAGTGGTGATTTCGGCAGAGTAATGACAAAAATATATATATATATATATATAAAGAAATGTGGTAGAAGAAGAGGAGCGAAATCAAAGAAAAAATGAAAATAAATTCGTTTAGAACTTCCTCTATTTATAGTAGAACAACAACCATGTCCATTCATGAAAGGATATGACGAATGGACACTTCCTTTGAAATTCAAAATTTTAAAATAAACTGCCACCTTGTCGACAAGGGTATGTGGGGGTTGTCGACAGGCCTATGATATTTCTGGTAATTTATTTTCCTTTGAAAATAACTTCTATCTTGTATTAAAACTATTTTTAAACTTTATAAATATACTTAACTATAGTTAAAATACATAAATAGGTATAGAGAATAATATATATATAATTTTACTATATATTTAAATCTAAGTATAAATATTAAAAGTGAAATATATTATAATTAAATGATAGTTTAAAACCAAGGATAATTTGATTTTGAAGATAAAGATTATTTTGAAGCTAAAAGTATTTAAAACCAGGATAGATGTTTTTGATTCTTTTAAAAGGAAGATTTTGAAATCATTTGGAAAACAAGATATAATTTTGTAAAACATTTGAATCAAAGTTAGTGGATACAAAACAATGTTCCACTAAATTTTTCGTAGGCTAGATCCTACTTAGGATTTCATCCTTTTAACGGGCTCAAAGTGGATTCCATTCCACGAACAAATTGGATTTTAGGATGCCAGTGCTTTTCTAGGAGTTTTAACAAAATTCCTAACTAAATTACTTATTATTGAAATCTTGAACTCTTGATGATCTTGATACTCATAAGTCTTCAATCTTGATATCTTCAGTCTTGAATCTCTATACTGTACAGTCTTCATTCTTGGTACCTACATGGTTAAATCCTGCATATACATATATATCTAAACTAAAATGTTAGTATTTATATTTTATAATCTTATTTTAAGGTTGTTGTCATCAAAACCATCTTCTTAAGGACTAACAAAAACATGTTAACAAAGGTGCGATGACGTTGCGGCAACTTATTTTGAATGAAATGTTTATTTTTGACAAAATGTTTTCCGGTCACATTTTGACGTTTTTGTTAAACTATTTATTCATGTAAACCAAACTTCAAAATAAATTTCTTATTATCTTTAAATAATTAAAACAAGCATATTTGACTTATAAAATTATATAAAAAACAATATCCAAATCTCGTCATAAAAATATGACATCGATTTATCGATATGCAATTGTCAACTTTATAAAACAAGTTTTATATATTTATAGAACCATTATAAATTAAATTACTATTATTATCAAATGAGTTTGATATTTATTATATATATATATATATTAAAAAGGAATTATTTATCCTTTAAACGAATTTCTCGAATATTTATCCTACTTTATCAGAATTCGACTTTTGTCAATTTTACAATGGGAATCCAAAATATTTATTCAATGTCAAAAATAAGTTTACCATTCTTATTTATCATATAAAACATGATTTTTAAGTTTGAAAATTCAATATTTGAATATTTAAAATTTTAAATATCCCATTTTCAAAGTGTTAAAATTACGGGTCGTTATAACATCCCTCTAAAGTTGTACTGTCAAAAGGTAGTCCTTTACCTTGTCATTATATGGAATCCATTCTCCAATATGAGCCTTTACAGTTTTAGTTGTAAACCTATTATGCTTAAATTTAATAAATATAACAATTTCGGCTAAGATTATATATATTTATTTGAAAGATTTTTCAAAGAATGTCATTAAAATAATATCTCTAATTTTGCGTAGCAAATGGTTTAGTTAGCGTATGGTAAAAACCCGTCCGTATTTTTATGTAGTGTGGTCTTATGAGATACCCTTAGTTTTCAAAAATATCCGTCTTTTGAGTTTTCTTACACCAGTCTCATAACTGACCCAGAGTTTATTTTCTTTTCCCTTAAACTCTAGGTACTCTATTTTTCTGGGCAGCCATGTAGTTCGGGTATAGCTTGGAACATTTTGGAGGAGCTTTGAGAAGGAGCTGGGTTTTCTTTGTAGATGGCTATCCATTTCCATTTCCGCTGCATTTGTTTACTATTTGTATTTTTCACTAGTAGGGCCAGAGATTTATAACCATCTAGGCTGAGATTAGGATAGACTCTGATGTATGTATTTATAATTTCCACTATAAAGATGTATATTATAATAATATATGTTATTCCATTCATTTTAGATTATGTTCTGTCTTTATTTTTCTTTTTACCCTTGATCAGTCTATCTTTTCGGCACTTGGATATTTGGCACATGAATACCGTGAATGTATTCGTGTCGATTTCTAAGGGTCGAAAAGGTGGGTCGTCATAGTTGGTATCAGAGCTTAGGTTGAGCAAACACCTGAGCCTGTAGTGGTAAGACTCAACATAAATAGGATTAGTAACACCCAAGGACATGTAACTCATTAGAGATAGAGTAAGTGACACCCTTGAATGAGTTCAAAGTATTATATAGGAGCGCGTATTTGTTTATATATATATGATTTGTTTTGAAATTATGGTAAATGAAATAATTCTACCTAAGGTTATATTTTGTGTATAAAGAATATATTTTTAAAAATAGTTAGTAGGTTGTTAAGTTATAAATTGGATAAATGTTTAAGATTAGGTTAGTTAATGTAAGTATGAACATCTTGTGATTAGAATTTCATAGTTTGACTATAAGATGTTTAATAATAATGCTGAAAGGAATAAGAATAATAAGGGATATAAATAAAACCAAGGAGTTGGATAATATGAACTTTTATCTAAGATGCTTTTGAAAAAGAGTTTTCAAAGCATTTTGAAAGGTGATAATAACAATGTCTGGGAAATATTTTGGCAAAGATTTCAAAGGATTTTTGGAAATAATAAAATATTTGGACATGCATATCATGGGAAGAGTTCTAAGTTAGAAAAACTATCTTTAATAATGGATTTAACAAAGATCTCGATTTTTTTTCTAAGTATTGATCGAATATCGGTTTGGGGAAAATAGTTCCTAGTCCTTAGTGAATTATTCTCTTTAAAATAGTGCAGTTCAAACAGATTTGTGTTAGGATTAACCAAGATTAATAATTTGACATTAGATTGAGTTAGAACAATTAAAATACTTAGCGTCAAAGTATTTTTATTTAAGCGTTCTAGTTACGGAGGAAAGTATTTAAAGGGGAATCATCAAGAGCTAATTGTTGCGAAAGAGATGATTTGATAATTCTTTCTATTGATGAAGAACCTGAAGCATGGCCGCTTAGAAATGGTTGGACATATATAGATGAAGAGACTTATCAGTGTACGCATCAAGATAAAGATGTTTATCCTAAGGATGGGATACTTATACCACTAAAACTTCAAAACATTTTAGGATATCTGGTGACGAAGAAACCCATCAAACATTAGAAAACGTAGAAATAATCATAGAGTTAGAACCAGTAGTGTTGCCTCAAGAAATATCATATAGGATGTGGATCACCGATCCACCAAGTTTGGAACCCGAGCAAGACGAGGAGGAAATTCCCAAAGAAGAACTAATAGAAGAAGATCCCAAGCCCAAGGAGGACCTAAATACTACGACATGTAGTTAAGACTCTACAACATATGGCACATGGATGGATGAGATATCATGTGAATCAAATAACAGTAGTAGAAATAACAATATCGCTTGGGAAATGGGTGAAATTGATAATGTCATTTGACATGAATCATCAAGTTCATACATTAATTAGAATGGTATGGAAGAGTATGAGGAAAAGCTGAGAATCCTTAGGTAGAAGGGGTTCAAGTTTTAGAAGAGTTAGCTGAAGGAAAAGTTTTGCCCGAAGTACCAGCTGGATTAGGACATATTCCATGGGTTCTCCAAGGACAGCCTTGGCAACCAATGGGATGGGATTTACTACATCAGGAAGAGTAGGGAAATGAAGCAGATGATGAGTAAGAAAGTGATAACGAAGAAAATATGGAGGAAGTTCTATTTGAGTTTGGAAATTGGGATTAACCATCAGCATAAGAATTAGAGGAATAGTTGGGTGTTGTGATATGATTTGAAGATTGGTGATATATTTCTAATATAGTATTTAAATTGTAGTATAATGGCTTTGTATTATGGTTATGTATTTCTAGTATAATAAAGTATGGTTAGGATGACCTATTATGACCAATGTAAGATATGATGACCTATGTAAGGATAACTTATGGATGATGGGTGCAAGTTAAGGATTGACCTATGTACTAAGGCTTATATAATATTAAGATGATCTTTTATTATAACTTCTCTCATTTGCAATTTCAAAAATCACTTTATGAGAATTCTTGATAAGGAAAATAGAATATAAAAGGAGAATTTTATTTGTAAGATAAAACTGTATTTTTATGAAATATTTAAGAACTTGAACCAAAATTTTGCAAGGAAAATAAAAGCTTCCGAGCCTAATCAAAGTCTGCACTAGCGAATCGGAGAATCAATACTAATTCAGAAGTAAAGTGGTATATTCGAATTTGTGATCAAATTAGATAGTGCATACAGACAATCCGTGAGCATAACATAGGTTTGTATTTGAAATTTAAAATAATGTTTTTACCAGTTTTTTGGTTAGGTGTAATTTCGGGGACGAAATTCTTTTAAGAGGGAAACCCACAATGACCCATGAATTTATCACTTTGGAAAATAATATTAAATTTATAAATATTCAAATATAAAGTTTTATAAGACAAATTATGTTGTTTGAATAATGATTAATAATGGTAATCTAATTTTGAATAAGTAAATACCAAAAGATACCCTTTCGATAAATATCGATAAACTGACCGAAAATCGTTTTATCGATAAAATGCTTTTTAAACATCAGAAATCACAAATGTGTCTTGGTACATACACTTATTTATCCATATAAGTAAGAATGTGTAGTAAAATTATTTATTTTATTTTTGAAAATAAAATGTTTTTATGACATCATCAATTATATCATCATTTTCAAATAATCGTTTTTAAATTAAATTCAGTTTAAATAGTTTAATAATTATTTTAAAATAAAATAAGGCCCTTTAGATTATTAAATAATCATAGAAATATTATTTCCAAACTTCGTTTACCAATATATGTAGTTTAACTAAGAAGTGAAAATATTATCGAAAATCGAAATCGGAATTTGTGACGTTTGAAGTAAAGAAGTTGTACAATGTTATAGATTATGCGTGACATACATATACAAATATCGATTATCACATAAATCCCCTACTTTTTGAGAACTAGCATTGCACCAACAATGTCCGTAGAGAAGCTGGCTTCTAAAAGTTCGCTACTGCTCGGAAACTGGCAGGATCACACTATCGCCTGAAGATAGTCGATGACATAAAGCAGTTTCAAAAAAAAATCATTGATGCACTTATTTCTACAGACAGAAGCAGATGCTCAACTGAATTTTCAATTATTACTCTTAGGAATTTGGATCGCTTGAAGATAGGCGGCGTTAGGAAGGAAAAACTTTAACATCCATGAATGTCCCATCACACGAAGATTGGCGATGCTAAAGGGAAAGCCCAGAATGGAACTATAGATACGCTGGTTTTCGAGGTAGAAGCGGGAGCTCAAACGAATCTTTAGCACAACCTTCTGAAATTTGACGCTACCCAAAAATTGGCAACATTAAGAAGGTACCTTCTTATAACATTCAGTGGCCTGGCATCACTCGAAGATAGGCAGTGTTGGGATAGCATGATCACAAAATCTTCAAGAATTTGATGTTGCCTAGTGACTTGCGATGTCAAGAAGAAGTATTCGCTTTTGAGTTGGTCAAATCTTTTGACTAACCTTTAGATATCAGCTATTGCCTGGAGATAGGCAACATTAAGGATAAATATTTATAACTAAATCACCAGTGTGCTAGTTTTCTAAGATATAAACTGGTGCACGACTTGATTTACAACTTGAACTTTAGGAAATCAATTATTGCCTATCGAAAAGGAAAGCAGAAGCAGGATGACAGATACAATGGTCTTGACAAACAGAAGAAATTTTGAGAACCCAGATTCAAACAACACGCTGGCTTGACGGCAAACCTGGAATGGATTTACATGGAGACTCGGGGGAATCTCCTCTATCGGAAACCACCCAGGAGAGATCTCACAGAACGGGAACGTAAAAGTAGAAAATACTGCCTATTCCATGAGATGGAAGGGCATACTACCGATGAGTGCCGCCATCCGAAGGATGAGGTAGAAGAGCATGTCAGAAGCGGTAGATTGCCACAATACGTGAGAGATCGTACAGTGGCCGTAGGAACTGAGAAACTACCGCCTGCACCCAACAGAACAAATCCTGGATCTGGTCAAGACTCATCATCAATTGATCATGATGGCAAGAGCCGAGTTTAGGACTTGAACTTTGGTCGATTACATTAATTTCTTAGATTTGATTTCAAAATAAAACGGCTATTCCACTTACACGTGTAAGGGAACCAGAGAAATCCACAGGCATGCTCTGAGATGTCAATAAACTGCTCTGCCCAGAGAGGTAGTATTTAACTTTTTCTTTGTTTGTGATTGAACATTTGGAATTTGAATTTAATAAATGAACTTGAATTTCATAAAATAAACCTTTGACCGAAAAGTTAAAGGATGAATATTGAAAGTCTATTTGAAATTGATCGCTTTATGACCCTACCCGGAGAGACGGGGTCTAGAGTGCAAGAAGTGAGTTGCTTCGTCGGAGAGCGACATGATCAACTCACTTAACATCATTCTCCATTCACCGGAGAGTGATTGGATCGGTGTTCGATAAGATCCCGGAGTGGCTACAATCGGCCTAGGATTTTGGCCAGGACATCGCTTAATGTTCAGGGACCCTGAACTGGAGTGCATGGGGTGCCGCCGCTTCGCCAGAGAGCGACAGGATCGGCTCACTCGACGCTGTTTCCCCTTCATCAAAGAGTGACAGGATGGGATCCAGCAAGAGTCTAGAGAGGCTATGATCAGTCTAAAAGGACAAAGACATCTCTATATGCCCTCGCTGGGGCCAGAGTGCAAGGGATAGATAGCAACACTGGAGCGCGATAGGATCTTTCTATTCGATTGTTAAGTTTGGAATGGACTTAGCAAAGGTCCGAAGTGGCCGTCAACGGTCCAAAGAGGCCATAGGATTTGATTACCGACTTCTAGAAGTTGAAATGGATACTGTTTCGGCTTCGAACAACCACGAACTAGATTGAGGATACTATAGCTATGGATAAAACATGGACTCACGACATTGGATTTGAAGATATTCAAAACACGCCTTTTGCCAAAAGACATGTTTTGGGGGGCAATTGCTATCCCACCTTTTGGCAAGGCCTGACACCAAGAACATGACTGGAAAACGAGGATAGTTCGTTCCGGAGATCTTTAATACACAAGTCTACTATGGATATCGGTAAATTTTGTCCCAGTCTGGATTGAGCTACAATTGATATAACAGGACCAGAAAAGCTATTAAAGCCAATGTTTCGAATTTCAAGTCAATCCGAGTTCGTATGCTCAAGATATGATCGATGCAATTTCAGCAATCACCTTGTTCGTATCCATCAAGCCTCGACTGTTCGTATCCATCCACTAAAAAGCCTTATTCGTATCCATCAAGCCTCGACTGTTCATATCCATCCACTGAAAGGCCTTGTTCGTATCCATCAGATAACCACTCTCTTCGTATCCATCAGCCAGTAACATCATTCCTAGTTCACTTGGTCATCGACACGAAATGGAGTGCACAAAAGTGATACGACGTGAGATGCAACCAATGGATACGAACAAAGCAGAGACTATCGATATGAACAGAGCAAGACTACTATAGTTACGAATAGAGCAAGACTATCGATACGAACGGAGCTATGATGATCGATACGAACAAGACAGTTCCAATCGATACGAACCAAACAGCCTACGTAAAACCCGAACTTGCATCGACATAACTCACAATCTACAAGTCCAAATGCTACCAAATTTTCATAGGAGCTTATGTACAACCGAAAGAATGTTCCTGCTCAATTTCAACTCGATTGGGCCAAATATTTATCGATACAAAATTGGTTCGTATCGATCATGGACCGAGTGCAAATCACATGGGATCGATCGTGTGGGCCCACACACATGCCAGAAAAGGTCTTCCCAGATCTAAGCGAGATATTTACAGCTTACGCCTATAAATAGCATCTCAAAGCCTACAGAAAGTGGACTTTTGATTCTGCTACGTCTAGACTCTGCTAAAATGACCATTGTACTCAAAAACCGTTGTACTCGAAAATTACTGCTGTAATCCACTATAACCAGCGACAAAAGTCAATAAAAGATTATCGTTTGAAGTGGACGTAGGCCGAAGATAACCGAACCATTATAAATCTTGTGTCTTTGTCTACTTCTTTCCATTTAAAGTTTGTTATTCTTCATTTTATCCTCTACATTATTTAGATCTGTAATCCGTAATCATATACTGCTATCTGTGTTCACACACTGGTGCTTTCACGATATTTGGGGTCTCTGACCCATTTTGGTGCAAATATCGCTCATGCTAGAAAAACGAGCTGTGTCATGCAATGATATTATATGTCAGAACTTACCCATCATCGATAATGGAGCTTCTGCCCAAAATGACAAAGAGAGCTTTTCTTTCCAAAAACAGGAGAAATGAAGAAAAAAAAAGCATAGCCATGGAATCTTCCAACTCGACCGTTCCTAGAGCGAACCGTCTTATTGAGGTTCAAGCAACAATATATAATAGTTGTGCATTGATAGGAGTTAGTCAAAGATGAAACGTCGGACATGTCTCTAAAGCAGCATGAATATGAGCTAGGACAAGCTTAAGATCCATCATAGATCAAGTGTAACCCAAACTTCGACTATCTCTACTAAGAAGCAATCGGCTGCACCATAACCATCATCACCATTGCTACAACAATCTCCATTCCTCCGACCTTAGATGAATTTCACTCGATGGCTAGTAGAAATCAAGAGCCAAAAGCGCTCAATGATGACTGTAAAGATTTGGCACTGGAAGATCCTAAAGGCAAGGCTCTCGGTGGCAATAGAGAAGCAAAAATGAAAACAATAGACAGTAAAGACAAAGCATGCTCATCTAAGGCGCGGAACGATCTCCGAAGCGTAGATCAGCTCTCCGAAACATAGGTCTTGCCTTTTGTGGGAAGAATGAAGAACAGAATTCTAACTATGTGAAACAGTTGAAGGAATCCCTAAATGATTTTCCATAATCAAGAGATAACAAATCAAAACTTATCTTGATCCAAAGTACACTTTTTTTTAATGAAAACATTTTCTAGGGGAAAGTGTTGACCAGGTTTTTAACCAAGCAGAAGTCAACGAAAGTTAGAACATTAAGAAAAAAAATGAAACGACTCGATAACTTAGAACTGTTTAGAAGAAATAGAGAAACAACAAGGAGAAATTTCAATGGAAATGGGACTAAAAAGGTAACTCGGTAAAGAGTCGTTTAGGTTAGTGAAGAGTTGTTTTTTCCCTCTCCTTTCTTCCTCCCAAACACCATGTGTTTTATGTACTACTCCAACCACTAATGGACAAGTGGTTTTTCCAGAGCTTGGATGAGTGATTCTAAGAATTGATCAGAAGAGAGTAGGATAATACAAGTGTTATCTAGAAGATTGCTAGAATCAACTCAAAATCAATGGAAAAGAGCTTGGAACACATCAAATAAAAGGTAGAAGAGCAAAACAACTGCATCTAAATAGGGATCTATTTTTCTTGAACTCTTGACCAAAAATCTTCCTCTCTTCATCAAATCCTACCTCTCTCTCAATAGTCACCCATACACCTACTCTTGGTAGTTCTAGGCTATAGAACATGTCAAGCCCTTGTACTAATAACTTGTACTATCTAATTATCCATAAACAACGATCAATAAAATCTATAAAGTGGATGTAGGCTAGAGACTGCCAATAACACTATAAAAATCTTATGTCTCCTTGCTCTATTTTCTTCTATTTTCAATACTATCTGCTCGATCTAGGTCTTATAGGTTCCATACAACTCAAACTTGGGTATTGATCCATTTTTTGCATCAATATTTATTTTCTGTCCTTCTTCAGTATATGTACATACACACACACATGCATACATATAATATGCATATATATATGCATATGTATATATCTAAGCAGTTAATATCGGTATCAAATACGTGTCGATCAAGTACCGATATGAGATATTCTAAAATATCATGATTATATTGAATAATATCGGTGATATATTGGACATGTGTAGAACATGTTATAAACTATATTGTACTATTTTATAATGTTATAATGAGGTTATGTTTTTGAATATTTGGATCGATGTTTCCAAATTACTATCGAAGAGAGATGCATATAGTTTATAGATTATAATATGTTTATCGGGATATTCTATCAAATACAAGTCATACAATATAAGCTTATAAAAATCAAATTCATATAATATGCATGTTTATTATTTTATTCATTTTGACACTATATTTTTAAGTCATCTGACCCTGTGTATTAATTGGCAGTTTTTTCCATATTTATAGTTTTTTCGTTTTCATTTTTACTTAATGTATCAAATAAGAAATGTAGATTTGAAATTGATTACAACTTCTTTCCTGTTCTTTATCGATTTTTCAAACATATAACTTCACTAATATTTAATATTTTTGTTTTTGATGTATAATAATAATTAACAAAATCAACTTTCGTAACCTAACTTACCAATTAGAAATGGTGAACCAAAATATAACCAAAATGAGAAGTAGATTTTAATTGATAAATTTTGTAGTGGTAACGTCTACATGCGAAACAAAACAAATAAATAATGGAATAAATAGAGTTTTCTTTGTTAAAACATGAATGAAATAGACTAGAAAATTATTTTTAAAATTGAAAAAAATTAGTGCATTGGGATTTCTACGTATTATCATTCACCATATACTACAAATAAATATTAAGAATGTGAAGATATTTATTTGTAAAATTATTTTCTCCAAGACATACAATAATGAACGATATTCCTAAAAAGTAACGAGGATTTTGCACTAAATATAGGAGCGAAATATCGATAAATATCAAACGATATATCAATAACGATAGTTCAAATGTTATTTTGAAAAAATATATCTGTTAAGGAGCAATATGAGATATATCATCGATATATCTGTGATATTATCGAATATTAACAACATATATATAGTATTTTTATAACTCTAGAATTAGTGGAGAAGGGGAAATGGTAGAGCTTCGCTGTTATGTTTAGAAAATATAAGAGGAAAAGTGAAGGGCTAGGCCTGTATTTATAGGCACTCGAATCAAATCATTTTGTTGGATTAAAATATATTAAATTTAGGCCATTTAGGTTGAGGTTCAACCCTAGTCGCCTCGAGCTTGATCGATTAACCGTTCCCTCAAAGGCCGTTGATCGTTGACGGTCGACCTACCCAGTAGAAGCCGTTGACCTGTGGTGGTCTAGCCGATCATCAACTTTAACATATCTTATTTATTTTTATTGCTTTAATTTCTAAACATTACTATTACTTTATATTTATTACCTTAACTGGCCTTGAATTATATTACCTTAACTGGCCTTGAATTATTTTTGATCCAAAATCTTGAAATGTCTATAACTTCTTCGTTTGAACTCCAATCATGAAACTTTATATATGAAAGGTTCTCAGAAAATTATTACAAACACAATGGTACAAGTTTCATAGTCAAATTCTGATGTTTTCTCAAATTTCATTTTTGATCTTTATTAATTATTTATTAATTATTTATTAATTATTTATGTCTAATTACTATTGATTTTACGGGTGTTACTTAGAGTGTTCAAGCTTAGGTTGGGGTAATCAAGTTCCCTGTCCTCTCTGGCTACCGACTAGCCTAAAATGTAAAGTGAGCCAAAAGGATGCCACTAGTAGAAAACGCCCAATTTGAATTGCACCTTGGGCGAAGTCTCAAAACTGTTTTATAAATTAAAAATGAAATTTTAAATTTAAAAGTTAAATTTAAAGTAATAAATACATTATAAATATTATGATATTATTTTAAAGTTGGCTTTGAAAATAATATATATTATAGATGTTATAATATAGTTTTCAGAAATGTCTTAAAAATATAGTAAACATATATTGAAAATTATAATATTTACCAATAAGATTAATAAATTAATTAAAATATGTACATGCACTATATACACAAACACACACTATCTCTACTACTAATAATGAAAATTTGTTGAACTAATTTACTCGGTGTCCTTTTGAAATTCCAAAAATGCCATTTTCTTTCCGTTTACATGTTTACGCTCAAACAAAATATCAACTATACGATAGCACAAACAGCCCATACACAAATAGCCTGTGTGCAAAGCACGGGCCCATACTAGTGTATATAATGTGTGTGTTACATTATCTTGGATTATTTAAGATGATGTAAGTGTATATGTAAGAAAATTTTGAAATTAAAATTTAATCAAATTGTCTAATTAAATTAATTAATTAAAAGTTAATTAACAGATAATAAAATACATACATACATATTTATCTGTGTATGTAACCATAAATGTTATGATATATATATTCAATTAAAATGTTTAATTGAATAACATAAAATTAATAAAAATGTTAATTAATTAAATTATTTAAATAAGATTTAATTAATGTACTGTTCATAAGACTATTATATATGTTAATTAAATTATAAAAATAATTAAACTTACATAATATGAATGTATAAAACAAAAATAGAATAGTAAGAAACCCAAAAGAGACTTAAGGGATATTTACATGCGTATAGTACATATACCATGAATTTTGACATGTCCGACACTTGAATCATAAGGGTGTTCCATAAGAAATATATTATTCCATAAGCCGATATCATATGTAATATATTAAAGATTATGATTCTTTAATATAATGTTGTCTTCCACCATTTATATATTAATAGATTGCTTGCATGATCCTATAGTTATTAATATTCTTTAAGCTAGTAATGTTATGTGTAGTATTGTTAGTATATTGACTAGATGAGGTAAGATACATGCATGTATTTTCTAATATTCCATAAGGTACATGCATTATACTTAGGCTAAGTGAAATGGTGGGTACGAGTGAATAATCTCTTTTAATTTGTTGATATTTCTGAAGGTCGAGATGAGATTAGGATAGAGACCATCGGTTAAGAGTTGTATTTGATACAATCGGGAAAGTGTTATCCAACGCTTGCAGGCCTAAGTCGGTTGATATTTCAAAAGGTCAGAATCCCAAGGTAAGTAGTCATAACACCCATTAGAGAAATAAAATGATTTCTATGTTTTTCTTAAGATATTGATAAACCTAAAAATCTAATGGGAGCCTTATTAGAAAAACGAAATGGTAGCACTTAACCTTTCTAATATTTCAAGAACATATGCTATATAAAATTGTAATAATCTATATTGATAAATTTGTACAATTAATATGATTGATATATTATTTATTAGTTAGGATATACAAATGAACTGAATTAAAGATTGATAAAAGAAACATAAATTTACTTACTGATAATATTTTCTATAAGTTATTGTTTCAATATCCATGCAAATAACTAATTTTATAAATGCTAAATATATTCATAATTGGTCACTTATGTGTTTATTTGTCTAAGACTGCATGTTGTGCTTTATGAGTTTCAAACTTTAAAACTAATATTTGAATATGGATATTTGATCCTTGTACGATCATATATTAACGTTATATAGTGAATGGTCACAATTCGTAATGTACAAAACTCCAATGATACTGGTTCATTCGAAATAAGAAAGTAAATCATAGTGTGAGATCGTATATTTAGTATGATTAATTAAAATAATGACCTTGACATGTTAAATGTAACGCTGGACCGTAAGCTATAAGATAGGTATAAGAACTCGACGGCTAAAATGTCACTTCGATAAATTTACAATATATAAAGGATGATCAAATGCAGTTTTGTAAACAGTTTTTTATGATATTGTAGTAAGAGTTTCCTTTGAATGGTTCGACTATTTAGAAAGGAAATTAAATGTATGAGAGTGGATATAACCTAATTCACGGTTGGTATGAAGAGAGTGAATACTTTTGCTTCATAAAGAGACATTGGAAATGAGAATTGTAAAATAATAATTGATACTTAAAATTGGAATAAGGAATATGTTCTCGATTTTAAAATGGCCTATCACATAGCAAACTGTTTCTATGAGATTTTTTTTGAAATTTAGATATTTGATCTGAAAATTCTCGACTGTAAACCAACCTATGGTAAATGAAATAAATAAGTGGTTGAATGGAGCTTTCTTTTCTATATGTTGTTATATTAATGGCAGAAATAGTCGGAGCATGCCATATAACACTTATTAGTCGCATCAAGTTACGAAAATTATTTTTGTAATTATAGAAAAATGTTACTTATGAAATAATAACCGTCTTTCAATGTTGATTCAAAAACAGACATAATTTTATTTTAGTATGAATATTTTGAATATTCGCTATAAAATAAAACTATAAAAGTGGAATTTATGATAATTTAAAAATACAAAAGTATTTAAATTTACTTTCAATTATTTTAGAACTATAGACTAAGCTACAGTTTGAAGAAATAATTTTTTTGACCATATAACTATGAATCATATGGTACTAGTGAATAATATCTCAAACAATTAAGGGCAAAACACCTATTCAGCGAGAGCGACATAAGAGTTGATGAACTCTTCGGATTGGTACATATAGATGTATCTAATCATAAGTCAATAATACTAAAACGATTTCCATAATTTGTTATATTCACTGATGAATTATCACAAACATGGACATGTGTATTTGACACACGTGTGATAGGTTTATGATAAGCTCATAGTATATAAAACGGAAGTAAATAAAATAACATAAATATATTAACATACAATATAAATTAAAAAAGATTCGATTCGATTGAATATACGAGTATATTGGAAAGAGTTTCGAACGTACCTCATATGAATAAAGATTCAATCTTAAAAGTCACTCCTCCCTATGTTACATAATGAGGTATCAATAAGGAGTAATCAAACTTTATTAAATGAATTATGATTAATGGTGAGTGAAGTTGAGTTAATTTCTTTTCATAAGGTCATGTACTTAAGAGCAGTACATAAGGGTAAAATTAATTTCATTTAAAAGTATAGTTTAAAAATCATACAAGATAAGGGTTTTTAAGAAATCCTAACATATCCTAAGCCAAGGAATCGACATGCTGTGGAAGTCGAAAGACTTCTTCTAATAATTATACGTGAGAGATCTTGTACGAATCACCCCAAAAGAAGTTTGGGAGCAATTGTCATTGGATGATAAAATTACATTTCGAACATAATTTTTGTAAACTAAAATCAAATCAGTTTAATATAAGGCAATTCAAAAAATATTTATGGATACTTATTCTATTACATTGAGAAACAATTGTTGTTTCAAGAAATACCAAACTCATAGCAAAGGAATTTATTTTAGAAAGTATTGGTAGTAAAATGGATTTGTATACAATCCATATATGAAAGTGATTACATGGGATGAAATGAAATTAATCAAACATAAATGAATACAATGAATTAGAATGTCTAATAAATTTCTTGCACGTTAAAGAGAAACTATGAGTTTCTTATCAAAGTCGAGAATAGATAATCCCTAGTAGTCAATTAAATCAATAAGAGTATTGACTCTATGATATGGTATGATGCGCAAATTCGAAAAGAATTCCAAGTACAATATCAAAATATGATTTTGATAGTTGTACCCAAAAGGATATGATCCAGCGGCCATAAATGAATCTTCAAGAACAAGACTAATGTTGTTGGAATGCAATGAGCAATGTTGGTGAGAATTACATTAAATTTTAATTGTTAAAATCAGCATAATAGATCCGTTATTTAATGGACTTAAGTTAACTTGGGTTTACTCATAATTGTCCAACGGCCACGAATGAATCTTCAAGAACAAGACTAATGTTGTTGGAATACAATGAACAACGTTGGTGAGTATTACATTAAATTTCAATTGTTAAAATTAGCATAATAGATCCGTTATTTAATGGGCTTAAGTTAACTTGGATTTACTCATAAAATTATCGATAGGTATGACTTTGTGCTTTGGTACATATGTGTTGAAATGAAAATTCTAAATACTCACTTAGAATATACTATTTGCACATAACTAAAGTGTCTCGAAGTCAATATGAGCAATAATGATTTTGTGGGTTTTCGAATATGATCCAAGAAATGATGCGAAGGTATCATTATATAAGCATTAGAATTAAGTAAGTATTTTGATAGAAATATCAAATGGTTTGGCGTATAGTCAAAATGCACATGAATTGTGTGTCCATTAGAAAGAACCACTAAAAGGCACAAAAGTATTCTAAACTATAAGTAAATAATATTACCGATTATTAACGATATACTTTTGTTTGTTTAGTACTCCGTATTAGTATTGTAAATTATATCTTTTATAAATGTGTATTATAACCACTCATATTTTTAACTATTTTAAATTATTAAATTTAGTGTAATTAATGAATAAAACTGCTAAAAAAAATTTTTATTTAGTGATTTATATAGTTATTGAATATGAATGTGAAAAAAGATTTTAAAATAAACAAATTTTGAAGATTTAAGTGATAACAAGTATTGCAAGGAAATGTTATGTATTGAATGTGTTTATAATCAATAGTTAAATTGAATAATAAATTTCGAATTCATTAGATGTAAATGAAGTAATTGGTTGATAACAAAAATTCATGTGAAAGCTAAAATGAGAATTTATTGAATTTTGGACAATTAAATTGTTTAAAATTTAATCTTGAAAGTTATACAAATAACTGAATCCTAAATTAAATATGAATGAAATGATTTTAAAAGTTGATTTAGATGTTATTTAAATATGGATTGTCAACACTAAAAAATTGAATTTAAGTGATTAATTTAAAATTTGAAAATTTTATATTTTAATTGATGAGTAAAAATAGCCATTTTGTCCATAGTATCCGAATTCAACGAAACCAGTTCCATTAGATCTGCAATAGTGTATTAATATTAAATTTCAAATTTCGTAGCATTTAGAGTTACCCTTTGGTCGTACGGGATAGAAACGCGTTAAACTTATATCGAAAATTTAATATTATAATTGGGTTCAAAATGTTATCTTCTCCATATGAAAGAATTGGGACTCGAGACTATTCAATTATGTTTGGAATATGGGTATAACATTAGGGACGCCTAACGGCATGTGTCGATAAGGGTTCGAAATAAATATCTAGATATTTTTAAATTAAAAAATATATATTTCCTTCATTTCACATCAGCCGCAATTTTTTTAGTCAAACTCTATCTTATCTTTAGCCAACCCTACGCTCATGCCTACATATTCCTTCTATAACACGCTCCCTTCTTCTTCTTATTAAAAGATAGCAGTTTACAGAGTATATAAAGAAAAGACACTTCAAAAATCAATCTCTCTAATTCCATTAAACGAAAAATGGGAAATAGGTCTTAAAAATCTAGTTGACCTAAGGTTCGATTTGATATATTTTTTTTAAGGTGCGACTTCAAATTAAAAATTCGACAATTGTCACGTATGAGAGCTCGAAACTCGGGTCTAGGATTTTCAATATTTTGGCCATCAAATCAGGTATGAAGGGGTGATTTGAGTTCGTCGTCGAATTTAGCAGCTCTGTACGGTTTTTTGGATGGTGCGGTTGCTTGGTGGCGATCGCGTGGTGACAAGGAGGCATGGTGGACTATCAGGTCATGATTGAAGCAGGAGAGTCATGGGCTTTGTAAAGGAGTGTGATCAGACGAGGGAAGGGAGAGCTGTTGAATGGTAGAATCGATTAGGCGATTCGTGGTCCTTGTCGCCCTATCACTATGTGCATTTGTGCACGTTTTGGGTTGTGCACACTAGTGGAAGAGAGGAGAAGGTTTTAGGAAGAAGAAGACACTATTCATTTTGGGCCGGTTTGTCCAGTGAGTGTGATTTGGGTTGTTTACAAATTTATTTATTAATTGTAATTTAAAAATTGATTAACTTATAGATTTAATAACCTTCTCATACGAGGTCCGATCGAGATGAAACATTTTGCGTTACAATCGTGATGATGAGAGCTTTGTAATGAAACTATTTTAGATGGATTTGGGAACTGTGAATATTTGTGCTAAAATCAAACGTTGTTCGGTTTTAGTTCCAAACTGGAATGCCTCGACGACAATAGAAATAAATGGTGAGTGGTTTATAATGCTCACAACGTACTAGAATATTTTTATGCAAGTTAAATTTGAAATTATGAAGTGATATAAACTTATTGATCATTGTTTGATAAATTTAATTATCATTCGAGTTAACTGTTATAATTAAAATTGACGATTACATTTGAAGTTGGAAATTAATTGCCAGTAAAATACCTGATATTAATAACTATGAAATTGTTGTGAATTATTTCGACTGTTTGGATGATTGATTGTGAGGGATGCCAATTGATTGATATTTGGATGATTGGATGTTTATTTATTTTTATATATATCCTGTTATCACCTGGTAAATATTTAGAGTATATAAAACTGCAAATTGAATTATTTAGAATAAATTAAGGAATAGGTTGAAATGATATGTACCTATGACATTGTGATTTGGATTGAAATGATATATATCCATCCCTAAAATTAAATTGAAATAACTGATCACTTGGCTATAGGATAGAAAATTATATACGAACACCGGATTGTTAAATGAAATGATTTTAAAAATTTTGATTTGAAATTTATTTAAATGATTTGATTTTAAGAAAATGAAAAGTGAATTTATGGAAATCAAAATATTTCAAAATTGAGCTCGGAATTTAATTATATTTGAGGATTTGGATTTCAAATTGCGTATTGAAGGTAAATTTGATTTAAGTGTTTTGAATTGATGTTTTGCAAATCAAACTCAGAATAGATATAAATCAAAATGGTTCAAATTTGAAATTGAAATTATTTTGAAATTGAAATTAATTTGAAATTGGAATTGAAATTAATTTTGAATTGACATCAAAATTAATTTGGAATCGAAGTAAAATTCGACTTGAATCGGAATTGAATCAGTTAAATCGAAATGGAAATTTATAAGTGATTTGAAGTGGCAAATTTGGTATTGAATCAGTTTGACTTTGAAACTATTTTCAATAAAATTGTTTAATATAAACTATTTAAAACCTATCTTTTAAACATTCAAATTATTTTGATTTTCTAAACTATTTTGCAATATAAATCATTCTAATACTTAAACTATTTTAACCATTTAAACTATTTTAACTATTTCAATTTTTTAAACTATTTTAAAAACTATTCAAACTATTTTCTTAAAATTCAAACTGGTTAAGGTATGAATATTTATATTTAAACCATGGATTTAAATACGAATTGGGTTAAATTGAAGTTATGACCCAAATGGAAATTTGAAGCAATTTTGAATTGGAACTAAAACCGAAATATTAAGGTGAAAATGATTTTGAAATGAAATGGTATATTTTGAGTAAATATGGTGATTTTGAAATGAAATGGTATATTTTGAGTAAATATGATGATTTCAAAATGAATTTGATTTTGAAGTGAATATGATATTTTGATATCAAGTATGAATAGTTTTCGAAATGTAAAAGAACCAACCGATGTGTAAAATGACATTAGGTTGTTAAAGAGACTGGGGCCTCTTATTGACGTATTTTATGTCAATATTGGAACCACCTTAACAACTGTGTACGTGGGGTGATGGTCCAAAATGAAGTGGTTGGATTTGGCATTGTTTGTTGGATTTGAAGAAAGAGAACAATGATGGATTGGCCCGAAACTTGTATCAATTTGAAATGACTAAAATAGGAGCCGTACCAATCAATGAGGCTAGCTACCTCTAGCGGACGCACTTCTTCGTATTAACATCATTTACATTGTGATTGAATTGTGCGCACCCTTGGATTTTGGAAGCGTTGGATGCGGTGGGAAATCATAGATATGATGCATTACCACCAGCCGGGAAGGGTAAAATGGTAGTATCCTACCTTGGGCAATGCCTCACATGCCTTGTTATACTTTTATCCCTATACGAGACCACTACAATTTTGGTTTAGTGTTGTCGTATCACGGCATATCCCTATCCACCGATGGTTTACTGGTGTTTTACTGATTAGGAATTATACGTGTAGCGTATTCTACTACATATAAATAATTTAATGGATCTCAAGAGATGGAAAATCCTGTAACATCTCCTGAGTTATTGCACGCACGTTATACACTAGATAGGAGATGTGAAACCCCATAAACATCTCTGATGCCATGGCACTCATGTTATATGTGATATCGGTTTGACTCATATAAGAATATTTTAGTCCTGACTCAAGTGTTTTGTCTTTTCATTACGTTTGGTTTGACTCACATAAGAATATGTTATATGTGATATCTGAAGGACGAAGACGAAGATTTGGTATATTATTATTACTATTATTATTCCATCACATTGTTGTCTGCTGCATTATTTATTTATCCAGGTTGTATATATAGCTCTGATAAATGTTGTATAATTATAATCAAATGTATAATTATAATCAAATGTATAATATAAACAACTTCATGAACTATTTATTTGATTATTATATTTTGTCATTCCGCTGCCAGATTCTGTGTTTGTTTTCTTCTTCTTTTCTTATTTTCTTAATCAACCCCAATGGTTATATATGTTCCGGATTATTTAAGCTGAACATGTATGGATTAATGTCGATTTAAACCTTTTGAAATGTGGGTCGTTACATGTATGATGTGGGAATGTCCTAAAGCGATATGCAACGACACCTTATTAAAATGTTTAATATGGAATATGTAAGTTGGATTCCTTAAGCTTTGGCGACGGGAATAATCACACATGTTGTACTATCTACAATATCATATTTTGCTTATGTAATTGATACATAAATAAAATAATAAATCAAAATTAAGTTCACTAAATGATAGTTTATAATGTTTTCGAGTATATAAGAAATACTATAGAATTGTTTATAGAAACAACGAGCTCAGAATGAGCATTCAGACTCAAACTTCATAAGTGATACTGAATATAATATATCAATATTAAATTCATTTTCAAACCGTAAGCAGCTGTAAGTTGGAAATGTTCCAAACAAGAGGTTGTGGCTGATTCAATGTAAAGGCTAAGTGCATTATTCATACCAAAAATTGGCACAAACACCCAAAGAATGAAAGCAGAGAATTAAATGAAGAAAGTAAATTAAAATGAGACATAACATAACATGGAAGCTTTATAGTGGTTTGGCTAATTGTTACCTACATCCACTTAACTTTGTTGATAGTTTGATTACTATTTATAAGAGCAGTTCTTACATATCGGTGATGATCCTTAAATTACAAGAGGAATATATAAATTCGTCAATAACTAAAAAAATATCCCTATAAATATCAACATGCCTCCTTATTTATAGCTAAAGGTCATTTAAATCATCTCCATCACGTTCACACCAATGTTTTCCACATTCAAGAAGAGAATTGCGAGGAGATCTTGGCCACATCGGCTAGAATTGGGGATCGGTATCAATCCAAGGTCAGGCATTGGTACCGGTCCATGAGATTACTTTATGGGACTCCTCAATGGCTTTAGGTAGGTGCGACTTGCTTGTGCCTTCATTTTTTGTACCCTAGTTGCTTTGCTAGAAGCTTAGTTCTGGGTCAGTGTTGCTTGTTACAAGTGGAATGCAGTACTTGGCTTCATGTGTACGTGTTGTTCGATGGTAATTGCTTATGAACGATCCAACAATGATAAGAGAAGGTTATGAGCATCGTAGCTTGATGGTTGATAGAGGAATGGTGATTTTGGAAGGATTTTAGGGATCGATACCGATCCCTAGCTACGGTCGGTATTGACCCAATACGTTCTCATATTATTGGTTCATATGTTGCAGGTCATTGGTGTAGGGTGTGTGGATTTATTTTGGAAATTGATTGCTATGTTTTGTGCTTGTATCCTTGGTTGCACTGGGCATCTGAGTTTACTCGCTATCACTCTAGGCTCTTTGTCTCGATAACCTTGAGTTCGATTAAATAGATTCATCCGAATACGGCCTGATCATAAGTCTGGATAACATTTTCCCTCCAAAGTACATCTTGTTTCCAATAGGATGTGCTTTCAAACGAGACAAATTGGGATTTTTGCATCAGATTTCAATTCACACTACGAATGGTTGTCATTTTTCTTCGGATTATTTTAGTGAAGTGTAGCGTCTTCGACCACTCATTGCAACATTTTGTTTGACTTATGCCTGTTAGTGTCTGGCATTATAAAACCGGAGTGTGCTCTTGTAGTTCATCATTCCTGATTCAAAAGCTTCCGATAGACTTCCTTCTCGGATTCCACAAGTTTGAACTTGTAGCCTTGTGATTCTAATTGTCCAGTGTTGTGTGTGCATATGCATACATATGTTAACCGGCCATCATGCTCTATATGCATATGCATGTACATACTTATATGCATACACACACATATATACATGCACCCTTGTTTGTGTGTATAATTTTTTATTAGATGTTGGGTTCGATACCAATCCTTGTTCAGGGATCGGAACCGATCCTAAGCTTCACAAAATTAGACAACAAAGTTGCCTATTTTTCCGGGTCGTGATTATATGAACCCAAACCAATATTTTACTTCCTCACTTTTGTTTTCAAAGACTTAAGAACTCAAGATCACCATTAAATTTCTTGTCTAACCAAAGCTCTTAACCTCGATGCTCCACCCAAACTACTGCCATCTAGAGTCTCGGCCTTGATAACCTTCAATGCCATTCATCTCTGCACAACCGACCTAAACCTTCATTCAAGCCCTCCCATCACTAATGATTTCTATCCTTCTAGGTAGGTAGGTGACAATGAAGGTCGATAATGTTAGAAATTTGCATCGGTAATCTTATATGGAACGAGAAGGAAGAAGAAGAAGATGGCAAATTTTCAATTACAAGGCTGGGGATCGATGCCGATCTTGCCCTTGGGAAATTTTACATAGGCAACTCCAGAAACTTTTGAAAAACAATCAAATTTTCTTAAGCAAAACTTTTAAGTATTTTCTTAGGATTGATGATGTGTAGTTAGTAATGCAAAGCCCATTGGGAAGGTCAGCGATGACAGTCACTTCAGATAATAAGTTGGCCTTCAAATGAACTGTCACACGATATCTGATGTTAACACTGCATACTCACGAATGTACATATCACACGACACTTCATAATACTGTCAATTGCCTAACACTTTATCGAGTTTTCATTTTGGCATGGGAAACATAGCCTTTAATATTTCTGATATCACTTATGTGTTGGGTTTTGACAGCCTTGGATCGTAGAACTTTCGAGCGTCTCTACGCGATAGTTGCAGGCCCTTCAACTTCCAAGTATGTCGAATCTATTATTGATTCTAGCCAACTATAGTTCCCATTATGATGCATACAACGACACCATCCAGATCTCATTCTGCTGGTCATCAAGCCGAACAACCTCTCCAACCGATTTCTTCAGAGCTAGCAGAAGGTCCCAAAGTGGAGGTTACTCTGTTTGTCAATTGTGATGATGCAATTGTATTAGATGACCTCTTGGATTCTCCTACATTGAAAATTGATGAGACGTCCATCAAAAGGATATGCAAGAGGCATGACATCCCATGCGAGGACGTTTTAGTTCGTTGTCGTCATCTGCAGGCACATCTCCTGCTAGTAGGGTATACTACATGCAATTGATACATGTGCTTGACAGATTGTGTTCCATCACTCGTTCAATTCATCCATCGAGATCTATAATTTATGGAGCTAGCTTTGGATTAATTGCATCCTAATGGATATGCTTTTCTGAATAGCGTATACATCATCTTTGCTTGACATCTGAATCGCATACTTAGTAATGAGGAAATTTGATACATGTCTAGTTTCAAACACTAAAAGGGGTCTCCTTCACTCACATATTTAAAACCTTTCAATGGTTTTAGGATAGTAATGAGTGCTTGGAACAAATTAAGATACTTCAAGGATGAGTTCGTTTTTGTATGTTACCTGCCTAGATTCGCACAGAGGTGATTTTCCAAACATAAGTATCACTTTCATTCCTTCTCATTTGAGCATACTTTATAATTCTATCAGATCAAATAATCTCCTTTGTTCCTTTTAGATATACCGAGAAGACCTAGTAGTGCAGCCTTGGTGGCTACTCTCATGGCATTTCATCAATTTACGATCGAGGAAAGGTAGGTGAGATCACTTCTCATCGATCAAAACCTACTAGCTTACAACTTACTAGAAAAGGGCCGCAACGTCAGTTATATACTGGTAGCTGGCAAAAGTGATGATGACGAATCTTCATCAAGGAATGATGGCGAGGGCCAAAGTATGCCCCTAGTCCAAAATATTGTAGCTGGAATTGGAGAAGTGCATGAGCATAATGAAGAAGGTGAAGGTGGTTGAGCAGACCATGGTGATCTTGATATGGGTCATGAGTCCTTCGATGACGTTGCCGATGATGACCAAGGTTTTCTCTTAAAACAGTGATCTAAGACAAAGATTGTTCCAATGTAAACTCCAACACAACCTCCACCAGCAACTATAATAGAGGAAAACCCTATTCCAATTTCTGAAGACATCTATTGGGACTTTGATTCGACTCGAGATGAGTTTGGTTCTTACGGCCTGGGCAACATGAGCATCAGGGATATCGACTCCGCTATTTGTCTATTGGGTGAATTGCCGACTACCTGGCCAGGGAGATCACCTATGTCAGCAAAATCCAGACCAATGGTCCATTAGAAGGGGACCTTGGGACACACACACATACTGCACTTTGCTTAGTTTGCATCATGATTTTATTCTATTAGGGCTAACCTATCCTCATTTCATTTGCAGGTTCAATGGAGCACACGTCCATGTACGACTCTCTTAAATGTTAGACGTGCAAGCACATGAGCATAGTTCACATACACATTCTCGTGGTTCGAGTCATGATTCTAACACTAGTAGACGCTCATATTGAGACTGCAAGGGCTATGATAGGAGCTATCGATCTCATGATTCGTCCTTAGGGCATATGTCCAGATCTAGATTGCCTCTGCCTAAAAGTTTGGACAGATTCTCTGGCCGACCAAACGACATCCCTCATGTTGATGTTTCTTATGCCCTACTTCAGTCTCTTTAATTGCACAGTAAATAGCACAGCTTCAATGGTTTGAGCAATCATCTAGACTTGTTGCTCCTAATGCTTCTTGCCAGAGAGCTAATAAAAGACATGTCCAACCTCCCATTGTTATAATAGAAAAATAAATCACTTCTTATCCCTATATGGATGCTCCGAAGCATCAATTTCCAAATATTTACTTTGACAAAGTCTAGTTTGTTCTTGACTTAAAGGATATCCCCTTACATATAAACATGAAGACGTAGCTTATGTTAATGATGTTTATGATTAGTACTTTAATTAGAAAAGGATGGTGAAAGTCATTTTTGAATGTTTAGAAAACACGAAAGTTAAGCCCAAGGACAAAAGCTGGAGGCAGATCAGGACAGGCAAACCATATCTCATCTTGATGAGGAAGTCGTAGGTCCAAAAAAGTCACTAAAAGAAGCCGAGAAGAAAGTCACAGTCCCTACTGAGACGATCAAGCAGGAGAGACAGAGCCATGAAAAGAAAATTGATACTACCCATCATATTGGCCAAACTCTGTCGTTAGAGAATGTTTTAATTTTTTGGACGATTATGTGCTTAAAGGATGAATTATTAGATTATTATGGAATTATCTAACAGGTTTGTGAGTGTGAAATGTGAAAACCTATTTTTTAATACCCAATCGACTTGAAATTTTGATATGATGTTAGAAATATTATTATATAAGTGGGTTGTAAATTTCATATTTTTCCAAGCAACTACGTATTTACTATGAACTTTCAAAATGGAGAAAATGGTTTATTTTGGGTTTTAATTATTAAAAATAATTAAATAAAGTTTTCACCTTGAAATTTTGTATGTCAAAGAACATAATAAATTGGATTTATTGTGATTTTTGAGGATTCTTCCCAAGTGTTTGTGATTTATTATGAATTATTTGGGTTACAAAAAATAAATAATTATATTAAAATATCAATATAAACCAATAGGTCTGCAAATGTTTTTAGAATGAAATTTCTAGACTTTAGCAAATTTCTAAAAAGGTTTTCATAAATAATTTTATTATCCAATAAAATTTTGACAAATAATAGAATTAGTGAAAAGGAATTGCTTTTATAGCAAGAAACAGTTTTCATAGTATTTATGGCTTTGCATGTCGATATTTACGATGTCGTTCTTCATTATGCCGCATTTATGGTCTTCGACATCAATCATGGATGATATATAGGACATCAACTTCGGTTGTTATGAAATGGATCGGCCTTGGTTGAAGAATGGTGGTAAGTATCAAAGTCGAGATCAATAACTTCGACGTGAGTAATGCCACATGGTTTCAATGACAACGCCGTGTAACGACCCGCCGCTCTGACCGTCTCTAGTCGGTAATTAAACCAACTAGAAACGTTCAAAATGACGGATTGTTATTTAGTTTATAACATTTAAACAGAATCAGTCACAGAATCACAGAAACAATAATATATTTTATAAATAAACTTTTCTTTTATATACAAATATCAGAGTTATACAATAAATTACATTTGAATTTATACAGCGGAAACAATTTATATTTTAAAGTGCAAGAAAAATTTTGCTGAAAACTTTAGTGAATGCCGAAATCCCCCTCTCTCTAACTTCGCTGCGAGAAAATCTTCAAGCTGTAGAAATACTCGGTCTGACCCGAGCGTTTATTGCAAAACACAAAAACACTCGAGTCAGGATTAATCTTAACTCAAGTAAATAAATTTGTAATGAACTGAATAAAATGGATCACATGAATCAATTCAAAATCTATTATGGATTTTCATTATTAACAGCTTTAATTTTTAAAATCTGTCAATCCCGTGTGGCTGCAGTACACACGTATATTACACACATGTGCACTGCCTCGCCAACACGTGTGCACAGCTCCATTCAGAAATACAAAATGACTGCAAAGAAAATTCTCAAGGCAAAACCAGTGCCAACTTGAACAAAACAGTAAGCAAACAAACATGCAAGTCCAAAACAGGTGCACAATGCACTAAGCATTGAATTAGTGCATAAATGAAACAACATCAGAGACGACACAGTAGCAAACAAACATGCAGCAGCAACATGCAACACGGATCGTGTACAGGGCAGTGAACAAGTACAGTGAAACAAATGCAGTCAACACAGCAGCTCGAAGGCAGAGCATATGCAAATGAAGATCACAAATGTACATAAGAGAAGAACATCAACCAATGACCAATGTGCACAGGTCAGAAACCACAAATGGTCAAGTGTCACAAAAGTTCAAGTGACAAAATGCAAAGAGCAAACATGCAATTCATTCAAACACTTCAATTTTTTTAAACCTATATTTAAAAACTGAAGTTTAATCTCCACCTTCAATTTAAATTTTACTCTTACATATAAAACAGAAACAGTTTCTGTTTTATTAAGAAAAATCAACTTTGAAATTCCCTGAATTTAAACCATTTCAAAAGACAACTGAATTCAAACTTATTTGAATTCAACTTAAATTCAGTTTCAAACTCCAAGTTTACAATGTAGTTTGTAATTTATATCAAATTTTAAAACTGGAAACAGTTTAAACAAAACTGCAAAAGCTTCAGGTAATAAACCTGTAACACAGAATAGGTGATCAGGTACCTGCAAACACACCCAATATGTACTCAACAACAAGTTTTAAAATCTTCAAATCAAGTGAAGATACAATGGAACTGCACTGGACAAGTGCAGACTAATAACACAGTGCTACCAGAGGTAAAAATGCAACAATCAAATGAATTTAACATGAAGCAGTGCAAACTCCCAAAGATACTGCAGAAGCAAGAACACTTGCACAGTAGTGATGCAGTGGCAATTACAGAATGCTAACTAGAGAGGAAATGAAAAAGCACTGAGACATGAATATCGCCTCAACACGACACAAGACTAAAGTCAGAAACAGGTGCAAATCAAAAGTACTACAGTGATGAATGCAAAGATACCAAATGGCAAAAATGCACAAATGCACAACCTCACAACATGTCCAGTTGCAACTACAAGTTCAAGTTCGATCGAAAAATGCAGACCACAATGTACATAAGAAATGCATCAGTGAATCAAGTCAGTAAAGCAATGGACCCATGAAAGTGACTCAATGCAACAGGTCCTCAATGCAAGTGCAGAAAATCAAGTTCCAAAATTTACTAAATGGTTTGATATTCCCAAATTTCCAAAATACTGCACAAACTAAATACTGATGCTGGTCTAATAATCATGGTTTTAAACATGTATTAAAGTTAAAACTTGTTTGAATAAATTTAAAGATGTTTACAAATTTCACTTCTAGTAACTATTGACTGTTGTTCTTGATTTTTCTCAAGTATCAGGTTTTAATTTTTCTAAAATTAAGATTTACAGACCTAATCTATGCAGAACAAACACAATATGTTCACACAATAAATTCTAACTAGAATTCAGACCTAAAGAAGTGAATTTGAATTTAAATTCAAGTAAGAACATAAGCATGACTGTTAAAACAATTTACACAACATTTTTCTGCATAATCTATAAAGTACACAGAACATCCATTTTCAACAGTCAAAACATACTCAATTCTATCAATACTTATGCATAGATAAATTTGATACTATCTATAAATAGTGATGTTGCTTACTAAAGAAAAACAGTACAGTTATTATCTTTTTAATTTACCACTGTTTGATTTTCTTAAATTGAAAAACATTTGAATTTAACTTGATTTTTCTGAAACCTTATTAACTTAATTTTAAATAGAGAGAAACTGTTTTTAAACAAAAAATTTCTCACAATAACATGTAAATGCAACATAACAATGAAATCAAAATATATGCAATAGTAAATTTAATTGGACAGTGCAACTCAATATCAACAGTGCAATGGACAGAGTTACAGGCTTTGATTTTTATTTTTCTTTTAAACTTAGAAATATTTTCAAATTTTGGTTTAAACTTAACAAACATAATTTGATAAAGAATCATAGCCCAATAAGGATCAAACCAAAGAAAAATGAATTTTCTTTTCCTACCTGTACTCTGCATATTTTCAAAACAGAGGAGCATCTTGATATTTCATTCACATGCAAACAGATTTGAAACAAGTATACTTAGTTCAACAACATGAAATGATCAAGAATCAAAATAGAGACAAGGTAAATCAAGGCAGTGCATCAAATGACCAATGATATAACCCAGTGAAACAACTCAAGAGATCAACAATGCAACACTTGATTGAGCTACAGACAGGTTTAGACTAAAGTTTGAACTTGCTTTCATTTATTTCTGAAAATATAGAACAGGTCTTAAACCAAAGTTAAGCTTGTTTACAATTTTTTTTTTCAAAAGCAAAGAGGAGGAGAAGGATTTAAAACCTGGTGTGAGCCTGTAACTCAAACAAGTTAAACCAAATTCCAACTTACTTATTTATTTATTTTATTTTATTTTTTTATAAAACTGGAGCATGGATGAGAAAAGAGTATCATGTTTACAGGTATTCAAACTGTTAAATAAATATGCATTCAATCTTTAAATCAAGCATGCAAACATTGATATTTTGTTCACTATAACATTCATGCCCCAGAACAAAAATATGAAGGATTTAAAACTGTTTTTAAAAGATGTTTATTCACATTTAAAAATGCAGAGATCCCCTTTGAAGCTGGAAAGGGATTTGCATGCTCATGTTTTTTTTTTATTCCAGAAACTTTAAAATTTTGAAAATTGCATCTTGATGTTTGATTTCAGAAATTTAAATTTCTTGAAACATTAAGAAAACATTAAGACAGAAATGCTTTGAAGCTTGTTTTCAGGTTGAACTCATGGACACCGGTTTCCCTTTATTATTTTTACAGACGTTGTTTTTAGCTTGTTTAAACAGAGACACACATCCCTGTAACATTCATGCATACAATTTCACACACACATACTTATGTAAACATGCAACATTATCATTCTTGCACCACATTACTTCTTGAATCAATCCCAACATCAAGCTGTAATAGGTTAAGTTTGCACACAAACAAAAGTAAACATATTCAGGCTTAATATCTATTTCCAGATTTTATGCATAAAGAAGATATATACACACAGGCATCACCCAACATCATACTAATCAGATCATCACATACAATAGATATTCAAACAAACCTAAGGCTTTAAGATTAAAGGATTGCTCACAAATAAACACATGCAAGCACAAATAACATATATCAGAGAAGAAAGTAAATGCAGGCACTCATGCATGACAGATTTAAGGCCAAGTTTAAATAGCATCTGTTCTTATCAGTTTAAAAATAAATTCCAAATTGTTTCTGTTCTTATCAGTTTAAAAATAAATTCCAAATTGTTTCTGTTCTTATCAGTTTAAAACGAATTATCAGAGCAAATGATAGCAAATAACACCCCAAATCATAACATGCAACCAAACACCCAATTCAAACAAATCTAGAAGCTTGAAATAAAATTAATCGTGAGAAAACTCACCATATCTCGAATCGAATACGGCCGAGGTGGGAATGAGCACACTCGAACGAAGAATGAAGCCCCAAATTAGATCGCAAGCCCTAGTTGAGACGATCGGAGGAAGAAGGAACGAAAGAGGATTCGTGGCCGCCATTTTTTTTCTCTTCGTGATTTTTTTGCTTAGGGTTTAAAAAATGGAAATGGTAAAGTGAAATAAAGGGAATCGGGTATCGGGTTGAAAGTAAAGGCAGTGGTTCTTTTCTTCTTTATTTTATGTTTATTTTATTCTTATTATTTTATTTTATTTTTATATATTTTTCTTCTTTCATTCTATGTTTATTTTTCTATTATATTTTTTTTCTTCTTTCATTTTAAATCCAATTTGTTTTGTGTAATTTATTTTCTTTACTTCGTTTTGTAAATCTTGTTTAAATTATGTTATTAAAATTTCTCCAATATAGTTACATTATGTTTTTCATATTAAACTCAAACAATTCAAATTACTTCACAGTTTCCAAATCAAAATTTAATTCAATTTTTTATTTACGTAAGTAATAATCCTTAAATCCAAATTATTTTTCTAAGTCATTAGTCCGAATTTATAAATATAAATTTAATATTCAATCTCAACTCCAAAGTCAAATTTAATTTTTTATTCAACTCTTTATAGATTAAATTTTAAAATTTAATCACCAATTTCATTGTTATATTGGAAATTCAATTTAAATTATCATTCAAATATTTAAAATTAATTAAATATTCACAATTTGAATTGTTCAAAATTTAGGATCGTTACAATCTCCCCTCCTTAAAAGAATTTCGTCCCGAAATTACAAGTAAGGAGAAATGATTGTTGAAATTTCACTAATATTTATATTTTACACACTTTTATCAAGTTTGAAACTTATTAAAAATAAATGAATGCAGGATTCATTCTATTTGTTTTATCTCACTAGCTTTGTTTATTAACTCATTTGTCTAGTATTTTTCTACAATCAGACACAAAAATCTTTACTAAAATTTTCAACTTACAAAAACCCAAATTTTAAATTTGAACTTCTTCATTTAAGAAATTTACATAGTATAACTTTTCCAAAGCTGTGGACTTTCAAAACATTTCAAAAATCCTCTCCCTTAATTTATTAAGTTAGAATTTATGTCACTTTAATTTCAGATAATTGATTTTCTATTTAAAGTTTGAAAATACTTGCTAACTCGAAATTTAACAAGTCTACTGTCGTTCTTAAAGACATTAGGCATACGCTGGCCAGGCGCAAGTCTAACAATCTCCAAGTACTAAATATACTTGCTTCAATTCCCAGTGAAAATACCTTTTTAAAAATTCTTTTAAAAATGGATATGGAAAGCACATTCCCCCATGGATCACAGTTTACTCGGCGGTTCCGCTACTATCCCAGTAGAGTCGCTTGTAACTGTGGATATCTCATCCCTTGAATTTCGCCATGGTTGTTGCCAAAGATCGCGGTTCACACGGCGGTTACGCTACTATCCCAGTAGAATCGCTCGTGACCGTAGGAATCTCGCCCCTCGAATTACGCTTTGGTTTGTAGATTGCAGTTTACACAGCGGTTACGCCACTATCCCAGTGGAATCGCTTGTAACTGTAGGCATCACGCCCCTCAAATTACGCTACCACCTGAGTGTAACTAGATCGCGGTATACACGGCGGTTACGCCACTATCCCAGTGGAATCGCTTGTAACCGTAGGCATCTCGCCCCTCGAATTACGCTAGCACACTATACCAGTCCAAAAGGACATTCCAACTAATGGAAATACTACGTAGCTACGATTTTCAAATGGACACTCATCTCGAGTTCCAACAACCTTCACAAATGTTTAAATGGAAGGTACTTTTCCATATCCTCAATTTGGAAAACATAATATTATACATACATATATAATATTTCATTTCACATTTAGTACATATCATACTCATGTACTTACATAAGTTTTCCATAACAATTACTTTTCCAAACTAATTGGTTTTCGAATTAATCGTATTCACAAATATACGTTATGAAAACCACAACATTTCATACCCATAACAAATAGAGGTTTCACAAATTTTCATTTTCATTATCCATTTAAAATTTTCCTCTAAGTCGATTTGGAATTTTAAGGTTATATCAAACCAAATTCACATTCATATCCAATTTATTATCGACTTCACACTCGATTTGGATTTCACGTTACATCGTCAATCCTCAACACATAATTGATGTCTATCGATATATAACCTCTGAGCTCGTACGTCTCAGAGAAGGGTGTTAAGCTAAGAGAATAAATTCTCCGCCACCGCAGATATATATTTAATAGAGATCAATTGATATGTCGTCAATTCACGACGTTAGACATACAATCCAAATCATCCATTTAAAATTCAAAGTTCAACTTACATTGTTTTTGGGTGTCAAAGTTAAACTCAATTTAACTCAAAATTCAATCACTTTGAAATTTTTTTTTTTTTTTTCTTTTTCTCCAAGTTGAACTAAGTGTTCAAATTTCCCAAAAATAATATCTTTACAAGATATAAAATTTTTCACACTTAACCATTTGAAACAAATTCAAATATTCACTTTTCAATTTATCTTTAAAAGATAAAATCTCAAAACATTTACTTTTCACTTTATCTTGAAAAGATAAAATTTCAAACCTTTCATTTCATATTGGAAAATATTTCCATACTTATTCAATAATAAGTAATTTACAAATCCATTTATTTTCAACATTTTGAAAATATTTGATATACTTAAACCAAAGTCAAATATATATTTCATTCTTAAAAGAAATCATTCTTTTAAACACATTTCAAAACAACTTAAAAAACATGGATTAACTTCATTTCATAGTGTTGCTTCCCAAAAACATTCCCATTTAAGTTTTTCAACTTCAACTTAATTCATAGTTTGAATTCTGCATACATTTCAAAATATTGGTTTTAAACCAACTTCAAATTTCCAATATTAAGTTTTCCACTTAACTTATTTCCATGCCCATTCAAATTCAAATTCTTCATTGCATCAATTTAAATCTCTTATAAATTTTCATTAGATTCATATCTCTTTTTATATCTCATTTATTGTCCAAAACCATAGATATAACACCTTTAATAAGTTACAATAATTTACTTATCAAAATAAGTCATTTGCGGATTTTATAAACATCTTTAGAAATTACATTTCTATTTATAAACTTTGTTTTATAATCTCCTTTACTAATTTGATTCAATTCAATTCATATAACTTAGTTATATACCCAAAATCCATATTATAAGTTAAATACTTATAATCCATTTATTTACTAAATCGTTCTTCACAACATTTGAAATCAATTTTCAAAAGAATTCAAAATTAAATTTCCAAGTTATAGTTCAATAATCCATTTGATTATAATCAAATTGACATATCATTTTATTTTCCAATTACTACTTTGAAGATATTCAAAATATTTGATTTAAGCCAATTTAGACCAATTCATTAATTCACTTAACTCATGTTTCATTTTCCATAACTCTCAAAAATTCGATAATGAGTTTCCGAATGATCGAAACTCAAGTCTAACGAGACCTCACCGAAGAGAAACGGTCGCAAACCTAAATTTAGAGAGGGGAATCTTCAAAATAATTCTAATTTTCAAAATACTTTTTATTTTAAAGAAAACAATTTTAAACTTCTTTAGATTTGAAAACACTTTCTTTGAAGTGATTCTAGTAACTATTCATATTAAATGCCATAAACTAAGCTTTGTGTAAACCAAAGCTCTGATACCACTTTGTAACGACCCGCCGCTCTGACCGTCTCTAGTCGGTAATTAAACCAACTAGAAACGTTCAAAATGACGGATTGTTATTTAGTTTATAACATTTAAACAGAATCAGTCACAGAATCACAGAAACAATAATATATTTTATAAATAAACTTTTCTTTTATATACAAATATCAGAGTTATACAATAAATTACATTTGAATTTATACAGCGGAAACAATTTATATTTTAAAGTACAAGAAAAATTTTGCTGAAAACTTTAGTGAATGCCGAAATCCCCCTCTCTCTAACTTCGCTGCGAGAAAATCTTCAAGCTGTAGAAATACTCGGTCTGACCCGAGCGTTTATTGCAAAACACAAAAACACTCGAGTCAGGATTAATCTTAACTCAAGTAAATAAATTTGTAATGAACTGAATAAAATGGATCACATGAATCAATTCAAAATCTATTATGGATTTTCATTATTAACAGCTTTAATTTTTAAAATCTGTCAATCCCGTGTGGCTGCAGTACACACGTATATTACACACATGTGCACTGCCTCGCCAACACGTGTGCACAGCTCCATTCAGAAATACAAAATGACTGCAAAGAAAATGCTCAAGGCAAAACCAGTGCCAACTTGAACAAAACAGTAAGCAAACAAACATGCAAGTCCAAAACAGGTGCACAATGCACTAAGCATTGAATTAGTGCATAAATGAAACAACATCAGAGACGACACAGTAGCAAACAAACATGCAGCAGCAACATGCAACACGGATCGTGTACAGGGCAGTGAACAAGTACAGTGAAACAAATGCAGTCAACACAGCAGCTCGAAGGCAGAGCATATGCAAATGAAGATCACAAATGTACATAAGAGAAGAACATCAACCAATGACCAATGTGCACAGGTCAGAAACCACAAATGGTCAAGTGTCACAAAAGTTCAAGTGACAAAATGCAAAGAGCAAACATGCAATTCATTCAAACACTTCAATTTTTTTAAACCTATATTTAAAAACTGAAGTTTAATCTCCACCTTCAATTTAAATTTTACTCTTACATATAAAACAGAAACAGTTTCTGTTTTATTAAGAAAAATCAACTTTGAAATTCCCTGAATTTAAACCATTTCAAAAGACAACTGAATTCAAACTTATTTGAATTCAACTTAAATTCAGTTTCAAACTCCAAGTTTACAATGTAGTTTGTAATTTATATCAAATTTTAAAACTGGAAACAGTTTAAACAAAACTGCAAAAGCTTCAGGTAATAAACCTGTAACACAGAATAGGTGATCAGGTACCTGCAAACACACCCAATATGTACTCAACAACAAGTTTTAAAATCTTCAAATCAAGTGAAGATACAATGGAACTGCACTGGACAAGTGCAGACTAATAACACAGTGCTACCAGAGGTAAAAATGCAACAATCAAATGAATTTAACATGAAGCAGTGCAAACTCCCAAAGATACTGCAGAAGCAAGAACACTTGCACAGTAGTGATGCAGTGGCAATTACAGAATGCTAACTAGAGAGGAAATGAAAAAGCACTGAGACATGAATATCGCCTCAACACGACACAAGACTAAAGTCAGAAACAGGTGCAAATCAAAAGTACTACAGTGATGAATGCAAAGATACCAAATGGCAAAAATGCACAAATGCACAACCTCACAACATGTCCAGTTGCAACTACAAGTTCAAGTTCGAAATCGAAAAATGCAGACCACAATGTACATAAGAAATGCATCAGTGAATCAAGTCAGTAAAGCAATGGACCCATGAAAGTGACTCAATGCAACAGGTCCTCAATGCAAGTGCAGAAAATCAAGTTCCAAAATTTACTAAATGGTTTGATATTCCCAAATTTCCAAAATACTGCACAAACTAAATACTGATGCTGGTCTAATAATCATGGTTTTAAACATGTATTAAAGTTAAAACTTGTTTGAATAAATTTAAAGATGTTTACAAATTTCACTTCTAGTAACTATTGACTGTTGTTCTTGATTTTTCTCAAGTATCAGGTTTTAATTTTTCTAAAATTAAGATTTACAGACCTAATCTATGCAGAACAAACACAATATGTTCACACAATAAATTCTAACTAGAATTCAGACCTAAAGAAGTGAATTTGAATTTAAATTCAAGTAAGAACATAAGCATGACTGTTAAAACAATTTACACAACATTTTTCTGCATAATCTATAAAGTACACAGAACATCCATTTTCAACAGTCAAAACATACTCAATTCTATCAATACTTATGCATAGATAAATTTGATACTATCTATAAATAGTGATGTTGCTTACTAAAGAAAAACAGTACAGTTATTATCTTTTTAATTTACCACTGTTTGATTTTCTTAAATTGAAAAACATTTGAATTTAACTTGATTTTTCTGAAACCTTATTAACTTAATTTTAAATAGAGAGAAACTGTTTTTAAACAAAAATTTTCTCACAATAACATGTAAATGCAACATAACAATGAAATCAAAATATATGCAATAGTAAATTTAATTGGACAGTGCAACTCAATATCAACAGTGCAATGGACAGAGTTACAGGCTTTGATTTTTATTTTTCTTTTAAACTTAGAAATATTTTCAAATTTTGGTTTAAACTTAACAAACATAATTTGTTAAAGAATCATAGCCCAATAAGGATCAAACTGTAACGACCCGGAATTTTGGACAATATAAATTTAATAATTTGGATTTAAATTTATATTGAATTGATAATTTTTTTAATAGATTTGATATTTATTTAAATAATCTTCTTTATTTAATTATTTAATTTGTGAAATTATTTTAGATAAGATTATAAATTGTTTTCTATTTAATAATGTATATGTATTTATATATATTTTAAATAGACAATTTGTTTTAGTTAAATTAGTATAGTATAGTTTTATTATGTTTTAAAAATAGAAATGGTGATTTATTTTTAATTTAAGCTTTTCAGAAATATTTAATTAAATAACTATGTGTTTTTAAATTTGAGATAAATGTTTTAATTAGTTTAAAATTCATTTTTAATTCAAGTTGTATATTAAAATATGTTACAAAAATATTGTGTTGTTCTTTTTAAATTATTAAGTGATAATTTTGATTTGTCAATTTAATTTGAAATTTAGAATACAATTTAAATATGAACATGTATTCATATGTTACAAACTCTTTTATAAATTTGTTTTAAAAGTTTCTTTTCAAATAAACTACTTGTATATCATTTTATTTATAATAATCATACTTTGCTTATTTCTTTAGAAATTATTTTTATTCATTATTTGTGTATAGGAATTAATTAACTAAGCTTAATACTTATTTAACTCTAATTAAACATTAACTTAATTCATAAAGACATGTGTATGTAAATATTAAAGCTTAAAAGACAAGTGTCTCTATGTTTACAAGTGTCAATATTTCATTTTTATTTTCTTTTATTTCATTTTCTGAAAATCTACATTCATATGAACTTGTTCTTCATTCATATGCATTTGTTTCATTCCTAAATAAAAAGAAAACTAAACTTCATCCTCACATCTATAATCAGAAATTACATTCTCACAAACTATATACAAGTCTGCATACAACTTCTACAAATCTGCATATTCCAAATTACAAACCTGCAAACTCCTCTTTCCCAAAATATTCAAATCTGCATTTCAAACCTTCATCAAGTATAACCTGCATGCAACTCCTCGTTTCAAACTCAAACCTGCATTATGTATAAGCTCTGCATTTCTTTGGCATCTGCATATCATTTGCAAATTGAATCAAAGCTCTGCTTGTATAAATCAAAAAGGCTGAGGCCTACATGAATTTTCAAACAAGCCTGCATGCATTAATCTTCAATCTGGAAATGCAAGAGAACAAAATCTGCATATTCATTTTCAATCAAAGATTAAAAAGGACCTGCATGTTTTTGCATATGAAGTCAAAGAGCTCTGCAATTTTAAGATTTGAGCTCTGCATACATGAAATTTGCAAGCAAGGAGGTTTGCATTTCTTGGATCTGAAACATGCAAGACATCTGCAGTTTCAAGTTGAAGCTTTACATTTCTAAGCATCTGAAGAAAGGCCTGCATGCATCATTTAAAAGCAAGGAGGGAGTCTGCATGTCATAATTTGGAACCTGCAACTACAATGTGCTCTGCATTTTATAAATAAGGTGAGTAACTCCTCTTTTCAAAAATTTAAGTAGGTTGTTGCATGTTAAAATCTGAAATAAGATGAAGTTGCAGTGAATAATTATATGTGTGCATACTTATAAATTATAAATAGATATATATATATATGGAAGTGTCTACAAGTATGAGTTTGTGTACAGAATTATGACTGTGCACATGTGATCTTCAAAATTCCAGATTTATGTTGATTCTTAAATATTTCCCTTAACTTGTTTGCTGAATTGAAATTAAATGTTTGAACATTTTGTTTGCTTTGAATGGTGTGAGTCTAATAGCATATGAACTGTGATTGTCTGTAACTTGAACAAATAAAGTTACACAGAACAAGTTTTGCCTAGTAAAAATTTCAAGTGTTATAAATTGATGTTTTAGAATAGCTTAAGGTTACTAACAGAATCATTAAGAGAATTCCAGTATTTTAAAACTAAAAATTTTGTTTGCAGTATTAAGAAAAGAAAAGAAAAATAAAAGAGAATGCAGTTTTGGAAATTTACTGTATTATACATTTTGATCAAGATAAATTGATCCTTGCATTGAATTTGAGTAAAATTTATTCTGGAGTGAATGTAGCTAGCAATGATCATAGGAAAATTATTGATATGGTCTGAAGTTCAAATTTGGAATTTAGATTTGGGGACTTAATGGTGTTGAACCCTAGTTACTGTAAAAATAAAATTTTGGGTGCTGTGGTTTCAAGGGTGCATCGAGTTCAAAACTGTGGTGGGTATTGATAGATGGTGAAGTGATGAAGCTACCACGGGAGTTTGGATGTTGATGGTGGTCGAGAGGTGGAGAGATTTGAGTTGACAGGTTTAGGAAGGTGGGAATAGACTGTTACAGTTTTTAGTTTTAAAACTTGATTTCAAATTCAAGTTAATCTTAGGGGATCTGGGGTTTTGATGTTGTAGTAAAATCTCTGATAGTTAGGGGATGGTCGGAGATGAAGGTCAGGGTGGCCGGAGGTGGTTTGAGAATGTACAAGGGTGTGTGTGCAGGTTTGTGATGGTGGTGGGGTTGATGTTTCAGGTTGAAGTTGATGTTGAGTTGCAGGAATTTTTGACTCGGGTGGAACTCGGGGAAAATGGGAAATAACTCGGAGCAAGAGGAGTTTTGACTCGGAGTAAATCAGGGAGTTCTGTGTGTATGTGCAGGCTTTTTAATAACAGAGCTGTTCTGTTGTTTTTTTTTAAAATTTGAGAGTTAAGTTTAAATTTAAACTAAATGTTAGCTTAGGATTTAAATTTGAATCTGAAGATGAATTCAAATATTTGAATTCAGATGTTGAAATAATTTAACTACAGGATTCAAATTTGGTTTTAAAATTAAAAAAAAAAAAGAAGAACAGGAAATTATTTCCAGTTTTTAAAATTTGATTACAAACTACCATGTTAACATTGGATTTTAAACTGAATATAAAAATGAATCTAAACAAGTTTAAATTCTGTTCTTATGAAATTATTCAAATTCAGAATTTCAAAAGTTTAAGTTTTTTTTAATAAACAGAAACTGTTTCTGTTTTAAAATGAAAAAGGTAAGTTTAAATCTTTAAGTGGAGATTTAAAACTGAGTTTAAATTGGAGTTTGAATATGAATTCAAATTTTGATTTTCTGAAATTTGAAACCAATTAAGTTTTTAAATTTAAATTTAATTTTAAACTCTCAAGTATAAAATGCATTGTTGTTTTGCATATTGAATTGAAGGCTTAGTATTTAAATTAGGAATTCAAAATGAATTCAAATTTAAGTTTTTAAATCTGAGTTTTTAAATCTATTTTTAAACTTCAGTTTAAAATAAAGATTTAAATTTAAATTGATTTCAAATGGTTTTCATTTGAATTGAAGGTGCAAATTATAGAAAGAGTTTTAAAGAATTTAAAGCTAAAATGAGAATGGAAGCTATTTTTCAATTTTGAAGTTTAAAGTAATTTTTAAAATTGATTTGAATTTGATTTGAATTGAATTTAAATTCTTTTTAAACTTATTAACAAAGTATATGTTTCTTATAAACATATAAGATTAAGTTGTTTTAGAATCTTATTTTAAATAAGTTTGAGTTTAGAGTTAAAAGAAAATGTTAAATGGAATTTAAAGTAAAATTTAAAAACATTTTGTTTTTAAATGCATAATTTAAATAAGGAATGTTTTATCTAAAAGATAAATTAAGTTTAATGATTGGATTCATTAATTATTAAGGTAATTAAGATGAATGTTAATTATTTAATTAATTAATAACATGGAAGTTTAATTAAATAATTAATGATTTTTAATTTGATTTAAGATTAATTAATTAAGTTTAATTAATCTATAATTAAGGATGGTTAACTAAATTTTAATTTTAGATTAAGATTTATTTAATCAAGTGATTAATGATTAATTAAGACTTTAATTAACACTTAGTTAATTAATAATTAGAGATTAATTAAATAGTAATTAAATATTAATTACTTAATAACTAATGATGATTAATTTAAGTTAATTTCTTAATTAAGTAATTAAGAAATGTTAATGAAGTCATTAACAATTAATTAATTAATATGATTAATTTTTGTAAATTAATTAGATTAATTTATTAATAATCAATGGTTTAAGTTTAATTACTTAATGAAAGTAATTAAAGAATTAATTACTTAATGTAATTAATTAAAGTTAATGTGATTTGCTTAGATTAATTAATTAAGTTTAATTGATTTAAACATTTGAGGATTGTTTGATAATTACTTTATGTAATTTAGAAATTTGTAATTACTTAAGGAAGTAATTAATTAATAATTACAGGATGTAATTAAAGATATTTGATATGGAAGTAATTTGGATTTAAATTACTTAGAAATTAATCAAGGGGATTAATTTAGATAATTAATTAAGAATAATTAATTATGGGTTGAGTAATTAATGTAGTTAATTACTGAATGGTTGTTAATCAAAGGTGATTAATATATATGTAGGATTGAATATAATTAACTTGTGTAATCAACTTATAAGCTAATTACTTATTGTAATTAGAGATAGTTAATCAGTAATGATTAATTGAATGATGATTTATAAATTGATTTGTAATCAATTGAAGATTAGGTTAAGCAAGATTTTAATGATGAAGTAATTAATTTAATTCATTTTAAATTAATTGGAGATTTAGTAATTAATTTAATTCATTTTAAATTAATTAGAGTTGAGTAATTAATTTAATTCATTTTAAATTAATTATAGAAGGTGTGATCATTAGATCATTTGCTTATGTTTGATGATTGGTATTGGTTGACTAGTCTGGTTTGTAATCTCAGTTATGAGATGAGTAGTGATTTTGATATGGATGCATTGGTTGCTTTTGGATGATAATATGGATTATCTGATTTGATATGAATTATCTGTTGATAATGATAAGATTGATTATCTGTTGTGAATTATCTATTTGTGTAAATTTAGATAATGAATTGAAATGTTTTAAACTTAAAACAACTTGGACATAAAAGAGACGCTTTGGTTTTCGATGAGACCGGGATCGGGTTTCCATATTTGGATATCCGAAAACCACATCGATTCCAATTAACGTTAGGTCGTTAATCCAAGTGGAGCGAGTGAAGACTCGAGGTGTAAGGGCTATACGTCAAGTATAACTCTGTGGGTGATTCCGTAATGAGTTTGACGGAATAGATCTTATAGATTCGAGATGGTGAATCAGAGTGCAAGGGTTATCGTCGTTAACTCTGAGGGTGATTCCAATATGAGTGTAACGAGATAATGCCTTCGGTTTCGTTCGAACCCGGAACGAACTTGTATGGATTGAAGGCTTTCAGAACATCGTCAGGTGGACGATGAGCATTCTAAGAGATGTGTTCTCTAAAGGTAATCGTAACCTCAAGCCTCATCAACCGGGAATGGCTAAAACAGGGGAGGTGCAGCAAAGCTTCGTGGGTAGCCCCCACTGGAGAGCAAGATTTATCCCTGTCTAGAGGTCCCTTTATATTTCGGCTGTGTGGGCGGTTGGAACCTAGGCCAACTGCGGGGTTGTCTTGTTCGGAACTATTCAGTAAGGAATGGGTCCGGCTTTGTGTTGCAGGGGATGAAGGGAGTAATCCTCGGTACGGTGATCTAGGCCACGTACTGTGACGGGCGGTACCCCAGTAGCCCTGCCATTGTATGGAATCCAAAATCCAATAAGTGCCAACGGTTTTGATTGTATTACCCACTTTTGTGGCTAGTAGCTGGAATTTAATCATGTAACAATTTCGGCTATTTCTTATTTATTTGAAAACCCTAGACACTATTATAATATCATCGGATTTCCTATCAAATGTTTTGGTTAGCGTAAGGTAAAACTTTTCCATGTTTATGGGTGGGAAGTCTTACGTGATACCTTTTCTTTTCAAAGGTTTTTTAAAGTTAAGCAACTTTAACCTGTTACTCACACCAGACCCATGTCTGACCCGGAGTTATTTCTGTTTTTCTTTAACTCTTGGGTACTCAAATTTTTATGAGTAGCCAAGGGAATTCAGGTTAGGATTCAGGATAGCTTTGACGAATTGTGGAGGAGCAATGGAGCAGGAGGCTTCTGCGTATAGTTATATAGTTTCCGCTGTGTTGGTATCTCTGAGTGTTTGTGTTTGTGATTGAGTTGTAAATACTAGACAGGTGTTTATAACTGTCTAGTATATGTGATGTATATGTTGTGTATCTCTGATATTTAATGTATACTATGTAATACTTTGGTTATTAATATAATTTATTCGTTCCGCTGTTGAGATTCTTGTGTTGTTTCTTCTTTCTCTTCTTTCTTTTTTCTTCTATCCCTTTCTTTCTTAATAGATGACGCGATTTTCCGGGAGTGGAAGGTCGGGTCGTGTCATTTGGTATCAGAGCGTTAGGTTGAGTGAATACCTAGGCTCTGAAGTGTATCTTTCTTTAGGGAGCGTTAGGCTGAGTGAATACCTAGGCTCTGAAGTGCATCTTTCTTTAGGGAGCATTAGGTTGAGTGAATACCTAGGCTCTGTAGTGGTGTCTTTCTTGAGAGAGCGTATTTGTATTTTTAATATATATATATATATATTTATTGGTTCTACCTATTTGTTGGATTACCCGTTCAGGTTTTTCCAATGTAAGTTACAAAGGTAGATAAGGTAGAAGTGTGTGTAACACGACTACCATTGGTTGAAGTTTGTTGGATGAGGTTGGAAGAGTATTTGTCGAGACTGTAGACCTAATACCGTCTCGAGTGAGTTCTGTTGTGATGAAGTACTTCATCGATCTCTGAAGGTGACCTGTTAAGGTTCGGAGTTCATCTTTGAAGTACAGATTTGAGTTTTGATCTGTTGGTAGGGCAGAAGCAAGTAAGTGATGATATCTTGATATCTCAGGAAGTTGTAGCTGCGTGATGAGATGCAGTGACTATGGATATTTCTGAAGATGTTTCTTTGGAACAAGAATAAGAAGTGAATCTGCCGGTAATGTGGCTAAGTTTAGCAGAGTGTTCTGAGTGATTGGGAGTCTTCTGGCTGGATAGTTTCTCTGAAGTGGAGTTCAGAAGCAGCAGAGTGGATCTTTTCTCTGGTAAGTTGGCTAAGTCAGCATAAGCTGTTCTATTTGGTTGAGAGAGAGCAGTTTTCTTGGATTTAGGCTGAGTTGATCGCAAAAGTGACTTGCGATAGTATGTTCTCTTGTGTTTGTTGGAGATTGTCTGGATGTCTTCTGGAAGTCAGAGTTTGTCTGCATCTGGAGATCGAGTTTTTTTTTTCCAGGATTGGAGCTGGTGGTTCAGTTAGTAGATGGATGGTTCCTTGAGATAAAAGTTGGTGAAGCAACTCAGGTTTGGAAGGAACATCTGAGTTTTCTTTATGGATCTGTGGAACCATATTTCTATGCTGGGTTGTCTGGTCTGTGATTGTGTTCTTCTGCATTTTCTTCTGTTTCGGATCGGAGTTGTGCAGCGGAAGCAGTTTGGAGGTGCTTCTGTTTGTTTCTCGGATAAGGAGAAGTTGTTCTGTCTTCTGTTGTTGAGAAGCAGGGTTTGTATTCTTGGTTTTGAGTGTTCTTGAGGAGATCATTGGATTGTTTTGCTTCAGTCTGTTTCTGATGGAATCAGCAAGAGTTGAGCTGATCAGGATGGATGTTGGTAGCTCAGGATTGTCTGAAGAATTTTTATGGATAAGAGACAGAGAATTTGGATTCTGGAATTAGAGATTTGATTTTGGTTAAGTTTTCTCTGATCCAAGGAGTTATAAGTTGGAAAGCTAGCTCTGAAGTGTTTTGGTTTCTTCTGTGATTGGTAAGATCAGTGTTTGGTTTCTAGAGCTGAATTGCCAGTTTGGATAACTGGGATTCAGGGTGTTTCACGTATCTCTGAGGAAGTACGTGTTTGTTATTTCTGGTTGTGGAATCAGCAGTTTAGGATGGTTTGTTTGTTGAGTCAGACTCGTCTGTTGTCTGATATTCTGTATAGAATTGTTGTTAGGAGCTCTATAGTTTAGTAGTATTGATTGATTGTATTCTATAGAGCGAGTATCCCGATATATATATACCGGGGAAACTCGTGAAGTTATATCCAATATTCTTTTGGATAATTAAATTTGTTCTGATTGTGTGAATTGGTTGCTTGGTTGTTGGCATATGTTTAACATATGCTGTGTTTTAAAATAAAATCTGTAAATAGATTATTAAATTGCCTTTGTTTTAAATTTCGGGGACGAAATTCTTTTAAGGGGGAAGGATTGTAACGACCCGGAATTTTGGACAATATAAATTTAATAATTTGGATTTAAATTTATATTGAATTGATAATTTTGTTAATAGATTTGATATTTATTTAAATAATCTTCTTTATTTAATTATTTAATTTGTGAAATTATTTTAGATAAGATTATAAATTGTTTTCTATTTAATAATGTATATGTATTTATATATATTTTAAATAGACAATTTGTTTTAGTTAAATTAGTATAGTATAGTTTTATTATGTTTTAAAAATAGAAATGGTGATTTATTTTTAATTTAAGCTTTTCAGAAATATTTAATTAAATAACTATGTGTTTTTAAATTTGAGATAAATGTTTTAATTAGTTTAAAATTCATTTTTAATTCAAGTTGTATATTAAAATATGTTACAAAAATATTGTGTTGTTCTTTTTAAATTATTAAGTGATAATTTTGATTTGTCAATTTAATTTGAAATTTAGAATACAATTTAAATATGAACATGTATTCATATGTTACAAACTCTTTTATAAATTTGTTTTAAAAGTTTCTTTTCAAATAAACTACTTGTATATCATTTTATTTATAATAATCATACTTTGCTTATTTCTTTAGAAATTATTTTTATTCATTATTTGTGTATAGGAATTAATTAACTAAGCTTAATACTTATTTAACTCTAATTAAACATTAACTTAATTCATAAAGACATGTGTATGTAAATATTAAAGCTTAAAAGACAAGTGTCTCTATGTTTACAAGTGTCAATATTTCATTTTTATTTTCTTTTATTTCATTTTCTGAAAATCTACATTCATATGAACTTGTTCTTCATTCATATGCATTTGTTTCATTCCTAAATAAAAAGAAAACTAAACTTCATCCTCACATCTATAATCAGAAATTACATTCTCACAAACTATATACAAGTCTGCATACAACTTCTACAAATCTGCATATTCCAAATTACAAACCTGCAAACTCCTCTTTCCCAAAATATTCAAATCTGCATTTCAAACCTTCATCAAGTATAACCTGCATGCAACTCCTCGTTTCAAACTCAAACCTGCATTATGTATAAGCTCTGCATTTCTTTGGCATCTGCATATCATTTGCAAATTGAATCAAAGCTCTGCTTGTATAAATCAAAAAGGCTGAGGCCTACATGAATTTTCAAACAAGCCTGCATGCATTAATCTTCAATCTGGAAATGCAAGAGAACAAAATCTGCATATTCATTTTCAATCAAAGATTAAAAAGGACCTGCATGTTTTTGCATATGAAGTCAAAGAGCTCTGCAATTTTAAGATTTGAGCTCTGCATACATGAAATTTGCAAGCAAGGAGGTTTGCATTTCTTGGATCTGAAACATGCAAGACATCTGCAGTTTCAAGTTGAAGCTTTACATTTCTAAGCATCTGAAGAAAGGCCTGCATGCATCATTTAAAAGCAAGGAGGGAGTCTGCATGTCATAATTTGGAACCTGCAACTACAATGTGCTCTGCATTTTATAAATAAGGTGAGTAACTCCTCTTTTCAAAAATTTAAGTAGGTTGTTGCATGTTAAAATCTGAAATAAGATGAAGTTGCAGTGAATAATTATATGTGTGCATACTTATAAATTATAAATAGATATATATATATGGAAGTGTCTACAAGTATGAGTTTGTGTACAGAATTATGACTGTGCACATGTGATCTTCAAAATTCCAGATTTATGTTGATTCTTAAATATTTCCCTTAACTTGTTTGCTGAATTGAAATTAAATGTTTGAACATTTTGTTTGCTTTGAATGGTGTGAGTCTAATAGCATATGAACTGTGATTGTCTGTAACTTGAACAAATAAAGTTACACAGAACAAGTTTTGCCTAGTAAAAATTTCAAGTGTTATAAATTGATGTTTTAGAATAGCTTAAGGTTACTAACAGAATCATTAAGAGAATTCCAGTATTTTAAAACTAAAAATTTTGTTTGCAGTATTAAGAAAAGAAAAGAAAAATAAAAGAGAATGCAGTTTTGGAAATTTACTGTATTATACATTTTGATCAAGATAAATTGATCCTTGCATTGAATTTGAGTAAAATTTATTCTGGAGTGAATGTAGCTAGCAATGATCATAGGAAAATTATTGATATGGTCTGAAGTTCAAATTTGGAATTTAGATTTGGGGACTTAATGGTGTTGAACCCTAGTTACTGTAAAAATAAAATTTTGGGTGCTGTGGTTTCAAGGGTGCATCGAGTTCAAAACTGTGGTGGGTATTGATAGATGGTGAAGTGATGAAGCTACCACGGGAGTTTGGATGTTGATGGTGGTCGAGAGGTGGAGAGATTTGAGTTGACAGGTTTAGGAAGGTGGGAATAGACTGTTACAGTTTTTAGTTTTAAAACTTGATTTCAAATTCAAGTTAATCTTAGGGGATCTGGGGTTTTGATGTTGTAGTAAAATCTCTGATAGTTAGGGGATGGTCGGAGATGAAGGTCAGGGTGGCCGGAGGTGGTTTGAGAATGTACAAGGGTGTGTGTGCAGGTTTGTGATGGTGGTGGGGTTGATGTTTCAGGTTGAAGTTGATGTTGAGTTGCAGGAATTTTTGACTCGGGTGGAACTCGGGGAAAATGGGAAATAACTCGGAGCAAGAGGAGTTTTGACTCGGAGTAAATCAGGGAGTTCTGTGTGTATGTGCAGGCTTTTTAATAACAGAGCTGTTCTGTTGTTTTTTTTTAAAATTTGAGAGTTAAGTTTAAATTTAAACTAAATGTTAGCTTAGGATTTAAATTTGAATCTGAAGATGAATTCAAATATTTGAATTCAGATGTTGAAATAATTTAACTACAGGATTCAAATTTGGTTTTAAAATTAAAAAAAAAAGAGAAGAACAGGAAATTATTTCCAGTTTTTAAAATTTGATTACAAACTACCATGTTAACATTGGATTTTAAACTGAATATAAAAATGAATCTAAACAAGTTTAAATTCTGTTCTTATGAAATTATTCAAATTCAGAATTTCAAAAGTTTAAGTTTTTTTTAATAAACAGAAACTGTTTCTGTTTTAAAATGAAAAAGGTAAGTTTAAATCTTTAAGTGGAGATTTAAAACTGAGTTTAAATTGGAGTTTGAATATGAATTCAAATTTTGATTTTCTGAAATTTGAAACCAATTAAGTTTTTAAATTTAAATTTAATTTTAAACTCTCAAGTATAAAATGCATTGTTGTTTTGCATATTGAATTGAAGGCTTAGTATTTAAATTAGGAATTCAAAATGAATTCAAATTTAAGTTTTTAAATCTGAGTTTTTAAATCTATTTTTAAACTTCAGTTTAAAATAAAGATTTAAATTTAAATTGATTTCAAATGGTTTTCATTTGAATTGAAGGTGCAAATTATAGAAAGAGTTTTAAAGAATTTAAAGCTAAAATGAGAATGGAAGCTATTTTTCAATTTTGAAGTTTAAAGTAATTTTTAAAATTGATTTGAATTTGATTTGAATTGAATTTAAATTCTTTTTAAACTTATTAACAAAGTATATGTTTCTTATAAACATATAAGATTAAGTTGTTTTAGAATCTTATTTTAAATAAGTTTGAGTTTAGAGTTAAAAGAAAATGTTAAATGGAATTTAAAGTAAAATTTAAAAACATTTTGTTTTTAAATGCATAATTTAAATAAGGAATGTTTTATCTAAAAGATAAATTAAGTTTAATGATTGGATTCATTAATTATTAAGGTAATTAAGATGAATGTTAATTATTTAATTAATTAATAACATGGAAGTTTAATTAAATAATTAATGATTTTTAATTTGATTTAAGATTAATTAATTAAGTTTAATTAATCTATAATTAAGGATGGTTAACTAAATTTTAATTTTAGATTAAGATTTATTTAATCAAGTGATTAATGATTAATTAAGACTTTAATTAACACTTAGTTAATTAATAATTAGAGATTAATTAAATAGTAATTAAATATTAATTACTTAATAACTAATGATGATTAATTTAAGTTAATTTCTTAATTAAGTAATTAAGAAATGTTAATGAAGTCATTAACAATTAATTAATTAATATGATTAATTTTTGTAAATTAATTAGATTAATTTATTAATAATCAATGGTTTAAGTTTAATTACTTAATGAAAGTAATTAAAGAATTAATTACTTAATGTAATTAATTAAAGTTAATGTGATTTGCTTAGATTAATTAATTAAGTTTAATTGATTTAAACATTTGAGGATTGTTTGATAATTACTTTATGTAATTTAGAAATTTGTAATTACTTAAGGAAGTAATTAATTAATAATTACAGGATGTAATTAAAGATATTTGATATGGAAGTAATTTGGATTTAAATTACTTAGAAATTAATCAAGGGGATTAATTTAGATAATTAATTAAGAATAATTAATTATGGGTTGAGTAATTAATGTAGTTAATTACTGAATGGTTGTTAATCAAAGGTGATTAATATATATGTAGGATTGAATATAATTAACTTGTGTAATCAACTTATAAGCTAATTACTTATTGTAATTAGAGATAGTTAATCAGTAATGATTAATTGAATGATGATTTATAAATTGATTTGTAATCAATTGAAGATTAGGTTAAGCAAGATTTTAATGATGAAGTAATTAATTTAATTCATTTTAAATTAATTGGAGATTTAGTAATTAATTTAATTCATTTTAAATTAATTAGAGTTGAGTAATTAATTTAATTCATTTTAAATTAATTATAGAAGGTGTGATCATTAGATCATTTGCTTATGTTTGATGATTGGTATTGGTTGACTAGTCTGGTTTGTAATCTCAGTTATGAGATGAGTAGTGATTTTGATATGGATGCATTGGTTGCTTTTGGATGATAATATGGATTATCTGATTTGATATGAATTATCTGTTGATAATGATAAGATTGATTATCTGTTGTGAATTATCTATTTGTGTAAATTTAGATAATGAATTGAAATGTTTTAAACTTAAAACAACTTGGACATAAAAGAGACGCTTTGGTTTTCGATGAGACCGGGATCGGGTTTCCATATTTGGATATCCGAAAACCACATCGATTCCAATTAACGTTAGGTCGTTAATCCAAGTGGAGCGAGTGAAGACTCGAGGTGTAAGGGCTATACGTCAAGTATAACTCTGTGGGTGATTCCGTAATGAGTTTGACGGAATAGATCTTATAGATTCGAGATGGTGAATCAGAGTGCAAGGGTTATCGTCGTTAACTCTGAGGGTGATTCCAATATGAGTGTAACGAGATAATGCCTTCGGTTTCGTTCGAACCCGGAACGAACTTGTATGGATTGAAGGCTTTCAGAACATCGTCAGGTGGACGATGAGCATTCTAAGAGATGTGTTCTCTAAAGGTAATCGTAACCTCAAGCCTCATCAACCGGGAATGGCTAAAACAGGGGAGGTGCAGCAAAGCTTCGTGGGTAGCCCCCACTGGAGAGCAAGATTTATCCCTGTCTAGAGGTCCCTTTATATTTCGGCTGTGTGGGCGGTTGGAACCTAGGCCAACTGCGGGGTTGTCTTGTTCGGAACTATTCAGTAAGGAATGGGTCCGGCTTTGTGTTGCAGGGGATGAAGGGAGTAATCCTCGGTACGGTGATCTAGGCCACGTACTGTGACGGGCGGTACCCCAGTAGCCCTGCCATTGTATGGAATCCAAAATCCAATAAGTGCCAACGGTTTTGATTGTATTACCCACTTTTGTGGCTAGTAGCTGGAATTTAATCATGTAACAATTTCGGCTATTTCTTATTTATTTGAAAACCCTAGACACTATTATAATATCATCGGATTTCCTATCAAATGTTTTGGTTAGCGTAAGGTAAAACTTTTCCATGTTTATGGGTGGGAAGTCTTACGTGATACCTTTTCTTTTCAAAGGTTTTTTAAAGTTAAGCAACTTTAACCTGTTACTCACACCAGACCCATGTCTGACCCGGAGTTATTTCTGTTTTTCTTTAACTCTTGGGTACTCAAATTTTTATGAGTAGCCAAGGGAATTCAGGTTAGGATTCAGGATAGCTTTGACGAATTGTGGAGGAGCAATGGAGCAGGAGGCTTCTGCGTATAGTTATATAGTTTCCGCTGTGTTGGTATCTCTGAGTGTTTGTGTTTGTGATTGAGTTGTAAATACTAGACAGGTGTTTATAACTGTCTAGTATATGTGATGTATATGTTGTGTATCTCTGATATTTAATGTATACTATGTAATACTTTGGTTATTAATATAATTTATTCGTTCCGCTGTTGAGATTCTTGTGTTGTTTCTTCTTTCTCTTCTTTCTTTTTTCTTCTATCCCTTTCTTTCTTAATAGATGACGCGATTTTCCGGGAGTGGAAGGTCGGGTCGTCTCACAAACCAAAGAAAAATGAATTTTCTTTTCCTACCTGTACTCTGCATATTTTCAAAACAGAGGAGCATCTTGATATTTCATTCACATGCAAACAGATTTGAAACAAGTATACTTAGTTCAACAACATGAAATGATCAAGAATCAAAATAGAGACAAGGTAAATCAAGGCAGTGCATCAAATGACCAATGATATAACCCAGTGAAACAACTCAAGAGATCAACAATGCAACACTTGATTGAGCTACAGACAGGTTTAGACTAAAGTTTGAACTTGCTTTCATTTATTTCTGAAAATATAGAACAGGTCTTAAACCAAAGTTAAGCTTGTTTACAATTTTTTTTTTCAAAAGCAAAGAGGAGGAGAAGGATTTAAAACCTGGCGTGAGCCTGTAACTCAAACAAGTTAAACCAAATTCCAACTTACTTATTTATTTATTTTATTTTATTTTTTTATAAAACTGGAGCATGGATGAGAAAAGAGTATCATGTTTACAGGTATTCAAACTGTTAAATAAATATGCATTCAATCTTTAAATCAAGCATGCAAACATTGATATTTTGTTCACTATAACATTCATGCCCCAGAACAAAAATATGAAGGATTTAAAACTGTTTTTAAAAGATGTTTATTCACATTTAAAAATGCAGAGATCCCCTTTGAAGCTGGAAAGGGATTTGCATGCTCATGTTTTTTTTTTTATTCCAGAAACTTTAAAATTTTGAAAATTGCATCTTGATGTTTGATTTCAGAAATTTAAATTTCTTGAAACATTAAGAAAACGTTAAGACAGAAATGCTTTGAAGCTTGTTTTCAGGTTGAACTCATGGACACTGGTTTCCCTCTATTATTTTTACAGACGTTGTTTTTAGCTTGTTTAAACAGAGACACACATCCCTGTAACATTCATGCATACAATTTCACACACACATACTTATGTAAACATGCAACATTATCATTCTTGCACCACATTACTTCTTGAATCAATCCCAACATCAAGCTGTAATAGGTTAAGTTTGCACACAAACAAAAGTAAACATATTCAGGCTTAATATCTATTTCCAGATTTTATGCATAAAGAAGATATATACACACAGGCATCACCCAACATCATACTAATCAGATCATCACATACAATAGATATTCAAACAAACCTAAGGCTTTAAGATTAAAGGATTGCTCACAAATAAACACATGCAAGCACAAATAACATATATCAGAGAAGAAAGTAAATGCAGGCACTCATGCATGACAGATTTAAGGCCAAGTTTAAATAGCATCTGTTCTTATCAGTTTAAAAATAAATTCCAAATTGTTTCTGTTCTTATCAGTTTAAAAATAAATTCCAAATTGTTTCTGTTCTTATCAGTTTAAAACGAATTATCAGAGCAAATGATAGCAAATAACACCCCAAATCATAACATGCAACCAAACACCCAATTCAATCAAATCTAGAAGCTTGAAATAAAATTAATCGTGAGAAAACTCACCATATCTCGAATCGAATACGGCCGAGGTGGGAATGAGCACACTCGAACGAAGAATGAAGCCCCAAATTAGATCGCAAGCCCTAGTTGAGACGATCGGAGGAAGAAGGAACGAAAGAGGATTCGTGGCCGCCATTTTTTTTCTCTTCGTGATTTTTTTGCTTAGGGTTTAAAAAATGGAAATGGTAAAGTGAAATAAAGGGAATCGGGTATCGGGTTGAAAGTAAAGGCAGTGGTTCTTTTCTTCTTTATTTTATGTTTATTTTATTCTTATTATTTTATTTTATTTTTATATATTTTTCTTCTTTCATTCTATGTTTATTTTTCTATTATATTTTTTTTCTTCTTTCATTTTAAATCCAATTTGTTTTGTGTAATTTATTTTCTTTACTTCGTTTTGTAAATCTTGTTTAAATTATGTTATTAAAATTTCTCCAATATAGTTACATTATGTTTTTCATATTAAACTCAAACAATTCAAATTACTTCACAGTTTCCAAATCAAAATTTAATTCAATTTTTTATTTACGTAAGTAATAATCCTTAAATCCAAATTATTTTTCTAAGTCATTAGTCCGAATTTATAAATATAAATTTAATATTCAATCTCAACTCCAAAGTCAAATTTAATTTTTTATTCAACTCTTTATAGATTAAATTTTAAAATTTAATCACCAATTTCATTGTTATATTGGAAATTCAATTTAAATTATCATTCAAATATTTAAAATTAATTAAATATTCACAATTTGAATTGTTCAAAATTTAGGATCGTTACAATCTCCCCTCCTTAAAAGAATTTCGTCCCGAAATTACAAGTAAGGAGAAATGATTGTTGAAATTTCACTAATATTTATATTTTACACACTTTTATCAAGTTTGAAACTTATTAAAAATAAATGAATGCAGGATTCATTCTATTTGTTTTATCTCACTAGCTTTGTTTATTAACTCATTTGTCTAGTATTTTTCTACAATCAGACACAAAAATCTTTACTAAAATTTTCAACTTATAAAAACCCAAATTTTAAATTTGAACTTCTTCATTTAAGAAATTTACATAGTATAACTTTTCCAAAGCTGTGGACTTTCAAAACATTTCAAAAATCCTCTCCCTTAATTTATTAAGTTAGAATTTATGTCACTTTAATTTCAGATAATTGATTTTCTATTTAAAGTTTGAAAATACTTGCTAACTCGAAATTTAACAAGTCTACTGTCGTTCTTAAAGACATTAGGCATACGCTGGCCAGGCGCAAGTCTAACAATCTCCAAGTACTAAATATACTTGCTTCAATTCCCAGTGAAAATACCTTTTTAAAAATTCTTTTAAAAATGGATATGGAAAGCACATTCCCCCATGGATCACAGTTTACTCGGCGGTTCCGCTACTATCCCAGTAGAGTCGCTTGTAACTGTGGATATCTCATCCCTTGAATTTCGCCATGGTTGTTGCCAAAGATCGCGGTTCACACGGCGGTTACGCTACTATCCCAGTAGAATCGCTCGTGACCGTAGGAATCTCGCCCCTCGAATTACGCTTTGGTTTGTAGATTGCGGTTTACACAGCGGTTACGCCACTATCCCAGTGGAATCGCTTGTAACTGTAGGCATCACGCCCCTCAAATTACACTACCACTCGAGTGTAACTAGATCGCGGTATACACGGCGGTTACGCCACTATCCCAGTGGAATCGCTTGTAACCGTAGGCATCTCGCCCCTCGAATTACGCTAGCACACTATACCAGTCCAAAAGGACATTCCAACTAATGGAAATACTACGTAGCTACGATTTTCAAATGGACACTCATCTCGAGTTCCAACAACCTTCACAAATGTTTAAATGGAAGGTACTTTTCCATATCCTCAATTTGGAAAACATAATATTATACATACATATATAATATTTCATTTCACATTTAGTACATATCATACTCATGTACTTACATAAGTTTTCCATAACAATTACTTTTCCAAACTAATTGGTTTTCGAATTAATCGTATTCACAAATATACGTTATGAAAACCACAACATTTCATACCCATAACAAATAGAGGTTTCACAAATTTTCATTTTCATTATCCATTTAAAATTTTCCTCTAAGTCGATTTGGAATTTTAAGGTTATATCAAACCAAATTCACATTCATATCCAATTTATTATCGACTTCACACTCGATTTGGATTTCACGTTACATCGTCAATCCTCAACACATAATTGATGTCTATCGATATATAACCTCTGAGCTCGTACGTCTCAGAGAAGGGTGTTAAGCTAAGAGAATAAATTCTCCGCCACCGCAGATATATATTTAATAGAGATCAATTGATATGTCGTCAATTCACGACGTTAGACATACAATCCAAATCATCCATTTAAAATTCAAAGTTCAACTTACATTGTTTTTGGGTGTCAAAGTTAAACTCAATTTAACTCAAAATTCAATCACTTTGAAATTTTTTTTTTTTTTTCTTTTTCTCCAAGTTGAACTAAGTGTTCAAATTTCCCAAAAATAATATCTTTACAAGATATAAAATTTTTCACACTTAACCATTTGAAACAAATTCAAATATTCACTTTTCAATTTATCTTTAAAAGATAAAATCTCAAAACATTTACTTTTCACTTTATCTTGAAAAGATAAAATTTCAAACCTTTCATTTCATATTGGAAAATATTTCCATACTTATTCAATAATAAGTAATTTACAAATCCATTTATTTTCAACATTTTGAAAATATTTGATATACTTAAACCAAAATCAAATATATATTTCATTCTTAAAAGAAATCATTCTTTTAAACACATTTCAAAACAACTTAAAAAACATGGATTAACTTCATTTCATAGTGTTGCTTCCCAAAAACATTCCCATTTAAGTTTTTCAACTTCAACTTAATTCATAGTTTGAATTCTGCATACATTTCAAAATATTGGTTTTAAACCAACTTCAAATTTCCAATATTAAGTTTTCCACTTAACTTATTTCCATGCCCATTCAAATTCAAATTCTTCATTGCATCAATTTAAATCTCTTATAAATTTTCATTAGATTCATATCTCTTTTTATATCTCATTTATTGTCCAAAACCATAGATATAACACCTTTAATAAGTTACAATAATTTACTTATCAAAATAAGTCATTTGCGGATTTTATAAACATCTTTAGAAATTACATTTCTATTTATAAACTTTGTTTTATAATCTCCTTTACTAATTTGATTCAATTCAATTCATATAACTTAGTTATATACCCAAAATCCATATTATAAGTTAAATACTTATAATCCATTTATTTACTAAATCGTTCTTCACAACATTTGAAATCAATTTTCAAAAGAATTCAAAATTAAATTTCCAAGTTATAGTTCAATAATCCATTTGATTATAATCAAATTGACATATCATTTTATTTTCCAATTACTACTTTGAAGATATTCAAAATATTTGATTTAAGCCAATTTAGACCAATTCATTAATTCACTTAACTCATGTTTCATTTTCCATAACTCTCAAAAATTCGATAATGAGTTTCCGAATGATCGAAACTCAAGTCTAACGAGACCTCACCGAAGAGAAACGGTCGCAAACCTAAATTTAGAGAGGGGAATCTTCAAAATAATTCTAATTTTCAAAATACTTTTTATTTTAAAGAAAACAATTTTAAACTTCTTTAGATTTGAAAACACTTTCTTTGAAGTGATTCTAGTAACTATTCATATTAAATGCCATAAACTAAGCTTTGTGTAAACCAAAGCTCTGATACCACTTTGTAACGACCCGCCGCTCTGACCGTCTCTAGTCGGTAATTAAACCAACTAGAAACGTTCAAAATGACGGATTGTTATTTAGTTTATAACATTTAAACAGAATCAGTCACAGAATCACAGAAACAATAATATATTTTATAAATAAACTTTTCTTTTATATACAAATATCAGAGTTATACAATAAATTACATTTGAATTTATACAGCGGAAACAATTTATATTTTAAAGTACAAGAAAAATTTTGCTGAAAACTTTAGTGAATGCTGAAATCCCCCTCTCTCTAACTTCGCTGCGAGAAAATCTTCAAGCTGTAGAAATACTCGGTCTGACCCGAGCGTTTATTGCAAAACACAAAAACACTCGAGTCAGGATTAATCTTAACTCAAGTAAATAAATTTGTAATGAACTGAATAAAATGGATCACATGAATCAATTCAAAATCTATTATGGATTTTCATTATTAACAGCTTTAATTTTTAAAATCTGTCAATCCCGTGTGGCTGCAGTACACACGTATATTACACACATGTGCACTGCCTCGCCAACACGTGTGCACAGCTCCATTCAGAAATACAAAATGACTGCAAAGAAAATGCTCAAGGCAAAACCAGTGCCAACTTGAACAAAACAGTAAGCAAACAAACATGCAAGTCCAAAACAGGTGCACAATGCACTAAGCATTGAATTAGTGCATAAATGAAACAACATCAGAGACGACACAGTAGCAAACAAACATGCAGCAGCAACATGCAACACGGATCGTGTACAGGGCAGTGAACAAGTACAGTGAAACAAATGCAGTCAACACAGCAGCTCGAAGGCAGAGCATATGCAAATGAAGATCACAAATGTACATAAGAGAAGAACATCAACCAATGACCAATGTGCACAGGTCAGAAACCACAAATGGTCAAGTGTCACAAAAGTTCAAGTGACAAAATGCAAAGAGCAAACATGCAATTCATTCAAACACTTCAATTTTTTTAAACCTATATTTAAAAACTGAAGTTTAATCTCCACCTTCAATTTAAATTTTACTCTTACATATAAAACAGAAACAGTTTCTGTTTTATTAAGAAAAATCAACTTTGAAATTCCCTGAATTTAAACCATTTCAAAAGACAACTGAATTCAAACTTATTTGAATTCAACTTAAATTCAGTTTCAAACTCCAAGTTTACAATGTAGTTTGTAATTTATATCAAATTTTAAAACTGGAAACAGTTTAAACAAAACTGCAAAAGCTTCAGGTAATAAACCTGTAACACAGAATAGGTGATCAGGTACCTGCAAACACACCCAATATGTACTCAACAACAAGTTTTAAAATCTTCAAATCAAGTGAAGATACAATGGAACTGCACTGGACAAGTGCAGACTAATAACACAGTGCTACCAGAGGTAAAAATGCAACAATCAAATGAATTTAACATGAAGCAGTGCAAACTCCCAAAGATACTGCAGAAGCAAGAACACTTGCACAGTAGTGATGCAGTGGCAATTACAGAATGCTAACTAGAGAGGAAATGAAAAAGCACTGAGACATGAATATCGCCTCAACACGACACAAGACTAAAGTCAGAAACAGGTGCAAATCAAAAGTACTACAGTGATGAATGCAAAGATACCAAATGGCAAAAATGCACAAATGCACAACCTCACAACATGTCCAGTTGCAACTACAAGTTCAAGTTCGAAATCGAAAAATGCAGACCACAATGTACATAAGAAATGCATCAGTGAATCAAGTCAGTAAAGCAATGGACCCATGAAAGTGACTCAATGCAACAGGTCCTCAATGCAAGTGCAGAAAATCAAGTTCCAAAATTTACTAAATGGTTTGATATTCCCAAATTTCCAAAATACTGCACAAACTAAATACTGATGCTGGTCTAATAATCATGGTTTTAAACATGTATTAAAGTTAAAACTTGTTTGAATAAATTTAAAGATGTTTACAAATTTCACTTCTAGTAACTATTGACTGTTGTTCTTGATTTTTCTCAAGTATTAGGTTTTAATTTTTCTAAAATTAAGATTTACAGACCTAATCTATGCAGAACAAACACAATATGTTCACACAATAAATTCTAACTAGAATTCAGACCTAAAGAAGTGAATTTGAATTTAAATTCAAGTAAGAACATAAGCATGACTGTTAAAACAATTTACACAACATTTTTCTGCATAATCTATAAAGTACACAGAACATCCATTTTCAACAGTCAAAACATACTCAATTCTATCAATACTTATGCATAGATAAATTTGATACTATCTATAAATAGTGATGTTGCTTACTAAAGAAAAACAGTACAGTTATTATCTTTTTAATTTACCACTGTTTGATTTTCTTAAATTGAAAAACATTTGAATTTAACTTGATTTTTCTGAAACCTTTTTAACTTAATTTTAAATAGAGAGAAACTGTTTTTAAACAAAAATTTTCTCACAATAACATGTAAATGCAACATAACAATGAAATCAAAATATATGCAATAGTAAATTTAATTGGACAGTGCAACTCAATATCAACAGTGCAATGGACAAAGTTACAGGCTTTGATTTTTATTTTTCTTTTAAACTTAGAAATATTTTCAAATTTTGGTTTAAACTTAACAAACATAATTTGTTAAAGAATCATAGCCCAATAAGGATCAAACCAAAGAAAAATGAATTTTCTTTTCCTACCTGTACTCTGCATATTTTCAAAACAGAGGAGCATCTTGATATTTCATTCACATGCAAACAGATTTGAAACAAGTATACTTAGTTCAACAACATGAAATGATCAAGAATCAAAATAGAGACAAGGTAAATCAAGGCAGTGCATCAAATGACCAATGATATAACCCAGTGAAACAACTCAAGAGATCAACAATGCAACACTTGATTGAGCTACAGACAGGTTTAGACTAAAGTTTGAACTTGCTTTCATTTATTTCTGAAAATATAGAACAGGTCTTAAACCAAAGTTAAGCTTGTTTACAATTTTTTTTTTCAAAAGCAAAGAGGAGGAGAAGGATTTAAAACCTGGCGTGAGCCTGTAACTCAAACAAGTTAAACCAAATTCCAACTTACTTATTTATTTATTTTATTTTATTTTTTTATAAAACTGGAGCATGGATGAGAAAAGAGTATCATGTTTACAGGTATTCAAACTGTTAAATAAATATGCATTCAATCTTTAAATCAAGCATGCAAACATTGATATTTTGTTCACTATAACATTCATGCCCCAGAACAAAAATATGAAGGATTTAAAACTGTTTTTAAAAGATGTTTATTCACATTTAAAAATGCAGAGATCCCCTTTGAAGCTGGAAAGGGATTTGCATGCTCATGTTTTTTTTTTTTATTCCAGAAACTTTAAAATTTTGAAAATTGCATCTTGATGTTTGATTTCAGAAATTTAAATTTCTTGAAACATTAAGAAAACATTAAGACAGAAATGCTTTGAAGCTTGTTTTCAGGTTGAACTCATGGACACTGGTTTCCCTTTATTATTTTTACAGACGTTGTTTTTAGCTTGTTTAAACAGAGACACACATCCCTGTAACATTCATGCATACAATTTCACACACACATACTTATGTAAACATGCAACATTATCATTCTTGCACCACATTACTTCTTGAATCAATCCCAACATCAAGCTGTAATAGGTTAAGTTTGCACACAAACAAAAGTAAACATATTCAGGCTTAATATCTATTTCCAGATTTTATGCATAAAGAAGATATATACACACAGGCATCACCCAACATCATACTAATCAGATCATCACATACAATAGATATTCAAACAAACCTAAGGCTTTAAGATTAAAGGATTGCTCACAAATAAACACATGCAAGCACAAATAACATATATCAGAGAAGAAAGTAAATGCAGGCACTCATGCATGACAGATTTAAGGCCAAGTTTAAATAGCATCTGTTCTTATCAGTTTAAAAATAAATTCCAAATTGTTTCTGTTCTTATCAGTTTAAAAATAAATTCCAAATTGTTTCTGTTCTTATCAGTTTAAAACGAATTATCAGAGCAAATGATAGCAAATAACACCCCAAATCATAACATGCAACCAAACACCCAATTCAAACAAATCTAGAAGCTTGAAATAAAATTAATCGTGAGAAAACTCACCATATCTCGAATCGAATACGGCCGAGGTGGGAATGAGCACACTCGAACGAAGAATGAAGCCCCAAATTAGATCGCAAGCCCTAGTTGAGACGATCGGAGGAAGAAGGAACGAAAGAGGATTCGTGGCCGCCATTTTTTTTCTCTTCGTGATTTTTTTGCTTAGGGTTTAAAAAATGGAAATGGTAAAGTGAAATAAAGGGAATCGGGTATCGGGTTGAAAGTAAAGGCAGTGGTTCTTTTCTTCTTTATTTTATGTTTATTTTATTCTTATTATTTTATTTTATTTTTATATATTTTTCTTCTTTCATTCTATGTTTATTTTTCTATTATATTTTTTCTTCTTCTTTCATTTTAAATCCAATTTGTTTTGTGTAATTTATTTTCTTTACTTCGTTTTGTAAATCTTGTTTAAATTATGTTATTAAAATTTCTCCAATATAGTTACATTATGTTTTTCATATTAAACTCGAACAATTCAAATTACTTCACAGTTTCCAAATCAAAATTTAATTCAATTTTTTATTTACGTAAGTAATAATCCTTAAATCCAAATTATTTTTCTAAGTCATTAGTCCGAATTTTTAAATATAAATTTAATATTCAATCTCAACTCCAAAGTCAAATTTAATTTTTTATTCAACTCTTTATAGATTAAATTTTAAAATTTAATCACCAATTTCATTGTTATATTGGAAATTCAATTTAAATTATCATTCAAATATTTAAAATTAATTAAATATTCACAATTTAAATTGTTCAAAATTTAGGATCGTTACACGCCGACACCATAAGGCAATGATACCGCTAGTTTACTATATTAAATCTCTTGTACTATGATGTCGCAAATCATTTATGTCATCATTAATGATGCCAAAGAGTTTCAATATTGACGCCGACCCTATAAGGTAGTAATGCCGCTAATTTTACTATGTTAACTCCTTTAGGCAGTGACACCGATCCCATTACTTTCAAAGTTGATCTATAGCGGCGATAATGACGTCGCATTTCTCTTTAAGGCGCTACTGCCGCCAGTCATCAATGTCACAATTCCTATCTGTTTAAGCTTTATAACTTTATAATATGCAAACCTATGAAACTCGATAATATGATAGGCGACGTAGATATATACTGACCCTATGGTCTTATGCTTTATTGAATCTAGTTCTTTACCATAGTTTTACATAATAAGAAGGGTGCGAAGACCCATTTCGGCGATAAGTATGTCATACTTTGTCAATTAAAGAGTTTTATTGTTTAAGCTTAGTAACCTATAGTTTTAGGGAGCGAATACCTCAAAGTGATATCGAATTTCATCAATATTATTTTATAAAAGCATATATCATGGCATAAATATTTTAGATAAAGTAAAGGGCTGTACTTTCCTTGTTTTAAAATATGATTTCAAGGGCAAAATCATTCAGAAATAATTATGTTTTCAAGGAAATAAAAAGGTTACTTAGCCCATAATTTTACTAAGGAGATTATTGTTCTTATCACCGTTAGATAATTTGTGATAGGATAAATTGACTCAGAGATTATAAAACCAGATAGGATCGGTGTAGGGTAATGCAATGTACTTCAACTGTTAGCCACTAGCTGATATTAATTCATAATTCTAGTGCATAGGGCTTTGTCACAGTTAAGACCAAAAGTAGGTTTATGCGCAGAAAGGAACATAAAAGTGAGGTAGGCATTGGTGAGCTCGCAAAACCATTAGGATCAGTATGACCTTACGAGTAGTAAGTTCTGCATAAACCATCCAGTCATCTTCTAATAGTATGTTAGAGAATTTGATATATCTGGTAGGCTTGAGTCAGCCACAGGTTTGTAATAACCCCGAGAAAACTATAACGTTAGGACATATAGTCTATTGATTAAGACAGATTGGTCATGATTACCCATGTTGCATGCATGCATATTACTGTTTTTACTGTCTATTTTAACCTTTGTGGTTGCAAGAGTTTTGCTTGGAAAAGATATATTTTTAAAATCTATTAGTGAGGGGAAAAACCTTTCCACTCAAGGGCTTGGTCTCACTAGATATCCATTAACTAAGATGACATATTATTATTCACACCAGACATTTTGTCTGACCCAAAGTTTTTGTTTTTCCCTTATACTCTCTGGTGCTCATTTGAGTAATTCAAGAGGAAGGTTTCAGGTTAAGTAGGTTTTGGTGAAAATAAAGCTTCCAAAGATGTGTAGGAGGCAAAGCTAGCTATCTAGGAGTTTATATGTGTGTATTATCCATTGTATGAAGTTTTTTATTAGAATGTACGTAAGGACGGATGTTATAACTATCTAGTATTAAATTATGATTGACCAAGGATGCACCATCATATGTCGCTCTAGGAGTATTTTGTATTAAATATATTTTATCTGACTACACAATGTTTGGGATTATGTAATGAATATAAAATATTATCTTTGAAATGAAATGTGAAAGTTGCTTTTAAATTTTATACTCATGTGCTTCTAATGTTATTGCTATAATTGAATTACCGTATTTTGTGACTAGGAATTATATTATAGATGACTTTAGCATCTGTAGTGCTCAGTTTCGACCTTACAATGGAGTATTTTACAACTTGGTATCAGAGTATTGGTTTACGTAAAACTAAAAGAACTTTAAGCTTTAAAAGAATCTTGAGAAATATAATCAAAAAGAATCAGAGAATAAATTGGGGAATGGGATAACAATATAGTATCGTATTTGTATTTGTTATATATATATATATATATATATATATAAGTGTGCATGTATATATATTATCTCTATTCTCATCTCTCTTAGATCGTTCTTCCGTATCTTACTAAGGTTCGTATGCAAATTCAAGGAAGTAAGATATGGAGGCAGGAAACAAAAGGGTGAATCTTGGTGGAAGGAGCACCACAACCAATGAAAATGTCAAGCCTAATATGAGAAGGAATCTAGGTTGACAAACAGCTGCTAATGTGGGTGCTGGAATACCATAGGTGGATATGGGAGCTATGTATCAGTTCTTTGTCAACATGGTACAAGCATGAGTTGTAGTTGGATTAGTTGGTGGAAATGCTGGGGGAGCAAATCCCAATGTTCTAGTTGTTAACATTTATGCTGTTTTGAGTAAGGATTATGCTAGACCTGGAGGAAAGCCATTTATTGGAACTGAGGATACTATCGAGGTAGAGAATTAGATGCTCCATTGTGAAAGGATTTTCACTATTTTAGGTCTGAATGACGAGCAAAAGAAGAGATTGGCACCTAGGCAATTTCAAGGAGCTATGTTGTACTGGTGGAACAGTATTACTGTTGGGGTGCCAATAAAGAATTTGACTTGGGCAAAGTTCAAAAGGAGGTTCAAGGAGAGGTTTATGTCTAAAATTTCCATGTCAACCTTGTTAAGGAAATTTGTTGAGTTAGTGCAAGGAGACATGATTGTGTTGGAGTATGCAACAAGATTTGTGGAGTCATCCAGATATGGGTGTGCCATTATGGATATAGTGATTAAGAAAAATGAAAATTTTATTCATGGATTTAGACCAGAACTTGCTAAGGCAATCTTATTGCATCTCAGGGATCCATGTGACGTGATAGTGGAGATGGCTTTAAGGAATGAAGATATGATTGCTTCATTTAGCGGTAAAAGAGCAGTGGAGACTCGGAGTGGCAAAGTCAGAAAAGAAAGTTCTTTTAGAAAAAGGAAGCCCGAAAGGGTGGGGCTTCTAAGAAAGGATAGGCCAAATGTGTGTATTACAAGTGTGACAAGAAAGGGCATTTCGTAAATGAATGTCGTTCCAGTGATGGAAAGAAGGTGATTGGGAGAAAGAACGTCAAGTGCTTTAACTATGACCAAATTGGACATTATAAGAATGAGAGTAAAGAACCAGCCAAGGGTGAAAAGGGAAAGTGTTTACTTTGGAACCATCTGCCTCGAGACCCATAGTGGAGGAGAAAGGAAAGGCTGTTATGGACGGTACACTTTTGATTCACAGTATACATGTTAGAGTATTGTTTGATACTAGTGCATAATATTCTTTTATATCTCATTGTTTCATAAATAAGCTTAATCTAGAACCCTCGTCCCTAGTTACTTCCTTAAGGGTTGTGAATCCAATAGGAGAGTATGCAACTCTGGGGATGAGATGCGACTATTTAGAGTTTGAATTGTTTGGTCATATATTTGCCTATAGTTTGCATGGATTTTATTTTGTAGGCTTTGGTATTATTTTGGGTATGGATTTGTTAAGTAAATACAATGCTAGGATATTTTGACAAGATAGGAAAATATCACTAGGACACCCTAATAGTAGCGACTGAATTATACACTCAGTAGAGGACTCAAATTTTGATGTTTGTGCTTTATTTGATGCAATGGAGGAGGAAGACGAGTTGGACCGAGTTTTAGTCATTAAATAGTTTACCGATGTCTTTGAGCTAGTGACAGGACTAAAGCTAAAATGAGCTATTGATTTTCGAAACGATATTGTACCTAGAGCTGAACCCATTTGTAGACCGCCTAGCATAATGACACCTACAAAGATGACGGAGTTAAAAGTGCAGCTAGTGGACTTAAAAGGAAATAGTTTTATTAGACCAAGCAGTTTGACTTGGGGAGCGGTCGTGGCATTCATGAAGAAACCGGATGGGTTATTAAAACTGTGTATCGATTATGATCTGTTGAATGAAAAGAGGATAAAGAACCAATATCCCCTGCCAAGAATTGGTGATTTGTTTAATCAATTGGAAGGGGTTAAATTATTTTCACAGTTGATCAGTAACAAGGTTCCGTTAATTGAGGGTGGTAGAAGACTATATTCCTTTCATGACATTTCGTACAAGATATGGTTTATACAAGTGGTTAGTGATGCCATTCGGATTAACTAATGTGCTTGCTTTCTTCGTAGATTTAATGAACCGAATCTTCCTAGAGCATTTGGATAGATTTGTTTTAGAATTTATAGATGGCATTTCCAATATATTCTAAAAATGAGCAATATCATAGGGCTCACCTTAGAATAGTGCTTGAGGCATTGAAGCAACATTAACTAAAAGCAAAGTTCTCGATGCCATTTTTGAAAGAAAGATGTGAAGTTTCTTAGTCACATGGTCTATAAAGAAGGATTGTCAGTAGACCCATTAAAGATAAAAGCCGCCAATAATTGGAAGAGACCGAGACATTGGCCAAGATAAAGAATTTTCTTGGGTTAGCTGGCTACTACCAAAGATCTATCAAATATTTCTCCTGTATAGCAGCACCGATGACTAAGTTGACGAGGAAGGACATGAAGTATATTTGAATAAATAAATGTAAGGAGGCATTCAAGAAGCTGAAACATTTATTAATCAATGCGCCCATATTAGTTGTCCCAGATGGAAATCAAAACTTGATTGTGTATATTTATGCATGCAAAACAAGATTAGGAGCCGCGCTAATGCAAAAGGGTAAAGTGATTGCCTACACTTGTCGAAAGCTCAAAGTGCATGAAGTTAAATATCTGATTCAGGACTTATAGTTAGCTATTGTAATTTTTTCTCTGAAAGTGTAGGGACATTATCTTTTGGGATAACTGTACGAGTTCTATATAGATTATAAGTCTTTAAGATATTTATTCTCTAGAAAAAAGTTAAATATAAGACAAGATAAGTGGTTAGAGTTTATAACTGCTTATGATTTTTGAATTAGGTATGCATCAAGAAAAGGGAACAATGTAGATGACGGGCTTAATAGAAAGCATCTGAATGTAGTATTAGCAGCGATAGCTGAATGGAAAATTTTGGAAGAATTAACTACTTGTAGCATGCAGCTAAGATCAACTATTAGTTCTAGTCAGAGAATTGCAATGTTATCTTACTTGAAGATTTAACCAGTATTGATTGAAAAGATTGCCTTAAAGCAAAGAAACGATCCATTGTTAGCTGAATAATTTAGATGATTCAAAGATGGAAATGAGATTAATGATTTGAAGGATTTTTATCTTGATTATAACGGATGGTTAAGGAAGAAAGGATGAGTATGTGTTCTGTTATCTGGATTTTTAATCCAGTGGATACCGATAGAAAACAAGACAACCATAGGCGGGAAGAATGGTTGAGGAACTAATCAGAGAAGCTAAGATTAGAGATCGAAAAACACCAAGCTATATGGATAAGGCGATGGTTGGGATCAGCGAAGCCAAGAGACCAACAATCCTGTAGCTCAACAGGCATTTGGACGTAAATGGCTAGCGACTTGCCATCAAGACGTAAAGATAACGATGAATGTCTATGAAAAGATCTTCAATTTCAGAACCTAAGATAGTCCGTTGTGGTCGAATCATCAGCAATCCATACACTTCTTCAAAACCTCAAACAAGTAATTTACGTAATACGAAGAAAGAAGGCAGGATTCGGTCGGCGAAATGAACTAAGTCGATGGGTCGCCAGCAACCCAAACACCATGGGTACCTAGCAACCCATGGTGTTGGCTCATTTCGCCGACCAGAATCTCCTTAGTCGCCTGTAGTCCTTCTGCGAGCTGGTGATGGCAGGCCTGGCCCAGAATCCCTCCAACTTCTATAAATACCATGCCACCTACAACACAAAAGGGATCTTCTTCGGATTGATTGCTCAAACTCTGCTGGGATGATTCTTCACTTCCTACCTCCCTCACAATGATCTCAAAAGGAATACACCGTGATTCTTCGGTCGATTCTAACTCTAGAGATTCTATCTAGCTAGGAAATAGCCAAAGCCTTGTAATCAAACAGCTTTTGTAATAGCAATCAGCCTATAATAAAACTATGAAGTGAACATAAGCTTTATGAACAGTCGAACCACTATAATGATCTTTTGTCTATTTTCTTTTATTGCTTCTTTTATTTATCTACGATCTGTGATATTGTTTTGTAAAGACAGGACTGGTGCTTTCAAAACCAAACTGGGGTGTTGATCCATTTTTTGGATCAACATTTTGGTGATTTCATTGAGAACTGAACTTAGGATCCAGATCTAGCCATCTACTTTGAATTACATAGGTCTAGAAGTTAGATCTCCACTTTCAACCTAGAATCCAGATCTAGCTATCTACTTTGGATTGCATAGATCCAGAAGTTAGGTCTTCAATATTTGCTTAAAGAGCCCATTGTTTCAAAAATCAATGATTCCCAGAAGGAGAAGAATTGCCTCAGCAATAGCCGCTGAAGGTGTTAGCATCCAATAGGCTAAAGTAAATGCTGCTAAACTTAGGGAACCAAGCATCAGGTTCCTCTAGTTACATTAAGTTGTTACTAGGGACGAGTTGAATAAGATGGCTGAAGATATCAACCAAAGAATGGAAGATAGTCAAAAGGCTCTAATGGAAAAACTCAACGCTCTGATAACTCTACAATCAAATGCCACTCAAAGGACTATCCCTGAACCCGCTACTGCCATAGAGTAGGAATACTCCTTTGTTTCTGGCCTGCATAAGAGAAACAGAAAGCATCCACTGAGAAGGGTAACAACGGGGTGTAACTTGGAGGAAAATGAGAATACCCCACTTGACGCAAGACAACCAAATTTGAATTTGAATCAAGGGGCCAAAACCCCACTGGAGGACGTAGATGTGAACCTCTTCGATTCAGAAGGCGGAGAGCAGGGTGATCGGATAGAGGAGGATGCCAACACATTTGATAACATTAGAAACATCTATACCGCTCTAGTTAGGCCAAATGCAAGCCAACAAGGCCCTGTGGGAATGGCTCTCCCAAAGACAGGAGAGCCTAGGCGTCAACCCATACGTCAAGATCATTTTCTAAACCAAACACTTGGTGTAGTGACTGACTGCCCGGCCCTAGGACCACCGGACATCAGAGGCATATATAGCAGACATGGTCAAGCGTCTGATGGACGAAAGTAAAAGTTAAAAGGATAATGAGTGGGGATCTACCCTAAGTCTGATCCCTTTTACCCACAAGATCTTGAATGAGAGATACACAGACAAATTCATCATGCCAACCATTCCCTCCTACGATGGAACTAAGGATCCAAAACCCCATTTGTACAAGTATAGTCGGTATATGGATGGAGTTAATGCTCCGTAAGCTATACGCTATCGATGTTTCCCCATTTTTCTAGAAGGCATTATATCTATGTGGTTCACCAGACTTCTCCCAAGAATTATTTCTACCTTTGATCAACTTGCAACGACATTCCTTGACTAATTCTTAATTAACACTGCATAACCGAAGGACGTCATGTCTCTATTTGGACTGGTTCAAGGGCACAATGAGTCATTGAGATCGTTCATGAGAAGATTCAACACAATGGTGACGTAGGTGAGAAATCCCAATGAACCCATGGTTTTAATGGCTTTTATCCGTGCTATTTATCCGGAGATGGAGTTCGGGATATGGATCAAGATGAAACAACCCACCAACAGGAAGGATTTCAATCGCAAAGCGAGCTAGTACTTGAGGTTGGAAGAGGCATAGGAGCTAGAAAGAATGTTGTTGGAGTACAACAGATGAACGCCAAACAGAATGGCACGACGGTTAATCAAAACATACGCAACCCCGGGAATAACCAAGGGGCCATAGGGAAGAATGGAAACCAAAAGAGAGGAAATCATAATTCTGAAAAGGAAAATGGTGGCGGCTATGACAAAAGGTTTAGAGAGTTTGGACCAAGAGACTATACTCCCCTGAATGATACTCTGGAAAAATATTTATCTTGCAACACAAGAAACTGAAGAGTATAGAAAACCTCTCAAGGAAGAAGCAATAGAACAACAGAATCGCTTAGGGAAATTCTGTCGCTTCCATAAGACGCACGTGCACAACAAATGAATGTCGTCACCTTAAGGAACTTATTCAAGGATTAAACTGTGACAACAAGCTTCAGCAATATGTAAAAGGGCCACGAAAACCCAGCCAGACTATAGTCCCTCAACATCCTAGGGAGCAAAGAAATCGGGCTAGAACTAGTGAAGAAGGGTCGAAACAAATTGACCAAAGGCTCATTATTAGAACAATATATGGCGGATTGCATCCTGCACAAAGGAGTTGTGGGAGATGGAGCGATATGCAAGTGCACTAAAGCATGCCCCGAAGGGATCGTGTCTGACAATAGACGATGAAACTCCGTCAAGCAGCAAAAGATGCTGAGCAATGACATAGTATTTCGCGACTGTGACACCAAAGGAATTGAGGCTCCAACTCTTGATCCAATGGTGGTAACAGTAGGAATCGGGCCCACAGTAGTCCAACGAGTATTGATTAATAGGCATGAAAAGCGTATATGCATGCCAAATGAAGATTCAGGGTTTTATCGGAGAATCCAAGCAGCCGGTGGGAACAATTGACCTACCTGAAGAACTTGGAGAGGGAGAACGACGAGTCACCCTCATCTATACTTTTGTGATTGTGGATGAAATGTAAGCATACAATGCTTTTCTAGGGTGGCCCGCGTTGGCCGACTTCAAGATAGCGTTGGCTCAATAATGCCTCATGATGAAAATTCCCTACTGAGAACAGGGTCGGGATTGTGAAAGGAGACCAAAGCATTGCCCGAGAGTGTTATATTGCGGAATTGCACGAGTCTAGAAGAAAGGAGAAAGAAAAGAATATGGAGAAAGCTCTCCACATCCGTGAACCCTCTGAATAGCAACTATAGAACCGCCCTTGGCTTAGGAACCACAGCCGATTTGACAAGGCTTTGGACCGTAGAAAGAAGAGCTCAGGGGAGGATCGGGCGGCACCGGCTGAGCTGATGGTGTCTGTCACAGTCAGTATAGATGACCCCACGCGGGTCCTAAGAATCGGGTCGCGGCTTGGAACAAGATGCGGTCGGAATTGACCAAATTCCTCCACACCAACTTGGACGTATTTGCCTGGATGCATGCCAATATGTATGGGGTATCGCATGAAATTGCCTGTCATGCCCTCAACATTGATCCAAAATTCATTCCAATCAAACAAAAAGGCGCAGCTTGGGCCCCGAGTGGTCCAAGGCATTGAGAGAAGAGGTGGATACACTAATGGCTAACAGCTTCATCCAAGGTGCAACTTACCCCAAATGGGATCAAACCCGGTCCTAGTTAAGAAGTCTAACGGAAAATGGTGAACTTGTATCGATTTTTAGACCTCAACAAAGCCTGTCCAAAGGATATCTTCTCTCTCTCCAGAATTGATCAACTGGTGGATGAAACAGCAGGACATGAATTGTTGTCCGTTATGGATGCGTACTCGGGTTATAACCAGATCCTAATGCACGAACCAGACTAAGAAAATACCAGCTTCATCACTGATTTAGGATTATACTGCTACAGACTAATGCCATTTGGTCTGAAGAACGTAGGGGCCACGTATCAAAGACTAGTGAATAATATGTTCAAGCGCCAGATTGGAAAAACCATGGAAGTTTATGTGGACGATACGTTACTCAATTCCCGAGTAACCGCTAACCACCTAGATAATGTTACTGAAATGTTCGAAATACTCTGCAAATTCGAGATGATGCTTAACCCATTTAAATGTCACTTCGAGGTGACCTCCGCAAAGTTCTTGGGATTCATAATAAGTGCGTAGGGCAACACGGCAAATCCGGAGTAGATAACAGTGTTATAGGAAGCCCAAGCCCCTAAGAATAAGAGAGAACTTCAAAGCTTGAAAGGAAAAGTCGAGGCACTAATTCCATTCATCTCAAAAGATGTAGACAAGTGTATACCATTCTTCAATGCGCTAAACAAGGGAAAGAAAATTTTGAATAGAGCAAAGCTTGACAAATGGCATTCGAGGAACTACTGCGACTCAGACGATGGACAAGACTTGTTCGTTTACTTAGCAATTTACCTACATGCACTTAGCGTGGCTCTCGTGCGAGAAGAAGTAAAAATCCAACGACCTGTGTACTACATGGGAAAGCAATCTACAGGGGCCAAGAAGAATTACCCAAAGCTGGAAAAGCTAGCGTATTTACTTTTGATCGCATCCTGAAAATTACGGTCATATTTCCAAGCCCACCCGATTAAGGTATTGATCGACCAACCATTGAAACAAGTTTTGTACCGGCCAGGAACGACCGGACAATTACTTAAGTGGAACATAGAATTAAGTCAATATGATATCACTTACCACCTAAGGAAAGCAATCAATGGGAAAGCGCTGGCCGACTTCATTGCTGAATTTACAATATGAGACGATAAAGAGGAGATTCAGTCACAAGCGGACACACAATGGAAGCTTTTCTTCGACGGAGCATCAAATAACTTTTGTTCACGCATAGGGATATTGCTTGAAACCCCCGAAGGGCGAGCCATTGGCAATGCTCTACGCTTGGAGTTCCCAGCTATGAATAACGAGGCAGAATACGAAGAACAAATTGTAGGGCTGAAGGTTGTGAAGGAACTCAAAGTAAAGTCCGTTCATATATATAGCGACTCCCAGCTGGTCGTATGTCAAGTGAAAGGAGAGTATCAAGCGTGCGGCGAAAATCTTGCCCTATATCTGTCCAAAGTGCAAGAGCTGCTGAGCGCCATTGAACATTACTGTAACTCACATACCATGAGAACAAAACACCAAGGTAGACTTTTTGGCTAAGTTGACAAGCTTCAGAGAAGCCCAGTCGTTGGGGTGGTCCCAGTCGAAACTCAACTAATCCAAGCATTAATAAAATGGATTCTCAAGACCACTATGGAACCAGACACGTGGATGACACCAATAAAATATTATCTCCTCGTGAGAACTCTTCCAACAGATTGAAACCAACGAAAGAAATTACTCAGGAAGGTGCCACGATTCATGATACAGGATGAAATACTCTATCAAAGGGGATTCTCGACCCTCCTTCTTAGGTGTGTGACCGATGATGAAGCACAACGATCCAGGAAGAAGTGCATGAAGGCTAGTGTGGAGACGACACTAAGGGGCAGACGCTGGCAAAGAATGTCCTCCGCTACGGGTACTTCTGGTAAATAGTAAACCGTGATGCCGTAGATCATGCCAAGAGATGCGATCGCTGTCAGAGATTCAGCAAAACCAAGAGAGCTCCTTCAACAAAACTGACGCAGATGGTCAGCCCATGGCTGTTTGGGATATGAGGGTTTGATTTGATTGGCGTCTTTACATGGCAAAAGAAGGAGCCAAATATGCTATAATGGCCATAGATTATTTCACGAAATGGGCCCAAGTTGAGTCGCTGGCCACCATAACCACAAAGAAAGGTATTAACTTTGTTACTAAAAACATCATTTGCAGGTTTGGCATGCCGCAAAAAATCATCACTGACAACGGAACACAGTTCGAAAGCGCCATGTTCAAAGACTTTTGCAAGCGCTTTCGGATTGAAAAGAGCTTGTCCATAGTGGCTCATCCACGGAAAAATGGGCAAGTGGAGGCAATAAACAAGATCATCAAATCCATCATCAAAAAGTGACTAACAAAAGCAAAGGGAAACTGGGTTGATGAGCTTCCACTCGCATTATGAGATTACAGAACCACACACAAATCGACAACCGGCCATACCCCGTTCATATTGGCGTATGGTTTAGAGGCAATGGTTCCAGTTGAGTTGAAGTCCTCTCGCATTGAAGGCTGAATTTCGATCAAAGACAAAATGAGCAACTCCTGCTCGAATAGCTAGACATGGTTGACGAAAAGTGAGAGGAAGCAGAGTTGAGAATCACCGCCTACCAAAAAGGGTCGCACGATACTTCAACTCTAGAGTACACAGTCAAACTTTCGAAGTTGGTGATCTCATGCTCAAGCGAGTTTACCTTACCACGGGAGCCATCAGACCGAATTGGGAAGGATCATTTGTCATTCATTAAAAGCTTGTGATGGGACCTCCAAGCTGACAACCGTCAATGGGAACGCAATACCTAGAGCCTGGAACAACGTATCGCTCCATCGATATTTCATTTAAAAAGCAACTTTATGTATTTTCTAATTTTGAGCAAATAAGCCATTACGGAAATGCTGGTGGCATTGTAAATAGGCAAAGAATATGCCATGCTTTTCTTAATAAAGTTTGCTTCTTGAATCACCGAAATGGTGTTCATAATAATACCCCGCGAGCCGGTGGAAGTAAACCGACTCAAAACGTTGGATCAGCGGATCCCAGTCTTAGCCCTTTAAAAAACGATTTCGCTCCGACTGCATCAAGAGGGGCATGAAGCCAAGTTTCTCGCGTCGCCTGGAGATAGGCGACTCCAAAGACATCCAAACTCAAGTTTCTCGCATCGCACGGAGATAGGCGATGCTAAGAACCTCTAAACTCAAGTTTCTTGCATCGCCCGGAGATAGGCGACATCGAGGAACTCCAAACTAAAGTTTCTCGCGTCTCCTAAAGATAGGCAATGCCAAGGAACCCCAAACTCAAGTTTCTCGCGTCGCCCGAAGATAAGCAACAACGAGGAACCCCAAACTCAAGTTTCTGTTGTTGCATGAAGATAGGCGATGCCGAGGAATTCCAAATTTAAGTTCCTCACATCGCCCAAAAATAGGCGACATCGAGAAACCCTAAGCTCAAGTTTCTCACATTGCCCAGAGATAGGCTAGATTGAGGAACTCCATATTCAAGTTTCTTGCATCGCCCGGAGATAGGTGACACCGAGGAACTCCAAATTCAAGTTTCTCGCATCGCCCGAAGATAAGCGGCACCGAGAAACTCCATGCTCAAGTTTCTCATATCGCCCCAAGATAGGCGGCGCCGAGGAGCTCCAAATTGAAGTTTCTCGCATCGCTCGAAGATAGGTGACGCCAAGAAGCTCCAAGCTCAAGTTTCTCACATCGCCTGGGGATAGGCGACGCCAAGGAACTCCAAATCCAAGTTTCCTGCATCGCTCGGAGATAGGCAACGCCAAGGAACTCCAAATCGCATTGAAATGTACATATGCACACAGAGTATATATGGAAAGATAGATAAAAACGAAGTCAAAATATCATTGTATTTCTTGCAATTGTGAATACAGGATCAAAACGTGGGGGCCATACCCGCACAACAAGAGCCAACAAAGAAAAATTACAGACTCTACAACTAGGACACAAAGTGTAAACTCTGTTCTTGGGGATAAGGACCCAAAAAGAAACACAACAAGTCAAGCTTCTCACAAGCTATATGATAAAACTCAGTCCATCCTCGTACCGGCCAATCAACGCTTCTTGCCACCACTTCCTTTCCCACCTTTGGTCGACAGCTTCTGCTTCTTCTCGGGAGAGGTGTCGCTACCAGTAATGTCAACATGTATCTCTATAGCGATCTCCTCCTCCTTCTAATGCTTTCAAGAAGAGCTTCCCATCCCCTTACGTCTTCTTGACTCTCGGGAGCTCTTCGAGGCCTTGACTACCTCCACTCTCTCCTTCTTAACAGCTACCAAGTCTTATAGAGTCTTTTGTGGTTGCTCCGTCTGTGTCTTCTACTCCTTATCCTCAACGACAGTTGTATCACCTTCCAAGGATGCCAAAGGGTCATCCAGGCTATAAAGCGCCTCAATCTTCACGGCCTCTGGTCCTAGTTGTATGCTAGATGTAGATGTAGGAACATGAGTAGGGACAGATTCAATCTCAGAGGATGCAAAGTTGGCAGCATGTACAAACGCCGAAGTAACTGGTATGCCAACAGAAAGAGTGGATAGACCTATAAGATCAAAAAGAAAATCATTAAAATCATCTTTCTCCTATGGCGTAAGATGGAGGCCTCCGAATTCGGGAGAGGAATGAGCGTTACCTGTGCTGGAGGAAGGGTCATGAATGGAAACCTCAAACACATATCCTTCGCCTCCGTTGGAGGGATTCACCACATGGAAAACAACATCAAGCCCCATGCTCATTGGCTGGTTATGGAGCTGCCCCAACGGTTTGCCCACATCAGAGATAAAAGGCTTGGCAAGCGCATCTTTGGCAGTCTTCAAGGCAGCTTCCGTGGCCTCCCTCTCCCGTTCAACCTGAAGAATCTCTTAGCCTTCAAGCAATGCCTTTTTGGACTACTCATTGAGATAAGCCTCCTGCAACTCCTGATCCAAATATACGTCATCGTTCTTGGAAAAACGAAATAGGATTTCGTCCCAAATGAAGGCAAGAGTGCGTGGGAACTTCGGACCAAGATAACAAAGGCTCCCCTGATGCAGCACGGAGTTAACATAAAAATTCAAGATCGTCGTGTCCAGTTTCTCCATCTTCTGATCAAAAGCATGCTGGAGATCTAGATAATTTGTTATCACTATAGCCTTCTCCATCTCAGTAGTAGTTTTCTCCATCGCAATAGTAGTTTTGTCGGCCTTGAGTTGTGCAAATTATGCCTATAATTTTGCAATTATCTTGGCTTGGTCGGAAATCATTTTATTGTGCCCCTCGACAATCAGATTGTAGTCGGCAATTGTCTTCCTTTGAGCTTCAACAATAACATTGCAAGCGACCATATCTTCCTTCAATTTAGCTTCCTCTGCATGAGTCATCTTGATTTTATCTCTCCAGACAATTTCTGCCCTCTCATGTGCGTTTTTCAACTCCTTCATTAAGTTGGTGGTCTTCCTACTGTCCCAGAGTGCTGTCTCTTTCTCCTCTTCCAACTGTTTAATTTTAGCATCCCGATCGGTTAACACCTTTTCAAAATCATCTTTTTCAGCTTCAAAGGAGAGGACCTCTTGGTAGTTATTCCTATTGGTGTCTACTAGTTGCTTGCAGAGCTTCTCCCACTTCTTACATTACTTCAAATCATCTTGAATACCTTGGAAACACGGCATATAAGAGTCCCTACGAACGGGATGTAAATTTAATGCCTCTCAGGAACCAACCCAAAGGGCCGCATCCAGTTTAAGCAGGCCTACAGGAAGAGCATAGGCCGATCTCAGGTAGGGATGAGAAGTGCCGGGGGCAGTAGCAATAATAGAAAAAGATGAAACATGCGTTGGGGGTGGAGTTGGGGAAGAAGAAATGGGAACCTCCTGTCCTATGGAAGTATGCTTCGGAACGGGCTAGGAAGGATGGGAGCGGTGATTAAGCTTTGGATTTATTTGATGGCTCTTCCCTTTCATCATGAGACTGCCTTTTCTCATACCCGCTTCTATGCGAATGAGACCTGTCTCTTTCCTCCTGGTGGCGGGCATCTGCCTCATGTTCTTTCCTTTGCCCATATTCGTCTTCCATCTCCCGGACTTGGTGGCGGCTGAAGAAACGCATTGGGTACCATTGCGAATCGGTACAATCCTCGAAGTCGTCATAAAAACCATTCCTTCTCGTCATATTTGGAGCAAAGCATACATGAAAAAAATCAGAAAGACATAAAGAATTATGCAAGCATACGAGAGAATGAAAAATAGGGATAAGTGCAATCCTAGTGTGCTATGTTGTGCATTCCTAATATGAGCCTAAGGCATCATCATAAAGAAAAGAGAACGGTCGGTTGTTACAGGCGGAGACGGGCTTACAGATGGCGCGATATCACCAGAACATGATGGCGCCACATCAAATTAGAATTCCTCCTCCACAAAGGCATCAAAGTCGACGAATACATTGCTGAAATCTCCAAGGTCTGCCTCGACAGCCTTGCTAGGAGAATCTTGACATTTTCTAGCCTCCAGGAATGCAGAAGAGTGGGACTTATGCCCGACATCTCGTCACATGACTCTGAGTCTTCACCTTCAGATTCTGATGAAAAGTAATTGTTGGCCATGGTTTCACCACTGATGCTTTCAAAATCCCCCTCCTCCTTCTCTGAGTCCATCGCGGCTTTTCCCTTCTCTGCGCATGGGCACGACTTCCGGTTCCTCCTGGATTGGGCATTCTAGCTGAACCATCTAGACCGACCATGATGTCCTCCCTATGAGTCTCGTCGAGTGGGCATTTGGATGGGCCTCCTATTTCCTGGCCCTCATTAGAATCATGTGAAGAAGAAGAAATTTTGCGTGCACTCTGGCTCGATCGGGAGTGGGAGCTTCAACCTGGGCAACGGATATGCCCGGAGCTAACAGTTCGAATTGTCACAGATTCTCGTCAGTAAGCAAAACTCTAATGCACCGCTTCTCAGCATCAATGGCCTTTAGAGTTTGATAGATTTGGTTAAGAGTTGCGTCTCTATTTGGCCTTGGGATAACTGCAAAGAACACGTAATCAGTTAGAAACCCCATCACATCACTTCAAAGCTCAACAAATGGCGAATAAGAAATCTTACCTCCTGTTGTCCATCGACGGTTGAACCCCTCCAGGCACCTAATGAATAAATACTGCATCTTAAATTGCGATAAATTGGTTTTCAATCGCATGATAATCTTCCGATTCTAGTGGGCCTCAATTATGATCAAAGAGGGGCGTCTTCTTGAAAGCCAAAAAGTACCGCAACTCATCGAAACTCATAGGGCGGTGGAATGTCTGCATGAAAAGGACATGTAGGCATGTAAGAATGACATAACCATTTGGATGAAGCTGGAATAGGGAAATCCTCAAGCTCGAGAGTGCCTCGCGAAGGAAATCATTAAAGGGGGCACGATTTTATTCAAACACATATATCGATGATAAGCTATGAACCTGGGGAAGGAACGCATGTGAGCAAACTCATCTTTCGCTGGTAGGCGTGCGTCCTCTTCGAGAATCCCGTGTTGTATACATATATTATGGAGAACCTTGGAAGGGACCACCGAGGGGCCTTTTCAGGTGGGTTGAGTAGTACTTGAAAGTTGGGAGGCGTGGGATCCATAATGGGCCCAACCAGAACTAGTTGACCAAACTCGGCTTGCGGGGTGGATGACGATTCAGCTTCGAAAAGCTTCGGACTTCGTCCACTTGGCTTGCAATGTGTGATGGTTGTTTCATTCTATATGATAGAACTCGCATCCGTAAAAGGTTAGGTAACTATATTGGCAAATCTATCCTATTTTCATGAGTTCCGCTATCACACTTGAACTCTGAGGCGACATGAACTTGAGATTAGCGCGTCGGATTTCAAGTATGAATTGGGGCAAGTGTAGTGTGCTATCTATGTGGGGTAAACTCGATGTCTGAAGTGCCACAAACATCCTATCCCGTGTAGATAGTTTGCTTTCCGTGGAAGGAGAGAAGAAGTTCCGATGAAATTTTGCTTTCTACTTTTAATTGTATTGCTTGTGCACTTACCCATTATTGGTCTATGATCGATTACAGATCCGTCGTCTGAAGAGACATGGAAAACTCTTCTCATTTGCAGGGACACTAAGCATGCAATAGGTAAAACAAGATAAGCCCAAGTTCTTAGAAAAATGAAGGTCAACTGATGAAGTGTTATGCATGTGATGTCCGTAGACTGGCAACAAGCCAAGTGTGGTTCGATGGATGAAGAAAGAAAAACGTGTCAAGTCTTAGGCCAAAGACCGAATGTCATTTCAAGAGATGACTCAAGACCTGATTTCCTATCTTCCTCCCAAGAACCACATTCAGCATGAAATCTTGTAGTTAACAATGAAAGCTAAGGCTGGGCATTAAACCGTCATACCAACATAGCAATTAACAACTCAACCAAGCAAACCCACCTCAAATTGATTTAATGGAACAAGAAGGATCACAAATCAAGCTTGGCGAGCTACTGATCAGGTAGTAGGCGAGTAAACAATAGGACGACTGCAAAAGGATGAAGGATCGGCTCGGATTCGAGTAGGATGATGGAACGGCTAGGGCTTCGTGAGATGGGCAACTCGAGTTAATGCTTTGGTGAGTTGGTGCTAAGAGGATTAAGGCGACAGATCGAATCGGGGTAGACCTGCTCAAGATGAATCCTTGCAAGGAATTTTCACTCGAAGAGGTTGCTATTACTCGGTCAAATGGGGGAGATGATGTTGGCTTGGGTATATATAGGAGAAGGGAGAAGGAAAATATTTCTCTAAGTAATCAGGTCTCAATCGACCCGACCTGGCTTCGAACCAAGAAAATTTCCCATAGAATAGGTTGCTAGCGACCTATCTCACATGGATTGCTAGCGTCCCATCACAAAAACATATATGTGTATATATATATAATAAATATATTTATATATGTATACCTTTTGAATTTGTGGGTTTAAAAAAGAAAGCTTTTCTCGATCGCTTCAAATTAGGTCAATCGCGACTATTTGCCACTCCAAGGCATGCCGGGAGACTGCAAGCGAAAACATGACAAGTTATGGCAAGCAACAATAACCAGAACCAACAGAAAATAACCAATCACGTTAGGCTAACCTATGCGTAGAGCTCTGATGCAACCATTTGAAAGTCGACAAATGGATATGGAAAACGATAACTTCCAGAGCGCTTCTTGTTTACAACGAAGACTTATTCTGGGGGGAAAATGTTATTCGGGTATTTAACCCAACAGATACCAATAGAAAACAAGACAACTTTAAGTGGGCAGAATGGTTGAGGAACTAACTAGAGAAGCTAAGACTAGAGATCGACAAATGCCAAGCTGTACGGTTAAGGTGATGGTTGGGATCAGCGAAGCCAAGAGGCCGGCATTCCTATATCTCAACAAGCATTTGAACGTAAACGGCTAGCAACTTGCCATTAGGACGTAATGATAACGATGAATGCCTATGAAATAACCTCCAATCCCAGAATCCAGGATAGTCCGCTATGGCCGGATCATCGCCAACCCATGCACTTCTTCAAAACCTCGAACTAGCAAGTTATGGAATACGAAGAAAGGAGGTGGGATTCGGTCGGTGAAATGAACTAAATCTATGGGTCGCTAGCGTCCCATAGACCATGGGTCACCAACGACCTAAACATCATGGTTTGCTAGCGACCCATGGTGCTAGCTCATTTTGCCGAACAGAATCTCCTAAGTCATTTGTAGTCCTTCTACGAGCTGGTGATGGCAGGCCTAGCCCAGAAACCCTCCAACCCCTATAAATACCGTGCCACCTGCAACAAAAAATGGATCTTCTCCAGATTGATTACTGAAGCTCTACTGGGATTATTCTTCACTTCCTACCTCCCTCACAACAATCTCAGAAGGAATACACCATGATTCTTCAGTGGATTCTAACTCTAGAGATTCAATCTAGCTAAAAAATAGCCAAAGCCTTGTAATCAAATAGCTTTTGTAATAGCAATCAACCGATAATAAAACTATGAAGTGGATGTAGGTTTTGTTAACAGCCTAACCACTATAAAACTCTTCCATCTATTTTCTTTTACTTCTTCTTTTCTATATCTTTGATCTTGATATTGCTCTGTAAAGACGGGGATGGTGCTTTCAAAACCAAACCAGGGTGTTGGTCTATTTTTTGGGTCAACATATTCCAAATGTTGGCAACCTAAGGAGAGAAGTTCCTGGGGATTATCACCAATCAAAGTTTACCATTCATCCTGGAGGAACTAAGATGTGCCAAGACATGAAAAGGAGTTTCTTCTATGAGGGTATGAAAATGGATGTAGGCATATCAGTAAAGTAATGCTTGAATTGTCAACAAGTGAAAGCCGAACATCAAAAGCCAAGTGGACTGCTACAGCCCTTGGATATACCAGTATGAAAATGGGGTTATATATCTATGGATTTCATAGATAGGTTGCCAAGGTGGAATAGAATAAATGAAAGTATCTCGTTTATAGTAGATAGACTGACGAAAAGTGCACATTTCATTCGCGTTAAGTCGACAAGGACGACACCTGTTTTAGCTAAGCTACTTATGAAGAATATAGTAAGACTGCATGGAATTCCTAGTGGTATAGTTAGTGATAGAGATAATTATTCCACTAGTGAATTCTGAAAGAGTCTACAAGAGGTATAAGGTACTAAGATTAAAATGAGTATCGCTTACCATCAACAGACCAATGGACAGACAGAAAGAGTTAACAAAGTCTTAGAGGATTTGTTAAGGGCTTGTGTGCTTGACTTTAGAGGATTATGGGAAGACCATCTACAGTTCGTCTAATTTTCCTATAACAATAGTATTAGACTAGTATAGGGATGACACCTTTTGAATCTTTGTATGGAAGGCCGTGTCAATCATCTGTATATTGGTTAGTGACCAACGCTAGATTAGTTCTTGGTCCGGATATGATAGGAGAAGACATAAAAAAATTGAGTTAATTCAAGGTAGAATGAAGGAAGCCCAGTCTAGGCAAAAGAGTTATGCAAATAAGAAATAGAAAGATTAGAATTCTCAATTGGAGATGATGTTTCTGTTAAAGTATCGCCACTCAAGGGTGTAGTGAGATTTGAGAAATCGTAAAAATTAGCACAAGGTTTGTTAGACCATTTCTGATTATAGAAAGGATCCGGAAACTCGCTTATAGGATAGAGTTACCGAATAATTTGGTAGGAGTTCACAATGTTTTCCATATTTCTCATCTCAGAAAGTGCGTTCAAGATCCAGATACTACCATCACTCCAACTACTTTGGAAGATTTAGTGGTGGAACCATAGATGACTATGGTTAGGTATCTAGTTCATATCGTGGCTAGGGATGAGAAGAAGTTAAGGATCAAGACAGTCAAATTGGTAAAAGTCTAGCGGAGTGGCGATGATTTAGACTGTACTTAGGAGACGGAGAACATGATTAGAGACATTTATTCCAACTAGTTTGATGATATGCATGTGGTTTCTTCACTTTCTCTTTAATTTCTAAGGTGGTGAAATGGATAAATTATTGACTTGAATTCGAACATATTATACTGAACTGATATGTAATCATGCTAGCTCTCGAGTCGAGGAATGGGACTATCATCGATTTCCTCCTGTTAATACCCCAAAGAGGATTAAAGCTTCTTTTGATGCCTCTCTTACCCTATCCACTTGGTCATTTGAAAAGCCCAAAACCACTATTTCGAAACTCTAATTAGCTAGTTGAATGTTCAAAAATAGAACTGCGATGTAATTCGAAATTCCTTATTGTTTATAAACTTTTGTTATTTAATGAAGTAGATACTTCTTTCATATGCTGATTTTCTTTTATACTTTCTCTTTTTGTTAGGAAAAACAATTGACCATTGTATCTGTTGGCACAAATATCCTTGCCCAAATCGACTCTATTAAGGTCAGGCTTAAAACAGAATTTGAGAAGAAACGCTCCTCACAAGGCACTCTTGTTTTACAATTTCTAGATAATCCTGATGTGCAGAATTGGTATAACAAATTCTATAAATTAAGGTCCATATTTAGTGGTGTCAAAGAAAGTAAATTCTGATTTAGAGAAACAAATTAAAGAAAATAATACGAGAATTCAAAGATTAAACTCGAAAGTGGACATTATTAGCTGATCTAAGCTTTCTTCTCAAAACATCAAAGTCGATGCCGAAGTTGCTCGATTACATCAAAAGGTCAGAACCTTGTAGTGCAATTGCTAAAAAGTCAGGTGAACTGTCAATCTTTGAAACTTATTGCAAGCGGAGGCGAATCTAGTCTTTCTTATTAAGAGTGGTTTTCCGTTCTTTTAATCCTCCTTCAAGCTTGGATGATAACGAAATCGTTACATGGAGTCAAAGAATTAGGTTTGAATGTATACAATTAAACAATTGACGGTGGAGAGATAAGGTTTAGACTCATTTCAATGCTAATGAAGCTAAGGTTGAAGGACTCGAGCGTGAAAAACATGCCTCCGGTCAAGAAATTGAGAAACTGAAAGTTAAGATCAATATTTTGAAGGAAGCGAATAAAACTCTCGATCAAGCACTAAATATTAAGATTATGTTGATTGATGATTCAAACACTACTTGGAAAAAGGGGAGGAAGCTTAAACAACTCCTAAGTTTGACAACTCATTACATTACCGACCCATCTCCAATTGCTTAAGATCTAAAAAAGTTGATCCAAAGTTCCGACTTATACCTCGCACACCTTAGGATGGATCCTTTTTGTGATTCAATTTTTGCACCTATGACTTTGTACATAATGTATTAGATTTTAAATAAATCTATAATTGAACGTATGTTACCAAGAATCTATGGTATGTAGGCTTTAAAAAAAATACTGGTCCTTAGTTTAAACTGCTTGATGATTAATATTTTTCTTTTCTATATTTTGAGGCTTCGATGTATAAATCGATACTATGCTCGTTAGGAAAATTAAGAACCTTGCTAATTAAGCTTTTGGAACTTGATATAAAAATTTGCCTTTCGGTCAATAAATATCCAACAGCTTGTCTGTAATAGAGATTCTCGCTAAATGAATTCAAATATGAATTTAGAACCAATTTAGTGAAGCTCCATCATTAGAAAATCCTTCTGATAATAAATTGAATAGAAGTCGGAGATTGTAACGACCCGTAAATTTTAACAGTGTTATTAACGTAATTAACTGAATTTTTCTTGAAATTTCAATAATAAAATTTAACAATGAAAATTTGATATTTGTTATGCGCCTATTTAAACATAGCAAATGGAAAAATTTTATTGAAAAATATAAAAATTAACTCAGCTGTGTAATTTCCAATTTCAATATTAAATCAGTTGAAATTAGATGAAAATAAAATATGTTTGAAACCTAAATATTTTTATATAATAAAATTTTAAATCATTTTCTGAGTAAGACGTTGTAATTCGTTTCGCCAAATTTGGACTATTATAGCCCCGTTTATCTTATTTTCGTCATTTTAACAGCATTTTCGGTACCAAATATCAATTTTTGATAGGATGATTGTATCGCATATATCTATGTTCCATTCTATTCATCTTTATTCATTTCTATATTTTAACGTCCGATACGCGACGAAATCGGCATAACAGTTTGTCATATCGGTACCGTATTTATGACATTTTTGTTTCCTGTGCCTTTTCAAATCTCCAGCCATGTAAAACGATCAGTAATTGTTTTATTAAATTCTGAAATAACTTTTGACCCTTCACATTGCATTTATATTTATATTTATATTCCTGTGTCTTTACATTGCCATTTCATTTCTGATCCGATCTTTCTTTTCAATATATATATATGTATATATATATAATTATTAAGTTTGCTTTCTCTTCTTCCCGTTTGCATTCTCCAAGTCGAATGACCGAACACCCCTCCGCAACACTGCCCAGACTACCTACCTCTCACTGACCAACCTCTAGCCGAACACCCTCTGGCTTGTCACCACATCCCGAGCTCACTGACCCACAACCGCTACTGGTTGACAAAGGCCGACCACACATGCCCGCCCTTTCCCTCTCTAGCCTGTGACCACCTCCTCTTTGCAGCTATCTCCTCTTTATTCTTATATATACACACACACTTTTATATATAACCAATTTATATATATGCACCTTTATATATGACCAGTTTTATTAAGTTCATTTTTATATATAAGTTTATAACATATATTTTATTATAGAAGAGGTATTATCTATGTTTTACATTTTTTTTTATCGTTATAATATGTTAATTATATATAAAGTTTACGTCAATTTATATAATAGTAAATATTTATATATCTTTCTTGTAATATTAGTATACATATGATAGTATATATTAGTACGCATATAATATACTAGTTTTAACTATTGATTTGATTAGCATTCATATAGTATATATTTCATGTAGTATACATACTGATTTGGTATTAATTTAAATATGAATGTGTATTTGCTTACGAATATATATATTTGCCTGGGGGTAAAAAGTGAGAAGCATGCAGTTTTCTTTGCTTTCTTTTGTAAATTTTATATAGAAAAGTTATTTTATCCTCTGGCACGCATGTGTTGCTCTCTGAAACATATAGGTATATGTTTGCATATATATTACCTAAGTGTATTTCAATTTACACTTGATATTTTAAATATAATTGATTATATAAGTATACACAAACACACACACACACATATTTCGTATATAAATTATAGTTGGTAGTTGGTATTGTCTGGATGGGTATTATTATTATTATTATTATTTGGAAATAGTTGTATAGCTTTAATATTATAATTGATTTTTTTTGAATATATGCATTTCAAGATATTTATAGTATGAAGATTTTTATTTTAATATGTGTTTTAAATTTAACAGTGATTCTTGAAAATATATAGTTTATTATATAAGTTCATTTAAACCATTGATTTTCATCAAATCTGGTCTGTCGTTCTTTGCTTTTGGTCTTGCCGATGTCCAAAATTTGATTGCAACAGTTATTAGCTTTGATTGGTCCATATCCATGTGCGTGTCTATGTCATCTTCTTCGCCATCATTGATCTCTAGCCTCGAAAGGTGAGAAATCACTCACGATTAACATTCTTATATTCATTAAATTTAATTCACAAGAAATGTCGATTGGAATATGCTGCAAAATTTGAATTGTTAATTATTTAATTGTTAAGAATGATATGCCATTATCTATAATTGTTCACCTATGATATATAACACCATATCTGATTGCATATATATTATATTTAATTTGTTATTGATGATATATGCCTGTGTTGATATGTTATATTATTATCATATTTGTTCCCACACTGTAAGTTCCCTGTTAGTTTAGAATTCCCTATGGGTTGAAATGGTACATACCCGAACGATCTTGTAGAATAGGAGAAAATCGTTATGGGTTGAAATGATAAACCCAATGATTTTCATTGAATTTAAATTTTGGGATTGAGGGTTGAAATGATATACAACCGTAAATATTAACTTATTGTGAATTGAAATGATAAATATCTGTATTACGTGACCATAGCATATAAAATATTAAACGAATACTGTTGGTCTATTTTAAAAAAAATGATTGCCAAAGTTTGGAAGGAAATATATGGATTTATTAAATATTGATTTTTAAAATATAATATAAAGAATTTATTTTAATATATGTGTAAACTTTAGACTTTTAAAATTTTATGTTTTGGAAATTTTAAAATTTATAAGTTAGTTTGAAAATATAATTTAAGATTTTTCTTATAATTTTATTATTTTAAAATATAAAATAAATAAAATTTAATACAAAATACATTTAATAATAAGATTTAATACAAAATACATTTAATAATAATATTAAATTTAATAAAATTAAATTTAATTGGTTTATAATATGTTTAAGTATTTATTTAAATTTATATTAATATTTTAAAAATAGATGTTCTATAAATTTAATAATAAAGGCTAAATTAATGTTGATTTAGAATTTAAATTGATTAATGATTGAATTTAAATAAGAATTGATTTGAACTTATTGATTTGTGATTTTGAAAGATATGATTGATAACTTGATTTGATAAAAAGTGATTAAATGAGTACGCTCAATTTTTAATATGATTGAGATTGAATATTTAATATAAATTTAAATTTATAAATTGAGATTTTATTTAATTGTTATTAAAATGATTAAATGAATATTTTTCCAATTTGAACTAAAATAAAGTTAATTGTTGAAATCTAAATGAAACTTATACTGAAAATGTTTTAATATTTCAACTCTAAATCTTATTAGAATTAAAGTCATAGCTCAAACTTGGATTTGAAACCGATATAAATTAAAATGATTTATTGAGAATTTAAATTGAATCTTTGACCTTTAAATTTAAATGGTTAAACTAGAATTGATTAAATTGAATTTTGGAATTTAAATCGATTTGAATCGATTTGCGAAATTGGAAGAAAATAATTTTATTATATAAAGTATTTTAATATGTATAAACTATTTTTAATTTATAACTATTTTAAATATATATACAAATTTCAGTATCTAAAATGCTTAAGTTAGAACCGTTTTGATTACAGAAGTGTCGTGATTTCAAAGTGTTATGATTTGAAAAGTGTTATGATTTCAAAGAGTTATGATTTCGAAAGTGTAATGATTTCGAAAGTGCTATGATTTTGAAAGTGTTACGATTCTAGAAATGAATATTATTTAAAGTGAATGATAATATCGAATTGATATGGTTTTGAAATGAATATGATATTTTGATATGAAGTATAAACTATTTGAAATGAAATGATCACGGTGTGAAATAAGTGTTTGTTGTTAAAGAGACCGGGTTCGGATATTGTCTACTCTCTACCAATACCAAAAACCACTTTAACAACTGTGTACGTGGTGGAGATTCCAGAATGAAGTAGGATGGTTGGCGATGATTCTATATGAGGTATTAACATAGCCCTGACTCCCACAAGTCAGCTTGATATGGCTAAAACAGGAGCTATACCGGACCAAGTTAGGTCGCACCTCCGATCGGGCACATTTCTTCGATACTAATCTATTGCTTTTGTGATTTGATTGAGTGCACCTTTGATTTGGGAGTATGTCACGAGGTAGGCGGTAGTAGTCGTTATGCGCTATCACCAGTTCGGGAGTGCAAATGGTATATCTACCCTGGCATTGCCTCGAGTGTCGTGTCACATGCCTTATCATGCCTTTTCGAGTTTGGTTTGTACCATACCTATGGAGTGCCCTCTGATAGCCTCCAGTTTACGGAGGAGTTACGGTACTGTATAGACTATGGGAATATATAAAATGTGTTAAGAGAGATATGGGTAACGCCTTAACGCTATTTTAATACTTTACTATAGACGTATTATAATAGCGTATTGTACTACATAGTAGATAGTTCCACGGATACTTAGAGGATGGAAATCCTGAAAATCCTTTAAGTTACTTGTATTTTAGTTGACATTTCACTTGATTTTAATTTATTAATATAACAATGTTAATCCTGACTCGAGTGTTTTGTATTTTGCTTTATGCTCAGGTTAGACTGAGCATTTGAGACTCACCTTTGGAGATTGGAGCTTTATTTGAAGATCTATCTATCCAGCTTTCAGTTATGTCAGTTTATTCCAATCATTTATATTCAGACTCGTCAGTTGCTTATGTATTAGAGATTTATTTGTATTTGAGATTCTAATGTATTTTGTTTCAGACTCTGATGTTTATAATAGCTTCATGAACTACTATTTTTCTATTCCGCTGCATATTGTTGTAATACTCTGTGTCTGTGATTCTGTGATTGATTTATTTACCGTATATTCTAAGTTTTGTCTAATATAAATTAACAATTTGGCATTTTAAACAATTCAAGGCCGACATGTACGGATTCGAACGGTTCGAAATAACAGGTCGTTATAAGTGGTATCAGAGCTCTGATTTAGGCAAAACTTACCATATGGAGTAAAAATTAATTACAGAATCACCTTCATTCGAGCTTGAATTTTTTCTCTTTGATTTAGATTTCCTTTGAGTTTTGGAACCTTCCCCTTCGTTCTGAAAATTCATTCTTGTCTTCTCCTGTTCGCATTCTTTTGATATTGGAGCATCCCATAGCTCCAACCTTAACTGTCAACTTTCCGTCGACGGCCTTGCCAACCTTAATATGATTTGTAAAAGGGTGAAACTCCTTTACAACAAGCGTCGATCCACTAGAGATTTCTACATCTTCGGTTTAGATGCTATTATTTCTTGCAAAATCCGAACAGTCTCTATTAGACGATTAGGCTAATTGTAATCTTGACTCCATTCCGATAATCTGAGATTATCCTGATATTGGGTGAAGTCGCTTCTCCACCACCTGAGTGAAAAAATTCAATTCCGGATCGATCTTATCCCTGAAGCTTGACTTATTGTCCTGGTTCTCGTTGATGATATTCTCGCCTTCTCTAAGTCTCGGTTGCCCTGGTTAAGGTCGCCCGCTATTTATATAAGTCTATCCATCTTTTATCTTCTGTAATCTATTTATCTTCCTTCGAGCCTATCTTTGTTGTTAAAATTCTCTTTGATTAAGGCCCATCTAAATTTGAATACCTATCCATGTTTTGAAATTCATTTTTTTTGAATCATCCTGAGAGGGAGTGTATTCGTAATTAATATAGAAATGTTTTATATTGTGTTGTTTGAGTTGTTAAGCTTGGTTTTGGGTTTAGATTGATTCGTTGGGCCAACGCTATCGATAGGAATTCCAAAACTCTTGAACAGAGCAAACTCACACCATATTGTTTTCTAAGTTGATAAATGAAATAATTTTATGTATGATTATGTTTTATCTATATGAGTATAATTTTTTGAAATTACATAGTTAAATGAATTAGTTGACAGAAATCATAAAATTAGATTATGATTTATTGTGTTGTCAACATTTCTAAACCTTAACTATCTTTGAAATTTAAAATATGGTTTAAAAACCTAATTTGAAAGTGTAACGAATTTAAAATAAGATTTAAGAATTAAATTTCTGACGCTTTTCAGAATTTGGTTTTCTAAGTTTTGAAATTATATTATTTGAAAGTATTTTCGAATGGAAATTGTTTTCCATAGAAATTTTAAAAGAAGTGAGTCAGTACTCTCCTCACTTGTCGCTGGAAAATAATTTCGGTGATGACTGCAGCATTATCGACATTCATTTTAAACCTTCTTTCAGTTTGAATTAAATTTTACCTATCTTCCTATAAAAGATTGTTTTTGATTCATTCTTTTGGATTGAGTATGGTTGACTCGATTGCTTTTTGCCACAACTGTAGGTGAGGATCTTAACTTGGATCAAACCCTTTATCACTGTCTTTGGTGATGATTTAGATTTGCTGTCCAATGCGTTTGGCTAGCTTTATTTTAGTTGAACCGTAAACCTACCCGACCTCCCTCTAAGAGGTGCTTTAGTAAGGCCATGGTGATGGTCAAAAGGCTTGTCTAATGCTTTGGATAGGACAAAGGCTTACCCTTCCTCCTTTTAGGAGGTGCTTCAGTATGGCCTTTGATGACCATATGGACGGGCCAAAGACTTTCCCGTCCTCCTTCTAGGAGGTTCTTAAACTAGGCCATGTAGGTAAAGGTTGAAGGCTTGCAAATTCTCTAGTTAGGCCGTTTCGAACGGAACCAAAGGCTTACTCTGACCTCTCACTAGAAGGTGCTTTGACTAGGCTATCTTGGTAGGGACAAAGGCTTTGGCCTCTTCCTACCATCTTAGGAAGTGGTTGATGTTTTCCCTTTTTTTAGGAGATTTTCACTCCTCAATCATGTAGATACTTATCTTATTAAGAAACTCTTTCTTTATTATTGACTTGTTCAATGTCTTCGTACAAATTCATCAAGCTTTCCTTGCCCTAAAAGATTGTTAATTAAGCTTTGGTAGTGATTGGTGTCATGGTCGTTAGAACAATGGTAGTGACAATATAGCCCTTCGAGATTCCTTTCATTCTTTGGTCATTTTTTTCGAAGGCCGATAGTTGAGCTTGTCATCAATCAGGAAGTAGATATTCTCATAGGAAGTAGTAAGGGTGTGACCTTTTAGAGGATGGTCCTTTTGATCAGTATTTAATTCCTCTATTACTTGAGATGGATTCCTCATCTTCAATGAATAATTTCCTTTTTAGGGAGCCTTTTGCTGTATTAGTTTTATAGGATCGATTAAGCACACTCCTCCATTTTCTAGTGAACCGGACAAAGTCCCTTTTATTTCCTTTTAAAAAATGGTCCCCATGGCTTGGATTTGAATCTCTTTCCTAATTTTCAAGAAGATGCAATCCTTTTTGTATTTTCTACTCAGAGCAAAGATCAATGTTGGCCCCACATGAAAGGGATTCAAACTCCATTTTTTAGATTGTATGGAGCTGCTTTTTCTTCTTCTTATTTTCCATGATTTATAGCGCCATGATCCTCAATATTTGCTCTTCATGAAACCGGGGATCATTGGTAATTTGGTAAGTTAACCTAGTTATTTGAGGCTCAGAGGATCCTTGTTTTTAGATTTAACACAATTAATTGGCATGACTAAGCAAAACTTAGTTGCTGCGATTAATTAGTGTTAAAATAAAAGGTTGGTCAGCTTGAAGTAGGATATGTTTGGTGAGGGAAAGTCCATTAAGCCCTAAATATGAAAGCTAGGATATTTCTACTTAAGGTTTTAATGAATACGGGGGTTCGAGCCCTCTTTCTAGTGTCAAAATGCTAATGAATTTATTCATCAACCCTAAAAGTGCAAGGATATGAACCTTGACAAATGATGGAAATTTGAGAGATAAATTTAACCTCAGTAAGTGTTGGCATAAGGCAACACTTGGTTGAGTTGAGGCTTATGAGGTGTGAATGAACAAGCTTTGGTTCATAGGGAAATCTTATGCAAGGCTAGATGAAATCGTATATACTTGAAATAAATCCATATTAGACAATCATATTGTTTACCCGCCTTTTAGCAAGGCCGTAGACAGGCGGATTTAACTCAAACGACTGCTCGGTTATCAAGGCTAGAATAGGATGATATTGGATCAGATGATGGATAGATGATCGATCATGGATAATAAACATGATTATGTCGTCGTGATACGACATAATCGATGGACAAAAAGCTCGAGATACTTGGAATATGGATTTCGACAAAAGTTGAGTTGCTTCAGGTTTTCAGGAAATTTTCTTCGAGTCAGGTAAAGGCATACTTGCTTGGGGTCGATGATAACTTCAGGTTGGCATCCAGCATACTTCGTGACGGCATGAACCATGCTTCGGGTCGGCATGAATTAAGGGGTCGGCATCAAGATGGAATCGGCATATGGAAGCTTGACTTGGATTGGCACATGTTTATCTTCGGATCGACAATAGGTTTTGGGGTTGGATAGGAGCTTGGGCATGGGATCGGCATGCTTCGGGCCGGTTGTGACTCTTCTTCGGTTCAGCATTAGGTCTATAGAGTCAATATGTTACGTCACTCCAAGGGATCGGCTATAGATAGACTTCGGGTCGGCATAAGGGAAAGGCTTCGGGTTGGCGCAAGCAAATATTCCGGTCGGCTATAGGATTTTGTGATCGGCCATAGGAATTCTGCTTTGAGTCGTAGAGCAACTCACTTCGAGTCAGTTATTGGTTCGCTTCGCGTCATCAGTGTGTTTTCTTCGAGTCGTCCCCAAGGCAATTTCAGGTTGGCATATTAACAACACGGGGTTCGCGGTGATGAAGAATATGGGCTCGGCTATGGTTTTGGTGGCCCAATATCACTGAGGACTCCCAGAACCAGAGTTTTGCCTATAAATACAATAGGCTTGGCTTTGGAAAAGGGATTCTCATTCTATTTCCCTTCATCTTCTACTTAAGGCTACTCTGCTATTCTTGTTTCGAAAAACTTCAAATTGTAATTGTAATCTGTTCTTTGATAATAAAAATAAAATTTCTGGAGTGGACGTAGGCTGGAATCAACCGAACCACAATAAATCTCATCTTTTTACTGCTTTCTTTTTAATTTCTATTCTTCATATTTATATCCTCCTCATATATTATATCTGTGATCTATGACCGTGAATTAGTGCTTTCATCTACGATTGGGTGTTTGTGATCATTTTTGGTGCAAAACATTTTGGTGCTTTCATCGGGAAAGCTAGCACTTAGGGATTCTGAACCTTGGATTTTGGATTTGAAAGCTTAGGAACTTGGATTTTGGAAGCTATGGTTAGGCAATTAGCAAGGAGATAGGTGATGGAAAGGGGCCGTCAAGAGGGAAGTCAAGAGGAATCCTTAGAAGCCGGAGCAGATCAAGCATCCATCTATGTCATAAGGGATGAGGTGCAGACTATGATGGATTCTATGTAGGAACAGATGTTGAAAACACAGGAAGAGATAATGAAGGATCTTTTTAGGAAAATGGGAATGGCTGGGACACAGAACCTAGGAAATCGATCAACCGCAGCTGCTGGCACTGTAGAATAAGGAGTTGGAGCTGCTGAAATCTCCAGAGGCCAGAACCAAAACTGAAATGTAGAACTTGAAGGAAATCAGCAAAGGCCTGGTATTAGACCCTCGGGATTAGATATTGGAAGGCCCGTAAATGGAGCTCAGCAAGCTGGAGCCAATGCAAATGCGAATGAGCAACATGAAGAGTACTACCCAGAATATCCTCTAGGACATGGGGGCAGGTTGGAATGCAAACAACTGATACCCCCGAATGGAGATGGGCGGATAGCTAGATTGGTAAGAAGGATTATGAGAGGAAGGCTACCGTGCAAAGGCTTGGAGGAAAGTAGTCAGAGCCTGTTCACTCCAAATATCAGAAATGCTAGGAACCTTCCAGAATTCAAATTACCAACACTCGAGGCCAATGATGGGATTTTAGACCCAACTATGCATGTAACCAGATACACCAGGGATATGAAAGTGTTGGGGGTATCTGAGGAGATGATGGCAAGATGCTTCCCTTTATACCTGGCAGATTTATCTGTGCTCTAGTTTAGGCAGCTAGAGAATGGATCAATCAACACATGGCTCAAGCTAGTGGAACGCTTCATAAGATAGTTCAGGGTCCACGTGACGTGACCCAAGAATGTAATGACATTAGCATCAATGAAGCAAAGGATAAGAGAGTCTGTGAGGAATTTTCTAATGCGGTTCAATGCACCTGTGGCTTCGATGGATCGCTCGGATCCATCAATGATTTTGATGGCGGTGGTAGAAGGAATTGCAGATGGCACAAAATTCAAAGAATCATTGGCACGAGATCCACTATAGGATCATGGAGAGTTCTATCATAAGACGGAAAGGTTCATACGATTAGAGGATTCACATGCCAAAAGGCAGTGGGTGAATGCTGTGTAAGGCAAAGGAACGTCTAAAGAAGGATGTGGAATGGATAAAGGAAAGCGAAAGCAAGATGATGGATATGATGATTCTAACGAACGTAGGAGAGACCAGGAACCCAAATTCATAACATACACAGACTTGGCGGAGAATTTGGAATGAATTTACCTAGAAAAACGGGTGTAACTCCTCTATCGGAAACAACCCAAAAGGGATCCCACAGAGCTGGAGAGTAGGAGCAGGAGGCACTGCCTATTCCACGAGCTAGAAGGGCATTCCATGGATGAATGCCGCCACTTGAAGGATGTGGTGGAAAAACACGTTAGGAGTGGAGATTACCACAGTATGTGAGGAACTGGACAAGAGCGGTAGAACATGAGCAGCTACCGCCTACACCAGACAGGAATGACCCTGGATTAGGGTTGCGACGCATCATCAACTTATCGTGATGGCAAGGGCTGACTTTAGGATTTGAACTCCAGCTGTCGAACAGTTTTTCTGATTTGTTTCAAAAATAATGCAGCTATGCCGCTTACACATGCAAGGGAACTGGATTGATCCCTAGGCATGCTCTGAGAAGGTAATAGACTACTCTTCCCGGAGAGGCAACACTTAGTTTTTTCTGTCTTTTCTTATTGGTCACTTGGAATTTGGATTTAATAAATGGATTTGGAATTAATGAAAAAAAATCCCTAACTGGAGAGTTATGGGATGAATGCTGGAAGTCAGTTGGAAATTGATCGCTTAATGTTTAGGGATACTGAACCAGAGTGCAAAGAGCGACGCCGCTTCACCGAAGAGCGGTATGATCAGCTCACTTTATAGGATCATTTTCACCCTGGAGGAGGGTGAATAGGGTGATACTAATAATAATAAAAATTGATGCGAAAATCAAAACAATAACAGTAAATAATGCAAAAGAGATCGCACACAAATTTACCCAGCTTCGGCAAAACCCTGCCTACGTGCTGCCCCCAAGGTCTCCACTAGAAATTAAGTAGTCAGACGCTTACACATGTAAACTTGCGACACCCCCTAATGACTAACCTAACTCTATGCTCAAAACCCTAACACAACTCAGCCATTGAGTTGCGAATTCTCAAACTACACCGCCCTAGTTTGTAACCTAGTCACACGACTAGAGAGTTAACAATTTAAAAAGAAAATTACAAAATAAAATAAGAACTAAATAACAAAACCCTATATAATCACTAAAGCCCAAATATAATAAAGTAGACCCGCACAATTGTTAATAAAAGAAGATGTCTCCTTATTATTGTTCAGCCCAAATAGAATATGAAGACAATTTCTCTTCTTCCTTTGAGTAGAAAGTTGGTTGGTCCCTGTTTTGATTTTCTTCAACACAAAATCACGAGTTTCTATATAATTGAAGCTGTCGCCTTGTAGTTGATCGGTTGATGTAGCTTTTGCTTTGTCAATTGCTCTTGGCTTTGATTCGCTCTCGGTGGCTTCAACTTGTCGAGCTCGAATACTTAGATGAAATTGGTATGTGACTTTCGTTTTCAATTTTGATTTTGCTCGATCTTGATTCAAGTTTAGTAATTTGTTCTCTAATTTGTTCTAAGTATGCTCAATGATTTTAGTCTCGAACTCGAATGCTTCCTTTGCCGATGATGATTATTGGGTATTTATAGGGACCAAATCCCTAAAAATTACGTTCATATATTTCTCATTTGAATTCTTCACGATTTTACTTGGCCATGATTTTTTTAATCGAACGATGGTATTTATTTTTGACCTGTTCATTTCATACTCGGTTGGATTTGGTTCTGTTTTTTCTGGCATTTGAATTCGTTTCTCGTTCACGTCTTTCTATGACATCGGCACTTTGAATTCTTGAGATAATTGACTTGGTTAATTCATGTTCATCATATTATCTACTGCGAGATAAAAATTGACTTTTTTGGCTTGATCATTTCTTTTTCAAAACTGCTCCTTATTTTGAAGTGCAACTTACAACTGAACTGTTGCTATAGTCATACCTGCAGCTAATTCATGTTAACTTATTCTTCCTTTGGTCTAGTTGAGTACAATTTCCAGTCTTGCGTCATGTTTATATTTGTTTGCATGTAGAGTGTAGCCTTGTTCCACTGCTTCATTGAGTTCATGCCTCTGACTGGTCTGGTATCTTTGTTGTGTTCATCAGGTTCCATTGTTTCATGTTGTTTTCATTTTCGTTGATGATGACTTGTTTCATTTGAATTGATATATGTGCATACATATATATGTATGCATATATGTATACATGTGTATGTACTTCATGTTGTCTTTCAAGGTGTCTCTGGAGTAGTTCTTGTAATTTGATTTCTTTATCTGGTTACATTGTGTGGTGGCCTTGCATTGCTTCGAATTGACTCATGGGTCTTGTAAGCAAGGTCTGCTTTGTGCTTCATGTTAGCATGGTTTGGTTTGTGTTTTCATGTTGGTCTAGTTCAAAATGTTGGAGTATGGTCTTCACATGAACATGTATGGTTGCTTTAAGTCTGCACTCTGGTTGTTCATGCCTCTAACTTGATATATCTGTATGTACTTATATGCATATGTGCATACATATGTCACTTTGCTTGTTGGGGTCCGATTGCTTTGACATTGCCTTATATTTGGTCTTCATATCATGTGTTCTCTCCTGGTGCTTTTTCATTCTCTGAAAGTGTGAGGTCCGGTTGCTTTGTTATCATGGTCTCATCGAAGTGTGGTCTGGTTGATACTTGTATTTGAATGCATTGAGTCGAATAAACCTAGTCTATTGGGTCTGGTTTGTGGTTCCTCTTGTGTTCACACATGCTTATGAATCTGGTCTTGTATTTGTGGTGTATATGTTCATATGAGCATTTTTTAGGCTTTGAGACATTGTTTGTGCATGTTTGATCTGGGTTCACTTATTGGTTTACCACTTTGTCATGTTGTAAGTTGTAAGTCTGGTGTGTGTTCTGGCCTCTGATCTACATTGATTTTGTTCCACTGGCTTCACTCTAAGTCTGATTGTGTTGACAAACTTGTCTTGTGCACTTGTTATTGGTTTGAGTTCATATGTGTTCACTTCAATCTTGTGTATTTCTGGTTGCATTGTGAATTCTTGAGCTTTTGTATTGGTCTTGTTATACTTGAGTTCAGTCCCTATTCGGTGTTTGCGTTTTTGCTGCCATGTTTCTTTTGCAACTGATTTAGTGTGAACTTGTTCCATGCTTAGAGTCTTGTGTACTTGATGCCTGGATTTGTTTCATGCCTCATTGTATGTCCAGTAGCTTGTATTCATGTTGGCGTGACACCCTATGTTTACTGCATTGTGATTGGTTCCTTTTTGAGACGGGAGCTTTTGTACATTTTTTTTTTGTATTGCACCTGAGTTGAATCCAACTTTGGCTCGGGTTTTACCGTATGCTCACATGTCCCTGTAGTTCTAACACGCAAGTGTATATCGGTGTGCACGACCTTGTGGCATGTACAATTGTGCATGTCATAAGTTGTTCGTATAGATGAATTCAAAAGAAATAAATGACGAATAACCCAAATAACTTAAGCAAATAACATTTTCAGAAACACACACTTTAATTTGCACTGCAAATTATTTTCTTTTTCAATTTTACTGCGTTAGTGTTTATTTTGTTGATAGCTCAAATGCTGGATTCAGGCTGGAATAGCGTTGAAGACAAAAATATGAGTGTTGAGTGACTATGTAGTGAGATTCAAATTGTAAAGTGAAAAATTATTTTTTAATTGAAATTGAATTGTAATTGAAATTGCATAAATGTAGTGAGAGCTTAAATTTGTACTATTCGAATTGTAATAAAATATTTGTTTGAATAAAATATTTGTTCAATTTTAAATTCTGGGTTATTTATTTTATCCAACAAATATTTAATTAATTATGTGGAAAAATAAAGTAGTACAACAACAAATACATTATATGTTTATTATCATCAGACAAAAATCATATATTAGCATATTCTACAATCTTCCCCTTTTGATGATAACAAACATATATAAAGATTTTGACTCTATTAAATGTATTTGATTTTGATGAATTCCATTAGCTCCCCCTGCTTGAATGCTTCCCCTACAACAAGGCTCCCCCGTCATATCTACATGAAAATAAATAAAAAGAAATTTGCAAATAAAAAACAATAAACCATGCAAATGGGCCTAGATGAGAATATGCAATTAAAAAAATAAAGTATTTGAACTTTATTTTCCAATATGTTAACTTTTCTCTCCCCCTTTAGTTATCAGCAAAAGAGTAATAGTGTTAGAAAAATAGAGATAAAGTGATAGACATTAATAGAACATTAATAGCCAATCGAGTATAAATATTAAATTTTAATAAAAAATCAAAAAAATCATGATTACTCTGTTAGGCGCATACTCTACTTTAGAGTGATAGGGGTGATGTCGGTATATAAAACCATATAGTTGTATCTATTTGTGGTATATTTATGACTGGAATTTGAATACTTACTAACCACGCATAACCGTTATGACTTTTAAATGAGATTAGTAGTATTCCCAACATTTTAAAAAAAAACTAAATTTCAAGCATCTTCTAACCAAGCATAGCTATGAGGACTTTTAAATGGGATTAGAATCAACTAGTCTTTTTAATAATCAATTTTCATATGTGTTCCATACATGTATAATCATGAGGACTTTTAAATGAGCATGAACGCACATAATCAAATATTTCAAGTACTTCACCCATGCATAGCCATTAGGACTTTTAAATGAAAGTGAGTACTTTTTGGATAATTTTTATTGCTAATTAATTAAAAAAGAATAATTTCCTGTTTAAAATACCACATTTTGATATACTATATTTGATTTTCATGAGTGATAGTCGCTAAAAATATGATAGAAATACAGATGGTCGTAAAATTTTTACCAACAAAATTTGTTATAAATTTTGTTTAAATTTTTAAAGAAATGTACTAAATATACCGTCTCAAGTCATAATATATGATTAATATCAACACCCATCACTTTTTCAATCACCATTTATCTTTTCGATAATCAGTCGGGAGTTAGATTAGTTAATGTAGTCATTTAAGATCAAATCCAAAAATAAATATAAAATCAAATTTCTAAATGTCAAATCTTAAATGAAGTCAACAAAAACTATTTTCTGGAAGGGGTTTTAAAAAAATATCTGCTAATTGAAAAATAGTTGAAATGAATAACATGTCGATATTTTCTTTGAAAACGTGATCAAACTAATAAATGTCTCAACATAAAACACATTCTACTAGTAATTTTTCTATCAACTAGCTTACCAGTGTAATCTGCATCTGAATTCCCTTTTGACTCAAAGTTATCATTATATGGATATCATAGACCAAATCGTGAAGTGTACAACAAATACCTTATAATCATTTTACAACTTTTGAACTGAGATTCATTTGATTTGATTGAACCCGTGTACACAATTGAGAAAAAATCACAATGTCCAGAAGCGGTAAGATGAAGAAGTGATCAATCATACCTCGATTTTCTTTTGATCAACTACCTTACCAATTTCATCCTTGACAATTTGATTGTGGTGCTCAAATTTTCTCAATTGATCGTTGGCTGATTAAAATCGGATTATGGTGTAGATTTTCAACACATAATACATCGTTTGACCGATTTTGACTCTGCCTCCTTTATACTTCTCTACGCTAAAGAACTTTGATTCGTCGCCCGTCATATGCCTGGAACAGCCAGAATCCAGGTACCACCCTTGTTGTTCCTTAGCCTGCCACCACACCTACATGAGAGAAGATTTTTGTGACCTATTTTTTTTATAGGTCCATGATTCTTAGTGGCAGATGATTTTGAAAAACAAGTTTGCGTACAACCAAAACAGTCTATATTTGTTTCTTTTGGCACCCAGATTTGTTTGATTTTAAGGAATTTAACATTTGTGCCTTTAGGAACCCAAATTGGTAGGGTTTTAGTGTATTAGGATCTAAACCAGCAATTGTTTTGATTGTGACCAGTTTTTCTACAAATCGTGCACTTAGAGTTAACATGATTAGTTTCACTTCTAACTCTTTTAGATTGAATATACCTAAGTCCTTGTCTAATAGTATTAACAGTTTATTTCCCTAACAGCATATTTATTGATTTTTCTCCTTTGGAGAATTTCCCTAAGGTTGTAGATAATTGTTGGACTTGTGTTTAAGAGGTTCATTTTCATTCAATAACAACATGCACTTTTTAATAGAATTTTCTCTCCAGGTGTTTTCACTTTCTTTCAAACTCAAAATTTCATTTTCAAGAGATTTAATTTTAATTTCTGATTTTTTAATCTCGTCTTCAATTGATGGACACTTATCACACTTAAGGCACTTATTTTGATAGTTTTTAACCAATTGATCGAGCTGTTTATTTAGTTTTATCAAACTATAACATTGTGATTCAATTTTAGCATACTTCTCCCTAAGTTTTTCAAAATAGCCATTTACCTCATGAAAATATATAAGTAATTTCAAATGAGTAAGTTTTGATACCTTGCTTGGCTCGTCATTATTGTTGTCACTCATTTCTCCTTGAAAACACAGTTTTCTTTTTTCACTCGCACTACCAGTGCTTTCATTTTTATCTTCATCACTTTCATCCCAAGTGGCTGCAATACTTCTCTTCGGTTTCTTTCTTTTGTTGAGTCGACTTTGAGGAAAATTGGGCTTGATATGACCGGGTATATTACAGTTGTGATAGATGATCTTATGCTTTTCTGAACCGTCTAGAACTTTGACTATTCTGCTTTTCAGCTGCTAATTTAGAGCTGGTTTTCCATAATTGTGATTCCACCTTTTGAAATTCTTTACTATCAGCGCCATTTCTGCTGCACCATGATCATCATCATCATCTTCAATTTCAGTTGTTCCTTTGAGTGCTATTGATTTCTTTCGCTTATCACGTCCTTCGCGTTCTTTCTTGAATTTGATTTCTAGCTCATAAGTGGTAAGATTTCCGATGAGTTCCTCAACTTTAATTTGTTTCAGATCTTTTTATTCTTGAATGGCAATGACTTTTGCTTCCAAATTTCATGGTAGAATTCTGAAGAATTTTTGGACTATTTCCAATTTTGTGTAGATTTTTCGAGAGCTTTATATATATGCGTGTGTGTGTGTGTGTGTGTATGAGATTAGAAAGTCTTCCATACATTTTTTTGATACTTTCATCCTTTCCCATTGTGAAATTTTCGTATTCGCTACTGAGCAAGGCAAGGCGAGATTCATTGACTTGGGTGGTTCCTTCGTGAGCCACTTCAAGTGTGTGCCAAATTTCCTGTGCAGTTAGACAATGTGAGACACGATTAAATTCAACTTGATCTAATGAAAAAAATAATAGAATTCATAGCTTTAACATTAGCATTTTGCAATTTATTTTAAAGATCTGCCCATTGATCCATCGGTTTTTCAATTTTTTGATTATCTACCACTATAGTTGGTGTCTTATATCGTGTCTCAATAATATTCCATGCATCTATGGTTCTTTCAAAAAAATTCATTCTATTTTTCTATTAAGCATATTTACCATTGAACATGGGTGGCCTAGCTATGGACTGACCCTCAGCAAAAGTATTATTAAAAGAAGCCATTTAAAATATCAAAATTTTAAAATAAAAATTGGTTTTTGAAAAATCAAATTTTTAAAACAAAACCATGGTTTTTATTCCTAGCTGTGATGCCACTTATAGGATCGTTTTCACTCTAGAGAGGGGGTGAATATGGTGATACTAATGATAATAAAAATTAATGTGAAAATAAAAATAATAACAGTAAATAATGTAGAAGAGATCACATACAAATTTACACAGCTTCGGTAAAACCCTGCCTACGTGATGCCCCCAAGTTTCTACTAAAAATTAAGTAGTAAGACGCTTACACACGTAAACTTGCGACACCCACTAATGACTAACCTAACTTGTAATTTCCTGGAATTTTTAACAATATCAATTTAATAATCTGTATTAAAATTAAATTGATATTGATATTTTTGTTAATAATAATTCAAATTGATTTAATAATCTTCTTCAATAAATATTTAATTGGTTATTTTATCTTTTAAAAGTAATAAATTGGTTTCTATTTATAATATAAATATATAGTTTATATTGTAAGTAGGTTAGCTTTGTTTTAAATATAATAAATAAAACATATTTTCTAATTTTAATATTCTTAGTAATTTGAGAATTTGTTTTTATTTAACATATAAGCTTTTTAAAGTTATTAAATAAATAATCTTGGTTTAAATTTAATAAATGAATCATGATTTAAAATTCTAATATATATATATATATATATATATATATATATTAATAATTTGGGAATTTTGATTTAATTTAATAATCTAGTTTTCAAAACTATTTAATAAATAAGTATATGATTTTAAATTGATAAGATAGATGTTTAAAATGTTTAAAATAATTTTGGCTTGAGTTTTAAATTTAAAATGAATCAACAAAAAGTTTTATAGCTTAATAAAATAGGTAATTTATTAATAAAGATATAAATTTCTTTTATAATTATTTTAATTTAATAATGAAATATTTCTAAAAATAACATCAATAGTGTATTGTCTTTACAAATAGGTTTTGAATAAAAATAGCAATTGTTATTTCAAAATTTAATTTGTATTCATAACTTGATTTCTAAATATTAGATTTTGAATTTGATTTGAATTTAAAATCCAAAGTATAGATTTTTAATTATTTTAATTTTTATATGCATAAACTTTATTTATAAACATAATTTCTTTTATTTCTTTTAAAAAATTTCTATACATATTTAAATTCTAATTAACTAATCAATTAGGCTTAATACATATATTAACATGTTAATTAATATACAAATTACTTTGAAAGGGACAAGTGTTGATTTCCTAAGCAACATATAACAAATGTTATAAGATGAAACATTTCATTTGACAAATGTTGAAATAGTTTACAAGTGTCATTTCGTCTTGATTTTTCTTTTATTTAATAAAATCTGAAAATACATCTATATAAACATGCATTTTCACTCTTACTTGTTTTTTTCTTATTTCTTAATCAAAAGAGAACTTCAAAACTCCTCATAATCAAAAATCAGTTTACAAATCCAAATTCAACTCCTCATAACAAAAAAAAAACATATGCACATCTTCAAATCATTTACCTGTAGATCAAAATCAGAACTCCTCAATTTAAATTTTGTTCTGCACCATTTTTCTGCAATCTGTAAACAAATCAGTTAGCAAAACTCTTCAATCAAAATCAAAACCCCTCATTATCAAAAAGTGCTGCATCATTTTTATTTTCAATCTAGAACTTTGATATTATCTACAAATTGAAAAAGCATATCAATAGAGGCTCTGCTACCTTTTAAAATGGTGAGTAACCTTTTAAAAATTTAAAAGTTAAATTTTGGTTGCATGATTGTATGTTGAGATGAAATAAGCATTGCATGTTATTATAAGTAAATATCTGATGTAAATATTATATGTATACATGCTGTGTAAATGCTCTGTTTGTACCCTGTTTAAAAATCTGTATATTTAAATCCTTACCTCTTAACTTAGTTATTGATAGAATCTAATATTAAACAAATGTTGTTTGATTTACTTAAATTTTAGTTTAAAAATTTAATCAAGCCAAATATAAGCTTATTGTTTCTAGAAACATTAAAACATCAGTATATGTTGACACAAACAAAAATTCAAAACTGGATAATTTATCAATTCAGTATTATAAATTGAAAGCATTAACTAAAGCTTGGTTTTTAAATCAAGAATTAGGATTTTTAGGAATTAATTGAAGGTGCGGTTGGGTTTTGAACTGAAATTTTTTTTTAAGCATTTTCTGGTGATCTATGAATTGTGGAGGCTCGGGTTTCTTCTTGGTAATAGAGGAGTGTTAGTAGATGCTAAGAAAAATGGGTAATGGTGATAAAATTACCAGAGAGGTTGCGGCATTGAAAATTCATTTGGAACCCTAGTTTTTCACTATGACATTAGAATCGATCATTATGGTAGTGTAGTTGATTGAGTGTTGTGATGCTCTGGGGATTGATAGATTGGTCGTGGATGAAGTCGAGGCCGGAGTGGCTAACCCTTAGGTGGTCAGAGCGGCGAGAATTTGAAGTTGACAGGTTTGAAGGGAAACTTAATTTTTTCTGTTTCCAAGTTTGAATTAGTGTTCGATTTTAATTTTGTGATTGTCGTGGGTGGTTGCTGGGTTGGTTACTGGAGTGTGGCGTTCATCGGCAACGATCTATGGTGGCCGGAGTCGCCGTGCATATGCACGGTGATGGGATTTTACTGATGTTGGTTGGCCTGGTTTTGTGCTCGAGTAGATTTTTGTGTTGCTCGAAGTTGTTGAGAAGTTGGCTCGGGGGAGTTGGATTGTGGACTCGAAGTAGTTTTGAGGTGTCTCGGGTCAAAGAATTATTACAGGTTTTATTTAAAACCTCTACCCTGTTGTTTAAATTTTTTAAAATCTGAAGCTTTTGAATGTAAAGAAGGTTTTAAAACCTGGTTTTAAATTCAAGTTTAAATTTTAGAATCCAGGTTTAAATTCAAAATCTCAGTTTTAAATAAAAATAAAAGTTTTTAAACTTGAACTTAATTAACTACTTTATTTTGGTAAGTAGTTTGAACTTTTTAGAACTGAAGTTTGTAAAATATGAGCAAGTTTAAGGTTAAATTTAAGTCTGGGAAGTAAATATGAATTTCAGTTTTTGAAATTAAAAGAAGATTTGAATTTGAAAGATTTAAACAAAGAGTAAATTTAAATTATTGAATTTTGAAATGAAATTAGTTTCAAAACTCTTCTGAATTTCATTTCTAAGACAAACACTTGTTTGTCTTGAAATTTTAAAAGTTTTAAATTGTTTAAACTTTGATTAAGTTTAAATTATATTCATTTTAAATTTCATATTTGAAATGAAATTTCAAAGTAATTTCAAAAGGAATTTGTTTCAAATAAATTTGTTTTTAAACATAATTAAGAAATGTTTTATCTTAAAATTAAGTTAAGATTTAATTTTTTGAATTTAATTTAATTAATGGAGTAATCAAGGAATAGTTAGTTAATTTAATTAATTAGTTGATTAGGGATTAATAAATATTGATTAAGGGTTAATCAATTTGAGATTAAAGATCATTAATTAGATTTTTAACTAATGATTGAAGATTCCTTAATTAAGTAATTAATGTTATAATCAAGGTTAATTAATTAAATAATTAAGGAATGATTTAGTTACAATTAACTCTTAATTAAGTAAAAAATTAGAATTTAATTAATGGATAATTAAAGATAATTTAATTTATGTTAATTACTTAATGAAAATAATTAGAAAATGGTTAATGAAGGTCATTAACCAGGATTATTTAATAATTAATTAATGTGGTTAATTTTTATAATTAATTAGATTAATTAATTTAATGATAATCATATGTGAATTGCTAAGTGTAATTACTTAATGAAGTAATTAAGAAATTAGTAACTTAAGGTAATTAATTGTGTTAAATGTGATTGTTTAATTTAATTAATTAAGTTTAATTAATTTTAAACACTTGATGTTTTAATGATAATTACTTAATGTAATTAATGGATTGGAATATTACATAGTAAAGTAATTGATTGATAATTACAGGTTGTAATTAATGGAAGATGTTTAATAATGTAAGTAATTTGGATTTAAATTACTTAGTAATTAATCAAAGGATTAATTAAGAAATTAATTAAGGAATAATTAATTTGTTTTAATGAAGTAATTAAAGTTAGTTAATTACTGAATATTATTAATCTGGAATGATTAATAATGATGGATTAATTACTTAAGGTAATTAATTTAAGAAGATAATTAATTAAATATAATTAAGGATCATCAATTTATATAATTAACGATGTAATTAAAGTTGATTAATTATGATTAATTAATCAATGATAAGTAATTAAAGGTAATTAATTAATGTAATTAATTAATGATTAATGTAATTAATTAATGATTAATGTAATTAATTATAGTTAATTAATTAATTGAAGTAATTAATGTTAATTACCGTTTTTGGTTGAGAATAATTAATTTGTGAAATTAATTAAGGATATTTACATGAATGTAATTAAGGATAATTAATCAAGGGTGATTAATTAAGATAATTAATTTGAATGATTAATTTGATTGTAATCAATTAAATGGTTAAGTAAGCAAGATATATATTGATGAAGTAATTAATTTATTTTATTTTAAATTAATTAAAGATGAAGTAATTAATTTAATTTACTTTAAATTAATTAGAGATGGAGGTAATTAATTTAATTCATTTTAAATTAATTATATTGTGATTAAGTAAGTCTTTGCTTATGTATGAATGGGTGATATTAATTGCCTTGGATGCTTTGTGATCTCAGAAATAAGATAAGTAATGCTGTATGGTATGAATGCTTGGTTGAATTGTGATGATAATATAGATTATCTATTGTGATGATGATATGGATTACCTGTTTTGATGATAATATGGATCATCTGTTTATTATGATAATGTTGATTATCAATTGTGATTTGTGAGTTATCTATCTTTGTGTATATAGATAATTGAATTGTTTTAAACTTTAAAACAACTTGGACCTAAAAGATGGCGTTTTGGATTTCGATGAGACCGGGATCGGGTTTCCATATTTGGATATCCGAAAACCACATCGATCCAAATAACGATAGGTCATGAATCTCAATGGAAGATGAAGATTCAGAGTGCAAGGGTTATCGTCGTTAACTCTGAGGGTGATTCCAAAATGAGTGTAACGAGATAATGCCTTCGCTTTCGTTCGAACCCGGAACGAACTTGTATGGATTGAATGCTTTCAGAACATCGTCAGGTGGACGATGAGCATTCTAAGTGATGTGTTCACTAAAGTTAATCGTAGCCTCAAGCCTCATCAACCGGGAATGGCTAAAACAGGGGAGGTGCAGCAAGGTTAAGTGGGTCATGCCCAAGTAGGACGAGATTTTCCCCGTCTAGAGGTCCCTTTTATTCGGCTGTGTGGGCGGTTGCTAGCTACAACCGCGGGGTTGTCTTGTTCGGAATTGTTCAATAAGGAATGGTTCCGGCCTTGAGTTGCAGGGGATTGGGAGTGATCCTCGGTACGTTGATCTAGGCCACGTACTGTGACGGGCGCTACCCCGGTAGCCCTGCCATTGTATGGAATCCAAAATCCAATAAGTGCCGTACGTATTAGTTGTGCCCAACTATGTTGGAACGTGAGACGTAAGCATTCCAGCTATTTCTGTATTTTACTTGAAACCCCTAGACATTATTATAATATCATCGGATTTCCTATCAAATGTTTTGGTTAGTGTAAGGTAAAAGCTTTTCCATGTTTATGTGTGGGAAGTCTTACGTGATACCTTTATTTTCAAAAGGTTTTTGAAAGTTAAGCAACCTTAACCTATTACTCACACCAGACCCATGTCTGACCCGAAGTTTATCTTCTGTTTTCTTAAACTCTTGGGTACTCAAATTTTTACAAGTAGCCAAGGGATTCAGGTTAGCTTTGATGAATTGTGGAGGAGCAATGGAGCAGGAGGCTTCTGCATGTAGATATATAGTTTTCCGCTGTGTTGATTTCTTTGAGTAGTTTCTTGTATTGTATTGAGTTGTATAATCTAGACAGGTGTTTATAACTGTCTAGTATGTGATGTGTATCTGTGTAACTCTGATGATGGTTGTAAACTATGTAATATTTATGTTATTAATATAATTTATTCGTTCCGCTATTTAGATTCTGATGTTGTTTCTTCTTTCTCTTCTTTCTTTTCACTTTTCTATCCCTTTCTTTCTTCAAGATGATACGATTTTCTATGGTGAGAAAGTCGGGTCGTCTTACTTGGTATCAAAGCATTAGGTTGAGTGAATACCTAGGCTCTGGAGTGGTGTCTATCTTGAGAGAGCGTATTTGTAATTTTAAATATATATATAAATATATTTATTTCTACATATCTGTTGGGTTACATGTTCAGGTTTTCCAATATGAGTTATAAAGGTAGATAGATAGTGGTGTGTGTAACACGACTACCATTGGTTGGAGTTTAAATGTTTGAGGTTGGAAGTGTATCTGTCGAGACTATAGACCCAATACCATCTCGAGTAAGTTCTGTAGTGATGAAGGATTTCATCGATCTCTGAAGGAAACCTGTTAAGGTTCGGAGTCCATCTTTGAAGTTGAGTTTGGATCTGTCAATTGAGCAGAAGCGAGTGATGGTATTTTGATACCTCAGGAAGTAGTAGCTGCGTGATGAGATGCAGTGACTATGGATGTTTCTGAAGAAGTTTTCTTTGGAACAAGTTTAAGGAAGTGAGTTTGCTTCGGTGTTGTGGCTGTGTTTAGCTGGTGTTCCTATTTGATTTGAAGTCCGAGTTTCTCGAAGAGCTTTGGATTAGGAGATCTTTGGCATCTGTGACAACGGTGCAGCTTGGAGTGTTCTCTGTATTGGCAGGAAGTCTTTTGTCTTAGAAGTTCAGAAGTAGAGTTCAGAAGCAGCAGAGTGGACCTGTTTCTTCGATGGATTGGCTAGTTAAGAGTAAGCTGTTCTATTTGGTAAAGGGAGAACAGCTTTCTTTGGATATTTGGTTTGGATTGATCGCAAAAGTGACTTACGATTGTTTGAGTGTTCCCTTGGGTTATCAGAATTTTCCGGATGTCTTCAAGGAAGTCATAGGTTTGCTACCAGTGGTTCAGCTTAGTAGAAGAATGGTTCCAAGAGATTGAGTTGGTGTAGCAGCTCAAGGTTTTGGAGGAACTTCTGAATTTTTCTTATGGATCTGTTGAACCATATTTCTGGGATGTGTTGTCCAGTTTGTGCTCGTGTTCTTCTTCAGCATTTTATCTACTTCGGATCAGAGTTGTGCATCGGAAGCAGTTTGGAAGTGTATCTGCTTTTCTTTTCTGGATAGGAGAAGTTGTTGTCTTCTAATGTTTGAAGAGTAGGGTTTGATCTTGGTTGAGCTTGAGGAGATCATTTTGTTGAGTTGATTGGTTTTGTTTGTTTCTAAAGACATCAGCGAAAGTTGAGCTGATCAGTTAGGTTGTAGGCAGCCCAGGATCGTCTACAGAATTTTGAGGATTAGAGACGGAGGAATTTGGATTCCGAAGTTGGAGATATAATTTTGGATAAGTTTTCTCCGATCGAAAGGGAGCTATAAGATTGGGTAAGGCTAGGAAGCTAGCTCTGAAGTGTTTTGAATCTTTTCTGTGATCTTGGAGAAGAAGTGATTGATCTACAGGATTGGATTGCCAGTTTGGATAACTGGAATTCGATGAGTTTCACGTATCTCTGAGGAAGTACGTGTATGATCTATCTCTGGTTGTGGAACCAGCAAATCTGGAGTTTTGGTTGTTGAATCAGACTCGTCTGTAGTCTGATATCTTGTCTAGTGTTGTAGATATAGATGAATAGGAGCTTTGTAGCTTCATAGTTTTGATTATTTGGATTCTATAGAGCGAGTATCCTGGTATTTATACTTGGGGAAACTCGAGGAAATTCTATCCAAAACTATGTCTGGATAGTTAGATTTGTTTGATTGGATGAGTTGGTTGTTTTGATTGTTAGCATATGTTTGATGTATGCTTGTGTTTTAAAATTAAAATATTTAATGATATTATTAAATTACCTTTGTTTTAAATTTTAGGGACGAAATTCTTTTAAGGGGGGAGGATTGTAATATCCTGGAATTTTTAACAATATCAATTTAATAATCTATATTAATATTAAATTGATATTGATATTTTTGTTAATAATAATTCAAATTGATTTAATAATCTTCTTCAATAAATATTTAATTGGTTATTTTATCTTTTAAAAATAATAACTTGGTTTCTATTTATAATATAAATATATGGTTTATATTGTAAGTAGATCAGCTTTGTTTTAAATTTAATAAATAAAACATATTTCCTAATTCTAATATTCTTAGTCATCTGAGAATTTGTTTTTATTTAATATATAAGCTTTTCAAAGTTATTAAATAAATAATCTTGGTTTAAATTTAATAAATGAATCATGATTTAAAATTCCAATATATATATTAATAATTTGGGAATTTTGATTTAATTTAATAATCTAGTTTTAAAACTATTTAATAAACAAGTATATGATTTTAAATTGATAAGATACATGTTTAAAATGTTTAAAATAATTTTCGCTTGAGTTTTAAATTTAAAATGAATCAACAAAAAGTTTTATAGCTTAATAAAATAGGTAATTTATTAATAAAGATATAACTTTCTTTTATAATTATTTTAATTTAATAATGAGATATTTCTAAGAATAATATCAATAGTGTATTGTCTTTACAAATAGGTTTTGAATAAAAATAGCAATTGTTATTTCAAAATTTAATTTGTATTCATAACTTGATTTCTAAATATTAGATTTTGAATTTGATTTGAATTTAAAATCCAAAGTATAGATTTTTAATTATTTTAATTTTTATATGCATAAACTTTTTTTATAGACATAATTTCTTTTATTTCTTTTAAAAAATTTCTATACATATTTAAATTCTAATTAACTAATCAATTAGGCTTAATACATATATTAACATGTTAATTAATATACAAATTACTTTGAAAGGGACAAGTGTTGATTTCCTAAGCAACATATAACAAATGTTATAAGGTAAAAACATTTCATTTGACAAATGTTGAAATAGTTTACAAGTGTCATTTTGTTTTGATTTTTCTTTTATTTAATAAAATCTGAAAATACATCTATATAAACATGCATTTTCACTCTTACTTGTTTTTTTCTTATTTCTTAATCAAAAGAGAACTTCAAAACTCCTCATAATCAAAAATCAGTTTACAAATCTAAATTCAACTCCTCATAACAAAAAAAAACATATGCACATCTTCAAATCATTTACCTGTAGATCAAAATCAAAACTCCTCAATTCAAATTTTGTTCTGCACCATTTTTCTGCAATCTGTAAACGAATCAGTTAGCAAAACTCTTCAATCAAAATCAAAACCCTCATTATCAAAAAGGTCTGCATCATTTTTATTTTCAATCTGGAACTTTGATGTTATCTGCAAATTTAAAAAGCATATCAACAGAGGCTCTGCTACCTTTTAAAACGGTGAGTAACCTTTTAAAAATTTTAAATTTAAATTTTGGTTGCATGATTGTATGTTGAGATGAAATAAGCATTGCATGTTATTATAAGTAAATATCTGATGTAAATATTATATGTATACATGCTGTGTAAATGCTCTGTTTGTACCCTGTTTAAAAATCAGCATATTTAAATCCTTACCTCTTAACTTAGTTATTGATAGAATCTAATATTAAACAAATGTTGTTTGATTTACTTAAATTTTAGTTAAAAAATTTAATCAAGCCACCAAATATAAGCTTATTGTTTCTGGAAACATTAAAACATCAGTATATGTTGACACAAACAAAAATTCAAAACTGGATAATTTATCAATTCAGTATTATAAATCGAAAGCATTAACTAAAGCATGGTTTTTAAATCAAGAATTAGGATTTTTAGGAATTAGTTGAAGTTGCAGTTGGGTTTTGAACTGAAAATGAATTTTAAGCATTTTCTGGTGATCTATGAATTGTGGAGGCTCGGGTTTCTTCTTGGTAATAGAGGAGTGTTAGTAGATGCTAAGAAAAATGGGTAATGGTGATAAAATTTACCAGAGAGGTTGCGGTAGTGAAAATTCATTTGGAACCCTAGTTTTTCACTATGACATTAGAATCGATCATTACGGTAGTGTAGTTGATTGAGTGTTGTGATGTTTTGGGGATTGATAGATTGGTCGTGGATGAAGTCGAGGCCGGAGTGGCTGACCCTCAAGTGGTCGGTGCGGCGAGAATTTGAAGTTGACAGGTTTGAAGGGAAACCTGATTTTTTCTGTTTCCAGGTTTGAATTAGTGTTCGATTTTGATTTCGTGATTGGTAGCTCGAATAGATGGTCGTGGGTGGTTGCTGGGTTGGTTGCTGGAGTGTGGCGTTCATCGGCGACGATCTATGGTTGTCGGAGTCGCCGTGCATATGCACGGTGATAGGATTTTACTGATGTTGGTTGGCCTGGTTTTGTGCTCGAGTAAATTTTCGTATTGCTCGAAGTTGTTGAGAAGTTGGCTCGGGGGAGTTGGATTGTTGACTCGAAGCAGTTTTGAGGTGTCTCGGGTCAAAGAATTGTTACAGGTTTTATTTAAAACCTGTACCCTGTTGTTTAATTTTTTTTTAAAATCTGAAGCTTTTGAATGTAAAGAAGGTTTTAAAACCTGGTTTTAAATTCAAGTTTAAATTTTAGAATCCAGGTTTAAACTCAAAATCTCAGTTTTAAATAAAAATAAAAGTTTTTAAACTTGAAGTTAATTAACTACTTTATTTTGGTAAGTAGTTTGAACTTTTTAGAAACGAAGTTTGTAAAATATGAGCAAGTTTAAGGTTAAATTTAAATCAGGGAATTAAATATGAATTTCAGTTTTTGAAATTAAAAGAAGAATTAAATTTGAAAGATTTAAACAAAGAGTAAATTTAAATTATTGAATTTTGAAATGAAATTAGTTTCAAAACTCTTTTGAATTTCATTTCTAAGACAAACACTTGTTTGTCTTGAATTTTTAAAAGTTTTAAATTGTTTAAACTTTGATTAAGTTTATATTATATTCATTTTAAATTTCATATTTGAAATGGAATTTCAAAGTAATTTCAAAAGGAATTTGTTTCAAATAAATTTGTTTTTAAACATAATTAAGAAATGTTTTATCTTAAAATTAAGTTAAGATTTAATATTTTGAATTTAATTTAATTAATGGAGTAATCAAGGAGTAGTTGGAGTAATCAAGGAATAGTTAGTTAATTTAATTAATTAATTGATTAGGGATTAATAAATATTGATTAAGGGTTAATCAATTTGAGATTAAAGATCACTAATTAGATTTTTAACTAATGATTAAAGATTTCTTAATCAAGTTACAAAAGTTATAATTAAGGTTAATTAATTAAATAATTAAGGAATAATTTAGTTACAATTAACTCTTAATTAATTAAATAATTAGACTTTAATTAATGGATAATTAAAGATAATTTAATTTGTGTTAATTACTTAATGAAAATAATTAGAAAATGGTTAATGAAGGTCATTAACCAGGATTATTTAATAATTAATTAATGTGGTTAATTTTTATAATTAATTAGATTAATTAATTTAATGATGATCATTTGTGAATTGTTAAGTGTAATTACTTAATGAAGTAATTAAGAAATTAGTTACTTAAGGTAATTACTTGTGTTAAATGTGATTGTTTAATTTAATTAATTAAGTTTAATTAATTTTAAACACTTGATGTTTTAATGATAATTACTTAATGTAATTAATGGATTGGAAAATTACTTAGTAAAGTAATTGATTGATAATTACAGGTTGTAATTAGTGGAAGATGTTTAATAATGTAAGTAATTTGGATTTAAATTACTTAGTAATTAATCAAAGGATTAATTAAGAAATTAACTAAGGAATAATTAATTTGTTTTAATGAAGTAATTAAAGTTAGTTAATTACTGAATATGATTAATCTGGAATGATTAATAATTATGGATTAATTACTTAAGATAATTAATTTAAGAAGATAATTAGTTAAATATAATTAAGGATCATTAATTTATATAATTAATGATGTAATTAAAGTTGATTAATTATGATTAATTAATCAATGATAAGTAATTAAAGGTAATTAATTAATGTAATTAATTAAGGCTTAATGTAGTTAATTATAGTTAATTAATTAATTGAAGTAATTAAATGTTAATTACTCTTTTTGGTTGAGAATAATTAATTTGTGAAATTAGTTAAGGATAATTACATGAATGTAATTAAGGATAATTAATCAAGGGTGATTAATTAAGATGATTAATTTGAATGATTAATTAATTGATTGTAATCAATTAAATGGTTAAGTAAGCAAGATTTATATTGATGAAGTAGTTAATTTAATTTAAATTAATTAAAGATGAAGTAATTAATTTAATTCACTTTAAATTAATTAGAGATGAAGGTAATTAATTTAATTCATTTTAAATTAATTATATTGTGATTAAGTAAGTCTTTGCTTATGTATGAATGGGTGATATTGATTGCCTTGGATGCTTTGTGATCTCAGAAATGAGATAAGGAATGCTGTATGGTATGAATGCTTGGTTGAATTGTGATGATAATATAGACTATCTATTGTGATACTGATATGGATTGCATGTTTTGATGATAATATGGATCATCTGTTTATTATGATAATGTTGATTATCAATTGTCATTTGTGAGTTATCTATCTGTGTGTATATTGATAATTGAATTGTTTTAAACTTTAAAGCAACTTGGACCTAAAAGATGGCGTTTTGGATTTCGATGAGACCGGGATCGAGTTTCCATATTTGGATATCCGAAAACCACATCGATCCAAATTAACGATAGGTCGTGAATCTCAATGGAAGATGAAGATTCAGAGTGCAAGGGTTATCGTCGTTAACTCTGAGGGTGATTCCAAAATGAGTGTAACGAGATAATGCCTTCGCTTTCGTTCGAACCCGGAACGAACTTGTATGGATTGAATGCTTTCAGAACATCGTCAGGTGGACGATGAGCATTCTAAGTGATGTGTTCACTAAAGGTAATCGTAGCCTCAAGCCTCATCAACCGGGAATGGCTAAAACATGGGAGGTACAGCAAGGTTAAGTGGGTCATGCCCAAGTAGGACGAGATTTTCCCCTATCTAGAGGTCCCTTTTATTCGACTGTGTGGGCGGTTGCTAGCTACAACCGCGGGGTTGTCTTGTTCGGAACTGTTCAATAAGGAATGGTTCCGGCCTTGAGTTGCAGGGGACTGGGAGTGATCCTCGGTACGTTGATCTAGGCCACGTACTGTGACGGGCGGTACCCCGGTAGCCCTGCCATTGTATGGAATCCAAAATCCAATAAGTGCCGTACGTATTAGTTGTGCCCAACTATGTTGGAACGTGAGATGTAAGCATTCCAGCTATTTCTGTATTTTACTTGAAAACCCTAGACATTATTATAATATCATCGGTTTTCCTATCAAATGTTTTGGTTAGCGTAAGGTAAAAACTTTTCCATGTTTATGTGTGCGAAGTCTTATGTGATACCTTTCTTTTCAAAAGGTTTTTGAAAGTTAAGCAACCTTAGCCTGTTACTCACACCAGACCTATGTCTGACCCGGAGTTTATCTTCTGTTTTCTTAAACTCTTGGGTACTCAAATTTTTACGAGTAGCCAAGGGTTCAGGTTAGCTTTGACGAATCATGGAGGAGCAATAGAGCAGGAAGCTTCTGCGTGTAGATATATAGTTTTCCACTGTGTTGATTTCTCTGGGTAGTTTCTTGTATTGTATTGAGTTGTATAATCTAGACAGGTGTTTATAACTATCTAGTATGTGATGTATATCTGTGTAACTCTGATGATGGTTGTAAACTATGTAATATTTATGTTATTAACATAATTTATTCATTCCGCTGTTTATATTCTGATGTTGTTTCTTCTTTCTCTTCTTTCTTTTCACTTTTCTATCCCTTTCTTTCTTCAAGATGATACGATTTTCTGTGGTGAGAATGTCGGGTCGTCTCATAACTCTACGCTCAAAACCCTGCCACAACTAGGCCATTGAGTTGCGAATTTTAGAAATACACCACCGTAGTTCGTAACCTAGTCACACGGCTAGAGAGTTACACAATTTTAAAAGAAAATTACAAATAAAAATAAAAACTAAATAACAAAACCCAATATAATCACCAAAGCCCAAATACAATAAAGTAGACCGGCCTATTTGTTAATAAAAGAAGACGTCTCCTTATAATTTTCAGCCCAAATACTATATGAAGACAAGTTCTCTTCTTCCTTTGAGTACACAAAATCTAGGGTTTTGTATAATTGAAGCTGTCGCCTTGTAGTTGATCGAATAATGTATGCTTTTACTTTGTTAGTTTCTCCTGGCTTTGATTCACTCTCCGTGGCTTCAATTTGTCGAGCTCAAATATGTGGATGAAATTAGTACGAGACTTTCTTTTTCGATTTCGAATTTTCTTAATGTTGATTCGAGTTTAGTGATTTGTTCTCTGATTCGTTCTAAGTATGTATGCTCACTGATTTTAGTCTCAAACTTGAATGCTTCCTTTGTCAATGATGATTATTGGGTATTTATAGGGATTGAATCCCTAAAATTACATTCGTATATTTCTAATTTGAATTCTTCATGAATTTACTTGGCCATGATTTTTTAATCGAACGATGGTATTTATTTTTGACTTGTTAGTTTCATACTTGGTTTGATTTGGTTCAGTTCTTTTCTGGCATTTGAATTTTTTTCTCGTTCATGTCTTTTTATGACTTTGGCACTTTGAATTCTTGAGATAATTGACTTGATTAATTCATGTTCATCATATTATCTACTACGAGATAAAAATTGACCTTTTCAGCTTGATCATTTCTTTTTCAAAACTGCTCCTTATTTCGGCTTGCAACTTACAATTGAACTATTGTTGTAGTCATGCCTGTAGCTTAATTCATGTTGACTTATTCTTGGTTTGGTCTAGTTGAGTACAATTTCTAGTTTTGCGTCATGTATATATATTTTTTCATGTGGAGTGTAGCCTTGTTCCACTGCTTCATTGAGTTCATGCCTCTGACTGGTCTGGAATCTTTGTTGTGTTCATCTTGTTCCACCATTTCATGTTGTATTCATTTTTATTGATGATGACTGGTATCATTTGAATTGTTATATGTGTATACATATATATGCATATATGTATACATGTGTATGTACTTCGTGTTATCTCTGGAGTAGTTCTTGTAATTTGGTTTCTTTATCTGGTTACATTGTGTGGTGGCCTTGCATTGCTTTGAATTGAACTCATAGGTCTTGTTAGCATGGTCTGGTTTGTGTTTCATGTTAGCATGGTCTGGTTTGTGTTTTCATGTTGGTCTAGTTCAATATGTTGGAGTGTGGTATTCATATGAACTTGTCTGGCTGCTTTGAGTCTGCACTCTGGTTGTTCATGCCTCTGACCTGATATATCTGTATGTACTTATATGCATATGTGCATATATATGTCACTTTTCTTGTTGGAGTTTGATTGCTTTGACATTGCCTTATATATGGTCTGCATATCATATGTTCTCTTATGGTGCTTTTGTATTCTCTGAAATATATGTGTGAGGTGTGGTTTCTTTGTTACCATGGTCTTATTAATGTGTGGTCTGGTTGATACTTGTGTCTGAATGCATTGAGTCGAATAAACTTGGTCTATTGGGTCTGGTCTGTGGTTCCACTTTTGTTCACACATGCTTATGAATTTGGTCTTGTATTTGTGGTGTATATGTTAGTATAAGCATTTTTGAGGCTTTGAAATTTTGTTTGTGCATGTCTGATTTGGGATCACTTGCTGGTTTACCACTTTGTCATGCTGTATGTTGTAAGGCTGGTGTGTGTTCTGGACTCTAATCTGAATTGATTTTGTTCCACTGTCTTCACTCTAAGTCTGATTGTGTTGACACGTTATCTTGTGCACTTGTTACTGATTTGAGTTCATATGTGTTCACTTCAATCTTGTGTATTTCTGGTTGCATTGTGAATTCTTGAGCTTTTGTATTGGTCATGTTATACTTGAGTTCAGTCCCTATTCAGTGCTTACGTTTTTGCTGCCTTGGTTTGTTCTGCAACTGATTTAGGGTGAACTTGTTCCATGCTTGGAATCTTGTGTACTTGATACCTGGATTTGTTTCATGCCTCATTGTATGTCCAGTACCTTGTATTCATGTTGACATGGCACCCTATGTTTACTACATTGTGATTGGTTCCTTTTGGAGATTGGAGCTTTTTATATTTCGTTTTTGTATTGCACCTGAGTTGATTCAAGCTTTTTCTCGGGTTTGACCTTATGCTCACATGTCCCTGTAGTTCTAACACGCAAGTGTATATCGGTGTGCACAGCCTTGTGGCATGTACAATGATACACTGTGCATGTCACAAGTTGTTCGTGTATATGAATTCAAAAGAAATAAATGACGAACAACCCAAATAACTGAGGCAAATAACATATTCAAAAACATACACTTTAATTTGCACTGCAAAATATTTTCTTTTTCAATTTTACTGCATCAGTGTTTATTTGTAGATAGCTTAGATGCTAGATTCCAGCTGGAACAAAGTTGAAGATAAAAATATGAGTGTTAGTGACTATGTAGTGAGATTTAAATTGTAAAGTGAAAAATTATTTTGTAATTGAAATTGTGTAAATGTGGTGAGAGCTTAAATTAGTACTATTCGAATTGTAATAAAATATTTGTTTGAAAAAAATATTTGTTTAATTTTGAATTCTGGGTGATTTATTTTATTCAACAAATAGTTAATTAATTATGTGAAAAATAAAATAGTATAGCAACAAATGCATATAAACTAATACATACATACATACATATATGTGTGTGTGTGTGTTTATTATCCTCAAACAAAAATCATATACGAGCATATTCTACACACTTGACATTGTTTCCCCTTCATCAGAGAGTGATAGAATAAGATCCAGAAATAGCCCGGAGTGGCTATAATCGGTCTAGGACATAGGCCATGGCATTGCTTAGTGTTCAGGGATACTGAACCGTTGTGCAGGGAGTGACACCGCCATGCTAGAAAGCATCAGGATTGGCTCATTCGATGTTGTTTCCCCTTCACCGTAGAGTGACAAAATGGGATCCAGCAAGAGCCCAGAGAGGCTACAATCGATCTAGGAGGTCCAGGGCATCACTTAATGTTTAGGGATACTAAACTGGAGTGCAAGGGATGGGTTGCTTCGCCAGAGCACGACAGGATCTGCTTATTCAATCGTTAAGTTTGGATCGAGCTTGGCAAGGGTCCAGAGAGGCTATTAATTATCCAAAGAGATCGCTGGATTTGGGTTTTGGCTTCTAAGATGTGAAATGGATTCGGATAGTGGCACTGAACAGCTAAGGATTTGGCGGAGGACTCGGAGTGGTCCTAGATTTGGATGTGGACCCGACAAGGTCCTGGATTGGGATATGGACCCAACGATGTCCCTAATTTAGATTCGGACCCAGAGAGGTCCTCGAATTTGGATCGAACTCGAAATGGTCCTAGATTTGGATAAAATGATCCGTAGAGATCTTGGATTTGGTTAATGGATTTGGAATTGGATAACGACTAAGAATAGTTGCAGATTCAGCTATCGGACTTGGATGGAATTTCTTGATGATGGATTAGATTATGGATTGGATGATACGGTTATGGATGGAATATGGACTTTGGATATCAGGTTTGAAGCTATTCAAAACACACTTTCCAATAGCAAGGCATGTTTTGGGGGGCAAATGTTAACCCGCATTTTGGCATGGTCGTAAAACATGTGGATTTTACTCAAACAACTGCTTGATCATCGAGGCTAGAAGAAGATGGTATTGGATCATATGATGGATAGATGATCGATCACGGATAATAAAGATGATGAGGCCAGGATTTGGCATAGTCGATGGACAAAAATCTCAGGATACTTGGAATATGGATTTCAACAAAATTTGAGTTGCTTTGGGTTTTCAGATGGTTTTTTTCGAGTCGGGTGAAGGCCCACTTCGGGTCAATATGGGATCGGCATAATTGCTTGGGGTCGGTGATAACTTCGGGTCGGCATCCAGCATACTTCGGGTCGGCTTGAATCATGCTTTGGGTCGGCATGAATTAAGCGGTCTGCGTCAAGATGGGTCGGCATGTGGAATCTTGACTCGGGTCGACACATGTCTATCTTGGAGTCGGCAATAAGTTTTGGGATCGGCATGGAAGCTTGGGCATGGGATTGGCATGCTTCAGGTCGGCTGTGACTCTTCTTCGGGTCGGCATTAGGTCTATGGGATTGGCATGTTACGTCACTCCAAAGGATCTGTTATAGATAGACTCTAGGTCGGCATAAGGGAAGGCTTCGGGTTGGCATAAGCAACCCGGGTCGACTATAGGATTTTGGGATCGGCCATAGGAATTCTGCTTCGAGTCATAGAGCAACTCACTTCGAGTCAAGTATTCATTTGCTTCGGGTCATCAATGTGTTTTCTTCGGGTCATCCCCAGGGCAATTTCAAGTCGGCATATTAACAACATAGGTTCGGCAGTGATGAAGGATATGGGCTCGGCTATGGTTTTGGTGAGCCCCTATCACTGAGGATGCCCAGTAACTAGAGTTTTACCTATAAATACAACAGGCGGGGCTTTAGAAAAAGGATTCTCATTCTGTTTCCCTTCATCTTCTACTTAAAGACTACTTTGCCATTCTTGTTCAAAAAACTTCGAATTGTAATTGTAATCAATTCTCTGATAATAAAAAAGAAAATTTCAAGGGTAGACGTAGGCCAGAGTTATCCGAACCACTATAAATCTCATCTTTTTACTACTTTCTTTTTAATTTTTGTTGTTCTTCATATTTATATCCTCCTTATATATTCTATCTATGATCTATGACTGTGAATTGATGCTTTCATCTACGATTGGTTGTTTGTGACCATTTTTGGCGCAAACACATATGATCAAAAAGCGAAATCAAGAATATGAATACTTTAGGAATTCGAAGCGGTCTTCGATTTTCAAATCATATATGCTTTGGAACTCAAATGCAAGTCATAATTCCAGAAATGTTGTTTTTATACAATATAATGTTGAAGGTACAAAGTCTAATTGTCCAATAGTTCAAATGTTACAATATACTATAAGACCCTAAATCAATTTAGGGTTACTAAGTTAAATTGTAAGAAGTGAGATAAGAATGATTCTCCACTTCCATTACGTCTCTAGGTCCATACTTATAAGGGAGAAAAATATAGCATGGTGCATGGAGATAGTTTCAGCGTGCTTGGTCTCGGCGGCTTCAATGCTGCACACTGCTGACTTTACCTGACAACATCCTTTGTCGTCATTAGGTGTAGGGTATGGCTTCAGCATCGCCTAAAAAGCAAACGCGCACAACATCGATGACTTTCAGCATTGATGGCTCTATTCATGATAAGCAATGTCCTTTATCAATGGGTGGTGACATCGGCTTGAATTGACGTGAGTATGAAGCAATATCAATAAGGAGTGGCTTTGGTAGCTTCTATGGATGCTTACAACATTCGTCATCAACATCGCATGTTTGAGTGGATGGTGCCTCCAAGTGTTGATGAAATGCGCCATATGAAGGTTGACTCTGTGATGTAATGGCATTAATCATTGTCGGCATCAATAATGGGCAATACTATCTGAAAGACGATTCTAAAGAGCAACGATGCTAGAATAGGAGCGACATCGAAGGGTTGCAGCATCACTAATTAATGGCTTTAGTTGGAGGTAGTGTTAGTGAAGAGCGACGTTGAAAGAGTGCAGCCATGATGAGTGGCGATGTACATTTTACTTTCACAAGTCAAAGGCGGCATCGATAAAATACGGCACCAATGGGATGTAGCATAAGCATATTTCCATAACACTAATAGTATACCAAAAATGGCGCAGACAGCCAATAGATTTGGCAGAGAATAAAAAGTGATGAAATTAATGAAAAATGAGTAAAAAGTGTGCATAGAGTTTATAGTATTACTCTAGTCCTAGCCTACGTTTACTTAATGATTTTATTGCTTATATTCTGACTTGGAGGCGGAAGTTCTTACGGATCGGTATAACTCTGGCAAATATTACAAGAAATTAGAGAAAGGCGAGTAAGAGCCTAAAAACTCCTTGAAAATGAGCCCTACCTTTCTATTTATAAAGGTAGAAAGCCTAAAATCTCGACCAAAAGATCTCTACATATTTTTCCATGCCTTAGACAATTTCTCCACCAAAGTAGGATGTCACCTCATCAACTTATATTGGTCGGTACGACTCAAGGGCTTGGGTCAATATGACTCCATAGGATTTCCAATCTGGTCATCACAAACTCTTCTCTTTGGCTCTCCTTGTGGTTGGTTTCATGATTCCATAGTTGTTTGCACCAACATTAGCTTGTTTCGGTGTCTAAATGATGGAGTCGTGAAAGAACAGAGTTGTTGATTCAAGAGTTTGTGGAGATCGATTAAGAATTGCATTGAACCAACAAAATAACATTTACGGTGGGCTTCTAGCATCGAGTAGAGTGCGTAGGAAGAAGATGGGACCCATTAGTGGAGGAGAGTTGAATCAGTACAACTCTAAGGAGTTGGACCGGTGCCAACCCACCACATAGGTGGATTCATGTACTTTTCGGCTTAGGTTAGTTTCGTGTTTGGTTTCTGAATTCTTAGGCTATCTCTATGGGCTTTCTGCCTTGATAACTTTGAAGTTTGATTTGTTCGGTTCCCCTCTATACCGCTTGGTCAAAAGACAAGATAACACTTTCCTCCTAAAGCTCATCTTGTAAATGGAAGATGTGCTTTACTCAAGAACAAATGTTGGTGTCGATGAGATGTTAGTAGTTTAATTTCCTAGTTATCATCTGATCAAGCTATACGAATCATCATGTTCCTTTGGATTCTCTTGTCAATCCGGGGATGTTCTACACCCATCATAGCCTAAGACTCTAGATTCTACCTAAGTGTTGTCCATACATCATCACAATTCCGATTTCATTCGAAGTTATGATATCACATGTCAATATCATCCTACCTTCATCCGAGATCAGTTCTAGTCTAATTACAGGGCGTTCAAATCCTATTATCAAAATCAAATCTATTTTCATTCTTAGGTTTTATCTTTTTGGATCGTTTTATATCCAGTTTAATGTGTGATCTCTCTAATTGGTAATCAAATTTGTGGCTATTCAGGACCGATAGTTAAATCCTCGATCTCTTTGGATCTTTAATCAAATTCATGGCCATTCGAGGCCGATAAATAAATTCACGGCCGTTTAGGGCGGATAGTCAAATTCATGGCCATTTAGGGTCAATAATCAAATCTATGGCCGTTCAGGGCCAATAATAAAAGCTAAGGCCATTCGAGGCCACTAATCAAATTTATGGTCTCTTCGAATCCTTGTTAGTCCAATCTGTTTGCTCTCTAGTGAGGGGACTCAGTGGCAAGCAAGCCCATCCGCTCACTCTCCGATGAGAGAACTTACTTCCTGCACTCCAGCACTGTCTCTTCGGACATAACATAAAGCTATCTAAGTCCATGGTCTTTCTAAACCCTTGCTGGGACCAATCTGCCCGCTCTTTGACGAGGGGACTGAGCAACAAGCAAGCACATCCACTCACGCTCCGGTGAGGGGACTTACTTCTTGCTCTACGGACCCATCTTTCCTTACGGGTGTTGAAGCGATCAATGTCGTGGAAGTCTATCCACTCGCGCTCTGACAATAGGACTTGCACCTTGGACTCTGGTCTCGTCCATCCGGACGAGACTTTATAGCGATTAATATTATACAAGTCCATCCGCTCACGCTTTGACGAGGGGACTAGCACCTTGCATATCGGTTCCATCTCTCCGAATGGGACTTTAAAGACATTAGTATCAGTCATCTTATTCAATGTGGTTTTTCTAAAAGTCAAGTATGCAGAAATCTTGAGTGTTCATCCAGACATCAAACTCAGAGTATGCCTAGAAACCAATCTAGGTCTCATACACATTTAAGCGGTCCGAGATTATTATCATCTCAGGCATCTAACTCAGAGTGTGATTAGGGATCGTTCGAGAGGCTATACACGTGTAAGCATCATGAGGTTATATTGCATCATTTGTTTAAAGTTAGGGTAAGGATTCGAACCTGACTTCAATCCATCCCAATCATGGGGTCGCCATCCAGTGGAAGTCTCAAGTTTGCATTCTCAACCGACCACCCGACATTAGGAGGGAATTCCAGTACATACTCCTCCAATCGTGCTTCTGCATAGAATTCACATTCATGCACTCTGCATCATCTCTAGAACATGTATCATTCCTTCCTAAGCCAGGGTGACCCATGCCCTCGAGCCTTTGTGGGTTGATATGACACATGCCTATGTGTAACGACCTAGAATTTCTGTCATTTGAAATTCATATATTTAATTGATTTTAAATATTCACAAGTTAAATTTATAAGCTGAATAAATAATATTTCGAATATAAGGATTTAAATGGATAATTAAATTGTTTATTTAATATTTGAAATTGCTGGAATAATTGAAAATTGAATTTAATATGAATAAAAATGATTTATAAAGTTGAATTAAATCTTATTTGAATTAGAATGATGTTATAGAACTTTTAAAATTGAATTAAAAGTTAAATTCTAGAAATTTAATATTTTAATATTTAACCGACGAGTAAAAATAATCATTTTTCAAAAGTCTCAGATTTCAACGAAACCAGTTTCATTGGATCCATAATGTTAAATTATTATAAGATTTCAAATTTCGTGCCAATCGGGTTTACGGTTTGTTCGGGGCGAGCTAAAACGTGTAGAAATATGTTTAAGTGGATTTTAAATTTAAATAGTCAATTTGAAAACCTATCTTTCAAATACGATCGAATTGGCTCCCGATATATATTCCTTTGTGTTCGGAATAGGGGTAAAACATTATAAACGTCAGGCAACATGCTTCGTTTCGAGTTCGGAAAAAAATCGGACGAATAGTGTCGCAACATTTTCTATAAAAGGACGTTATAATCTTCATTTTGCAAAATCCTAAAGTAAACTAGGGCTAGCTACCATTATACTTTCTATGGCCAGAAACGCACGACGTTCTTCCTTCTTTTTCTTCCAATCCACCAAAAATCATCAAAAACGTTCAACTACAGAATGATAGAGGGTAGGGAGATCTATAATTAAAACGGTCATGATCGTGATTCAAGCAATGGATCATCGGCAATTTACAGTTGAACACGCATCGTTCATGTGCGTTTTCTGAGGCAAAAGCATGACCGAGCTCAACCCAATTCACGGCGATGGTAGATGATGGCAAGAGCTTCGAAGTGGCGCTAGTTGAACAACATCTCGATGATTGTGCGTATCGCGGCCATCAAATTTTGTTCGCGTGCCCATGGGTTTACCAGCGTTTGACTTGAATGGGGAGAGAAGAAAGGCCAAACGGCCCAAATATGGTGTTCCAAAGATGAGCGGCTGCGATGAAAAAAAGGTTTAAAAATAAAATAAAAATTGTAAATTAACTATCTTTTAAATTTGTATAAACTTTAAAACATTTGTCATACGAGGTCCGTTTCGCACGAAACGAATTGCTTTGGGTCCGCATTGACGAGCACTACATTATAGACCTAGATTGGGATGTATTTGAGCTAGTAAAAATTTTGGTTGAAATTAAACGCCTGTTTAATTTTAATCGGAGTAAACCGCTATCGCGACGACTACATGCAATGTGAGTACAACTCACTCTTTCTAACTCATTGATATTTTTATATAATCGACAAATAATTTATTTACGATGATTGAGGATTTTTTAGATGATATATGATATATTGATTGGTATTTGGATATATATACCTACCTAGCGTAGCAGATGACCCTATACGTTCCCGTGTATGAGTGGATGACCCTTTGTACGCGCGTCTGCCTTGAAGCGGACATTGTACACATATTCTAATATGTATATTTGTTGCAGATGACAGGTTGGAGGGATCCAACTGGATTCCTCAACAGTATTAGTTTATTTACAGATATTATGATATATTCTGTTATCATATGATATATGACGTTTTGGATGCCGTGATTGATGTATTTAGTGCCGTTGCAGCATTGGACCTATTTTTTAGAATTTTAAAAGTTGAAGTGATGATTTCCAAATTTAAAAGGATTTTAAAAGTGATTTTGAAAATAATTTTTTTATTGATTTTTGTAATCTAAAGGAATTGAATTTATTTTGAATAAATAAAAGTTATAATTTTTATGTTATAAAAATTATGATTTTTACGAAATATCATTGAAATGTGATTTTTAAAGTTGATTTTTTTGTAAAATAGTTTTAAATGGTGATTTTTGAATTTATTATAAAAGGTTTATATATAAGATCTATAAAGGTGATATTTTTTATAAATCGAAGTAATGGAATTATAAAACGAGTTTTATAAATGTTGTAATGAATTTATAAATGGGTTTTATAAGTAAATAAGATTTACAGATTTATAATTGATGATGTTATGAAAAGATTGATTTTTGTAAATAAATGAATTATAAGTAATTAACTTATAATTTGGGTTTTTGGGTATATAATTGAGTTATAAATGGAATTGGTTAATAAAGAGATTTTATATACAATAGTTTTTATAAAATGAAAATGGAATTTATAAACATTGTTTTATAAATCCGTAACCAAATATATTTGATAAGTAAGTATAGAAATTATTAAAGGGGATATATCCACGATTTTGGACAGTGGATAATCCTTTAATTAAATATGTAGGAGTGCTGAATTTGGTTAGAGATTTATATCCACGATTTTGGACAATGGATAATTCTGAATTAAATGTGTAGAAGCTTTAATTTGGTTAATGATTTATATCCACGATTTTGGACATTGGATAATCCTTTAATTAAATATGTAGAAGTGTTGAATTTGGTTAGAGATTTATATCCACGATTTTGGACAGTGGATAATTCTGAATTAAATGTGTAGAAGCTTTAATTTGGTTAATGATTTATATTCATGATTTTGGACAGTGAATAATGTATTACATAAATGTTTTGGGAAGTGATATTTTAAATGGAATAAAATGTCTTAAAGATGGTTTTAAAGGTGTTAAGTATCGAATACATAGATTTCAACATTCATTGTTGAAATAGACGTTTTCAAGAAAAAAGAAAATGGTGGACTATAACACTGTTGTTATAGTAAATGATTTCTGAAAAGGAAATGTTTTTGTATAGTATTGGGGTTTATATATCTATCTTATTTTCGAATCCCTATATTAGTAATTTTAGATTGTCGTAACGATGTTTTACGCAATATTCGTTTTAACCCAAATAAATGTGTTTAAAGTGAGTATTTTCCTTAAAGAATAAAATATATACTTAATTATGATTTATGTATATAGAATATTTTCTAAGTGTTGAAAATAAATTGATTTGAGAATTATTTATTTTTAAATAAGTATTTGGAAATGTTTTCCAATGTTGAAATATTGAAATGGATTTGAGATTATATCTTTTTGAAGATAAATTGAAGTGAATATTTGGCAAGTGATTTAATCAATAAAAGATTAATAAAAGGGCATAGTGATTGTTATGGTGCTAAATATTTGTTTGTTTGTTTTGATAGTTAAATAATTGACTATCAGACTTGGCCAAAATTTTAGTTCCTCGACTTAATGTGGGACTATTTAGTCGTACACTTAGTACGTAGCCTTTTGTGTAGGCTTGATTATTGTTTGTGTTGTGGATGTTGATTCGTATAGTGCGGATATTACTCCAGTCTATCGAGCTTCCTTCTTGGCCCGAAGGATAACAAGTTGAAAGTTGGAGAGGTGATAAGTCTATGAGGCTTAGTTTTTATGTGAGGTTGAGAAACGCTTTTGCGTTGTTGGTGCGAAGAGACCAGGATCAGATTTATCTGAAAACCACTTCGGACCAACGTATATGCGACGATTGTGCAGGTTGCTTGTGATGATATTGATATTCCGGATTTTCATAGTGGGGGACTGCTTGTTGATCATTTGGGGTTAAAATCCCATATACATCCAGTAGCAGTGGTCTCTTCATTATGAAATATCCAATGCGAGGACTATTCATTACTAATCCTAGGGATTTCCCGACAGGAAGATGTAGGAAACTACCTTCGGTTTTTCCTGTTCCTGAACAACTTGTATGGATGTTTATATGACATTGCATTTCTGTAGATTACGTACATTGGTTTATACAAACGTGCATCGGTGGTGGAGGAGAAGGCAACTTCTCTTAGCTTAACACCCTCCTTGAGACGTATGAGCTTAAGGGTTGTATTTTTGTGGAAGGCAATTAGTAGTCAACGGAAATGACCGTCTGGCATTCTAAGTGATGTGATATGTGATTGTGAAAGGTAATCGTTACCTCTAGCCTCATCAACCGGAAATGACCAAAACAGGATTAGATGCAGCAGGGCTAAGTGGGTCGTTCCCATTAGGGTATGATCATCCTCTTCTAGATACATCTTTACACGCTCTGACGTCGTGTATCTGACTATTGTGGTTTGTATGCTAGAGGGCCCTCGGTAAAGGTCGGTAACGACCGAAGGATGATATATTCAGTACCATCTAGTTATAGAGGTGAGTCGGTCTTGTATTGGTAGAGGATTCTTTGTGATGGTCCTCGATACATTCTTCTAGAGATGTACTCCCGGAAGGTAGACCCTTCACCTGATCATTTGTATGGAAATCCAAACTCCACTACGTGCCTCCTATTTTGATTTTATTACCCAATTGGGCTATATGCTGGAATTTAATCAATGTAACAATTTCGGCTATGATTAATATTATTTGTATATAGTAAACACTACTATAATATAACATGACATTTGATATTAAATGTTTTAATTATCGTAAGGTAAAAACATGTCCGTGTTTATGTGTGGACTTGTCTTACGAGATACTTTTGTTTTGAAAACTAAGGAAGAGTTTGGTAATTTAATAAATTCAGTTGAGTGTGCTTCTCACGCTGGTTTACCAAACTGATTCGGGTGTTCTTCCCTTTTAATGCTTGGGTCAGACCGAGTATATTTACAGGTAATGCTTCGGTGCTTTTGGAGCTTCAGCAGGAGAGCTGGAGATCTTCATTTCGTATACGCATATCTGTTTTGATTATTGATTATCCGTTGCATTGCTTTGTTTGTTGTTGTATATTATCAGCAGTAGTGAGGAAAGGTTATTATAACTGTTCAAGCTGATAACTATTGATTAATTGTTGAACTCTGATTGATGCGTATATATGCAGTTTCTATTTCGTAAAGATCATTTATATGATATTATATATTTTCCGCTGCGATGTGAGATTTTGTATTGTTCTGTTTGGTTCTATCTTCTGTCTTTCCTCTCTTCTCTTCTTCTCTCTTCTTTTCTTTCTCTTGACTTTCCGTTAGTCTGTGCTTTTTGGATCGGACATGTGTGGATTATTGTCGATTCAAAGGGTACGGATTTTTGGGTCATCACACTATGGGTCGTTCCGAACTGTATGTTTGGCTTGGGGTTTGTTACGGGTCATTCTTCTCCGCTTCCAATTACATGTACACCGGCTTTTGGCCTTTGATTCGGATTTGCAGTAGCTTTGGCTATTCCCATCCATTCCATTCTCCTGGATAAATTCATAGTCATCTCTTCCTGGTGAAAAATCATAATACCTGCAATCCATTCACCATGGTTGCCGTCTCATTCCTGATTATGCAGATTGATGGGGGAATTAGCTCTTGAATACGCCTCTTGGTTGCCCTATTATTGATTTCCTCCAGTTACGGCCTTCCTAGTTGATTGCCTAGTCATTCTGAATCTTCCTAAGTCTTAAATCAATGAGTTCAAGTGTCTCTCAGTGGAAGCACCAAAATGTTTTAACAAAAAATGGCACAAGCACCTAACAGATTTAGCAGAGAATAAAAAGTGATGAAAATAAATGAAAACTGAGTAAGAAAGTATACATAGAGTTTACAATGGTTCGGCTAATCTTGGCCTACGCCTACTTAATGACTTTATTTCTTATACTCTAGCTTAAAGGCCAAAGTTCTTATGGGTCGGTACATCTTTGATAGAGATTATATTAAATTAAAGAAAGGAGAGTGAGAGCCCAAAAAGATACTGAAATATGAGTTCTACTCCTATATTTGTAGAGGTAGGAAGCCTAAAGTCTCACCCAAAATATATCCACATAGTTTTCCTTGCCTTAGAATATTTCTCCACCAAAGTAGGACACCACCTCATCAACTTATGTAGGTCAGTATGATTCCGTAAGATTGCCAAATTGATCATCTTGAACTCTTTGCTTTGGCACTTCTTGTGGTCAGATTTGTGATTCCATTGTTGTTTGCACCAATGTTAGCATGTTTCAGTGTCCAAATGAAAGAATTGTGGAAGAACAGAGTTGCTAATTCAAGAGTTCATGGGGATCGATAGAGAATTGCATTTGACCAACACAAAAACACTTGGCGTAGGCTACTAGCATCATGTAGAGTGTGTAAGCAGAAGATGGGACCCATTAGTGGAGGAGAATTAGATCGGTACAACATTAAGGATTTGGAACAGTACAACTCCAGGGAGTTGAAGTTGTACAACTCCCGTGAGTTAGATCGGTACAATTCAAATGAGTTGGAGTTGTATAACTCAAGGGTGTTGGACCGGTGTCGACCGACCACTTAGGTGCATCCATGAACTTTTTGGCTTGGGTTTGTTTCATATTTAGTTTCTAGATTCTTGGGCTATCTCTCCGGGTTTCCTATCTTGATAACTTTGAAGTTTGATTTGTTGGATTCGTCTGTATACTACCTGGTCAAAAGGCAGGATAACAACGATGATGGTCGCATGTGACATCACTACTTCTTCAAACAGATGTAGCATTGTTCACATGCGGTGTTGATGATAAGCGATATCTTTATATCTAGCAACATGCAACATTGCATATAACTTTTATTGATGAGACGTGGTGTCAATTCATAGTCATTCTTTCGCCATTGAACATTGTTGCGGCATCATGGTTGGGTCAAATGCTGCACATCTTTGAGGTCAATAATGGTGATAATAATATCCCCTTTATTAAAAACATAATTTGGCTCTTATACCAAATGTAATGATCGTTCTACACCACTGACACCCGATATACCTATATAGTGCACTGTGGAGGTGCTCGGTCGATGCGGGGCGACCATCAAGGGTTGTAAATTAAATAAATAACACAGAACATATCATATATCTTACAGCACATTGAGAAAAATGTAATGGTAAACATCTCAGATATAAAACAGGCGAGACAGTAAATAACTGAATGAATCACAGAATCAGAGTAACAGATCCATAGAGTATGCAACATCAGAAATAAAGTTGCACATCAAATATAACTCATAATACCCAGAGTGCAGTGCAATCTCCGTAGTGCGGTGCAGCAGAATAACAAATGAGTAAATATAATAATACGAGAGAACATCCTCCTGATCGCCACCTATCTAGCTCCACGTTCTTACCAGACATGATATCCGTAATCTACTCATTTAAGAGTACCCGGAGTAATAGGAAGTAAATCATAAAACTCTGGGTCATACAACATTCTTATGTAAGTAGTAATAAATCTCTAAATACTAATATGTTTCTATAATAGGACAAATGTTATGAAGAGTCATACCTGACTTCTCCCTGCATATATAGAGTTAGCACATCTACAAAATATACACTACTTTACATCATAGTCATTATGAGTGTACCATACATCAAAGTACTAAGAAGTGTCTATATATCTACGTCAATAATACAGCCTCATGATAAGCAATAAAGAAAACACAACATCCATTATCCATCCTCACATTCATTCACTCAATGCATTGGATATGTGATAACTCAAACTACTTGTCATGGTCAATGACTACTAAACGTACTTCTTCCTCAGTACTAAAATCCATGCCACTCGGTGGGCCAGAAAACTAGATTGCCCATCATGGCTAATTTGGGGTAACGATTGTCCGTCATGGAGATCAGATCGCCCGCTATGGCTCAAATAGGTACCATATATACCCCTGCATTACGAGTACTCTCTGAACAATCAGGTATCATCAGTCCCTTTGCACAAATCATCAATAGTAGAGCTCATCTTCGGGTGTCTCTATGACTCCTATCATGAAGTTGCTATGGTTTGGAACTATTCTAGACATCCATCATTAATCATACAATCTTGTCATATGTCCCGTAACCCACCATTGAAAGTCCAATCAATACAACTCATAGTCTACTACTCTACATCTCGAAGTGTAGCTATCCATCATCAAAGCCACCACTTCCTATCATGCGACCATCATCGTCGAACCCAGCTTCGTCATTGCAGGAATCACCACAAACCCAGGGTCCGGTATCGATCCCTGCACTTATCCATATTTGGTTAAGTACTTAGTTCATCTCGATTTTGAGCAATCTCATACCCCAAACTCGAGTGAAACCTATAATGCCAAGAAGTATATGTATGGGACCCCGAAGATAGCACTTGAAAACTCGACATCCAACTCCTGTATGCAAACCACCACCGATCCATGCTCACCTCGATCCTACACTTCACCCATAGGTTGCTTTCCACCTCTAGACCATCCTCCAGGGATCTTAAGTCATATGGGTCAATACCTATGGATTGGTACCAATCCAGGAGGACTAATCCCATACATAGCCAAAAGCTTGGCACCACTTCCTCTATCACATTCCTTTGCTCCAAACAACTACTCTTGTCCTGATCCCTTGCTCAAGCCCAAGCACGTTCAACTGATTCCTCAACCAGGTTTTTCCTGAAATGTCCATGCGAACCATCAATGCTAGTGAGCGATCACATAGTGTTCCCTCTAACATTTAGCGAACGATTGTGCAAGCAATCCAAAGCAAGTAGCAAACTTTCCTTATTGTTTGCATCGATCCATTAATGCAAAATCACATTGATCCTTCGATATCTCGAGCATACAAACTCCAAATGACTTGAAACTTGGAGCGTAGTCCTATATGGCTTTCCTTGTTACCCCATATCAATCACGCTAAATTTGGGACAAAATTCAGGGACCATCCTTGATCCTTAACTCTCTCCTAAAACTAAGTCATCGTTCAATTGACGTTTTCAACCCTTAAAGCATCACAAAATGAAGCAATCATTACAAATAAATTATACTAATAAGAATATAAGCAAACACATCAATATGAGTCCTAAATCTAAGGGCAGTATCCATAAGAACACATAATATCCTAAAGAACATGAATTTTCAAAACTTATCCAAATTGTTAAAAATTCGTATATGTTGTTTAAAAGGATTTAAAACGTGTTTTAGAGTTTGAAAATTATTTAATAACATCATTAAACTTCTAATAAGAGATAACTAGTGATTAAAGGCTTAAAATCACTCACCTAAATCCTGAGCAATCCAAAGTAACTCTAAATGGTAAGAAATTCAAGGATGAATAGAAGATCCAAGGTGAACTCTAGCAGCAAATTTCCATTCAAGATGCTAATCTCGCTAATCTCCTTCTAATTACACATTTAGGCTAATTAAAGTATGGGTTTGGGTAATTTTCAAGCTAAGAAGATTGTAAATTAGGAATTCTCTCTATTTTCTAGAGAGAATGAAGTGATGGAAGAGAGACCCATCAGTCCTAACCCCATGCTAATCCTAAAATGGGAAATGGATCTACCATTAACTTACTTCTTATCCATATAGCTATCTAACATCGTGTGTAACTTCAAAGAGCCACGACTCTTTAACGGTATGTCCGTTTTTCTATTATGACCACTCTATGGAAATGGAAACCAACATCCTAATTGAGTGGAAGTAGTTTCTAACCCCTATTCAGCTCTTGTCAGAAGGTGTAGGCCATAAAAGATTATCAGGGTCAAAATGGTAACATAGAGATCTGATAAAAATCATAAATGTGAGAAATGTCCCTAATAGTCATTTCAAAGGTCTTTAGAATCATACGACCTCATATGGAAAGAGTATAAATATTCTACGATCCTTCGATACATAGAATATGGGCGTTACTGTAAATCTTGTGGATCGTACATTATCTAACTTGTATATAATATGCAAGTGCATAAATTAATGCAATAGTAGACAATAAATAGTAAAGTAAAAAAGGGTGCAAACTAGAGTTTTTATACTTGTTCGAACCTCCCGTCCTACGTCCAGTCCCGAAGCTCTCCTTCGGTATTTCCTTTAAATAAATTACCCTCACTTCCTTGGGAGGAATAGGCTAATACAAAAGTATCTCTGACAATCTTGTGTTCCAAATAATACAGTTTTTGACTTATAGTATAAATCTTCCTGTTATCTCCTTTGAGTATATGAATATGAATGCTTTGAGTTGTAGGAAGTGATTTAACCAAAATTATATTTTGGTTATAATATATTGAGAGTGTATTAATAATTTATATGCAAGAGAGTGCTTTGAAATCAAGTGAGTAAAGAATAGATTAATTCAAGTTAGGTGATTTCTACTTCTCAATCAAAGTGGTATTTATAGATTCAGAAAGGTGCAGATAAAGAGTTATTACTATCCAAAAAAGTCTATTCAATTTAATGGGTGCAACCTTTCATTGAAAGGTGATTTTCTTTTGTTTCTAAATAGAAAAGTATGTTCGTAATTGATAGTTTTAGCCCATGACAGACGTCATAAAACCTCAGACGTCTATGACTTGTTAAATTTTCACCCGAGAATTGTCATAGACATCTGTGATTTTATCTCAGACGTCTGTAAGGTGTAAAAACAGTTTTTTACCTTAATTTTGATGTATATGAAATTGTGTGTGATCGTGTATGCATATATACTCAAGAAAATCTTAACAATATTTTATCTAGGACTCTTTTACAGCAGAATAACCTTACTAACTATAGTATGGTCAATGAATCTTTGTTTCTCTTTGAGTCTCAATATCTTCGAGCATGGTGTCTTCTTGTAGCATATACTTGCAATATGATAAGGTTTATATATGTATATGATTATATAGTTGTTATCATTGAAACATAAATTGGAGGTTCTAACAATCTCTCCATTTTTGATGATGACAACTATACAATCAAAAATCAACTATACAATCAGCTATCAATTATACAATGGAAATATTATTTTTTTTGTCTCCCCCATGTATATGCGTCTCCCCTTATGTATATGCATAGATTTTCCTCCTTTTTCATTATAAAAATGGAGGGAAACGATATAAGATATAGAGATGTTGAAATAGATACTAGTTTGTTTTTAAATGGTTATTATTTAAAAAAATTATGTCGTTGTTATTAATTCTAAGTTAAAAATTAATTTTCAGTTAAAAGTCCATATAAGCTATTACAAATTTAAACGAACAAAATATTATTTCTATAACTTTAGTTAACCAATTCGTTGTATGAACAAATTCCTAGATTCTATCTTAACTCGATAAAAGTTAGTTCACTTAATGGTTTTGTAAAAATATCAGCTATTAACAAATTCAAGAGTTATTATTCCATTTTCAACATTATCTCTTGGAAAATGGTGATGAATATCTATATGTTTTGTTCGTGAATGATTAATTGGATTTGTAGATAAATTTATAGCACTAATTATCACAATATATTGGAGATTTGTTTATTATTTTTCCATAGTCTTTATGTGTTTGTTGCATATATATTACTTGAGCCAAGCTAAGGCAGCAGAAATGCATTCGGCTTCACATATTGAAAGAGAAACATAATTTTGCTTTTTACTAAACCATGAAACTAAAGATTGACCAATAAAGTGACACGTGTCGCCTGTACATTTTCTATCCAATTTACATCCACTAAAATCCACATCACTATAAGATATAAGTTCAAACGTATTGCCTTTTGCATAAAATAGACCATAATCTTTAATGTTAGTTAAATATCGTAAAATTTGTTTTACTTCCCGATGATGTTATTCTTAGTTTGTGTTTGAAATCTCACACATAAACAAACACTCAACATAATATTTGGTCTACTAGCTGTTAAATATAGTAAGGATCTTATCATGCTTCGATATAGTTTTTGGTCGAACTCTTTCCCATGTTCATCTTTGTCTTGATGATTAGTAGTACTCATTGGAGTGGGTTTACTTAATGTATTATCCATTCCAAAACGTTTTAGTAATTATTTACAGTATTTTCTTGATTTATGAAAATTTCATTATTTAATTGTTTAATTTCTAATGCTAAAAATAAATTTAATTCACCCACGTGGGACATTTCAAATTCGTTTGTCATTATCGTAGAAAATTCATTACATAAATTTTCGTTAGTAGATCCAAAAATAGTATCACCAACACAAATTTGAACAATAATTTATCCTTCTGTTATCTTTTGATAAATAATGTTGTATCTATTTTAACAATTTGAAAACTAGAATTTATTAAATGTGATTTTAATCAATCATACCAAGCTCGAGGTGCTTGTTTTAAACCATATAATGCCTTTTTTTAAAACATGATCTGGATATTTTTCATGAACAAATAGTGGTGGTTGTTCAACGTAAACACTTTCTTTTATAAAACCATTTAAGAAAGCACTTTTAACATCCATTTGAAATAGCTTAAAGTAATGATGACATGCAAAAGCAAGTAATATTCTTATGGCTTCAAGATGTGCCACAGGAGCAAAGGTCTCTTCATAATCAATTCCTTCTTCTTAAATGTATCTCGGTGCCACTAACCTTGCTTTATTGCGTATAATATTTCCATTTTCATCGGCTTTATTTTTAAAAACCCAACCTTTTCCAATTACTGATTGATCGTTTGGCCTTGGACTAGTTCTCAAACATTATTTCGTTCAAATTGATTAAGTTCTTCTTGCATTGCTAAAATCCATAAATCATCATTTGATGCTTCCTTGTAAATTAGATATAAATGTTACATTACTCATTTGATTTATTTGTCTTCTAGTTGAAAATTTGTTATCTAGCTTTCTAATTATGTTGTTAATATGACGATCTTTTAAAATAGGGGGTGTTGATTTCAAACCACTGTTATTTTGATTATCATCATTATTTTCAATCATAATTTCAATGGTTTTATTTTAATTAGTGTTAAAAATTTCTTCGTCCTCTTTATTTATACTTTTAAAGTTTTCATCAAACGAGACATGAAGATTTCCATCTATAACATTTGTTCGTTTGATAAAAATTCTATAAGTTTTACTTTAATCGGAATATCCAATAAAAATTCCTTCATCGGCTTTTGAATCGAATTTACCAAGATTATCTTTTGTATTTAGAATAAAGCATTTTGATCTAAATGTTCGAAAATACGATACTTTTGGTTTCTTTTTGTAGAACATTTCATAACATGTATTTTCAGTCATAGGTCTAAGAGTAACACAATTTAATACATAACATGCAGTAGCTTACACAATTTAATATGTAACATGCAATAGCAACTGTTTTAGCCCAAAAATTCTTTGGTAAGCCACTGCCATTTAGGAGAGTCCGAGCACATTCTTGTAAGGTGCGATTTTTTCTTTCAACTGCTCCGCTTTGTTGTGGTGTTCGTGGAAATAAAAAATCATGAGTAATTCTCTTTTTATTACAAAAGTTTGTAAATAATTCATTTTCAAATTCTCCACTATGATCACTTTTTATATTTTTTATTTTTAAATCCATTAAAGTCTTTATTCATTTAGCACAAATTTTAAACATTTCCAATGTATCATTTTTTTGTTTTAAAAATAGCATTCAAGTATATCTTGAAAAATCGTGTACAGTTACAAAGACATATTTATTGTGATTTATTGAACGTACTTGAGTTGGACCAAATAAGTCCAAATGAAGTAATTCAAGAGGTTGTTTATTAGAGATTTCCTTTTTAGATTTAAACGAGCTTTTCTTTATGTTTCCAAGTGGACATGCATCGCATAGATTTATAACTTTAAAATTTATTTTGGCTAATCCTTTTACCAAATTGTTTTTAGCTAATTTGTTTATATATCTGAAATTTATGTGACAAAATCTTTTATGCCATATCCATAAACAACCATGGTTTTCGGTTAAGCATAAATCATTATTATGATTAATATTCATGTTTGAAATATAAATATTTTGATTTCTTGTTCCTTCAAAAATTAAAGTTTTATTTTGATCAAAAATATTGAATTTATCTTTTTCAAAATCGATTCTAAATCCCTTATCCATAATTGGCTTATACTAAGTAAATTATGTTTTGAGTTTCTAGCTAATAAAACATTTGAAATAATAGGAGAAGTAGATATACCTACATTGATGACGTTTCCAATTTCGATAACATATCCTTGGAATTATTCCCAAAAGTGACTTTGCCACCGTCCATGTAAGTGATGTTTGATAGTATGTGTGCATTTCATGTCATATGTTTGAAGCATCCACTATCGAGTATCCATTTCTCCTTATTATGAATTTTGTTTTCGAGTACCTCATCTGTGCTAGCCATGAAGCAAACATTTGCTTGTTCTGAGTCACTGTCGCTATCGGTTGAAGAGTGTAGCGATCCCGACTCGGCCTTCGAAAATCGGCACCGAATACGACACTCATATTCCAATGTCGCATATCCAAACGTCGAATCTGGTGCACCGGAGCTTATAACACCATTAAGTACAACACATCGGAAGAAAAAGAATGTCAATATATATAACATTGATACAATGACAGATACAATATCTGGTATAACATGATACAACAGAATGATACAACAGATATCAATACTATCAGAGATATGATACAAGACACAACGGAAAGATAATATATAACACCAGCAGCGGAAAGAATATCTTCAAAGGAATGCATCTCCAAATCCAATGCTCCAATCCAAAGCTAGCTCGAACCAACATCACGTGACACCTAGATAAGAAAGTCTCGTCCTGATCCAAAGACTGAACTAACTCCAGATAATCTACTAAACCTGACTATCTGAGAAACCCAACTCTAGACTGCCCGTGTGGAAAATTGTGGGCACCCAGAGTTTAGGAAAGGAACAATAAACTCCAAGTCAGTCATGGGACTGGTGTGAGTAATAAAAATAGCTTTTATGTTTGAAAACAACAGCCAACAAGAGAATTTAAATTGAAATTCGCAATGCTTTTGGGAAAATGAAACTACCATAAGGCCTCCCAACGCACACACCATGCAAACGCAGAATTGGTGGAGATTTCTCCTTATGATAGTCAAACACGCTTGATACGAGAAAATTTCTTTTGATATTATTATTAGTGCATAGTGCAGAAAACATTTTGAAAGTATAATATAAATCTTAGCCAGCATAGGCATTTCGCACTTATGCCTACTATAGCCACCATGTTCAATAGCAGTTTACCGCCAAATTCCATGGCAGGTTATACAACTAAAACATTACAGGGCGCGTATTGTTTTGTTTGGATTTACAACAAATGGTCGGGCTAAGGAACTTTCCACTATCCATGAGTACGCCTCTGGCGGGACGTCCCGAGAACCTAACCGGATCTCTGCCAATACAAGGTCGGGTTACCTCTGTAACTAGGTAACTACTTATCGAGCATGCCAACCCCCGGTCCTTTGGGACCTTTATCCGAGGCGCCTCTAAACCACAAAGCAACAACCATACAGAAATGAGATTGAAGCCCACCACATAGGTAAATATCTGGGCTCCATACCATGATACCACCCTTTACCAAAAGGGAATAACGCACCCTAAAGGGCGCGACCCTCATAACCTTGCCGCATCTTTCCTGTTTCGACCATTTCCGGGGTGTGAGGTCCTGATACAATCTCGTCCACAAAGCTACGCTTCATACAGAAGCCATGCTCTGATCACAAATGATCAACAAATGATCATCAACACACAACAGCACTCATCATGTCACACTACCAAATTGGTAATATATCACTGATAACCTTCAACTACATTACCTCTGAGCTCGTACGTCTCAAAGAAGGGTGTTAAGCTAAGAGAATGAATTCTCTGCCACCAACAGATATGTATTTGAAAGAAATCTATTTTATATCTTAAGGTGCAGTGTCATACATACAACCATACAAGTCCGTTCCGGGTTCGAACAGAACCGAAGGCACTTCCGAAGAAGCCCTTGCAAATCCGGGTATTCACAATCCCGATCGGACTTCCCATCACTTAGGGAGAACTCTATACCGGAGCAACTCAGTGCAGAGTCAATCGATAGGTTATCCTATCGTTCACACAAACACCCGGTCTTCACCACCGGTCTTCAAATGCTATCCATAACGACGTAACACTATTCGGAATGGGTTATCTGATACAAGGTTCTCTCCCGGCTAAACCGAATAATGAGCGCAATATTTAAAAACATATGGATATGGGATTTCAGTTAAGTCACAACTGATAAAATCCAAACTTTCTTTTGAATAGTTAAAACAAATTACCATTTTAAATCTTTAAACAAAAAGATTTATTTCACAAAGTTTACCCCATTCACAAAGATCCATTCATGGATTTCAAAACAATTTCCATTTTAATTGGATTAACTCGTTAAATCTTTAAATCAAAGATTTAACTTATAGCTTTCAAACTGTTTCCATAATTTGTAAATCATTTTCGTTTCCGACTTGAAATTCCTTTTAACACAATTTGGAAGTTCATTTCTTATATGAAAGATTTTATTATGTGAAGACAAATAGTTTTCGTTTCGGAAGAATCCAATTATATTTGCACGAGTTCAAGCTTTTGAATTTAAATTCAAATTCCCAAATTAATACCTTTAAAATGGTTTAACCCATATAAACCTGTATAACATCTTTAATCCCTAATTTCAAATTATAGAATTCAATTTATTTCAAATTATTTAAATTTCAAGGTGTAATCAAGTTATTCAAAAATAAATTTTAACTTTGAAATTTCATTTCAAAAGCTTTTCACATTTAACCCGATTCCATTTCCACCATTGAATTCAAATTGTCTAATTAGAATCATTTCAAAAAAATCTTTGACTTAATCGATTTCCTCGTGAAATCCATATTTGTGTGTGTATGGTGTGGTCCAGGGGTTTAACACAATAGTGCAACAACATCATCATCACAGATCAAAACACAGAAATATAGTTGATAAGCGGTATAAACTATAACGTTTATCGTTCATTCACAGATTCACAGATAATAAACAAATGTATCACAAATAAATGAATAAATTACACACATCTCAATCCATAGAACAAAATATCACAGATCAGACAGAACAATAATTCAAGGCATTTCATACAATACTATCATTCATAAGTAAGGTCAAACATTCAATAATTATTTATAAGTAGGATTAATTAATTGTTTAATCCTAATTAATTCAATTTATTTCCAATTAAATTAATTACTTATGAATTAATAATTAATTACTTAATTACTTAAATATTGATTATTAATTAATTAACTTAAAGTAGTTAATTATAAATTTATTAATCACTTAAGCATTGATTAATTCAAACTCTAATTACAATTATAATGTAATTGTTCTTAATTACTTTCTAAAATAATTTAATTAATTACTATTCAATTTAATTAACATCTTAAAGCTCCTCTTAAACTTTGAAAATCAATTCATTATTAACTACAAAACTTGATTATTAATTAACTTTATACTTAAATTAATTGCTTATATAAAAATAATTAAGTGTTTAAAACATCGTTAAAGTATTAACAACAATAATTAAGTCTCGTATTAAATTCTTGATTTAACAATTAAACCTTTATTAAATTGCAGTGTTTGAAACTTGTAGAAAATCAAGTTACAAAATTTATAATATTGCTGCAGTTTAAAAACACCCTGAGACTCTCCCTATTAAAACTCGAGTGGTACCTCGAGTTCCCACTAACTTTTCCCGAGTCTCTCTCGTATTCTATTCAACTCCATCTTCTTCTTCTCTTTTTCTTTATATGTTTTTTAAAAAAAAAATACTGCAGATTGAAACAAAGCAGTACTCCCCTATTTAAAAACTCGCGTACCACACGCCTTGCATAGAAGTTTCCCCGAGCCACCTTCCTACTCCTTCTTCTCTTCTTTTATTTCCAGTAAGTAAAAATTTTAAAACTTAAGTGAGAAAAAGAGCATCAGGCAACCATACTTCACGCTCGAACTAAAAACCGAAGGAAACACCTAACTCTCTCGAGCATGACTCGAGACACACTTCCACAACGTCACTGATACGATCGTCGCTGCCGTACACGTGCACGAAGACACGCGAGACTCTGGTGAACCTCCAAGATCACCGACAAGACACAATTTACATGAAAACTTGAAATCCAAGTTCGAATCGTCCTCCAAAATTTCGAATCGAAAATTGGTCATTTGGTCGAAAAACTGTAGCCCACCACAGTCGACAAAACGACTTCGCTACCGCCGCCGAGACCACCCGAGACCCTCAACCTTTGGCCACACCACGACAACACGACATCCTTCCATTTCCCAAATTCTCGTGACACTCGGGCAACCATGGTCAACAAACGTGCCGCATTTACTGACATGAACAAAACTTGAAATAAAACCCTAAGATGACCACGTCCTCTAATTTCACGCAATAGAAAAATTGACTGATAATTTTCACGAAATCACATACGTTTAAACTTGCTTCAATTCAAGTTTCAACATTTATTATTGATTCAATCACTAGAAATTGATAAAAATACAGTTTTTGCACAAATACAAACTGCTCTCGAATACTGCACTAAAAATCTTCATTCTAGTTTTAAAAATCATAATTTTCAGTAATCATTCCAGTTATAAAATTGAATTAGCTTTTATTAACAATTGAATTTATCAATTTATTTCTTGATTTCCTGTAAACATGACTTCCAGTAAAAATATTCCACCAATCATGTTTTAACCAACATGCAAAACCTTATTTTAGTAAAAATATTTCACCAAACATGATTGCAACTGAAAGTTTTACAATGATTTGATGAGCATAAATTTAAATTTGAAAAGAAATATGAACCCCTAACAAACAATATAGAAGTACAGGGCATCACAGTGATTTATTCAAACAATAACATATGCAAACTATATTTTCAATAAATCTAGAACCATTTTTAATCAACTTAAAGCTTTAAAATTTGATGTTTACTCACAGTTGTTTTCCAGAAGAAGAACAGAGCCTGCTTTATTTGAAACCAGTTTGAATTTGCTAGCTGAAGTCTCCCTCTTTAATCTTTGGTTTCAGTTGATGGTATTGTAGTTTATGTTGAATCTTTGTTTAAGTTATGAATGATATTTACTTAGTATTTCTGCTTTGGATGAACGAAATGAAATGAGGAAGGCTGATATATAAAAGAAAGTTTACAGGTTATAGTATTTTGTACAAGTGATTATGTGTTGTACAATACCAGAGATATTATTTTGTACAATTAAGAGCAGAGATTTTTCTTTGTATGTTGGCTAATAAATCTTGCTTTGTTGGCTGATGTAAATATTTTGTGTGCTAAGGACATGGCATTAATTGCATAAGTCCTTTGTGTTTCTTCTTAAATATATATTTGCTATCTTCTTTTGCAAGCACACTTATATATTTATATATATATATATATATATATATATATATATATATATATATTCTTCATTTTGCAAGTGTACATAGATATTTCTATTTGGCTATCTTCTTTTGTTTGAACACTTGAGTGTATTTTATTTGTTATCTTTTCTTTGTTTGTCTTATTGCTTTGTCATATGAATACATTTCAATTTTTAATATGTTGTTAGATTTTAGTTAATGTATTTACTTATATTTTATAATTTATCTTATATACATTTTTATCTCAAATATCCAAATTAATTCTCAATTAATTCATAATTTGACTAATATTTTATATTAATTACCAATTATTTCACCATTTTTTTATTTAAAAATTAAATTAATTATCAATTTAAACTTAATTAAATTCCGGGATCATTACAAAGAGGAAGAGTCGGAGTCATCCCAAGTTACTTGAAACGTTCTTATCTTCTTCTTGAAATTTGTGAATTTATTTTTCATTTTATCATTGTTGAGTAGTGGACAGTCTTTCTTTATATAGCCAAATTTATCACACCCGAAGCATTTCATTGATGCTGATTTGAGTAATTTGTGTTGATGTTGTTTTGAAATTTCGTCATCTTTTTGAACTTGTTGTAATTTTTGGCTACGTAAACAATCTCATCTTCTTCCAAGTCGGAGTTGTCATTTTTTCCTAAAAAGTGATGTTTTACCTTTGTTGATTTTGTTCTTTTATTGCCTGTACATTAGCTTCATACAACATCAGATTTCCTATTAACTCTTCGACTTTGAGTTAGGAAAGATCGTTAGCTTCTTCGATCGCCAAAATTTTTCTTTGCCATTTATTTGTTAAAGAGTTCAAAATTCATGTGACTAAATCAAAATCAGTGAACTTTAACTCCTAGTGCCACAAGATCGTGTTGTATAGATTGAAATCTAGCATACATGTCAATAATTGACTCATTTGATTTCATTTCAAAACGTGAAAATTGATTTTGTAAAATAGAAATTTTTGTTTTCTTAACTTTGTTTGTGCCTTCATGGGTATTTGTAATGTATGCCATATATCATAAGCAGTAATGCAAAGCATGACTGGTGAAAATTCATTTTTATCGAGTGAGCAAAATAAAACATTTATAGCTTTGGCATTATTAGATGCCTCTGCTTTTTGTTTATCAGTCCATGTGCCAATATCAGTGTCATCCGCTTCATATTTATTTTGAGTCGCTAGCCATATTTCTAATCCATTAGCTTCCATAAAAATTCGAATGTGTGTTGACTAATAAGCATAATTAGATCTAGTAAATAGTGGAGGATGAGCAGTTGATTGTCCTTCTTGAAATGTACTTGGCATTTTAATGATTTCAATTACACATTACTGTAGATTGAATTGTAAATATTGTGGATTGTATATTATCTAACTTCTATATTATATGCAGATGTATAAGTTAATGCAATAGTAGACAATAAATAGTAAAGTAAAAAGCGAGCAAACGAGATTTTTTATACTAATTTGGACCTCCCATCCTACGTCCAGTCCGAAGCTCCCCTTCAATATTTCCTTTAAACAAATTACCCTCACTTCCCCCAGAGAAATAGACTAATATAAAAGTATCTTTGACAATCTTATGTTCCAAATAACACGGTTTGACTTATAGTACAAATCTTCCTATAATCTCCTTTACATATATGAATATGAATGCTTTGAGTTGTAGGAAGTGATTTAACCAAAATTCTATTTTGGTTATAATAGATTGAGAGTATGTGAACAATGTATATGCAAGAGAGTGCTTAAAAATCAAGAAATTAAAGAATAGATTAATTCAAGTTAGATGATTTCTACTTCCTAAGCAAAATGGTATTTATATATTCAAAAAGGTGCAGATAATAGTTGTTACTATTCAAGAAAGTCTATTCATTTTAATGTCTCCATCCTTTCGTTGAACGGTGGTTTCCTTTTGTTTCAAAACAGAAGTTTCTATTCGTAATTAACAGTTTTAGCCCATAATAGATGTCATAAAACCTCAGATGTCTGTGACTTGTTAAAATTTTAACCCGAGAATTGTCACAGACGTCTATGGTTTTATCTCAGATGTCTGTGAGGTGCAAAAACAAGTTTTTACCTTAATTTTGATGTATATGAAATTGTGTGTGATCGTGTATGCATATGTACCCAAGGAAATCTTAACAATATTTTATCTAGGACTCTTTTATAGTAGAATAGTCTTACTAACCGTAGTATGGTCAATGAATCTTCGTTTCTCTTTAAGTCTCAATATCTTCGAGCATGGTGTCTTCTTGTAGCATATACCTGCAATCTTCATAAGGTCTATATATGTATATGACTGTACAGTTGTTATCATTGAAGCATAAAATGGAGGTTCTAACAGTTACATTCTTCCTCCTTTGGGAATTTCACCCCCGAGATCCTACAAAGAAGTCAATAGGGTGATCACGCCTGCCTAATAACCATATACAATCATAGACAGCCATCACAATCAAACATGCTGGCAACAAATGGAAAGGAAACATCAAACCTATCCCATCATGTAGGATAATACACTAAGGTAGTGAAATTATAAGCAAAAAATAAGAAGTCCTTCCAAGTAAAGAGCTCTAGATAAGCCGTCCTCGTGCTCTCCAAGGTCCCAAAAGTGTAATTGTCTTCACTATCACTCCATTGAAACTTCACCAACTTTACTATCTTCCTTCCAAATGCTTCATGTCACGTTCGATGATACAAATAAGCCGATGAGGTCTCAAAGCCTCTGGTTCAAACTTGATGTCATCAAGCTGATCCAGTGTGATAGTTACACCCGAGTCGTGCACAAATTTATACAAGTGAGAAACGTGGAACACATTGTGCACTCCTACTATTCTTTGAGGTAAGTCGACTTTATAAGTAAGGTTTCCAATCCTCTTTAGTATCTAAAAAGGACTTATTAATCTCGATGCCAACTTCCCTCAATTACCAAACTGTATTACATTCTTTAATGGAGAGATCTTGATAAATACTAGGTCATCGACAGAGAACTCTAAATATCGACGTCCCTTATTAGCATAACTTTTCTGTTTGTCTTGGGTAGCTTTCATTCATCGTCGAATGATTTCGGTCTTCTCTAATGTTTCTCTAATCATATTTGCCCAAGTATTAGTTTCTCGCCCACTTCCTTTAAACACAAAGGAGCATTGCACGGTCGGCCATATAGCACCTCAAATAGTGCCATAACAATGCTAGACTAATAACTGTTGTTATATGCAAATTCAACAAAATGTAAGTGATCATTCCTCGACCAAAGTCCGGTATGCAAGCATAAAAGGGATCCTCTACGATATGATTTACTCTCTCGGTATAGCTGTTAGTTTAAGGGTGATTAGCTATGTTGAGGTGCAGCTCCATTCCTAACGCCTCTTGTTAGCTCTTCCAAAATCCATTAGTGAACAATGGGTCGTGGTTTCTTACAATACTCTTCGACAAACCATGAAATCGTACCATCCACTTTACGTATAACTTGGCCAGTTTGGCTGACATTTTACTTGACTTAACAGGTATAAATCTAGTGCTCTCGGTCAATCGATCGATTATAACCCAAGTGTCTTCGTACTCTTCTCGAGTCCTCGGTAGTCCATTGGTGAAGTCCATCGATATTTGTTCCCATTACTGCTCGAGAACTTCTAGCGGCTACATCAAACCACTAGACTTTTCCTTCTCTGCCTTCACTAATTGGAAGTCCATTTATTTTGAGATAAACATCCCAATGCCTTTCTTCATTCTTCCCAATAAACAGTCCGCCTCGTATCATTGTACATTTTATTATTAATGGGATGAATAGTCAATCTCGAATGATGGTACTCTCATAACACCTCATCTCTCCCATTGACATTAGGAACAAACAATCTCACGCCCTTACGGAGCCAACCGTCTTAGTCAAGTCCATACTGTCTCATATCTTTAGATTTTACTCCAGCTTCAATCTTAGAAACAATCTCGACTAATTTGGCATCACGCCTCTGATTTATACCAATCCGCTCAATCAGAGTATGCCCGATAATCAAGCTCACCAATATCTTTAGCTCTATCTCGCATCTCGATTAGAAATCGTAACCGACAATATACTCTAATTTCCTACACCCTTGGAATATATCTCTAAGCTGGCATGTCCCTTGCGTAAGTCATCAGCAACTGCAATACCTTTACCCGGTGTATATGCAATGTCAAAATCATCGAATGCCAAGAACTCTAACCATTACTGCTGACGAAGGTTAAGGTCCTTCTACAAGAAGAGGTACTTCAATGATTTATGATCAGTGAACAGCTCGAACCTCTCTCCTAAAAGATAGAGCCTCCAAATCTTCAGTGCGAACACAATTGCTGCTAACACTAAATCAAGGATTAGGTATTTCTTCTCATATGGCTTCAGTTGTCGACTATCATATGCAACAACCTTTCCCAATTCATTAATACCGTGCCTAATCCGGTCTTCAAGCGTCGGTGTATACCATCATCTCCTCATTCCTGCACGGAATGGTCAATACTAGTGCACTCCTCGGCTTCTACTTCGGACAGATGGATTCGTGCTCACATCTTATGCCCTAAGTAAAAGTCTAAGTCTTTTTCGTTGATTGAATCAATGGTGCTGCTACTATGGAAAAGTCTTGGATGAACCATCTATAATATCCAACTAACCCCAAGAAACTTCTCACATTTATAGTGTTTTTGAATCTAGTCCAATCTTAGACTACTGCAACTTTTGCAGCATCAATAGGAATGCATTGCTCAGAAGAAATATGACCCAAAAATCTCACTTTCCTTCTCCAGAAGTGACACTCCGAAAACTTTTCCTTTAGTCGTTGTTCTCTTAACAACTCAACCACGATCCTTAAATGTGTCTTGTATTCTTCCTCTATCCGTGAATAGACAGGAATATCATCAACGAAAACAAACACAAATTTATTTAACTGACCCCTGAAAACACTATTCACGAGGTCAACAAAGTATGTTAGCGCATTGATTAGCCCAAATAGAATAATCAACCATTCATAAAAACCAGGTTGCGTACGAAACGCTATAATTGACACACTCTCCCTCGCTATTCTCAGGTAGTGAAATCCTGTCTCAAGATCCAACCGAGAAAATACTCTATCACCATGAAGTTGATCGAACAAGTCATCAATACAAGGGATTGAATACTTACTTGTACATCTTTGTCACTATATTCAGCACACGGTAATAAACACATAATCTAAGTGAACCATCCACCTTCATGGCCAATACTATAGGCGCTCCCCACCCAAAAATACTCCTATGAATGAACCGTTTTCACAAAAGGCCATTCACTTGTACCTCGAGCTCTCTCTTCTCTCTTTATGTCAACCTCATCAATGGCATCACTATCGGTTTGTAATCTTTAACAAAATCAATATGGAACTTATTCTCTCTGAGTGGTGGAAGTTCGATCACCTCCTTGAATACCCTCGCATACTCCCTAGTAGTACGCACTAATGAAACTCATCATGTGGGACATCGAGCGAATATAGAAAACAAACCATCACATCATCATATGAAAGGCAGCTTAACACTACCATACACCCATCATCTACCCCTGTCGTCACCAATGACTTCTCATAAGCCACCATCACTCTATATATATATATAAAGCCAGTTCATCCCCAAAATAATACCAAACCCAACACAACCCAAAACTAAGCAGTCACAATCAAAAGAGCATCCATGACTCGAGAGGACCAAATCAAGATTAACCATACACAGGCTAGTGGAGCCTCCAATATGGTTCATCGCAATTAAAGGTCGATCAACAGTTTCAGGGCTTAATCCTAATCTATCTACTAAGTCACTAGATAAGAAAGAATGCAAAGCCCTGGTATCAAGTAAAACTCATATAGGAACATCATAAATGGAAAGCATACCTTGAATAACGATGTCTTTCCCCTTCTCTTTCACCAATGGAGCATTCGATGAAGTTTGAACGACATTGATAGCATATGTTTTCACCATCTGCTTCTCCTTTAGTGGCTTTGGATAGTCCTTTTGAATGTGCCCAAACTTGTTGTAGTTATAATAGTTCTTCCCTTCAGCTTCGTTGTCTCTACTATGGTGAATCTGCTTTAAGCAGCTGAAGCAAGTCAGAGTTGGCTTGCTCTTCTTTTAACCACCTTTGTTCTAAAACTACTTCCTCTTGCCTCCCCAATCCCTGCTTAATTATGGCTGTGGCTCTTCTTTGGGAATAATAGCTCTCAACTATGGATAGAGACTCTCATACCTCAGGGCCTTCTCCACTAACAGCTCTAAAGTCTCATCAATATGGCCTACAAGCTTCTTTCTTAAGTGGTCATCCTAGGCGATGAGAACTTCTCGTTCTTCTTTAATGGAGCATTGATGAAGGACATCCGATAATTTAACAGGGCATCGAATTGAGCAACATATTCAGAGGTCGTCAATCTCATAGCTTCAGATCTAAAAAATTACTAAATATGACCGACTTTGGATCAGTTAAGATAAACTTCTCTTCAAAATGGGCTTTGAATTGATCCTAAGTAAACTGATCCTTGGGTGTAGAAACTTTCACGGCATTCCACCGGTTCATTGCCTTCCCTGAAGTTGACGTGAGGCCGACCTCCTCTTCAAAGCATCATTAAGTTCAAGATCATCAAATGTTCGCTCACAAGTGTCGAGCCAATCCTGAGCTTCCATCACCGACTCCATTCCAAGAAATGGTCTGCATCTAAGACTAGTAAAGTCCTTATTCGGCTTGGCAAACTTGGCTATGAGCACCCGCATCGGAGTTCCACTATCGACAGCAACATTTGAAGCGGCCACTTAAGCATTCTGCAGCATGTTCTACATCATGGTATTAAACCCAATCTGTAGATCGATATTAGCAGCTCCCAGGATGGCTCCTTCTTTGACTCTAGAGATGGAGTTCCTAGTAACGTTCCTTATTTAATGACTCATCCTTCAATCTTTAATAAGGATGATCAATCTTATTATAGGGAGTCCTACTTATGTAGTGCTCTTGTGTGTAGTGCGACTTATATATACTATATACTACTATATAGCTTGAGAACCAAAATATATAACAATTACTCGCTCATGTATATATATACACACTCTCGATCTAATCTAAGGTGAAAACTCCTATCTATCTTTACTGGATAACGGTATCGCTTAGGTTAAATAATGCCATTTGGCTTTGATACCAAATGTGCAGACCGCCCTACACCACTGACACCCAATATACTTGTATAGTATGCCATGGAGGTGCTTGGTGGGCGACTGTCAAGGGTTGTAAAATAAATATATAACACAGAACCTATCATATATCCCATAGTGCATTGAGTAAATTATAACAGTAAACATCTCAAATATAAAACATACGGGATAGTAAATAACTGAATGAATCGCGGAATCAGAGTAGTTGATCTATACAGTATGTAGCATTAAAAATAGAGTTATACATAAATTAATAATTCATGAATAAATTTTTCTAAGTAAATAAGGCACTAGCAAGCTCCATAGTGTTGTGTAGTGGAATAGCAAATGAGTAAATATAATAATACGAGAGAATAACATCCAGCCGCCATCTATCTATCTGCACATACTCACTAGACCTGATATCCCTAATCTATTCATCTAAGAGTACCATAAGTAACAGGAAACAAAGCATTAAACCCCGAATCAAACAGCAGTCTGTGGTGAACGGTAATAAATATATAAATACTAATATGCCACAATAATATGACAAATGGTATGAAGAGTCATACCTAACCTGCCCCTGCATCGACAAAGTTAGCACATATACAAAACATATGCTATTCTATATCATAATCAGCATGGGTGTATTATACATCAAAATACCAAGGGCTGTCTTGGTATTTACGTTAATAATATCGACCTCATGTGATATCCCTATAGTGATAAGGTGATAAGAAATCAAACAAACATAATATCCATCATCCATTCTCACATTCACTCACTCAGTGCGTTGGATGCGTGATAACTCAAATGACCATCATGGTCAAGGACCCTCTCAGTTCCTCAATGTTCAAATCCATGCCACTCAATCGGCTAAGAAAGTAGACTCAAGTCATGGCTGGAGAGTAATGATCACCCTTCATGGAGATCAGATTTCCCCTCATGGCTATAATAGGTACCATATATACCCCTGCTTTAGGAGTACTCGCTAAACCTTCGAGTATAATTGATGCCTTTGCACATATCATCAATACCAGAGCTCCACCTAGACTGTCTCTTTGACTTCAGTTACGAAGTCACTACTGTCGGGAACTACTCTAGACAACCATCATTAGTCATAGAATCTCACCATACATCCTATAACCCTCCTCTGGTAGTTCCCTCAATATAAATCATAGTCTACTACTTTACGTCTCGAAGTACAGCTACGCAACATCGAAGCTACCACTTCCTGTCATGCGACCATCATCGCCAAATCATGCACTGTCACTGCAGGAAACACCACTGAATCTCGGGTTTTGTACTAATCCCAGTACCTAGCTATATTTGGCTAAGTACTTGTTTCATCTCGAGTTTAAGCAATCTCATACCCAAACTTGAGTTAAACCCATCACGTCAATAAGTATACGCATGAAACTTCGAGAAAGCACTTGAAGTCTCGATGTCCAACTCCTCTATGCAAACCACCACCGATCCATGCTCACCCTGCTCCCATAAGTCACACATAGGTTGCTTTCTATATCTAGACCATCCTCTAAAGATCATAAGCCGTATAGGTCAATACCCACGGATCGGTACCGATCCGTAAGGATCGATCCCATACTTAACCAAAAGCTTGGCTCCACTTCCTTCATCCTATTCCTTTGCTCCAAACTATCATGCTTTTCCTGATCGCTTACTCCAAGCCCAAGCATGTTCAACCTATCCCTCACTTAGGTTTTTCCCAAAATATCCATATAAACCACCAACACAAGTGAGCGATCCCAAGGTGTTGCTTCCAACATGTAGCGAACGATCCATGCAAGTAATCCAAAGTAAGTAGCGAACCATCCTTATCGTTCACACCAATCCATCAATGCAAAATTACATTGATCCATTAATATCTCAAGCGTACGAACTCCAAACGACTTCAAACTTGGAATGTTGTCTTAGAGGGCCTTCCTTGTCACCCTATATCAATCATTTCAAATTTGGGACAAAAGTCATGGATCGTCGCCCATCCCTAAGCACTGATCCCTAACAGTTTCCTACAACTAATTCACCATTCAATCGGCATTTTCAACCATTCAAGCATAAAAAAAACCAAGCAATCATCACAAAAAAATTATATTAATAAGCATACAAGCATAAACATCAACATGAGTCCCAAATCTAAGGGCAATATCCATAAGAACACATAGTATCCCTAAGAACACAAATTTTCAAAACTTATCCAAATTACTTGAAATTCATATATGTTGTTTAAAAGGGTTTAAAACATTTTTTAGAGTTTCAAAATCATTTAAAAACATTATCAAAAGTATAATGGAGGCTTAAAACCGCTCAAAACCCTAAGAAATCCTAAGTAACACCTAATGGCATGAAATCCAAGGATGAACAGAGGCTCTAAGGTGAACTCTGGTAGCAAATCTTCAATTCAAGATGTTAATCTCACTAATCTCCTTCTAATTACACATTTAGGCTAATTAAAGTAAAAGTTTAGGTAACTTTTATGCTAAGAAGATTGCTAATGGGGAATTCTCTCTATTTTTTTGGAAAGAGTAAAATGATGGAAGAGAGACCCATTTGTTCTAACCTCATGCTAATCCTGAAATGGTCTTTACGCCTACTTGTTAACTTTCTAATTATGTATTCAACAGTCTAAAATCAAGTGGAACAACAAACAACCATATCTCTCTAACTGTATGTCTATTTTCCTATTATGACCACTCTATAAAAAAAGAATTCATCATCTTAATTTAATTGAAGCGGTTACTGACCCAGATTTGGCTCATATCAGAAGTTATAGGCCATATAAGATTCTCATGGTCAAAATTGTAATATAGAAATCCGATAAAAATTATAAATGTGGAAAATGTCCCCAATAGTCATTTCCCAAATCTTTAGAATCATACGAACATATATGAAAATAGTATAAATATTCTATGATCCTTCGATATATAGAATACAGGTCATTATATTCTTTCACTTTAGGAATTTCGCCCTCGAAATCCCAAAAAGAAGTCAATACGCTCATCCCGCATGCCTAATAACCATATACAATCATAGGCAACAATCATAATCAAACATGCATATATGGCAACAAGTGGAAAAGGAAACATCCAAACCTATCCTAACATGTAGGAGCTACACTAAGGTATATACTTCATGATATCGTAAGTGCAATCAAAAACGATAAATTAGAAGTCTCACCAAGTAAAGAGTTCTGGATAAGCTTCCCTCATGCTTTCCATGGTCCCCCAAGTGCAATACCCTTTGCTTCCACTCCATTGAACTTTCATTGACTTCACTATCTTCCTTCTAAGCTACATTGTATCACGTCTGATGATACAAATAGGCTTATGAGGTCTCGAAGCCTCTGATTAAATCTCGATATCATCAAGCTAATCCGATGTGATAGTAATGCCTAAGTCATGCATAGGTTTCAATAAGTGAGAAATGTGGACACGTTTTGCACTCCCGCCATTCTTTGAGGTAAGTCGACTCTTTGAGCAAGATTCCTAATCTTCTTTAGTATCGAAAAAGGACCTATGGATCTTGGTGCCAACTTCCCTCTATTACCAAACCAGATTACATTCTTCAATGGAGAGATCTTGACAAATACTTGGCGGCTGATTGAGAACTCTAAATCTCGATGTCTTATATCAGCATAACATTTATATCTGTCTTGGCCAGCTTTCATTCATTATCGAATGATCTCAATCATCTTCGATGTTTCTCTAATCATATTTGGCCCAAGTATTAATTTCTCATCCGCATCCCACCAACACGAAGGAGCGTAGCATGGTCGACCATATAATGCCTCAAATAGTGCTATACTGATGATGGACTGATAACTGTTATTGTATGCAAATGCAACAAGATGTAAGTGATCATCTCCTGAGCCTCCAAAGTCTGGTATGCAAGCATGCAAGAGATCCTCTAAGATACGATTCACTCTCTCAGTTTGGCCGTTAATTTGAGGGTGATAAGATATGCTGAGTTGCACCTCCGTCCTTCATGCCACTTATTAGCTCTTTCAAATCCCACTAGTGAACATCGAGTCTTGATCACTCACAATGCTCTTTGGCACACCATGAAATCATATTATCCACTTCATATATGACTCGGCTAGTTCGGTTGCCATTCTACTTGACTTCACTGGTATAAATCTAGTGCTCTTGGTAAATCGATCGACTATGACCTAAATGTTATCGTACCCTATTCGAGTGCTCGGCTATCCATCAATGACGTCCATTGATATTTATTCACATTTCCAATCAGGAACTTCTAGTTGCTACGTCAAACCACTAGGCACTGCCTTAACCAACTAGTAGTTCATGCATTTTGAGATAAATGCCCCAACATCTTTCTTCATCCCTTCCTAATACAAAGTCTGCCCATACCATGGTACATCTTATTACCATCGGTATGAATAGTCAATCTCAAATGATGGCAATCTCATAACACTTATCCCTCAACCCATCGACGTCAATAATAAACAATATCCTATCCTTACAGAGCCAATCGTCTTGGTCGAGTCCATACAGTCTCATGTCTTCATACTCTACTCCAGCATCAATCTAAAAATAATCCAAGCAAATCTGGAATCGTGCCTCTGACTAGTACCAATCCACTCAATCAGAGTAGGCCTGATGGTCAAGCTCGCTAATATCTCTAGCTCTAGCTTGCATTTTGGCAGAAACCATAACCAGCAATATGCTCTAACTGTGTCCACTCTAGAAACATAGCTCCTAAGCAGGCATGTCTACTACTCAATTCATCAGCAATTACACTACCTTTACCCAGTGTATATGCAACGTCGAAGATATAGGAGTCTAGGAACTCTAACCATCGTTGTTGGCGAAGGTTAAGATCCTTCTAGGAAAAATGGCACTTTAATGATGTATGGTCGGTGAACAGCTCGAACCTCTCTCCTATAAGATAGTGTCTCCAAATCTTCAGCATGAACACAATTGCCGCTAACTTTAAATCATGGTTCGAGTATTTCTTTTCATATGGCTTCAATTGTTGAATAGCATACGCAACAATCTTGCCCTTCTGCATCAATAACGCCCCCAATTTGATACCATATGCATCCGTGTATACCATCATCTCTTCATTCCCGCTCGAAATGGTCAATACTAGTGCACTCGTTACCTACTCCTTCAGATCCATGAATGGCTGCTCACCACTCACATCCTAAGTAAAAGTCTGATAATTTTTTGTCAACTGGGTCAACGGTGCAGCTACTTTGGAGAAGTCCTGGATAAATCGTCTATAATATCCAGCTAACCCCAAGAAACTTCTCACAACCATACTGTTTTTGGGTCTAGTCCAATCTTGGACTGCTACGAGTTTTGCAGGATCAACGGCAATGCCCTGTTCAGAAACAACATACCCAAAAATATCACTCCCCTCCTTTAGAAGTGACACTTCGAAAACTTCACCTTTAATCAGTGTTCTTTCAACACCTTATGCATGATCCAAAAATGTGTCTTCTATTCTTCCTCTATCCGTGAATAGACAAGAATATTTTCAATGAATACAAGCACAAATTTATTTAGTTGGTCCCTGAAAATATGGTTCACGAGGTCAATAAAGTATGTTGGTGCATTGATTAGCCTAAATGGCATAACCAACCACTCATAAAAACAAGATGGCATACAAAACATTGTAACGGGCGCATCCTCCCTCACTGCTCTCAATTGGTGAAATACTATTGCAAGATCCAACTTAGAAAATACTCTAGCACTATGAAGTTGTTTAAACAAGTCATCAATGAGTTAGAGTGGATACTTATTCTTCTTCGTCACTTTATTCAGCTCACGGTAATCAAAGCATAATCCAAGTGAATCATATGCATTCATGGTGAATACTACTGGCGCTTCCCACTTAGAAACACTCCTATGAATGAACCCATTTTTCAAAAGGTTATTCACTTGCGCCTCGAGCTCTCTTTGTTCTCTAGGTGCCATCCTCCTTAATGGCATCACCATCCATCTAGAGTATTTAACTAAATCAATTTGGAACTAAATCTATCTGTGTAGTGGAAGTTCGGTCACCTCCTTAAATATGTCTGGATACTCCCTAGAAATAGGCACTCATGATAACTCATCATATGGGATATGAAGTGAATATATAAAATGGACCATCGTACCATCATCTGGAAGGCGGCCTAACGCTACGTTCTCCCATCGTCTAACCCAATCGTCATCAATGACTTCTCACAATCCACCATCACTCTGTATCTATGAAGTCAGTCCGTCTCTAGAATAATACCAAACCCAACGAAACCCAAAACAAAGCAATCACAATCAAAAGTGCATCCATGACTCGATAAGACCAAACCATGACAAACCATACACAAGCTAGTGCAGCCTCAACAAGGTTCGTCACAATGAAAGTTCAATCAAAAACTTTGGGTCTCAATCCCAATCTATCGACTAAATCTCTTGATATGAAGGAACATGAAGCCCACCGGTATCAATAAAACTCGTATAGAAACATCATAAAAGGAAAGCATACCTTGAATGATGAAGCCTTTCCCTTTCTCTTTCACCAATGGAGCATTTGACAAAGTCGGAATGGCGCTGATAGCATATGCTTTCACCATATGCTTCTACTTTAGCGGCTCTAGATTGTTCTTTTTAATGTGCCCATGCTTATTAAAGTTATAACATTTCTTACCCTCGGCTTTGCAGTCTCTACTATAGTGATCCTTCTCTAAGATGTTGTAACAAGTTTGAGTTGGCTTGCCCTTCTTCTGGCCACCTTTGTTTTGAAATTGCTTCCTCTTATTATTCCACTTCTTCTTGCCTCTCCCGCTTAATTACGGCTTTGGTCTTCTTTGGGATAATAGCCCTCAGTTTCAGATAAATACTTTTATGCTTCAAGGCCTTCTCGACTAAAATCTCGAAACTCTCATCAATGTGGCCCACAAACTTCTCTCCTAAGTAGTCATCCAAGCCAATGATGAACTTCTCGTTCTTGTTTAGTGGAGTGTCAATGAAGGACATCCCATATGTAAAATACTGGTCATTGCACATGACTTCCATCGAACGACTTTAATTGGGTCCGATTTGAAGCATTGGAAGTGAAACACTATTTAATAGAGAATTCTTCTCCTCGAATATATAGGGTTAGTATCATGGACAAATGTTGTCAACTTAAAATCAAAGTCTTTGGTCAGAGTAGTAATGTAAATAATACTTGTTATTATTGAACAAAGAATTTTGTATTTGGAATTACAAAATTGAATGTGAACGATGTTGGAGTTTTTACCAAAACCAAATTCCATAACTCCTGTAATACAGTTTTAGCAAAGAGAATTGGTGTTAATCATCGTTGCTACCAGGTACCGATTAGAATACTAAAATTGGATTTTACCTAAATGATGTATAAGCAATAAATATGGCAAAAATGTCACACCACTAGCTAAGGTGACAGTGAACACTAATTTTTGAATTTTTCTAGTAATTTTTCTACTAATTGATTAATCATCCTTTAATTACATTCAAGTAATTAGCCTTTAATTCTTTAATTAATTCCATAAATTAATTATCCTTAACCATATAAAGTAATTAAACTTTAACTACTATCATTAATTACAATAATTAATGATCCCTCATTTGCTTCCATTAATTAATCAATTATGATTAATTACATTAATCCTTTATTAATTACAATTAACCATACTTTAATAAATCACTTTTATTAATCAACCTTGATTAACTTCATTAATTATATTAACTAATGATCCTTATTAATTAATAATCTCTTTAATAATTAATTTGTAATTAACCATCTCATTAATTAGTCTTAATTAATCATAAACAGTAATTAACAAACTTGTAATTACTTATCTTAGTTAATTATATTAATCTTTGATTAATTATGCTAATTAATTAATCTTTAATTACTTCATTAAGAAATTATTAATTAATTTCATCAATTAATAATTCTAAATTATTTAATTTATTAATTAATTACATTTTTAATTAATTACATTTAGTAATTAATCTTAAATTAACCACGTTAATTAATTAATTAATCACATTAATTAATTAATTAATCACATTAATTAATTAACTAAAATTAACTAAGTAATTAACCCTTAATTGCTTGCATAAGTAATTATCTTCTAATTACTTCCATTAGATGATTACTCTCTTAATTACCTTAACAAGTAATTAATCCCATCATTAAATAATCCTTAATTCTTTAATTAATTAATTAATCTTTAATTAATTAACTTCCAAATCAATTAATTTAATAAGTCCTTAAATTAATAACATCAAGTGATTAACCCTTAATGACTTCACTCAGTTACTTCCATAAGCAATTTTCCATTAATTACTTCCATATGCAATTTCCATTCTTAATTACATTAAGTAATTATCTTTCATTTAAATAATTACACTTAATTGATTCATAATTAAATGATTATTTAAAATTAAAAAAACAATTAACTAATCATTTAAAATTAATTAAATAATTAGTTAACTTCTTATATTTAAAAATTCTTAATTAATTAAGAAAATCATTCATCTTAATTAAACTTTTACTTATTAACAAATCATATTAATGGATTATTGTTAGGTTCATAACAATAATAATTTAACCTTATTTATCTTCATAAATTAATTATTTAAATTAATCAAATCTTATTAACTTAAAGATAAACTATTTTTATTGGTTTACAAAATTATAACAATAATCTTATTTGAATATAAAGCATTTAAAAATTAATTTGAAATTTAAAACAGTTTAATCATCTAATTTAAACTTATTCATTTTCAATATAATTTGAAAACATAGTTTTTAAACATTACTTAAAATTTACTTAAAAACTTTGATTTAATATTCAAATTCAAAACACTCCTTTTAAATTAAAATTCAAAATTTAATTAAGTTAATTACTTTCAAAAGAAATCATCTTAAACATTTTAAATTTGAAAATAGATTCAATTAACAGTTCAATAGTTTGATTAACATTTACTTCAAAAAAACAAGTTTTTAATTTGTAAATTTATTTTCTTTTATAAAAACTTAAGCATTGAATATCATATGAAAATCGTCTCGGGTCAAACCCGTGTCGAACTCGCCAAAAACTCGAGCTAGCTTCGAGGCAACCACCAACTCAAAAAGCTTTGAGTCGATTCAGGAATAACACGAGCTTCACTCCGAGTCGACCTTCGTCTTCCCCAAACCCACTATTTCCAGTGCACAAACGTACACACGTGTACGTGCGCGACCTAACCACCCTCCTCCGACCAACTTTCTGATCGGCGACCAACCACACACGACCTCCACAACCTTTCTCTCAACCCAGAACCAAAAATCCAACAACGAATTGAAAATCGACCCTTTGCTCGAAAATCTGAAGCAACTCGATCCACCAAAACCCATCGCCTCTGATAATCTCGCCATCGGAAACTCCAGTATCCGCTGCAAATCACCGAAGCATCACCGCGCTACCATCCCTCAACACGCGATCACCCCCGGTCACGTAACGACGCCGCAAACCTCACTGGAATGTCGGCTGCAAAAACAGGATGCTAAACCCTACTACGATCAATTCAGATCAAATCGGCCATAGGAAAAATTCATGGGTAGTTTTCCCTTCATCAACATTACAAAAGCTAGCTTCGACCTAGAATTCAACTCCAATCATCGAGTTGATCATCGGCAATTCATCAATTTGCCGAAACCGTTAAACTCAAAATTCCCAATCGAATAACAAATTAAAATTTTCAAAATGCATGTTAAAAATCATAATTTTTAACCACTAATTCATCTATACAATCCAAAGTAGGAATTAAAGTTATTGATTTCTGACATGAATCAAGATTTTACTGTATTTTCCATTTAAAAAATTGTTTGTAAATTAAAAATCCCAGAAACTATTTTTAAAATTACCATCATATATTAATTTACAACTTTCATTTAATCATCAAAGCCAAATAATGATGTTATTGGGAGATTTGAATTTTTGAAAGTTGATCCTGGTCTTAAACAATAGGTAACAGAGTGTTTACATATACACAGACTTATTTACACATATATATATACATATCTATCAATTCAATAATATAAAAACTGAAAGATTTTCATGCAACATCAATAACAATTCACAGATTATCACATGCATTAGGATCAGAATCAACTTAAACTGTTTTTAAAAACAATTTACTCACCTTAAAAAAATGAACAGAGGCTTCAGTTTGAAGAAAACTTTTGAACAGAAAACTTGCATTGCTGTTGAAATTGATTCCCTTGCATGCTTGTTAATTGTTGATTTAAAGTGTAGAAACTAATCTTGATCTTCCATTTGAGTTGCAGTAGATTTGGTTGATATGAAGAACTTGTTTGCAAATTTGAAAATGGGTTACAAGATTTTGGAAAATTTTGAAATGGTTGAAAAGTTTTTTACAAAATTTTAGTTTGGGATTCTTTTACTTCAGCTGAAAAACAGGAAAAAGAATTTGAAGAAGAATGTATGCTATTATGAACTAAATTATGAAAAATCAAAGAAAATAAAAAAAATTTAAGAAATGACACTTGTTTTTAAAAACTTACATTTGTCACTCATATTACTTAATTGTTCAACACATCTTATTAAGATGAGCTAATATGTTTACACATGTCCCTAAGTATTTTTAATTAAATTTTCATTTTATTTAAATGTTAATATAAGCTTACATACTTAATTCACTTAATTAATAAATACTTATATATGTATATATAAATTTACTTTTTAAAGAAAATATTATAAAACTAATTATAATACAAATAAATTCTTGTACATGTATTTTAAAATCTAAAACATTTATCTTTATTGTTTAATAGATAAAAAAAATTAAGAAGAAAGTTTGCTAATAACTTTATATATATATTTCTGTAACCATTTTAATTTAAGCATTTTAAAGAAAACAAAATAAAAATTTGTTTAAATCTTATTTAAACTATCACACTTAAAAATAAATAATTATCTTATACTTTGAAAATAATTGAATTAATCTTAAATTAACTTTTGAATTTAAAACAAAGCTTCAAATCTCAATATATATTATCAATAGATTATATTAAATTTCAAGACAACTTCAAATTATAACATATACATACATATGTATTACAATTTGAAAATTCATCTTTTATTTAAAACAAAAGGTCTTCCTATTCACAATATATATATATATATCAAATATATATATATTACAAATAGCTTTGAAAGATAATTCTTATCAATTTCAAATTGTAAAAAATATATTGATCAATATTGCTAGATTAAATATTTATTAACCTTTAAAAGATTAAATTTACCAAATTAAATTAAAATTATAAAGGAAAATTATCAAATCAATTTAATTATTAATACAGATTATTAAATTGATATTTCCTAAAATTCCGGGTTGTCACATTCCTCCCCCTTAAAAGAATTTCGTCTCCGAAATTTAAAAGCAAAGATAATTTAATAACCCAACAAAGATTTTAATTTTAAACAGCAAAGCATACCTATCATCCAGTTACTAACAACCATAGCAACAACAAAAATAAACAAACCTAACTAATTATTCTGACACAAACCAAGATAGATCTCTAATTCCATCTAGAGTTTCCCAAGTAAAAATCACTGGGAGACTCGCTCTACAGAAACTAACCACACCACCATAATCCAAAGCTCCTCTCTTCTCAAGATCCATCAATCTGAACAGAACATCGGACTATACTCAAGTCTAGCTCAACTTCCAAAGTCCAACTGAACTGCAGATTTTACAACCAACAATGAATCATACGCGTACTCCCTCAGAGATGCATGAAATACAATGAATTCCAGCTATCCAAACTGGCAATTCAATCTTATAGACAAAAGAACTTATTCTATCAAAAAAACAGATCAGAAATCCCAAATGCCTCAGAACTAGCCATCCAATCTTATCCAATTACTGCTCTCTTAACCAGAGAAACCATAACAACAATGAAGTCTCCAACCTCGAATTCCAAACTCCTTATCTCATATCTGCATGACTCAATAGACAATCCCGGACTGCCCATCCTTCTTGATCATCTCAACCTTTGCTGATGCTTCCAGAAACAACTAGACCAAAGAAAACCAATTTCTGGATTCTATTCATCAAAATGGTCCTCCAAGATCCGTCGAAATCCAGAACACAAGCTCTACTTCCCAAGCAATAGCAAACTGAACTTGCTCCCTTCCTCGCACAGCAGCTACCTCGCTTCCGCTGCGCAACTCTGATTCTGGAATAGATGAGAATACTGTTGATGAACACGAGTACAAACTTATCCAATATATCCGGGAAACTTTGTTTATCAAATCCATAAAATCTGAGTGACCCATCTGACTCGGTCGCACATCCTTATAGCAGAATCCAATTCAAAAACTAGATCTGACTAATCCAAATTCCAAAATTTTTGAGCTGCTACACTAATTCTTCTTTCTTCAAGAACCATCCTACTACCGGCTAACTACCAGTATCACTTCTGGAACCAAATCAATATGGAACTCAACTCCAGATGCAGACAAACTTCTGATTACTTCAGTAGCTCCTACTTCCATATAAGAACCCTCAGTCTCAAACAAAAGATTGCCTAAGATAAATTCCCAAACTAATCGCAAATCACTTTTACGATACTACCTAGTTCAGATTCCAAAGAAACTATCCTCTCTTTACCAATTAGAACAGCCTTAAGCTTTTCCAAATCAGGTTAACTCTTCAAGAAAGCATTCACCATCTACCTAGACTGCTAATAGAAGAACCACAAAGATTCCTAAACCATCGGATAAACGGGCCACACTGTTGCTTCCAAACTCTACCTCTAGGACACTACTAAGCAAGAAAACCTTCTTGACGGCACACAAACACCTCCGAGCAGAAACTGCTACCACAGCTAATCAAAGACTTCTAATCCAAAGGCTCCTCGAACTCCAAAACCATCAACAAACTACACAACAGAACCTTCGAGTTGGCAGACATCCCAAAAGAAACTCGGGCTCCAAACCAAGCATCAACATCTCACTCTCCTTAAGGGATGACAATGAGACCTTGCCGAAGCGAAGCAACTCATAGACCTTAGTCTCATATTCCAAAACAGACAACCTCCTTGCTGAAGATCCAAACAACTTCTACACAGACGAGTCTTCCCTACGGTAGGTAAAGACTACTCCTCAACTACTTTCTAAAACTGCTTCAAGAGAAAACATCTTCGGAAATACCCATGGGTACTGCATCTCACCACGCAGCTATCAAGATACCATCACTTGCTTCTGCACTTCCGACAGATCCAAATCCTAGAAAATCCACTTACCCGAGCGAAATCCAAACTTACACTTCAAAGATGAACTCCGAATCTTTAAAAGATTTCCTTCGGAGATCAGAGTAATCCTTACTCCAAGCTGCAAAGCTCACTCGAGATAGTATTAGATCTACAGTCTCGACAAGTATACTTCCAACCTCAACATATGGACCTCTTCCATTGGTGGTAGTCGTGTTACACACACACCACTTGCTCCATCTACCTCTAAAACTTATGTCGGAAAATCCGAACAGATAACATAACAAATCAGGTAGAATATAAATATATATATATATATATATATATATATATATATAAATTACAAGTACGCTCTCTCAAGAAGGACACCACTCCAGAGCCTACGTATTTGCTCAACCTAACGCTCTGATACCAACTATCATGATCCGTCTTTCTATCTCCAGAAAAACGCATCATGAATTAAGAAAGAAAGGGATAGAAGAAGAAAAGATAAGAAAGAAGAAACACAACAACATCAGATACTCACAGCGGAACGAATGAAATATAAACACTCTGTTACCTATTCTCTTGGATTAGAATATTCTCTTCCCTTACTGGACAATCCCGAGTAAGATCACTCCATGGTTGGCGCGATCAACCACCCACTAAGCCAAAATAAAAAGGGACATCTAGACAGGGATGACCTCACCCTGAAATGGGTGTTGCCCACCTAGCCTTGCTGCACCTCCCCTGTTTTAGTCATTCCCGATTGATGAGGCTTGAGGCAGCGATTACCTTAATAGAACACATCTATCTTAGAATGCTCATCGTCCAACTGACGATGTTCTGAAAGCATTCAATCTATACAAATTCGTTCCGGGTTCGAACGAAACCGAAGGCACTATCTCGTTGCACTCATTTTGGAATCACCCTCAGAGTAAACGACCATAGCCCTTGCACTCTGAATCATCATCTCGAACCTATAAGTACTATTTCCGCCAAACTCATCTCGGAATCACCCTCAGAGTTATATTGACGAATAGTTCTTACACTTTGAGTCTTCACTTGAACTCCCCTTGGATTCACGACCTAACGTTTAATTTGGATCGATGTGGTTTTCGGATATCCAAATATGAAAACCCGATCCCGGTCTCACCGAAATCCGAACGCCACTTTAATGTCCAAGTTGTTTAAGGGTTTAAACATTTAAACTTATATTCAGAATAATAAAACAGTTAGATGAATCATATTATCACAATAGATAATTCATATCAGCCATTCATCTCACAAAGCAGCATATCACATATCAGAGATATCACACCCAAATCATCCAACATCATTCAAACATCCAATATCAATCATCTAATATCAATCAATTATCCATAAGCAGAATTGATTAACTCTTAATCAATTTAATTAACCTTTAATTAAATTAATTACTATCCTTTAATCACTTGGATTATCTTAATCCTTCTTCATTAATTTATTACAAATTAATAAATTAATCATCTCTAAATGATCATCCTTAATTAATCTTCCTTGATTAATCATCCTTTAATCACATTCAAGTAATTAGCCTTTAATTCTTTAATTAATTCCACAAATTAATTATCCATAACCATATACAGTAATTAACCTTTAATTACTATCATTAATTACAATAATTAATGATCCCTCGTTTCCTTCCATTAATTAATCAATTATGATTAATTACATTAATCCTTTATTAATTACAATTAATCATACTTTAATAAATCACTTTTATTAATCAACCTTGATTAATTTCATTAATTATATTAACTAATGATCCTTATTAATTAATAATCTCTTTAATAATTAATTTGTAATTAACCATCTCATTAATTAGTCTTAATTAATTATAAACAGTAATTAACAAACTTGTAATTACTTATCTTAATTAATTAACTTCTTAATTAATTATATTAATCTTTGATTAATTATGCTAATTAATTAATCTTTAATTACTTCATAAAAAATTATTAATTAATTTCATCAATTAATAATTCTTAATTATTTACTTTATTAATTAATTACATTTTTAGTTAACTACATTTAGTAATTAATCTTAAATTAATCACATTCATTAATTAATTAATCACATTAATTAATTAACTAAAATTAACTAAGTAATTAACCATTAATTACTTACATAAGTAATTATCTTCTAATTACTTCCATTAGATGATTACTCTCTTAATTACCTTAACAAGTAATTAATCCCATCATTAAATAATCCTTAATTCTTTAATTAATTAATTACTCTTAAATTAATTAACTTCCAAATCAATTAATTTAATAAATCCTTAAATTAATAACATCACGTGATTAACCCTTAATCATTTCACTCAATTACTTCCATAAGCAATTTTCCATTAATTACTTCCATATGCAATTTCCATTCTTAATTACATTAAGTAATTATCTTTCATTTAAATAATTACACTTAATTGATTCATAATTAAGTGATTATTTAAAATTAAACAAACAATTAACTAATCATTTAAAATTAATTAAATAATTAGTTAACTTCTTATATTTAAAAATCCTAAATTAATTAAGAAAACTTTTACTTATAAACAAATCATATTAATTAAGTATTCTTAAATTCATAACAATACTAAATTAACCATATTTATTTTCATAATTTATTTATTTGAATAAATCAAATCTTATTAACTTAAAGATAAACTATTTTTATTTGTTTACAAAATTATAACAATAACCTTATTTGAAAATAAAGCATTTAAAAATAAATTTGAAATTTAAAACAATTTAACCATCTAATTTAAACTTTTCATTTTCAATATAATTTGAAAACTTAGTTTTTAAAACATTACTTAAAATTTACTAAAAACTTTGATTTAATATTTAAATTCAAAACACTCCTTTTAAATTAAAATTCAAAATTTAATTAAGTTAACTACTTTCAAAAGAAATCATCTTAAACAATTTAAATTTGAAAATAAATTCAATTTACACTTTTGAAAGTTTGATTAACATTACTTCAAAAAAAAAGTTTTTAATTTGTAAATTTATTTTCTTTTATAAAAAAACTTAAGCTTTGATTTTATTTATTCAAAATAACAAGTTTAATTTGTGAACTTTATATTTTATTTTTACCGAACCGAACCAGAAAAGCCTACCACCAGAAAACTTCGCGTCGAACACTACAACAACACAAGCCTGCCCGAGACAAACCCGAGCCTCCTCTACTTCGAGTCGACACCATGAAAAACGCGAGCATCACTCCGAGTCAAAATCATCTTCGCCAACTCCATTTATTCCAGTGCACAAACGTACACGCGTGTACCTGCGCGACCTAACCACCCTCCTCTGACCAACTTTCTTACACAATCTGTACAACACATATTAGATAGTTATAAACATTTGTCTAACTATACAACTCAAGATATCACAAGATACATATATCACACAAACACAGCGGAACCATAATATATCTACACGCGGAAGCCTCCTGCTCCAAATCTCCTTCAGAATTCGTCAACCTAACCTAAATCCCTCGACTACTCATACATAATATGAGTACCCAAGAGTTTAATAAAACAGAAAATAAACACTCGGGTCAGACAGGGGTCTGGTGTGAGTAAATGGGTTAAAAGTTGTTTAACTTTAGAAAATCCATTGAAAAGAAAAGGTATCACGTAAGACTTCCCACACATAAATATGGAAAAGTTTTTACCTTACGCTAACCAAAACATTTGATAGGAAATCCAGTGATATTATAATAGTGTCTAGGGTTTTCAAGTAAATAAGAAATAGCCGAAATTGTTACATGATTAAATTCCAGCTACTAGCCACAAAAGTGGGTAATACAATCAAAACCGTAGGGTCTCGTAGGAAGAATGGGTTTCCATCAATGGCAGGACTACAGGGGTACCGCCCGTCACAGTATGTGGCCTAGATCACCGTACCGAGGAGCCACCCTAACTCCCCTGCAACCCAAGATCAGAACCATCCCTTACTGGACAGTCCCGAGTAAGATTACCCCGTGGTTGGCGCGACCAACCACCCACTAAGCCGAAATAAAAAGGGACATCTAGACAGGAATGACCTCACCCTGAAATGGGTGCTACCCACCTAGCCTTGCTGCACCTCCCCTGTTTTAGCCATTCCCCCTTGATGAGGCTTGAGGCTGCGATTACCTTAATAGAACACATCTATCTTAGAATGCTCATCGTCCACCAGACGATGTTCTGAAAGCATTCAATCCATATAAGTTCGTTCTGGGTTCGAACGAAACCGAAGGCACTATCTTGTTGCACTCATTTTGGAATCACCCTCAGAGTCAACGACCATGGCCCTTGCACTTTGAATCACCATCTCGAACCTGAAAGTACTATTTCCGTCAAACTCATCTCGGAATCACCCTCAGAGTTATATTGACGAATAGTTCTTACACTTCGAGTCTTCACTTGAACTCCCCTTGGATTCACAACCTAACGTTTAATTTGGATCAATGTGGTTTTCGGATATCCAAATATGGAAACCCGATCCCGGTCTCACCGAAATCCAAACGCCATTTTAATGTCCAAGTTGTTTAAGGGTTTAAACATTTAAACTTATATTCAGAATAATAAAACAGATAGATGAATCAAATTATCACAATAGATAATTCATATCAACCATTCATCTCACAAAGCAACATATCACATATTAGAGATATCACACCCAATTCATCCAACATCATTCAAACATCCAATATCAATCATCCAATGTCAATCAATTATCCATAAGCAGAATTGATTAACTCTTAATCGATTTAATTAACCTTTAATTAAATTAATTACTATCCTTTAATCACTTGGATTATCTTAATCCTGCTTCATTAATTTATTACAAATTAATAAATTAATCATCTCTTAATGATCTTCCTTAATTAATCTTCCTTGATTAATCATCTTTTAATTACATTCAAGTAATTAGCCTTTAATGCTTTAATTAATTCCACAAATTAATTATCCTTAACCATATACAATAATTAACCTTTAATTACTATCATTAATTACAATAATTAATGATCCTTCATTTGCTTCCACTAATTAATCAATTATGATTAATTACATTAATCCTTTATTAATTACAATTAATCACACTTTAATAAATCACTTTTATTAATCAACCTTGATTAATTTCATTAATTATATGAACTAATGATCCTTATTAATTAATAATCTCTTTAATAATTAATTTGTAATTAACCATCTCATTAATTAGTCTTAATTAATCATAAACAGTAATTAACAAACTTGTAATTACTTATCTTAATTAATTAACTTCTTAATTAATTATATTAATCTTTGATTAATTATGCTAATTAATTAATCTTTAATTACTTCATTAAAAAATTATTAATTAATTTCATCAATTAATAATTCTTAATTATTTACTTTATTAATTAATTACATTTTTAATTAATTACATTTAGTAATTAATCTTAAATTAATCACATTCATTAATTAACTAATCACATTAATTAATTAACTAAAATTAACTAAGTAATTAACCCTTAATTACTTACATAAGTAATTATCTTCTAATTACTTCCATTAGATGATTACTCTCTTAATTACCTTAACAAGTAATTAATCCCATCATTAAATAATCCTTAATTCTTTAATTAATTACTCTTTAATTAATTAAATTCCAAATCAATTAATTTAATAAATCCTTAAATTAATAACATCAAGTGATTAACCCTTAATCACTTCACTCAATTACTTCCATAAGCAATTTTCCATTAATTACTTCCATATGCAATTTCCATTCTTAATTACATTAAATAATTATCTTTCATTTAAATAATTACACTTAATTGATTCATAATTAAGTGATTATTTAAAATTAAAAAAACAATTAACTAATCATTTAAAATTAATTAAATAATTAGTCAACTTCTTATATTTAACAATTCTTAATTAATTAAGAAAATCATTCATCTTAATTAAACTTTTACTTATGAACAAATCATACTAATGAAGTATTTTTAGGTTCATAACAATAATAATTTAACCTTATTTATCTTCATAAATTAATTATTTAAATTACTCAAATCTTATTAACTTAAAGATAAACTATTTTTATTGGTTTACAAAATTATAACAATAATCTTATTTGAAAATAAAGCATTTAAAAATCAATTCGAAATTAAAAACAGTTTAATCATCTAATTTAAACTTATTCATTTTCAATATAATTTGAAAACTTAGTTTTTAAACATTACTTAAAATTTACTTAAAAACTTTGATTTAATATTCAAATTCAAAACACTCCTTTTAAATTAAAATTCAAAATTTAATTAAGTTAATTACTTTCAAAAAAATCATCTTAAACATTTTAAATTTGAAAATAGATTCAATTAACACTTCAATAGTTTGATTAACATTTACTTCCAAAAATTTATTTTCTTTTATAAAAACTTAAGCATTGAATATCATATGAAAATCGTCTCGGGTCAAACCCGTGTCGACTCACCAAAAACTCGAGCTAGCTTCGGGGCAACCACCAACTCAAAAAGCTTCGAGTCGATTCAGGAAAAACACGAGCTTCACTCCAAGTCGACCTTCGTCTTCCCCAAACCCACCATTTCCAGTGCACAAACGTACACGCGTGTACGTGCGCGACCTAACCACCCTCCTCCGACCAACTTTCTGATCGGCGACCAACCACACACGACCTCGACAACCTTTCCCTCAACCCAGAACCAAAAATCCAACAACGAATCGAAAATCGACCCTTTGCTCGAAAATATGAAGCAACTCGATCCACCAAAACCCATCGCCTCTGATAATCTCGCCACCGGAAACTCCAGTAACCCCTCCAAATCACCGAAGCATCACCGCGCTACCATCCCTCAACACGCGATCACCCCCGATCACGTAACGACGCCACAAAACTCACTGGAACGTCGGCTGCAAAAACAGGATGCTAAACCCTACTATTCAGATCAAATCGGCCATAGGAAAAATTCGTGAGTAATTTTTCCTTCAACAACATTACAAAAGCTAGCTTCGACCAAGAATTCAACTCGAATCATCGAGTTGATCATCGACAATTCATCAATTTGCCGAAACCGTTCAACTCAAAATTCCCAATCGAATAACAAATTAAAAATTTCCAAATGCGTATTAAAAAATCATAATTTTTAACCACTAATTCATCTATACAATCCAAAGAAAGAATTAAATTTATTGATTTCTGACATGAATCAAGATTTCACTGTATTTTCCATTTTAAAAGTTATTTGTAAATTAAAAATCCTAGAAACTATTTTTAATATTTCCATCATACATTAATTTACAACTTTCATTTAATCATCAAAGCCAAATAATGATGTTATTGGGAGATATGAATTTTTGAAAGTTGATCCTGGTCTAAAACAATAGGTAAAAGAGTGTTTATATATACACAGACTTATTTTTCACATATATACACATATCTATCAATTCAATAATATAAACACTGAAAGATTTTCATGCAACATCAATATCAATTCACAGATTATCACATGCATTAGGATCAGAATCAACTTTAACTGTTTTTAAAAATAATTTACTCACCTTAAAAAAATGAACAGAGGCTTCAGTTTGAAGAAAACTTTTGAACAAAAAACTTGCATTGCTGTTGAAATTGATTCCTTTGCATGCTTGTTAATTGTTGATTTAAAGTGTAGAAACTGATCTTGATCTTCCATTCGAGTTGCAGTAGATTTGGTTGATATGAAGAACTTGTTTGCAAATTTGAAAATGGGTTACAAGATTTTGGAAAAATTTGAAATGGTTGAAAAGTTTTTTACAAAATTTTAGTTTGGAATTCTTTTTACTTCAGCTGAAAAACAGGAAAAAGAATTTGAAGAAGAATGTATGCTATTATGAACTAAATTATGAAAAATCAAAGAAAATAAAAAATTTAAGAAATGATACTTGTTTTTAAAAACTTACATTTGTCACTAATATTACTTAATTGTTCAGCACATGTTATTAAAATGAGCTAATATATTTACACATGCCCCTAAGTATTTTTAATTAAATTTTCATTTAATTTAAATGTTAATATAAGCTTACATACTTAATTCACTTAATTAATAAATACTTATATATGTATATATAAATTCACCTTTTAAAGAAAATATTATAAAACTAATTATAATACAAATAAATTCTTATACATGTATTTTAAAATCTAAAACATTTATCTTTATTGTTTAAGAGATAATTTTTTTTTAAAAAGAAAGTTTACTAATAACTTTATATATATATATTTCTGTAACCATTTTAATTTAAGCATTTTAAAGAAAACAAAATAAAATTTTGTTTAAATCTTATTTAAACTATCACATTTAAAAAAAAATTATCTTATACTTTGAAAATAATTGAATTAATCTTAAATTAACTTTTGAATTTAAAACAAAGCTTCAAATCTCAATATATATTATCAATATATTATATTAAATTTCCAAACAACTTCAAATTATAACATATACATACATATATATATTACAATTTGAAAATTCATCTTTTATTTAAAACAAAAGATCTTCCTATTCACAATATATATATATATATCAAATATATATATTATAAATAGAATATAATTTTATTAGCTTTGAAAGATAATTCTTATCAATTTTAAATTGTAAAAAAGATATTGATCAATATTGCCAGATTAAATATTTATTAACCTTTAATAGATTAAATTTACCAAATTAAATTAAAATTATAAAGGAAAATTATCAAATCAATTTAATTATTAATACAGATTATTAAATTGATATTGCCTAAAATTCCGGGTCGTCACAATTCACCTTATATTTTAATTATTCATCTTCCCACATGTAACTTAAACCTCCCTTATGTCTATTTTAATTAAAATATGTTCATTGTATTGTTTTGGTTCAGATTTATGTTTGTTCACTGTCTTCATTGAATAAATATTCATGGTAAATCGAAGTGACGTGGATTCCATGTTTCTTTTAACAATTTATTGTTATTCTCTGTATTGTTTAAATCTGCAAGCTCTTATCTCAAATTTACACATGCCTGCTTTTTCAAAATACTTTTATTTTGTTGTGGAAATTTCGTGAAATTGAAAACTAATTTTGAATGAGATTTTTTTACAATTATATAAAATTTACATATACAGGTGCAAATGAATTGTATTAATTAAATTATTAATTGTTCTTTGAAATTAATCTTTAATTTTATATGGTAAATACTTGAATATACATGTTTCAATTCTTGTTTATAAAAAAATAAAAATAAAAACTTAATTTAAATTTAATGAATGAACTTTAGTGCAAATTCTAATTCATTATGGTTTTTAGATTTAAAGTCTTATGTAAAATCCTAAACTCTAATTTTTATTCCTAAATTAAAAGTTTAATCAAATTGTTAACCTTGAAATCAAACTAATATGTATATCTCTATGTGTGTGCATCATATGCTACAGTGTTTGTAAACATATGCTCTTTTAGATCTAATTATTAAATTTCAATAATCATGTATATGGAAATATACATGTGTAGCCTAGTTCAAATTTGTAAAAGAATTTTGTGCAATAATATAACCTTTTGTTGTCAAACCTTTCATTGGTTGAAATCATTTTCGTTAATGTTAATTTTTTATTTAAAATTATTTGAAACAATTGTAACTTTTCATTATATATGTATATATATGTGTGTACGTATGTATGTAACTGTAATCATTATAAATGTAGACATATTTTTACTAGTCAAAAGCTTGTACAAGAAAGCCATGTGTAAATTTAGTTAATAAGTTATAAATGTCATTTAGTATACCAATTATTACAATTAAAGAGACAGAGAGAGCGACATATACAGAGAGAGAGAAACGAAAGGCTTCTCTCCCTGAATACATTTTCATTTCTTCACTTAATTAATTGTATAGGTTACAAGAGGGAAACAAAAGGTTTCCTTCTTTAAATTCATTTCTACATATTTCATTTACATACACACACACTACTTATATACTACACTTACACTTCACACAAATGAATATATTTGATACATTCATTATAATACATGAAAAATTAAATCTCTATTTTAACAATTTAAACAAAATAAAATTTTATTTAAAATTTTATGAGACTGGGTCTAATATAATCTTGTACTTCATATGCCCAAATATGATCCAAATAGGGAATTTTTTTGTAATCAACCTATTTCGTCCACTTCTAACTGGCCCAGTTCCAACACATATGTCATGAATAGATTTCTATATGATGTTATCATTGTAAATGATTATATCTATACCCTTCAATCCATGCACTATTTTTATAGTTCTAAATGGATGAGTAATAAATCTATATCAACTTAAATATGAAGCTTTTTTAGTTTTGCAGCTAATATTAAGTAAATAATTAATTTCAAATTGGAAATAATTTACAACAAAGACTAGAATATGTGTGCTAGTTTACAAAGAAGACTAGAACCATAGGAAATTGAGAATGTAAAATATGATTTCTAGGTTATGAAAGGCCATTTCCAAAGAGCAATACAACAAGAAATGACTGATACTACATAAAATGTGAAATGCAACTGGCTGCTCTTACGGGATGATGCGACTGCCTTTTTATATGATAAAATGTCGAATAAGAGGTGCCAGAACAATTGGGACAATAACATTTGAGTCGATAGGGAATTATATACCGATCAAATTGAATTTGTGAATAAAGCAGTGGGTAATAGGTGAAGTTGTTAATCAAGAGCATAAATTCCGTTTGCTAAGGGTAATATGTAAATCCATAATAACAAAATACAATCATGACTTCTTAAATGAATATATACAGATGTGTGAAATAAAAGATGCCATAGAACCGATGAAGGATAGCATGATTCCCGAGCCGGACGGACATAGTGTTAAGTTTTATAAGCTTCATTGGGACAATAGCAAGGTAATGCTACATTCTTCGACTAATAACGCATTTCAAGAAGGTATAATTCTTAAGGAATATAACCACACTTTTGTTATCTGATTCCCAAGAGTCATAACGCAGCAGACATCCGACAATTTCATCCTATATTTTTTTGTAATATGCTTTATAAGATTTTAGATAAGGTACCTTATAATAGGATTAGTCTCTTCATGGATTCACTTATTTCAGGAAATCAATGTGCATTCGCTCAGAATAGAAGCATTAGAGATAGCAATATGTATGCTCATGAATTAGTAAGGGATTTTAAATGGAAGGACAACAAAAAATTGACCTTAGAAAGGAATACAATATCCTAAATAGGAGTTTTGCCATTCACATGATGTGAAGTTTAAATTTTATAGAAAAATGGGTCAAAGTTATTGAAGAACTAGTAAGCACCGTAAGTTTTTCAATTATTAATTAGGGATGCCTGTATGGGTTTCTCGAAAGTTCGAATGGCTTAAGCCAGGGGGCCTCTTATCCTTATTATTTTTATGATCATCCGGGAATACTTTACTTTGATTATAGAGTGAAAGGTGAGACTGTTATCCCTCCTTTTGGCAAGACCATGATACCAAGAACTTGATTAGAGACTAAAGACAATCCACTCCGGAGATCAGTTATCTTCAAGTTCGTGATGGAATAGGAAAATTTGGTCCGAGTCCGGATTGGGCCACAAAAAACATGACATGATAACCAGAGCTATGCAAAGCAGCATTCCAAATTTCAGATCAATCGAAATTCATATGCTCAAGCTGTGGAATGATCAATATCCATGAGAAACGTGCCAATCTCGTATCCATCATCTCGTATCAATCAGCATCGATATGAAATAAGCGTAACACAAGCACTCTCATAATGATGGACTTCGACACTTCCCATATTGACCGCACTTTGCTTAACTAGCAATTGCACTTTTTGTATCGATCACCTACTTGATCGATACAAAGAGCACAGCCTACGATCGATACGAAGGTGGAAGTAAGGCATCGATACGGAAAGGGAGCGATGGATGGATACGAACAAAGCAAGCCGCATATCTAAAGCTCTGAAAGAAGTAGTCAACCCAAAGGAAGTGGTCTCACCACTATCCATAAATCATGGATCTCCACAAAATGCACTTGCCACGTCATCAACGCGAAAGGATCGACATGGAGGTATTGATATGAGGGATTCAACCACTCCATATTTGCAACCTTGATCGATCAATAACTCCACAACCACAACTCCTAATGCGACGAGATTTTCACAGCAAGTTGCACAACACATATGAGACATCCATGATCGATCGCAGCTCAATTGGAGCAGTTTATGATCGATATGGGCTCACTATGCATCAATCAAGGATCGATCCCAAATGACTCCAAATCGATCGTATGGGCCTACCTTGGCCTGAGAAAGGGTATTCCTATTTCTAGCTCCACACCTATAAATAGCACCTTCATTGCAACTAAAAAGGGACTTTTATGCTGCTGCTTGAGTTGAACTCCGTTGTAATTCAAGTGTTAGCTGTTGTACTATTGTAACTCAGTTTCTATTCAGCAATAAACATCAAAACCTTCAAAGTGGACATAGGCAATACTGTCGAGCCCTTATAAATTCTTGTTTTCTTTCTGTTACTGTGTACTTTCTTGGTGTAACTGTTAGATGAGCCTCATTTTTCATTTTACTTATTCATTCTAATATCTTTAATTACATTCGACAAGTGTTGTGTCCATTTTTCATACACACACTTTGGTGCTTTCAGTGAGAACAGAAGATTCTAAACTCTATTTGAATCCCTTTGCTGCTACTGAATTGCATAAATCTCCAAAAATGATCCAGATCTATCTTACCGTCGTTCCTTCTACTCTATTCAGATTGTTCCAGATCTAAGAATAACTACATTCAACTTGGCGCATACTACCAGAACCGCTTCCAACGTTGCTGATCTAGTAGAAAGGGATAGGCAAAATCCCATGCAGTTGACTACTACAGGCTAAGCACCAATTAGAGCTCCAGATCCATCGGGTCCAGTAACTAGAGAGGAATACCAAACCCTCATGCATGAGCTCACTAAAAGCCGTCAAGAACTCACTCAACAGATCTATCAATACCACTTATTCCTTGTCGGAAAGCTCGACGTCATCTAACTTCTATCATAGATCTACAAGCCACTGATTAGATGAGAACTATGCAGAAGCCTCCGGGTACCCACATGCTGTGAATCCTAGACATACGAGGACATGTCCTTCTATAGGGTACGAAGTTGCACCCTCCTCCCGAGGGGGGACACTTCCTTACAATACTACTCGCGACAACACAGTTGCTGCTATAGATCTAGATGTTGAGATCCAAAACCAGCTAGATCTATCCCCTCGTCGCCACACTCATGTCCAGGATCCTCATTTTCACGAAGCCTGGGAGCCAAGGAGGCATAGAACGGACCGTAGACAGCGACTAGACCATTCTCGTGAAATGGAACCCGACCATGCCTTGGCCCCAAATATCCAGATATTTGATATTCCAACTATGATATGCCAGATGATTAGAGAAAGTCAAGGCCTCAGAAATGATGATTGGGGTATTTCTAGATGTCATACCCTATTTACCAATGACATTTAAGGATGTCGAACTTGCCATTGTATGAAGAAAATTCGGATCACAACTAACATATTCTAAAGTATAAATGGCTCATGAGGGCCGCCCGAGCAGACGATGCGCTTAAGTGTAGAAGCTTCCCTATCTCCTTGGGGGCATTGCGAGTATGTGGTTCACCTATCAACCATCCAGAACTGTTTCATGTTTTGACCAATTAGCTACTAAATTTGTTGAGCAGTTCTGCATGCATGCTGCAAGATCGAAGGATGTTAATACCTTGTCCAGTGTTATCAAGGTCCAGGAGAGACTCTTAGGCATTATCTAAAAAGGCTCTACACTGCTTGTGTTAAAGTCAGAAATCCCAACAATAACTCTATTCTGATGGCATTGACCAAAGAGATCGATCCTGATTTCGAGTTTGGTGATTGGTTGGTTGGGAAACCCCCCACTTCTTTGGACCGCTTCTATGCAAAGACAACCTAGTTTTTCAAGAGAGAAGATGCTAGATGGTTTGGAAGCAGGACGTCGCAGGACCCAGCGGTGAAGGTATCCAGAGTAATGTTGCAATGAAGTAGACCGGGGAGAGCTTCAGTAAAGTAAGGTTAAATGTTCAGAATAAACAAAGTCAGTAGAAGGATGATGGAGGTCAAGGAAAGAAGGGATACCCTTATCGTGGGAGACCGAGAGCTCCTATGTTTGATCGATATACTCCCTTGAACACACCGTTAGAGAATGTTTATCTTCAGACCTGTAATACATGGCAGTATAAGAAGCCAGCTTTGAAACCGTCCTTAGAGAAACAGATCCAGACCGGGATGTTTTGTAGATTCCATGATTGTTACGGCCATAACACGAATGAAAGCCATCATTTGCAAGATATTATTGAAATATTGATTAGAGAGAGAAAGTTAGAGCAATTTGTTCGGGCGCCGCAGGATTGTGGTGTGGGCCCATCTAACCCCAATCGAGATCAAAGCAAGGCAAGGCCTAAGGAACCCATGCGTACTGGCGGGAGGTTGGTAATTAATATTGTGAGTGGTGGTCCTCATCCAGCTGATTGAATTTGGAAGGAAATAGAGTCATCCGCTAGTTTGATTAGGCATGTGGACTTCGAATGTTGTAGTATACTAATCAAGGGGCCTTGACAAAGCAATAGAGGATGATGAAAAACAACATTGATTTCAAAAACCGTGGTGCCGATAGAGTTGAGGCCCCCACGATTGATCCATTGGTCATTTCTGCCGAGATAGGTCCTGCTTGGATGAAAAGGATCTTGGTTGACGGTGGATGTTCTGTAAATATACTTTTCAAGCATGCTTACGATCAATTGCTGATGAAAGCGGAAGATCTAAAACCATTCCAGTCACGTATACATGATTTCAATGGAAGTGCAACTATACCAGTTGGAATGGTGGATTTACCTGTTGAGTTAGACGTTGGTGATCGTCGAAGAATTCGAGTGTTACAGTTTCATGTCTCGGGGTCGATCGGCCCTTGCGGAATTTAGGCTAGCTATTGCCCCATGGTGTTTGATCCTAAAGTTCCCTATTGACAATGGGGTTGGGATTATACATGGCGATCAGGTGGTTGGATGTGCCTGTTGTGTTGCAGAGCTATGGGATGCACAGCGAAAAGAGAAAGGTAAGGGCGTAGAGGAATCTCTCTACGTTTGTTTATTTAGAGAATTGAAAATTAACGTATGGGCCTAAGCTCGGGCACCCCAACCAGTTTCCTAAGGATCTTGATCCTAGAGACAACGATCATGAAGAGGAAGCCAAAGAATACCAAGCTTCTCCAGTGGAGTTGACGATTGAAGTTCCGATCGACGACGATGATGATTCTAGAGTGGTAAAGGTCAGATCTCATCTAATCCCCCGGATGAGATAAGAATTGATTGATTTTCTTCGGGAAAACCTTGATGTATTTACTTGGACTCATTCAGACATGTGTGGAATCTTGCCGAACATCGCAAGCCATGCATTAAATATCGACCCACGAAACGTCCGGTGAAACAGAAAAGATGCGGTATGGATCCAGAGAGATCAGCCGCCCTGAAGGAAGAAGTGGATAAACTCAAGGCTAATGGGTTTATTCGTGATTCTTTATACCCAAAATGGGTATCGAATCCATTGCTTGTTACAAAGTCAAATGGAAAATGGTGGACATGTGTGGACTACTCAGATTTGAACAAAGCTCGCCCCAAAGACAATTTCCCGCTTTCCAGAATTGATCAACTGGTGGATTCAACAGCTGAACATGAGCTCTTATCTTTCATGGATGCATACTCCAGCTATAATCAAACCCCAATGCACCTTCCTAACCTGGAGCATACTAGCTTTATAACTGATGTTGGACTTTATTACTACAAGGTGATGCAGTTTAGGCTTAAAAACGCTGGAGCTACTTATCAAAGGCTCGTAAATCGAATATTTGCAAACCAGATCGGGAAGACTATGGAGATGTATGTGGATAATATTCTCATGAAGCGTAGCTATCCAATAACCACATCGGTGATTTGGAGATGATGTTCAATATACTCCGACAGTACAGAATGAAGCTCAATCCATTAAAGTGTCATTTTTAGAGTTGCATGTGGAAAGTTCCTTAGGTTTATTGTCAATGCCAAAGGAATAGAAGCTAATCCCAAAAAGATTTCGGCGATTCAGAATCTCGAAACCCCCCAGAACCATCATGCAAGTGCAAAGTCTTAATGGGAAGGCAGCAGTCTTAAGCAGATTCGTTTCCAGAGCCACAGGCAGGTGAATTCCTTTTTTCGATCTGATTAGGAAAGGGAAACGGAATTTCGAGTGGACAGAGGAGTGCAAGGGCGCATTCCAGGCACTGGTGCAACATTTGGCAACACCTCCAATCTTGTCAAAGCTGGTCGATCACGAGAAGCTATATGTCTATCTGGTAGTATCAGCAAATGCAATCAGTGTTGCGGTAGTTCGAAAGAGGATCGGATCCAATGATCAGTCTACTTTATCAGCAAAAGATTGACAAGGGAAGAAAGAAACTACCCAAAGGTAGAGAAGCTGGCTTAATATCTTATTATAGCCTCGAGAAACATCCACCCATATTTCCAGGCTCACCTGATCATTGTTTACACCGACCAGCCGTTACGATAGATCCCGGCATGACTTGAAATGTCTGATAGGTTGCTCAAGTGGAACATCGAGCTGAGTCAGTTTGATATCACTTATACCCCAAGACAAGCTATTCATGGACAAGTTTTGGCGGACTTCATAGCTGAAGTCTCTGTACCAGAGGACTTGCTCAAAATCAGTGAATCTCCTAACTATATATGGAAGCTATATACCGATGATGCATCAAACGACCGATTCTCAGGCACTGGAGTGGTGCTTGAAACCCCATAAGGGCGATCTGTATTCTTTTCTTTGAAGTTTGACTTGCATGCAACTAACAACAAAGCTGAGTATGAAGCCTTGCTTACTGGACTGAGGCTTACCAAAGATTTGGGAGTTGTTGCTATGGAGATTTACTGTGATTCACAACTAGTGGTGTGCCAGATTCAAGGAGAGTATCAAGCCAGAGACCGAAGATTGGCCTCCTACCTTATGTGGGTCTAGGAAGTGTTAAATTAGTTTGACTATTATGCCATCCACTATATACCTCGATGGCAAAATCAAAAGGTCGAATTTTTAGCAAAACTGGCTAGCACTGACAAAGCATAGCGGATGGGACTCGACCCCATGGAGACACTTACTGTTCCAAGTATTAGTCAGATAGGGACAGACTAGGTTCATGAGGCAACACCCAAGAGGGAGTCGTGGATGACTCTAATCAGGAACTATCTTAAGCACGGAACATTACCCGAGCGCAGGAGTGAGAAAAGACAGGTTCTCCGAAAGGCTTTATGGTTTGTCATCTAAGATGGGGTCCTGTACAGAAGGGGATTTTCTATTCCTTTACTCTAGTGTATCGCCCATGATGAAATCAAGCGAGTACTACATGAAGTGCATGAAGGAGAATGTGGTGATCACACTAGAGGGCAAGCTCTTGCAAAGAAGATACTCAGATATGGGTATTACTGGCTAACCGAAAACCGAGACGCATCGATTATGCTAAGAGATGTAATAAGTGCCAGAAATATGCTATAATTTCAAGAGACCCGCCAACCAAGATTACTCAAATGGTCGGTCCATTGCCGTTTGCCACATAGGGTATTAACATAATATGGTCCTTGCCTCTAACCAAAGGTAGTGCGAAGTATGTCATCGTTGCAGTTGACTACTTTACCAAATGGGCGGAAGGTGATCCCCTTGCTACTATCACAACGAAGAAAGTAATCAATTTTATTGTGTGTAACATCATCTGTCGCTTTGGCCTCCCGCAGAAAGTTGTAACCGAGAACGGGGCCCAATTTGATAGTGTCGAGTTTAATTATTTTTACTGACGATATCGCATCGAGAAAATTTCTCGGCAGTAGCTCACCTTCAAGCGAATGGACAAGTCAAAGCTGTCAACAAAGTCATCAAGTCCATTTTGAAGAAACGATTGGAGAAGGATGGTGATAAGTGGCTCGATGAGCTCCCTATGGACTTATGGGCATATCGAACTACCCACATGTCTGCTACCAGCCTACTCAATTCTCACTTTCTTATGGCTCTGAAGCCGTTATTCCAGTTGAGGTAGAGGTACCTTCTCACCGTGTGACTTATTATGATCCAAAGACAAATTCTATTCTACTTACAGAATCTTTGGATTTTTTGGATGAGAAGCATGAAGATGCTGATTTGAGGGTAGCCGCATATCGCAACCAAGTCGCTCGATTATACAATTCTAAGGTCTGACCTAAAACCTTTGAAATTGGCGATCTCGTGCTTAAGTGAATCTATCTGGTCCCTTTGCACATGGAAAGAACCATATGTCATCGAACGGAGGCTTGGAGGCGGCACATTTAAGCTATCGACTGTTGATAGTCTCACTCTACCGAAGGTATGGAACAACGAGGGTCTCCGTCGCTATTACATATAACTGGCTTTTATTCATTTAGTCTTCCTTTTGTTTTGAAGTTTGTTTATGCAATTCGAGAATTTGTACTTGTAATAAGGAAACTGACTTTGCCATGATTTCCTATTTCAACAATAAAGTGCCGACACATCAAGCCAGATTAGTGATTCCTAAATGCATCATGCAATCGCCATGATTTACGAAGAGCTGAGTTCCATCTTATGGTGGGACTCATTCGAATAGAGAGTGATCATGATCTAATTGGTCACTCGCTGAATTAAACCTCAAGCTTGGGGGCAAATAACAATCCATTAAAAGAGAGTTGAAACACGACAATTCTCCAACAAACTTCAACTCCTATAGTGCGAGCTGAAGTGCAAACTCCAAAATCAAGACGTGAATCGACAATCCAGCTCGAGGAGGATGGACCCGTCCATCCACAATCTCGCTTACATGACTCGAGGAGGATGGATCCATCCATCCACAATCTCTCTTCTTTCCAAGCTTGAGGAGGATGGATCCATCCATCCACGACCTCGTTTTTTCCAAGCTCGAAGAGGATGGATCCGTCCATCTACGACTTCACTTACTGGATTAAGGAGGATGTGATCCGAACATCGACGACCTTAACCAAATCCTTATTCCCAGAGTGTGAATAAGATCCTAATCCTTAAACAGATGTGAGCGACCATATGTCAACTGACTCTAGATTTCTGGAGTGTGAATTAGAGTATAAATATTAAACGGGTGTGATTGACCACCCATAATATAATTTATATCCCCAGAGTGTGGACGTGATCCTAAACAATAAGCAGGCGTGATCGACCATCGACATACAAATCTAATCCCTAGAGTATGGATGCAAATGCTAGCAAATGAGCGAGTGTGATCTGCTCGCTTAAATGTAGGTTACTTTAACTTAGTTCCGGCTAAGTTAAATCAAAGTTAGTGAAGGTAGAGGACGACTGCCAACTAACTACTTCAACTATCCCCAAAACTGGGGGCATAACTCAAGTACAAGCCGCTGGTGGAGACAGCGCAATGTTGGGACTCAACTCAACGTTTGATTATGACCCAAAGCCATGACCTCAAGACTTAAAGATCGAACTCAAGTTCGACTCAGAAACTAAAGCTTCATAAGTACATTAAATGGAAATGTGAATGCTTAAGTACTTAAACAAATAAACGTAGAGTTATGCCAAAAACATAAAAGGAATTTTGTACATACTATTCTTCAGAAAAGAAGTACAAATCCATCCAAAGAATTCCTATAAGCAGGGGGCCAAGCCTGCATCTATACATGGCCTACAAAAAGCAAAAGAAAAAAGCTTATTCTAACTATCTACAAAAGAGTAAGTCCAAATGCAAATCTACGCCTTTAGTTTCATGTCCTTTTTAGTTTTCTTTAGCATAGACCCGCTCAAGCTACCGTCTGGACTTCTTTTGGAACCCTTGCCTCCCCGGCATGCTTCAGTTGGCTTATCTCTAGCCGGGGGAATCGAAGCGGTCCCCCTTTGGGAGCCCACGGGGATTAAAGTATCCCCTGTGTGTGAAGATGTTGGAATAGTGGCACTTTTGATACCAGAAGAATAAGGCGTGCTAGTTTCAATCATGGTGCTACCTAGAGAAATCACGAGAATCGGGATCAAGCCAGGACCCGCCATACCTCCACTGGCTCTAAGATCATGCTCCATCTCAGCCTTAATTTCCCTCATTGTTTGTTCCTCCCGGTCCATATGCTCGCTCGTTGGAATACTACCAGTCGGACCCGAGGAGCCCGTAATGATAACGTCTTCATCCATATTAAAGGGCACCTCAATGTTCGGAACATTTTGGTGGCTAAGACGCGCTTTCATCAGTTGGTTATCAAACATACAGCCGCTATGATGCATCTCTCTAGCCAAAGTAGTAATCGTCACAGTTGTGGGATCTTTTGTTAACGCCTCCAGCTTGTAGTGAATTTCTTGAGTTGCAAGAGGGTTGGCCGATGTGGAATCTGAGGCTGAATAAAGATAAGAGTATATATTAGTAACATCCTCTGATAACATTCCTGCATTTTGAATAATAAGAGAAGTGTCTGGAGTACCTTCCTAAAACTGGCTCTCGGGTTGCGTTGACATGCTTTCCGAGCTATGCTCGGTGACTAGAGAAAGGTATAGCCTGTCAAGATCATACCCCGGGACGACTGGGGGGTCGACATAATATGTGGCGCTAGTTGAGATGCTGGAGGCACCTCAAAAGCAGCATCATGGTGTTCACCCCTAGATCCTTCTTCGGTCTTTGGGTAATTAGCAGTCAAGGCTTCTCTCTAGAGCGAGATAGTTGTGTCATGAAGGACTTTGGGCTCGTCTCCAATCAACACTTGAACTTCCAATTCAAATTTGTCAATAGTAGCAACTTTGCAGATCGCCTTATCATCTTCAATTAGGTGGTTCCAGGACTTATACAATTGGAAGAGATAGTCCTCGCCAAGCGAGTTCAAGTTGCGATTCCTTAGGATGTTTGCATTGTAGGTGACCAGGAGGTCCAGGAATTCACCTTCCATCTTGGCCTCAATGGCTTTTACTTCCCTTTAGACCGTTGTATCGGCTTCTGCGGCATTTTGATTTGTGGTGTCCCTCTCTTCTCTAAGATTCACCATCCCTCGCAAGCTTCCTAGGCAACCTCATTAGCTTCGTCTTTTTCTTTGGTGGCCTCAGTTAGCTTTGCCTTTAATTCGGCAACTTCTTTTAGTGCGACATCCCTTTCTTGAATAATTATGGTGTTGTGGTGCCCCATCTCTTGCACCAAGTAAATATGGGTTTTTCTCATTTCTTCCATGGACTTCTTAGCTTCCTTGACTCCCTGGTCAGCCTCCATCTTAGCTTTTCTTGAGGAATCGAGTTCATTGGAGAGCACCTCAATTATCTTGTCCTTATGAGAAAGATTGCCCTCCGATTTCTGAATTGCCTTGGCTCATTCAAAGGGAAAAGCCAAGACCTGCTCTGCCGTCTTGACCCACTCATGGTATTGGCTGAATGCATCATGCACATAGACTTACACCATTTTTTTTATGTCATTTGGGATTTTCTTCAAGTTAGGGGAGAAAATGAAACCATCGAAGCATATGTTTGGAAAATCCTTATTTTATTTGGCAATGCGGATGGCTCCTTCCCCCGTTGGCTCTATAGTGGTTTTTTCTACAACAGTGGAGCGGCCGTTTCACTTCTACGATGCTGCTCGCCGATTTTTGGAGCATGAGATGGTGTTGTTTAGTGCAAAGATTCAGAAAAGGGCATGCTGGGGCCAAAAGCTTTAGAAGGCGCCTTTTGTGGCGGAGATCATGACCTAGAGCGACGCTTGCTTTGGTGTGATTTTTCTTTTTCCCTATCGTAGCACTCACGTTCCTGGCTAGAATGGTGGCCACGACCATAATCTCTCTCACTCTCACGGCGATGTGATTTAGAATGCGATCTAGATGACTGGTGTGAGGATCGGGGTTTATCAAGCATAGAACCTTGTTTCACTATTGTATCTACAAAAGAGAAGAAGAAAACTGGTCACCACTAGATATTGAGAAGCACATGATGGAATGTTGTGTAATGCCGTGAAGTGCGTGTATGCATGTGTAAACCCCCCAACTGACCGATTGTAGCAGCTTTGCTTATTGGAGTTGACTCCCCTATATCTATTGAAGTTAGGCCTGCGTCGGTTCTTAAAGAGGAGTGGAGCCCCTCTATCCCAAGATCAGGGGATGACGGTATGTCCACAGAAATGGGAATGTCCAATAGCCCCTTTAGCAAGCTTTCTATCTGCTAGGAAGAGGTCTCCGGACCTATGGAGTTAGTCATAAATCGAGTTTCTTTGGTAGTACTTCACCTCTTGATTTTATAGAAAGAAGCTTTGCCTTTTCTCTTCAATTCGGATGGCGAGGGGCCTGCAGAGGCACAACCACAGGCTCATGACCAGCTTATGTACCCTCATCATCATGAAGTTCGATGATTGTTATGCCAGGCGTGAGAGCTCATCTTCTACCTTGTCTTGCTGGTGCTACTCTTGGAATTCCCGTGAGCCTTATGCTCTGTACTTTCTCTAAAAGCCTGACGACAATCAAATTGTCGTCAGGGAGAACTTCATCTATTTCTCTTAGCTCAATAGGTACCGCTTCAAGTGTTCTCACTATCTCTTTATATTGCACTCCTTCGGGCAATGGAATAGAAGATGTAAAAGAAACATAGCAATGTATTCAGCATCGATCCATATTATCTAGTTATGGTTAAATAACGAAACAAGTAATAACACTTATGTATGGCCAGCCATCGCCTGGCAAATCTTAGAGGGCATCTCACATAAAACCACTCCATTTTGAAGTAGCTCAACTTGCTCCATGTGCCTACCACCACTGGTAGTTCCTAACAGCCTCAAGAAAGGTGAATGATGGATTATACCCCGACTCTTCATATTGAATAAATATCCGATCTTGTCGAAATTCGAGGGACGAAGGAGATATTCCATAAATATTATGTACAAGCTGTTGAGTAATGCGTATCCATTCGAATGAAGGTGAGAAGGCGTGATCCTCGGATAAAATAGCATGTCTCTGATGAATTGGTTGAATGGGAGCATTGTTCCAATCCAGCACATAAAATCTGTTGCATGCGGTGAATCCCTCCGAAGGATAGTGTGCTCTATCTTTTGGACCTGATAGCCGGACTTCTTTAAAAGACAACCCATGCCTAAGGAAAATTCTATCGAGCGCTTCTTCTGTAACCTTGGACTGGACATAATCTATTGGATTCATTATCACCACGGTATTTGGCAGTTAATCCGGAGCAAGATTCACTATATCAGTCGGAACATCTGGCCTATATATTCTAGAGAATGGAAGACTTTGACCTTCTTGCTATTCTGAGCTTCCAGGATCCACAGCTATTAAACTCAGTAAAAACCTAGATGGTAAAAAACTTGTATCCCCATAGTGGAAAGTGAGTGATCGTGTTGTGTAGTGAAGTGCTGCATAGTACCCTAAAATTTTACAAGATTAAGAGATAGTAAAGAGACGAGACATCAAGATTCGACCTGAGCGACCATCATTGCTGACCATCTCAACCGTGCCATTTCTGACTTTAGAGAATGATCCATTTTAAACCTTATTAATTTTAACGAGTCACGGTTCCATCGACGAGCTTAGAAGGATAGTCATATAAGCGGTTCTATGGGAAAGTCCAAATATGCAAGGCTAAATGATCGTCGGAATCCAATGTTCAAATGTGCAAAAGATATGAAATTTGTATCCATCATAATTCATTTCGGGTCATTCCCTTAAAGAAAAAATTCGTATTGATCAAAACAGTCAGACCGATCACCAAATCGTATCGATCAAGTACTTCGTATCGATCTTCCCGTATTGCTCACTCCATATCGATCGCTTTGTATCGACTTGTTCCCTACGACAACACCTGACCGATCCAGAAAATGGCGCATTCGTATCGATCCATGAGTTATGGCTTTGGATCAATCAGAAGGCGCCTCACTCCATATCAATACAAGTTGCTTCATCTTGGATCGATCATCTAACTATTCCTTTCGCATCGTTTCCAGATGCCTACTTTTCTTCTCAATCATGGAAACTGCTTTCTACCACATCCATCGAAACACTTTTTCGCATCGATCGCATACGTGATCCAGTGAATCAATCCGTGACAATTCCTTCACATGCACTATCTCTAAAACTTCATACATTCAAATCAATTCCACGTCCATCCCCTCGCATCATTGCGAGATCACCACCTGAGTTAGATCCGGAGTCAGTGACTCCATATCCTTTTTTCCTCTCCAACTACCCTCCATCTTCTCCAAATCCCCAAATCGCCATTAGCAACACTCTCCACTCCACCTTAGCTACCCTCAGACGACAATGACGTCGGAGATGGTGATTATGGTGAACGAGGGGGCACTAAAATTGAATCTCATCATTATAAGCATGATTCAATCAGTGATTTACCTAAGGTTTAAGAGGATTTAGATTGGGTAATCGGGTTATGGCTAGAGACGAAGAACGGTTCTTTTCTTTCACTTTTTTCTAATCGGTATGAAATAAAGGTAAAAAAATATGCTAAGTACAGAAAAGTATTTATACTGTCCTCATATACAACATAAAAAATGATTTGTATCCTGGTTTTTCTCACCGATTGAATAGGTCAAAAGCCCATCAATACGAAATGCACCACTTAATTATGTTTGGATTGTTCGTATCCATCGATACGAAATGCACCTAAATCACTATATCTTGTATTAATCGATACGAAGCGTTCCAATGCATGTGTGCTTGTAACTCTCGTATCCATCGATACGAAGAACCATTTGTACGATAATTCAAACTGACTTGTATCCATCGCTATGGAACACGCCTTTTGTAACTTCATCTCATATCAATTACTACCAATACGAATCCACTCTAATGCACCCTAGATCGATCCATAGAGAATCGATATGAAGAGAGGCATCAGAATAACCATCGATTATTGTTACAACTCATATTTCACATAGGTCCAAGAGAGGATCGATACGAAACTTGATCCAAAAGGAACCATCAATCGATGGCAAGAAATTTTTTCACCAAAGTTCTTTTTCATGTAAAAAGAAGAAGAAGAAAATACTTGACAACGACCCGTGAACGTGCAAGCGTGAACGGGAGTCAGGTCCAAATAAATACATGCACCTACATGGTATACTAACATTTGAATTTTGAAGTTAATAGGAATTGAATGCTCACCTGGTGACAACCAAAACAATAACAACAAATTGCTAACACTTGACCTTCGACTACAACAAAGACTACGTGATTATTGGCAGTCTACAACTCAACACTTATACTATTGGAAGCCGACCAGGAGTCATGCCTACTAAAAATTACATCTGTAGAAGAAGGGACAATGATTATTTAGCGAATCAGATAGAGTCTTTTCAGAGTAAAGATGGCAACTCTTCAAAGCATGTCATGTTCACACATGACATACTTTGGGGGGAAAATGTTATCCCACCTATTGGCAAGGCCGTGATACCAAGAACTTGACTAGGGACTGAAGACAATCCGCTCTGGAGATCAGTTATCTGCAAATTGACGATGGATATAGGCAAATTTGGTCCGAGCCCGGAATGGGCCATAATCAACATGACATGACAAACAAAGCTATGCAAAGTAACATTTCAAATTTCAATTCAATCGGAGTTCGTATGTTCAGGCTATGGAATGATCAATATCTATGAGAAACATGTCAATCTCGTATCTATCATTCGTATCCGTCATCTCGTATTAATCAACATCGATACGAAATGAGCGTAACCCAAGCACTCGGTATCCATCATTCATATCCATACGGTTCAAGCTCATAATTATGGACTTCAGCACTTCCCATATCGATCACACTTTACTTAGCCAGCAACTGTAATTTTTGTATCGATCACCTACTTGATCGATACGAAGGCATGGCCTATGATCGATACGAAGGTGGAAGCAGGGCATCACAGGGAAAGGAAGCGGTGGATGGATATGAACGTAGCAAGTCGCATATCTGAAGCTTTGAAAGAAGTAGTCAACCCAAAGGAAGCAGTCTCACCACTATCCACAAATCATGGATCTCCACAAAACGTGCATGCCACGTCATCAATGCGAAAGGATCAATACAGAGGTATCGATAAGATGGATTCCGCCACTCCATATATGCAAACTTGATCAATCAATAACTCCACAGCCACAACTCCAAATGCAATGAGATATTCATAGCAAGTTGCACAACACATAGGGGGCATCCATGATCGATCGCAACTCAATTGGAGCAGTGTATGATCGATACGAACTCACTATGGATCAATCCCAAATGACTCCAGATCGATCGTATGGGCCCACCTGTGCCTGGGAAAGGTTTTTCGAGATTTAAGGCAGATATTTCCAGCTCCACACCTATAAATAGAACCTCCATTACAACTAAAGCAGACTTTCATGCTGCTGCTTGAGTTGAACTCCTTTGTAATTCAAGTGTTAGTTGTTGTACTGTTGTAACTTAGTTTCTAATCAGCAATAAACATCAAAACCTTCAAAGAGGACGTAGGGCAATAATGTTAAACCACTAATTCTTGTTTTCTTTCTGTTACCATCTATTTACTTGGTGTGATTGCTAGATTAGCCTTATTTTTCAATTTACTTCTTCATTCTAATCTCTTCAATTACATCCGATGAGTGTTATGCCCATTTTTGGTACAAACAGAGATATGGTTTGATTAAGCCAGTGTAAGGCAATAAAAGCAACAAGGTAACTTGTATTACTTATGCGGATGTCATGATTTTTGGCCATGCAAACATTGTTAGTGCAGAAGCAATTAAGGAAATGTTCAAATGTATGTATGAATGCACAAGGCTACAATTAATCACAAGAAATCATGTATATTCTTTGGAGGCAAGGTAACTTGAAAAGTATATAGCTACAATCTTAAGCATGAGGCAAGGGGATTTACCCACTGAATATTCGAGTATCTAGTGTTAATCTAAAGGACGATGATTGCAACTATCTAATAGATAGAATATGGAGAATAGAAGGGTGGGAAACTAAATTATTGGGTTTATGGGCCAACTATAACTAATCAAGTCAACTATTTACCCAATTGTACAATATTTGATGCAGTGTCTTAAATTCCAATGCAAAAATTAACAAAATTAAGCATATAATTTGAATTTCATGTGGAAAAGAAATATGTGCAAACTATCTTAAGAAGTTGTGTGTTAAAAAAACAAGAGGGCGGACTTGGATTGAGGAAATAGGAAGAAGTGAATGGCACATTGTGTGTTAGTTAATATGGAAAGTGATTAGTAAATAAGGCTTATATGCGACAAGGGTGCATGATAAATGTATTAAAAGAGAAAAATAATAATCAGGTATTTGGAAATATTTATTGAAGTTACGATTCAGGCTGTCAAATATATGAGGAAAAGAATAGTGGATGGTATGTCAACAACTTTTTCATATGATCCCTAGTTAATACCAACGGTACCAATAGTACATAAATAGTGCGCTGTCTGTGTCCAGCTGAGACAAGACAATCATCAAGGTTGAAATAAACCAATATAGCACATAATTTATCATATCTCATAGCGTATTGATAAAATATAGTATCCTAGATATAATAGAAGAGACGGTAATAATTATGTGAAGAAATCATCATCAGAGCAATAGATGCACAAAGTTATATATCAATGTAGTAGAGTTAATATAACAGAAATAAAATAAACTATCTCAACAAATAGAAATAAGCAAGCATTGTCATAGGCTCCACAGCGTTGATTGGTAGGAAAGCATAGAAATCATATATGTATATAATACAAGATAGCTCCATCCAGCTCATCCTTCGAACGGCTACTGCGTCACCTAGACTTGTTATCTAGTCTACTCATTTAAGAGTACCTAAGATAATAAGAAGAAAAGCATAAAACCTTGGGTCAGACAACAGTTTAGTGTGAGCAGTAAATGAGTCTCAAAATACTATACAGGTAAATATGGTAAGGAAAAAGAGCACACAAACCATACCTGACTTGTCCCTGCAACCAAAGAGTTAGCATATAGCACTATAATATGATACTTTACAATATCATAAAGATATACCACAAACCAAATAAAGGATATCAGTCTTCCAGCCATTCCTATCTCCAATACCTACTTCCCATAATACCAATGAGTGATAACCAACTAAAGCATACATATCATCCATCAACAATCCTAACTGTCACTTCTTATGCTCTGAACATATGATAACTTGTATGGCCCCTAAGCCAGGGACTAATGGAAATCCGGTTCTCTATTGTACTCTCGTATCTTGCAGCCCAAAACTGGATACTGATCTCGCAGCCCAAAGCTGGACACTTGGCCCAAAGCTATAGGTCCAAGATGTTCATGTCCCTCAATTGATCCATGGGCGTTACAATACCCCTTCTTCAAGTACAACTAAAAACTCTCCAAGCATCAATAATTCCTTAGCGCATATACCTAAGCCCACCTCCACTCCTTCTGGATACTGATCCCTTCATGCTCAATCCATTATCCATTATTCACGAGGAACCCATCCACTTTCCTCGATCATACAACTCCCTTCTTTACGAGTGGCAATCTTCAAAACCTACTCCCAACATGAGCCAACATCTAAAATCATAGCTTCTTATCATGATGTTATATCGTCATCCAACCTGATACAAATAAGCCAACACATCTAGCATGATCTACATAACATCCTTTTCTTACCCTGAAAGTTTCACATACATCCTATACAATGTGATAACTTGGTATCGACTCATTGAGATAACTCGGTACCGAGTTGTGAATTTAACCAATTATTAGCTACTATCTCTTTCATTGCCTCTGGCGCTCTGCCCTAGGTGCCTCATACCTTGATTCATCACTCTTTGATAACCTGACCCCAATCTAAAGCCCTGTCTTCTAGTTCGAGAGATAACTTGGCCCTAACCCAACACTTAGCAAAATTTTCCCACATCTTTCTAAAGAACATCTCATCTACCATCTCTACCCAACCATACAAACAATGACTCATAGGAGCCCCCCCCCAATAACTCGATACCGACTCATACTAATAAGTCGGTACCAAGTCTTAACTTAGGCTCCAATCTTCATGCGACTTATCCCGTAGCATCTTTCCATCCTCCAGAGCTTATCTGCCAAGTTTCATCCAATTCTGACCAACTTTGCCTTCGATTTTCTCAATTCTTCGATCTAACTTTCTATGTAATCACAACACTAGCAAACGCATCAAATCATATCATCCTAGCATAGAATAACAAGCAATTTCATCCATCTAAACTTGCAATCCATCAAAATAAGGTAAATAAGGCAATTTCTAACGTAGATCTACATATAGCATGAATATATGAACATAAATCAAGATGAGTTCTAATCAACCTATATCATTTGCATGGATTAACATGCCACTAAGGTCAGAACAAGGTTTTCATGGCCAAAATCAATTTAAAGCATGTTAAATCATATAATTCTACCATATAAACACGTATAGCATAGTGAGAAAGCATAAATCACTCACTAATTACCAAATTCAACTAATTTATATGTAGATATAATCCGTACAATGAAGAAAACACTCTAAATCAAGCAATTTGATGATCCCTAGCTTCTATTTAGGGATCCAATCTCTAATCCGCTATCTAGTTTGATTTAGAGAGCAACTTGAGTAATTTTAGACGAAATTAGGATGGATTTTGGGCTAATTAGGGTTTATACCTGATTTAGAAAGGGAGGAAAAAGTTTTAATTTAACCCTCCAGCCCTATATTTATAATGTTCTCTAATTAGACTAATGGGCACATTAATGGGTTTAATTAATTACGCACCAATCCTGGTGAACAACTATAAAAACTTAAAACAGACATAACTTTCTAATCATAAGTGCATTTTTCTATTATGACCATTCTATGACATAGGAAACCATCATCCAGAAGCAATGTAATTAGCTTGAGACCCTAATTCGATTCCTCTCAAAAGTTATAGCCCAAACAAAAATTTTAGGGTCAAAATTGTCACATAGAAATTTGGAAAAAAAATATAGGTGTGTAAAATGTACTTAGGAGTCATATCCCAAAAATGTAGAATTATATGACCTCATATGAATAAAACAAAAATATTTTACGATCCTGCGATACATCAAATATGGGATGTTAAATCCCCCTTCCCCCTCCCGAATTTCCCAAACAAGCTAAAATATAACAAACCATGGTCATCTCACATGCCTACCCATCATAAGCAACCATCATACATATCAAACAAGCAACCATGTAACCAACAGCACAGTGAACTTATCCTAGCATGTGGAGTACTAACTTATCGAATATAATATACAATGGTGAAAGTAGATATGATAAACGTTGGGTCTTTCCATTCAAAGAGCTCCGGACACCTAGTCCTCATGCCCTCCTCTATTTCCCATGTACAATCATCATCCTTTCCGCTCTATTGTACGTTAACTAGTTTTATTGTCTTTGTCCTAAGTTGTTTCATATCGTACCCAACAATACCAAACGGCTCACGAGGTATAGAAACTTACGGTTCTACCTCAACATCTTTTAGCCGATCGGGTGTGACATTATGCCCGAGGCTTCCAGAAACTTTCGTAGAAAAAAGACATGAAAATCATTGTGCATGTCCACCATCTCCTGAGGTAAGTCGGCCTTATATGCTAGCTTTCTGATTCTCTTAATTGTCGAAAAAGAACCTATGAATCTCAATGCCAAATTCACCTTTCTACAATCAAACTACATTTCTTATAGCAGAAACCTTTACAAATACCTATCTTCGACAGAAAACTCCAAATCTCTTCGTCTTTTATCTACATAGTTTTTCTGTCAATCCTAAGTAGCTTTCGTTTGTTTCCAAATGACCTCAATCTTCTTTGATAACTCACTAATCACATCTGGTCCAAGTATCGATTTCTCGCCCGCTTCCCACCAACATGAAGAAGTGTTACATGGCCGGCTATACAATGCTCCATATGAAGCCATACCAATACTCGACTGATAACTGTTGTTGTATGAAAACTCCACCAAATGCAAATGATCATCCCATGATCCACCAAAGTCTATAATGAATTCTTGTAAGAGATCTTACAATATGCGATTTACTCTTTCGGTCTTCCCATCCGTTTGCGGGTGATAAGTTGTACTAAGATGCAGCTCCATCCCTAACACCTCTAGTAAGCTCTTCCAGAATCCACTAGTGAATAACGGGTCTCGGTCGCTCACAATGCTCTTCAGTTACCGTGAAATCATACTATCCACTTTACATACAACTCTGCCAGCTTGGATGTCATTCTACTTAACTTGATGGGTATAAACCTTGCACTCTTGGTCAATCGATCTACTATGACCCAAATTCCATCATACCCTGCTCGAGTCCTCGGCAATCCATCAATAAAACCCATCGATGCTAGCTCTCATTTACATTCAGGAATTTCTAATGGTTGAACAATCCGCTAGGCTTCTTCAGCTCTGCCTTTACCAATTAGCAATTCATACACTTGGAGATGAATGTCCCAACATCCGTCTTCATGCTTTCCCAGTAGTAAGTTCACTTCGTATCTCGGTACATCTTTTTACCACCGAGATGAATAGTCAATCTGAAATGATGGCACTCTCTTAGCACTTCATCTCATAATCTATCAGCATTGGGAAAAAACAACCTCTGGTCTTTATGAACCCAACCTTCTCAATCGAGTTCGTATTGCTTCATATCTTCAGAATATACTCCTTCCTCTATCTTTGCTATGATCTCTGCTAGACTAGCATCATGCTTCTGACTAGTGCCAATCTTTTCAATTAGAGTAGGTTTAATCGATAAGCTTGCCAATATTTCAGGTTTAGCTCGCAGTGAGGCTAGAAATCATATCCTGCAATATATTCTATGTGCTTCCATTCCAAGAACATTACTCCCAACCTAGCATGTCTGTTACTCAATGCATCGAAAATTGTATTCCCTTTTCCAAGAGTGTAGGAAATACTGCAATCATAAGTGGCCAAGAACTCCAACGACCGTTGCTGTCGAAGATTTAGATCCTTTTGAGAGAAAATGTACTTTAAGGATTTGAGGTCTGTATAGAGCTCAAATCTTTCACCTAGCAAATAGCGCCTCCAAATCTTCACTGAAAAAAATTGCTGCCAATTCCAAATCATGAGTTGGGTAATTCCTCTCATGTGGCATTAGCTTTCGACTTACATAGGCAACAACTTTTCCCTTCTACATCAATACTGCACCCAATCCAGTACCACATGCATCAGTGTATATTGTTAACTCTTCATTTCCACTTAGAATGGTCAACACAAGCTCGGTCGTCAACCTTTCCTTTAGACTCACAAATGCATGCTCACACTTTGCATCCTATACAAAGGTCTAATTCATCTTCATCAAATTAGTCAACGGTTCCGCTACCTTCGAGAAGTCCTTTATAAAGCATCCATAGTAACCAGTCAATCCTAAGAAACTTCTCACATTTGTAGCATTCTTGGGTTGATTTCAACCTTGGACCGCTGCCACCTTCATAGAATCCACTACTATACCCTATCCCTAAATGACGTGACTGAATAATCTCACATCTTCTCTCCAGATGTGACACTTGGAGAACTTCGCTCTCAACCTATGCTTCATAAATATATCTAGCACACTCCTTAAGTATGCCTTATGCACTTCTTCAGTTCTAGAGTAGATAAGAATACCATCCACGAACACAAGTATGAACTTATTCAGCTCGTCTTTGAAAACCCGAATCATGAGATCTATAAAGTATGCTGAAGCATTGGTCAATTCAAATGGCATCACGAAATAGTCATAGAAACCTGACGGCATAAGAAACACAGTAATATGCACACTCTCCTTCGCTACTCTCAACTGGTGAAATCCCATTGCCAAATCCATATGGGAGGACACCATCACACCATGCAACTGATCAATCAATTCATTAATGTGTGGGAGTGGATACTTGTTTTTCTCGTCACCTTATTCAACTCATGGTAATCCACACACAACCTCAAAGAGCCATCCGTCTTTATTGTGAATACTATAGGTGCGCCCCACTCAGATATGCTCCTTTAAATGAACATTTTCCTCAATAGGTCAATCACTTGCACCTCTAATTCCTTTTGCTCTATGCGTGTCATACGCCTTAAAGACATTATTATCAATCCGGCTTCTTTTACCAAGTCTATATGGAACTCAATCTTTCAATGCGACGATAATCCAATGCTTCCTCGAAGACATCCAGATACTCTCTAGTGATAGACACTGATGACAATCCCTCCCATCGTGCCTTAAGTGGATATAGAAAGCTAACCATCAACCTAACTTATGGTACACAGCTAATCACTATGGTTCGACCATCCACATCTCAAATTATCACGAATAGCTTCTTGCAATCCATTATGGCCCCATACTTCCTAAGCCAGTCCACTCCCAAGATAATCCTAAACCCAACAAAGTTCAAAACAAAACAATCACAAACCAAAGAAAATCTATGACTCGATAAAATTAGGCTACAAAAAATCATGCAAAGACTAATAGATCCTTCAATAAGGTTCGTCACAATTAGGGGTCAGTCTACTATCTCAAGTTCCAATCCCAATCAATCTACTAGTCACTACAGATCAATGAACGAGAAGCACTGATATCAAACAAAACTCGAACAAGAACATCACCAATAGAAAGCATACCTTGGGTGATGATTACCTTCCCGTTCTCCTTTTGCCAAGGGAGCACTCGGGAAGTCGGTACTATGTCCAAGGCATATGCTTTCACTACTAGCTTATCCTTCATCGGTTCTAGACAAGTATTCTTCAAATGCCCAGGCTTATTACAATTGTAACATTTCCTTTTCTCACTCATCTTGCATTCTTTAATCAAATGACCATTTTCATTGCATTCAAAGCAAGTAGGTTCCCATTTACTCCTCTTCTTACCACCCTTTCCCTGGGACTGCTTTCTCTATCCATTCCATTTCTTCTTGCCTTCACGGCCTTGCTGCAGTTTTGGATCTTCTTTATCAGCAGAAACAACAATGGTAGTTTTAGCCTTAGGGTACGAGCTCTCATGGCGAAGTGTCTTCTCCATGAGCTTCTCAAACGGTCATCTATATGGTCCATTAGATTTTCTTCCAAGTATTCATCCAAACCAATGATGAATTTCTCATTCTTTCTCAAAGGGGCATCAATGGATGACATTCCATACTTCAACAAGGCATCAAACTCTGGAACATATTTAGACACCGTCATTTTCCCTTGCTTTAAGTCAGCAAATTTCCTGAACAAAACCGACTTCTGGATCGGCGGAATAAACTTCTCCTCAAACCTCATCGTAAATTGAACCCAAGAAAACTGGTCTTCTTGAGTAGCAATAGTGACAGCATTCCACCAATTCATAGCTTGGCCCTAAAGCTGTCTCGAAAGCAATTTTCTTTTTATGTCATCTTCCATCTTCATATCACTAAAGATGCGCTCACAAGTATCTAACCTAACTCCGTCCCATGGAATTACTTCCCTGTAAGAGTAGCATAATCTTTGTTCAGCTTGGCAAAATCATCCTTAGGCACTTGCACGAAAGCACCTCGACCTATCACCACTCTATGAGCATTCCTCATCATATTAGCCATCATAGCATTGAATATGGCTTGGACATCATCCATAGCAGCTCCTAACCTTGCTCCTTCCTCTACTTCTAAAGTAGAATTTGTCATAGCGTTACTTGTATGTTGGCTCATTCTTATCCATAACAAGAATGATCAGTCTCTCATAAAGAAAACTATGTCCACAGTGCTCATATGCATGCTAGTTATACTATATAATACATTATTATATAGCTTTGAAACCAAACTTATAACAAGTACGTTGTCTCTCATATAGATATGTACTCTTGCTCAAGTCTAAGGAGATAACACCATCTCTATCTCTGCCGGATAATGGTATTAACTCCAATTAATCATGTAACCAAAAGTCTGATACCAAATGTGAGGACGACACTATCCATCGGCATCAATGGTATATAAATAGTGCGCTGTCCATACCCAGCTGATATAGGATGATCATTAGGGTTAAAATAAACCAATATAGCATATAACCTGTCATATCTCATAGCATTTGCATAAAATATAATATCAAAGATATAATAGAAGAGACGGTAATAATTATGTGAGTAAATCATCATCAAAGCAACAGATCCACAAAGTTATACATCAATGTAGTAGAGTTTATACAACATATGTAAACTCAAATAAACCATCTCAACAAATAGAAATAAGCAAGCACTATCATGGCTCCACGGTGTTTCTCAATGAAAAAGCGTAGAAATCCATATATGTATACAATATGAGATAGTTCCATCCAGCTCGTCCTCTAAACAGCTATTGCACAACCTAGACTTGTTATCTATTCTACTCATTAGAGTACCTAAGAAAATAAGAAGAAAGTCATAAAACTTTAGGTCAGACAACAGTCTGATGTAAGCAATGAATGAGTCTCAAAATACTATATAGGTAAATATAGTAAGGAACAAGAGTATACGAACCATACCAGACATGTCCCTACAACCAAAGAGTTAGCATATAACACTATAATATGCTACTCTACAATATCATAAAGATATACCACAAACCAAATAAAGGATATCGGTCTTTCAAGTCTTCCTATTTCCCTTATCTACTTCCTCTGATACCTATGGGTGATAGCCTACTAAATAAAACAACCAAAGCATCCATGGACATTCCTAACTATCACTCCTTATGACATGTATGATAACTCGTATAGCCCCCAAGCCAGGGACTAATGGAAATCTTGGTTCTTTATTATACTCTCGTATCTCGCAGCCCAAAGCTGGATATTTGTCTTATAACCCAAAGCTAGACACTAGACCTAAAGCTACAACTCTAAGGTATACAGGTCCCTCAATTGACCCATAGGCATCCCTACTTACGATAACCCTTCTTCAAGTATAATTGAAAACTCTCCGAACATCAATGATTCCTTAACACATATACCTAAGCCCACCTTTTCTCCATTTGGATACCAATCCCTTCTTGCTCAACCTAATTTCCATTATTTATGAGTTATCCATTCACATCCCTCGATCATACGACTCCTACCTTTACGAGATACCATCTTCAAAACCTACTCTCAACAGGAGCCAACATTCGAAGACCATGGCTTTTCATCTTGTTATTATATCATCATCCAACCTGATACGAATAAGCCAATACCTCCAACATGATCTATAGAGCATCCTCTTCCTACCTCGAAAGTCTCACATCCATCCCATGCAATGTGATAACTCGGTACCGAGTTATGCACTTAGCTATTTATTGGCTACCATCGCTTTCCTTGCCTCTAGTACTCTTCCCTAGGTGCCTTAGACTGTGACTCATCCCTCTTTGATAACTCAGCCCCAATCCAAAGCCCCGTCTTCTAGTCATAGAGATGGCTCGGCCTTAATCCAACACTTAGCCAAATTTTCCAATATCTTGCTATAGAACATCCCATCTAGCCATGCTCTACCTGTTAACCAAAAAGGTCACTCAAGAATGTAGGTATGAAAGAAGGCCTGCAAAAGCATTATAGAAGCTTCACAAGAAATAAAAATAAAGGGTTCCGTCATGGTTCAAAAGCGGGGTTTCAAAGGCATTGAAGTAGCTTCCGAAGAGATGGGATTGGTGCTGCAAGCATTGGATGCTTCTGCAAGTACGAAATGGAGTATGGGCTTCGAAAGAGTTGAAAGGGGTCTAGAATACCCTTCCGCTTCAATTGATCCTTCCGAAACAGTTGGTTCGCATGCATAAAGGGGTTTTGTATGTGTTAAAAATATCTTTCAAAGATATCAAATAACAAGCTTCGGCTCATATGTCAGACCCTCTCAAAATGAGTGGTTCCACTACTATCTACCATCCATAGGAGAAGATTTTACTAAAACAACCCTTTCGAAAGCTTGATTTTGCAAAGACTAGCCTTCCAAATCGGTTGAACCTTGCCATAAGTATTAGGGAGGTTTCACATATGACTAGTATTACTTCCACAAGCAACAAAAGATGGACTTCCACATTAATCAAGGAGATTACTTTTGAAAGCCACCTTCTGCAACCATCATCTGTCCACCAAGAAGCCTCCTCCGTTACAAATGACCTTCCCTAATGATCTTTCCGCCGCAACTAAATCCTTTTAAAACCATCCAAATGTCCTTCCTCGCTCATTCAAATAGTAACCAATCATGTTAGCATCAGATCTTAACAACAATAAAGAGGTTTCAAAGAGGTAAGAAGTGCTTCCGCTTATACTCAAATACCACAATGAGGTACCTTGATTTGTCCACCATCAAAAGAAGCATACCTTTCGATGGTGTCGAAAGGCTCCAAAAGTACACGAAAGTAGTATTGATGAGTATTAGATCAATATCCATAAATTATCATGCTTATGATAAAGATGAAAGGGCTAATTCAAGCATAACAAAAGACCCGAATACCTACCCACAACTTCAAGACCACAAAAGTGGAAAGACGAAGGCGAAAGGATAGGTGTAAAAGGTAAGAAAAGAGACCATTCGACAGCTTTGGAAGGATAGACACGGAAAGATCCAACCCGCATCTATAAGTATGACCCTAGCGGTCCAAGCTCAAGAGGATTTTTTGATTTCTGCTTTTCTTTTCCAAATCAAACTCTTGTAATCTTAAATTAAATTGAAAAAAATTATATTACTTGTAATCTACTTGTGAGAAATAGAATGGGAGGATGCATGGATATGATATTGATTTCGAACATTAAAATGATCTTCTCAGCCATTAGCTTGTCTAACGACCAATTGCACATGATTCACATTTATCTTCTTAACCCATTATTAGCATATGCTATGCTATAGAGCCTATTTGGATATATTGATTTTAAAGCATATTATCATCACGCCCAAAGCCCATGCTATAGAGTCCATTAGACTTATATTAATTATCCAAAATAAGGCTCTATGGCATATTGGATCCACTTTTTACTTAAACATACATATATTGAGTTTTGAACCCTTTCAATGGGAATAGGACTTTCAAAAGGGTTCTCTTCATCGCCATTGAATCAAACACCTAGGGAGAACTTCTTCGGAAGGCGTTTGAATATTTACGAACGCATTTTTTCTTTTGAAGGAGTCCATCCCATGGCAACTACAAACAACACCTTCAAAAGGGTCCATTCAAAGTAGGTTCTAGGCTTTATTTTAATCCCTTCGACAAAGAGATGAAAAAGCAAGATTGAAATATTAGATCTCTATTCTGATAGTACAAGCCCTTACGAAGTCCTTCGAAAGGGATCCTTTTCTTGATTCACTTTCAATCATATGACTCTTCGGATGTTGACGATTATATCGTTGACATTTTCGGCGCAAGAAGGAGGGCTCGAACCTCCGATCTTGTTTTTTTCCTTATAAATTAATTATTGAAAGTTTGACTTGTTGTAGGAAAATGAAATCAAAAAGAATCAGTTGATTGGATGAGGAAGCACTACACACAATAGTTCTGGAGGAAAATATTACCCCAACCTTCAAATTAGAAGGTGTTGTGCTCAGAAAACCATCAACTTCAGAACAACCTGATGATAATGCGGCCAAGATAAGACATTTGGAGCAATGACTATTGGAAAGAACTCTTGGAAGCAACCCTTGCTCATAAATCATCCAAAACCGCTAAACCAACAACAGGAGACGAAGTGGTCTCCCCAAGGAGGAATTTGAAGGCTTATATGTTCGAAGGCAAGAGCAAGATTGACTTAATATCATCAAAGAAGAAGGAAAGTTATGCAACTAAAGCCAATCATCAGGGTAGAATGAAGATAAATCTTTAGAGCAATCTGGAAGCTCAACCTCAAAGGAATATAATTCAAATTGAAAAAGCTATCACAATACTGAAGCTTATTTGAAAGACATGGCAGAGAAAGCTGTTAAAGACATGTTGAATGCTAAAGGGAAAAGAACTTTAGACGAGCAAGTGAATGACAACGATCGAATAGTTAACATTCAGGGACGAAATCATGTCAACAATAATTACATCTCATGTTAAGGTTCCAACTATGAAATACCATGGCACTACTGATCTTGATGACCACCTAATGCTTTGACAGCCAAATGGACCTTTATAATGCCACGAGGACAGTGCAATGCAGATTATTTCCAGTAACACTTTAAGTGGCTGCTGCAAAATGACACCGCTAATATGGGGGGAAAACGATATACTCATGGAACAATTCTCCTACGAATTCTCTTCTCAGTTCTACATATGTAAAGATCCAACAATTGACTACATTTTTTCAGCAAAGGCAAGGATAATCACTGGGTGATTATCTCAAAAGGTTCAATATAGAGGCATTAAAGGCCATAAACATGAATGATAAAGATAAGATAATTGTAGTGCATTCAGGACTGGTAGAAAATACGTCATTTTGGAAAGAGCTCTTCGTCCGTGGATGTAGAATTTATAAGACTTTCACTTTCAAGCTAATAAATTCATTCAAATGGATGAATTATACTATGCTAAAAAGAAAGCTAACCTTAAGAAAGAGAGTGAAAGATTTGGATTCGATCGAGGACACAAAAGGTCAAGGTGGGAAGACTCCAACGTCAACTCGGTTACTTTGAAAAAGCCATTGTATTATATCTATGCCACAACTAAAGACAAGGTTAATTTCCCAACTTCATTCAAGGCTAGGAACTACCCCGAGTAGAGAAAGGAGGATGATTATTAAGCTTATCATAAAGCGAATGGCAATTAGACAAACGAGTGTTGCGTGCTGTGTCAGGACCCGATTCTTCGTCTTTCGAAAATTCGACATCGACACTCACTTTATCGACTGCCGAGGAATCGAACGACGGAAAACCGAACACTGAGGGTTTTTTTTTAAAAGGAATTTTAAGAAAAGAAAAGGAGAGAAAAAGATAGAAGAATTAGATAGGGAAAAGAAGATAGAAAATTTTAAAATAGAAGAAAAAGAGAATAGAACATAAAGAAAATAGAACGGGACAGAAAGAAAACAGAACAACATCAGAATCTCACAATTCGCAGCGGAACAACATATAATAATAAATGAATAATCTTTAAACAAAGAACTACATCAGTTATTACATTTTATACTTTACATCATATCATCATCAGAGTGTACAACAACAATATACAACATCAAACAGTGCAGCAGAAAAAGAAATACTATATAAGTAATACGCTATGCCATCCATCTTGCCTCCAGCAACTCCAGAATATCCAGAACATCCTGATAAACCTTACTCTTGACTGCCCGTGTGGAAATTGGTGGGCACCCAGAGTTTAGGAAGGAAAACAATAAACTCCAAGTCAGTCATGTGACTGGTGTGAGAACTCAAAACAGTTTATTTATCTTTAAAATCAAAATAGAGAGATATTTTTAAATTCAATTCGCAATGCTTTTAAAAATGAGACTACCATAAGGCCTCCCACACACACACACAATGCAAACGCAGAATCGGAGGAGATTTCTCCTTATGATAGTCAAACATGCTTGATACGCATTTAAAAAGAACATTTGATATTATTACTAGTGCATAGTGTAGGGAAAATTCATTTCGAAAGTAGAATATAAATCTTAGCCAACATACGACCATTATCGTATGCCTACTATAGCTAACTATGTTCAATAGCAGGTTACCGCCACATTCCATAGCAGGTTATACAACTAAAACCGTACAAGTTTCGTATTGTTTCTTTGGATTTCCAACAAATGATCAGGCCAAGGAACTTCCCATTGCCACATGAGAATGCCTCTGGAAAGACATCCCCGAGAACCAAACCGGAACTCTGCCAACACAAGGCCGGGTTACCCCTAACTGGGTAACTACTGACACGAGCACGCCATTCCCCGATCGTAAACGACCTTTCTCACGGGATCCCGAAAACCAACAACCACAAAGTAATAAATTCGTAGTAACCACATAGGTTAAATATCTGGGCTCCATACCATGATACCACCTCTATCCAGAAGGAAATGTACATACCCTAAAGGGTGCTACCCCTCATAACCTTGCCGCATCTTTCCTGTTTTGACCATTTCCGGGGTGTGAGGTTCGACGAAGTCACGTCCACAAAAACATACTTTATACAAAAGCCATGCTTTGGGTCAACAAATGATCAACACAATGATCACCAGGATAGACGATCAAATAAACGATCCTATCACAATAATCAACACAATGATCATTTCAGCATCACTCAGCATGTCACATTACCAAATTGGGAATATATCGCTGATAACTTCAACTATATAACCTCTGAGCTCGTACGTCTCAGAGAAGGGTGTTAAGCTAAAAGAATAAATTCTTCGCCACCAACAGAAATATATTTGAAAGAAATCGGCTTTATATCTCAAATTGTAATGTCAGACATACAATCCATACAAGTTTGTTCCGGGATCGAACAAAACCGAAGGCACTTACAAAGAAGTCCTTGCAATCCGGATATTCACAATCCTGATCGGATTCACCATCACATATGGAGAACTCTATACCGGAGCAACTCGGTGCAGAGTAAATCGACAGGTCATCCTATCGCTCTCGCAAATACCGGGTCTTCAACACCGATCTTCAATGCAATTATAACGACGTATCACATATTCGGAATGGGTTATACGACCCCATGGTCCTTTCCCGGTTAACCCGAATAGTGAGCGCTTATTTAAAAATAAGTGTAGCATTCACATTCAAACAAATCACATCAATTACCCATTCAAAGGGAAATATTGATAGTCGGTTATTGAACTATCACTGATATGCACACATCACCAGTTTCCAAATAATTTTCCAAATTATTTATTTTCCAAAATATCTTTACAAGATATATTATTTCATACTTCAAAAATAAATCAATATTTATTTTTCTAAACCAATCCCACTTTCTTTTATAAATTCCTTAGTGAATTTACATTTCAAAATATCCATGCATATGATTTCAATTATTCATTTCAATTTATCTTCAAAAAGATAAATTCTTAAGATATTCACTTTATATTGGAAAAACACTTCCATACTTATTAAATAAGTAATTCACGAATTTTATTTATTTTCAACACTTAGAAAATATTCAATATACTTAAATCGAAATTAAGTATACATTTCATTCTTTAAGAAAATCATTCTCTTAAACATATTTATTTGGGCCAAAACGAATGTTGCGTAAAACATCGTTACGACAACCAAAATCACTAGTATAGGGATTCGAAATTAAAATAGATATATAAATCCCGATACTATGCAAAACATTTCCTTTCGGAAATCATTTACTATAACAACAGTGTTATAGTCTACTATTTCCTTTTATTTCTCGAAAACGTCTATTTTAACAATAAATGTTGAAATCTATGGTTTCGAATCTCAACACATTTTAAAACATCGTTAGATCGTTTTAATTCTGTTTAAACATCACATTCTAAACATTTTCTTTAACATATTATTCACTATTCAAAAACGTGAATATACTTCATTAACAATTTCATCCTTTTATTCATTTTAATTCAAAGGATTATTCACTATTCAAAAACGTGAATATAACTCCATTAACAGGTTTCAAAAATTAACTTATCAAAATAAGTCGTTTGTGAATTTATAAAACAGCGTTTATAAATTTCATTTCTATTTATTTATAAAAACTTCCTTTTATAAATTCCTTTATTAACCTATCCCAGTTTATAATTCAATTATAAACTAAAAGTTCATATTATAAGTCAAATGCTTATAAAACGATTATTTTACAAAATCGTTCTTTTTTTTAAAGACTTTCCAATTTATAAATCTTATAACTTATAAGATCCATTTATTTAACCAATCTATTCTTCAAATAATTTCACCAAATTTATAAATCTTACTATTTATAAATTTCTTTTATAACTTCACAGTTTATAATTCCATAAATTTCATTCATTTATGAAATTCATTTCCACTTCATTCAAACACTTATAAAAACTCGTTTTATAATGTCCATATTTCAATTTATAAATATCCATTTATAAATCTCTTAATATAAATCAATTTATATTATTCTTTTAAAACGTCTTAAATCTCCTTTATTATTTCACTATTTTGATTCATAAAATAATTAAATTTCATAAATCCTATATTTAAACTTTTCACAATAATTCTAAAATATCTCGATTTAACTATTTTATAAACTCAATAGCATCATATTCTCAAAAATCAATTTTTTTACTATATTTCTCAAAAATCATAATTTTTATAACTTTTAAAAATTATAACGTTTATTTACTTATAATGGATCAATTCCAAAATATAGTATATTCTCAAAAATCACTTTAAAATCATTTTAAAATTCCAAAATCTGGGTCCAATGATGCTACACACCAAATAGTCAATCACGACAACAACGATATCATATATCAATATGAAAATCCATCAAATATCAAAATATCTGAAATCAAATAAAAACTGTTGAGGAATCCAGTTGGATCCCTCCAACCTGTTTTCCTGCATCCAAAAACATTAGCACAATACCAATTTCGCTCTAGTACGAAATTATCGCGGTATATGTTCTTATTAAATATTATCCGCTTAATAACGGCGCAATAGGGTCTCATCCGCTAAAAAATACGGGAAATCAACAACTGCAATATATACATATGCCAATATATATATATTGATATTATATATAATACCAATTTCACTGTTTATGAAATATTCGCGGTATATGTTTTTATTAAATAACATCCGCTTACTAACGGCGTATAATGTCTATTTTAACAATCAATAGATATTAATCAACATTCAAACATGCATTCAAATATTTTAAATCTAACTATTTAAAATAAAATCGAAACTGATTCGATTGAGTGAGAAGTTCTCACCTTGATTTTAAATTCCGTTTTAGCGATTTATTTCGAATAAAATTAAACGGACGTTTAATTTTACCCAAAATTCTCACTAACTCCAAACGACTCCAAACCAACTCCATCGCGTAGTGCTCGTCCATACGATTCCAACGCAACTGAGTTTGCATTTTTTCGACCTCGTATGAAAAAGTTATGAATTGTTGAAGTTTGTACGAATTTAAACTTAATAATTACAACAATTTTCTTTATATTTATAACCTATTCCATCTAGAGCCGTAGGATCTCACTGCAAATTGATCTTGGCCGTGCCCCACTCTCCCTCTCCCTCACGTTCTTCTTCTACAGGTAGATGGCCGCATAAAGAACCCATTCAATCACAAACTAGGGTTAGACTTTACTCCTCCTACACTCGACGAAATCACATCAAACCACTTGCAAATCGAAGCTCTTCGCGAGAGCTACCTCCACCACCCCCCACCTGAAGCTCGGCCTGCTCTAGACCCCTCGAAATGCGTGTGAAATCTATAGATTTCGGCCCCAATTGCTCCCTCCACGTCGCTCCAAACACGATCATCACCGTATGGATCTCTAGCTCTCTTCATGCTCTTCGACTTCCGTGTTGAACACTTCGCGTGAATGTCAACGGATTGTGAATGATTGAGGGAAGAAAGGGATTAAATTCTGGCCATTCATACTAAAGTGGCAGCTGTGCATATTTAGATTAGGGTTTTTCTTTTCTTTTTTTTTTCTTTTTTTAGAATGGTGGGCTATTTATAAGGAACCGACGAAACACTATTCATCCCGAAAATTCCGAACTCCGATTTACGCGCCGTAACCAGCGTTTCTAGGGTTTACCCCACGTTCCAGACACAATGGAATAGGTTTCGAAAGCTAATTCGGAAGTATGTGCGAGTTATGGCTGTAAACGCTCAATTTGAATTAAACCGATTTAAGTCGATTTCTAGGCGTTTTAATTTGTACCGGACAAACGGTAAATCCAATCGACTTGAAATTTGAAACCTTACAATAACATCACATTACGGATCCGATGAAACTAGTTTCGTCGAAATCCGAGACTTTTTGAAAAATGGCTATTTTAGCTCGTCAAATTTAAATTAAAAATAAATCGATGCGTTTCGAGCTGCCACGATCAAACGGTAACTCCGATTGACACGAAATTTGAAATCCGGTAATAACTAACTATTACGGATCCAATGAAACTGGTTTCGTTCAATTCTGAGACTGTTCAAAAATTGACTATTTTCACTAGTCGATTTTAATATTAAAATATTCAATTTTCACAAATTAACTTTTAATTCGATTTTAAAAGTTCTAAAATATCGTTCTAACTCCCATATGATAAAATAAAATTTTACAAATCATTTTCAATCATATTTAACTCAATTTTCAATTATTTCCATAATTTAACGTATTAAATTATCGATTTAATTATTCAATTAAATTCAATAATTCAAATAAAAATTTATTCGACTTATAAATTCACTTATTAATATTTAAAATAAATTAAATATTCAAATTTTAATTTCTAAAAATTCTGGGTCGTTACAATCTTCCCCACTTAAAAGAATTTCGTCCTCGAAATTAACAAGTAAGAAAAGTTATAGAATTTATTAATTTTCCAAAATCCATAGTCAAACTTCTTACAATAACTTTACTAAGTTTTCAAATCATACTTAGTTATCTTTTAAAAACAACTACCATTGTTTAACTTTCAATTTCAAAATCAAAGTTATAGTTTTCACAATTTTCCAATTTTCTCAAATATTTTATAATGCCTTAAATTTTCGGAAAAATTCGCCATAGTCTCCTTTGCGCGGCTCGATCCGAAAAAAAATGACAGTATATATATCACAAATATACATCTCATCAAGTAATGAGGCATCCCGCAGGGAAAAAAGTGTAAAAGTACGATATTTAATCCGAGATATGTTCCTTATATTTTATTAGCTAGCATATACGGCTAATATAGCGCGAAAGCGAGCTCCAAATGCGAAGCAAACGCGATCCGCACCTACTAATCACTCAACAAACAACATGAGAATCATGCATGTAGAAAATAGTATCGATGTACAACATATAGCAACATAATAACTATATATGCCAACATAGCAAATGAAACAAAACAACAAATGCAAACATCAACCAACTATCATCCAACTAACATCCATAACCAATAAATATTCATTTATATTCTCATTAATATTAAATGAATTGTTTCTCAATTTAATCACATTTGATTCATTAACAATGGATGTTTACTAACATTCAATTTCAATTAGTTTATATTTACTAATTCATATTCAAGTTGGTTCACTTCCAATTCAAATTCAATTTTATTTAAGATTCATTTAACTTTAAATTCATTTGCTTATTTACAACTCATATTCATAAATATATTCATATAGTTTCACTTCTTATACATATATAAGTTTATTCACAATTGTAAATCACTTTAATTATAATTCAATTCTTATAATTCATTTTGCTTATACAATTATTCTTTTATTTAGATTATTCAAACAACTAAACAATCAACTTATATACTTCTTTAATAATTCTAAAAAATTATTTCTTTACATACAAAAATACTCAAGTAAAATTATTTCATTTACCCAATTTTAAACAATACTGTGTCGAATTGTTCTATTCAAGTGTTTAGAGATCCCCATCAACAACGTTAATTACTCGTATTAACCAGAATCTATATACCACTCAACAAACCAATCATCACAATATAAAACAATTTTATATTCACTAACAAATACGCTCTCATAGCTATTATTACACTCAAACTCAATCTAGAGTACTGCTGACTCTATCTCTAATGAATAATACCCAACAGAACCATGGTTGTCGCTTAACCATAAGCTCTGATACCACATTGTCAGGACCCGATTCTTCGTCTTCCGAAAATTCGACATCGACACTCACTTTATCGACTGCCGAGGAATCGAACGACGGAAAACTGAACACTGAGGTTTTTTTTTTAAAGGAATTTTAAGAAAAGAAAAGGAGAGAAAAAGATAGAAGAATTAGATAGGGAAAAGAAGATAGAAAATTTTAAAATAGAAGAAAAAGAGAATAGAACATAAAGAAAATAGAACGGGACAGAAAGAAAACAGAACAACATCAGAATCTCACAATTCGCAGCGGAACAACATATAATAATAAATGAATAATCTTTAAACAAAGAACTACATCAGTTATTACATTTTATACTTTACATCATATCATCATCAGAGTGTACAACAACAATATACAACATCAAACAGTGCAGCGGAAAAAGAAATACTATATAAGTAATACGCTATGCCATCCATCTTGCCTCCAGCAACTCCAGAATATCCAGAATATCTTGATAAACCTTACTCTTGACTGCCCGTGTGGAAATTGGTGGGCACCCAGAGTTTAGGAAGGAAAACAATACACTCCAAGTCAGTCATGTGACTGGTGTGAGAACTCAAAACAGTTTATTTATCTTTAAAATCAAAATAGAGAGATATTTTTAAATTCAATTCGCAATGCTTTTAAAAATGAGACTACCATAAGGCCTCCCGCACACACACACAATGCAAACGCAGAATCGGAGGAGATTTCTCCTTATGATAGTCAAACATGCTTGATACGCATTTAAAAAGAACATTTGATATTATTACTAGTGCATAGTGTAGGGAAAATTCATTTCGAAAGTAGAATATAAATCTTAGCCAACATACGACCATTATCGTATGCCTACTATAGCTAACTATGTTCAATAGCAGGTTACCGCCACATTCCATAGCAGGTTATACAACTAAAACCGTACAAGTTTCGTATTGTTTCTTTGGATTTCCAACAAATGATCAGGCCAAGGAACTTCCCATTGCCACATGAGAATGCCTCTGGAAAGACATCCCCGAGAACCAAACCGGAACTCTGCCAACACAAGGCCGGGTTACCCCTAACTGGGTAACTACTGACACGAGCATGCCATTCCCCGATCGTAAACGAACTTTCTCACGGGATCCCGAAAACCAACAACCATAAAGTAATAAATTCGTAGTAACCACATAGGTTAAATATCTGGGCTCCATACCATGATACCACCTCTATCCAGAAGGAAATGTACATACCCTAAAGGGTGCTACCCCTCATAACCTTGCCGCATCTTTCCTGTTTTGACCATTTCCGGGGTGTGAGGTTCGACGAAGTCACGTCCACAAAAACATACTTTATACAAAAGCCATGCTTTGGGTCAACAAATGATCAACACAATGATCACCAGGATAGACGATCAAATAAACGATCCTATCACAATAATCAACACAATGATCATTTCAGCATCACTCAGCATGTCACATTACCAAATTGGGAATATATCGCTGATAACTTCAACTATATAACCTCTGAGCTCGTACGTCTCAGAGAAGGGTGTTAAGCTAAAAGAATAAATTCTTCGCCACCAACAGAAATATATTTGAAAGAAATCGGCTTTATATCTCAAATTGTAATGTCAGACATACAATCCATACAAGTATGTTCCGGGATCGAACAAAACCGAAGGCACTAACAAAGAAGTCCTTGCAATCCGGATATTCACAATCCTGATCGGATTCACCATCACATATGGAGAACTCTATACCGGAGCAACTCGGTGCAGAGTAAATCGACAGGTCATCCTATCGCTCTCGCAAATACCGGGTCTTCAACACCGATCTTCAATGCAATTATAACGACGTATCACATATTCGGAATGGGTTATACGACCCCATGGTCCCTTCCCGGTTAACCCGAATAGTGAGCGCTTATTTAAAAATAAGTGTAGCATTCACATTCAAACAAATCACATCAATTACCCATTCAAAGGGAAATATTGATAGTCGGTTATTGAACTATCACTGATATGCACACATCACCAGTTTCCAAATAATTTTCCAAATTATTTATTTTCCAAAATATCTTTACAAGATATATTATTTCATACTTCAAAAATAAATCAATATTTATTTTTCTAAACCAATCCCACTTTCTTTTATAAATTCCTTAGTGAATTTACATTTCAAAATATCCATGCATATGATTTCAATTATTCATTTCAATTTATCTTCAAAAAGATAAATTCTTAAGATATTCACTTTATATTGGAAAAACACTTCCATACTTATTAAATAAGTAATTCACGAATTTTATTTATTTTCAACACTTAGAAAATATTCAATATACTTAAATCGAAATTAAGTATACATTTCATTCTTTAAGGAAATCATTCTCTTAAACATATTTATTTGGGCCAAAACGAATGCTGCGTAAAACATCGTTACGACAACCAAAATCACTAGTATAGGGATTCGAAATTAAAATAGATATATAAATCCCGATACTATGCAAAACATTTCCTTTCGGAAATCATTTACTATAACAACAGTGTTATAGTCTACTATTTCCTTTTATTTCTCGAAAACGTTTATTTTAACAATAAATGTTGAAATCTATGGTTTCGAATCTCAACACATTTTAAAACATCGTTAGATCGTTTTAATTCTGTTTAAACATCACATTCTAAACATTTTCTTTAACATATTATTCACTATTCAAAAACGTGAATATACTTCATTAACAATTTCATCCTTTTATTCATTTTAATTCAAAGGATTATTCACTATTCAAAAACATGAATATAACTCCATTAATAGGTTTCAAAAATTAACTTATCAAAATAAGTCGTTTTTGAATTTATAAAACAGCGTTTATAAATTCCATTTCTATTTATTTATAAAAACTTCCTTTTATAAATTCCTTTATTAACCTATCCCAGTTTATAACTCAATTATAAACTAAAAGTTCATATTATAAGTCAAATGCTTATAAAACGATTATTTTACAAAATCGTTCTTTTTTTTAAAGACTTTCCAATTTATAAATCTTATAACTTATAAGATCCATTTATTTAACCAATCTATTCTTCAAATAATTTCACCAAATTTATAAATCTTACTATTTATAAATTTCTTTTATAACTTCACAGTTTATAATTCCATAAATTTCATTCATTTATGAAATTCATTTCCACTTCATTCAAACACTTATAAAAACTCGTTTTATAATGTCCATATTTCAATTTATAAATATCCATTTATAAATCTCTTAATATAAATCAATTTATATTATTCTTTTAAAACGTCTTAAATCTCCTTTATTATTTCACTATTTTGATTCATAAAATAATTAAATTTCATAAATCCTATATTTAAACTTTTCACAATAATTCTAAAATATCTCGATTTAACTATTTTATAAACTCAATAGCATCATATTCTCAAAAATCAATTTTTTTACTATATTTCTCAAAAATCATAATTTTTATAACTTTTAAAAATTATAACGTTTATTTACTTATAATGGATCAATTCCAAAATATAGTATATTCTCAAAAATCACTTTAAAATCATTTTAAAATTCCAAAATCTGGGTCCAATGATGCTACACACCAAATAGTCAATCACGACAACAACGATATCATATATCAATATGAAAATCCATCAAATATCAAAATATCTGAAATCAAATAAAAACTGTTGAGGAATCCAGTTGGATCCCTCCAACCTGTTTTCCTGCATCCAAAAACATTAGCACAATACCAATTTCGCTCCAGTACGAAATTATCGCGGTATATGTTCTTATTAAATATTATCCGCTTAATAACGGCGCAATAGGGTCTCATCCGCTAAAAAATACGGGAAATCAACAACTGCAATATATACATATGCCAATATATATATATTGATATTATATATAATACCAATTTCACTGTTTATGAAATATTCGCGGTATATGTTTTTATTAAATAACATCCGCTTACTAACGGCGTATAATGTCTATTTTAACAATCAATAGATATTAATCAACATTCAAACATGCATTCAAATATTTTAAATCTAACTATTTAAAATAAAATCGAAACTGATTCGATTGAGTGAGAAGTTCTCACCTTGATTTTAAATTCCGTTTTAGCGATTTATTTCGAATAAAATTAAACGGACGTTTAATTTTACCCAAAATTCTCACTAACTCCAAACGACTCCAAACCAACTCCATCGCGTAGTGCTCGTCCATACGATTCCAACGCAACTGAGTTTGCATTTTTTCGACCTCGTATGAAAAAGTTATGAATTGTTGAAGTTTGTACGAATTTAAACTTAATAATTACAACAATTTTCTTTATATTTATAACCTATTCCATCTAGAGCCGTAGGATCTCACTGCAAATTGATCTTGGCCGTGCCCCACTCTCCCTCTCCCTCACGTTCTTCTTCTACAGGTAGATGGCCGCATAAAGAACCCATTCAATCACAAACTAGGGTTAGACTTTACTCCTCCTACACTCGACGAAATCACATCAAACCACTTGCAAATCGAAGCTCTTCGCGAGAGCTACCTCCACCACCCCCCACCTGAAGCTCGGCCTGCTCTAGACCCCTCGAAATGCGTGTGAAATCTGTAGATTTCGGCCCCAATTGCTCCCTCCACGTCGGTCCAAACACGATCATCACCGTATGGATCTCTAGCTCTCTTCATGCTCTTCGACTTCCGTGTTGAACACTTCGCGTGAATGTCAACGGATTGTGAATGATTGAGGGAAGAAAGGGATTAAATTCTGGCCATTCATACTAAAGTGGCGGCTGTGCATATTTAGATTAGGGTTTTTCTTTTCTTTTTTTTCTTTTTTTAGAATGGTGGGCTATTTATAAGGAACCGACGAAACACTATTCATCCCGGAAATTCCAAACTCCGATTTACGCGCCGTAACCAGCGTTTCTAGGGTTTACCCCGCGTTCCGGACACAATGGAATAGGTTTCGAAAGCTAATTCGGAAGTATGTGCGAGTTATGGCTGTAAATGCTCAATTTGAATTAAACCGATTTAAGTCGATTTCTAGGCGTTTTAATTTGTACCGGACAAACGGTAAATCCAATCGACTTGAAATTTGAAACCTTACAATAATATCACATTACGGATCCGATGAAACTAGTTTCGTCGAAATCCGAGACTTTTTGAAAAATGGCTATTTTAGCTCGTCAAATTTAAATTAAAAATAAATCGATGCGTTTCGAGCTGCCACGATCAAACGGTAACTCCGATTGACACGAAATTTGAAATCCGATAATAACTAACTATTACGGATCCAATGAAACTGGTTTCGTTCAATTCTGAGACTGTTCAAAAATTGACTATTTTCACTAGTCGATTTTAATATTAAAATATTCAATTTTCACAAATTAACTTTTAATTCGATTTTAAAAGTTCTAAAATATCGTTCTAACTCCCATATGATAAAATAAAATTTTACAAATCATTTTCAATCATATTTAACTCAATTTTCAATTATTTCCATAATTTAACGTATTAAATTATCGATTTAATTATTCAATTAAATTCAATAATTCAAATAAAATTTATTCGACTTATAAATTCACTTATTAATATTTAAAATAAATTAAATATTCAAATTTTAATTTCTAAAAATTCTGGGTCGTTACATGCTGGTTGGAATTATTCAAAAGCTAATCTGTGAGGGACATTTGAAAGAATTCATCCAAGGTAAACAGAAAGCACCCCGAACTAGCGATGGGTCGCAAAAATTCCCTTGTAATGCTTTGAACGTCTTAGAGGATGAAGATTCATTGAACTTAAGTCCACCATTGAATAGGATTAATGTGATTCATAGAGGACCGCATCTATCAGAAAATAGTAAAGGAGCTAGGAACAGATATATCAAGGAAGCCAGGGAAGGAGTGTTCTATGTCAAGGAAGGAGTGTTCTCTGTCTAGAAAGAGCTCCCTTTCAAAACCCCACGGCTTAATATATAGGTGCCAAACCTTAATCACAGCTCAAATCAGGCTTTCCACAACATGCAAGATTCTATAGACACCAGAAATGTAGTTAACATCATCTTAAAGCACGCCTTTGATCAGATGGGCATTCTTGAGGATAAGCTAGAACCTAGTCTTGAACCTATCTTTGGGTTCAACAATAAAAGGTCAAGTTCGGTAAGGCAAGTAAAACTACTGGTACAAATGGGCATAACACCATGCTGTAGAACTTTTGAGACTCTCTTCATAATCATCGATCAACCTTCGTACTACAATGTATTCTTTATCCGTTCTACACTGGATGAGGTGGATGCTTTTGTTTCACCAAAATATCTGATGATAAAGTTCTTGGCTAAAAGAGGTTGGGGTACTATTCGGGGAGAACAATTAGCTCCTACGAATTGTATTTTGCAACTCTTGATCATTATACTATGATTCCTCTACTATTTTTTAGCCTTTGGATGAAGGATTTTTACATCTAGCATTCAAAGAAAAAATAAGATCTAATAAAAGGAATAAACGTGTGTTTGAATGGTACATCTCACCTAGAAGGAAGAGGAAGTGAACCGATGCTATCTATGTATAAGAAAGCGAGATCAACACAGAATTGGATTGCCGAGGGGAAATGAAGAGGATAAAGCTACAGAAGATCTTGAGGAAATATGTATAGATCCAACCGATTCAACCAAAATAGTCAAAGTGGGAAAAGAATTAGAGGACAACTTGAAAGAAAACTTAATTCAATTTCTTAAAGCGAGCAAAGACGTATCTGCATGGACCCATTCAGACATGGTAGGGATTGGCCCATCATTTATGTGCCATGGACTGAACATTGATCCAAACGTGACCTTCTTCTGACAAAAGAAGAGGAAATCTGACAAAGTTTGATCTAATGCCTTGAAAGAAGAGGTTAAATGGTTACTTGAAAATGGATTCATTCGAGAAATTTTTTATCCAAAATAGCTAGCAAACCCAGTACTGGTAAAAAGTCAAATAGCAAGTGGAGAACCTGCGTCGATTACACCGATCTAAACAAAGCATGCCCGAAAGACTGTTATCCACTATCCAAAATAGATCGGTTAGTTGATGCAACTTGCGGACACAAGATATTATCTCTCATGGATTCTTATTAAGGATATAATCTAATACCCATGTGTGAGAAAGGCGGATTAGGGATCTTAACGCTAGAATTAACACTAGAGGGAGGGTGAATTGTGTTTTAAGGAATTACTAATTCCTTTTGAGTTTATATTAATTTGAACACAAATGTATGCAATATTCAGACACAGATATGATCACAGAATCAAACACAGATGCAGAAATAAAGTAAAAGCAATAAAGGAAAGAACACACCGGATTTTATACTGGTTCGGAGTTACCTTATGTGATATCTCAGAATTTTAGACAATATCAATTTAATAATCTTTATATAAAATTAAATTGATATTGGCAATATTGATTAATAAAATATGTTTTGGTTTAATAATCAGATTTAAATAAATATTTAATTTGTGATTTATCTTTTAAATGTTAAAATAAATGTTTAAATTATAATGTGTATATATTTATATATATATATTATAGTTTAACCTTGTTTGGAATTTAACTTACATGATAATTAATAAATAAAGTTTTGTTTTTAAATTCTAATAAAATATTGAGTAATTGGGAAATTTTGTTTTAATTAATATTAAACTTTTAGAAATCTATTTAAATTAATAACTTTATGGTTTGATAATATTTATAATAAATGTTATATTGTTTAAAATTTTATCTTAACTTAACTTTTGTTTTAGATTTAAATAAAAGTTGATTTTGTTTCTTTTTAAAATATTATTTGATTAAATATGAATTGAGTATATTTTATATAAGTTTAAAATATAAGATAACATATGATTTAAGTTCATTTAAATATAAAAGTGATTTATAATTTCTTTATAAATCATATAAAATTTGTTAATTGTTATTTTAAACCATATTAATAAATATTCTATTTTTCATGAATATAAAGAAGAATTAAAATAAGGAAATAAAGTCTTCATTTTTAAATTGAATAAATAGATTTTAATTTTAATTTCAAAATTTTAATTGATTTGAAGTTTTATTTTGAAATTCAAATTACTTGATTCTTTAAAATATTTGTATAAGTTTTAGTTTATAAATTGTTTTATATACATTTACTTTTAAAATGAGAAATTCATATATATTAATAAACATAACATAAATTAAAGAAAACTCTTTTTAAACATTTAAAAATGTAACTAAATTTAATTTAAAACAAGTGTAATCTAATTAACAAGTCTAAGCTGCATGTGTTAGTTGAAAATCAAACAAAATGACAAGTGTCATTTAAATTCTACTTTTCTTTTATTTATTATGTTAAATTTATTTCAGCCTCTTTTAAAAACATTTTCATTTCCCCTCATCCTCTTTTCAAAAACAAAAGATAAATGAATCAAAAGAAATCAAATCTGAAACTCAAAACCCCTAAAAAAAGATCTGCAAAATTCATTTCAAAAGCAACTCTAAGATCTAAAATACCTCTCAAAACCAAAATTTGTATTTCAAAAGCATAAAGGAGTCTGCATTTCCTTCTTTCCAATCTAAAGCTCACTACATTTTCATCTCTGCAAATCTTGAACAAATCAAATGAAGCCTGCATTTCTATTATGGCCTGCATGCATATAAATTGGGTCAGAGTTTTAAAAACTTCTGCCTGCATGAGTGTTATCTGAAATCAAAGGCTTTTCTTGAATCATGATGGCTCTGTCTTTCTGGAAAAAATAAGTGAGTAACTTCTAAACTTTATTAAAATCTGGTTGCATGTTATTATATCTGGAATGAATTGATATGCATGATAATATTGAAGCTATTGCTGTATGTATATGAGTTCTGGAAATTACTTTGTACTTAAATAGGTGTATACTCTGTTAGTATCATAACCTTTGTGTTCTTGACTTAAGTTTTAAATTCAAATTTTAGTAGTTTCATAACTTAACCATTTCTGAGAAATGGATTAGAAACAAATGTGTTTGTGTAAAAATAAACTGAAGCATAAGAATTTAAGTATATGGTAAATTGCAAACAAAAACTTCTCTGTAAATCAATATGTCCTGAAACATGATTGTGTTTAAAAAGGTAAATTCCTTAGTTTATTGAATCTAGATTGTGACATTAATATTTAAACTTAGGATTTAGGGAATATTGTTTGTTTAGGTTATGAGCTAAGTTATAAATTTTGATTTATTTAAATAGGAACTGTAATCTTCTCAGTAAATCAAGTTTTAGTGGTAAAAAAATCATGTTACTGTTAAAAATTCAAACACTGATGATTGTGCAATTCAGATATACAAATCAAAACATTAGATTAATTCATGATTTTTAAATGTAAAATCATAAATTTAAAATGGGTTTTGACTGTGCATATGGGTGTTGAGAAAATTGGGGTTTAGAGTGTTTTTGATGATTGTAATGTTCTGAAGTTTTGAAATTGCTTCTGTATATAGTAATATGATCAGGCTCATCATCAAAATTATCAAATCTGTAAATTGATTCTTGAATTAGCAAGAGGAGTGAGGAATTGTCTGTAGCCCTAAGTTTTTAATAAAGTAAGAATTCGATCATATAGCCACTAGGATTGATCGAGTGTTTTGCAACTCTGGGGATTGGTTGCTGGGTTTAAGAGGAGGTACTAGCCGGAGTTGTAGCCCTAACGATGGTCGGAGGGAGGTGAACATGTCGTTGACAGGTTTTGAGTTTGGGTTGGCACAGTGGTTTCCAGGTTTTAGCAGTGGTGAAGTATACTCGAGTATGTCTCGGGTAATTCCAGTTTTTGCTCGGAGTTAAGGCAAGAGTGACTCGAAGTGAAATGGCCTTTGTCTCGGGTAGTTTTTTTAGTTGCTGAGTGTGTTTCTGTAACCTGAACTATTTCAGGTTTTAAAATTTTTAAATTAAATTTAAAAAGAGAAAAGCTAAGCCTGATTTAAAATAGGGATTGAAGCAAGTTTTAAGTTATGGATTCAAAATGAATTTGAATTTTAGTTTTTGAAAATAAATAAATTTATAAAGGATAAAATGGTTTGACTCGGGTAGTTTTAAGTGGCAGGGTGGTTTTTGTAACCTGAACTGTTTCAGGTTTCAAATTTTAAACTAGATTCAATCTAAAAAAAAAAGAGAAGGGCAAAGCAAGTTTAAATCTAAACTGAAGCAAGATTGAAACATGAATTCAAATAGGTTTTGAATTTCAGTTTTTGAATAAATAAGTTTTGCAGGAAATGAAATTTTCAAAATTTAAAACCTGCATAGTTTTATACAATGTAATTTTAAATCTGAAAATAAGTTTTTAAAATAAGATTTAAATTCTAAGTTAAATTTGAATTTAAAATCCTGAATTCAAATTTGAATTTGAATCTGAAAGTTTCAAAAAGAAAATAGGTTGATAAATTCAAATGTTATAATTTAGTTTGAATATTTTAGTATGTATAACATGTGTTTTTTAAAATCTGAAATGAAATTTAAAACAGAGTTTTAAATTTTAATCTTTGAATTTAAATGTTTAAATGTCATTTGAAATATTTAAGATATTTTAAATTTAATTGAATATAGGCTAAAGTTAAATGATTTTTCTAAAATTTGCTTTAAGAGGTAAATGATTCTTTAAATAGAGAACTAAAGAGATTTTAAATATTTAAAATCTTGTTAAATTTGATTTCATTTTAATTTTAATTTAAAATGGAATTTAGAAAATTTAAAAGCAATTTGTTTTTAAATTTCTTTGATAATGATAATTAAATCATTAATGAAATTAATGATTATCATTAAGTTGATTTGAACTTAATGATTTATTAATTAATCTAGGTAATTAAGTTTTTGTAATTAATTAATTTAATTAATTAATAATTAGGTTAATTAAATAAATAATTAAGGATTTATTTAATTAATTAAAAGATTTAAGTAAGTTAATTAAATTTGATTAAAGTGTGATTTAGAAATTAATTTAAATAAGATTTGATTAATTTAATTATTGAATTGAATTAATTAATCAAGTAATTAATAACTAATTAAGTTTAATTATCACTTGATTAATTTTAAAATTAGAAATTAATTAATGAGTTTTTAAATAAATTAAGAATTAATATTTATTAATTCAGTTAATTACTTTGGAGAAGTAATTAAAGATTTGTTATTGGTCATTAACTTAATATTATTTTATAATTAATTACTGTAATTAATTTTAATAATTAATTGGATTAATTAATTTAAAGATAATCATTTGTGAATTATTTAAGTATAATTACTTAATGAAAGTAATTAAGGAAATTAACTACTGACTTGTAATTAATTAAGTTTTTGATTAATTAAGTTAATTAATTAAGTTTAATTAATTTAATTTAATCACTGGATGATTTGAGAAGTAATTACAAATGTAATTAAAAATGGAAAATTACTTAATGAAGTAATTAAGAAAATAAATTACTAGATGTAATTTAATTGAAGGAGTTTTGGAAATTAATTACTTAGCGTAATTAATATGTAATTTGTATGTTGAATAATTACTTAAGTAAGTAATTAATAATTTATTACTTAGTGTAATTAATTTAGGTTTAGATAATTGAGTTATTTGAAAATGATTAAAAGATGTAATTAATTTAATGTAATTAATTACTTAATCAAGAATGATTAATCAATAGTGATAAATGATAATTAATTTAATGAAGTTGTTTAAAATAAAATAATTTGGGATCATTAACTTAAATAATTAATGATATAATTAAGGATTGATTAATTAAGAACAATTAATCAATGAAGGAATTAATTAATGTTATTAATTAAGGATTAATTAATGAAGTAATTACAGGTTAATTACAGGGATTGGTTTGGATAACTAATTTGTGAATTAGTTAGAGGTTAATTACTTGAATGTAATTAAAGGGTAATTAATCAAGAAGATTAATTAGGGTAACTTGTTAAGAGCAATTAATTAATTGATTTATAATTAATTGATGAGTAAGCAAGATTTATACGGATGAGTAATTAATTTTAAATTAATTAAGGAAGAAGTAATTAATTTAATTCATTTTAAATTAATTATAGGATGGTGATTTAATAAGTCTTTGCTTATGAATGATGAATGATATTTATTACCCTGAATGGTTGAGATCTCGGTTATGAGATAAATGTTGTTGTGTGATTTGGATGCTATGGTTGCATTGAGTTGATAATATGATTTATCTGTTTGAGTTGATAATATAGATTATCTAGGTGATGTTAATATTGATTATCTATTATGATGTCGTGAATTATCTATCTGTGTATAATATAGATAATATTGAATTAAATTGTTTTAAACTTTAAACAACTTGGACCTAAAAGACACGCTTTGGATTTCGATGAGACCGGGATCGGGATTCCATATTTGGATATCCGAAAACCACATCGATTCCAAATAACGTTAGGTCGTGAATCCAAATGGAGCTTTGTGAAGACTCGAGGTGTTAGGGCTATACGTCAGTATAACTCTGTGGGTGATTCCGTAATGAGTTGACGGAATAGTGTTTATAGATTCGAGATGGTGATTTAGAGTGCAAGGGTTATCGTCGTTAACTCTGAGGGTGATTCCACAATGAGTGTAACGAGATAATGCCTTCGGTTTCGTTCGAACCCGGAACGAACTTGTATGGATTGAATGCTTTCAGAACATCATCAGGTGGACGATGAGCATTCTAAAAGATGTGTTCTCTAAAGGTAATCGTAACCTCAAGCCTCATCAACCGGGAATGGCTAAAACAGGGGAGGTGCAACAAGGCATCGTGGGTAGCTCCCACTGGAGAGCGAGATTGATCCTTGTCTAGAGGTCCCTTTATATTCGGTTGTGTGGGCGGTTGATTGCAACAACTGCCGGGGTTGTCTTGTTCGGAACTGTTCAGTAAGGAATGGTTCCGGCCTTGTGTTGCAGGGGAGTGGAAGTACTCCTCGGTACGGTGATCTAGGCCACGTACTGTGACGGGCGGTACCCCAGTAGCCCTGCCATTGTATGGAACCCAAAATCCAATAAGCGCCAACGGTTTTGATTGTATTACCCACTTTTGTGGCTAGTAGCTGGAATTTAATCATGTAATAATTTCGGATATTTCATATTTATTTGAAAACCCTAGACAATATTATAATATCATCGGATTTCCTATCAAATGTTTTGGTTAGCGTAAGGTAAAAACTTTTCCATGTTTATGTGTGGGAAGTTTTACGTGATACCTTTCTTTTCAAAAGGTTTTTAAAAAGTTAAGCAACCTTAACCTGTTACTCACACCAGAGCCATGTCTGACCCGGAGTTTATCTTTGTTTTTCTTAAACTCTTGGGTACTCAAATTTTTACGAGTAGCCAAGGGATTCAGGTTAGCTTTGACGAATAATGGAGGAGCAATGGAGTAGGAGGCTTCCGCGTTAGATATAGTTTTCCACTGTGTTTTCTCTGTGTTGTGATTGTATTGAGTTGTAAATACTAGACAGGTGTTTATAACTGTCTAGTATATGTGATGTGTATGCTGTGTATCTCTGATTGGTATTGTATATTATGTAAATACTTATGTTATTAATATAATTTATTCATTCCGCTGTTGAGATTCTAGTATTGTTTCTTCTTTCTCTTCTTTCTTTTCTTCTTCTATCCCTTTCTTTTTTAATTGATGATGCGATTTTCTGGGAGTAGAAAGTCGGGTCGTCTCAGGTGGTATCAGAGCATTAGGTTGAGTGAATACCTAGGCTCTGGAGTGGTGTCTATCTTGAGAGAGCGTATTTGTAATTTTTAATATATTTATATATATTTTTTATTTCTACCTATTTGTTGGGTTACCTGTTCGGGTTTTCCAATATGGGTTATAGGTAGATAAGGTAGTGGTGTGTGTAACACAACTACCGTTTGGTTGGAATTTGAATGTTTGGTTGGAAGTGTATCTGTCGAGACTGTAGACCTAATACCGTCTCGAATAAAGCTTTGAAGTGGAGCAAGGACTTCATTGATCTCTGAAGGTAACCTGTTAAGGTTCGGAAATTCATCTTTGAAGTTGGATGAGTAGAATTTTGATCTGTTGGCTGAACAAAAGCGAGTGATGGTATCTTGATACCTCAGGGAAGTAGTAGCTGCGTGATGAGATGCAGTGACTATGGATGTTTCCTAAGATGATTTCTTTAGAACAAGTTTAAGGAAGTGAGTTTGCTTCGGTGTTGTAGCTGAGTTTAGCAGGGTGTTTTTGTGTGGTTTGAAGTACGAGTTTTTCGAAGAGTTTTGGATTGAGAATTCTTTGGCATTGGTGTCAGCAGTGCAGAAAGGAGTGTTCTGTGTGTCAGCAGAATTTTCTGGCTTTGCATTTTCTGGAGATGGAGTTCAGAAGCAGTAGAGTAGAATCCATTTCTTTGATGGGTTGGTAAGACCAGCATAAGCTGTTCTGATTGGTAAAGAGAGAACGGTTTTCTTTGGAATTAGATTGAGTTGATCGCAAAAGCGACTTGCGATAGTTGAGTGATCTCTTGGATTGTTGGAGATTTTTTCTGGATGTTTTCTGGAAGTCAAGAGTTTGTCTTCATTTAGAGATTCAGTGGTACCGGTGGTTCAACTAATTGAAGGTTGGTTTCTTGAGGTGGAGTTTGTTGAAGCAACTTAGGATTTGTGGAACTTCGGAATTTTTCTCTTGGTTATCGGAGATCTTCTTGGTTTTGCTGTCCAGATGTGCTTGTGTTCTTCATCAGCATTCTTTTCTATTCCAAATCAGAGTTGTGCAGCGGAAGCAGTTTAGGGGTACATCTGCTTTTTTTTTCCGGACAGGAGAAGTTTGTTTTCTTCTGATGGTTGTGAGTAGAGTTGTTTTTGATCTTGGTTGATCGTGGAGGATCATTCTGGTGGATTGGGATGGTCTAGTTTATTTCTTGTGACATCAGCAAGGGTTGAGCTGATCAGGTAGGATGTAGGCAGCTCGAGACCGTCCGAAGAGTCTTGTGAATCTGAAGTTGGATATCTGATTTTGGATAAGTTCTCAGTTTTTAAGAGCTATAAATTTTGGTAAGGTTGGGTAAGCTAGCTCTGAGATATTTTGGATTTCTTCTGTGTTTTGTTTTTGGATAAGTGTTTGATTATCTGGATTGAATTGACAGTTTGGACAATTGAAATTCGTTGTGATTCACGTATCCCTGAGGGAGTACGTGTATGATCTATTTCTGGTTTTAGAATCAGCTGTTTTGGGAGATTTTGGTGGTTGAGTCAGACTTGTCTATAGTCTGATGTCTTGTTCAGTTATAGATATAGATGAGTAGGAGTTCTGTAACTCAGTAGTGTTGATAGTTGGGTTTTATAGAGCGAGTATCCCAGTGTTTACTTGGGAAACTCGAGGAAACTCTATCCAGAATTTTGTCTGGATAGTTAATTTTGTTTGATTGGATGAATTGATTTCTATGGTTGTTAGCATATGTTTGATATATGCTTGGTTTTAAAATCTAAAATCTTAAATAGGTTATTAAATTACCTTTGTTTTAAATTTCGGGGACGAAATTCTTTTAAGGGGGAAGGAATGTGATATCCCGGAATTTTAGACAATATCAATTTGATAATCTTTACATAAAATTAAATTGATATTGGCAATATTGATTAATAAAATATGTTTTGGTTTAATAATCAGATTTAAATAAATATTTAATTTGTGATTTATCTTTTAAATGCTAAAATAAATGTTTAAATTATAATGTGTATATATTTATATATATATTATAGTTTAACCTTGTTTGGAATTTAACTTACATGATAATTAATAAATAAAGTTTTGTTTTTAAATTCTAATAAAATATTGAGTAATTAGGAAATTTTGTTTTAATTAATATTAAACATTTAGAAATCTATTTAAATTAATAACTTTATGGTTTGATAATATTTATAATAAATGTTATATTGTTTAAAATTTTATCTTAACTTAACTTTTGTTTTAGATTTAAATAAAAGTTGATTTTATTTCTTTTTAAAATATTATTTGATTAAATATGAATTGAGTATATTTTATATAAGTTTAAAATATAAGATAACATATGATTTAAATTCACTTAAATATAAAAGTGGTTTATAATTTCTTTATAAATCATATAAAATTTGTTAATTGTTATTTTAAACCATATTAATAAATATTCTATTTTTCATGAATATAAAGAAGAATTAAAATAAGGAAATAAAGTCTTCATTTTTAAATTGAATAAATAGATTTTAATTTTAATTTCAAAAGTTTAATTGATTTGAAGTTTTATTTTGAAATTCAAATTACTTGATTCTTTAAAATATTTGTATAAGTTTTAGTTTATAAATTGTTTTATATACATTTACTTTTAAAATGAGAAATTCATATATATTCATAAACATAACATAAATTAAAGAAAAATCTTTTTAAACATTTAAAAATGTAACTAAATTTAATTTAAAACAAGTGTAATCTAATTAACAAGTCTAAGCTACATGTGTTAGTTGAAAATCAAACAAAATGACAAGTGTCATTAAATTCTACTTTTCTTTTATTTATTATGTTAAATTTATTTCAGCCTCTTTTAAAAACATTTTCATTTCCCCTCATCCTCTTTTCAAAAACAAAAGATAAATGAATCAAAAGAAATCAAATCTGAAACTCAAAACCCCTAAAAACAGATCTGCAAAATTCATTTCAAAAGCAACTCTAAGATCTGAAATACCTCTCAAAACCAAAATCTGTATTTCAAAAGCATAAAGGAGTCTGCATTTCCTTCTTTCCAATCTAAAGCTCACTGCTTTTCATCTCTGCAAATCTTGAACAAATCAAATGAAGCCTGCATTTCTATTATGGCCTGCATGCATATAAATTGGGTCAGAGTTTTAAAAACTTCAAGCCTGCCTGCATGAGTGTTATCTGAAATCAAAGGCTTTTCTTGAATCATGATGGCTCTGTCTTTCTGGAAAAAATAAGTGAGTAACTTCTAAACTTCTTTAAAATCTGATTGCATGTTATTATATCTGGAATGAATTGATATGCATGATAATATTGAAGCTATTGCTGTATGTGTATGAGTTCTGGAAATTACTTTGTACTTAAATAGGTGTATACTCTGTTAGTATCAGAACCTTTGTGTTCTTGACTTAAGTTTTAAATTCAAATTTTAATAGTTTCATAACTTAACCATTTCTGAGAAATGGATTAGAAAAAAATGTGTTTGTGTAAAAATAAACTGAAGCACAAGAATTTAAATATATGGTAAATTGAAAACAAAAACTTCTCTGTAAATCAATATGTCCTGAAACAAGATTGTGTTTAAAAGGGTAAATTCCTTAGTTTATTGAAATTTAGATTGTGACATTAATATTTAAACTTAGGATTTAGGGAATATTGTTTGTTTAGGTTATGAGCTAAGTTATAAAATTTGATTTATTTAAATAGGAACTGTAATCTTCTCAGTAAATCAAGTTTTAGTGGTAAAAAAATCATGTTACTATTAAAAATTCAAACACTGATGATTGTGCAATTCAGATATACAAATCAAAACATTAGATTAATTCATGATTTTTAAATGTAAAATCATAAATTTAAAATGGGTTTTGACTGTGCATATGGGTGTTGAGAAAATTGGGGTTTAGAGTGTTTCTGATGATTGTAATGTTCTGAAGTTTTGATATTGCTTCTGTATATAGTAATATGATCAGGCTCATCATCAAAATTATCAAATCTGTAAATTGATTCTTGAATTAGCAAGAGGAGTGAGGAATTGTCTGCAGCCCTAAGTTTTAATAAAGTAAGAATTCGATCATATAGCCACTAGGATTGATCGAGTGTTTTGCAACTCTGGGGATTGGTTGCTGGGTTTAAGAGGAGGTACTAGCCGGAGTTGTAGCCCTGACGATGGTCGGAGGGAGGTGAACATGTCGTTGACAGGTTTTGAGTTTGGGTTGGCACAGTGGTTTCCAGGTTTTAGAAGTGGTGAAGTATACTCGAGTATGTCTCGGGTAATTCCAGTTTTTGCTCGGAGTTAAGGCAAGAGTGACTCGAAGTGAAATGGCCTTTGTCTCGGGTAGTTTTTTTTAGTTGCTGAGTGTGTTTCTGTAACCTGAACTGTTTCAGGTTTTAAAATTTTTAAACTAAATTTAAAAAGAGAAAAGCAAAGCCTGATTTAAAATAGGGATTGAAGCAAGTTTTAAGTTATGGATTCAAAATGAATTTGAATTTCAGTTTTTGAAAATAAATAAATTTATAAAGGATAAAATGGTTTGACTCAGGTAGTTTTAAGTGGCAGGGTGGTTTTTGTAACCTGAACTGTTTCAGGTTTCAAATTTTAAACTAGATTCCATCTATAAAAAAAAAGGGCAAAGCAAGTTTAAATCTAAACTGAAGCAAGATTGAAACATGAATTCAAATAGGTTTTGAATTTCAGTTTTTGAATAAACAAGTTTTGCAGGAAATGAAATTTTCAAAATTTAAAACCTACATAATTTTATATAATGTAATTTTGAATGTAACGACCCATAAAATTTTAATAATTTTTAATAAATTAATAGGTAGAGAATAATAGTATAAATTAATAGGTAGAGAATAAAACATAAATTAATAGGTAGAGAATAAAAGGTATAAATTAATAGGTAGAGAATGAAACGTATAAATTAATAGGTAGAGAATGAAACGTATAAATTAATAGGTAGAGAATGAAACGTATAAATTAAAAAAAAAGGATCTGCAACATCGTAGTTGTAAATTATGAATGTTATTGTTTATAATCATACATGTAACTCTAATGATACGATTTTAATAACAAATTCCGTGTACAAGATATGGATTACATAATAGTATTTTCTTAATATCCTTAGCTTTCAACAATAATCAATTAGCGACGTTAATCTTAATAGGATTTGAAAATCATCAACCTTCGGATAAGTCAAATGATATTCTAAATGTTAATAATAATCTTGAAAAAATAAACTTTATCAGAAGAACATTTTAAGTACACATATATTTTTTATGGGATTATGTTAATATGTATTCAGTAGGCATATGCTAACAACCGCTCAAACAAGAAATAATCACTAATACACAGTGTAAATTGTTAAAAAATCAAACTATCTATATTTATCACGCAAAAATGCAAAATCATAAAGGTTATTGGTGAAATTATGCAAATCTTAACATGTGCGTAGAGGGCACATGCTGATTTTTCCAATTTTGTGCATTGCACTAAGAATTATTCGATCCTATTCATCGTTAATTTGCTACCATTTCATGACTTTGACCACCACCTTAGATTGTTGAATGCCACGATTGCCAAAATGATGAATGATGTTGCAAGTCAGAAGAAAATGCATGCTCCTATATGCGTTTCTTTCTTTAACATGGGTGTCTGACATGATTAATGCTAGTTAACGTTGAATGACATTAGATGCCAACAATATTATTATGCATTTTCATTATCTTAATTCTTTTATCAATTAACCTCTCCACTTTTCTTTCCAATCTGATTTATAACCTGCCTATTTACTTTTCTTACCATATTTATTATTTGCTAGAATCTAGCCGTTTCATAATTCCCTTTTTCAGCATTTGATGTGTCTTATCTAAATCTAAGCGGAAAATCTGGCTTACCCCTTTTATTCATTTACATTTTCTTCTGTTTCTAATTTCATCGTGACTGACACGCAACCTTACTTTAATCACTGCGTCAATCAAGCATCCATCTATTAATTTTCATTTATTTTATATTTATTGCCAACGTTATAAATTTGAAAGATCACTTGCTTCCCTTGTCTCCCTGATTTCACGTCTCTGTGCCTATCCTTTTGAGTTTCTTACTTTTATATTCTATTATTAGCCTAAACGTGCATTTTGACTGTTGCCATCCCCGTATTTATTTCTTTCCTTTTTGAAATTAAAACGTATACGTTTTACATTTATTTATTTCTAAACCATTTATTGCCTTTCCTTTAGATCAATCCATTCTCTTCTTATTTGCTTTAACTTCTCTGCTGAATCAACGCATGAACGTTGGTATTTCATTTATTATTCCCTTTTATATTATATTTTTTTCTATAGCTTTCCACTACCTCTCTCTTCATATATTTCATTGTTGCCTGCTCCTTCTTCATTTTCGAGATCCACTCCCCACCATTGCTTACTTTTCCTCCTCCCAAATTTTTCCATGGCCTACGCCAGATATATAAAAAAAAAAATTGCACGACGTATATACCCATCGCCTGAAGCTATCTCTGCCCCTCTTCCCTTCCCACCGCCTACAACCCTCAACCTCCACTCACGTTTCTCCTACAAGTGTCTGCTTACTTTCTTTCCTAAATAAGAAGGTATATTTATTGTTTAAAATTTTTCTTATAAACGTTTAAAAGGATTTGAGAAAAGTTTGCATTCTTTTGTACAGATCTTGTTATATGTGAAAGTAAATAAGTTATGAAGCTATAAAGGTTTACTTATACAAGATTTATATATATATAAGAGTGTTATATAAATGAATTTTATACTATGCGTTAACTAAATACATTGTTATTTATGTGATCCAGTTTTTGAATATATGTTTGAAACGTTTTGATTTTTATATATACAAATATTTTATTTTATACATATATTTTGTTATATATAAAGGTTTTATAAAAAATATAAAAAAAAAAGAGAAAAAAAAGGAGTAAGTTAACAATGTATTATAAAGAATATTGTTTATCTGCACATATATGTGCATAAGTTTGTTTGATTTCCTGCTGGATATTTTGAAAAGGAAAGTAATAAACTATAATAATTATATATATACATAAGTATTCATTTCAAAAGATATTATATATATGTGTGTTGATCTTTAATATATGTGTTTTACGTTAGAACATTGATTTTTTTAACTATACATATATATTATTTTAATATTGGTTCAAAATGAATACTTATTACATGGAAACGACAACCATAAAATGAATATACTATATATGTGACATTTTGAATAATTATATATTTGTATTTAACATTAATATGAAATGGAAGCGTTTTAAAGTTATATGGTTTTCATGGGTGTGCATATATATATATATATATATATATATATATATATATATATATATATATTTCATTTTTAAAATGCGTGTTTTGATTTAACGTTCATTTTGAAAGAAAGTAATAAATTAATCATATAATCTTCGTTTCAATTTTATCAAGCTAATTTGATCCGTTCTCATCAATTTCTATCTACAAGATTTTCCGTCGAAATCGTACCATCTAACTTTGCTTTGGAAGTCGTGCTTGCATTTCATAACTCAACTTCATTGTCTATCTCTCTAACCTTGAAAGGTGAGCAATCACTCACGATTTACATTCTTTTATTTATTAAATTTGATTTCAATTGAAACGACAACTGAAATATGTTGCTGTAGTTATTTAAATTGTTATATTTATGCTATTACTGTATCTGTTCACCTACGGGATATGACACCATATCCTATTGTTTATACTTTATTTAATTACTGATGATATATTCCTGTTGTATATTATTATCATATCCTGCTATATTTTTGTGATTTGTTATCACTCTGCAAGTTCCCTGTAGTTTAGAATTCACTATGGGTTGAAATGATACATACCCGAACAGACTTTAGAATAGGAGAATTTCGTTATGGGTTGAAATGATAGACCCAACCGATTTTCATTTAATTAAATTTGGGATTACGGATTGGAATGATATCCACCCGTATATATTTAGTGTACGGATTTAAATGATAAATATCCGTAACACTTGACCAGATGATAAGGAATATATACAGACACCGTGGTTCATATATAAATATTTTGGAAATAAATTCTTTGTTTGGAAAGAAATATATGGTCTTAATAAATGTTAATTCTTAAATTTCTATATATATATATATAGATTTAATAATATTTAATTTAATTAAGTTTGATTTAATACATAAACTATGTTAATATTTATGTAAATTATATTTCAAATAGATTTTTGAAATAATTGGGATAAATTAAGATGGGGAGATAAATTTGAGTTTATTAAATGGTTTCTAAATAAGGATTTATTTAATTAAATCAATCTAAAATTTTTAAATTGGAAATTTTAAAAAGGTAGGATTCTATAACTAGATTTTTGATTTAAGTGATTAAATGCATATTTCACGTTTAAGTAAATTAAAGAAAATATTGAGAAAAATGGAATTTAAGGTTAATTAAATAATCTTGAATCAAATGAGGAAGTATTTCAAGATTAAATAATAATGAGGTTAAATCGAGATCTATATGAAACGGTTAAATTGAACATTTAAATTTTTAAGCCTTAAACTATATTGGAATTTAAATGGTTTAAATTTGAGATTCCGATCTGTATTTGAAATCAATATAGTTGAATTTGTTATTTAGAAACTAAATTGAATTAAAATGAAAATTTAGGTTTAACTAAATTTGAATTTATTATTTAGAAAACTAAATTGAACAAAAATTTAGTTGAAACGTTGAATACTTAAAGGTTTAAAAATATTGAATATAAAGGGGTATTTTGTGATTACAAATCCGAATTTGAGATCGATAAAATTGAAGTGGTTATTTTAGGAATTGAGTTGAATTTAAATTGATAAATTGAGATTGAATTTAATTTAAATGGGAAGGTCAGGTTGATGTTGAAACAATTTGTTATGTTGAGGGAATTGAAAAAAATTTACGGTATAAATTATTTAATATATCTAAATACTATTTTGGAAAATAGCTATATTTGAAGTGAAATGATATTTGATTTTGAGGTATAAATTAAGATGAAAGAACCACGGTGTTATAGTGTATATTTCTACCCTGTAGATAGTTCCATGGACCCTTAGAGGATGGTTATTCCAAACATCCTTTAAGTTATTTGTATTTCAGTTGATATTTCACTGGAGTTGGATTCATTGATATAAGAATGTTAATCCTGACTCGAGTGTTTTGTGTTTTGCTTTACGCTCGGGTCAGACTGAGTGATACAACATTTGAGGCTCACCTTCGAAGTTGGAGCCTTGCTTGAAGATCCAGCTATCTATCCTTTCAGTCATCCTGTTGATTTGTTCAGAGAAGTCATCTGCGCATACTGGAGACTTCACTACATCTAAGATATTCAGTTGTATTTTATTTCTAACTCCAATGTATATAGTAGCATCATGAACTACTATTCTTTATCTATTCCGCTGCATTATATTTCTCTGTGTCTGTGATCTGTGATGATTTATTTACTATATATGTTAAGTTTTGCCAAATTTTAATTAACAATTCGGTATTTTGAATTATTCAAGTCGGACATGTATGGTTTTATTGTCGATTTGAATGGTCCAAAATAGCGGGACGCTTCAGTTGGTATCAGAGCTTTGGCTCTAGGCAAAACTTAGCATATATGGTAAATTTATTAACAGAATCACTTTCGCTCGAGTTGAATCTCTTCCTTTATGACTCGATTTCCTTTGAATTTTGGAATGTCCCTCGGTTCCAAAATTCATTCTTGTCTCTCTCTATTTATATTCTTTTGATTCTGGAGTATCCAATAACTCCACTAAATGGTTTGTAAAGGGGGTTGAAAATTCCTTTACAATTGGCGTCGATTCACCGAAGATTTTTGTATCCTCGGTTTAGATGCTACTATCTCCTGTTATTCCAAATTCTATCTCTAGCGATCGAATGTCGATTTGCCTTAGAATTCTGCATCCACCGTATTGCTAAATGCATGATTGACCCGATTAAGGTCGCCCGTGATTTATAGAAGTATATCCATCTCCTATTTTGTAATTTAATCATCTTCGATCGAGTCTATCTTCGAATCAGGATTCTATTGGTTAGAGTCTTCTAATTTAAATCTCTACCTTTGTTTTGAAATCCATTCTTAAATCACCCTTTGAAAAATCGAGTATGTTGTATTTTTGAAATTGTTTTATACCGAAATTATTATTTTGATTACTATGATTTTATTCTATATATAAAAAGAAATTGTTTTCGATAAGGATTATATACCTATATATAAAACAAATAAGAAATGTTATTCTATATATATAAAAGTTTTGAAAGGATTTGAAAATTTGAAAACTTGTAAGAAATTGATTTATATAAAAATGATTTACAACTGAAGGGTTAAATTTGAAATTCGAGAATTGAATTCCGGTATTTTGAAATTGGATTTAAGATTTTGGAAAATATATAAAAATAATACGATTTAAAGGTATTTTTATAAATAAGAAATGTTTCAAATGAGTTCAAATGAGTTCAAATGAGTTCCAATAATTTTGAAGAAATTTCAAGGAAGTTTTCAAGAAAATAGAAGTCCAGAACTCACGTATGTCGCTGGAAAATAATTTCGGTGATGAGTGCACGCATCATCGACATTGATTTTCGAGTTTCAAAGTGGGGGAGAGGCCACTTTAATAGCTCGCTACGCGAGTGATTTTGTAAAACCGTTATGATTTCAAATTCCGAAGTGTAATTTGATATTTTCGAAAGATATATGTATATATTTGAAATAATTTAAAGTCAGACCGGTGTTCAGTCCTCGAGTTTCGAATTTGTTTTGGTATAACCCTATATATTGAAATTGATTTATTATTGATTTTCAACTCTTGAATTGAAAATGTGATTTCCCCTTATCATTTTGAAGGTTCGAACACTTCCAAGTCAAGGTCTAAAATTTTAAAACTAAGAAATTTCGAAGAGTATAAAATGTTTGATAAAGAATATAAATTTATTTTGAAATGATTTGAAAAAAAAATATAGTTTTGAATAATAGTTTTCAGAAAGGTAAATTGAATATTTCAACTAGAAATAGATAGCTTAAAAGTTTTAAAGGGATAATTATAAATTTGGAAACCATTTGAGAATAATTGATTTTGAGAAAATTTTTAGTTTTGAAATTAAATTGAAATAAAAAACCAGTACTCTTATGGAGATTTTGGAAATGAATTTGTTTGACTTGAATTATTTTAATTTAGAAACTGGGATAATTTTCTAAACCTATTATTTTGGGAACTTTGAAATTTAGATGCTTAATTTGGAAGAAAATTTGGTGAAATTATATATGATTTGGAAACTGAATGGATATTGAATGATTTGAAATTGAGAACCTTATATTATTAAGCGCTTGATTTGGGGGTGGTCGAATTTATATAAATTGGATTTGTAAAAGTATGAAATTGATTTTAAATCCATTGATTTGAAGGTACTCAATTTGGAAAGCTATTTTATATAATCGAAGTTTATATAAGTATGATTTGATCTACTATTGATTTGGAAAGTATTCGATTTGGGAAAAAGGGAATCCTATATATAATGGACTTTATATAAGTATGATATTTGAAAGTGATTTGAAAAGGTACTGTATGATATATATTTTCGAAGTAAAGATATGGAAAGTGCCTTCTGCTTGATATCCGCTTTGTGGCCACATCGTGGATTCATTCTATCGATATTATTCTTTCTGATTTTTGGTTTTCCGGATGTAATACTCGAGTGTTCCCACCGTGGCGTAACCCATGGTTTTTTTTCTCTCGTGGATGCATAGCGCAATTGCCTAGCTGAGTCTTGCCTAGGGGTACGGATTGTTTCCTGGGGGATCCAGGCGTAACCATTGTGTATCCTGCAATCTGTGTAGGTCGCGAATAGTAGCGCAAGTGCCTGGCTGAGTCTTGCCTGGGGGTACGGATTGTTTCCTGGGGGATCCATGCGTAACCATTGTGTATCCTACACTCTACTAGTCATCATGGCGTAACTCACAGGGCTGAGAAAGCTTACGGATATGGATTGTTTCCTGGGGGATCCAGGCGTAACCATTGTGTATCTGCGAACCATGGTCGGACAAAGGTTTTGGTTTGGTTGGTTTGGTTGTTTTGTTTGGATTGTACTTTCCATATCTGTTTTTTTTTTAAAAAAAAGTTTTTTAAGTATTTTCACTGGGTGTTGAAACGGGTCTACCAAGTACTTGAAGAATTCTAGCTTTGCGCTTGATCAACGCATGGCCAGAGTCTGCAAGAATGAGGATAAACTTGTTGAAACATCGAGTTATAAAAGTATTTTTGAAAGAAAGATTTATTTCAATATAAAGGTATTTTATTATAAAGGTATTTTTCAATAAAGAAATTTTGTGTTAATATTTGAAATTGAAACTCTTATGGTTTGAAATTTACGGTTCATGCCTGATTCTATTCTTTAAATCTACCTTATCTTCTCAGCTTTCGTTGTTCACCTTGATTCTGTTTTTCCGAATCTACCTTCTTTCCTTTTTGAATATAATCTTTTAAAGATTGCTTATCTGTATACTACATTGGTTAATAGAAAATTTTAGTGGTATAAATATTTTTGAAGTTATTAATTAAATAAAACATATTTAAAGAAAATGATTATTAATTTATTGATAATATTTGAAAAGTATCTTGAGATAAATTAAAAATTTCATGAGTTATGAATTTAATGTTTTCAAATAGTTTCTTTAAATATAACTAATGATGTAAATAATTATTTAAAAATAGTTTTCATATACTTATAAAGGTGTTATTTAAAATATAAATGGAATTTATAAAGGAAGCAAGAAGTTTTACAAATGGGTTTTGAAAAGTATGAATATCTCAAGTAAAATTTATATAGTTAAATCAATTATTTACCCCTGACTTTCAATATACTTTTATTTCTAGTTGTTCTATTCTCCTACCTCCTTCCTTTTCGGGGACGAAAAGTTTTGAGTGGAGGAGAGTGTAACGACCATAAAATTTTAATAATTTTTAATAAATTAATAGGTAGAGAATAATAGTATAAATTAATAGGTATAGAATAAAACATAAATTAATAGGTAGACAATAAAACGTATAAATTAATAGGTAGAGAATAAAACGTATAAATTAATAGGTAGAGAATGAAACGTATAAATTAATAGGTAGAGAATAAAACGTATAAATTAATAGGTAGAGAATGAAACGTATAAATTAATAGGTAGAGAATAAATAGTATAAATTAAAAAAAAAGGATCTGCAACATCGTAGTTGTAAATTACGAATGTTATTGTTTATAATCATCCATGTAACTCTAATGATACGATTTTAATAACAAATTCCGTGTACAAGATATGGATTACATAATAGTATTTTCTTAATATCCTTAGCTTTCAACAATAATCAGTTAGCGACCTTAATCTTAATAGGATTTGAAAATCATCAACCTTCGGATAAGTCAAATGATATTCTAAATGTTAATAATAATCTTGAAAAAAAAACTTTATCAGAAGAACATTTTAAGTACACATGAATTTTTATGGGATTATGTTAATATGTATTCAGTTGGCATATGCTAACAACCGCTCAAACAAGAAATAATCACTAATACACAGTGTAAATTATTAAAAAATCAAACTATCTATATTTATCACACAAAAATGCAAAATCATAAAGGTTATTAGTGAAATTATGCAAATCTTAACATGTGCGTAGAGGGCACATGCTGATTTTTCCAATTTTGTGCATTGCATTAAGAATTATTGGATCATATTCATCGTTAATTTATTACCATTTCACGACTTTGACCACCATCTTACTTTGTTGAATGCCACGAATGCCAAAATGATGAATGATGTTGCAAGTCAGAAGAAAATGCATGCTCCTATATGTGTTTCTTTTTTTAACATGGGTGTCTGACATGATTGATGCTAGTTAACGTTGAATGAAATTAGATGCCAACAATATTGTTATGCATTTTCATTATCTTAATTCTTTTATCAATTAACCTCTCCACTTTTCTTTCCAATCTGATTTATAACCTGCCTATTTACTTTTCTTACCATATTTATTATTTGCTAGAATCTAGCCGTTTCATAATTCCCTTTTTCAGCATTTGATGTGTCTTATCTAAATCTAAGCGGAAAATCTGGCTTACCCCTTTTATTCATTTACATTTTCTTCTGTTTCAAATTTCATCATGACTGACACGCTACCTTACTTTAATCACTGCGTCAATCAAGCATCCATCTATTAATTTTCATTTATTTTATATTTACTGCCAACGTTATAAATTTGAAAGATCACTTGCTTCCCTTGTCTCCCTGATTTCACGTCTCTGTGCCTATCCTTTTGAGTTTCTTACTTTTATATTCTATTATTAGCCTAAACGTGCATTTTGACTGTTGCCATCCCCGTATTTATTTCTTTCCTTTTTGAAATTAAAACGTATACGTTTTACATTTATTTATTTCTAAACCATTCATTGCCTTTCCTTTAGATCAATCCATTCTCTTCTTATTTGCTTTAACTTCTCTGCTGAATCAACGCATGAACGTTGATATTTCATTTATTATTCCCTTTTATATTATATTTTTCTCTGTAGCTTTCCACTACCTCTCTCTTCATATATTTCATTGTTGCCTGCTCCTTCTTCATTTTCGAGATCCACTCCCCACCATTGCTTACTTTTCCTCCTTCCAAATTTTTCCATGGCCTACGCCAGATATAAAAAAAAATTGCACGATGCCCATCGCCTGAAGCTATCTCTGCCCCTCTTCCCTTCCCACCGCCTACAACCCTCAACCTCCACTCACGTTTCTCCTACAAGTGTCTGCTTACTTTCTTTCCTAAATAAGAAGGTATATTTATTGTTTAAAATTTTTCTTATAAACGTTCAAAAGGATTTGAGAAAAGTTTGCATTCTTTTGTACAGATCTTGTTATATGTGAAAGTAAATAAGTTATGAAGCTATAAAGGTTTACTTATACAAGATTTATATATATATAAGAGTGTTATATAAATGAATTTTATACTATGCGTTAACTAAATACATTGTTATTTATATGATCCAGTTTTTGAATATATGTTTGAAACGTTTTGATTTTTATATATACAAATATTTTATTTTATACATATATTTTGTTATATATAAAGGTTTTATAAAAAAAATAAAAAAAAAATAAAAAAAAGAGAAAAAAAGGAGTAAGTTAACAATGTATTATAAAGAATATTGTTTATCTGCACATATATGTGCATAAGTTTGTTTGATTTTCTGCTGGATATTTTGAAAAGGAAAGTAATAAACTATAATAATTATATATATACATAAGTATTCATTTCAAAAGATATTATATATATGTGTGTTGATCTTTAATATATGTGTTTTATGTTAGAACATTGATTTTTTTAACTATACATATATATTATTTTAATATTGGTTCAAAATGAATATTTATTACATGGAAATGACAACCATAAAATGAATATACTATATATGTGACATTTTGAATAATTATATATTTGTATTTAACATTAATATGAAATGGAAGCGTTTTAAAGTTATATGGTTTTCATGGGTCTGCATATATATATATATATATATATATATATATATATATATATGTATATATTTCATTTTTAAAATGTGTGTTTTGATTTAACGTTCATTTTGAAAGAAAGTAATAAATTAATCATATAATCTTCGTTTCAATTTTATCAAGCTAATTTGATCTGTTCTCATCAATTTCTATCTACAAGATTTTCCGTCGAAATCGTACCATCTAACTTTACTTTGGAAGTCATGCTTGCATTTCATAACTCAACTTCATTGTCTATCTCTCTAACCTTGAAAGGTGAGCAATCACTCACGATTTACATTCTTTTATTTATTAAATTTGATTTCAATTGAAACGACAATTGAAATATGTTGTTGTAGTTATTTAAATTGTTATATTTATGCTATTACTGTATTTGTTCACCTACGGGATATGACACCATAACCTATTGTTTATACTTTATTTAATTACTGATGATATATTCCTGTTGTATATTATTATCATATCCTGCTATATTTTTGTGATTTGTTATCACTCTGCAAGTTCCCTGTAGTTTAGAATTCACTATGGGTTGAAATGATACATACCCGAACAGACTTTAGAATAGGAGAATTTCGTTATGGGTTGAAGTGATAGACCCAAGCGATTTTCATTTAATTAAATTTGGGATTACGGATTGGAATGATATCCACCCGTATATATTTAGTGTACGGATTTAAATGATAAATATCCGTAACACTTGACCAGATGATAAGGAATATATACAGACACCGTGGTTCATATATAAATATTATGGAAATAAATTCTTTGTTTGGAAAGAAATATATGGTCTTAATAAATGTTAATTCTTAAATTTCTATATATATAGATTTAATAATATTTAATTTAATTAAGTTTGATTTAATACATAAACTATGTTAATATTTATGTAAATTATATTTCAAATAGATTTTTGAAATAATTGGGATAAATTAAGATGGGGAGATAAATTTGAGTTTATTAAATGGTTTCTAAATAAGGATTTATTTATTAAATCAATCTAAAATTTTTAAATGGGAAATTTTAAAAAGGTATGATTTTATAACTGGATTTTTGATTTGAGCGATTAAATGCCTATTTCACGTTTAAGTAAATTAAAGAAAATATTGAGAAAAATGGAATTTAAGGTTAATTAAATAATCTTGAATCAAATGAGGAAGTATTTCAAGACTAAATAATATTAAGGTTAAATCGAGATCTATATGAAACGGTCAAATTGAACATTTAAATTTTTAAGGCTTAAACTATATTGGAATTTAAATGGTTTAAATTTGAGATTCGGATCTGTATTTGAAATCAATATAGTTGAATTTGTTATTTAGAAACTAAATTGAATTAAAATGAAAATTTAGGTTGAACTAAATTTGAATTTATTATTTAGAAAACTAAATTGAATAAAAATTTAGTTGAAACGTTGAATACTTAAAGGTTTAAAAATATTGAATATAAAGGGGTATTTTGTGATTACAAATCCGAATTTGAGATCGATAAAATTGAAGTGGTTATTTTAGGAATTGAGTTGAATTTAAATTGATAAATTGAGATTGAATTTTATTTAAATGGGAAGGTCGGGTTGATGTTGAAACAATTTGTTAAGTTGAGGGAATTGAAAATATTTTACGGTATAAATTGTTTAATATATGTAAATACTATTTTGGAAAATAGCTATATTTGAAGTGAAATGATATTTGATTTTGAGGTATAAATTAAGATGAAAGAACCACGGTGTTATAGTGTATATTTCTACCCTGTAGATAGTTCCATGGACCCTTAGAGGATGGTTATTCCAAACATCCTTTAAGTTATTTGTATTTCAGTTGATATTTCACTTGATTTGGATTTATTAATATAAGATTGTTAATCCTGGCTCGAGTGTTTTGTGTTTTGCTTTACGCTTGGGTCAGACTGAGTGATACAACATTTGAGGCTCACCTTCGAAGTTGGAGCCTTGCTTGAAGATCCAGCTATCTATCCTTTCAGTCATCCTGTTGATTTGTTTAGAGAAGTCATCTGCGCATACTGGAGATTTCACTACATCTAAGATATTCAGTTGTATTTTATTTCTAACTCCAATGTATATAGTATCTTCATGAACTACTATTCTTTATCTATTCCGCTGCATTATATTACTCTGTGTCTGTGATCTGTGATGATTTATTTACTATATATGATAAGTTTTGCCAAATTTTAATTAACAATTCGGTATTTTGAATTATTCAAGTCGGACATGTATGGTTTTATTGTCGATTTGAATGGTCCAAAATAGCGGGCCTCTTCATTAAATCTGAAAATAAGTTTTTAAAACAAGATTTAAATTCTAAGTTAAATCTGAATTTAAAATCCTGAATTCAAATTTGAATTTGAATCTGAAAGTTTCAAAAAGAAAATAGGTTGATAAATTCAAATGTTATAATTTAGTTTGAATATTTTAGTATGTATAACATGTGTTTTATAAAATCTGAAATGAAATTTAAAACAGAATTTTAAATTTTAATCTTTGAATTTAAACCTGAAGCATGAATTTGAATTTTGGTTGTAATGTAAATAAGATTTGAATTTAAATGTTTAAATGTCATTTGAAATATTTGAGATATTTTAAATTTAATTGAATATAGGCTAAAGTTAAATGATTTTTCTAAAATTTGCTTTAAGAGGTAAATGATTCTTTAAAATGAGAACTAAAGAGATTTTAAATATTTAAAATCTTGTTAAGTTTGATTTCATTTTAATTTTAATTTACAATGGAATTTAGAAAATTTGAAAGCAATTTGTTTTTAAATTTCTTGATAATGATAATTAAATCATTAATGAAATTAATGATTATCATTAAGTTGATTTGAACTTAATGATTTATTAATTAATCTAGGTAATTAAGTTTTTGTAATTAATTAATTTAATTAATTAATAATTAGGTTAATTAAATAAATAATTAAGGATTTATTTAATTAATTAAAAGATTTAAGTAAGTTAATTAAATTTGATTAAAGTGTGATTTAGAAATTAATTTAAATAAGATTTAATTAATTTAATTAATGAATTGAATTAATTAATCAAGTAATTAATAATTAATTAAGTTTAATTATCACTTGATTAATTTTAAAATTAGAAATTAATTAATGAGTTTTTAAATAAATTAAGAATTAATATTTATTAATTCAGTTAATTACTTTGGAGAAGTAATTAAAGATTTCTTATTGGTCATTAACTTAATATTATTTTATAATTAATTAATGTAATTAATTTTAATAATTAATTGGATTAATTAATTTAAAGATAATCATTTATTAATTATTTAAGTATAATTACTTAATGAAAGTAATTAAGGAAATTAACTACTGACTTGTAATTAATTATGTTTTTGATTAATTAAGTTAATTAATTAAGTTTAATTAATTTAATTTAATTACTGGATGATTTGAGAAGTAAATACAAATGTAATTAAAAATGGAAAATTACTTAATGAAGTAAATAAGAAAATAAATTACCAGATGTAGTTTAATTGAAGGAGTTTTGAAAATAATTACTTAGTGTAATTAATATGTAATTTGTATGTTGAATAATTACTTAAGTAAGTAATTAATAATTAATTACTTAGTGTAATTAATTTAGGTTTAGATAATTGAGTTATTTGAAAATGATTAAAAGATGTAATTAATTTAATGTAATTAATTACTTAATCAAGAATGATTAATCAATAGAGATAAATGATAATTAATTTAATGAAGTTATTTAAAATAAAATAATTTGGGATCACTAATTCAAATAATTAATGATATAATTAAGGATTGATTAATTAAGAACAATTAATCAATGAAGGAATTAATTAATGTTATTAATTAAGGATTAATTAATGAAGTAATTACAGGTTAATTACAGGGATTGGTTTGGATAATTAATTTGTGAATTAGTTAGAGGTTAATTACTTGAATGTAATTAAAGGGTAATTAATCAAGAGGATTAATTAGGGTAACTTGTTAAGAGCAATTAATTAATTGATTTATAATTAATTGATGAGTAAGCAAGATTTATATGGATGAGTAATTAATTTTAAATTAATTAAGGAAGAAGTAATTAATTTAATTCATTTTAAATTAATTATAGGATGGTGATTTAATAAGTCTTTGCTTATGAATGATGAATGATATTTATTACCCTGAATGGTTGAGATCTCAGTTATGAGATAAATGTTGTTGTGTGATTTGGATGCTATGGTTGCATTGATTTGATAATATGATTTATCTGTTTGAGTTGATAATATAGATTATCTGGGTGATGTTAATATTGATTATCTATTATGATGTTGTGAATTATCTATCTGTGTGTAATATAGATAATATTGAATTAAATTGTTTTAAACTTTAAACAACTTGGACCTAAAAGACACGCTTTGGATTTCGATGAGACCGGGATCGGGTTTCCATATTTATCCGAAAACCACATCGATTCCAAATAACGTTAGGTCGTGAATCCAAATGGAGCTTTGTGAAGACTCGAGGTGTAAGGGCTATACGTCAGTATAACTCTGTGGGTGATTCCGTAATGAGTTGACGGAATAGTGTTTATAGATTCGAGATGGTGATTTAGAGTGCAAGGGTTATCGTCGTTAACTCTGAGGGTGATTCCACAATGAGTGTAACGAGATAATGCCTTCGGTTTCGTTCGAACCCGGAACGAACTTGTATGGATTGAATGCTTTCAGAACATCATCAAGTGGACGATGAGCATTCTAAGAGATGTGTTCTCTAAAGGTAATCGTAACCTCAAGCCTCATCAACCGGGAATGGCTAAAACAGAGGAGGTGCAGCAAGGCTTCGTGGGTAGCTCCCACTGGAGAGCGAGATTGATCCCTGTCTAGAGGTCCCTTTATATTCCGTTGTGTGGGCGGTTGATTGCAACAACTGCCGGGGTTGTCTTGTTCGGAACTATTCAGTAAGGAATAGTTCCGGCCTTGTTTTGCAGGGGAGTGGGAGTACTCATCGGTACGGTGATTTAGGCCACGTACTGTGACGGTGGTACCCCAGTAGCCCTACCATTGTATGGAACCCAAAATCCAATAAGTGCCAACGGTTTTGATTGTATTACCCACTTTTGTGGCTAGTAGCTGGAATTTAATCATGTAACAATTTCGGCTATTTCATATTTATTTGAAAACCCTAGACACTATTATAATATCATCGGATTTCCTATCAAATGTTTTGGTTAGCGTAAGGTAAAAACTTTTCCATGTTTATGTGTGGGAAGTCTTACGTGATACCTTTCTTTTCAAAAGGTTTTTAAAAAGTTAAGCAACCTTAACCTGTTACTCACACCAGAGCCATGTCTGACCCGGAGTTTATCTTTGTTTTTCTTAAACTCTTGGGTACTCAAATTTTTACGAGTAACCAAGGAATTCAGGTTAGCTTTGACGAATAATGGAGGAGCAATGGAGCAGGAGGCTTCCGCGTTAGATATAGTTTTCCGCTGTGTTTTCTCTGTGTTGTGATTGTATTGAGTTGTAAATACTAGACAGGTGTTTATAACTGTCTAGTATATGTGATGTGTATGTTGTGTATCTCTGATTGGTATTGTATATTATGTAAATACTTATGTTATTAATATAATTTATTCGTTCTGCTGTTGAGATTCTAGTGTTGTTTCTTCTTTCTCTTCTTTCTTTTCTTCTTCTATCCCTTTCTTTTTTAATTGATGATGCAATTTTCTAGGAGTAGAAAGTCGGGTCGTCTCACCTTACATCCACTCCTGCACACAAGTACAGATTTCCTTTCAAAATCAATTTTTACAATTATACCATTGATTTCAAGGCCACGAGGTTCACCACTCCAGATTCACAATCCTCTGGGTAGAGATACTTGATTTTACGGGCAACAAGTTCACCCAATTGATTTCACAAGCTACAATAATACATTTTCTCGCTTGATTGATTTCACAGGCTACAATCACACCTTTTCTCACTCAATTTATTACAAAGAAGCCTATAACTCTGAATAGCACTGAGATCTTGTTGAGATAGTGATTGAGAATCAAACTAGAGATGGTCTAGCTAGATTCAATAGTGATTTCGGCAGATCAATGGTAAAAATGTATGTAAAGAAATGTGGAAGAAGAAGAGGAGTGAAATCAGAGAAAATATGTATATAAATTCGTTTAAAACTGCCCCTATTTAAAGTAGAACAATAGCCAATGTCCATTCGTGAAAGGATATGACGAATAGACACTTCCTTTGAAATTCAAATTTTTGAAACAAACTGCCACCTTGTCGACATGGGTCCCTAGGGGTTATCGACAAGCCTATGGTATTTTTGGTTATTTGCTTTTCTTTGAAAATAACTTTCATCTTGTATTAAAACTATTTTTAAACTTTATAAATATACATAACTGTAGTTAAAATACATAAATAAGTATAGAGAATAATATTTTGGTATATTTAAAATTTTACTATAATTTTATATTTAAATCTAAATATAAATTTAAAAGTTAAATATATTAAAAGATAGTTTAAAAACAAGGACAATTTGATTTTGAAGATAAAGATTATTTTGAGGCTAAAAGTATTTTAAAACCAAGATATGTGTTTTTGATCTTTTTAAAAGGAAGGTTTTGAAATCATTTTGAAAACAAGATATAATTTTCTAAAACATTTGAATAAAAGTTAGTGGATACAAAACAATGTTCCACTAGATTTTTCTTAGGTTCCATCCTACTTAGGGTTCCATCCCTTTAACAGGCTCGAAGTGGATTCCATTCCACGAATAAAATGGATTTTAAGGTGCCAGTGCTTTTCTAGTATTTTTAACAAAATTCCTAACTAAATTACTTATATTGAAATCTTGAACTCTTGATAATCTTGATACTCATGAGTCTTCAATCTTGATATCTTCAGTCTTGAATCTCTATACTGTACAGTCTTCATTCTTGGTACATGCATGGTTAAATCTTGCATATACATATATATCTAAATTATAATGTTAGTATTTATATTTTATAATCTTATTCTAAGGTTGTTGTCATCAAAACCATCTTCGCAGGGACTAATAATCTCCCCCTTTTTGATGATGAGAACCTTTGTTTATAAAATATACTTCACCTTCACTATAACTCCCCTTAACTAATAACTCCCCCTTAATCTATGACTTACTATCCTATTTTATAATTCTCTCCATTTGTCATCAACAAAAACCATCCTAAAACCGTAAAAAAATCTCCCCCTTGAACTAATATTAGAACAAAGTATAGTAAATGAAATGTGAACGACATTAACATAATTATATTATAATTATTCAACATATAAATATGCATAAGTATATTTTTAGACAACCCAATCAACACACACATCAAATCCAATCATGAAACAAGTCAAACAAATCAATCAAGTCAAACAAGTCAATCAAATCAATAAAGTCAAACAAGTCAATCAAATCAATCAAGTCAAGCAATTCAATCCAATCAAACAAGTCAAACAAAATATACCAAACAAATCAAAAAAAACCTAATAATCCTATACTATAAGACAATAATACAAACTACCCCTAAATAAAATACACTTGTTATGTGTGTATGTATGCAATATGTACTTTGTAATGCAGTATGAAATGTATGACATATGCAATGTAGCATGAGATGATATGCAGAATGAAGTGCAACTTGTGATGCAAATGATTATGATATTTCATGCATTGTAATTTATGATGTAATATGCAATGAAATGTATTATGAAATAGGATGCATAATGATATGTTATATGAAATAAAATGATAGTAATAATAATAATAATATGTAGAATAATGTGATGATATATATATATACACTATGGTAAGAGATATTAAGATTATAAGATAAACATGAGTGATAAGTAATATCTAATTGACAAGCATGTGTGTGTGCGCGTTTGTATGTCAGTATATTTATGTATGTATGTATACATATATCGAACAATTTATTATAACCCGCTTCAACCAAACAAAGGTAATACACATCAATTACTAAACTTAGGTTAAGGAAACTAATGAATGGGACTAAAAGAGTAGTAGAGACAAGAGTTTAAAGGTAATTAATGATATTAAAACTATAACATATTCATGAAAGGTAGTAATCAAACTCAATATCAAAATCAAATTGCTAAGAAATATGGATTTAAACTATATATAAGATCAAACATGGTTTTTATAAAAATTAATACCTCCCTTATTTAATTTCTTTAAAATAATCTTTTTTTAACTTAATTGTTTTTTTAAGAATCCAAACTTCCACTTTTATAAAAGTACTTAACTTACTAATTAAAATCTATATATTAAATTATTATTAATTAAAATATTTAGAAACATGTTTATACACCTTTTAAATTTAAAAAAAAATATTATAATGAAATATTCAATAAAATAACAAAGATTGAAAAATTAAAATAAACACGTGTTATATTAAGGCCTCTTAAATTAAAAAATTAAGTTAATTATTAAAAAATATTTAAATATGAAATTAATTTAAAATATTCTAATATAAGTTAGAAAATAACTCTAACAAGAATAGAGAAAAATACTTAATGTAAATATTATTTTTACATAGTTTAAGGATTCAAATAGAAAAGACAGTATTTACAGAATGCTATAAAAAATTTTTGTAGTAAAATATAATCAGAACATAAAACAGAAACTGCAGCATTTACCAATGCTGTGTAAAGTTTTTGAAACACTACAGCGTGTCAAAGCACAGAAATGCTATAAAAACGTATTTTCAGCGTAACAGAAGCAAAGACAACATTTCAGAAATGCTGTCTAAAGTTCTGGGCCTGTCGTGATTTTGCACTAATTTTATGACTAGATTTTGACATGTAAATAATTGATTTCGACTGAATTTTTTATAGTAGTTAATATAATTAAAGTACTTAAAAAACATAAAAAATAATAATGAAAAAACATGTGTAAAGACACTTGGCATTACGCATGTAAAAATGTGTTTATTAAAGAATAATGTAATGATACATGTCATTTTGCATAAATGTCACTATCTATTTATATGACAAGTGTCATGTGATATGGCGCTATCTTATTAATTGAAGAATTATATAAATAGAGCCTTATTCTAACATTCTAAATTTATTCTATTAATTTCTTTAAAACACGAAATTAGTATATTAAAAGAAATAGAGTACGAGAAGTAAAAACAACATTAGAAAAGTTGAAATCACGAATGAAGGTATGCTTTTCTACTTAGTATAGTTGTAATAAATTAGTAGTAAGATTTTATTTGAAAGGAAACAGATTTTAAAAGAATTTTAAAAAAAATTAGTCTGATATATCGATATGTATACTATGGTATGTCAGCATATGGACCAAAATTTCAAAACTTATAAAAGAGATAAATTATATACCTAACTAAATGCATAAGTATATATTCCTAGATGCAACAATAAAGATGAAATAATAGTAAACCGTACCAATTTTTTGCATTCCATCTTTCTAACTTTGTTGTTCTTTCATTGTTGTGAACCACACATTTATATCTTTCAGAATTTAACGATGAGATCTGTTCTATTGCGATGGGCTCGTTTTTCTGATCAGCGTAGTATATTCATTTGCTGAATTTGAAGACCATATGAGAAAGATGCAGATGATTTAGTAGATTGATTAACTTGGCGCCAAAACTTTGAATTTGAATTTTGAATGAATGGACACTTCAACCACTATAAATAGGCCCAACAGTCACCACTTTTCATAAAAATTTCGCTTCTTCTTCTTCCCGTTTTGCTATTTACCATCAACCTTCTAGAAGGCATATCTCCTTCATTTCTTAATGGAATTGGATGAAACCAGCGGAAAATCGAAGAGGAAGGGAAGGGCTATAATCAAGTAATAGTTTGGTGATGAATTTGGATAGTATTGTGGTGCAACAGGCCGATCAGTAGAAGAAATGTAGAAAATCTCGTACACAGTTTTTCAATTTTGGATAGCCAACTTCAAACTGTCATATCTCACTCAATTTTGATCGGAATTTGATGATCCACCCATCAAAATGATCGTTGGAACAAGGAAGAAAATTTGTAAAAGGAGTTGGGACAAAATACTTAAACCTTCAGATGCAATTTGAAGAATTCTATTGATAGTTTGCTTTCTTTTTCACTTTGTTCACCAACACATCATTTGACCATAACTTGGTCATTTCTTGACGGATTCACACGAAACCAGTGGTATTGCGAAGCAGATGGAGAGAAGTACAGTATCAAGTCAAGTTGTAGATGAGAACCAAAAGTTTTGTATTGATCAGGTACCCATTTCATTGTCGATTGCCATTATATATCCATTTGTTCTTCTTGATCGATGAATGATTATCTGGTATCTTTTAACCAACGATCATTAGACATAACTCTTCTCCTGCAAAATAACATAACTTTTTAAAGTATCAAATGACTTTTCAAAATAACTAAATATAGTTTTAAACAACAATATCATGATGATTATGTGACATATTCATATGAAAATAGTGTTAATAATTTATCAAAAAAATTGCCATATTAAAAAATTTTCAAAATTCAGATTATGAAAACTTTGAAAACCTTCCTCTGATACCAAATGTGAGAAATGCGGATTATGGATCTTAAGGCTAGAATTAATACTAGAGGGAGGTGAATAGTGTTTTAAGGAATTACTAATTCTTTTTGAGTTTATATTAATTTGAACACAAATGTATGCAATATTCAGACATAGATATGATCACAGAATCAAACACAGATGCAGCAATAAAGTAAAAGCAATAAAGGAAAGAACACATCGGATTTTATAGTAGTTCGGAGTTACCATACATCCAGTCCCGCACACAAGTACAGATTTTCTTTCAAAATCAATTTTTACAATTATACCCTCGATTTCAAGGCTACGAGGTACGCCACTCCAGATTCACAATCCTCTGGGTAGAGATACTTGATTTTACGGACAACAAGTTCACCCAATTGATTTCACAGGCTGCAATCACACCTTTTCTCGCTTGATTGATTTCATAGGCTACAATCACACCTTTTCTCACTCAATTTATTACAAAGAAGCCTATAACTCTGAATAACACTGAGATCTTGTTGAGATAGTGATAGAGAATCAAACCAGGGATGATCTAGTTAGATTCAATGGTGATTTCGGCATAGTAATGGTAAAAATGTATGTAAAGAAATGTGAAAGAAGAAGAGGAGTGAAATCAAAGAAAATATATGTATAAATTCATTTAAAATTGCCCCTATTTATAGTAGAACAACAGCCGTGTCCATCCGTGAAAGGATATGACGAATAGACACTTCCTTTGAAATTCAAATTTTCGAAACAAATTGCCACCTTGTCGACAAGGGCCCCTAGGGGTTGCTTGCAATCCTATGGTATTTTCGGTGATTTGTTTTTCTTTGAGAATAACTTTCATCTTGTATTAAAACTATTTTTAAACTTTATAAATATACTTAACTATAGTTAAAATACATAAATAAGTATAGAGAATAATATTATGGTATATATAAAATTTTACTATAATTTTATATTTAAATCTAAGTATAAATTTAAAAGTTAAATATATTAAAAGATAGTTTAAAACCAAGGATAATATGATTTTGAAGATAAAGATTATTTTAAGGTTAAAAGTATTTTAAAACCAGGATAGATTTTTTTGATCTTTTTAAAAGGAAGGTTTTGAAATCATTTTGAAAATAAGATATAATTTTGTAAAACATTTGAATAGAAGTTAGTGGAACATTGTTAGTGGATACAAAACAATGTTCCACTAGATTTTTTGTAGGTTCCATCCTACTTAGGGTTCCATCCCTTTAATAGGCTCGAAGTGGATTCCATTCGACGAATAAAATGCATTTTAAGATGCCAATGCTTTTCTAATATTTTTAACGAAATTCCTAACTAAATTACTTATATTGAAATCTTGAACTCTTGATAATCATGATACTCATGAGTCTTCAATCATGATATCTTCAGTCTTGAATCTCTATACTGTACAGTCTTCATTCTTTGTCCTGCATGGTTAAATCCTGCATATACATATATATATATCTAAACTATAATGTTAGTATTTATATTTTATAATCTTATTCTAAGATTGTTGTCATCAAAACCATCTTCGCAGGGACTAACAATCTCCCCTTTTTGATGATGATAATCTTTGTTCATAAAATATACTTCACCTTCACTATAACTCCCCCTTAATCTATGACTTACTATCCTATTTTCTAATTCTCCCCATTTGTCATCAACAAAAACCATCCTAAAACCGTAAAAAAATCTCCTCCTTAATCTAATAGTAGAACAAAGTATAGTAAATGAAATGTGAAAGACATAAACATAATTATATTATAATTATTCAATATGCATAAGAATATTTTTAGACAACCCAATCAACACAAACATCAAATCCAATTGTGAGACAAGTCAAACAAATAAATCAAGTCAAACAGGTCAATCAAATCAATCACGTCAATCAAATCGATCAAGTCAAACAATTCAAATCCAATCAAACAAGTCAAATAAAATATACCAAACAAATCAAAAAAAAAACTAATAATCCAATACTATAAGACAATAATACAAACTCCCCCTAAATAAAATACACTTGTTATGTGTGTATGCATGCAATATGTATTTTGTAATGCAGCATGAAATGTATGACATATGCAATGTAGCATGAGATGTTATGCAGAATGAAGTGCAACTTGCGATGCAAATGATTATGATATTTCATGCATTGTAATTTATGATGTAATATGAAATGAAATGTGTTATGAAATAGGATGCATAATGATATGTTATATGAAATAAAATGATAACAAAGTAGTAATAATAATAATATGTAGAATGATATGATGATATATACACTATGGTAAGAGATATTAAGAGTATAAGATAAACATGAGTGATAAGTATATCTAATTGACAAGCATATGTGTGTGTGTATGTACATGTATATGTATATTTATGTATGTATGTATACATATACCAAATAACTTATTATAACTCGCTTCAACCAAGCAAAGGTAATACACACCAATTACTAAACTTGGGTTAAGGAAACTAATGAATGGGACTAAAAGAGTAGTAAGGACAAGAGTTTAAAGGTAATTAATGATATTAAAACTATAACATATTCATGAAAGGTAGTAATCAAACTCAATATCAAAATCAAATTGCTAAGAAATATGGATTTAAACTATATATATGATCAAATATGGTTTTTATAAAAATTAATACCTTCCTTATTTAAGTTCTTTAAAATAATCATTTTTTAACTTAACGGTTGTTTTAAGAATCCAAACTTCCATGTTTATGAAATACTTAACTTACTAATTAAAATCAATATATTAAATTATTTTTAATTAAAATATTTAGAAACATGTTTATACACCTTTTAAATTTAAAAATAATAATATCATAATGAAATATTCAATAAAATAACAAAGATTGAAAAACTAAAATAAACATGTGTTATATTAAGGCCTCTTAAATTAAACTTTTAGTTAATTATTAAAAAATATTTAAATATGAAATTAATTTAAAATATTCTAATATAAGTTAGAAAATAAATCTAACAAGAATAGAGAAAAATACTTAATTTAAATATTATTTTTAAGTGGTTTAAAGTTTCAAATAGAAAAGACAGCATTTACAGAATGCTATAAAAAGTTTTTGTAGTAAAATATAATCAAAACATAAAAGAGAAACTGCAGCATTTACCAATGTTGTGTGAAGTTTTTGAAACAGTACAGCGTGTCAAAGCACAGAAATGCTATACAAACGTATTTGCAGCGTAACAGAAGCAAAGACAACATTTCAGAAATGCTATCTAAAGTTCTGGTCCTGTCGTGATTTTGCACTAATTTTATGACTAGATTTTGACATGTAAATAATTGATTTTTGACTCAATTTTTTATAGTAGTTAATATAATTAAAGTACTTAAAAAACAAAACAAAAAATAATGAAAAAACATGTGTAAAGACACTTGGCATTACGCATGTAAAAATGTTTTTATTAAAGAACAAGTGTAATGATACGTGTCATTTTGCATGAATGTCACTATCTACTTATATGACAAGTGTCATGTAATCTGGCGCTATCTTATTAATTGAAGAATTATATAAAGAGAGCCTTATTCTAACATTCTAATTTTATTCTATTAATTTCTTAAAGACATAAAATTAGTATCTTAAAAGAAATAGAGTACGAGTAGTAAAAACAACATTAGAAAAGTTGAAATCACGAATGAAGGTATGCTTTTCTACTTAGTATAGTTGTAATAAATTAGTAGTAAGATTTTATTTGAAAGGAAACAGATTCTAAAAGACTTTTAAAAAAAATTAGTCTGATATATCGATATGTATACTATGGTATGTCGATATATGGACCAAAAATTTCAAAACTTATAAAAGAGATAAATTCTATACCTAACTAAATGCATAAGTATATATTCCTAGATGCAACAATAAAGATGAAATAATAGTAAAGCATACCAATTTTTTGAACTACATCTTTCTAACTTTGTTGTTCTTCCATTGTCGTGAACCACACATTTATATCTTTCAGAATTTAACGGCGAGATCTGTTCTATTGCGATGGGCTCGTTTTTCTGATCAGCGTAGAATATTCAGTTGCTGAATTTGAAGACCGTATGAAAAAGATGCAGATGATTTCGTAGATTGACTAACTTGACGCAAAACTTTGAATTTGAATTTTGAATGAATGGACACTTCAACCACTATAAATAGGCCCAACAGTCATCACTTTTCATAAAAATTTCTCTTCTTCTTCTTCCCGTTTTTCTATTTACCATCAAACATCTAGAGAGCATATCTCCTTCGCTTCTTAACGGAATTGGATGAAACCAGCGGCAAATCGAAGAGGAAGACATGGGCTACGATCTAGTAATAGTTTGGTGATGAATTTAGAGGGTATTGTGGTGCAACAGGCCGATCAGTAGGAGAAATGTAGAAAATCTCGTACACAATTTTTTAGTTTTGGATAGCCAACTTCAAACTGTCGTGTCTCACTCAATTTTGATCGGAATTTGATGATCCATCCATCAAAATGACCGTGGGAACATGGACTACAATCTAAAAAAGGAAATGGGACAAAATACTCAAATCTTCAGATGCAATTTGAAGAATTCTATTGATAGTTTGCTTTCTTTTTCCCTTTGTTCCCCATAACATCATTTGACCATAACTTGGTCATTTCTTGACGAATTCGCATGAAACTTATGGTATTGCGAAGCAGATGGAGAGAAGTACAGTATCAAGTCAAGTTGTAGATGAGAACCAAAAGTTTTATACTGGTTTGGTACCTATTTCATTGTTGATTTTCATTATATGTCCATTTGTTCTTCTTGATTGATGAATGATTATCTGGTATCTTTTAACCAACGGTCATTAGACATAACTCTTCTCCTGCAAAACAATATAACTTTTTAAAGAATCAAGTGACTTTTCGAAATAACTAAATATAATTTTAAACAATAATATCATGATGATTATGTGACATATTCATATGAAAATAGTGTTAATAATTTTATCAAAAAAATTGCCATATTAAAAAATTTTCAAAATTCAGATTATGAAAACTTTGAAAACCTTGCTCTAATACCAAATTTGAGAAATGTAGATTACATATCTTAAGGCTAGAATTAACACTAGAGGGGGTAAATAGTGTTTTAAGGAATTACTGATTCTTTTTGAGTTTATTTTAATTTGAACACAAGTGTATGCAATATTCAGACAGATATGATCACAGAATCAAACATAGATGTAGAAATAAAGTAAAAGCAATAATGGAAAGAAAACACCGGATTTTATACTGGTTCGGAGTTACCCTATATCCAGTCCCACATACAAGTACAGGTTTCCTTTCAAAATCAATTTTTACAATTATACCCTCGATTTCAAGGCTACGAGGTACACCACTCCAGATTCACAATCCTCTGGGTAGAGATACTTGATTTTACAGGCAACAAGTTCACCCAATTGATTTCATAGGCTACAATCACACCTTTTCTCGCTTGATTGATTTCACAGGCTACAATCACACCTTTTCGCACTCAATTTATTAAAAAGAAGCCTATAACTCTGAATAGTACTGAGATCTTGCTAAGATAGTGACAAATAATCAAACCAGAGATGATCTACTCAGATTCAATGGTGATTTCGGCAGAGTAATGGTAAAAATGTATGTAAAGAAATGTGGAAGAAGAAAAGGAGTGAAATCAGAGAAAATATGTATATAAATTCGTTTAAAACTTCCCCTATTTATAGTAGAACAACAGCCATGTCTATTTGTGAAAGGATATGACGAATAGACACTTCCTTTGAAATTCAAATTTCTGAAACAAACTGCTACCTTGTCGACAGGGGTCCTTAGGGGTTGTCGACAAGCCTATGGTATTTTTGGTGATTTGTTTATTTTTGAAAATAACTTTCATCTTGTATTAAAACTATTTTTAAACATTATAAATATACTAAACTATAGTTGAAATACATAAATAATTATAGAGAATAATATTTTGATATATATAAAATTTTACTATAATTTTATATTTAAATCTAAGTATAAATTTAAAAGTTTCATATATTAAAAGATAGTTTATAACCAAGGACAATTTGATTTTGGAGATAAAGATTATTTTGAGGCCAAAGGTATTTTAAAACCAGGATAGATGTTTTTGATCTTTTTAAAAGGAAGTGAAATCATTTTGAAAACAAGATATAATTTTGTAAAACATTTGAATAAAAGTTAGTGGATACAAAACAATGTTCCACTCGATTTTTCTTAGGTTCCATCCTACTTAGGGTTCCATCCCTTTAATAGGCTCGATGTGGATTCCATTCCATGAATAAAATGGATTTTAAGATGCCGGTGCTTTTCTAGGAGTTTTAACCAAATTCCTAACTAAATTTCTTATATTGAAATCTTGAACTCTTGATAATCTTGATACTCTTGAGTCTTCAATCTTGATATCTTCAGTCTTGAATCTCTATACTGTACAGTCTTCATTCTGGTACCTACATGGTTAAATCCTGCATATACATATATATCTAAACTATAATGTTAGTATTTATATTTTATAATCTTATTCTAAGGTTGTTGTCATCAAAACCATCTTCTCAGGGACTAACACCATGTTCAGGCTAGACAAATAACATACAAGCTTCATTACCGATTGGAAAACTTTCTGTTATAAGCAATGCCTTTAAGACTAAAGAATGCAGGAGTTTCTTATCAATGATTGGTTAATAGAATGATCGAGGAACATAATAGATGAAATATGGAAGTTTATGTGGATGACATGATAGCAACATCCTATGAAGTTGAGAGTCACCTTAAAGATGTTGAAGAAATGTTTGAAGTATTACGAAGGTATCAAATGAAACCGAACCCTCTAAAATGTTCTTTCGGGGTTCATTCTGGCAAGTTCTTAGGTTACAATGTTAGCGCACAGGGGATTGAAGCCAGTCCTGACCACATCCAAGCTATCAAAGATATGGCCGAGCCCAAAACAAGCAAAGACGTAATGAGTTTGAACGATAGAATCGCAGTTCTGAGCAGATTCATCTCCAAGGCATCCGATAAATGCATCCTATTATTCAATGTAATCAAGAAAAGAAAGAACTTTAAATGAGGAAAAGACTGTAAGAAAGCCTTACAAGAATTAAAAAATCATTTGAAAAAGCCACCAGTATTATCCAACCCCGAGAATGGAGAATGCTTATACATATATATGGTGCTCTTAGAACATGTGGTTAGTTCAGTTCTGATTAAAGAAGAAAATGAAACTTAACTTCCCATTTATTATGTGAGCAGATGATTAAAGGATGCCGAGGTTCGATACCCAGTCATAGAAAAGTTGGCTTATTATTTAATACTTATAGCATAGAAACTCATAGCATACTTCCAAGCACATCCGATCAGAGTATGGGCTAACATTCCACTCAAGCAGATTTTCAATAAACCTGAGACTTCGGTTAGGCTGGTAAAATGGGGAATTGAACTTAGCCAATATGACATCGAATTTCAACCATGAGTAGCAATCAAAGGGAAAGCATTAGCGGACTTTATAAATGAATGTGCAAGCTTTGTTAAAGAGCAGGCAGAGAAAGAGAAAGATCAAAAACCTATATAGAAAATACTTATGGATAGGGCATCAAATGAGCAGCGTGCCAAAGCAGGGTATGTCATAATCACGCCAGATGGACACCGCCTTCACTATGCAATGAAGCTAGGACTCCCTGCAACAAATAATGTATCCAAATATGAATCGATGGTGGCAGAACTAACTCTAGCCTTACAACTCAAGATCCCACGAATTTAAATCTTTAGCGACTTCCAACTAATGGTAAATCAGATAAAGCAATATATCAGGCTAAAGACGTTAGATTATCCCTATATGTTAAGAAGATGCTAAAAATGCTTACCTTATTTGAATATTTTTCTATACACCAAGTCCCAAGGGAAGATAACTCTTAAGAAGATTCATTAGCAAAGTTGGCAAGTTCAAGAGGAGCTCTAGAAACAAGTATCGTACCAGTAGGGTATCAATAAAATCCCAATATTGAAGAGAAAATGCTCGAACTAGGGAAAGAAATATTAGTTTTAACCAGATCCCAAGATATGGCAGAAGAAAAAGAAGAAAGAAAAATTGATGAAGAAATTTCATATGAAGAGCCCATTCATCCAAGGGCAGTTAACTACTATAATAACACTTGGATGACACCTATTGAAGATTATCTTACCAATGGAATATTACCATTTGATAAAATGAAAGCTAGGAGAATCAAACGACAAGCTCCAACCTTCACTATGATGGATGGAATTCTTTATAAGAAAGGATATGCTCTTCATTACTTAAGGTGTGTGAATTTTAAGGATGGGTTGAAATTGCTAATGGAAGTGCATGCAGGATTTTATGGAGACCATTCTAATGGGATAAAGTTGGCTAAGAAAATAATGAAACAAGGTTTCTATTGGCCTAGTCAAGCTATAGAACATGTGAAGAAATGTGAAAGGTGCCAAAATACTAAAAGATTCCCCATTTACCGCTAAGCAATTAACCCCGATCTCCAGTCCATGGCCCTTTGATGTATGGGGAATCGATTTGATCGGACCATTGCCAATTTCTAAAGGAGGGGCAAAGTATGCTATAGTTGCCAATGATTACTTCATTAAGTTGGTAGAAGCAGAGCCACTCACCAAAATCACTTCTGGGAAAGTACTTAGATTTGTTATTAAGAACATCATCACTAGATTCAGGATCCCTTACAAGATTATATCTGACAATGGAATGCAATTTAAAAGTGGAGAATTTTCTCGATTCTGCCATGATAATGGAATTATCAAAAGCTTTTCTTCCATTGCACATCCAAAAGCTAATGGAGTCGTCGAAGCAGCCAACAAGACTATTAATACCATCTTGAAAAAGCGACTGAATAAGGGCAAAGGAAATTGGGTGGAAAAATTATCACTTGTACTCTGGGCAAGTCGTACATCCACCAAAACTTTTATAGGTCATACCCCTTACTCCTTAACATATGGGTGCAAAGTGATGTTACTAGGCGAAATTGAAATACCTTCACATCGAAGAATTACATATGCATTTGATCCAAACAAGAGTTAAAGAAGGAGTCATTAGATTTGATACATGAACTAAAAGGTGAAGCAGATATTTGAACTGCCGAATATCAAAGAAGAATTTCAAAATACTACAACTCTAAGGTAAAGACAAGATTATTTCAAGAAGGAGATCTAATGCTCCGAAGAGTGATGGCAAACACTAGAAATCCTATAGATAGACCACTAGGACCAAACCGGGAGGGTCCTTTAATTGTGTGCAAAGTAATTCCTCCAGGAGCTTACAAATTATATCGTCCAGATGGCAATATGATTCCTAGGACATGGAACGCGGAACATTTGCGACCGTATTTTCCAACATTAGACAAATAAAGTGCCTCTTTTCTAAGAAAAATCTGTATGGTCGAGTGTAGAATTCTCCTTAAGCTTGGAAAACGGTCATAACCCTTTGTCCATGTCAAGATGGCTAGGTTAACACGCCTCCTAGAAGGAGGTCAGAGTATTCCTTTATCCGAGCCACACCATGGCCAGGTTAAAGTATCTGCAATCTCTTGATCGCACCATGTTATGGCTAGATCAAGGCGCCCCTTGAAGGGGGACGGAGTAGGCCCTCGAATGCGCCACACTATGGCCAGGTCAAGGCACTGACCAGCCTTCAGTCGTGCCTATAAGGCTTGGCTAGAGCACCTCTTCGAGGATGACAGAGTAAGCCCTTGATCCCGCCATGCTATTTCCTAGTTAAGGCATCGAACAAGCCTTCAGTCCCTCCTGTAAAGCCTGACTGAAGCGCCTCCTGGTGAGAGGTCGGGTAAGTCCTTTGGTCTTGCTTATGGATAAGCTAACCAAGTGCATATAACAACAATGGACTAAGATGTCCAAGTCCAAGAAGTGGCACATAAAATAGTAACAATATACGAACCCTAAAGGGTGGCACATGTTGAAAGAATCAAGAAACAGAGAGGTGACACAAAGCAAAAGGTTCGAACAATCAAAGTCCAAAGAGTGGTGCAGAACAAAAGGCTTAGATGAGAATTTCTAAATTTCCATTATATGAATAGTGATATCTTCACTTTCCTTCCTATTATCAGGAATGGATTTTTAAACTTATCTTCGGATGGTAATTCTTGCATTACATTCATTATTAGATATGAATTTTCGACCTTCGGCTAATTGTCAAAAGACGATTTCTAGACCTGAATTATTAATACCCGAATCTGGGTTTTAGATCTTTTACCATTAGTTTATGGTCTTCACTCATTAATGCCCAAATCTGGGTTTCGGGACATTTGTTATTAATTTTAAGACCTCTTTTATGGACTTCTGGTCTTCTATTAATTTTGGATCTATCTTACTAATAATTGAATCTAGGTTTCGGGTCTTCTAATATTAACTTTTAGACAACACTTATTTAAACCCGAATTTTGATTTCGGGTCTTCTATTATCCCTAGATAAGGGTTTATAAATTCTTAGTATTTATCCCTAAATGAGGATTCCTGGCCTTCTGTGACTTATTTTCAGATGATGATTTCTGGGTTTTTTTATTACCAAAAAATTGATATTGGTCTTCATCCGTTATTTCTAGAAGAAGATTTCTAAACTTCTATTACTAAGGTGGAATTTGGATTTTTGGCCCTCTAATATTAATTTCATAATTAGATTTCTGGACTTCTATTAAACAGAGCCTAATTTTCGGTCTTCTTTCATCGTTACCAAAGCTGGATCTTAGGACTTCTATTGTTGTAAAACAAGAATTTCCCATCTTTGATCATTCCTAACTGTGGAGTTATCTTCACTTATTGTATCAGATGACGAACTATTAACTTTCATTACTTAAATTTTTGGAATTCTAATATTATCATCAATAACATGGACAAACTATTGAACATATTCTTACATAAATTTTGAATTAATGATAAGAAATGTCGACTCAGTTGTACTTTGCAGGCAAATAAGATTGGCAAAGAGGACCATTAAGGATGAAAAAAAAATACAAAAAGAGAATTCTTGGATTTTTGTCCTAAAGAACAAAAGCTTCTTTCATACAGGGGGACAAAATGTTCACCATAAAGCTCACTTAAGAATGTAGGTATGAAAGAAGGCCTACGAAAGCATTGTAGAAGCTTCGTAAGAATTGAAAAGAAATGGTTCCGTCATGGTTCAAAAGCGGGGTTTCGAAGGCATTGAAGTAGCTTCCGAAGAGTTGGGATTGGTACTGCAAGCATCGGATGCTTCTGCAAGTATTAAATAGAGTATGGGCTTCCGAAGGAGTCAAAAGGGGTCAAGACTACCCTTCCTCTTCAGTTGATCCTTCCGAAACAGTTGGTTCCGCATGCATAGAGGGGTTTTGTATGTGTTAAAATTACCTTTTGAAGGTATCAAATAACAAGCTTTCGCACATATGTCAAACCCTTTTGAAACAAGTGGTTCAAACCACTATCAACCTTCCATAGGAGAAGATTTACCAAAACATCCCTTTAGAAAGCATGGTTTTGCAAAGAATTGCCTTTTGAATCGGTTGAACCCTTCCAAAAGTATTCGGGAGGTTTCGCATACGACCGATATTGCTTCCACAAGCATCAAAAGATGGGCTTCCGCATTAATCAAGGGGATTACTTTCGAAATCCACCTTCCATAACCATCAACTGTCCACCAAGAAGCCTCCTTCATTACAAGTGATCTTCTGTAATGATTCTTCCGCCACCATTAAATCCTTTTGAGACCATTCAAATGCCCTTCTTCACTCATTCAAGCAGCAACCTATCATGTTAGCACTAGATCTTAACAACAGCGAAGAGGTCAAAAGTTCTTCCGCCTATACTCATACAGCACAATGAGGTAGCTTGATTCGTTCGCCACCAAAACAAGCATACCTTTCGATGGTGTCGAAAGGCTCCAAAAGTACTCGAAAGATGTATTAATGAATATTGGATCAATATCCATTATTAGCATGCTTACGATAGAGACGAAAGGGATAATTCAAGCATAACAAAGGACCTGAATACCTACCCACAAGTTGGAGACCATGAAAGTGGAAAGATGAAGGCGAAAGGATGGGGGAAAAAGGGTCGAAAAAGAGATCTTTCGATAGCTTCGGAAGGATGGATGTGGAAGGGTCTAACCTGCATTTATAAATATGGCCCTAGCTAGCGGTCCATGTTTGGGAGGATTTTTTGATTTTTTTGGCCGGATCAAACTCTAATAGCCCTAAATCTAATTGCAAAAAAAAAAATTCTATTACTTGTAATCTACTTGTGAAAAATAGAAAGAGAGGATGCATGGATCTGATATTGATTTCCAATAGGAGAATAATCATGTGGCGCCCCACCTCTATACTCACGCTAGCCAAGGACACTACGAGGTAATGCCGTCAACTAGCGCGAAGAATAAGGCTGTTGAGGAGCGACCCTCCGTGTAATTTCTTTGTGCGAGCACCGATTTGTTAGATAGTATAACATGCGTTTCACTTCAAGAGGAAATCCGACATACCGATACAAACTCAAAGCTACTACACAGTGGTTATGTGGTCTTCGGAAACAAATATAGAAATAAACATAACATAAATCAGTCATAGATATTCATATCACAAAGGCAGAAATAGATATGAATATTACACGTAGAAGTGTACATCAGAGTAGTGGTCATACAAGATCCATAGCATCACAAAAGAATAGGTACAAGTGCTAGACAAAAGAATAAGTATACATCAAGGAGTCTCTATCTCGAATGTATAAAATAAAAACTATTAATCTAAAGTAGTTAGCCAAAAATCAGGCGACAGTCCCTGATAAGAAGTCAAGTAGAAGCACCTATAATATCTCGGTCTGACCTGAGTATTATTTAATAAGAAAATAATAAACTGATCAGTCTACCTATAAATATCAGATAAAAATGAGATAGAATAAGAGATATGACAAAAACGCATGAGAACAATAATGCCATACTGTGATAAGTAAGCAATTGAAAATCAACCAGAGATTAATCAATATCACAAGAATCTTCTCACAGATCAAAAGGAAAACCATATTCTTTATTTTTATTCACTAATGCACAAATATTGACAAACTCATCAATGTAAATCACTAAAATTGGTGAGACACAAATTCTAGGAATCATCAATTAGAAATCCAGAAATCACAAGAGGGGGAGGCCTATCACAAAACGGGAGCATGAAAACTCACCAACACGTGTATCACAAACGGAACGCTATTCCATGGTCGCTAACCATATAGCCGGTGCAACGACGTAGTATAATAACAGTATGCCCGAGGAACCTGAAACTCAAATAACTCGGAACATCGACACGGTACAACAACGGTACGTCCAATGAACTTGGTAAGCTGGAACAACGATGTAGTACAATATCGGTACATCCATTGATCCAGATAAGCCAGGACATCGATGTAGTACAATAATGGTACATCCAATGAACTTGAAAAACCGGAACAACGATGTAGTACAATATCGATACATCCATTGATCCAGATAAGCCGGGACATCGATGTAGTACAATAACGGTACATCCGATGATCCGAACACCATAAATGAACATGGGTCGCGGCCCATAAAGAAAATGAGACAAAACTCCAAAGAACCAGTAGGTCGTTAGCCTATAAAGAAATGAGACGAAGCTCAATAAAATAAGGTACAGTCCCCTAAGTGGACAAAGAGACACAGCATATCGCTAGTCTAAATCATCAAAATGATCATCATCGATCAATAAGGAGTGTCAATTATACTAAGCTAGTAAATAAATGAGTTTAGCTTTATGTCCTATAACCAATGGCTTAACTTAAATATTCACGGACAAATTGTAGATTCCCACTCAAAAATTGTCACAAGAGTTTCAATCGAACAAGTTTAAGAATTAACCGACGAAGTAAACGCAAGCGTTTCATACCACTTGTTTTGCTAAGCCGTTTAATTGATTTCTCAAATGAATGAGATAAAAGTTTGTATATACTAATAGGTAGGGAAAACAGTTTTATAAGAGCTTTGTATTAAAAATAGAGTTGAAATCATCTTTGTAAAAGAGTTTGAATATTTACTACTAGCATAGAAACCTTTGCATTTTAAAGTGACAAACCATAAAAATGATTGTAAAAACAATCAATCACCGAAATTTCACATTCGAAGACATGAGTTAAATCCAAATAAATCGATACCAAATCCATCAAGATGGATATTCCCAAAAATCCATAAAAAGAAGTCATCAAAGACGATAATAGTGATAACAACTAATCGGATCAACCAAAATCGATTAACATTGGAATTTAAATCAAAAATAAGGTGAATAGGAAAAATTGGGCATTTCCAGACGTCTGAGGGGTTGTTCCAAACGTCTGGATTTGGTTTCTGGAAATATTCCAGAAAACCATCCAGACGTCTGAATTATCAAATCAGACGTCTGACCTCCTTTCAGATGTCTGAAACGATAATTCAGATGTCTGAAATTAGTCACTGCCCTTTTTATTTTTCTGCCGCGTATAATTTTCTCCAGGAGGCAAAACCAGGCGTCTGGCATTGGTATCCAAATGTCTGAACACCTGGTAAGGGCAACCGATTTCCTAGGCCATAATGGCCAATACGATTTCAGGAGCGATCGAGCGAGAAATGACGACTAAGGATTTACGCCTAGCAACAACCCAACCTTATAGCTCTTCGATACACCCCAAATAACATATCTAAACATCCAATGTAGGATTTTCATAAAATTGGACTTCGAATCCAAAAATTGATAAATTTGTCAAATCAATTCAAATCAAAAGCAAATGAACAACACTAAGCGTTAGGAATTCATCTCTAACAATAAAGATAGATATAAACATAAATGTGAGATAAAAATCTCACCTTTATCACAAAAACAAGGAAGAAGAAGCTTGAAAACAAGGGAGGATCAACTACTCTTCAAGCTCAACTCTAGAAGCTCCAAACTAAGATCAAAAGCAATAATTTCCCAAATTAGGTTATAGAAATTTTTTGAAATTGGAGAGAGATTGAGATGGAGAAGAAGAAGGAGATACTTACCTAAGCTTCTCTTTGAATTTGGAGCTAAAACTTGGATTTGCTAAAGAAACTAGGGCTTAGGATTTTAATTTCCCATCTCCACCACCATTTTTTCTAAAACTTAAGTTGTAGGAAATATTATGAAGTAATGAAGAGGAGTGGAGTGGAGTTGGGTTGATATGTTACGTTAATGGGCTGAAATCCAAACCCAAAGCCCTATGTGAAAAGGTCGAAATTTTAGCTAGCTCCGAACATATCAATATTTATACTCAAAAAGGTTGCAAACGCCATTTTAGACTCAATGGAAGTGGTCTCGAGTCCTAATTCGAGTGTTTGCAAAAAGAAGCTTTCCGGACTTAAATCCGACTAATGATGCTATATTTAAATAAAATATTTAAATATACAATCATAAAATATGCGGGTTGTTACAGATCATCTTGGGAATTAGCTTGTCTAATGACCAATTGCACATGATTCACACTTATCTTCTTAACCCTTAATTAGCATACGCTATGCTATAGAGCTTATTTGAATATCTTGACTTTAGAGCATATCACTATCACACCCAAAGCCCATGCGGCACTAAAATAACATGATGATTATACAGTATTATCGAGTCCATTATACTTATGATATCTATCCAAAATAAGGTTCTTGTCATATTGGATCTACTTTTTACTTAAATATATACACATTGAGTTTTGAATCCTTTCGAAGGGAACAGGACTTTTGAAAGGGTTCTCTTCGTCGTCGTTGAATCAAAAACATAGAGAGAACTTCTTAGAAAGGTGTTTGAATACTTATGAACACATTTTTTCTTTCAAAGGAATCCACCCTATGGCCACTGCAGCAACACCTTCAAAAGGGTCCATGCAAAGTAGGTTCCAAGCCTTATTTTAATCCCTTCGAAAAAGAGATGGAAAAACAGGATTACAATATTGGATCACGATTTTAACAATACAAGCCCTTTCGAAGTCCTTTGAAAGGGATCTTTTTCTTGATTCACTTTCAATCCAATATCCCTTTAGATGTTGACGATTATATCCTGAACACTACCCAACCATACAAACTACCAACTCATAGGAACCCCCACCATAATTCGGTATCGGCTCATATTGATAATTTGATACCGAGTCTTCCCTTAGGCTTCAATCATTATGCGACTTATCCTATTGCCTCTTGCCATCCTCTAGACCTATCTGCCAAGTTTCGTTCAATTCTAACCAACTTTACCTCTGATTTGCTCAACTCTTTAACCCAACATTCTATGCAATCACAACACTAGCAAACACACCAAATCATTTCATCCAAACATAGAATGATTGCCAGTTTAACCAATCAAACTTGCAATCCATCAAAATAAGATAAACACTAACATAGATCTACATATAGCATGAATATATGAACATAAATCAAGGTGATTTCTAATCAACCTATATCATATGCATGGATTAACATGTCATTAAGGTTAGAAATTTTTTTACAGCCAAATTCAATTTAACATGTTAAATCGTATAATTCTACCATATAAACACGTATAGATAGTGAGAAGGTATAAACACTCACCAATTACCATATTCAACTAATTATTATGTAGATCTAATCTAGACAGCAAAGAAAAGCACTCCAAATCAATCAATTAGATGATCCCTAGCTTCTAATTAAGGATCCAATATCTAATCTGCAATCTAGTTTGATTTAGAGAGAAACTTGGGTGATTTTGGATGAAATTAGGATGGATCTAGGGCTAATTTGGGTTTAGACCTGATTTAAAATGAGTTGAAAAGGTTTTAATTTGACTCTCCAGCCCTCTATTTATATTGTTGTTCAATTAGACTAATGGGCTCACCAATAGGATTAATTAATTACACACCAATCCTGGCCAACAGCTTTGAAAACTTAAAAATACTATAACTTTCTAACTGTAAGTTCATTTTTCTGTTATGACCACTCTGCGAAATGAGAAACCATCACTCTGAAGAAATATAATAGTTTGGGACCCTAATTCGACTCTTATCGAAAGTTATAATCCAAATAAGATTTTCAGGGCCAAAATCATCACATAGAAATTCGAAAAAAATCATTGGCGTGTAAAATGTCTCTAAGAGTCACATTCGAGAATTATAGAGTTATACGACCTCATATGAATAAAATAAAAATATTTTACGACCCTCCGATACGTAAAATGCAGGTTATTACAGCTACAAGGTTGGAGACTGATGATTGTTTCGGTGCAGGTCTGATTAATAAACGAAGAAGTAAAAGGATCCTTATCAGAGATAGTATCAAAAATAAAGAATGGAAAAGTAATAGACTAAGTTTTTCGGGATATGTTAGAGAAAATATTGATAGCACAAACATATACCATGGTAATAAAAACGATCGTTGGATATGGATGTGCTCCAAAAATGGTAAATATTTTTTTCAGAACGTACGGGAATAAATCTGAGATTCGCACGAAAGCAAAATCTGGTCAAAAATGATCTGGCATAGAATTCACATTCCCAAAATGGCAACATGTTTAAATAGAGCAATGATCAATTTTTTCCCTCCTAAACCCTGACTTATTCAACGTTGCATTGATGTTACTCCAGTGTGCATATTGTGTAATGAGCATAAGAAAGACACTGCACAATTATATTTCAAGTGTATATTTCCTTTTTACAATTGGAAATGGTGTAGAGCAAAGTTGAAGTGGTTGGTGGCGCACACGTCAACGCTTAATATAGACTTAGAGGTCGAAATGTTCAGTCAAAAATTCATGGAAAACACCAGAAGTAGAAAGATTGCAAAAATAGTCCTATGAACCTCCATATGGTACATTTGGAAAGACAGAAATAGTAGACCATTCAGAGGCATGCATAACAATGAACAGCAGATATGTAAACATATCATAGATTGGATTTGTTCTCTATGCTTAATGATCATCGTATATGTTATATACTCTTGTTGGATTAAGGCCTGACAAATGAACTTGATTTAGGATTTTAGATATGAGAATCTTAATTTAATGAGTGATAATAAGAGTTTAATCATAATATCAATGTGTTGAAAGCTCAACGAATGTAATATATTTTTGTGATTTGTTATTGATTGCATCAATTATTGCTGGTTTGAAGATGATAGAATGAGTATATATTAGGTTAGGATACTAGATGATAACATGGTGGAGTGTATGCAAAAATTAAAATGAAAGTAGAGCGGTTATACCCTAACGATTGGTTGAAATGGTTCACAACCACAAAATCATTCGTTGAGTATGAAGAAATACTCATCCAAATGTCAAACGACTTATAATAAGTTACACCACCCTGCAGTTATCATGCAACACATTTCGAAGGGTTACACTACCATTGGTTACTCCATCCAATTAGGAGTTGTTATGCACTCGTAACCTTAGGTTACACCACCTAACAAGCGTCCTTGTCATTAGCCTTCAAAGCTCTCCTAATCTTGAACCATTGTTTCGTGTTGCACTTCATTCATTATAATAAGTTAATTGCATCCTAGTTTAGTTCCCATTGGTCTTTCATATACAATTCTCCTCATACTAAAGTCAATCCCAATTATACCCATTTTTATAACATTCAAAAGTTTTTCATTATTGCATACATAAATGATCATCACATGTAGGCATAAACATATGATAGGATTTTTCATCATCGTCGCACATTAATTAAACATAACAAGTAACTAACACATCCATATGCTGTAAAAAGAATAATAAAGATTATTTCCATATCTTTAGATAGTTTAAATTGAATTAAACTCAATTCGTTAATCATGACCAATTTATTAGCTTAAGTTTAGCTAATTTAACATTTTCATATTTTTTCTAAATTAGTTAACTATTTTCCAATTATCACCACATATTCAATCATTTATTCAATCATTTTTTTACTTTAAAAATGGGTTTTTTTTAAGCTTAATTATGTCACTTCAACCAAAAATGCATCATCCATATTGCTCATAGTTTTACCTCATGGTTTTCTTAGGTTTACTTCGGTCCTTGCCTCACGTCTACCTCGGTTCATCCACTTGGTTGCTTCTTCGGGTTATTCATTGGATTAAACTTGGTCACACTCCAAAGCCTCGTTAAAGTCACATCGCATAGGCTGACACATCTCTACATTATTCCTACCCATGGTCAGTTGGGACATAAAATTTGATGGTCACATCAGATTGGACCACATTGATCAACATTGGGAATTTTGGCTTAAGTTACAAGGTTATCCAATGGGCATATAAGGATGCGCTATTTGGTTACTCTAAGTTAGATGATGGGATACTTGGAGGTAAGTTTCTACTGGCTTCAAGGACCCTTCATCGCCTATGACAAGGTCTCATCATAAAGTAATGGTCACATTAGATACTCAACTACTGAAAACGATAAGCTCACATCACTATAGTTGCATCAACATGGGGATCAACATCGGATGTTATGGTTCGCAATGAGGAATTGTGATTGGTACATCAGTTCACATGTTCACTTCAAAGATCACTTTTGGTCTTAGTTGTGCCGCATCTGGGGTTTGCTTCGAAGTTGGCCATGTTCCCATTATTTCATGTGATAGGAATATGTTCTCATCATCCAGATGTTTTATTTTGGCGTTGTATAAGATTTTCCTCAGGTTTTCTTAGTGCTTGACATGATTTTCCGATAGGAACAAAGCTAGCATCAAATTTTTGATAGGGATCATCATATAAGTGTATACTTATCACTTTTCACATCTTAACAATAGATTTTACCAAGAATTTTTCATTAACAAAATTTCCCTTATCATTTTGGTAATATGGACATTATTCGGGAGATAGCAACATTTTATAGCTTGGTGATAAGGACGTTTGGAGATAATGACATAGATGATAAGGTAAGGGTGATAAGAACACAATGAAAATCTGCAATTAGTTAAAAATGATTTATTACCTAATAAAGTAACATCTTTTTGATATATTCATTATACTTGTCATAATGATATTCGCCATTATCAAACTTGTACAATAAAGGCTGTTATGTGCATCAATTTGTCTCATAACTTTATCATCAAATTAGTTATTTGCTTAATTAATTTATTAATTAAGATAATTCGTTATCTCATTTATTAATTCATATCAATTAGCCAAATTATGGGAAATTACCAAAAAATTAAATAAAATCACAAATACAATTCTCCAACATTATATAATAAGTTTTGAATAAAAATATTTATTTTTAATATTTAAAATTATTATTTTACAGAAGAAAATTGTTAATTTTCGCCATAGAAAATTCATAAAAATTAATTTACTCCTAGAAAAAATATGAATTGAAAATGCATATATCATAAACATTATATCCAAATTTTAATTCATTCGCATGTGATTAACTCAAATTTCACTTTTAATTTGGTTATTATTGTAACCATTATCAACATATTTCATACAAATTCATTACATCATCATGAAAATTTGATTATTCCCATCATTAATTGCAAAGTAATACATAAAGATTGAACCCAAGTGGAATTATAATTGTAAAGGTTATGATATTACTCACCTAGATAAATAACAGTGATTAAAGCCTTTTCTTTTCTTTGAAAATGATGTTTGAATTTGATTTGATCCGCTTCATTCTTAACTAGAAATGGTATTCAAGAGTGTATTTAGGATTTTTTTTCCTCTACTGTAATGGAATAAAGGGAAGAGGTTTGTTTTAAGGAATATATGCGGATATTATGTGCGCAGGGCCAAACCCCTTTCATAGTCAATTTATTAGGTAACCACTTATTATACTTAGATCGATTTCATTCCCTTTTGCTAAAGATATTATATCATGGCAAAATTTATTAGTAAAGCCTCATTTTATTTTCACACTACTTTACCTCACTTCCCCATAAATAAGTACCCGATATTTGATTTGATTAACCATCTAAATCTCATTCGCTTTTTTAATCAAATTATCAATTAACTTTCATATTCGAAATAAAATTAATCATTTAATTGTCTCATTTACTATAGCATTCTCATATCTGGCTTACTTCAAACAATCATTCTCGCCCCATTTTATACAAATTATACTCTTATATTATTATTTTTTAATTTCCTGGTTTGTTCTTCGCTTATTGAGTTAATATAATACAATGTATAGTTATATTGTTGTTCAGATTAATTCCTATTGAAGAAATTAGGTTTTATTGGTTCCTAGCATGTCTCTCGTGTGATGATAAAATCTTAACTTCCTCCTTCTTATGTATTGCTTAATTCTTGGCTTGCACCTAGCTAATTTTATATAAAATCATAGCATTCATTACTCTAAATTTCAATGAAACTCTAGGTAAATATAGACTCTTTCTAGTTGCACTTGGACGCTTTATGTTCAATCCAGTGCTACAATAAGAAAAAAATGGGGGATGATGATCATCCTAGTATTATTTAAGAATGTGAATCATACTGCTTTCATTATCCCAAGACATAAAATTATAAGTGAACAAACACCAAATACAGATGATTTACAATTTGATAATAGTAAAATGGTAAATGAATATTTGTTAACTTTAGTGAGGTGTTTAAATAAATATTTCGAGGATAATAAAAATTGTCTTCTTTCTATCTATCGTTATAATGCAACGAATATGGAAGTTTTAATATTTTAACTTACATTTAAAATTATTTAATGAAGTTATTAAATTAAATGATGTAGAATGACAAATAATATAAATTTTTAAATTTTCGAAGTCATGTCGTTTTCTAAAGATTTTGTGGTTTCGATTGCCATTACATTTTCACGATGCAAGCTACTAAAAACTTTTGAATTATTTATTTTATAAAATTGTCTTATATTGTAAATTAGTAAAACATGTTAAATGAAGATAAATGTTATGTCGTAGAAAATATGCATAATAATGTGTTTTAGTCCAATTTTGGTTGTGTTTAGTCTATGTTGAATTTTTTGTAGTGCAACCCACTTATCATTGCTATAGCCAATTGCATTGTTATCTTTAAAGATGCATAATGATTTTAATTTTGAATGTTTGAACTAAAGTTGTTGGGGAAATTTTGGATTAAAACCCAAAATGCGGCGGAAATAATAAGATCGTATTGATGGTGAGGTAGAACAAGTAGAAAACTATAATCCCAAAATAAGCAATCATAGATCACATATACACAAACAAAAAAGAAAAATAACATACATGATTTATAGTTGTTTCACTATTGCAATATAGTGTACATCTGCTTTGAGAAGAGGAGATTTTATTACTTTCTAAGAAAAGAAAATGACAACATTGACAACGGAGGGTAAGAAGAAGAATATGAAGAAATACAACTTGAAAGAATGATGTTAATATCTAAAGAATTACTATCTTTATATAGAGATCATCACATAGGGCTGATGTAATTGATTTATGAAATCAAGGCCTCATCATTTTTCTTATTTATATGGGAACCGTTTACCCATTTGATTTTATCAGTTTCCTTCAATTTGCATGCACCTGACAAAATGCCTTCTTTGATCAACTGATTGGAGAATTAACTGATACTTCAATCTCTCAATGTAACTCCTTCTCATTTAGATAATTTATTGTCTTCTTTAATGCATTAAAAGAGACAATAAATTTCAGTCATAATCATTGACTCAAATATCTTCCTAATCTTTTTTAATATGGAAATATTGTATCGCTAAAATATAACACTCTCCACCTTGATACTATATTTCCGTGCAAGCCTACCAACTCCACCTACATTCTCATACTCCAAGCAACTGTCGGACAAGACATTATGAATACCCAAATGAGCTTCGTCACGACCATCACCTATTGCACTTTATCAGCAAACTTCGGCAAGCCCACCACTCACCAACAAATTGTTGAAAGTACCCTCTCCATGTAGGACCTATCAATATCCCCAATGAAAACAAATATCTTCATCTACTAACCTACTCACCCCATGTTCCACCATGTGGCACCTAGCACCTCAACAAGCAGATTAAGTTTGAGCAATGCTCGAAGTTTGCAGTTGGCAAGGACTTAGTAAACATATTTACTGCATTCTCCTTTGTGTGAACCTTCTAAAGAAGAACTAGCTTCTCTTCATTCAACGAGACAAGAAAGGACTCTCTCACCCTATATGCTTCGTTCTTGAGTTGAAAGTCGGATTTTCAGTTAAGTAAATTACACTTTGACTATCACAACTCACCACAACCCATCATATACGAAGCCGAAATCACACATCAACTGCTTCAAGTAGAGCACCTCCTTAGTCGCTTCAACGGAAACTATTTGCTCTGCCTCAGACAAAACAACTATCACCTACAACCTCGCTCTCTAACTAATAGTTGTTCCTCCAAGAGTGAACACGTAATCTGAGATTGACTTCCTTCAATCTCTATCTCCGACATAGTCAGGATCAAAAAATCCGACCAATCTGAAATCTCTATCTCTACTGCCAAAAACAAGCCCATGGTCTGAAGTTCCCCAAGATGCCTAAAAATATACTTCAGAACCTCCTAAAGCGTTTTTCTCAGATTTTTCATATATCTACTAACCAATCCAATAGGCTATATAGTGTCAGGTCTAGTGTAAACCATAGCATATATTAAGCTATCAACTGTACTCGCATAGGGAACCTTCTCCTGTAGGCCTTGCTATTCTCTAAGATTGGAGATCCTTTACTAGAAAGATGTATATGCAAAGGTATGGGTGTACTAATTGCATTTGGTCCCTCGATGTTAAACCGAGCAAGCACCTCATGAATATATTCGTTTTGAGTAAGCCTCAGCTTCCAAGCTTTCTCTCTCTTTGGATTTCCAAATAAAAAAACTTTTTCGCTTCCACAAGGTCTTTCATCTTGAGTTCCGCTTTTAGCTTCAATTTCAATTTATTTATTTCAGCTTTATCCTTAGAAGCAATTAATATATCATCCACATAGAGGAGAAAATACACCTAACTAACATTCTTTAAATTCTTAAAATAAACACATATATCTTTAATACTACAATTAAAGCCAAGTGAAAGAATAAAAAAAATCAAACCTCTTGTACCACTGTCTAGGAAACTGCTTAAATCCATAAAGAGACTTCTTCACTTTGCAAACAAATCTTTTTTTCTACTTACAACAATTCCTTTTGGCTACTTCATGTAAACGACGTCCTTTAAATCACCATGCAAGAAAGTATTTTCACATAAGTTGCTCAAACTCCAAGACATGAGTAGCAATTATAGCAAGCAAAATCCAAATGGAGGTATGTCTCCCTAAAGGAGCAAATATCTCATCATAATTTATTCCTTTCCTTTTTGGAAATCTTTTGCAACTAATCTAGCCTTATACCTCCCATTATCCTTCATCTTTAAATCCACTTGCAACCTATGGCTCGACTTCCCTAAGGAGGTGGTACCAAATTTCAAGTCTGGTTCTTCTTCAATGATTCTAACTCCACTTTCATAGTGCAAATCCACTTTAAGCTATCACTTGACTTCATGGCTTCTTCAGGGTCAAATGGCTCATCCTGAGCCACATGAAGGGCATAGTCAACTGATCATTGAGGCTAGCTTTTCATATGACCAATCTTCGTATCTCTTGGATGGCCTAATAGTCCTATGACTGGCTTGAGTACACATAACATCGCATAAACTCCTTTTAGCTCCACCTTGAACCGAACTTCCTCAAGCTTCATACAAATCACCTACGCTACTAGAAGACACCTATGGACTGCACTATGAGATCTCACCAACTGCATTTTCACTTCTATCAACAATAGCTACAACTCTACAACTAGGCTATAATGTAGGAGCTACATTCATCTCTTTAGGCCTGTTAGAATCAACTAATACGGTAGGTAACTTTTCCTTAGGCTTGAATATTGCAGAGTCATCTAATGTAACATGTTTGGGATGTACAATCTTCTTATCAACTGGGTTTTGAATTTGATGCCTTTTGACTCCATCCGTGTATCCAATAAATATGCCCTTATATGCTTTAGCCTCCAACTTATTATCACTTGTATGGTGTATATACACAGGACAACCAAAAATAAAAAAATAACCAGATATACTACTTTACCTCTCTAATTTTCTTCTGAAATCTTCCCAACCTACAACTGAGTGTGGAATTCGATTTATAACATGGGCTGCAGTCGACAAAGCTTCATCCCAAAAACCCCTGGATAAGCCCAAAATCACTTTCAAGATATGCGCCTTTTCAAGTAAAGTTCGATTCATCCTCTCCACAACTCCATTGGATTACAATCACCATGTGTAGTGAAATGTCTTTGAATACCATGCTGCTTATAGAAATTGAGTAACTCTCTAGAGACAAATTCAGCTCTATATTAGACATAAGCACTTTCAACTTGTAACTAGAGTTGTTCTTAACTAGAGCATTCTAAGCTTTAAATTTCTCAAAAAATTTTAATTTCGCCTTCATCACATACACCCAAACTTTCCTAGAAAATTCATCAATGAAGGAAATAAAATACTTTTCTCCTCTAAAAGAAGTGGTAGCTACTGGCCTCCAAACATTTGTATGTACATAAGTAAGTACTATCTTTGATCACGAAGTCCAACTCCAAAAGATACCTTTGTTTGGTTACACAACACACTCCTGACACACATCTAATTTATGGAAGCTTTCTCCTTTAATCATCATCCGTCTGCAAAGAAACTTCATGCCCTTCTTCGGAATATGACCCATCTAAGATGTCAAACTCTGATGGCATCCAAAGCACGAGAACTATCTACTCCAACACAAGAATTTTCAAGTACTATGGTTCTTTTCAGCAAATTTAAATTTCAAAATACTTCACCCTTCACCAAAAGTAGCACACCCCTAGAAACCTTTAGACTATCCATCTTTATAATCACCTTGCATCCCATAGCTCTATAACAATCATTGTTTTCCTTAAGAATTGAACTTTCCTCCTTTCCAACAAAAGAGCTAAAGTAATCTCTATTTCGCATCATGTGGACCGACGCCCCTAAATCAAGCACCCAACGGTCCGATACATCCAATGTTGATGCAGTCAACACATCGTCAGTTATAGCCTTCTCCACCACAATTAATAAAGATTCATCATCGGTCTTCCTCTTGAAATCAAGAAAATCTCTCTCTCAATAGTCTGGTTTCTTATAAAGGTGACACTTTCCATCTCTATACTTTCCTCCTTATCCATTTAAGGGCTTCCTAGACTTGGAATGCCTCCCTGGGTTCCGACTCTTCTTCTTTTCTCTTCCTCTCATAACAATAGACTCTGACTACTACTCCCTCCTCTACTTTCACTCATCTTTTTCATCTGATCTCTCAAGTAGGGCTGTCAACGGATACTTTCGGATACAGATAGTGTCATATCCGTATCTGTATCCGAAATCACTTTCAGATATTGGATATCTGTATCCGCTTAATTTTTGGATATCGGATATCCGTATCCATTTAATTTTATGGACGGATATCGGATATTTATTCGCTCCGTCCATAATCAATAAATTTAAAAGTATAAATGAAAAGGTTTAGATCTACATAAAACAGTGTTTGTACTGATGTTCATAAAAAAAACAAGGAATAAAAAAAATGTGATGATAAAACATTGTTTTATACCAATATCTATATGTGTATTCAAAAATACTTGAAAATTAAACACTAAAACTGTCTGTTTTCACTAAAAATGATCAAAAAAACCATATCGTAGTAACATTCAATGATTAGGAAATAATTGGAAAATCATATATTAATTAAATATAATTTTAATTATATATATATGCATCAGTTAATCAGACGGATATTTTTCGGATAGGGATACCACAATGACCATATCCGTATCCGCTTTTCGGATAACGGATATTTTTTATATTTTCGGATACAGATTCGGACAGATACCAGATTTTTCGGGTACCTATTGACAGCCCTACTCTCAAGTTTTTAGAGAGAATACCCGACTTCACATCTTTTACTGTCAAGGTGTATCTACCATATATTAGACTGTTAGTGAAGCTTGTGTGATGCCCTAAAAGAGAACATAAAAGAACCATTGCCTTTTTCTCTTCATCCACCTTCAAATCAACGGTCTTCATCTTCATTAAAAGAGCATCAAAATACTAAGATGTGTCTTCACTGAAATACACTCTCTCATCTTGATGGTGAGAAATATCTTCAGCAAAATCAGACGGTTTGTAAGTGATTTCTTCATGTAGAGATTCTCTCTTGATCCAAATTCCCTACCAGTTATTTCACTGCTAAGCTCTGAGATAACATTCTCACCCATGAACTGAAGAGTATAAAAGCTCATTCCTCCTTCTCCTCCTTCTCCATAGCTGAAATGTCAATGGACAACTTCTCAGTGTTATACACAACCTGATGAACTATATTCCTCCTTAGAACAGCCTTCATCTTTCATTGCCACTTCTCGAAGTCATTATACTCATTTCACTTCTCTATCGCTGAAGCCATACAAGATCCTCTAACGTAGAGTCTTTCTTCAACTAGGGTACCTTCATCTTCTACCATACTGTCCAATACCTTCCTTCAACAACCAAATAGCTCTAATACCAAACTATTGGGGAAATTTGGACTAACTCCCTAAACACCGAGGAAATAATAAGATCGTATTAATGGTGAGGTAGAACACACAGAAAACTAATTTTCTAAAATAAGCAATCACAGATCACATATGGACAAACATAAAAGAAAAATCATGCACATGATTTATAGTGGATCCACTATCGCGAGAGAATATACATCTACTATGGAGATATGAGATTTTATTACTTTCTAAGAGAGAAAAATTACAACATTGACAATGGAGGCTAAAATGAAGGATATGAAAAAATATTACTTGAAAGAATAATGTTAGTATATAAAGAATAATTATCTTTATATAGAGATTATTACTTAGGGTTGAATTAATTGATTTATGAATCAATGTTTCATCAATTCTCCTGTTCATATGAAAAATGTTTACCCAGATTTATTTCAGTTTCATTAATTTGCATACGCCTGATAAAATGCCTTCTTAAATCAGCTGATTATGGAATTGGTTGATTACTTCAATCTCTCGCATAACTCTTACTTATCTAGATAATCATTGTCTTCTTTAATGCATTAAAAGAAGCAATAAATTTGAGTCAAAAGTCACATCGACTCAAATGTCTCTCAATTCTTCTTTAATATGAAAATATTGTATTGCTGAAATATATAAAAAATTAACTTGTATTATATTTACAAAAAAATAATGTTTCATGCAATTAAATGACATAGGCATGCTAAATGTTTAAATATTATCAGTTGAGCATTTTTTTGTTGCATTGTACCTTGCATTTTGACTAGTGCAAGAAACTTAAATCGTTGTTTTTGTACTTATTTGAAGATTTTGGATTTGCATTTGTTTATTAAATTACTACTTTTATATTGTGATGAATTAATATGTGACTTTATTTTTGCATTTTTTTGCGTTTAATTTACTACACGAGAAGTTAATAAATAATAACGATGATTTAAAAAAAAATCACTTTGGTGCATATGGACATATTTTCATATTAGACCGGCTCGGCTCAAACCCGTTGGTATTTCAAATCCGGCTTTGGTATCTTAATACCCGGGCTTTGGTATCTTAATACCCGGGCCGGGCCGAACCTTGATCGTTGAAAGGCCTACCTTTGGATGCAACTGGAAATTTGCTCCAGCTTAAATTGATACAAACGCAACTGTGAAGGCATTAATTGATTTTTCCTTGAAGCTATCACTTTAGATCTAATCACCAAATAGTTTAAAAACTCCTAAAATTGCATTAAGCTTCGAATATTCAACAAACGGAAGCTTGTGTCTGTGGCTAAGAAGGTTTGATAAGTTTTGATTCTTTCAATTCCATCCCTTATATTGTACATCAAATCAAATACATGGCTTTAAAGTTGCATTAATATACACATAAAACATGCATATGATATGAATATCATATCGTTCAGAGGATGTGGTAGTAAGTCAATATGTGGTTGCTTATAATCTACTCTGAAAAAATCATATTTAAAATAAATAATAACTCAAAAAAATATAAAATAAATAAAAAATAAAGAAAACACTAATAGAATCCTTGGTATAAAGAATGGGCGAAAGACCAGCATGATAACGTCACTAATGTCAAAAAAGAAAATAAACAGATATAAACATATCATTTTTGGTAGGTAGTTTCCACCAAAATTGCATTTCTTCCTGGAACAACAACTTCCAAATTCAAACCACATTGACTAGTAGTACTAAATATGATGTACATAAGAACTAAAAAACAGACTAAAATATTTGCTTTCTTTTTCACATTTGAGTTCTGTATATAAAAAAAGATTGCAAGGTGATCAAAGCTATATGCATTTAAATAGTCAAAACAATACATAAAACAATTTGAAAATACGAAACAATGGTATATCAGAATGTTGAGTTTGTGTACAATAAAACAATCACAAATACGTCATATACATTGCTCGGTGTGGAACTCTACTATGAAAATCTTGTGGTATCGCCTTAGTTGCTTCATTTCTTTGCCTGCCCAAAAATTCCAAAAAACAATTTTGTAAACCAACCTTTAGAACCATGTCATTAGCAAACATTCGGTATAATAAAACACTCACCTTCTTCAAATATTTCTTGTGTAGTTTCATAGCTCCACTGCAAGCTTTTTTTGCATCGATATTTCCGCTCATGTCATTCAATATCTGATATTCAATCTAAATGTATCAGCGTTATTTGAACAATAGCCAATATGATTTACAGTCTTGGTTCAAAAATCTGCTTATGTACTTATCCATTGTATTATATAAGCATGAATCTCAAAAACATTAGTGGGTATTTATGTGATTCTTGACTTTAAACATGTGGCACATTCCCTTTTTTTTTCTTTTTTCTTTTTTTTTTCGTTTTTTTTTCTTTTTTTTTTTGTGCAAGAACCCCTTCAAACTCAATATGATTTCAGTGGCTTTATCCATGTACATAAAAAATCAGATTGTATATATGACAAAAGTCAAGCTTTAGTTTTATTTTTCCTAGAAAAAGGGAGGAAAAAGAAAAACAGGAGGATAATCTTCATGTTTACCTTGACAACATCATCAAGGCCACGGGCTTCTTGCAACAATTTTGCGCTTTTATCAACAAGGACACTAGCAACAAGAAAAACTGTAATGGGAATTGGCGCTTCCAATTTAGAAGCATTTCTTAGATTTTCTCGCTCGTATTTCCCAATTTGGCGTGTGGGTTTTGCTTTCCCTTTGGATCCATCTTTCTTTTCATTATACGCTCCTGCATCTTGCTCTTCATAGATTGAGAAAAAATTGGGATCATATTCAAGCGCCCACATCATCTGCTTTCATTTATACAGTAAGATATCATATATGAAAAAGAAGAAAAGTGTTGGTATTATAACAGTTAGCTCAAAATATTGCAAAACATCGCACCTCCCAAAGATACAAGGAGTCCCCAAATGAAAACTCTCTACGGAACAATACCATGAACATACGAAAAGCGAAAAGGTAGTCACCTCCACCTAGGTGTTCTGAATTCAAAAATAAATACATTTAGTATTAGTTAAAGTATGAATCAAATATGTGAATATTGATCTTCACTAGTTGTTGCATTTATTTTAATACATATAGTTCACTGTATTATATTTCCTAAATATTTGGATATATCATCATTCAATAAAAGAAACATAATAATGAAATGAAATTGTACCAAGGTGTTGATGAAGCTTTGGGTCAAGAACTTCAATTATGGATGCCAGATTTTGGAGCTGACTAGCTATTCCAACTGATTGGTCAGTGCATCTGAAATTCCCTCGCTTCAATTACGATTAAACAGTTTGTATCAGTAACCAATATGAACTATTACATCATATAAAATTGGATACCATTTTACTAGAAAAATAGATAAGTATTTTTTTTCTTACCAATCTGCGCATTAAACGCTCGAAGCACCAAAATGCATCTGCTTCATCTTCAAGCAAAATTATCATTGGCGAGCAAAGGTCACTCATTCCTGAACATAATCATAAATTATAATCAAGATTTTCATTTTACTCGTAGAATGACTAAATTATATTCATGCCATAAGTTGAAAATGAAGGAATAAAGATACACTAGCTCCTGAGTCATAGCCTTCTTTTGTTTAAAAAGAAAAAAGAAAACTCTGGAAATAACTACATTGTTATATTTGATACCTTGACCATAGCCAACATCTTTGTCAATCCATGCATAAACAGCTAGAATATCCCAAAGCTTCGAGAGATTTTCTTGCTTCTCATAGAATGTAAGTGTCCTATCAGTGCGAAGCACGTCGAGTCCTGTCATTCAAATCATTTCCATATTGAGTTATACCTGGAAAATGACAAACTGGAGCCACCTATGTTTCTAATTTTAAGAGAATCTACTTCAAAAATGGATTCTTTGCCTCTTATAAAAGACACTCTACTTTATAGATTTGAAATTATCCCCATTCGTCTATAAATCATTAATGGTTATTACCATACATCCAGATTTCCATGAAATATATAACACATTTGAAACAACTCCATTAACGTATATTGACAAATGAATAAACATCGAGTTTATATTGATCCTTAATGCAACTAAAACTAAAATGAAAGGTAAATCGTGATTATGCCTACCAATCTGATGTAAAGTGAGTTTCCACTGAATAATTTTCTTGTCTGTGATACGAACTTGAGAATTATCAGAACCGTTTTGATCAGTACTGGGAACAGCTTGAAGTAGTACTAATGGATCTTGAATAGGTTCCCCATCTTCTGTAATTATCGGAGCAGTAACAATTTTACCACTACTAATATGGGAGTCCATTTCTTTGCATTCTTCCTTCCACTTAGCATATTGTACTCTGCATTAAATTTCAGTATTAGATTCTGTGAGTTTGTGCATGCAGTTCAGTAAAAAGAAGTTCAATCTTGATGGAAAAATAACATTGTTGTATTATAGAACCCTTCAACAAACTTTTGAAATAGCATCTTTGACTTTTCAAGTATAAAAGTCGATAGGTCAATTTGAATGCGAAGTAAACAACTTTTATAAGGATTTTTTTGACTTTGCAAAAATGTTTTCATGCTTTCATGAGTATATTTGTATCTACTTATAATTAGCTTTTTTTGGCTTACGATTGAATATTTACCATATTTATACTCGATCTTTTTATTTTTATTTATAAAAGCAAAAACAATTATACTTTTCTAAAATCCCTGATTAAATAATATGCATCAAAATTTTGACTGTAACATAAGAAATTATTACCTCCGATTTTGTCTTATTTGCTCTCGCTCTTCATATGTGCTATGAGGATCAAAACAACCCAGTAAAAACTCCCATACTTCTCCTCTAATAGAAGGATGAATACCCTAACGAAAAATATTCATTAAAGTTAATAAACCCGGAAAGAGTAATACATTATGTGCGCACATGCTTGTGGGTGTGCGCGTGCATTTGTGTGCGTTGAAAACAAAAGTATGTTCAGACTCAAAGTTCAACTCGCAAGTATAGAACTCTACAAAATCAAATGCCTCTTAAACTTTATACATACCATTGAATACAAGTCCATGATTTTTTTTCATATGCAATTATTAGGCCTTAGGTTTCCAAATTTGATTAAGCACCCATATACAATGCATTCTTGTTCAAGTATAAAGCCCAAAAGAAAAGGACAATTTTAAAGAAATCATAAATGTTACTTACTCCATGTCGAATTCTACTAAGAGGAAGGGCTATGTCCAAATAGCCTTCAGGACTAAATGATGCATGCCATCTTCTTTCGCTAAGAGTCTTTCCATTCTGCATATAATATAAACAAGCCTTAGCCAATGCCTACTTCGCTGAAACCTGTATTCATATGTCTAGGAAGGCAATGTATGTGTAGGAATTATATTACATCACATATAAAAGGATAACAAGTTTATATGTAAACAACAAGTAGAGAAAAATATGGATATGTAGAGAAAATTAATTGACACCCCCATCCTAAGATCTGACTTTTAACTCAGAGATTGTAAGTGACAGTCTGTCATTATAACTACACATGATTTCCATGAATTTCAAAACACAAAATAGATTGTGAATGACACCTGGCATGGAAATCTATTTCCCAATGAATAGGTATTTTTCAACATACAAATAAATAAAAAATCAGTACGATTTCCACCATTCATATTAGGTACATTTAGCTGCTCCATCATTAAGGGCTAAACATCTGCTCTAGAAATAAACGAAGGTCCAAATCAAATGAAGCAACAAGGTTGAAATTCAGCCTCAAACTTAACGAAAATCATATTTGGAGCATTCCAACAGTTTTAGAGAAGCTGAAAATTCAGCTTAATTTTCAGATTGTGGCTCGGATATATGAATCATGATCGATCGGTTACATTTTAACCGCCTTATACAGTGATATTTTTAACCATCTGAAAGCATATGATTTAAAAATAGGCTCATGATTTTCCTAGAATATATATCTCTAATACAAACTAGATAGGAGCCTTTCTGTAGCCCTCTGTTATATAAGGGTTACAAAATAAACGCCAACAAGTAGATGCTTACTTTATAACCATCTAATAGTAAAGGGCTACAAAATAGCCGTCTAACTGTTTGCCATTTTCTCAATTTCAGGTTCTTAATCCTAAGAAACGTAAGAATAAGGACCTGAAACAGTTAAGGATGACCTAACATTCAACTGAATCAGACATTAAGAAATAGTGATACATGTCAAAAAACATGTTAAAATGCAAAATGAATACATAAAAAATGATCAAAAGACAAACCTTGATCCTAAAATTAGTTTTAGGAGCATCATCACAATCAGCCTTGACTTCATAAAAAGAATCTGTAGGAATTCCTGGATCTCCCCACCACATCTCCTACCAACTTCAAAATTTCCAAGAACACCCAGTAATCTTTTCTTCAAAAACAAATGGACTCGCTAATAAAAATTTAATTTAATAATATACATGAAGAAAATTCAACCCCAGCTATCGAAATGGATCCATAAAGATGTAAGATTGAATTTTGAGAGGAACCAAATCGATTATGGGGAATATAAAAGGCAGGAAATTTGGAGGGAGATAAATGAATGGATTGGTGAGGGTATTTATGTAATTTGGTTAGGTGAGAACGAGTCATGGCAATTTCTTATTCTTCTGTTTTATTTTTAGACTGCATGTGTTTTGGACAAGACAAGGAGAATGGTTGGTTTAGATTCGGACAAAAGTGTTGGTAGTTTTTTTAGTTTTTATTGTTTTCTTATTTATCCATGTATTTAGCTATCAACAATTTGGATTTGCTAAATATGAATACTAAATTTTTAACGCCTAAATTCGCCATACTATTAAAATGAACGCGTATGTATAGTCAGTAACATAAAAAAAAGATCAGTGGCGGACACGGCGACCAAAGCAGGAGCGATTACTCAGGAAGAACCTCCTCCCAAACCCCCGATCCACGTCATCGGACAACAACTGCTGCTGGACCATCACCAGAAACTTGGAGTAGATCCTGGGTAGAGGCGGTTAAAGGGGTAACCTATTAAGAAACTGTTTCTCAAGATATTGATCTTCAATTTATTCAATCACAACTGGAAAATGGCAAATCTATGCTTCAAATTCCTGAATCTAACAAGGATGCCCGGAATCTAAACAAAAGAATTGGATTGTTGCATATGTTATTAGAAGTAGACCTTTATATGACCAATTGCAACAAATTTGTAGAAAATGTTTGGAAACTGATAGAACAGTGGACATTTACTACCAGTAAAGTGGCTTCGTAGTAATCAGATTCGAAAAGGAGAACTAAGTTACAAGAGATTTTTTTTTTCTCGATACGATTTGGATCAAACTACAAGATCTAAATCTTGGATTCTGGAATAAAGATGCTAGAAGTAGAATTGCGAGTATTTTAGGTAAACCAATTCGAATGAACAATAACATAACCAAAGAAGTTCGACTGTATTACGCTAGAATTTTAGTAGAAATCGATCCTGCTTTTACTTCTTACTCCGCAACAGTACATGGTCTAAACTATGATGGTGATGTTATTGAAATTCAAGTTTCTTAGGAATATAGCCCTCGGTCATGTGAAAACTGCGACGACTTTAGACACAGTACTAAAAACTGTGGACTATCTTTTCGTAAATCATGGCAACCGAAGAATTATACAGTTGAAAATGAACAGGCAAGAATAAGTGCACATTCTAAAAAGTCCCATGAGAAGTCTTCTCTCCCCTTAAACAAGTGAAAGAAAATGAAGCTTTTGCATATAAAGTAAATATATTTTCTAACGTTAGAATACAAAAGATAATTTACAAGAAGGAAAAGAAAATTCTAGAGTTGACACTTCCAACAGATTTTCTTGTTTATCTTCAGAAAATGCTGGACCACTTACAACTAACTTGCCAACTGAACAGCTATCAAATTCTGATCGACATCAGCAAACTAACCGATGGCACAACCAGATGGGTGCTCTACTCCTTCATATACAACTGCACAAATCAAAGAACAAGTGGAAGTCGATGCTATTTCAGAAACAACTTCGAATCATTCAGAAGAGTTTACAGTTGCACAAGAGATATTTGAAGAACAACAACAGTTTATTAATGAAGTGGCATAACATATATATAGAAGAAATAGGAAAACAAGAATATATTCCAAAAAAATGTACATCAAATGCCTGAGATAATCATGAAACATGAGAAGAAAATACAAACTCTGACAGCTCCTCCAAAAAGACGTACTAGGGGCTCTACCACAATAAAATGAGTGCTTGTACTTGGAATGTTAGAGGTTTGAATACAAATAGCAAAATGCTAGCTGTACTCGGATTTCTCCAGTCTCATGGACTATCATTGATAGCCTTATATGAGACAAAGTTAGTTGATTCAGGCATTCATAAATTCATGTCCAATTTTCCCTCACACTAGTCCTCTTTTGACAATAATGATATGAGAATAAAAGGTAGAATTTTTGTCATCATAGACTCTACCATTTGGAATGTACACATCTCGGACAAGAATAATCATATTACAACTGTTATGACTAATATTGGTGGCTTTCAGTGCACTATATGTTAGGGTTGTTTCGCATGTTTAATGGAGGAACGACGGTTTGGATTGGAGAAAGTCCCACATCGCTAAATAATATGGAAAAGTGGTGTATAAATATGGGTTGGTAGGCATGTAACACTAGGGATTCCTTTTGTTACAACAAAGTGTGTGCCAACCCATATGCGTACGCTACGTGCTGGAGATGGTGAGCTTGCTCCGACCGCCGTTACACAACAGTGGTATCAGAGCCGAAGGTTACGGACTGGGCCATGCAGACACGACAGTACGCCACGTGCTGGAGATGGGGAGATTGCTCCGACCGCCGTTACACAACACTATATGCCGGCAATATTATTCCAAAAGAGATATGCTCGAGCTAATTTGTTGCAGTTTAGAATTTGTCATGTTTCAAAATTTTAAAATGAAAATTAAAATAAAGCAAAGATTTAAAATATGTTTTAAATCTAATTTTTAAACTACAGATTCAAGTTTAATTTGAACATTAAGATGGAAATGAATATGTTTTTAAATTCAAATTTGTTAAAAATACTTTTAAGGGTCGTTTCAGATGGAGCAGTCTCGTTCTCAATGTTTCTTCAATTTATATGCCTTGGTGTGCTTTGCGGACTTTAATAATGCTGTGTACCCTAAAGACAAGAAGGAAGGATTGCCTATTCCTTTTTCTTATCTTATAGGATTTAAAAATTATATTTTGCAGTGTGGACTTGATGAATGTTCTGTGCAGGGCTGCAAATATGCTTGGAGAAAAAGAGGCACGGCAAGCAACGTAGAAAAGTTTTGGCAAATCAGGAATTCATGAAAAAGTTTCCAACCATAACTACTATTGCAATACCAACTGTTATAAGTGATCATACTCCTACCTTAATCACTTTCAAGGACAGCATGTCTCAGATAAAGAATGTGCCTTTCTAATATGTTAACACTTAGTGCAATATTGATGGTTATCTACAATGTGTGTAAGAAGGGCTCAAAGCTACTAGTTAGGGAGATTCCACACATAATTTAATTATAAAACTCAAGAAAGCTAAAGCAAGCCTCAAAATTTTGAGTAAGCGTATTAAAAAAATTAATGCAGTTAAAAATCTACATGATGACTATAATCAAGCATTTCTACAAACTGGTAACGACCCAGAGTCAACTTATATGAGAGTATGATGCAACTTAACATGGAACTAAAAAGACAAGTTAAACTCCAACATGAAGATATGATGCAGAAGAGTAAAACTCTATGGCTTATGGAGGGAGAAAAAAATTATAAGTTGTTCTCCGCTCGAATGCCAATGAGGCAACATAGGAATAGAATCCAGGCCTTACTTTCACCTACTAGCGAATATATCTACAATCAAGAAGTAATAGTTCAGGAATCCCTAAACTATTTCTCCAACCTTTATAATGGAATAAATGCAGTGTCTTTCCCTCATATTGAAGCTAGAATGATCATAAATAATGTAGAAAAGCAACACTTTATCTTCACCAATAGATGCTGAAGAAATAAAGGCAGCCTTGTGGAATTCATGGTGTTAAAAGCTCAGGCTCAGATGGCTTTCAGCCAAATTCTTCAAATTGCATTATGGTATTTTGAAAGAAGAGATGTCCTTAGTTATAACAAAAATATTCCTTCATTGCAAACTAGCTAAAGAGACTAACCATGCCTTCCTTGCTCTCATCCTCAAAAAAGATATGTCATGGTCTATCTCTGGTTATACACCATTCCTTGTGCAAATACTATCTACAAAATTGTAACTAAATTATTTGCAACAGAATCAAAATTTACCTCCTTTATTTGATTGCAGACGGTCAACCAGCTTTTATTCCAGGCAGGAGCATTGTATAAAACATTTACTTGCTCATGAACTTATAAGAGAGTTCAAGCAATTATGAAAACCAAAGATGTGCATAAAGATTTATCTGCCAAATGTATATGATAAGATAAACAGGGAGTTTACATGTCATATATTGGCAGCTATGGGTTTTCCTATACCCCCCATCAACCTAATTTTCGAATACATCGACACTCCAACTTTTTCCATCTTAGTGGAAGGTAGCGCAAATGGTATTATGAGTCAAATAGGAGATTGAGACAGGCAGATCCCCTCTCATCTTATTTGTTTTGTATCATAATGGAATTCTAATCATTAAGAATGGAAGATAGTATTTCACAGGGTTGCCTAAAACCTGTATCAAAAGTTTTACCTATTGTCTCCCATTTGGTATATGCAGATGATGTTATATTTTTCTAGAGGCCACTGTTGAAAATGCAAAGTAAATCAAACATATCTTAGAAGACTTAAGGTACACTACTGGTTTGCTTATTAACTAAATGAAGTCAAAAATTTACTTTAGCAAACTTGTTCCACACAAAACAGAAATATTACATTTATTATGCATGTTTTGAAGATAATTTTCCCATAAAATATTTAGGAGTACCACTCTCCTCTGACTATGTTAATGTAGTTCAATGCACGCCATTATTGGAAAAAATAACAACAAAGTTTGAAATTTGGGATAATAATCTCATACCAGTGCGGGCAGAGCATAGCTTATACAATGTGTGATCATCCTTGCTATATCATACTAGCTGCTTATATATCATTTACCTTCATCTATTCTAAAAAAATTGAGTCTTTATGTGCTAACTTTTTCTGGAGTGGTAAGACACATAAGATAACTTGGCATACTCTATGTAAACCCAAAAGTGAAGATGGCATTGGATTGAGACAACTCTGGGACATGAGAACAACAATAATTCCTAAACTTAGCTAGAATCTTCTAACCAAACAAACTTTATGGACCAAATGGATATAGAACAAGTATTTAGTACACACAAATTTCTAGTTTATGTAGATTCCTTTTCTCAAAAATTCTCCTATTTCGCTTTGCCCGAATATGGTAGATAGTTGTGACGACGACGACGGAAGCTAAACTTTTCGTGATGTTTTTATTTCTTCTAAGCATTCTTCTAAAATTTCAAGTTAATCCGACTCCATATGAGCTCTTTAGGTCTATTTTAAGTACGTGATTTGTCAGGTAGATCGCTCTAGGAATCGACGTCGTTTACCCATTTTTTGACCGAAGTAGCTGACTTAAAATAGACCTAAAGAACTCATATGAAGTTGGATTGACTTGAAATTTTAGAAGAATGCTTAGAAGAAATAAAAGAAGACACTCAATAAAAATATGGTTGATTGGATAAGGCTAGATAGATCGCTGGCAACCGACTTATATGAATCACTACCGATCCGTGTAGATTGGGTCCCATCATCTAAAATTTATAAAGTAGGTCCCAGACACTCTCTAGAGGGTTCCTACAAAGTTTCATCTGATTTCGTTAAGTTTTGAGCAAGTTATGGATGATTATTCTAGACCAGATGACCTATGAAGACGGATGATCAAACAAACTCCAAACGATTTGATATTTGGACAAGGCATTCAAATAGATGATAGGAAGGCAACCCAAAAGGGTAGACTCAAAAATTGTTTAAGGACATGGATCGCTAGCGATCCATCATCCATGGATTTCTAGCGATCCATCATGTTAGCTCGATTCGCCTTGAGTTTTTCTGGATTTCTTCCTCGCATTGAGTAGAGGCTTTTGAAAAATCAGTCTTGACCTAACTGTTTTCTTATCTCTATAAGTACAATCTTATCTGCAACATAAAGAGGATTTTCTGGACTTGCTGTTGGAACTCTGCAGAGATTATTCTTCACTCTTCTTCTTTTAAACAACATTCATCTAGGAGTTCACTGTAATTCTCCAGTGAACTTTGGCACTTGTGACTTATTTTAATCTCATCAACTTGTAACCAAATTTAACTTGTAATAGTAATCAGTGATAATAAAGCTTGTAAAGTGGACGTAGGCTTCGTTAATAGCCAAACCGCTATAAAAATATTCTCGTCACTTTTGTATTTTTGCTCTCTTTTTATATTTATTTTCTATGCTATTTCTCTGTAAGAACAGAGCTGGCGAAGGAACTGGACTAGCCCGCAGCGAAAGAAATTGGTGAATTTCATAAATTTTACCATTTTGGATCTTTAAAGGGCCTATGAAGTTTAAATTCATTTGGAACTTTTCCAAGTTACTTTTAAATAAAATCAATATTTTATTTATCTTTAGAAATAAAGTTTCATTTTAATTTAATGTGTATGTAAGTTAGAGTATATCAAATATACTCCTATATGTAAATTTGTGTATAAAGCTTACTTTTCAAAAAAATTCAGAGAAGGAAATATTTCATTTCCTTTCTCTTAACTTATTCAATTAATGAGGGGACATAAATTTATTTAGAGAATGAAATTTATCATTTGCTTTCTATTAAATTATTCAATTAATGAGGAATCATAAATTTAGTTAGAGAAGAAAACTTTTTCTGCCATGAAAAGTTAAGTGGGAGAGAGAAAAAATGAATTTTTCGTACATAATGAATTAGAGAAATATGTTTTATTTGAAAGAATGAAACTTTTTATATTCTTTAATTAAAACTTTCCTAATTAATTCTCTTGATTGTTTCTCTCTCTCGAATCCTTTCTTTACACGTATGTCATTAAATGACATAAAAATTCCAAAAATCATGTCATCAAATGACATACAATTTCCATAAATCATGTCATCAAATGACATAAAATTTTCATAAATCATTTCATGCAATCATCTTTATATTACATCGATATCTTATATCAATGCGAGCTAATATAACTTTTATAAATGCATTAAAATAATTAAAAAAAACTTCCAAACATCAAATAAATAATAACTAATATTTTTCAAATATCAATTAAGTTAATCAATTTACAAAAATTTATAAATAAATTAAATCGTGTGGTTTTTTAGAGAATTCATCGTTACGATTGTGCGACTCATAGGTGTAAATTCAGTCAGCGATTAATATTGAACTATTCGAATATTAATGTTTACATGTCACTTAGCAGGTGGTGTGACATTTTGGCAGAATTTATCGCTTACATATCTTTTGATAAAATCCACTTTTACTTATTATAAACAGTACACAATGGTGATAATTGTTTACACCAATTCTTCAAAACTATATCGCTTTGGATTTATGGAATTTGGTAACGGTCAAAATTCTCTCATCCACATTCAACTTTGTAGTCCAAACACAAAGTCTTTGGTTCAATAATAATTATTATTTATCGAAATACACTAGTCAGAGACTTTACCTTTCAATTGACTTTAGTTGACCGTGATACTAACCTCATATAACTGAGGCGACGAATCCTCTCTTGAATAGTGTTTCACTTCCAATGCTTCCACTCGACCCAACTATAGTCGTTCGATGGAAGTCGTGTCATGATTTTATTGAATGTGCAAGTATATGATTTTTGTTTGATGATATTAAACATATATATTCATTTAAATGTGTTTGTTAATATACTATTTTATTTTCACATAATTAAATAAATATTACCTGAATAAAATAAAAAACACAGAATTTAAATTCAAATAGATTTTTATTCAAACAAATATTTATTACAATTTTGAATAGTACAAATTTGAGCTCTAACTATATATATACACACAATTTGCAATTACAATACATTTCAATTTACATAACTGTCCTCACTACATATCGGTCATTCACTCATATTTATCATCAACTCCATTCCAAGTTGAATCCAGCATCTGAGTTATCTGTAAAATTGTACGCTAACGCAATAAAATTGAAAGAAAAATATTTTTGCAGTGTAAAATAAAATGTATTTTGAAAATATTATTTGTCTCAGTTATTTGGGTTGTTCGTCATCATTTAATTTTGAACTCATCAAACACGCATAACTTGTGACATGCACAGTGTATCACTGTACATGCCACAAGGCCATGCACACCAATGTACACTTGATAAAATTGCAGAGAAGGTGAGCAGAAGGTCAAACCTAATTAAAAGCCGGGATCAACTCAAGTGAAATACAAATGAAGTCATGATATTGACACAAGGTCAAACCCGAGTATTAAGCTGGATTCAACACAGGTGCAAGTTCAATGAAATGGTCAAAAATCCAAAACCAACATAAATCAAGTCTCGACCAAAGTTCAAATGAAACTGGTTCAAAGCAATATAATTTCAACATGACCACATGCAACATGGCAATGGATTGATATAAGTGACTCAAACCAGAACTAGTGAGTAGTGCCAACAGACCAGTAATCAAGTGCATATCTATGTATACAAATGAAGATATATACAATGCAACCTGAACCAGATTACAAGACTAATGAACTTAAATACCAAATGTACAAGTTCAAATGGTAAAGATAACTAAAACAAACTCAAAGCCATATGAGTACTAGACTGCAAATATCATAGTGAAAAATGATGCAACAAAACAACTCGACCGGTGAACTGTAAGTGTCAACCAGGCTACACAATGAACACAACCAAGTAAAGATGCAACAAAACCAAAAATTACTCAAAGCACATGATGTTATACAATAGAGATGACACTGCAACTACCTAACAAACACCAGATCAAGTGAATATAAGTCAGAGAACACAGCAAGCACTCAGGTTAACAGAGATGTCTTAAATATCATCATATAAACAAATTCCAAAATATACTTAAGGCCAAGCAGGGAATTTCAAAAACAACCGAGTCAATATCAAAACAACATTGCACACATATATTGAGTAATGCAACAATAGTAGCAGTTTCAAAATAATCAAAGTCAAATTCAAACACATGTTCTCAAACATTAGGTCGAGTATGCTACAGATATGAACATACATATATATGCAGTGCAAAATCAGATAATAGGTTCAGGAAGACCAGAAAACAACATAATTTCAAGTTTCAAATGACCAAAGTCAGATAATATGAATAACACGGTGAATTAACAAAAGTCAACAGAGAATCAAAATCAGTTCAAATAAGAATCAAATAATACCAATAGCAGTTTCAAACCAAAGTCAGAGCCGTGGTGACTAAGGAGTCGAACATAGTAGTTCAAAGCCATGAGAATCAAGTAACAAAGAATTATACGAATTTGAACAAGTCAGTACAAATCACAGCATTCATGCAAAATCAAGTAGCCGAGATAAATCAATAGACGAATTCAAGTAAATTAATTTGAATGAGAATATAGGAATGCGATGCCTATTTAAACCCAATCATCATTGGCTTTCAGAATCATTCGATTTCAAGCATATCACAAATCAAAAATCAATTAGGAACTCGAATCAAGTCGAGTATAGTATAAATCGAAGAAGGAACGAACGTACCAATTTTTGCAACAGATAAACTCGATTCAAATTAAAGGAGCCGTGAGCAAAGTGAAGAGACGGTCAATTGCCGACGCAAATCAGAGTAAAAGCCATTGATCGACTTACAATCAATCGGCGACTTCAATTATCCTAAAGCCCTAATTTTCGAGCAAAGGAAAAGACGAACGAAGAAAGCAATAAATTATCACACACAAAAGAAGATACAAGCAGATATAATATAAAAGGAAAAAGGGAATTATCTTTTATTTTGGTCCGACATTTCTATTGGGCTTAATATTTAAAAATAATGGTTTTGAGTTATTTAAATTGCTTTTATTCTGTATTTATTTTATAAATTTGTAATTTTCTAGTCGTGTGACTAGGGTACGAACTACGGTGGTGTAGTTCGAGAATTTACAACTCAGTGGCTCAGTTATGGCGGGGTTTTCAGCGTAGAGTTAGGTTAGTCAATAGCGGACGTCGCGAGTTTACGTGTGTAAGCGTCTGGCTACTTAATTTCTAGTAGAAACCTTGGAGGCAGCACATAGGCAGGGTTTTGCCAAAGTTAGGTAAATCCGTGTGTTCTATTTCTGCATTTTTTATTCCATTATTATCTGTGCTGCTGTTACATGATTATTATCTATGCTAAAATTATTTTATATACTTTCGTAATAAATTTTTATAATTAATAGTATCACCCTATTCACCCCCCCTCTAGGGTGAAATCGATCCTACAAGTGGCATCAGAGCTGGGAACAAAAGCCATTTTTTTTTAAAAGTTTGATTTTTCAAAGACCAATTTTTTTTGTTACAAATTTGAATTTTTAAAATGGCTTCGGTTAATAATGTTTTTACTGAGGGCCAGTCCAATATTATTTCTCCTGTTTTTGATGGAACAGATTTTCTGAATTGGAAACTAAAAATGGAATTTTATGTAAAATCTGTTAACGTTAAATATTGGAATATCATTGAAAATGAGTATGATAGAATAGATGAGAAAATAATTTTATTTTATCAAAATCCATTGCCACTAACAACTATGGACCTATAAAAACAAATAGGTTACAAAAATCTTTTATTGTGTAGGTGTGGCGGCAAGCTAAGGAATAACAACAGTGTTCTCTGAATTCTGGCTGTTTCAGGCACACAATTGGGATACAAATCAAAGTTCCTTAGCTTAGTAAAAAGGTGGCAGAATTACAATGGGCAATAAAAAAAATTATCGACAAAGGTAAAACAGGTAACGGTATATTTATTCTGAACGATATATTTAATGTGATAATCTGCACCATAATTTGATCAGCCGGTTATGTGATAATGAATATTGATTATGATTCTGACTTATAAAAATTGTTGGCCAATTATCTTTTTATGCCCAGAACACAACAATAATTGAAATACTTTATAAAGATTTGTTAGATTAATGATGATGTTTCGATGATTACTCTTGATACACATGGGTATATTTGTTTCTGAATCTGACACTATGCACGGCTTCAATTCAGTTCCATTTTGTTGTAAAAATGATTTTAAGGAAATTTGATGCAACTTCACAGTCTGGTCTATAACATTCAATTAATGATAATCTTGAGTCAAAGGGAAATTTAGATGCAAATTACACTGGTAATCTAGTTAACAGAAAAATTTCTAGTGGAACGTGATTTATGTTGAGACATTCAGTAATTACATCGCTTTTCAAAGAAAATATCAGCGTATTTTTCATCTCGTATAATTTTCAATTAGCAGACATTTTTCTTTCATAGAACCCCTTCAAGAAAATCATTTTTTTTCACCTTGTTTCAGATTAGTCGTTTTGAAAATTTGATTTGACAATTATTTTTGAATTTGAGCTTAAATGACTACATTAACTAATCTGACTCCCTACTGATTATCCAAAGGACAAATAGTGATTGAAAAGGTAATAAGTGTCGATATTGATCATATATTTTAACTTGAGACGGTATAATTAGTAAATTTCTTAAGAAATTTGAACAAGAGTTATGAAAACTTTTTATTGGTAAAAATTCCATGACCATCTCTAATTCTATCATATTTCTATCAATCATCACTCATAAAAATTCAATATAGTTTGTCAATATGTAGTATTTCAAACAGGAAATAATTCATTTTTCATTTTATTATATTTTTTAAGAAATAAACAGAACCAAAATATGCACTCTCATTTAAAAGTCCCCACGGTCATGCATGAGTGAATTACTTGGAATTTTTGATTATGTGCTTCCGTGCTCATTTAAAAGTCCTCACAGTTATGCATGTATGGAACACATATCAAAATTGATTGATTAAATAGAGAAGTTGATTCTAATCCCATTTAAAAGTCCTCACAGTTATGCGTGGTTAGAAGATGCTTGAAATTCATTTTAAAAAAAAATTAAGAATACTACTAATCTTATTTAAAAGTCCTAACAGTTATGCATGGTTAGTAGATATTCAAAATCCCGGTATAAATATACGACAAATAGACACAGCTATATGGTTTTATATGATGATATCATCCCAACCATTCTAAAGTGGAATATGCGTCAAACAGAGTATTTATGATTTTTGTTTGATTTTTTTATTGAAATTTAATATTTATACTCTACTGGGTATTAAGATTTTGATAAATAAAGGTCAAATATTTTATTTGGTATTTTCTATTTGCATCTAGGTCCGTTTGCATATTTTAATGCATATATGAAGGGGGAGCTTTGTGTAGAGAGAGAGCATTTAAATAAGGGGAGCAAATTGAATGACCAAATAAATTTAATAAATTCAAAATCTTAAATATATGTTTGTTATCATCAAAAGGGGAAGATTGTTGAATATGCAAGTATATGATTTTTGTTTGATGATAATAAACATATATATTCATTTAACTTTATTTGTTAATGTACTATTTTCTTTTTACATAATTAAATAAATATTTGCTGAATAAAATAAATAACATAGAAGTTAAGTTCAAACAGATGTTTAATTCAGAAAATATTTATTACAATTTTGAATAGTAAAAATTTGAGCTCTCACTATATATATAATTTGCAATTACAATGCATTTCAATTTACATAACCGTCTACACTACATATCGCTCGTTCATTCATATTTATCATCAACTCCATTCTAGATTGAATCCAGCATTTGAGTTATCTGCAAAAATATACACTAACGCAGTAAAATTGAAAAGAAAATATTTTTGCAGTGTAAAATAAAATGTATTTTGAAAAATATTGTTTATCTCAGTTATTTGGGTTGTTCGTCGTCATTTAATTTTGAACTCATCAAACACAAACAACTTGTGACATGCATAGTGTATCACTATACATGCCACAAGGCTGTGCACACCAATGTACATTTGATAAAATTGCAAGAACAGGTGAGCACAAGGTCAAACCCAATTAAAATCCAGGATCAACTCAAGTGAAATACAAATAAAGTCACGATATTAGCACAAGGTCAAATCCGAGCTTTAAGCTGGATTCAACACATGTGCAAATTCAATAAAATGGTCAAAAATCCAAAACCAACATAAATCAAGTCTCGACCAAAGTTCAAATGAAACTGGTTCAAAGCAATATAGCTTCAACAAGACCACATGCAACACGGCAATGGATTGATACAAGTGACTCAAACCAGGACTAGTGAGCAGTGCCAATAGACCAATAATCAAGTACAGATTCAAGTATACAAATGAAAACATATACAATGCAACCTGAACCAGATTACAAGACAATGAACTTAAATACCAAATGTACAGGTTCAAATGGTCAAGACAACTAAAACAGACTCAAAGCCATATGAGTACCAGACTGCAAATATCATAGTGAAGAATGAATGCAACAAAACAACTAGACCAGTGAACTGCAAGTGTCAACTAGGATACACAATGAACACAACCAAGTAAATATGCAACACAACCAAAACTACTCAAAGCACATGATTTATACAACAGAGATGATACTGCAGCTACCTAACAAACACCAGATCAAGTGAATACAAGTCAGAGAACACAACAAGCACTCGGGTTAACAGAGATGTCTTAAATATCATCATATAAAAAAATCTAAAATATATTTAAGGCCAAGCAAGGAATTCGAAAATAACCGAGTCAATATCAAAACAACATTGCACACATACATGGAGTAATGCAACAATAGTAGTAGTTTCAAAATAATCAAAGTCAAATGCAAACACTTTGTTCTCGAAGCATCAGGTCAAGTATGCTACAGATATGAACACACATATATATGCAGTGCAAACTCGGCTAACAGGTTCAAGAAGACCAGAAAACAACATAAATTCAAGTTTCAAGTGACCAAAGTCATATAATATGAGTAACATACTGAATTAACAAAAGTCAACAAAGAATCAAAATCAATTCGAATAAGAATCAAATAATATCAACGGCAGTTTCAAACCAAAGTCAGAGCTGTGTTGAACAAGGAGTCGAACAGAGCAGTTCAAAGCCGTGAGAATCAAATAACAAAGAATTATACGAATTTGAACAAGTCAGTACAAATCACAGCATTCATGCAAAATCAAGTGGCCGAGATAAGTCAATAGAAGAATTCAAGTAAATTAATTCGAACGAGAATATAAGAATTCGATTCCTATTTAAACCCAACCATCATCGGCTTTCATAATCATTCGAGTTCAAGCATATCACAGATCACAACATCAATTAGGAACTCGAATCAAGTAGAGTATAGTATAAATCAAAGAAGGAACGAACGTACCAATTTCGCAGCAGATAAACTCGACCCAAATTGAAGGAGCCGTGAGCAAAGTGAAGAGACGGTCGATTGCCGATGCAAATTAGGGTAAAAGCCATTGCAATCTACTTACAATCAATCAGCGACTTCATTTATCACGAAGCCCTAATTTTTGAGCAAAGGAAAAGAGGAACAAAGAGAGCAACGAACTATCTCAGACAAAAGAAGATACAGGCCGATATAATATAAAAGGAAAAAGGAAATTATCTTTTATTTTGGGCCGACATTTCATATTGGGCTTAATATTAAAAATCAGGTTTTTGAGTTATTTAAATTGCTTTTATTATGTATTTCTTTTAAATGTTTGTAATTTTCTAGTCATGTGACTAGGGTACGAACTATGGTGGTGTAGTTCGAGAATTCGCAACTCAGTGGCTGAGTTATGGCGGGGTTTCGTAGAGTTAGGTTAGTCGATAGCGGGTGTCGTGAGTTTACATGTGTAAGCGTCTGACTACTTAATTTCTAGTAGAAACCTTAAGGGCAACACATAGGAAGGGTTTTGCCGAAGTTGGGTAAATCTTATGTTCTATTTCTGCATTATTTATTCTACTATTATATGTGCTGCTGTTACACGACTATTATCTGTGCTGGAATTATTTTATATACTTCCGCAATAAATTTTTATAATTAATATTATCACCCTATTCACCCCCCTCTAGGGTGAAATCGATCCTTCAAATTTAACTATGATCAAAGCGGAGTTTCCTACATTTAAGATCAGCAGTATTCTCAAGTCGAGAGAATTGTGTAAATTATTCACATCGATGTTCTCTGCTTGACCTTAGTTATATTAACCAACAAAAACTATATAGTGGGTCATTCCATAGTTATCCGATAACTATTAGTATGTAACCATCAGTGCCTTCCAACAGCCATGAGTAATACATTGCCCAATATTTGAAAAGCGTTACGTACTCTAGTCTCAACGGATACATTGATATCTAGTCTCAAAGCATCTTGATTGGGAACATTTAAAATGGTATACTTGTTTCATTATGATAAATTACTCGCGGTTACAGTACTTTGTAACTACCATTACAAAACAAACCATTTGTGTGTTTTCTATTGAATATATTTTTAATTAAATTGATTAATTAATATAACCACATTACATTAAGTATATAATAGAAAGAAAATACCTTTATTTCAAACAAGATTGGTCAACGAGTTGGATATATGTAACAAGTTACATAATTGCCACTAGGGAATACCCCTAACGCTATCAATCTCCCGCTTGCAATTGGGGTCAATTATGGAATCTTATTCCAACTTCTCCAATCGGATTCCTCAAAACCAGTTGAGTCAATCCCTTTATGAGTGGGTATGCTATTATGTTTTAATTATCTACTCTGTTAATTAATTCTCTCTGACTATGATCAACTGTTTTATCATGTGGAACAATTTGGGGTATGTCTCTCGACTTCAAGTGAGATTTAAGTTCTATTACGAACTATATTACGACATTGTTATCATATAACTATGTCATGAGATTCTCAACATTTGGAATCGGCTCGGTTATAAATTTGTGCTCTTATATTTTTATATACATTTTTTTTCATGGCGCTATTCAAGGCGATGCACGTAGCATTTTTTTATTGAATTAGCTATGGTATTTCATTTGGAACATTTCAAATTTAAAGACTTGTTATTGACATATTATACACAATATTACTTGCGAAAATTTGAGTCTGAACATTCCTTCATATGGAATTTATTGTTTTTGTAAACAATTCTCTAATATTTCCTAAATACATGAGAACACTTCAAACAACATGTTAGTGATATCAATTTGGATTTGATATTTGCTTCATGTACCAAATACATAAACAAATCATGATATCATAGACAACATAACATGTATGATAATTCCTATTGCCAATGCCAAGGAATCAATCTTGCATGTTCCATACTAAACATTTTAATAAGGTGTCCTTGCATATCATTTGGGACATTCCCGACGTCTTTTATACTTACTATAAAAGACATAATTTATTAATCCAATGTTGAGTATTAAAACAACTAAGGCTGATTTTGACACAAGTACATCGTTAAAATCAACAACATGTTGTTTACTTATAGTTTAGAAATATAAATATAACTTTAAACGTTCTTTCTTATGAACATACGCTTCCTTTGCATTTTGATTGAAAATTAAACTATTTGATATTTCTATCAAAATACTTGTTCAATCTCGATGCTTATAAAATGATACTTTAGTATCATTTCTTGGATCATATCCAAAGACCCGCAAACTCAATATCGCTCCCACTGACTTTGAGATATTTTTGATTAATGTGTAAACAGCTTACTCTTAATCATCATTTAGAATTTTCTATTTCAATACATATTTACCAAAACACTAGGACTTATAAAGTGACAATTTTATGAGTAAATCCTAGTTGACTTAAACATGTTGAATATTGAACATGTTACGCTAATTTCAACAATTGAAATTTGCGATATTATTCTTATCAACGTTGCTCATTTAATTCCAACTGCATTACTCTTACTCATAAAGACACAATCGCGGTCGATGGATCATAACCCTTCAGTTACAACCACCAAAATCTATATTTTGATAACGTACTTGGAATTCTTTCGGATTTGCGCATCATACCACATAGGGTCAAAACTCCCAATGGTTTAATTAAATAATCTAGGATTACAGATTTTCGACATCAATAAGAAACTCATAGTTTCTCCTCAATGTGCAAGAATACTTATTAGACACTCTAATGCATTGTGTTCCTTTAAGTTAGTTAATTTCATTTCATCTCATCCAATTAGCATTATCTATGGATCGTACCCAGTTCTATTTTACCACCAGTATTCTGAGCTGAATGGGTATGAAACAAATGAGTGCCGACACCTTCGTGATCCGATTGAAGAACTGGTTCAGAACAATCAGCTGCCACAGTACATGAGGAATAGAATTGCGGCAAAATTGCAAGAACAGCCACCATCCACAACATGTGCATCAAGAAACGCCTAGGGATTTAAGCCAAGACAAATTATCCAATGATCGAGGAAGATAAGTATCAGATCCGGCTCCCATACTTCACTTTATCATTTCTTTTTCCGCACTTTCCTTTTGGTATTTAGACAATAATAACCTTGGGCCACTTACACGTGTACGGGATCCCGAACGGCCCTAAGGCATGCCCAAAGTTGGATGTCTGAGATGATTATTTAGATGATAATAACCTTAGGCCGCTTACACGTGTACGGGATCCCAAACGGTCCCTAGGCACGCTCAAAATCGAATGCCTGAGATGACTATCTAGGACAATAATAACCTCGAACTGCTTACACAGACCCAGATTGGTCTCTAGGCACGCTCTGATTCGAATGTCCATGACAAACATTTAGGATTTCTACTTATTTTGTTTCCTGCTTGTTTGATTTCTACTTATTTGTTTTGATTTGAATATTTGAATTTTGAAAAATCCACTATGATTGTGACGACTAATATTGATTACCTTAGAGTCCCAACACCGGACCGAAGTGCAAGGTGCAAGTCCTCTTGCCAAAAAAGTAAGTGGATGGACTTGTGCGATACTTATCACCTTAGAGTCCCGACATAGGACCAAAGTGCATGGTGCAAGTCCTCTTGGATGGACTTGTACGATATCAATCTCCTTAGAGTCCCAACCAAAGAGACGAGACCAGAGTGCAAGAAGTAAGTCCCCTCACCGGAGAGTGAGTAGATGGGCCTACTTTATCCCTTTTAACTTAACAAACAAATGATCCGGAGAGATCATCCCCCTTTACTTAAACGTTAAACTAAACATTAAACGATCCGGAGTGATCAAACCGATTTGAATTAATAAAAGGATTTGAATGCCTTATAAATAGAATAGAACTGATAAATCCTAGATAAACACAGGATGATTTTAATATATGATGTGATTATGATATATGATGTGTTTTTGATATATATAATGTGATTTTGATATATGATGTGATAACTTTGAATGAGAAGAAAAATGATAATGATGTAAATCTCGAATGAACATGGGACAATCAGAGATATGTGATGTACTTGGAGATATGTGATGTAATTGGAAACATATGATTTAATTAGAGATATATGATACAATAAATCTGAATGAAATCAGAATGATTGTGATGTATAGATTATATTTAGGCAGAGTCTAGCGTCTTAGGCTGTAATAGGTTTGGAATTTTTTATAGTTAGCAAGAGATAGAAACTTGTTCTTAAGCAAAGCACACCTTTCATTCAAAAGGTGTACTTGGGGGAAAGAAGGCAAATGTTTACATGTTTTTTGACCAAAGCAGCTAACTTAAAATGGAACTAGAGAACTTACACGGACTCGGATTGACTTGAAATTTTGGAAAAACACTTAGAAGACATAGAAGAAAGCATCTACCTAAAACGGGGTTGATTGGATAAGGCTAGCTGGATCGCTAGTGACCTAACTAGATGGATCGCTAGCGATCCATGTAGATTGAGCCCCACCGCCTGAAATTTTTAGGGTAGGTCTTGGACACCCTCTAAAGTATACCTACAAAGTTTCATCTGATTTTGTTAAGGTTTGCGTCAGTTATGAATGATTCTTGTGGACCAAATGACCCATGAAAATAGATGTTCGAACACACTCCAAACGACTTGATATTTGGACAAGGAATTCAAATAGATGATAGGAAGGCATCCCAAAAGGATGGACTCAAAATAGTTTAAGGGCATGGATCGCTAGCGATCCATCATGTTAGCTCGAGTCGCCTTGAGTTTTTCTGAACTTCTTCCTAGCACTGAGTAGAGGCTTCTGACAAGTCGGCCTTGGCCCAGCTGCTCTTCTACCTCTATAAATACAGTCCTACCTACAACACAAAGGGATCTTTTGGACTGGCTACTAGAACTCTGCAGAGATTATTCTTCATTCTTCTTCTCCCACACAACAGTCATATAGGAGTTCACTATGATTCTCCAGTAAACCCTTGTACTTATGACTTATTCTGATCTCATCAACTTGTAACCAAATTCAACTTATAATAGCAGTCAGTTGATAATAAAGCTTATAAAGTGGATATAGGCTTCATTAATAGCAGAACCATTGTAAAAGTCTTCTTGTCTCTTTATTATTTCTACTCTTTTTACATTTATTTTCTATATTATTGCTCTGTAATAACAGGGCTAGTGCTTTCACACTCAATCTAGGATGTTGATCCATTTTTTAAGTTAACGGATGCCATTACAGTGAAGATGAGGTAGCATTTCTGAAACAATGCAGAACGGATCTTGCCAATAATTGGATGATGGCGTGTTAGGGTTTAACCCTATTTGCTTTCAACCTGTAGTATTATTGGGGCTTATTTGGTGGGCTTCGAAGGCCAGTGGTGCTTTTTATGTAAAAGAGGATTATATACTACTATTGTGTGTTGATGTACTACATTTTCATCGTTAGGTCGTTGCACTATTTTTCCTTATTGCTCCGGTAAGGTTTTTTAAGGAGGCAAAACCCGTGATGTTCTTTATACATCAATAAATAAAGAACCTATTTTCAAATATATATATGTATATGTATATGTATGTGTGTATATATATATATGAGCTAGGATTAATATCCACCTTTATTTAGCATCATTTTGTAGTTCTTGATATCAATCACAAGTTCCTATTTGAATATATTTTTTCTCCCTCCTATCACATAAACCAAATATTTAAATATAAATTTGTGACTGATAACAGGGAGCTACAAGTGGTGCTAAATAAAAGGGGCTATTGATCTTATCTTATATATATATATATATTGTTAGGTGAAAGATCCATATCCCCTTGCATATGCTTTTGATTAAAGCAGAAACAACACACAAAAGAGGTATTTTGAAAGGATACGAAAAGGGATGATGAAAGAGGAATACATTTTTTGTGCTACGAAAGAAACAACAAAAGAAGCATGATTATTTATATTTATTTGTATTTTTATTTGTTTTAAATTATTTTAAGTACTTTTAAGTAAATGCTAAAGATTGCAAATAAATTATAAATTACATAGAAAAGATTAAATAAAATAATATTTGTATGTTTTATTATGAAAAATGAGGTATATCTTATAAAAATGCTACACCAAATGTATCTACTAATTACTTTAAAAGGAACCTAAGTCCATTTTCGTTGTTTCAACATAGAATGAGCAAGTTAATAATGTTTTGGCTTGTTCACAAAAATTAATAGAACCTCTTGCTCCTCATAATCATCCATTAACGATCAAATTTTAAGACTAGGCTCAACTATTTGTTTGAACATGTTAAAATTAAAATCTTTCTCCCTCAAAGTAGAGGTGTTGACTGCCTAGCCCATGACAAAGAAGTGGAAGTGAATGTCAACTGCGGAGTAGTGGCTATGGTACTAGAGAATAGCTCATTCTCTATCCCACTAAGAATATTTAAGTATAATTAGATGTATAAATGGAGTGGAGGTGCTAGAGGAATGTTGTAAACACGCTGTTGATTCTTTATTTCATCGTCATGCATCTGATCCAGTTGCTTGAGTTTGGAGGAGCATAATTTTCGAATTAACGAAATCAGGATGTCGTTATTTGCCACCATTCATTATCTCCTTGAATGCAATCGAGTTCAATTGAATATACATCGTTCTTTGTTTGTAGGGGTTGGTTCCATGGAAACTGAATAGGTTTTGAGTTATCTCATTTTTATTTTATATGGTTAGGGGTGAAATCAAGGCATAAGCATTAATTGAAATCATCCATAATTTCTTCATACCAAATGTCAACTCGTTTATCATGAGTATCAAGCCCTTAAAGAGAAAATATCAAAGAAAGTAAGAGTTCTCTATGAATTCCTATCAATAATGATGCACGTCGAAGGTTCGGTGGAGGAAGTTGACACTCTAAAATTAAAAGATTCAAAAACCAAAAAAATATATGTTAAGAAAATAGAAAAATAGGCACAATCTTAAAAAAACTTCAAAAGGTGATCATTCGTCTAGAAATTATTTATTTTCATATTCGAGGTGTTGGTGGGAAAAAGAAAAAGGTAATGAAAATATATAGAGGGCATAAGAGACGAAAAGCAACATTTGATTAGAACGTTAGCTTATGACATGTTGAACGTGTCAAGAGCCAACAGTTCATTGAAGTGCTTCATTTGAACTAGGTAAATGGCCCACGTTCCCGGTTCGTAATTTTTGATGCATCAAACATTAAAATGGAGTAAAAATTGAATGTGAATGCATCCTAAATATTTACCTTTTGAAGTTCGATAGTATTCTTAAATTGAGAGAATCATTTAATATCAACAATTCAAGGTTTCTTGTTTGACCTAGTTATTATAAACCATAAGATAACTCTCGGATGAATCATTTCATAAATATCTGATAACTATCAGTACGTAACCCCTTGGTTCCTCCAGCAGTCTTCAGTAATGCACAACCCACATTTGGAGAGTATTCTAGTCTCGATGGATGTATCAATATTCTTTCTTGAAACTTCTTAATTAGGAATAACATTTCATTTAATAATTTTCTTATTTATATACTTTAAATCAATTACTTATTTAATTATATCACTATATGACAAGTATATAATAGAAATCAAATACCTTCATTATGAACAAAATCAGTCATAAAGTTACGTATATGTAACAAATTACATAATTACCCCTAAGGACTACCTAATTCTATCAACCTCGAACTTGCACTTGAGATTAATTAAAGAATCTAATTCCCATTCCTCGTAAAAACGATCGACTTAATCCCTTTGCAAACAGATATACTCTTTTTTAATTTTTTACCCTATCAATTAACCTTCTCTATTGTCAGTATATTGTGTTTATCATGTGGAACTTTGTTTCTCAACTTCTAGTAAGCTCTAGGTTCTTTTATAATCTATATCACAACATTGTTACTATATATTATATCATGGGATCTTGAACATTTGAAATCACCCTTAGCCCAATTTATAAATTTGTGCATTTATGCATGATACGTTGCTTTATTGTGAGGCTATTCAAGGAAATGTACATAGCCTGTTGGTTTAATTTACCACAATTAATGTTTGAAATATTTCCAACTTGAAAATCCTTAACTAAGGTTGAATATTAATTTTGGATTGACATACTATGTTCGATATCACTTATGAAATTCAAGCCCGGATATTCCTTTATTGAGGAGTTCATTGTTTCTATAAATAATTCCTTAGTATTTCGTATAAACTCAAGAATGCCCTTACTTATTAGCGGTCTTAATTTGGATTTAATACTCGCTCAGTGTACTAATTACACGAGCGGTTAGTGATATAGTAGACATCATGGCATATATGATAATTCTTATTGCTAATGCATAAGGAATCTATCTAACATGCTCTACGTTAACATTTTGATATGGTCTTTATGTATATCGTATAGGACAGTCCCAATGTCCTTTTATACTATTTATAAAAGATATCACTTTCAAATCCAATGCCAAGTATTAAGCAACCAAATTAAAATGATTGCAACATGGGTATACCGTTAACAATCATAAGTTTGTTGTTTACTTATATTTTAAGGAATATTCTAGTAACTTTATAGTTCTTTCTTGCAAACACACGCTTCCTCTGCATTTTGATTGAAATTCAAACAGTTTAATTTTTTATCAGAATATTTGCTCAACTCTAATGCTTATTGAATCACACTTTCATACCAGTTCTTGGATTCTATCTAAACCCATAAACATAGTATCGCTCCAAGTGATTTTGAGAAACTTTGGTTATTATTTAAAAACAACACATTCAAAATAATTATTTAGAATTTCTATTTCAACATATATATAGCAAAAATCAAAATCATGTCAAGCAACTATTTTTCCAGTAAAACCCAAATTAATTTAAGCATGTTGAACGACGAACCTGTTATGTTAATTTGAAAAATTGAAATTTACGTTGTTAATTTATCAACGTAGCTTACTATATTCAAACTGCATTGTTCTACTTCTCGAAGGCACTTTTGCTGCGGTGGATCATATCTTTTCAACTATCAAAATCATATTTTGATACTGTATTTGGAATCCATTCCATATTTGCATATGGTCCCATATGGTGGAGTCGATGCTCTTTATAGCTTATTGACAATCGAGGAAATTATTTTCTCAACATCGATAAGAAACTCGCAGTTTCACTTTAATGTGTGAGAATTCTTATTAGACATACTGATATATTATATCTATTTTTGGTTTGGTTAATTTTGTTTCATCTTACGTAATCGGTTTCATCTTTGAATCATATCCAAATTCATTTTACTACCAATTTTTTTAAAAGAAATTCCTTTATCATAAAGTTAGTGATTCTTGAAACAACCGTTGTTTCTCAGTACAACGGAATAGGCATTCATATTTTATGAACTACCTTTATATATACGTATAAATATGATTTATATTTTTAGTTTACAAAACTTATGTTATATAAAATAAATTGGTCAACCAATATTGGTCTTTCTCAAATTACTTTGGTGTTATCCACAAATATCCTCACAAATAAATATTATGTGCGGCCTCTTGACTTACACAACCAGCCAACTCCTTGGCCTAGGATATATAGGGGTTTCTTATAAACTTTTATCTTATATGATCTTGTAGACTACGCTTTGGATGAAATTTATTTTAACCTGTACACTTATTCTTGAACACACATCTTAATAAAAGAAGTTAACTCAACCTCACTCGTTATTAATCATTCTTTGACCACTAATGCTCGATTACTTCTTATCAATACCTCATTATATATCATAGGGGGGAATGACTTTTGGGATTAAATCTTATTCGCTTTTAGGTACTTTTGTAACCTTTTCTAATACACTCACACATCCTATCAAATAGAATACTTATTTTCTTTGCAAGTTATGTTTTTATACTTCCATTTTATACTTTGAACTGCATACATCTACTTGTATCAATCCGAAGAATTCATAAACTCTTTTCTTGCTCCCAGTAAATAGGCGTTTCGCCCTTAATCTTCTAAGATACAATTCATCTATACCATATGATTAATAATCATATGATTATTGAATTTTTCTGAAAAGTGTGGCTTAGTTTATAATTCAAAAATAATTGTAAAAATTTCGGGTACTTTCGTATTTTCTAACGCATCATTTTTTCTATAAATATCATCATTTCAGATTTATTTTATAGTAAATATTCATCGTATCCATATCAAAATATAAATATATCTATTTTTACTCAATGTTATAAACAACTATTATTTCATAAATAATATTTGATATATTTAAGAAAAGAATTTTTATAACTTGATGCATCCATTAAGAAGTGTTATTGGGTATTCTCCCATTATTTCTGCCATTTATAATAGCATATGAAATACAAAGCTCCATCACTTACTATGGAATTTTATTTCATATACTATAATTAATTTACATTCAAGAATCTTGGATTAAATATTTTAAGCATGAAGAAATAACTTACACAAAAAAAAAATTCTATATGAAAATATATTTGGAATAGAAATCACTCTTCTTAGTCCATATTAGGTATCTTTTACTATTTTATACAATTCTTATTCTCAATGTCCCTTTATAAAGTAGAGGTGACCATTCATCCTCTTCATCCCAATTGTGCCTATATTACATCCACTCTCATGCATTATCTTTTCTTTTCAAACGGTCCAATCATTCAAAAGAAAATCCTTACTTCAAGATTGTAACGAACTCTTTACAAAAATGCATTCGGTCTTTTTAACATTTAACAATATTGAATAAGTTTCATTTTACACATACTGTTCAAACCGACGTTTCAGCGATCGAATTCCTAAGTACAACTTGTAGCTCTTAGTTTAGTGCTACGTTTAACACAACAAGGTCCTTAAACAATCAACCATATTGAATACGCAATCTCACACTATGTTTTACTTGTTTATTTCGAATGGACTAATTTCATCAATGTTTAGTACATTATGAATAATGACTATTCACCCTATAACATTTATATTTGATCGAATACGGATCAAATATCTATATTCTTGTATTTTTTTAAGAATTCAAAACTTATAAAATTATAGTCTCACACAAATAAATAATTAAGATGCCAAGGCAAAAAAATTTTTAGTGGTTGTATAAATTGACTCTTGCATGGATCTTAAGGTGACTATTAGAATCAGGCCAGTTGAAAGCAAATGTAACAGGTAGATTTCAAAAAATTCCTATTTTGGATCTATTATGACTATGAAGTCCAAAGAAGATTTTAGATCTAATCTAAAATACTTTAAATAAATTCTTTATTTTATTTATTTTTTAAAAGATTTACATAAATGTAATATTTATATAAATTAGAGTACATTAAATGTACTTTTATATTTATTTGTATGTAACCATTACTTGTTTAATTTAATGTAGATAAAGAAACCTTTCGTTTCTCACTCTTAATTTATTCAACCGATGAGGGGAGTTTTGGTTTTATTGGAGGGAGAAACCCTTTATTTCTCTTCCTTTATTTAAATTGATTGATTGATTAAGAGTGCAAGTGAATGAAAGACAAGGTACTTATAACATTCTTTAACATCCTCCCTTCATTTTCTAGATCCAACCATTGGATGTTAATCCTCCTTTTTCTTCATATGGCTATCATGAATGAGGCTAGATGGGCCTTTAATTTGTTCTATATTACTTAGAAAATAATTACTTTTTAATCAAATTTAAACGCTCATCAATATCAGATATCAATTTTTATACATACAACTTTATATAGCACTTAATTAAATATTAGCAATATCTAAAAAATACTAATGGTATCCAATACAATAATTAATTAATTATTTTTTTAGTAAATACTAATTAATTTACTTACTTTATAACTTTTTATAAATAAGTTAAATCGTGTGGTATTTTTGAGAATCTACTAAAGCGGTTGTTCAACTCACATGTGTAAATTTGGTTAGCAATTAATATCAAACTATTCAAATATCAATGTTTATTCGTTACCTTAGTTAGCGGGGTGGCATTTTTTGAATTTATTGCTTACATATTTTTCGATAAAATCCAATTTTATTATTATAAGCGTTACCCCGTAGTAACGATTATTTACACCAGTTCTCTTCGTAAAAACTTTATCACATTAAGACTTATGGAATTTTATTTTGGTCAAAACTCCAACACCATTCGCATTCAACTTTGTAGTTTCAAATACAAAATCATTGGTTCAATGATAACAACTATTTTTAATCATACTTTGTCGGCTAAAGACTTTGGTTTCGAGCTGACTACAGTTGATCGTGACACTAACCTCATATAATAAAGGAGACCAATTCTCTATTGAATAATGTTTCACTTATAATGCTTCAACTCGGACCCAACTATAATTGTGCAATGGATGTTATGTCATGATTTAACTATAATAAAGAGGAGTATCCATATTGAAGTTCCACGACATTCTCAAGTCAAGGGAATTATGTAACATCATCATTTCAAGATTATATGTTTAACCTTATTTATATTAACCAATTGAGGGCCATCAAATGAGCCATTTTATAGTTATCCAATAACTAAGTATGTAACCCCTTAATGTCCCAAGTAGCCATGAGAAATACACTGCCCAACATTTAGAGAGCGTTACATACTCTAGTCTCAATGGATGAAGCAGATTCTTTCTTGAAACATCTTAACTAGGATTATTTAAAACAATATTTTATTTTCAATATGACAAAATTCTTATGATTACAACATTTTGTAATTACTATGACATAACATATCATTAAGAATTGTCCAACTATATACTTTAGATTAACTACTCAGTTATTTATATCATTATATAAAAGTATATAATAGAAAGAAAAACACCTTTTACTTTGAACAAGATTGGTCATAGAGTTAGATATATGTAAAAAATTACATAATTGCCCCCAGGGCACCCTTAATTCTATTTGTGATAGTATTCCAAAAAATCTATTGGTAATATGCTTTTCAAACTTCCATGTCAACCTTTATTGTGTTCATTGTATATTTTAACCGATTAACATTTTATCAATTATAATGGTTGCATAATTTTATCTAAGTAGGTTATTTTAACTTTATATATAGCGTACATTATTACAATATGGGAAAGGTTAAATATACTCACTTAATTTTTCTAATAAGTCTCCCACTAGGTTTTTATATTTCCCAAAAACTTTAAGAAAAACATAAAAATATTTCTCTTTCTCTAGTGGTATTAGGACTCGCTTTCATTGGGATTCCAACCTTGAGGAACGTCAACAAATTATAGGTTTGAAATTGATGGATGAAATTTATCGGTTGAATCACATGTAACTCCTAACCCTTGGTCTTTTTTGTGATCACATCTTGACCTTAAGAAAGATCCACAAATCAAAAGAGACCATTCACTTATACCCGCTATATCACGATGGACTAAGTATAATACATATACCTTAAGGAACATCGATAACACATGCATGTATCTTACCTTGTCTAGACAATATATTGATGGTACTACACATAACATCCATAGCTTAAGGAACTTTAACAACTAAAGAGGATATGAGAGAGAGAGAGTGTGTGTGTGTATGGTAGAGGAAAACATATATATTAAGGATTCATAATCTATAATATATACATTGAGTGATATTGATTTAAAGAACAATGCACTTCATATGAATACACTCGTAATTCAAGTGTCGGACACATCTGAAATCACGGTATATGACAATGCACAAGTAACTGTTCCTTAAACCTAAGTAGAGTTACTTACAGTTCCACTTAAGATCATACATTGATATTATATAAGCTTAATTCATTTATACCTGTTTATATTTTAATTACCTTATATAATAAATTCTTATGTATATTATTAATTAGATCTTATTTATATAATTTTAATTCTTATTATTTAAATATTACATGCTTGATTTTAATTCTTATTATTTAGATATTATATGCTTGATTTTAATTCTTATTAATTTAATTAGCTAAATTATTTTAAAATTCAAATTTTTTTTTTCACTCATCCCAATTTAAGATAAATATAAACTATTATGTTTATAGTTCTATATACATATATCATTATACACATACATACACACATAAATCATTATATATATATATATATATATCTTTATTAATTAACATTAAATTATTATATCTATCAAATAAATATTTTATCTAATAAAAAATTAATTAAATATTGTAAAAAATTCAAAAAAAATTCTGGTTTACCTTAAACCATTAAGACACACACACACACACACACACATATATATATATATAATATTATAACATTTGTATTGATGTATATACATATATACATATGTCAATATATATGTTTGATGCAAGCTATTTGAACATAAAATAAAACATGAATAGTGACAAAATAGATCTGGACCATTAAATCTCATCGTTTTCCCATATGGAGTTGAAACTAGAGCAATCAAATGTTTTAGATCCATTGTGTCACCATTTTTTGTCCTAATAAATTTTCTTTATATGTTTTATTTTAATTAATTAACTTTTAATAATTATTTATTTAAGTAATCCAATCAATAAAAATTAAATAATTTTCAAAATTATTAAAATTTATCTTCAAAACAAAATTGAAAAATATTTTATAACATTTATTAAATTTATTTTATATTTTAAACTTAACTTTTAAATTTAAAATCTATTTTAAATTTTCAACTAGATTTTGAAAGTTTGCTCATGTATAAATCAATTTGGATCATTACAATTAAGCCAAATTTTTGGACTTAGTACACCCATTAGGCCAGGTCAATAGCCAGGAATGAGAGAATACTTGATAATCAACCCTAAGCCTAGATACTACTATTCTAAACAACCATCGAATAAGTAGACTTAAGTAGTTGGCCTAAAAGTTGCTAATTATGACGCATGGACCATTTGGGCTCTAATATCATTGTTGTGAATTAGGTCAGTCTATAGTAGGTAAATTAGACGAGTTTAATATTTTTTCCCAATTTGAATCATAGTGGGCTTATGAAGTCAAATGGGGGTTTCAATAGATCCAATCTGTTTGATTTTAATAAAATTATATTTTGTTGATATTGTTCTAACTTTAGTTAATTATTTAATTTTTATTAGGCTGAAATTAAAAAGGTAAGAACATATCAAATATGTTTATATTTCAAATTGTGTGACAAATATGTTAGGCTTGAAGCAAGTGCAATTTGGTTAAGTGTTTGTATTTAGTCATTTAGTCTATATGTAAAGGGTTAAATTTTTAGATAGGAAATATTTTAATATATCAAAAAGGTGAAAACTAGGTTATCAATTAGGAGTTACATTTTTCTTTTTCAATAGGAGAAATGTAACATCCTAAAAATTTATCATTTTAAAATTGGTAATATATTTAAACCTTTGGGATTTGATTTGAAAATAAATTGAAAAATCTCAAACAAATAAAATGAGTGATGATTTGTATGAATAAAATTTCAATTTCTTTTGAGTTTAAAATCGTGGAATAATAAATGTTTTAAAAATCATTTGAATTTAAATTATATATATAATGCATATATGAGTAGTTTTGAATGTAAACATTGAATTTGAATTTAAATTGTATAGGTATGGATATGAGTATATAAATAGACATAAATGGATTTTTATTTCAAGTTTGAATTGAAATTTGAATTAAAATTTAAAATAAATGTTTTAGGAAAATAATTGGCTTTTGAAATCATTAAGGTGTAATTTATATAATGTAAAGGTTGGTTAAAACAATTCTTTTTTTAACATTGTATATGTATATACAAATGAATAAGGGGAATATTTATTTATAAAATGAAAATAATATGAAATTTATTTAAAAATTCTTTTGTCTTTGTAAAATTACAAATATTAGACATGCATAAAGGAGATGAAGTAAAAATTAACATGCATTGAGGTCTCATGATTGTTTTTTAACAAATGGCATTCAATATAATTGATTGAATAAAGTAATAAAATATAAAAATCACAAAAACTTTTCAGCTTCCCATATTCAATTATTTAGCATCTCAGCAAATCTGAAAGAACAGTAAAAAGATTGAGCATCACAAATCTCAATATCAAAGGCAATAGTAAAAAGTAAAAAAACTGCCAACTTTTTCTTCAATTCAAAGGTTAAAAATCTGGAGATCTTCTTAAACATCAAGACTTAACATAAACCAATTCAAACTGCAGATTAGTTTAAACAAGTGCTTCAGTTTTGGCTAAAGAAATAGTGCAGTGATTCTTTGAAATAAATTAAGGCAAGTAAATTTCTTTTAAAGATTTGAATTTGAAGTTGCAAAATCAGTAATGAAGCAAGAAATTAAACAATTGTATTAACAGTTGCAGGAGGAAATCAAGTTCAAAGACTAAACCTATTTCTGGACTTCAAGTAGCAGAAGTAAAAAAAAGCTTTCTCTGTTGTATTAAAAAAATATTCAAACTGTAAGTAAATTAAATATTGTTTGTTATTGATGAATTAAGTGAACAAATACAACAAAGAATAAGCAAAGATTTTTGTTTATAAGTTGCAGATCTAAACTTCAAGATTAAAATAGGAAAAGAGAGAAATTTTTTTACAGGCTTCATCCTTATTTTAGAAACTATAAGGGGCTTCTGTTTACACTTTGCAAGGTGAGTAAACCTCTGATTTATTCAATTATTTTTTGTATGTATGCCTGAATGGATGTTGAAAAGCCCTTGCATGTGAATAAATTGGTGCGTGTGTTTTCTTTTGCCTGGGAATGTTATGTTCAGGATTTTCTTCCCTGTTCCTCTAAGTCTCTGGTTTACAGAATAAACCATGGCAAATTCAAACCCATCTCTCTCTTATTTCTTCTGAAATTGGGTTGTAACCAAATTAAAGTATAGTTTTAATCATACATCATGTTAGTAATTAATCAAAGCAAAACAATATTGTTTTTTTTCCTAGAAAATGTGAAAATGCAGTCATCACTAAAAATATGCAGAAATTTGAACCTCATGAATTTTGATTTCAGTAATGCTATTTGAATCACCACTGAAAATGATGATTTTAGAAAGTAAAATTCAAATTTTTCATTACATTTTCACTGAGATATTGGGGTTGATCAGAAAATTGAACTTTTGTCAAATTCTGATGATCTAAGCGTTTGTGGGCCTCGAGTTCGTCATCACAGTTAGCTTGAGTGTTTGAGATCACTAGAAAAATACAAGTTGAACTTATAAATCTTTAAATTGTTGATTCGAGATCGAATTAGGGTTAAAAACCCATTTCTGCTCGCGTTTGAAATGATGGTGTTGCGTCGTCGTTGGATGATCGGTCTTCCTGTCACTGGTGCCAATCGCAGCGTCTAACGTGGGCGAAGCCTCGGTCAAGTTTTGGTGATCGCTGATGGCCTGAGGAGGTGGGTCGAGGTCATTTTCTGGTGATGGCCGCCGTGTTAATTTGGATCGAGATAACTCAATTTCGTTTTCGTGTTTAATTAGAGTTTCTTCATGTTTGGGTAGCAAGAGGGGATCGAGGGTGGTCTGCTGGTGGTGATCTTGGAGGCGGAGGTGGCGGCTTCAATGGTGCACGTGCACGTGGTGGTCGTTGTATCAGTTCTGATGGATTTGAGAAGACGAAGGGGTGACTCGAAGCGTCAGTAGTAAAATTCGAACGTTAGCTCGAGTTATTGCTTGTAGGGATTTGCGTATGTGCCAGGGAGATTTACAAACTTGAAACAAATTTTTGTGGAAAAAATTTATACGAGTCAATTTGGGCAAAAACTCGAAGTAATGGGCATTTTTTCTCGAGGACGACTCGAGACGGCCTCAGGTTGGCTATGAAAAAAGCAAAATCCAGTTTTAACAAAATTTTGAAAACATAAGTTAAACAATTTTCTGAATCCATTCTTTATAAAATAAAGATAGTTGTTAATGGAAGGTGAAGTAAATGTTATTGAAATGTTTTTCTTTGAAATTAATGAAATTCAAAGATATTTCAAATTTATATTTTTAAATAAAAAATTGTTTTACATTTAACTTAATAAAAATTGAGAAGTAAATCAAATATTCAAGTATTTACTCAAAACCAAATTTATTTATAATGATTAAATATTGGTTAAACAATTAATGATTTGTAATTACTTTACAATTAATAATTAATTAATTAAAGAACAGTTAATTAATAAAAGTAATTAAGATTTAATTAATTAACGATTAAGAATCAATAAATTAAGATAATTAATTAAAGAATAATTAATTAATAAAGCCAATTAAGATTTAATTAATTCATAGTTAAGTAAAATTAATCATTGATTAAAAATAGTAGAAAAAAATAAAAATAAGTATGTGGTTGATTCACTCAAATCACATTCACCTTAATTAAAGATGGTTGACTATTATAAAATGTGGTGTACTGGATTGATAATTCTGTTATGATATTGTAATGATGTGAATTGCTTTGTGATGAACTGTGATTTGTGATTTGTTCCTATATGTATGCAAAAAATCTTTTGCCCGTAAAACGACATTTAAACTTCGATGCGACAGGGAGTCGGATTTCAGTTAGTTACCCGAAACCCACATCGAACCCAGAATGTGAACCTTTGTAATTGATACACATGTTTTAAAATTGAGCGCTCGCTATTCGGATTAGTTGGGAGAGGACCTTTTGTCATATAACCCATTCCGAATAGTGATATGACGAAATGGATAGCATTTGAAGATAGTGGTGAAGACCGTGTGTCTTCAAAAATGATAGGATAACCTATCGAATGTCTCTGCACTGAGTTGCTCCGATATAGAGATCTCCACATGTGATGGGGAGTCCGATCGGAATTGTGGATACCCGAATTTGCAAGGGCTTCTTCCTTTATTGGACGAAGTGCCTTCGGTTCTGTTCAAACCCGGAACAGACTTGTATGGCTGTGTGTCCGACACTACATTTTGAGATATAAAGAAGATTTCTTTCAAATACATATCTGTTGGTGGCAGAGAATTTATTCTCTTAGCTTAACACCCTTCTCTGAGACGTATGAGCTCAGAGGTTATGTAGTTGAAGGTTATCATCAATATACTCCCAATTTGGTAGTGTGGCATGCTAAGTGCTGCTGTGCGTTGATGATCATTTGTGATCAAAGCATGACTTTCGTGTAAAGCGTAGCTTTGTGGACGAGACCTCATCAGACCTCACACCCTAGAAATGGTCGAAACAGGAAAGATGCGACAAGGTTATGAGGGTCGCACCCTTTAGGATATGTCATTTCCTTTTGGAAAAAGGTGGTATCATGGTATGGAGCCCAAATACTTTACCTATGTAGTTGCTGCAATCTCATTTACTGTGTGGTTGTTGCTTTGTGATAGAGGGCCCTCGGATAAAGGTCACAAACAACCGGGGAATGGCATAGTCTGTTGTAGTTACCTAGTTACAAAGGTAATCCGGCCTGTGTTGGTAGATAACTGGTTAAGTTCTCGGGACGTCCCTCCAGAGGCGTACCCATATGGCAGTAGGAAGTTCCTTAGCCTGACCATTTGTTGGAAATCCAAAGAAACAATACGAGCCCTTTACGATTGCAATTTGTATAACCTGCCAACTCAGGTGGCAGCTATAGTAAGCATAGTATAATGGTAGCTATGCTGGCTAAGATTAATATTATATTTTCAAAAAGTTTTCACACTATGCACTAGTAATAATATCAAAGAATTTTCCTCGTATTAAGCATATTTGACTATCATAAGGGGCAATCTCCCCCAAGTGTGAGATTGCATTGTGAGTGTGTGCCGTGAGGCCTTATGGTAGTTTCATTTTCCAAAAGCATGAACAGTTTTCTTTAAAAATCTGTTTTATTTAAAAGCAACTATCTTTTTTTACTCATACCAGTCCCAAGATGGACCCGAAGTTTATTGTTTTCTTTCTAAACTCTGGGTTCCCATCATTTCCACACGGGAAGCCTAGTAGCAGGTTTCCGTGTTTTGGTGTTAGCTGTATTTTGGAGTCTTTTTGGTTTGGAGGCTATCGGTTTTTGGAGGCTTTTACCTTGGAGATATTTTGGAAGATTTTGGATCTCAAAGGTGCTTAGTTGTGGAAGTTCACTATCACTCTACTTCCTTGAAGACCTTTTGGCATATGATCACTTGTTGTTCTATTATGATGTTCTATTTGGAGTTGTGATATATGTATTATGATGCTATGATGTTGTAATGGATATTATGATGATGTTGTATCTGTGATGTAATGCATGATATTCATTTTGTTTCCGCTATTTTATATTCATCTAATGTTGTTATAAGATCCATCCGACTGGATTTCGATGTTTGAATCTTCGGCAGTCGAATACAAGTGAGGTATTTGATGTCAATTTTCGAACATTGGATTTCGGGTCGTGACAAGAAAGGTTACATGAACATATAGGGTGTAAAATGCAAATGCATGATATGATATGGTAATAAAATGATATATGAACATGTGTATCTGTAACATCCCAATTTTTATCAGATTTAAAATTAGTAATTAATATGAATTTTTGGAATTTAATTTGAAATTGAATTGAAATTTTCAAAACAAATTAAATAAGTATGTGATATATATATATGAATGGATTGTAATTTGAATTTGAATTTGAAATTCAAAAAATAAATATTTTAAAAAAACTTGGATTTAAAAAGAATTTATGTGAGATTTTTATTAGTATATAATTTATTTAAAATCATTTTTCTTTTAAAGATTACATATATAAATAAGGAAAATGTATTTATAAAATAGGAAAAACAATTTAAAAATAATATATAAATATTTTTCTCATGCAAAAGTACAAGTGTAGCATTTTATTATGAAATTAGACAAGTGTACAGTTTTTAACATATGAATTTACAAGTGTAATAGTTTTGTCACTAAATTTAACAAGTGTCATTTTTTTTGTTTTTATTTTTGATAAAATTAATAAAACTAAGAAACAAAATTATATAAACACAACATTTCCCTCTCTCTCATTTCTTTTATCTTCACTATCAAAAATTCAGAAGCCTATACAAATTCTAAAATCAGAAAATTTAAAAACAAATCTTCTCAAATTTCAAACCAGAAAAACAAAAATATGAAGCAATCAAGATAACAAAGTTTCAAAGTTCAATTCTGAAAACAAATCTTAAACAACCAGCAGTTCAACAATCAAGTAAAGAGTAATTCAACTAAACTAAATCAAAGATTTTCAAGATCAAGCCCAGATATAAAAAAAAACACAACTCTGATTTTCAAATTAAATCAACTTCCATGTTACAAAAAACTTTCTGTTTCAAACCACGGGTGAGTAAACCTTTTGAAACTCTGGAATTTGATCTGTTATTTAAGTTCATGCTTGAAGTAAGGTTGAAAATTTACTTGCATGTGTATGAATCTGTATATGTATTTGTGGATATAGCTGTGCATGTCTGGTATAAGATAAATGTGCTCTATTCCAGGTAAACAGGTTTCGAAACCTATTTGAAAAATAAAAATATCATCCTTTGATCATCTGTTGACCTTGATGTCTAAAGAAAACATGTTAGGATTGGCAAGATCTCAATTCTAAAAATATCAATGAGTATTTAAAATAAAATGGTTTGTTGGGAAATATAAAAACACGGCCAAATCAAATTTTGTTCAAAATTTAATTGATTAAAACCTAAGTTTTGATTGCATGATCCTATTTGTCTTTGTAAACTATGATTTTTAATAATAAAATAATGAATTTTAAGTTAGGAAATCATGAGCATTCGTAAGTTGAATGGAAAGCCTATTTTGGGCAAATTGTGGCGATCAAGGCACTCAGGGGTGGTCGGGGTTTTGACTGGAGGTGGAGGAAAGCTTAGTGGTCTCGACAAAAATGTCAGATGGCTTGATAGATCATTGTGGAAGGCAGACAAGGTCGATTTAGGATTTAAAAACCATATTTGGTTGAGGTCGGATTTCGCGTTACTGTCATCTCATCGTCGCATTGGAATCGATCGCACCAGTGGCGATCGAAACAAGGGAGGTAGGCGAAGCTTTAGCCAGAGTCTCGACGTTTCTAGTGGCTTAGGAGTTGGAGCGAAGCGTTTCTTTGACGATCATTTTTGTTCCAGTTTGGCTTAGGAAGCTCAAGGTCGAACTCGTCGTAGTCTCTGGTTGCTGGGTGGTCATGAGGCTCGGGGAGGTCGTCGCCGATGTGTGGAAGGTCGGAGCAACAGTCGTAGGTAGCCAGATCAATTGTGCATGTGCATGGTGTCGAATTCGTGTTAGTAATATTGGATTAAGGAAGGAGGGTTTTAACTCGAAGCAGAGATCGAGGAAATGGATGGATGGCTCGAGTCTTGGATTGGATATTTTTGAATGTGTTCCGGGTATTATAAACTTAAACAAAATTCTAAGTTTTAAAAAGAAAATTTGGGGAAGCAATTGGGGAAGACTCAAAGTAAACATGCATGTATCTCGGTTGATACTCAGGGAGGTCTCAAGTTTGAGATACAAACAGTTTTCATCTTTAAAAACAAATTTAAATTTTAAAACATTTTAAACCCATGGTTTTAAATGATTCTTTGATTTAAAGTTTGAATAAATAAAGGTTTAAGTAAGTTATTTTCAAAAGTAATTAAGTTTAATTTAATAATTATGTGATCATTAATTATAAATTAATTCTTAATTTATTTCAAATAAATAATGTAACTAAAAAGCTAATTAAGATGAAATGATGTTTTAATTAATCTTAATCCCTTGAATTAATTTACGTGTTAATTATGTTAATTATGAGATTTATTGATTTTAATAATAATGATTAATCAAGATAAATGATTTATAATTATTTAATAATTAAAGAATAATTAATCAAAGGTTAATTAATTATTAATTTCAGGTTAATTAATTTATAATTAAGGATTAATCAATTAATGCAATTAATTAAGAAATGTTTAATTAATGAAAGTGATTAAGATTAATTAATTAATAATTAAGGACTAATTAATTTAAAATTAAGGATAATTAATCATTGATTAAAGATAATTAATGAAAATAATTATGTGAATAATTAATTATAATCACATGATTAATTCATCTTAGTTGTAAATGATTGATTATTACTGAATGCCTTGAACTGATTAATACCCCTGTTATATGATTGTGATACTTTGTAATGTGAACTATTGTGAATTGAACTGTGATATCTGCGATGTGTTTTTGTGTGAATGTGAAATCTGTTGGCCTTTAAACGGTACTTGAATTTCGATGCGACAGGGAGTCGGATTCCAGATGGTTATCCGAAACCCACATCGAATCTTAATGGTGAATCTTTGTGATTGATATATCCACGTGTTTTAAAGCGCTTCTTATTCGATTAAGCTGAGAGAGGACCTTGTGTCATAAAACCCATTCCGAATAATGATACGACGAATTGGAGTCCATTTGAAGACGGTGGTGAAGACCGGGTATTTTCGAGAACGAAAGGATTACCTTTCCATTGTCTCTGCACTGAGTTGCTTCGGTATAGAGATCTCTATATTGTAATGGGGAGTCCGATCGGGATTGTGGATTCCCGGATTGCAAGGGCTTCTTCTTTTATTGGACGAAGTGCCTTCGGTTCCTTTCGAACTTGGAACGGACTTGTATGTTGTATGTCTGACATTACACTTTGAGATATAAAGCTGATCTCTATTAAATACATCTCTGTTGGTGGCGGAGAATTTATTCTCTTAGCTTAACACCCTTCTCTGAGACATACGAGCTCAGAGGTTATGTAGTTGATGGTTAATAGTGATATACTCCCAATTTGGTAGTGTGGCATGCTGAGTGCTGCAGATCATTTATTGATCGAAGCATGGCTTTTGTGAAAAGCGTAACTTTGTGGACGAGACTTCGTCATACCTCACAACCCGGAAATGGTCGAAACAGGAATAGATGCGACAAGGTTATGAGGGTCACGCCCTTTAGGGTATGTGCATTTCCTTCTGGATAATAAGTGGTATTCTGGTATGGAGCCCAGACAATTTGCTTTGTGGTTGTTGGTATTAAGGGACCTCGATAAAGGTCCGTTACGACTGGGGGATGACATACTGGTGTAGTAGTTACCTAGTTACAGAGGTAACACGCCTTGTGTTGGTAGAGATCCGGTTAGGTTCTCGAGGTATCCCTCCAGAGGCGTACCCATTCGGTGTAGGAAGTTCCTTAGCCCGACCATTTGTTGGAAATCCAAACAAAACAATACGAGCCCTGTACGGTTTTAGTTATATTACCTTCCTTTTACTTATGGTGGTGACCTGACCATTTAATTTCTAGCTATAGTAGGTATACCATAATGGTGGTATGCTGGCTAAGATTGATATTATACTTTCGAAATTCTTTCTACACTACGCACTATTAATAATAACAAAAGATTTTCTTGTATCAAGCATGTTTAACTATCTTAAGGAGAAATCTCCTCCAATTGTGCGTTTGCATTGTGTGTGGCAGGAGGCCTTATGGTAGTTTCATTTTCCAAAAGCATGAACAGATTTCTTTTATAAATTTTTTTTGTACAAACAACTATTTTTATTTACTTGTACCAGTCCCATGACTGACCAGAAGTTTATTGTTCCCTTTCTAAACTTTGAGTGCCCATAATTTTCCACACGAGCAGCCTACAAGCAGGTTATTCGTGTTTTGGAGTTAGCTTGGATTTAGAAGTCTTTTGAAACCTGTCGGATTTTGGAAGCTTTTGTTTTGAAGATCTTTTGAAGCCTCTTGGATCTAAAAGTGTTTTGGATTTTTGGAAGACCTTATCAAAATCAAAGTATGTTGGAAACTTTTTGAAGACTCTGTCGTTCCTCCGCTGTGGTGTTATTGTTTTATTGTGCACCATATACATTCTACTCTAATTGTTGGTGATCGTTGTTGTAATGGATATTGTATAAATGTTGTGTCTGTGTTGTTTATCAATGAAATCATCTTTTGATTCCACTGTTTTATTTTCATCTAATGTTGTTATAAGTTCCACCAAACTGGAGTTCAACGTTTAAATCTCCGACAGTCGAATACAAGTGAGGTATTTGATGTTGATTTTTGAACGTTGGATTCGGGTCGTGACAAGTGGTATCAGAGCTAAAGGTTGAGTAAGAACTATAGCTATGGAGTATAACACATTAGGCAACTAATTAGAGATAGGGTTAGAAATATCCTAGAATGAGTATATCCCTAAGATATCTTGTCCGTATGCCTAAATCAAGTTTTCTTCCTATTTACAGATAGTGAGAATGAGCGAAAGAAGTGGACAAGGTAGGGGACAGGGAAGTACCACTACAACTGGTCAAAGCCCTGTGACAACAGCAGCTATTCCTATTCAACCTTAGTCGAATCTAGCTGATTTATATAAAAGTTTTTCCAGACTTGGTGGAACGTCATTCACTAGCAAGGAGTCCATTATCGAAGCACAAGCCTGGATTCGATCGTATGAAAGAATTTTCAGAGGATTGAAATTAGAAGATGATCAGATGAGGTTAATAGCTTCTTGGAAACTCCAAGAGGAAGCTCTAGCCTGGTGGGAGACTATTACAGTGGATGAGCCAAAGGATGTGTTCATTTGGAATCGATTCAAAGAGGTGTTTGAGAAACGTTATATGTCATCTGGTGGTATCTCCAGAATGTACCAGGGATTCATGGATTCAAGCAGGGAAGTTTATCGTTTGAGGAATATATGAACAAATTTAACGAGTTATCTCGGTTTGGTCCGGAGTTGATGAACACCCCCTTGCAGAAAAATGAAAGATTTATTCGAGGAATGAATAAGAAGTTCCATGTGAGAATGATGACCCATGTGAAGGTGTCCTTTTCTAACTTGATAGATATGGGTTATAGATATGCTACCTTGGACAAGCAAGAAGATTCAGAGGAGAAAAGATGTACAAGCAATCCAAATTGGAAGAAATGGAAGTTCGAAGGGAAGAAACTGTGGCAAGGCAAGGAAAAGAAGAATAATCAGGAGAACCAAGCGATGGACATTACTTGCTTCAATTGTTTGGAGAAGGGCCATTATTCAAACAGTTGTAAGAAGCCAAAGAAACAAATAAAGAAGGATCGGTCCATGAAGACAAATCAACAAGCAAGGGAATGCTATTACTGTCAGAAGTCAGGTCACGTAGTTAAAGACTGTCCGAAAATAAAGCAAGCTCAAGTAGCGAAGGTGTATGCGATCAAAGATAAACCTTCAACCTCTGGAGCGGATAAAGGAAAATAAGTTTTAGAAGGCAACCTTCTCATTTATGATAGAGTTGTTAGAGTTTTATTCGATACAGAAGCCACACATAGCTTTATCTTCCAACAAACCGTAAATAAATTAAAAATTGAACCCGAATTTGTCGACGAGCCCATTTGTGTGAAGAATCCAGTTGGTGGCCCTGCGAACCTTTGTCTACGATGTAGAGAAGTTCCTATCTCGTATTCTCGTCATCAATTTCCTATCAGTCTCTTTGTCTCGATTTTAATGAATTTGAAATCTTTCTTAGAATGGACTGGCTAACGAAATACGAAGCCAAATTAGATTGTAAAAATTGAACGATTTCGATCAGAACCAATTTTGGGAATTTCATTGAAATTTCTTATGAGGATCCGAGTCAAAAAAGAGATAAGTTAATATATACTTTGGGATATACCGAACCTCGTCTGGAATCCATACTAATTGTCCGGGAATTTCCAGACGTATTCGAAGAGGTCAAATCTTTACCCCTGCATAAAGAAATTGAATTTAGAATTGATTTGGTTCCTAATGTTCGTCCTATTGTTCATGCAAGCCGCAGGATGGCACCAAGGGAAAGAAAAGAATTAGTCAAGCAAACCATAGATTTGCTGGGGAAAGGATTAATTCGCCCCAGTGTTTTCGATTGGGGTTCAGTTGTGGTGTTGGTGGCCAAGTCTGACGGATCATTGAGATTGTGCTTGGACTACCGCGATCTCAATAAATTAACTCTCAAAAACAAATTTCCTTTGCCTAGAATCGACAATCTGTTCGATCAGCTGCACGGCGCTCGATTCTTCTCAAAGACGGATCTAGCTCAAGGATTCCATGAATTTTGAATTGTTGAAGGCTGTATTCACTTAACTTCTTTCAGGGGTCCTGACACATTCTACGAATGGGTAGTCATTCCTTTCAGACTAATCAATGCTCCCGCATATTTCGTAGACTTGATGCCCGTGTATTCTGAAAGGTATTGAATAAATTCGTTCTTCTGTTTATCGATGATATTTTGATCTACTCCAAATTGAAGAAGAACATGCTGAACATTTGAGATTGTTTTGGAAATATTAAGGAAGAACATTCTATTCGCCAAATTTTCTAAATGTCATTTTTGGGTCAAAGAAGTTAGATTTCTCAGACATATTGTTACCGAAGAGGGGATTTCTGTAGACCTGGGAAAGGTTTTCGCTATTCTAGACTAGAAGAAACCCACTACTCTAAAAGAAGTTAGAAGTTTTCTAGGTTTAGCTGGATATTATTGGAAATTTGTCCAGGATTTCTCCAAGTTAGCCAGTCCGTTGACTAAGCTAACTATGAAAAATGCCAAGTTTGATTGGACTCCGTAATGTGATGAAGCGTTCCAGGAGTTGCAGAGAAGATTGACTACCGCTCTCATTCTCGCTATTATTAACGGGAATCAAGGCTTATTTGTTATAGACGCATGTGATGAAGGTATGGGTGCTGTGCTAATGCAAAATGGTATATGACCACATGAGAAAAACTACCCAACCCACGATCTCGAACTTCTGGCAGTTATTTTTGCTTTAAAAATCTGGCGTCAATATTTTCTTGGTAAGAATCTCTTTCAATTTTCCTAGAAAGAATTTAAAATTTTAACTTAACTTAATAAATACACTTAATAAATCCTTCTTGTCTTAGGTGAAAATTTTGAATTATTCATCGACCATAAATCTCTAAAGTATCTCTTTACTAAGAAAGATTTAAATCCGAGGCAGCAACGTTGGTTGGAATTTCTTGCATCATACGACCTGGATATTCTATATCGGCCTGGAAAAGCCAACGTGGTAGCCGATGCCTTGAGTAGAAGACATGCTGTTCTCGCCTATCTGGTTGTCACTCCTACTCTTCCAAAGAAGATTGTAAGACAACAGACAGAAGACAAGTTTCTTCGAGAAATTTATAGAAGAATATGTCATGGTAAAGATTCTAGTTTTGAAATGGATAATAGAGGAATAATAAGACTGAAGGGCAGGATCTGTGTCCCAGATATTCCTGATTTAAAATAGGAAGTTTTGGATGAATGTCACAAGTCCAAGCTTATTATCCATCCAGGAGTTAGTAAGATGTATTGAGATATCAAAAGGACTTTCTAGTGGAAAATAATGAAAAGGGATATATCTATTTATGTTTGTCGTTGTGCTACTTGTCAAGAAAACAAAAGTGATCAAAAGAAGATGGCGGGTTTACTCCAACCATTGGAGATGCCGAAGTGGAGATGGGATCAAGTATCTATGGATTCTATAGATCGGTTGCCATGCACTCGAAAGGGGAATGAAGCGAATTGGGTTATCGTGGATCGTCTTACCAAGACAGCCCACTTTATCCCAGTAAAATCTACCCGAACAGCGGCAAGTTTGGCAGAGCTATATATAAAAGAGATTGTTGGTCTCCATGGTATAACAGCAGTATAGTGATTGATCGTGACCCGATCTTCACTAGCAGATTTTGGGATGCATTTCAAGCCGCATTAGGAACTAAGCTGAACGTTAGTATTGCTTACCATCCGCAGTCTGATGGCAGACTGAAAGGATAAATCGAATCTTAGAAGGCCTTTTGCGCGCTTGCATTCTTGACTTTGGCGGTTCATGGGAGGACCATTTGCATCTAGTTGAATTCTCATATAATAATAGCTATCAAGCCAGTATCGAAAAGGTTCCTTTCGAGGCATTATATGGTCGTCCATGTCGATCACCTGCATGTTGGATCGAGTCAGGTGATAAACTCGTTCTTGGACTGGATATGATAAAGGAAGCTGTTGAGAAAGTTGATTTTATTCGAAAGAAATTGAAAACGGCTCAAAGTCGTTAGAAAAGTTATGCTGATCTCGGGAGAAGAGATTTAGAATTCCAGGTTGGAGATTCAGTTTTTCCTAAAAGTTTCTCCAATGCGTACAGAGTTGAGGTTTAGAAAGACTGGTAAGCTAGCACCGCGATATATAGGTACTTTTCCTATACTGGAGAGGATCGGTCCTTTGGCATATCGAGTGCAGCTACCCAATTGGTTATCTGGCGTACACAATGTGTTTCACGTTTCTCACCTTGAGAAATATGTGCACGATGCAGACTGTATTATTGAAGAAGCCGCTCATCAGGATTTGGAGATCACACTAAATCTGGCAGTAAAGAGAGAACCGTTAAAGATCATTGACCGAGATGAAAAGCAGCTGAGGAATAAAATTGTGAAACTGGTTAAAGTGCAATGGAGTGGTGATCCAAATGACTGTACTTGGAAAACAGAGGATAGCATGCAGAAGTCCTATCCCAGTTGCAGAGTGGATATTTCGGCTTAATCTGGTAAGCCGTTTCTCTATCTTTTTATGTGTATTCATATATTCTTTGTTTGTCTCTCTCTCTCTTTCAAATTTCAAGCACGAAATTTTCTTAAGGAGGGAATCTATAACCTTCCAATTTTTATCAGATTTAAAATTACGAATAAATTTGAATTTCTGGAATTTAATTTGAAATTGAATTGAAATTTTCAAAACAAATTAAATAAATATGTGATTATATACATATGAATGGACTATAATTTGAATTTGAAATTCAAAAAAATAAATATTTTAAAAATACTTGGATTTAAAAATAATTTATGTGAGATTTTTATTAGTATATAATTTATTTGAAATCATTTTTCTTTTAAGATTACATATATAAATAAGGAAATTGTATTTATAAAATAGGAAAAACAATTTAAATATAATATATAAATATTTTGCTCATGCAAAAATAAAAGTGTAACATTTTATTATGAAATTAGACAAGTGTTTAGTTTTTAACACATAACAAGTGTCATTTTTTTGTTTTTATTTTTGAGAAAATTAATAAAAATAAGAAACAAAATTATATAAACAAAACAATTCCCTCTCTCTCATTTATTTTATCTTCACTATCGAAAATTCAGAAGCCTGTACAAACTTTAATCGGTAAAATTTAAAACTAATCTTCTCAAATTTCAAACCAGAAAAACAAAAATCTGAAGCAATCAAGAAAAAAAAAGTTTCAAATTTCAAGTCTGTAAACAAATCTTAAACAACCAGCAGTTCAACAATCAAGCAAAGAGTAATTCAACTCGACTAAATCAAAGATTTTCAAGATCAAGCCCAGATAAAAAAACACAACTCAGATTTTCAAATTAAATCAACTTCCAAGTTACAAAAAGCTTTCTGTTTCAAACTACAGGTGAGTAAACCTTTTGAAACTCTGGAATTTGATCTGTTGTTTGAGTTCATGCTTGAAGTAAGGTTGAAAATTTGCTTGCATGTGTATGAATGTGTATATGTATGTATGGATATTGCTGTGCATGTATGGTATAAGATAAATGTGCTCTTTTCCAGGTAAACAGGTTTCGAAACCTGTTTGAAAAATAAAAATCTCATCCTTTGATCCTATATTGACCTTGATGTCTAAAGAAAACATGTTAGGATTAGTAAGATCTCAATTCTAAAAATATTTTGAAGTATTTAAAATAAAAGGGTTTACTGGAAAATATAAAAACACAGCCAAATCAAATTTTGTTCAAAATTTAATTGATTAAAACCTAAGTTTTGATTGCATGATCCTATTCGTCTTCGTAAACTATGATATTTAATAATAAAATCATGAATTTTAAGTTGGGAAATCACGAGCGTTCGTAAGTTGAACTGAAAGTCTATTTTGGGCAAATTCTAGCGATCAAGGCGCTCGAGGTGGTCGGGGTTTTGACTGGAAGTGGAGGAAAGCTTGGTGGTCTCGGCATAAATGTCAGATGGGTTGATAGATTATCGTGGAAGGCAGACAAGGTCGATTTAGGGTTTAAAACCCATATTTGGTTGAGGTCGGATTTCGCGTTGCTGTCGCCTCGTCATTGCATTGGGGTTGATTGCACCGGCGGCGATTGAAACAAGGGAGGTAGGTAAAGCTCTGGCCGGAGTCTTGACGTTTCTGGTGGCTTGGGGAGTCGAAGTGTGGCATTTCTTTGACGATCATTTTTGTTCCAGTTTGGATTAAGAAGATCGAGGTCGAATTCGTCGTAGTCTCTAGTTGCTGGGTGGTCATGAGGCTCGGGGAGGTCGTGCCGATGTGTGGAAGGTCAGATCATCGGTCGTAGGTGGCCAAATCAACTGTGCATGTGTATGGTGTCGAATTCGTGTCATTAATATTGGATTGAGGAAGAAGGGTTTTAACTCGAAGCAGAGATCGGGGAAATGGGTGGATTGCTCGAGTCTTGGATCGGGTATTTTTGAATGCGTTCCGTGTATTAAAAAATTAAATAAAATTCTAAGTTTTAAAAATAAAATTCAGGGAAGCACTCGTGGAAGACTTGAAGTAAACATGCATGTGTCTCGGGTGATACTCGGGGAGGTATCGAGTTTGAGATAAAAACAGTTTTCACCTTTAAAACCAAATTTAAATTTTAAAACATTTTAAACCCATGGATTTAAATGATTGTTTTGATTTAAAGTTTGAATAAATAAAGGTTTAAGTAAGTTATTTTTAAAAGTAATCAAGTTTAATTTAATAATTATGTGATCATTAGTTATAAATTAATTCTTAATTTATTTCAAATAAATAATGTAATTATAAAGCTAATCAAGATGAAATAATGTTTTAATTAACCTTAATCCCTTGAATTAATTTATGTGTTATTGATATTAATTATGAGATTTATCAATTTTAATAATAATGATTAATCAAGATAAATGATTTATAATTATTTAATAATTAAAGAATAATTAACAAAAGGTTAATTAATTATTAATTTAAAGTTAATTAATTTATAATTAAGGATTAATTAATTAATGCAATTAATTAAGAAATATTTAACTAAGGAAAGTGATTAAGATTAATTAATTAGTAATGAAGGATTAATTAATTTATAATTAAGGACAATTAATCATTGATTAAAGATAATTAATGAAAATAATTATGTGATTAATTAATTATAATCACATGATTAATTCATCTTACCTGTAGATGATTGATTATTATTGAATGCCTTGAACTGATTAATACCCCTCTTATGTGATTGTGATACTTTGTGATGTGAACTGCTATGAATTGAACTGTGATATCTGCGATGTATTCCTGTGTGAATGTGAAAATTGTTGGCCTTTAAACAGCATTATAATTTTGATGCGACAAGGAGTCGGATTCCAGATGGTTATCCGAAACCTACATCGAATCTTAATGGTGAATCTTTGTGATTGATGTATCCACGTGTTTTAAAGCGCTTCTTATTCAGTTAAGCTGGGAGAGGATCTTGTGTAATAAAACCCATTCAGAATAATGATTTGACGAATTGGAGTGCATTTGAAGACGGTGGTAAAGACCGAGTATTTTCGAGAATGAAAGGATTTCCTGTCGATTGTCTCTGCACTGAGTTGCTCCGGTACAGAGATCTTCATATTGTGATAGGGAGTTCGACCGGGATTGTGGATTCCCGGATTGCAAGGGCTTCTTCCTTTATTGGACGAAGTGCCTTCGGTTCCATTTGAACCTGGAACGGACTTTTATGGTTGTATGTCTGACATTACACTTTGAGATATAAAGCCGATCTCTGTCAAATATAACTCTATTGGTGGTGGACAATTTATTCTCTTAGCTTAACACCCTTCTCTGAGACGTACGAGCTCAGAGGCTATATAGTTGATGGTTATTAGTGATATACTCCCAATTTTGTAGTGTGGCATGCTGAGTGCTGCTGATCATTTGTTGATCGAAGCATGGCTTTTGTGAAAAGTGTAACTTTGTGGACGAGACTTTGTCAAACCTCACAACTCGAAAATGGTCGAGACAGGAACAGATGCAGCAAGGTTTGAGGGTCGCACCCTTTATGGTATGTGCATTTCCTTCTTCTGGATAATAAGTGGTATTCTGGTATGGAGCCCATATAATTTGCTTTGTGATTTTTGGTGTTGAGGGCCCTCGATAAAGGTCGGTTACGATCGAGGGATGGCTTACTCGTGTAGTAGTTACCTAGTTACAGAGATAACCCGACCTTGTGTTGGCAGAGATCCGGTTAGGTTCTCGGGACGTGCCTCCAGAGGCATACCCATTCGGTGTAGGAAGTTCCTTAGCTTGACCATTTGTTGGAAATCCAAACAAAACAATACGAGCCCGGTACGATTTAAGTTGTATTACTTGCCTTTTACTTACGGTGGCGACCTGCCGTTTAATTGGTAGTTATAGTAGGTATACCATAATGGTGGTATGCTAGCTAAGATTAATATTATACTTTCGAAATGTTTTCTACACTACACACTAATAATAATAATAACTATAAAAGATTCTCGTATCAAGCATTTTTGACTATCATAAGGAGAAATCTCCTCCAATTGTGCGTTTGCATTGTGTGTGTTGCGGGAGGCCTTATGGTAGTTTCATTTTCCAAAAGCATGAATGGATTTGTTTTATAAATTGTTTTTGTACAAACAACTGTTTTTTGTTTACTCATACCAGTCCCATGACTGACTCGGAGTTTATTGTTCCCTTCCTAAACTCTGGACGTCCATAATTTTCCACACGGGCAGCCTAGAAGCAAGTTATCTGTATTTTGGAGTTAGCTTGGATTTAGAAGTCTTTTGGAAGCTTTCGGATTTTGGAAGCTTTTGTTTTGAAGATATTTTGAAGCCTCTTGGATCTAAAAATGTTTTGGAGTTTTGGAAACCCTTATCGAAATCAAAGTACGTTGGAAACCTTTTGAAGACTCTGTCGTTTCTTTGCTGTGGTGTTATTGTTTTGTTGTGTACCACATACATTCTACTCTGATTGTTGGTGATCGTCGTTGTAGTGGATATTATGTAAATGTTGTATCTGTGTTGTTTATCAATGAAATCATCTTTTGTTTCTGCTGTTTATTTTCACCTAATGTTGTTATAAGCTCCACCAAACTGGAGTTCAACGTTTAAATCTCCGGCAGTCGAATACAAGTGAGGTATTTGATGTCGATTTTTGAACGCTGGATTTCGGGTCATGATAGTATCTGTGTGTGCGTAAATGTAAACTATCATTAAATTATGTTTATGTAAATAATGAGTCAAGAGCAATTAATGTAATGATTCCAAATTTAAATCTTTTATTAAGGAAAGATATAATTGACATCTAAATTTTTGGAAATTCTGCGAAAAATTTATAGCTAAAAGAGTGATAGTATATATGAAATTAAATAATTGCAAGTTGCATGGAAAGATTAATCGATAGTAGTATCAAATAAATACATAAACATACTATGAAATATGCGTATGTTTAATTTTAGTTTTATATAGAAATAACATTTGTATATATATGTACGTATATGTGTGTGGTAAAAACAAAATTTCATAATTATAATTTATGTAAATATATATATATATATATATATATATATATATATATATAGTAGTCAAAATAATTAGCAAAGTAAATCTCGAAATTATTCCTTGATTGAATGTACAATAAATTATCATGATTCAAAAAAAAATTCAACACAACCATTCTAAATTAACACACACACACACAAATATATGTATGTATGTATGTATGTATGTATACGTATGTATGTATGTATGTATGAATGACCGTATCTAAAACAATTGATCATTGTGTTTGTGTGTGTGTGTGTGTCTATAAGTCATTTAGTGCTGCAAGATGTATATTTAAAATATATGGTTCACAGATGTAGAAGTTCATAATACAAAGATCAAATACCATTGTTCTTTTGATTTGATTTAATTTATAAACATCACAAGTGATAAATCAAAATTCAATTAAAAAATAATGGCAGTTTAAATATACATCATACACATAAATTTAGGTCAAGGGTAAACATATAAAGCGTGTAGAGTAAATATAAATTTTCCTTGTAGATCCAACCTGTTCGACGACGAATTTTCTATCGGTTTAGAAAATCATTGAAAATTTATAATAAAATTACCATAAGCGCACGGAGTACTATCATAGTACGGAGTGAGTACGGGCCGATCCATAGGAAAATCTTAGATTTTAAATTCCTATTCAATCAAATTATACCAAAGTCGAGCAATTGTTTTAACTACTAAAAATTGTAAAGACTAATACTACAAAAGTGAATTAAAAACTATGAGAATAAGATGATAATTTAGAGATAATTCCACTATCTAGATCATATAATTCAACAAAATATGATATTATGATCTCTCTTTTTTGGTCATAGGTGAATTTAAACGATATGTTAATCATAAGTAAGACATATATATGTTATTAATTAGCCCAACATAAGTCATCAAACTATAACACAACCTTTAAATCACTTTTAATTCTCATGAAAAATGATAACAAGTTGAAAGTAAAATCTATTTTAAGCATGGCCTATTGACTATTAATTAAAAATATAGACCATCAAATTTTGATTTCAACATTCACTTTATTACCATAATCATATGTAGATGAAGAGGTAATTTATGTTTTGTGATTGTATAAGCATAGCCTATTTGGTGTCAACAATATATGCTATCAAGTTCAAAGCAAAAACGACAAGTTAAACCACTTCAAGCATTGTCATTAAGCACAAAAATAGAGCAATAATTATCAAAATGTCGAAGCTACATGATTAGAGAGCTTCATTACCCCTAAATTGAAGGGGTTTAGTCTCTCTTTTTTGTTATCATATCAACAATTCTAGATACAAAATGAATTAAAAGAAATGGAAAAACAGAGCAAAGTAAAAGAAGAGCTAACTAAAAAGAAATAAAACTATTCTACTTGCATGAATAAATGAAACTACACTTATAGCATGAAAGGAAATGAACATGTAATCAAAAGGAAACAATAATTAACGTTGCATAAAAAAGGAAAATTACATAAGATATAAATGGCAAAGTAGCCATGGAAAGAGAAAGAGAACTTTCTTTTATTTTTAATCTAAGCTAAAACTAACTAAGAGGAAGAGAAGTTACATGAAGCATAATGTTATTTATACATGTATGAAACCGTAATCCACTTTTTTGGGGAACGCCTAAAATACCATCTTAGAAGGTGTGGATGCCAAGTAATCATTAGCATCAAATAATCATCATTTAAGTGTGCATGAAGCTTTAAACTATATTAGCATGTGCATTAGCCTCTAATTGTACATTAAGATAGGTGGGTAGATGGGGTCCTCCATTATCATGAGTTTGAATTATTTTCATTTTCATTCCTTTGTATTCATTTATGCATGCATATTTTCCATAAAACCCACTTTTTAATGTAATAAGTTGATTTTAGATTTTTATTGTATACAATTTTATTGATTGGAATTTTTGGATATGAATATTGGAATTTTCATGTTGTTGATATTATGGGATGAGACTTGTATATTGTTGAAAGAGTTTACATTTAAATGCTACTTTAGGAGGTAAATTTCACACGCTTAGAAATAACTAGTGTGTATCTCTCTCTTTACAATTACGTAGTTAAATAGGTTATTAATTTTATTAAATTGCCCTTAGGCAAGTAATTAATGTTAAAGTCAAAATAAGAATGTTTTCTTAAAAGGCCTTAATTATACAAACAGTGAGATGGGTGATAATATATTTAGAGTGTGATAATGATTATGACTAAGTTATAGGAATGCGAGGTCAGTCAAAAGCATAGGGAAATCTGCCCAGCTAATTTGGCTACCAATAGTGTGACTTTGAGGTTGATATGAGACACCATTTATAATAAGTAACTACGATGATGTGTGGTTAGTCCCAAATTCTATAGAGTAAATCTACCTAGCTAATATGGCTACCAGTATCTACAAATAGTTGGACTAATGTGAGACATTAATGTGGGATACCGGTCATAATACGAAGGACCTACTTTAGAGATTGAAGGTATTAAGTGGTTGTATGAGGGCCTTCATCTTCTCTATGTAGGAAGTAGTAAATGGTCGGAATTATGGGTTGGATACGGTAGAAGATATCTCAAGAAAGGGCCCACTTCAATAGGAGGTATTAAGTGGCTGAAGAGATTTCATACAATGTTAGCTAGATAATTACTAGTAAGGAGTCCTCCTTAGGATTATATGTAGTAAATAATGTGGACCTGCCTTAAATAAGGTATTAAATGATCAATGTCTGCTTAATTCCCATTGAAAGACATTAAGTGACTTAAGTACTTTCTCTTACGTTGATTAGACATTATGGACAATAGACATGGGTTATTAGGTTGATTACAAGTTGGCTATCGGCTTATATTTGGAAAACTTTTTATTTATGTTTGAGTAAAGCCTTTGGGCTTATATTGAGAAGAAGATGTTGGTAGAAAACGTAAGACATATTCCTATTAAAATTATACTACTTAAGTACTGAGATTTTTATTCATTGGACATACGTTATTCTGACTTCCTCCTCATTACAACACATGTTAAGAAGGACGATTATGAAGGCGAAGACTTGATGAGACTTGTGGTGGTAGTCTATTTATTTATTTGTTATTTTCTATAGTTTCCGATGTACCCATAAAATAAAAATGATGTAATTTTAGAATATTGTACCACGGATACGTATCGGTGATTATGGCTATTTTGTTATGGTTTTTAATGACATTTTGAAGTTTGACCAAAATGGATACTGTTGTTATTATTATATTTTATCCATCCACTTTGAGATTCTAAATGTATAGATAAATAGCCTTTTATTTTTCATTTTACTAACCAACAACTAGCTTTGAGATGGGTCTTAGTTTCGACGGGCCATTTTTGATTGGAATTTAGGTCCATTTCAGGGCGGGCCATTATATTTTATATCAAAGCCTAAGTTAGCTGATCAATAGGGATAAGTACACGTATGAGAGGTGTACTCGTTATTTTTGAAAGTATTTTTCAAAAATCCTACTATATATATACACACTTATTTTAAACATACGCATAAACCATAAGAAAATCTTTATCTCAACATGTAACACTATCTTAAGTAATGTAGGTGGAAAAGATTATAACTCTAAAGTTATTAAAGCAATAAATGTGCAATAAATAGAGAGTTTCAAGAATTTAATAAGGATATATATATAGACAAATTAAAGATATAATTTGAGTAATTACAGAGAGATAAGGATGACATAATAAGTAAAGTTTGAATGAATAAATAAACATCTATTAAAATTGTCCGTTAGAATAATAATCATTCATTTCAAACAATTGACATTCATAAAAATAGAAAATAAACATGTTAGCTAGTAATTAAGTATTAAAGGAAGTATAATTTCCACTAAGGTACATTATATATCCATAATAATGCAGACGAAGGTTAGCGAGCCTAGCATAATACATAAAATTAGATGGGAGATAATAATTTACGTGTTGTAAATAATCCAAAGCATGAAATGAAGCAAGATGTGAAAGAGTAGGGCAAGTTCCCGCAAGAAGGTATACATTAATCACCACAAGAAGATAATCAGAATATTATAGAGATAGAGGAGGGAAGATGGAAAGTTCATTAGAAAAGACAATTAAAGTCATTTTTAAATCCAATCGCATGTGTTGATAAAAAGTTTTTGGGAAATTCCTTGAAATTTTTTGAATAAGTTTTTAAAGGATTTATTGAAAAGTTGTTTTGAAAATGTAAGGAAATTTGGAAACTCATAATTTAAAAATTTATTGAGTTAAAGGTTTATGAATAAAAGATATTTGGTAAAAAAAATTCGATTTTTAAATTCTAGTTTAAAATTGGTTGAGTTAAAAAGTTTTCAATTTTTAGAGGAAGGGATTCTTTATTTATAAATAAATGTAAAATAGAGCATAGCGTTTGCACCAAAAATGACACAAACTATAACGACCCGGGATTTTGGACATCCCGAGTTGTGAATATTAATTTATAATATTCAATAATATTGTATTTTAATATAAAATATTCCCATTAATCTATGATTAATAACTATATACAATTTTCCGAAACCAGTATAGTTTGGATTTTTAGATCTATATTAAAATACAGATTGATTTAAATGGAATTTCTTATATATGTATATTTTGTTTAAAAGTAAAATATGTATATTTTGTTTTAGATAAAATATATGTATTTTTTTAAAGACAAAATATGTATATTTTATTCTAAAGATAAAATATAATAGAAAATTAAATTAAATTTATTGAAAAAATCATATGCTTATATGTTTACACATAGGGATAATAAAATTTATATGTATATATATAATGTAAATAGAAATTCGTGGCACTAAATAGATAATGAAGTAAAAAGAGGTAATTTTGATTTTGGGTATATTGACAATATGGTTTATATTAAAAAAAAATAAGTTGGAGGTTTCTAAAATGATATATATACATTAAGTTAGAAAAGTTGTATATATGTAATGATAAGTTAAAAAAGGAAAATTTATAATATTTAATTGATAAAAATGTTATAAATAAAATGATGTGTATAATAATCACTTAAATATAAATAAGAGAAAACTATATATATATACATAGATAACTAATGAATTTAGCTTATTTAGAAATAATATATTTCTATATTATAAATTAAAAGATGTACATATGGATACATATATACGTGAATGCTTAAAAATAGTATTTACATCTTATAGTCCTTATAATACATATGAATATAGGGTGTTAATATTGGATGTTATTATTTTATTTAAGTAACATATGTATATTAAGGTATATTAACTACAAAGTGTTATTTTAATGTATTAGTTTCTCACCTTTATTTTAAATTGTATGAGTGACAAATGCAAATACAACTTAGTCAAAAGCAAAGATAATTTTAAGCTACTTTGTAGTCTTTGTTTAAGTAACATATATATTCGTATATGATATATTATAAGAAGTATTATTTTAATCTAGTTTCTTATTTTTGTTTCAAAGTGTATTAGTGACAAATGAATTTCTAATTTGTCAATATAAATTTGGGCTGTCTGTTTTCTGAAGTACACATCCTTGTAATTTAAAGAATTTATAGTTTATATATAATAATAAAAGACATTAAGTCATTTACTGTTAAGTGTGAAACAGGTTAATTAACTAAAAACCAGAAAGCAAAACAAGAAGCAAAACAATTTTTTTATTCATGTAAACTATGGGTAAATTAGTGATAAATTTTTATCAGTAAACATATATACATTCGGCAGTAAAACAACTGAAAACATGTTGTTTTTCTTTTCTTGTCAAATAAATTTTCTAAGCAAGACAATATCATTCCAGCCCCCAAAAGTCTCTCTCCAAATCTCTAATATGGATATTTCAGAGTATATATAAATATGAGTATTTCAGATCAGTATTTTTGTTTAAGAAATTAAAACAAGTAATTTTAAAAAAAAAATCGCTATTCAAATTATAAGCAACGGGAAATAAAAATTATAAGAAGAAAGTACTCTGCAAAATCAAGTCTGTAAATTAAGAAGACTAGATCATCTTTGTTCAAATTTAAAGGAGATTTTAAAAGCAAGTTCAAGTTTCAGTTTTAATGATTTCAAATTTTCAAATCAAAGACTTCAAGTTCAAATTTTAAAGCTTCTGGAATCAATGTGGAAGATGGGAAACTTAAATTTTTAAAACCTGGAAATTGAATTACTCTGTTGACTGTAAATACATTATTCATCCCAGTATTCAAGAATCTTTATCTCTTCATCTAGTTCATATTGCATGTTGATATAAACTAAGAGAATGTCTATTTTCTAGTATAGTTTTAGTTAAAAATGGATTTTGAGTATATTATGCTTTGTAGTTCATCAATGGCAGGTTTTACAGTAAGTAAGCATGTTTTAGTGAAAATTTAATATTTTTAATTTAAGGATTCAAGCATGCAGTCTTGATTCTTATGTGAAAATATGAATTTTAGTGGTAAAGTTATAATTTTTAATGTTGAATATTTCGAGAAATTGTTAGATGAATGGATTTCATTCAAAAATATATTTCTGTCGACTTCTTCGGTGAGAGTTGTTGCGACCTGATTCTGGAAGGGGCAGGTGGTCAGAGGGGAGGTGTCGACCATGGCCAAATCTTGAAATTTGATTTGGATTGGGAGAGTGAGTTGGTTTTAGGGTTTTGGGGATGGTTTTGGGCGGTCGGCGGGCGCAAGTGAACTGGGTGGTGATGGAGCGACCGAAGTACAAGGGGTTTGGCTCAGAGATGGCTGGATGGATGGGTTTTCGACCGAGATAGGTGGCATGCAAAGAAGTGGTCAAACGATGGTGAGGTGGGTCAATTTGTGGGGGTATGTTGGTTTTTCTGGAAACCGTAGGTTTGAGGTGTAGATCGATTTTCGATCAAAAGGGTGGCTGACTTCGGCAAGGTGGTAAATGGGAACTGGGGACAAGGTGTGACTCGTCGGTAATGGCGTGGCGGTGAGATGGCCAGTGAAGTGGGTGCACACATGCACGTACGTCACCATGCACCAATGATCTAGGCTAGCCCTGTCGTTCGAATGGTTGGTGATGGTGCAATGTAGGGTCAGCATGGTCTCGAGGGATGTTCGAATCAGTCGAACTCGGTGTCAGTTTCTGGTATTATTCGTGGGTGATTTCTATCAATCTTTTGAGTTGTTGTTCCTGGATCGGAACTGGAATCAGTAAAGAAGAGGAGAAGAGTTTTGGGAACGAGTAGTTTATTTTTGGGTCTGGGCTTCGGCCCATTTGGCTTGTGCTGCTAAAAGGATCGGGTTGTTTTTATTTTTGTGTTATGGCTGCGAGCAGAAGGGATTATGTTTTATTTTAAGAAAGATTTGTTAAATAAAGAATTTGATTATAAAGTAAAAAAATCCATAACCAATTTACTTTCCCAAAAGTTTATAACAAATATGTTGTTTTAAAATAAATATTTTAAAACCAATTTTCTTTAATGTAAATGTTTATTTAAAGTTTTATATAGACAAAGAAAATATGGAAAATAAACTTTATTTTCTTTGAGATTTTTATTTTAATTTAGGTCATTTAAATAAGTTAGTTTATCATTAAGTAGTCAAGCTTTTAAAAAATAATTTATTATTAATCCTTGAGTTTTTGAACAAAGTGAAGTATAATTGAAATAATTAAGGAAAAAATAAATGTTATACTTTTGAATTAATACAAATTCTTAAGTGATTCTATATTTATAATAATTATTTAATTTCACATACAATAAAGTGTTATTAAGTAGATGGTTATTATCGACGGATGTTATGCTGTCGTACGATCCATTGTGATGTTAAATAAGTAAAATTTTATAAGCTTGTTCAGATTGAATTTAATTACCATTTGGTAATGAATGTCATTGTATAATTTTATACGGCCTATCCGTTAAAATGTTCCCAAACTAAATAAATGTGTTTATTATAGAATATTCAAACTATTTAACATCTGGTCAGCAGAAACAGACACCGTTCCACTAAATAGTTAATTTAACTTCTGTGGGTAGTTTAAGCCATCGATCTGATATTATCTGGGTAATCGTTTACTAGCAATGATAATCTCTGATCTGTTATTCATGTATATATCTGTTATCTGTCTGTTAATTATATTTGAGAATATAATGTGAATCGATCTATAGAAGCTGATTGATTTTGAATATTTGTATTGACTGTGAAGTTTAGCTTAATAAGTACCTTTGAGACTGATAAGCCTTATTCTGTTTGGATTTATTTTGAACCTAGTTTTGTTTTAAAAATAAATATTATTTTTAATAATGTTCTTTTTACAGAATTGATAAATACTTTGGAAATATCAAAAGTAGTTTATTATTATTTTGGAAATCTTTATAAAGGTATAATTTTGATAAGTATGTATTATTTAAACTATTTCAAGTATAAAAACTATTTTTGTAATAATTATTTAAAAGGTAAATTTTTATTAAATTAGTATTTAAGTATATTTTGTTCGATATAATCTATTAAATATAAGTGTTGTTTAAAATAGTATATTATAGAAAACTTTTATAAAAAGAGTATTATTATTTAATAAACATGAGAAATGTATTTGGAAATTTTATAAGTATGATTTGGAAAGAAGTTGTTTCTAAATTTATATTTACCCAATAAAATAAGCTTTCTTAGTAAATTTTAATCTATTGGATTTTAAATGAGAACAAGGCTTAATAGTTGCAGTGGGAAATAACTTGGTTGATATTGATTGATTATTTTCATAGTTAAATAACCGACTATCAAATTTGGACAAAAACTTAACTTAGGAAATATCTAGAGAAGACTCGAGAATTATATGGTACAGTTACCATTCGAGGTGCTATACCGTACGTATAAACTCGTTTGTTCTCTAAGACGAATTATAAGGAGACCCATCCACCAACGGTTAGGAGGTGAACTCCAATCTTGTATTTTTTTGGTGTATTTCCTATAGAACCAGGGTTGACTTTACCGAAAAATAGCGAACGTTGTTTCGAAGAGACCGGGATTGGATTTAAAATTCGAAAACCACTTCGATCAAATGAGTACGTTTTCGTGATGAAGACAAGAGGTTGGAGTCGAAGATGGAGTAGTGAAGTGCTACTAATCCTGAGGGTGATTCCAAAATGGATGTTGTAGGAATAGTGCCTTCGGTTCCGTTTGAACCTAGAACGGACTTATATAGATGAATGCTTTCAGAACATCGTCAAGAGGACGACGAGCATTCTAAATGAAATGTTCTAAAAATGTAACGCTGAGCCTCGAGCCTCATCAACCGGGAATGACTGAAAATCAGGGGATATGCAGCAAGGCTAAGTGCGTAGCATCCAAGTAGGGTAAGATCATCCCTGTCAAGAAGTCCCTTTCTATATTCGGCAGTATGGGTGGTTGCTGATCCCAACCGCGGGGTGATTTTACTCAGGCTATCCAGTAAGGGGTAGTCTGGTCTTGTGTTGTAGGGGAACGGAGGGGTCATCGGTACGCTGATCTAGACCAAGTACTTTGATAGGTGGTACCCCAATGCCTAGTCATTCGTTGGAAATCCATTCTCCCTACGTGCCTTTACGGTTTTGATTGTAGAACCCACCTTGTCGCTAGTAGCTAGAATTTAATAATGTAACAATTTCGGCTATTTGAATAAGTATTTGTATATAGACACTATTATAATCTCAGAGGATTTTATAAAATAATGTTTTGGTTATCGTAAGGTAAAAACCTGACATGTTTATTTATGGCGTGGTCTTACGAGATACCTTCGATTTCAAAAGGATTTTTAAAATTTAATTAATCAAGTTGAATGTGTTTCTCACACTGGTTTACCAAACTGACCCGGGCTTGGTGTTTTTCCTATATGCTCGGGTCAGACCGAGCATATTTTCAGGTTTAGCTGGAAGAGTGGAAGCTTTAGGAGTGGAGCTAGAATCGGAAGACATATTCACGTAGATGCTTATGTTCAGTCTTTATTTAGTTGTGTGTCAACAAATTGTAAGGACGGGATTGTTATAAACTGTCCGAGTTGTATGGATGTAAACTCTAATTTAAAGTCTGTATATGTTATTAAAGTAACAGTTTTGGTTTCATGTAAAGATTTGTTTATGTTATAGTTTATTCGTTCCACCGTGAGATTCTGATTGTTCCCTTTCCTTCTATCTTCTCTCTACTTCTACCTTCTTTCTTTTTTCCACTATCCGTCTTCCCGTGCGATTTGGCTGATAAGTGTAGTTTAGGGTCAGTTTAAATCGGTACGGAAAAATGGGTTTTGACACAAACACCCAAATGTTAGATGAAAGCACCAATGTAGAGATCCAATTCAAACAAGCAAAAAAGACAGGAAAGTAAAAGGAGACACAAGAATTTTTATAGTGTTTTTGTGTAATCTTCGGTCTATATCTACTTTAATTTTTATTATTAGTTATTTTCTCTCTAGATTATAACTACTTGTACCAGATCTAGCCATAATATAGTGAGTCTAGATTTACAATTGAGTTTCTAGAGCATTTGAGAGTCACTAGTATAAAGGATTAGCTGATTTAAACCCTAGAACAGCAAATAGTTTCTTCCTAGGTGACTTTAATGGACGAGAGGTAAGGGGTGAAAAAGAAGAAGACTCACTAGACAGAGAATCAGGTCCACTTTTGGTTGCGGCCAGGCTTGTATTTATAAGGAAAAAGGTACTGGGTCAAGAGCCTACTTGCACAGGGGTCCAGGAGATAGCCCAAATTCGTACAAGAGAAATTAATGGCCCATGACCCAAAACCATAGCTTGGTACCGACCTAAGTTGACTCAGTAATCGACCTATAGGTCTTGGTGTAAGCTGAATTATTTTACTTTCTTTGCTCTTCTGTCTTCTGTCCAATGTGTTTCAAGCTCTTTTCTATCTACTTTAGTTGATTCTAGCGATCTTATCGGTATCACTTAATTTATTCTGCTTTCTTGATGTTCTTCTTATCAACCTTAGAATTGTTTGTCCAAACCCTAGGAAAACCACTTGATCATGAGTAGTTGGTGTAGTATATGAGGTGTAAGGATTTTAGGAGGAGGAGTATAGTGAATACGTAGGTCGGTATCGACCTACATAACTCGGTACCAAGTTATGTACTTTAGTCCAATTTTAATAAAAATCCTCCCAGTTGTTTCTCTATCACTTCTAAGTGTACTTCCGATTCCGTGAATCATTCATCGTTGTTTTGATCTTCTAAGTCCAGTTGAAGTCTGCTTTGACTAAAATGCGGGTTAACAGTAGGTTGGGCTTAATGTTTTTTCTTTTATTTCATAATTTAGAAGTTCCTTTTTTATAAATTATTTTTTCTAAAAGGGTGAATAAATAGAAATGGAAGCTAGTTAAATTAACAAATATAGAATAAAAGGATAAGAATAACTAAGATAGTAGGAACATTTCCATATGAGAAAAATACAGAGAATAATAGCTGAAGTAGAAGCCAGTTGGCTAGGAGAATTATAAATAAAGGCAATATTGGGAGATTTGGATAGAAATAGGATTATAAATTTACATGATCAGTAATCTAGTTGGAAATTAATAAGATAGAAGTTATCTTTATCAACTCCACTTTTCATTGCTCAAGGTTATAGAAGATGTTTTTGAGAATTTTTTTTACAATTGGATGGAATTAAATGATGATAATTAATCAATAAGTTGGGATAACTTTGTGAATGTTATAAGGATAAGGTTTATGTAAATATGAAAATTTTATATATTCATTCTTTTATTTTTCATTTGTTTGAATAAGAATAAAATATTATTAAATTTAAAATGATAATGAAAGAGAACCAAATTAGGATTGATAGGAAAACGATTGTCAAATATTATACGAGTTAAATTTGGAAAATGATAATAATATATCCTTAAAATTGTAGCCAATGAACTTTCCATAAGTATAAGCTATAATTTCATGGTGTAATAAATGCATTTTTGAATTTAATGTAATAATTTCATTGCATTTAAACAATTAACTGAAAATTATTTTTAAGTTGTAGAGAGTTTTTGAGAAGGGAAACTAATATGTTCCTTTATGGAATTAAGTACTTTTTTAATTTTTGATTTAATAAAAGTTTGATTTCATAATTGAGTTTTAAATGTTTTTTGAATTGGAAGTCTAGTTCTTTTAAAGATATAAATCTCTACTGTAGAAAGACCTTAAAATGAAAATTTCTTCAGAAAAAGGTAAAATTTTCATAACTCATTCTGGAAACCATGCAATTTTTGAAAATTGGCAAAAAGAATTTTCATGTTTATACTAATTAAAGGCAAAATTTTTAGATAAGGTACTTCATAATAGTGAAATTTCATTTTTAAGAGTGATAAGAACTAAAATAAATTATGGAGTAGATAGGGACCACTACCTAAGTAAGGTAGCGTAAATTGTTTTAGATATTAATAAAATAGGAATAGTATAAACAACCTGATCTAGAAATCAGTCCTAGATATTTAATGATAGAATATTGATAAAGTTGTGAAGGTATTCCAGATTTATAATTGGGTTGTAAGTTAGCCTATCCTAGCTAACTTGGAATGTGAATTTCCATGTTTTGATTTATTTAGAGCAATTTCCGTGTATCTTCCACAAAATTTTCAATTTCAAAATATGCATAAAAGTGCAGCATCTAAATTAATTGGAAATATACTAAAGGGGTAAAGTGATAGGTAAGGTATGAATATTCTTTTCCGTGATTTACAATATCTATTCCATTAAGAGAAAATAAATAATTCATTGTAATTTTAAACGAAGCAAAGATCTCACTTTGATTAATTTATGGAAAAATTACAACGGATATCTTTTTTTTGAAGGATAGCTTTGATAAATTAAAATGTGGAAAGGAAAGTCCTAATTTAGAAATAAGAAATACATATGCACACGTATAATCGGGCTTAATGTATAAAACAAGAAATATATAAATAGCGTAATTTACAACGATATTTTTATTGGTTATTATAGGACTAGGATTTATGGACATTAATTACAAATTTAATAGGCAATAAATTTGTAACTAATAGAGAGTAAAAAAGGATTAAATGGGGACTGAATAAGGAATTTAATATGACATCGATGGAGGAATTGAATCGACATAATAAGTGGATTTTAAAATTGGTAAAAATATTAAAGGGATTTAAAGAGAATTGATTGGAGATAGTCCAACTTTAACATTAATGATCAATTATTATGAATATATTAACTAAAGTAATGGATGTACTGCATTTATTAGAAACCAGGAAGGACGATTAAGGAAGAAGGAGAATTGAGGAAGATGGTGAAATAAGTGGAATGGCATACTAGAAACGTTCATCTTAATTTAGTAAGGAGTAATAAAGCCCCAATGTCATTAACACCGGTTAATGATAAATGGAAACTTTAGGCAAAAATTTCTTTTGGAATTTTTAATTGTTATCACTAATTATCTCCCAAGTTATCAGAAAGCGTATGAATGGTATAAGATATTTTCTTTTTTTACCATTGGGTTGATCTTAAGGATGGGATTAGACCATCAGGTAAATACCTATATATATTGAAAAACAACATAAGATTGAAATTCATAAGGACACTTAACTACTGATATATTATAGGTAAGACTGAAAGCTAATGAAGAAATTAGGTTAGCAATCAGAAATAAAAGAATGCTTTAATCCTAAAAAAATTGGGGTTTGAGAAAAAAATTTAGCTCACGAACTGACACCAGTCAAAGATGACCATTCACCTTAGAGGAGATAAGTTGAAGATAGGCATAAAGAGAATTTTCTATTGGAGAGGGATGAAGAAGGTGGCAGAATTTTCCACCAGGCGTTTGGCATGCCAAAAAGAAAAGGATCAAATTAATTAGACAGCGAATGTAGGACGCCAAAAGTCCTTTGTGGACAAGTGAAGAAAAGAGTGGAGTTTGAAGTAGGGGACATGGTGTTTGTTGAATTTTTCCCTTCTAGGAAGGTTGTGACATTTGGAAAGTCGAAAAAGTTGGAACCAAAGGTTTGTTGGAGCTTTCCCAATCTTACAAAGAATAGGAATACTTTCTTATATTGTGGAGCTATCGGATAAATTGACAGGAGTCCATGCCATTTTTACGCTTTGCACTTTTATACTTAAGGAAATGCCTTCATGGCACAACTACTGTTGTAGAGCCTGATCAATTATGGGATATTGAGATAAAGCCACTAGCATCTTGTGCCACCACACGTATTGTGAAAAACAAAACTAGAAAGCTCTACAACAAAAAAAATTAGGCTGGTTCGAGTACAATAGGGAAAAAATCCGAAGGAAAGCATGAGTACTTCTCATCCTCAACTTTTCACTGGCGAACTTTTCTCTCCAAAAGTAGGTTTTGGTTACATCATGATTGCTAGATTGGATGGTAGGAGATGGTTGCTACACTTTTACTATTACTTCTTCACTTATCTAGATCATTTTTTTGCATGTTTAAGAAGTTTGCATACGTGCCTATATGTCACGACATTTTCACTCATGCTAGGATTGAGCTTGCATATAGTATGCCTGCACACATGATCACATTACACTTTTGATTAAGTAGATGGTTATGCTGATAATGTGGTTATATAAAGTGGATGTTTATTACACGATGAAAAGATTTCAGGGATGAAATTCTTTTTAATGAGGGGACGTAACACCCCACGAAAATTGATAAGAAGTAAATAAAATAAAATAAGATATGATAAATGAATTAAATAATTCAATATTAAAAACAGAAATTTTGCAAAATTCAAAATTTGACCATGAAAGTTATGTCATTGTGTTCATGCGAAATCCTGATCAATTTTCATATATAATATGTTGAAAATGGAGCTTTATGGACGTTTGAAGTTATCGAATTCAAAATAATTTAAATGAAATTCAAATTCAAATAATTAAATAATTCTGAGATTTGAAATTTGAAAGTTAAAAATATTTAGACTTGGGGTTAAATAAATATTAAAATTAATGGTGACGTTAAATTGTAATTAAGGAAGAAAATAAATATACAACGGTAATTAATAAACGGTCCCAAAATAAGAGAACTGGTCGATCCTAGGAAGAGTCGACCCTAGCGGTCAATTGGTGGTTAGCGGCGATCAATCGGTGAAGGTAAATGGCGAGCATTTTAAACATATCGGATTATATTATTTTAAACCGACTTATCTCTGATGGTTCTGGCGCATTTCGACCACTATAAATACGAGCCTATCCCCCACACTTTTATTCACAAATTATTTTGGAAGTCTAGCAAAGCTCCGTCAGTCTCTCCCTTCAGATTTAGAAAAAGTTTCTTAAGGGTTTCAAGTAACAAATTCTAGAAGTTTATTATCTTATATTCTAATTCAATTCTCCTCCAATCCCACAATTTCCGAATCTAATATGTATATACAAATTTGGTTGTATATATCTAAAAGGTTGAAAGAGATTATTAAAGGCATAACAAATCCAAAAAGGGGAAGAGCTAAGGACTTGTAATGAGTGAAAATCTTAGCTTTTCTATTTTAGTAGTTGATTAGTATAGTTTGAGTTTGAATATGCCTTGGGGAGTTTTGGTTTTGCGAAAACGTCATATTATAACCCATAAAACTCCTTCAATGAAAAATGTCGATTTTGGACTAAAATCTCAATTGTTTATGTCAAAATAATGGAAACATGTAGGTTTCCAGTTTTGATAATTTTACCTTCTATTTCAATTTATTCTTTTTCGTTGAATTTTATTAAAGGGTTTGATTAGTGTCTAAGGTACGAATTTATTCAAAGTTTGCAGCGCTTATTCCCATGAATTGAATAAAAACCTCTTTGTTTACTTTTATGTGTAAAAGGAGTCGAAAGGGCGTAAAATTTGAAATTGTAAGTTTTTATTATCAATATATTCCGTTATTTTGATGTAATAAGTTGAGGTTAAATTTTTATTGTATACAAGTCTATTGATTGGAATTTTTGGATATTAATATTGGAATTTTCGTATTGTTGAGATGGGATGAGACTTGTATATTACTGAAAGAGCTGACATTTTTTCTTCCGATAATGTTTTTCTTGTAAGCTTTCTATAGCGTTTTATAAGTGCTATGGTTTATTTTATTTGCATTTTCAAAATCTTCTACATCCCTATAAATTATGATAGGCAATACATATCAAAATGCTACATTAAGAATATTGCTAAAGCATAAATCCATTTAAATAATGAAAAATCATAGAAAATATTAAATATAAAGATACAACACATTGTATTAAACATAACCAAATACTCATACACATAATATCCCATATTTTTGACCACAATATTCTATTGTATATAAGAACAAACCACAAAGCAGTAGCTAATATTACATCAAAAACAAGAAGCTAGTTGTTTGCATTAAAAAAAAAGAAATACGCCAAATCTTTCATTCTCTTATCTGCAAATTAAATGAATATAAATATGAATATGAATAAAACTAAAAAATGAAATATTTAGTGTAGAAAAAACCTTTTGCTAAAGATTTATTATAAAAAACATTCGAAGTGTCCAAAATTATGAAAATTTGCAAGAGTCTCCTTTGCACGACTAGCACCAGAAAAATAATAATCCCAAACACAGGAAATAGATATACACGATCAAAATATGATTAAATTCATAATATATCAATCATAAAACCTGCATGGATAAAATATTGAAACATTTACTTATATATACCTTGTAAAGTATGTAACAACCCGCCTTTCATTACAAAGAAATACGCATCATTAAGAAGAAAGAAAGGGATAGAAAAGAGAAAAGATAGAAGAGAAAGAACCACACAACATCAGAATCTCACAGCGATACGAATAAATTACATTAATCAAATAAAATATTACATAGTATCATATACATCAGAGTTATACAGCTCAAACTACACAAAATTAGACAGTTATAACACCTGTCTAGATATTATAACTCAAGTATAACACAGATAACAGAAATAACTCAAACACAGCGGAAAACTCGATATATATATATATATACACACACACACGCTGAAGCCACCTGCTCCATATTTCCTCCAGAAACCGTCAAAGCAAACCTGAAACACTTGACTACTCATACGTAATATGAGTACCCAAGAGTTTAATAAAACAGAAAATAAACACTCGGGTCAGACAGGGGTCTGGTGTGAGTAAACGGTTAAAAGTTGTTTAACTTTAGAAAATCATTTGAAAAGAGAGGTATCACGTAAGACTCCCCACAAATAAACATGGGTAAGTTTTTACCTTACGCTAACCAAAACATTTGATAGGAAATCCAGTGATATTATAATAGTGTCTAGGGTTTTCAAAATAAAATACAGAAATAGCTGGAATGCTTACATCTCACGTTCCAACATAGTTGGGCACAATCAAAACCGTACAGGCACTTATTGGATTTTGGATTCCATATAATGGCAGGGCTACTGGGGTACCGCCCATCACAGTACGTGGCCTAGATCACCATACCGAGGAGTACGCCCGCTCCCCTACAACACAAAGCCGGAACCATCCCTTAGTGGACAGTCCCGAAAAAGACCACCCCGGCAATTGTCATGATCAACCGCCCCACACAGCCGAAATAAAAAGGGACCTCTAGACAGGGGTAAATCTTTCTCTCCGGTGGGGGCTACCCACGAAGCCTTGCTGCACCTCCCCTGTTTTAGCCATTCCCGGTTGATGAGGCTTGAGGCTGCGATTACCTTTATAGAACACATCTACCTTAGAATGCTCATCGTCCACCTGACGATGTTCTGAAAGCATTCAATCCATACAAGTTCATTCCGGGTTCGAACGAAACCGAAGGCATTATCTCGTTACACTCGTATTGGAATCACCCTCAGAGTTAACGACGATAACCCTTGCACTCTGAATCACCATCTCGAGCATATAAGTACTATTTTCGTCAAACTCATCACGGAATCACCCCCAGAGTTACACTGACAAATAGTCCTTACACCTCGAGTCTTCACTTGCACTCCCCTTGTTTGATGTGAATTTTTGTTTGATGATAACAAATATATATCAATTTATATATGGGTTTGCAGATTGTACTATATACATATAGGAATAAATATTCATATTGAATAATAGTACTATTGCACAGAATTTATATAATTCAATCAGTATTTTTATTCAATATAATATTTTATTTCAACACTTATACAGTACAAAGTTTTCAGCTCTCTCTATATACGTACACCAGTTCATACATTTCACATTCATATTTTTTCACTACAACGCTCAACACTTAGTTTCTCACTCTGTCTGCACATCTGCATCTATCTGCATTGTCCAGCTCTAGTTCTTGTCCTGTCTCCTGTGTACCTGTATAATTAGCAACTACAACAGTAATCTGAAAATAAACAAATTTGAATTTGCAAAAATATAAATTTGTTTTATTGGTGTCTCAGATATATGGGTTATTGTCATCATCTTTGATTGTATAATATCTGTGCATATCAGTATTGTATTCTTATCAGGGACAGGTAATCATGAGTGGCTGCAATACACACGTGTACTGTACATTTATACACGTGTGCACTGCCTCGCCAACTTGTGTGCGCGGTCAATAAAAAGAAACAATGCAACACATCAATGAGCTACATACAGTAATGCAACAGTGACATGCACATCAACCAAACAACAAAGGGTCAAGATACAATCAAAACAGCATCAAAGCTTATGTATGCATTGCCTCAAATGACTCAAGTAATGAAGCACTGAAATTATGCAAATGTCCAGACAACAACAGAGAAATGCACCAAGTTCATATGTACAGCAAGCTACAATCTCAATGAATTGGATGAACAAGAAGTATGTATACATAGAATATACAATATGACAATGCAAACATGAAGTGAATGCAACTACAGGTGAACAACTAAGGGTCGAGCAACTGATATATGCAAACAAATGGAATGCAACTACAGTGATCAAATAGACTGCAAGAAGTTTGCAACTCGAAGTGATATAACAACAAATACCACAAATATCAAGTGATATAATAAAGCAACTCAACAGCAATGTATGCAACATACAAACAACAGATGTACAAACTGAAACTTCAAAAGAACCAGGTTATACAACTACAAGTACAGGTGAAATAATGCAGACTTGAGTAAAACAGGGGAAGTACATTTATCAAGTACATCATGAAGCAAAACCAAGTTCAGTTCGAAGTTAAAGTGAAGATTACAGCAAAATCCAGTGCCAACATAAACAGAGATCAGTAGTGAATTCAACAAACCAATATACAATGAAGACAGTAATTGAAGCCGAGATATCAATGTATCAAAGACAAGAAAACAAGTCGAAGATAACAATGCAGACCAACTTATTAATATCGTAAAATAAAATCAAGTATGTATCTGCAATTTTTGAAAAAGTCAAAACAAATCAAAAGAGGAAAGTTTTTTGCCGTATGACTCAAGAAAAATCGAACGCTGCATAATCAAAGCCGTGCGCATCAAGTAAGGAAAGCAAGAATTAGGAAAGTGTCGAATTGATATAAATTCAAACCCAAATGTTCATCATTGACGTGCGCTTAGAATTCGAGTTCAAGCCAACAGAGAACATTAAATCAATAACTCGAATCATTGGAGTTCAATTAAGCATAACAGAAAAGCATAAAGAAAAATCACATACCAAAATTGAACTCGAACTCCAGAAGCAGCCGATCATTAGAGAAGTAGCGAGCAACATACTCGGTCGAGTAAGGCAACAAACAAACCAGAGAATCGAATCCAAGAAAGCCCTAATTTTCGCAAGGGAACGAAGCCCTAATTCAGATCGAACAAAGATACAACAGAGCCTCCATTATCACAAAGGAACGGGCAGAAGAAATAAATTGAGCCGGCCTTGTTTTTATAAAAGGGCTTTAGTTTATATATTAATTAGGGTTTTAGTTTGAAAATTGTTTTAAGTTTGTTTTAAATTTAAATTATCTTTTTAAGGTTGTATCTTTCAAATCAAATCCTGGTAAATCACCACCTAGGTTTTAGGTTGTGTCAGATTGTCTAGTTAGGATTAGTTCAGTGAGCAGGGTTTGCGAGTTTGCAAAACTCTATAGGCGGTAACAGGGTTTGCGAGTCTGTTAGAGTGTTTGTAAGCGGGAGACTGTTTAATTCTAATAGCAATCTGGGAATGCAGCAGTAGACAGGGGTTGCCGAAGCTGGGTAAATTTTGTTTGTGATTTACTTTTCAGCATATTTACTTCTCTGCAGTTTTTTTTTACGTTTAGTTCGAGAAAATTTGCTATAACCCTATTCACCTTCCTCTAGGGTTAATCTAGATCCTACAAGTGGTATCAGAGCGAGGTTATCTTTTTTTAACTCTAGAGTCATGAATCCACCAAATAATAGCTCAGAGGAATCCAGTGAGGTCTGTTGGCGGGCTAAGGAGCAACAAGAATGGCTTCTAGATTCAGGGTGTTCTAGACATATTACAGGTGACAAATCGAAGTTCCTTAGCCTAGAGAATTTTAAAGGTGGAAATGTGATCATGGGAGACAATAGCAAGTGTAAGATTATTGGTAAAGGTGAAGTAGGTAACGGTACTTTTTCCTTGACTAATGTTTTATACGTTGATAATTTGCATCACAATCTCATTTCTATTAGCCAACTATGTGACAAAGGTATGAATGTGGTTTTTGATAGTGATACTTGCAAAATCATTGATAAATCTTCTAATAACATTGTTTTTATGGGCAAAAGAAAAGGAAATGTTTACTCGCTTTCGTTTGATAATCTAAATCTTTCTAGATGTTTGGTAGCCACTGACGAAGAGGCATCTTTATGGAATAGGAGATTTGGACATGCTAGCATGAGCCTCTTAGAAAAACTTAAAATGAAAGAATTAGTCAGAGGGTTACCACATCAGAAATTTAAAAATAATAAAGTGTGTAAACCATGTTCCTTGGGCAAGCTTAGTCGATCATCATTTCGCCCTAAAAACATTATTAGTACATCAAGGGTCCTTGAATTAATTCACATGGACTTATTTGGACCAAATGAAATTGCAAGCTTGAATGGAAAATGTTATTGTTATGTATTGGTTGATGATTATTCTAGATTTACATGGGTTTATTTCTTAGCCAAAAAGTCTGAATCTTTTGATTATTTTTCAAAATTTGCAAAACTTGTTCAAAATGAAAAAGGAGTTTCAATTAAAACTTTGAGAAGTGATCATGGAGGCGAATCTGAAAATTTGGAATTTGAAAGCTTTTGTGAAGAAAATGGTTTAAAACATGAATTTTCTGCTCCACGAATACCTCAACAAAATGGGGTGGTTGAAAGGAAAAATCGTACATTACTGGAATTGGCTAGACCCATGTTGAGTGAGTATAAACTACCTCTAACCTTTTGGGAAGAGGCAGTGAATACTTCGTGCTATGTAATGAATAGAGTAATGATTAGACCAATACTTGACAAAACGTCTTATGAATTGTGGCATGAAAGGAAACCTAACATTTCTTATTTTCGTATATTTGGATGTCCTTGTTTCATTCTTAACACAGGTGATCAACTTGGAAAATTTGAATCAAAGGCCGATGAGGGAATTTTCATGGGCTATTCAACAAGGAGCAAGGCTTACAGGATATACAACAAACGAAGAAAGACAATTGTTGAATCAATCAATGTGAAATTCGATGAATCTGACCTGGAAAGGACGACTAAAAAGACGGTTGACGATGGGGTAGATCATGAAGGCATTGAAGAAGGGACATCTAGTGAGAAAGCTGAAAGTAGGACTGTTGATGCTGGTAGATTGAAGTTCAAATCCAATCATCCTCCTGAATTTGTTATAGGTGATCCTACGGAAGGTATACGCACTCGCTCTTCATTCGATAAAAATTTGTGTGCGTTTTGTTGCCACAATGGTTTTATTTCCGAGATTGAACCTGATCCTATTGAAATGGCTCTTAATGATGAAAGTTGGTTTTTAGCAATGCAAGATGAACTTAATCAATTTGAGAGAAATAAATTTTGGAAATTAGTTCCTAGGCCTAATGACTATCCAATTGTTGGAACTAAATGGGTGTTCAAAAATAAGCTTGATGAATCAGGAAATGTAATTAGAAACAAAGCTAGGTTGGTCGCAAAAGGATATAACCAAATAGAAGGCATAGATTTTGATGAAACATTTGCTCCAGTAGCTAGGTTAGAAGCCATTAGGATTTTGCTAAGTTTTGCATGTTATAAGGGCTTCAAACTTAAACAAATGGATGTAAAAAGTGCCTTTTTGAATGGTGATTTGAAAGAAGTTTTTGTTGAACAACCCCCCGATTTTGAAAATCATGATTTTCCAAATCATGTGTATAAACTAGAAAAAGCATTATATGGTCTTAAGAAAGCTCCTAGAGCTTGGTATGACTGCCTTTGTACATATCTTTTGGAAAATGGCTTTAAAAAGGGGAGTGCTGACATGACACTATTTCTATTACATAAAGGAAGTGAATTTTTGATTGTTCAGATTTATGTCGATGATATCATTTATGGTGCTACTAATGAACTCTTGTGTGAGAAATTTGAACAAGTCATGCAGGCTAAATTCGAGATGAGCTTGGTTGGAGAATTGAAATATTTTCTTGGATTCCAAATCAAGCAAAGCAATGATGGTATTTTCATTTCACAATCCAAGTATGTGTTGGAACTGTTGAAGAAATTCGGAGTTGAGAACTCCAAACCATTGAGAACTCCTATGAGCCCATCAACAAAGTTGGACAAAGACGAGAAAGGAATTGCTGTTGAACAGAAGAAATATCGAGGGATAATTGGTTCACTTCTCTATCTTACTGCTTCTAGACCTGATATTATGTTTTCTGTGTGTTTGTGTGCACGTTTTCAATCTAATCCTAAATAATCTCATTTGAAAGCCACTAAACGAATTTTGAGATATCTTTCACACACACACAAATTTGGATTATGGTACCCTTCTTGTGAAAATTTTGATTTAGTTGGCTATTTTAATGCTGATTATGCTGGTTCATTGGTTGACAGAAAAAGCACTAGTGGGACATGTTACATGCTAGGACATTCATTAGTTTCATGGTCAAACCGAAAACAGAATTGTGTTGCATTATCCACCACTGAAGTAGAATATATTGCTTTAGGAAGCTGTTGTGCTCAAATTTTATGGATGATGCAAACTCTTTCTGATTTTCGCTTAGTTTATAAACAAGTTCCATTAAAATGTGATAGTAAAAGTGCAATAGACTTGTCAAATAATCCTGTTCATCATTCACGCACAAAACACATTGATGTGAGACATCACTTTCTTAGAGATCACATTGCTAAGGAAGACATTTGCATTGAACACATTTCAACTGAGGCTCAACTTGCTGATATTTTCACAAAACCCCTCCCCGAAGACAGATTTTCCAGATTACGTTTGGATTTGGGGATTATAGAAATTGACTAATCATTTTCCATTTATTGATTGAAATATTCTTGGATATTTACTTTCAACTTCAATTTCTAGGATTCAAACCAGTTTTTGGATATTATTCAAAGATTGATTCGAATATGGTATTCAGTAGTGGATTTTTCATAATATAATTAACTTGGTAACTTATTCCACGACCATTTCTATTTCTACCATCTTTCTATCATTCATAATGGTTTTGTAAAATGAGAAGAGTGAATTATCTTTTAAATAAATAAATATAAAAAATATCTCTCATGCATCCATTCTCATTTAAAAGTCCTTATGGTTATGCATGGATGGAGCATGTGAGTGAATTATTTTTATCATCACTCCATTCTCATTTAAAAGTCCTTATGGTTATGCATGGATGGAGTATGGTAACTAAGTATTTTTCTGGTCTCAAAGTCCGGATGCTTAGACTAATAAGTAACTGCTAATCCCATTTAAAAGTCCTTATGGTTATGCGTGGTTAGTAAGTGCTTATTTTTGTGCTTAAATGTCAAATTATTTTTAAAATATCTCTCTTCTTATTATATAAAACCGAATCATCGATCCATTCTCTACAATGTGGAAATTGTTATCTCGTTATGAAATATTATGCTTTTTCCTACTGTTCCATTAGTTTTTGTCAGTCTTTTGATAATGACAAAAGGGGGAGAAGAACAAGATTTTGATAAGGAAGTAAATATTTTTTGGAATACTTCAACAAATTTGTTAAATGTTGTTAGTTAATTTTCTTTAGTTCTTTTTATTCTTCTGTAATTTTCTAAATCTTCTAAATAGGGAGTGGTTTCAGTTGTAGGGGGAGCATTCATATAGGGGGAGTTAAATATTTCATGCTCAAACTCATTTATTAGAATTTCAAAATCTTTAATATATATATTTGTCATCATCAAAAGGGGAGATTGTTTGATGTGAATTTTTGTTTGATGATAACAAATATATATCAATTTATATATGGGTTTGTAGATTGTACTATATACATATAGGAATAAATATTCATAATGAATAATAATACTATTGCACAGAATTTATATAATTCAATCAGTATTTTTGTTCAATATAATATTTTATTTCAACACTTATACAGTACAAAGTTTTCAGCTCTCTCTATATACGTACACCAGTTCATACATTTCACCTTCATATTTTTTTCACTACAACGCTCAACACTTAGTTTCTCACTCTGTCTGCACATCTGCATCTATCTGCATTGTCCAGCTCCAGTTCTTGTCCTGTCTCCTGTGTACCTGTATAATTAGCAACTACAACAGTAATATGAAAATAAACAAATTTGAATTTGCAAAAATATAAATTTGTTTTATTGGTGTCTCAGATATATGGGTTATTGTCATCATCTTTGATTGTATAATATTTGTGCATATCAGTATTCTTATCAGGGACAGGTAATCATGAGTGGCTGCAATACACACGTGTACTGTACATTTATACACGTGTGCACTGCCTCACCAACTTGTGTGCACGGTCAATAAAAAGCAACAATGCAACACTTCAATGAGCTACATACAATAATGCAACAGTGACATGCACATCAACCAAACAACAAAGGGTCAAGATACAATCAAAACAGCATCAAAGCTTATGTATGCAATGCCTCAAATGACTCAAGTAATGAAGCACTGAAATGATGCAAATGTCCAGACAACAACAGAGCAATGCACCAAGTTCATATGTACATTAAGCTACAATCTCAATGAATTGGATGAACAAGACTCAAGTATGTATATAGAGAATATACAATATGACAATGCAAACATGAAGTGAATGCAACTACAGGTAAACAACTAAGGGCCGAGCAACTGATATATGCAAACAAATGGAATGCAACTATAGTGATCAAATAGACTGCAAGAAGTTTGCAACTCGAAGTGATATAACAACAAATACCACAAATATCAAGTGATATAATAAAGCAACTCAACAGCAATGTATGCAACATACAAACAACAGATGTACAAACTGAAACTTCAAAAGAACCAGGTTATACAACTACAAGTACAGGTACAATAATGCAGACTTGAGTAAAACATGGGAAGTGCATTTATCAAGTACATAATGAAGCAAAACCAAGTTCAGTTCGAAGTTAAAGTGAAGATTACAACAAAATCCAGTGCCAACATAAACAGAGATCAGTAGTGAATTCAACAAACCAATATACAATGAAGACAGTAATTGAAGCCGAGACATCAATGTATCAAAGACAAGAAAACAAGTCGAAGTTAACAATGCAGACCAACTTATTAATATCGTAAAATAAAATCAAGTATGTATCTGCAATTTTTGAAAAAGTCAAAACAAATCAAAAGAGGAAAGTTTTTTGCCGTATGACTCAAGAAAAATCGAACGCTGCATAATCAAAGCCGTGCGCATCAAGTCAGGAAAGCAAGAATTAGGAAAGTGTCGAATTGATATAAATTCAAACCCAAATGTTCATCATTGACGTGCGCTTAGAATTCGAGTTCAAGCCAACAGAGAACATTAAATCAATAACTCGAATCATCGGAGTTCAATTGAGCATAACAGAAAAGCATAAAGAAAAATCACATACCAAAATTGAACTCGAACTCCAGAAGCAGCCGATCATTAGAGAAGTAGCGAGCAACATACTCGGTCGAGTAAGGAAACACACAAACCAGAGAATCGAATCCAAGATAGCCCTAATTTTCGCAAGGGAACGAAGCCCTAATTCAGATCGAACGAAGATACAACAGAGCCGCCATTATCACAAAGGAACGGGCAGAAGAAATAAATTGGGCCAGCCTTGTTTTTATAAAAGGGCTTTAGTTTATATATTAATTAGGGTTTTTGTTTGAAATTTTTTTTAAGTTTTTTTTAAATTTAAATTATCTTTTTAAGGTTGTATCTTTCAAATCAAATCCTGGTAAATCACCACCTAGGTTTTAGGTTGTGTCAGATTGTCTAGTTAGGATTAGTTTAGTGAGCAGGGTTTGCGAGTTTGCAAAACTCTATAGGCGGTAGCAGGGTTTGCGAGTCTGTTAGAGTGTTTGTAAGCGGGAGACTATTTAATTCTAATAGCAATCTGGGAATGCAACAGTAGGCAGGGGTTGCCGAAGCTGGGTAAATTTTGTGTGATTTACTTTTCAGCATATTTACTTCTCTGCAGTTTGTTTTTGCGTTTAGTTCGAGAAAATTTGCTATAACCCTATTCACCCCCTCCTCTAGGGTTAATCTAGATCCTACACCCCTTGGATTTACGACCTAACGTTTAACTTGGATCAATGTGGTTTTCGGAATTCCAAATTTGGAAATCCGATCCCGGTCTCATCGAATCCAAACGCCATCTTAATGTCCAAGTGATTTAAGTTTATCAAATTAATTCACTTTAAATATTGAATTCACATAGCATCATTCACAGATAAATACCACACATTTATCATTGATATATCAAATATCATACCACAGAATATCACAACATATCATCCAATAGATATCAACCAATACAGATATTCCACAAACAATTATACACAAACAGGCATCATTAATTCCTTTATAATTAATTTAATCATCTTAAATTAAATTAATTACTTGAGAATTAAACAACTGTCCTGCTTAAACAACCATTAATTAATTACAATTAATTAAGTAATCACTCTCTAATCATCTTCAAAATCCAATTAATTAATCTTCAATTAGAGATTAATTATCCTTTAATCATATTCTTAATTAATTCCCTGGATTAATTATTCTTTAATTACACTAGGTAATTAGCCTTTAAATTAATTACATAGATTAATTTATCTTTAATCATTAATTAATCTTAATTAATTTCTAATCAATTAATTAACAACAATTAATTACAAAGATCCTTAATTAATTTCATTAATTAATTATTACTTCTTTCTTACTTCATTGATTAATTATCTTATAATTAATCGCATTTATAAATTAATTAAACAATTAATTATTCATTAATTCCATAAATTAATGACCTCTAATTACTTTATTAATCAATTATTACATTTATTAATTAATTATGAAATTAATTGCAATTATAAATCAAACCTGATTAAATCAAAGTCAGCAATTAACTTCCTTAATTACATTAATCAATTCTTAAATTACACTGAGTATTTATCCTTAATTACTTCCCTTAAGTAATTATACCTCTTTAATTACTATCCATTAAGTAATTTCTTAATTTATTATATTCATTAATTACTTCACTAAATAACGACACATCTTTAATTACATTAAGTAATTACACTTAATCCCATCATTAAATAATCCTTTTAATTAATTAAACTTAATTAATTAATTAAAATTAACTACACTTAACTTAATTAATTACCCTGAGTAATTAATTACCTTAATTAATTCATTAAGTAATTATATTTTTTTCCTCTGCTAAAACCTGGACCAACGAAAACTGGAACAAACACACGAAGCAACACACTCAAAAACCTAAGTCACCCTCAAAAATACACGAGACCCACTCGAGCAAACTGCAGTGAAAAAAACCCAAGGCCAAAAATCAAATCCCTGACACACGTTTCTTGTCTCGTGCACGTGCACGCCGGCCATGGTCGGCGGCGATCAACATCGCAGCCCTCCTCAAGTCGACTCTGACCACCTCAATCATCTCGTCCCTCGAAATTGAAGGGAACGCCCCCAAATCAAAAAAAATGCTACTGCGTCCAACATCCTGAAACATACTCGAACCAAAAGTTCGCTGTCATCGGCGAACCCCAACACCGTAATGCCTGCAAATCCACCCATATATGCGCCACGCTCCTCTCAGGCCATATCCCTACTCGCGATCCTCCACAAACCAACAACAATGACGCAAATTCCATGATTCTGACCCCTAACCGAAAACAACACTAAAACCCTACTAACCCCTTCCACGGCCACCATCGTCACCATAAAAATCAACCACTATTTTTCTCTCATCACCTATCACCGTGCCCTCCTCCGTGCCAAATCCCGCCGTCTAACTCCACTTCTATCAACCGGAATCGATCAAATTCCCAAATGTCTAAAACCCCCAAATCCACTTCAACCACCATCATAATAATTACCATATTCATTTTAAAATTCATGAATTTGATCTACCATTCCGATCATATGAACAGAAATCCAAATTATTAAGGTTGATTTTCTTCAAAACTTGACATTCCACTGTAAACTAATATTTACAGTATTTTTGTTTGACATAAATTTTATATTTATGTTTAATAACAAGATTTCTTTGTTATAACTAATTTATCTTCAATGATTAATGTAGATTAGTGATCATCTCAGAAGATAAAAAAATTCTTTGAACAGAACATGAAAGAACAGGAAAAAAACTTCATAGCTACAGTTTTCTTTTTCTTTCTCTTCAACAGCCAATTAAACATGCATTCGAACTTCAATTAAGCATGCAACAATGATGTTATGTTTCCATATCATTCATTTCACAGAAATCAAAGAAAGAATTTAAATCTGTTTTTAAAATGAGTTCACTCACCTGGTTCATAAACAGAGAACTCTGCATTTTCCTTTCTGGAATTTGAATTACCGCATCTCTTTTTTTTTTAAATTTCCTGAACTTGAAACATTAAATTGCTTTTGCTGAAATCTGTTTGTAAAATTAGCTGAAAGTTGTTTGCTGAGATCTTGCTCATAGTTGAATTTGCATGTAGATTTTCCAGGTGGTTGCAAATTGGATCTAGGTTGAACAACTTCAGATTTTCTTAAAGTTTGAATCTGTGAATTTGTTTTCTTTGGTTTTAGTTTGAATCTCTTTTCATTTGGATTCTTTTCTTCTTTAGTTGAAGAGAATTAAAGAAGTTTGGCTGAAAGAAACAAAAATAAGCAGATCCTTTTTCTTTTAAACTTTTCTTAAAAACAAAACTTTTTCTTTTACAATAAGAATGGCCACTTGTTACATGAATAAGCCATTTATTTACAAATGTCCAAAACCTTATGAATTTGTAAACAAGTGTGTTCTCCCAAATTCTTATGATGCCATGTGTTTTTAGGAATTTCATTGATCACTTGTTTAAAAATGAATTAAACCTTAATTTTCATTTATAAATGAATAAACCTTTACTACTACTAATTTAATACTCATGTTATAAATGTAACTATGAAATGTATTATATTTATATCCTTGTGATTTAGTTTATAATTATTTAAAACTTACTCTATAAAGATAAGTTTTAAAAGAAAGTAACATTTATTTAAATTTTATTTTTAAAAGTTTAAACTAAAGTTATTGTAGCTATATTGATATTATATTTAAAAATCTAAATTTGTTTCCAAAATCCAATTTAAATAAAACAATTTAAAATTTTATAACAATGTATTATATTTCAAGCTATTATCCTTTTTAATAAAAATAAATCTTCCTTTAAGTGTTTTATACATAAACATAAATTTTAAATAGCTTTTGGAAAAACATTTTTACTGAATTAAATCAATTCAAAATTTTCAAAATTACTATAAAAACTTATGTATGTTAAAATTTGAAAACATATTTTTCTATTTAAGTTTAATCCATATATTTCTATTTACAACGAATATCCAAATATAAATATTCCTTATAAATATAAACAGAATACCAAATCACAATATAAACTTAAATATTAGTTTCAGAAATTATTTGAATTTTAAAACAGAATACCAAATCACAATATAAACAGATGTGTATTATAATTTGAAAATATTTTTATTAAATTTAAATTGAACCAATTTCCTTATTACAATGTATACATATATACATTACAAATGGAATTATTTTTATTAACTTAAAAAGATCAATTAATTACACACATATATTATTATTATAATTTGAAAAGAACAAACATTCAAATTATATTATCATTATTATTGAATTTTTGAAAAGATAATCATTTGTCAAATTAGATTAATTATTAGTTTGGAATATAAAATATTTGGTTAAATTAGATTTTAAATCAATATAACGTATTTTAAAATAAATTATAAATAGAAATTATTAAATAAGTATTGCCAAAATTCCGAGACATCACATTCCTTCCCCCTAAAAGAATTTCGTCCCCGAAATTAAAAGCAAAGATAATTTAATAATTCCATACAGATTTCAAATTCTAAAAACAACAACAAATGCTATCAACCATACTAGAAACCATAACATCCAATTCAAACAATCAATACAAACTATCCATACATAATTCTGTACAGAATTTCCTTGAGTTTTCCAGGTACAAACACCGGGTTACTCACCCTACAGAATCTAAACTAGCTGCTCTACTCAGATATAGAACTTCTATATATCCAGATTTGCAATCTAAATAGGATACCGGATCACAGAAAATACGATCAACTTCCAAATCCCCATGATCTGCTGGTTCTAATCCAGTGATAGATCAAACACTTATCCTTAAGAGAATACTGAAAGATTCCCATACACTCTTGAGCTAGCTTCCCATTTTATCCAATCTCATCACTCTTATGATCGGAGAAAATTTATCCAAAAATTAAATCTCCAACTCTTGTCCACAACTTCTGCTGATCCTGAACTGCACTCAACCTTCTTGATCAACCAAACTTCACAGATGCTTCTCAAAACAAAGCTGGATCAAGAATCAGATGACTTCCTGATTCTACTCAACAAGATAATTCTCCCAAAATCCAACGAAATCTAAAACACCAATCTACTATACAAGCATCATGAACTTCAAAGTAGCATCTCCTATCTGGAAAACAAAACAGATGCTCTTGACAGCCAAGCCTTCAGATCCCGAAAGATCTTCTTGAAGGAAACCTTAAATCCAAGAAAACACAAATCTTTTGATGAATCCGAGTTGCTTCTATTCTGGATTAGCTGCCACCATGCTTCCGCTGCGCAACTCTGATCCGAAGAAGATGAGAAAGCTTCTGATGAACACAAGCACTAACTTGGTCAACTCGTCAAGAAACACTGTTCATCAAATTCCATAAAAGCTTAATGACCTATCCAATTTGGTCACAAATACTACAACAAAAATCCATTCGGAAAACTAGAACCAATCAATCCTGATTGCTCACAAAAATTCTTTATCCTGGAATCCTTTCTCTACTAGGCCAAATCACCAAAAAAAAAATCCAAGAACCAAAACGAAACAGAACTCCATCTCCCGATTCGGACAAACTCCTTTGACTTCCTCAAAAATATCCAGAAAGTCTCAAACCACTTCGATAGCTCCAACATCTTTAGAGATGTCTCAAACTAAAGAAATGATTACTAAAAGAACTTCCGAACCATCACAAGTCACTTTTGTGATACTACCCAGTTCGGATTCCAAAGAAACTATTCTCTCTTACAAAACAGAACAGCTTAAGCCCTTCAAAAGAAAAACTGATGGTCCACCTCAACCACAAACACCTTACCCTAGACGAGCTTCCGGAAGAAAAAGACAAGCCTTCATCATTTTCTCGATCTACTGATAGAAGAATCTCAAAAGACTTCTGATCCATCGAAGAAACGGACCACACAACTACTGAGCTAAAAGATCTTCCCGACAGCACATTCAACACCTCTGAGCTGCCCTTACTACCACAGACCCTTATCCAAAAACTCCTTGAATCCCAAAGCTACATCAACCAACTCCACAAAAAGAGTCTTTAAGATGAGCAGAAACCTCTCAAGAAATCCGGGCTTCGGACCAAGCACAAACACCTAGCTAAACTGAGTCTCCCACTCCAATACAGATAAGACTCCTTCCTATGGTTGCCAAAATACCATTCTTGCTTTAGCCCTTCCACTTGATCCAAACTCTAGAGAATCAGCTCGCACGAGCACAATCCAAACTTATATTCCAAAGATAAACTCCGAATCTTTTAAAAGATTTCCTTCAGAGATTGATGAAATCCATACACCAAGCTGCCAAACTTACTGAAAATGCCCAAAACTATTTTGGCAGATACTCTCCCAACCTCAAATACTCGGACTTCTTCCATTTATAGTCGTGCTATACACACCACTATCTCTCCTACTTCTAAAACTTATGTTGGCAAACCCGAACAGGTAACCCAACAAAATAGGTAGGAATAAACAGATATATATATATATATATATATATATATAGTCAAAATTACAAATACGCACTCTCAAAGAAGACACTACTCCAGAGCCTAGGTATTCGTTCAACCTAGTGCTCTGATACCACAATGTAACGACCCGCCTTTCATAACACAGAAAGACGCGTCATTAAGAAGAAAGAAAGGGACAGAAAAGAGAAAAGATAGAAGAGAAAGAACCACACAACATCAGAATCTCACAGCGATACGAATAAATTATATTAATCAAGTAAAATATTACATAGTATCATATACATCAGAGTTATACAGCTCAAACTACACAAAACTAGACAGTTATAACACCTGTCTAGATATTATAACTCAAGTACAAAACAGATAACAGAAACAAATCAAACACAATGGAAAACTCTATATATATATCTACACGCTGAAGCCACCTGCTCCATATTTCCTTCAGAAACCGTCAAAGCAAACCTGAAACACTTGACTACTCATACGTAATATGAGTACCCAAGAGTTTAATAAAACAAAAAATAAACACTCGGGTCAGACAGGGTCTGGTGTGAGTAAACGGTTAAAAGTTGCTCAACTTTAGAAAATCATTTGAAAAGAAAGGTATCACGTAAGACTCCCCACAAATAAACATGGGTAAGTTTTTACCTTACGCTAACCAAAACATTTGATAGAAAATCCAGTGATATTATAATAGTGTCTAGGGTTTTCAAAATAAAATAAAGAAATAGCTGGAATGCTTACATCTCACGTTCCAACATAGTTGGGCACAATCAAAACCGTACAGGCACTTATTAGATTTTGGATTCTACAATGGCAGGGCTACTGAGGTACCGCCCGTCACAGTACGTGGCCTAGATCACCATACCGAGGAGTACGCCCGCTCCCCTACAACACAAAGCCGGAACCATCCCTTACTGGACAGTCCCGAACAAGATCATCCCGGCAGTTGTCATGATCAACTGCCCCACACAGCCGAAATAAAAAGGGACCTCTAGACAGGGGTAAATCTTGCTCTCCAGTGGGAGATACCCACGAAGCCTTGCTGCACCTCCCCTGTTTTAGCCATTCCCGGTTGATGAGGCTTGAGGCTGCGATTACCTTTATAGAACACATCTATCATAGAATGCTCATCGTCCATGTGACGATGTTATGAAAGCATTCAATCCATACAAGTTCGTTCCGGGTTCGAACGAAACCGAAGGCATTATCTCGTTACACTCGTATTGGAATCACCCTTAGAGTTAACGACGATAACCCTTGCACTCTGAATCACCATCTCGAGCCTATAAGTACTATTTTCGTCAAACTCATCACGGAATCACCCCCAGAGTTACACTGACGAATAGTCCTTACACCTCGAGTCTTCACTTGCACTCCCCTTGGATTTACGACCTAACGTTTAACTTGGATCGATGTGGTTTTCGAAATTCCAAATTTGAAAATCCGATCCCGGTCTCATCGAATCCAAACGCCATCTTAATGTCCAAGTGATTTAAGTTTATCAAATTAATTCAATTTAAATATTGAATTCACATAGCATCATTCACAGATAAATACCACACATTTATCATTGATATATCAAATATCATACCACAGAATATCACAACATATCATCCAATAGATATGAACCAATACAGATATTCCACAAACAATTATACACAAACAGGCATCATTAATTCCTTTATAATTAATTTAATCATCTTAAATTAAATTATTACTCGAGAATTAAACAACTAATCCTGCTTAAACAACCATTAATTAATTACAATTAATTAAGTAATCACTCTCTAATCATCTTCAAAATCCAATTAATTAATCTTCAGTTATAGATTAATTATCCTTTAATCATATTCTTAATTAATTCCCTAGATTAATTATTCTTTAATTACACTGGGTAATTAGCCTTTAAATTAATTACATAGATTAATTTATCTTTAATCATTAATTAATCTTAATTAATTTCTAATCAATTAATTAACAATAATTAATTACAAAGATCCTTAATTAATTTCATTAATTAATTATTACTTCTTTCTTACTTCATTGATTAATTATCTTATAATTAATCACATTTATAAATTAATTAAACAATTAATTATTCATTAATTCCATAAATTAATGACCTCTAATTACTTTATTAATCAATTGTTACATTTATTAATTAATTATGAAATTAATTACAATTATTAATCAAACCTGATTAAATCAAAGTCAGCAATTAACTTCCTTAATTACATTAATCAATTCTTAAATTACACTGAGTATTTATCCTTAATTACTTCCCTTAAGTAATTATACCTCTTTAATTACTATCCATTAAGTAATTTCTTAATTTATTATATTCAGTAATTATTCATTAATTACTTCACTAAATAACTACACATCTTTAATTACATTAAGTAATTACACTTAATCCCATCATTAAGTAATCCTTTTAATTAAGTAAACTTAATTAATTAATTAAAATTAACTACACTTAACTTAATTAATTACCCTGAGTAATTAATTACCTTAATTACTTCATTAAGTAATTATATTTTTATAATTCTCAAAAATGATTAAGTAATTAACTTCTTAATTACTTATTAAATAATTATTTCTTAATTAATTAAACTTTGATTAAATTAATTTCTAATTAAGTAATTAACTATACTTAATTAATTACACAACTAATTTACCTTAATTTCATTACTTGCATTAATTGTTTAAGTAAATTAAGTATTTTACTTTAACTACCCTTATAAATAAAACTTAATTAAAATAAACCGGACATTTTATTAACTTACATCAATTAATTATTTAAACTTGAAAACTTGTATTTTCTTTATACAAAAACATTTTTAATTTATCATTTTTAAATTCCTTTACTTATTCATATTTAAAAATAACTTCAAATACAATTTATTTGAAACATTTTTATATCATTAACAAAACTAAATGAACACAATCTATTTTAAACAAAAGTTTAAATTATAAAATAAATCCAAACTTTAAAACTAAAATTTCTTTAAAGTCAACATTTCATTCATAATAATACTAATTTAAACACTTTGTTTTAAACATCAAATTTGTTTTAACTTTTGAAACTTTATTTTTATAAAGCTCAAACCTGGTTTTAAACAAACAAACTATTTTTTTTTTCAAATTTAACTTAACCTATTAAAACACAAAGTTTGAATTTAAACATTTCAACATTTTAAACTATTTAAAACTTTATTTATAAACTTAGTTTGCTTTAACTACAGCAAATTTCAATTTGCAGTTGAAATTTAACAGGATATAAATCCTGAAACCCAAACTTAAGTATAGTTTTGCTTTAAATTAAAAGATTTTTTTCCTCTGCTAAAACCTGGACCAACGAAAACTGGAACAAACACACGAAGCAACACACTCAAAAACCTAAGTCACCCTCAAAAATACACGAGACCCACTCGAGCAAACTGCAGTGAAAAAAACCCAAGGCCAAAAATCAAATCCCTGACACACGTTTCCGGTCTCGTGCACGTGCACGCCGGCCATGGTCGGCGGCGATCAACGTCGCAGCCCTCCCCAAGTCGACTCTGACCATCTCAATCATCTCGTCCCTCGAAATTGAAGGGAACGCCACCAAATCAAAAAAATGCTACTACGTCCAACATCCTGAAACATATTCGAACCAAAAGTTCGCCGTCATCGGCGAACCCCAACACCGGAACGCCTGCAAATCCACCCATACATGCGCCACGCTCCTCTCAGGCCATATCCCTACTCGCGATCCTCCACAAACCAACAACAATGATGCAATTTCCACGATTCCGACCCCTAACCGAAAACAACACTAAAACCCTACTAACCCCTTCCACGGCCACCATCGTCACCATAAAAATCAACCAATATTTTTCTCTCATCACCCATCACCATGCCCTCCTCTGTGCCAAATCCCGCCGTCTAACTCCACTTCTATCAACCGGAATCGATCAAATTCCCAAATGTCTAAAACTAGGGCTGTCAATGGCTCGGGTCGGGTTTGGGTCGGGTCAAGTCGGGTTCGGGTTGATTTTAAATGGGTCGGGTCAACCCGTTTATTAAACGGGTCGAAAAAGCTCAACCCGAACCCGACCCGTTTATAAACGGGTTGACCCGATCCAACCCGTGTAACCCGATTATAAACGGGTCGGGTCGGGTCGTAAACGGGTCAGGTCAACCCGTATAAGGTGTAAACGGGTCGTAAACGGGTCGGGTCAACCCGTATAAGGTATAATTAGGTCGTAAATGGGTCGGAACGGGTCGTAAACGGGTCGGGTCAACCCGTATAACCCGTATAAGGTACAAACGGGTCATAAACGGGTCGGAGCGGGTCGTAAACGGGTCAGCTCAACCTATATACTGTATAAACGGGATATTAACGGGTCAGTTTCGGGTTAGCGGGTCAACCCGAAACCCACCCGTTTATAAACGGGTCAAATTCGGGTTGACCCGAAAATGACCCGCCAATTAAATGGGTCGGGTTAACCTGCTAATTTCCGTGCGGGTTTCGGGTCGTGTTTCGGGTCGTGTAGGAAATTGACAGCCCTATCTAAAACCCCCAAATTCACTTCAACCACCATCATAATAATTACCATATTCATTTTAAAATTCATGAATTTGATCTACCATTCCGATCATATGAACAGAAATCCAAATTATTAAGGTTGATTTTCTTCAAAACTTGACATTCCACTGTAAACTAATATTTACAGTATCTTTGTTTGATATAAATTTTATATTTATTTTTAATAACAAGATTTCTTTGTTATAACTAATTTATCTTCAATGATTAATGTAGATTAGTGATCATCTCAGAAGATAAAAAATTTCTTTGAACAGAACATGAAAGAATAGGAAAAAAAATTCATAGCTACAGTTTTCTTTTTCTTTCTCTTCAACAGCCAATTAAACATGCATTCGAACTTTAATTAAGCATGCAACCATGATGTTATGTTTCCATATCATTCATTTCACAGAAATCAAAGAAAGAATTTAAATCTGTTTTTAAAATGAGTTCACTCACCTGGTTCATAAATAGAGAACTCTGCATTTTCCTTTCTGGAATTTGAATTACTGCATCTTTTTTTTTTAAATTTCCTGAACTTGAAACATTGAATTGCTTTTGTTGAAATCTGCTTGTAAAATTAGCTGAGAATTGTTTGCTGAGATCTTGCTCATAGTTGAATTTGCATGTAGATTTTCCAGGTGGTTGCAAATTGGATCTGGGTTGAACAACTTCAGATTTTCTTAAAGTTTGAATTTGTGAATTTGTTTTCTTTGGTTTTAGTTTGAATCTCTTTGCATTTGAATTCTTTTCTTCTTTAGTTGAAGAGAATTAAAGAAGTTTGGCTGAAGGAAACAAAAACAACCAGATCCTTTTTCTTTTAAACTTTTCTTAAAAACAAAACTTTTTCTTTTACAATAAGAATGGCCACTTGTTACATGAATAAGCCATTTATTTACAAATGTCCAAAACCTTATGAATTTGTAAACAAGTGTGTTCTCATAATTCTTACGATGCCATGTGTTTTTAAGAATTTCATTAATCACTTGTTTAAAAATGAATTAAACCTTAATTATTTATTTATAAATGAATAAACTTTAATTACTACTAATTTAATACTCATGTTATAAATGCAACTATGAAATGTATTACATTTATATCCTTGTGATTTAGTTTGTAATTATTTAAAACTTACTCCATAAAGATAAGTTTTAAAAGAAAGTAACATTTATTTAAATTTTATTTTTAAAAGTTTAAACTAAAGTTATTGTAGCTATATTGATATTATATTTAAAAATCTAAATTTGTTTCCAAAATCCAATTTAAAGAAAACAATTTAAAATTTTATAACAATGTATTATATTTCAAGCTATTATCCTTTTTAATAAAAATAAATCTTCCTTTAAGTGTTTTATACATAAACATAAATTTTAAATAGCTTTTGGAAAAACATTTTTATTGAATTAAATCAAACCAAAACTTTTCAAATTACTATAAAAACTTATGTATGTTAAAATTTGAAAACATATTTTTCTATTTAAGTTTAATCCATATATTTCTATTTACAATGAATATCCAGATATAAATATTCCTTATAAATAGAACATCTTAAATATTAGCTTCAGAAATTATTTGAATTTTAAAACAGAATACCAAATCCCAATATAAACAGATATGTATTATAATTTGAAAATATTTTTATTAAATTTAAATTGAACCAATTTCCTTATTGCAATGTATACATATATACATTACAAATGGAATCATTTTTATTAACTTAAAAAGATCAATTAATTACACACATATATTATTATTATAATTTGAAAAGAACAAACATTCAAATTATATTATCATTATTATTGAATTTTTGAAAAGATAATCATTTGTCAAATTAGATTAATTATTAGTTTTGAATATAAAATATTTGGTTAAATTAGATTTTAAATCAATATAACATATTTTAAAATAAATTATAAATAGAAATTATTAAATAAGTATTGCCAAAATTCCGGGACATCACAAAGTATGTACATCACATAGCATACATACCTGTTGAGCATTAAAACGTACATTTTAGCAATATTAGTTGTTATTTAGCGGAGGATGGATCTTAAGGCTAACTTAACATTGGGGGGGGGGGGGGGGGTAAATAGTGGTTTCTAATTTTGTGAATCTTTTTTAATTATGTTAAGATTATAGTTTAAATAATGCAATTAACAATAATAGATTCAAACACGAATAAGTAAAAGTAAAAAGGAAAGAACACACTAGGATTTTATACTGGTTTAGAGTAACCCTATATCTAGTCCTATACACTTGTATAGATTTCTTTTCAAATAGCAAAGTCAACACAATCTAGATTTCTAGGCAACGAGACACACCCTCTAGACTTTTCGAGATTTAGGTAGGCTTACTTGATTTACATTGGCCTTAAGCACACCCATTTGAATTTCAGGGTCATCAAGCACACCCAATTGATTTACATAGGCGACAATCACACTCACCAATATATGAGTATGATTTGATAGAGTTTTAAAGACACAGATCGTTGATCTTGAATGAAAATGATCCTATAACCTCTTGAATAGTACTTTGATCTTGTTTGAGAGAGAGAGAGATGAATGAGACCGGAGAGTAGAGAATCAAATCAATGAAGTTGAATTTCTTCTAGAAAACAAGAGAGTGAAAGTGGAAAGAAAATATGAGAAAGTAGTTAACCAAATTTCGTTGGTTTAGCCTCTATTTATAGAGAAACAACAGTCGTGTCATTCGTGAAGAGATAAGACAAAAGCCACTTCCATTCAAATTTTGAATTTTGAAATTTTTTGTCCATATGTCAACATACTCTATGGGGATATGTCGACACACCCTTTGCAATTTTGAAAAACATAAAAATTATTTCAAAAATATTAAGGTTTGTGAAATATTTTGATACTTTGTAAAATTATTTAAACATAGTTTGCACATATTTTAATTATTTCAAAACTTAAGAAAACTTTTTAAAATTAATTTTAGAATATTTTAAACATATAAAGGATTTTAAATATAAATGATAGAATATAAGTGAACATATTTAAAATCAAAGTTATAATAAATATTATAATATACTTATAAATATTTAGAACGCTTTAAAACTTAAATTATAACAAAGTATAATATTCAAAGTATATTTTAAATCACTTTAAAACTTAATTTCTCAAAGTATAACAAAATAAAAAAGTAGAAATAATTTAAAGGCTATTTATTTTGAAAACAAGAATTCTCTTTAAAAATAATTTTTCAATTTTAAGATATTTGAAATCGAAAATCATTTGGAAAGGAAAAATAGAAAGAGAGAGAGATCAAAGAAGTGATATCAAGGTTTTAACAAAATTTCTATGACTCTATAACATATCTAGAAAATCTTGAGTTCTTCAATACTTGTGAATCTTCAATCCCTGACTCTTGAATCTCTATATCAGCCTCTTGAATCTTCACTTGATACTGTACAGTCTTCTTAATTAATACCTACATAAAATCCTGCACTATATACTGTATTTAACTTGATAAAAACATTAGTATCTATATTTTATATGATGTCATCTAAATTTATATAATGTCATATGATTGTTGTCATCAAAACCAATGTCTATGGTACTAACATTAGCGAGTTCGCTAACATCACTATAAATTTATCTTCATGAATATATAAGCTAAAATGAGATGTGGATATGGATGCTGCTGCAAAAGCTGCTGCACTTGAAGTTGCTGGTGGAATTGCTAGGTTTGCTTCTATGGAAAAGAAGGAAAAGTCATTATAATCAACAACCAGTTTGCTAAAATAATCTATTGTATTTTATTCAGTTTTGAACTTATTTGTTTGCTACTAAAAATACTTTTGTTTCTATATGTTTTAGAATCATGTGCTGTTACTGTAATTGTGTAGTTTATCTATGTTATTTGAGAAGATGGTGTACTTTTAAATTTGCACACTGCATTGATGAAATTTTTTTCAAGAAAAGAAGTATTTACTTCTCCTTTATGGCATTAACATGCATGTGAAAAGCAATGTCTTCTTTTTTCCTAACAAAATATTTCTGTCACACGTTTTCTCCTTCACTATTGAAGTTCTACAATGGACTAGTGTAAGGTCAAATGTTATTTTTTTCATTATCTGTATTAGCTGCCAAGTAATATTTATAAGCAGTTGTACTTCCTCATGTACACATCAGAAATTCTACTTGGTAACATATATATTACATAAGTGCACATACTTACATGCCTGCTTAGGAGGTAAAAAAGTTTTACATATTTCTTGGAGAACATATTTATTTTTCATATTATTGACTTAAATATCAATTTCAATGAGAAGGTATATGGTCAAGACTTTTAAGAGAAAATCTTTTATGCGAGACAATTAAGATTAGAATAAGAACGGATGGTTATGTTGAATTGATAATGACAACAACAAAAATTAACATAATCTGACCAGATAAGAAGATTAAATATGATATTTTTAAAGCTTAAATCCATAATTTTTGTGTCTATAAATTACAACAGGAAGCCTTCTTCATGTAACATATACCAAATAACAATTTATCTGGAATTTGTGTTACATATAACTGATACTACAAAATATTCATATGACATTCATAATTCGGATGGGGACATGATACCTAGAACACAAATATAGTAAACATAATCGTGAACACATCCATTATGATATGGAATGAATAGCATCACATTCCAATAAGTTCTCTTTTATCTGGGTTTCATGCATTTGAATAAAACCTTTGCAAAATTCTCATTTGAATAAGGCATTCACAACTTAGTTAGCTTTTTATAGACTTATTTAATTCTTACTAAATTTAATTAACGAAGTTAAATTTTATAAACTTAGTTAATTTATTATATATAAATTTAGTTAATTTTTATAAAACTAAGTTAATTTGGTTAATATTTTATAATTTTCGATATGTATTATTATTTTAAACTTAGTTAATTTTATAAACGTTAGTTTGTTTATTTATTATTATTATTTTTACTATTATGATTGTTTTTGTTGTTGTTATTATTGTCATAAACTTAGTTAATTTCATAAAAATTAGTCAAATTATTATAATTATCAACTTAGTAAATTTTTATAAGCCTATTTAATTTTTATATAACTTAACAAAGAAACTTAATTTTTATAATCTTTTTTAATTTAAAATTATAATAATTATTATATATATTTAGTTAATTTTTATAAAACTTATTTAACTTTGTTAATATTTTATAAACTATTATTATTGGCATTATTATTATAAACTTAGTTGATTTCCATGAAAATTAGAGTTAATTTATTATTATTATAAAATTGGTTAATTTTCATAAACATTAGTTGTTGTTGTTGTTATTAGATAAATTTATTTAATTTTTATAAACTTAATTAATTTTAATAATAATAATATTATTATTATATAAATTTAGTTATGTTTTATAACACTTAGTTAACATGCTTAATATTTTATAATTTATTATTATTATTATTATTATAAATTTAGTTAATTTTTATTAAATTTACAGTTAATTTTATTATTATTATTATATGAACTTGGTTACATATTATTTTGTTAATGTACCATGTAGAAAGTGACCTGAAGAATTTCATTAGCTAGTATAAAAAATACGTGATATTTCAAAATAGATTGCACATTAAAAAAAATCTACTAAGTAAAACTGAGCATCTGAGTATGAATTGTATAGTTGCGTATTTTGTATATTAGTTTTAGCAGTAATTATTTATTCCAGACTCCACTAAATGACTAAACCCATTAGATAATTGCATTAAGCTACCTTAAGAAAAAAACCCAATAGCATAATTCCACCATGATTTAAATAATGATCTTCTTTTAGCTATTAAATTATACATTATATTAACAATCGTCGAAATGGCAGGAACATGGGTTCAAGAAGTCTTATATGATTTACGTTGTCAAATAGACGATGCATGCAAAGAGTAAAAGAAGTACCGATGGTTGTTCAATATCTTTTAATGAAATTTTAGTAGCGTCCTTTGGCTGTAGCAAGTTTTAGATCAACATTAAAAAAACGAGAAATAAAAACTTGATCATTCATAGCTACACCATTTTTGTATTAATTTGCAATGATGATAATAACACACATGTGTCACACAAAAAAATATTGGCGAGAGTGAATATATAAAGACTAAAATTGTCATTTTCTATATGTCAACTGATGATTACTCGAGAATAATTGGGTCCTATGTAACTTATACCGAGTGCCTCAACAATCTATGCCAGAAAAGAAACTCAATGATAAGATGTTTGAATCCTGTTTAATGTTGCATTTTCTGCTTGAAACGCATTAGAAAAAAATATGTCGGTAGTTACAAGTGTTGATCTATCATCTCTTGTCCTTGAATTGTTGAAGTCCACTTATTGATCAAAAAGTTGTTCGTTAGATATCACTAACTTATTGTGAAACAAATAAATAGAAAATCCTATATTTTATAGTAAATAATGCGGTACATAACTAAACAAGTAGAATACAATACACGCATCATTTTACCAAAATGTACATGTGAGAAAGTTGGTCAATATTCTAATACACATATGAATAAAAAAAGCAATATAACAAACAATTTGTTGAGGAAATATGTCAATATTCAAAATAACACTTGATAATATCAACTGAACTTCACTAAAATAAACATGTACGATGTATCATGTTTAGTCCTACTAAAATTTAATATATTTTCCCAGTGTCACTTAAATCTTGATTTTTACATGTTTATCTCTATTTTTATTTCATATACTTCCAATTTGATTCGTATGTTTGCTTTTCAAATTGGTAGAATCAAACAAGCAATGGATTAGAGTATTAATTGATTAAATCAACGAGCTAGATTTAGAATAGGCATCAACGCTAATTAAATTTGTAAAGGAGTTAAAAGAGCAACGAAATAATCCAAACAGGGAATTAAAGAGTGATGACAACGCATTTATCTAACAGAAAACATTTTAAGTTATGAATATCTAATTTATTAGTTATAATTTATCAAACATATTACCCATAATATTTGAAGAAAAAATTCTACAAAAACATATTTAGTTATTATTGTTAGCGCCAAAAATGGTCACTAATCCCAAAAGCCGTGAAAACACTGGTGTTTACACACAGATCCATTATATTCAAACACAGATCTCATATCCAGATAAAGTAGAGAATAAAAATGAAGAAACAATGAAATTAAAATGGAAGAAAGCAAGAAAGAACAAAAAATTTATAGTGGTTCAACAATCATGCCTACATCCACTTTGAATCAATCCTTTTTATTCCTTTTTGTGTTGTTGAGATTAAAATTACAAGCCTTTTTGAATAGTAAACAAAATAGCAGAGTTTCGGCGTCTAGAGTCGAAGAAGATCCCCTTTGCAGTTGCCATAGGACTCCTATTTATAGGTGTATATTAGAAAATATCCGCCTCAAAACCTGAAATACCTCTTCTCTTGCACAAGTGGGCCTACCAGACCGATCCATAGCGATTTGGGATCGATGGGTGTTCAATTCGTATCGATCTAAAATTGGTCCAATCGAACTGAGATCGATCATGGAGTGACGCAGCGGTAATACGAAAAACAAATGAAACGGTGAAAATGGCAATCGGTGGATTGAACATTTTGCAAGGCCCAAATTCGTTGATCCGACGATACCGAATTCTAGCTATCTCTGACGCGTTGATCACGCACGATACCGTGAAGAGAGATCTGCAATTCTTCAAGCGTTGATCAAGCGCACTTGATTCCGCGAATTGGCTTCAACGATCGAAGATTCGAGTGCACTCGAATGTCGAAAGTGGAGATAGGAGATCACACTCAATTATCAATTTAATGAAAGTACAAAGCTATCAAACAAGAATTTTATTCCAATATCAACAACCTTACAAATGACCCGACCATGCCTATTTATAGGCTTACAATATGTACAAGACTCACAGGCACGACCTAGCATAGGTCGGTAGCGACCTATCAATCAGCGACTCATCAACAAAGACACGCGACTTAACAGACCAAACGACCTAAAAACACACGAGTTACTAAACAATGACTCACACGCGACTTACGACCTAACTAGGTCGTTACAACATCATACTATACAACATAAGCGACTCAACATTGGCCAACACCGACCTAACACAAACAGCAACTCACACTAGGTCGTTAACGACCTATATTACAAAGGGCTTACGACCTATACAAACGACCCAAAAATAGCACATAGCATCTTCACGCGACCTAGGTTTCCCGCAACTTAAAAACACGGCTTAGAACAGAGACAGTAGCGACCTATGATTCGAGCGACCTAGCTTGTTAGGTCGTAACCCGTTAGGTCGGAGCAACCTAAGTAATCACCAATCCAAGCATAAGCGGCATATCCCGAGCGACCTAACCCCGTGCGACTTAACTCCGAGCGACCTAATTCTTCATCAACTTCGATAGGTCGTTTGCCTTGATTTGTTAGGTCGTTTGGACAAGCTATCTTCATATTAGGCCGTTGCCTACCAAACCTCACTGCAGATTGCACTTGCGAGCTTACCTCACTAGGTCGTGAGCGACCTAAAACTTCGTCCTTAGGTCGTGAACGATCTAAAACTTCGTCCTTAGGTCATGAGCGACTTAAGCCTCGTAATTCTGTAGATCGCGCTGCATCATCCTCCCCCGGTTGACAGAAATTCGACCTCGAATTTTCACCATCTTCTTCCACAACAAGTTCATTTGCATGATACGGAATTAAGTATTTGACGTTGAAAATATCTGAAGTATGAACATCATCTGGTAATTTCAATTGATACGCATTCTCATTGATTTTCTTCAAAATTTCTACAGGACCAATCTTTCGCGCCTTCAATTTATTGTACGTTCCCACTGGAAAACGATCTTTTGTCAACACTGCGTAAACCAAATCACCTTCCCTGAAATCCACACTTCTCCGCTTCTTATCCGCCAGTTGTTTATACTTTTCATTAGATGCAAGCAACCGGTCATGAACAGTTCTGCTTCTTTATACGAGAGAGAGAAGGAGGAATGCTCCAGTTTTCCATTCTCATATGAGGCAGGAAGGTGTGGCACTCCTGCAACTCATTTATGAAATCACAAGCCCGCTTAACAACTCCCTTCTGATATGGCACTGTTGTTAAGTCCAACGGTCCCTTTGGAATTGTCGAATAAACAACCCGAAATGGACTGAAACCTGTGCTTCGATTAACCGCATGGTTGTGAGCAAACTCCGCTTGACACAATTTCAAATCCCAGCTCTTCAAATTGTCTTTCACAAGACATCTCAATAAGTTTCCCAACGATCTGTTAACCACCTCCGTTTGCCCATCAGTTTGTAGATGGTAAGCGCTACTAAAATTCAGCTTCGTTCCGACCATCTTCCACAAACTTAGCCAAAAATGACTCAGAAAACGAGTATCTCTGTCCGAAACAATAGACTCTGGCAACCATGAGGTCGATAGATCTCTTTGAAATATAACTGAGGGACATGAACAGCATCCGTCGTCTTCTTACAAGCAATAAAATGCGCCATTTTCGAAAATCGGTCGACCACCACATAAATGGAATCGTTACCCCTTTGAGTTCTAGGCAAACCCAAAACAAAATCCATACTCACATCAACCCAAGGTTTAGTCGGTACATGTAACGGCATATACAATCCTGCATTGGACGTCGCAGTTCCCTTCGAAACCTGACAGATATGACATCTCTCCACAAACATTTCCACCTCTTTCCTCATTGAAGGCCAGAAATAAGATTTCGTTATCAACTGCATTGTACGATCACGGCCCACATGTCCTTACTCATGCAATTCTTTGATAATCTTCAATCTCAGACTGCTATCTGGAATACACAACTTGTCTCCCTTGAATAGAAAACCATCCACTAACATATACTCATCCATCTTTCCCTTCTCTACTTCATTCACCACCTTGGCAAAATAAGGATCATCAACAAATAATTCTGGAAGTACATTGAACCCCGTTACTTCAATCTTCATAGTAGTCAATAAATGATTCTTTCTGCTCAACGCATCTGCTACGCGATTCGTAATTCCCGACTTATGTTTCACAAAAAATGTAAATTGCTGCAGGTACGCAATCCACGATGCATGCCTAGCAGAAATTTTCTCCTGTCCTTGCAGATGTTTTAAAGCTTCATGATCAGTGTATAAAACAAACTCCTTATGGAACAGATAGTGTCTCCAATGTTTCACCGCTTGCACAACAACATAAAATTCCACATCATACGTACTATATCTCATCTTTGCCCTTGAAAGCTTCTCACTGAAATATGCAATAGGACGCCCCTTTTGACTCAACACCCCTCCAATCCCAACCTTAGATGCATCAGTATGTAGCTCGAACAACAACTGAAAATCTGGCAAAACAAGAATTGGCGCTATCGTCAAAAGTTCTTTAATTCGTTTAAAAGCAAATCCTGCCTCCTCAGTCCAGAAAAATTGCTTCCCCTTCATACAATCAGTAACTGGAGCCATCACGCTACTGAAGTGTGGAATGAATCTCCGGTAGAATGACGCTAGCCCATGAAAACTTCTCACTTCTGTTATTGTCTTCGGCTGTGGCCAATTTCTGACTGCTTCAACTTTATTCTGATCCACCTGGATACCTCCTCCTGATATAACATATCCCAAAAATAAAACACTATGCGTCATGAACACGCATTTCTTCGTTGCAGCATAAAATTGTTCCTGTCGTAGTATAATCAACACTTCTCTCAGATGATGCAAGTGTTCCTCTGGACTTCCACTGTATATCAGAATATTATCGAAATATACCACCACAAATTTTCCAATAAATGGTCTAAAGATCCGATTCATCACCCACATGAACATACTTGGTGCATTCGAAAGACCAAACGGCATTACCAGCCATTCATACAACCCTTCTCTCATCTTGAATGCTGTCTTCCACTCATCTCCTGGTCTAATTCGAATTTGATGATATCCGCTCTTCAAATCAATCTTCGAAAAGATAGTAGCCCTGCTCAACTGATCCAGCAAATCATCCAACCTGGGCATTGGGAATCTGTACCTTACAGTGATCTTATTCAGCGCCCGACTATCGGTACACATCCTCCACGTTCCATCCTTCTTCGGCACCAACAGGGCTGGAACCGCACAAGGACTTAGACTTTACTGCACACGCCCTTGTTCTAGCAATTCTTCCACTTTCCTTCGCAACTCCTCATGTTCCTTCGGACTCATCCGGTAATGTGGTCGATGTGGCAACACAGCTCCTGGAACAAGATCTATCTGATGTTGAATATCCCTCAACGGTGGTAATTCCATTGGCAGCTCCTCAGGAAATACATCGTCAAATTCTTCCAACACTGGCTTCACTTCTTCAGGAATTCCAACCACTTCATTACACTCTCGTCCAATCAACAAAAAGACTTCAGGCTCCTCTTCATCTTCTTTAACAAACTCCTTCAAAGATAGCAAAATTTTCAGCTCTTCAATCTCCTCCAACTTGCTTTCCTTCTGTTGTTGCTTCTTGGGAACTAAAGTGATTTTAATACCTTCAAACATGAAAATATAGCTATTAGCACGACCATCATGTTGCACTGCTCTATCAAACTGCCATGGTCTGCCCAACAATAGATGACACACATCCATGTCCACTGCATGACACCAAATTTCATCTTTGTATTTCTTACCAATCGAAAAATTAACACAAGCTCTTCGTCCAACTTTCACCTCACCACCCTTCCTCAACCATGATAACTTGTACGATTTAGGATGCTTCTCAGTTTACAATTCCAACTTCTTCACCGCTTCTGTAGAGATAATATTGTCACAACTCACAGCATCAATAACAAACTTGCAAACTCTTCCCAGAATAGTGCATGTAGACTGAAATATGTTTTTCCTCAACCAGCTATTTTCTTCCTCTTGCTTGGGTGTCAAGCAACTTCTCCTCATCATCAATGAATATCCTTCATCTCCCGACAACAAGTCTTCCTCCTCAACGGGTAATGAATTTGAACATTCTGCATCTTCATCATCATCCACAACTTCTGCAATCATTGCTCGTTTCTTCGGCTTTGGACATTCATTGCTTTTATGACCCAACTCCTGACAATTGTAACATTTGAAATCATTGTTAACCTTTGCCTTCTCAACCTCCTTCACCACTGGCTTACTGACAGATTTAGGAATATTAGAACATCCACTAGCACCCTTCACTTGATTGTTGGAATTAGTAAACACACCACCTCCACGCCTTCCCTGCTTCTCCCAAGCCAACGCCTTTTGGTGTGCTTCCGCCACAAATCTTGGATCAAACATATTAACCATATCCTGGATCTGCATTCGCAACCCTCCAACAAATCTTGCAGTCAACTGTTCTTCTGTCTCCATAATATCATTCCTGGCAATGAGTTGGTAAAATTCATCTGCATAATCATTAACTGACTTCATCCCCTGCCTTAGATTCTACAATCTCTGGTACATAAATGATTGATAGTTGTAAGGTAAAAATGTAGCTCTCATCATCTTCTTCATCTTATCCCAAGCAACAACTTTCGACTTTCCCATCCGTTCTCGTGTAAGTTTGGTTTGCTGCCACCATGCCATAGCTCTCCCCCTCAACCTAGTAGCAACCAACTTCACTCGACGATTTTCCGAAACCTCTTTGAAATCAAAGATCTCTTCAACATTAGACACCCAGTCCAAGAATTCTTCTGCAACCATTCCACCCTTGAATTCAGGAATTTCCATCTTCATCCCCGATTCCCAACGTCGATCATCATCTATATCCCGATACTGACGTCGTAATTGATCTCGATCTCGGTAATGAACACTTCCTCTATCACCATCAAACTCCTCATCAAAGTCTGATGTATATCGATGTCGATCACGTCCACCAACATCTCTACTACCACCACTTCTACCTCCAACATCCCTTCTATCTACATTCCTCCGATCTCGACCATCCATATCTCGCCGATTTCGCTCATCAACATTCCTATCACGATTGTCAACACTTCTACGATCATGATCTTCTCTTCTCTCCCGATCTGAATGTGGTGAAATTCTACTTCCCCCATGGCTCGATTCAGGTGAAACCCTTCTTCTACTTTGATTCATTTCAAGCATCATTCTCTCTAATCGACCAATTCCTTCATCAAACTTTTCATGTATGCGTTGTTCCATTTGATCGGCCTCTTCTCTTCTATACAAAGCTTCAATATGTTGATGGCGGTTAGCTCTTCTCGGTGGCATGATTACACAATCACAAACACTTCAACAAAGACAAATGAAAACTTCAAAACTTTAACAATACACGGCTCAAACTAGCTCAACACTTCACTAGCTCGCACAAGCATGCAACGACCTAAGACTTAGCTCGGCTCGGCTTCAAACACCTCTCAAACTTTGATCCAAAATGAATTGGATCGAAAGCTTCCAACTTGTTGCAACTTCAAGACGAACAAGATGAACACCAACTTCAAACTTCAAACTCGGCTCCAAGACTCGACTTAGCTATGATTGGCTAAGTCTAGCTCTGATACCAAACTGACACAGCGGTAATACGAAAAACAAATGAAACGGTGAAAATGGCAATCGGTGGATTGAAAATTCTGCAAGGCCCAAATTCGTTGATCCGAAGATACCGAATTCTAGCTATCTCTGACACGTTGATCGCGCACGATACCGTGAAGAGAGATTTGCAATTCTTCGAGCGTTGATCAAGCGCACTTGATTACGCAAATTGGCTTCAACGATCAAAGATTCGAGTGCACTCGAATGTCGAAAGTGGAGATAGGAGATCACACTCAACTACCAATTTAATGAAAGCAGAAAGCTATAAAACAAGAATTTTATTCCAATATCAACAACCTTACAAATGACCCGACCATGCCTATTTATAGGCTTACAATATGTACAAGACTCACAGGCACGACCTAGCATAGGTCGGTAGCGACCTATCAACCAGCGACTCATCAACAAAGAAACGCGACTTAACAGACCCAACGACCTAAAAACACACGAGTTACTAAACAATGACTCACACGCGACTTACGACCTAACTAGGTCGTTACAACATCACACTATACAACATAAGCGACTCAACATTGGCCAACACCGACCTAACACAAACAGCAACTCACACTAGGTTGTTAATGGCCTATATTACAAACGGCTTACGACCTATACAAACGACCCAAAAATAGCACATAGCATCTTCACGCAACCTAGGCTTCCCGCGACTTAAAAACACGCCTTAGAACAGAGACATTAGCGACCTATGATTCGAGCGACCTAGCTTATTAGGTCGTAACCCGTTAGGTCGGAGCAACCTAAGTAATCACCAATCCAAGCATAAGCGGCATATCCCGAGCGACCTAATTCTTCATCAACTTCGATAGGTCGTTTGCCTTGATTTGTTAGGTCGTTTGGACGAGCTATCTTCATATTAGGTCATTGCCCATCAAACCTCACTGCAGATTGCACTTGCAAGCTTACCTCACTAGGTCGTGAGCGACCTAAAACTTCGTCCTTAGGTCGTGAACGATCTAAAACTTCGTCCTTAGGTCGTGAGCGATTTAAGCCTCGTAATTCTGTAGATCGCGCTGCATCATGGAGGCTCTTGAGTACATCAGAAACCTCCTCTGAAAATTTCGTAGCTTTTTGACTTGTAGATTGTGAGATATGATCGATGCAAGTTGTAGTTTGCGTGAAGGCTGAAGCGTTCGTATCCATCTATTCGTCTCCATCCCATCATATTCATCACAATCGCATCGATGATATGGCTCGGAATCCCAGGGGAGATCCACTTTTGATGCCAAGTTGACCTCTTCTTCATTCAAACACGTCTCCTTCGTATCGATCAAATGCTATGCTCTTCGTATCCATCCACTAGCGCCTGTGGGCTTATCCGTATCCATCAACAGTGACTCTGTTCGCATCCAACGATCAATCCCCCTTCATATCCATGTTGTTTGTATCGATCCAAGCTGTTGTTATGGATCGATACGAACTCTACCTTCGTATCCATCCTAATCGATATGAAATCTTCGATTCGAAGCGTGCAGTTATTTCCATCCCGATCGATACGAACTACCACTGATCCAAAACCAGATGTACTATCCACATTCGCAACCATCTGTTGACATCTCTCGATTGATACGAACTGTACCGATTTGAATGACATCCATCGATCCGAAGTAACCCATGTTGATCGATACGAACAGTATCGATTCGAACCATATCGATACGAAGGTATTGATGTGAATCATTTCTCATCAATATTGATCCATCCATATCTCGAGCATACGAACTCCGATTGACCTGAAATTTGTAATGTAGCCTTTCCTAGCCTTGTTCATTATTCCTAATTGATCTCATCTTGATTGGAGCTCGACCAAATTTTGACGACATCGATCATGGCCTTGTTTCCAATCGATCTCCAATCTTGATATCCATCATTTCCAACCAATTTGTTGATATCCCGACCTTGACCAAAAGGTGGGATAACAATTATATCAATAAATTTTACATTAACCATTAAAGAAATCTACTAACTATTACCAAAGGTCAAAATCAATCCTTATTATATAATTGTTTTAGATAACAAATTAAATCTGCCGATTTTGTTTAATTTCTTATTATTCATGTCAAACATAATCCTTGATTGCTTTAATGCAAAATAATGCATTTCATGTGATCTGTAGAAATCAATGCACTACATTGGAAAAAATTTATATGATAGAAATAACTATAGCGTGATATATGTAATTTCCATAAAAACATATTTGAAATTATCGTTGTTATAGTCTATTCCTCAAATGGCTATCAAGTTACGTCAAACTCATATTAAGTTAACAAATATATTATACTTGAAAAGAAAGTAATTAACAACTGGTGCTTATTTTTCAAACTTTTTGCTTTATCCTTTTATGTTAAGCATCATCCTTGTTTTTAACCTAAAACCCAAAATAATGAAATATACCACTAATTCTTACTAGCGCTTCATGAAGGAAGACTGCTTCCAATGGAAAACCTCACTAATTTCACTATCAGTGCTAGGTTTAATATGAAATTAAGAAATAATTTAGTTAATTCGAAACTAAGTACTAACATAAACATAATGACAAATTATGAAATTAAACTGTAATTCATTAATTCAATTAACCGCATAGTAATTAAGTAATTCAATTTTCGCCTTGCAAGACTGCATCAAATTATTAAATTAAACATGTTAACTCTTAATTTCCAAGGTCTAAAAGTTAGTACCTTCTTAACTTTCAACAAGTCAACAACCGACTCAGTTAGTCACTGAAGATGACTCCGAGCCGATGGATTGGAGTGTTGTTCGATTTGGGTCGCCCCTAGTCGTCGAGGGGAACTACGATTACTGAACCAATAACTTACGCAAAAGTGAGTGCTAGAAGGATCAAAAGCATATTGTGTAAAGGCTTCTAACTCTGCAAGTTGAGTTGATTGCAATTTTAATTTGCCAGCCACTTGTTTCATAGCTTTAATTTAAGCTGCGGATCCCATTCTGGAAACAGAAATGCCTTCATTAATAGTAGGCCTTATTCCTTCATTAAGGCTACATTTGGTTTTAATAAAAAATTCTGAATCTAAGTTCTGATTTAAAAATCGGAATTTTCTACGTTGTTTGTTTTTTATTAGTGTTCTGAATAAAGTCATCTATTCAGAAAAAATAATTCAGAACTTTTTGAGTGCTTATTTTTTTGTTTTGTATACTAAATGTTGTTTTTTGTTATGAATGTTGAATGCAAAAAAACAAGTAAATGATTATTCAAAATTCAGCATTCAGTAATCGACATTCATACTTCAGAATTCAACAATCAGAATTTAGAATCCAGCATCTAAAACAAACGGAGCCTTAATATATTGGCAGATAAGAGTATTTGTCCCTCTGCCATTACAATTGGTCGGAGTTTGGAGTCGCCAATCATTGCTACTCTACTTGAGTCCCAATTTCACGAATCCAGATCGATCGCAATTTTTTCCCTTCAGTTATATATTATAGTTGTATAATTATGCCCTAAATATAGGTAGCCAAAAACCATTACTTTTTCAACTTTGGTAAAAGGCCGGCCCTGGCTAAAGGAGGGCTTATTCAGTGCCTTCGTAAGTGGTAGGGAGGTGGCGTTCGAGGGATGAGGAGGTGGGTTTTTGTGATGATAATTTGACAGAGAATTTGTGTTTGAGGATTGGGGAGATAATTTGAGGAAGAGGAAATGAGAGATAATTTAGAGAATTAGCAGGGTGGCCACGAAAATAAGAGCCCACTTAGAATGTGTTGTGTAGCCAAAAATCCTTCTATAAATGAAGCAAATTAAAACAAATAATAACGCTATGGAATTAAGCATTATCTATTAGCGTTATAAAAATCAACTTTTCTAGTAGTGAAAGTGGTGTATTGCTTGTTAACATTTCTCAATTTGTCCTCCTAATTTAAATAATTATAGACCTACAAATGATTGAAGGCAACTCCTTTATTCTCCTCTACATATGCTTCATGAACCATTTCAAGATGAAATATTATTATTAGAAAGTTATGAAATTGATATATATGGCTTCACTTTCTTGTCTTCTAGTAGATACTAACACTATCTCACCCATTCCGACATGTCTTATTTATCCTTCTTCATTGAGTTTTTATTGACTCAACTCTCCTAGCAAGATTATTCGAAAGGAGATAATTGAATAAGTTGCAGATGGATTCCCAAAATGCAAATTTGATTTGTGATTTACCTTTCTTTCAATCTTGTTAAAACTCCAACCAATATCCTCCAACTTCTTTCTTATTACTCGACCGTCTTCTTTGATTTTTATTTTTAGTCCCTTATTCGTAGAGAATTGGAGTTTCGTTGACTTTAATCCCACCTATGTTTTCTCTTCTCAAACTCCATTTGCTTCTTGACCAAAATCGAGGTTTTTTCCACTTTGTAGTCTCCAAAATAATTTTCTATTTGAATAAGGTCCCTTCATAGGAATGAAATTGATAATTCAAATTTCAACTTGATTTGGGCACATCTATCAGTTAGCTACCGAAATGCTACCTCACTCACTATTGATATGATTCCTGAGCCCTGGTACTTTAGTCTGAGCCCTAGGATATTAGTATGTGAGAAAATTATCATATTTATATACAGTAGGAGAGGTATATTGTCACAGCCATGATCATGTTTTGAAGTAGATGAAGAGGCTAAGTGAGGTCGGACCAATCCAAACTATTCTTTTAGGAAAGATTTAGGAGTCTGGCAAAGTAAGCCGACTATAATTATAGATATATTAACTATAACTCCTTGAATATCGAGATGGATATTGTGGACTAATATTTGGCAAGTGGTTGGCAAGTACTGGTTTGTTATGGCTGCTAATGAGAACATACTTGAGGTCGTTGTTCCGTTGTAAATTATTATGAATCTGTCGGTTGGGCAGAGAACATCCTAATAATTTGATTTTGGTTGAATGGAAAAAACTTAAGGTAGGATAAAATCACTGGTTTCTTTCTTCGTTTTCTATTTGACTTTATTTCTATAAATATGTTTGATTTTAAGAGACTGAATGGTTTGTAGAAGTTAGAGTAGAGAATGATTTTATGTTTGTAAGGATAAAAATAGGCTATCAATGTTAAAACACATTATTGCTAGCTTATCCAACATCAACATTTATAATGTTGGATAAGTAAACAACGGTAATATATTTTACCATTCCATACCAAGTTAGCTGGCATTCAGAATGTTCGTTAACTTAGCCGACATTCTAAATGTCAGTTTTGTTAGTAACCCAGATGATGCCAAAGCTACCGAGTGGTTTCTTCGATTGGTTCAAATGGACCAACCAAAGCTCCATTGGGGACGATTTACTTGCTAACCACCCTTATTGGATAAGCACTGACAAAGTATTAAATGTACAAGTTAAGCAATAAGTTGTTAGTATATACTAGTTTTTATATTGATCGAATCTTTCCCTATCTAGAACATATAAAACTGCATTTGATTAAAATCAACAAAATTACACATCTGTAATTTTTTAACAAAGAGTGATCCCTAAATTGAGAAGAGCACTTGTAATTTTATTTAAGGCCACCAATAAATTTGATGGCTAACGTCACATAATGTAGTGTTATATCAATGAAATGATCATCCATTTGATGATCGACAAAAAGATAAATTTAAGCGTTGATAGTTAAAGATTACCTATCTTATGGCACATAAAAGCAATAAATAATACAAAAAGGATGGAAAAATAGCAATTACCTGTGTTGAGTTTTGGCACTCTATGTTCTTATGTATGCACGCTTCAATATGTGATGGCGCCACCTAACGAAGCTTTTAACATGCCAGAATCCTGATTGAACATCCGTTCATCACCTTCCAACGAGCATATACATAGTCTTGGCAACACTTACTTATAACAAAAGGAATTTTCAATGTTACGTGCCACAAATCTCATATATAAACATCACGTTATATGCCATATTTTGTGATGTGAGACTTATTCGTCCAACCTACGCATCCATAATGCTACCCATACCTAATAATCTCTACATTGGCGAGAATTTGCTCAAACCTTTTTTAGGAGCATATTGAAGAAGCTCTACAATTAGGCCAGACAGCTTCAACTTCTTTCCTCGGTTAACCTTCACCTTAAGGTGAATACTTCCACTTAAGTCATCTTGGAGATATCGAGTCCTCAACGCAGCAAAGGAGAGCTATGTATCCATGAGTCATCTTCTAGCAGTGGGATTGGGCTGCTTAACCATGTCTTTATCTTGACAAGTCATTCTTCTTTGCTCAAAAAGTCATGCTTCTGTCACTCTCACATCATCTGATAGTTCCTCGAACCATCGGCTCTGATATCATATTAAATTTCAGCACTCTAGCACATTCCCTTGCATGCGCACTTCGATGTGTGATGGTGTCACCTAATGAAGCTTTCAATATGCCGACATCCCAATGGAACATCCCTTCATCATCTCCCAACGAGCATATACATAGTCTCGGCAACATTTACTTATAACAAAAAGAATTTTCAATATTACGTGTCATCAATCCCATACACACACACATACATACATATTGCGTTATACGCCATATTCCTCGCAATGTGAAACTTATCTGTCCGACCCAAGCACCCACAATGCGAGCCACACCTAACCCCATTGACTTCTATATGAGTAAGAAAATGTTGCAAACTAAGCGACTAGGAAACCGACATGGGACAAACTGAAAAACTACATTAAGTAGGCTTGGGCAAATGAAGGTATGGATATCAGTAAAGCAAGCTAAAAGTCAGTTGTAACAAACTGAAATTCATAGAGCAATAGAAATATATGTGTCAAGTTAAGGCAGTTATACTTGCTACCTAGTCTGAAAGAATGTTAGTTCAAAGCTTTAATTGTTAAGGCCTTGTAAACACTTGTACAAAATTGCAAAAAAGTGAATAGTGTTAGGTAAGAACACAGTGGTCGAAATGGAGGAAGTTAAGGTAGGCATGAAGGAATATCGGCTATGGTATTTAACATTAAATGCGGTAGCTCTAACCAATTGAGCAGTTCAACGATGGAAGGAAAAGCAGTTGAATAGTGAATGTGGTAGCTGAAGCTAGATTGAACTTGAGAGTAGAATTTGCAGTTGGTGTAGAATGCGCATTGCTATTGTAGATGAAGTTAGTAACCAACCTGAAACAAAGTTATCTGAACTGCATATTGATAAGAACTGTACTGGATTGATTTAGGAAAGATTATATCGAAAGGCACTAAACTAAAACAGGATTGGAGCGAAGTAGAGTAAGCAGCCTGAAGAATTCTGACCCATAACTACATGGAGTGAAACAAGACTGCAACAAAGTAAAGGCAAAAGACCAATTAAACTAGATCAAAGTAGCCTAAATCAAAGTTGTTTCAAGTAAAATGAATGAATGAACTGAGCGTTGCTATACCGATGTAAACTGAAGATGAAAATTAAGATAGTGATCATATCTGGTGAGATTGGAAGGAAGCCCACTGAAGCATAAAGTGAAGGCAAACAATGTGAGAGAAAGTTCACCATCAATGAGCGAGCACTAGAAAAGCAACAGCATGCCATAACAAATGTAAGCATAGCTTCAAATACCGAAATAGGTAAACAAAAACTGAGGATCTACAGCCAACATTCTAAACCAACTACTAACAATCTGGTATGAAATGCGATGAATGTGCTGCATCGAGTGATAGTAAGCTCTTGAGAATGGCAAACTGGGTTTATTTAAGTAGATGGAAGAGCTGCTTCGAGTGTAGTCGATGACGCACTAGCAAGTGTTCTAATTTTGTAGAAGTACAGACAAATTAACCAGACTTATGAGTAATGGTGGGGCTTCTATGTCCAGGACTAAACTATGTACAATCCCCTCATGCCTAGTCTTCCATTCTGGATTCTATCTGTTTGATCCCGTCCAAAGTCAAGCAATGAAGTCAAGTAATGAAGATGTGGTTTTGCGTATATTATTAAATACTCTTTTGTTTCTTTTGTTCCATAGTTTCTAAGAGGTAATTGAATAAACGATATCTAGCTAATACATGATAATTTATGATTCTGGACTATATATAAGTTATAAGATCTATTGTAGTAAGAATTTGATATAATTTCTTGCCACGTTGCTTTCTTATTATCTAAAAATCGCTAGATTCGTATACATAAGAGAGGCATACAGAATATTTATTTTTATTTATACTAATACAATGAAAATTATATTTATAACAAAGTTTGTTTTAGTATTAAGAGGTATATGACGATATTTAAACAGAATTAGTCCATTAATTATTAAAATATATTTGAAGTGCATACAACCGATCACACATAAATAACAGAAAGAGAAACAAAGATGAAAATATCATAAATTAAAATGTTATCTAGTAAAATTCCCCTACTCAATCAGTAGAGTTCTCTCACCATATCAATAACTAGTACCAAATCCAAAAGTTGGTTTTCGATGATATCAATACATGTTTCAATCTCTTTATAAACTGCATGTTTTGCACAGAAAATGTAACATTCTCCCATTTCGAAACTCGAAAATGAACGTCAATATACTGCAGTCATTAACAAAATTATTTTCAAGCGACAAAATAACAATTTGTATTTATTTCCATAACATTAGGTAAAAAAACAACTAATATTTTTCATTATATAAATTGTCAATTATATTTTTCATAATCTCAATTATGCACATGTAAGGGTAAGATATATGAGCCATAATTCACTTTTAATTAAGCATATACTATATTTTACACATTTTATGATATCTACCATACAATCATCATACACATTCACAAGCATCGCCTAAATTCTTATTTAAATTTCAGACTGACATTAACTTTATTTGGTGATTACCTCCTAGTGAAGGAACCAAGCCACCTGACAGTGATAAATTGGGTAAATTTCAAAAAACCCTTATTTAAATCTTTGTTAGGTTTAAGAAGTCTAATGAGTTTTTTAGATCTGACCTAATTATTTTAAATTAAGTCTAATTTTATTTAACTTTCTAATTAATTAATCAATGAATTTAATTATTTGATATTTTGTACATTATATGAGTATATCATAATATACTTATGTATATAGATTGTGCATGTGCCATATATAATGTATATGTATGTAGATATTGGGATTTACATCTATAGGGACACAGTCGTCATCCATATATACATCTGGTATCTCAAAATTATTATTATTATTTTTGGAAAAAGGTCAAACACTTTATTGATAATGATAAAACAATACAAACACTATGTACACAAGTAACCAAATTGACATGTATACGGCCCAAACACCTTCAACCAAAGCCCTAAACATTCTGCTAAAAATTTGCAAAGCTCCTCTTCTCATGGCGGCTCGTTTTCTCTACCAGGCAAGTCTCCTTCTCTTTCAACAATAGCGATGATACTATCGGTGCGTCTGGACATTTTAGAGCTCTCAGCTTCATCATCTTCTCTATCAATCATGTATCTTGAGGATGATACTGTGCGTGGGAAAGTAGGGTTCAGGGGAAAGGTAAGGTCAGCACGCAGAGGTAAAATTTCCCATTTTTCAAGGATGTCATCAGGATTAATCATGCTATGGTTGAAAAACTTGGATCTATTAATGATTAGGTCACGAACAGTGATTTTTATGGTTTTGCAAACTGCGATTTTGTCTGTCTTGTCATTGTTAAAAATTATAGAGTTTCTGCTCTTCCAAATGAACCAGATAGAGGAGCTTAGCGCAACTATTATGATATCCTTCTTAATGTTGTTGGCTGCAAAATTATGATTTATGTAGTCAATGGCATCTGAGATAGAAGTATCAAAATTTCTATGTGTTATAGGGTCACCCATCATAATTCTGATCCAACACTATACATGCTTAGAAAAGGAACAGTTAAAAAATAAATGATTGCAAGTTTCCTCTTCTTTTTTGCACAAAACACAAATAGTATCTTCAGTCACTCCTTGTCTTTTTAATTTATCCTTTGTAGGTAGAAAACTGAAGATGGCTCTGTATAGACATACATTCATTTTTGGAAGTGATATGTTGTTCCATATGATTTTGTGATTGTTGATGTCTTGAAGTTTGATTCTTAGATTATTCCATACATTATGGAAGGAAAAAACGCCATTTTTGCTGCTTTTACAGTACCAATAGTCTTCTGCTTTGTCATGATGAATGGGTACTTGCCTTATTACCTCACTTATATTACCAAGGTATGAGATGTTCTCAGGTCTCCAGATATTCCCAGATATAATTTGATTTACCTTGTGATTATGACCTCTAGAGTATGATAAAGTTTCTTTCCCCAGTTTTTCTAATAAAGTTGAGCCATTTATCCATGGTGTAAACCACAAGCTTGTAGATTTACCATCCACAATTCTTCTATCAATTAGTTTTTGTGCATCTCTTCTATGATATAGCATTTTTTCCAAGTGCATGAGGAATTGTTATTAAAATTAGATTCCCACAGTGTTTCATTGTTGGCATATTTCTCATTTAGCCACTTTGCACTGTATGTTGAATTATTGAGAGTCTCCCAAATTCTTTTTATGCAGAAAGTGGTGTTTATATCAGATAGTTTTTTCAACCCCATTCCACCTTCAGATTTAACACTTGTAACTGTTTCCCATGGGACACTGCTCTTTTTACCCTTCCAGATGAATTGTTTGCATAATTGATTAATTTTTTGGATTGTTAAGCTGGGTAAAACACTGCATCCAAAAACTGACCATAGGATAAATTACAGCCTTAATCAATTCTATTCTTCCTGGAACTGTGAGAAATTTGCACTCCCAACCTTGCATCTTTTTTAACACTCTGTCAATCAGTTGTTTACAATTTGAGTGTTTGATATATGTCACAGATAGGGGTAGCCCAAGATATCTGACAGGTAATTCTCCTTCTTGAATATTCAAAATGTTAAGCACTTGATCCTTGTTGTTGCAAAACTTATTGAAAAACACTTGAGTCTTGAGATTATTCATTTCCAAGCCAGTGACTCTCTGTAATTTCTTGAAACAATTCTTAATAGCTTTAGCTCCAATTGCAGTTGCATTAATGAAAATTAGTAGGTCATCTGCATAAATTAGATGTGTAATGTTGGAATTGTTTTTGATAACTGATTCTACTTTTCCTTTAGCAACTTTTGCATCCATCAACAAAGTGAAATATTCCATGCACAGAGTAAAAAGATAAGGGGATAATGGGTCTCCTTGTCTTAATCCATTGCTGCCAGTAAAATATCCCTTATGATATCCTTCAATAGAAAATGAAAAACTAGGAGTGCATATCATTTCTTGAATAATTTTAACCCATTTAGCTGGAAAGTCCATGCTTCTCATCATGTGTAGAATGAAATATCTGTTAACTGAATCATAGGCTTTTTTAAGATCCACTTTTATGCACATTTTGTTGCTGCCATGCTTGTTAAAGTTTCTGATGTGTTCATGTGCAATTATTATCCCATCTTTTATCTGTCTATTTGGTAAGTAGGCTGTTTGGTTATCAAATATCAATTCTCCAAGTACAAACTTCATTCTGTCACATAACATTTTAGATAGGATTTTATACAACATGGAACAACAGCTTATGGGTCTGAAATCTGAAACAGTTTGAGGGGTTTTAACTTTAGGGATTAAGGAGATAATGGTGTGATTAATTTCTCTCACTATTCTGCCATTATCAAAAGAAGTCTGCATAGCTTCTAAAAATGGTTTCTTTAATTCATTCCAATGTGTTTTGTAGAATTTGGCATTAAAACCATCATAGCCAGGAGATGTATCATTATGCACACTGAAAATGGCTCTTTTTAATTCTTTTTCATCAAATGTAGCATTAAGAAATGTTTTTCCCCATTCATTTAATTTCCTTTTTGAAGTGATGTTAGGGAACTGATTCTCCATGTTGTCTCTATTATATATGTTAGAGAAAAACTTGACAGCTTCTTCCTCCATCTCTTTTTGTGTTTTGACTACATCTCCATTTTCTTTTAAAATGTTGTGACAGCTGTTGACAAATTTCCTGGTTGTTTGTTTTACATAGAAAAATTTAGAACAACTATCATCCCACTTGATCCATTGGCATTTTGATTTTTGTTTGTTGTCAATAGCTAACAACTCCATGCTTTTAGCCAGATTCACTTGAGCATCATGCAAGTTGTGCATTTAAGAAGTTATGATCTGATTCTAATATTTGCAGAGCAGTGTTGACCTCTTGTTTGCATTTCAATACTTGTGACTGTAAATCATTTTTTCCATTGCACCATTTTTTGATTTCCTTTTTAATGCTTTCTGCATTTGAATAAGGTTGAAGAACTGATTTCCTTCAGGGAAAACAAAACAGTTTTCGACTGATTCTTTGTACCCCTCGCACATAACCCAATGATTCATGAATTTAAAGGGTTTTGGACCTTCATGTGTTTGAATGCAATTAAAGTGGAACATGATAGGTACATGATCACTTGTTGATAGATCTAAATATTTTGCATGAGATTTTTTGAACATGTTCATCCATTCTATGTTGCAGAAAATTCTATCAATTTTTGTAGCAATGTTCTTTTTAGGCCCTGATCTCCATGAAAATTTGACCCCTGAAATACTAATTTCTTTAACCCCTACAGAGTTGATAAAATTATTAAGCTCCTGAATGTTTCTGATTGTCAACTTTTTTCCTCCCATTTTTTCCTTCAAGAGTCTAACACAATTGAAATCCCCAATGATGCACCAAGGTGTATTAAAAGTGTTTGCTTCTTTTACTAGTTGTTTCCATAAACTTATCCTTTCAGATTCTAGATTTAAAGCATAAATAACAGTGATAATGCATTGAGCCCCTGCAGTGTTATTTAGCATACAAGTAATGTGTTGTTTGCTTTTGGAGATTGCATAACTACTCCAAATATCTGAATTTAACATAATAAGAATTCTGCATTTGTGATGATACTCAATATTATTTATGCATGTCCATTTGTTTCCCCAAGATTCCATGTATTGCTGAAGTTTATTGCTTCTCAATTTATTCTCAACTAAGCAAAAAACTGAAGGTTTTTGTGAGCAGACAATATTTTTTACCTCCAATACATGCGCTGCCTTGTTAAGACCCCGTACATTCCAACACAAGATAGACATTATTTGGATGAGCGTGATTGACTCCTGGTCCTAATAGTGGGAGTCACACTTTCATATATCCCTTTGTTCTTTTTCCTTTCTTGAAAATTCTTACATTTCATTTCTACAATTTCTTTTTCAAATTCAGGATTAATGGATGTGAGGTTTAAAGGCGTATTATTGGGCGGTTTATCAGTTGAAGGGTATGTGGGATTGATACATGATTGAGATTGAGAAGATTCATCCACCTTCGAGTCTTTCATGTCCTTCTGCACCTGAAAAGTATTAAGCACTACAGTTGTTAGATCAGAAACTTGATAATTTGAATTATTTATGACAGGATTAATATGATTTAACAACTCCCTGTTACTATTTTTCTCCGATGATGATGAAATGACCGAGGCTTTTGCCGATGACGTCAATACATTTGGATCCAGAGTGATTGTACTCATAGATGGTCCTTCTTCAATGTTTTGTATGTGAGATGTTTCAGAAAGATGAGCATAGGGACCCTTTACAATTGTGGCAGCCATGCTAGTTTGAGGTAAGCCAGATACTACACATTCAGTTGATGGCGAGGCTGCAATTGCAACTGCCGGCTCCTTTGACGACTTCTGAACTGTCTCAACATTCATAGCATTCGTATCTGATGGAGAAACTTCATTTTCTGTTGTTTTATCTTGTACATTAGATTCATCAATTGAAATAATTTCTGCATTATGATGCACTACCCCTTGTGAATTAATGTAAAATGTCTGTTGGGATATAATGTCCTCTGGAGTAATATCCATGCTATTAGTCTCATGATTAATACTTGTAGTTTTTGGTATCCATTTTTGTGTAAATGATATAGGACACTCATTGTCCACATGACCAAAACATACACAATTGTGACAAACTGGTGGAATAAATTCATATTCAACATTCTGCATAACGCAGTCACCTTTGGGCAGTTTTATTTGCACTTCATTTTCAAATTTATAGGACGCATCCACCTCAATCAGCATTCTGGCAATGGCTATTCTGCTCCTATTTTTAGTATGTTCGTCCATTGCAATAGGTCTTCCAATAGTGCTAGCAATTTTACACAGTGAAATGTGATTCCAATATGCAAAGTTGAGATTTGGAAATCTTACCCAGATAGGAATGGATAATAATAGGTCTTTTTCATATTTGATAGAGCTGTTCCATTTTTTCATAATAATAAATTTCCCGTCCATCATCCATGGTCCTCCTTCAAGTATTTTATTACAATCTTCTGCTAATTCAAATTGAATTAGATAGAAACCATTATCTCTAGCAAAGACTTCAAATTTACCTTTTGGAAGCCACATTCTTTTTATATATGCTTTAAAAAACATATAATACGGTCTTTTCCCCGCCAAATAGATAAGAATTGAATTAGACCACATCTTCTCTGCAGATATTAGCTCCTCCTCTTCAATTATTGCAGTTTTCCTGTCATTAACAATTACTGGATCAAAAAATTACATGGTTTCATCTTGCTTCTTTTCCTTAACCAAATCACACCAAATTTTGGGAGTGGCCTTGGAATTAACGACAAACACGCCCGGTCTATTAGATGATTTAATCACCTTCGCCGATCCATCTTTTCACGAGAAGAACGATATAGCACCGCCGCCTTCTGCTCTGTTGACCGATCTAACTGATGGTACTTCGCTTTTGACCGATCCACCCGGTCTGTCATCTGCAAATTCGCCAGCCTCCTCCTCCGATCCGTCACTTTAGTCCATCCCTCTTCATCGGCCTCCTCCCCTCCTAGATCCGCAGCTGCTTGAGATCCAAAATTAAAAGCATGGGTTGGTTCTAATTAATAAGAGATTAGAGATCAAAAGACAAACTCTCCTTAATTTACTCCTTCCTTTATTACATTTACTAAATATAGATCTACCAATTCAAATGCCTATTTGACTATTATATATATATATATATATAAAGTTCCATCAAAAAGACTAATTTTATTTAATCTGACATAGTCAAAAAAATTAGATTTGAAATTCAATATTCGTAAAAATCTAACTTTGATTTGGTAAATAATCTACAAAACAAAATTTATTTAATTCACTCCTTATTTACCATTTGCTGGACCATTTGAAGTCTTCAATTTTATATGTTAAGCTTCAACCAACCATGGATATAGAATCCAAACATTTTGTAAAATAATAGGCTGCATTACATATACATACATACATACATACATATATATATATATATATATATTGATGTTTTCATAAAAAAATATTTTTTATGAAAAAGTTAATACTTTATATTTGAAATTCAATATCAATAAAAAAAATCCAACTTTGATTTGATAAATAATTTACAAAACAAACTTTCCTTAATTCGCTCCTTTATTCATTACTATTTGCTAGGCCATTTGAAATTTTTAACTATTCATGTTAAGTTTCAATTCAACCATGAATTGAGAACCAAAATATTTTGTAGAATATCATATTGAATTTTAGATTCGAAATTCAAACTAAAATAATGATAGATTTTGGTAACTTTTAAAATACAAAATCATATGTGTGTGTGTTTATGTGTTTACATACATACATGTGTGTGTATACATATATACATATATACATATGCATATGCATACATGTACACATACACACAGATATATATATAATATGATGTCTATATAAAATATTTTTTCAACTAAGATCTATAATCCAATATCACTTAATTAATACAAACGCAACAATTTAATTATATATAATTGGATAAGACGACATATGCAAATATGGAATCGTTCTATAGATTATCCAACAAATGATATACGTGGATTAAAATGTAAATAAGAAATACGAGATTCCGCCCTCCTTGAACGATAAATTACTTTAGATCCCAGCTTGAATCAATTCCTTAGCTTTTGTAAATAGCTTGAAGTACCACCTTTTGATTTGATTCGATGTATTTTTTTTTGTATTTTCAACCAAAACGAATTGAGTTATTGTGATGGAATTTTCATGGCAAGAAAAGAGGGGAAGGAACTTCCAAAAAAACCAGCTCTAAATGAAGGGATTTGGATCATTTAAAGAAAAAGTAAGAAGGAGAAATACATTATCTCCACCTTTTACTCTTTCTTTAATTATGATTCACCATTTAATTTGAAAACCTCTCTATGCTTCCCTCTTTTTAGGCCGGCCATAACAAGGCATTAATGTGCCCATGAATGCCCTAAAATCAATTGGTAATTATTGACATTTAAATTAAATGTGTATTGATTTCACATATCGATATACACACATGTAACTTTTGTATACATACCCAATTAATTACAAATGACGTGCAGAAAATACTAATAGAAATTTTATATCAAAAAATTAATTAATTAATATTTCATAAATATTAACTAATTTATAACAATCTATAAATCAACTAAATCGTGTGGTATTCAAAGAATCTACCAATGTGGTTGTACGACTCATAGGTATAAATTCGGTCAATGATTATTGTCGAGCAATTCATATATTAATGGTCGTACCTTAACTTAGCTATTGCATTGATATTTTGGCCAAATTTACCATTATACATCATTTTTGGTGAAATCCAATTTTATACTTTTAAACGGTACTGATAGAATATATTTTACATATATTCTAGGCGTTAGAATATTTTCTGCATTTATTCTCTGATTTGACGATATCTTTGTTTGGAAAATATTTATTTAGTTACCTTTGTTTTAGTAAATCAGTTGATTTGACGATATCTTTATTTGGAAAGTATTTATTTAGTTACCTTTGTTTTAGCAAATCAGTTGGCTAATTTATAGCCTATCTTGACTCTTGTAATCATATATATTATTGGAAGTTGAATACGATGGGCAAGCAAATTGATTTCTAAATAGATTTTTATCATGGTATTAGAGCTATTCTCCTTACCCTAGCCTTACCTATCTTCTTCTCCGTTCTTCTTCTTCTATCTTTAATTCTTTTCCATGGCAGACTCATCCAAGTTTTATCCCGCACTCACCATCATTAATATTAAATATCTTAGTTCCATAACATTAGACAATGAACACGCCATGTATCATTCTTGGACTACTCTATTTACCAATTTTGCTAGGGTTCATGATCTTTATGATCCCTTGGTTCCACCAACGGAGGAGAAGGCTATGGCTGCCTATGTCCAAGCTAAGTCTGCTGATCCAGCATTTGGAGGCCTTTGGATGTCGTTGTCTTGCAATGGATTTACAACACCATTTCTTTCAATCTCCTTGCTATCCTCAGACGTAATAACACGGTAGAGGGGGAAATGGAACTGTCTTGAAGCTCTTTTTCAGGACAACAAAGCCTCTCGGGCTACCCATCTCGAGGAGGACTTTACAAATGCTGCTTTTGAGGCTTTCAACTCGATCGATAATTATTGTAATTATCTACAATCTCTGGCGGATAGGTTGGCTGATGTTGATGCTCATGTGACAAATGGTCTCTGGTTTTACGTCTCAGTGGGTCCTTACCAAAAGTGTATAGTGGCATGGTGGACTATATACAAAATCAAGAGTCTTTGCCATCCTTTGAGAGTTGTCGTTCAAGGTTGAAAATGGCTGAGCGTACTATCAAGGCTCGTCAAGCTCGTGAAACTGGTGGTTCTGGGAGTCGGTCCAGTGGTGTTGTCATGGTTGCCACTGATTTATCTGCAAGCAACAAGCGCAACAACAATAATAAAGGGAGCCACAATTTGAAAAACAATGGAAAGAAAAAGGTCCACCAAAGTACTAATGGGTCCAGTCCTAGTTAGCTGCCATATCAGCAGCACTAGTGGAAGCCACATCAGCAGGCCCCACCGCCACAGTGGCAGCAGCCTGGTTGAGGAGGGTGGGCTATTCCTCCTTACCCATTTCCCACATGCTCTTGGCAGCAAAGGCCTAATCCAGCGGCTCAATGTCCATCCTCTTCTGGGTCAGGCTTACTTGGGTCCATACCTCATGCTTTTAATGTCATTGCTCCTCCTGCCCCTGGCTACATGCCCACCGACATTGAGGCTGCTATGCACGCTCTTTCGTTCTCTCAACCAGATGGGAACTACTATATGGATACTGATGCTACATCTCATATGACGGCGGATGCATGTATTCTCTCTTCTTATTTCAATTCAAGCGATAAGCATCATAACATTGTTGTTGGTAGTGGTCATTTAATTCCAATTATTGGTCACGGTCGCATTACATTGCCTCCACCTTATCCACCATTTATCCTGAACAATGTGTTACATGCTCCCATGCTCATTAAAAATTTAGTCTCTGTTCGTAAATTTACCACAGATAAAATGGTTTCTATCTCTTTTGACCCTTTTGGTTTCTCTGTTAATGACTTACAGATGGGGAACGGACTAATGAGATGTGATAGCACTGAGGGCTTATATCCACTTTTCTCCAACTCTCAATCCATTTCTTCCAACAATCATTCAGGTTTTACTGCTTTGCCTTCGAATATTTGGCACAATCATTTAGGTCATCCTGGCGATGCTATTCTTAAGTCTCTTTGTAATAAAAAAGTTTGTTGATTGTAATAAGGTTTGTAAAACATTTTGTTCTTCTTGTCCTCTTGGGAAACATTCTAAGCTACCTTTTTGTGATTTAGTGTCATATACTTTTCTTCCATTTGACATTATTCATAGTGATCTTTGAACTTCTCCTATTGTTAGTACTTTCGGCCATTGTTATTATGTTCTTTTTCTTGATGACTATAGCAAATTTTTATGGACTTAACCTATTGCAAAAAAATCTCAGGTCAAACAACTTTTCTTAGCGTTTCATGCTTTAGTCAAGACACAATTTGAATGTAATATTAAGACTTTTCAGTGTGACAATGGTGCGGAATACATTAATGGCACTTTTAAAGATTTTTTTGAGCAACATGGCATGCTTTTCCATCTCTTATATCCTCATACATCTTCTCAAAACGTGAAGGCCGAAAGACACATAAAATCCATAAATAATATCATTCGGACTATTCTTGCTCATGCATCTGTGCTATTCTCCTTTTGGCATCATGCTCTCTCCATGGCTATATATCTTCTCGATATCCTTCCTTCCAAGGTATTGAATTACCAATCCCCCGCTCAAATCCTCTATCAAAGTGATCCAGATTATTCGGATTTGCGTGTTTTTGGTTGCTTATGTTTCCCATTATTCCCCTCTTCTACTATTCATAAATTACAAGAAAGGTCGACTCCTTGTGCTTATTTAGGTCCGGCTCCTAATCATCGTGGCTTCAAATGCTATGACATGTCTAGTGGTATAATTTATCGTCATGTTCATTTTGTCGAAATAGAATTTCCATTCTCCAAACTCCACAAAACAAAGCCTTCGAATTATGATTTTTTGAGTGACAATATTAATTCTCAATTAATACATCATTTATCTCAAAATACCACATCATAAAATATGTAGCTTGACCCAACAACGCAGCCCAACGACTCGTCCTCTCTTCCTCAATCTGGGCCATAGTCTCACAAAGGTCCAGATTCCACACCTCCCACTACTGCCCACACTCGGTCCTCTACTTCCTCCTCTGACCCTCCTCTCTTCCCCACAGTCCCACCCCGTCTATGAGCTCCCCCACTTTGATCATTCCTCACACCACCCCTATGCCACCCAACCCTATTTCAGCCCGCATAACCACTCGTGCATCAAATGGCATTCTTAAACCCAACCCTAAATACTCTTCTAATTACCAAACTACCACCACTACAGATATTTCTCCTGTTCTGAAAAATCCTGTTAGTGCACTTAGTGACCATAATTGGAAAAGTGTAATGTTTGATGAATTTAATGCTTTAATTGACAAGTAGACTTGGGAATTAGTGCCTAGGCCGCCTAATGTTAATGTTATTCGGTCTATGTGGATTTTTTGTCATAAATATAAATCTGACGGCACTTTTGAGCGTTATAAAGCTCGTCTTGTAGGTGGTGGAAATACACAGCAACAGGGCATTAATTGTAATGAAACGTTTAGCCATGTAGTTAAACCGGTCACTATTAGAGCGGTTCTCAGCATTGCTCTTTCTAAATCTTGGCCCATTCATCAAATGGATGTCAAGAATGCTTTCTTGCTTGGTCACCTCAATGAAGCAGTTTATATGCATCAACCCATGCGTTTTCGTAACAAAAATTATCCGAATCATGTTTGCCTTTTGAAGAAATCTTTATATGGATTCAAATAGGCTACTCAAGCTTAGTACCAAAGATTTGCTGATTTTATTGCTACCATTGGGTTCTCTCATAGTATGTCAGATCACTCGTTATTCATCTACAAGAATGGTTCTGATATTTGCTTATATCCTGTTATATGTGGATGATATTATACTTACAGCTTCTTCTGATAGTCTTCGTAAGTATATTATGACTCTCTTAGCTTCTGAATTTGGTATGAAGGATCTAGGTCCTTTGAGTTTCTTTTTGGGTATTGCTGTCACTCGTCATGCCCATGGTCTTTTCTTATCTCAGACACAGTATGCTGCAAAAATTATTAAACGTGTCGGAATGTCTAACTACAGTTCATGTCATACTCCTGTTGACACCAAGTCCAAACTAAGTGCCACCGTAGACACTACTTATGATGATCCGACTAAGTATCGTAGTCTTGCAGGTGCTCTTCAGTATCTTACATTCACTCGGCCAGACATTTCCTATGTCGTGCAGCAGATCTGTCTTCATATGCATTCCCCGACTAATGAGCATATAAATGCTCTTAAGCGTATCATACGCTATCTCCAGGGTACCCTTTCTTTTGGTCTCCACTTGTACAAATCCAATATTAATCGTATTATCTCATATGCAGATGTAGGTTGGGGTGGTTGTCCTCACACCCGTCGTTCTACCTCTGGTTATTGTGTATTCCTTGGAGATAATTTAATTTCTTGGTCTTCGAAACGGCAACCTACTCTTTCCCGTAGTAGTGCTGAGGCAGAGTATAAGGGTGTTGCTAATGTTGTTTCTGATTCGTGCTGGATCAGAAATTTTCTTCTAGAGTTGCATTGTCCTATTCAAAAGGCTACTCTAGTTTATTGTGATAATGTGAGTGCTATATACTTATCCGGCAATCCTATTCTGCATCAACACACTAAACACATTGAGATGGATATTCATTTCTTCCATGAGAAAGTAGCTCGTGGCGAAGTGCGTGTGCTTCATGTACCGTCCCGTTACCAAATTGCTGATATTTTTACAAAAGGGCTTCCGCGCGTATTATTTATTGATTTCAGGGACAATGTAAGCATACGAGAACCTCCCGCTTCGACTAAGGGGGTGTGATAGAATATATTTTACATATATTCTAGGCGTTAGAATATTTCATGCATTTATTCTCTGATTTGACGATATCTTTATTTGGAAAATATTTATTTAGTTCCCTTTGTTTTAGTAAATCAGTTGATTTGACGATACCTTTATTTGGAAAGTATTTATTTAGTTAACTTTGTTTTAGCAAATCAGTTGGCTAATTTATAGCATATCTTGACTCTTGTAGCTATATATATTATTGAAAGTTGAATACAATGGGCAAACAAATTGATTTCTAAATAGATTTCTATCAGGTACATTTTACCATCGATTATTTACACCAATTCTCTTGATCAACGCTATATCACTTGAGGACTTATGAAATTTGGTTTTGATAAAAATCCTAAAATCGTTCACGTTCAACTTAGTTAGTCCTTAAATAAAGTCTTTGGTTCAATAATAACATTTATTAACCATACTGCTTTGGCCATAGACTTTGACTTGACTACAAGTGACCGTGACACTAACCTCACGTAACTAAGGAGAAAATTCTCTATTGAATAGTGTTTTGCTTTCAATACTTCAACTCAAACCTAGCTATAGTCATTCGATGTAAGTCATGTCATGATTTAACTTCAATCAAAGTTGAGTATCTGCAACGAAGTTCAGCAATAATCTCAAGTTGAGAGAACTATGTAATATCATTACTTCAAGACTGTTTGACCTTAGTCATTATTTACTGACACAAAATTCTCGAGTAAGTCATTCCAAAGTTATCCAATAAATATCAATACGTAACCATATGTTGCCTCCAGCAGTCATGAGTAATATGCTGCCCTATAATTGGAAAGCGTTATGTACTCTGGTCTTAATTGATGTATCGATGTCCTTTCTCAAAATTTTTTGATGAGGAATATTTAAAATAAAATGTTAATTTACATTGTGATTAATTACTCTCGATGTAACTATTTGCAACTACAATCATATAATATTTCATTTAAGGTTTTCTTATTTATAAACTTTAAATTAATTGCTTAGTTAATCATATCACTATATAACAAATTATGCAATAGAAATCAAACACCTTTATAATGAACATGATTAGTCAAGAATTAGATATATGTAATAAATTAAATAAAATACCCTTGGGCATACCCCTAACTCTATAACTTAGGCCTTACTATCACTAATTTATCTCTTCTCGAACAACGTCATTGATGAAATGGTTGCTCATTCCACCATGAGAATCACCTTGATTCTCCTAGGAGATTGAATGTAAGCACACTGAATACATTATAGCAAGCATTCTTATTAAGAATCAATATGTGCTCCTAGACTTAGAAATATTTTGATTTCATGTTATCCATTCATTCATTAAAATACACCTCTTTGATGTTATTACTCTCCCTAGAGTAAGGTTACTGAATTGAACCCTTTAGACTTCCCAAGTCGTGGCATCCTGCTATATACCATTGAATTCTAGACAACATTGGTCCTAGCACTCTACCATTTAATAACTTCATGAGTCAATATACTTTTACAATATTGAGTTCAATCCATTTTCTTGATTTATTTGTTGTGTACCCTAGAGATTCTTTAGATAAAATATTTTTATCTTTTATTTAGATGATGCAACTATCATTTCCTAGTTTCGCTAAGCGTACTTCATTATTCAATTTAAAAAAAAGTTTCTATATCTAACTTGTTATTTTTCATCACAATTTCATCCCTATGAATGATCAACATTTGGAAACTGACTTCCAAAATGCCACTAAGTATTTTCTTTTTCTACATAAGGAATTATAGTACCCTTAGTTATCGCATTCCTAGTCCAAAAGCTATCGACCGTCTAACATCTCAAAGCTATCATACCTTAAGGCTATCGCACCTAGATGCTCTCATAGTACAAGGCTATCAAAACTTGCTATAGCACCATAGGTTGTCATATCTTGATTTGTTGCATCTTGAAGTTATTGCGCTTCGAAACTATCACACTTAGAAGTAATCATACCTTGACTTAACGTACTTCAAATTTCAAAGCTATCGAAGGTTGACACGTTATAGCTGCCGCATGTTATACTTGAGAGCTACCGAGGGTTGATAAATTAATTATATTGTAAATTGAGTTTCATTTGCTATGGAATGTCAAGAGTTTGGAGCTATCGCAAGACCAACTTTTGGAGTTATTGCACGTTATACTTTTAGAGCTGTCTTATATTGAGATTTTATAAGCTATCCAATGCCAAAGTTTTCAAGCAATCGAAAGTTGACTATTGCATGCCTTATTTCTCAAAGCCATTGAAGGTTGATAAAACCAAGCTATTGCATGTTATAGTGGCAAATTTATATTTAAATGGAAAATGATATTTTTCTTAATAAAGTAATAATTTTTAACCTTACCTGTACACATGTCATTTTTTATATGAAGGATGTATGATCTAAAGATCATATAGCCATAATATATTTATATACACACATAAAATAAAAGAAATAGTCTCCCTGTCCCCAAAGTTTTCAAAGCAATAATGGCTACTGGAAAGAAATAGTCTTTAATGGCTACAGTTCTTTAATGGCTACTGCCGATTTTTGGCTACTGTTCATTTCGGTTGTGCGCCTGTTCCTTGCCTTTGCTCGCCCCCCTTCTCCTGCGCCTCCACTTCTCTACGAATGCCCTTCTCATCTCTGTCCCCTCACCAATCCATCCCTCTCTCTCAGTCTTCGACTCGGCCAGGCCGTAGCTTCAAGCCTTCGATGTCTATGTCAATGCGTCCACCAGCTCTACTTTCGCACTCTGAGTTTCCTCCGTTGCTCTCCTCTCCAGATCGTCCCTGTACTTTAGACGCAAGTGGAACTTCACGTGTTGGCCTGTTTCTTTTTGTTGCGAGTGTGCAGTTGTCCAGCTTGCCGAATTTTTTGAGTAGTGGTGTGGGTAATTCTCCTTTGGTTGTTGGGCACGAACCTTCTGTGGTTCCTACTGCTTTAGCTAGTGCGGCTGTCCAAGTTCAGGGGTGTGATTCTGCTGATTCTCCTTGTAGTGGACAAGGCACTCCACTTGCTTGTGAAAATTCCTCTGAGAAAAATGCTCCTAAAGTCTCTGTTACTTACCCAGATGCTACAAATCCCTCTACCGCAGCGAGCCTGGTTGCTGATGTTATGTCGCAATCCTCAAAACCGTGGTCCTCTCTGTTCACGACCTTGCCCCGTAATGCGGGTGCATACATCCCGATTGATTTTGAAATGGTTGATGAAAATGGAGTGATGATTCCTCCCCATTGTGTGTTGCAAGCCGGTGAGGAATTTTGGGCTGACTACTTGGTTGGTTTTTTTCTGGACTCGCATCACCGACTTACATTGGCGGCTTCGGTGCTTCGGAGGGTGTGGAAGCTTCGAGGTAATTTGCATGTGAAGTTGATTGATTCAATGTACTACTTAAAGTTTTCTTCTTCTGAGAAGCGTAGTCTCGTTTTGGATGCGGAGCCTACTTTTGTTGATGGAAGGCCTTTTATCGTTACCCCCTGGTCTTCTACGGTGGCGTGTGCACGAGAACAAGTTTTTTCTATCCCTGTTTGGGTATATTTTTCTCAGATTCCTTCTGTTCTCCAGCCACTTATTGGATTGAATTGGTTAGCTTGTAATGTTGGGAAGCTGAAATGTTTTGACTCTAACACGGTGGCGAGAGATAAGTTGATGTTTGCGAAGGCGCTTATTGAGATTTCTCCCTCTAAGCCCCTCCCAACCTCTATTCCAGTTCAGCTTGCTGTTGGTCATGTTGCAGAAGTTAGGGTACGCTACGGCTAGGTACCGGATATTTGTACCTACTATCACTCCTTTGGACACCTTACTATAGATTGTCATCAGTCTGTAGCATATGTGGCTGCTCCGAAGTTACCTCTGCCGCGCCCCCGTCGTCGGATCTGGGTCCCCAAGGTTTCTGCCCCTCCCTCTCATTCTTATCCTCCTCCTGAGGCTATGTTGCCTGATCTGAGAGTTCTTTCCCTGCCCCTGGTTTCTCCTGTTTCTCCGTATGTTCTAGAGGTTCCTTGTGCTGTTCCTGTCATTGTTGAGCCTGACCCATCCTCGCTGCTGCCTCCTGTTGCTTGGGATGAGCCTGAAGGGTGTTGGATTGATCCCATTTCTGATATGAGGTATAACCCTGTTGATGTATCCTTCTTCCGGTTTGTATCTGATGATCAACAGGACCTTAGATGCCTTCGCTATAAACAAACTGATGATTCTATAGTTCTTGATATGGACGGTATTTATGCGACTTCAAATTCTGACATGCTTGCTGATCCATCCTGGGATCGATCTTTTATCTACTGTACTGATGATGTGGTTTATAACCCCAGTCTTGCCCTCCGGTTCCGCCCTTTTGCTGGCCTTTCTGGGTCTGCCCCATTATTGTTGTCTGGTGTTGTTAGTGACTCTCCCTCCTCGGAGGGGTGCTAGTTTTGTTACTTAGTTGCCGTGACATAGTCGTCAAGTACCTGTGCTGTATTTTCTGTTTTTTTTAAGTAGTTAAGGTGCTATTACCTTACTCCTGTACTTCAATTTTTATTACGTTAGTAATAAAAGCGGACGGCCCACTATAAAACCGGCTGGCTTTGCCAAAAATAAAAGATATAGGAGTCCCGGAGCACCAGATTAACACCACAAAATAATTGCCAACATGCTAGCTAGCAAATATCGATGAATAAGTCAAAAAGAGCCGAATAGGCCTAACGGCAAAAAGGGAAGCCATAACATATAATCCGACAACATAGATAACAATCTAGGATGATCAGGAAGACCATCTCCTAAATCCATAAACATCCACGGAACCAGCCAATAAGCTCGAGGCAAAATCCAAGAGAGCACAGCAAAAATAATAAATTTATGGTCCTGGTCTTGTGCAGCTAAATTCTCCTCGTTGTTGGCATCAAATTCGCCATAATTGCAAAGTAGGCCTGCCAATGAATACCCGAAATATCCAAAATCTGTCCGCATCCGTATCCGAAAACATGAAAAATATCTGATATCCGAAAAGCGGATGCGGATATCCGATATCCGAAAAATATTTCGAATACGGATACGGATATGGCTGTATCCGTATCCGATAAATATCTGTCTGGTTTGAAATTAAATATTTATATATTAATATGTTATTTTATATCCATAAATTTAATACAAATACACTAATTTATTGTACGGATTTTGTGTGATTGGATTACCTATTGTTAATTTGATGTAATTTATGTATTACAAGGTTTTTTTCATTCTTTTTTCAGTCAAAAAAAAATGTAATATGCATTATATTGATTAATTTTCGGATACATTTTAAGGTTCGGATATGGATATTTTCGAATATTAGCGGATACGGATACGAATAATATTTAATGGGTATTCATGGATATCAGATATGGATTTTCAGGATACGGATACGGATACAGTACTATCCGTATCCGACTGCATCCAGGGCAATTGCAAAGGACAAGATCATCATCTCTAAGTAGAAGAGTTCCTACTAATCCCTTCATCATTTGAAACCCACTATGAAAATATCTTCCATTTTGAGGTAGCACAAACCACTTTTCTTGTGGGATCAAGTTCCAGCATTTTGTCCCAAATCAGCTGCGGACCTTTAGCTAATTTATTAAACGATTCCCTAGTAATGCACTGAGCAACCTGAAGGATCGGACTGGAGAGCAAAGATAATTTCTTCGTAAGGCTAGAAATAGGGGAATGGATGGGAGGCTGTGGAAGTGGGAGACAACCGTACAATTGAGTGAGGTGGCAAAGAAATAGGGTAGGGGGCAAGTCAAGGAGAGAGGGAAGAACGAAAGGGTCGAAGGATTGAGGAGATGAACATGGAGGGTTTGTAGGGTTAGAACAAGGGGCATAGGGGACTTTGATTTGCCAGCGCCTAGATGAAAGTTTTGTAAGTGGAATCTTGAGAGTTATGTTATTCGGAGCGGCTTTGGAATAAGGGCAAGATGAAAAACATGGTCAAAGAAGTAGCAGAGGTTGCAAATTGGTGTTTTCCATGGTATGACACATCAATATAGGAAGTCTTATCCATACCTAGGGGGATGGGAATGCGGAAAGAAAACTGCCTCAATTACACTTTCAATTACAAGTTTCTATCTCTAATCTTTGTCACAATTCTTAACCATAATTCAATTACAATTCTCAATCTCGATACAATCTCAATTCTCAAACTCAATTCAATTACAATTCTCAGTTTCGATACGTTTACAATCCTTTACATCTATCTCCACAAAACTCAGAAATCCTTGTGATATGGAAGGAAGATACGGAGAGAAGCAGAGGTGCAGTGATGACTTGGATGAGCCAGAATGGACAACGATAGGAAGGAAGGGTAAGGTAGTGAAATTTTTATAGGAGGTGAGCCCAAGTCAGGTACAAAGTCATTAGTCGAGCAATAATCTGCCTTTTGGGAGGAATCTGCAATCAAATCTGGATAAGGTGCTGTTATGAGGAACCCAAATTTGAATAACCTTAATTCACAGACATTTAAGTTTATTGGTTTGAAGCTCGGATTGTGGGTGTATGCACTTAAGGGTAAATATGAAGACAAAAATTTAGAACAATTTTTTGAACTTGTTAAAGATGATGAAAGTGAATTTGTAGACATGAATGTGGAAGCCATGAAGCAAAATGATGTTAAGTGGAAGAATTCGATGTATGTCTATTGTGGTTGGTGGGAGTTTGAATTACACTCATATCAAAAACCATGCTGATAGCCAACAGGGTTGGCGCAGTTGGTTGATGGTCCGGACTGCGTGATCGTAGGTCACGAGTTCGAGCTCCGAAACTGACAACCCTGTAACAAGTACCCGAAGTATGTGTTTGGCAGGCACATACTTCCCTAGAGTTTACAAGCGAAGCTTAGTTCTCTAGGTAATTCAAAAAAAAAAAACCATGCTGATAAAATTTTGCACCAGTTGGGTATACTATAATTTACTCAAGAGAAAATGGTTTATTTCTAATCAAATTTGAGTAGAAAGGGACATTATGAAGGTGTATGAAGGAGATCCACGGTTGATTAACGGCATGCTCATGATTATCAAAATATAGGAACTTATTCTTATACTAAATCATGACTACTTTTATCGGTACCCATTTAGGCAAGGTTCCCTCATTTAAGTTTCTGAATATGGGATAAGATAAACATTTTCATTTGGCTAGCATGTTGGGAAAACAAATTAAACTTTGATAAACCAAGTATTAAACAAACTAGGCTTAATTACATAAGAGTATTGGTGGAGATAAAAGTGGATGCTATGAAGCAAGCGGTTCAGGATAAGATGAACACATGTGATGTATATTTACAATATGTGGAGTACGAGTGTTCTCTAACTAATTGAGATAACTGTAGGTGTTTTGGGCACTTCAGATGTCAATGGCCATTGGGTGGCTGGTATGATAAATACCGAGAATTAAGGCATTTTCCTAAGTCTAACAAAATTTAGGTGCAGAAGGATCATGCTTCTAAAGTAGGTTAAAATAATGATAAGTAACATACAGATAAGGAAGCAGGTAACAATAATGTTAAGTAGCAAGACACTGATTAGAATTCCTCAAAAGAGTTTGGGCAAGAGAATCTTATATACCCATATATACCTCATGTTGAGGTCAATGCTAATATAGTTTTGAAAGATACTGTAGTGTCTGAAGAACTACTTGATGATACATAGATTGTAATATCTAACGAGGAAGTCCATTATACTGACCCACCAAAAGACATTTTAATGAACTAGCGATGGCCGCGCAGACAGGGACTAATGCAGCAGCAAATGGGATAGAGGAACAACTTAACATCAATGCAACAACAAAAGTCATACATAGGATTTCAACATCTGCAAATGCCATAGCAGAGCATCGTGAGGAATACTTGATATAACTAGCAAAGAGCTTCATTCCAAAATCATTAGCTCTAAATTACTGGATCAGGGTGTCTCTAGCCCTGTTCAATCGTCACAAAATTAGTAGAAGGTGACACCGTCCAGACAATTACAGATAGACGAGACAGAGAGTCAAACATGCCAATTAATTACAATAATGTTACAGCAAATAAAATAAATATAGCTTCTTTTAATTTTGTTGATAATCTCCATAATGTGCAGGTTCCTACCGAAGTAGCAAAGCTCACAAATCAATCTGAAAGCATCCAAAATGTGATCCACTCTAATGACTTACTCATCACTATATCTACATTTAGCATTACTGAAAGGAAAAAAATAGTTGATGATAATGAAAAGTGGAATGTAAATTTTCATAGTAAAAAAATAAAATTGAAAATATAAAACGAGGAAGATGGGTCTGCTCCCTTAATGAGAAGGAGTGACAGACTCCAAAAATGACTATGTTTTGCTGGAATATGAGAGGATCCAATGGACCAGATAGATGGTTGTGTATTCAGTTTTTAAAAGGTGAATGCAAACCATCGGTAGCTGCATTTTTAGAAACTAAGGTACATAATGTTAATATTGATAACTTTGTGGTTAAGTAGGACCATAATTAGATTATGTGAATATTAGAAACATACACAGAAGTGCATAACTATATTGTTCATAAGTGCATTGATTTGGCATGTCCCTACTAATTCCGATAGTTCACAATGTTGACAATTCTAAAGAGATGAATGAAATATGCTTTAGTCCCACATTGACAAAATGAAAGATTAAATTGTGTATATATCTAGGATCCTCATTCCCTATATTGGCCCTTAGGGTCAGATAATTTTATGCGAGAGGGAGGACCCAAATCCGATGAACGCGCGCGTCGCCCACCCGTCCCGTACCGGGCTCGGGCTCGGGCTTGGGTTTGGGTTCGCGGCTCGTTTGAATTTGAATTTGAATTGAATACGGGTACGATGTTTTTTTCCAGAACGGATATATTTTCAACGGACGCAACCGTGACCGTTCAACAACTATAAATTAGTGACTGATCCTGATCAAATCACTCGCTGATTTACAGTTTTTCTTCTTCCCCGACTTACTCGATTCCTTTCTGTTGCCATCATCATCTCGGACTGACGTACTCCTTACAGTCTTGTGCGGTTTCATCAGTTGTACCCTGGGAGACTTCGAACAAAGTCTTAAGGCGATTGTCACGGCAAGCCTCCGACGAACTTTTGCATTCGTTTTGAACCACTTTGTTCTACATCTTAAGACTTTTCTGTTTTGGTTCAAACCGAGATGGCAGCAGAACAAATGTCGATCAAGACAGCGAATTTAAACAAACCAGACCCATTCAAGGGAGACGGAGACGATTTTATGACATGACAGAGTCAGATGCTCTTTTATCTCACAACCCTTGGGCTGCAGAAGTATCTTGATGAAGATGAACCAGTGCCGCCTACGCTAGGAAAAACCAATTCAGCAAATGAGATTTCTGCAATTGATGCATGGAGGCATTCGGATTTCTTGTGCAGGAATTAAATCCTAAACTGTTTGGATAAGGTTTTGTACAAAGTGTATCAGCCACTGAAGAATGCAAAAGCTCTCTGGAATGCGCTTAATGCAAAGTACAAAACGCAAAACGTGAGCCTAAAGAAGTTCATAGTTGACAAGTTTATGTACTACAAGATGGTAGATTCAAAATCTGTAATTACGCAATTGCATGAACTTCATATTATTATCCATGAATTGCAAGCAGAAGGCCACGAAGTTGGTGAATCTTTCCTGGTTGAAGCAATCACTGGAAAGCTACCACCATCTTGGAAGGACTACCGCAATTATTTGAAGCACAAGAAGAAGGAGATATCCTTGCAAGACCTCATCGTCAGATTGAAGATCGAGGCAGATAATCACGGAGTCACTAAACCAAAAAACGAAGAGGCTTTTGTTGCAGAAGGAGCAAAGAAACAAGGAAACCCCAACAAAAAGAAAAAGAAAAGAAAGGTGCCAGAAACCAAACAAACTGATCAGAAGCCGTCCAAGAAGTTCAATGGGCAGTGTTGGGTTTGTGGCAAGACTGGACATCAAACAAAGGATTGCAGGCAGAAGAAATAGAATAATTCTGAAGCAAATATGGTGGAAAACATGGACATCTATGGGTCTAATTTTTCTGGAGTTGTGTCGGAATGCAATCTAGTTCAGAATCCTTCTCAATGGTGGTTTGACACAGGTGCTACACGACACGTGTGTTCTGAAAAGTCCATGTTCTCCACTTACAAAAAACTCGATCATGCAGAAAAGTTGTACATGGGCAACTCTGCAGTGTCAATGATTGAGGGAAGCAGGAAAGTGATTCTCAAGTTCACATCTAGTAAGACTATTACGCTGAATGATGTGCTTCATGTTCCATACATTCGCAAGAACTTGATCTCTGGACCTGTGCTCTCGAAAAAAGGCTTCCGAATGGTTGTTCTGTCTAAGGCCGGAATCTATATAGGGAGAGGATACTTGTGTGATGGCCTATTTAAGGCTAATGTAGCCGTAATTGGAAATAATAATGTATGTTGTAATTCTGAAATGAATAAAAAGGAAGTTTCTTATGTTGTCGAGTATGATGCTCTATTATGGCATGAAAGATTAGGACATATAAACTTTCGAAAGATGAAAAAACTTGCAAATCTGGATTTAATTCCAAAATTTCAAGTAGATAAAAAATACAAATGTGAGACATGTGTAGAAGAAAAAATGGTTAAGAAACCATTTCATACTGTTGATAGAAGTACTGAACCATTACAAATGATTCATACTGACTTATGTGATTTCAAAAACTTACCTACAAGAGGTGGGAAAAAGTATTTTATCACATTTATTGATGATTATACACGATATTGCTACGTATATCTTTTAAATAGTAAAGATGAAGCAATTACATCGTTTAAAAAATATAAGGCTGAAGTAGAAAATCAGCTAAATAAAAAGATGAAGATATTGAGATCTGATCGAGGCAGAGAATATGAGTCGCCGTTTGAACAATTTTGTGCAGAAAATAGAATAATTCGTCGAACAACAGCACCATATTCGCCACAACAAAATGGTATAGCCGAGAAAGAATAGAACATTAAAAGATATGATTAAGGCCATGCCCTTAACCTCTGGCCTACCAACAAACTTGTAGGGGGAAGCTTTAAATATGTCTAATCACATATTAAATAAGGTTCCTCATAGTAAAACGGGAAAAATTCCATATAAATTATGGAAAGGACATCTACCAAGCTTCAAATACCTCAAAGTGTGGGGGTGCTTAGCAAAAGTTCATATCCCGCCTCCAAAAAAGGTCAAACTTGGACCAAAAACTGTAGATTGTTACTATTTAGGACCAGCCCAAAATAGTAGTGCATATAGATTTTTGGTATTCAAGTCTGATATACCTGATATTCATGTAAATACAATCATGGAATCAAGAGATGCCTCATTCTTTGAAGAAGTGTTTCCACACAAAAAGAATGAAGGGAATAATGTCCCTAAACGGACACGAGAAGAATCAAATAGCCCACATGAAGATGAAACTCATCGTGAAAGTGATGAAGTAGAACCACGAAGAAGTGTAAGGGCTAGAACTTCTAAATCATTTGGTTCGGATTTTTTCACATATGTGTTAGAACACGAACCTCAAACGTACAAGGAAGCCATGTCATCTTCTGAATCTTCATGTTGGAAAGCAGCAATACAAAGTGAGATCGATTCAATCCTAAGTAATAAAATTTGAGAAATTGTTGATATTCCACCTGGAATAAAACCTATTGGCTGCTAATGGATTTTCAAGAAGAAAATGAAACCTGATGGCTCTATTGATAAATATAAAGCTAGATTAGTAGCCAAAGGATATCGTCAAAAAGAAGGTATAGACTTTTTGACACATATTCACCAGTTACACGAATAGCCTCAATAAGAATGCTAATAGCAATTACATCCATCTACAATCCAGAAATTCATCAAATGGATGTAAAGACAGCATTCTTAAATGGAGATCTCGATGAGGAAATCTATATGGAGCAACCCGAAAGGGAAATGAAAACAAAGTCTGTAAATTGGTAAAATCACTATACGGACTCAAACAAGCTCTAAAACAATGGCACGCAAAATTTGACAATGTCATGATGAGAAATGGTTTTCGTATAAATGAGTGTGACAAATGTGTTTATTGTAAACAAATTGGACAATCATACGTGTTTGTTTGTTTATATGTGGACGATATGCTAATCTTTGGTCCTAACATTAAAGTTATAGAGACCACAAAGAAATTGCTTATCAACAATTTTGATATGAAAGATTTAGGAGTTGCTGACATTATTTTGGGAATCAAAATAATAAGAACGCCTAATGGAATACAATTATCTCAGTCACATTATGTAGACAAAATAATTGAGAAATTCCAACATTATGGAATTAAAGGAGTAAGAACACCTTTTAATCCATCGGAAGTACTGCATAAAAACTCTAGTGAAAAGGTAATGTAACTGGAATATTCTCGTGTAATAGGATGTCTAATGTATCTCATGAATTGCACGAGACCGGATATAGCTTATGCAGTAAGTCGACTAAGCAGGTATACAAGTAATTCAGGGAAGAAACACTGGAAAGCACTAATGAGAGTGCTGGGATACTTGAAGAATACCACAAATTATTCCTTGCATTACGGAAAATATCCAGTTGTTCTAGAAGGATACAGTGATGCAAACTGAATTGCAGATTCAGAAGAATCAAAATCCACAAGTGGTTATGTCTTCACTCTTGCAGGAGCAGCAGTGTCATGGAAATCAACGAAGCAAACATGCATAGCTCGATCCACTATGGAATCAGAGTTCATTGCATTAGACAAAGCAGGAGAAGAAGCAGAATGGCTTCGTCATTTCTTAGAAGATATTCCTTTATGGCCTAAACCTGTAACGGCCATATGTATTCACTGCGACAATCAAGCTGCACTAAGTAGAGCGAAAAACTTTGTGTATAATGGCAAATCACGACACATTCGTCGACGCCATAACACAGTTAGGCAGTTACTTTCTAATGGAACTATCTCCATTGATTATGTAAGAACAAATGATAACCTAGCGGATCCATTTACAAAAGGGTTATCAAGAGAGAAAATAGACTGCGCATCGAGGGGAATGAGTTTAAAAGCCTAAACCAACAAGAGTTATCTTATACGGAAACCTATCCTAGCGACTGGAGATCCACAGACTAGGATCAATAAGCGAACCAGTTCTGAATAACTCAAGACGTAATGCATTTTTCTAGACATAGTCTATTCCATTCCTATGGTGCAAAACATAAATGCATGCCTATAGAAGTATTAAAAGGTTAAAGCTATGCCTTTTAATGATGACCATATCTTGCAAAATAACAAGTAGGGTATATGTAGGATACTCCTTATGGTTGCGATCACCTATATTAGTGTGAGCCGGGTCGGCTCTATGAGAATATTAAAGGCTTAAATTCTCTAAGTACACTTGCAGAACCAAATTTGTTCAGGATCGAAATGAACACAACCAAGAGATTGGATGAGAAGGTAAACAGTGCTTTATTAACCATATTGTCTGGTTATACAATAACGGCAGACGGTTCAAGATGAAATAATTCATCGATTAGCCAAGTATATCCGATGAGTGTTAACAAGGGAAAGTTCAAAGTGAAACATCTACTTATCCTTCAAAAAAGCATTATTCCATACGTAGTCTGAGATATTCCACTTTGTGTGGGGGAAAAGTATATTGTCATTCATGTGGGGGATTGTTGACAATTCTAAAGAGACGAATGAAATATTCTTTAGTCCCACATTGGCAAAATGAAAGATTAAATTGTGTATATATGTAGGATCCTCATTCCCTATATTGGCCCTTAGGGTCAGGTAATTTTGTGCGAGAGGGAGGATCCAAATTTGATGAACACACGCGCGCCACCCGCCCGTCCCGTAACGAACTGGGTCAGGCTCGGGCTCGGGTTTGGGTCTACTATGAAATTTTATTTTTGCTACAGAAAACACTGCAATTTTCGGCGGGTTTTTATTTGGCTACACGGGCGCGGCCCGTTTGAATTTGAATTGAATACGGGTACGACCCGTTGGAAGAATGAAGGGATGCCGTTTTTCAGAACGGATATATTTTGAACGGACGCAACCGTGACCGTTCAGCAACTAGAAATTAGTGACCGATCCTGATCAAATCACTCACTGATTTACAGTTTTTCTTCTTCCCCGACATACTCGATTATTCCTTTCTGTTGCCATCATCATTTCGGACTGACGTACTGCTTACAGTCTCGTGCGGCTTCATTGGTTGTACCCTGGGAGACTTCGAACAAAGTCTTAAGGCGATTGTCACGGCAAGCCTCCGACGAACTTTTGCATTCTGTTTTGAACCACTTTGCTCTACACGCAACACATTACAAGCATTTTGAATAATAACGTTGGTGGTGGGATAATGTATACTTTTGTATATGCTGCAAACTTCCTAGTGATAGAATTTACTTGTGGTGGTACTTTATTAGTGAAGCTTAGAACGTTCAAGGCCTTGGTGTGTGTTAGGGGAATTTAATTATGTAAGGTTGATTGGTGAAAAGTTTGGTGGTCATAGATTAACAGAGGCAAAAATAAGATAATTAAATAATTGTATTATGAAGACAAACTATGTAAATTGAAGACATACTATGTAAATTAAAAGGTAGTGGGACTATGCCACAGAGTGAATCAGATTATAGTAATCACACGACATAAGGTAGAGACAAGGTAGATTTTCTGTTATCCCACTTTTTCACACAACACGTGACAAAACCATTTGTTGTCTGAAGAGCCACAGAATCATTCATCTGTTGTCTGAATAGTCTGTGAAATCTCTATGAACATGCTTGTTATTTAGACAATATTTTATATGTCGCCTGATTTAAGTTATCAAAATTTTTATTTTTGGCTCCATCTTTACCCTCTCAATTTTTTCGTGGCCGCTCTTTTTATTTTGCTTCCCCCGTATATATTTTTGTTCCCACTTTCTTTCTATTTCTATTTTTTTTACTCATTCCTTTCTTTCACTCCATATCAAAAATTCGATTGAATCATCTTGCTCTTTTAATCGCCTTTCTTCACTCGCATTTCTTTGCGGGCTTGTTACTAAGTTGATAGTGTGCTTTGATTTAGGGTTTCTGATTTGAAACCGCCGCTTTGAAATTGTTGAAATGCATCGCCTTTTTTTTAATCGATGCCCGCGTTCATCGATTAGTAGGCAATTTATGGTTGTAGCCGCTTCTTGCCGAGAGTTCTTCGATTTAAATTGGTACGATTTCTGCCCCTTTCGATTTATATTGTTTTCGACTTCTATATCTAAAGCCAATGATGGTTTGGGTATATTTATAGAGTTTTATTCCCTGTATTTTCTATTTTGAAAATTTCATGCTTTGATTTATGTTATTCCATGTCCACACTCATATGTGTTTCTTGTACTTCTCGTAAATGTTGTATTTCATGCTTAGTTGATGATGAAGGCAGTTTGGTTGGTTCTTGCTTTGATGCGTATGCTGGTCATTGTTTGAGTTGTTTGCTATGTTGAATTCGATTTTTCTGGAGCTTGCTTGTGTGTGAGTGCGTTTAGTTATGTTTATGCTTATGTTGGCTATTGTTTCGGTACATTTATGGGATCTTTCTCAGCTCTGGATTTCGCTGTTGTTTTAATTTTCTTGCTCACCTTGGTGCACTTTGATGGTCCATCTTGCTTTTGCTATCTTGATTCATTCATATATGTTGTTCAGTTGCCTTTGTATTACATATATACATGTGTATACATATGTGTATATGTGTATATTAGTGTGCCTGGTTATGTGAAATGTGTGTGCTTGGTTATGTCAAAACTTTTCCTTGTTTACTACATATGCACTGGCACTTGTATATACATACATATGTGTATGTATGTGTGCGTTTATATCTACATATCACTACATATTTATATATCACCGCATATGTGAGTGTACATGTGTGAACTTCCATGTATATACATATATAAGTATGTATGTATGTGTGAATGTTCTTATATCTGCATATACATGTTTTAGTTTGTGGCACTTGCTTTTTCACTGTTATTTCATGTTACACTTTCAAATTGGTGTTTTAATGTGTGAGCTTCCATGCCTGAACCATTTTGAGGTTTAGTTTTCACTTCTGAACCATTTTGAATTGCATTTGAGCCAATGTATGTGTTTGGTTTTGCTGCCTGGTTAAAGGCAGTGTTGAGATACTTTTGATACTTTTGAGCTAAACCAGTTCTTAATAACTTGAGGTTGAACCATTTTGAGTATGTACATATATACATGTACATACATATGTGTATATGTGTATATTAATTGAGTCTGAAGCTTGCTATTTGGTTTGAATGTACTTGTACTTGTATATGTGCCTGGTTTGTTTTGATTGGCTCCCTGATGCTTGCTGTTGGTTGAATCTCGAAACATGTGTTGCATATATACATGTTTAATATATACATGTATACATGTATATACATATGTATAGATGTGTGTAAGTGTTGCTACATCACTTGTTGGTTTGCTTGAGCTTGTTTATCTGCACTTTGATATCTTGTTATATTTTCAATTGCAAATCTGTTTATGTTCAGTTCTCACAAATACTTGTATGTACTTGAGCTTGAACCACTTTGAGTATGTACACATATACATGTATATACATATGTGTGTATATGTATATTACTTGAGCTTTGAAGCTTGCTGTTTGGTTTCCTTGTACTTGTATACGTGTCTAGTTTGTTTTGATTGACTCCCTAAAGCTTGCTGTTGGTTGAATCTTTAACTTGTATGTGCACTTGTTGCTCATATATAAGAGATTCGGATTGTTTTGCTTGAAACTGATACTTGTTAAGTTTGCTGCTTGAAACTGATTTTGTTCTATATTGTTCCAGTGTATTGTTGATCGAACCTCATTTTGTTTTTTATGTGAATGTGCCTTGAGTCTGTTTCTTGTTATGCTCATGTTTGGTTTGCTGTTCGTGAGATTTAATCGATGCCCGGCCTTGTGATATTCATAATGATATACTGTGCATACCATTCTTTGTCAATACAGACACACACACACACACACACACACACACACACACACACACACACACACACACATATATATATATATATTTGTCCCTGTCTAAATCACGAGAGAAAAAGTCATAAACTAAGGTAATATTAATATTCAATTCAATTTTATTTTTGCAATTTAGGTTTATTTCCTTTTCTATTTTACTGCGTTATTTATTTGATCGGTATAGAAGATTGCTGGACACAAATTGGAGCAAGCATATCAAGATCAACATAAAAAACAAACTCATGTAAGTGTGGGTAAAAAAATTGTTGTATATGAGAGTAAAGAAATGTTGTATATATGAGAGTGATAGTGAAAGTTGTATTTGAAAATGTAAGTAGAATGATAGTGAACGTGGTATTGAATTTGAATTTGATTTGAAATAAAAAAATTGTTTAAATAAATTATTTGAATTTCATTATAAAATTATCCACATTAGTCAATATCTATATGTTGTCTAATAGGGGTATCTAAAAATGATACTATAACATCAGACATCATTTGGTGTTTTTTTGTTGTGCTGGTGCATATCAGAAGACGGGACATCTTGGTGGTTTGATGTGCAATAAGATGACACAAGATTTAACGACAGATAGATATGCAATCAGACAACGTAGCATATTCGTCATCTGATTCATTTTTTCCCATAGTGCGGGTTTAACTATATTGGGAGATCATGGATAGTAAGAACATAACATGTAAACTTGATAGAGTTGTAAATGTCAATTAGATTTACAAATTTTCACAAGCTGCTACTATTCTATATTTACTATCAGGGACAAGTGATCATGCCCATATACTCCTTAGAATTCATAGTGAGGAAAAATTAAGTGATTTAAATCTTTCATATACAAAAACTTTTAACATTTACAAAATGGATATGAACAAGTTATTGCAGCAAATTTTAAAATTAACTGAATAGGTTGTTAAATTTTGGTGATACAAAATTACAAATAGGAAACAAATATGTAAGAAGGAAAGTAATCACGTTTGTTCATTATGGAAATGAATAAATTATTGGATCATATTTGCATGAGATTGTAAGAAAATAAATGCATGCGCAAGTTATGGAATAAAATATATGTAAAAAGATATGTATATTACTTGCTATGTTTGCATCATTTGTTACCATTGTATGAATCCACTATATTTTTACAATATCTTGTAATTTGATTGATGACTCACATGAATTTACATTGGCTATATATTGAAGGTAGACTTCATTGTAAATCCATTCTGGCATCCAACCAGCGATCTTCAAATAGAGTGTCTCTTCTTGTTATCCCTAATTTAGGGATTTGGTATGTAAACTCTTATCTTGTAATCTCTTGTAACTCTCTCATGTGTAATAAAATCTCTCTCTTTTGGACTCGAAGTACACTATCTTGATGATAGTGGAACCAGTATAAATATTGTGCGCCTTTTTTTCCTTCTTTATAGTTATTAACTATTTATTTGGAGTAATAGAATAATTGCTGCTAGATTAAGTGATGTTCAAATTGACAAATTTAGATCATATTTATTGTTTTTCCGCATTTGTGCAATTTTTGCACAACAGATTGGTATCATAGCAAGGCGATTTGTTTAAATTTGTGCATCAATGGCCTTTAAAAAGAGCGGTAGATCCGGTGGTAATTATATTATTACTCTTTCGAATGGAAAAGGTGATTTTGTGCAATATTGAAGTTAAAGATGGAGGAGATTATGTTGAGACGGAGGAGCGTTCCAGTCTTGGAAATTTGGTGATAAGGAGTTTACTGTGTTGAAGAGACATCTGGATTTGGGACCTGTATCTGCTTCATGGCTCAATGTTGATGTAAGAGTCTTATGTTGATTTCCATGGAAAATTTGTTGTTTAGTAGATAACGTATGTGGAATAAGAGAGATTCGATCGGTGATTGAGAAGTTTGTTTTGGTCTTGGTGGCTTTGAGATTATTTTGGCATCTACCTTCTTTTGAATTTGGATATCTGCAACATTTTGTTAGCGGACAGGGACATAGTCTAAGTTCGTTAGCAAGGTGTGATGGAGGGTGGGCTTGCTGAAACCCATTGGGTAAGTATTCATTTTTTATATCTATTTCGTTAAGAGATGTTGGTTGAAGGTGAAGTTTATTTTTGAGATTTTTATGTCGAGAAGAGAACTTGAGTCAAGGTGGGATATTGGAGATATGTGATTTTGCATCAAGGTGAAGTGTTAAATTTTGGTGATACAAAATCACAAATAGAAGAAAACAAATATGCAAGAAGAGTAGTAATCACGTTTGTTCATTATGGAAATGAATAAGTTATTAGATCGCATTTGCATGAGATGACAAAAAAATAAATGCATGCGCAAGTTATGGAATGAAGTATATGCAAAAAGATATGCATATTATTTCTTTCTTCGTAATCGCACTGCTTTGAGATTATTTTCTTACATCTTTGCTAATTAAAGTAATGAGTGAATTACTTGCTATGTTTGCATCATTTGTTACCATTGTAATTTGTCTTCATTATTTCTTACCATATGTTGATAATTTGATTGATGACTCACATGAATTTACATTGACTATATATTGATGGTAGACTTCATTGTAAACTCATCCTGACATTCAGCCAGCGATCTCCAAATAGAGTGTCTCTTCTTGTTATCCTTAATTTAGAGATTTGGTATATAAACTCTTATCTTGTAATCTCTTGTAACTCTCTCATGTGTAATAAAATCTTTCTCCTTTGGACTGGACGTACACTATTTTGATGATAATGGAACGAATATAAATATTGTGCGTCTTTTTTTCCTTCTTGATAGTTATTTACTATTTATTTGGAGTAATATAATAATTGATGCTAGATTGAATGATGTTCTAATTAGCAAATCTAGATCATGTTTATTGTTTTTTCGCATTTCTGCAATTTTTACACAACATAGGTAACTTACATTATAATTTTGTCCATGCATAAAAGATACTTAAGAATGCACTTAAAAGTAGAGCAAAGAAGTCAACAACGTTAATCAAACGGTTGAAACTGATATGAAAATTTTGCTAGTTTACAGCCTATTCATGACGCACTCCAAAGTAAGAATGCATTAGCTTATGCAGAAGCTCAGAGACAGTACATGTAAGCTTACAAGTGCACATAACAGATAACAGACAAAGGCAAAAATCTGTTGGCTAGCTACATCAAATTATTTCGTGCTTAAATAAGTATATGTAGACATATGAACAATGTGGACGCTTTAATTAATGATACTATAAATTCACATGCAAGTTTACGTATAAATGTAGTTGAATATAACACAAAATTATATAATTGGCACATTGCTTGTAATAAATTTCTGGAAATATTTTTGCCAAAATGCAGTTAACGAAAGTGGAAAATGCTTCCTCAATAACCCTTTCGTTTTGACTGAAATTAAAATAACTGTATTTTCAACAAAAGATGAAAAAGATAAGGTCTGAAGGATTTAGTGCTTAATTTTACGAACCACATAGGGGTAATATAGTAAAGTTTTCCAAAAGGCTTTGCAATGTGCATTCAATAGTGGTAAAATCATCAAAGACTTTTTTTTTTTTGAAATAAGATAAAAAAGGGCCCAGCCCATAATACATAGTATCGGGTTAAAAGATCAAACCCGAAGTAAAGAAACAAAACACAAACCCTAGCAACACACACAGTAGCGCCTCCATCAAACAAAAAAGAGAAAAAAACCCGATAATGGCAGAAAGCCAAATCGCCAAAGCTTAAGGAGGCTTTAGATCTTTCTTATCCTCACAGCGCCTTTTCAAGGGTTTGCGCTCCATGCTATTGATTCTCGAAAGATCTAATTTTGCATTGCTTCTCTGCAGCTCGGTGTTATCGTCTTCTGGGTTGTAGCGAACAGCGACTTGAACGTTCGTCTCTTTTCTCTGATTATTGTTATTCTCTAGATCCTCTGGAGAATAATGACGAGTAATTTGATTGTCGAAAGAGTGAGAAAAAGTAGCAGATGATTCACTGCTTTCTCCTTTACTCCAGCAAGATAAGTGATAGACCTTGTTATTCAGCATACTCTTGTAGAAAATGCCATCTTTTTTGCCAAAATTAACTTTCGTATGGTTGAAATCTTCGATAGATAGCAAATTAAGCTCACTGGAAACACTACTGGAAGAGCAGTAGTTCTTCAGACCTGCAACAGGTATTAGGCCACTATTACTGTTCGTAGAATGCATTTTAGAAGAATAATGATGATTAATAATTTGATTACTTCCCTTGCAGGTAATACTCGTTGCAGCTGGAGGATGGCTGCCTTCAGGAAGATAGTCCATGGGCAAGCTGCTATGCTTAAGCAAGAAATTGACTTTATCCGTTGCGTGAAAATTACAATGGCAATCTCTTCGGCTGCTACAAGGGATATACTTAGCGTATTTCCCATTAAGTAAAAAATCTTCAACTCTATATTCATAGTCAATGATGTTATATGTGGCAGATAGTTCAGCATCGTTGTGTGCATTCTGTTTGCTAGCTTTTTTATTGAGAATTTGGAAGTCAGAAAATATACTGTTCCAAATATGAATGCTATCATTTTCTTTTTTGTTGTGAATTCTTTGGTTTCTTTCTTTCCAAATGTGATAAATGACAGTAGTGAGCATAATCGAAGCTCTTTTAAACTCTTTAGATTTGGGTTTAAAGCATTGTTGAATGTATTTAATGCTTTCACTTATACTTTGAATAGGCTGATGCTGATTAAAACCCAAAACATTTTTAGCAATAAACCAAATATGTTTTGAAAATGCACAATCAAAAAAGAGATGATCTGCATTCTCCACTTCATTTTTGCACAAAATACAGTTTTTATCAGCATTTTTATTCCATTTTGCAATTCTTTCTAGAGTAGGAAGTCTATTAAGGATGGCGAAATAGGAACAGTGAGCCATTTTTGGGCAGTTTGATTTGCACCAAATAACTTTTTTCCAGTAAACTTCGGTTTCTTTACCTTTCACAAAATTCCATACTTTTTTAAAAGAAAAAGTATCCTTTGAACAAAGCTTCCAAACCCAAGTGTCTCTTGAAATGTTATCATCAATAGAAATTTTTCCAATAGCATTTCTAAAAATATTAGCAGCTTGATGAGAATTTACATTCCATTTTTGATTGAAAATAATGCTTTGAACTTTATCATTGGCACCACCTATAATAAACAAATTATTCCACCCCAGCAAATCAATGAGAGAATTTCCAAATATCCAGGGATCAAACCATAAACTAGTGGCACTGCCATCCTTAATCTTCCTCTCTATAAGCTTTTTACCATTTTCTCTACAATCTAAAATGTTTTTCCAAGTATATGAATGATAGCTACCAGCTTTAGCAATCCAGAAATTTTTATTTTTGAGATATTTATCTCTCATCCATCTGGCCCACATAGATTTACCATCTAAAAATTTCCAAAATAACTTGTATTTAGCAGCTTCCCTCAGGTCTTTAATATTTCTTATGCCTAAACCCCCAGCCTTTTTAGTCATGCAGACTTTTTCCCAAGCAATTTTATGCTGCTTACCTTGCCATATAAAATTAGCACATAATTTTTCAATTTTGCAAATTGCCTTAACTGGTAAATTATGAGCTTGAATCCAATATAAGACAATTGCAGTGATGACAGTATGAGTAAGTTCAATTCTCCCAGCTAGAGATAATAGCTTACTAGACCATCCTTCAAGTTTACACTTAATAATCTCATATAACCTTGTGCAATCTCTGTCATTTAGTTGATTTATACTCAGAGGTAGGCCAAGATACTTGACTGGCAAATTTCCTTCTTTAAAATTGAGAATGTTTAAAATTTCATCCCTACAGTTGCATCCTTTGCTAAAATAAACTTTACTTTTGCATTCATTGACTCTCAATCCTGCTAATAATTCAAGCTTTTTAAATATGCCTGCAATAGCATTAGCATTTTTAGTATCTGCAGTAACAAATAGAAGCAAATCATCAGCATATAAAAGATGTGTAATAGATGGTTTGACTCTATTTATTGCTCTTATATTCCCCTTGCTTTCCTCAGTATCAATTAAAATGGTGAAGTATTCCATAACAATAGTGAACAGATAAGGAGAGAGGGGGTCTCCTTGCCTAATTCCTCTATTACTTTGAATAAAACCAGTTGGGGAGCCATTAATCATCACAGAGTAAGATACATTGTTGATACATTCTTTAATAAGGTCACAGAATTTCGTATTAAATCCCATCATACTCATCATATGTATTATAAAATCCCTGTTAATTTTATCAAAAGCTTTTTGTAAATCAATTTTAATACACATGACACTTTTGTTCTTCATGTTGAAATTCCTGATTAGTTCATGTGCAAGCAAAGTGTTTTCAGTAATTAATCTGCCAGGAATAAAAGCACACTGGTTTTCAGAGATTAAAAATTTTAAAAATATTTTAATCCTATTGCAGAGTATGGTAGAAATAATTTTATAAATAAAATTGCAACAAGAGATTGGTCTATAATCTTCCATACCATTAGAGTTATTAGTTTTTGGCACAAGAGTTATGAAAGTATGATTAAAAGATTTTAAAAGCTTTCCAGTTCTGAAAAATTCAGAGATAAGATCAAAGATATAGGAATTGATATCCAACCAATGAGTTTTATAGAATTTTGCTCCAAATCCATCAGGACCAGGGCTTTTATTATTATTAGCTTTGAAAACAATATTTTTAATCTCCAATAGATTAACAGGGGCTAGTAAAATTTCCTGGCTCTTATCTTTTAAAGAAAATTTTACATTGATGGAGGGAAATGTATTTATATAATTATTAGAATTAAATAAATCTGTGAAGTACTTAATGGCTTCCCTCTCTATGTCAATAGAATTATTTAAAACATTGCCATTAGCATCAATAAGTTTGCCAATAGTATTTTTATTTTTCCTATTTGACATTTTAGCATAGAAGAAACTGCTAGCTTCATCACCATTTGTAAGCCAGTCAACCTTGGCTTTTTGCCTCAAATTAACAGAATGAACATGAAGTGAAGTGATGAGATTATTTTGAGCTTGAAAAAATTTTGAAATAACACTACTGTCTGAGCAATTATAATCATCAAAGACTTAAATCACAGATTTCTAGCTTTGGTACCTAAAAGTCACCTAACTACGTATATAAGTAGTTATAGGCCTATTGCTTGTTGTAACTACTTACCCAAGGTGTTTGCGAAAGTCATTTATAATAGATTAAAACCCTAATGGACCATTTGTTTCTTAAAATCAATGTGAATTCATTCCTAATAGGAACATCACAGATGGTATTCTATTAACATGAACACATAAGAGGGTTTCACACCGCTGGCAGTGGGAAAATGTGTCTTAAAATTGATTTGAAAATGGCATATGATAAGTTAAATAAGAAATTTATTATATGTATGATTAGAATGATGGACTTCCAATAGAAATGACATGATGTCATTGAGGAATTCATAAGCACCGTAAGCTTTAGGATTCTTTATCAAGTTACTACATGGTTATTTTCATAATAGAGGTATTACATAGGGTCAACTTCTTTCACAATATTTGCTCTGTTGCAATGGAATATTTATGCATTAAATTGGATTCTAAATTAGTCAGTGGTAAAATGAAAGAAATTCATAATATGCATCCTAGTTTAACACATATAATATATATAGATGATATCTTAATATTTATGAAAGCTGACATTAATGGGGCTATGGCAGTTAAAAGAGTTCTCCAAAAGTGGGAAAAATACACAGGCTTGCAAATTAGTTCAGAAAAAAGAGTAATATTCATCAAAGATTGCACACAAAAGAGGAAATTCTTGATATTTTGACATTGCAGGAGAGTGAACTACCAATTAAATATTGGGTGTTCCTTTGACCGCGCAATATATTAATGATGAAATGTGTAGTGGACTTTGGACAAAATCAAGAAAAAGGTGGATGGGAGGGTGTAGTTTGTTATCATTAGCAGGAAAACTGGAACTCAGTAGAGCAAATATCTACCCTATTATATAGTTTTGGACACAAAGTTCCAAAATTCCAAATGCTACCATAAGTAAAATAATTTATGTATCGTCAAATTTTCTTAGGAAAGGCAAGAGAGCTAAAAAGCTTAGAGTACAATGTGTACTCCTAAATTCGAAGGTGGTTTGAGTATGAAAAATACTGGTAAAATGAATAAATATTTAGTATTAAACAAATTTGGAAAGTGCTAAATTAAAAAAGCCTATGTGGTAAATGGTTGCACAAAAGATATGTGGGTGGTAAGTCTTTTAGGGAAATTGACATTAATAATAACATTTAGGTACCTTTAAATTCATGCTAATTCTAAAATATAAAGCTTTATATGTAACAGAAAGAAACAAATTTGATGATAAAACTATAAAATCATGGTATGATCCTTAGCTAAATGGGGTATTCTCTTACAAAAACTGGGTATTCAAGCTTTGGCATTTATAGGCGGTAAAAATCTTAAATTTAATAGGATTATCAATAATGGCAGGTGGGACATTTACAGTTTGGCTCATATTAGGAATCCAAACATGAAAATAAATAGCACCAACATTTATAACAATAAAGTTCAAGATTATTGGTACTGTAAGGAGACATCAAATGTAGAATTTCAGTTTAAATAAGAATGGGAAAACATTAGAGCTACATATCCTGGTGTTTTTTTTTTTTGGAAATGGTACTTTATATAAACTATGTCACTGTAACAACATATCACATGTCAATAAACGTTCGAATCACGCTATGCAGGTTTCAAAACTTGTGATCTCTCGCACTAAAGCCGAATCACTTAGGTGCTTGTCACGCTGTTAGCTAGGATAGTATGGTGTAGGACAAAATCAACAACCTAAAAATACCTATATGTGCGTATAGAGCTTTAACAAATAAGCTATCTACAATAGATAATTTAAGTTTAAGGTATATCATTATAGAAAATTCATGTGTTCTTTGTAATCAAAGTGAAGAAACATTCAAGCATTTAGAACGCAGTTAGACTTCTTATATATGGAAGTGGTGCAGACGTGATTAGCAGTTTCATTCGATTCCACGACTGAAGTACATAGCCAACCAGAATTCATAGCTCAAAGGTTCCAAGCCAAAGATAAGTTGCAAGACTTAGTTGTAGTTCTCTAGGATTTACATGTTATGAATAATTATATCTCAAGATAACCACTTCACGTTGCAGATAAAATATGTAAAGTAAAGATATGATCACACAGAGTTTTTGCATTAGTTAATACCTCCATTCCTATGTCTATTCCCTAAGCTTTCCATAGAAATTTTACTATCAACAATCTTCACTTCATCCGAAGGAGTAGTTTATAATTGCTTGAGCAATCGAATATGACTTAACATAATTCTTGATGCAGCACGATCTACAATTCCTCAAGGGTTAAGTCGTTCACGAGCTAATAAAGAGGCCTTAAGTCGTTCGCGACTTAACAGGGTGAAGGATAACGAGTTACGACCTAAGGAAGAGGAGCTACGAGTTGAGGCAGCCGCGTTGAATTATCTGCGAGCTAAGGACTCAAGTCGGCTACGACTTAAGAGTTTAAGTCGGCTACGACTTAAGAGTTTAAGTCGGCTACGACTTAACAGAAGAGGAAGCAGTCACGACCTAACTAAGCCGTTGAGGAGATATGCGCAGGGAGATTGGGGCTTGAGTCGGCATGCGCTTAAGTCGGCCATATGAGCATATGTGTTGTAGTTTGTTGCCTTTGAGTCGTTAGGTCGTATACGACCTAACTGTTGTATCCATGTGGTGTTGAGTCGGCCTTGTGTTGTAAGGTCGCGAGTCTTTGAGTCGTTAAGTCGGTGTGATGTTGGGTCGGCCGAAGGCTGTGTAATGTAATGAGCTGAGTCCTTGAGTCGGTCTTGTATGTAATGTGTTAGGTCGCGTACGACCTATGATGAGTCGGTCGTGTTGAGTCGTTTACATTGGGCTGTATTGTAAAGGGGTTGAGTCGCGTGTGTTAAGTCGGTCACGACTTAAGTTGGGTCGTAGGTCGGCAACGACTTAGGGACTGGGTTGTAACTCCTATAAATACGCGTGTGTTGTACATTTTGTGGTTGTTGATTTTGAATAAAATTTCTCTTTTGTTAGCTTTGTGCTTTCATACCAATTGGTAGTTGAGTGTAATCTCCTATCTCCACTTACGTCGTTCGAGTGCGCTCGAATCCACGTTTGTTGAAGCCGATTCACGGAATCTAGTGCGCTAGATCAACGTGCGAAGAATCGTAGATCTTTGAACACGGTATAGTGCGCTATCAACGTGTTTGAGATAGCTAGAGTTCGGTATCTTTGGATCAACGAACTTGGGCATTTTTGGTATCTTCAACTCACCGATTGCTACAATCCATCGATTGAAGTTTTGTTTGATTAATCCGCTGCGTCAGTTTGGTATCAGAGCCATACTTAGCCAATCATAGCTAAGTTTGATTCTTGGAGCCAAGTTTTTGAAGTTTGAAGTAGTTCATCGTGTTCATATTGAAGTTGCATCAAGTTTGGAGAGTTTGATCCATTTCATTTTGGATCGAGGAGTTGGATTTTGACTTGGATTTTTGCGCGCCAAGATTTGAAGTGTGGAGCCGTGCCGACTTAACCATAAGTCGTTGCACATTGAGCCGAATCAAGTCATAGCCGAGACATTGTTGAGCCATAATTTGTTGAAGTCTTGTGATTGAATTGTTGAAGTTTTGTGAAGTTTTCAATCATGCCACCAAGAAGAGCTAATCGTCATCAAAACGTTGAAGCTTTGTATCGAAGAGAAGAAGCCGAGCTTATGGAACAACGTATTAATGAAAAATTTGATGAAGGCATTGGAAAATTGGAGAAATTGATGAATGATTTGAATCAAAGGAGGAGATCACCAAACTCGAACCATGGAGGAAACCGAGTTTCGCCATCGGTTATGGAAGCGAGGAGGGTATCACCACATTCTTGTAGAGATAGAAGAGAAACATCAATTTCATCACGAAGAGATCATCATGACTATGCACATGAAGAAAGAAGAAGTCAACGTGAATTTGACAATGAAGCATATAGAGATGAAGAGAGACATAGTCAAAGAAGTATGCATGAACGAAGGGATGATAATGGTCGAGATCGATGTAGACGTACTTTTGATTTTGTTGAAGAGGGTGATAGAGCTAGTATTCATTATCGAGATCGAGACCAAGTTCGAAATTCTTATCGGGATGTTGAAGATGATCGTCGATGGGAATCGGGTATGAAGATGGAAATTCCGGAGTTTAAAGGCGGAATGATTGCAGAAGAATTTCTCGATTGGATTTCTAATGTTGAAGAGATCTTTGATTTCAAGGAGGTTCCTGAGCATAGAAGGGTGAAGTTGGTTGCTACTAGGTTGAGGGGGAGAGCTTTGGCGTGGTGGCAGCAAACTAAACTTACTCGAGAACGAATGGGGAAGTCAAAGATAGAATCTTGGGAGAAGATGAAAAAGTTGATGAGATCTACATTTTTGCCTTATAACTACCAATCACTTATGTACCAGAGGTTGCAGAATCTGAGGCAAGGGACAAAATCTGTTAGTGATTATGCTGATGAATTTTACCAACTCATCGCCAGGAATGATATCATGGAAACAGAAGAACAGCTAACTGCTAGATTCATTGGGGGCTTGAGAATGCAGATCCAAGATATGGTTAATATGTTTGATCCTAGATCAGTAGCAGAGGCACATCAGAAAGCGTTAGCTTGGGAGAAACAAGGAAGGCGTGGAGGTGGTGTGTTTACTAATTCCAATAATCAAGCAAGGGGTGTTGGCGGAAGTTCTAGTGTTCCTAAACCTGTTACAAAGCCAGTGGTGAAGGAGGCAGAGAAAGCGAAGGCTAGTAGTGTTTTCAAATGTTATAATTGTCAGGAGTTGGGTCACAAAAGCAACGAATGTCCGAAGCCGAAGAAGAGAACCATGGTTGCAGAGGTTGAGGCAGATGATGGTGAGGAGGCAGAGTATTCAAATGTACCTTATGTTGAGGAGGAAGAAGAAGTGTCGGGAGATGAAGGATGTAATCTTATGATGAGGAGAAGTTGTTTGACACCAAAGCAAGAGGAGGATTGTAGTTGGCTGAGAAGCAATATTTTTCAATCGACATGTACTATTCTGGGAAAAGTTTGCAAGTTCGTTATTGATGCTGGAAGTTGCGATAATATTATTTCTACAGAGGCTGTGAGGAAATTGAACTTGAAAACTGAGAAGCATCCTAAACCGTACAAGCTAGCATGGTTAAGGAAGGGTGGTGAAGTGAAAGTGTGTCGAAGAGCTTGTGTTAATTTTTCTATTGGGAAGAAGTACAAAGATGAAATTTGGTGTGATATTGTGGATATGGATGTTTGTCATTTGTTGCTGGGCAGACCATGGCAGTTTGATAGAGCAGTTCAACATGACGGTCGTGCCAATAGTTACAGTTTCATGTTCGAGGGTACTAAAATCACTTTGGTTCCCAAGAGACAGCAACAGAAGGAGAGCAAACTAGAAGAGATTGAAGAATTGAAAACTCTGTTGACTTTGAAGGAGTTTGTCAAGGAAGTGGAGGAAGAACCTGAAGTGTTTTTGTTGATTGGAAGAGAGAGTAGTGAAGAAGTTGAAATCCCAGAAGCAGCAAAGCCAATTTTGAAAGAATTTGAAGATGTCTTTCCAGAGGAGTTGCCTAAGAAGTTACCGCCACTTAGAGACATTCAACATCAAATTGATCTTGTTCCGGGAGCAGTGTTACCACATCGACCACATTACCGAATGAGTCCGAAGGAACATGAAGAGTTACGAAGGCAGGTGGAAGAGTTGTTGGAACAGGGACGTGTTCAGGAAAGCTTGAGTCCTTGTGCCGTGCCAGCATTATTAGTACCAAAGAAGGACGGAACATGGAGGATGTGCACAGATAGTAGAGCTTTGAATAAGATCACTGTTCGATATAGATTTCCTATGCCGAGGTTGGATGATTTGTTAGATCAATTGAGTGGGGCAACTATATTTTCAAAGATTGATTTGAAGAGTGGTTATCATCAAATTCGAATCAGACCTGGAGATGAATGGAAGACAGCTTTCAAGACGAGAGAGGGGTTATACGAATGGTTGGTTATGCCATTTGGTTTGTCAAATGCACCTAGTACATTCATGCGGGTGATGAATCAAATCTTTAGACCATTCATTGGAAAGTTCGTCGTGGTTTATTTCGATGATATTTTGATTTATAGCAGGAGTACGGAGGAACATGTTCTACATTTGAGGGAAGTGTTGATTATTCTTCGTGAAGAACAATTTTATGCTGCTACAAAGAAATGTGTGTTTATGACGCATACTGTTTTATTTCTTGGGTATGTTGTTTCAGGGGAAGGTATTCAAGTTGACCGGAGTAAAGTTGAAGCAGTCAGGAATTGGCCACAGCCAAAGACAATTACAGAAGTGAGAAGTTTTCATGGGTTAGCATCATTCTACCGAAGATTCATACCACACTTCAGTAGCGTGATGGCTCCAGTGACTGATTGCATGAAAGTGAAACAATTTGTATGGTCAGAAGAAGCGGGAGTTGCTTTTGAGAAGATCAAGGAATTGTTGACGTCTGCACCAATTCTTGTTTTACCGAATTTTCAGTTATTGTTTGAATTGCATACTGATGCTTCGAAGGTTGGAATTGGAGGAGTTCTGAGCCAGAATGGAAAGCCAGTTGCTTATTTTAGTGAGAAACTGTCAGGGGCGAAGATGAGATACAGTACATATGACGTTGAGTTTTATGCTGTTGTACAGGCTGTTAAGCATTGGAGACATTACTTATTTCAGAAGGAATTTGTTCTGTACACTGATCACGAAGCTTTGAAACATTTACAGGGGCAAGATAAGATTTCAGCAAGACATGCATCATGGATTGCATATTTACAGCAGTTTACTTTTGTCGTTAAGCACAAATCTGGGGTGACCAATCGAGTAGCTGATGCTTTAAGTAGGAGGAGTCATTTACTGACGACAATGAAGGTGGAAGTGACGGGGTTTGAAATGTTGCCAGAGATGATTGAAGAAGATCCTTACTTTGTGAAATATGTTGAAAAAGTGAAGGATGGGAGTACCGATGAATTCATGTTAGTTGATGGTTTTCTGTTTAAAGGAAATCGTTTATGTATTCCGGACTGTAGTTTGAGGATGAAGATTGTGAAGGAATTGCACGAGGAAGGACATGTTGGCCGTGATCGTACTTTACAGTTGATTTCGCAGTCTTACTTTTGGCCGTCGATGAGGAAAGAGGTTGAAAGATTCGTGGAGCGATGTCATATTTGCCAAGTTTCAAAAGGGACAGCAACGAATGCAGGGTTGTATATGCCGTTACCAGTACCATCTAAGCCATGGGTTGATATCAGCATGGATTTCGTTTTGGGTTTGCCGAGAACTCAAAGGGGAAATGATTCGATATTTGTTGTGGTGGACAGGTTTTCAAAGATGGCACATTTTGTTGCTTGCAAGAAGACAGCAGATGCAGTTCGAGTCGCACAGCTATTTTTCAAGGAGATTTATCGACTTCATGGTTTACCAGAATCTATTGTTTCTGATCGAGATACTCGTTTCCTGAGTCACTTTTGGCTGAGTTTGTGGAAGATGGTCGGAACAAAGCTGAATTTTAGTAGCGCTTACCATCCACAAACTGATGGGCAGACAGAAGTTGTTAACAGGTCATTGGGAAATTTGTTGCGTTGTCTTGTACAGGATAATTTGAGAAGTTGGGACATGAAGCTATGCCAGGCAGAATTTGCTCATAATCATGCAGTGAATCGTAGCACAGGATTCAGTCCATTTCAGATTGTTTATTCAATTTTACCCAGGGGACCGTTAGATTTAGCGGTGGTACCACAAGCAAAGGGGACGGTTAAACGAGCTGTTGATTTTATTGAAGGATTGACGGAGTGTCATAAGATCGTTCGGGAACGATTGGAAAAGTCGAATGAGAAGTATAAGCAAGCTGCAGATTTAAAGAGACGAAATGTTGAATTTAATAAAGGTGATTTGGTGTATGCTGTGTTAACAAAGGATCGTTTTCCAATGGGCGCTTATAATAAGTTGAAAGCCAGAAAAATTGGTCCAGTAGAAGTTGTGAAACAGATCAATGAGAATGCTTATAAGTTGAAACTGCCGGAGGATGTATACACTTCTGACGTATTCAATGTTAAACATCTTGTGCCGTATTATGGAGATGGACAATCTGATGGGAAAGAATTTACAAATTCGAGGACGAATTTTTCTCAACCAGGGGAGGATGATGCAGCACGATCTACAATTCCTCAAGGGTTAAGTCGTTCACGAGCTAATAAAGAGGCCTTAAGTCGTTCGCGACTTAACAGGGTGAAGGATAACGAGTTACGACCTAAGGAAGAGGAGCTACGAGTTGAGGCAGCCGCGTTGAATTATCTGCGAGCTAAGGACTCAAGTCGGCTACGACTTAAGAGTTTAAGTCGGCTACGACTTAAGAGTTTAAGTCGGCTACGACTTAACAGAAGAGGAAGCAGTCACGACCTAACTAAGCCGTTGAGGAGATATGCGCAGGGAGATTGGGGCTTGAGTCGGCATGCGCTTAAGTCGGCCATATGAGCATATGTGTTGTAGTTTGTTGCCTTTGAGTCGTTAGGTCGTATACGACCTAACTGTTGTATCCATGTGGTGTTGAGTCGGCCTTGTGTTGTAAGGTCGCGAGTCTTTGAGTCGTTAAGTCGGTGTGATGTTGGGTCGGCCGAAGGCTGTGTAATGTAATGAGCTGAGTCCTTGAGTCGGTCTTGTATGTAATGTGTTAGGTCGCGTACGACCTATGATGAGTCGGTCGTGTTGAGTCGTTTACATTGGGCTGTATTGTAAAGGGGTTGAGTCGCGTGTGTTAAGTCGGTCACGACTTAAGTTGGGTCGTAGGTCGGCAACGACTTAGGGACTGGGTTGTAACTCCTATAAATACGCGTGTGTTGTACATTTTGTGGTTGTTGATTTTGAATAAAATTTCTCTTTTGTTAGCTTTGTGCTTTCATACCAATTGGTAGTTGAGTGTAATCTCCTATCTCCACTTACGTCGTTCGAGTGCGCTCGAATCCACGTTTGTTGAAGCCGATTCACGGAATCTAGTGCGCTAGATCAACGTGCGAAGAATCGTAGATCTTTGAACACGGTATAGTGCGCTATCAACGTGTTTGAGATAGCTAGAGTTCGGTATCTTTGGATCAACGAACTTGGGCATTTTTGGTATCTTCAACTCACCGATTGCTACAATCCATCGATTGAAGTTTTGTTTGATTAATCCGCTGCGTCAATTCTAAAGCATAAGCTTCGCTTATTGACTTCAAGGTATTCTTCACAACACAAGTAAGTAAAATCTGAGTACGACCTTCCTATAATATCCTGTGATAATTGTGAATTGAATTTGCAGCAATTTAGGAAGCATGAAATAGTTTTCAGCAATTTTAATTTCACAAAGAGTATTGAAGATTTAGAGATTTAGAAAGCAAGGTATTAAATCAAAAGAGTGAGTCTGGTCTATATTTATACAACTGAAAAGTTGTACTGAAAGATTACGATTATTCAAAGAATTACGTCCCTAATCAAAAGTTTTTACCTTTTAGGAAATTATTGTCATTTCACAAATATAGCCATTTTTGGTTTTTCATACATCTGAATTGTCCAATTAGATATCTGACTAATATATTAAAAGAAATAATTAAAAAGCATATCAGACGTTTATTAAACAGCCTCAGACGTTTGAATATGTTCCACAAAAAACATTCATTTCTAGCCTAATTCAGATGCTTCGCCTATCTCATCAGAGGCCATTTTTATTAAAAAGCAGTTTGAAAATGAGTCAGACATCTAGTTTTTATAACTCAGACGTTTTGTCAATATCTTGAAAGGAAACGGTTAAATTAGCCTTGATTTAAACGTCTGGTTGGTTTAAGCAGATATATGATACCCCTATTGGATGTCTAAAACCACTTAGATGTCTAAATGGTTTTAAAACAAGCTTTTATTACTCAAGCGTCTAGAAAAACATACTAGATGTCTGATTATACAGAATTTTTTGCGATAGTTAGTAGACCAAATGTGTTTAATTGTGACGATCATCATTTTGACAATTTAAGTCGACAATAAATCACATATGTTTAACTCAAACCATTTAAAGGATAGATTATCAATGGTAGGGTTAATAAAGAAAATAAGAAGAAGAAAAATAATAATCAAAATCTCACAACGCAATGACAAAATATAATAATCACATAAACAGTTCATGGTGCTGTTTTACAATATAAATTTAACTTTCAACTTACAACATAATCAAAGTTCAATAAACATACATACTAAATAATGCACCAGAATAATACTAGTAAATACGATCACCAATCTCCATCTTCATCTTCAAGGAATAATGTCTTCAAACACTGAAATACTTTGGCTGACCCAAGATGAAAAGGTAGAACACTCGAGTCAAAACTAAAAATTCTTATGTAAATTAAATTAATATCAAGTGAATTATGGTGCAAATAACTTAAGAGATGTTATATGAGTTTCCATCATCTAAGGATTCGTTAAACTATCTATATATAGTGAGATACGCTATATATGTAGTGCCTATCAGTAAAGTAAAGTATTAAAATAGCATTAAGACTTTACATTAATCTCCCTTAACACATTTTTAAGTAGGTAGTCTATCCAGGTCCTGTAAAACTACCAGTAACATTGGTAGCCAGTGTGTCCCCTATAGGTAACATACTAAAACAAAATTGTAGTGGGCTCGTATAAGGATAATCATTTGACAAGGAATGTGAGACAATGTCAAAGGTAGGATACTATTAATTCAAGTCATCTGACTGGTGGTAACCACCAATGACCCATCGTGAACATCCCTCCTATAAGCAAATCAAGGTGCACCAATCAATTCCAAAGTAGAGATAGTAATATAAAGAATAGATGCCACTAGAGGTAGCCAGCCTTATTGGTCAGGACAAATTGTCTTGTTTCAGTCATTTCAAATTGACACAAGTGTTGGCTTCTATCCATCATTGTCGTCTTTCTTTAAATCTAGCAAACATATGCCAAATTCAGCCAGTTTATTTTGGATCATCCATCATGTACACAGTTGTTAAAGTGGTTTCAATATTGATAGAGGATATGCCAACATTCGGCCCCAGTCTTTTTAACAACTAAATGTCATTTTTCACACAGTTTGGTTCGTTTAAATTTCAAGAAATAGGTCATAGTTCATATCAAAAATATTGAATTCACTTTAATAGTATAAATCATACTTCATATTATTATTTAAATCAAACAAGTTTAATTTAATTCAGTTTCAACGTTGAATCGATTTCGAAATTTAACAGTTTCGAAGTTAAAGTATTTTTGAATATTAAAGTAGTTTTGAAGATTTAAAACAGCTTGAATATTAAAATATTATGTTGAAAATAGTTTTGGACATTGGAAAAAGTTTATATATTAAAATAGTTTGAATATTAAAATAGTTTATACATTACAATAGTTAAAATATAAAAAATGTTTATATTTAAAATGGTTTTGATCAAAATCGTTTCTTTCTTACCTTAAAATTTTGAACTCACGTTTAAATTTCCAATCAAATGAATTTAATTTTTAGGCTTCCAATTCAAGTCAAATTCATATTCAAAATTCAATTTAAATCAAACTTAATTCAAAATGATTTCCTACTTTTAAACGATTCGATTCAAATGGCTGAAAGTTTCAATTCAAATTATCGTTTAATTTTTTTTAATTTAAATCCATTTTACATCCAAAATTCAAAATACCAATTTAAACCACTTTAATTAAAATAAATTCAAAGTTTAAATTAAAATTTAAACCTTTCATCTAATTCAATTTCGGTAAACGTAAATCATATCTCAATTTCATCTTTATACATCTAAGCAGTTTTGATTTAACTTTTCAAAGCTCGAATTAGAAAATAATTCAATTCATATAAGTCTAATTTTTATTTTCCTCAAAACAAAATCATTTAAACAAATCCAAATTCATGATTTTAAAACCGTTTAATTTAACCAAATCTGGTGTCCGTATTTAATTTTCAACCTATGAACAAGTGATCAGTTTTTATAAAATTTAATTGCATGACTATATACCATTCCAAACCATATTTAAATGTCATAGGTATATATTGTTTCAACCTATTTCTTAGTTCAATTTCTAAACAGAAAATTTATATGATGTCAATAATATACATGGTGATAATAGGGATATATCAAAATAAATGATCATCAGCAATATAAACATAACATCGTCCATCATACCAATCAATAGACATACATATGCAATCATCGTCCAAATTAGCCAATCAAACATTTGTAACAATAATTATTAATTATCACATATCATGGTGCTCAACTAGTAATGATATTCAGTTTAATGTCAATTTAATTTCTTAAACAATAATAAAAATAATATATCGTGTCATGATTTTTAATTTTACTTGAAGAAGAAATTTTAATATTGTGTGAGTGGGTTTAATCATCACCTTTAATTTTAGCCCATTAAAATCAAAACAGAAGCCCAAAATCTCAATAGTCCCCAAACTTAGCCGAACCAGTTTCATGTTGTCCAAAATTTTAATACGAGTCCAACGGATGAAATCGCACGTGTATTGGAATTTGCAAAAGATATTCATGTTATAAGAAATACTATTAAAATAATAATTAGTACACTTTTAGTAAAAAAAACAAACAAAGTTTAATACCTACGTTTTTCTCAAGATGAGGCTCCAAGCAAGGATGGAAGAACAAACTAAGATGAGGGTAGGACGTGTAGGAAAAATTAAAAATTAAACTCATGTTTCATAAAAGAAAACTTTTGAATTTTCAAAAATGAGAGCTTTTGAATTTGGAAGCTCATGTTAAAATGAGTTGGGGAAAAAAGATTTAAAGTGGAGATCTGAACATACGAAATGACGCAGCGACAAAATAAAAAAAAATGAAGGAACAAGTTTAAAAACGTGAAAAATTTGATGATGTGAATATAGCTTCAGCAAAGAACAATTTGAACTAAATGAATATGAGGCGTTAGGAGAAACAAAACGCACATGATGAAATATAGTTGCAGGTTATTTAATAATAAGGAAATGAAGGTGGAGGGACAAAAATGAATGTCACATTGTGTTCTAATGCTTCACATAATGCATAAGGAAATGTGAATGAGAAAGTTTGCAAACCAAAGGAAAATGAAATTTTATACAACCGAAAATGAAGTAGCAATAATTAAATACAACCTAAATGTTTAGGCTCAGGTATTAAACAGAAGGAGAAATGAATAGATCAAGTATTACTAATGAAGTAACTATTTCAAAAGGTACAGGTAGCATTTAATAACAAAAGAAATGAAGGGACCATGTATATCGCACGTCCTTTTGAAATTCAATTTTTGAAACGTATTTTTCTGAACCAAATTAATTTCATTAACTCAAATAATACTCAAATTTGTACCCTTTTTTTATCAACGACGATTAATAAAATTATACTTACCTTAAAAATGAAAACGTTCAATTTAGTGTCCCAAAATGAACTTTTATTTCCATTAACGCCCTTTTTGATTAACACAAAATGTGCGTTTCTTTTATTAAATCTATTAATTACAATCAATGTTTTATTTCCTTTTAATTGAAATATCTTAATTACATTAATCACAATAGATTACAAAGTTAAATTTCAAAATAGACAAACTAAAATGGATGAAAAACAGAATAATTGTTTCCTTTTGTCATTTAAACACATTTATAAATTTGTTGTTTATACACTAGAGTAATAAATAACTTACTTAAGTAAATGATTTCTGATTCTTATAATCAATCTATATGCTAAAACAAAGTTCAAATAAACATATGTTTCTTCCTTTAATCATATCATTCTATTCTTTACATTAATGAAATTAAACTCATATTCACAAATGAAACATTCATTTATTTATAAAAATGTTCTTTTCATTAAATCAAACTTTTTCTTTTATTTTCACAAAACATAAGCCACATTTAGTTACATCTATTAATTTACAATTAGTGTCCTCTCTCCTATCAATTAAAATTATTCAATTACATAAATTTCAATTGATACAATGGTAAATTTCAAAATGGACTAAATCAATGTAATGGGAAATAGAACGATTATTTCCTATCTAATAGTAATTTAAACATATTTATATACTATTGGATACAAACAAGAGTTACACATTTCTTACTAAATAATCTTTATAATCATCTATAAGTCAAAATATATTTCAAATAAATAAACATACGATTTATTCTTTAATAAAGAAACATTTATTATTCTTTATTAACATTTATTATTCCAATCAATTAGAAATTTACATTAGACAGTAATTAATTTCATTCAAATCAATGTCATTAAAATACACACTAACTGTTGGAACTCGACCAGCTCATAGTAGGAATTTCAACAATTTTATCATTTTCGATCTTTAATGGGCCTGTGAAGTCTAGATACACTTAGATCTTAACTAAATCTTCTTTTAAATAAAATCAATATTTTATTTAATTCTGTGAAAAATAATATCAAAAGGGTTTGAATATTATATAAATTTAAATGAATGAGTGTATCAAATACACCTAGATGTAGTTGCTTATCAAAATAAATATGAGAAGCAAACCTTTAGGTTCCTTCTCTAATAGTTCTCTAATTAATTAAGGGAGTAAACTGAAGGACCTGGGCCACCCCGCAGCGGAAAAAATGGGTGAATTTCAAATTTTTTAACCATTTTGGATCTTTAATGTGCCTTTGAAGTCTAAATTCATTTAAAACTTTTCTAATTTGCTTTTAAATAAAATCAATATTTTATTTAACTTCATAAATAAAGTTTCACTTTAATCTAATGTGGAGTATATCAAATATACTCCTATATACCAATTTATGTCTAACGTTTACTTTTCAAATTTATTTAGAGAATGAAATATTTCGTCTCTTTCTCTTAACTTATTCTATTAATGAGGGGCATAAATTTAGTTGGAGAAGAAAACTTTTTATTTTTTTTCTTTTAACCTATTCAATTAATGAAGGGGCATAAATTTATTTAGAGAAGGAAAATTTTCATTTCCTTTCGCTTAAACTATTCAATTAATGAAGGATCATAAATTTAGTTAGAGAATGAAGCTTTTCATTTCCTTCTCTTAATTAAATTAAATAACTAATTAATAAAATAACATTAGTGATTAATCTAAATATGACATGAATTGTAAATATATTCACAGTAAATTTTGTGCGTGTGCAACATATAAGGATTGTGTATTGATATGTATACATAAAATAAACAAGAACAATTTGAATGGTTATTAAATATGAATTGAAATGGAAATAAATAAAGGATGACAATGGTGATTGATATAGTTTCCCTTTTAGTAAACTTAATTAATGTAAAATATTAGTGACAATCAATAGGTATCATAATGTAAGAATATGGAAGGTAAATAATGAATTAAATGTATACAATATTGTCTTAATTTAAAAAAATGAATTCATGTATGTAAAGAAAAATAAATTTTATACAAACACATACAAGTGGATCCAAGTATGTATATATGGAATTCAATCATAGCTTATAATATAAATTAGATAGTTATTATAGTCAATTTCAAAAATTTAATTTGTTGCTAAAATTCCTTTTATTCATATGTAAATATCAAATGCAATAAAAAGGGCAAGTAATACACGTAATCATACATACATACATGTATTAAAATTCAAAACTAAAATTACACTTTGTTATGAAAGATTAAATAAATGGAATTGAAACATTGTATTGATTCCATATAAATTTCATTTTTAACTTTAAATATAATTCAATCAATCAAAATGAAAATGTAAATTTTCATACTTAAAGAAATAGAATTTAAATTAAATGTTAAACGTAGAACTAAAATAAACATTGTATTTTAAAATATATAGATTTAGTTTCAATTTAACAAAGTAGAGAAAAACAGCTAAACAATTCGAACATGTAAACATTCATATCTGAAGAATTATAATTTAAGTAGAATGTTTAAAACATAGATCTACACTTAAAATGTAGTTTTAAAACATAAACAAATTTAATTTTGATCTATCAAATGGAAACTAAATCGTATCATTAAACAAATAATTTCCATCCTCATAAACAATTTTTTTAATTAATCAAGACGGTGATACATCATACAAAATGAAAGTCAAATTAAATTTCCATCAAGCATTGCAAAATCACTATCTATATATAGAAAATGACATACCTTGCTGCCTAACTTTTAAAAAATGCCTTATTATAGAAAATGACATACCTTGCTGCCTAACTTTTAAAACACGCCTTATTGATTTTGCCTTTGATTTGCACCTTGAACAAAGAATGCTTTTAGATCTGATTGAATCACCTTAGGATGTTGCCTAGAAATCGCACCTTAAATGATGATATCTTCTCAGATCTTCAAGATCCACATCCTATCCTTGCAAGAGATGGATGGAACACTATTTGTTTATTTATTTTATTTCATTTTTTTATTTAGAGTTGAAAGATTTTGGAAATTCATTTTCTTTGTTTTTTCTGCCATAAACAATTAGGACGAGAGAAAGAATGAATGAGAAGGAAAATGAATTGTATGTAAAGAATGAAGTAGAGAATATGTTTTATTTGAAAGAATGAAACTTTTTCCATTCTTTAATTAAAATTTCCTTAATTAATCTCTTGATTATTTCTGTCTCTCCAATCCTTTATTATGTCATCAAATGACATAAGATTTCCACAAATCATGTCATCAAATGACATAACATTTTCACAAATCATGTCATCAAATGACATAAAATTTCCACAAATCATGTCATCAAATGATATAATTTTTTTATAAATCATTTCATGCAATTATCTTTAAATTACATCGGTATGGTATATCAATGCGCGCAAATAAAACTTTTATATAAATGCATTAAAATAATTAAAAAAAACTTCCAAACATCAAATAATTAACAATTAATATTTCTCAAATATCAACTAATTTAATCAATTTACAACATTTTGTAAATTAATCAAATCATGTGATTTTTCAGAGAATTCATCATTACGGTTATGCGACTTATAGATTTAAGTTCATTTAGTGATTAACATCAAACTATTTGAATACTAATGTTTACACATCACTTAGCAGGCGGTGTGTCTTTTTGACCGAATTTATCGCTTACATAACTTTTGGTAAAATCAAATTTTACTTATTATAAGCGGTACCTAACTGTGATAATTATTTACACCAATTCTATTCGTCAAGACTATATCATTATAGGTTTATGGACTTTGGTAATGGTCAAAATTCCAATATCATCCATATTCAACTTTATAGTCCAAACATAAAGTCTTTGGTTCAGTAACAACAATTATTATTAACCGAAATGCTTTGGTTAGAGACTTTACTTTGAGTCGACTATAGTTGACCGTGATACTAACCACATATAACCAAGGAGACGAATCCTCTCTTGAATAGTGTTTCACTTCCAAAGCTTCCACTTAACCCAACTATTGTCATTCGATGGACGCCCTACCATGATTTAACTATAATCAAAGCGGAACTTCAATATTGAAGATCAACGGTATTCTCAAGTCGAGAGAACTATGTAAATTAGTCACATTGATATTCTCTGCTTGACCTTAGTTATATTAACCGATGAAACACTATCTAGTGAGTATTCCATAGTTATCCAACAACCATCAATACGTAACGCCTTGGTGCCCCCAACAGTCATGAGTAATACACTACCCAACATTTAGAGAGCGTTACGTACTTTAGTCTCAACGGATACATCGATATCCAGTCTCAATGCATCTTGACTAGGAACGTTTGAAATGGTATATTTGTTTCATTATGATAAATTACTCACGGTTATAACACTTTGTAATTACAATCCCAAACATACCATTTGTGGATTTTTTATTAAATATACTTTTAATTAAATTGATTAATTAATATGACCACACTATATCAATTATATAATAGAAAGAAAGTACCTTATTTCGAACAATATTGGTCAACGAGTTAGATATACGTAACAAATTACATAATTGCCCATAGTGCATACTTCTAACTCTATAATGAACAACATTAATTGAAGAGAGAAAAAACTCTCATTTTTGTCTCTGATTAGATTGATAATATATTAAATAAACAAATTAAAATTTAAATTGAATGTTTTATTAGGAAAGCATTAATTCAATTCAATTTGATTAATTACAAATGATTATGAGCACATCACAAGCGTCGATGTGTATAGTGTAAGTGTAACATATAAATGTGTACAAAGTTAATGTAAACATTGCTTAAGTGTTGCGATTTACACAACGGACACATTTCCCATCTATATATTCCATTGTCGTCCTAAACATGAATGGTTTTATTTATTTATTGATATATAAATACATACATACATATATACATATACTGTAAACACACACATATACATACAGTTAATGTTTAGCATAACAGTTCAAACAAAATAGATTTCATTTCAATTACAAGTAGTAAATCAAAGAATATTAAGATTAATGAAAAAGGTTTGAAACCTTTGTTAAAAGATTCCTTCCTTTTTAAGCTGGGATATAATTTTTAATTAGATGGAATTGCAAATCATGGAATATGCCATTGATTTAATGTTTGATTTATCTTTTAAAAGATAGATTTTATCTTAGAATAATTTGAAACATGACAATTAAAACATCATTAATTGAATGAAAAAGATTAATTAATGCGATTATTACCAAATTTTAATTACATAGCAACCCATGTCTAAATATTCAAATGTAGACCTTTTGATATGAAAAACTGAATTATGAATATAAAAAATCAAAAGTTCAATTATGTTCTGTTTTTTTAAACAACATAATCAAACGATATAGGCATGTATAGATTTGAGATAAGAATATCTAGGTCTAGATTAAAAAAACTTAATAAACAATCACTTAGAGTATAGAAAATAAAATTTAGAAAGTCTAGATCTAGGTTAAATTAATTAATAAAAAACAATCATACATGAGACAAAAAATGAGATGTTATAATTCCTATCAAAATAAAAATGAACAAAAGAAAACATTCTATGTTTTAACATGATTAAGCAATTTATTCAAGCAAGGGAATTGAGATATTCAAATCAAATTTCATATTCACAAGTATGAATAGAAGGGAAAGATAGATATTAAGGGGATAAGAACAAATTATAAGATATGCGAATATAGAATTACACACATATATAATTACCTTATGATGAAGCATATAGAAACACATTGAATGGTAGCATAGTAACTAGATCTGATTGAACCCTCTCTAGATCTGATATAGCTTGCCCTTCATCACACCTTGATGTTTGGATTCTCCTTATATTTCAAACAAATCACCATCCCACTTTGCAAGAGAAGAATGAACCACTTTTTTAATTTAGTTTGATGTTGAGTTGAATTTGTTTGTGATGTTTTTTTTGGATGAAGTTTCACCCATAAACGAATGGTAGAGAAGAGGAAGAAAGAGAACAAACAAATTCACATACTATTCTGTGTACTTTAAAAATGAGGAGGTTTTATTTTTAATAGAATTAAAGGAACCTTTTCCTATTCTCCAACTAAAACTTCCTCCTTTATTTCTTAAATTTTAATTAGTCTCATTAATTGATTTTCCTCTCCTTATCATTATACGGCTGATCCAAGCATATTCCAAATATGCAACTTTTCTAAATAAAAGAAAGCAATTTTTATGTAATTATTTTATTATTTAAAACATGTTTAAAACTATACCGACATCGCATATCGATATATGAAAATATAACATTTATGTATGCATTAAAACAATCACCAATAACATTCAAACATCAAATAAACTAACAACAATTTAATTTCATAAATATTAATCAATTTAATCGGTTTGCAACATTTTACAAACTAACTAAATTATGTGGTTTTTGAAGAAATCACAGATACGGTTGTGCGACTCAGAGTTGTAAGTTCAATCAGCGATTAATATTGAACAATTCAAACGTTAATGTTCATACGTCACTTGGCAGGCGGTTTGACAGTTTGGCTGAATTCATCGCTTACAGGTATTTTCGAAAAAATTAAAATTTACTTATTATAAGTGATACCTGACAGTCACAATTATTTACATCAATTCTCTTCGTCAAAACCATATCACATTAAAACTTTTGAAATCTGGTAATGGTCAAAATTACAATATCATCCACATTCAACTTTATAGTCCAAACGTAAAATATTTGCTTCAATAATAATTATTATTATTAAACACAATATTCTGGCCAGAGACTTTGACTTTGAGTTGATTTGAGTTTACCATGATACTAAACCCATATAACCGAGGAGACGAATCCTCTCTTGAATAGTGTTTCACTTCCAATACTTTCGCTCGATCTAACTATAGTCACTCGATGGAATGCCATGCCATGATTTGACTATAATCAAAGTGGAGCTTTCATATTGAAGATCTACAATATTCTTAAGTCGAGAGAACTGTGTAAATCAAGCACATCAATATTTTTCATTTGACCTTAGTTATATTAACCAAAAATACCTATCGAGTGAGTCGTTCCATAGTTATTTAATTACTATCATTACGTAACCCTTAGGTGCCCCTAACAGTCATGAGTAATACGCAGCCCAACATTTGGAGAGCATTAAATATCTAGTCTCAATGGATATATCGATATCCAGTCTCGATGCACCTTGACTAGGAACATTTAAAATGGTATATTTGTTTTATTGTGATAAATAACTCAGTCATAAAATATATCATTTACAGATTTTTATTAAATATACTTTTAATTAAATTAGTTAATTAATATAACCACATTATATCAAGTATATAATAGAAAGAAACACATTTTTTGTGAATAAGATCGGTCAACGAGTTAGATATATGTAACAAATTACATAATTGCCTCTAGGACATATCCCTAACTCTATCACTATCATATGTTATCATTCTTACCTTATTGCAAACACATGTCATTAATAGAAATTTAAATTAAGCTCATAACTTATATTATAATTTAATTTTTGTCAATAAAATCTTATTTTATTCTTAACAATTTTATTCAAAATCTTATTAATTTAATATTTTATAATAGTTAAAATATGGGTCATTACATTAATCTAACGTCTGAATGGTTAACTCAAATGTTGAATCCTAACAATGTTCAAAAATATTCTTAGTCTTAGAATTTGAAAACTATTTTAAAATCAATAAAATAACAATTATATTCATGTTACCATCAAAGGATATTGTATAACTTTTCTAGACTTACTAATACAATAACTCTCTTGATAGTTGGTCTTCTTTGCTGAGCACAACAGTTAATGGTCTTTAGTCTTTGTCATTGAAATATCTTGCAAAGAGGAACTTATACAAATTTATAGAGAGATATATAATTATTTTATCAAAACTCAAAAAAGGCAAGATTTAACTTTCTCTCCCTTCTTAATGATGACATATATATAACGATAATATTTAATTTAGTCTCTCTATCATTATGACCCATGTTTTTCTCCCTTTTGTCATTATCAAAAAAATAACTGTAATACCCCGCATTTTTACAGTTAAAATTTAACATATAACGATTAGTAATAAAAATAAATAATTATGAAATTTTTAGAATATGGCTTCAGAACTTGTACCATTGCGTCCGGAGTGATTTTCTGATCAGTTTCCATATATAGCTCGTCAAAATCCGAACCAATATGAAGAAGTTAAGAACGAAACAGAATAAGTAACCGAACGGGAATATATATATATATATATATATATATATATATATATATATATGTATGTATATATATATATATAATGCGGATATAGGCCGACTAGAAGGTTGACCTAATAGGCGCAAAGGTCGACCGCCTGGTCGACCGCTTGCTAAGGGTGGTCGACCGCCAGGTCGACCCGATCACAGCCTGGACGAAAATTCATCCAGGTACGTGTAGTGACACTTTTACTTGTATTCACATGATCTGAACCATATGTCCAGGTATGTGCAGTGACACTAGCTACCTTCTCACAATTAGATTTCCCCCCACGGGTTCATTGCCTAAGGCTGAGTCCTAAAAGGAAAATAATTTCTAAGGAGAAGATCTTCTAAATTGAAATATTATACACCTTGGAAGAAGAGGATCCAGAAGCACTTCGGACCCAAGCAGAGCACAAGCTAAGCTAAGGATGACAGTTCAGTTGATTTATTTGTATATCTTTTAAGTTTAAGATATATTATCGTTAGATTCCTGTTTAGAAAATTTTATTCAATAATTAATCATATTAATTAAATTATGCTGAACTATAGAAAAACTTACAGTTTATTTATAGTATTAGTATTTATATACCGTTTTCAACACCTTATTTACATATTTTTCTATGTTTTGGATTTTATGCAAGCGTCAATTTTCTTGTATCCTCTCCTTTTTCTTCGCGTATGGATTAGAATATATTACACACGAGTATGAATTAAAAATACTAAAATTAAGATGTAAAATAATAAAAGTCTGGGGAATAGAATTGCTGTAATAAATTGCATTAAAACGGAAAAAGTTAATTTGGGAGTAATTATTATAGAATTACTATAGTAAATTGCAAAAGTTAATTTGGAAGTAATTATTAGATTAATTGGTCGGTTTAGAGAACATGTTACATTTCTATAACTTAACATCTAAAAGATAGCGATAAACGTAACTGTAAGAATAAAAGAAATAAGAAGGGAGCTAGTGTAAAATAGAGAAACTGCTGTATTTTACATTACTCCAAAATAGTAAAAGAAATATCTTGCAGTTGCGGATTATTGTTTATAGTATTATCCAATATTTAGATATGGAAATGGATTATATAGTTTTCCTAACCATCCAAATAAAATAGTATTACTTATTAAAATTGAGACAATAATGTGAAGTATGAACTGTAACAAGAAAATTATTAATCAAGAATTTGAAGCTGTAAAAATTAATGAGCCTAAGTCTGCATTTACTACGCTGGCTATTTAAATAGGCAACTATTTTGATAAGTGAATTATGTAATATTAGAGAATCAAGGGAAATTCTATATCATAATAAAAGAAGGCAGACCAGAACAGACAAGAAACGCTTGTAAATATAAACGGACTATAAAAGAAGAAAAGATAACAATTACAAGTAGAATTATAACATAGGTTATAATTAGGAAATAAGAACGGAAAAGCTTATCGTGAGACTTATAATAGACTGGTAAGCAATGTAGTAGGGAACAATGACAGAAGCTTATTTAAACAACTTATATTACGTCAATAAGCAAATAAAACAGAAATGGTAAAAGAGGCCTATTTCTTTGAACTTAAGGATTTATATATTAAGTTAAATAAGCAAGTAATGAATGTGGCTCATACTAACAGTATTCCCTATTAGATCTATGGTAATCTCACAATAATTAGGAGTGAGATGAGGGAAAGAATATGTTAATTAAGTTAAATAAGTAGCCAACAGAGTAAGAAAGCAACCTAAACGCCAATTAAGGCTTAGGGTATAGTAAAAGAATCGAATTGCATTTGGAGCAGCCCAAAGGATGAAGCGCCTAACGAAGCAGTTCATCAAGGATTCCAGCAATGGAGAAGCACGTCCAACTTAGAATTTTGGGCTAGAAAGAAGTATAATACTTCAACGGGATGTGAGGATACTCTAGGATGGCCCTCTGGGTAAGCCTAACGAAGCTGCATCCCCGGAGGCAGGCCTGTAGGTATTCTATCAAGAGAGTATGTCTTGACTGCATTTGCATTGTAGGCCTAATGAAGCTGACCTTTGTAGGCAGTGAGAAGGGCATGCTGTTCGGAGTAGGGTATTTGTATGTCCAGTGCTTTCAAGTGAGGTGAAGGATAGTCGCATGTGGATATCGGCTAGCATCAATACCAAGAGTGATTTTGGGAAAGACTAGAGTTAAACCAACATGTCAATGATTCTTTTACTATCGAAACATTGGATGGAGGGGCACTGCCAATTGGATGTTAGATTGTTTGTAGTAGGGCACGACCACTTAACTCTTTAGAAATCTTTTGGTTAGTTGACGGGTAGCTGAGTGGAGCCATGGTGACGATGAGAAAAAGAGACAGACCAACTAGAATATCCGTATTGTAGGCCTAACAAAGCTGTCCTTTACAAATATAGAAAATCCTCTACTGATTTCTATACAAGGTAGACCTTGTTCGTGGGACTCAAAGAGTAGATGGAACGATTACATATAGTCTCCAATGTATGCACTGGGTGGTATGTTGCGGATGTCCAAGCAATAGTATAGACTAGTGCGGATGCAGTTTTACGTTTTCATAGTAGACGATGGAACATTGTACTGTAGGCCTCACGAAGCTGTCCTTTACAGATGTAGTCATAGAACGCTATAGGACCAAGATGATAGAGACCTTTGCGAGGAGGATACTTGGAAGGGGATGGTACTATGGGTAGTACCTCGGACCAATATGGTCATTGGGCATATAGCTACATACATACATACATATATATATATATATATATATATATATATATATGTATATATATTGGTTATTAGGTTTTAATCTACTATGGAGTAGATGGACACGGTTCACGAATATAGACGAGAGTATAGTAACCTAATAAACTTAATATAAGAGTGGAAATAAAATGATATATGTTGAATTAAGCGTAGAAGTATATAATTTATTCATTCACCAGAACTTTTGTTCTAACCCCCTCCTCATAACATCCTACAGGTTAGGTAAATGGTAGAGGCTGCTCTGATTTATGATACATGCTTAGAAAGTGTTATTATTTGGGTGAGTGTTTAATTACTATTATATTTTAGTCAATTCTGCTGTGAGATAATTAATAGAGCTCTGATATATATATCTTTGCCTATTTGCAGGATACCAGATACCCAACTCGGGCTTCAGTGGGCATGGTTTTTAGCATTTTTGCAAAAAATCCGGATCATTGAAATTCAGGTTGTTACATTTAGTATCAGAGCCTAGGTTTAGATTCCTAGGCAGACAGTGAGTGAACATATTTGTATTATATATAAATAGGTATACTCTTAAAATAACAAAGAAAAGTCCATTCCTTTGAGTAAACCAATAGTTGGAGAAAGTTTGGAAAACACCTATGTATATCTAATCTTGGAACGAGGAAATTCCAAAAGCTAAAAGTCCTCATACGGCGAAGATTTTTGGATTCATTAAGGGATATTTAGAAAGGTGAAAGTAAATTAAAAAGCCACTTTGTAGTCTAGCCCAGCAATTAAACTCTTAAGATTTGAATATAAATTTTTGGAAGATTTTCATGTTTTAACTTTAGAAGTTTACAACTTTGTAAATATGGGAAGTTGGAGAGAAACAATTTTAAAGCATTTTTGAATTTGAAAATAGAGAATATACAGTTTAGAAAAATATAGACTTTAATTGAAAACTAGTATTTTGTGCTGTAGTAACGATGTTTTACGGGACATCTATCTTGGCCAAGTATAAATGTATTTTGAAATCCTTATATAAGTATGTAAAAATATTTTTCTGGCTATAAAGAAATCAAAGCTGTTTTGGAAACGAATTTTTATGGGTTAGACGGTTTAAGTGGTTGAAGCGAACTTATGGATATTAATATAGGTTCAATTGAAGGATGAAATACGTTAAGACTTCAATTGGAGGGTGGAGAGTAGATAGAGATATTTAGCCTAATTCGTAACCGCAACTCAAATAACCCCGAAGCGGATAGGTTAGGCTTTAATTAGTTAAGGAGGAGGAATGCGACGCGACACCATGAAAGGAAAAAAAACAGGCTGACCCGGTTGACCAAGCGGACGACCGTGCGGTCAACCTGTTACTAAGGCGGGTCGACCGCCTTAGTTCATTCGAACACGTATGAACGGGTGCCCCCTTCTCTCCTTCCTAATTCTTATTTCCTCCTCCCGAAGACAGCATCCGTACCCAAAAACCACCCCTTCCAACCACCTAAACGCCTCAAGAAATCCACTGTTTTGCTCACGGTTAGTGCCAAATTGAAGCATGTCGTGGATCTACTCGAATCCATACTTCTTTTTCACAAGTTTGAAAGGTTTTTGCCATGCCTCCATCTTTAGTCCAGCTCTTTCCAAAACTTACACCACAGGAGATAGCGTGGTACCAGAGTCATAGAAGGATTGTGCAGTCTTACTCTGATACAGCTACTTACCAAATTTTACAAGGAAGGGTGATGAAGTTTTCTGATTTTTCGAGCATCCCTTTAGAGCAGCTCTTTGTGGACATAAGGCTGGGATAGATTTTGAGCAATGAGACCTTCATGCAGCGAGCATATCCTAGGTTAGTACGTTTTTTATGCTAACTTTCGTACTACTGATGAGGATGAGAAGTTGGCCTTCCAATCGGAGGTCAAGGGAGCGAGGATAGTAATTTTTGAGACCCAATTGGCGAGTATTTTAGATGTTAGAGGACATGGGTTGGAGATAGGACATATTGAGATGACAGACATGGCCATCTTACACCAGATCTTAGTAGATCCACAGCACCCCGACTGGCGCGTTGGGCAGCTCCGCCCATTAGCTAGATTGGTTAAACGCATTTTGCAGCATAAACTTTTCCTAAGACGGGAAGTTATGACCAGATCTACTCTATAGTGAGGCAGGCCACCTACGCCATATTCGGAGGCTTGTAGGTGACTGGGCTAGGACGATTATGACCAGTACATGACCGCAGTGGGACTTCGTCGCTCTACTATGATATATTTTCACCCTTGGACATGGGTCTTTAGGTGGGCTGGAGTTGAGATGGAGAGAGAGACTTACATTGAGCAGGCTCACCCCATGACTAATTGATCCACTCCGAGGAGGATGAATATAGGTTTAGATCAGATACAGGCTCCACCAGAGAAGCAAAAGCACGATCCACATTTCCAAGCACCACAGTACTTTTATGAGCTGCAACACTTTCCTTCGCCACCATTTGGAGGCGGCATTGGGCATGTAGAGTCACCATGGCCCGCTTGGCCGTTAGAGCCTGCGACGTAGAGTGCGTGGGGGTATGGATCTTGGGGGAGAGAGCAGGTCCCTCTCACCCCTCTCCACTATCGAGCTACAATGACTAGTTTAGGAGCATTGCCGAGGGGCAAGAGCGGCCCACTAGAGAGCTCGTGGAGCTTCAGTAGGAGTTGGTTAGGACACAACAGGAGTTAGCTAGGACGTAGAAGGAGACTGTGACAAGCACTAGGCTGCAGGAGGAGCGCCTTAGCTGTTTAGATTCTTTTATTAGGGCCTTCTTGTACCAGGGCAGACGGGGTCCAGGCCTCTTAGCCCGAGAGGATAGCTGTGTCAGCTTACTTGTGTCACCTATCTAGCATTGTAATGTGGTAGGGTTTGTTTTCTCTTTAGATATAAAATTGTGCTATTATGTAAACATTTGAAAACTCTGTTGTAATAGTAGATCAGTGTTGATACCTTTTCTCTTTATTTGTGTGGTGTTCACAAATAGAGAATAAGGACATAAGATGTTATTATAAAAAGTAAAAGCTGAATAAGATAACTAAAAGGAATTTTTTTTAAAGAAAGCGAAAGGATAGCGGAATAAGTTCCAAGCACGGAGAGAGAGGTATGAAAAAGTGAAACAGAGAGATGTTAAGTTTTTTCGTTTTCTACCTTCTTTCTGACATAAGAAATCGAATCCATAAAAATAGATTTTTCTGAATTTCGAATATTAAAAGTTGTGTGTTAGGATTTATATGAAAAATTGGTTAAACTACTCCCCTATTCAATAGAAGTGTGGGAAAAATTGGATGAAAAATGTTTTAAGTTTCCAAAAAATTACATTCATATAGAAATTACAAGTATATTTAGGTTGTGTGCATCATGTTTTCAAAAAATAAAAAGCATTCATATAGGAGGTACCGCTTAGAAATTCATGTACATGCATATACCTTGTCTTGAAATGAACTTTTGCACAAAAGCACAGATGGTTTTCAAATTGGATGTACACAAAATGGTTGTAATTAATGTGAGGGATTATATAAATCTTACTCCTGTCAAATTTCGGGGACGAAATTTCCTAAGGTGGAAGAATGTAATACCCCGCATTTTTATACAGTTAAAGTCTAACGTATAACAATTAGTAATGAAGATAAATAATTATGGAATTTTTAGAATATGGCTACGGAACTTGTACCATTGCGTCCGGGATGATTTTCTGATCAATTTCCATATGTAGCTCATCAAAATCCGAACCAATATGAAGAAGTTAAGAATGAAACAAAATAAGTAACCAAACGGGAATATATATATAAGGCGGTTATGGGCCGACTATAAGGTCGACCTAATAGGCGCAACGGTCGACCGCTTGCTAAGGGCAGTCGACCCACGCACGGCTTGGACGAAAATTCGTCTAGGCACGTGCAGTGACGCATTTTCTTGTTTTTGCATGATCTGAGCCATACGTTCTTCGATTCGATGGCTCCAAATTGCCCTGTAACGTGGTAGCTTCAGGTTCAATCCAAGAATTCAACGGCCTGAGGTCCCCAAGCTCCAATATAAATAGAACTCTAGGCCTAGCTATCTTCTCGCAATTAGATTTCATCCCATGGGTTCATTGCCTAAGGCCGAACCCTAAAGGAAAATAATTTCTAGGGAGAAGATCTTCTAAATTAAAATATTGTACACCTTGGAAGAAGAGGATCCAGAAGGAGTTCGGAGCCAAGCGGAGCACAAGCGAAGCTAAGGACGATGGGTCAGTGGATTTATTTGTATATCTTTTAAGTTTAAGATATATTATCGTTAGATTCCGTTTAGGAAATTTTATTCAGTAAGTAATCATATTAATTAAATTATGCTGAACTATAGAATATCTTGTAGTTTATTTACAGTATTAGTATTTATATACTATTTTCTATGCCTTATTTACATCTTTTTCTACGTTTTGAATTTTATGCAAGCGTTAGTTTTCTCTATCCTCTCCTTTTTCTTTGCATATAGATTAGAATAGATTAATTGCGAATATGGATTAAAAATACTGAAACGAAGATGTAAAATAATAAAAGTTTGGGGAATAGAATTATTGTAATAAATTGCATTAAAACAGAAAAAGTTAATTTAGGAGTAATTATTATAGAATTACTGTAATAAATTGCAAAAGTTAATTTGGAAGTAATTACTAGATTAATTGGTCAGTTTAGAGAATATGATACATTTCCACAACTTAACATCTAAAAGATAGTGATAAACGTAACTATAAGAGTAAAAGAAATGAAAAGGGAGCTAGTGTAAAATAGAGAAACGGCTGTATTTTACACTACTCCAAAACAGTAAAAGAAATATTTTGTAGTTGCAAATTATTGTTTATAGTATTATCCAATATTAAGATATCAAAATGGATTATATAGTTTTCCTAACCAACCAAATAAAATATAATTACTTTTTAAAATAGAAGACAATAAAGCAAAGTACGAATTGTAATAAGAAAATTATTAATCAAGAATTTGAAGCTGTAAAAATAATGAGCCTAAGTCTGCATTTACTATGCAGGCTATTCAAATAGGTAACTATTATGATAAGCGAGTTATGTAATATTAGATAATTAAGGGAAATTCTATATCATAATAAAAGAAGGCAGATTAGAAGAGACAAGAAACACTTGTAATTATATAACGGCCTGTAAAAGAAGAAAATTTAACAATTACAAGTAGAATTATAACATAGGTTATAATTAGGAAATAAGAACGGAAAAGCTTGTCGTGAGATTTATAATAGATTGGTAAGAAGTGGTAGTAAGGAACAAAAGCAGAAGCTTATTTAAAAAACTTATATTAAGTCAATAAGAAAATAAAGCAGAAATGGTAAAAGAGGCTTATTTCTTCGAACTTAAGGATTTATATTTAAGTTAAATAAGAAAGATAATGAATGTGGCTCATACTAACAGCATTCCCTGTTAGATTTATGGTAATCTCACAATTATTTGGAGTGAGACGTGGGCAAGAATATGTTAATTAAGTTAAATAAGTAGCCAATATAGTAAGAAAGCAACCTAAATGCAAATTAAGGCTTAGGGTCTAGTAAAAGAATCGAATTGCATTTAGTACAGCCCAAAGGATGAAGCGCCTAATGAAGTAGTTCATCATGGATTCCAACAATGGAGAAGCATGTCCAACTTAGAATTTTAGGGCTAGAAGGAAGTACAAGACTTCAACGGGAGATGAGGATCTCTAGGATGGCTCTCTGGGTAGGCCAAACGAAGCTGCATCTCCGGAGGCAGGTCTGTAGGTTTTCCATCAAGAGAGTATGCCTTGACTGCATTTGCATTGTAGGCCTAACGAAGCTGACATTTGTAGGCAGTCAGAAGGGCTTTGTGTGTAGAGTAGGTTATTCGTATGTCCAGTACTTGCAAGTATGGTGAAGGATAGTCGCATGCGGATATCAGCCAACATCAAGACCAAGAGAGACTTCGGGAAAGAGTAGAGTTAAACCAACAGGCCGTTGATTCTTTCACTATCGAGACATTGGACGGAGGGGCACCTCCAATTGGATGTTAGATTGTTTGCAGTAGGGCACAACCACTTAACTCTTTGGAAGTCTTTTGATTAGTTAGGGGTGGCTGTGTGGGGCCATAGCTATGAAGAGAAAAGGAGACATATCAACTAAAATATCTGTATTGTAGGCCTAACGAAGCTGTCCTTTACAGATATAGAAAATCCCCGACTAAGTTCCGTACAAGTAGACCTTGTTTGTGAGACTCAGGGAGTAGACGGAATGATTATGGATAGTCCTCAATGTATGCACTAGGTGGTACATTGTGGATGTCCGAGCATTAGTATAGACTAATGCGGACGCATTTTTACGTTTTCATAGTAGACGACGAAACATCTATACTTTAGGCCTCACGAAGTTGTCCTTTACAGATGTAGTCATAGAACACTATAGGAGCAAGACGATGGAGTACTTTGCAAAGAGGATACCGGGGAAGGGGGGTATATGGGTATTACTTAGGACCGATTTGGTCATTGGGCATATAACCACATTTATGTATATGTTAATTATTAGGTTTTAATCTACTATGGAGTGGGCATTGTTCACGAATAGAGGCGAGAGTATTGTAACCTAATGAACTTAATATAAGAATAATGGAAATAAAGTGATATATATAGAATTAAGCCTAGAAGTACATAATTTATTCATTCACTGGAACTTCTGTTCTGACCCCCTCCTCATAACATCCTACAAGCTAGGTAAATGGTAGAGACTTCTTAGCTTTACGACACTTGCTTAAAAAGTGTTATTTGGTTGAGTATTTACTTACTATTATATTTTAGTCAATTCCTCTGTGAGATAAGTAATTGAGCTCTGATATATTTATCTTTGCCTATTTGTAGGATACCAGATACCCAACACGGGCTTCGATGGGCTTGGTTTTTAGCATTTCTACGAAAATCCGGACCACTGGAATTCGGGTTGTTGTAATAACTGTAGGAGAGAAACTAGTATTCGGGAGTAAATAAACATCATAATAGCACAACTCATAATGATGTCAAACTAATAAACATTACTAACAAAAAAGCACAATGTTAACATACCCGTACAAAGTACTTAAACAAAAACAGACCCAAATATTCACATGGTCAAGCAAATGTTTTAAACTCCATAACAAACAACTAATCAAATGTTCTTATAAGACCAAATAATATATAAAACATATAATAATACAAACAACCACACAAGATCGTAGAAAATCAAATGCATTACCATGATGAAACTGAAACACTGAGATGCAATAATCCTACAAGCACACCTTATAAACGATTACGACAACTAGTAATTATAGTGTTAGAAGCAATAAATAGCACATGTTATTATATAAATGAAAATTTACCTTTACCCTAATTTTTATCTTTACTGATGGTCAATTTCTTCCTCCTATTCCTCACTTTCAGTTCCATATTCTCCACTCTTACTTTCATCTTTCCCATCATTTGAGTATTGCATCGGCTGAGAGTATGATTTGATATATGGAGTTTGTTGATGTGAAGATGGTTGAGGTGTTGGAATTTTAGGTGAAGGAGGATGATATTTTCTCAACCAACTTCTTCCATATCTTTCCCAAGAAGTTCTTCATACCTAAATCTCCTTTTCAATATTTTTCATCCTCTAGCTACTTTTGGAAAGTCATTTTTCCAATTTTTTTTGGTTTTATGAAAGAGGAACTTGGACCTTATGGAGCTGAGGTATCTCGAAATGGGATAAATTGAGGAAATGACCTTTACCGCCTAAATATTATCATCACTTCCATTGCCATCATCACTCTTCTCTTCACCACTTTCTTCATCAAGAACTTCAGTTTCCTTTCCTCTCATGGTGGAGGAGGTTTGTTGTTGAGATGTTGTAAGTATTTCTTATATGAAATATATGAAGGAATTATAGCTAGGATTTTCATAAGAGCAAAGAATTTTTTATTGGCATACATTAATTCTTCAAAGTCATCATAAATGAAAGTTATATTTTTAGATTGCATCAAATGAGTAATACATGGTCCATAGAGAATTTTTTTGTTGAATGATCAAAGAAAAACTTATCATGTAAAAACTTAGCTTAATTGACTTTAATATCTCCAACAGTTGAATATAAACCATATAATACTTATCATAAATTTGTTCATGACTTCCAAATCTTGGGATGAAGGTGTTTATTATCTTTTGTTCTAGCAATCATGGTCAAGGACATAGATCTTTTAAATATCCTTTCCTACTTAGTTAACCCAAAGGTAATGATCTATTTGATTATGTCTTCTATATTCTGTGTTAGCATCTTTTGATTTAATTTTTTTCGATGTGGTTAGAGTGAAGTTTAATGATTTTACCATAAACATTCATAAATATGCCTCATCGTTATGAAATTTAACAAATTTTCCTCCTAAAATCATAAATAATAACTTAATAGCTAGCATGTCAATCTTAGTATTATTAGGCCAATATTCAATTTATGGGGTGATTTGAGCCCTATCAGTAAGATCTTTCAAGTTATAGAAGGGCAAATCATCTACTTTGTGAAATATCACATGGAAAAACTTCATATTATTCAATACCTAGTATTGTCTCATCCTATTCGGGTAATTGTAGAGTCGAGCTTTTAGTTGTTTTTGAGATAAAATGATTGGTTAAGAAAATGTTAATTCTCCCATCTTTGTCTTTTTGGTTTTTTTTTTATTTTGGTAGATTTTTTAGCGTCATTGATGAAATTTTAATTCGAGAATTAGGGTTTGTTTGAAGAGGTAAATTAAAAAGAAGTGGATAGAGAAAAATTTTGAGCCGGTGAGTTAAGGGAAAGGTGGGGTATGTTGAAGCTAGAACAGATAATAAATTTGCGCATATATATATCTATATGTATGTATGTATATGTATATGTATATGTACATATGTGTATTTATATATGTATGTGTATGTGTGTGTATAGGTAATAACATACAAACATACATACATATAAATCCTAAGCCAATTAGACGTCTGATAGGTTCAATTAGACATTTGGTGATATTCCCAAACGTCTAGTTGAAACAAGTCAGATGCCTGACTTTTTTTAGCAAAAAATTATGTATAGATTATTTTTATATGAATATATTAGTTTAATTTTACTAGTACAAACAATCACAATTCTATTGATCAAGTGGCTACGAAAAATCACAATATCTGGGAGGAGTTATGGGATTGATACATCGGACGGAGTTTTCTTCAAGTTATAGATTTTTGGTGGTTTTGATTCTGTCGAAGGAATGCCTTCTTTGTGGAACGCTCAAAAACGATATAGTAATTAAGTTAAAACAATAGAACAACTTTCTTAATTTTAGGTTAATATCAAACTATTTCATTATGAGGACATACTCCTGACTTCGTCTTAGGTTAATAAAAATATTTTTGGAAAGTGGCTTTGTGAAAACATCTACTTTGGTTTTCAGAGTTAACAAATTCTGGTGGTACAACACCTTTTTCCACATTATTAAGTAACATATGAATCTAATATCAATATGTTTCGAATGAGAATGATTGTTATGATTTTTTGAGAACTTCATAGCACCAGAATTATCGTAGTATATGAATTCTTTAATAGAACACTAAAGTCTTGAAGTGTTTGTTGCATGTAGATGACTTATGCATATGCTAAAGCTACATAAATAAATTCTACTTCACACATTGAGAGCGAAATGCAATTTTCTTTCTTACTAAACCATGATACATGAGATTGACCAATGAAGTGGCATACCACTTGTACTTTTTCGATCTCTTTTGCATCCTCTAAAATCCACATCACTAAATGATATGAGTTCAAAAGGGAAACCTTCCAGATATAAAAGTCCATTGTCTTTAGTATTTGTAAAGTAACGCTAAATCCGTTTCCTAGCTCGTAAGTGTGATTCTTTAGGATTTTCTTGAAATCTAAAACATAAGAAACACTCATCATTAAATTAGGTTCACTAGTTGTTAAATATAGTAAAGAGCCAACCGTACTTCTATAAAGTTTTTGATCAACTTCCTTACCATTATTATCTTTTTCTAAACGTAGACTAATACTTATAAGTGTTAGTTTACCATAAACATTTCCATTTCAAATCTTTTTAATAAATCATTACAATATTTTTTTGATAGACAAAACTTCCTCATTTAGTTGTTTAATTTGTAAACTAAGAAAATAATTTAGTTCACCCATATAAGACATTCGAAACATTTTTTCATAATGTTTGAAAATTTGTTGCATATAGTTTTATTAGTAGAACCAAAAATAATATCTTCTACATATATTTGAATAATCAAATATGACTTCTTGTTTTAAAGAATTATGTGGAGTCCACCTTTCCCATTTCAAAATCAAATTCTTAAAGATAACTTTTTAATTGATCATACCAAGCACGTAGTGCTTATTTTATATCATAAAGAGCTTTTTTATGTTTGAAAACATAGCTAGGAAATTTTTCATGTTTGAGTAAGGGTGATTGTTTAACAAAAAACATTTTCTTTTATAAATCCACTTAGGAAAGCACACATTTAATATCCATTTGAAGTTTTTTAAATTTTGATGACAAATAAAAGCAAGTATGATTCTAATTGCTTCTAATCTAGCGACAGAGGAAAACGTCTCTTTATAGTTGAGACCTTCTTCTTAAATATATCCCTATGCTACTTGTCTTCCTTTATTCCTCGTTATATCACCATTATCATCTTGTTTTGGAAAACAGATTTTGCACAAATTATGATTTGATCGATTGGTCTTGAAATTAACACCCAAGCATTGTTCCGTTCAAATAAATTAATTTTTTTGCATTAATAAATTCCAAAAATCATCTTATGAAGCTTCTTTAATATTTTTCGGTTCTATACCAGAAATAAAAGTAACGTGTCCCACTTGATCTAATTAATTTCGCATTTTTACTTTAGTGTTTACTTCCCCAATTATATTGTCTAGTAGATGATCTTTTATGTGACGACCCGACTTTCTCACCACAGAAAACCGCATCATCTTGAAAAAAGAAAGGGATAGAAAAGAGAAAAGAAAGATAAGAAAGAAGTAACAATATTAGAATCTCAACAGCTGAACAAATAAATTATATTAATAACATAAATATTACATAATATACAACAATTTTCAGAGTTACACAGATAACACATCACATACTAGATAGTTATAAACACCTGTCTAGTTATACAATTCAATACACAATACAAATATCAACACAGTGGAACACTATATATCTACACGCTGAAGCCTCCTGCTCCATTGCTCCTCCACAATTCGTTAAAGCTAACCTGAATCCCTTGGCTACTCGTAAAAATTTGAGTACCCAAGAGTTTAAGAAAAACAGAAATAAACTCCGGGTCAGACATGGGTCTGGTGTGAGTAACATGTTAAGGTTGCTTAACTTTAAAAACCTTTGAAAACAAAAGATATCACGTAAGACTCCCCACACATAAACATGGAAATTTTTTTACCTTACGCTAACCAAAACATTTGATAGGAAATCCAGTGATATTATAATAGGTCTAGGCTTTTCAAGTAAATAGAAAATATCCGAAATTGTTACATCTATTAAATTCCAGCTACTAGCCACAAAAGTGGGTAATACAATCAAATCCGATGGCACTTATTAGATTTTGGATTCCATACAATGGCAGGGCTACTGGGGTACCACTCGTCACAGTACGTGGCCTAGATCAACGTACCGAGGATCCACCCTAAATCCCCTGCAACACAAGGCCGGAACCATCCCTTACCGGATAGTCCCGAACAAGACAACACCGACAGTTGGAGCTCACAACTGTCCACACAGCCGAATAAAAAGGGACCTCTAGACAGGGGAAAATCTCATCCTACTTGGGTATGACCCACTTAGCCTTGCTGCACCTCCCCGGTTTTAGCCATTCCCGGTTGATGAGGCTTGAGGCTACGATTACCTTTAGAGAACACATCTCTTAGAATGCTCATCGTCCACCTGACGATGTTCTGAAAACATTCAATCCATACAAGTTCGTTCCGGGTTCGAACGAAACCGAAGGCATTATCTCGTTACACTCATTTTGGAATCACTCTCAGAGTTAACAACGATAACCCTTGCACTCTGAATCTTCATCTTCACTTGAGATTCACGACCTATCGTTAATTTGGATCGATGTGGTTTTCGGATATCCAAATCTGGAAACTCGATCCTGGTCTCATCGAAATCCACAACGTGTCTTTTAAGGCCAAGTTGTTTTAAAGTTTAAAACAAATTCAATTCAATTATCTATATACACACAGATAGATAAGTCACAAATCACAATAGATAATCAAAATTATCATCATAAACAGATAATCCATATTATCATCACAAACAGATAATCCACATTATCATCATATTTCAACTAAAGCATCCATATCACACAGCATCACTCATCTCATATCTGAGTTCTCAAACCATTCAAGGTAATCGAAATCATCCATTTATACATAAGCAAGGATTTACCTAATTCACATCATCTATAATTAATTTAAAATGAATTAAATTAATTACTTTCATTTCTAATTAAATTACAGTGAATTAAATTAATTACTTTATCTTTTAAAATCTTGCTTACATAACCATTTAATTGATTACAAATCAATTAATTAATCACCATCTAATTATCCACCTTAATTAATCACCCTTGATTAATTATCTTTTAATTACATTCAAGTAATCGTCCTTTAATTAATTTCACAAATTAATTATCCTTAACCAAAAATAGTAATTGACCTTAATTACTTCATTAATTAATTAACTATAATTAATTACATTAATCCTTAATTAATTAATTAATTACTTTTAATCATTTATCATTGATTAATTAATCTTAATTAATCAACCCTTAATTACATCATTAATTGTATTAATTAATGATCCCTAATTACATTTAAATTAGTTACTTTATTTAAATTAATTACAATAAGTAATTAATCTTAATTAAACCACAATTATTAATCACTCCTGATTAATCACATTCTGTAATTAACTCACCTTAATTACTTCATTAAATAAATTAATTACTCCTTAATTAATTATCTTTAATTAATCTCTTGATTAATTACACAAAGTAATTATACTCAAATTACTTCCATTATTAATTCATCTTCCATTAATTACATCCAGTAATTATCAATTAATTACTTTACTAAGTAATTACCATCCATTAATTACATTAAGTAATTATCATCAAATCATTCAGTGTTTAAAATTAAGTAAACTTAATTAATTATTTCAAACTAATCCCATTAAACTCAATTAATTACATTAAGTAATTAATCCCTTAATTACTTCCATTAAGTAATTACACTTAAACAATTCACAAATGATTAAATTAATTAATCTAATTAATTATTAAAAATTAATCACATCAATTAATTGTTAAATAATCCTTAGCTAATGACCTTCATTAACTATTAACAATTTCTTTAATTACTTTCTTAAGTAACTAAACTTAGATTAATCATTTAAGTGTTAGCTATAACTTAATTTATCCTTAATTACTCGATTAATTAATCTTAATCATTAATCAATATCAAATTATTAATCCTTAATTACAAATTTATTATTCATTAATTAATTAGTCTTAAACCTTAATTAATTAATTTAAAACTCTAATTATTTATTTAATTAATCCAAATCATTAATTAATTAAATAAAGTAATTATCCATTTTAATTAGCCTAATAATTACAAATCATTAAATTTTCATTTACTTAAAGATAAAAACATTTTCTTATTAATGATCAAATTATCATTAACAAAGCATTTAAAAACAATTTGTTTTCAAATTTACTTTTAAATTTCATTTCCAAATTTAAAATTTAAGATGAATACAAATTTAACTTAACAAATTTAAAACAATTCAAAAACCCTTTTCATTCACAAGTTAAAGAAATATTTATTTTATAAAGAAGCTTAAGAAGAAATTTAAAAATCAAATTCATCTTTAAATTCAAACCAATTTAAGTATACACTTTACCATACAAAGTTGTTTAAATCTTTCAAATTTAAAACTTCTTTTATTTCAAAAACTGAAATACATATTTAAATCTTTGATTCCAGGATTAAACTTAACTTTAAAACTTACTTACATTTTTAAAACTTCATTTTAAAAAAATTCAAATTACTTAACCATTTTAAAGTAGTTTAACAATTCAAGTTTAAAACTTTATTTATTTATTATTTATTTATTTAAAACTAAGATTAAACTTAAACTTGAATTCCAGATTTTAAACTCGGATTTAAAACTTAGTTTAAAACTTTACTTTATATTTATAAACTTCAGTTTTTAAAATTTTAAAGCAAACACTTCAGGTTTTCTTAAAACCTGTAAACAAAGTATAACCCGAAGCACCATCCTATATGCTTCGAGTCCAAAATCAAAATGCTCCGAGCCAAACACTCGAATTACTCGAGAATTACTCGAGTACAAAATCACTGGCCAACCCAACATCACCAGAATTGAAGGAAGTGCACCGTGCACGTGTACTGTGCCGCCGATCAACTCCAGTCACCTCCGATGATCTTCACACATCGAAAATCATCTCTGCAACCTATCGCGACCATCATAGCATCATCCCATTCTCGAAATCTAATTCGAGCTGCTAACTCCAAACCTGGAAACTGAAACCGCTATACAGACCCAAACCTGGCAACGCCTCAACCATGACCCTCCGACCACCGTAGGTTCTGCAACTCCGTCCCTGACCTTGTCTACGACCAAGCTAACGTCCCTCAAAGCCTCACTACGCTCGATCAACCCAAACGGTCGTGGTGATCGATTCATCATACCTAGTTAAAACTAGGGTTCTAACCAAAAATCAAACACCGCTACCACCATAAAGATCAGAACAACTTCCAGACAAATTTCCCTTACTCTCCGATCATTCCTCCATCTCCAGGAAGAAACCCGGCCTCCAAAATCAATTAGATCATCACGAAATCCCAATATTCCCATCCCAGTTCAAACCCAAACTGCACCTTCATTTTATTTCTAAAAATCCTAATTTTAGTGTTAAACATCATGATTTAGTTGATGTATTCGATTTATAATACTGAATTTATAAATTACATAGTTTGGATTTTGATTTATAGCAACATGCACTGATGTTTTAATACTTCCAGAGACAACAAGCCTTATTTTGACTAATTTAAATTTTTGAACATTAATCTAGGTTAAATCAAACAACATTTGTTTGATAATCAGATCCTATCAAGCACTAGATCATGTGGTAAAGATTTTTAAATAAAAATTGAGCCTGGAAAACAATACAGAGCACAATACATAAACACAGCATGCACACAATTAAATATTCACATCAGATTTTTACTTATATACAGATGCAATACTTATTCATTTCAGCCATACTAGCATGCGACCAAACTATATTTTAAATTTTAAAAGTTACTCACCTAATTGAAGAATGAACACAGGGATTCCATTTTGAAAAGCTTTGAAACTGATTTTGCTTTAAACTTGAATGTTGAAATGCCCTCTGATTTTTGAAAATAGTTTTTGAATTTGAAAAAAACTTTGATCTTTGAACTTTAAGATCTTGAGTTGCTGGAAAAATTTGCATGCAGTAGATAATTCCAGATGGTAGAAAAAAATGATGTAGGCTTTAAAACAGATTGCAAATGTTACAGGAATTTGATTTTTGGTTTGAAGATTTGTTTACAGGGTTTTGATCTTTGATATGAGGAGTTTGATTTGAGTTTGTAAACTGACTTTGGTTTTGAAGATTTGTTTACAGGGTTTTGGAAAATGATTCAGGCCTTGAACTTGAAAATGAGTTACAGGGATGTGATTTTTCGTTTGCATGCAGAGCCAATTTCCAGATTTAAGAAAAAATGCAGATTTGTTTTCTTTTGATCATGAACTATAGGTTTTTCTTTTGCATTATGATTTGAAAAGTGAACTATAGGTTTTATAGGAAGTGATTTTTAGGTTTGAGAATAAAACAGGTTAAAGTTTTCTTTGATTAGAAAATGAGAAAAAGAAATAAGAATGAAAGATGTATACTTATGTAGGCTAATTTTCTGATTTTATAAAATAAAAGAAAATCAAATTTAAAGATGCCACTTGTAAATCCTTTCAATATTTGTCACATTCCTTGCTTGTTTAAATTACACATGTTATTAGAAGCCTTATGAAAAATACACAGGTTCTTTAAGTAATTTAGTATTTATTTTAAATGTAAATAAAAGCTTTTTAACTTAATTAATTAGTTTTTAAAATACTTAGTTATATATATAGCTAATTTTAAAGAAATAAAACCAAGTATAATTATAAATAAAAACAATACATATATCTATTATTTGAAAATAACATTTTTGACCATTTTAAATAAATTTATAAAAGAGGTTATAAATTACTTATTATTTAAATGAATAAATGTTTCATTTATTAGTTGTATTTTAAACTTCCATATCAAATTACAATCATATTTATTAAACAATATTTAAAAAGAAATAAAACCAACTTTATTATATATCTTACTTAATTTTTAAGCTAAAATCCTTTTTAAACAATTAAACATTTATTTTATGTATTTAAAACCATATAGTTATTTATTAAATAGCTTTGAAAAGCTTAATATTAATTTAAATCATAGTTTTCCAAATTATTAAATATGTATATATATATATATCAGAATTTGAAATCAAGATTCAATTATTAATTTAAACCAAAGATTGTTTATTTATAATATATTCATTTAAATAGAAATTAATTTATTAACTTTTAAAAGATAAATTCTACCAATTAAATATTCATGAAAGGAAAATTATTAAATCAATTCAAATTTTATTAACAAAAATTATCAAATCAATTTCAATTTTAGTACAGATTATTAAATTTATATTGCCAAAAGTTCTGGGATATCACAATCCTTCCCCCTTAAAAGAATTTCATCCCCGAAATTTAAAACAAAGGTAATTTAATAATCTCATTAAAGATTTTAATTTTAAAACACAAGCATATATTAATCATATGTTAACAACCATAACAACCAATTTATTCAATCAAACGAATCTAACTATCCAAACCAAATTCTAGATAGAATTCCTCGAGTTTCCCCAAGTATAAATACCAGGATACTCTCTCTACAGAATCCAAACAATCAATACTACTAAGCTACAGAGCTCCTTCTCATCTATATCTACAAAAATCGACAGGATATCAGACTACAAACGAGTCTAACTCAACAACCAAAACTCCTGAACTTCTGGTTCCATAACCAGAGATAGATCAAACGCGTACTCCCTCAGAGATACGTGAAACACGGTGAATCCCAATTATCCAAAATGGCAATTCAATCCTGAAGACCAAACACTTATCCTCACAAGAACACAGAAAAGATCCAAAACACTTCAGAGATAGCTTCCCAGACTTACCCAATCTAATAGCCCCTTAATCGGAGAAAAACTTATCCAAAATCAAATCTCCGACTCCGAAATCCAAATTCCTTCGTCTCTAATCCATAAAATCTTTTGACGATCCTGGGCTGCCTGCATCCTGCCAAATCATCTCAACCCTTACTGATGCCTCTAGAAACAAACTAGACCAAAACAACCCAACACAATGATCTCCAAGATCAAGAACACAACCTCTATTCCTCAAACGATAGAAGAAAGCAAACTTCTCCTATCCGAAAAAGAAAAGCAGATGCACTCCCAAACTGCTTCCGCTGCATAACTCTGATCCGAAGTAGATAAGAATGCTGATGAAGAACATGAGCACAAACTAGACAACACATCCCAGAAATATGGTTCATCAGATCCATAAAAAAAACTCAGAAACTCCACCAAAACCTGAGCTGCTTCATCAAACTCTATCTCTAAGAACCATCCTTTGACTAAACCGAACCACCGGTACCATTCCTGGAATCCTAGTCGATAAGAAAACTCAATCTTCAGATGCGGACAAACCTCTGACTTCCCTGAAGACATCCGAAAAAACTCTGATAACCCAAGAGAACACTCGCTATCGTAAGTCACTTTTGCGATCAATCCAGACCAAATCCAAGGAAAACTGTTCTCCTTTACCAAACAGAACAGCTTACACTTATCTAGCCAATCCATCGAAGAAACGGGTCCACTCTGCTGCTTCTGAATTCCTCCTTCAGAAAAACTACTCAACCAGAAAACTTCCTGCCAATGCAGAACACTCCGAGCTGCACTGCTGCCACCACTACAACAAAACTTGCTTTTAGTTGCATTAATTGGTAGCATTTCTAGCTATATGCAACCATTAGTCAAGTTAATTTATAGTAATGAACAAACAAACGTGGCTAAGTGGTTCCCGCTAACGATTCATGGAAATTTCCTTAAAATTTTCCATGGCCGCTCCTTATCTCTTTTAAACACTTTAAAAAACCTCGTCAAATTATATGGCCACTCATGTCTCCTTTCTCTCTTGCCTTCCAAATTCCAAATTGCAAATCCAAACCCAAACCCAAACCCAAACCCAAACCCAAAACCAATTTTCACCTAATTAAATTCCAAATACTTTATCAACCTATCCCTTCAAACTCCCTATAAATTTTCGCATCCCTATTCATCAACATACTCCTAGCGTTTTCTGAAGAGAAGGCATTGAATAAATACTAGAAGAGATGTGGCCATAATATTAATGTTCGCCAGAGAGAAGTCATCGAAGGTGACTGGAAAAAGTGGATTAGGGTTTTAGCTAGGGTTTGATTTGGTAGCAACAATAATCGCTAGTTGAGGTTCATTCGTTGCCGATTAATGTTGCTTAGTCAAATCATGCTTGTGATTTCCAAATTGTTGATTTCCGCTGGTTTCTGATTTCCACTAGTTTGTGATTTCTAAAATGTCTCTAAGTTGATTTCCACTAGTTCGTGATTTCTACGCATAATCAAACCAGCTCAGAATGTTAGAGAGAAACTGTATAGTGAAACTGTTTGTGATTTCTAAGCATATTCAAGCATTTCTATTATGGTTCCTTTAGGTGAAATCATTCAACCAATTCTAGTCAATTCGAGGTTTTCAGGATTTTCTTCTATCTGCTTTGTTATATAGCCTTAGTTATTTTAGATTTATGTCAGGAAATTGTATGGAGATGAGGAGTACTATCAACTGGTCAAATTTAATCGTCCTTTACTTGCCAATAGCTGACTTTTATACTGGACCATAGTTGATTCAATTATGTTTATATCCAAGGTAACTTGCTTTTTTAGTTGATCACTTTCTGCAGTTCCAAACATACTTGTTGTTTGGTAAAGCTTATGTGTCCATCCTTGGTAACTCGCTTTTTTGGTTGATCATATTAGTGTTTCATTTCAAAATATTTGAACACAAAGGGATGCATGTGGGCATTTAGAAACCTTAGTTAAGGAAACATTAATGGTAAATTAACAGAAAAGCCCCAATTTCCTCTATATCGATCAATTAACGAATCCAATTTCTTCTCGAAAACTCAATCTCTTTAATAGGTATGTTGCAGTTGAATTTCTATCAATTTTAATGCTATTTTTTCTGTTATTCAGTTTGGTCAATGAATTTTATCCGACCCATGATGAAAACGAGAAAATGTCTGATTCTGCTGAAAAAATAGCGTTTTGCTTGAATTAGCCTATTCTTTTTTTTATTATGTAAGGATTTGTTTGGCTATTCATAGTGCATTGGAGAAATGCCTTTTTTTTTTATTATGTAAGGATTTGTTTGGTTCTTCGTAGCATTGGAGAAATGAGTGATGAACCTGCACGTGAAAGGGCTTCTAGAGGTAGGTACATTCGATCTAATTAGTTTTATTTTCGTTGGCTGGAAATACAATGGGTTAATTTGTGAATTAATTTTCATTATTCATTTTACATTCTCATTCCCAATTATACGAAGATTGGACTCATCAAGTTTTGAATAACGGAATTGATGATTTAAGTTGATAAATGGTCATATCACGTATCCATGTTTCTATGTTTTAATGCTTAAATGGCGAGGTTGATAATATTTCCTTCTTTGATGTCGGTTTTATGTTATAATTAGGTTGTATTTATAAACTAGTTTCAATTGCTTATGTTGCAATTTTGTTCAAAATTGTCAGGGACTAGACTTCTTTACGATTGTGTTAAGTAAAAAGCTAAGTAACTAAGCTTGACAATTGATGGTAAAACTTAAAAGGGGCTGTTAACATTTTCTACTTTGATATATGCAACTTCTGTTTAAAGATTTTATTAGATTGGCTGTGATAAAAGATATGCTAATACCTGTTTGGAGCCTTCAAATAGGTGTTGAACTTGAGTATTGAATTTATTATATTCTTAGAAACAAACTTAATGGTGGCTCTACCCTCAAATGATAGGCTAATAGGTCATTTGGTCAAAGCTTTATTATGGAATATGTAAGAAAAAAACGTAAATTATAATTCTTTTGCTAATTACCTGGTGTATGTATTGTGGGGCTAATGTATGCTCACTCTGGATTATATGTTTTCTTTAACCTAATTCACCCGAGCTTTGCTATATTAATAATTATATTATATTTTCTAAATCCTAAAAAAAAGAAAAAAAAGAAGAAAAAAAGAAACAACATCTTCGTGCCCCTGTACCTTGGAGTATAATTTTGAACCTAATCACACCTACCAACTGCTGCAATTCAATTTGAACAAAGTTCTACTTGACTCTGACAAATCAACCACAAGCAGTCATGCTAATCCCATTATTTTGCATCAGCCAATTTAAGGAAGTTGAAGGAGCTATTACATAAGAGTGATAACAGAGTATGTGCAGATTATGGTGCTCCAGATCCCAAATGGGCGTAAGTTATTTCCTATATTGCACGAATGAAATTCTTTTTAATTTCATATCAAGACCATCATGATAAATGCAGCTCGTTCTTACGTTCTAACTATTAACAGCATCGGTTTTGAACTGATGTTGTTTCATTTTTGTTTAAAGTAAGTGAATACTAGATAAAATAAAAAATATATATACAAAAGCAACTGCTGAACTATCATTTGCTACTCGTTTAATGTAGGTTATGTTAATATTATGCTGATAACTATTAACTGCAATTATTTTTTTAAAGTTTTAACAGGTCTATGATTAGAAACTGGAACACGGTTGTACTCTTGATTTTTCCATTAACTTCATCACCATTGATATAGCCATAAAATATCATATTGTTGATGTGTTTGCAAGTGTTTTAGATTCATACTCTAAACAATGAGCGTCATCAATCAAGCAATAGATGCATAATAATTAAAATGAACAGTATTTCATTTCACCTAACTTGCTAGTTTGAACAGATTTTTTCAACTTTGAGACCACCAGCTCATGTTTTCTTCTTTAACTATTACACACATGCAATTGTCAGTCGATAGTAAACTATTAATAATAAAAGGAGTCTTTGTAATTGAGATATTTACTAGTTTTCGTAAAAGCGTCAAAACTAGGAATTGTCTTTTCCGAAGACAATGCAATAATTCTGATTGGTTGGACTAGTCTGTGAGCCAATGTGCTAGATGGTATACATTAATGGTTAATATTTAATATTAAAGTATATTTTAAAATTTTACTCATGTTCGTCTATTTGTTTAGGTAGTGGAGAATCTAGAAGGCACAAATACATGAATAATGGCTTGAAGAGTGGCATATAGAAGGGAAAAAAACAAGGGAGGTGATTCTATATGCAACTGAAAATATGAAAGTAGAAATAGTTATATCCTTTAACTTGCCACAACTTTGCTAGTTTATGTCCAAATAACAACTGTTTATAATGTGGCTATTCTACTTGTGAATTAAATCTGAGATTATCTTGTTTTCTTAATTTGCCTATGGTTGATAGACGTTAACATATGTAATAGCCACTATAGAAAAATGCTGAAAATCATAGCTTAATAAATGTAGCTCATAAAACACAAGACTGTTTAAATGAATTTAAAACATTATTATTTTACTCTTTATCTAAGCTGACCTGCAAACTACATTAGAATGTGTTTTGTTTGAGCTTTTCTTTCAAAATAGCACCACAAGTATTATAGTATATTGGCATGTATGTACTTATAATGATTACAGAACATATGTCTCACAGTGTCAAAACTGAGAACAACCTGCATAAATATATTTTCTTCCATCAACCTTATTTTTGAGTCGTGTCACTTTATTTTCACATTTGGTTGATGATGTGTTTTGACATTTATGCCTCATTTGCTAACATGAACTAGTTACAGTTTTACTTCACTATAATAATAATAATACAACAAAAACAACTAAGTTCTGTTAAAATTAAACAAGTTATACAAAATCAACTAAGTTTAAGTTAACTAAAATTTATAAATAACAATATTATAACTAAGTTTGTGCACTGGTAGGGGTATTTTGAGGAATGGTAGTGGACAGGGGTAGTGATTGATGTTGTGAAAGAGGGTATGTAGCTAGGTGTTTTTTTGGTGTGGTATGAAGGGTTGTAGAGGGCAATGTAGGATTTGTTTGATATGAGTGGTTTGTAAGGGGATGATGAAGTACTGACGGAGGAGATTAGGTGATTAGGTGAAGTACACCAACATCGGCGTTGACGTGCATGGAAGATGCACTTGGCGTTCCCATAACTTGGCCAACGGAAAAAATCATTCTGAAAACAAACTGAAAGGTATATAACTTATTCATCATAAATGTTTTCAAACTTTGATTCTAATACCCTGACAATATTCCTAGATAATCGACTATAAAAATTAATTATATTACTCAATAAATATTGGTGTAGAGCAAGAAAGTGATTGAATTGGTGATTGAATGTTGTCGGTTTGGCTGAGGTTGTTGATGGAGTTAGGCTAAAATTCAGTGAGGGGGGTTACGGTTTAGGTCAAACAGTGGCAGGACTGTCAACTTGTCTTTAATTTTAACTTGGCATATTGTGGATTTTTTTCTATAGTATGAATGGGGAGGGGTTGTTGCAAGGCAGTTAATGGAAACTGTGTTGACGTAGGAAAGTGATGCTTGTAGTAGACAGAACTATAATGACCGAGGTTGTTTGAACTGAAGCAGTTTGAAGGTGGTACAGTTCAAGTGAAGGTGAAGTTTTTAGAAGTAAGGGTGATATTGGTGGTAGGTTGTTTAAAGGATAGGGAGGGTTGTACTGTTTGTGATTGAGGAAGGAATGATTTTGACTTCGTGTTGGAGTGGCAGTTTGAGGAAGTTGTGATGATGGTTGTTATCAGGTTTGGGTGAGGTTATAGGGAGGAGGAAGTGTTGGCAGTGATGATCCAGAAGTCGGGAACTGTCGGGCATGTTAGCAGTTTTGTGGTGGAGTTTTGGTGAAGTTGAGATGGTGGACAGTTTGGCTATTGTCGGATTTGGATATGTTGTGGAGTTAGAGTTTGTATTCAAGGGTTTGGTGTTGATACGTTGGCAGTGTGTTGTTTGGATGTAGGGTGGTTTATGAAGCAAGTGTTAAAGAGGAGTGACTGGAAGATTGAAGGGGAGATTGCTAAGTGGTCGAAGTGTGGAGATGATTGAAGTGTGGTCGAAGTGCATTTGTACTGAACTATAGAGATATGCAATGCACGAAAGGTTAGGTTGCAGTAGGTCTGTTGAGTGATCAGAGGAGTTGCGGTTAGGTTTCAGAAGCACGGTGGTTCGATTATACCAGTGATGAAGAACATGGAAGATAGACGAGTTGTTTGGCAGGTTCGAATTTTTTTTTGGTTGTGTTGTGGGACGAGTTGTGGGTATGGTCGGAAGTTTGTATCAAATATGATTGTGAGGAAGTTTTGGTGGAGAAGTTGACTGTGTTGTGTTAGAAGTTGGTGTGAACAAGTAGTGTACAGGCAGAGGGAATGAAGGAAGGAAATGAGGATGTTATCAGGTGAACTTGCTGTTTTGAATGGGGTGCATGGTTGAAGAGGATGGTTGTCGTATGGCAAGTCTAGTGCACGACTTCACAAATATGATGTAAAAGTTGTTGGACGATTACAATGTGCTCACATCAGTGGTTAATACGCAGAGGCATATTTGTTTGAAGTATTATAGTCTAAGGACTTCTATATTTGTCCATTTTTGATCTTTGATACCTTCACCTCACAAATATTTAGTAACATGATTATCATTGTTTACAGGTAGATAAACGTTTGTGAAGAATTAAAGCAGCAGCACTGGTTTTTGGTATGGTAGCAGCACATGTATGTAGTTAGGTTGATTAAAACTGTTATGAAACCATTATGAAACTAGTATGTATGGTAGCAGGACTACTTTAGCTGCATGTACTATTATGAAACTGTTTATGGTAGTTTGGTTGTGTAAACTTATGGTTAACCTTTTGTCTTGACACTAATGTTATGATATAGTGGTGATTATGTAATTGCTTTTGTTTGTATTATTTTGGTTCATTGAATGTGTTATTGTGGTTCATTGAATGTGTTATTTTTGAATGTGTATGTGTTTATATATTACGTTATTGTATAAGTTTTGAAGTACTTGAATTGGAGGCGAAATCAGATGTAGTCATGGAACAGCAGAAAATAAAATCGAAACATACGGTGGCGGAGAAAAAACGCCACCAAAAATATTTTTTTTGTAACGTTTAAAAAGCGCTATAGAATCAGCAATTATAGTAACTCAGATAATCTCCATGGAGTTCAAAAAACGCTGCAAAAAATAATAATAAGTGCAACAAAAAAATAAGATAGTAAACGGCACCTTTTCGGTGGCGTTTCTTAGACGCTGTTAAAAAGGATCTTTAGTAACGTTTAAAAAACGCTGCCAAAAATTCATTTATAGTGGCGTTAAAATAAATGCAACAAAAAATGATGGATTTTTAGTCGCATGTTTTCTAGCAGCGTTTATCAAAACGCCACCAAAACTTTTTGTAGCGTTTTCTGAGCGCTACTAAAAATCAAATTTCTTGTAGTGCACATATGCCAAAGGTTTCCTAATCCAAAGCTCTTCGAGAAACACGGACCTCAAACCAAACAGAAACACCATGCTGAACACAGCCACAACATCGAAGCAGACTCACTTTCTTAAACTCCAAAGAAATATCTTCGGAAACATCCATAGTCACTGCATCTCATCACGCAGCTACTACTTTTTGAGGTATCAAGATACCATCACTCGCTTCTGCCTAACCGATAGATCCGAACTCTACTCATCCAAACTTCAAAGATAGACTCCGAACCTTAACAGGTTACCTTCAGAGATTGATGAAATTCTTCATCACTGCAAAGCTCACTCGAGACGGTATTGGGTCTACAGTCTCGACAGATACACTTCCAACCTCAACACTCAAAGTCCAACCAATGGTAGTCGTGTTACACACACCACTACCCCATCTATCTTTATAACTTATATTGGAAAACCTGAACATGTAACCCAATAGATAGGTAGAAATATATATATATATATATGTATACATATATATGTATATATATATATATAAAATTACAAATACGCTCTCTCAAGATAGACACCACTCCAGAGCCTAGGTATTCGCTCAACCTAGGGCTCTGATACCAACTGTGACGACCCGACTTTCTCACCATAGAAAGTCGCATCATCTTGAAGAAAGAAAGGGATAGAAAAGAGAAAAGAAAGATAAGAAAGAAGAAACAATATCAGAATCTTAACAGCGGAACGAATAAATAATATTAATAACATAAGTATTACATAATATACAACAATTTTCAGAGTTACACAGATAATACATCACATACTAGATAGTTATAAACACCTATCTAGTTATACAATCCAATACACAATACAGATATCAACACAGCGGAACACTATATATCTACACGCTGAAGCCTCCCGCTCCATTGCTCCTCCACAACTCGTCAAAGCTAACCTGAATCCCTTGGCTACTCGTAAAAATTTGAGTACCCAAGAGTTTAAGAAAAACAGAAATAAACTCCGGGTCAGACATGGGTCTGGTGTGAGTAACATGTTAAAGTTGCTTAACTTTAAAAACCTTTGAAAACAAAAGGTATCACGTAAGGCGCCCGACACATAAACATGGAAAAGTTTTTACCTTACTATAACCAAAACATTTGATAGGAAATCGAGTGATATTATAATAGGTCTAGGGTTTTCAAGTAAATAGAAAATAGCCGAAATTGTTACATCTATTAAATTTCAGCTACTATCCACAAAAATGGGTAATACAATCAAATCCAATGGCACTTATTAGATTTTGGATTCCATACAATGGCAAGGCTACTGGGGTACCACCCGTCACAGTACGTGGCCTAGATCAACGTACCGAGGATCCACCCTAAATCCCCTGCAACACAAGGCCGGAACCATCCCTTACTGGACAGTCCCGAACAAGACAACCCCGACAGTTGGAGCTCACAACTGTCCACACAGCCGAATAAAAAGGGACTTCTAGACAGGGGAAAATCTCGTCCTACTTGGGCATGACCCACTTAGCCTTGCTACACCTCCCCTGTTTTAGCCATTCCTGATTGATGAGGCTTAAGGCTACGATTACCTTTAGAGAACACATCTCTTAGAATGCTCATCGTCCACCTGACGATGTTCTGAATGCATTCAGTCCATACAAGTTCGTTCCGGGTTCGAACGAAACCAAAGGCATTATCTCGTTACACTCATTTTGGAATCACCCTCAGAGTTAACGACGATAACCCTTACACTCTGAATCTTCATCTTCACTTGAGATTCACGACCTATCGTTAATTTGGATCGATGTGGTTTTCGGATATCCAAATCTAGCAACCCGATCCTGGTCTCATCGAAATCCAAAACGTGTCTTTTAAGGCCAAGTTGTTTTAAAGTTTAAAACAAATTCAATTCAATTATCTATATACACACAGATAGATAATTCATAAATCACAATAGATAATCAACATTATCATCATAAACAGATAATCCATATTATCATCACGAACAGATAATCTACATTATCATCATATTTCAACCAAAGCATCCATATCACACAACATCACTCATCTCATATCTGAGATCTCAAACCATTCAAGGTAATCGAAATCCTCCATTCATACATAAGCAAGGATTTACCTAATTCGCATCATCTATAATTAATTTAAAATGAATTATATTAATTACTTCCATTTCTAATTAATTTAAAGTGAATTAAATTAATTACTTTATCTTTTAAAATCGCTTACATAACAATTTAATTGATTACAAATTAATTAATTAATCGCCATCTAATTATCCACCTTAATTAATCACCCTTAATTAATTATCTTTTAATTACATTCAAGTAATCGTCCTTTGATTAATTTCACAAATTAATTATCCTTAACCAAAAACAGTAATTGACCTTGATTACTTCATTAATTAATTAACTATAATTAATTACATTAATCCTTAATTAATTAATTAATTACTTTTAATCACTTATCATTGATTAATTAATCTTAATTAATCAACCTATAATTACATAATTAATTGTATTAATTAATGATCCCTAATGACATTTTAATTAATTACTTTATTTAAATTAATTACAATAAGCAATTAATCTTAATTAAACCAAAATTATTAATCACTCCTGATTAATCACATCCAGTAATTAACTAACCTTAATTACTTCATTAAATAAATTAATTACTCCTTAATTAATTATCTTTAATTAATCCCTTGATTAAATACACAAAGTAATTATACTCAAATTACTTCTATTATTAATTTATCTTCCATTAATTATATCCAGTAATTATCAATTAATTACTTTACTAAGTAATTACCATCCATTAATTACATTAAGTAATTATCATCAAATCATTCAGTGTTTAAAATTAAGTAAACTTAATTAATTATTTCAAACTAATCCCATTAAACTCAATTAATTACATTAAGTAATTAATCCCTTAATTACTTCCATTAAGTAATTGCACTTAAACAGTTCACAAATGATTAAATTAATTAATCTAATTAATTATTAAAATTAATCACATCAATTAATTGTTAAATGATCCTTAGTTAATGACCTTCATTAACTATTAACAATATCTTTAATTACTTTCTTAAGTAATTAAACTTAGATTAATCATTATTAATTTCAAATTAATTAATCTTTATTACCAATAAATTAAGCTTTAATTATTAAATTAATTAAGTGTTAACTATAACTTAATTTATCCTTAATTACCTGATCAATTAATCTTAATCATTAATTAATATCAAATTATTAATCCTTAGTTACAAATTTATTATTCATTAATTAGTTAATCTTAAACCTTAATTAATTAATTTAAAACTCTAATTACTTATTTAATTAATCCAAATCATTAATTAATTAAATAAAGTAATTATCCATTTTAATTAGCTTAATAATTACAAATCATTAAATCTTCATTTACTTAAAGATAAAAACATTTTCTTATTAATGATCAAATTATCATTAACAAAGCATTTAAAAACAATTTGTTTTCAAATTTACTTTTAAATTTCATTTCCAAATTTAAAATTTAAGATGAATACAAATTTAACTTAAACAAAGTTAAAACAATTCAAAAACCCTTTTTAATTCACAAGTTAAAGAAATATTTATTTTATAAAGAAGCTTAAAAAGAAATTTAAAAATCCAAATTCATCTTTAAATTCAAACCAATTTAAATATACACTTTAACATGCAAAGTTTTTTAAATCTTTCAAATTTAAAACTTCTTTTATTTCAAAAACAGAAATACATATTTAAATCTTTGAGTCCAGGATTAAACTTAACTTTTAAACTTACTTACATTTTTAAAACTTCATTTTTAAAAAAAAATTCAAATTACTTAACCATTTTAAAGTAGTTTAACAATTCAAGTTTAAAATTTTATTTTATTTATTTATTTATTTAAAACTGAGATTTAAACTTAAACTTGAATTCCATATTTTAAACTTGGATTTAAAACTTAGTTTAAAACTTTACTTTACATTAATAAACTTCAGTTTTTAAAATTTTAAAGCAAACACTTCAGGTTTTCTTAAAACCTGTAAACAAAGTATAAGCCGAAGCACCATCCTGTATGTGCTTCGAGTCCAAAATCAAAATGCTCCGAGCCAAACACTCGAATTACTCGAGAATTACTCGAGTACAAAATCTCTGACTAACCCAACATCACCAGAATTGAGCGAAGTGCACCGTGCACGTGTACGGTGCCGTCGATCAACTCCAGTCACCTCCGATGATCTTCACACATCGAAAATCATCTCTACAACCTATCGCGATCATCAAAGCATCATCCCATTCTCGAAATTGAATTCGAGCTTCTAACTCCAAACCTAGAAACTGAAACCACTATACAGACCCTAACCTGGCAACGCCTCAACCACGACCCTCCGACCATCGTATGTTCTGCAACTCCGGCCCTGACCTCGTCTACGACCAAAATAACGTCCCTCAAAGCCTCACTGCACTCGATCAACCTAAATGGTCGTGGTGATCGATTCATCATACCTAGCTAAAACTAGGGCTCTAACCAAAAATCGAACACCGCTACCACCACAAAGATCTGAACAACTTCCAGACAAATTTCCCTTACTCTCCGATCATTCCTCCATCTCCAGGAAGAAACCCGACCTCCAAAATCAATTAGATCACCAGGAAATCCCAATATTCCCATCCCAGTTCAAACCCAAACTGCACCTTCATTTTATTTCTAAAAATCCTGATTTTAGTGTTAAAAATCATTATTTAGTTGATGTATTCGATTTATAATACTGAATTTATAAATTACACAGTTTGGATTTTGATTTATATCAACATGCACTGATGTTTTAATACTTCCAGAGACAACAAGCCTTATTTTGACTAATTTAAATTTTTTAAACAGTAATCTAGGTTAAATCAAACAACATTTGTTTGATAATCAGATCCTATCAAGCACTAGATCACGTCGTAAAGAATTTTAAACAAAAATTGAATCTGGAAAACAATACAGAGCACAATACATAAACACAACATGCACACAATTAAATATTCACATCAGATTTTTACTTATATACACATGCAATACTTATTCATTTCAGCCATACTAGCATGCAACCAAACTTTATTTTAAATTTTAATAGTTGCTCACCTAATTGAAGAATGAAGACAGGGCTTCCATTTTGAAAAGCTTTGAAACTGATTTTGCTTTAAACTTGAATGCTGAAATGCCCTCTGATTTTTTAAAATAGTTTTTGAACTTGAAAAAAACTTTGATCTTTGAACTTTAAGATCTTGAGTTGCTGGAAAGATTTGCATGCAGTAGATAATTCCAGATTGCAGGAAAAAATGATGCAAGGTTTAAAACAGATTGCAAATGTTACAGGGATTTGATTTTTGGTTTGAAGATTTGTTTACAGGGTTTTGATCTTTGATATGAGGAGTTTGATTTGAGTTTGTAAACTGACTTTGGTTTTGAAGATTTGTTTACAGGGCTTTGGAAAATGATTCAGGCCTTGAACTTGAAAATGAGTTACAGGGAAGTGATTTTTGGTTTGCATGCAGAGCCAATTTCCAGATTTAAGAAAAAATGCAGATTTGTTTTCTTTTGACCATGAACTATAGGTTTTTCTTTTTTTCATTATGATTTGAAAAGTGAACTACAGGTTTTAGAGGAAGTGATTTTCAGGTTTGAGAATAAAACAGGTTGAAGTTTTCTTTGATTAGAAAATGAGAAAAAGAAATAAGAATGAAAGATGTATACTTATATAGGCTAATTTTCTGATTTTATAAAATAAAAGAAAATCGAATTTAAATATGCCACTTGGAAATCATTTCAATATTTTCCACATTCCTTGCTAGTTTAAATTACACATGTTATTAGAAGCCTTATGAAAACTACAAATGTTCTTTAAGTAATTTAGTATTTATTTTAAATGTAAATAAAAGCTTTTTAACTTAATTAATTAGTTTTTAAAATACCTAGTTATATATATAGCTAATTTTAAAGAAATAAAACCAAGTATAATTATAAATAAAAACAATACATATATCTATTATTTGAAAATAACATTTTTGATCATTTTAAAATAAATTTATAAAAGAGGTTATAAATTACTTATTATTTAAATGAATAAATGTTTCATTTATTAGTTGTATTTTGAACTTCCAAATCAAATTACAATCATATTCATTAAATAAATTTAAAAAGAAATAAAACAAACCTTATTATAAATCTTACTTAATTTTTAAGCTAAAATCCTTTTTAAACAATTAAACATTTATTTTATGTAATTTAAAACTATATAGTTATTTATTAAATAGCTTTGAAAAGCTTAATATTAATTTAAATCATAGTTTTCCAAATTATTAAATATGTATATTTATTAGAATTTGAAATCAAGATTCATTTATTAATTTAAACCAAAGATTGTTTATTTATAATATATTCATTTAAATAGAAATTGATTTATTAACTTTTAAAAGATAAATTATACCAATTAAATATTTATTAAAGGAAAATTATTAAATCAATTCAAATTTCATTAACAAAAATTATCAAATCAATTTCAATTTTAATATGGATTATTAAATTTATATTGCCCAAAATTCCGGGATATCACATTTTAAATATATGGCGCCGATTTTAAAGTATTATTAATATTTCTATTTTGCTTAGGGGGATTCCAAGATTGTTAATTAATTTATTGAAATATTTTCATCTTCATCATTATTCACTTTGAAAAAGATACGTGAAAGGTTTTTTCAACATTAATAAATTTTTTGTTAAAGATTCTATATGCTTTACTTCTTTCAAGACATCTGACAAATATTCCTTCATTAGCTTTTAGATTGAATTTTCCTAAATTATCTTTTGTATTAAGTATAGCATTTATAACTAAAGATTCTAAAGTATGAAACATTTGCTTTTTTCATTAAATAATTCATAAGGTGTATGTTTCATTAATAGCCTTATAGAAATGCGATTTAGAACACAAGTAGTAGACATAGCTTCGTCTTAAATATTCTTTAGTAGTTGGCTATTTCTTAATATTGTTCTTGCACATTCTTATAAAGTTCGATTTTTCCATTCTACAACACTATTTTGTTGAGGTGTTCTAAGAAAGTTGACTTTATGGCATATATCATTCTGATTGTGAAGATTGCTAAATAAATCATTATCAAATTCACCACCATGATCACTTCTAATATTCTTAATTTTTGAACTTTTCAAATTTTGAATTCTTTTTGCAAAAAATTAAAAAACATCAAAAGTATTATTTTATGTTTTATAAATGAAGACCATGTATATCTTGAAAAGTTGTTTCCTTTGATGAATATTATGATTAAGAGACCTAACTTGTATTGGTCCAAAAAGGTCTAAGTGAAGTAATTCTAGGGGTTAAAGAGTAGAAATAAATTTCTTAGATTTGAAAGAGGATTTTGTTAATTTCCTATTTGACATGCATTACATAAATTATTAACTTCGAAACTTATGAGTAAACCTTTTACTAAATCATTTTTAGAAAGCTTGTTTATATATTTATAAATTTATATGATAATATCATTTGTGACATAGCAATGGATCATGATCACTAGCTAACAGACACATATCATTATTATAATTAGTTTTCATGTTTACAACATAAATATTTCTTTTTCTAATACATTCGAAAATAACATTTTTTTTGATCAAAAATATTACCTTTATCTTTTTTAAAAGAGATAGTATAACGTTTATCGCATAATTGCCTTATACTAAGTAAATTATGTTTTATATTTTCTACAAGTATACATTTGCAATAAGAGGAGAGTTAGATATAACATTACTGGTGACGTTCTCCATGCCAAAGAAATAACTTTTAGAATTATCTCCAAAGTATTAGAACCTCTCTTGTTGGATTTTAATGATAGTAACTATACAATCATATCGAAGAATATTGAACCTAATATGCAGGTACATGATGACTAAAAAGAAGCTTTGAATACACACATTTGAAGACACAAAGACATCAGAAACTCAATAAGTTACAACGACATGTCAAAAAGAACTCATATGAAAATGTATATTTGCAAGTCATATATCTTGTGTTAGTATCTTAGAGTTACATGTACAATCTCCCATGAGTGATATGAGCTGAATATTTACATCTAAATGGTTTTAAACGCACAAAAAATAATTTTCAGCAAGTTTTAATTTTCTTAGGTTCCTAAATGTCTGCCAACAAAACTCAAACGTCTGAAGACATGCATTTTTGAACTAAAATCTTTCATGATTTTTATTTTCAAAAGTTAGATGTCCGACTACATAATCTAGATGTCTGAGGTCATTTTTTCTGAACCGTTTCTTTTCTGAAAAAACATAAAAACCAGACGTCCGATTACTTAATCAGATGTCTAAGCTATTTATAATAGTCATATTTTGAAATGATATGTCTCCTTTCTTCCATTGATTGCGACTTCTTCTTCAATGGTTTTCATTAATGGGTTGCAACTTCTAAAGGAGACTTCTCACATTAATTTAAACATAGCCCAGGCTAGAGATTAATCAATTAATTTTTTTGTTTAATGATATTCTTTCTTGCTTTCTTAACTCTAGTACTTTCAATGTTCTAAACTTGCTTTCAAAATTCTAAACTTTCTTTCAACATCACTAAGAATTACTCTATATTCCTTGGTCATCTGCTTTTATAGACTCACGTGCTTTCACTCATTCAACTCAAAGAGGAGATTATAGGAAGTCAGTAACAGAATTCAAAATCCGTGTTGATAGAGCACAATATTTTCAAGTCAGCAAACTCCTATAACGACTATTCGTCCAAGCTTAGTGATAGTGATTGATTAGTGGAAATCCAAAAGTGAGCTTCAGGAATGGACGTAGGACGAGAGGTCCAAACCAGTATAAAAGTTTTGGTGTGATCGTTTTTATTTTTACCTTACTTTACTTTACTAATATTTAGCTAAATCATAGTTATATACACATTTACATAAGTTAGCCATATTAGAGACCCTTTGCACTTTCATTTAGTATCAGAGTAGGAGTTTTTATTAACCATAACAAGGTTTTGAAATATATAATAATATGGCAAGCATGTTTCTTGAAGGTCTATTAACTGCATATGCCCTACATTTTACTGGCTAAAACTATGCATATTTTTCAATATGAATGAGAATTATATAGAAGCTAACGGTCTTAAGATTTGCCAAGCTACTCAAAATAAGTATGAAGCACCTTATACCGAAATGTGCATCTGGTTAGATGCTCAAAAAACCCTTGTAGTTAATAATGCAAAAGATATGAATATTTTATTTTATTCACTTGATAAGAATAAATTTTCTAAAGTCATGTTTTGCAAAACAGCCTATGACATTTGGCGTACACTTTAAACTACACATGAAGGAATAAGCAAAATAAAGCACTCTATGATATCTCTTCTTGAAATCGGTTCCAATCGCTTAAAGTGAAAGCTACCGAGTCTATTATATATATGTATTCAATATTTCAAAACATTCAACATGATCCCATGGCATTAGGAGTAATTTTTATAGAGTTTGATCTTGTTACACAAATTTTAAATTCTTTAATAATTGAGTGGGAAAGAAAAGTTCTAGCAATAGAAGAAGCCAACGAACATTCCCAACTCAAAGTTGAAGAATTAATAGGAAACTTGATGTCATATAAAGCTTATTTACAAGCTAGGAACAAACAAATTCAACAAAAGAAGAGTATCACATTTCAAGCAAATCATGAGGATTTAGACAAAGATGAGATGTATTCGTTGCCAAAAACTACAAGTTAAAAAAATTCAACCTTAAATAAATGCTTTGAATTTGATAAATTCGACCATATAAAAAAGGACAATCCATAACTTAACAAAGATAAGATGAAAGACAAAGGAAAATTTTAAAATTTTAAAAAGAAAAGGAAAGCTTTTCATGTCAATTGGGATAACTCATACTCCTTTTCATTTGGGAGTGATATCAATCGTGACACAAAAGAAGCCAGTGTTTGTTCCATGACCACTAGTGAGGTAAATTCCGGTCTCTCTTATAACGATCTTCTTGAGATTAGCATAGAACCCGATGATATATATAGAAAATTTTAAGAAGTTGTATAAAGAAAATATTGGAAAATTAAATCAGGATGAATTAGAAATGGAAATGTTAAAAGATGAGAAATGTATTCTATAAGAAGGGTTAGAAAATGTTATCCCGCCTTTTGGCAAGGCCGTGACACCAAGGAATTGACTGGAAATAAAAGTCGGTTCGTCCCGACGATCGGTTATACACAGGTTCGCTATGGATGTCGGTAAATTTGGACCGAGCCCGGATCAAGCTACAAATGATACGACGAGACAAGCAAAGCTATGAAATCCAACGTTCCAAACTTCAATTCAATCCGAGTTTGTATGTTCAAGACATGATCGATGCGATTTAGGTGATTCCTTTTTCGTATCCATTTAAAAACCAGAGAAAACTTACCTTCGTGTCGATCCGGTTCGAATCCATCAGATGCGCACGGCTTCGTGTCGATCAGGGGAGCACGAGTTCGTATCCATGGAGGGCAGTGTTCTTCGTCTCCATCCATCCTCATACTGCTTCACATCCATCATCTTTAGTTTGTTCGCATCAATCGACTGATGACCACTTCGTATCCATTGAAACCAAGCCAGACCGCTACTTCGTATCGATACGAACAGAGCAGTTGCGATCAATGCGAACAGGGCAGCTGCAATTGATACGAACATAACAGAGCCATGGCAATCGATGCGAACAGAATTAAACCAAATCGATACGAAGTTGATAGCCATGCATCAATACTAAGTTCACAAGCAGGATCGATATGAAATGAAGCGTGGTCGACCGATGCGAACAAAACCAAGTCAGATCGATATGAACGAGGAAAAAACATTGGGAAAATGCGCCACGTCAACAAGTAAGCACGTGCTCCCATTGTTGTGAAACCATCGATACGAAGGAGATCGATGCGAAGAGAACGTCAATCAAAAAGCCCAAGCTTGCATCGATCATAACTCACAATCTACAAGTCCAAATGCCGCCAAATTTTCATAGGAGCTTACGTACAACCTAAAGAATGTTCGTGCTTATTTTGGACTTGATGAGATCAATCATGATCGATACAAAATTCGTTTGTATCGATCACGGACCGAGTGCAAATGACATGGGATCGATCGTGTGGGCCCACACATATGAGAGAATGGTTCTTCCAAGATCTGAGCGAGATATTTGCAGCCTACGCCAATAAGTAGCAGCCTAGGACTTACGGAAAAGGGACTTTTGGACTCTCTTACATTCAGACTTTGCCGAAACCATTTTTGTACTCAAAGATCACTGTTGTACTCGAAATCCATTATTGTAATCCGCTGTGACCAGATGTTATCAGCAAATAAACATCAATAAAATCACCAATTTCATAGTGGACATAGGCCATAGCCGAACCACTCTAAATCTTTGTGTTTCTACATGTTTTTCTTATTCGTTTTTGAAGTGTTTGTTAGATAATACTCTTTTTACATTTACTTTCTTCATTTTATCTCTTCAAATACTTCTAAAGAGTGTTGTGCCCAATTTTGGTACAAACACTTTGGTGCTTCTAGTGAGAAAAACCCAATTTTTTTCCTACTCGTTGGATCTACTATCGATATCAGATTGCATAAATCTAAGAAGAAGATCCAGATCTCAAGTTCAAAGTTCTTCCATCCTATTCAGATTTGCATCAAGTCTAGGAAAGAGCTTCGCTATTCTTCATGGTAAACACAAGGACCACTTCTACTGCTGTAGATCCAAAAGGACGGGATCGAAAAAATCCCAAGCAACTACCTCCGCCTGATCAAAATGCTACCATACCATTAGATCCACAAGGCCCTGTCACCAAGGAAGAATTTCAGATGCTAATGCAAGAGCTGACAGAGAGCTGCCAACAACTTACTCAACAGCTGTGTGCCAACACAGAATTGACCAATCAGCTGAATCGCCAAAGACGTAGGAGATCCAGGAGGGATCCGGCTTCCTATTCATCTACTGTGAGTTCAGATTCTTTAGACTACCATCACAGATCCACGTGCCCATGGCTAGATGGGAGTTAAACCCAAGCTACTAGACATCAGCATGCACTACGCCTTGGGCAACCAAGAATTGGTCCGTTAACCAGTCATCAGACTGGACCCTCCTCCCGAGGAGGTACTATTCCATATCATGTTATAGATAACCTCACTACCACCATTGCTACTGAACCGGGAGATGATGCCCAAAACCGGACAGATCCGATCCAACGTCAACATACTCCCGAACCTTACATCCCTGAAGACTTAGAACCAAGGATGCAAGACCTGGACTATTAACGCATCTGGCCCAACCTCGCATTGTGGAACCCGACCACACCTTGGCCCAGCGCGCTCAAAATGTCCAGATGCCAGATATACCGACGGTGATATGTTAAATGATCCGTGAAGTCCGGGTCTCACTAACGACGACTAGGGAATCTCTCGGAGTCATACCACTTTTACTGATGACATAATCTATGCTGAACCACCTCGGTGATTCAAGATGCTAACTCTATCCATCTATGAAGGGAGCTCAGATCCTAATCAACGTATTTTGAAGTACGAATGGTTGATGAATGCTGCACGAGCTGATGATGCAGCTAAATGTCGGAGTTTTTCGCTCTCTCTTGGGGGAATAGCTACCATGTGTTTTACCCGTCTACCATCTCGATCTATCTCGTGTTTTGATCAGTTAGTGGCAAAGTTTGTTGAGCAGTTCCGGATGCATGTAACGAGACCAAAGGATGTTAACACTTTGTTTAGTGTCACTCAAGCTCCTAGAGAGGCACTCAGGCGTTATCTAGAAAGATTTCATGCTGCATGTGCTGAGATTAGCAATCCCAAAAATAACTCTATTCTGATAGCAATAACTAAGGGGATTGATCCCGATTCTGAATTCGGCAACTGGCTGGTCGGAAAACCCCTGCGTTATTGGACCGTTTCTATTCCAAGGCAGCCCAATTCTTGAGAAGGGAGGATGCGAAATAGTCTAGGAAAAAAGATGACATAGGGCCCAATGTGGAAGGAATCTAGAGTAATGTAGCTGTTGAACAATCCGAGGAGAGTTTGGAAAAGTGTATTTGAATATACAAAACAAACAGAATCAGCGGAGAGGTAATGGAGATCGAAATAAGAAATGGGATCAGAATCATGGTCCGCGACGTAGGGCTCCTATGTTTGATAATTATACTCCTTTGAATACGTCGCTGGAGAATGTGTACTTACAGACTTGTAATACCATTCAATATATGAGACCTGCCCTAAAACCATCATCAGAGAAACAAATCTAGGTGGGAAAGTTTTGTAGATTCCACGTTTGCTACGGCCATAACACGAATGATTGTCGTCACTTACAGGATCTCATTGAAAAGCTGATAAGAGAAAGAAATTAGAACAGTTTGTGCGAGCGCCGCAGTCTGGAGGTGCGAGCCCATCAAATCAGAATCATGTACCTAATCAGGCAAGACAGGAGGAACCCACTCGTACCGGTGGGAGGTTAGTGATAAATACTGTTAGCGGTGGTCCTCATCCAACAGACCAAAGCTGGAAGGAAATGGAGTCGTATGCTAGTTCTATTAGACATGTGGAGTTAGAGTGTCATAGTAGTTTGGAGTGTCATGGTAGTTTGGAAGATAAGGCTCCGGAAAAATAATAAAAGATGATGACCGACGACATCGTGTTTCGAGATAGAGATGCTGACAGGGTCGAAGCCCCTACTATTGATCCACTTGTTATATCAGCTTAAGTAGGTCCTACTTGGATGAAGAGGATCTTAGTCGACAGTGGAAGTTCTGTGAATATATTATTTAAGTGAGCCTATGACCAGATGAAGATGGAGGCTAAAGATTTGAAGCCTTGTCAGTCCCATATTCATGGCTTCAATGGGAATGCAACCAAACCCACTGAAGCGGTGGAATTGCTAGTGGAGTTAGGAACCATAGAATGCCGAAGAGTCAGGATAATACAATTTGTAGTGCTTAACATCGACTCGTCGAATAATGCTTCCTTGGGCCGACCGGCCCTAGCCGAGTTCAGGGCTGCCATTGCCCCATGGTGTTTGAATCTAAAGTTCCCCACCGATCATGGAGTTGGAGTCGTTCAAGGAGATCAGGCTGCTGGACGAGCTTGTTATGTTGCTGAACTGCGAGATGCGCAACGAAGAGAAAAAGGAAAGGGTGTAGAGGAATCTCTCTGCGTCTGCATTGTTGAAAATTGACAATTAATTCCTGGGCCCAAGCCTGGGCACCCCAACCAATTCCAAAGAGATCTTGACCCAAGAGATAACAAAAGTGAAGATGAAAGTAAAGACAGTGAAGCTTCTTCGGCCGAACTGACGATCGATGTCCCGATTGACGATAGCGACAATTCTAGAATAATAAAGATTGGATCTCAGTTAAGCCAGTAAATGCAAGAGGAATTGGTTGAATTTCTCCAAGCAAACCTTGACGTATTTGCTTGGACACATTCTGACATGTGTGCAATCTCCCAGGACATTGCGAGCCACACATTGAATATTGATCCGCGGCACATCTCGGACAACCAAAAAAGGTATGCATCCAGAGAGATCTGCGACCCTTAAGAAAGAGGTAGACAAGTTAAAATCGAATGGATTTATTCGAGATGCATTATACCCGAAATGGGTATCCAACCCTATACTTGTCCGAAAGCCAAATGGGAAATGGAGAACGTATGTTAACTATTTAGACTTGAATAAATCTTGCCCTAAAGACAGTTTCCACTTCCTCGAATCGATCAGCTTGTAGATTCAACAGCTGGACATGAACTCATATCCTTCATGGACTCGTACTCAGGCTACAACCAAATACCCATGCACTTGTCCAACCAGGATCATCTCAGCTTCGTGACCGATCTGGGACTCTACTGCTGTAAAGTTATGCCTTTCGGAGTCAAGAACACCGGTGCAACCTACCAACAATTGGTTAATCGGATGTTCGCCAACCAGATTGGAAAAACCATGGGGGTATACATGGATGACATGCTGGTGAAATCAGGATTTTCTGCTGATCATATTAAAGACCTGGAGTCAATGTTTAATATCCTCCGAGAATACATAATGAAGCTCAATCCGTTGAAATGTCACTTTGGGATTGCATCCGAAAAATTCCTTGGGTATATCATCAATGCTCGAGGAATTGAAGCCAATCCCAAAAAGATCTGGGCGATTAGAAATCTTGAGACTCCAAGAAACATAAAGCAAGTCCAAAGCCTCAATGGAAAAGTAGCAGCACTGAGCAGGTTCATTTCAAAATCCATTGACAAATGCATCCCCTTCTTCGAATTGATCCGAGAAGGGACATGGAACTTTGAGTGGACCACGGAATATGAGAGCGCATTACAAGCACTAATTCAGCACCTCTCCACATCGCCTATTTTGTCAAAGCCTATCGATCACGAGAAATTTTACCTTTACTTGGTGGTATTAGAAAACACGATCAGTGCTGCCGTGGTTCGGGAGGAGGATCGAGTGCAAAAACCGATCTACTTTTTTAGTAAATGACTAGCCGGAGCCGAGAAAAATTATCTGAAGCTAGAGAAGTTGGCTTATTGTCTCGTTATTGCCTCAAGGATTCCGTCCATACTTCCGGCTCATCCTATCACCGTTTACACCGACCAGTCATTACGATAGGTCCTTACGCGGCCTGAGACGTCTGGTAGGTTACTCAAGTGGAATATTGAGCTGAGTCAGTTTGATATTACCTATACTCCAAAGCGAGCCATTTAAGGACAAGTCCTAGCAAATTTCATAGCTGAATTTACCATCCTAGAGGACTTGCTTGAAACCAGTGAATCTCCCAAATATATTTGCAAGCTGCAAACTGATGGTGCATCGAATGACCATTGCTCAGGTGCCGGGGTTGTACTTAAAACTCCTAAAGGTCGATCTATATGCTATGCTTTAAAGTTTGATTTAGTGCGACCAATAATGGAGCTGAGTATGAAACCCTACTTGCCAGATTGAGACTTGCCCGAGATTTAAAAGTCATTGCTGTTGAGATTTATTGTGATTCGCAATTAGTTATGTGTCAAGTTCGGGGGGAGTACCAGGCCAAAGATCAAAGATTGGCGGCTTACCTAGCTCGGGTCTAGGAGATACTGAATCAGTTCGATCATTACGCTATCTATTACATCCCCCGAGAGCAAAATCAAAAGGCTACTTCATTGGAAAAACTAGCCAGCACAGGTGAAGCATAACAAATGGGACTCTATCCTATGGAAACATTTTCTTCCCCAAGCATCGATCGAATGGAGACAGATTGGGTATTTGAGGTCGTTCTCGATAAGGAGTCATGGATTACTCCGTTCGGAAATTGTCTTGAGCATGGAACACTGCCAGAGCGCAGAAGTGAGAAAAGACAAGTTCTTCAAAAAGCCTTGTTGTTCACTATTCAGAATGGAGTCATGTATAGAAGAGGATACTCTGTTCCTTTACTCCAGTGTATCGCTCACGATGAAATTAAACATGTATTGCATGATGTACACGAAGGTGAATGTGACGAACACACCGGGAGGCAAGCTTTAGCTAAGAAAGTACTTAGATATGGATACTATTGGTCGACCGTGAATCGTGACGCGCCAGACTACACCAGAAAATGTGATAGATGTCAAAAACACGCTCGGATTCATAGAGCCCCTCCTACAGAAATAATCCAGATAGCCAGTCCATGGACGTTTGCAGTGTGGGGTGTTGATATTATTAGTTCTCTACCTATGGCCAAAGGTGGTGCAAAGTATGTCATCGTCGTAGTTGATTACTTTACCGAGTGGGCTGAGGCTGAACCCCTTGCTACAATCACGATGAAGAAAGTGATCAATTTTGTAGTCCGCAACATTATCTGTTGATTTGGTCTCCCACATACCATCATCAGCGATAACGGAATCCAATTCAACAGCTTTGAGTTCAAGGATTTCTGTCAACGATTCCACATACAAAAGAAATTATCTACAGTTGGACACCCTCAAGCGAATGGACAGGTTGAAGATGTTAATAAAGTTATGAAGTCTATTCTGAAAAAATGATTGGAAAAGGGCAGGGGCAAGTGGGTCAATGAACTTTCTATGGCTCTATAGGCTTACGGAACAACCCACAAGTCCGGGACCAGACACACTCAATTCTCTTTTTCCTACGGTTCAGAAGTTATTCCATTCGAGATGGAAGTACCTTCTCATCAAGTGACTTATTACGATCCGAAGATAAATGTCATGTTACTTGCTGAATCCTTGGATTTATTAGATGAGAAGCGTGAAGAGGCTGATTTGAGGGCAGCCGCATATCAAAGTCGAGTCGCCTGATTATACAATGCCATAGTCCTACCCCGAACCTTCGAACTCGACGATCTCATATTAAAAGAATCTACCCGGTTCCTTCGCACATGAAACCAACGTAGGAAGCGCCGTATGTGATTAAACGAAAGCTCGGAGATGGCACATTTAAATTGTCGACCGTTGACGGTCTTACTTTACCAAGAGCCTAGAATAGCGAGAGTCTTCATCACTACTACAAATAATAGGTTTTATTTATTTATTCTATTTTTCATTCGCAATTTTTTTTCTGCATTTCAAAATTTGAATTTATAATAAGGCAACTGACTTCGCCATATTTTCTTGTTTCAGCAATAAAGTGCAATCTCTTCGACCCAGAGCTGTGATTTATTGAATGTGTCATACAACCAACACAATGCATGAAGAGCTAAGTTCCATCATATGGTAGGATTTATTCAAATAGAGAGTAACTATGATATGACCGGTCACTCACTAAGAAAAACCCAACCTCGGGGGCAAGCCATTATACTAAAGACTAAATAGGATTGATACACGACAATCCTCTAACTAACTCTAGGTTCCCAAAGTGCGAACTGGAGTATAAATTTACAAATACGGTTTCAGGAAGGATGGATCCGACCACCTAACGACCTCGCCCATATCCGAACCAAGTTCGAGGAGGATGGATCCATCTGTCTAACGACCTCACTTAATAACTCAGGGTGGATGTGAATCGAACATTCGCGATCCTGATAAATCCATCGTTTTCGAAGTGCGAACGAAATTCAAATGCCTAAACAGACGTGACAGACCATCTGTCGGCCAACTCCAAGTTTCCAGAGTGCAAATTGGAGTCTATACATCAACTTCAACTCCCAGAGTGTGAATTGGAGTATAAACACCAACTCCAAGTTCCTAGAGTGCGAGTTGGAGTTTAAACATCAACTCTAAGTCCGAGAGTGCAAATTGGAGCACAAACAGTAACTCCAAGTTCCCAGAGTGCAAACTGGATATAAACATCAACTCCAAGTCCCAAATTGTGAATTGGAGTATAAACGCTAACTCCAAATTCCTAGAGTGTGAATTAGAGTATAAACATCAACTCCAAATTCCCAGAGTGCTAATAAACACTTACTCCAAATTCCCAGAGTGCGAACTGAAGTATAAAACATCTAAGTCCCTAGAGTGTGGACTAGAGTGTAAGCATCGACTAACTTTACGTCCCCAGAGAGCGTATTAGAATTTGATCACAAACCGGATACGAATCGATCTTCCATAATCCAACTCTAAGTCCCTAGAGTGCGGTCAGAGTATAAACACAACTCGGGTGCGACTGACCACCCGCAAACAATTTAGGTCCCCAGAGTGCGGATGAAATGCTAAGTATCAAGCGAGTGTGATTGACCGCCCATACAATAACTTAAGTCCTCGGAGCGTGGACATATCCTTGAAACTTAAGCCAGCATGATCGACCACCAACAAACAAAATCCCCGGAGTGTGGATGCAACCTTCGATAGAAGAGCAAGTGTGATCCGATCACTCGAACTATCCCTATTTTAGCATCGATTCAACGATGCTAAGCTCGATGTGTTGAAGGCGAATTGCAATCGCTAACTGAACTTTACAACTCGTCCCTAAAATTGGGAGCAGAACTTAAGTGTTGACCATTGACTGAAGCAGTGCAGCATCGGAGTTCAGCATGATGTCCGATCATGACTCGTATCCATGATTTCAGGACTTGACAAATAAACACAAACCCAATTCGAAGATTGAAACTTCACAAGTGTGCTGAACAAAAATTCAAATGCTGGAACACTGAAATAAATTAATGCAAGTTGAATAGAAGGAAAAACGAAATTTTATTCCAATCATCCTTTGGGAGAAAAAGGCTAAGTACAAAAGTATGCCAAAAATCCTACTAGTAGGGACCAAATCCGCATCTATACGCAGCCTATGAAAGAAAAACAAAAGCATATCCCTATCTGTCTACCAAAAATGAGCCGAAGAAGCATATCTACTCTTTCTTTTTTCTTGGTTTCTTCTTTGGCTTAGACCCGCTAGAGCTGCCACTGGATTTCCTCTTTGAGCCTTTGCCTTTCGACGGCTAATCTTCTTTGGGGGTCATTATATCAGTTTCCTCCTTCGAACTCAAGTGTATGGGAATACTTCCAACAGGCGGAGTCGGAGGAGTCGGGTACACTACAGAAGGCGGAATAGGCTTGCTGCTGTCGACAACAGTGCCAAAGCCCGCCATTCCACCTCCAAAGCTGCTGGTCCGGGCGGCTGCTTCCATTTCTACGTTAATCTCGGCTATAATTTCTTCCTCATGAAGTGTTTGTGCATCGTCGAAAATGCTTGCGGTTGGGATTGAAGATATGATCGCTGGCGCTACTCCACTCATGACAAACGGCAAGTCAGAGAAAGGGTCACTATAAAGATTGAGAAGTTCCTCCATCATATGTTCATCGAACGAAAGTGTTCTCCCTTGTACATCATCTGTAGATGCAGTGGACGATGTCATGGTCGCTTCCGTAATAATCGCCTCATATGCATGATGCGACTCTTGAGTTGCAGGAGGCGCGACTGATGTGGCTCCGATCACTGGAAAGAGGCAAAGGAAAACTGTTATTAAATATATCAAGTGAAGCTCCTAATCGTGAACATGCAAACGAAATGTTCAGAGTACCTTCCTCAGTTCGACTCATTGGCGGCTGAATGACCTCAGAAATTTGCTCGCTAGCTTAAGATAACTACGGCTGATCCGGGTCGTAAGCGGGGACGGATTGAGAATCAATCATAGAAGTCGGTTCAGGCTGAGACGGCACAAGAGTTTCGAGACTTGTGTCACGGTGCTTGACACTAGAACCTTCTCCAACCTCTAAAGCTTTTCCTTTTCGTATGAAATCATGGCATCGTGGAGAACTTTCCGTTCGTCTTCATTCAGCACTCGGTTCTCAAGCTCAAATTCATCAATCGATTTACCCTGATGGGCAGCCTTTTCATCTCCTACTAATCGGCCCCAGGTGTTGTATAGATGCGTGTGATAATTATCGAGCTAGGCTAGGTTCCCATGCTTTAAGATGTTAGAATTATAGGTACTACGGAGATCTTCAATGTCAGCCTCTAGCTTGGACTCCGAAATTTAGACTTTCTCCTCGACCTTAGTCTCTACCTCCTGGACCTTAGCCGTTGCCGCATCCCGTTCGCCCAGAAGCACTACGACCTGTTTGCATGCCTCCTGGGATGCATTATTTGCATCATCCCTCTCCTTGATGATTTTGGAAAATTTGGCTTTGAGCTCGTTAAGTTCTTTCAGAGCAGCGTTCCGTTCGGCTATGACAGTAGTGTTTCGGTGGCCAATCTCCTCCACCAAGGAAAAATGTGTTTGCCGCATCCTCTCCATTGCTAGATTCGCCTCGTCGGCCCTCTAGGTGGCCTCTACTTTTGATTTCCAAGAGGATTCAGCTTCGTCGTTAAGCACTTAAATAATCCGGTCCTTCTGAGCGAGTTGGGTTTCTAATTTCTCTATGGTTTTTACCCGCTCAAAAGCCATGGCCGATGCTTTTTCTGCTGCTTTCACCCACTCCTTGTGCTGGGTATAGATGTCATGAATGTAATCATGCATTATGGTTTCTTCTTCCGATGGAATTCTCTTTAAGTGAAGGGGGAAGATGAAGCCGTCAAAGCATATATTTGAAAAATCTTTCCTCGACCGAGCAATTCTAATAGTCCCTTCCCCAGTGGGCTCAGTGATAGCTTGCTCAGCTACATTGGGAATTCCAGCCTTATGTTTCTGACGTTGTGGTTCAGGCCTAGAAGTCTGAGAAGATGGTTTTTGGCGAGGAGGCTCTACTGATTGTTTCCCGTGGCTCAAGGAGGAGGAGAATGTGATTGGAATCGATATCTATAATCCCTATCCCTCTCTCTCGTAGCGTTCCTAACTAGAGAAACCGCGATCACGGTCTCTTTCAGCCTCCCTCCTACAAGACTCATAGTAGGAGCAAGATGATTGTCGCGCAGAGCGGAGACTTCCCAACATAGATTCTCTTCTAGTCACTGTATCTGTAAAGAAGAAAGAACAACGGAGTTAGTAACCTTCTGAAATAAGCACCTTGTGATCGGAAATCGTGTAGTAACGTAAAGTGTATATGTATGTGCAACCCTCCGACCAACCGAAAATGTCGGTCATGCTTGTGGGAAGAGACTCGCTTAAGTCTAAAACACTTTGAAGATCCTCCAATCTGGCGTCATGTTGAAGTGACACATAATCCGAGATTGGGTTATCGGCAAGCCCTTCGTAAAGGTTCTCGACTTGCGAGGGAGGAGCCTCCAAGATTCTAATGCCGAGAATAGGCAAAGACACGATTATGGATTTCCATCTAGAAGAATTGTGATGCTTATGCGCTACAGCCTTGTCTTTTCTCCTCCCCTCAAAACTTTGAAAGCTGTCAGTAGGCTTGGCTATGGGTTCATCATCAGTGGGCGTATTTTCTTCCTCACCCTCTTTTTTTATTACGATCTCGGGCGCTCTACGTTTAGCCCATTTCACCGGAGCCTCCCTCAACGTTCGTTCAAGCCTAATGCTTTTATTTCGCTCGATTAGCCCAACGATCCTAAAGTTTGTCTGTTAGCACCGAGTCTATATCTCTCATTTTGCTTGGCACTACTAGAAGGACCCTTACCATTTCTTTAAAATGTGTGCCTTCAGGTCATGGAAGTACGGTTGTAAAAGGAAAGAAGATATGAGATTCAGCATCGATTACAACAAATTCATGAATTACCGAAGAAAGTTGTGACACTTATGTCTGGCTAACCATCGACTAGCAAATTCTGGAGGGCGTCGGACATAGAACCATTCTGTCTTAAAATAGATGAGCCTGGTCCAAGAGCCCGTCACCATTTGACAATTCCTAACTGCCTCGAGGAAGGTGAACGAAGGACTATATCCTCGATTCTTTACATTAAATAGGTATCTGATTTCTATAGGAATCAGGGGTCGGAAAAGATGCTCCATGAATACAATGAATAGACTATTCAGCATCGCTTATCCATTAGGGTGTAGTTGTAAAGGGGAAATTCCAAAGAAAGCTAGCACTTCTATAATATATTGATTGAATGGAGGAAGTGTCTCGGCTATGCATGAATGCCTGTTGAAAGCAGTAAACCCTTCTGGGGAAGCATGTGGTCTATCGTCCGACCTCGATAATAAGACGTCGTCAAACGACAAACCGTGTCTAAGGAATATCCATCCCAATGTATCTTCGAAGACGTTGGACGGCATAGAATCTTGTAGGTTTGCAATAAAAGTTGCTCCTGACAACTCGTCCAGAGCTGGATCGATGACCACGGCCGCGATGGCCGGTTTATTGGAAGAGATGAACTTCGGTTTTCCTGCTGTTGATAACTTTTGGATTCCATAGCTAATTAACTTATCAAAAACCATCTTTAGATGATAACAAGCCCGTGGGTTCCCTAATGTGAAGTGCGTGAATGTGTTGTGCAGTGCAATGCTACATATTACTTGAGAAATTCTATAGAGTTTGAAAGAATATTAAAACAACATGACTTCGAAATTAACTGGAGTTACCGTCATCGTTGACCATCACAACCACATCATCCGGGCTATAGAGACAGATCCAAGTTAAAGTTCGTTAAAAAAAATTTAAGTTACAGTTCCGTCGACGAGCTTCGAAGGGTAGTCAAATATGCAGTTTAATGGTTTAGTCCAGATATGCAAGGCAGAAGCTCGCCGGAATCAAGTGTTAGAGTGCACATAAAATTTCATATCCGTCGAAGTTAATCACTTCGTATCGATCGAAGCTAGTCACTTCGTATCGATCGAAGCTAGTCACTTCATATCGATCCAAGCCATATGCTTTGTATCGTTCCAAACTCACCACCTCGTATCGATCATGGGCCGTAACTTCGCATCGATCTTTGGTTGCTTCCAGATCGATACAAATTGCAACTCTTTGATCGATACAGATGACTTTTTCTTATACTTCCACCCATCATCGATGCGAATGCTACTTCGTGTCCCCATACTTCATCTTCTCCAGGTCTTTGCAGAGTCCACCTCCTCCTTCCTCAACCTCATTTCGATCATCTCCGGCCACCACTTCATCGAAAACGGTCACGGAAACGGGTGGAACGGCAAATAATTTCGAGTCTCATCGTTTTCGATGGAAATTCATATTTTAATTACCTAGTTTTAGCAATTGGTTTGAAGGATTGGAGTCCAATTTGATTCAAAGGCAACGATGATTTCTTAATCCTCTGATATCTCGAGCGATACGAATGTTAAAAGAAAATGAGAAAGTGAGGAATTTGGCTAAGTACCAAAGGATTTGTATAGGGGAAAGAGTCCGTTAATCTCCTAGTCGCTTTGACCGGTCGAAACAATTCCACCTCCAATCGATACGAAGAAGGCTCTTTCGTATCCATTCTGCATCGACACGAGACAACCACAGTTCGTACCTATCAACATAGAGCTTACAGGAACTTATATGTATCGATACGAAATGCCATGAAAAACCGACTAATTCGTGTCGATCGACATCGATACGAAAAAAATTTCTTAACTTTTTACATCGATCCAGGAGAGGATCGATGCGAAGGGACATTCTAAAACAACCACCAAGCATTGTTACAAATCAAATTTCACATTGACTCAGGTGAGGGTCAATACAACATTCGATACAAAAAAAACTGATTGAAAATCTGGCAATGACTCGTGAACGTGCAACGTTAATAGGAGTCAGGTTAACATACGTACATGTATGTTGGACTAACATCCAATTTTTGAAATTCACAGGAATTGAATACTCGTATGGTGACAATTACAAAAATAACATATCACTATCATACAACACTCAACTACAACAGTGCACAGCACAATAGTTGGCAGTCAATAGTTCATGTTACTAAAGATCAATTAAAAATTACAGCTTTCGACAAGAAGACAACAATCATTCAACAAGTCAGATAGAACTTTTCAGAATAAAGATGGCAACTTTACAAAGCACATCATGTTCTCACAAGACGTACTTTGGGGTAAAAAATTTATCCCGCCTTTGGCAAGGACGTGACACCAAGGAATTGACTGGAAACAAAAGTCGGTTCGTCCCGAAGATTGGTTATACACGGGTTCACCATGGATGTCGGTAAATCTTGACCGAGTCCGGATCAAGCTACAATTGATATGACGAGACAAGTAAAGCTATGAAAGCCATCGTTCCAAATTTCAAGTCAATCCGAGGTCGTGTGTTCAAGATATGGTCGATGCGATTTAAGTGATTCCTTTGTTCGTATCCATCAAAAAACCAGATAAAACCATCCTTCATGCCGATCCACTTCGAATCCATCAGATGCGCACGGCTTCGTGTCGATCAGGGGAGCACGAGTTCATATCCATGGAGGGCAGTGTTCTTCGTATTCGTCCTTCCCCTTACTGTTTCACATCCATCATTTTTAGCTTGTTTGCATCGATCAATTGATAACCACTTCTATCCATCGAAACCGAGCCAGGCTGCTACTTCATATCGATATGAACAAAGCAGTTGCGATCGATACGAACGGAGCAGTTACAATCGATACGAACAGAATAGAGCCACGGCAATCGATGCGGACAGAGCTAAACCAGATAGATATGAAGTCGATATCCTTGCATTGATAGAAGTACACAAGCAGGATCAATACGAAATGAAGCGTAGTTGACCAATGCGAACAAGACCAAGTCAGATCGATACAAACGAGCAAAAACATTGGGAAGACTCGATCGATTTGGCATAGACTTCGAATAGATCCAAAATATAAGCGTTTTGTCAACAAGCAAGCACGTGCTCGCATCGATGCAAAACCATCGATACGAAGAAGATCGATGCGAAGAGAACAGCAATCAAAAAGCCTAAACTTACATCGATCATAACTCACAATCTACACGTCCAAATGCCATCAAATTTTCACAGGAGCTTACGTACAACCTAAAGAAGGTTCATGCTCAATTTTTACTCGATTGGATCATATCATGATCGATACGAAATTTATTCGTATCGATCACTGACCGAGTGCGGATGACATTGGATCGATCGTGTGAGCCCGCCCACATGAGAGAATGATTCTTCCGAGATCTGAGCGCAATATTTACAGCCTACGCCTATAAATAGCTGCTTAGGACCCACGGAAAATGGACTTTTGGGCTCTCTTACGTCCAGACTCCGTCGAAACCATTTTTGTACTCAAAGATCACTGTTGTACTCGAAATCCACTGTTGTAATCCACTGTAACCAGTTGTAATCAGCAAACAAACATAAAAAAATCACGAATTTCATAGTGGATGTACGACATACACCGAACTACTCTAAATCTTTGTGTTTCTGCGTGTTTTTTAATCTATTTTTGAAGTGTTTGTTAGATAATCCTCCTTTTACATTTGCTTTCTTTATTTTATTTCTTCAAATACTTCCGAAGAGTGTTGTGCCTAATTTTGGTACAAACAGAATATTCACAAAATCTTGTGAAAATTTAACTTCTCAAAATATAGCTTAGTTAAAGAAATTGTATAATATTAAGAATATTGAACTTGCAAAAGAAGTTTGTGAACCTAAATCTAACTTAGAATCCACTGAAAAGGAAATGCTTGAATTAAAGCAAAAGTTAGAACAATTTACTAGCAATGTTTTAAAATTTAATAAAGGATAAAAATAGACATTATTTAAAAATTTAGGACAAAAGAATAGTTCTTAAAAGTATAGCACCTTATACACAAAGTTTAAGAAACCAAAAATTGTTGTTAATACAAATTCTCCCAATACTAAAAGTATTGAAATTTAGGTTCCTAAAACTAATAATAATTTTTTTATACAAACATACATACATACTAAAATACATATATGTATATATATATATATATAGTTTTCTAGAAAATGTATATTATATTAGTAGTCACATTTTTAAAGGTCCCAAACTTTGTGGGTATGGCTACCTTCTTTTTCTAACACATAGGACCCTAATGTTGGAAGTGAGTCCGATAAAATGCTTTTAATATTTATTACAGGTTCTCGAAAACAAAAGGAAGTGGATAATCCATAGCGGATGTTCCAAGCATGTGATGGGCAACACAAAAATATCATCTAGTATACCACACACACATAATAGATGACGGAACTATCACATTTGAAGAAAACTCAAAAGGATTCATGGTTATAATTGGAGACATCATCAATGTTTCTATACTAACTCTCCTTTAATTTACAAACGTTTTACTAGTAGAGAATTTAAAACATAATGTTTTGAGTACTAATCAATTATGTGACAAAGGTTTTAAAATTGACTATTAAAAAGATAATTACAACATCTTTGATCAAAATGAAATATGCTTTATAACGTATTTTCAAACTCTTTTACCTAATAAAATTTTAATTTACAGCTTTTGTAAGCTAAAATTAGAAGTTAGCACCGATAATAACAAATTAAAATAAATTAATTTTATACTAAACACCAACAGTTCTAATTAACACACATTAATTAATTAAAGAATATTACTTATATTTAACTGTATCTACTTAGGAGCATATTAATCAATAATTATACATTAGTTTTCACGTAAACTATAACAAACATCGTTTTCTTCTATAACTAACATTCGCGTAAACTTATCAGTAAACATATTAATCAATAATTCTAATTTTCAAATTTTAAATCAACCCTATTTTTTAATTACAAATTAAACAAGCAAACCACTTACTAACATCCTCAAATCTAACTAACACATTATTATCATCAACTAATACACAATAATCATAAATTTCAAATCAATAATTAACTAATTTTCTAAATTAGGGTTTTAATTTTATCTCCCAATCAACTAATAAACTATACCATCATGTAATAACAATTAATCTAACATATTCAAACCAAAAATACTAAATTTTTTTATAAATAGGGTTTAAAGTAATATACCTAAAAAATTAGGGATAAAGAGAAAGAGGAAGGAGCGCACAACAGGAAGGGGTCATCGGCGTTGGCTAAAGACGGCCGAAAGAGGGTGGAGGGGGCTGGAAGAAAATGGAGGCGAATACTGAAATGTTCTTGGCTTCATGGGTCATATTCAGTTTTGCGACAGCCAGCGACGGCCGCTTTTCTAGCCGACGCATACCATCGCAACGAATTGTCGCCAAGTAAAGCTGTTCTAATAGTGTTAGTAATGGAAATAAACTTACAAGAAAGGATATAGATTCTTGAGTAGTAAGTAGTCATAGAGGTGGCAACGGTTTTGAGAACTATCAATTTCCCAGCCATAAAAAGCTTGGAAGAGGCCCAACTAGAAAGTCTAGTGGTAAAATTTTCCAACGGAGGAAGGTGTTGGAGAAAATCCCTTCAGATGATCAGTCTAAAAGAATAAAAAAACCCAACGCAATGGAAAACAACCAACTGGATCGTGATTGTAGTGAGACAGAACGTTTAGAGTTACAAGATTGATTCACTTTTGAAGGCTATACATAAGAAGAATTTACAACACAGACAAAATTCTGTAGAGTTTCAGCTCTATAGGATGGCTCCGAAATTGGCTGAAATTAGCTCTCAATTTCAGCTACCATTGTTTTCCAAAAGCTCCTTTATTTATAGAGTGAAAATATGAGGAGGGGTAGCAGCTATATGTAAGCTCACGATTTGGTTCAGCATCTTTGGTCCGGCATATGTCACTTGGCATTTGGTTCGGCATAATACACTTCAAGCCTGGACCGACATCTCTCAATTTCCAAACGAGAAATCTGGACCGGTCTTCCTCTTCACCTACTTGGTTCGGCAAATACCGAACAAAATATTTCATTCGGCGTCACCAGAACACCAAACGACAAATTTGGTTTAGTCTTCCTTCACCGCTCCAAACCAATGCAGCTCCACTTCTCTTCTTTACGGAACAAAGTTTCTCGTTCGATCTTCTTCAATCACCGAACGAAGTCTCCACCGCTCCAGAACTCTGGAGTGGAAAATCCAAGCAACACCGGACCACTAATTTGGTTCGGCAAATCAGCTTCGTCCACCGAACCACATTTCTGGTTCGGTCTTCAGCTCTTGCTCCTAGGGTTTTGGCTTCCTCCTCCATGAGCTTCTCCAATCGCCTCTTCTCGAATTCAGGTATCATCTCTAATAAAAAGCATTGGGAAGAAGAAATCATAGCTACAGAAATGGGAGCTCCTAAGTAAATGGCATCAAAAGGAAGGGCAGCTAATCCAGAAGATGAAATTTTTGATGTGTTGTGTCAAGGGCCAGCCCATCAACATCGAGGTTAGATACTCTTGTTGATAATAAGGACACTTATAAGAGTGAATTCAGTCAGAGTTAGCATGGAAATTGAGGTAGGTTTATTGAAAAGAAAGGAGGTCATCCACAAACATTAAAGTGGTTATGTTTTAGTTAATACATTTAGGATGGCAAGCAATCTTCCTTGAAGCCACTTTCTAGTTAATAAGAGAAGTGAGGCACCTTTGCATTGAATAGGTAGGAAGAAATAGGGTCTCCTTGTCTAATACTGCGAAAAGATGAGAAGTAAAACTAGCATTGCCTATGAACATCAATAGAGAACATAGGATACTATATACATGTGTAGAGCCAAGCTAAAAATGGTAATAGGAAGTTCGCCTTTGATAATATTGATATAAAAGAATTGTAAAGTATTGTATGATTTTTGAACATTCAATTTAAGAACACATCTTGGCGAAATGTTTTTCCTTTTGTACCCCTTCATTAACTCATGAGAAAGCAATATATTCTCAGTAATTGATCTATAAAGAAGAAACGCAGCTTGATTTTTAGATATTAATTAACTTAGACATGCCTTTATTCTAGTAGCCATTATTTTAGTAATATACCTATGCACCACATTGTAGCAAGCTATAGGCCTAAATTGAGCAACATCTTGAGGTTGTTCAATTTTAGGATTAAGAGATAACTTAGTATGATTAAACCATTCAACATTTTGTTACTCTTGAAGAAATGTAATATTTCTTTAGTAAAATCTGAACCAATGATGTTCCAGTTATTTTGGTAGAAGTGTGTAGTAAATCCATCAGGGCTGGAGAGCTAGAAGCTTTCATATCAAAAATTGTATTTCTAATTTTCTCATGAGGTATATGGATTATGAGATTATTGGCTTGAAATTGACTAACGGTTATCATGAGGAGGTTGGTGAGCTGGTTCAGATGAGTGCGTAGGTTGCGGGAATTGGACAGCAATTCAATGAAGTAGGGAAGGAAGGACTAGGACACCAAAGATGGAGAGGAGTGGAGGTTACCATCTTGATCGTGAATAGAATGAATAAGATATCTGCCTTTGATAATTTGAGGGAAGAGTGGAACAATTTAGTGTTTCTATCACCATGCTCATTCCAAGAATTTATTGATTTTTGCTTCATCATTTCATTTTTAGTATCAATTGCTCCAGTGAGTTTGATTGCAAGATTGTGGACCTCGGTAGATATTCAAGGATCATTGGGGTTATCTTGCGTAAATAATTGCTGAGTACGTAGGAGTGCACAAATCGAAGAGGTATGAGAACAACCAGAACCATATTTTTGTATAGACCATTCCTTGGGTTTATATTTAAGGATCTTTAGCTTTGTTTGAAGTTTATACATAGGATTTCCATAAACTTCAGAATTCCTAACTATAGAAACATAGGCGTAAATTCAATATCATTAGTCCATGAATTACAAAATTGAAACAAATGTGTCCTTTAGTGTTTGCCATGCCACAGGACTGAATAAAAGGACTGTGAGTTGAAAGGTTCAGGGAAGGTATATTAGAAGTAATATTAGGCCAAAGGCTAAAAGCCTCATGATTTAGGTAAGCTCTATCAAGCTTGCAGAAAATTGTGTGATCAGTTCTACTATTATTGGTCCATGTGTAAAAGGACCCAGTAAAAGGAATTTGGATTAAGTTTGATTGGAGAATTGGATGGTTAAGAGGAGAAATATCATGAAAGTTGAGGGGATCGCCATCAAGCTTTTCAGAGAAAGACTGCATGCAATTGAAGATCCCATAGCAAAGCTAAGGTGTTTGATAATTGTGCAAGAGCGGGAGGTTGTCAAGAAAATTTTGTCTAGAATTCTTATATTTATCAACATATATTAATGTAAGGTAAAAACGATAAATGGGAAGGAATGTGTTTAGTTAGAGAGTGAATGAATTGTCTGCTGGAAGTGTAGAAAATTAAGGTGTAAAAAACTGAGTTTTAATATTCAGATATACTGAGCAGAAGAGTTTGAAGGAAGAAATACAAAGCATGGAGATTCATAAAGAAAGGCTTTTATTTCAAATTAGATTTCTTAGAAAGACCTGTACGTTCAAAATGGTACGCGGTCTTATATATGCAATAATTTAACATAAATAGGCAAGAAAATAGGATCACAACTAACAAGTAATCTAGACTAATTCAAAACTGATTTATTTAATAAAATTAGAATTAACTTTGTCAACATCCCCTTTAATTCTGATTCGGAAGAGTCTTCACTCCAAGTAAACTCCTCAACTTGACAAAAGTTTCAATCTTCAACGACTTAGTAAATATATCCGCAACCTGCTCTTCACTACTGCAGTATTCCAACTTAATCACATTCTTGCTAACTTGATTCCTTAAGAAATGATATCGTATGTCTATGTGTTTGCTTCTTCCATGGAAAATGGGACTTTTTGCTAAGTTAATGGCGGAAATATTATCAACATAAATCTTAACAGGACCTTACTGCTGAAGATTGATTTGGCTCATTATATTGCTAAGACAAATTTCCTGACATGCACTCGATGTAGCTGCAACATACTCTGCTTCACACGTTGACAAATCATCAATAGATTGCTTCTTGGAGGACCATGAACAAACTATCTTCCCAAGCATGAAACAGTAGCCACTCGTACTCTTTCTCTCATATAAATCTCTACCTCCATCACTATCTGAGTAACCAACAGAGAATTTTCCTTGGAAGATGAATAGAACAAACCCAAATCATAAATACTTAGATGTATCGCATGATTCTTTTTACAACCTGTAGGTGCGACTGCTTTGGGGACTCCATGTAACGACTAACCAGTCCAACAACGTAGCAAATGTCTGGTCTAGTGCATGTGAGATATCTCAAGCTTCCAACAATTTTCTTGAAGTGGGTTGGATCAACATTTTGATCATCCCCATCTTTGGTCAGTTTCTACCCAGTCTCAACTGGGGTTCTAGCTGGATTTGAATCATGCATACCAAACTTCTTCACCAACTCAAAACCATTTCTTTTTTTATTTATAAAGATTCCATCTTCTGTTTGAACAACCTCAATACCCAAGAAATAGGACATAAGACTGAGATCAGACATTTCAAACTCTTTTGTCATGCATCTCTTAAATTCTTCAATCATTTGAACATTATTCCCTAAAAAAATTATATCATCAACATAACGACATAAAAAATCAGTAAATCACCAGATTTAGTAGCCTTCACATACAATCCATGATCAGAGGGACACTTTTTAAAACCAACTTCTTGAAGAAAAGAGTCAATTTGCTTGTTTCATGCACGTGGTGCCTGTTTAAGCCTATACAAAGCCTTCTTGAGCCCGTACACCTTCTCCTCCTTTCCATGTTGCAGAAAACCAGGTAGCTCTTTTACATAAACTTCTTCATCAAATAGGCCGTCGAGGAAAGCTGACTTGACAACCATTTGGTGTATCTTCCACTGATTTTGAGCAGCTAAAGCAATCAACAATCTTATTGTCTCCATTTGTGTTACAGGGAAAAAGATCTCCTCATAGTCGTATCTGAAAATGTGCTATGGATCGTGTAATATGAATATATGATAATACAGAGTGTAGTGATATAGCTATATAATAAATAGTGTAGAATATAAAAGCAGTATAATAAAGATGACACCAGAGATTTTTATAATGGTTCGGAGCTTCGTCCTACGTCCAGTCCCAGACTCCTTCTGGAATTTCACTAAAACAACAACCCTCAATTAACCCGAAGGAACAGGTCTATAAAACCCTTGAGCAGCCGAACAGGGACCTGAGCAGCGGAACATGATTTCGCTTCAGCAGATGAAGAGGACTTCACACGCCTAAGCAGCAGAAAATGACTTCTTCAACAAATACAAAAGATTATTTGACTTTTTATGTTCCGAAAAAACGGATAAGTCTTTTTATAGTACACCCTTCCTATGATCTTCTCCTCAAGTATAAATATATATATTTGAAGTTTATGAAGAATAGAAAGGTATAATATTTCTTAGAATATGTTAATACAGAATATTTGAGAGTATAATTGCAAGTATGTTCAAGAGAGTTTAGATAATAAATATAATAAAATTCGGTAGATTGGAATCAAGTTAGTGCATGTATTTATAGATGTTAAAAAGCAGCGACTATTGACGAAGAGTTCCGGTTGAAGTGTTGCGTCCAAATCTTTTTGTAGAGATTCGTACCTCTTCACAAATAATTGTGTCTTTTCAAAAAACATAGATGTTGTAGAAATTTAGTCAACTGAACTTTTGGGTCGGTCGACTGGATATTCAAACGAATTTGTTAATGTATATTATTTATTTTTGCACCTGTGCATGTTGCACAGAAATTGTCACATCAGTCGACTGACTTGGTAATTTTTGTGCAATTTGCACAGTTTTCACAGGTTTATATATATATATATATATATATTGTATATGATTTTAAAGAAAAACTTTGATAACATATACATATATATATTATGCTTATATGTATAAATCATTTGAAAATAGGAAGATTATATATAAGCTAATACATACGATAAACGAGGAGAGATCTTAACAAAATTAACCTAAGACTCAAAACAAAATAATATAAAAATTGATGCAGATGTCTTGTCTCCATGTAGTATATATTCTCTTTTTGTCGTAACAGTCGTCAAATCTGTATGTAGTAGTGATTGCTTTGTGTCATGAATCAAAACCAGGTCTCAACATTCTCCCTCTTTTTAATTGATGACAACCTGTAAATAGATATAGATTTTGATTGTACATATAATATAAATACTTACTCCGCCTGAATCTTTGACGATCTATGTCCTGCATTCTTAATGTTAGTGATGATATTTCTCCCCCTTTGTCATCAACAAAAAGGAATAAAGAACATAAATATAAGTATGATGTATTGATAGATATTATGAAGGAACCGAATAATCATACAACACAATATCACAAACAAGAGTTTTGAAATAATATGAAAAGAGTGGCTATTTAGTACAAGCCATAATGTTGTGAAATAAAAGACCAATGCTTTTATAAAATAAGAGAAGTAACAACTTATTCCATTATATGCTTACCCCTACCACCATAAGAACTTTGACCACCACTATCGCCTCCATTTCCACTGCTATTGCTACTACTTGCTCGACCATTGGAAGAGGAAGACCAAGTGAAGACGGGTTACTTACCCGGATCACCTAGTGTAGCCGTGGAAGTACTGGATGAACATGAGATAGCTTGCCATAACTTTGTGAAAAATCCTTTAACTTTATCAAGCTTTTTGTCAACCTTAGTGATATGGGATTGAAGAATTTATTGGTTATGGCATATCATGGAAATAGACTCATGTGGTGGAAGGCCTGGATTAGGAATCATAATTTCATCTTGTTGATGAATAGTTGATCTTTGGCGAGTTAGACAGTGAGATGCTTCGCCATGTTGTTATGGTGGTTGATCTTGAGATAATTGGTGTTGAGTCAGTTATTCAAAAGTAATGATAGGAGGAGGTCGAGCAACTGGTAATTTCATTAATACTAGAGTACGAGAGTTTAAGCAGCCAATGGTAGAAACTGTTGAGTCAGGTTTCGGAATCTCACATTCTTTTAGTAAGCGCATAATATACTCACCGTAGTATATAACATTCATTCAGCCATTGGTGAAGCTTAAGAGCTCTTCAAGAATTAAACGAAGTCAATTAACTTTGATATTTCCGAAGATGGCATATAAGGCTTTGAAGTTTGTTCATAAACAAATTCATAACTTTCGATTCTTGGAGTTACGGTTTTCATTAATGCACGGTGTATAATTCTAGCTTTAGGCCTTAAGGACATAGACTTGAGTTGGCGCATATCATCTTTCAAAAATAAATGACTTATACGGTCATGAACGACCATATCACAATCAACATTACTTAATTCAATACCATCATTTTCAGATTTTAAAATATGAGCCATTCGATCTAACGAGAAAAATATCGGTTTTCCACAAACCAAACTCCATACACAATCATCTTTATTTTGAATGTTTTGGTGACCTAAATTAAGATTAGCATAGAATAGATTGACCATAATTTGGTTTATTTTATGCTTGTTTTCATCAATATTGAACAAAGACACTAAATTGCTTCGACGAGCCAATTCTTGTATATAACAAGGAGAAAAATCGGTAAATTTTACAAACGAACCTTCAAAAATATGAGAATCTTGCATTCTCCTCCATCTTCTAACTGTAGTATCATCGAAAAGCCATTTTTGGATTTTCTCATTGGAAGGTATTTGGGAAGATGAAGGTGCTTGCCATTTTCTTTTTGGAGCCATTGAATTTGAGCGTTTGGAGGTAAAAATTAGGTTTTTGAAGATCTAGGGCTTTAGAAGAGTTGAAAAATCTGAAATGAGAGTGAAGAGTAAAGGGGAAAGTGAAGATTAAAAGATGAGAATGGGTGGGTAGGAGTAGTAAATTGGCTCAGATCTACGAATCGGTCGACTGAATCAGTTGTTCAGTCGACTGAACCTGAAATTCAAAATTTTCGAACTTCTAGTTCAGTCAACTGAAGGCCTGATTCAGTTGACTTAATCTTAGCCATTTAAATTTTTTCTCCTTGTCCAGTCGACTGATCCACTGTGACAGTCGACTGAATCTGGTTTTAAAAAAATTATCCCAGTATCAGTCGACTGATACACTGGTTCAGTCGACTGACCTGTGTAAATTTTCCCAGTCATTCTGGTTTTGTGTAATGTTTTATATATTCATACTTATGAAGCTGCAAATTTATTTATTTGAATATTAGAACCAACATATGTGTTGATAAAAAAATATGAAGGAAAAGAAATGATTTATTCTATTAAAAAAATTGTACATAATCTGTCAAATTATTCGAAAAGTAACATATAATAACAACAACTCTTATTTTGAAGGGCTAGGAGTTTTGTAGCCCTGTAGCCATTTGCCTCGAACATTGGATACTTCTTTTCGATCCTATGAGTTTGGTGAGACCGGTGGTCGTGGAGGGGCTGAAGTAGAAGGTCGACGAATAGGCGAAACATCGTGTTCTTCTATTGGATGGGATGAAGCATCGTAAAATTTCATAGCAATATGTTCTATAATACCTAGACGTCTGAGTTAATTTTTTGCTCGTAATGTATTTCGCGTTGAAGCATCAATGACTCCTGCTGATAGTGATCCAAATCCCTTATTTTTTACTTAGTGGTTGGAGAGCGTCAAACATCATCTTCTTTACTTTCTTTTCTTCGGAGTGTATCCGATATGATCGTGAGAGGTAGAAGGTGGTGTAGAATGATTGACGGGTGTTTTTGGTGATTCGAAAGAGGTTAGAATTTCAATGGAATGAGTTGATTGTGAAGAGGTTGAAATAATGATAGTCAGTTTGTATTTTTGTTAGTTTGTATGAATAACAGAGAATAAATATACCTATTTATAGACTAATGTTGAGAATAAATAGGATGAAATGAATGGATTGTATTGATTTTAGTTGCAACAAGTTTGTTGGTTAGGAATATTAGTTGCTATTTTGTTGGTTTTCTGTTATTGTGATTTATCTATGCAATGTAATATGTAGTAAACATATATTTATAAAGGTAAGTGTTATACACAATTTAGAGTATAGTTGTCACCATATAATAAAATCTCCGACCTGGACTATAATAAAAATAATCAATAGCTCAGGTGGTTAAGACATCTGGGTCATTCACAAGAGTCTCAACATGGTCAGAAAAATGATTTTTTGTCAAAAAAAATTATTTTCGAGTTTTTAGTCCAAAATTTCGTATTTTATCATTTATATACCTTTAATTGACATTATACTGAGTTGTCGACGTAGTTTTATAAAAGTGTTCTCTAACAATTTTAGTAAAAATATCAGCTAATTGATTTTCAGATAGAACGTAATCTAAATTTATCACATCATTTTCTATATTGTCGCTTAGAAAGTGATGTCTAATATCTATATATTTAGTTCTAGAGTGATTTACTGGATTTTGATCGAAGATACTACATTTATTTATAGGGAAAGATATCTTAAAACTTTTATCGCATAATTGACTTAAACTTAATGATTATGTTTTAGATTCTTAACTAATAAAACGTTTGAAATAAGAGCTAAATTAGATGTACCGTAATTTCTCACATCGCCTTTGCCGATGATATGTCCCTTGGAATTATCTTCAAAAGTGACAGAACCTCTGTCTGAGTATGTATTGTTTGTCAGCATTTCTTTGTCTCCTGTCATGTGTTTTGAGCAACCACTGTCGAGTATCCATTTTCCTCTCTTCTTACGTAGGACATGCAAAAAATATGAGACGATGTTGGTACCCACCTTTTTAATAGGGTCCTAAGAGTTAGGTCTTATGAAACCAAACCCAAGTGGGTTCATTATCCCTTTTATAAATATAATTCTTATTTTTATGAACATTTTCTATTAAGCATCTAATATACTTACACCTTTTTGATTTGTCATTTGTTTTAGGAACCCATATATTGATAGTTTTAGAAACCGATCTTTTTGAAAAGATTGGTATTTTATTAGACTTAACATTATTTAAATTACTGGATTGTGAATTCTTGACATTCTTTTTATAACCTAGTCCGTTTTTCTTGTTAGCAGGTTGTGAATTTTCAAGAATTCTAGATAAAATCTCTCCGCCTTTATTAAAATTCGACACTTTTTTAGTGATTCCTTCTAGTTTGGTCTTTAGACTTGAATTTTCTAGTTTTATCATTTGATATTAGTTTTCAAATCATGATTTTCAGAAACAAGAACATCATTCTTTTCTTTTTGAGTTTCAATTTCTTGACTAAGTAATATTAGTTGAGAATTAACATTTGAAAGTGATTCTTGAGTTTTCTCAAGTTCTTTTTCTAATATTTTCATCTCATCATTAAGCATATCTCTTCGAATTCCGCCTTGTTCTGATTTTCAACAGCCTCTTTATATTTTCTTTTGAGACTTTTTAAAGTATCTAACAATTCTGAGTTTATTTCTATGGTACCATCAAAAGTTAAATCACTAACCTCATTATCTTTGGCCATAAAGCATACGTTGGCTTGTTCATTATCGTTGTTACTCTCGTTTTCTGAGGAGGAGGAGAAGTATGAATCATCCCATGTAACCGAGAAAGCTTTTCTTCTGAATTTGTCCTTCCTTTTATTGTGATATTCTTTCTTTTGATCCGGACAATCCTTCCGTATATGCCCCTTTTGTGATAGATAAAGCACTCTAGAACTGATGAAGATGGTGGTTTATTACTGTTTGAGCTTCTCTTGACATTATTTCTATTTTCTTTTCTATACTTCAAGAATTTCTTGAAGTTTTTGGCAATAAAGGCTAGATTGTCTTTGTCTGAATCTGATTCTTCTTGTTCTACATGGAATGCTATATTCTTTTTCTCTTGAGCTTGAACTCGTTTAGCCTGCAAATTTACTTCATAGGATATAAATTTCCTATTAACTCTTCCGGAGTTATTTTGGAAATATCGTTCGCTTCTTCAATAGCGAGTACTTTTCTTTCCCATTATTTTGTTAAAGAGTTAAGGATTTTGAATACAATATCAAAATCTGAATATTTTGTCTTTCATCCTAAAGTTTTGAAACTGACTTTTGAGCATGGATATTTTGCTTTATTTAACTTTATTAGTTCCTTCGTATTTAACTTTGAGTATACGCCATATTTCATATGCGGTGTTGCACATGCTAACATGTTAAACTCATTTTTATCTAAGACATAAATCAACATATTCATGGCTTTTGTATTTGCTGTGGCATCTAGTTTCTGTGTATTTGTCCAAGTAGAATACTCTTCAGTAGGAATAATATATTCTATCTGAGTTATATTCCATCAATCAAAACCATTTGCTTGCATATATATTCTCATTCATGTGGCCTAATAGTTATAGTTTGTGCCATTAAATAGCGGTGGACGTGCAGTGGATTGTCCTTCAATGAAGCTAGTGTCAATGCTACTACTAGTGTTAGTTTCCATATTATTAAACTATCAGATAACTGTGTTATGGTTATATGATGACCCGCTTTGATATCAAATGAAAGTGTGCTATGGATCATGTAATATGGATATATGATAATATAGAGTGTAGTGTTGATAGCTATATAGTAATAGTGTGGAGTATAAAAGCAGTATAACAAAGATGACACCAGAGATTTTTATACTGGTTCAGAGCTTTGTCCTACGTCCAGTCCTAGACTCCTTCTGGAATTTCACTAAAACAACAACCCTCACTTAACCCGGAGGAATAAATCTATACAACCCCTGAGCAGCAGAACAGGGGCCTGAGCAGTGGAATAGGATTTCACCTCAGCAGCCGAAGATGATGTCACACGCCTGAGCAGCAGAACAGGACTTCTTCAAAAAATACAAAAGATTGTTTGACTTTTTGTGTTCTGATAAAATGGATAAGTCTGTTTATAGTATACCCTTCCTATGATCTTCTCCTCGAGTATAAATATATATATTTGAAGTTTATGAAGAATAAAAAGGTATAATATTGCTCAGAATATGTTAATGCAGAATATTTGAGAGTATAGTTGCAGGTATGTTCAAGAGAGTTCATATAAGAAAAATAAGAAAATTCGGTAGATTGGAATCAAGTTAGAGCATATATTTATAGATGTTAAAAAGAAACGACTATTGACGAAGAATTCCAGTTCAAATGTTGCATCCAAATCTTTTTGCAGAGATTCGTAACTCTTCACAAATAGTCGTATCTTTTCATAAAATATAGCTGTAGAAATTCAGTCAACTGAACCTCTGAATCAGTCGACTGGATATTCAAACGAATTTGTTAATATATATTTGTTTATTTGTGCACCTGTGCATGTTGCACAGAAATTATCAGGTCAGTCGACTGACCTACCTGGTAATTTCTGTGTAATTTGCATAGTTTTCATAAGTTTAAATATATATGTGTGTATGTATATATATATATATATATATATATATATGATTTTAAAGAAAAACTTTGATTATATTTATATTATATGCTTATATGTATAAATCATCTGAAAATAAGAAGATTATATATAAGCTAATACATACGTTAAACGAGGAGAGATCTTAACAAAATTGAATTAAGACTCAAAACAAGATAATATAAAATTAATGCACCGATTTTGATGTCTTGTCTCCATGTATTATATATTCTCCTTTTGTCGTAACAGTCATCAAATCTGTATGTAGTAGTTATAGCTTTGTGTCACGAATCACAACTAAGTCTCAACAATATCCTTGCCTCTGTTCACATCCCTTTTCCACTAGCCTCGCTTTGTATTTTTCAACTTCACCATTGGATTTAACCTTGATCTTGTAAATCCATTTGACATCAATGGCCTTGTGACCTTGTGGAAGATTAGTAAGATACCATGTTTCATTCTTCTCAATGGCCTTCATCTCCTCATTCATGGCATTTATCCATTTTGGATCACGAAAGGCATCATCAAACACCATTTTTTCAGAACCTGCTAAGAAAGAAAAATGTACTAGATCTACATTATCATCAATTTCATTATAAAGATTTACCTCATAATCTTGTAAAAGCGTTGGTCTTTGCCTCTGCCTCCTTTGTCTTGATGATTCTGGTTCATTGGTTGCAACTGCATCTGTCACTGGGTTTACTAAAGGTATTTCAGTTGTGACTGCAGTTGTAACTTGGTGTATTGCAATTGCAACTGATATTTCTTGTTCATCTTCTAGAGCATAAATTGTACGCTGTTGTGGATTTTGCTGGACATCCACATTCCAATTCCGTGCTTCATATTTAGCAAAGATTACATCACGACTGACAATCACCATCTTTGTCATCGGATTGTACAACTTGTACCCTCCTTTCTTGTAACCGACGAACACACATTTTTTAGCTCTATCATTAAGCTTGGTTCTTATTGCTGCAGGTATATGGGCATATGCAACCGATCCAAACACCTTCAAATGTTGCACATTTGGCTTGAACCCACTCCAAGCTTCAATAAGAGTTGTATTTTGAACACTTCCAGTAGGTGACCTATTCAACAAATAAATAGCAGTTGTCACTGCCTCAGCCCAAAAGAAATTAGGCATACCTTTCGCCTTTAGCATGCTTCTTACCATATCCAATATAGTCCGGTTCTTTCTCTCGGTCGCTCCATTGTGTTGTGGAGTGTAAGGAAATGTTGTAGTATGATGCACCTCATGTTCTCCACAATAATCTTTGAATTCATTAGAGGTGTACTTACCACGTCCATCACTACGCACCATCTTAAGTACATACCCACTTTGTTTTTCAACAGCAAGTTTAAACTTTTTAAAGTATTTAAAAACTTCAGATATATTCATCACATACCCTTTCTCTACCAATTGTCCCGTACTAAGTAGGTGGTTTTCATTTCAGGTACGTAGGAGACATTAGTGATGTACCTATGATCGCCATTCTTCAATGTGATGAGAAATTTCCCTTTTTCAGCCACTGGGACAGTCCTGCCATCTCCGAAATTCACATTTGTCTGGAACGATTCATCTAGCTCTGCAAATAACTCTCTTCTTCCACACATTTGATTCGTGTGGGCAGTATCTAAGAACCAAGTGCAATGGTTTGGCTTCTAACTCAATGCAGAAACCATCATAATGGCATGACTACTTTCATCTTGATCAGAACTTTCCGCTCTCTGTGCAAAGTTAGCAGCTTGGTTTTCATTCTTGGATCTGCATTCATTTTCATAATGGCTGGCTTGTTGCAGTTGTAACATTCTACATTTGATTTTTCAAACTTTCCTTACTAAATCCACAACCTCGTCCTCTCGAGTTGGAACTTGAGTTATGACTAGAATTGGAACTAGAATTGTTTTGCTCTGTGGGAACTCCATAATTCTGGCTGCCATGACCTTTATTGGACTGCTTACCACCTCTCCCTCTTCATTTTTGACGAGAATTAATTGTTTTTTGACTGGACTCGTTAATGGAGACTTGTGAGAGAAAGGCTTGCTTAACTGGTTCATGTAGCCTATTCTCGTTCATCCTTTGTTCATGCACTCTCAATGAACTGGATAACTATTTGACCGTCATTGTGGAAAGATCATGAGCCTCTTCAATCGCTGTCACCACGTGTTCAAACCTTGGAGTCATGGTTCGTAGGATCTTCTCAACTTTGTCTTGTTCGATGAAGGTTTCACCATTGTTCTTCATGGTGTTGGTTAATGCCAGAACTCAACCAACATAGGCGTCTACCGCCTCATTTGACTCCATCTGCAACAGCTCATACTGACGACTCAAAGTTTGTAGACACATTTTCCTGATTTTGTCATCACCCTTGTAGGAATTTGCCAAAGTACTCCAAGCTTCGTGGGAAGTACTCATTCCTTCTATCTTTTCGAACGTCTCGTCACTCATCCCTTGATGGATGTAATACAATGCCTTCTTATCCTTCTTCTTCTGCTCACGATAGGCTGCCTTTGGTGCCTCGGTTGAATTATCTGCCAATGCTGGTATCCCTTCTTCAACAATTTCCAACAACTCATGGTAGTCAAATAAAACTTTCATTTGAGCACACCAACGATTGTAGTTTTTCCCATCAAGAATAGGAACTTGACGCAGCGGAATTAACAGAAAATTCGATAATCAATGAAAGTAGCAATCGATGGATTGATGAATACTGAAAGGCCCAAATCCGTTGATCCAATGATACCGGATTCTAGCTATCTTCGTCTCGTTGATCGCGCACGATGCCGAGAAAGAAGATCTACGATTCTTCGACGTTGATCAAGCGCACTTGATTCCGTGAATCGGCTTCAACAAACGATGTTTCGAGCGCACTCGAAAGACGTAAGTGGAGATAGGAGATCACACTCGACTACCAATTTAATGAAAGCACAAAGCTAACAAAAGAGAATTTTATTCAAAATGTCAACTCCTTTACAATGTCACAACATGCCTATTTATAGGCGTACAACTTAATACATGTCTCAAAATTACAACACAATTGGATTACAACTCAACATAACTGGGTAGCGACTTAATAACTCGTGGCATTAGCTTCAGCGACTCAACTATGAGTCGTTTGCGACACATGACTTTACCAGCGACTTAAAATAAACGTCATTCCTTTTCTTCGCGACTCAAGCATGTCTCGGTAACAACTTAGGCTTCCGCTTCATTTGATTCGCGACTTTCATAACTCGTTCGCGACTCAAGGAATAGTTAGTTGAGTCGTTTGCGACATATGGGGATCGAGGTAGGAAGGTCGTGAGTCGGTAATGGAGATAAGTCGTGGGGAAGTGGATGGGAATGAGTCATGGTTTGTGGGAAGATTGATGTCTCGTGAGACGATGAGTCGGCAGGGTATTGAGTCGTGGTGAGGTTTGGATGTGTCGAGTGATTTGGGTCGAGTGGAGGGGAATGTAATGATGAGTCGTTGGGACTTTGACTCGTGAGTCGCGTGAGATGGTTTGGATGAGTCGCAGTGATTTGGGCATGAGTCGCGTATCGCGACTTAGGGTTTGGAAGGTGATGAGTCGGTAGAGTTTGGGGGTGAGTCGCGTTCGGGAATGAGTTGTTGCGGGGATGAGTCGATTGCGAGCTGGTAAGTGTTTCATCATCCTCCCCTTGTTGGAAAGAATTCGTCCTCGAATTCACATTCTCGTCATCTTCGTCCAGTTCCTCTGCATAATACGGAATTAGATATTTGACATTGAACACATCAGAAGTATGAACATTTTCCGGTAGCTTTAACCGATATGCATTATCATTGATCTTCTTCAAGATTTCTACTGGACCAATCTTCCGTGCTTTCAACTTATTGTAAGTTCCAACTGGAAAACGTTCTTTCGTTAAAACCGCGTAAACAAAATCACCTTCTTTGAAGACTACACTTCTTCGTTTCTTATCCGCCATTTGTTTATACCTCTCATTTGACTTCTCTAATCGTTCCTGAACGATTCTATGGCATTCTGTCAACCCATCAACAAAATCAACAGCCCGTTTAACAACTCGCTTCTGATATGGTACTACTGCCAAATCCAACGGTCCCTTTGGTAAATTCGAATATACAATCTGAAATGGACTGAAACCTGTACTTCGGTTATTTGCATGATTGTGAGCAAATTCAGCTTGGCTCAACTTCATATCCCAACTCTTCAGATTATCTTTCACAAGACATCTCAGTAAGTTTCCCAATGATCGGTTAACCACTTCCGTCTGTCCATCTGACTGCGGGTGGTACGCGCTACTAAAATTCAGCTTCGTTCCGACCATTTTCCACAGACTCAGCCAAAAGTGACTCAGAAATCGAGTATCTCTATCCGACACAATAGACTCTGGTAACCCATGAAGTCGATAGATTTCTTTGAAAAATAACTGAGCAACTCGAACTGCATCCGCTGTCTTCTTACAGGCTATAAAGTGTGCCATTTTTGAAAATCGATCAACCACTACATAAATGGAATCATTTCCCCTTTGAGTTCTAGGTAACCCCAAAACAAAATCCATACTCAAATCAACCCAAGGCTTAGTCGGTACAGGTAATGGCATATACAACCCCGCATTGGTCGCTGTTCCTTTCGAAACTTGACAAGTATGACTTCTCTCCACAAATCTCTCGACCTCTTTCCTCATTGACGGCCAAAAGTAAGAATGTGAAATCAACTGCAAAGTACGATCACGGCCCACATGACCTTCCTCGTGCAACTCTTTAATAATCTTCAACCTCAGACTACAATCTGGAATACATAAACGATTTCCCTTAAACAGAAAACCATCTATCAACATGAATTCATCAGCACTCCCTTCCTTAACTTGTTCAACAAATTTCTTAAAGTAAGGATCTTCCTCAATCAGTTCTGGTAATAATTCAAACCCTGTCACTTCAACCTTCATAGTCGTCAATAAGTGACTCCTCCTACTCAAAGCATCAGCTACCCGATTCGTCACCCCTGACTTATGTTTGACAACAAAAGTAAACTGCTGTAAATAAGCAATCCAAGATGCATGTCTCGCTGAAATCTTGTCTTGTCCTTGTAAATGCTTCAACGCCTCATGATCAGTGTATAGAACAAATTCTTTCTGAAATAGATAGTGTCTCCAATGTTTAACAGCTTGTACAACAGCATAGAATTCAACGTCATATGTACTGTATCTCAACTTTGCTCCTGATAACTTCTCACTGAAATAAGCGACTGGTCTCCCACTCTGGCTCAATACTCCACCAATTCCCACTTTCGAAGCATCAGTATGCAATTCAAATAACAACTGAAAATTCGGCAGTACTAGAATCGGTGCTGTCGTCAAGAGCGTCTTAATCTTCTCAAAAGCAACTCCTGCTTCCTCTGACCATATAAACTTCTTTCCTTTCATACAATCGGTTACTGGTGCCATAACACTGCTAAAATGTGGAATGAATCTTCGATAAAATGAAACCAATCCATGAAAACTTCGAACTTCAGTAATTGTCTTCGGTTGTGGCCAACTTCTGACAGCTTCTATTTTATTCTCATCCACTTGAATACCTTCCTTTGACAGAACATACCCCAAGAACAAAACACTGCTCGTCATAAACACACACTTCTTTGTTGCTGCATAAAACTGCTCTCGTCGTAGAATTATCAACACTTCTCGCAAATGCTGGATGTGCTCTTCCATATTCCCACTATAAATCAGAATATCATCAAAATAAACAACCACGAACTTCCCAACAAATGGTCTAAAAATCTGGTTCATCACTCTCATAAACGTACTAGGAGCGTTTGACAAGCCAAACGGCATAACCAACCATTCGTATAAACCTTCCCTGGTTTTAAAAGCAGTTTTCCACTCATCACCCGGTCTAATACGAATCTGATGGTATCCACTCTTCAGGTCAATCTTGGAAAACACAACAGCTCCACTCAACTGGTCAATCAAATCATCAAACCTTGGCATAGGAAATCTATATCTTACAGTAATCTTATTCAAGGCTCGACTATCAGTGCACATCCTCCACGTCCCGTCCTTCTTTGGTACTAACAATGCTGGCACAGCACATGGACTTAAACTTTCCTGTACACGTCCTTGCTCTAACAACTCTTCCACTTGCCTTCTCAACTCCTCGTGTTCTTTCGGACTCATACGATAATGTGGCCTATGCGGTAAAACAGCACCTGGCACTAGATCAATTTGATGTTGTATGTCTCTCAACGGTGGCAATTCCTTTGGTAGCTCTTCAGGAAACACATCACTGAATTCTTCCAATAACGGCTTCACTTCTTCTGGAATTTCCACGGATTCAGTAGTTTCATGTCCAATTAACAAAAACACTTCAGGACTCTCTTCTACTTCTTCAACGAATTCTTTCAATGTCAATAACGTTTTCAACTCCTCAATCTCCTCAGATTTGTTTTCTCCGTGCTGTCTCTTCTTTGGCACTAAAATGATTTTAACACCTTCGAACATAAAACTGTAACTATTGGTCCGACCGTCATGCTGCACTGCTCGATCATACTGCCACGGTCTACCCAAAAGCAAATGACAAACATCCATCTCAACTACATCACACCAAATCTCGTCTTTATATTTCTTCCCAATAGAAAAGGGTACTCGAACTCGTTTATCAACCTTCACTTCTCCTCCTTTTCTCAGCCACGCTAATTTATAAGGATTAGGGTGTCTCTCCGTCTTCAATTTCAGTTTCCTCACTGCTTCAGTTGAAATAATATTGTCACAGCTTCCTGCATCTATCACAAACTTACATACTTTCCCCAATATAGTGCATGTCGACTGAAAAATGTTACTTCTCAACCAACTAGCTTCATCCTCTTGCTTTGGTGTTAAACAAGACCTCCTCATCATTAGATTACAGCCTTCGTCTCCCGATGCGATATCCTGTTCATTCTCCTCAACTGGACTAGAATCATCTTCACCCACATCCTCATCTTCAATCTCAGCAATCATAGTTCGCTTCTTTGGTTTTGGACATTCGTTGCTCTTGTGGCCCACTTCCTGGCAATTGTAACATTTGAAACTGCTGTTGACCTTCGCCTTTTCATTCTCCTTCACAACTGGTTTACTGACAGTTTTAGACACACTGGAACTCCCATTAACACCTCTGCTTTGAATATTGGAATTTGTAAACACACCACCTCCTCGTCTTCCCTGCTTCTCCCAAGCCAACGCTTTCTGGTGCGCTTCAGCCACAGATCTCGGATCAAACATATTAACCATATCCTGGATCTGCATTCGCAATCCTCCAACAAACCTAGCAGTCAACTGTTCATCTGTCTCCATAATGTCATTTCGAGCAATCAGTTGATAGAATTCATCAGCATAGTCATTTACTGATTTCGTCCCCTGCCGTAGATTCTGCAACCTTTGGTACATAAGAGATTGATAGTTGTATGGTAAAAATGTAGCTCTCATCAATTTCTTCATCTTCTCCCAAGACTCAATCTTTGTCTTTCCCATCCGTTCTCGTGTAAGTTTGGTTTGCTGCCACCACGCCAAAGCTCTCCCTCTCAACCTAGTAGCAACTAACTTTACTCGACGATTCTCCGGCACTTCCTTGAAATCAAAGATTTCTTCAACATTAGATAACCAATCCAAGAATTCTTCTGCAACCATTCCGCCTTTAAATTCTGGAATCTCCATCTTCATTCCCGATTCCCATCGTCGATCATTATCAATAACCCGATATTGACGTTGTCCCTGATCTCTATCTCTGAAATGAACACCTCCTCTTTCACCATCAAACTCCTCATCAAAGTCTGATATATAATGTTGTCGATCTCGTCCTCCAACATCTCTACTACCATTCCGTCGTTCAACATTTTTATTACGGTTGTCAACACTTCGATGATCTTGCTCTTCTCTTCTCTCTCGATCTGAATGGATCGAAGCTCTACTTCCCCCATGGTCTGATTCTGGCGAAACTCTTCTTCGATTTTGATTCATTTCAAGCATCATTCTCTCTAATCGACCAATTCCATCATTCAACTTTTCAGTGAAACTCTCGTTAATTCGTTGCTCCATTTCGTCAGCCTCTTCTCTTCCATACAAGGCATTAATATTGCGATGTCGTTGAGCTCGTCTCGGAGGCATGATTAGATTTCAAACAAACTTCAAAAAAATAAATTTTCAAACACCTTTCGAACTCTGATCCAAAGTAAAATAGATCGAAACTTCCAACTTGTCGTAATTTCACGATGAACACGATGAACACCAAATTCTTCAACAATGGCAAATCCGATCTTCAAACTTCAATTTCTCGAAACCCAAGTCTCCAAATGATGCAAACTCCTTGCAACCCAGCTCTGATACCAAAAACTGACGCAGCGGAATTAACAGAAAATTCGATAATCGATGAAAGTAGCAATCGATGGATTGATGAATACTGAAAGGCCCAAATCCGTTGATCCAATGATACCGGATTCTAGCTATCTTCGTCTCGTTGATCGCGCACGATGCCGAGAAAGAAGATCTACGATTCTTCGACGTTGATCAAGCGCACTTGATTCCGTGAATCGGCTTCAACAAACGATGTTTCGAGCGCACTCGAAAGACGTAAGTGGAGATAGGAGATCACACTCGACTACCAATTTAATGAAAGCACAAAGCTAACAAAAGAGAATTTTATTCAAAATGTCAACTCCTTTACAATGTCACAACATGCCTATTTATAGGCGTACAACTTAATACATGTCTCAAAATTACAACACAATTGGATTACAACTCAACATAACTGGGTAGCGACTTAATAACTCGTGGCATTAGCTTCAGCGACTCAACTATGAGTCGTTTGCGACACATGACTTTACCAGCGACTTAAAATAAACGTCATTCCTTTTCTTCGCGACTCAAGCATGTCTCGGTAACAACTTAGGCTTCCGCTTCATTTGATTCGCGACTTTCATAACTCGTTCGCGACTCAAGGAATAGTTAGTTGAGTCGTTTGCGACATATGGGGATCGAGGTAGGAAGGTCGTGAGTCGGTAATGGAGATAAGTCGTGGGGAAGTGGATGGGAATGAGTCATGGTTTGTGGGAAGATTGATGTCTCGTGAGACGATGAGTCGGCAGGGTATTGAGTCGTGGTGAGGTTTGGATGTGTCGAGTGATTTGGGTCGAGTGGAGGGGAATGTAATGATGAGTCGTTGGGACTTTGACTCGTGAGTCGCGTGAGATGGTTTGGATGAGTCGCAGTGATTTGGGCATGAGTCGCGTATCGCGACTTAGGGTTTGGAAGGTGATGAGTCGGTAGAGTTTGGGGGTGAGTCGCGTTCGGGAATGAGTTGTTGCGGGGATGAGTCGATTGCGAGCTGGTAAGTGTTTCATCAGAACTGATAATTGGGTCATATTGTTCATGTAGCAGGTTGTAGAGATCTACGCTTTGATACCAGCTGTAGAAAATTTAGTGTAAAAAAGTAAGTTTTAATATTCAGATATACCAAGCAGAAGAGTTTAAAGGAAGAAATATAAAGCACAGAGATACACAAAGAAAGGCTTTTATTTCAAACTAGATTTCTTTGAAAGACCTGTTCATACAAACTGGTACACAGTCTTATATAGGCAATATTTTAACATAAATAGGCTAGAAAATAGGATCACAAATAACAAGTAATCTAGAATAATTCAAAACTGATTTATTTAATAAAATAAGAATTAACTTAGTCAACAAGAAGAAGATATTAAAAGGGAATAAATTTGTGGGTTCCATAATATAAGAAGATGACCATAAGGTGTATGTTGCAAATTATTCACCAATGACCAAGTTGGGGCAATCATTTGAGCTGATTTCGCTGTTAACTCAGCATTAAGCTATGTTTCACTGAGAGTAACAAGACTGAGTTTGTAAGTTTTGATGCGATGCCTAATTTCATGCATTTTGGATTCAAAATGAGCACTTCTCACATTCCAGTATCCTATGTTATTAATCATTACAAGGTGGTGGTTTTGGAGGCAGAAAGCCTGGTTATTCTTGGGGTGATAGGTAGCTTACAGTTGTTGTTATGATTAGTTTTGGTTAGCACATCTACAAGATCAAACTCCTCCCCAGAGTTAAGGTCTTCAACAGAGGTCTATAAACTTTTCTTATGCTGATTTTTGTTTTTTCTATTTTTTCCTCTTACTTTAGTTCTTTTCTTTATTAGGAGATGTTTTCATTAGAGTTATGGTCTGATTTATCAGCTTCAGTTGACATGTGCAAGTTGTAAGATACACCAGAAGAATAAGCTAATTGATCAGGAGTGGATCCAAAAGTAATGTGCTTGTGGATTTGCGTAGGCACAAGGATACCGGTTTCGGGCATTTGAATGTCAGAATTGGTGGAACTGTTGTTCTCTGTAAGATTTTAGGGTATAGGACTGAAAGAGGAAATAACTTGATCCGAGCATTAATTCGATACAACAGTAATAACATTATTATCTATTTCTCCTTCCTCCTATACCTCTAGAATTGAAAATCTATTAGCAGTTGCTAGGTCAGTAGTTTGGCCAGAAATAGTGGAAGTGTAGGCTGATATGGGGATTATTTCAGGCACTGCATCATTTTTACTAACTGTTTCATCCACTTGTTGACATGCAGAAACATGAACATGCTCATAACATGCACTTTGATGTTGCTACTTTGTTTGGTTCAGAGGGTTGTTTGAGAATAAGGGACTTTTAACCATAACTTTCTTTTGCCAAGTCTGTAGTGGTACAATTTGCTTGCTTTGGTGCACAGTCCTGATCGTGCTTCTTTTTTGAGTGCTGGTTATCAACCTCATGTGTTTCAGTTTTTTTTGTTTATCTGCATCATATTCAGTACAAAAGTATCATGCGTGTATTACATATATAATTACATCATCTTAAACAATTCAAGATAATGTAACAGTGTCTGTATTGTACTTATGTATAATTTAATTAATTAATTAACTATTTAATTGATTAATTTATTTCATTGATCTTAGTAACAAATATTTAAATTTTCAAAATATGTTTATCATATTTTTAGAGCGCATTTGAAAACTATATTATAACATTTATAATATACCTTCTTTTCAAAGCCAATTTTGAAATTCATATTATAACATTTATAATGTAATTCTTAGTTTAAATTTAGCTCTTAAATTTAAAATCTTATTTTTGCTTCGTAACAATCTTAAAGTCACATTATAACACTTGTAATGTATTTTTTATTTTAAATTTAACTTTTAACTTTTAAATTTTATTTTAAATTATCAAAATAATTTGAAAATTAGCCCAAAACCCAATTCAAACTAGGTCTTTTCTATTTGGGGCAATCTTTGGGCTTACTTCACTTTCCGAAACAGGCCGGTAGCCAAGGATAACAAGGTATTTGATTAACCAAACCCAACCACAGACATTAATTTTCTAAATACCATAATAAATTGGTATGCTTAATTAGTTAGCCCTAACATGACTAATTTATGCCACACGGACTATTTAACTCTGATACCATTATTGTAACCGGCCAGTCGAAAGCGGAAGAAATAGGTTTATTTCAAAAAATTCCTATTTTGGGTATACTAGGCCTATAAAGTTGAAAAGATTATTAGATCCAATTTGATTAAGTTTTAAATAAAGTCATATTTTATTTAATTCAATTAAAAGGAAGTTTAAATTTTAATTTAGATCCGAAGGAATTAGGAAAAATGACAAACTTTAAAAAAAATTAAGCTGAAGGACACCAAGTTTCATTTTTAAGCTGAAGGACAAATGCTAGTTATAATTAGCATTATATTCAACTTTTACACTATACAAAATGCTAGTTATATCTAGCATTATATTCAGTTTACACTATACAAAATGCTAGTTATAACGAATATTGTCCTTTAGTCTAAAAAACAAACTTGTTGTCCTTCAGCCTAAATTTTTTCTAAGTTTGTCCTCGTGCCTATTTTCCTGTTTAATTTATATGTATTATATCGATTTATTTAGATAAATTCATATATGTGAAGTGTAAGTGCAGCATATAAGCAGTGTATGTTTGTAAAAAACCATGTGAAAGTTTAGAGAAAGCGACCTTTATTTTCCTTCTCTTAACATAAATAATTAATTAAAGGAAGATGAGGTTATAACTGTAGAGAGAGAAGCTTTTCATTTCTCTCGCTCTTTAATTAGATTAATTATCGTATCAAAATGACATTTACTATTGAATTCACACATTCTTTTGTTGTCCGAGTTTTTGACTAATAAAATATGCATGCATAATAATAGATAAGTTTATACATATACATGTTAAAATAAATTTTCCTATATTGTACATTTTTTCAAATTAAGAATTAAAGATTATAACAATGGTTTCAATTAAGGAGGAGTTTGATAATAAGTTTTACAATTTCACATAAAAGTCCATTTCGATTTAAGTTAAAACTAGTGCGAACCCGTGCTTCGCATACGGACTGCACTCAACCTCTTATTATCATAACATGTTTAAATGATTTATATGGTTCATTGATTAAGAAATAGTGATCTTTTTTATCAATTTTCAAATAAGTTTGCGTTTTATCTAAAACTTGTGTATAAATCTTTAAAAATAGTAATACAGATAGTACTGGTGCTTGATAAACAATTGCAAAATATTGAGCAAAAATGATTTCAAAAATAAAATTTCCACACAATACACATATAAATTATACACATATAAATTTATTGTGTGCATCAATGCATCAGCTGTATTATATGTAACTTCATTTGGTGAGATACTTTTATCAATCATTTCCTTTAATACTTGATGTCGTTGATTCCATTTGTTGCTTCGGTAATACTATCTATAAGAGCAGTGCATGTAACAACATTTGATTTACACTTGACCATTGATCCAAAATGCCAAAAGCAACGTTGACATGATTCATGAGAACGCAAGCGTTGATGATGATCCCATAGCTGATTATGTCTAGGAACACATTATGCAACATCATATTATTGTAGAATGATAAGATTGGAGGATAAAGAGATTTATTTCTATTTTGAACGATTCTTATGAAAAATATGCTAAATCTAAAGCATACATATTTTATGTCTGAAGTGTTGGAACTAACAACCATTATTCAACAATATTTATTTTAATGTGAAGAATATCATTGTATTTCTTTTACAGTCAAAGAAAATTCAATATAATTAGAGGCATATAATTGTATTGAATGCTTTTGAGTTTTCTGGTTCCATTTCTAATTCCATTTAACAATGTTGCTGTATTTTGGTAATGTTGGATTTCACTAGACTTGACTGTAATTTGTGAAAGTAGAATCAGAGGCTGGAAATTTTCAAAACAATCAACGACATAGATTAGTTAAAAGAAATAAAGTCAAACAGATTTAATAACTTTAATAATATGAATAATCCGAAAAACTATGATTTAAAAAAAATTATTTTTAGCTATCAACAATGGATATAATTAGAAAGCAAATTAAATTTGAGATTTAATAGTGAAATCGATTCTTAAATCCAATTAATGTAGAAAAAGTTACCACATTTTAAAGTTTGGAATAGAAAGAAATTATAAACGTGACTGTTCATTTTCCAAAATGCGAAGGAGGCCTGTGTACTCTTGAAATCTAACTCAATAATAATATTATAGTATAGATAATATAAACACATGTATACCTAATTGCAAGTTATGTATTAAGTTTAAAATAACACATGTACATATAAAGAGCACAATTTAAGTAACATATATGTTTAAATTTACTGGTAACAAATTTAATTCAATCTTTAAACTTAGGGAGGAAACAAAAGTCTATAGCATTGTAGAAAAGGCCACTTATGAATTTAAGAACAAAAGGAATTTTTACATTTATCTATATATAATGAGAATACATTCAAATGAAGCTTTGGAAATTACCTAATTGTCCATTCTACCAAAATCAAATACAAAATAAAAATTAGACTTTTTCCGTAACCACCTAAATCTTGCCACATCCTGATTATACGTGCCCACGTAATTCCTCACATTTTGCAATCACGTTTCCTTGCTATTTTCTTGAATCTAACCCATTTCAATATCAGATTAGAAAATTAGAAATAAAACACCTATGCAAATCAGAGCACCACCTAATGCCTCTTCTCCTCTTTATTTGACTTCAAGTTACCGATTTCATTCTTTTGCCTGTTCTTTGCTTCCTCATCTCAATATGAATGAAGGATGCGAGCTATGGACCGTTGATTCCATGCGTATGTTTTGATTGTTTTCTATTGGAAAAGTTATCCACGAGGGAGAAAAAGGTGGACAGTTTGATTTAATTTTAATGAGAACAGTAATGTTTTTCTGTCATGACATAGGTATTTGGAATTTCTAATATCATTATTATAAACTTATTTCATACACTCATTTATAATACTTGATGACATATTCTCGATGATTAGCGAATTAAAAATTAGTTTATAGTTAATTTGCTTCTATTGTTTGTAGTAGATTTCAGTCTGTAAGTTCTAGGTGTATGGTTATGCTACATGCTTGGGTATGGCCTGGACAGATATTTTGTGTTTAAAGAAATTTGATGTTTCAAGAGGTATTTACATAATCTTTTCCTCATTTTTATTTCGTTTTGACCAGAATTCATTGTAGTTTCATCTACAAATTGGTATCGTAGTTATCGGACTTCTGCTACCTATTTTTATAATGTAAGTCAAATGGATGACTAAGGTTTATTTTATCATGATTATTATACACTATCTTAAATGTTACTTTATCCATGATCAAAGGTGAAATATGGTATTTGTACTGCTACTCACGTTATGTATTATGTTCTTTATTTTTATTGTTTGGCATTGATCTTATTGAAGAAACTACTTACTTTATTACCAAAGAACTTTAGGTGGGTCCAGCCATTAAGCATATAATATGTTGTCATTCAATCTCATTGAATTCATATAGCTAAATAAAACATAATTGATTAATTAATGCTTATCCGATTAAACACTCCTCCATAATAATATTACCAACTATCATAAGCATGTACAGAGTGCATATGCTTCGTAGTTCTAATCATTGCGACCAACTTCTATGGAGTTTTTCTTTTATGTAAAAGCATTAAAAAAATTAAGTATAATACAGATGTGGATTGTTTAATCTTTTTTACTGATTTATAAATTTTGGTGTGTTCAAAAAATGGAAATCAAGCTTCCTTAAGCTAAGTTGTATCCATAGTTAAGTTGGTGTTTTGTTCTGTGAACTTTGCATTAATGCAGATTAGATGATTGGGGAAAAATTATTTTTATGTTGAAACAAAGAATAGTGTTAAACTAACGATAAATTCTTCATTAAGATATTAATTAATGTTTTAATTTTTGTTCATTTTGTATGATGGCGAGATGTTCAGTTCCATTGTTCACTTTGTATGATGGCGAGATGTTCGGTTCCATTTTTACAAGATTTGAAAGAAACAAATAGGTCTCTTTTGTGCAATCTCATGTAAGTTTAGGGTCTCGATATATGAATTTTCATACATCTGCTATTGAACTGTAAATTTACGGTGGCTGTAAGATTATTGGATGTTATATATAAGGTATATTATTTTAGTACAGTTGAAATATAAACACATAATGCAATAAATGAAATATTTAACGCCATGTGTGCATTATATAATTTGAAGAGTGCAACACTAATGTATACATATACATACCATAATATGATATGAAATATATTGTGCCATACATAAATTTCAACAACATTGTATATTTCATGTTTTCACTTCTAAGTTTGGAAGAAGTGTATTCAAAAGTTATTCAATTATGGAAGTAGTTATGGTAATACCAGGGAATACAATTAACGATAGACGTTTCAATTTAAGTAAATTTAGTAGAAATACACTAACTTCAACTAATACATGCATGTAGACAACAAACAACATACTATCTTTTATCCTAATTCTTTAATTACTATTATGATTAATATACTAGGCTATACTATTATCTATCATAATGTGACATTACCGTGCGGGTAAAATATTCTCAATGAGTGAAGCTATTCAAATTGGTATATTTTTCAATTTAGGACATATGTTAGTAAGTGGTTTTAGGTCGGCTGCATCAGAGAGAGGATTAAATTAGAAGGCCTTACCTAGAGATGCAATTGTGGGGTTAGTTTTATTGAATTAAACATTCCACTCAACCATTTTGTATGATATTTAAGTACTTCTATTTTCAATATGAAATGTAGGTCTTTCAACGGATGCTTTCAGATGCGGATTGTGCCATATTCGCATCCACATCTGAAATCATTTTCGAATATCGGATATCCGCATCCACGAATATGAAAGGATATCGGATAATTATTCTATCCGCTAACGATCAATAAATCAAGAATTGCAAAAGAAAATTTTTAGCTTAACATAAATATTTTTCAATCTCATTGATTATAAAAGTGTAAAAAATTAACAAATATGATGATAATAAATAGTTTCGAGCAGTTGATAAGCATTAAATGCATACAATACAAACTACTAATTTTAAAATGATTACAAAGATGTCCCTAAATGAGATAAAAATTGAAAAGGATAAATTGGACATTTCAAAAGCTTCAGAATCAAGTATTCCTACTATATGCCGTAGATTCTCGAGACAAACAGCTTGCATTGCCATGATTTGTTCCTTTTTTTAGATCATCTGAATTTTGCAACAATTGATTGATTTCTTTCCTACCTTTATTTGAAATGAATAACCATAAATAAATATGATAGTATATGAGGAAATTTAGACCTATTTGTGGATGTTATATGTGATTTTATTTGGGGACTTCATGGAAATATAACTATAGTTTTTTTTAGTATGTGAAGTTATCCTTCACCACGGTAGCTTTAAAAGAAGAACAATACGAATCATTCGTGGAAAAATGTATGTCATTTTCTTTTGCTTTTTTCCTGCTAGAGTTTTCATTCTCCAATGCAAATTTTGTCTGGGAAAGAAAGATGTCGACATTGCATAAAATACTCATTGTCTCCTTATAGGACGACGTATTAGTAGTAACCATTTTCTTATTGTCCTTTTCTATTTCGCACTAAAAAGAAGTCAACTTGCAATTTTCTTTACACACGTCCAATGGATGTGCCATACATACTGGTGAATATAATGACCAAAAGAAATCATTTTGTAGAAAGTAACCACGTGACACTGGAAATTAATTTTCAAAGTAAATTTAAACAACCAACAAATTAAGTTTATTTATGTTTATTTATACAAATGTTACAAATTCTATATACAACATAACAAAATAGTTTCACTTTTTTTTAATTCCAAAACAATGCCGAAAATAGTCGGACAACTTGGGCATATACAAATTCATTGTAAGGGAATTCCGATCTAACTATATAAAAAAATGGACAATCAATAAAATGAGGTAAAGGACTTGAAGTATTTCAATCGTAATAAACATATAGTCAATAGAGATGTAGAACATGGAGAGATCTAAATTAAATCTATATGATGATCATATAAATAATTGACATGGACAAGAAGGAGGATTTGAGTTATATTACAAGAGAACACAAAAAATAGAAGAGATGTGACTGGTAACATTAATAAAATTAGAATTACCTAAAAATAAATCCAATTTGCACCTTGAATGATGAATAAAACCCTGATTCGCTTGATTCAGCATCTGGATTTTGCTAGGATCTAGATACACGAACCACCTTGAATTTATTTATTTTTATTTTTATTGAGAATTTCATGGCTTGGAAGCTATGGAAATTTCAACCAAAATACAGAGGAATAAGCAAGAGGAAAATAAAATGTTAGGGGTGTCAAATTTAAATAAATAAGGGAGAATCTATTTTAAAGGAAACATTGAAACTTTTCAATTCCTTCCTTTAAAATTTTCTATTTATAATTCTTAATTAATCTCGTTAAATCCTCTCTCTCTCCATATATTGCTGGCTATAGATGATCCATATGGTCAATTTCCAAAATCCTATTAGAATTATTCCATTTAAATCAAATTTCAATGTTTTGCCGATATTATTACTTATAACTTTATAGATGTACTTCATTTAATACTAATGGAATTCATAGTTATCCAATAACAATCAGTATGTAACCCCTTAGTGCCACCAGCAGTCATGGCTAATACACTGCCTAATATTTGGAGAATGTTACATGCTCTAGTCTCAATGGATGTATCAGTATTCAATCTTGATACATCTTGACTATGAATATTTAAAATGATATGTTTATTTTTATTATGATAAATCAATCATGACCACAACACATCGTAACTACTATCACAAAACATACCATTTATGGATTTTCTATATTATATATACATTTAATTAAAAAAATAATTAATGTAATACATTATATCAAGTATATAATGGAAGAAAACACCTTTTATTTTGAACTTGGTTGAGCATTGAGTTAGATATATATAACAAATTACATAATTTCCCATAAGGGAATATACCCCTAACTCTGTCATGGACTAAGCCATATCCTTGACAAATAATACAATAATTATATGATGATGAGTCATATTGTACTAGGGAATTGTATCTTAAACAATTAAGGTAAAAGCACCCATTCTACAGAAGCGACAAAAGAGTTGGCGAACTCTTTGGATTGATACATATGGATGTATGAAGTTCAAAGTCTAATGAAACCAAAATGGAACCAACTATTTTAAATTCATGGGTGAATTATCATAGAAATGACCACATGTACTCGATGCACAAGTAGTGTATTTATGATAAATCTAATGAATATAAAACGAAAGTAGAAAATACAACATTCAAAGGAAATAAAAGAATTTGATTTGATCGAATAAGTGAGTGTATTGGAAACGGGTTCCCAAGACTCAATCTAAAAAGTCACTCACATAATAATGTATCAACGAGCAATCGAACTTAGTTGAACAAAGCACGATTGATGATGAGTGGAGTTTAGATAAATTCATTCTATAAAAACATTTACTTACGAGTAAGTACATAGGAATATAATTTCATCTAAAACGTAGTTCATGATAAGTTTTGACTAGAAAACCTATATAAACTAGGTTAAGGAGTTGACATATTGTGTAAATCAAGAGGTTGCACATAATATTTGCTCTTGAGGGATCTTGTGTGAACCACCCAAAGAAGTTTGGGAACAATCAACATTGGTTGACTAATTTATGTTACATAAGTTCCATAAACTCAAATTAAAACATTTTATACATAAAGGCAATTCATAAATATTTCTAAATGCTTATTCCGTCCTACCAAGAAACATTTGTTATTTCAAAATATACCAACTTCATTATGAATTAATTCCTTTACAAATTATTGGTAGTAAAATGGATTTAGATATAAACCAAAGATAAAAATAATTACAAAAAAATGTAATGAAATTAACCAAGCCGAAATAGATATAACTCACTAAGAGCATTGACTCTTCTATATGGTACAATGCGTAGATCCTAAATGAATACCAAGTAAAATGTCAAAATATTATTTTGATAGTTGTATTCAAAGAGATATGATTCATCAGTCACAAATGTATCTTCGAGAAGAAGACCAATGCAGTTGGAATATGTAAGTAATATTCATAAAATTAACATCATATATTTCAATTTTTGAAATAACGTAACAGGTTTGTCATCCAAGGCGCTTAATTTAATTCGATTTTACATGGGAAATTATTGCTAGTATGGTTTTGAGTTTTGGTGCATTTATGTTGAAGAAGAAATTATAAATAATGATTTAGCATCAACTGCTTTCACGTAATAACCAAAGTATCTCAAAGTTAATAGGAGCGATTGAGCTTGTGGGTTTCAAATATGAAAGTATCGTTCAACAAGCAACATAACTGAGCGGGTATTTTGAAAGTGAAATCAAACAGTTTGATTTTTTTAGTAGAAATGTAGAGGAAGCGTGTGCCAATAAAAAAGAATATTGAAAGATACATAGATATTTCCAAACTTTAAGTAAACACCATACTACTAATTGTTAAGAATGTACCTATGTAAAAATCAATTTTAGTTTGGTTGTTTAACCCTCGTTACATTTGAAAATAGCACATTTTATAGTCAGATTAAAAGAATATTGAGACTATTCCAAATGTACAAATAGACACTATACCAAAAAAATTAATTTGGAGCATAGGCAATAGAAATTACCAAATATGTTGCGTTTTATATTATATCAAATTTTGCTTATGTACCTGTACCTATGCCTTAAACAAATATAAAATGCCTATGTTAAGATCACTAAACGGTACTTAAGAGTATTCTTGAGTATTTAAGAAATAGTAAAATATTATTTATGGACACAATGAACTCCTTAGGGATATTCGGACACGAGCTTCATAAGTGATATCGAGTATAGTAATAATAAATTCATGTTCAAACCTCATTAAGGAGCTCTAAGTTAGAAATGTTTTAAACAAGTGGTTTTGGCTAATTCAACCAATATGCTATGTACATCGCCTTGAATGAGTACAATAATAAAAGCAACAAATATATATACATGAATGCATAAATTTATACCGAGCTAGGGATTACTCCAAATGTTGAATATCTCAATACATTGTTATATGGTAACAACATCATAATGCAGTTCGTGAAAGAACCTAAAGCTCGCTAGAAGTCGAGAAACTTACTCTGAAAAGTTCCATATGATAAATGAAGTTTATCAGTATTAGAGAGAGTTGATTGACAGAGTAGATGACTAAAAGTATAGCACATTCACTCACTAAGGGGCTTACTCGATTAGTTTTGAGAAAAACGATCAAAATAATAGGATTAAGATTCCATTATTGACCCTAAGTGCAAACCATAGATTGAGAGAGTTAAGGGTATGTCCTAGGGGCAACTATGTAATTTTTTCCACTTATCTAACTCTGTAACCAATCTTATTCGTAATAAAGGTATTTGATTTCTATTATGTACTTTGTTATATAGTGATATTAAATAGGTAAGTATTGAAGTATATTGAATAGAAAGTTCTTAAACGATATGTTATGTGATAATAATTACAAGGAGTCGAATCATGAGAAAGCTACGACAAAATAAAATAACATACTATTCTAAATATTCCTAGTCAAAATGTTCTGAGAATGATATCGATGCATACATTGAGACCATAATATATAATGCTCTTCAAATATTCGGCAATGCACTACTCATGGCTATTGGGGAACCAAAGGGTTATATACTGATAGTTTTTGGATACATGTATAATGAATCATCTGAGGGTTTCATGTTAATTAATAACAACTAGGTCACACAAGAAACCCAAAGTGACGATATTACACAATTCTCTCAATTTAAAGATAATGTTAAGCTTCAATATGAATACTCCACATTGATTATAGTTAAATCATGACATGATGACCATCGATCGATTATAGTTGGATTTATGTTAAAAAATTGCAATAGAGAATTCGTCTCTTCAGTTGTATGAGGTTAGTATCATGGTCAACTATACACAATTCAAAGTAGAAAACTCTAGCTAGAGTAACATAGTAATAGTTGTTATTTTGGACCAAGGACTTTGCTTATGGACTGTCTGAGATGAATGTGGATGACATTTAAATTTTGACAAACCAAATTTCATAATCCTAAAGTGATATATTGTCGATGAAGAGATTAATTGTTGCTACAAGGCACCAATTAAATTTATAAAATTAGATTTTATCAATGATATTTGTGAGCGATGAGTTTGGCCAAACTAGCACATCACTAGCTAAGATGACGTGTGAATAATATTTGAATTGTTAAAATATTATTCGCTGGTTGTATTCATACCCGTGAATCGCATTTCAGTCTTCAAATCACCACTTGATTTAATTACTTTGTACAATATTGTAAATTAATTAAAATTTAAGGAAATATTAATTTATTATTGTATTTAATATTTGAGGTTTATTTAGTAAATGGGTTAGCCACTAGAAATGTCATGGATGCTATTAGTAATTAATTGGGTACTTATATATAAGTTATATATGTTTATTGATTTACAATATCAATGAGAATTTATATTGAATTTAAATGGAATTAACTGCTATTGGGTTTTGAGATTGATTTGGTATATTATTATTCAAGATTAGGCCAGCCAAAAATGGGTAAGAACGGAGGGGAGCATGACTTAGGAATAGGAGATGGTGGAAATATATTTCTATTGAATCTCCTATTTAAATGAACTTAAGCCTTCACTTTTTACTTTACTTTTTTGCTCCATCTCTCACACTCCTTGGCCACCATAACCCCATGTATCCCAACCCATCACTGAGCTATAACACACCCTAAACGAAATAAAAATTCTTTCAAGTGGTGGCACTCCAAAGTTTGAACCTGGGACATAGATCTAGGAGATTTACGAAACAATTTGAATCGATGTGTAAACCAAACGTTACTTCTCTTAGGTATATTTTTTGTATTATATATATTGTTCATTATATATTATTCATATCATTATAATGATTTTATATATGTTATTTTGTCTCCCTGTAACTATTAATGTATATTAAATTGTATTAAATAACTAATCTATATGAAACTGTTAATTTAAATTCGAAGTTTAAAATTAAAAAATATATGTAAATATTTTAAATCTGGCCATTTATGTATTCTATTGTGTGTGTACATTCTAAATATCAATTTTTAATGATTATTTACTAATTTTGAAACCTAAAATACCTTTAAACTATATATATTTAACTAAATTATTTGTATTATTTTGGACTATTAAAACAAAAAATATGTTATCTGGATGAAAATATTATTTTATTATAATATATATATATATATATATATATATATATATTAAGTACTATTTAGTACAATATTACTTTTAATACTATATATATATATATATTCGACTGTTAAAATAAAAAATATGTTATCTGGCTGAACACATTTTTTTATTATAATATATATATATATATATATTAAGTACTATTTAGTTCAATATTACTTTATTATTACTATTACTATTACTATTACTATTATTATTATATTCTTTAATTAAAAATACTAGTTTGTTTTAATACTTTTTCTTACTGGACAAACAATGTTTTACGTATATATAATTTTAGAACATTTATTTTTAATATATATATATATAAACATAGGCACGCACATTGTTTATACATATTAAAACAGTGTTGTATATTTCAAATATATATATTAAAAAGTATTTTTCAAATAGTGTTTTGCATATGTATAATTTTAAAATATTTATTTTACACTAAATTTATTTATATATAAATTGTTTATACATATAAAACATTGTTCTGTATTTTAAATATATAAAAAATAAAATATAAATAAATAAATATTACCTTTGGTTGTAATAATTATTTTATATATACTATTTAAACTTAGTGTAAGATGTTTATTCGATATTTTTAAAATATAGTCTTAATTATATATTTTAAATACTAAATTTGAATTTAAAATTTATTGACTTGGTATAAGATAGATTACATATTTTTTTATATAAATAATTTTTAAATTCATATTTGTATATGTTACAAATTTATTAAACAATGTTTTAAGACAATTAAAACACATAAAAATGGCCAATGTTTACATAGTAATATAAATTTCAATATCTGTTTATGTAATCATTAAAATGTACACCTTGCTATGTTCCACATTACAATAATATTTAGTCATGAGTATATAATGACATACTCGAAACATACAAATGTAAAATATATTGACATGCATTAAATAATTAAATGAAGGAAATTAAATAAAATATTACACTAACTGCATTGGATCTAGCACAACCATTAGACTTCATAGGCTCATTAGGATCCAAGTAGGGTTTTTCTCTTTCTGAAATTCGCTCATTTCATCTACTGCTGATCGAACCAGTTCCAATATTAATAGCATTACTGAATTTATAATTAAATTTATTAGCAATTAAGAGTATATGTGGAGTTTAACAAAATATTTCAAAATAATATATTAGTGATTTCAAAGCCCATCCAAATACACATGTCCAAACCAACATATTTATAATGGAGAAATTGAATGAAATATCTTCTTCATAAGTTCATCAAAAAAAATTATCAGGGAAGTTACAAAATTTATACCTAATAGTCGTAATCAAAATTTAATAAGCAATTAAATAAAACATACATCGGTAAAGCAATTTAGGGTATTCCCCAAACATTTTCGAGTCATTAGTGATTGTAATCAAGCTATTACATGTAACTGAATGAAGCAAATCAAAATGTGAATTTGATATTCTTTCATATTGGAAGAACTCAAAATTGGATTCGAAATAGGAATTCAAACTATGAAGATGCTATCATAATATGGAACGTGTGATGTGACCACAACGATTTTTTTAGTAAACTTGTGAGATAACTCTAAAAAGAAAAAAATAGTTTAATAATTGGTCTATATCGATCCTAAATTATTGAGATTGAAGGTAAATAATATTGTCAAAGTGATGTTATAGGGATTCAAGCAATGCGTTGGAGCGTGATGCACTAGGATTAGAGTTTATCAACTCTATTATATTTAAAATGAGAGAAAAAGAAAATGTTATATGCTACCTAAAGAGGACGCATGATCCTGGTCAGGTCCAATTAATCCTAGTTGCCTTCGTAAAAAAAAATATGACACATTATTACATATTTTAAATAGTCAAGCAACCAAGCCTATGGGTTGGAACAAACCACTGTTTAATCGAAATTTATTGAAAGTAATAATATGTACCGTCTGATTTAAAAAGTACATATTGAATTATAGTTATGAAAAAATGGCATGTGTAGGAATATTCATCTGTTGTCCATCGTATGTGCATTTCAACATAATCTTAGGCCCTGTCTCACCTTCCGTGGACGAACCTTACAGAGGAACCCTTAGGTTTTAGAGTATTGGATTCTCATCAATGTTTGCATTACTCAAGCTCATATTCTCTCTTTCGACCCATTTATAGTTTCTTAGATGGGTACTTCCCTCTAAGGTGGAACAATCCCCTATTGATGCACTTTTGACATCCCACAAATTTGATGGATCGTATAGCCCATACTGACTAGGTTTCTAGCCAGCCTTGGAATTGAGATTAAGGGTGGATTTTAATAAAGGTTACTAGTTGTAATCGTGGTTTAAAATGTAAAGCGAGGGATAATTAATAGAGTAGTAAGAAAGGTAATCAAAGTAAATGACACAAGATGTAGAGTGGTTTGATCTTGGTAAATATTACATTAATTATGTGTGATGTTCTTTTTACTTAGAGCCTTTGGTAACAAAAAAATACCAATGGCTACTACAAGAGCTTTAAACTAGCAAAATAATAGTCTTGAGCGAAAAAAATTGGTCCTAGTAAAAGTGCATGGGATCCCTTATTTATAGCTTAAGAGATCATATCTTGACAGGTTTAGATTGATGCATTGAATTCTAAGTTTCCTCTTGACCGTTGATCGCAATGTTTTGGATGGCAGCCATCATGGACTATAAGTAAAGAGAGTACCTCAAACGGATGCTAGTTGGCAGATGTACCATGGCATGCTTGTGTTAGAAGGACAACATGGAGCAGAGAGTGGTCATTATATAATGAAACTTTTGCAAGGTAGGCAGTGAAGTTTAGAGAGTGGTTGTTGTATAGTGATCCTTCAAGGAAGCAGTACAGGGTCGTTGCTTATTTTCATATAAGACACAAATTACTTTATCAGATGCATGCCCAGTCATGAAAAAATGAAGCGGGTAGAGAGGCTGATCGTCAGGGAATCCATGGAGATGAAGGATAGGCATATATGAGACCTATGGCCGGTTAAGGATTTTGTAGCGGCTATATTATCTTTCTATTACTTGGTTGTTGAATAACGTGGTAGGGAGACGCTGTTTGTGGGGCTTGAAGCTTTCACTGAGCTAAAGGATATAGCGAGCTGGGTTCTGGATTTGAGGAAAATTGGAAGGCCTACTAAGGTTAGGATGTTAAGGGCGGGCACCCTATTGGGATTGAGTAGGTACTATGCGATACAAGTTGTGCAAGTCTGTGTTAGTGGTTTTGACATGATGGACCCATATATACATTTATGAGAGAAAAAACAACATTACACCACCCTGCCAAGTTCGCATCATTTGGCAAAGGTAGACTTCGTAGGATCATGTGCATCAAGTAGCGAGGTAAAGGGAAAAAATCATTTTTAATTTATTATGCGCTAGATCTTTTATGGTGTTATCATGAATAATGTCGACAACAACAAATCATATTTAATGTTTTATTGGATGTTTTTGAGTTGAATTTTACGTTATATTATGTTATCATTGTATAATTATTAATGTGCTTTATAATGTTAATATTTGTCCAAAAAATTTAACAAGACAATTCCTTGTAAAATCAAATAACATTTACTCAGAGGTAAATTTATAATGATACTTTTGGTTACTCAGTTCATTTGATAATGGCGACCATATTTGTTAGGGTTCCACCCTCCTCCCTTTTCGTTTTCCTTTATGTCTAGCCTCCCTGTCTTCCCCACCTACGTTCTCCTCTTTCCCCCACTTCGGCCTCTTACACCATTTCTAACTCATGTTCACGTAAATGTGCATATTTTTACTTCCATATTTAATCTAATCTAATTAAAATGAGCATATAAGGTATTTTTACATGTTTAAATCAAAATTTAAATTGTCATCAAATTATCATTTACTCATCTTCATATGGGGGCACCATGGTCATTTTTGTGTATGATTTAATTTCAGAAAATTTATTTGGATATTTTAATGTTATTTTGTAGGAATTTGGATTCAAATGGAAGAGGGTTTCATGAAAATATGCATGCACAAGGATGGAACAAAGGAGTGAAGATGTAAATAATTCAATTCATGCATCATAGAGAACCCCACATACCCACTTATCTTAATCTATATTAGGAGCTAATGCACAAGTTAGTAGAGGTTAAAGTTACATGCATACTTGATGATGGATCAATTAGAGACTAATGATAAATTGATGGGCACACTTCCTAAGAAGTATTTTGGGTAGTCCCCTAAATTCTGGATTAAGGTTTTAGGCTTGTATAAATACCCCTCTTATGTACATGTAATGGAGTTTTTTTAGTTTACATTAGAATGCAAGTTTTAGCTTCAAATGAAATGAGAAATAAAATGGATTTCTAAGCATCTTCTTCGTCTATTCCTATTTTTACTTTTATTTCATGTTTCATGCTTTTATATATTTATTTTTAATTACATGCCCTCTTTCATTTTATGTTAATAGCTTAGTTTTATTTATATGCAAGTAGTTTAGTTCTTTTTTATTCTAATTAGCTTTCTTTTTGCTTGCTTTTCTATGTTGAAATTTACATGTATTGAAATGATAACACAAATGAGTAGATAAACCCCATCAATTTAATGGTAATGAAGCTCTCTAAATTATGTAAATTCAACATGTATTGTCATATATGATCTCTTTTTAATGATTCATGAGAAGTGTGATGTAAGTTTATAAAAGGGAATTTGATAGCCTGTGTTGTAATCACAAATGGGCTATGCTTAATCCACATAAACACAATTTACATCATTATTTACTTAAGTGATTTTGGTCATTAAATTAAAGGAGAAACAAAATTTGATGATTTATGTTACTAAAAAATAGTAAATAGATCATACTTAAAATAGTTTTTGTTTTGATTTCATGTTCATTTTCATTACATTTGATAAGTGGCTTTGGTTGTTGTATTATAGTTTAATGGTTTAAGTTATGTTAATAACATAAATAAATCATACTTACGATAAATACATCACTGATTCCATTTAAGATCAAAATAAAGAGATCATAGATTATTTGTGTGTTGATTTACAAAAATATGAGAGTAGATTTGCCTCTAAATTGTTTTTTAATCTCATATTTTCAATTATTTTTGTTCTAGTTTTTTTTTAAATTTTTTAGCTTAAAAACAACATCAAGTTTGGTTTAATTTTAATTAAGTAGAATTTTTAAATCATTAAATTCCTTGTGGATCTTTTCGTACTAAAATTGTATACCGTGCGCTTATGGTTATTTTTATTTAAAATTTTAACGGCTATTTCTAATTCGATGGAAAATTAGTTGTTAAATAAGTTTTTGGCGTCGTTGTCGGGAAATAGACTTAATTTTTATTTTTATTCTTTGAATTATTTTTATTTGATTTTATTGTATGTGAATTGCATTTAAAAAAATTGTGTTGTGTGTTTTTGTGATTTTTGTTTGCATTTTGATCGTGTGTTTTTTGTTTTGTAGTTTCATTTGCATTTGCATTTGCATTGCTATCTAAGAAAAATTATTTCAAATTTTTTTACACTTACAATTTCTATATGATTACACAAATTTACATTTTAAATGACAAAACTTCCACTGTCACTGTTTCTGCCCTCCTCCACCCTTCCTCTGTGCGCATTTCAGTGTGCACATCACATAACCATGTAGTATCCATCCAACTTCACATCCTCATACCTTCTCCTTTCCATCCCCCCTACAACATCACTACTGCACCTATCAACTGCCACCACTTCTACATCACAACATTCACTTCTCACCTCTGTTTCATTACAATGCCTTGCCACCACCTTCAAATACAAGACAATACACATCTCCAAACTTCCCCTGCCTTCACAACCACAGTCTGCACACCCGTGCTCCACCCATCAGCAACAAACATCACATTCATACATTCATATCATTGTGCACAATCAAAACTCTGTATATAATTCATTACTGCCCACACCTTTCTTCCTCACTGCTATCTGCTACTCACATATACACTTCAAACCATATCAAACCATCCTACATATAATCATTCCTATATCAAAAATCCACTTCATTACCATAAATTTTCAGTGCTTCACCAATTACTTCTACATCACTTACATATCTCCAACATTTCTACTGTTAAACTTTTACATACTACCCCTTCACTTCAATTGCCGCTGTTACATGTCACAGTGCTACACAAACCCTGCTCCTCCTTCACAGTCACACAAGCTTCCAACTGCATTCCCTTTATCAACATCACCCATATCACTGCCTTGCTGCATGTCCTTCACCCTATACCTCTGTTTTCAACTGCATCATTCATACCAATACCACCACATTTTTCCCATTGTCCGCCAACAACACTTCCACAAGAATCAATCTCCTCACCAACCATCATCAACCAATCGATTATTTTCCACCACTACACCCCACAGTCATCAACTTGGCCATCTCCACCACAAAACATACCCACTCCACCTTGCTACAACAAAAACCTGATCAACATTCATCACCTCTGCCAAAACTTCTGCTTTCAACCTTGCCACGCTTTTATCACCTCTATAACCAGACACATTCATACTACCCCATTTTCATTTTCACTGCTAGCTACAACTACCCCATTTTCATTTTCACTGCTAACTACAACTACACCATTTCCATTTTCTTTGCTAACTACAACTACAAATGAAGTTCTATATGAACCGAATGAAGAAATTTTATTGAATGAATATCAACTGAGTATATTTTTACAGAGAAGTAGAATGGAATTCAATTACATTGGTAATGTACAAAGTTGATATATATAAGTACATAGTTACGTCTTTGGGCTAAGCATACTAAAGGCCCAGTCTGTTATAAATTGATAATAATGTATTCTGAACATTTTGCCGTTGAGATTTATATGAAAGGCTGAGATTCCTTTTGAGTATCATGCGGTCCGATATATGCTTACATGCTTCTCTTATTCATTCTACTTCTCTTAACCCCCCCCTCAAACCGATCTAGGGTTATAGAGAAAGTCGCGATATCTTCAATTCTTCCCAAAATTAGTGATGAAAAACTCAGATCTGAGTAATTTTGCTAGAGTAGATATTACTGAGTGCACAGAATCCATAGATCTGGTATCGGCTCTTCAGATTTGTTGACATTAGATCAGATCTGATGTCGATTTGAGATCTGTAGTTGATTTTATCACAAGGGAGCCTCCGATCTTCATTGTTTATCTAAGAGTGAAGGTTGGGAGAGTTTTATGATGAGTCTGTGACAGTGATCAATGAATGCATAAGAAAGATGATGCCTTGAGTACATGGTAGCAGAAGCAATGTTGACGAGAGACTAGGGGCATGTTAGCTGGAATTCAAGTCTCTGCCTTTTCTTTCTTGAATCTTCAGATCTGTCCTCAATCTGGTAAAGCTTTTACTTGATAAGGCTTTATTTAAGATATCTGCACGTTGGTAGGCTGAAGGTACATGATTTACTTGTAACCTTTCCTTTAATACTTACTCACGTACAAAGTATAAGTCAATTTCTATATGTTTGGTTCTTGCGTGTAGTATAGGATTTGCAGTGAGTGATACAGCACTCAGATTGTCACACCATACGATCGGTTTGATATTAGTGTCAATTTTTAATTCACCCAGTAAGGACTATATCCACATGATTTCTGCAGTTGTAGCAGCAACACTTCTATATTCGGCCTCCGTGCTGGATCTAGATACTGTGGGTTGTTTCTTTGAACACCATGATATTATATTATTTCCCATGTAAATACAAAAGCCTGTTGTTGATCTTCTATCATCTGGATCACTTACCCAGTCTGCATCTGCATAACTTGTTATGTTGAGAGTGTTGCACGCTTTTAGTGTTAAGCCATAATTTACTGTCCCTTTGAGATATCTCAGAATTCTCTTGACTGCCTTCCAGTGCTCATCAAGGGGATTCTGCATAAAATGACACACTTTATTAACACTGAAACAAATGTCTGGTCTTGTTATGGTTATATATTGCAATGCACCAACAATGCTTCTATACTGTTTATCATTCGGTATAGGTTCTCCTTTGTTTTTGGAGAAGTGTTGATTAGTAATCATAGGTGTAGGTAGATGGTTAGCTTCATTCATCTTTGCTTTGACTAGAAGATCTGTAATGTATTTCCTTTGGCTCAGAAAAATTTCTGAGTCTGATCTTGTTACTTCAATACCCAGGAAATAATTCAGATCTCCTAGGTCTTTGATTGAAAATTGTTTATCCAAGTATTGGATAATGTTGCTAACCTCTGCCTCATCATTACCTGTAACAATTAAATCATCAACATAATTAGAATGTAAACAGTGATATCAGCACTTCTTTTGACAAAAAGGGAATTATCTGATCTGGTAGGTTGATAATTTAATTTAGATAATGTGATTTTCAACTTATCAGACCATACTCTGGGTGCCTACTTTAGACCATATATAGCATTATTTAACTTGCAGACATAGTTTTTATCTTGCCCATATCCTAGAGGTTGCTTCATGTAAACTTCTTCACTCAGATCACAATTAAAAAAGGCATTATTAACATCAAGTTGTCTTATTCTCCAGTGTTTGTGTAGAGCCAGTGTAAGTATGATCCTAATTGTGGTTGGCTTTACAACTGAAGAAAATGTTTCATTAAAGTTAAACCCTTGTTGTTGAGTGTAGCCTTTTGCTACCAGTCTGGCCTTGTATTTTGAAATGGATCCATCTGGATTTCTTTTAACTTTATATGTCCACTTGCAACCCACTATGTTTTAATTTTCTGGTGGTGGAACAAGACTCCATGTTTTGTTTTTCATGAGTGCACTATATTCATTATCCGTGGCAGCTTTCCAGTTTTTGGCTTTAATTGCTTGATTGAATGTAACTGGTTCCTCTAATGCTGTGGATATATAGTAGTGACAGTGTATGCTTTAGGTTTGAATATTCCACTCTTTGCCCTGGTAATCATATGATGTCCACCTCTGATCTGTGGTTCACTGTAAGATGACTCAATATTTCTATCTGCCATGTTATCTAATTCTTGTTGCTGATCAGTATTCTGTGTTTGACTTGATGCGGTATTGGGAGATTGATCTGTGGATTCAGAGAACTCTGCCTGACCTGGTTCAGTGAACAAAGTGTGTTGTGGAGCAGAGTTATCTAAATTTGCTTCAGTTTCTTCATGACTCTTGTCACTTGAGCATAAAGGTATTGTAGGTAGTGATACTCTGGGATTATAAACTTTCTTGGTTGTCTTTGTACTTGCATCAGAATGAGGAAACACACATTCATTGAATACCATATGCCTACTAATGTATATTTTTCCATTACTGTCAAGACACTTATATCCCTTTTGTTTTGTGGCATACCCTAAGAAGGTACAGGGTGTAGACCTGAAATTTAGTTTATGAGAATTGTATGGTCTAGTATAAGGAAAGCATAGACAACCAAAGGCCTTTAAGTTTTGATAGTCTGGTTTTGTATTGAATAAAACGTGCTTTAACCTTCAATACTTTAGTTGGTAATCTATTAATTAGATACACTACAGTATTGAAGGAGTCTAGCCAAAATTTCAGTGGCAAAGATACCCGAGCTAGAAGAGTTAATCCAGACTCGACAATATGTCTATGCTTTCTCTCTATTAGACCATTTTGCTCAGAAGTATAGGGGAAAGTCATTCTATAAACTATTCCTTTTCTGCTAAAATAATTACTGAGAGGTTTAAATTCACCATCTCCATCGGTCTGAACAATTTTAACTTGATGATTAACTTGTTTTTCTATTTGTGTAATGAGTTTCAGATTTTGACCTTAGGAAATAAATCCAAGTGTATCTCGAATAAGCATCTATAAAAGAGATATAATAATTGTAACCATAATCAGAATTGATAGGTGCTGGCCCCCAAAGATCAGTAGCTATCAGTTCTAGTGGTTTTGTATATTCAGTCAATGAGTCAGAAAAGGGAAGTTTGTGATGTTTTCCCATTTGGCAGTATGTACAAATATATGGTAACTTGATATTTTCAACAGAGATTTTATTTTCTGCCAAGATTTTCTTCACAACATTAACATTGGGATGTCCTAACTTGTAATGCCATACATCAAATTTGCTCAATCTAACATTGGATTGAACTGTTTCAGAAAAATTACAATATTTTTTAGAATCTCTTGAATCTACAGAATTAAATCTGTATAGATCTCTGACTGCTTCACCCTGCAAAAGAATTTATCTAGTCAGTATGTCTCCAACTAAACAATATGTAGGATAGAATTCAAAATAAACATTGTTATCACTTGCAAACTGTGATACACTCATGAGATTCTTTTTAATTTGTGGAACTCTTAATAAGTTATTGAGGTAAAGTTTTCTTTTACCTTTGATGCAAGCAATACCAGTGTGTGATATTTTTATAGACTCGCCATTACCCATGTGAATGGAACTATTACCATTATACTCTTTATTGCCCAAGTTTAGATTATCCAAATTGTTAGTGATATGATTGGTTGCACCTGAGTCTGGGTACCATCTTTCATCATTGATATGTTCAGGTCTGGCTGATTCATTGAGATGACACATTCTTGGATTTTCTGCTGAATTGCCTGAATTTGGTTGAATTTGTGCCATATTTGCACTGGAATTTCCACTTCTCTGAGTATTAACTATTTGGTTTGGTGTGAAATTTGTATTGAATCTAAAATAACATCTCATAGCTGTATGACCAAGCTTTTCACAAATCTGACATCTTGGTCTTGAATTTTTATTCCATCTGCCTCTACCTCTAGACCTGTTTGATTGACCCCCTCTCTAAAAGACTGGTGCTCCTCTGTTGTTATTGGTTTGATTTTTATCTTTGGAATTGACTGCATAGTTGATAGATAGATCTGATTCTTGTGGTTTTCTGTGATCAATTTTCCCTTCATGAGCCAATAATGTTGAATTGACATATTACATAGATGGTAAAGTTTCTTTTGAAGATATTACATCCACTATAGCTTCATATTTTTCATTAAGAACACTGAGAACAGTCAATATCTTCTCTGTTTCAGACACCTTATGACCTACTGCCTCCAACAAATTACATGTTGTTTTAACTTTTGAGAGATATTCTCTCATTGATAGATTTTCTTTCTTGATGTTCTGTAACTGTCTCTTATAATGCATGATTTTAGCTGCAGACTGAGAACTAAATATTTGCTGTATAGTTGTCCAGATTTCATTTGATGTTTTGCATCCTACTAATTGAGGTAGCAGATTAGTACTAATTGAAGATAGTAGCCAAGAACTTATCAAGCTGTCCAGTCTTTGATATTTGATATATTATGGATTTACGATTTGGCTATTTTCTTGATTAGGAATGTGCTCCGGTGGAGATGTTTGTGTCCCAAGAATGAAACCATCCAGTCCATAGCCTCTGATTGTTGTGCCAATTTGGAGTTTCCAAAGAAGATAATTATCTTCATTTAAGTGTACAGTAATTAGCTGACTATGTAGATTGATTGTCTTGATTAAATTCTCTGCTGCATTTGGTTGCTGAATGTTCCCGCCATTGTTTGAAGTCTCATACCCTTCAATGGCCATGATGAGATCTCTTCAAGACAAGAAGGAATTCAAAAGATGCAAGAAAGAACTCAGAAGATGATAAGCAGGTTTGATGCAGCCAAGAAGCCAGGTGATGGTACTGATCTGATGATTTATTGGCAAGTCACTTACTTCTTTTATGGCTTTGTGGTCTTTTCTTGCTTTCTGAATTTGATTTTCTTGATTTTGAAATTTTCTGCAACACTTTTACCTAAGATTAAGAGTCATGTTGCAGCCAGAATTGCTCAATTCTTTGGCACGACACTTGTCTTCTTGAAATCTTCAGATGAATTCAAAAAATCAGATGATGATGATCAATCTGATGAGTTTTGGAGATCGGATGATGAATTCTGATGAAGATGATGAATTCTGATGATCTTCAGTTTTCCTTTTTTTTTCAATTGCTATTAAGCAGAGTTTTGAAATTGGCTTTGATACCAAAATGAAGTTCTATATGAACCGAATGAAGAAATTTTATTGAATGAATATCAACGGAGTATATTTTTACAGAGATGTAGAATGGAATTCAATTACATTGGTAATGTACAAAGTTGATATATATAAGTACATAGTTACGTCTTTGGGCTAAGCATACTAAAGGCCCAGTCTGTTATAACTTGATAATAATATATTCTGAACATTCTGCCGTTGAGATTTATATGAAAGGCTGAGATTCCTTTTGAGTATCATGTGGTGTGATATATGCTTACTTGCTTCTCTTATTCATTTTACTTCTCTTAACTACTACCCGATTCAAACTGCCAACTGCAACTACAACACATCTGTGCACTGTACCTGTGCACATTCTCCCTGATCACACATCCCCACATCCATCTCTGAGCAATGCAACCCGTCCCCACTCACCACTTAGCCACATCAGACTATCACCTTTCTTCTCTGGTCATCGACCAACAATTCAGTGCCTTCAACAATGCATACAACTACTCAATTGCCCATTTCAACCATCTTCAACTTCAAGTTCAGCTACAACTACCATATCAACCCACTTCATCTGCCGTCACCACATATGAAACAATAAAATAATAACTGCAGCCACTTTTACCTTAACTGCCATCAATACCACTTCATTGCATCGCCATCCACGACCTGCCTCATCAAAGACCAGCGTCTTTTCATAATCCACAACCTCGAGCAATAACCAGAATTGCAGTCACCCATCACTATGCTCTAAAAAATTGTCACAACCTCCAAACATCATCCAAACCCTTACTGTCAACAACCATCGCTTCGTGAGAATCACCCATCGCTTCCAATTCACACAACCCAAAATCGCAATTCGAACCTCAGGAATCAATCTCGAAATTCGATTTTGAGAATATATGAAAAAAGAAGAGCCAAATCGAATTTTGTTTTGAGTTGATTTTTTTTTTGAGAGAAGAGAATGAGTTGATTTTGTGAAATTTTCAAGTGGATTATTGGCTTTGAGAATATACGAAAAAAATTTAATCTTGGTTCATCTTGGTTTGGTTTGAAAATATACGAAAATGGTTTAGGCTTATAGTAGGCAGTGACTTTTGTGACGAGGCTGGGTGATTTGCAAAGTGGTTTTGTCTCCTAGTTATTTTATCCTTCTCACAAGTAAAAAGTGAGTTCATTTATTTTAGTCTCATTTGTTTTGTTTTAAGTTTCATTTTAATTTTTTTTTCATTTGCGTTAGTTTCTACTTTGATATATATAAAAAAAAGAATATAAAAAAAGCTGTATATATCTTGTTTTTAATTTCAGGTTGTAGAAAATAAAAAAGGAGAAACTGTTTGCTAATTAATTGCTCTGCTCGCTCGCCTATAAAAAAATCGTTGCTTTTAGATCAAACTGCTAATAATTCTGCATGCTATGGTATCATGCTTTTATCTCTTGTTTTTATTCTCATTGCATTGTTGGTTGGTTGAATTTTAAAAAATAAAAATAAAAAAATTCTTTCGTAGTTGCATCGTTAAATCATGTTTAATTTTTTTTTTTGTATTCATCCCAAATTATTTTTATTTTATAAAGTCAACACCATAATCCACATAAGGCGGGGGATTTCATCACCCCTTTCTTAGCGCACAAATCGCATTTCATTTTAAAAATTGCTAATAATAACGGCTAGACACTTGACTTAAGGGTGTCATGAGCTCACTTAGGACTTAATTGTTTCTTGACAAGTTGTCTTCTTTAAATAATTTATTTTCTTAATGTTTAGGCTACAGTAGAGCAATAATCAACTATAATTATTATGGTGATTCGTAGATATTATACTGATTATTTCTCTGAAGATATTTAAACCTTCGGTTGTATTGCTACGGTGATTCATGGTGCACCTATAACTCCTGTCTATTACTTGGTTGAGAACTATGTATTGATTTAAGACAAAGTATGATTATACAATTTTGAATCGGGAGCTACTTAAGGACGGAAAATTGTAATTAAGTTCATGCATTCGTCTAGTTGCATTACTTCATGCATATTTAAAAATAAAATTCAAAATCCAAAACTAAAAAAATTTACATTTTACTTAACTTGGTTTTAAATCATTTCTTTTGAAGATTTTCAATCGAAATAAAAAATCCAAAAAAAAATTAAGTTAGTTTTTTATAAAAAACAAAGATCCAAAAAATATAATCGTTTCAAAACAAAATACAAACAAAAATTGAAAAACCAAAAAACAAAATAAAAATCAAATTTCCGTTTTGAAAAATAAATTCTTTTGGGTAAACATTTTTCCTTTATAACAATACATTCTTGCAAATGTCCGAATTTTCTTACTCGCCAAAATTTTACAATAGTTGCGAAAATCAATATAATCCTTATAATTACAAACCAAATTCTTCTGGATATTTTCATGACAGCTATTGTACAAAAAATTTGGATTTTGTAGAACAAAATTTTTCAAAATGATGAGCAACCCTCAACTCTTGTGTAATAACTCAAGTCAAGAATTTCAAAATAATCAAAATTTGAATTCACTTCAAATTCAAATGATTTCGATTATAACTCATGACAATACAACTTCGAACTCGAAAATGAATTTAAAAGTCGAAATGGAAATGTGAACCATTAAATAATTTTGGTAATGAGAATAATCTTAACTATGGTGCAATTGACAATTTTCGTTCTCAACAATTTCAAATTGAAAATTCTCAAATTAATAATTATAAATTGAATTTTATTGAGCAAATGGAAGAAATTCACAAAGATCACATGGATTTGCTTTTTGAATCATACATTAAACAACGTGAGAAAAAAATCAAATCCCAACGGTTGACGAGTCAAATAATAATCCACTTTTTAGCAATATTAATGATTTTCAAAAAAAAAGCTTATGAAATTGAAGATGACAATCATAATGAAGTTGTTGAAAATGCGATAACTGAGTTGGATTTCAATTCTTTTTAGAATGTGGAACCAAATTTAAAATTCGATCTTCCTTTCTTCGATTTTGAAAATTTGAATGCAACAACTTTAGATTTGAAATTGATACATGCAATGAAGTTGTTGATGATCCAATAAAGGAAGACGAATTTAATGAATAATTTTTTTTGGACTTTTTGAAGATGAGTTGTTGAATCCTAAAGGGGTAGATATAAATAGCAATTTTGATTTTGAAATCAATAGTTATGAAGAAGTTTTCAATAATACTTTTGAATTTCAATTTGGTGAAATAAACTTCAACTTCAACTAATTGTTCTATCTACCCCGAAATCGTCGAAAATAAAACAACTCTTACGATATTTGATTAAACGACATTGTTTTTCCAAATCAACATTCCACTTTGAAATCTTTTTTGGTTTGATTTTATGAGCTTAAGCTATGTCTCTCGTTCTTGACGAGACAAATGAATTGGTCTTTGGAAGACCGTTTCATTTGCTCTTTAACTGTATATTTTCTGACGTCGTGTAAATAAGAAAAGTTTCATTTTCATGTAAATATAGGTCATATTTTTATTTTTATTTTACTTTTCTCCTTTCACTTGGGTTGACCATGGGGACACACTCAAAATCAAGTGTGGGGGAGTCTCATCCACATTTTTGATTTTTTGCATTTTCTTTCCAAAAATTTAAAAAAAAAACAAAACAAAACAAAAATTCCAAAATATATTTTCTTTTTAGCATATTGATTTACTTTTAAAAAAACAACTATAGGATAAGTAGAGGATTTTGGTTATTAAATTGAAATTTTGGAAAATTTATTTGCCTTAACAAAAATAAAAATAAAGTTTGATTACAAGTAACAACGGTTTAACTAGTATATAGGAAGGTTCATATGTGATAACTATGAAGTATATCCTAATTGAAAATCTTTGTTTAAAAAGTGGTGAATTTAAAGTAAAGGATATAACATTTTTTATCTTCTAAATTAAATGGTGCTAAGATAATTTTCTAATTCTCTCTCTTAAAAAAAAGAAAAAAATATAAGAAAAGTTGGTTTCCGTGAGAATAAGAAAACCTAGAGTCATGTATTCACACGCAAGTGTGTACACTCGCCTTGCTATGTACCCTTCTCACGTAAGCCCGAAAGGCGGTAAATGATCGATATATCTAGCCTCAATTTATCTGAGTTAAGTGTATGTATATTAAAATTCTTTCATTAATAATGCATACAGTCGATAGGTGTATGCACTTATGTGTACACTCACCATGCTCTGTATTTCCCTCATGTAAGCCCGTATGGCAGTGTATGGATAATATAATCGGCCTCAGTTTTGTGAGTTAGACATATGCAAATATTGTTAACATCAATAAAATTTTCAAAATAGAGAGAGTAAGAAATTGAAATCTGATCACTATTTTCACTTATATTGTTCGATTTGTTATTCAAAAGAAATATAAATACCACTTTGCAAACTGTGATAATCAACTAAGGATCTATTTCATAGTTGCACTATTTGATCAGCCGAAACAACTAGTTGAACTAAAGTCTAATTGCGATGATAACTTAATTTTTGTTGGAAGTTTTGTCGAGTAAAATGACTTAAATATCTTGATAATGACCAGAACTTATATTTAACTTATTCGTGTTAATTCAAAAGTAAATTCTTCATTTGTAAATATTTTCAAAAACTAGCATTCATCTCTTTGTAAATAAATCTTAGTTTTATGAAATACGCTCAATGACATTGTGTTTTCTCTTTGTAAATAAATCTCTTTGTAAATAAAACTTGCATTCAAAAGTAAGAAATACGCTCAATGCAATCGTGTTTTCTATGAAAACAGATTTATCTTAGTTTTAGTTTATTCGAGGACGAACAAAAAGATAAGTGTGGAGTATTTGATATGCATGTAAATGTGCATATTTTTGCTTCCATATTTAATCTAATTTAATTAAATAAATGAGCATATAGGGTATTTTTACATGTTTAAATCAAAATTTAAATTGTCATCAAATTATCATTTATACATCTTAATATGGGTCAAAATGGTCATTTTTGTGTATTTTTTAATTTTAGAAAATTTACTTGGATATTTTAATATTATTTTATAGGAATTTGGATTCAAATGAAAGAGGGTTTCATGGAAATATGCTTGCACAAGGATGAAAAAAAAAACGAAGATGGAAATAATTTAACTCATGCATCATGGAGGACTCCACCTACTCGCTTACCTTAATCTACAATTATGAGCTAATGCATAAGTTAGTGGAGGTTAAAGTTATATGCATACTTGATGATGGATTAATTAAAGACTAATGATAACTTGGCGGTCACACTTTTTAAGGGGTATTTTGGATAGTCCTCTAAATTGTAGACTAGGGTTTTAGGCTGTACAAATTACACCTGTTATGTACATGTAATGGAGTTTTTCTAGTTTACACTAGAATGCAAGTTGTAGCTTCAAATGAAATGAGAAATAAAATGGTTTCCTAAACCACTTCTTGTTCTATTTCTTCCTTTACCTTTATTTCATGCTTTCATATTCTTTTATGTTTAATTTTAATTACATGCTCTCTTTCATTTCATGTTAATAGCTTAGTTCTATTTATATGCAAGTAGTTTAGTTCTTTTTTATTCTAATTAGCTTTCATTTTGCTTACTTTTCCATGCTGAAATTTATATGTGTTGAAATGATAACACAAATGAGTAGTTATCCGCTTCAATTTAGGGGTAATGAAACTCCTTAAATTAGGTAAATTCAGCATATATTGTCATTTATGATCTCTTTTTAATGCTTCATGAAAAGTGAATGTTGATGTAAGTTTATAAAAGAGATTTGATAGCCTATGTTGTAATCACAAATGGGCTATTCTTAATCCACACAAACACAATTTACATCATCATTTACTTAAGTGATTTTGGTTATGAAATTAAAGGAGAAACAAAATTTGATGATTTATGTTACAGAAAAATAGTAAATAGATCATACCTAAAATAGTTTTTGCTTTGATTTCATGTTCATTTTCATTACATTTGATAAGTGGCTTTGGTTGTTGCATTATAGTTTGATGGTTTAAGTTATGTTAATTAATAACATAAATAAACCATACTTATGATAAATACATCACTAATTCCACTTAAGATCAAAATAGAGAGATTATAGATTATTTTCCTGTTGATTTACAAAAATATGAGAGTGGATTTGCCTCTAAATTGTTTTCTAATCTCATATTTTCAATCACTTTTGTTCTAGGTTTTCTTTTTTCATTTTTTAGCTTAAAAACAATCTCAAGTTAGGTTTAATTTGATTGAGTAGAATTTTTAAATCATTAAATTCCATATGGATTGACCCGTACTCGTCACGTACTAAAATTGTATGTCGTGCGCTTGTGGTTATTTTTATTTAAAATTTTATCGGCTATTTTCTAATTCGATGGAAAATTAGTTGCTAAACACTAACGTTAATATGTCACGATGCAATAGAATATAAAGGCACACCGCCCAATACATTACTTATTTTTCCTTCCCCTAATTTTCCTATTGCACCCTGCAATGTCATCGTGCTAGTAAGCTATCCTCCTCCTATTAGCCAAGTTTGGTTGGTGACTCATTGGACTCAATTACGCGAGGCCTTAACATTTTCCTACAACTATCCATTCGTGTTGCTCCTTCCCTACTTCTACCATTGTCAATTCCTAAAATTGAGTAGGTGCTTGCTACCCACATCATTGTCGGTGTTGGAGATGCTCAAAATATAGTCACTAATGTCTCATATTTGGTTTCTGTTAATATATGGGAATCTATTATATTATCCGATGCACTAGAATACAACATCATATCTGGCAAATCCATCTAGACTGCATCTTCCCTTATGCCTTAGTCTTCTCTCTTCTCCAATAACCGAGAAACATTGGTGTTAACTCGCCTTTTGGCAAGGCAATATACAAGCAGATTTAACCCAAACAGCTGCAACAAAACATAGTATAGTCAACGAAGAAACAACACAAGATGTTTGAAATATGGTTTTGACAAAAATCGAGTTGCTTCAGGTTGCTTGTGTCGAATATGCAAGTATATGATTTTTGTTCGATGATAATAAACATATATATACATATATATATATATATATTCATTTAAATGTATTGGTTGATGTAATATTCTATTTTTCACATAATTAAATAAATATTTGTTGAATAAAATAAAAAACATAGAATTTAAATTCAAACGGATATTTTATTCAAACAAATATTTATTACAATTTTGAATAGTACAAATTTAAGCTCTCACTATATATATGTACAATTTTTGACTACAACACAATTTGATTACATTGCAATTTTTAATTTACATTTGCACCTCATTACATATCACTCATTCGTTCGTATTTGTCTTCAACTCTTCCAGATTGAATCCAATATCTAAGCGATCTGCAAAATAAACACTGAAGCAGTAAAATTGAAAAAGAAATATTTTTTCATTGTAAAAAAATGTGTATTTTGATAATATTATGTGCCTCAGTTATTTGGGTTGTTCGTCATTATATTTATTTTGAATTCATCATACACGAACAACTTATGACATGCAGTGTATCACTGTACATGCCACAAGGCCGTGCACACCAATATAGACTTGATAAAACTGCAGGGACAGGTGAGCACAAGGTCGAACCCAAGCCAAAGCTAGGTTCAACTCTAGTGTAATTCAAATAAGGTCATGATATGAGCACAAGGTCAAACCCGGGCCAAAAGCTAGGTTCGACTCAGGTGCATGCAATGCAAAACAATGGGTCAATACATATAAAACATGCCTCGATCAAAAATTCAGAAAGTACATATGAAAATAGAGGCTAGACAGTGATGAACGTATTTTTCTGCATTTTAAACCGTTTGTTTCACATATTTTTATTTTAATAAAGCGGTATTATACGGGTATTTTGTTGTGGTTTTGCAGATTATAGATTCCAAAGTGCAACATTTTGAATACCGAATAATTCGAAGAGAAAGTACATATCGTTCATGAAGAAATGCATCTCACGTCACCAACATGTGTACTATTCATGCAAGAAATCAAATGCAAATATTGAAAATATACATTCAAAGTATGGCCTGAAAATCTCTCAAAGCAATGCCACTTATTAATCAAATAACAAAGCAAAGGCCAATTCAAAGCGAGGTGGCCTTATTATTCTCCAAATATCAAGCATATGGACCTAAATACTAGGGTTATCTTTGGAGGCTAAAGTCTTTAAATAGAGAGAGGAATGCAGATGGAAAATCATCTCTTACCCCATCACTCTTCTTAAAGTTTGATTTTAAATTCAGTAGTGTTTTTATTTTCGAACAGAACACGTAGGATTGTTGATTAGATTTAGCAATTTATTTATTCTTGTTCTTATTTATTGCACTCTTTTCAGTTAGTTAATAAATATTTCAATTGTTTGCTCTGTTATTTTCTTTTCCGCAATTTCAATTTCTGTTCTGAATTTTACAATTTTATATTTTGGATGCAATTTCGATTAGTTTCGGAATCGATTCGGAGTATATTATTGTTTTTATTTTCCGTTCAAGATCCACCATCGAATTTGTTTAACATGCCTAAGATTTAAATAGGGATTTCAAATATTTTAAAACACAATTCTCTGTGTTCGACCTGCATACTGCACGCCTGTGCGCTTGCAGAATGTATTAAAATTTATGCTTTCTAATCAATAGAAAAGTCGCAACAAGTTTTTGGCGCCGTTGCCGGGGAATTGCTATTTTGAAATTTTTCGATTTTTCTATTTTTTAGTATATTTTTGTTAATTTATTTTTTCTGTTATTTGAGAAAAAAAATTGTTTTTTTCTTTTTCCAGTTCCTTTCACAAAAAATTGTTTTTTTTTCTTTCGCTGCATGTTTTCGAGTTTCACATTGGTTTAGTTTCTGTTTCAATTGCTTCTCACGCTGCATTCATCTACTGCATTTTCTTTTTTTTCTAGTGATTACAGGTAGCTTAACTAAGTAAATCTCAGCCATTCAACAACAAGGATCTAGGGATCAAGCTATTACAAACAGTGGAGTTTGAATCACTAGCACTGCTCAGTTGCACTGGATGGACTGCCATACCCCTCTGTAAGTAATTTTCTACTCTATAGGTACCTAACTGAAAACTATTTAAATTTACTTTTGGCTACTACACCTTGATTTGTTTATGCGCATTTGGGCAACAAAATTTTTGTAACCGTTTAGGAAGCCAAAATATTTCATTAAACAAATCAACGGAAATGTCAAATCAAACAAATATGAGCAATCACGGTTCACAACACGGTTCACATCACAGTTCACACCACAATTCACCAAAATTATCACCTAAATCACATGTTGGAAATAATGAATTTCATGAGAACCGACCATTATCCCTTAGAGACCGTTGCTATCCAACACGGACTGTTCAACCTTCGGTTATTTCATTTCCACCTGCCGAAGGAAATAATTTCGAGCTAAAACTTTCTTTTATCCAAGGGGTATCGAAATTCACTGGGTCTGAAAATGCTTGTGAATTTCTTAGTGAATTTGAATTATACGCTTCTACAACCAAAATGCAACAACTTTCTAATGAATCCATCAAGCTAAGACTTATTCCATTCGTGCTTCTAGAAAGTGCGAAAAGAAGGCTTAATTCTCTTCCTAAAAATTCAATTAAAATTTGGGACGATTTCGTTACTATATTTTTAAAGAAGTTTTTTCCTTTCCACAAAACTCTTAAAATTCGAACTGAACTCAACCAATTCTTTCAGAATGAAGGAGAAACTTTTTCAAAATATTTTGAAAGGTTCAATCAATTGTTATGTAGTTGCCCACATCATGCAATCCCTAAACATGCTTTGTGCCAAATTGTTTATGAAGGGCTTAACTATCAAACAAGATCCCAACTTGAATCAATGTGCGGAGGAGAATCCATGGGAAAAACAGACGAGGATGCTTGGGAATTTTTAGAAGAGTACTCGAAAAAGGATATGCAATGGGAAACAATTCGTGCTCCAAACAGAGGAGTACATGCCATTGATCCATCACATCTTCCTCTAGATGCCCAAACTCCTCAAGAAGGAGAAGGACTACCCCATTACTACACACAAGACCAAATCAATACTATAGCTCAAAGTAGTCCTTATTCATCCACATACAATCCTAACCGGAAGCACCACCGCAATTTTCATGGTCAAATCCTAACAATGTGGCTAATCCATCATATATGTATCCAATGATACCAAATCCGAATTATCGAGCCCCAACCTCTAATGCTCAAAATTCTCAACCCGCTCCTCAAACAAAACCTTCGAATCAACCATACAGGCATCCTGATTTCAATCCATCAACCCAACCTTCTCAGCCTTCACAAGAAATTGCTCGATTGGAAAAGCAACTCACCAAACAAAATGAACAAATCACTAATCAAGTTGCGAGAATTGAGCAAATCACCAAACAAAATGGATAAATGTTGATAATGATGTAGGATCTCATGAAAATCAATGAGAAAGGTAAATTGCCTAGTCAACCCGAAGTGAATCCAAAGTATAACTCTCGAGGAGTAAATCTTTGTGAGGAAGAAGATGTAAATCCGGTTAATGCTGCCACCACATTAAGGTCTGGAAAGACAGTGGACAACCATGTCGGCAACCCCGACGTCCTTCTTAAGTCTCCCTTGTTCAAAATTATGAAACTCAGTCAACACCCAATGTTGTCAATCCAAACAACTCTAATTCTTCATCCAAGATCGGCAATCCCGACCACTCTTCACCTTCTAATGTTGGCAACCCCAACATTACAGCTCCCTTATCTTCACCCACTAATATAACACCTTCTTCTTCGAATGAAAAAACTTCTGAATGAGTCTATAAACCCATTGCTCCATTTCCCCATAGACTCAACAAAAAGAAGAAGCCCGCTAATTTTGACCAAATTCTTGAAATCTTTAAACAAGTTCGAATCAATATTCCACTTCTTGATACCATCGAGCAAATTCCTCAATATGCCAAATGTATGAAAGAGCTATGTACTCAAAAACGTGCCACTAACGTTCCTAAGACTGCATTTCTAACTGCAAACACTAGCTTTGTTCTTTCAAATCCCTCCCCAATCAAGTATAAGGACCCCGGTTGTCCTACAATCGGCTGTAAAATAGGTAACACTCACATTAGTCATGCCGTACTCGATCTTGGAGCGAGTGTGAATCTTTTGCCTTATACTGTGTACTGTCAACTTGGACTAGGGGAATTAAAACCTACAAACATCACAATTCAACTAGCTGATCGATCTGTCAAAAAACCATTGGAAACAGTTGAAGATGTTTTGATACAAATCGAGCAATTCTATTTCCCAGTCGATTTCATAGTCCTAGAGACTGCACCTGTCTCAATCCCAATGGTCAGATTCCCTTGATATTAGGTCGTCTATTTTTAGCAACATCAAATGCTATCATAAATTGTAGGAATGGTCAACTCCGACTTTCCTTTAGGCACCTAACCATTGAACTAAATATATTCAATCTTAACAAACAACCAAGGGATATTGAAATAGAAGAAGTTGACATGATCTAAACAATTGTAGAAAATGATTTTAGTGTTATTACGAAGTCTCTTAACGTGTGCCTAGATTATTTTAGTTCCAATTTAAATGAAGATGAATATTTATGAATTAAACGGTATGCTCTGCTCTTCTCATAATTCACTAGAATTCAATCAGTTGATGTCTAATGAAGCCTCAAAAGAAGTACGCCCTAAATTAGACCTCAAACCTCTTCCAAACGGTCTTAAGTACGCATATTTAGATTCTTTAGAAAATTTCCTTGTAATCTTAGCTTCTGATCTCATTAAGGACCAAGAAGAACAACTTTTGAAAATTTTAAGGGAAAATAAAGAGGCATTAGGATGGGTAATCGCTGACATCAAGGGAATTAGTCCATCAATCATCGAACATCGAATACATTTAGTCGACGAGGCTAAACCCATCCGCAAAGCTCAAAGGCGATTAAACCCTAATATGAGAGAAGTGGTAAAAGAAGAAATCATCAAATGTTTAGACAATAACATTATCTACCCTATCTCTAACAGTACTTGGGTAAGTCCGGTACAAGTTGTACCAAAGAAGTCTGGAATCACTGTGACCACAAATGAGAATAACGAACTTGTTCCGACAAAGGTCAAAACAAAATGGCGCGTTTGCAACGACTATCGAAAACTCAATGCAGCAACAAGGAAAGATCATTTTCCCCTTCCTTTCATTGATCAAATGCTCGAACGCTTAGCCGGTCATGAATATTATTATTTTCTTGATGGTTACTCCGGCTATAATCAAATCCCCATTACGCTAGAGGACCAAAAAAAAACGACGTTCACATGTCCATTCGGAACTTTCGCTTATTGTCGCATGCCCTTCGGCCTTTGTAATGCTCCCGCTACCTTTCAAAGATGTATGATGAGTATATTTTCTGATATGGTGGAAGATTTCTTAGAAATATTCATGGACGATTTTTCAATCTATGTGTCATCTTATGCTCAATGCCTCCTTCGTTTAGAACGTGTCTTAAAGCGATATAAGGAGAAATCTCTTGTTCTTAATTGGGAAAAATGTCATTTTATGGTTAAGCGAGGAATAGTCTTAGGTCATGTTGTCTCTAAAAATGGCCTAGAAGTTGAAAAATCTAAAGTTGATCTTGTTGTTGGCCTTCCTCCTCCAAGGTCCGTAAAGGACATTCGCTCATTTATCGGCAATGTAGGATTTTATAGAAGGTTCATTAAAGATTTTTCAAAAATTTCAAAACCTCTTTCGAATCTTCTGGCTAAAGACGTTAAATTTGAATTTTCCAATGAATATAAAACGTCTTTTGGAAACCCTCAAATCAATCTTCACCACTGCACCTATCATCCAACCTCCAAATTGGACTTTGCCTTTCGAATTAATGTGTGACGCTTCTGATTATGCCATTGGAGCCATCTTAGGTCGACGAATCAATAAAATTCCTCGAGTCATCTATTATGCTAGAAAAACTCTTAATGAAGATCAATTGAATTACTCAACCACAGAAAAAGAGTTTTTGGCAGTTATCTTTGCCCTCGATAAGTTTGGATCATATCTCGTAGGTTCCAAGGTTATAGTTTACACCGATCATGCCGCATTGCGGTATTTACTCACAAAAAAAGATGCCAAACCCCGCTTAATCATTGGATTCTCCTTCTTCAAGAGTTTGACCTAGAAATACGGGATAAAAAGGGTTCTGAAAATGTCGTAGTTGATCATCTTTCTCGTATTGTTCGTGAAAACTACGATAACTCTCAAATCAACGATCATCTTCCCGATGAACAAATTCTTTCCCTCTCCAGTGCACCATGGTACACGGACATCGTAAATTATCTTGTCACAAATGAAACGCCTTTCCATTGGTCAAAACAAGATAAACAAAAATTTCTCTCCAATGTTCGAAACTTTTACTGGGACGATCCTTATCTCTTCAAATATCGCAACGATCAAATCATACGTGGATGTGTCCTCGAACATGAATTCCATAGCATCCACTCTTTTTCACGTAATCAAGCATGTGGAGGACATTTTGGAGCAAAGAAAACTGCTGCCAAGGTGTTACAGTGCGGTTTTTATTGGCCTTCTCTTTTTCGTGATGCTCACGAATTTTGCTCCAAATGTGTTAGATGTCAACAAACAGGTCGTATTTCCAAACGTAACATGATGCCCCTAAACCCAATCCTTGTCATCAAAAATTTTGATGTTTGGGGCAACAACTTCATGGGTCCTTTTCCTAATTCTTTTGGAAATCTCTACATCCTACTTGCAGTAGATTACGTGTCTAAATGGGTTGAGGCCATTCCTACCAGAACGAAAGACAATAAAGTTGTTGTCAAATTTTTGAAAGAAAACATATTTTCCCGTTTTGGCACACCTCGAGCCATTATAAGTGATAACGGTTCTCATTTTTGTAATCGTGCTTTTGAATCTCTTCTTAAGAAATACTCTATCACTCATAAACTATCTACTCCATATCATCCACAGACTAACGGTCAAGTCGAGATTTCCAATAGACAAATTAAACAAATTCTCGAAAAGACGGTTAACTCCAACAGAAAAGATTGGTCATCTAAATTGATAGACGCCCTTTGGGCATTTCGCACAGCTTATAAAACCAATCTAGGAATGTCAACATACCGATTAGTCTTTGGAAAAGCATGCCATTTATCTGTTGAGCTCGAGCATCGCGCACTTTGGGCAATCAAATACCTTAATTTTGACATAGAAAAAGCCGGATCGCATCATAAATTACAATTGTCAGAATTAGAAGAACTAAGAAATGAAGCGTATGAAATTGCAAAGATTTATAAAGAGAAAACTAAATTTTATCATGATAAATCCATACTTCGTAAGACATTCGAAGTAGGTCAGAAAGTTCTCTTATATAATTGCAGACTTCATTTATTTCCGGGAAAATTGAGATCTCGTTGGATAGGTCCATATATTGTGAAAACAGTATACCCTTATGGTGCAGTTGAAACTGAAAATCCTAGGGAAGGTTCCATTTCAAAGGTCAATGGACAACGCTTGAAGCCATTTCTAGAGTTTGAACAACACGAGGATGATGAGTTCGTGGATCTTCACGAACCTAGCTATTCGGCATGAGCCTATACATATCAGGTTGCATTTTTTTATTAGTTTTTTTTAGTTTTTTTCCTTCTATTTTGCATTTGCATTCCATTTGACAGTTGGGACACTGTCTCATTCCAGTGTGAGGGGACACATATCTCATTCTGTTTGTTCATATTTCATAGTGTGACATCATTTAAAAAAAAATCATCTCACTATTTGTTTTCAAATTTCCTTTCAATTTTTTTCTCATTTCCCATTATTTTCAGGACTTTGATTTATTTTTAATTAATCAAGACAAAGTAAGTAAGCAGTTGAGGTCAATTGATGAAATTTTTTGTGAGTCACTAATTTCAAATGTAAAATATAATGAAAAGTTGAATTACAAGCGATAATAGTGAGGTTAGTATATAGGGGGATTCGTAGGTGATGGTTATGATATCCTTTCTAAACTATAGTCTTTGTTTAAATAAAAAAGTGGCAGATTTAAAGTACATGCGTTGACATTTCAAATCATTGAAGTTAAGTGGGGCTAAGTTGATTTGCATAACTCTCTTTAGTTAATTTCAAAATAATAATAAGAAGAAGAAGAAGAAACACCTAGAGTCGATAGGTGTGCACACTTATGAAAGCGTGTGCACTTGCCACGCTCTGTACTCTTCTCACATAAGCCCGCAAGGCAGCGCTTGGATGGTATATCTGGCCTCAGCATTCTGAGTTAGGTGTATAAATAATTAAATAAATAATCGCCTAGGATTACCGACCTTTTCTGACATAGTCAGCGTCGGATTGCACAATCCACCAAGCTCTGTTCCAACTCTCATGTAAGCCCGCGAGGCAGTGCTTGGGTGGTATACCTTGGTCCAAAAGTTAGGTGTAAAAAAATATAAATAAAGAGAGACTAAGCTCTGAAACCGAAACACTTCTTGACCTTGTTGATTTGGCTTGTTATACGAATGGAAATGAAAAATACCATTTTGAAAAAAAATACAGTGATTAACAGTGAAGAATTTATTTCATGACTGCACTATGTTATCGACCGAAACAACTGGCCAAACTAGAAACTAATGTATGAAAACTTGAGTTATATTGAAATTTGTGTTTAGTGAGGAACAAAAAATTTCTAGAAGTTGACTAAAACCGATATACATTATTTTGTTGCAATTATTCTAAAGTAAATCGAGTCTCCATTTGTTTAAAATTTTGCATTCATGTAGTACATTAGAATCATCATATACTGCATTTGGATTTTGTGGGTAGTATCCGCTGAAAACCCTCACGAGACACCACTCGTCCTACTAGGGACACCTAGAGGTTTAACGGCTTTTTGCATACGCTCAATGCAATTGTGTTTCCTACGAAAAAGGATTTAGTTAGTTTTATCTTCTTGCTTATTCAAAGTCGAATAAAGTTCTAGTGTGGTGGTATTTGATGAACGTATTTTTCTGTATTTTAAACCTTATGTTTCATATATTTTTATTTTAATAAAGCAGCATTATACGGGTATTTTGTTTTGGTTTTGCAGATTATAGATTCCAAAGTGCAACATTTTGAATACTGAATAATTCGAAGAGAAAGTACATATCGTTCGTGAAGAAATGCATCTCACATCACCAACATGTGTACTATTCATGCAAGAAATCAAATGCAAATGTTGAAAATACACATTCAAAGTTTGGCCTGAAAATCCCTCAAAGCAAGTCCACTTGTTAATCAAATAACAAAGCAAAGACTAATTCAAAGTGAGGTGGCCTTATTATTCTCCAAATATCAAGCATATGGACCAAAATACTAGGGTTATCTTTGGAGGCTAAAGTCTTTAAATAGAGAGAGGAATGCAGATGGAAAATCATCTCTTACCCCATCACTCTTCTTCAAGTTTAATTTTAAATTCAGCAGCGTTTTTATTTTCGAACAGAATACTTAGGATTGCTGATTAGATTTAGTAATTTATTTATTCTTGTTCTTAGTTATTGCACTCTTTTCAGTTAGTTAATAAATATTTCAATTTTTTGCTCTATTATTTTCTTTTCCGCAATTTCAATTTCTATTCTGAATTTTACAATTTTATATTTTGGATGCAATTTCGATTAGTTTCGAAATCGATTCGGAGTATATTATTATTTTTATTTTCTGTTTAAGATCCGCCATCGAATTTGTTTAACACGCCTAAGATTTAAATAGGGATTTCAAATATTTTAAAACACAATTCCCTGTGTTCGACCTGCATACTACACGCCTGTGTGCTTGCAGAATTTATTAAAATTTGTACTTTTCTAATCAATAGAAAAGTCGCAACAGACAGTCCAATTAGACTCGATTACACATGAAGACATCGTGAACCAGTGGACTGTACTCAGACTCGAGGACATATGAAACAGCAAAATGATCAGACCACAAATGTAATTCAAAAGCCCATAAAATCATGATAGCTAGCTCAATGAACCAACTCAAACACGCTTGAACCAGACATGGTGCAACAGTGCAACACACATATACATCAGAACACTATAAAGCGTGGATTCAAAAAACAAAGACAGGAAGAAACTGCAACAAGCCTCAACAGGTAAAATATACACATATATGGTGGACAACATGCATGCACATAAACAAGTCTGGCCACAACAAACAAAACAACCAGACTCAAGTGGATATGCAACTACAAAAGCACATCAACATTGCACCAGATCAGCTAAACCAGACTTCAAGCATGAATACAAATTTGTCAAGACTTGAATTGGGACACATACATATATGCATGCGCAAACACAGATGTATACATATACATGCAGCTACCACTGGATGAAGCAAAGTCATGAAACCAATAATTAAGAGCAATGAAATCAAATCAGCCCAGAACCAGATCTCCTACCAGAACCAAACCTCATGCAAGTATGAACAGTTTCAGTCAAGTGCAACATCAACACAAACTATCACAGCAAATAAACTAGATAAGTGAAACAAGACCAGACCAACATATACAACATTCATATATACATGTATGATCACACATGTATACACAGTGCATGTATACAACAAGCACATAGCATCATCAATGGAACTAGCCTCAAGCAAATGTACACAGTGGAGTCATGAAACAACTTCAAAACCAAGTTTAAAGCAGAATACATGAATAAAACATCTACATAGGCAACATGACAACTCGGCTAACTGGATCAGGTAGATAGAGAATAACAACTATGAAGTCAACAAAGCATCCAGTACACAAGACTCAAGTCTGCAACATATAACTGAATATATACATGCGAGAACATATATATATATATATATATATATATATATATGCAGCGAAACCAAGTGCAAACAAGCTACATGAAGACCAACACCAGTGCACATGAGTTTAAATGCAATGCAACCAAGTGGACAGTGGTAACTTCAAACTACAGATGCAACCAAACAGTCAAGATAGTAAAAATATCAAATAGGTCAGAAATGTTTAAACAGAGATGTTTTTAAATATCATCAAACGTAAGTGTCGAAGCCACAGAGAAAAATCCAAATGACCGAAAATAATTCTAAGCCGTGGTCACAAAATGTAGTCATCATAAATTCAAAGACCAAAGAATTGAAACCGTGGTGGGTAAGGAAAACATCATCAAAGCAATTCAAAGCCATGATAATCAAGCAAGAAATTATACGAATTGAAGAAGTCAGAAAACATCACATGCGTTCAATCAAAAATCAGTGATCGACAAAAATCAATTGACGAATTCAAGTAAAAATATTCGAACGAAATTATAGGAATTCGAATTCTATATAACCCAATCATCATCAGCCTAAAACAGCATCAAGTTCAAGCAAGCTAATCAGTAAAGCAAAAGGCATAAATCACATGCCATTAAAATCAAACTCGATTGAGAAGCAACCGAAGCTAAGCAACGAACAATCGATCAACAGAGCAACGCGAGAACATAAATCGATCAACCATCCAAGCGGTGGCTTCAAAATCATGAAGCCCTAATTTTTGAAGGAAGAGGAATGAATGAGTAAAGAGAAACGAGATAGCCATTATCACAAATGCAAAGGAAATAGGGCCGAAGAAATAAAAGAAAGGGGGACAGTTTTTTTATTTTTATCACATCAATATATTTGGGTGGCCTTGTTTTGTTTGCTTTAGGTTTATAATTGCTATATAAGGCTTTAGTTTATAAATTAGGATTTTGTTTTTAGCTATTTTTATTTTGTATTTCTCTTTAAACTTTTATAAAGTTTAGTCATGTGACTAGAGGACAAACTACGGTGGTGAAGTTCGAGAGTTCGCAACTCAATGGCTGAGTTGTGGCAGGGTTTTGAGTACAGAGTTAGGTTAGTCGATAGTAAGTGTCGCGAGTTTACGTGTGTAAGCGTTTGACTACTTAATTTCTAGTAGAAACCTTGGAGGCAGCATGTAGGCAGGGTTTTGCCGAAGGTGGGTAAATCTGTGTTGTTCTATTTCTACATTTTTATATTTTGTTATTATCTGTGTTGCTATTATTCTGCTATTATCAGTGCTGTGATTATTTTATATACCTCCACATTAAATTTTTATAATTGATAGTATCACCCTAATCACCCTTCTTCTATGGTGAATCGATCCTACAAGTGGTATCGAAGTAAGGAATATAAGTGAATTTTTTTTTAAATTCAATTTTAAAAAAACTGATTTTTGTTGGACCAAATAATTATATTGAATTTTCGAAGAAAAAAATCAAAACCGTTGAATAAGCAATCAAGAAATTGGCGTCTTCTTTTGTTTCTTGTTTCACCGGATTTTCTTCTCAAAATTGCTCTAATCTGCTCGATCGTAATCGTTCCTCTCTTCCCAATTCTTATGCCCAAGCCGTAAAAACATTTCTTCCTCCTCATCCTCAAGAGCGGTTGTTTCGCATTCCTAAATCTAATTGGATTGACTCGAGAGTAGGAAAGAAATTCTGTTTCAGATGCGGCGATCTAAATCATGTTGCTAATCTTTGTCGTGACCCTATTAGATGTTTTAGCTGCGGTCTCTTCGGTCATAAGAGTAAAGATTGTTCTTTGAGATTGGCCTCTTCCAAACCTTTTTCGCCATTGATTAACCACGATTTTTTGTTTCTTTTGAAATTCTTGAATCTGAAGAGTCTCTTACTAGATTATCAATGGTATATGAGTGATATTGGATTCAAATATTTGGAAGAGTTGCTGTATCATTTCAACATTGTTAATGAGCCTAATATTGGAAAAGGTTATAAAGATAAATTTGGTAACCCTGAAGATTTTTTTGGCAAAACTATTTCGCGAGTTGATAATAAGCGTATTTCCTCTCCTTGTTTAGTAAATCACAGTCTTTAGTTTGCTTTAAAAAATTTATATCTTAGGCGAATTCTGATCGACCACCTCTGGTATAAAAAAGAGGAAGGATTAGAGCTTCTAGATGAATTGTATTATCATTTCGACATTATCAATTCGCCTAATTTCGGTTTTGGTTTCATCAATGTTTTGGGTAATGCCAAGGTTGAAGGAAATTCTGTAGATTTGACTATGTCTGTTGTTTCAGAGGTTTTATTCCCAGATTCAATCATGGTTCAGAAATCTGTTGCTAATGATGGAATTTCGAGATTTGATCCTTTATTATTTGATCCTGTTGTATCTACATTTTCTGATGTTGTTGTAGATCAGTTTGAAGTGGTTGATCAGAGGGATGATTTCATTTTTTCCAAATGTAATTTTCATGATTTCAAAGCCCGTGTTCATGATTCTTTTGAGATATCTTTATCCAACAGATTTGATTGCCTTTCTTCGGGGTCTGACTTGGATGTTTCAGTTGATGATAGTGGTCGGGGGAGTATCTATGTTCAATCAGAAAATGTTTGTTCGATTGATTCTTGCATACAGAGTTCAATATCGCTTGATAGTATTACTTCAGGTGATGATGAGCCTTTTGTTTTAGAGTGTTCTGTTGATAATTCAAAGAAGGTTGTGAATGTTGATTTAGAGATGGGTTCCGCTAGTTTTTCTATGGTTGATCTCGATACCAACGTTTCAAAGTGCTGCTCTATCTTCGAACCAGTTGCTTCTGATATAGAAGCTTTATCAGGGGATGCTTGTTTTTTTGTATTGGAGGCCTGTTGTGACTGGATTTTGAATTTTGACAAGCAGATTGTTGATGAATCATCTGCCGATTTTGAGTCTTCTTTTTCTACTGTTCTATCTAATTCTTGTTTGATTCCAGTGGATGATATGCACACAGTTATTGGTGTACAGGGTACTCTGTGTTCACTTCCTGCTGAAGAAATTGAGTTTAACCGGGCTGTTGCTTCTTCTTGTGTTTCTTCCTGTGTCGTTGACAAGAATATTTTCAACCATGATATTGGATTCAATGAGCTAGATTTTCTACTATCCTTAGATCATCAAATTGATGAAGTTGATGCTGAGTTTATGCCTAAGTTTTTGCCTAGTTTTAGTGTTGATTTTTCTAATTCTACATTTGCTTCCTTAGATGAGTTTCTTGATACCACAGTTGAACATGGAGAGGACCTTTTCATTTCTTCTGGTTCAGTAAAGAATAAAGAGCCTGTTATAGTTGTTTCTGATGCTTCGAAGTCTGTCTGTTTGGAGAATAATTTTCGCTCTTTTCCTAACTCTGCTTCCTCGATGAAAGGAAAGCGTAAGCGGTCTATAGCTTCCAGTGGTTCTGTTCGTCGAAGTGCTAGAATTCGCAAAGGTCTTCCATCTCTTTTAGGTGAGTTACCTGGATCGAGTACCATGAGTGGTACTGCGCACCAGGCTCGGGTATGGGCTCTTCTTTGGGTAGCACGTATTCTACATGCTTTAGGTAGTCTTTCTTCTACTGAGTTTAGTCAGATAGCTCGTGACACATCATTTATTTTTACTGATATTGAGTTATATCGGGAGTTTATTAGATGTAGGGAATTAGAGAGGGCTAGTTCTATCATCTATGAGGATCTTAAGTTGAAATATTAGAGGTTTGAATGATTTAAACAAATGTGATAAGGTTAGGGTTTTTTTAAGGATTACTCTATAGATATTGCTTTACTCAGGATTACTCTATAAATATTGCTTTACTCCAAGAAACTAAAATTAACTGTCCTGATGTTCGTTTTTTTAGAAGATTAGGTGGGTTTCATTTTAGTAAATGGATTTTTTACCGTCAGTTGGCTCTTCTGGGGGATTAATGATAGGTTGGCGTGATAGTTATTTTAAATTTCTTCAATGTATTGTTAAGAAACATTCTCTTTATGTTATTCTTATTAATCTTTCAGACAACTCTTTATTAAATATTTCAAATGTTTATGGGCCTAATTCTAAAATTAATAGGAGATTTTTATGTAATGAATGCCTAGATTTTAGATCCCTTGCCCCGGGTTCTTGGATTTTGGGGGTGATTTTAATGTTACGCATTTCATAGGTGAGCGTTTTCCTAGAGAAGGAGATTACTCTGCTATGGAGGAATTCGATCAATTCATTGTTAACTCTAATTTGATTGAAATTCCTCTTTCTAATAGAGTGCTTACTTGGAGTAACTCTAGAGAGTCTCCTTCCGTTGCTCTTCTTGATAGATTTTTTTGTTAGTGATGAGATTGATGACAAATTTCCTATCTGTAGAGTTAGTGGCTTACCATATACCTTCTCTGACCACTGTCCTATTATCCTTTTCTTGCGATTACCATAGAGTTATTTTTAACATTTTTAAATTTGAAAAGATGTGGCTTTTGGAATCTAACTTTGTGAACTTAGTTAATTGTAAATGGAATTATTTGAGTTTTCATAATTTCAAAAATAAGGATAATTCTGCTAAAGCTTTTACTTCTAAACTTAGAGATCTTAGGATTTTTCGTAAAAATTGGAATAAAAATGTTTTTGGCAATTAAAAAATTAAAAAAGACAATATTCTTAATGAAATGCTTAAAATTAACAAGTTAGAAGAATCTAGACCTCTAAATCTTGGTGAGCGTAATGTTCTTTCTAATTTAAAAGATGAACTAAATTCTATTTTAGAGAAAGAGGAGGTGATGTGGAAACAGAGATCTAGAATTCAATGGATCAATGAATGTGATAACAATACCAAATTATTTCATAATATTGCTAATGGTATAAAATGTTCTAATACAATTAATTCTATATTTATTAACAATATAGAGATAGTAGACCAAAGAGACCTAAACAAAGCTTGTACTGAATATTATAAAGATATTTTTGGTTCTAAAATCAAACATAGAATTAATGTTAGATGGACAGATCTGTATCCTTCGGATTCTATTGTAGATTTATCTGAATTAGATAGTTCTTTTACAGAAGAGGAAATTAGGAAAGCTACCAACGATATGCCTAGTGATAAATCACCTGAGCCTGATGGGTTTCCTATTTTATGTTATAAAACTTTTTGGGATGTTTTAAAACCTGAACTAGTTAATTTGTTCAATGATTTTTATAATGGTAATTTACAATTAGGGAGATTTAATTTCGCAAATATTATTTTGTGGCATAAAAAAGTAGGAGCTAACAACTTAAAGCATTTTAGACCTATTTCTTTGATAACTGCTCAGTTAACATCATTTCTAAAGTTCTTGCTAATAGACTTAGTACTAGAATGAACGATTTAATTGATTGTTCACAATCAACTTTTATTAAAGGGAGAAACATTACTGATGGTGTGCTTTTGTTCAAAAATATATTAATTATTGTTGTAAGAACAACATAACCTGTGCGATTTTAAAACTTAATTTTGCTAAAGCTTTTGATTCAGTGGATTGGGATTTTCTTGTTGATATTTTTCATGCTAGAGGATTTGGGTATAGATGGATTAGTTTTATTTTGTCTTTGCTTAAAACGGGAAACTCTAGTATTATGGTTAATGGTATTCTAGGTAACAAAATTCAGCCTAAGAGAGGCTTAAGGCAAGGGGATCCCTTATCCCCTTTGTTGTTTAATTTAGCTGCTGATGTTTTTACTAAAATAATTAAGAGAGCAGTGAATAATGGTTGTTTAGGAAATGTTGGAAATGACATATCGTGTAATGGTATTTCGGTTCTGCAATTTGCGGACGATACCTTACTTTTTTCTTCTCATCTTCCTAGACACATTATTACTCTCAATCTTTATAGTTTTGAACTTTTATATGGATTAAAAATCAATTTTGACAAAAGTTCAGTTCTAGTTTTAAATGATTTTGAAAAAGTAGAAAACTTAGTAGCTAATACCCTTAAGTGCAAAATTATGAAATTTCCTTTTGAATATCTAGGGTTTGTGATTAGACCTTCCAAACTCAAGCATGATGATTGGATTATTATTATAGATAAAATTAAAAATAAGATATCTAATTGGAATGGGAGATTTCTTTCTAGAGTAGGAAGGCTTGTTTTAATAAACTCAGTTTTATCAGCCTTACCGTTCTATTGGATGTCTATGCATCTGTTTCTAAATTGGGTTATTGATAAAATCGATAAAATTAGAAGAGATTTCTTATGGAGTGAGGATAATATTAATAATAGTATAAAATGCCTTGTAAACTGGGATACTGTTTGTAAAGCTAAAGAAGAGGGTGGTTTAGGAGTTTTAAATTTGCACAATATGAATTTGTCCCTTTTAGGTAAATGGCTTTGGAAGTTTAAAGATTTTAATGATAATGCTATTTGGAAAGAGATTATTTCCAAATATTACTATAATGGTAATTTTAATTTACACCAAATTGATTATTCTTCTTCCCATAATTTTTCTAATCTTTGGAAAAATATTTTAAAATGTCATGATATTTTTAATTTAGGAATTAAGACGATAGTTCATTCAGGAAATTGTACTTCTTTTTGGCATGACTGCTGGATTTCGATCTTGCCTCTTAAATTTGAATTCAAGGATTTGCATGACATTTGCAACTTTAAGTATGCTTTAATTAATGAAGTTTATTCTCCAAATAATGATCCTCCTTGGAACTTTAGCTTTAACAGAATTTTAATTGGTCCTACCCTTAGGCAGCTTTCTTTGCTTTATGCCAGATTAAATCTTTATAATATTGATGACAATTATGATTTATTAGTTGGGAATGTGATAAGTGTAAGAAATATACTCCGAATTCTTTTTATAGATTTATAAATTTTTCGGGTACTTTAAACAACTCTTTTAAATTTATATGGAAATCTAATGCTCCTCCTAAATCCAAATTCACATGTGGTTAATTCTTCATGCTAAACTTAATACAATTAAATTTTTAAAGAGAAAAAACATTCATAATGATAATAAATGTTATTTTTTCAATCTACATCTTAAAGACATAAATCATATATATTATGATTGTTTGGACACTAATTACATCCTTATTAAAACTCTTAAATTTTTTAACTTTAATATAATAACTAATATTTCGGATCATGAATTCTACTGGAAAAATTATAGATTCAGATTCAATAAAAATATTAGATTTTTACTGGTTTGAGAGAAATCAAAGAATTTTTAATAATAACAATAGTCATCTTAACAAATTGATCTTTTCAATTTCTTCATTTTGTTTTAATTGGATTTCTAATCCTAATTACAAATTAACCAAAAATATCCTTTTTAATCGGTATCTTAACAAAGTTAGTTATTATATTAATTTTTTAAATATAACAATAACTTTTATAGCACCAATAGTAGTATTATTAATATTTTTCCTATTTTTAATCATGATCTCTCTTTAAATCATAGTTTACTTATGATTAAAGATAATTAAGTTTGATCTGTCTCAATTTTAGTTTTAGTCTCTGTTTAGTAATTGTTTTCAGTTTATTCATTCCTTTAGTTTTTGTCCTGTTGGTTTTATTTTGGGTTTTTATTTCATTATTTATAAATACATATATATGTATATTTGTTTTATGAATTTACATATATATGTATCTTTCTAATTTTTTCCCTAGTTTTATTTCAGATACAGGTTTGGGAGATTGGTTATCAGGTTCTTTTTGCGGGTTTCTCTTATCTTCAGATTGCTGGCTATCAGTTTGTAGAGAGGTCATCAAAGCAAAGTTTCTTCATCCAGGGTGTTCTACCTCTTCAGCTGATCCTCTCTTGAGTTTTTGTTTTTCCTCTTCTTGTGTTTCAGACTTTAGGTGTTTTTTATTAGTTTGAGTTGTCGCTCTGTGTCTTTGCTTTTTCTCTTTGTCTTTTTGGTACTTCTAACATCTTAATATTGGGCGGTGGCTTGCCGGAGCTTGATATTGAGGTGTGATGGGTGGTGGCCTTGCCGGAACTCATCTTAGGGGTACCTGTGATTATCTATTTGTATTTTTTCTCTTGTTACCTGCCTGGCATGTTGGCAGCTCATTATGTTCATGTTATATATATTTTCACATGTGTGCTCTCCTCTATGCGTAGAGGATCGCACATTTTCTCTCAACAAAAAACTGATTTTTGTTTTAAAAATTTGCATTTTTAAAATGGCTTCTTTTAATAATATTTTTGTTGAGGGTCAGTCCATAGTTAGACCGTCAATGTTCAATGGTGAATATGCATACTGGAAAAATAGGATGAAATTTTTTCTGAAAACCATTGATGCTTGGAATATTGTTGAGACAGATATAAACACCAACTATAGTTGTATATAATCAAGAAATAGATAAACCGATGGATCAATGGACAGGTCTTGAAAATAGACTATAGAATGCTAATGCAAAAGCTATGAATTATATTGTTTGTTCATTGGATCAAATTGAATTTAATCGTGTCTCACATTGTCTAACTGCGTACACACACTCGAAGTGACTCACGAAGGAATACCACAAGTCAACGAATCTCGCCTTGTCATGCTGAGTAACGAATACGAGAATTTCACAATGGCCAAGGAAGAAAATGTCAGTGAGATGTATGGATGAATTTCCAATATCGTATACAAATCAAAAGGTCTTGAAAAATTATACACAAAATTGGAAATAGTGCGAAAAATCCTCAGATTCCTTCCACGAAGTTTTGAAGTGAAAGTTACAACCATTCAAGAATCAAAAGAGTTTAAACAAATCAAAGTTAAAGAACTCATTGGAAATCTCACCACTTATGAGCTAGAAATGAAATTCAAGGAAGAGCGTGAAGGAGTTGATACTCGAAAGAAATCGATAGCTCTCAAAAGAATAACAAAAAGTGATGATTATGACGATGATGATGAAGCAGATGAGCTGGCACGATTAATAAAGAAATTCAAAAGGTGGAATCATAAATATGGAAATCCAGCTCTAAATCAAAAAATGAAAAGCGGAATTCTCAAAGCACTAGATTACTCAAAAGAACAGGAGATCATCTCCCCCAAGTGTAACAACCTGGTTATATCAAGCCCAATTGTCCACACCATCGATTCAGCCATGGAAAGAAACAGAAAAGGAGAAGTTTTGCAACCACTTGGGATGAAACTGATGGTGATAATAAAAGCACTAGCAGCGAGGACGAAAAAGCAGATCTGTGCCTTCGAGGTGATATAACTGACAGTGATGGCGACGAGCCAAGTGAGGTATCAAAATTTAGTCATTCAGAATTACTTATATATTTTCACGAGGTAAATGGCTGTTTCGAAAGACTTAGGGATAAATACGCTAAAATTGAATCACAAAGAAATACTTTGATAGATTTAAATAAACAGCTTGATCAACTGGTTAAAAACTATCAAACCAAGGCCCCTAGGTGTGATAAGTGTCCATCACTTAGAGAAGAAATTAAAAAAATTAGAAATTAAAATAAAATCACTTGAAAATGAAATTCTGATTTTGAAAGAAAGTGAAAACACACGGAGAGAAAATTCTATTAAAAAGTGCACTCATATTGAAGGAAAACGAATCGCTCAAAACACAAGTCCAACAATTGTCCACAACTTTAGGAATTTTTCCAAAGGATAAAGATCGTTAAATATGTTGTTAGGGAAATAAACTGCTAATCCAAATAGACAAGGACTTGGATATAATCAATCTAAACGTGCTAGAAATGTAATTAATCAAGTCAATTCAAAGTGCACGATATGTGAAAAAACAGGACACAATCACAATATTTGCTGATATATACACAAAAATGTGAAAACAATTCCAATTCGGGTTCCAAAAGGCACGAATATAAATTCCCTTAGAGTCAAATAAATCAAGATGCCAAAAGGAACATATATAAATAGTTTTGGGTCTACTCAAACATATTTTACAAAGTCTTTTGCCACTAACAACCATGGACCTATAAAAAAATAGGTCACTAAAATCTTTTTCCGTGTAGGTGTGGTGGCAGGCTAAGGAACAACAACCATTTTATCTACATTCTGGCCGTTCCAGACACACAACTGGCGACAAATCAAAGTTCCTTAGACTAGTATAAAGGTGGCAGAATCAGAATATGCAACAACGAAATATTATCGGTAAAGGTCAAATAGATAACGATATATTCATCTTGAATGATTTATTAAATGTGAAAATCTGCACCGTAATATGAATTAAATCTGTCAGTTATGTGATAAAGAAATGAATGTTGACTTTGATTCTGACTTATTCAAAATTGTTGGCTAATTATCATTTTATGCCGAGAACACTATAAATTCATCTAAAGTCTTTAAAATAGTTCATATAGATTTTGTTTGGATTAATGATGTTACTTTATTGGTTAATGATTACTCATGATACATGTGGATATATTTGTTTCTGGATCTAACATTATGGCCACTGTTTTTTTGTTTGCACAATTTCAATTCAAATTCAAATAAATTCATTCAAAAGCTGTTAAAAATGATTTTAAGATATTTTGTTACACAACTACACGGTCTGGGCAATGACATAATAATCTTGAGTCAAAGAGAAATTCGGATGCAGATAACATCGGTAATATGGTTGATAGAAAAATTACTAGTGGAAAGTGATTTATGTTGAGACATTCAGTTGCATCGCATTTTTCAAAGAAAAAATCTGCATATTTTTCATTTCATTAGTTTTCAAATAGCAGACATTTTTCTTATAAAACCCCTTCCAGAAAATAGTTTCCGTAGACCTTATTTCAAATTAGTCATTTTAGAAAATTTGATTTTATAATTATTTTTGGATTAGATCTTAAATGACTATTTTAACTAATCCGACTCCCTACCGATTATCGAAAAGATAAATAGTGATTGAAAAAGTGATGAGTGTTTTCATATATTATAACTTGAGACAGTATAATTAGTAAATTTCTTTAGAAATTTAAACAAGAGTTGCAAAAACTTTTTGGTAGTAAAAATTCCATGACTATTTGTATTTCTATTATATTTTTGTCGACCATCACTCATCGAAATCCAATATAGTATGTCAATATGTGGTATTTTGAGCGGGAAATTATTCACTTTCATTTTATTATATTTTTAGCAACAAAAACATCCAAAGTATTCACTCTCATTAAAAGTCTTCACGGTTATGCATGGGTGGATTACTTGCAATTTTTGATTATGTGCTTGCATGCTCATTTAAAAGTCCTCACGGTTATACATGTATGGAACACATATAAAAATTGATTGATTAAATAGATAAGTTGATTCTAATCCCATTTAAAAGCCCTCACAGTTACGCGTGGTTAGAAGATATTTGAATTCATTTTTAAAGAAAAATTTGGAATGCTACTAATCTCATTTAAAAGTCTTAACGGCTATGCATAGTTAGTAGATATTCAAATTCTTGATAAAAATATACCACAAACAGACACAACTATATGGTTTTGCATCATCCCTATCATTCTAAAGTGGAATATGTGCCAAACATAGTATTTGATTTTTGTTTTATTTTTTATTGAAATTTAATATTTATACTCGATTGGGTATTAATATTGCATCAATGTCAATCACTTTATCTATGTTTTTCTAACACTATTACTCTTTTGCTGATAACAAAAGGGGGAGAGAAAAGTTAAGATTTTGAAAAATAAAGGTCAAATATTTTATTTTATATTATCTATTTGCATCTAGGTTCATTTGCATATTTTTATATATTTTCATGCATATATGAAGGGGGAGCTTTGTTATAGAGAGGAAGCATTCAAATAGGGAGAGCAAATTGAATGATCAAATACAATTAATAAATCCAAAATCTTAAATATATGTTTATTATCATCAAAAGGGGAAATTGTTGAATATGCAAGTATATGATTTTTGTTTGATGATAATAAACACACACACACACATATATATATTCATTTAAATGTATTTGTTAATGTACTATTCTATTTTTCACATAATTAAATAAATATTTGCTGAATAAAATAAATAACACAGAATTTAAATTCAAACAGATATTTTATTCAAACAAATATTTATTATAATTTTTAATAGTACAAATTTGAGCTCTCACTATATATATACACACAATTTGTGATTACAACACAATTTCGATTACATCACAATTTTTAATTTACATTTCCACCTCACTACATATCACTCATTCGCTCGTATTTATCTTCAACTCTATTCCAGATTGAATTCAACATCTAAGCGATCTACAAAATAAATACTGAAGTAGTAAAATTGAAAAAGAAATATTTTTACAGTGTAAAATAATATGTATACTTTGAAAATATTATTTGCCTCAGTTATTTGGGTTGTTCGTCATCATAATTATTTTGAATTCATCATACACGAGCAGCTTGTGACATGCATAGTGTATCACTATATATGCCACAAGGCCGTAAACAGCAATATACACTTGATAATACTGCAGGGATAGGTGAGCACAAGGTCAAACCCGAGCCAAATCTAGGTTCAACTCAAGTGCAATACAAATAAAGTCATGGTATGAGCACAAGGTCAAACCTGAGCCAAGGCTAGGTTCAACTCAGGTGCATGCAATACAAAACAATGGGTCAAGATACATAAAGCAAGCCTTGACCAAAAATTCATCAAGTACACATGAAAATAGAGGCTGGACAGTCCAACTAGACTCGAGTACACATGAAGACATCGTGAACCAGTAGACCGCACTCAGACTCGAGGACATGTGAAACAACAAAAATAATTAGACCACAAAGGTAATTTAAAAGCCCACAAAATCATGACAGCTAGCTCATTGAACAAACTCAAACACACTTGAACCAGACACAGTGCAAAAGTGTGACATACACATACATCAGAACACAATAAAGCATGGATTTAAACAACAAAGACTGGAAGAAACTGCAACAAGCCTCAACAAGTAAAATATACACATATATGGTGGACAGCGTGCATGCACATAAACAAGTCTAGCCATAATACACAAAACAACTAGACTCAAGTGGATATACGAGTAAAATGCAGATCAACGTTGTACTAGATCAGCTAAACCAAACTTCAAGCGTGAACACAGATGTTTCAAGGCTTGAATTGGGCCACACACATATATACATGTGCAAACATACATGTATACATATACATGCAGCTACCACTAGATGAAGCAAAGTCATGAAACCAGTAATTAATTGCAATGAAATCAAATCAGACCAGAACCAGAACTCCAACCAGAACCAAACCTCATGCAAGTATGAACAGTTTCAGTCAAGTACAACATCAACACAAACTATCACAGCAGCTAAACCAGATAAGTGAGACAAGATCAGACCAACATATACAACAGATATATATACATGCATGATCACATATGTATATACGCAGTGCATATGTACAACAAGCACATAGCATAATCAATGGAACCAGACTCAAGCAAATGCACACAGTGGAGTCATGAAACAACTTCAAAACCAAGTTTAAAGCAGACTATAAGGATAACATATCTACAAAGGCAACATTTTAGAACTCGACTAACAGGATCAGATAGACCAAAGAACAACAATTATGAAGTCAACAAAGAATCCAGTACATGAGATTCAAGTCTGCAACATATAACTGAATATATACATGCGAGAATGTGCGCACACATACACACAGATATATATATATGCAGTGAAACCAAGTGCAGAAAAGCTAGACAAAGACCAACATCAGTGCACATGTGTTCAAATGCAACGCAGCCAAGTGGACAGTGGTAACTTCAAACTACAGATGCAACCAAATAATCTAGACAATAAAAATATCAAGCAAGTCAGAAATGTTCATGCAGACATGTTTTTAAATATCACTAAACGCAAGTGTCGAAGTCATAAAGAATAATCCAAATGACCGAGAATAATTCTAAGCCGTGTTTACACAATGTAGTCATTATATATTCAAAGACCAGAATCGAAACCGTGGTGGGCAAGGAAAACATTGTCAAAGCAATTCAAAGCCATGATAATCAAGCAAGAAATTATACGAATTGAAGAAGTCAGAAAACATCACATGCATTCAATCAAAAATCAGTGGCCGAGAAAAATCAATTGACGAATTCAAGTAAAAAATTCGAATGAAATTATAGGAATTCGAATCCTATATAACCCAATCATCGTTGGCCTAAAACAACATCAAGTTCAAGCAAGCTGACCAGTAAAGCAAAAAGCATAAATCACATACCATTATAATCGAATTCGATCGAGAAGCAGCCAAAGCTAAGCAACGAACGATCGATTAACAGAGCAATGCGAGAACATAAATCGATCCAACTATCCAAGCGGCGGCTTTAAAATCTCGAAGCCCTAATTTTTAAAGGAAGAGGAAAGAACGAATAAAGAGAAACAAGACAGCCATTATAACAAACGAAGGAAAGCGGGCCAAAAACAGTTTATTTATTTTTATCACATCAATATATTTGGGCCACCCTTGTTTTGTTTGCTTTGGGTTTATAATAATTAAATAAGGCTTTAGTTTATAAATTAAGGTTTTGTTTTTAGTTGTTTTTATTTTGTATTTCTCTTTAATTTTTGTAAAGTCTAGTTGTGTGACTAGGGGATGAACTAGGTGGTGAAGTTCGAGAATTCGCAACTCAGTGGTTGAGTTGTGGTAGGGTTTTGAGCACAGAGTTAGGTTAGTCGATAGCGGATGTCGCGAGTTTATGTGTGTAAGCGTTTGACTACTTAATTTCTAGTAGAAACCTTAGGGGCAGCACATAGGTAGACTTTTATCGAAGTTGGGTAAATCAGTGTTGTTATATTTCTGCATTTTTATATTCTACTATTATCCGTGTTGTTATCATTCTGCTATTATCAGTGTTGTGATTATTTTATATACTGCCACATTAAATTTTTATAATTAATAGTATCACCCTATTCACCCCCTCTCTAGGGTGAAATCGATCATACAGCTTTGAGTCTGCTTCGAGTCGCCTTCATGTTTGCTTCGAGTTTTCAGAAGGGCTGCTTTGGTTCAATGAAGTGTTCACCTCGGATCTTTAAGGAACAAGCTACTTCGAGTCATCGCAACACCTACTTCGAGTCGCTAAGGGGTTTACTTCATGCCAAGGAGATGGTTGCTTCGCGTATAAGCATTAAATCAATTGATAACCAGGAATTCACATCAGTTTGTATCCATCTAACTTAGCCCATTACTTCGTATCCATCCCCATCTCGTTCGTCTCCATCCCACAAATACCAATGTCACCCATCCAAACCTCCCACTTCATTAGATGCAACGACGACATATTTTGTATCGATCATTCACTTGATTGATACAAAGAAATTAGCCCTGCATCGATATGAATAGAAGGCTCGGGCATCGATATGAAGCCAAACAAAAAACATTGATACCAAGGAACAAGATGTGGATCGATACGAAAGGCTTGGCAACTGATCAATATAAAAGGCGAGGATACATAACCGATACAAAGAACATAGCAACCGATGGATACGAATGGGGAAGTAGTCAACTCGGCATAAAGTGTGGATCTCACCTAAATAATCGCTCCACGTCACCATCTAGATCGATACGAATCTAATCGATACGGGGTTATCGATGTGAACGTGACAGCCTACCGACAACATGAATCTTGGATCAATCATAACTCATAATCTACCACTCCAAATGCCTTCAAATTTTCACTGTTGCTTGCATACCACCAGTAGAGTGTACATGATCGATCCCACCGCCATTGAACCAATTTTTGGATCAATATGAAATACCTAGGGATCGATCAGGGATCGATCCCAATCCACCCTGGATAGATCACGTGTGCCCACCCGCGTGTAAGGAGTATTTCGAGTTCAAAGTTAGATATGTCCATGCTATGCCTATAAATATCAGTCTAATGCCTCTAGAAAAATGATCTTTTGAATCTTCTATGTCGTTACTCTTTTTAACTCCATTGTAACTCTAATATTGTCAATTGTACTCTTGCAAATCAGTAGAGAATCATCAACAAAACAGTAACTCTTCAAAGTAAACGTAGACTACAACGCCGAACTACTATATATCTTGTCTTTTTATTGCTTTCCTTTTAATTTTTTGAGTGTTCTTCGTATTTAATTAGACTACATACAATCTATCTGTGATCTGTGACCGTAATTTGGTGCTTTCATCTGCAATTGGGTGTTTGTGACCAATTTTGGTGCAAACATTTTGGTGCTTTCATCTGCAATTGGGTGTTTGTGACCAATTTTGGCGCAAACATTTTGGTGCTTTCACCGAGTAGGCTAGCACTTAGGGATTCTATAGCTTGGATTTTGGATCTGAAGGATTAAGGACTTGGATCTGGAAAGCTATGGTGAAGCAATCAGCAAGGAGACCAAGAGCAGAAAGGATTCAGCATGAAGAGAGTCAGGATGCTCTTTAGGAGCTAACTAGACTTTAGTTTTCATTATCAGAGACGAAATGAAGATGATGAGGGAGGCTATGCAGGAAGGGATGCTGAAAAGGTAGGAGGAGATGATGCAGAATCTACTATAGTAGACTGGACAAGCTAGAGTGTGAAATCAAGAGAAAACAACTGCAAGAAGTGCTGGGAATAGGAATTAAGAGCATGGAACAACCATGATTCAGAATAGAGCGGGACCATCAGGAGTAGCCCCTGAGCTAGAGGGAACTCCTCCGGAGCATGTTGATCCAATCCTAGGAAGGATACCAAGTAATACTGTGCAACATAGCATTGATAGATGAATGGATGCTCGTCTAGGAGAGCAGATTCCCTCGTGGACTTGGCAGGCTGATCGGAGGTAATAGACAAGGACTACATCTTGGCGACAGTGACAGACAGGAGGAAATGGTTAGACAAGCCATGAGGGGAGTACTAGTGAATAGAGATTTGGAAGATATGAATAGGAGCCTCTTTGTTCTTACAATTAAGCAGGCTTGGAATCCACCTGAATTCAAGCTACCAACACTGAAAACGTACGATGGAAGGACAGATCATGTTGTTCATCCGACAAGGTACATGAGGCACATGGAAGTAATGAGGGCATCAGAGGAGGTCATGGCCCGGTGATTCCTCTTTCATCTGACGGACATAGCAACACTGTGGTCTAGGCAATTGGAAAGCGGTTCGATTGGAATGTGGACCGAGTTGATTGAAAAGTTTATGAGGCAGTTCAGAGTTCATATCTCAAGGCCTAAGAATGTGATGATCTGACAACACTAAAGCTGAAGACAGGGGAGTCTTTAAGGAACTTTTTAATAGAATTTAATGTGGCAGTAACATTGATGGATCGTCCAAATCCATCCATGGTCTTGATGGCAGCTGTATCTAGCATAGCTGATGGCACATAATTCAAGAATTCATTGACAAGGGATCCACCCACGGAATTAAAAGAATTTAACCATGAAGCGGAAAGGTTTTTGCAACAAGAGGATGCAAATGCTGAGAGCGAGGAAGAGAGGCAGTTGAAGTTTATGCAGTCAAAGGTGGAGATCCACAAGCAAAGGAGTCAAACAAAGATAAAGGGAAGTGGAAAGCAAAGGATAGCTGTGATGAGCCAAAGAAGCCGTGAAAGGAACCGCGATTCACCTCTTATACGGAGTTAAATGAGACTTTGGAACGAATCTACCATGACATCAGGGGGCAGGTTCCCTACTAGAGGCCGATAAGAAGATGTCCAACCAATAATGAGAGGAAGTCAGACAAGTACTGCCTATTCCATGAGCTAAGCGGCCATAGTACAAAATGATTGCAGACACTTGAAGGATGAGATTGAAGGACATATCCAAAACGGCATCCTGTTGTAGTACGTGAAAAGGCGAGCAACAATAGTGGAGCAGGAACGACCACCAACTACACCAAATGAGGATGGCTCCGGATCTACGCTAGGTATCGTCGGCCTATCATCAACTGATTAGAATAATGATGAATAAGTAGAAAATTCCACACTGACAACGGTTAAGTCGCTTACACATGTACGAGATCACGAACGGTCCTCAGGCATGCTCTGAGACGACTATAAACTGCTGCAGTGGAGGTGTTTGCACTTTAACATTTCTGTTCTGTTTTTGTTTCCTATTTTTTGCATCTGAACTTGATTTAGTTGGACATTTTTGTTATAAGATTAATTTGAATGTAAATCTGGTATTTATAATTCCATAATGGCTAAGTCACTTACACATGCACGGGATAATGAACGGTCCTTAGGCATGCTCTGAGATGGCGATGAACCGCCATAACAAAAAATTCGAAAACTCACTCGAACGTGAAATATGACACTAATCATACTAAGTCTCCCACCCTCGGGTATACATAATTCGCCTCGAATGGCACCCGACCATGAACGATCAACTTTTAGCCTCAAACGACACCCGACTACGAACGACCACCTTTTGCCTCAAATGGCATCTGACAACGAACAGTCACCTTCCGCCTCGAATGGCACCCGACCACGAACGATCACAATTCACCTCGAGCGGGACCGATCACGAATGGTCACAATTTTCCATGAACGGCACCCCACCACGAACGGTCGCAATTCGCCATGAACGGCACCCGACCACGAACGACCATCGCTCGCCTCCGACGGCACCCGACCTCAAATGGTCATAACTTTCCATGAATGGTCACATATCACTTCGAACGGCATACGATCTCGAACAATGGCTATTTACAGTCTGGTAAGATTATCGATCTATAGGTCATTAATAGGATACGAACGTCCAGCGTATGGAACTTCAAAACACACCTTCCTATCGTAGGGCATTTTTTAGGGGGGCAAAGTGTTAACCCACCTTTTGGCAAGGCAACATTTAAGCAGATTTAACCCAAACAACTACACAAAACATAGAACAGTCGACGAACAAACATCGCATATGGTTTTGACAAAGATCGAATTGCTTCAGGTTGCTTGGTGTCCGCTTCGAGTCACCTTCATGTTTGCTTCGAGTTTTTAGAAGGGATGCTTCGAGTCAAAGAAGTGTTCACCTCGGGTCCTTGAGGAACAAGCTACTTCGGGTCGCTGAGGGGTTCACTTAAGGCCAGGAGTTGGTTGCTTTGGGTCAGAGCATTGAATCGATCGATAACCAAGAATTCACATCAGTTTGTATCCATCTAACTTCGCCCACTACTTCGTATCCATCCCTATCTCATTCGTATCCATCCCACAAATACCAATTCGTATCAACCCATCCAAACCTCCCACTTCTTATCGATGCAATGACGACATATTTTGTATCGATCATTCACTTGATCGATGCGAAGAAAATAGCCATGCATCGATACGAATAGAAGGCTCATGCATCGATACAAAACCAAACAAAAAAACATCGATACCAAGGAACGGGATGTGGATCGATACGAAAGGCTTGGCAACTGATCGATACCAAAGCGAGGATACATGATTGATACGAAAAACATAGCGACCGATGGATACGAATGAGGAAGCAATCAACTTGGCATAAATGTTGACCTCACCTAAACCATCGCTCTACGTCACCATCTTGATCGATACTAATCTGTTCGATGTGGGGCTATCGATACGAACATGACAGCTACCTACAACTTTAATCTTCGATCGACTATAACTTGAGATCTACCACTCCAAATGACTTCAAATTTTCACTGTAGCTTGCATACCGCTAGAAGAATGTACATGATCGATCCCATCGCCATTGGACCATTTTTTGGATCAATAGGAAATACCTAGGATCGATCCCAAACCACCCCGGATCGATCATGTGGGCCCACCCACGTGTGAGAAGAAGTATTTCGAGTTCAAAATCAGACCATGCTATGTCTATGGAGCCCAATGCCTCCAGAAAGGAGATCTTTTTGGCTTTTCTACGCCTTTACTCTGTTGAACTCCATTGAAACTCTGATATTATCAATTGTACTCTTGCAAATCAGTAGAGAATCATTAATAAAACAACACTTCTTCAAAATGGATTTACGCTACAACGCCGAACCACTATAAATCTTGTATTTCTACTGCTTTCCTTTTAATTTTTTGAGTGTTCTTCATATTTAATTCTACTACATATAATCTATCTATGACTGTGATTTGGTGCTTTCATCTGCAACTAGGTATTTGTGACCAATTTTGGCGCAAACAATTGGTATGCACCATCCTTGCAAATATGAGGTTGAATGTGTTAATAGAAAATAACATCCCTCCAATTGAAGTTATTAAGGCAGGTATTGAATTTTGGCATAACCAACCAGTAGACTTCTTACATGATAAAAACCCTCCGTACTCCATGGTTAGGAGTCACTTAACTCATCATTGGTGACTTAAAGGAAAGATCGAGATGGGATTTGATAACTCGCACTTTTTCTTCAAGTTCTCTTCTACTGAAGATAAGCAAAAGATTCTAAAAGGTGCACCTAATAACATTAAAGGCCATCCTTTCATCATCACCCGTTGGAGCCCCTTCGTAGACTCTGCTCATGAACATGTACTTCCTACTTTTGTATGGGTTCGTTTCTCCAAAGTTCCATCAATATTCCATTCTATGGTTAGAACTAATTGGTTGGAAAATCATAATGGAGATTTGGTATGTTTTGATATTGAAACGGTCAAGCGAGATAGGATATGCGAAAGCATTTTTTGATAATAAGTCAAATAGAATTTTGCAATCTTTCCTACCAGTTGAACCTTCCATTTAGAAGCTGTAACGTCTCGCCTTTTCAACCTTTGGAAGTTGACACTAATACATCAACGGTATTCACATGTTGAGCCTCCAGTTTCGAAAATGCAGTTCGTTGGGGAAAAGAAAAGGCAAAAAAGAACAAAATCTCACAATGCAATGAATAATCTATAATATAAAATGATTTTTACACAAGCAAAGTTTTATATACACAATCCTATAATCAGCCTGGACAGTTATAACAGCTTGTCCTTACAAATGCTGAAAATTACAACAAAATAATGCAGTGGAAATAAAAAGGAATATACAGAGATATGTCTTCAGCATCCAGCTCATCTCTTAGGCTCTAAAGCATCCAAGGCTAAATCTAGAAACATGCTCGGTCTGAACCGAGCATTATAAAAAACAACGCCCGGATCAATCTGGTAAAATTAGCATGAGAACATATTCATATGATTAATAATGTTATAAAAACCTTTGAAAAAATGGTATCTTGTAAGACCAAGCTGCACATAAACAAGGACGTGTTTTTACCTTACGATAACCGAAAGATTTCTATTGAAAGTTAAATGATATTATAATAGTGTCTAGGGTTTAAAACAAATATTGAATATAGTTGAAATGCTTGCATCTCACATTTCAACATAGCTGAGCATAACTAATTCCATTTGGTGCTTAATGGAGATTAGATTCCATACAATGACAAGGCATCAGGGTACCACCTACCACGATACACCTTTGAAAATGTACCGAGGGCTTCGCCTGGACTCCTTGCCAACACAAGATAGGCATGCCCCTTACTGGATAGTACCAAATATGTCATCACCCTGGTTGCTTTGTGACCTTTTACCAAGAGCTCTCATGCACAACTAAATCCACATATATATATATATATATATATATATATATATATATATATATATATATATATATATAACAGTGATGACATACCCTAATTGGTGCGACCCACTTAGCCCTACTATTTATCTCGTGTTTTATTCATTCCTGGTTGATGAGGCTTGAGGCTACTAACACTGCCCTCCAGGCGATAATGCAATGCCTGCATTCATTCATATAAGTCATTCAGGATATGTACGAACCGAAGACACTACTTTTACTTCATCTATTTTGGAATCACTCTTAGGATTAGTACCAAGTAGCACTTGCACTTCAAAGATCCTCGTCTTCGATTCCATTATCTTCAGATGTTTCTAATTCAAATGCTTGAGTGGGTTTGAAGTTGTTCAGATAATTCATACTTATCTGATCTCGGTCTCTTCGAACCAACATTCGATAGTTTTCAATAAACTTAAAACCGGTTCTTTTGGAAATAATCAGACAATAGATAAGAGAGAGGATCATCCCCTTAACCGTTAAAGTGGACGAATCTCCTTATCGTTTGTCCTTGAAGAACACAACGAGCTTATACATACAGTAGTACCATCTAAGATAATTATACTACATAATCCTTGTGTTTCCTCTAGATATTTCCAACGTTAAATATTGGCCAAAATTTAATAGTTGGTTATTTAACTATCAAATAAACGCATATCTGTCACCGATTTGATTTCCCATGGAAACCACTAGGCCTACTTTAATTATTCTTCCATTAATTAAATCTCTTTAAATATTTACCCAAAAAATTCATTAACTTATTTCATTAGTATAAGTATATTCACAAACCAGTTAAGAAAGATTATCAATTTCCAAATCACATTAAATGGGTAAAAAACAAATGTTTTGAAAACGTCATTTATTGTGAATCCCAAATAACTAATCCTTTGGTGTTAAGTAGGAAAATGCTTCCTTACCGCCAAGATTAAGAAGGACTACTTATTTATTTGATTCATAACTTGATTAATATAATTGATCCAATCAAAGCTTTACAAACCCAATCTTTTTTTCCAAAATCCAAGATCTCTTACCAAAACATAACTCTTTTACTTAGTTATTATTACTAAGTAAAACCCCTTTCTATAAAACAAACTTATAACTTTATATCCCTTTTATGAAACAATATTATTATTTAAAGCATGTTCTTAAGTTAATTTAAATTAACCGAAACTCCCTTATTAAATTTATTAATTAAGTTTAATAAAAAGATCAATCAAATTTAAACATCATTATTAAATAAATAAGTCAACTTAAATTACCATTTAATAAAGCAATTAACCGGTCAAAACCTTGTCATTAAAAAAATTAATTAACTTTGAGTGCCTTATTTAAAATAATTAGTTAACTCATAAACATTATTAATTAAAAGATTACTTAACTTAAGACAAATCATTAATTAAAATGATAATTAGCTTAATCATTATTAATTAAAATAATATTTAGCTTGAAATGTAATTAATTAAATAATAATTACTTAGAAATTTATTAATCAAATAATAATTAACTTAAAAACCCTTGTTAATTAAAGTAGTAATTTACTTTAAAACAATATTAATTAAATAATAATTAACTTTTCCTTTCAAAAATAAATTAACTTCACATTTTAAATTTTAAACAAACTTTAAACCTTTATTAATTTAAATCAATTTTTAAACATCATTAATAACATTAACAATTCAACATTATTAGTTAATTTAATAATTTACTTTAACTTATTATAAAACTAAAATTTGATTTCAAATCTATACATTTTTCAAATTTGGAAAGAGGCTTAGCATATCTCATTGACACTTAACAAGGTACCACTATATTTCATAAGGACATTCAAGTCGCAATGCAAATACCTACATAAACACAGCTATGTAAATAAATTCCACACGATCAATCGATGGATAACAACTTAGTATAATTAAACAGGCAGATAATTAAATGTCCAATTAACATAATAGCAGAATGGTAATTTATTATACTAAATAAATGTCCAATATAATGTAGTTTAAATATAGTAAAATGATATTTTATTCTATTATTGGATGTTAAGGATTAATTTTAATTACTAAATAACATAATTAAACAAAGCTCATATTTCACCATAAAATTTCACTACAACAAATGGATCATATGATTTTATAAGTGTGTTCTATAAGTAAATATGAACTCAATATCAAAACCCGCATATAAATCAGATTCTGAATGAAGAGATATAAATTTTCTAAGTCTAAGCTTTAAAATATTTTTTTATATATAGAACTAAGGCCCAAGGGCCCAAATAACTAAACACCCAAGCCCGCAAACTAAACTTCTTCTCCCTCTTGACAAAACATACAACAACATTTCTAGTAAACAAACTGGAGCAACACTCTATGTACGCACACACGTGTACGTTCACAGGCACATGCGCACGAGGCCACCTTCCTCCACCGTGAAGCCACCCATGAACGCCCATCGACCTTCCCATCACTTATGACCCAACATCTCCACTAGCAATGCCCTCTTGCTTTATTTGACCCCATGACCAAGCCTAAATCGCGAGCTCCATAAGAATACACGATACCCTAAACCAACCATTCATCTCTCCTCATCCATCGATCGTCGCCTTGGCTACCACCATCGTAAACCCATCACCCCGCTTTACCTATGATGAAAGTCTGGCCAAGCTCGGTGCCTCCCTGGACCCACCATCTAGTTGCGATTGTATAGCAAAACCAAAGAACTAAAAACCCTAGATCGAGCTATTCCCAACAACCCAGACCACTAGAGCACTCACCTCTAACAAGGAAAAAGTCCATCTTCGCTCGTTCCTCTCCCCAGTACCCTCCGTCGACCTCTCAACCAACGGTTCTCCATAATTTAAGTTTTAACATAAAGTCAAACATTTAACAAATTTGAACAAACCATCACACTAAAACTTACGATGCCATCACAAAAAAAATCATGTTTTACTATAATGATCATGATTATATAACTCGTTTATTGATTCACGATCAATGAAAATCATCAAAAATGAGCCCTTTACCGTAATTAGACAATTTCTCAAAATATGTTCGACTAAAAATTCAAAAACTATTTTTAGAATAATCTATGGATCAAAAAACACAACTCTGTAGTTAACAACAAGTTCAAATTCAACATGATTTGAGAGTTGTTGATTTTTTAAATCTAAGATGGAATTGATTTTATATGTATTATACAAAGATAGTAATTGATGTTGAAACTTCGTCTACGACGTTTCATACTTATGATATTTGGACTACGACAACTATATACGTTGGTTTTATGTACTAACTTGTTTTTGCAGGAATATTTACAAGACTGGATTCAAATAAGCTTCATTCTATACATATGTTTTGTATCAAGTCTTTGTCTAGAGTTAAAATGATGTTAAAATCTCTCCTTTTGGATATATATGACGACATGTGCACATACACACATTTCTAGAGCATATTTGCATTTTCTGGTCAAATTCAGACGTCTGAATTGACCATTTTAAACGTCTGAATCTGGATCAAAGATGAATTTCCAGACAATATTCAGACGTCAAAATTGGTATCTTCAGACGTCTGAATCGGGTCAAAAAAGACCTATTTTCTTTCTAATTTGCACGTGAACGATTTCAGAAGTCTGAACTCTATTTTTTAGACGTCTGAATTTCTATAATGGCTATATTTCTGAACAGACATTTCTCTTCCATAAAGAGATACGACTTTAATCAACAGGTATGACTATATATTTTCATGATAACTATCCACGAACAATTGCACCTTTTTATAATCTATATAAACATGTTAGAATTATCAGTTTGATTAACCGAAAATCGATCTAACTCTTTCTATTCTTAATCTACTTTGATTCTAACACTCTTATGCATTCAAATTCATACAAAATCGTTCATTTACTTCCATATTCTTCACATACACATATATATAAAAAGAAGAAGATTATATGAAGGTTGTACTATCAAGAGACAAATTCGTGTTATCAAGAACACACTGTGTCAAATACTCTCTGTATAAGTTGAAGTCCTGTTCTACTGTTTAGGCGAGTAAAGTCCTCTTTGGCTGTTGAGGCATCAAAATCCTGTTCTATTGTTTAGGTGTTGTAAACCTGTTCGTCCGGGTTAAGTGAGGATTGTTGTTAGTGAAATTCCAGAAAGGAGACTGGGATTGGACGTAGAACGGGAAGTTCGAATCAGTATAAAAATCTCTGGTGTGTTGGTTCTATTTTTATTTTGTTTACTTTACTCTATTATCTATCTTCTTTTTTATACTTCCGCACTTCTTGTTTTACACTGTTCCATATTATACGATCCATACAAACTTTCATTTGGTATCAAAGCAGGTTTCATATAACCGTTACACAGTTATCTGATATCTTGCTAATATGGAAAACAATACCAGTGCTACCACTAGCACAGTCACTAACTCCAGTTTTATTGAAGGTCAATCCACTGCACGACCACCTCTATTCAATGGTTTAAACTATAATTATTGGGCTACACGAGTGCGTATTTATATGTAAGCCAATAGTTTTGAATCATGGAATATAACACAATCTGAATATGAAATTCCCACTACTGAATTTTCTACATGGACTATTGCACAAAGAACAGATGCTACTGCTTATGCCAAAGCTATGAATATGTTATTTTGTGCTTTAGATAGAAATGAGTTTAACCATGTTAGCATGTGCACAACTGCTTATGAAATATGGAGAACACTTAAAGTTACTCAAGAAGGAACTAACAAGGTTAAACAAAGCAAAATATCCATGTTCAAGAGTCAATTTCAAAACTTTAGGATGATGCAAGATGAATCTATAAATGATATGTACTCTAGATTTCAAGATATATATCACTCATTACTAGGACTTGGAGAAAAGTATTCCGACTTCGATATTGTTTCAAAAATCCTTAACTCTTTAACGGATGAATGGGAAAGAAAGGTCTTGGCAATTGAAGAAGCTAATGATCTCTCTACCATGAAATCAAAAGAGTTAATAGGAAATCTAATGTCCTATGAAATAAATTTGCAGGCCAAGAGAGTACAAGCTCAGGATAAAAAGAATATGGCATTTCATGCAGAAAAAGAAGGATCAGACTCAAATGAAGAAGACTTAGCATTCATTACTAAAAATTTCAAAAAATTCTTAAAATTCAGAAAGGGAAACCAGAATAAAGGAAAAGGAAGTAACAAGCCATTGACCTCCGTACTTGAATGATTCAACTGTCACAAAAAAGGTCACATGCAAAAAGACTGCCCAGATCAGAGGAAAAGAAATTATAACAAAAAGGATAAAAAGAAAAAAGAATTTTCAGTAACATGGGATGACTCAGATTCTTCTTCCTCAGAAAATTGCAGCAGTGACAGTGAAAATGAACAAGCCAATGTTTGCTTCATGGCCATAGAAAATGAGGTTAGTAATTTTACATTTGATGACATGATTGAAATTAATTCAGAACTTCTTGACACCTTAAAAAGTATCAAAATAAAATATAAAGAGGCTCTAGAAAATTAGAGAAAAGCAGAATTCGAGAGAGAAATGCTTAATGATGAAAAGAAAATATTAGAAGAAGAACTTGGAAAACTTCAAGATAAATTCTCTAATGATAACTCTCAACTTACTTTGTTGAGTCAAGAAATTGAAACTTAAAAAGAAAAGAATGATCCTCTTGTCTCTGAAAATCATGAGCTGAAAATTAAGATCAAAATAATAGAATTAGATAATACTTGCCTCAAAACCAAGTCAGATAATATTACTATAAATGTTTCTAACTTTAATAAAGGTCGAGAAACTCTATAAAAAATTATTGAAAATTCTCAATCCACTTCTAGTAAAAAGGGACTAGGATACCCTAAGAAATCAAAGGCTCCATCTAAAAAGGAAATTAGGATCCTACTACCCGTCCAAAAAGGAATACTAACTCAAAAACCATAAAAATATGGGTTCCTAAAACAAACAATAGTTTGATTAGGAATAAATATATAAATACATTTTTGGAACTGTTCATAAGAATAAAAATTATATTTTTAAGGGGGATACTGAACCCACTTGGGTTTTGTTTCCTAAGACCTAACTCTTAGGACCCTATCACAAAGTGGGTACCAATGTCATTATTTTTTTTTGTAGGATCCACTTAAAAAGAGAGGAAAATGGATATTCGACAGCGGTTGCTCAAAACATATGACTAGAGACAAAAATATGCTATCAAACATTACTTACTCAGATGGAGGCTCTATCACTTTTGGAGACAATGCCAAAGGATATATCATCGGAAAAGGCGATGTCACATAATGTTGGTACATCTACTTTACCTCTTATTTCCAATGTTTTACTAGTCAAAAATTTAAAACACAATCTTTTAAGTATCAGCCAGTTATGTGACAAAGGATTCAAAATCTCTTTTCCTGAAGATAAGTGTAGCATTTTTGATAAAAAAACAAAATCTTATATTTGAAGGAAATAGAGACAGAAATATCTGTATTCTGAATTTGAAAATCAATCACAATTCAGATATGTGTTTAATAGCTAATGAAAATGATCCTTGGCTATGGCACAAAAGATTCTGTCATTTCAACTTTAAAACTATAAACAAGCTTTCTAAAAATGATTTAGTCAGAGGTTTACCAAAAATGAACTTCAAAGTCAATCATATTTGTGATGCATGTCAATTAGGAAAATTAACCAAATCATCTTTTAAATCAAAGAAAGTTATTTCTACATTGCAACCACTTGAATTACTACACACGGATCTATTTGGGCCAACCCAAGTTCAATCCTTAAACCACAATAGATATGTATTTGTTATAGTAAATGAATTTTCTAGATATACTTGGACCATTTTTATGAAAAACAAAAGTGATACGTTTGAGCATTTTAAAGTTTTTGTTAAACGAATCCAAAATTCAAAAGGTTTAAAAATAAATAACATAAGAAGTGATCATGGAGGAGAATTTGAAAATGAAATTTTTGACCATTTTGGTAAAAAGAACGAAATTTTTCATAATTTTTCGTTCCCTAGAACTCCACAACAAAATGGAGTTGTAGAACGGAAAAATGGAACTTTACAAGAATGCGTAAGAACTTTGTTAAATGGAAGCACTCTTCCAAAACATTTTTAGGCAGAAGCTGTTGCAACTGCTTGTTATGTTTTGAATCGTGTTTCTATTCGACCTCTCACGAAAAACACCTCTTATGAACTTTTTACCCAAAGAAAACCAAAGATATCTTATTTCAAAGTTTTTGGTTCAAAATGTTTTATATCAAATACCAAACATCAGCTTGGAAAATTCGATGCGAAATCCGACGAAGGAATCTTTCTAGGATATTCAGATCGTAGCAAAGCTTATCGGATATTTAATAAAAAATCAAATACTGTTGAAGAAACTTTACATGTATCTTTCGATGAAAATTTTCAACAAACCAAGTATAAAAGATGATGAACATTTTCCTGATAACATCACAAATACGAAAACTACAAATCTTGAAAATGATGAAAACATTATCCATAATAATAATAATGAATTAAGATCTCTACCAAAAATATTACAGGATCATCCCGTTCGAAATATTATCGGAGAAATTGATTCAAACGTACGAACTAGAAGTCAACTAAATCAAATGAGCCATGTAGCATTCCTTTCCAATATCGAACCAAAGAATCCCAAAGAAGCTTCCACAGACGACTACTGGATCGTTGCAATGCAAGAAGAGCTAAATCAGTTTGAACACAATGAAGTTTAGGAATTAGTTCCTAGACCAAGCGATCAAACTGTTATTGGAACGAGGTCTACAAGAACAAAGCAGATGAATAAAGCAACATTACTAGAAATAAAGGAAGGTTAGTTGCACAAGGATACAATCAAAAAGAAGGAATTGACTACGAAGAAACATTTGCTCCGGTTGCAAGACTAGAAGCAATAAGGATCTTAATGGCCAATGCATGTTTTCACAATTTCAAACTTTATCAAATGGATGTTAAAAGTGCCTTTCTGAATGGTTATATAAAAGAAAATGTGTATGTTGAACAACCTTCCTTATTTATTCACGATAAATTTCTTGATCTGTTTACAAACTTAAGAAAGCTCTATATGCTTTAAAACAAGCACCACGTGCTTGGTATGATCGACTAAAGACCTATCTAATTTCTTCGAGATTTCCAATTGGGAAAGTTGATCAAACCCTTTTCATTAAACATTCGAAAAGAGATATTTTAATAGTTCAAATTTATGTTGATGATATCATTTTTGGTTCTACCAATAACAGGTTATGTCAGGACTTCTCCGAAATAATGATCAAGGAATTTGAAATGTCTCACATGAGAGAACTAACATATTTTCTTGGTTTAAAATTAAACAACTTCAAAACGGCATCTTCATTAATCAAGAAAAATATTGTGATAATTTAATCAAACGATTCGGAATGGAAAACACTTCTGCCAAACCGACTCCAATAAGTACAACTACACATCTTGAAAACGATGAAAGTGGCAAAAGTGTTGACTAAAAATTATACCGAAGTTTGATTGGATCATTACTATATTTAATGGCAAGTCAACCTGACATAATGATGAGTGTCTATTTGTGTGCTAGATTTCAAGCCAATCCAAAGGAATCACATTTAAGAGCCGTGAAACGTATATTACATTATCTCACAAAGACCAAGGATTTTGGTCTATTCTATCTAAAAGAATGTTCACTCGAGTTAGTTTCATATAGTGATGCTGATTTCGGTGGATCTCGAACAGATCAAAAAAGCACAAGTGGTACGTGCCATTTTATTGGAAAATCACTAGTGTCTTGGTTTAGTAAGAAACAAAACTACGTTTCTCTCTCTACATGTGAAGTAGAATATATTTCTGCTGCTTTGGCTTTTGCTCAAGTAATCTATATGCAACATACACTTAGAGATTTCAATATAAACTTAACAGATTCAACTATATATTGTGACAATTCTGGTGCTATTAACTTGTCTAAAAATCCTGTCAATCATTCACGAACAAAACATATTGACATTCGTCATCATTTTCTTCGTGATAATGTTGAAAAAGGAATAATAAATTTGGATTTTGTTTCTTCTGGAAATCAATTGGTTGATATTTTCACAAAACCTCTATTAGAAAATGTTTTTATCAAACTTAGACGAGAGCTTGGTATCGTCTCGCTTAAAAATTTATGAAATCTTTCTATGGGCTATAATGTCTCTGGTTAACTTACCACATCAATACTCCTATATTTTAACATACAAAACAAACTCTTTCAATTAGAACCTCTTATTTCCTTTATTATAAATCTGTGTATATTATTATTTCAAATATCTCAGCCACCACTTATTAGCTTACATTCTGTTTTTAAACTTTCCAATATTCTTTGTAAACTCATTCCGTTCTCTTTTTTTACAAAAAGCTTTATTTTTGTGGATTTCAACTTGCTTATTCTCCTTTTCACCATGGATTCAAACAATAACAACTCTGAAAACTCATCTTCATCATATTCTACATCTTCCTTAGAAACACTGCCTACTCCAACACCACGTGAACCGGCTAGACCTAATCCTTCATATGAACCATCTGGTTATACACCAGAAATGAAGAAATCTCGATGATTTCTTTTTTTCGGTTCTCTATCAACTAAAGAAAAAATAGTCGAGATTCATCATTACCAGAAAGAACAGTTGGATTTGCAACGGGAAATGTATTACGAACAGAAAGTTAATGCCAAACGACTTAGTTTCATCGAACAAGTGGCATTAAAATTCTGCGGTACATCTCCAAAGAAAGATGTAGTTTAACCTTCAACTTCGAATCCATGGGAGCCTAGTCCACAGTGTCCTCCGGTTTCTCTAAACTCTTGGGAACGTCAACCCTATTGGTCTCCATTGCAACCATACACGGAGATAACCAAGATTGAACTGGAAGATTACAAGACTCCAAGAGATTCGAACTAATGCTTTTAGTTATATTTGTTTTGATTGATCATAATAATATTCTGTATATCATTCAAATATTAATAAATTTATTTTTATTTTATTTTTATGGTCTGAAGTATATATTGACACACTTTTCATACGTCAGAAATGGATATTTCAGACGTCTGAATATTGTCTTAGAAGTAAAACTTTCTTCAGATTCAGACGTCTGAATATCCCATATCAGACGTCTGGATATAACCAAAATGAACTAAAAACCTTCTGGCTCGATTTTCCTCGTTTCAGACGTCTAAAATAAGTATTTAAGACATCTGACATCATTTGGTTGTTCAAATTTGAATTGTATTTTGCACGATTTCCTGTGAAACTACCCCTTATTCAACCGTCCCTACTTTTTTATTTCTTCATTCTTCATCTTTTTTAGCTTATTCCTCCATTAAAAATCAAAAATTTCTTCCATATATTCACTAATGGCTCCAAAACAAAAAAGATCAAGGCCATCTACTTCGTCATCTACCCCAAACGTCGATCAAAGGCTATGGAATGAGCAAGCATGACAACGTTTTGCATAAATGAGTAGATCTAGGTTCTTGGTGCTTTCATGAAATTTGAAGAATTCTAGGCTTATCGGATTCAACAAATTGTACGATCAAATGGGTTAGAATCTCTTGTCTCTTATGCGACTAATAATACCAAAATCAATCATCTTTTGGTTAAGCTATTTTATGCTAATATGAATTTGGACCATCACACTCCTCACAATCGCGTCGATTGCATTTGGACACTAGTTTGTGGTGTTAAAATTTATCTACTCCTTTCTCGACTTGGTGATATACTTCAATATCCATCAACGGGGACCGACTTGGATGAAGTTGATGTTTCTTTAAACTTGCATGATAGAGACGAGGTCTCACATCAATTTTTGAATGATGACATAACTAGGCTTACCTTCATTCAATTCCTCACATAAGCTCGTATCCTCCACAGAGCTTTGATTCGCTCCGTTATTCCATGGACAGGAAGTTATGAAGTTGTTAATAAAAGAAACTTCCAAGCCCTTTATGCTATCTATTCCGGTCAATCCATCAACTGGGCTCAAGTGATTTTGGAAGAATTCATGGATGTTAATCGTCGAAGGCGCTATAAGACCTTTCATTATGGTGCTTATATAATGAAGATTCTCCAAAACTTTAGCATTTTTTTCCTGATTCTGAATTCACAGCGATCAAAGAGCTTGGATCAAAGACTTTGGGTCTTATAGGTTTGCCAAAACGACCAGGACGTTTGACATATAATTCATTTCAAGAATGGGTTGTCGACCGTGATCAAAACCAACCCCAACCTCGTCAAGATGATCAACCTATTGCTCCACCCTCGGAAGAAGAAGATGATGATGAAATAATGGTCCTTTCTCCCAACACTAGCTCAAGGAATGCTTTGGTCACTCTCTCCCATAACCAAGCTAAGCTTAGAACCCAAATGGTCAATCTCAAAAGAAAACCGAAAAATGCTTTAATTCCATTCGTGGCTTTCTTAATAAAATTTGGGAATGTTTTGGATGCTCCACCTCATCATCTATCGAAGCTTTCAACCCCGCTCCATTTCAATGGTCATCAAGCTCGGGGAACAACAATGGTAATGAAGATGAAGATGATGATGATGATGATGAAGGCAGTGATTCCAGCCCTAGGTTTTAAATTCCTTTGGTATTAACTAGTTTGATTTGAACTCTTTCGTAGTTTACTTTTCGATTTCTGGCATAAACTCCTATACGATCTGCTGGTATCATATTTTGTTTTGAATACTCTGCTCTGCTTTGTCATATGTCCGTACTTTCCTTTTTGCGATGCCAAAGGGGGAGAAGGAGTTGATATAGTCTATTTATTCTAACATGCTTTTTGACATGGGGAGCTTATAGAAAATATATTACTCGTATTATATTTATATAGTTGTCATCGTCAAAAAGGGGGAGAATGTTGAAACTTCGTCTATGACGTTTCATACTTACGATATTTTGACTACGACAACTATATACGTTGGTTTTATGTACTACCTTGTTTTTGTAGGAATATTTACAAGACCGGATTCAAATAAGCTTCATGTTATACATATGTTTTGTATTGAGTCTTTGTCTAGAGTTAAAATGATGTTAAAATCTCTCCTTTTGGATATATATGACGACATGTGCACATACACACATTTCTAGAGCATATTAGCATTTTCTGGTCAAATTCAGACGTCTGAATTGACCATTTTAGACGTCTGAATCTGGAATCAAAGATGATTTCCCAGACAATATTTAGACATCTGAATTGGTATCTTCAGACGTCTGAATCAGGTCAAAAAAGACCTATTTGCTTTCTGATTTGCACGTGAATGATTTCAGAAGTCTGAGCTCTATTTTTTAGACGTTTGAATTTCTATAGGCTATATTTCTGAACCGACATTTCTCTTCCATAAAGAGATACAACTTTTAATCTACAGGTATGACCATATATTTTCATGATAACTATCCACGAACATTTGCACCTTTTTATAATCTATATAAACATGTTAGAATCATCAGTTTGATTAACCGAAAATCGATCTAACTCTTTCTATTCTTAATCTGCTTTGATTCTAACACTCTTGTATTAAAGTTCATACAAAATCATTCATTTACTTCCATATTCTTCACATACACACACACACACACACACACACACACACACACACACACACATATATATATAAAGGAGAAGATTATAGGAATGTTGTACTATCAAGAGACAAATCCGTGTTATCAAGAACACACTGTGTCAAATACTCTCTGTATAAGTTGAAGTCATGTTCTGCTGTTCAGGCGAGTGAAGTCCTCTTCAGCTGTTAAGGCATTGAAATCCAATTATGTTGTTCAGGTGTTGTAAACCTGTTCCTCCGGGTTATGTGAGGATTGCTGTTAGTGAAATTTCAGAAAGGAGTCCGGGACTGGACGTAGAACGGAAAGTTCGAACCAGTATAAAAATCTCTGGTGTGCTTTTTTATTTTTATTTCATTTACTTTACTCCATTATCTGTCTTCAGTTTTATACTTCCGCACTACTTGTTTTACACTGTTCCATATTATACGATCCATACAAACTTTCAAGTGATACTTGCTTCCATGACTATAACGAACCAGATTTTCGACCATGTAATAATATATAATACAATAATGATCTTTACAAAATGGAAACATCTTTATTGATTTAACATCAGAGTAGACAAGACTTATGCTAAATTTGGATAGTTATAGAAACTTGTCCTTACACTGACAAACGTACATACTCTATAATACAGTGGAAGAAAAATATACATGAATATGTCTTAACCATCCAGCTCCTCTCTAACTCCAAAGTATCCAGCTAGCCTGGGAAAAAACATGCTCGGTCTGACCCAAGCATTACATAGAATAACACCCAGGTTAGTCTGGTAAACCAGCGTGAGTAAAACTCGACAACAAGTAACAACCAAACTGATTTCTATATTTGAAAACTTTTCAAAAAGGGTATCTCGTAAGACAACGCCGCACATAAAACAGATGGGATTTTACCTTACGATAACCCGAATAATTTATGTCAAAATCCAGTAATATTATCATAGTGTTAGGTTTAAAGTAAATATATAAAATAGCTGAAATGCTTGCATCTCACATTCCAACATACTAGTCTCTACAATCAAAACCGTAAGGCACGTATTGGAGATTGGATTCCAACAATGGCAAGGTAAGGGACTACCTTCCGATGATACAACTCTAGAAAATGCACAGATGCTAACATAGAGCCGGCTACCCATTTAACACGGTAGACCGGATTACCTCACCCCCTTGACACCAAGGCCTTATACTACAGTGGTGTTTGCAAGCAAACCAACTCTGAAAAGGACATCGACCGCTCTAATTGTAGCTAACCACATAACACTGCTGCCTGCCTTGCTTTTGCCATTCCTCTGGGTTGTGAGGCTTGAGGCTATGCTTTACCTTTCTGAATAGGAATCTGCCTTGGAATTCTAACGTTGCTCTCTAGGCTTCAATGCAATGCCAAATTCATCCATATAATTTGTCCAGGATAAGGACAAACCAAAGGCACTACTTCTACTACATCCATTTTGGAACCACTCTCAGGATTAGTAGCAAGCAGCCCTTGCACTTCAATGGATCCGTCTTCGATCCCATGCTTCAAGATGTCTCCATTTTGAAACGCCTGAGTTGGATCGAAGTGATTTTCAGATAGCATAATCGATCCCGGTCTCTTCGAAACAACTTTCGATATCTCCGGTATACTCAACCCTGATTCTTTAAGAAATAAACATACAAATGACAAGAGTGGAGTTAACCTCCTAACCGTTGGTGGATGGATTTTCTTATCATTTATCTTAGAAGAACGAAACGAGTTTATTTGTACAACATAACACCTTCGACGGTAACTATACCATATAATTCTCACGTTTCTCCTAGATAGTTCCAAAGTTATGTTTTGTCCAGATTTGATAGTTGGTGACTTAACTAACAAATAAACAATCATTCAAACATTGATTTAATTCCATATGGGATCCACTAAGCCTTTATTAATTTAATCTTTAGTTAATAAAATCACTTTATAGAACTTGATCAAAAGATCTTTACACGACACTATTTCCAAAACCCTTACTTACCCTTTTTACTTAGAAAATATTTATACTTATCTTAGGGGTAAAAGTATATTATCAAAGCATTTGGAAAATTCCTCCTTTCAAATTTCTTTTTGAAAACATTATCTGCTATAACCCGATCCACTTATCCTTTGTAAAATTCCCTTTAAAAAGCTCCCTTAACATTTAAATACCTTAGCAAATTTTCAAAATCAATTTATAAAACACTTTTATATGTCTACAAGTCAATTTACAAAACCTCTTTAGGAACCTCTAAAATCATTTATAAAACATTTTCCTATTTAAAACTCCTTTGATAAATCTTCTTTAAGAAAAATCTTTCACAAAATATCTTTTGCAACTCTTCGTTTTTAATCACTTTAAATAAACTTTTTATTTACTTAGTAAAACCTATTTTTATAAATAAATTATTATTTATAAATACCTTTATAAAATAATATTATAATTTGAAAAAATCATTTATAAACCTTAAACCCAAATCGATTAAAGAATTGAAATTTATTCAAAACCATATGATATAATTTCAAAATGAGGCTTAGCAAACCCAATGGTAGTAATTTAAGTTACCATTTAACATCAATTTCACTTTCAAGTAACTTAACCATTTATTTACATAAGTCAACATATATGTAAATGCAATTCATATCAAAATAACAGAATAACATGTCCATACAACTCAACTAGCATATACATGTCCAAACACATAATAGCAGGATAGTGATTTGTCATGCTAAATAAATGTCCAAACAATTTACTACTTAGAGCAGAGTGGGAATTTATTCTACTAAACATATGTCCACACAATAAACAATTACATTATCGCATAACGAGGATTTATTCTGCTAACAGACGTCCAAACAATCATACAATCAACTTATAGCAGAGCGAGGATTTATCCTGTTAAAACATGTCTACATAATCAAACCACACAGTAAACAATTACATTATAGCAGAACAAGGATTTATTCTGCTAACAGATGTCCAAACAATCAACTTATAGCAGAATGGAGATTTATCCTGTTAACATGTGTCTACACAATCAAATCTTTAAACCGATTTGATTCTTGAGACAAAGGATTCAAAATATCAAACTTCCTTTTAAAATGATTAATTACAAGTTAATCTCTTTATTAAATCATAATTAATCTTTATTAAATTTGAACTTAATTTATTTATAAATTAATAAATAATTAAACCTTTATCAAATAATTTATTTATAAATTAAACCCTCAATTAATTCTTTATTAATTATTAAATAATAATTTAAACCTTTATTAAAAATTAACTATTAGTTAATCTTAATTAATTAATTAGATAATCTTTTAATTAAAACTTAAATAATAAATTAAACCTTTAATAGATAATTATTTTAAATTAAAAGCTTAATTAATTTATAATTAAAAATAATTAAACATTACCTTAATAATTAACCCTATATTAAATTAATAATTAATTAAAAATAAATCAAAATCATAATTAATTAAAAAAATCAATCTTGTATTAATTAATAATTAATTAAAATTAATCTTACCTTTGAAAGATAATTAATTAGTAATCAATCCTCAGTTAAGTAAAATTAATAAACCTTATTTAATATTTAATTAATTATTAATTATCAAAACTAATTGATAAATAAATAAGTATTACATTCTTAATTAACTTTCCTTAAACATCATTGTTAAGTTTGTAAAACATTTTTAATTTAAAAAAAATCAATTTTTGCCAAAATCGAATTTTTAAGCGAAACTGCATCCATAACGACTATTACAATGGATACCCATAATCTTGACTTTGTTTTCTTACTTTCTACTTTGATAACTTATCACTTTAAAACTTTCTAACTTTTTGAAAATATAAAGTAAGTATTTTGAAAACAAAACAAAGTTTCTAACTTTAAAAATGATTTGATTTCAAATTCCAAGCTCATATTTTCACATAACGATCTTTATCGACAATCTAACTCAAGCGCTAACATCTAGCTTACTAACTTAACTTTTCATTTTAGTTGCTAACTTAGCTTGACAAGTTACTTATTAACTTGACTTAACAAGTTACTTACTAACTTGACTTAACTTACAAATTTAAGTTACTCACTTTCTTACTTATTTCGCTTACTACCCTTCTACTTACTAGTTTAACTTCCTAGTTTCCCTTACTAGTTCACAACTAGTTTACTTACTAACAAACGTCTATACAACATATACATGCCACAAACCAACCATAGGCAAGATTACATCATATAAACAAGTTTACAACTTTCCAAAACAATAATGTAAACAATTTCATCTCATGTCAACCATATCATAAGCAACCAAACGTGTAAAAATCCAACACAGATTTGCATATATCATTCAACAATATAATCAACATAGAAAAGTTTAAAACATTTTAGTTTAAACTAAGTTTACTCACCAAATGCCATCTAAACAAGACCAAACAAAGCTACCACTTAAATCTAAGCTAGAACTATGCTTTCCCGTCTAGAAAGATGAAGTTTTTGGTGGCCTTAAAGGCCAAAGTAGGTTCGGCCTTAGTAAGTGAGCTCCACTACGACATGTTTTAAGAGGTTTGTGAGTTTGATAATGAAAGGAGAAAAGGTAGGAAGGAAGAAGAAGTGATTTAAACAAGTTTTTACAAAAATAGTTCAAACAAGGTTTCGATTTTATTTTTTTAACTTTGAAATATTTAAAAGGAGAAGCCATTAGAGCTCCTTTAAGAAGCTTAAGAAAGTAAATTTAAGAAGTGAGGAAATTAAAAGGAATTAGGAAGGATTGGTTTTATAAGAATACAAAGCTTCCAATGGAAGCTTCTTTATTTACATATTTTCTTAATCATATATACATTTAGTTATTATATTTAGTCACATCACTTTCTTTTATATATATCATTATTATGTTTAGTCTCGCCACTTTCTTTTATATATATATATACATATAATTATTATGTTAGGTCACGTTACTTTCTTTTTTATATATATATAATTATTATGTTTACTCACTTCACTTTCTTATATATATATATAATTATTATGTTTAGTCACATCGCTTTCTTTTATATATATAATTATATTTAGTCACATTACTTTCTTTTATGTATATATATATATATATATATATATATATATATATATAATTATCATGTTTAGTTACATAACTTTCTTATATATATATATATAATTATTATGTTTAGCCACATCACTTTCTTTTATATATATATATATAATTATTATGTTTATTCACATCACTTTCTTTTATATTTACATATAATTATTATGTTTTGTCACGTCACTTTCTTATATATATATAATTATTATGTTTAGTCACATCACTTTCCTTTATATATATAATTATTATGTTTAGTCGCATCACTTTTTTTACATATATATATATATATATAATTATGTTTAATCACATCACTTGATAAACAAAATTAACACAAGATAATCTATCCTTAAGTATATTATTATTTAGCTAATTTACTATTATATATATGTATATATGGTGCATAAAGACGAACAACGTTCCCGACAACTTTCTGATGTCGAAAGGTCAAAATCTCGAAAAACGTTCTTCGGTCACCAGGGAAAATTCCATTGCCCATGCCTCCTATAAGGAAATGGATCCATAAAGTGCCTCTTCCACCTTTTCCCCTCCTTCTCATTGTATACTCCCTACTTCCATTATTTGTAACCCAGTCATGATCGGGTAGCTGTAACGGTCGGCAAATTTATCACTTTGATAAATTATATTTAGTTTTAAATATTCAAATATAAGATTTTAAAAACATAGAGTATGATGTTTTGAACAACAAATAATTATTTCAATCTTATTTTGAATAAGTATTCATGAAAATATAAACTTAGAAGGATTATCGATAAAATGACATAAAACCGTCTTATCGATAAACAACTTTATAATCATAAAACTTCTTCGCACAAAGCTGGAGACATACACTTATTTTTGTAATTGAACAAGAATATGAGTAACTTAATTATTTTATTTTTGTGAAATTAATAGTATGTATGACATCATTAATGATGCCCTTATATCTAATAATTGATTTATGAATTTAAATTGAAATTTAATGATTAAGTAATTATGATAATTATTAAAATAATTGTATTTAAATGATATTAATTCATTTTAAATAGTTATAAAGTGATAATAAATCATTTATAATAATTTTACAAAGATATGTAATCGGTTTGAAAATATAAGGGAAATTGATATTGCTTTATCGGTATAATAGCAATTTTTGTAAATAATGTTAATATTTATTTATATGATTTTATAATTCAAATGAGATCATTATTATTAATAAAAAATGATTAGATATTTATTTTCAAACTTTGTTTGCAAATAAATGTATGTTAACTAATAAGTAAAAATATGATCGGGAATCAGAATCAGAATACGTAACGGTAGGGTATATAAGTTGTATAACATTGTTTATATAACATAGTAACACACACCCTAACATATACATACATCCATATACACACGCACACACATAATACATTTATACATTTATATATACATAAAGTTAAAAATATCTAAGATATTTTCCATTTACTTATTCTTTAAGCATACAAAAGTTAAATACACATGCTGGAAAGTGACTGAAGTGATGGTGGACATGGTAGAAAATGGGATGGTGTACCAAGGTGTGGAAATTAATGATGGAGGGGGAGGTGGATGTGGTGGAGACTTACATGCTTGAAAATGCTATAAATAGAAAGGCGTGCCCACTCTTATTATTCACAAATTCATTTTTCTTCTTCATCATCATTCATAGCTTTTTAATGCTCTTTAATGGCTTCTCCTCTTTAAGAGAGGTGAAGGGGTTAAAAACATTGCAATGGTTAAGCATCAATCCGCTAATTACTCTCTAACCTCTTCTTAATCTACTTCTCTTCTCTTCTTTAATGGCGCTTGGCCGAGTGCATGATGGAGGAGAGGGTTATAGTCGAGAGTTTGGGGTGTTGAGAGCATGGTCGATAGCAAGGTTAAGTAGGGAGGATGGTCGAGCACTTGAGCAAGGGAAATGAAGTGTTTAGGTGATGGTAGAAGTGTATTAGTGAAGTGTTGTGGTGATATGAATGTTGGAAGGAATTTTTGGTTTGATTTATGGTGAGTACTCAATTTGCTAAATGATAAATAATCTCTATAACTATTTTACGCACGATATACGACCATTTAATATCTTAATAAATGTTTGATTACCTGGTCGATTATATGATTGATTATATGGTTGTGACATGGTTGATAACTTGGTTCGATAAATGATAAGGAAAATGGTTAGTAATTAATCGTAGTTGGTTAAATGGTAATTTTATCCATGAATAATATGTATATGAAGTTTATTGAGCCTCTTAATGGTTTGAGAATATAAAAAGTTTAGAAATGAATATTATAGTATAATATTATGAAATGGTTTAAAAGTAAATATGAGATGAAATATTGAAAATATTTGTTCAAAGGATTAAAGTGGTTTATAAACAATTAAATTCAATTTGGAGAAGTTTTGATAAGCTATGGAAAATAAGTCAAAATAAGGCGCGTTGCGTAATGGCAGTATGTGATATCATGCTGGAAAGGTTAAATGAACATATAGAGTGGAATATAGCTTGGAATTCTTCGAGATAAGAATTTTCCAAACTATTATATTCATAATTTTCAAACAAAATAAGAAATCGAGATTCCAATTAGTATATTTTGAAATATAAGCAAATAAATTTTTCAAAATAGTTGCGGTTTGGCAGTTTGGAAACCAAAGCGACAAATATTTTATAGATGAGAATTTTTATTCTTTAATAATGGGATAAATTCTTTAAATATTTTAAAATGTTTTAAAAGAGATTTGAGTTTTAAATATGGATTTCTAAATGATCGAAAAGTTGTTTTAATCAAATAAGCTTTGAAAACACTATTTGCAATATATTCACAGCACTTTTTGCAGCACTTTGATAACTTTTGAAATATGGTTTTAAACTTAATGATTTTTTAAATCTTTTATAAATGTTTTCAAATAAATAATTAAGTGTTTTAAAGATGATTTGAGGATTTTATAATTTATTTTAAAGAGTTTAAATAAATGATTAAAGGAAAGCTGTTAAAAAAATCAAGTGATTTAATCATGACTCTAAAAGCGGATGGGTGGAATAGATTTTCCTATTCATGAGATTTGGGTGAGGTTCTTAAACTAAGGAGAGGTTCATGAGCGACTAGTGCCTTGATTCACTTGTGCGAGTGATTGGTGTTGTCGAAATGTCGAAAACGAGTTAAGTATAAAAATTAACTTTTCCAAATTTAAACAACTTGGATGCATGGAGATAATCTTCTTACTCTTGGTGTTAAATTCCGAGGAGGGAACCGATAATATCCGTATGAATTTAAAAGTAATTTCACTGCTATTTGATGGATTGTAAATGTTGAATACAGAAATTGATACTTAGTACAATTAGTATGATTTCCATGATCTATTTTGCTCAATAATGTTTTCCAATGCGAGATTTAAAATAAATGATTTGGAATTATTTTAAACTCTATACTTAAAATTAATTTTTTTTGGGTATGTAGTAAACAATGTCTTAAATAACATTGTTTTTGACCCGTTTTAAAAGTCCTTATTTGGAAATCTTTGTAAAGATTTAAATAAATGATTTAGAAATATTTTCCTGAGAAAATGATGAAATAAATTGGAATTATTCCGAGATTCAAAAAGGTTTAAGTAATCAAAGGATTTGATAAATGAGGCTTAATGGTTCCATATACCGTTAAGGAGACAAATGGAATAATTTTAAATAATATGTCGCTTTGAGATATTTATTAATGAATAGAAAGTTGAATTAAATTGAAAATTTGATTGATAATCACATATGAACTTAACATCTTTTTAAGCGATGATTGGTTTATAGAAACCGAGGTCGGATTTGGTTAACTCTTATTTGAAAATGACTTCTGTAACGGCCCAAAAATTTCAGTCGTTTTATATTGAACATTTGATTTATTTAAATGTTAAGTTCGAAGTATTTATTAATTTCGAATATGGAGATTTTGGTTGAATGGGTGATTTTGATTTAAATATAAAATATAGCGATTTATCGTAATATGAAAATAGTGAATTTAATACTGAAATAGTGTGAATAATTGAAATTTTTACTTGATATGAATCGAAATGATTTCTAATGTGTATATAAGTTCTTTTGGAATTGGAATTGAGTGGGTAAGCTTTTAAATTTTGAATTCCAAGTAATTTCATCGATTTTGAAAATCGTTCGATTTAATCGACACGTTAAAATAGCGATACGGGGCGCAATCTAGGAATTCGACGAAACCAATTTCATTGGATCCATAGTATAGTATTATTATCGGATTTCAAATTTTATAGCGTTTAAAATCACCGTTTGGTCATGCGAAGCTGAAATACATAGAAATTTATTTAAGTAAAATAATTCGATCCGGAAACCTATCTTCCAAATACGATAGAATTGGCTGCCGATATATATTCCATTGTCTTCAGGATAGGGGCCAAACATTATAAATGCCAAGCGGCATACTTCGTTTGGAGTTCGTCCGGAAAAGTACATGAATAGTAATAATAATAATATACATATACACACGCGTATATATACACATGTATTCACCCAGAAACCCTACCGAGCTTCCATTTTGTTTCTATGGCCGAAAATGTGCTGCATTCCTCTCTAAGTTCCTTCCAATCCATCATCTATTAGAAGAAACTTCCAACATGAAAGTCATGGGGCTCGTCGAGTACTACAAATCCAATGGTGATTATCGATGATGGAGGTCTGTGGTGGTCGAATTTTGGCTCCATGCTGGCACCGTTCAAGGGGAATTTACTCATCGTTGGCAGGGAGATAGGGGATTGCTCTTGGGCTGGTGACGCATGGTGTTGTGATGTTTCACGTGGAGGTGTCGATCGTTCTCCAATCAACTAGAGCTGGAGTGGCGATCGGAAAATTGGAAGCAATGATGGGTCCATTTGCGTGTGTTTGGACGCGAACGAGAAGATGGACGAAGAAAGGAAAGGCGGCTAAGATTTGCAGATCCAAGGATGGACGACCAGATGTGTTAAAGGTAAAAACAATAAAAAAAAATTATTTATATAAATTGTATTCAAATATTTAAAAATGTATATCTTCTTCATATTAGGTCCGATTGACACGAAACAAGCAGCGATAGAATCGTAGCGACGATTACTACATTCTGGAATCAATTTGGAGTTGATTAGAGCTAGCTAAAATTTTAGGCTAAATTGAACGTTGTTCGATTTAATTTAAAATTGGAACGTTTGAAAAAAATAAAAACTCAAGGTGAGTTAAACTCACTCATTTGGTTAATCGGTATATTTTTGTAGTAAATAAAATTTATTTTTGCTTGTTGGGTTGTTGAAATTGATGATTGTTGAAATTTATCTAGGATGACGATATAGCATCTTGAAATTCTATTAGATTGGTTGAACCGGATCTAGGGTCACGATATAGCATCTCGAATTCCTATAAACTGTTTATCCTTATTTTTAAGCTCATTTCTAGTATTTAATCATATATGTGTAAAATGGATAAATGGATTGTTTTTGGAATTCCGTTGTTAATTATAACGTAAATTGAATTGGAATATATGTGTGTTATCTATTTTGCCAAATAAACAAAGTGAAAAAAGAAAAAAGGGGTTTTATTGTGAATGACATTTGGTTAGTAGAATCAATCCCTGTTCTGTTATTAGATTAAATTGGACATTATTCGAGTTCCAGTTGATTTATATTGGAAAATTGATGTGTTAACAATTGATTGTTAATTATGGATTGACTTACATATATGCTTGTTATTATGTAAATGTATGTAATTTAACTTGCAAAAGGTAAATGACCATTGTGATCGTTATGCCTCTTTTTGAATTTGAAAAGTTATGGTTTTTGTTTAACTTCAAATTTTATAATTTGAAGCAAAAGATTTTATTTAATAATATTATACAAATTATTTTGTTTAAATTTTTATTTTTATTTTTTTGGTCAAATCATTTATTTAGTAAAGTTAATTATGTTTTTAAAATTAATTGTTTAATTGATTTTGTTTAAAGATAATAAATTATTTATTATAATTAGTTATTTAGAAATAGAAACTTATTTCGGTAATAATTCAATTCTAAAGTTAATTAATTTTATTTAAAGGTTGATTTAGTTTATTTTATAAAATTTTAAAATGTTAAAGGTTAAATGATTATATTATTAATAAATGTTTTAAAAGCATTTTTGTATTATCAAAAATGGTTAAGATATTTTTTTGACGTTTAAAATCTTATTTATTATAAATGTATTGATTTGTTTATAAAAGAAATCCTTTATGTGAAGAATTGGTTAAAGGAGTTTATAAATGCGAAGGTGGTTTGAATTTGTAAAGGGAGATTGCAAGTGGTTTAAAATTTATAAAAGAATATATCACTAAATTAAAATTTGAAATTTATAAAGAAATTTCATAAATAGATTTGGAAATATTTATGAAATAAAGAAATTTTTGGGAAGTAATGGTATATTTTCATAGCGTAATTCGAAAGCAGAGATTGCCTATAGTTTGGGATGTTTTCGCTGGGATATCGACGTAACCATTGTGCAAACTGTGATCTATGATTGATTGCATGGCAGAAATCGGCTAGTAGAGATTGCCTAAATTAAGTTTATTTTTTCTAGGATAGAGATGTAACCATCGACCTGCGATCCATAGTCTATACAGATCTATCTATTTTTCTTAAATAGTTTTCAAGCATTTTTGAAAGAAAGGATTTGTGAATATACTTATTCCGACGAAATAGGCATATGAATGTTTTAATAAGGAGATTCGATTTATCGAAATCAAATTAAACGAGGCTTAGTGATTTTAGTGGGGAATGTGATATATGGTTGAATGTTTGTTTATTTGATAGTCAAATAATCGACTGTCAAATCTTGGCTCAAATATGTAATCCTTCTTAGTTTTGGATTTCCTACTTAACACCAAGGGATTTTAACTCTGGAAATATCTAGGGTAAACTCGAGAATTAAATGGTACAATCGCCATCGATGGTGCTATACCGTACGCATAAAATCGTTGTTTTTCTAGGATAATTGATAAGGAGATCCGTCCACTTAAATGGTTAAAAGGTAGTCCCAGTTCTTATGTATTGTTAGATTATTTCCTAAAGAATCGTATTGAGCATTTCGAAAATCGACGATTGGTTTATTGAGCGCCCGGAAAGGGGGAGAGTGTACTCATAAGAGATGACCCGAAACCGTTACCACTCCAATACCATATATGGTTCTATGAGGAGTTTCGTATTATATTGAGATCCATGTGTGGTTCTGAGACCGTTGGGTATGGGAATCTGTGTATGATTCCAAGATCTATTTGAGATTTGGGAATCTGTATGCGATTCCAAGGCTAATGTGGTGTGGGAATGCATATGGGATTCCATGATTTACTTTTGGAGTGATGTGTAAGCTGGAATGCCGGACGTAGCCTCATCAGCAGAAATGACAAAAACCAGAGATAGGAGGCATGGCTAGTAGGGTTGGCAAACCCATACGGTGTAATCAGCTCCTTTTTTTAGAAATACTGATACCTTCAGTTGTTTTGGCATGCCAAAGCGATGCACTCGGTCTTAGCAAGACCAGTTATGTTTTCCTAAATATCCTGGCTAGACGAGTATGATGCTTCGGGAGGATAACTCTGATTCTTATGCAGGAGGACCGTTCTCGAAGTACTGAAGGCACCTCCGTGGAATTCTACGCAATTAGCGAATGAGCCTTGTCGAGTTTTGATTTTATACTAGTATTTTTATGACGTACACAGCACGAGCATCATAGCTGCTTGATTATTATTATTTTGACCCTTAAACTTTATTATAATATCATTGGATTTTCTACAGAAATGGTTTGGTGATCGTACGATTAAAATCCATCCATGTTTATGCGCGGCATAGTCTTACGATGCCTTTATTTTGAATAGGTTTCATAACTTAATAAATCAAATCGAGTGTGTTTTCTCATGCTAGTGTACCAGACTGATCCGTATGTTATTATTTTATAATAATGCTCGGGTCAGACCGAGAATATTACAGATATAGATGTGGATTGCTTTGGGGCTCAGGAGACGAGTTGGAGACAGATGTATTCTCGTACTTGTTTATTCCGTTGTAGTGTTTGTGTGAAATTATCAGCAATTGTGAGGATATGATGTTATAACTGTACAGACTAATAATTCTTGATTTGTGTACTCTGATTTGAGATATGTATATTACAATTTTCATTTATGTAAAGAGATGTTGATATTATATATTATTCATTCCGCTATAAGATTCTGTATTTGCTAGTTTCTTTTGTCTTCTGACTTCTTTCTTTTTCCTTAACCAATTGTCTTTTCGTCTCTCGTTTGTTCGGCATGCTATACAGCGAACGTATTGATGTCGATTTTTGAGTGTCAAAAAGTCGGTCGTCACTCGTGGTATCAGAGCTCAGGTTGGCGATATACCTAGGCTTTGGTAGGGATTACTCATTAGGGATAGGGTGGTAGTACTCTAGAATGAGTTTGAGTGTACTATTTATATGAGCACGTTTTGTTAGTGATATAAAAGTATTATATATTGTGTTGACTTATTGGTTGAGTGTTTATGAATTCTAGTCGGTAAGAAAAGTATAATCATATCGATAAGGGTTTCTAAACTCTTAAACAAGGTAAACCGACACAGTGTTGTTTTGTAAATGGTAAATGAAATAATTTTACCCAAACTATATTTTGATATAAAAGAAATAATTTCATGAAATTATTATACCACAATTGGAATGTTTGGTTGTTAATATTATAATCTAAACAAGATTATAAAAATTGAAATGGTTTATATAACCAAATAAAAATTGTATAAGTATGATTATACATATGAGTTGTAACTAAAAGTGGATTTAACCAGAATTTGGAAATTTAAATCCTGGAAATTTTGGGAAATGTTTTAAATGAATTTGAACTAAGTATTTGGGAATTTTTAAATCTTAGAGATCTGGAAATGTTTTCCAAAGTGGTTTGTGAAGAATAATGGGGTATTATTTTGGAGATATTTATGAATAGAAATTGTTTTAAAATGGGTTTTGTAAGTAAGAAAGCACTATACTCACGTTAGTTGCTGGAAAATAATTCTAGTGATGACAGCGGCATCATCAATGTTCATTTTCGAGTTTCTAAGTAATAGATTGCTACCCTAGTGATTGGCTATAATTATTTGCCATGGACTTGTTTGGCAAACAAGTTTTGTTTTAGAAATTCCAAAAACGAATTATTTTATGCAAAACCAAGTTGTTTAAAAATTCTGAAAGTATGATTTGATATACAAAAGTGGATATATGTATATTTATGATTTCAAAATGATTTGAAGTAAAACCAGGTGATTGAATTCTGGGATTTCCATTTAAATGATTTGTGAAGTCAGGAGAAAATCAGTTATTGAACTTATAATTTGGAGTTGATATAGATAAGAAAGGAAAGTGTGAATTTTAATCCTGGAATTAAAGTTTAACTTGAGTTAGTTTAAATGAATAACATGGATTGAAATTTAACTTAAGATATGTTAAATAAAATTGAATTGGATTCGAAGTAAATTGAATATAATGTTTGAAATGTGAAATGATTATATAACTATAAGTTATGATTATTGAATGGAATGGATACACTTAAGCTATAAAGTGATATATATAATCTAGAGTTATGATTATAGGATGTGAATGGACTCAGGTAAGTAATATAAGATTTTAAGTAAATAAGTTCTTGAACTTATGAATTGAGAAATGCAATGGTGAAATCAAAATGAAAATGGTTAGATATTATGGTAAAGAAATGGAAATTCAAAATTTTGAATTATAAATGGAGGGTGAATTGGAATTGAGTAAATTGAACATAAATCACTTGAAAAGTGAGGTAATGAAGCGAAGTCCTAAAATGAGTCAAATGAGATTGATAGTGATTGAAATGAATTAATTGAATAATTCCCCAATGATGTAGTATAAATAGGATATACTAAGTAATTGGAAGCGAATAAATTGAATGAGAATCAATTTAAAATGAAATGAAATTTGATTGCAATGGAAACTTAACTTAATTGATTATTTATGAAATGATTTATAAATAAATTGAAATGGATTAGAATGTTGTTTAATATAGAATGAAGCGAACAAAGCTTGGTGAATAACTTGAATGGGAATCAATGGAAAATAGATAAATTTATTTAGAATCAATTTAAACGGATAAATTGAAGCTTAATAAAATGGATACGAATATAATAAGTGTGAATGTGAATAGAATACAATTGAATGGTGCATGAATAAATTTAAAATTGAATAGATGGTATGAAAATCAATTTGAAAGTGTATAATTGAATGTTTGAATCCTGTAATTGCATATGCATTCTAAAATACATTATATGACATGTTTGCTTTACGAAACTTGTATTTAGATTGTTTAAATGAGTGTAATGTTATAAAAATTTCATGATTGTGAAACTTATTTGCTTCATTTGAGTAAATACAGGTACAAGGAGCAGTTTGGATAGATTTTGGTCGCGTAATTGCATATAAATTAAGCAAACTCGCTTAATAATGCTAATATAAGGTATGCTTACGCATTAGAAGCGAAAATGAGATAAATATTAATATATATTGTGTTTCTAACCGTGTGGATCGATGTATATTATATTTATCATATTTGTGATATTGTAAAAGGCTCACCGTGCAGAGGTGACTCTGTCAAAATATTTCTAAAATTTAGGGTGTAATAAAATTTTTGTTAACTAAATTTGATTTGAAATTATAACTTGAAATAATTGAATTTGGTGAATAAATAGGAATTAGTGTATTTGGGTGGGACAAGAAGACTTAGGAGGTGGTAATAGCAGAATTTTAACCAAATGGGTTTTGAAAAGAAATGGGTTTAGAGCATTTTTCCTACTTTAGCAAGTTCGGGGACGAATTTTTTTTAAGGGGGAATGCAACGCCCCGAAAGTTTCAGTCATTTTATTTTAAACATTAGATTTATTTTAAATGTTGAGTTTGAAATATTTATTAATTTCGAATATGGAGATTTTGGTTGAATGAGTGAATTTGATTTAAATACGAAATAAAGCGGTTTATCGTAATACGAAAATAGTTAATTTAATATTGAAATTTTGACTTAATATGAATCAAAATAATTTCTAATGTGTATATAAGTTCTTTTGGAATTAGAATTGAGTTAGTAAGTTTATAAAATTTGAATTTTAAGTAATTTCGTCGATTTTGAAAATCGTTCTATTTAATCGACAGGTTAAAATAGCGATCCGGGGCGCGGTCTTGGAATTCTGCGAAACTAGTTCCATTGGATCTGTAATAATGTATTATTATCATATTTAAAATTTCGTTGCGTTTGGAGTTAACGTTTGGCCATGCGAAGCTAAAACACATAGAAATTTATTTAAGTAAATTTAATTAAAATAATTCAATCCGAAAACCTATCTTCCAAACACGATGGAATTGGCTCCCGATATATATTCCATTATATTCGGGATAGGAAAAAACATTATAAATGCCAGACGGCATGCTTCGTTTGGAGTTTGTCCGGAAAAGTATGTGAACAGTAATATATATATATATATATATATATATATATATCAGTGCGTGTGTGTATGTGTGTGTGTATGTGTGCGCGCGCGTATTCGCCCAGAAACCCTATCGCGCCTACATTTTATTTCTATGGCTGAAAATACACCGCATTCCTCCCCAAATTCTTTCCAATCCTTCAACTATTTAATGAATCTTCCAACATGAAAGTCGTGGAGCTCGTCGAGTACTACAGAACCAGCGGTGATGATCGACGATGGAGGTCTGTGGTGGTCGAATTTTGGCTCCGTGTTGGCGCCATTTGAGGAGAGTTTACTCGTCGTCGGCAAGGAGATAGGGGACCGTTCTTGGGCTAGTGACGCATGGTGTTGTGGCATTTGACGTGGAGGTGTCGATCGTTCTCCGATCAACTAGAGGTGGAGCGGTGATTGAAAAATTGGAAGCAACAGTTCATTCACGTGTATTTGGAAGCGAACGAGAAAATGAAGGAAGAAAGGAAGGGCGGCCAAGATTTGCAGATCCGACTATGGACGGCCAGAAGTGTTTAAGGTTAAAATAATAATAATAATAATATATTTACATAAATTGTATTCAAATCTTTAAAACGTATATCTTTTTCATAGGAGGCTCGATTGACAAGAAATAAGCGGTGATGGAATTGTATCGACGAATACTACATTCTAGAATCGATTTGGAGTTGATTGGAGTTAGCTATAACTTTAGGTTAAATCGAACGTCGTTCGATTTAATTTAAAATTGGAACGTTTGGCAAAATTGAAAACTCAAGGTGAGTTAAACTCACTTATTTGGTTAATCTGTATATTTTTATAGCAAATAAAATTTATTTCTGTTAATTGGGTTATTGAAATTTATGATTGTTGAAATTTATCTAGGATGACGATATGACATCTTGAAATGCTATTAACTTGGTTGAACCAGATCTAGGTTCACGATATAGCTCAAATTGCTATTAAACTTTTTATCCTTATTTTTAAGCTTATTTCCAGTATTTAATCATATATGTGTGAAATTGGTAAATGGATTATTTTTGGAATTACGTTGTTAATTATAACATATATTGAATTGGAATATATTGGTATTATCTGTTTGGCTAAATAAACACCGTGGAAAAATAGTTGAAAAATAAAAAAGGGTTTTATTGTGAATGTCATTTGGTTAGCAGAACCCATCCTTGTTCGTTATTAGATTAAATTGGACATTATTTGAGTGCCAGTTGATTTATACGGGATAATTGATGTGTTAACAATTGATTATTAATTATGGATTGACTTATATATATGCATGTTTTTATGTAAATGCATGTAACTTTACTTGTAAAGTTAAATTGAAATTAGATGGTAGCTTGTTAATTACCATTGTGATCGTTATGCCTCTTTCTGAATTTGGAAGGTTATGGTTTCTATTTAACTTCAAACTCATAATTTGAAGTAAAAGATTTTATTTAATAATTATTATACAAATTTTTTATTTAAATTTTTATTTACAAATGTTTTGTAAAATCGTTTATTTAGTAAAGTTAATTATGTTTTTAAAATTAATTGTTTAATTGATTTTGTTTAAAGATAATAAATAATTTATTATTATTAGTTATTTAGAACTAGAAAAGTATTTCAGTAATAATATACTTCTAAAGTTGATTAATTTTATTTAAAGGTTGATTTAGTCTATTTTATTATATTTTAAAATGTTAAAGGTTAATTGATTATATTATTAATAAATGTTTTAAAAGTATTTTATATTATCAAAAATGGTTAAGATATTTTTGTGAAAGTTTAATAAAATTTTTATAAAAGAAATCATTTATGTGAAGAATTGGTTAAAGGAGTTTGTGAATGTGAAGGTGGTTTGAATTTGTAAAGGGAGATTACAGATGGTTTAAAATTTGTAAAAGAATATCTCTAATTTAAACTTTGAAATTTATGAAGAAGTTTTATAAATGGATTTGGAAATATTTATGAAATAAAGAAATTTTTGGGAAGTAATGGTATATTTTCATAGCGTAAATCGAGGACAGAGATTGCCTACAGTTTGGAATGTTTTCGCTGGGATAGCAACGTAACCATTGTGCAAACTACGATCTATGATTGATTGCATGGTGGAAATGGAGAGGCGGAGATTGCCTAAGTTTAGTTTGGTTTTTCTGAGACAGAGACGCAACCATCAAGCTCTGACCCATGGTCGAAGCTGAATGGTACTTCCATATCTATTTTTTAAATAGTTTTCAAGTATTTTTAAAAGAAAGGATTTGTGAATATCCTTATTCCGATGAAATAAGTAAATGAATATTTTGATAAAGAGATTCAATTTATCAAAATCAAATTAAATGAGGCTTAGTGATTTCAGTGGAGAATTTGAACTATGGTTGAATGTTTGTTTATTTGATAGTTAAATAATTGATTATCAAATCTTGGTTCAAATATGCAATTCTTCTTAATTTTGGATTTCCTACTTAACACCGAGGGATTTTAACTCTGGAAATATCTAGGGGAAACTCGAGAATTATATGGTACAATTACCATCGGTGGTGCTATACTGTACGTATAAACTCGTTGTTCTTCTAGGATAAATGATAAGGAGATCCATCCACTTAAACAGTTATGAGATGGCCCCCGTTTTTATGTATTGTCAGATTATTTCCGAAAGAACCGGTATTGAGCATTCTAGAAATCGACGATTGGTTTATGGAGCGCCAGGGAAGCGGGAGAGTTTACTCATACGAGATGACTCGGAACCGTTACTGCTCCAAAACTATATACGGTTCTATGGAGGAGTCTCATGTTATATTGAGATGTTGAAATCCATGTGTGGTTCCGAGACCATTGGGTATGTGAATCCGTGTATGATTCCAAGATCTATTTGAGATGTAGGAATTTGTATGCGATTCCAAGACTATTGTGGTGTGATAATCCATATGAAATTCAATGATCTATTTTTGGAGCGTTGCATAAGCTGGAACGCCGGACGTAGTCTCATTAGCGGAAATGACTAAAACTAGAGATAGGAGGATGGCCAGTAGGGTTGGCAAACCCATAAGTTGTAATCGGCTCTTTTTTCTAGCAATACCGATACCTTTAGTTGTTTTGGCATGCCGGAGCAATGCACTCGGTCTTAGCAAGACCAGCTATGTTTTTCCTATAATACCCCGGCTAGACAGGTATGATGCTTCGGTAGGATAACTCTGATCCTTGTGTAGGAGGACCATTGTCGAAGTACTCAGGGTACCTCCGTGGAATCCTATACAATTAGCGAACGAGCCTTATCAAGTTTTGATTTTATACTAGTATTGTTGTGATGTACATAGCACGAGCATCACAACTGCTTGATTATTATTATTTTGACCCTTAGACATTATTGTAATATCACTGGATTTTCTATAGAAATGGTTTAGTGATCGTAAGGTAAAAACCTGTCCGTGTTTATGTGCGGCATGGTCTTACGATACCTTTATTTTGAAAAGGTTTTATAAATTAATAAATCAAATTGAGTGTGTTTTATCACACTGGTTTACCAGACTGATCTGTATGTTATTATTTTATAATAATGCTTGGATCATATCGAGCATATTACAGATACAGATTTGGATTGCTTTGGGGCTTAGGAGACGAGTTGGAGACTAAGACGTATTCTCGTACTTGTTTATTCCGCTACAGTGTTTGTTTGAAATCATCAGTAATTGTGGGGACATGCTATTATAACTTTCTAGACTGATAATTATTGATTTGTGTACTCTGATTTAAGAAATGTATATTATAGTTTTCATTTGTGTACAGAGATGTTGAAATTATATATTATTCATTCAGCTGTGAGATTCTGTATTTGTTAGTTTCTTCTGTCTTCTACCTTCTTTCTTTTTCCCTAACTATTTGTCTTTCCGACTATTGATTGCTTGGCATGATATACATTGAACGTATTGATGTCGATTTTCGAGGGTCGAAAAGTCGGGTCGTCACAACTTCGAACCAATGTATACGTTCGATGAAGATGATGATTTTTGAAGATATACATCTTCATGACGAAGGTTGCTTGCCACTAGTCCCTTAGGGTGAAATTTACCATATCATATATTTATCGTGGCAGTAGTGCTCTGGTATGAAAATATTCGATTATAAAGGCTAATCACTACTAATCCTAGGGGTAATTCCTAATAGGATATGGTAGGAGGAGTCCCAAAACGAACTTTTATGGGCGAATGTTTGACATTTCATTTCTGAGATCACATCATTGACTTTTACGAATGTACATCTGTTTAGTAGCGGAGAAGGAAAATACTCTTAGCTTAACACCCTTCTTTGAGGCGTACGATCTTAGAGGTTGCATGTTCGTGAAAGTCAATGGTGATGAAAGGAATGGCAATGTGACATTCAAAGTGGAACCTGTGATGATCAAAGCGTGGCTTTGTGAAAAGAAAAGTATGGCATGGTGGAGCATAACTTCACGAGCCTCACATCCCGAGAATGGTATGGATAATACTATGTGGTCTGAAGGACATATTTTGGATTATATTAGGGGAAAATGTCCCTCTAGGCACCTGTTGCCTTATTGTATGAATCGACGGATATTGGACGTTGACGGAGATGGTGTAAATCCTAGCCGTTAGAAATAATATCAAATTATTTTGGTATAAAAGTGTTTGGTTATCGTAAAGTACAAACCCGTCCATATTTATGTGTGTGTGTGACCTTATGGGATACCGTTCTTTTCGAAGGTTTTTAACTGGCATCAATTTTATAAATCGTGTATCTCATGTTATTTTATCAAGCCTGCTCTGGGAATTTTTAATACTTAGGTCAGATCCGAGTAGTTTCAGGTTTAGTTGAAGACCCTTGGAGTTTCTAGAGGACAGCCAGAGATCTTCGTCTATGTATGGACGTATTCTATTATCTTTTGCATCTATTGCATTTGTTTTTATTTTTCAACATTTGTAAGGACCTAGGGTTTATAATTGACAAAGATATGAATACAAGTTTTTAAAAATATTTACAAATGAAGAATTTACCTTAAAATTGACATGAATAAGTTAAATATAAGTTCTGATCATTATCGAGAAATTAATTTGAGTCCTTTTACTTGTCAAAATTTCCAACAAAAATTAAGTTATCATAACAATTAGAGTCAAGTTTGTCTAGTTGTTTCGGTTGATAACATAGTGTATCTATGAAATGGATCGTAGTTGATAATCAAAGTTTTTCAAAGTGCTATTTTCATTTCTTTTGAATAACAAGTCAAATCAAATAAATTAAAATAGTGCTTGGATTTTCATTTCTTTCTCTCTCTTATTTGAAAATTTTATTAATATTGACAATATTTACATATGCCTAACTCAAAAAACTGAGGTCGGATATATTACTCATGCACTGCCTTACAGGCTTATGTGCGTGGAATACAGAGCATGACGAGTGTACACACAAGTGTGTATATCTATCGACTGTAGGCATTATTAATAAAAGAAATTTTATACACATATACATAATTCAGATAAACTGAGGCCAGATATACCGATCGTGCACTGCCTTTCGGGCTTATGTGAGAAGAGTACAGAACATAGCGAGTGCACATACAAGTGTATGAACACATAACTCTAGGTGTTAATATAAAAAATATACATATATACAAATATATTTTTTTGTTTTTTTTGTTATATATATTTTTTTTGTTTTTTTTTTGAAGAGAGAGTTTTGAAAATTCATCTTAACACCATTCAACTTAGAAGATAAAAAAATGTTATATCATTCTCTTTAAATCCACCACTTTTTAAACAAAGATTTCCAATTAGGATATATTTCATAATTATCACCATGAACCATCCTATATACTAGTGAAACCATAGTTACTTGTAATCAAACCTGATTTTTATTTTTGTTGAGACAAATAAATTTTCAAAAATTTCAATTTAATATCCAAAGTCCCATATTTTTCCTATAGTGTTTCTTTAAAAATAACTCCAAATGCTAAAAGGAAAATTTGTTTTGGGATTTCTTTTTTAGTTTTTTGAGTTTTGAAAAGGAAAATGCAAAAAATAAACCATGGAAAATTAAAAATGCAGATGAGACTCACATCCACACTTGATTTTGACAGTCCCATAGTCAACTCAAGTGAAAGGAGAAAAATAAAACAAAAATAAAAATATAACCTATATCTACATTAAACTATTATTATTTACACGATACCAGAAAATATATCATCAAAGAATAAATGAAGTGGTCTTCCAAAGACCGATTCATTTGTCTCGTCAAGTATGAGAGACACAACTTAAGCACATAAAGCCAAGTCATAAAAGATTTCGGAGTTGAATGTAGATTTGGAAAAACGAATGTCATTTTATTAAAAATCATGTGAGTTGTTTTAGTTTCGATGATTATAGGGTTGATAAAACAATCCATTGAATTTTAATTTTAATTTCACTAAATAAAAGTCAAGCTTATCGTTAAAAACTTCTTCAGAATTATCGATTTTAAAATCAAAATGGTGATTTAAATCTTCCCCTTCGGAATTCAACAACTCGTCATCAAAAAGTCCAAAGAATTTATGTTCATAAAATTCATCTTTCTTTGTTGAATTATTCACAACTTCATTGCATGTATCGTGTTCAAAATCCAAAGTTATTGTATTCAAATTTTCAAAATGGAAAAAGAAAGATCGAACTTTAAATTTGATTCAAGAGAATTGAAACCCAACTCAATTACCGCATTTTCAACAACTTCATTAAGATTGTTGTTTTCAATTTCAAAAGTTGTTATTTGAAAATCGTCAATTTTGATAAAAGATGGATTATTATTTGACTCGTTTAACGTTTGAATTTGATTTTGTTGCTCACGTTGTTTTAGATATATTTCAAACAATAAATTCGTGTGATCTCCGTGAATTTCGTTCATTTGCTCAAACAAATCGAATTTATAATTATTAACTTGAGAATTTTCAATTTTAAATTGTTGAGAACAAAAAATTTCACCATCATAGTCTAGATTATTCTCATAGCCAAAATAATTTAAATAAACGATTCCATTTTTAATTTCATTTGGGAGTTCAAATTGTATTAGCATGAGTTATAATCGAAATCATTTGAATTTTGAAGTGAATCCAAATTTTGATTACTTTGAAAACTTATTGCACAAATATGAACTACACAACTCATTTATCATTTGATTATTTTGTGTAGAGAGTTCAAGTAAAGACGAAATCGTTTCAATGCTTTTTTCAAGATTTGAGGGTTGGTCATCATTTTGAAAATTTTGTTCAAATTCGAATTGTTTGTACAAAAGTTGTCATTAAAATATCCATACGAGTTTGATGTAAAACTATATGATTATATTGATTTTCACAACTATCGTAAAATTCTTGTGAATGGAAAAATTCAAACATTTTCAAAAGTTTGTTCTTCGTTTTTGGATTTTTTTTGGATTTTTTATAACGGAAAACTATTTACCAAAAGGAATTTATTTATTTTTTCAAAAGGTAAATTTGATTTGTTTTGTTTTTTTTGGATTTTAAATTTATTTTAAAAGATTATATATATATATATATATATTGAATTTTCGTTTTTAGAAAAAAAAACTAACTCAAAAATATATTTTTTGGATTTTTGGATTTTGATTTAAAAATTTCAAAAGAAAGGATTTATAAACTAAGTTAAGGAATATTTATAATTTTTTTAGCTTTAGATTTTGATTTTTTTTTTTCAAGTATGCATGAACTAATGCAATTAAATGAATGCAAGGGAATTGATTACAAATTTTCTATCCTAAGTAGCTCCTGACCCAATATTGTATAATCATACTTTGTCTTAATCCAACAACATAGTTCTTAGTCAGGTAACAAACAGGATTTATCGGTGCACCACGAATCACCGTAGCAATGCAGCCGAATGTTTAAATTCCTTCGGAGAAACAACCACTATAATATTTACGAATCACCGTAATATTTATAAATGGTTATTGCTTTGCCGTAGCCTACACACCAAGAAATTAAATTGTCAAAAAATGACAACTTGTCAATATACAATTAAGCCTTTGGTGAGCTCGTGACACCCTTAAGTTCGATGTCTACCGTTATTATTATTTAGAATTATAAGATGAAATACAAAACTGAAATTAAATGTGATTAACAATGCGACTACAATGAAATTTATTTTTGTTTTTTGAATTTTTGGAAACTTTTTATATAAATGCAAATGCAGGCAACCAACAATGCAAAGCAAATAAAAAAAGAAATAAGAGCACGATTAAGAGCGGCAACTTTTTTTTTATATAAGCAAGCAAGCACATTTTTTTTGGCAGTAGTTCTTTTCCTTCTGATTTCCTGCTTTTGCAGCTTGAAACTAAAAACAAGATATATATAGTTGTTTTTTTAAGAAACAAAATCAAACTTTTTTAAGTGGGAAGAAAAAAAAAATTAAGTGGAAAGATATATACAATTCTTCCTTTTTTTAAGTTGGAAGAAAACTAAACAATACAATCAAACTCAAAACAAAAGAAAATTGAAAACAACACAAGGAACTTGTTATTATTATTTTTAAAGGGAAAAAATTGGTAAAAGATCTGTACAAAAGATTTGTTTTTTTAAGATGACAAGACAAAAAGAAAAATGAACTAAAATAAACAAAATAAACAAAAGATAATAAAAACAAACAAGATCTCCACCCGGCCCAAATAAGAAACCAGACCTGACACTATCTGATAACAAAAAAAATTCCTTGGTTTCTCAAATTTACAAACACAATCGACTCGTTCAATTTTATTCAATTACCCCAAATTTCAAAATCTCCCCAAATTTCATAAATCAGAGAACACCCAAGCTCGAGTTGCTTCAGAGCTGTTGTTTTGGGTTCGAAAGGAGTTTGAGGATAAGGGTGTCGCAAGGATGAGGCAAAGGTTTGGGATTGTTTATTTTAGAGTGGTCGAAGGTGGATATGACAGAGGAAATGTCAGAAGGAAAGTATGGGTATGGTTTTGAAGTATAACAATGGTGTGGTAGTGTTAGCAGGAGTGGTTGATGGTTGAAAGGTAGGGGTGATTGAGGTGATGACCGGCAGAGGTGATTGAGGTGTTGGAATTCCTTAACAAATAAAATGAATGAAATATACAAAGTCCCACATCGCCTAATATACTAAGAAAGCCAAGTATATTAATAGCTTTCCCAAGTGGAGGTTGGGGGCCTGGGGCTCTCAAATGTATGCTTCGTTGTGAGGAGGGACATCATGCATCTCCACCACACACGCGCGCGCACCGCCGCCGTTCGTCCGACCGACCGAACCGGGCCGGGCCGGGCTCGGGCATGGGTCTAAAATGACCATTCTTTTTGCTAGACCATTGTTTAACGGTTTTGGGCTTCGGCTGAAACTGGGCTGGGCCTGGAATTTAAAGAGAAGCGGGCGGGTGAAGACGGATGCGACTGTTCATAAAGCGGACTGAAGAGGCGCGACCCGTTAGAGGCGAAAAGAAGCGGGTGTGACCCGTTAGAGGCGAATAGGTGCGGCCCGGCTGAAGAGACGCGGCCGAACATAAGCAGACACACGAACAGTAGCGATTAAAGGAAACGGGCGCGACCGTTTGGACAAACGGGTGCAGACGCGACCGTTTGGACAAGCGGGTGCAGACGCGACCGTTCAAAGGGATACGAACAAACTATAAATAAGGAGGAAAACTGATCACTTTCCACACTGAATTTTCTTATCTCTACTCTTCTAATAACTGCTGTTCTTATAATCAAAATCACAGAGTGATATACTCATTACAATCTCGAGCAGAATACGTCTATTGTATCTTAGGAGAATTTTGAAATAAAATTCTTAAGGAAATCATTACAATGAACCTCAGACATAATCCGGTTAGAATTCTAGTCTGATTGTATATTCATATACATTATTCTATATTCTATCCATTATTCTGGTTATACTATTTATTCAAAATAGTATAACGCTGTTGTTGTAATTTATTTACAACATTCATATTGTTATAATAATTACTACAGAATTCCAGTGTAGTCTGAGTTATAAACTTGTGCGACGAGTTTATAATTGATTATTCTCTGTTTTGGTATACTAGACGTATAACTTCTTAAGAATTTTACTGTTTGCTTACTAAAACAGAGATGGAAACAGTAGAATTTTCAAAGAATACTACTCACAACAGACATGAACCGTTCAAGGGAGTTGGTGATAATTTCTTGACATGAAAAAATCAGATGTTGTTTTATCTCACCACACTCGGTCTGTAAAAGTACCTCGAGGAGGAGGAACCGATTCCTGCACCAAACAAGGAAGTAGAGGTGAATACGTGGAAGCATTTCGATTTTTTATGCAGAAACTATATTCTGAATTGTCTCGACAAGGTGTTATACAAAGTATATCAGCCTTTAAAGACATCAAAAGAACTCTGTAATGCACTTACCACAAAGTATAAGACGCAGAATATCAGTCTTAAGAAATTCATTGTAGACAAATTCATGGACTACAAGATGGTTGACTCCAAACCGGTGACCGCTCAACTGCATGAACTGCAAATCATCATTCATGAACTCGAAGTGGAAGGTCATAAGGTGGAAGAATCTTTTTTGGTTGAAGCCATCACGGGAAAACTGCCGCCGTCATGGAGAGATTACCGCAATTATCTAAAGCATAAAAAGAAGGAAATCTATTTAAAAGATCTCATAGTCCGATTGAAAATTGAGGCAGATAACCGTGGAATAACAAAACAAAGCAATGAGGCATTTGTGGCTGAAGGGTTAAAGACCAAAAACAAAAAGAGGAATTTCCAGAAGAAAAGGAAAGCTCCTGAAAACAAATCCAAAGACAACAAACAAACCAAGAAGTTTAATGGTGAATGTTGGGTTTGTGGAAAAGTTGGACATGCCGCTAGAGATTGCAGACTCAAGAAGGAACGCAATAAAGAGGCAAATATAGTGGATAACATGGAAGTAGACGAGTCCAACTTCTCGGCAGTGGTATCTGAATGCATTCTGGTTCAGAATCCTAACCAATGGTGGGTAGATACAGGCGCTACTCGTCATGTTTGTTCTGACAAATCCATATTTTCTACATATCAGAAATTTGATCACGAAGAAAAACTCTACATGGGTAATTCTGCAATTTCCATGATCAAAGGCAGTGGCACGGCAATCCTCAAGTTTACTTCTGGAAAAACTGTTAAGTTGAATAATGTGCTCCACGTTCCAGACATACGCAAGAATCTCATCTCTAGTGCAGTCCTATCAAAAAGGGATTCAAAATGGAGTTTGAGTCAGACAAGATGGTTCTGTCCAAAGCTGGAATGTATATCGGAAGGGGTTATTTATGTGATGGACTATTTAAGGCAAATGTAGCCGTTGTCGGCAACAAAAGTATGTATTCTGATTGTGCTATTAATAAAATTGAAGTTTCTTATTTGCTTGAGCACGAACTTTTATTATAGCATGATAGATTGGGACACATAAATTTCCACAAAATGAAAACATTATCAAACTTGGGATTAATTCTAAAATTCCAAGTAGATAAGAACTACAAATGTGAGACATGTGTAGAAGCAAAAATGGTCAAACAACCATTTAAATCTGTTGACAGAAGCACCGAACCATTAGGTTTGGTACATACAGATTTATGTGATTTTAAAGCACTACCTACAAGAGGTGGGAAAAAGTATTTCATTACTTTTATTGACGATTATACGCGATATTGCTATGTATATCTTTTAAATAGTAAAGATGAAGCAATAACAGCGTTTATAAAATACAAGGCTGAGGTAGAAAATCCGTTAAATAAAAAGATCAAGATACTAAGATCTGATCGAGGTGGAGAATATGAATCACCATTTGAACAGTTCTGTGCCGAAAATGGTATAATTCATCAAACAACAGCTCCATATTCACCATAACAAAATGGTGTAGTCGAGAGGAAGAATAGAACGTTAAAAGACATGATTACTGTCATGCTTTTAAATACTGGTCTACCGACGAACTTGTGGGGGGAAGCATTAAATATGTCTAATCACATATTAAACAAAGTCCCTCACAATAAAACAGAAACAATTCCATATGAGTTATGGAAAGGACACAAACCAAGTTCTAAATACCTCAAAGTGTGGGGGTGCTTGGCAAAAGTTCCAGTTCCGCCTCCCAAGAGAGTCAAACTTGGACCAAAAACAGTATATTGTTATTATCTTAGGCCAACCCAAAATAGTAGTACCTACAGATTCTTGGTATTCAAGTCTGATATAACTGATATTCATGTAAATACAATCATGGAATCAAGAGATGCCTCATTCTTTGATGATGTGTTTCCGCACAAAAGTAATGAAGAAAATAAGGTCCCAAAAAGGACAAGGGAAGAATCAAATGATTCGCATGAAGATGAAACTCATCATGAAATTGAGGATGCTGAACCAAGAAGAAGCGTAAGGGCTAGAACTTCCAAAACATTTGGTTCGGACTTTTTCACATATGTATTAGAGCACGAACCTCAACCGTACAAGGAAGCAATGTCATCTTCTGAGTCCTCATGTTGGAAAGAAGCAATCCAAAGTGAGATTGATTCAATTCTAAGTAATAAAACTTAGGAAATTGTTGATATTCCACCAGAAATAAAACCAATTGGCTGCAAATGGATTTTCAAGAAGAAAATGAAAGCAGATGGCTCTATCGACAAGTATAAAGCCAGATTAGTAGCCAAAGGATATCGTCAAAAAGAAGGAGTATACTTTTTTGATACATATTCGCCGGTAATACAAATAACCTCTATAAGAATGCTAATAGCAATTGCATCCATCTATAATCTAGAGATTCATCAGATGGATGTAAAAACAACATTCTTAAATGGAAATCTCGATGAGGAGATTTACATGGAGCAACCTGAGGGATTTATTTTCAAAGGAAATGAAAACAAAGTGTGTAGATTAGTCAAATCAGTATACGGACTAAAACAAGCTCCAAAGCAATGGCACGCAAAAATTGATAGTGTCATGATGAGAAATGGTTTTCGTATAAATGAATGTGACAAATGTGTTTATTATAAACAACTTGGACAATCATATGTGATGACCTGTCTATATGTGGACGATATGCTAATATTCGATCCAAATACTCAAGTAATTGAGACCTAAAGAAAATGCTGATCAACAATTTCGACATGAAAGACTTGGGTGTTGTAGATAATATTTTGGGAATAAAAATAATAAGAACACCTAATGGTATTGAGTTATCTCAATCACATTATGTAGAAAAAGTGATTGAAAGATTTCAAAATTTTGGAATTAAAGGAGTAAATACACCTTTTAATCCATCAGAAATACTGCATAAAAACACTAATGAGAGTGTAATGCAACTGAAATATTCTCGTGTAATAGGATGTCTCATGTATCTCATGAATTGCACAAGACCAGATATAGCTTATGCAGTAAGTCGATTGAGCAGGTATACAAGCAATCCAAGGAAGGAACACTGGAAAGCACTAATGAGAGTGCTTGGATATTTAAAAAATACCACCAAGTATTCCTTACACTATGGGAAATATCCTACCGTCTTAAAAGGATATAGTGATGCAAACTGGATTGCAGATTCAGAGGAATCAAAATCAACAAGTGGTTATGTCTTTACCCTAGCAGGGGCAGCAGTGTCATGGAAATCTACTAAACAAACATGCATAGCTCGATCCACTATGCAATCATAGTTCATTGCATTAGATAAAGCAGGCGAAAAAGCAGAATGGCTTCGTCACTTTTTAGAAGATATTCCATTTTGGCCTAAACCTGTACCGGTCATTTGTATACACTGTGATAACCAAGCTGCGCTAAGTAGAGCGCACAACTTTGTGTATAATGGAAAGTCACGACATATTCGTCGACGCCATAACACAGTTAGGCAATTACTCTCAAATGGAAAATTTTCCATAGACTATGTGAGAACAAATGATAACCTAGCGGATCCATTTACTAAAGGTTTATCAAGAAAGAAAATTGACTGCGCATCGAGGGGAATGAGTTTAAAAGCCTAAACCATAAAAAGTTATCTTATACGGAAACCTATCCTAGCGACTGGAGATCCCACGGACTAGGATAAATAGACAAACCAGTTCTGAGTAACTCAAGACGTAATGCATTTGCGTGGACATAGTCCAACTCCATTTCTATGGTACACAATATAAATGCATCCCTACAGAAGTATTTAAAGGTTAAAACTATGTTTTTTAATGATGACCATATCTTGAAAATAACAAGTGGGGTATATGTAGGATACTCTTAATGGTTGCGATCACCTATGTTAGTGTGAGCTGGGTCGGCTCTATGAGAATATTAAAAGGCTTTTATTCTCTAAAACACTCGCAGAACCAAAAATTGTTCAGGACCAAAATGAACACAAACAAGAGATTTGATGCGAAGAGAATCAATGCTTCGTAAAGCTTATTGTCTGAATATACAATAAAGGCCGACGGTTCAAGATGAAATAATTCACCGATTAGCCAAGTAGATCCGATAAGTTTTAACTAGGAAAAGTTCAAAGTGAAATATCTACTTATCCACGATAAAGAATTATTCCATATATACTCTGTGATATTTCGCTTTGTGTGGGGGATATGTATATTATCATTCATGTGGGGGATTGTTGGAATTCCTTAACAAATAAAATCAATGAAATATACAAAGTCCCACATCACCTAATATACTAAGAAAGCCAAGTATATTAATAGCTTTCTCAAGTGGAGGTTGGGGCCCTGTGGCTTCCAAATGTATGCTTCGTTGTGAGGAGGGAGATCATGCATCTCCACCACACGCGCGCACGCCGCCGCCGTCCGTCCGACTGAACAGGGCCCGGGTACGGATACGGGTCTAAAATGACCATTCTTTTTGCTATACAATTATTTAACGGTTTTGGGCTTCGGCTGAAACTGGGCTGGGCCTGAAATTTGAAGAGACGCGGGCGGGTGAAGACGAACGCGACTGTTCATAAAGCGGACTGAAGAGGCGCAACCCGTTAGATGCAAACAGAAGCGGGTGCGACCTGTTAGAGGCGAAAAGAAGCGGGTGTGACCCGTTATAGGCGAACAGGTGCGGCCCGACTGAAGAGACGCGACCGAACATAAGCAGACACACGAACAGTAGCGATTAAAGGAAACGGACGCGACCGTTTGGACAAACGGGTGCAGACGCGACCGTTCAAAGGGATACGAACAAACTATAAATAAGGAGGAAAACTGATCACTTTGCTCACTGAATTTTCTTATCTCTTCTCTTCTAATAACTGATGTTCTTATAATCAAAATCACAGAGTGGTATACTCATTACAATCTCGAGAAAAATACGTTTGTTGTATCTTGGGAGAATTTTGAAATAAAATTCTTAAGGAAATCATTACGACGAGCCTCAGAAATAATCCGATTAGAATTCTAGTCTGATTGTATATTTATATACATTATTCTATATTCTATCCGTTATTCTGGTTATACTATTTATTCAAAATAGTATAACGCTATTGTTGTAATTTCTTTACAACATTCATATTGTTATAATAATTACTACAGAATTTCAGTGTACTGGAAATCTGAGTTATAAACTTGTGCGATGAGTTTATAATTGATTATTCTCTGTTTTGGTATAGTAGACGTATAACATGAGGTTATGAAAGGCAGGGGTGATTGAGGTGAGCAAGGAGTTTTTTATGTGATGTAGTGGATTTTGTATGCAATGGTGGTGGATTTTGTAGCAGTACAGTGTCTGTATTGGTTTGTGATATTTTGTGGTGAGGAGGAATGGCAAACTGTGGGCAGTGATATGGAGTTGGCAAGGTTGAAGTGCATTGGATAAATGGTTAGAAGAAGTGAGGGTATTGGGGGGGGGGGGGGGGATATCTGAGGGTGATTGCTGATGCTAGTTTTTTGACGATCAGAAAATATATGCACTGGTCTGAGGGTGATTGCTGATGCTAGTTTTTTGACGATCAGAAAATATGCACTGGTCAGGTGATGTATTATGGACGTGTGTTGTTATGGTTAGGGACAGAGCTGTTTCATGACTGTTGTGATGGCAAGTTGGATTATTGTGAAGGCTTGTATTTTGGGTATGGCCAGGGGTAGGTAAGGGGGAAGGGGGATGGTGTTGAAAGGTAGAGGGGTGGGTTGCTCTGTGCAGTGGGGTGGCAGTTGGTTAATGACTAGTGATTGAAGCTTGTTGTTTGGCAATGAAGGATGTTGACACTGGTGATGTAGTGTATGTGGAGTAGCAGTTTGGTTGCTGTGATATATTGAGGTGGATTTCAGTAAGTTTGGAGCAATGTAACGGGGAGGGTACTGCAGTTAGGGTTGTGATAGTGGTTAGCAGCAGTATGCAAGTGATGATGGCTCTGAGTTGATTGGTTCAAGCAGGAAGCAGTGGTTGTGTGGATTTCATAAGTTGATGAATGCAAGCAGTTGTGATGGTGGGTAAACTGCAGTAGTAGTATGGTTGGTTTTGTTTGTACAGGGAGATGGGTGAAATTGTGCTAGTGGTGCAAGTTTATGGTGGAGGAGCAAGCAGTTTTGAGGGTTACTTGTCAGCGAAGGAGGTTTGCAGTGGTACTTTGTGATGCAGAAGCTAATGATTGCACTGAGTTGCAGTGGAAGTGGACCGATGTAGGCAGTTGCACTGATGTGCACTGGTGAATGTGAGGTGGTATTTGATGTGCTTTAAAGTACAGAAGTGCACAGTTTGAAGTTTGGTGAAGTATGGTTTGGAAGTTAATGACAAGTGATGGTTTCAGTGATGTAGGAGATATAGTTGTGTGGTAGTGAAGGATGTATGACTGAAGTGCAGTTTTGGATTGTTAGCACTGGTGATGTGCACTGGGTTGTAATAACTTTGGACATGGGGGTTTGTTGAGGGGGATGTTGCTGTCAGGTGTATGGTTTTCTGGTGGCCAGTTGAAGAAGTGGGAAGGCTTGATGAAGGAGTTGAAAATATGCCTGTGGCTGTTGAACTGGGATATTTGTATGAGGTGTACAAGGCAGGCAATGGGCAGTGTACACAGTCATGCATTGTGCAAGCAAGGGTAGTGCAATAGTTTTGAAAAAAGAGAGAAAAATATGTAAATATGTAAGAGAGAAAAAAATATGTAAATGTAAAATGTGAATGTAAAAGCAAATAATAAAATATATTTGTTTTTGAAATTTTGTATTTTCTTAATAGAAATGCAAAGACAGTAAACAAGCACACGAATCAAAATGAAAGCAAAATTCATGCAAAAACACAACAATTTTTTTTTAAAATGCAAATTAACACAGAAAACAAGCACACAATAAAAATCAACTAACAAATAATTCGAAGAATAGAAATTAAAATCAAGACTATTCCTGGGCAACGGTGCCAAAAACTGGTTTGATGGCTAAAAATAGCCGAAATTTTTAAATTAAAAATAACCGCAAGCGCACGGTGTACAATTCTAATACGTGGCGAGTACGAGTTGATCCGTAAGAAATTCTTTAGATTTTAAAATTCTATTCAATCAAATTAAACTAAGAATGTGAAGTTGTGATTAACCAAAAATTTCTAAAAAACTAACAAAATAAAGTGGATGAAAATATGAGAGTAGAAGACAATTTAGAGGCAACGTCCTTTTGAAATTCATATAAATCAACATATATGAAATTATGATCTCTTTTTTGGTCATTAGTGAATTTAGTTGATATATTTATCATAAGTATGGAATATTTGTGCTATTAATTAGCCCAATATAAACCATCAAACTTTAATATGCCCACTAAACCACTTTTTAACTCTTATGAAAATGACAATGAACTTGAAAATAAAATCTATTCTAGGAATGATCTATTAATAATTGTTTAGAAATATAGGTCATTAAATTTTTATTTTAACATTCACTTCATTATCATAATCATATGTAGATGAAGAGGTAATTTGTGTTTTTGTTTATTTAAGCATAGCTTATTTGGCGTCAACTACATAAGCTATTAAATTTAAAGCTAAAATAACAAAGTTTAACCACATCAAATATTTCCATTAAGCACGAAAAGAGATAAAAATAATTATCAAAATGTTGAATATACATGATCAACAGAGGCTCATTACCCCTAAATTAAAGGAGTTTAGCTTCTCGTATTTGTTATTATGTCAACAAATGTAGAATTCAGCATGAAACAAAAACAAAAGAAAAATGCAAGTTAAGTAAGAAGAGAGCTGATTAACATAAAATAAAAGCTAATCTATTTGCATAAATAAAAAGATCTTGACTACTAACATGATAGGAAAACCATGTAAATAAAAAGAAAATGAATTAAAATTGCATTAAAAGAAAATTACATAAAAGAAATTATCTAAGTAGTCATGAAAGAGAGCTTGTAATTTATTTTTGAGCCTAAAACTAAACTAATTAAAGAGGAGGCTAAGAGCTCATTACATGAAACATAAGGGGTATTTATACAAACTTTGAAACCATCATCCTATTTTTAGGAACTACCCAGACTAACCTTGAGGAAGTGTGGCCTCCGAATTGTCATTAGCATGAGCTTAATCCACAATTACATATGCATGTAACTTTAATCTCTATTAGCATATGTATTAGCTTCTAATTGTATATCATGGTAAGTGGGTAGGTAGGGTCCTCCAAGATACGTGAGTTTGAATTATTTCCATCTTTATTCCTTTGTTTTCTCTTGTGCATACATATTTTCCATGAAACCTTCATCATATTTCCATTCAAATTCCTATAAAATACATAAAAATGTCCAAGTAAATTTTCTCAGATTAATATATGCATAAAAATGACCATTTTGCCCCTATATGAAGATGAATAAATGATGATTTGAAAATAATTGAAATATTGGTTTAAGCAAGTTAAAATACCTTATATGCTCATTTATTTAATAAATTTAGATTAAATATGAAGATAAAAACATGCACATTAACACGCACTTCAACGCATCTTTATGAGGGTTTTGAGGACTTTATTAACCACTTTACCCTACCCATTGGCCTACAGAAATGCTTTTCCTTATTTCATATTGCCAATAGAAGTCGGCAAACTTCTCACTATCAAATTGCAATCCATTGCCCAAGATATTCTGAAGTATGACTCTTTACTTGCATATGATGTTTCTTACCATAAAATTGACAACCTTGATGGAGGACGCCTTGGTGAGCGGCTCTACTTCTACCCCTTTGATAATGTAATTTGTCGGCACTTAGTACTATCTCTAGCCATTTAAATTTCTCCAAATAGACAGATTCCTCAAAAGGCAAAAGGCCAAGGGACGACCACATGTGTTAATATAATTGGAGGTAATACGGTGGTCTTGACAAATATTTCACATTTATGACATCTTTTAGCATATAATTGTTTACAGTTTGCCAAAACTACAATATCGCAGGATTTTCTTTGCTAGAGTTTGCCTTACAATATGATCTTAATAGCTGCTTTGATGCATATTGTCCAATCTTTCCTTAGCCTCTCTATCAGCCACACATCTTAGCAATGAGTTGGCTAATCCTCTTCTATATAGGATATTATCAGGGATAATAGGCCAAGGTGCCTTCCACACCACCTTCCTTGCTTCATTCCAATTCAGGCATAGGACTCTATTAGTTAAGTACTCAATGGTAAGGGTTGACCGTATCTCCTTTATGATCAATTCAACTTGGTTAGTAAATATTTTGTTAACTAAACAGGGTATGTTGCTTCTGCATTTTTCAATCCATAGAACTTAACTTTGTAGCAATACGGTCCTAAATCAGTGATGAAGCTTGTATGATCTTGATCTGGGATATATATTTTTGTTTAATTTATCCAAATTATGCATTTACAAAGGGGAGTAGCTTATGTCCAATTGTTCCATCCACAAATTTCTCAAAACTCAAAAGTGGAAAACAATTCCTTGGTGTATGTATCGTTCAAGTTTGAAAATTTGATACATTCTGCCAATTCTCATTCGGCTTCTTAACCAACATTGGATTAGCTATCCACTCTAAGTAACAGGACAATCCCACAAAGCCATTTGCAAGCATAGTCTTTACTTCTTTATTCAAGATCGACGACTGCTCAGGGCCCATAATCCTCTTCTTCTACTTTAATGGGGATATTATTGGATAAACGTTCAATGCATAGCATGTGATATTATAAGAAATTTCACATACACCGGCATAAGATCTGCAAGCATATCTTTGTAATTCCAAAGGAAGACCTCTAATAGTGTTTTTTCGATCTCTCCCCAGTTGGGATCCAATTTTCATTAGTTTGGAAGGAGCATGCTCATCTATCTCCATAAACTCTGTTGCCTCCATAGGCTCCATTGTTGTACCCACTTCTCCATCTCTCGGATCTAGTTCTTTAAGGGGATTGCTAGTGTAACCGAGTGGAAGCCACCTCCTTAATTGCTATGCATTCGAGGTTTTAATGAACATAGCAGTCTCTGGTTTTTCCTTTCTTTTTTCATCAATTTTAATGGAGTGCTGCTACATAGCACTCCCTTGCTGCATCTTAATCTCCTTCAACAATTCCTACTCTATTAGCAGTAGGAAATTTCATCTTTGAGAACTACTGGTTTGCAACTGTGTGGAAGTTGATAAAGCCGACTATTCTAGGAAAGCATTGTACATTGAGAAACTATCCACCAAAATGAAAGTGTACTTCATATGGTTGATCTAAGATGAACCCCGAGCTCGATAAATAAATCCAACTTTCCTAGTGGCATTTTCCATTCTATCGTAAATTTGTCTAGCTGCTTATTGCATGGGTTAACATCCTTCATCGATAATTCTATCTTATCAAAAGAATCATTGAACGGTTGGTGCTCCGCTATCTACCAATAATCTATGAACCTTTCGTGACGGCCGCCCAACACCTATGGTACCTAGATCCTTGTATAGTGCACTATATCGTACCGATCAATATGGAGCAATGGTCAAGGGAAAAGTAGCTCAAACAATCACAAAGCCTATCATATATCTCACAGTGTATCGAATAAAGTATATTAGTCAAACAAATATAAAAAGTCAAGATACAAATATAACTACATGAACCATCGCAAATTAGGGGCGTAGGTTCTATGTACTTATATAAAGCAGTGATGGAGTTTATACAACTAATGAATAAACTAAATATCTGTCTCAATGATAAAATGTAGCATTGGTAAAGCTCCACGGTGCTGCACAGTGGAATAAGCATTAACTCGGATAATAGAATATGTAATAGCACCAACCTCTTGCTCGTCCTTTGAATAGCTCGATGCACTAGTTCTAGACCTACTATTTAGTTTACTCATTTGAGAATATCCAAGGCAGTTAGATGCAAAACATAAAATCTCGAGTCACGAAAGTATAGTGTGAACATAATAATCTCAAGATACTATAGTGGTCGATATAATATATGGAATATTGAAAAGCCATGCCTTCCTAGTCCCTACATCCAAGAAGTTAGCACATAAACTTAAATACATGCTAAACTATCATCATAGGGTGTAGTAATGCTCAAAATACTGAATAAGGTATTCGACTGTCTATCACATCACATAATATATCCATCATGATCACACACTGATCAATACAAATAGAGCGATCATAGTACTCAATGCAATCAAAGCCACCATCATACTCTCAGATGCTCCTAGATGGCTCATATAACTCACTCAGATAGCCAAAGACCACTCAGAATCGCAGGTACTTAATATTCAAGCTTATGCCCACTTAAATGGCTAGGTATGTGGACCACTAAGATATCCACACAAGGATCCAACTCAATGGTGCACTCAGACCATCCCAGCATATAGTTAGACTACTCTTTCCTATATGAGCAGCTAATACTAGCATACTACTGATAGTAAAACCACCTTTAATCTACTTCGCAAGTGATCACTCAGCACTTGCCTACTCTGTAACTCTTTCCATGCTACAGTAACTTCCCTAATGAAATACTCAACCAAATAAATTCACGTCATAAATTTCTCTAAGTCTAGGACTCCCCTAAATTCTTAGGACCCTCCTATGTTATTTCTTAAGTAGACTCCCCGTTTTCCCACATCTACCACGAAGACAACTTCACGAAACCCAACTTCTACCCCATGATGTACCATCGATCTTCCAAAGCCTAAAACTTGAACTCTCCTGCGTGGAATCCCATGTGATCCATGCCACAAGTCCACCATGACGCCATTACCCCCCTTGGTCGGTCGCATGGTCCTTGGGCCACCTTTGGTTATGTTTCTATAATGGATCGGTCGTTACTGATTGGCTCAAAGTTCACAAGAAAATGACCCAAAGTGTATAAACAAATGTCATGAAGCAAGCTCATACCTTCCTTTGCAACTCACCTCATAGCCGAACCTCGAAAGACTGAATAAAATAAGAATCGGTACTGACCCATGCTTGGATTAGTACCAAACCCGTTCTAACATAGCCACTTTTGGCTAAGTTATTTCTTCCTTCATGCACATCTTGATTTCCCCCAAGAAAGCCCGAAGTCTTCATCTCCAATTCCAAAAGTATTTCTCTAAAAACCTTAAAGTCACCATATAAAGGTTCCGCTACCGATACAGCCTTCCTCGACCATAACTTCATCAAATCAAGTCTAATCCGAATGTGATCCATGGTGTAGCCTTCTTACATCATTACTAACCTTCCATATCGATCGCAAGTCCATTTGAGAAATTATGGATCAATCGGTTCTTATAGATTGGCAATGATGGGTTCAATTGGTTGTCCAAAAACTTAACTTTGTTTTAGCAATTTTCTAAGTTTATTTCCCCTCTACTCTAAATGCTTTAACTATCCACTCAATTTGCTTGCGTCAATTCGTCTTCAAACACTCTAGATTTAATCAAGTCTCTCTTCCTTATCCTAAAACAAAAAACACAACAAAATCTTCCAAATAACCATCAATGTAATAACATAAACATAAAGCAATCTATGCAAACAATGCAATGTACCATATAACTAAGGTCAAGTAAAAAATGTAAAAGGGAGTATCTATAAGGACACGAATAAGTCGGTCTAGATTTATATTTAATTTTAAATAATATAATTCGTTTTCATAACATAGGTGAGTTTAAGTTAGGCAAAAATCATGTTTTAACTTTAAAAATCATTTTTAAAGCATCATTTAATATTATATTCCTCCTTATAGTAAAGTGAGACGAATATCACTCACATAAGCTTCCAAACGCACAAAATCTAACATGAACCCGAGATGAATAGTAATTGTCCTAACTACTAATGCACTAAGCAGCAATCAATGATCCCTTACTGATTCCCTTGCTAATCGAATTTTAACTACTTGATTTGGCTAATTAAAGTTTGGTTTAGAGGGGCTCTTTAGTTACAGAGATAGTTAACGATGGTTTATAACTGGTTTTGGGAAGCATGTTTCGATTAGGGAAATGCCTCATCTACTCCTGTTAGCTCTAATCTAGAAACGGGCCTTTGGACTTAACCCAAATTTCACTAATTACCCGCCAAACTATCCAAAAATTAACTCAATTTAAATAGCCATGTCTCCTAAATGGTAAGTCTAAAAAGCTATATAACCACTCTATAGAAAGTGAAACCATCATAATTTTCACATGGAAGTGGTTTCAAACTCTAATTCAGCACCTAGTAAAAGTTATAGGCCTTACTAGTTTTCGGAGTCAAAATGGTCAAATGAAATATCTAAGGAAGTAAAATGTCACCATTCAACATTACCCAAAGTTTTAGAATAATACGACCCAATATGGATTTAAAGTCAATAATTTACGATCCATAAATATGTAAATAGGTTATTACATTCTTTCCCGCTCCTTGGGAATTTCACCCTTAAAATTCACTAAACACAATCAAACAAGGTTACCCTGCGTCCCTAATAATCATAATCAAGCATAAGTAATTATGAAATATCAAACATGCGCATATTCAAGTAAGAGATATAACTTATGCCCATCCTAGCATGGAAGGCACTAAACTGCCAAAATATGATATTAAATGTGAAAGCTAGCGATAGAAATAGAAATCTTACCAAGTGAAGAGCTCTGGATAAGTGGTACTCATGCTCTTCATGGTTTCCCATTTGCAATTGTCTCCACTTTCATCCCATTGAACTTTCACCGACTTCACAGTCTTTCTCATAAGTTGCTTCATATCATATCCAACTATACATATATGCCCATGAGGTCTTGAAGCTTTTGGCTCATTCATGATATCATCAAGTTGGTCCTATGCGATAATCAAGCCAGTGCCATTGACAAACTTCCATAAATGATAAATATGGAATGCATTATGCATGCCTGCTATCTTTGGAGTAAGTCGGTTCTATAAGCGAGGTTCCTGATCCCCTCAAGTTTTAGGAACAGACCCACAAATATTAATGGCGACTTCCTCTTAGTACCGAATCTAACCATATTATTTAACGAAAAGATCTTAACAAATACCATATCACCGACAGAGAACTCCAAATCCTTATGTCTCTTATCGATTAAGATTTTCTATCTATCCTGAGCAGCTTTCATTTGCTGTCAAATAATCTCCACCTTCTTTGATGTCCCTCTGATCATATTTGGCCCAATTTTCATTTTCTTGCTCACCTTCTACCACAAGAGGGAGAATTGCATGGTCGACCATACAATGCCTCAAATGTTGCCATACCAAAGCTAGATTGATAATTATTTTTGTCTATTAACTAAACAAGAAGCAAATGATCACTCCATGAGCCCCTATAGTTGAGAATGCAAATTCATAAGGGATCATCTAAGACATGATTCACTCTCTTGGTCTGTCCGTCGGTTTGTGGGTGATAAGTTGTACTTAGATGTAGCTTTGACGCCAATGCCTCATGTATGCTTTTTCAAAACCTGCTAGTGAACAATAGGTCTTGATCTCTTATGACACTATTCAACATATCATGGAATCGTATGACCCATTTCACATAAAACTTAATCAATTTGGATGTCATTTTAATGAATTATATGGGTATGAATTGAGCTCTCTTCATCAGTCTATCGACTATATTCCATAAGCTATCATAGCCTCCTCTTGTCCCATTGATAAAGTCCATGTATATATGTTCCCACTTCCATTCGAAATCTCAAGCGGTTGCAACAAACCGTTCGATTTCTTCTGTTCAGCTTACATTAGCCGACATTTCATACATTTTGAAAAAAAATGTCCCAACGTCCTTCTTCATTCCTTCCCAATAAAATGTCTGACTCATACCATGGTACATTTTATTTCCTCTGAGATTTGTAGCAAATCTCGAATGATGGCACTTATGTAGTACCTCATCCTTCAACCCATTGACATCAAGTACATAAGATATCCCATCCTCACAAATCCATCCATCATGGTAGAATCCATATTGCTTTATATCCTCAGACTATACTCCTTCCTTTACTTTAGCCGTGATCTCTACTAACCTAACATCACATCATTGACTAGTATTGATTCGCTCAGTCGAAATAGTTTTGCTTGTTAAACTAGCCAACACCTCTTAGACTCTAGCTTATAATGAAATATAAATTCATAGCCAACAATAAATTCAAGATCTGTCTGCTATCCTAGACTGGCATGTCTTCTAATTAATGCGTCAGTGACTGCATTTACCTTACCAAGCATATATGAAACATCAAGTCATAGAAGGGTAGGAATTCTAACCATCACTATTGACGAAGATTAAGATCCTTTTATAAGAAGAGGTACGTCAATGATTTATAATTAGTGAATAGCTTGAATATCTCCCCAAGAAAATAATTCCTCCATATCTTCAAATTGAACAATATCATAGTCAACTCTAAATCATGAGTCGGATACTTCGTTTCGTGCAGTTTTAGCTATCAAGTAGCATATGCAACAACCTTTCCTTACATTAATACCGCATCTAGCTCAGTACCGTCGGCATCTATGTATATTATCAGCTCTTCATTCCAAAATGGAATGGCTAGCACTGATGCACTCGTCAACCTATCCTTCAGATTCGAAAACGCATGCTCACACCTCGCATCCCAATCAAAAGTTTGATTCTTCTTCATCGAGTTGATTAACGGTGCCACAACCTTAGAGAAGTCCTTGATATAATGTCTATAATATCTTGCCAGCTACGGAAACTTATCACATGTATAACATTCCTGGGTTGTCTCCAATTCTGGACTGCTGCTACCTTCGTAGGATCTACAGCAATGCCTCATTCGAAAACAACATAACCCAAGAATCACACATCTCATCTCTAAAAGTGACATATAGAAAACTTTGCCTTAAATTAATGTAGTGTCCTAGAAAATCAAACAATTCCCCTTCAAATATCGAAATATTTTGAAATATAATTAAGTATTATAAATATAATTTTATAACCTTCCTTAAACATTATTTAATTAATGAATAATGATAAGAAACTTGTTTTTTTACAAAAATATATTCTATAAAGAAAAATCGATAATGTGATAGAAAATCGGTTTATTAGTAAATAACTTTTCAATCGATATAAGTTGTTCGAACTCATGTGCACTTGTCTAATGATCAAATGAACACATCAGAAACTAATTAACTAATCTCCTCTTCATAAATTATGGAACATTCTAGAATCTTTCATTAGGAAAAGAGATATTATCATGAGAAGGGTATAAGTATAACTAGCATAAAGAAGAAGTGAAGTAATGAGAAGTAATGTAAATAAGAAGTGTCTTCCATAACTAGTGGGGGGTGATATCAAGCTTAAGAAACACCGTCTTGAAGCCTATATAAGGTGAGGCAAACCCTTAGGAATAAATCACTAATTCACAAAGCAAATATAAGCTTCTTTAATGGCTCCTTCTTCGACTTCTTCTTCTCTTATGTTCTAAATGAAATGATTGCAAATCAAATTAAAATCAAATAAAACTTGAAGTGAAGCCTTGGGATGGTATTATAACACCTTCTACCATATCAAAACTTCAAGAAATGAAGCTGTGCTCTTCCCATCCTCAATGGTCGTTAGCAATGTTTAAGGGGAAGATGGCAAAAACAAGTGAAAAGAGGAGAAAGGAGGAAGGAAAGGTGGTTGCAAGTGGAGGTTTGACTTGGGTACTTGGATCTTGGTTTTTGTTAGGTTAAATGTAAGTTGAGACACCTATTTGAATAGAAAATATAAAATATATATTTTTTGTTTTGATTTTGTTTAAGTTGTTGAGTTATTATTGACGTTGTTGAAAATATCAGTTTAATTCTTGTTTTGAAAACAAGATGCATACATGATCCATGTCCGTAGACTAGGAATGTGTAGGATCTAGATTAACCCTAGAGGGGGGGGGGGGTGAATAGGGTTATAGCAAATTTTCTCGATTTAAACACAGAAACAAACTGCAGAAATAAATATGCTGAAAAGTAAATCACACACAAAATTTACCCAACTTCGGCAACCCCTGCTTACTGCTGCATTCCCAGATTTCTATTAGAATTAAACAGTATCCCGCTTACAAACACTCTAACAGACTCGCAAATCCTGCTCCCACTTACAAACACTCTAATAGACTCGCACCCCCTGCTCCCGCCTATAGAGTTTTGCAAACTCGCAAACCCTTGCTCCCGCCTATAGAGTTTTGCAAACTCGCACACCCTGCTCACTGAACTAATTCTAACTAGACAATCTGACACTACCTACAACCTAGGTGGTGATTTACCAAGACTTGATTCAAAAAGAAAATTTAAAACAAACTAAAACAATTTAAAAACTAAAAACCCTATTTGAAATAAAAACTAAATCCCCTTTATAATAATAAAGGTCGGCCAATTCTTTTTCTCGTTCCTTTTTCTTTTGGCTTGGCCGTTCCTCTTTGTCGAATTAGGGCTTTGTAATGCTCTTTGCTCACTGCTTCTCTGATAATCGATTGTCTGGTTTGCGTTGCTCTTGCTTGCTCGTTTTCTGATGATCGATTTTGGTTGCTTTACTTGCGCTTCGTTCGCAGCTGCTCCTTTGATCGAGTTGATAGATTATGGTATGTATTCTCTTTCGTTGCTGGTTTTAATTGCTTACTTGAACTCGATGCCAATGATGAATTTTGGGTTTGGTATTTATATGAATTCGAGACACTTGAATTTGCTCGTATCAATTCGATACTTTCCTAATTTTCGATTTCCTGATGCGCACGGCTTTCCTGATATATTTTTAACTTGTTGCTCACGGCCTTGATTTTCAAACGTTTGAATTTTACTTGATTGATACGGCAAAAACTTTCCTCTTTTACTTTGTGACTTTTTCAAATATACGAATTTGATTTTTGACAGTACACTATCATGAATTCGAATTTTCTGGCATCAACTTCATTTCACTTGGACTTTGGCACTTGACTTCGAATTTTACTCCTTGATTTGCCATGGCTTCGGCCATCTATGTGTTCATCCCTGTAGCATTGATATACACGGCAGAAACTAATTATGACTTGTCTGATTGTTCGAACTATTTGCATCGACTTCTTATTCACCGTACTTTTAGCCATATTGAACTGTTGCACTAAGTCTCTGGTACTTCATTTGGTTGGTCTGCATTGGCCTTGAATTTGCATTGTAGTTTGCATTGTTCATCTCGACTTGTTCTTGTATTCACTGTATATCCATACTGTTGGCATTCTTCATGTTGTTCAACACATGATGCTTGTTCTGGTTTGAGCTTTTGTTGTTGCAGTATTCATTTGTGTTTCAGTGCTTGTTTATTTCATGTAGCTTGTTTTCTGGATTATGTGCACTGTTTTTCCATTGAGTCTGATTTCAATACTTGCATCACTGTTTGTAGCTCAATGAAGTGTCTGGTCGTTATTTTGTGGTATTTCCATTTATCAGTTACTCGGCCCTGTCTTGATTTATCACTTCTTGTGTCTGACCATCTTGCACTGTTTCAGTATTCATATGAATTGTGCATTTGGACTTGTACTCTTGATGATGTTTATGTGTTTGGTCACTGATGCATTGAATTTCTGGTTTGTTTGGGATTGGACTTGAGCTTTGTACATCCACTTCAATGCTGAATTATTGCACTTGTGTTTCTCACCATGTTCATGTGTATTTGCTCGAGTCACTTATACACTTGTTGCTTCTCTAACCTTGTAGTTGTTCAATTGTCTTCTGTTCACCCATTACTGCACTTCTTGTTGTAGCTGGACTTGTTGTCGTACATGTTGCTTGAGTTGTCCATTGCTTGGTCTCTGTTGCCTTGAATTTCTGGTTGGTCTGCACTATTGAAGTGTGTCTGACCATGTTTCTTGCTGTTACTTACTTGGTGTATTGTGTTCTGTTGTTGTCTCTGGTTCACTGGGCTGTAGTCTTCATTGTTGTGTCTTGTTGCAGTTGCTATGCAGTTGTTATGCCTTGTAGTTATGTATTTGAGCCAGTGCTGTTATCTTGCACAACTTGTATCACTGCAGTCTTGTTTACTTGTGGTCTTCATTCTGGTTTGCACTTGCATGCATTGCTGGTTGATTTTTGAAATTTCACTTGAGTTGAATCCAGTTTCAAAAACTCGGGTTTGACCTTGTGCTCGTGTCGTGATTTTGAATATATTGCACGTGAGTTGAACCCGGTTTTTCATTTGGGTTTGACCTGTGCTCACATGTCCCTGTAGCATTATCAAGTGTATATTGATGTGCATGGCCTTGTGGCATGTACAGCGATACACTATGCATGTCACATTGTTCGTGTATGATGAATTCAAATGTGAATGACGGCGAACAACCCAAATAACTGAGGCAAATCATATTTTCAAAAATCATATTTCATTTTATATTGCAAAAATATTTATTTTTCAATTTTACTGTGTTAGTGAATATTTTTGCAGATTACTCAGATGCTGGATTCAAACTGGAATGAAGTTGAATATAAAACTACGTGTGAGTGATATGTAGTGAGGAATTTATGTAAACTGAATTGTGATGTAATCAAAAATGTATATGTATAGTGAGAGCTTGAATTTGTACTATTCAAGATTGTAATAAATATTTGTTTGAATAAAATTTCTGTTTGAATTCAAATTCCATTCAAATTCTGTGTAATGTATTTTATTCAACAAATATTTATTTAATCTATGAAAAATAAAATAGAACATTAACAAATACATTTAAATGAATATATATGTTTATTATCATCAAACAAAAACATATAAGCGCATATTCAACATTCTCTTCCTTTTGATGATAACAAACATATATTTAAGATTTTGACTGAGTTAAATGTATTTGAACAATGATATACACTAATTGCTCCCCCTATTTAAATGCTTCCTCTCTACATGATGCTCCCCCTACATATATGCATATAAATAGAAATTTATAAATGAGCCTAGATGCAAATGGAAAATTATTTGACCTTTGCTTGATTTTATTTGACAAAATCTTAACTTTTCTCTCTCCCTTTTGTTATCAGCAAAAGAATAAAAGTGTTAGAGAAAATAGAGATAAAGTGATCAATATTAATCCAACACTAAACTCAAATTAAATATAAATATTAAACTTCAATAAAAATCAAACAAAAATCATAACTACCCTTGTTAGGCGCATATTCCACTTTTAGAAAGAATGGAAATGATGTTCTAATATAAAATCATACAATTGTATCAACTTGTGGTACATTTATATCAGGAATTTGAATATCTACTAATCATGCATAACCGTTAGGACTTTTAAATGAGATTAGTAGTATTCCAATTTAATTTTAAAAAATGAAATCAAGTATCTTCTAACCACGCATGACCGTGAGGACTTTTAAATGGGATTAGAATCAACTTGTCTATTTAATCAATTAATTTTGATATGCGTTCCATACATGCATAACCGTAAGGACTTTTAAATGAGCATGGAAGCACATAATCAAAAATCCAAGTAATTCACCCATGCATAACCGTGAGGACTTTTAAATAGAGTGAATACTTTGGATATTTATTTATTTAAAAAAAATATGAAATGAAAAACAAATGATCCCTGATTATAGTACCACATATCGACAAACTATATTTAAGCTTTGATAAACAATGGTCGATAGAAATATGATAGATATAGAAATGGTCATGAAATCTTTACCCAACAAAAAGTTTTACAACTCTTGTTTGAATTCCTAAAGAAATTTTCCAAATTTACTCTCTTGAGTAATGCATGTGAAATATCAACACTTATCACCTTTTCAATCACTATTTATCTTTTTGATAATTAGTAGGGAGTCGGATTAGTCAAAATTTGTCATTTAAAATCAAATAAAAATGACTAATCTGAAAATATGGTCAAATATGATTTTCTTGAAGGGGTTATATGAGAAAAAAAAATTCTGCTAATTGAAAATTATTTGTAATGAAAAATATGCAGATATTTTCTTTTAAAAACGATGCAGTTACTAAATGTCTCACCATAAATCACGTTCAACTAGTAATTTTTCTATCAACTAGATTACCAGTGTAATCTGCATCTGAATTTCTCTTTCACTCCAAAATATCGCTAACTAAATTTGATAGACCAGATCATGAAGTGTGCATAAAAATTCAAACTCAATTTTTAACAGCATTCTAAATTTGAATTGAAGTCGTGTAAATAATCAGAAACTGTGAATATAGAGTTAGCCGTATTATAACCCAATGTATTATTATCCAATAAAACACTATGTTTAATCCAAACAAATATATATGAAGTAAATCAAAGAATAGTGTTTTTGGCATCAATATAATTGGCTAATTATGTCGAACAAGTCAGAATCAAAAAATCATCTCTTTACAACATCTCAATATTTGCTGATTTCATTCAGAATACGGTGTAGATTATCACATTTAATATACCTTCACCTGTTTTACCTTTACGATAATTTTTCATGGTTGCCCATTGTGATTCTGTCACCTTTGTACTAGGCTAAGGAACTTTGCTTTGTTGCCCGTTGTGATCTGGAACAGCCAAAATCCAGAGAACACTGTTGTTGTTCCTTAGCCTGCCACCATACCTACACGATGAAAGATTTTTGTGACCTATTTGTTTTTATAGGTCCATGATTGTTAGTGGCAGAAGCATTGTGAATAAACAAACCCTTTGGAACCCAAACTTGTTTTTTCATTTCATTCTTGTTCCAATAGACATGAAATTTGTTTGTAGAATTCTTAGAAACCCAAACTTATATAAATTTTGTGTTCTTGTTCCTATGACTACAATTTTCAACATGATGTCCAATTATTTCACATCTATCAAAGACACTCTTACCTTTTGCATTACCATCAACTTGTGTTCTCCCAAAACCTAGTCCTTTTCTGTTGTTAGCAAAAATTTGATTTTCCAATAGCATGTTGAATGATTTTTCTCCTCTTGAAAAGTTATTCAGAGATTTCTCAAGATTTTGGACTTTGGTTTTTAGATTTGTGTTTTCAGTTACAAGCGAGGTGCATCTATTTATAAAATCCTTTTTCCTAGTGTCAATGATTTCCTTAAGACTCAAGTTTTCTTTTTCAAGATTCTCAAAGCTATTCTTAAGTCTTGATAATTCTGAATCTAAAATTTTACATTTTTTACAGTCTAGGTTTTGAATATTTTCAAGTTCAGTTTCTAACCTAAAATTTTCACGAGCAAGTTCTCTCCTATCAGATTTCAGTTTTTCAATTTTAGATTCAAGAGCATCAACTTCTTTAGTAAGATCAAGACACATAAAAACAAATTCTTTATAAGAATAGTCGCCTACCTCACTAGATTCCTCTGAACTTGCTTCTGAATCTGTTTTTGCCATAAGACACAAGTTAGCCTCCTCTGAGCTACTATTCGAATCTTCCTCTCCTTCTTCATCATTCCAAGTCACTGCAAAGGCCTTCTTCTTCTTTTTCTTTCCTCTGTTGTTTTTGAGAAGTGGGCATTGTTGTTTGAAGTGGCCAGGCTTGTTGCAGTTAAAGCACGTCGATTCATTATCGGAATTGTCAGAATCTTTTGACCTATTACCACTTGTTTTCTTCTTGCGTGGCTTGAATCTTGGCCATTTTCTAAGATTATTGACAGCCATTGCAAGCTCTTCAATTGGATCTTCTTCTTCTTCATCGCTCTCTTCTTTGCTCTTTAAGGCAATAGTCTTCTTCTTTGATTCGGAGTTGTTGCGTTCCTCCTTTGCTTTTAGCTCAATCTCATATGTCATCAAGTTGCCGATCAACTCCCATGCTTAGTTTACTCAGATCTTTCGATTCTTGTATTGCCGTGACTTTTGCCTCAAAGTTCATTGGTAAAACTCGTAGCACCTTCCTCACAAGCTCTACCTCAGTGAATACCTTCTCAAGCGCTCTAGCGTTGTACATCAAAGTTGAAAAGCGTCCAAACATGTCTTTTATACTCTCGCCTTTGTCCATCACAAAGTTCTCGTATTCATTGCTGAATAAGGCTAGCGAGACTCCTTGACTTGAGAAGTTCCTTCATGTGTCACCTTCAAAGTATGCCAAATTTCCTGTGCAGTTTTACAATGAGAAATTCTATTAAATTCATTCTTATCAAGAGCACAGATCAAAGCATTCATGGCTTTAGCATTTGTAGTTTTTAATCTCTTATCGTTAGCATCCCACCTATCCTTAGGTTTAGGAATCTCAGTATTACCAACAGTTATAGTGGGAGATTTATAGCCAGTTTCAATAATATCCCAAACATCATAATCAACAGAACTAAGATAAATACCCATCCTAACTTTCCAATAAGCATAATCATTCCCGTTAAACATGGGTGGCCTAACAATAGATTGCCCCTCAGAAAAAGCATTATTTGATGAATTCATGACTCTAGAGTTAAAGAAAAATACCGTGCTCTAATACCACTTGTAGGATCAAGATTAACCCTAGAGGGGGGTTGAATAGGGTTGTAGCAAATTTTTTCGATTTAAACACAGAAACAAACTGCAGAAATAAATATGCTGAAAAGCAAATCACACACAAAATTTACCCAGCTTCGGCAACCCCTGCCTACTGCTGCATTCCCAGATTTCTATTAGAATTAAACAGTATCCCGCTTACAAACACTCTAACAGACTCGCAAAACCTGCTCCCGCTTACAAACACTCTAATAGACTCGCACCCTCTGCTCCCGCATATAGAGTTTTGCAAACTCGCAAACCCTTGCTCCCGCCTATAGAGTTTTGCAAACTCGCACACCCTGCTCACTGAACTAATTCTAACTAGACAATTTGACACTACCTACAACCTAGGTGGTGATTTACCAAGACTTGATTCAAAAAGAAAATTTAAAACAAACTAAAACAATTTAAAAACTAAAAACCCTATTTGAAATAAAAACTAAATCCCCTTTATAATAATAAAGGCCGGCCCAATTCTTTTTCTCGTTCCTTTTTCTTTTGGCTTGGTCGTTTCTCTTTGTCGAATTAGGGCTTCGGTTCTTGTGAGAATTAGGGCTTTGTGATGCTCTTTGCTCACTGCTTCTCTGATAATCGATTGTCTGGTTTGCGTTGCTCTTGCTCGCTCGTTTTCTGATGATCGATTTTGGTTGCTTTACTTGCGCTTCGTTCGCAGCTGCTCCTTTGATCGAGTTGATAGATTATGGTATGTATTCTCTTTCGTTGTTGGTTTTAATTGCTTGCTTGAACTCGATGCCAATGACGAATTTTGGGTTTGGTATTTATATGAATTCGAGACACTTGAATTTGCTCGTATCAATTCGATACTTTCCTAATTTTCGATTTCCTGATGCGCACGGCTTTCCTGATATATTTTTAACTTGTTGCTTACGGCCTTGATTTTCAAACGTTCGATTTTTACTTGATTGATACGGCAAAAACTTTCCTCTTTTACTTTGTGACTTTTTCAAATATACGAATTTGATTTTTGACAGTACACTGTCATGAATTTGAATTCTCTGGCATCAACTTCATTTCACCTGGACTTTGGCACTTGACTTCGAATTTTACTCCTTGATTTTCCACGGCTTCGGCCATCTATGTGTTCAACCCTGTAGCATTGATATACACGGCAGAAACTAACTATGACTTGTCTGATTGTTCGAACTATTTGCATCGACTTCTTATTCACCGTACTTTTAGCCATATTGAACTGTTGCACTAAGTCTCTGGTAATTCATTTGGTTGGTCTGCATTGGCCTTGAATTTGCATTGTAGTTTGCATTGTTCATCTCGACTTGTTCTTGTATTCACTGTATATCCATACTGTTGGCATTCTTCATGTTGTTTAACACATGATGCTTATTCTGGTTTGAGCTTTTGTTGTTGCAGTATTCATTTGTATTTCAGTGCTTGTTTGTTTCATGTAGCTTATTCTCTGGATTATGTGCACTATTTTTCCATTGAGTCTGATTTCAATACTTGCATCACTGTTTGTAGCTCAATGAAGTGTCTGGTCATTGTTTTGTGGTATTTCCATTTATCAGTTGCTCGACCCTGTCTTGATTTATCACTTTTTGTGTCTGACCATCTTGCACTGTTTCAGTATTCGTATGAATTGTGCATTTGGACTTGTACTCTTGATGATGTTTATGTGTTTGGTCACTGATGCATTGAATTTCTGGCTGGTTTGGGATTGGACTTGAGCTTTGTACATCCACTTCAATGCTGAATTATTTCACTTGTGTTTCTCACCATGTTCATGTGTATTTGCTCGAGTCACTTGTACACTTGTTGCTTCCCTAACCTTGTAGTTGTTCAATTGTCTTCTGTTCACCCATTACTGCACTGCTTGTTGTAGCTGGACTTGTTGTTGTACATGTTGCTTGAGTTGTCCATTGCTTGGTCTCTGTTGCCTTGAATTTCTGGTTGGTCTGCACTATTGAAGTGTGTCTGACCATGTTGCTTGTTGTTGCTTACTTGGTGTATTGTGTTCTGTTGTTGTCTCTGGTTCATTGGGCTGTAGTTTTTATTGTTGTGTCTTGTTGCAGTTGCTATGCAGTTGCTATGCCTTGTAGTTATGTATTTGAGCCAGTGCTGTTATCTTGTACAACTCGTATCACTGTAGTCTTGTTTACTTGTGGTCTTCATTCCGGTTTGCACTTGCATGCATTGCTGGTTGATTTTTGAAATTTCACTTGAGTTGAATCCAGTTTCAAAAACTCGGGTTTGACCTTGTGCTCGTGTCGTGATTTTGAATATATTGCACGTGAGTTGAATCCAGTTTTTCATTTGAGTTTGACCTGTGCTCACCTGTCCCTGTAGCGTTATCAAGTGTATATTGGTGTGCACGGCCTTGTGGCATGTACAATGATACATTGTGCAAGTCACACTGTTCGTGTATGATGAATTCAAATGTGAATGATGACGAACAAACCAAATAACTGAGGCAAATCATATTTTCAAAAATCATATTTCATTTTATATTGCAAAAATATTTCTTTTTCAATTTTACTGCGTTAGTGAATATTTTTGCAGATTACTCAGATGTTGGATTCAAACTGGAATGAAGTTGAATATAAAACTACGAGTGTGAGTGATATGTAGTGAGGAATTTATGTAAACTGAATTGTGATGTAATCAAAAATGTATATGTATAGTGAGAGCTTGAATTTGTACTATTCAAGATTGTAATAAATATTTGTTTGAATAAAATTTCTGTTTGAATTCAAATTCCATTCAAATTCTGTGTAATTTATTTTATTCAACGAATATTTATTTAATCTATGAAAAATAAAATAGTACATTAACAAATACATTTAAATGAATATATATGTTTATTATCATCAAACAAAAATATATAAGCGCATATTCAACAGAATGGACTTGAATGACTTACGTCAAGACCTAGGAACAAAGCACACAGGTTATAGACGGACTTTGGTTTGGATTGGATTCGTATTGGAAGTGCACTTATAGCGATAGCCGCTATAGATGCAGTTTGGAACTGCCTTGTTTTTTGCTATTTATTTGGAACTTTATAGAGAGATCCTTAGAGGTTTCTCACCATATTTACAGTATTATATATATCTGTGTGTGTGTTTGTGTATTTTTTTCTATTAAGAGGATAGATAGTAAAAAGTTAAGTAACATTTTGAAAATTGGTCAAAACTTCGCTTGTGCAAAACTGCCCATGTAGCCTTGATTTTTGGACTTTAAAGGTTTGAAAAGATATTAAAGTTTAGTATTATATTTCATTCTTTTTACAAGTGTTTACTAACTCATATTAGAGTACTTCAAAAGTGGTTTGATATATTTCTGAATTTTTAATAATTAATTGTGAATTTTTAAAGAAGTGGATTTTATAGTAAAAACAAGTTTTTCAAGTTTTTAAGGAAATTATAAAGCTGTTATTTTCAAGTAATATTTTTGATAAATGTTTTAAAAACCGTTGTAAGTATTATAAAGTATTTTAAAATCATTTTAAGTATATATATAGCATTAAAAAAATACGTTGACTATTTTATATCTTATTCAATAAAATATCTTTTGACTTGTTTATTTACATATACAGATTTGGTCAACAAATTAATATACTTATATTTCATTTTAAAAAGGGTTCCAAAAGTATAAATAAGGTTTAGAAAGGGGATAGAATTTCTTAATATCCCATTGGTTTATTGTTTAGTTACTTATTTGAAAAGTAATTAACTATACTTAGCACTAAAACCGATGAAGTAAGGCTTATCTGTTTGTGAGAGTTAACATTGATATTCAAGTATGGATGGAGCAATAGATCTCTAACCTATGGGATTCCTACTTAATTGCGGAATAGTAAGTCATCAAATTTCAAAAATGTGTTAATGCGTTGATTTATTTCTTGTTTATGGAAATCATTAATACTATATTTAACGCTAAAAGGCGATGAGGTAAACTTATCTATTTGTGAGATTCAAGAATGAAGTATCTAGGCAAGGCTTTGATGCAACCAGTGCTCTAACTTACCAAGCTTCACTCTTAGGCAATGAATAGTTAAGTTGGAATGTCAAAAATGAGTTAAACATACGAATATTGATTTGTATAAGCAGTTGTTTTGTCCAGATAATTGATTAATCAATTATCGATCTTGACCTAATATGGCTTAAGAAGTTAACGAAAGGTTTTGCGATTTAATATCAATGAGAACCCTCGGGAAAAGCATTGGTACAAACATGTCTAGCTTTCGCTAAAAGGTCCAAAATTGAGTATATCGGAAATTCATCAAATTAGTTTTGATGAGACCGAGAACGGTAAGCGTTTTACTTATCGAATACGACTTTAAAACTAGTACACAAGTTCTATGGTTTAGAAGCGGTTGTGAAGTGAAATGTTATAGAGTTGAACCGTCAATCCTAAGATATAGTCTATGGAAGAGGTCAGCGTTAACATTTTTAAAGATACTATCATGTGGGTTGTCTAGAGGAGTATTCCAAAAGAGAGGATAACATTAGCATTCATTGGATGACATATGCGGGTAACGTGTATGGAGGTTCGAGATCTGTTGGAAATGCTCAAATCCATGTAGCGATTCGTGATCTATTGGAGATAAAGGTATCTAACTAGGGTTTTGTGTTCAGTTCAAGTGATGAAGACTGAAGTGAGCGATGCCAAACGTAGCCTCAACATTAGAAATGACTAAAACCAAAGATGGGATGCATAGCCAACGGAATCTAGCATTTTAGCAATCCTAAGGATGTAGGCGACTCCATCTAGTATTACTCATGAATATGCATTTAGAACCATGATGTTTAGAGCATGGGCCGGTTATGTATTTTCTACAGTACATTCCCTAGAGATGTACGTTAATCGAAAGGATATCTCAGATCCTTGTGCAGGAGTTTGGATTCCAAGGAGATCCCTATGGAAAATATATTATGCGAACACACCTTAGTGGTATTGATTGTAATATTGTGCACCTTTATTACTGTGGCGTTCAAAAAGTAGTTATTTGATATGATTTATGTGCTACACACTAAACAATATCTATTATATCACTATATGTTAAATTTGATGAATGGTTGGTTTCATTTAAGGGGAAAACCATTATGGTAATCTCTACGGCCTAAAAAAGGTGCTATTGTATGTCACTCTTATTTCTTGAGTTTCTCACGCTGGTTTACCAGACTTATCCAGGTGTTGTTTTCTTATAATACTCGAGTCAGCCCTGTATATGTTTCCAGATTCAGTTGCGGACACTTTGGAGCTTATGAAAAAGAGCTGGATGATTACCTTCCATATTATGCTTATTTTCATTACTTTCTATATTGTAGATATCAGTATTGTGAGGACAGACAGTTATAACTGTCCAGGCTAATGATAGTACTTAGGTTTTGGTAACTCTAAAATTTCTGTACCTAGAGTAACCCTTTGCACTATTCGCTTGATATTATATATTAGCGTTCCATTATGAGATTCTGTTGTTGTGTTCTTTCTTTGATATTCTATTCGTCTTTTTTTGTTTTACCCAAATTTTCTGTCTTTCTGGCACATGGGTGCTCGGCACACAGATACCATGGATGTACTTAGTGTCGACATTCAAAGGTCGAAAAGTCAGGTTGTTATAATAGGGATTAGGGCATAAAGTTGGACGAACACCTTGGCTTTGGTTTGGTATGGATCATTAGAGAAAGGGTAAGAAACACCTAAAACTAAGTCGAGTGTATTATACACATGAGAGCGTATTTGTATTTTGGAAGCTAGACTTTAAAATTATACCTTTAGAATATATCTTCCTTAGTAAACCTCTCTTTGAAATAACTCTATCCTTTTGCATCCTAAATTTTTTTTTCCTTTGATTAGATAGTAAGAACTATGAGTACTAGAGTTGAAAATGCTAGAGGTGGTTTGCAATTGTACTATTATGAATGACGTGAATCAAGCACCAAGGAATGTTGCTCTAGTTGAGGAATCAAGGAAGAATGTCATAGGGGAGGTCGTGTAGATCATACCTCAGATGAGTTTTTCTTCACTTTGTCGTGATTATGAGAGTCTAGGAACAAGAGTTTTGGTGGTATGAAGATAATTATAGAAGTTCAGTCTTGGCTCAGATTATGCGATCAGATATTTGAAAATATGGAGCTAGATGATGCAATTAAACATAGATTAGTCTCGCGACTCTGACGGATGCAGCCATGGACTATAGAGTTCTTTACAGCTAATGTCCAAGTGAACAACTTCTTGGGCTCAATTTAAAGACTAGTTTGGGATGAAGCTTGTTCTAGAAGCTGAAAATACTTTGTTATTTAGGAGTTTCTTGTATCTGAAGCAAGAGGCAAGACCGTGGCGGAGTTGAGAATCAGTTCATTGCATTGTCTCGGTTTGGATTAGGTTTAGTAGATACACTACTGAAGAAGAACGAGATGTTCATTGCGGGTATGCTCCTTAAGTACTAGTGAGATATGACTGATCACATCATGGGATCTTTTGTTGGTTTGGTGAACATGGATTTAAGGTTTGAGAGCTTAGCTCTGAAGCCATCTATTTCTGCTCCAACTAGGGACAACAAGCGAAATTCTAAGCCACCGAGAGATATCTCTAGTGTGGTTTTCCATAAATATATGTAGAAAGGACACTTTGCTTAGAGTTGTAAGACGAGGAAAGAAGGTCAGGCGGCTAGAGTGTAGATAGTGAAAGCATCGATCGTGAAGGTTCCAAAGCTTGATGCACAGTTTGCACCAAAATGTTGTTCTAGTTGCCTTCAGCCTACGCATTTTATTAGAGATTGTCCCATGCTCAAGAAAGGGGAGCAACCTAGGGGTTTTGCTATTTCTGCAGCTAAGAAGGGAAAGCAGATCCTTGAGGATATACTATCTATTTATGGCTTTGTTATTCATATTTTTTACTTTAGCGCTTCTTAAGTTTAATATCGTGTAACCTTGGTTGTTTAGTCATACTTGGCATGTTCGGAACATTGGATATTGTTTGTTATTGATTTGTTCTCAACTGGTTTATGAGCATTTTTACCTTTCTATATGATAGGGTGGGCAGACAGTAATTGTGGGTATATTGAAATGAATACCTTGTGAATTAAGTTTCACGGTTTGACTATAAGGCGTTTAGAGATAATGTTGGGTTAGAAGCTTAAATTTAGTAAAAGAGGTTTACTATAATAAAAAAGAAAGATAGAATATTTTGAAAATAAATATTTGTGAAAATATTTATATAAGAAAGTGATTTTATGTAAGTATTGTTTATAAAATATGGCTTATAAATAAAAAGGATTTAAACAGGTAATTCAAGAACTTAAATCCCAATATCTTTGTAATTTTTTTTAATATTATGGTAAAAACAATAATAGTATTATTTAAAAGCAAATATTTGGGAAGTTACTTTAGGAAATGAAGATTAAATACACAATAAATGCAAAGTATTTGATACCGCTTTAAAATGATTTTGATTATGTACCAAAAGCATGGCTTGAGTCTACTGAACTCACTTCTGTCGCTTGAAAATAATTTCGGTGATGAGTGCAGCATCATCGACGTTCATTATCGGGTTTCTAAGTGTGCGTAGCTATAAAGCTGTTTTGGTAAAACTGATTTTGATTTAATCCCAAAAGTACGATTTGATATACAAAAGTTATATGTATTTATTATTTCAAAATGGTTAAAAATGAAAAGCGATGTTTAGTTCTAAAGTTCTCATATCAAATTATTTCATGGACACATGTAGCCTATGCATTAAGAAAGTGTGGTATGTGAAACACGATATGATATGTTGTTTGATAGTTTTCAACTATTAAAATGAAATAGAATTTTTCAACGAATTTGGATAGTTGGGATCTTCCAAATTGTCATAGAACTTGAAACTAAGTGTTTTTGAAAAAGTAAAGTTGAGTTATGTAACATTTTAATTTGAAAAGGTAGTAAGTTAGTATGAGTTCAAATTGTTGATCTTCCTTGTTAAGTAAAACAAATTTGATGTTTTCTATATGCTCTTAGAATGTAATGGAGTATTATATGAATATGAATATAATTTAAAAAATGTGGATGAACTTAAATTTAGTTTTTTATGAAATAATTCATAAATGATTTTAGTATTGAATGAATTGCTAAGTGGATAAATGAATGCGATTAAAAACAAATTGGCTTAGTTAAGAAACCAATAGGATAAATACATAAGTTGTATGTAGACTGTTTTATTTGCATGACTATTCTTGATTCAGTACTCGAGTACTTGTTTTCGAGGTGGTTTACACTGGTTCGAAAAGGATTTTTCACTCGATTCTTGACAATGAACACTAGAAATAGACTCGTGTTATGATCCCGATGTTTCCTTTCATAATATATGGCTATGTAATCAAGGAACCAAATCAGATTCTGCAATAAAAAGGTCAAGTGATCTATACTAGTTTGGAAGTGAAATGTATGTGATTGAGTAAGTAATCGAATCAGATATTAAGTGTCGATGATATATATATACACATCGGACAGACTTTAGTACATTTGTGTGATAAGTTAGGTTGACTTATGAAGAGTTTAGGGAATAACACTTCGATTTATTATGAGATAACATGTATAATCATCTAAGTAAAGACATGAGGCTATTGAGCGTAAGGTATGCTTAGTAGATTGTTTATCGTCCTTAGACGATAGGAGAGTTTTGAACTTAAGCGAATCATGAGCATTGGTTTCTAGTAATTATGAATAATATTTGAGTATTTTTGTGCTTGTTCCTTTGTTAATATTAAAAGTGTCTAAGAGAAAGGATGCTCAGAATGGTACAAAGAAGATGGAGGACAGTTTGAAGAAGATCCATTCAAGGTAGCTTATAGGCTAGGATTCCTTCTTGTCTTAGTATTGTGTATCTTTTGTAGTGTACTAACTGCTTGAGGTGGAGTTTCTTAGTATGCATTTTGGTTTGCAGTTTAGTTTTTTCATAGTTTCAGTAATATGCTATATATATAACTTGTTCTTATATCTCCTTTGATTATCGTTCTTGTTTGAATTTCAAGGAGGAAATGTTCTAAGTGGGGGAGAATGTAGCGATCTGAAAATTCAAACACTTCGTCTTCGAATATCGAAATGTATTGAAATATAATTAAGTGTTGTAAATATGATTTTCTAACATTGTTAAACATCATTTAATTAATGAACAATGATAATAAACTTAGTTTGAAAGTTGTTTACAAAAATATATTCTTCGAAGAAAAATCGATAATGTGACCGAAATCGGTTTATCGGTAAACAACTGTTCTATCGATTTAAGTTGTTCGAACTCTTGTTCACTTGTCTAATGATCAAATGAAAACATTAGCAACTACTTAGCCACTCTCCTCTTTATAAATCATGGAACATTCTAGAAGCTTGCATTAGGACAAGAGATATTATCATGAGAATGGTATAAGTGTAATTAGCATAAAAGAGAAGTGATGTAATGGAGAAATGATGGGAGGTGAGTCTTCCATAGCATGGGGGTGAGTGCAAGCTTAAGCAACACCATATTGAAGCCTATATAAGGAGAGGCATACTGTTAGGAATAAATCAATAATTCAAAAAGCAAACATAAGCTTCTTTAATGGCCCCTTCTTCTTCTTCTTCTCGTCTTATGTTCTATAGGAAAATGATTGCTAGTCAAATTCAAATAACCTCAAACTTGAAGTGAAGCCTTGGGGAAATATTATGATACCTTCCACCATGTCAAAACTTGAAGAAACAAAGTCATGCTCCTCCCTCCTCAATCGCTATGAGCAATGTGTGAGGAAGGGCAATAGCAAGTGAAAAGAGGAGGAAGGAGGAAGGAAAGGTGGTTGCAAGGTGGAGGTTTGACTTGGGTTCTTGGTTATTTTTGGGTTAAAGGTGAGTTAACACACATCTACGAATAAAAAATATAACATAAACATGTTGTGTTCAAATTTTGTTTTAAGTTGTTGAATTGTTATTAACATTGTTGAAAACAGTGTTTTGATTCTTGTTTTGGAAATAAGATGCATATGTGATCCATGTCTATGGACTTGGAATGGACTTAATTGGACTTATATGACTTATGAAAGGACACTAGAATAAAGCACATAGATTATAAAGGGATATTTTTTTAGATTGGACTTGGTTTGAAAGTGCACTTATAGCGATAGTCGCTATAGATGTAGTTCGGAATTGCCATGTTTTTAGCTATTTCCATAGACCTTTATAGACTTGTGCAGAACTACCCCGTTTAGCCTTGATTTTTGGGCTTTAAAGGTTTGAAAGATATTTAAATATTTTATTTCATTCTTTTTACAAGTGTTAGCTAACTCTTCAAAAATGGTTTTAGATATTTATGATTTTTTAAAAATTAGTTTAGAATTTTTAAAGAAGAGGATTTTATAATAAATACTTATTTTTCATGTTTTTAAGGAAATTATAAATTTGTCATTTCCAAGTAATATTTTGGATAAATATTTTAAAACCTATTATAAGTATTATAAAGTATTTTAAAAGTATTTTTAAGTGTATACATTTTTTATAAAATATGTTGACTACTTTTTATCTCGTGGAATAAAATATCTTTTGACTTGTTTATTTACATATCCAGTTTTGGAAAATAAATTACTGTACTAATATATCATTTTAAAAAGAGTTTCAAAAGTATAAACAAAATGTTAAGAAAGGGGTTAGAATTGCTTAATGGCTGAATGATTGATTGTTTAACTACTTTTCTAAAAAGTAATTAACTATGCGTAACACTAAAAGCCGATGAAGTAAGGCTTATCTATTTGTGAGAGTTAAGATTGATGTTCGAGTAGGGATGGAGCAGTAGAGCTTTAACCTACCGACTTCCTTCTTGATCAAGGAATAATAAGTTAAAAAATGTTAGAAACGTATTAATCGTGTTGATTTCTTTCTTGTTTATGGAAAACATTAATACTTAACACTAAAAGCCGTTGAGGTAGACTTATCTATTAGTGAGATTTGAAGTGTTTAGGCAAAGCTTTGACCCAACCAACGTTCTAACTAAAATAGCTTCACTCTTGGGTGAGGAATAGTTAAAATGGAATGTTGAAAATGAGTTAAGTATATGAATATTGATTTGTATATGCCATTGTTTTGTCTAGATAATCGATTGGTCAATTATCAATTTTAATCTAATATGACTTAAGAAGTTATCGAAAAGCTTCGCGATTTCATACCAATGAGAAACCCGGAGGAGGAGCATTGGTACAAACGTGTCTAGCTCTCGCTTACTTCTGAAAAAACTAGAAATGTGTTTATCAGAAATTCATCAAATTAATTTTGATGAGACTGAGATTGGTAAGTGTTTTACTTACCGAATACCACTTCAAAACTAGTATACGTGTTCTATGTTTTGGAAGCGATTGAGAACTGAAATGTTACAGAGTTGAACTTTAATTCTAAGGTTAAACCCAAGGGAGAGGTCAACGTTAATATTTCAAACGATGCTATTATGTGGGAATATCTATCATATGGAGTATTCCAAAAGAGAGGACAACGTTAACATTCGTCGGAGGCCTTATGCAGGGAACCTATATGGAGTTTCGAGATGCTCGAATCCATGTAGTGATTCATGCTCTATTCATGATGAAGAAATCTAGTTGGTAATTCATGTTCTATTCAAGTGGTGAAGACTCGAGTGAGAGATGCCGAACGTAGCCTCAACATTAGAATGACTAAAACCAGAGATATGATGCGTAAACAAATAGAACGTAGCTTTTTAGCAATCCTTAAGGTGAAAATGACTCCATCTAGTATTTCTTATGGATATGCATGTGGAAGCGATGCATTCGGAACCATAAATGCTTTAGGCGTGGGCCAGTTATGTATTTCCTTTAGTACATTTCCAAGAGATGTATGTTGCTCAGAAGGATATATTCGCTTCTTGTAAAGGAGCATGGATTGGGCTTGATCCGAAGAGATCTCCATAGCAAATCTATTATGCAAACGCACCTTAGCGATATTAACTGTATACCTACTATTGTTGTGGCACTCACACAGCAGTTGTTTGATATGATTTATGTGCGACGCACTAGATATTATCTTTCATATATTATTTTTCATATCACTATATGTTAAACTAAATGAATGGTTAGTTTCATTTAAAGGAACACCTTATAATAATCTGTATGGTCTAAAAAAAGTGATATTATATGTCACTCTTATTTCTTGAGTATCTCATGTTGGTTTACCAGATTGATCCAGGTGTTATTTTCTTATAATGCTAGGGTCAGCCCCGTGTATGTTTCCAAATTAATCTACGGTGCATTGGAGCTTATAGAGAAGAGATAGATGATTACCTTTCATTGTATTCTTATTTCTCTACATCTCTATATTGTATATATCAGCATTGTGAGGACAGGCAGTTATAACTTTCCATGCTGATGATAGAACGTAGGTTTTGGTAACTTTGAAATTTCTATACTTAGAGTAACCCATTGTATTGTTCCCTTGATATTATATATTACCGTTTTGTTGTGATATTCTAATGTTTTATGTTTCCTTTCCTGTTCTATTTTTCTTTTTTATTTTACCTTTAATTTCAGACTTTCTACACTTGTGTGTTGGCACACGATTCTCGTGGATGTATTTAGTATCGACATTCGAGGGTCTAAAAGCCGGGTCATTACAATTGTTGCTTCCTCAACACCTCAAGCATGATCTTCAAGTGCATTTGGTGTTCTTCTATTCAGGAAAAGACAATAATATCACCAACAAACATAAGTATGAACTTTTTAACTAATCTATGAAGACATAATTCATTAGATAAACAAAGTATGCTGCATTGGTTAACTCGAATGGCATAACCAACCTCTTTAAAACCTAGATGACATTTGAAATGTTGCAGTTGACACACTTTCCCTTGCTACTCTCATTTAGTGGAACCCTGTCACTATGTTCAACCTAGAAAACAATTTAGCACCATAGAGCTGGTCGAACATCTCGTCAATGCATGAGAATGCATACTTATTCTTCCTGTCACTTTGTTCATCTCATCGTAATCAACACAAAGTCTAAAAGAGCCATCCACTTTCTTGGCAAACACTACCAACGCTCCCTACTTAGATATACTATGTCAAATGAACCTTCGCTTCAAAAGGTAATTCACTTGCACCTCTAGCTCTCGTTAATCTCTAGGCGTCGTATACCTCAGTGACATAACTATTGGCCTCGCATCCTTCTATAAATCAATACGGAACTCAATCTTACGCTATGGAGGTAATCTGGTTACCACCTTAAATAAATCAAAGTATTCTCACACTATCGGCATTGATGATTCCTCATAAGAAACCTCGAGTGAATATAAGAAGCTAATCATGACTGCATTATAGGGCATGTTGCTCAACTCTTGCCTACATTTATCCTTTATCCCAATCGTCGCCATCAATTTCTCACAGTCCACTATGGCCCCATACTTCATAATCCTGCCCATCCCTAAAATGATACCAAAACCTACAAAACCAAGAATAATGGAATCAAAGAAAAACATATAATCATGACTCGAAAACAAAAGTCACGACAAACCATACTCAAGTTGGTCAAACCACACACAGGGTTCGATAACGTTTATCTAGTAGTTTGAGACTTAACCCTAACCTGTCTACTAGGTCACTGGATATAAAAGAATGTGATGTATCGATATCAACAAAAGTCAAATAGATATAACATAAGCAGAAAGGATACCTTGGATAATAATGCCTTTATCTTTCTCTTTTGTCGATTGAGCACTCGACAAAGTTGAAATGATATTAAGCGCATAAGCAGACACTATCCTTAAGTGTTTTGGGCAGTCGTTCTTCATGTAACCAACCCTATAGCGGTTGAAGAACTTTTTCTCCACACTTTTGCAGCTCTTACTTAGATGACCCTTTTTGCCAAATTGTAGCAAGTGGACTCCCGTTTTCCCTTTTTCTGCCCACTTTTAGCTTAAAGTTGCTTCTTCCCCTTATTTTTCCACTTCCTCTTACCTCCCCCTTCCCCTACTCAGTTATAGGTTTGACTCTTCTATGGAAACAACAATAGTAGATTTGGACTTTGGAAACAAGCTCTCTTGTTGGAGAGCCTTCTCTACTTGCTCTTTGAGGACTTATCAAAATGCCTCACCAGCTTCTCTATGCCATAATCATCCAAGCCCGTAATGAATTTTTTATTCTTTTTAAGCCCATTATCAATGAAAGGTAAGTCATATTTTGATAACATATCGAAATCGACTACGTACTTTGATATAAACATCTCTTCATGTCTCAAATTAGCACATTTTTTGAATAACACAGACTTTTGAGTTGCAAGTATGAATTTCTCTATGAAACGAGCTATAAACTACTCCAAGAAGAACCGATCCTCTATAGTAGCGATCTTAATAGGATTCCACCAGTTCAATACTCGCCCTTTAACTTGTAGGGATGCCAACTTCCTTTTCATAGCACATTCAAGCTTTAAGTCCTTAAAAATATGCTGAAAGATATCTAACCACTCTTGCACCACCAAAGTCAATTCTATTCTAAGGAACGACTTGGCTCCTAGACTAGAAAAATATTTGTTTTGCTTAGCGAAGTTAACTCTAGGCACCTGCATTGGATCACCACCGCCGATAGTAACAACAAGAGCATCCATTTAAGAATTCTGAAGCATTTTCCTCATTAACTCTATGAACATAGCTTGCAAATCGGGGTTAGCAGCCTTCGAACTTGCTCCTTTCTCATGTCCAGACAATGAAGCCTAGCAGCATTCCTTTTCATCCGAATCATCTTTAGAACCTATAATAAGAACGATCGGTATATCTTAATGAAAACTACGTAAATGGCACTCGTGTATGTAATGAGACTTAACTATATATACTACTATATACTTTTGAAAAAAAAATATAACATATACCTCTATCAAATATCGCTCGACCCATCCTCGAACAATAACTCATACTCTATCTTTAATGGATCCCGATATCCCTTAGGTTAATTATGCAACCTAAGCTCTAATACCAAATGTGACGACCGACATACACCTTCGAAATCCAATATCCCTATATAGTGCACTACAACGGTACTCGAACAATGTATAGCAATGGTTAAGGGGGGAGTAGCTGAAATAAACATAGAATAGGTCTTATATATCATAACATATCAAACAAAGTATAATAGTCAAAAAGATAAAAACAGTCAAGACGGAAATATAGCTACATGAACCATCAGAGATCATAGCATAGATTCTACATAGTTATATAAAGCAATGATAGAGTTTAAACAACGGATGAATAAACTCAATACCTACCTCAATGACAAAATGTAGTACTAGTAAAGCTCCACAAGGAATAATTAATAAACTCGGCTAATAGAATATATAATAGAGCTAGCCTCCTACTTGACCTCTGAACAGCTCTATGTGCCAATACCAGACCTATTATCTAGTTTGCTCATTTAGGAGTACCCGAGATAATAAGAAGTAAAGCATAAAACCTTGAGTCAGATAACAATTTAGAGTGAGTGATAATAATCTCAAGATTATGATGCCCCACCCCAAGACCCACATTAACAAAGAGTATTATTGGGTAATACCGTCTGCTAATGTGGAGAATAGGGCTGGTTAGAGCGACCGTCTAACTTTGTCTTAAACATCCACTGAAGGCGTCGATTTATGCTTTATTTTTTTTCCTAACTCAAGTGGATCGACATATTCATTGAATGCCTAATAAAAAACTATAGGTGGCTAACGGATCTATTAGAAAAAAATACAACAACTAGAAGCAACTCACATAACAGAACAATATATAATCATATATACACACATATACAGAAACATTACCATAGTAATACAAAATGATACAACATATGTGGTATGATGACCACAATATACATCTAGTCAATAATATACAGATATCAGAGTCAACATAAAAAGGCTACAACAAAAAAGATGATAACAAATATATCCAAGCAGAAGCGTCAAAGCAAAGCTAAGCCTAAAAGCAAATATCTAACCTGAAACAACTCGGTCTGACCGAGTATAAAATACATGAGTAGATCTAGCTAAAACAATCAGCTTAATAAGGATAGACGATAATGTGAAGCATAAGATGAGTATGATAATTCTACTCGAATAAGAAGAGACAATGGTAATACATGCCCATAACTTAAGTGAGAAAAAATCACTTAAGCATATGAACCTCTAAAGAAAAGAACTCAAATAAATCATAAAGTATAATAGTCGCCTCATATCATCGACGATAACCAAAAGTAGCTATAAGGATTTCTTTAACCTTATCTCTTAAATAGAAGCAAATTCCAAAAGATAAATCTCAAAACTTGCCAAAATGGAAAAATAAAATATAGTCTCAAAATCGAGAAACGTCAAACACAAAATGGCAAAATCGGATATATTCTCATAATAGAGAAATCTCAAACTCAAAATATGCTAAACTAGATATCTCCAAAAGGAGAATATAATCTCAATCTTAGAAATAGGAACTAATAGCCTAATAAAAAAGCCCAACAGCTGTAAATAAAATATAGACCCAATAGCCCAATAATAGCCCAATAGCTATAAAAAGAGAAAGGACCCAACTGCCCATTTGTAGCTACAAACCCAGATTGGACCCAATAGCCCAATAAAAAGCCCAACATCTATAAAATGGCCCAACAGCCTGCTAAGTACCGTGTACTAGAGACCCCCGGCCTCTTTTAGGACCCAACAGCCCACGAATATCTCCTAGCTATATATACGTAAGTGTATGTACACGTAGAACCCAAAAGCTCAAGTACTGGCATTCACTCGTGAATGTGTCACAAACTCTCGGCTAGGAACCCAGAAAGTGGTAATGTACGTCCCATACCATATGTTCTCACTAAACGGTTTACTAATCGTTAATCAATGTCACACGATAACATCATCAAACTCATAAAATCTCGTGACTTGTCTCATCTCATCGACAAGTATAAATAAACATCAAGATAGCCCTCATGGACCATAAACCTCAAAAGAGGAAATCAAAATCTCAAGACTTGCTTCATATCGTCGGTAAGTATAAAAACATCATGATGGTTCTCATCGACCATAACTACTAAAATAGGAGATCTCAAACCATAATAACTCGCCAAAATTGGCCATCTCAGATGATTCCTATAAATAGTAATTATAAAATTCAAAATACGCCATTAAATGGCAAACTCCAAAAATCATCTCAAATCAATAACACTGAATTACTTCGATTGTACAAGTGCAGAATTGACCGAACCAGTAAAAGCATGTATCCCATACCACTTTTTTATTAAATCATTTAGTTCTCTTCCCCATACGCTCAAAAAGTATATTAAAAAATATTATTTATAATTTACTTTGGAAAGCAAGCTTTTAAAAATCAATTTTCGAAACCAATTTTGAAAATCGAATTTCAAAATTCCCATATGATTGACAAAAAATAGATTTTATATTTGAAAATACTTTAAAAATCCTATAGAATAATTATTTTAAATGCCGGTTATTTTTAAAAACTATTTCAAAGCTGTCTGGAAAATTCCGTACTCAAAAACGAAGAAAACAGAGAAATTCACTAAAACCGATATTCAAATACTATTTCAAATTCAATTCAAAACAAATTCAAATTTGAATTTCTAATCCACCAAAATTTAGCTAGCCTATTGGTAGGCATCATAGCTCTCAAAACAACACAAATTCATCATCAAAATCAAGAGAAATAGAGAGAAAAACAAAAGAACAAGCATGACGAAATAGCACAGCGCAAAGGAAAAGCAATGGGCAAGAATTGCCTTACATGGTCGACATGCAGGTCGACCTCAAGATCGATCTTAGTCTCCTCTCGGTCGACCGTAAGGTCGAGCTAGATGGCATGAAGGTCAACCCTAGGTTGACATGCCTGTCGACCTAGGGCTCGAATTTTTCCAGTTGATTTTCGCAGCCTCGACCTGATTTTTCAAGCAACGATTTGACTCAGCAAATAACAATATTTTGCAGTTAATTTTTTTAGCAAAAAATACAATATGTAAACTACCAAATGCAAGAAATTTGGTGTCATTTCGTTACCAAAATCAAAAGTTACATTCATTCAAAGAAGCAACAAAAATCAGATTCAAAAAAAAACCTATAAACAAATAAATGATTATAGTGACTTATTTTGCACAGTTTCAAGAAATTGCGACTTTTGTTTTGCTAGATATGTGAGTTTATTCAACTCATCTTGCTGTTAGAATGCAAATACCTAGATTTATGAAGAAAGATTGAAGCTTTTGTGGAAGAATTAGTCTCTAGGAACCTGTATAGGAAAAAGAAATAGCATGCAAAAGAAAATTTTCTCTAAATTAGAAAATCATCTCAAATTAGGTATTGGATGAAATTAAAAGGTTTGGAGTTAGATTACCTATTGATTGACACTCTAGATTGAAAAAGATTTTAATTTGTTGGGTTAACTTGAACTTTTGAGCTTGAATTTGGAAATTTGAGAGGTGGGTTATTGTTTTCAGTTTTCTAGTTTGAGAAAGAAGAAGGAGGTAACAAAAATGAACGTTTTGGCTCTAGTTTTCTTATTTTCTCAATATCAAGAAAGATTTAATGGGCTTATGGACCCAAAATTAATAAAAAATGGTGGCCTTAGTTAATTAATCAACATTTAAATCAAATGCACACATACATTACACTATATTATAAAACAATGTCATTTTCCTTTTAAGTCTCAACCAAACAAAATTTGTAAATTTACATACACATGAAATAAATTATTTTGCACTATATAAAAGATTAATTTTTTATTTTTAAAACATTATTATTATTATTATTTAAATCGTTTATTTCACAATAATACAAAATTTTCACCAAATAAATGTAAAAGTCAACATTTTAACATCCAAAATTCAACAAAAATTATTTTCTTACTTAGAAAAATATTATAAACCATCTTAAAATCAAATTTACAATTAAAATCATTTTTAAACCAATTTCCATTTTTTATTTAAATAAATAACCTTTAAAAAAAATCACATACTTCTCTTTAAAAAATTATCAAAAGAAGTAATTGGCAATAATTACTACAATTATTGCGTTTTCTCTAAATAAAAACCATTTTTCAACCATTATTAACCAAAACAAATAAAATAAAGTTCCAAACTTTATTTTCCTCGTTATCTTTCAAAATTCATTATTTATCCCAAATAAACAATTATAAATCTTTAATTTTATTTGAATTTACAGTATTAAATTATAATTATCGTTATAATTTAATATTAACAGGTAATCTTCAAACTACGGTTATTACAGATCCCCCCTTAATAAAATTGCTTCCTCGCAATTTCTAGAGAAGAGTTTGTGTTCAACATAATTATTTCATTAATCAAAGGAAGGGTAGACAAACATGAGATCAAAATTCCTCAATCTCTACTCAAGATGAAAGACGGCCAAGAAAAAATTGCTCGGTAAATTCAATAATTTCCCCAAGTATAAAAAATGGTATTAACGAACAATTGTATTTCTTTGAGCAATACATCATGATTCCGAAAGTATCTCACCTTCGTAATAAGAACACAATGGAGTGGTACCTAAAAATCAATCGAAGGAGATTGATTTCACAAAAGTTTCTCGAATAGAGTAGGGAATTAGCATCGCTTCATTCGAGCTCCAAACAACAAGATGATTACTTTCCGCGTGTCACTACGGAAGGAGCCATACTAATACTAGGATAACAACAATTGAGGTAAGAAAACCCCGATGAGAGATGGTCACTTTAAAGACCACCCAACTTAAATAACTGCAAAAATACAAGTCGTTAGACCATGCACTAGGTAAGATAAATTCAAGGAACACAATAGATATAAATTTTAATTTACAATCAAAATCTATTACAATTCAAAATTCATTATCTTCAAAACCATAATCAAAATTTTCTATATTTGAAAATTTTCAAATCCCTTTAATATAGCATCTTATAGTAATAAATAAATTTAATCTCATATTATTTTCTTGTGACAAGATTTTATTTCCAAAAGAGTTTTATAAATTCATGTCAATAAATTCTCAAGATATAGTTCAAAAATTTTCTATTTAATGATGAATTTCCTATCGAATTAGAAAATCGTCGAAAATTTATAATAAACTTAACCGCAAGAGTACGGCATACAAAAGTTGGTATTTGGCGAGTAGCGGTCGATCTAAAGAGAAATGTTAGATTTTAAAAATCTATTCAATCAAATTAAACAAGAGTTGAGATGTTTAAGCTAACTACTTAAAATTGCAAAACTAACAACTACAAAAGTGAATGAAAACTATGAGAATAAAATGACTTTAGAGATAATCCCACTCTCTAGATCATATAGTTCGACCAAATATGAAATTATGATATCCCTTTTGGTCATTATTGAGATTAACTATTGTGTTTATCATAAGTATAGCATATTTGTTCTATTAATTAGCCCAATATAAACCATCAAACTATAACACAACCATTAAACACTTTTAAATATCCTGAAATATGACAACAAAGTTCAAAACAAAATCTATTTTAAGCATGGACTAGTAACTATTAATTAGAAGTATAGGTCATCAAATGTTAATTTCAACATTCACTTCTTTTCCATAATCATATTTAGATGAAGATGCAAATTGTGTTTTGTGATTGTTTTAAGCATAGCCTATTTGGTGTCAATAATATAGGCTATCAAATTAAAAGCAAAAACAACAAGTTAAACCACTTCATGCATTCTCATTAAGCACAAAAAGAGAGCAATAATTATCAAAATGTGAAGCTTACCCTTAAATTGAAGGGATCAGCCTCTCATTTGTGTTATCACATCAATAAAAGTAGCACGCAAAAAGAAGAAGATGAAAGCAAAGTAAAGGAAGATCTATTCTACTTGAATAAAATAAAAGAAGATCTACACTACTTGCATAAATATATAAATCTACACTGATAACATGAAAGGAAATAAATAAAATAAGAAAAGAGCATGTATTAAATTGCATAAAAAAAAGAATTACATTAAAGAAATGGCTAAGTAGCCATGGAAAAGGAAAAAGGTGCTTTGATTTATTTTCCTAAATTAAACTAAAAGAAGAAAGCCTAAGAGAGACTAAGAGAAAACTAAGGGAAGAATGTTACATGAAACATAAGGGGTATTTATATAATTTTAAAACCCTAATTCACTTTTTTGGGAACTACCAAAATACCTTCTTAAAAAGTGTGGTGTCCAAGTTATAATAACTTCAAATAATCATCCATTAAGTGTGCATGAATATTTAATGGCCTTTTAGCATGTGCATTAGCTCCTAAGTGTACATTAAGGCAGGTGGAAAAGTGGGGTCTACTATGATCATCACTTTGAATTATTTTCATCTTCATTCCTTTGTATCTTCTTTGTGTATGCATATTCCTTCGTGAAACCACTTGTAATTGAGTTTAAATTCCTACAAAATAATATAGAAATTTCCAATTAAAATTTCTCAAATTAATTTATGCACAAAAATGACCATTTTCCCCCTATATGAAGATGAATATGTGGCAATTTGAAAATAATTGAATTTTGGTTTAGACAAGTTAAAACACTCAATATGATCATTTATTTAATTTAAATATATTAAATATGGTGGTATAAATATGCACATTTACGTGCACATCAAACACCCACACTTATTTTTTATTCGTCCTCTAATAAAGAAAAACTAAGATAAATCCGTTTCATAAGGAGCATGATTGAATTGAGCATATGAAACAAGCCGTTAAACCTCTATGTGTCCCCAGCAGGACGAGTGTTGTCTCATGAGGGTTTTCAGTGGATACTACCCACAAAATCCAAATTCAGGATGAAAATATTTACAAAATGTAAGGTTTATTTATAAAGAGATGAATGCGAGTTTTTGGACATTCATAAATGAAAGAATTACTTTTAAATAGACACAAATAAGTTAGATAAAAGTTTTGGTCATTATCTTGAAAATTTAAGTCATTTACTCGTCAAATTTCCAACAAAAATCAAGTTTTCATAACAAATAGACAATAGTTTAACTCGTTGTTTTAGTTGATAACAAAGTGTAACCATGAAATAGACCCTTAATTGATTATCAAAGTTTATCCAAGTGGAATTTTCATTTTTTTTAAATAATAAGTCAAATCAAATAAGTAAAAATAGTTCTTGGATTTCAATTGCTAGCTCACTCTCATTTGAAAATTTTATTGATATTAATAATATCTACATATGCCTAACTCAGATAAACTGAGGCTAGATATATTACCCATGCACTACCTTATGGATTTATGTGAGGGAATATGGAGCATGGCGAGTGAACACACAAGTGTGAACATTTATTGATTGTAGGCGTCATTAATAAAACAAATTTTATTTTATACACACACACCTAATTCTGATAAACTGAGGTCAAATATACCGATCATGCACTACCTTTCGGGCTTATATGAGAAGGTTGTAAAGCATGGCGAGTGAACACATGACTCTAGGTGTTAATAAAAATTATATACATATATACAAATATAATTTTTTGGTTTTTTGTTTTTGTTTTTTAAGAAAAGAGAGTTTCGCACTATCATCTTAGCACCATTTAACTTAGAAGAAAAAAATGTTATATCTTTACTTTAAATCTACCACTTTTTAAAACAAAGATCTTCAATTAGGATATATTTCATAAATATCACGTATGAACCTTCCTATATACTAATTAAATTATCGTTACTTGTAATCAAACTCCATTTTTGTTTTTGTTAAGACAAACAAAATTTTCAAAATTTTTAATTTAATTAACCAAAACCATATATTTATCTTATTGCGTATCTTTAAAAATAAATCAAAATTCCTAAAAAAATTTGTTTTTTAGTTTTGGAAGAAAAATGAAAATTAATCATGAAAAATCAAAAAGAAGATGTGTCTTCCCCCATACTTGATTTTGACTGTCCCTACAGTCAACCCAAGTGGAAGAAGAAAAATAAAACAAAAATAAAAAGATGACCTATATTTGCATGAAAGCGAATGGTATTTACACGAGATCAGAAAGTATATCGTTAAAAAGTAAATGAAATGGTCTTCCTAAGACCAATTCATTTGTCTCGTCAAGTATGTGAAACAGCTTAAGCTCGAAAAACCAAATCATAAATGATTTTAAAGTTGAACGTTGATTTGGTAAAACGAATGTCGTTTTATTTAAAAATCTAATGCGTTGTTTCCCTTTCGATAATTTTCAGGAAATATAAAATAATTGATTGAAATCCAAGTTTTTTTTTTGGCAAAGCCAGCGAGGTTGACTGGACCCCTACCAGATTTATTGCAAACTGAAAATAAACAAAAAATACAAGCATAGAACCAAGCTACAAAAAAAGGAAAAAAAGAAAGTAAAAAAGAACATGGGAGATAAAACTAGACAGCCCATGCATGGAGTAGGCCAACAGGGTACTGCCTATTGCTCCTCTGTAATTGCGTGTACACCCTTTTCCTCACTTCAAACCAGAGAGTATCATTAGTTTTCGACAAATTCTCAAAAATTCTAGCATTCCTTTCTCTCCATATCACATCAAAATAGATTTTCAAGCAAACAACCATTGCATGATACTCATCATTCCTTCTAGCAGCAAGTGCATGAATTATGTCCCAAGCAGTGACAGAATTGGCAGTATTTAGATCAAACCCAGTAGTGCTACTAATTCTACACATCAAAACAAGAAGGGCAGAGCATTCAAAGAAAAGGTGATCAACAGTTTCATCACACATATCACAGAATACACAAGAGGTGCACACAGTCATGCCAAACCTGTCCAAAACATCCCTAGTCATCAAAGCATGACTAACAACCTTCCACGTCATCAAATTCTCTCTAGGCACAGAATCTTTAGACCATATAACATTGTACCACCTAACAGCTGGCAGAGGGGATGAACCATATATGTACTTATACACAGTGGCAAGAGTGTGTAACTTCTTATCCCAAGAAACAGAAAATGAATGGTCAGCACACTTGTATAAATTCATAACTTCCCTCCACAATTGCCTTATCATCTGATTGCTATTGTTAGGCAGCAGAATATTGCCTAGAAATAAGAAATCAGTAGCCTTAGCATTACAACGAATACCAGTTTGCTGAATTAGAAGAAACTCACAAACTTTAGATAGGATCAGTCCCTTCTTAACCCAAGGATCATGCCAAAAACTTACAGATAGGTTGGGTTGCAAATGATATTGTACCATTGGTAAGTAAACATCCCTTAGCTTCAGCAAATTCCTCCAATTCGAGCTGCAGTTTTGAGGAATTTCCATACACCAGAAATGACTTCTCTTAATATTGTATTGCCACATCCACCTGACCCAAATACTGTCTTTCTCAATAATTAGGTCATCAAAATGTTTACTGAAAGCAGCAGTGTTCCACTTCCTAACATTGATAATCCCAAGACCACCAAGCTTCAAAGTGGTCTCAAATAAAGAAAAGGAGCATGGAATTAACTTATTGTTGTGAACACTCCCAGTCCAGAAGAACCTATGCATGGCAGACCTAACCAACAGTAAGAGCTTGGTAGGCAAAATAAAGGATCCTGCCCAATAAACAAGGGATGGAAAAACAACAGCCTTGATAAGCACAAGCCTTCCACATTGAGAAATATGCCTGTTGCACCAGCTGGACATAACCTTAGTAATTTGATTATAAAGGATTAAGCAATCAGCAAATGCAATTCTTTTAGTGATTAATGGAAGGCCAAGATAACTCATATCAGTTGCCATACAAGAAAAGCCATAATACTGATAACGTGCAGCAGCATGATCATCAGACACTCCAGCAACAAGCATGGAAGATTTTGATTTGTTAATTGTGAGGCCAGTCATGAGATAGAAAGACTGTAATGCCTTCATCAACCCAGTAATAGACGAGTACTCAGGCTTAGTGAACAGCATAACATCATCAGCAAACATAATAGATGTTATTTGGAGATTGGAGCACTTAGGGTGAAATTTGATGTTCTTGTGTGAATAATTATATTTGAGTATCACAGTAAGCACTTCCATAACCAGAAGAAAAAGATATGATGAAATAGGATCACCCTGTCGAATTCCTTTCTTACTTCTGAAAAAACCAACAGGCCTTCCATTAATTACAACAGAGAAAGCTGGTGTGGATATGCAAACATACACCCAAGACACAATTTTTTTTGGAAAACCCATCTTTGCCATAATTCTAACAATAGAAGCCCAATGAATTGAGTCATAAGCTTTGGATAAATCAATTTTCAAAGCAGCTGCAGGAGTAACATTGCTTCTACTGTAACCATTCAATAACTCCTGAGCAAGCATCACATTGTCAAGAATGTTCCTGGATCGAATGAATGCAGCTTGGTTGTTTGAGACAATTGTTGGCAAAACAGCAGCTAGACGAGATGCAAGAATTCTGGAAATACACTTATACACCACATTACAACAGGAAATAGGCCTGAAAGAGGTTACCCAAGATGGAGGAGAGACTTTAGGAATTAAGGCAATATTTGTGCAGTTAATTTCCCTCAGCATTTTGCATTTGTTAAAAAAATTATGTATAGCTTGGCAGAACTTATGACCAAGAACACCCCATGTAGATTTGAAGAAAGTGACATTTACTCCATCTGGACCACCAGCAGAGTGCTGGTTCAAAGAAAAGAGGGTGGATTTGATTTCTTCATCAGTTACAGGCTTAACAAGAGTAGCATTTTCATACTGGGATATACATGGCAAGTCAAGAGAAGAGATAAGGTCTAAGTCAGGACATAAATCCTTAGCATTGCCAAGAAGTTTAGTGAAATAATCAATTATTGCTTTGTCAACAGTTTCAGGGTTGTAAATAAAGTACCTTGCTCATCAGAAATACAAAAAATATTTTGTAACGTTTCGATTTTATTGGAATCCGAAGGTCGGCATTCTTACGTCCACTGTATCATATGCCGCATAATCGAATGTCGGAAAACCGAATTGTTAGGGTTAAAGAAGAAGAGGTAGAAGAAAAGGATAGAAGAAGAAAGAAAAGCAACAGAAACAATATCAGAATCTCACATATCGCAGCGGAACAACATATAATAAATAAATGAATAATCTTTAAACAAAGAACTATATCAGTTATTACATTACATCATCAGAGTGTACAACAACAAACAACAGAAAAGAATACTATATACTAGTGAATACGCCATGCTCTTCAGCTTGCCTCCAGCAACTCCTGAATTCTAGAATAACCTGATAAACCTGACTCTTAACTGCCCGTGTGGAAAATTATGCGCACCCAGAGTTTAGGAAGGAAAACAATAAACTCCGAGTCAGTCATGAGACTGGTGTGAGAACTAAAACAGTTATTTAACTTTCAAAAACAAAGAATAGGATAATTTTAAAGTCAATTCGCAATGCTTTTGGAAAATGAGACTACCATAAGGCCTCCCGCACACCCACACAATGCAAACGCAGAATCGGAGGAGATTTCTCCTTATGATAGTCAAAGATGCTTGATACGCATTAAAAAGAAACATTTGATATTATTACTAGTGCATAGTGTAGGAAATATTTCGAAAGTAAAGATATAAATCTTAGCCACCATAGGCATTCCGCACTTATGCCTACTATAGCTACCACCCAAATAGTGGGGCGCCACCATAAGTGAATGATAGGTTCTACAACCAAAACCGTATAAGACTCGTATTGTTTTATTTGGATTTCCAAACAAATGGTCAGGCTAAGGAACTTCCTACTGCCACATGGGATCGCCTCTGGCGGGACGTCCCGAGAACTTAACCAGCTCTCTACCAACACAAGGCCAGGTTACCTTTGTCACTAGGTAACTACTACACGACTATGCCATCCCCCGGTCCCTTTGGACCTTTATCCGAGCACTCGATTCCAACAACACCACGCGGTAATAGATATAGTGTATCAACATGAGTAAGTATCTGGGCTCCATACCATGATACCACCCTTTCCAGAAGCAAATGACATACCCTAAAGGGCGCGACCCTCATAACCTTGCCGCATATTCCTGTTTTGACCATTTCCGGGGAGTGAGGTCTGACGAAGTCTCGTCCACAAATCTAGGCACAAAGCCACGCTTTGATCAACAAATGATCAACAAATAATCATTACACAGCAACACTAAGCATGCCACATTACCAAATTGGGAATATATCGCTGATAACCTTCAACTACATAACTTCTGAGCGCGTACGTCTCAGAGAAGGGTGTTAAGCTAAGAGAATAAATTCTCCGCCACCAACAGAAATGTATTTGAAAGAAATCTGCTTTATATCTCAAAATGTAAGGTCAGACACGTAACCATACAAGTCTGTCCCGGGTTCGAATAGAACTGAAGGCACTTCAAAAGAAGCCCTTGGAATCCGGATATTCACAATCCCGATAAAATTTCCCATCACAAAGGAAATCTACATACCGTAGCTAACGGTGCAGAAACAATCGATGGGTCATCCTATCGTTTTCACAAATACCCGGTCTTCACCACCGGTCATCAAATGCAATCCATAACGACGTATCGCATATTCGGAATGGGTTATACGACCCCAAGGTCCTTTCCCGGCTAACCCGAATAGTGAGCGCTTATTCAAAAATAAGTGTAGCATTCAAATTCAAGCAAATCACAACAAATACCTATTTAAAGGTAAATATTGATAGTCGGTTATTTTACTATCAATCAAGATTCACAACATCACCCGATTTCAAATAATTTCCCAAATTATTTATTTTCAAAAATATCTTTATAAGATATATATCCCACATTTCTACCATTTGAAAACCAATTTGAAATCAATTTACACCCTTACAACTTTCATTTCAAAAGGGTTCATTTAGACCAATTAAATAAATCCTTACCGATTTATTAAATTTACGTTCCAAATTCGTAAATTAATTTCCACACTTCAAAATAAATCAACGTTTATTTTTAAAAAATTTCCCTTTCTTTTATAAATTCCATAGTGAATTTATATTTCCAAAATATCTATGAATAAACAATTTTTAAATCGATTTCTAATATTCATTTTCAATTTATCTTTAAAAGATAAAATCTCAAACATTCACTTCATATTGAAAAAACATTTCCATACTTATTTAATAATAAGTAATTCACAAATCTATTTATTTTCAATATTTGAAAATATTCAATATACTTAAATCAAAATTAAGTATATATTTTATTCTTTAAGGAAAACGTTCACTTAAACACATTTATTTGGGTCAAAACGAATGATACGTAAAACATCGTTACTACAACCCAAAATCACTAGTATAGGGATTCGAACTTAAAATAGATATATAAATCCCAATACAATATAAAACATTTCCTTTCGGAAATCATTTACTATAACAACAGTGTTATAGTCCATCATTTCCTTCTATTCCTCGAAAACGTCTATTTCAACAATAAATGTTAAAATCTATGATTTCGATACTTAACACAATTTAAAACGCTTTTGAATCGTTTTAATTCTATTTGAAATATCACTTTTCCAAAATATTTCTTTAATATATTATTCGCTGTCCAAAATCGTGAATATATTTCCTTATCCAAATTCAACATTTCTACATATTTTATTTAAAGGATTATCCACTGTCCAAAATCGTGGATATATTTCCTTTAATAAGCTATAATAATTAACTTATCAAAATAAGTCGTTTTCGGATTTATAAAACAACGTTTATAAATTCCATTTATATTTTATGGCCACTTCAACTTATAAAATCTCTTTATTAACAAATTCTATCCATATTCCATTTACACGCAAAAATCCAATTTATAAGTTAATCACTTATAAATCTTTTATTTTTTAAAAAAAAATCTATTCATTTTATAATTCCACAATTTATAAATATATAGATTTCATTCACTTATAAAATACATTTATATTCCATTTTAACACTTATAAAAACTTGTTTTATAATTCTAATATTTTTAACTTATAAATATCAATTTTTTAAATATTTTATATAAATCATTTATAATAATTCAAAAATCCCAATTTAAACCATTTTATAAATTTATCAACTATTTATCTAAAAATCACATTTTGGTTATATTTCACAAGAATCATAATTTTTATAACATTAAAATTACAACGTTTATTTATTTAAAATGAATAAATTCCAAAATTAGATTTATTCGGCTAAATTTTAGCCTTTAACGATCTCAACCACAAAGATAATCACAAAGATTATAAATAGATCAACACACAACATTGAAACCAATTCAAATGTTTGAGGAATCCAGTTGGATCCCTCCAACCTGTTTCCTGCATCCAAAGATGTTAGCACAATACCAATTTCGCTTCAAGATGAAATATCGCGGTATATGGGATTTATAAAATATTATCCGCTTAATAGACGGCGCAATAGGGTCTCATCCGCTATATAATGCGGGAAATCAACTCCAAGTACATAAATAATACCAATTCCATACAAGTTGGAATTATCGCGGTATATGTTTTTAATAAATAACCCCCGCTTACTAACGGCGCATAATGTCTACTTCAACAATCAATAGATAATAATTTATCATTCAATCAAACAATCAACAATTTTAAATCTAACTATTTAAAAATTAAAATCGAAACTAATTCGATTGAGTGAGAAGTTCTCACCTTGATTCCAATTCAGTTTCAGCGTTTTATTTCGAATAAAATTAAACACGCGTTTAATTTTACCCGAAATTCAAACTAGCTCCAAACGACTCTAAACCAGCTCCATTGCGTAATGCTCGACAAAACGAAGCCAACGCAACTGGTTTCGCGCAATTCCGACCTCGTATCAAAAATTTATTGATTTTTAAATTTTGAACGAATTTAAAATATAATAAATCAACATTTCCTTTAATAATTTTTACAACCTCATCATCTAGCCGTCCATTCCATCTCTCCACAAATCAGGCCGCTCCCCCCTCCTTCTCCCTCACGCATGTTCTTCTCCTAGTAAATAACGCACGCGCAAGAACCCATTCACGTTCGAATTAGGGTTGAATGTCGCTCTACGTACAAACGTCGATAGCCCATCAAACCACCACCATTCGAACGCCATCGCCAATAGCTACCACGACTCGAATTCCATAGAGCTCGGTCCCCCCATGGCCTAGAAAAACGTGCACAAATTCACGGCCTTCATCTCCATTTTTCCACCAATCTATCGCGTGAAACCCCATCATCACCGTATGGATTCGAAGCTCTCGAGATGCTCTTCAAGTTTGTAGTTGAAAGTTTTAGCTAATTCTTCACGGATTGGAAGAGATTGAGGGGGGAAAGAGATGAATTTTTGGCCATCAGCAGTAAAGTGGCGGCTAGGGTTTTAATTAGGGTTTGGCTGCAATTGTGAAGAGTGGAGGTCCTTTTATAGAAAAATGTCAAAACACTATTCACCGAAAATTTTCCGAACTCCGAACGATGCATGCCAGTTGGCATTTCTAAGGTTTACCCCGCGTTCCAAACACAATGGAATATGTTTCGGAGGCCAATTCGATCATCTGTGCGAGTTACGGCAATAAACGATCAATTTAAATTAAACCGATTAAACGAATTTTCTTGCATTTTGGCTTGCCCCGGACAAACGGTAAATCTGATTGACACGAATTTCAAAACCATACAATAATATCACATTACGGACCTGATGAAACTGGTTTCGTCGAAATCCGTGACTGTTTGAAAAATGAATATTTTAACTCGCCAAATTATATTAAAACAATTTCGATGCGTTTCGAGCTACCACGGTCAAACGAAAACTCCGATTGCTACGAAAATTGAAATCCGATAATAACAAACTATTACGGATCCAATGGAACTAGTTTCGTCCAATTCTGAGACTGTTTGAAAATTGGTTATTTTTCAGTCGATAATTAAATATTAAAATATTCAATTTTCACAAATTAACTTTTAATTCGATTTTAAAAGTTCTATAATATCATTCTAACTCTAGTATGATATAATAAAATTTTACAAATCAATTTCAATCATATTTAACCCAATTTTCAATTATTTATGTAATTTCAACTATTAAATTATCGATTTAATTATCCAATTAAATCCAATTATTCGAAATAAAATTTATTCAACTTGTAAATTTCACTTATTAATATTTAAAATCAATTAAATATTCAATTTTAATTAACAAAAATTCTGGGTCGTTGCAGACTTCCCCCCTTAAAAGAATTTCGTCCTCGAAATTACCAAGTAAGAAAAATTTACAGAATCCATTAACTTTTCAAAACAAACCGTTCAATTTAGATTTTTCAAGTCTCTTAAGTGTTTAACTTTCCCAAAATTCATAGTTAAACTTCATACAATAACTTTACTAAGTTTTCAAATCATATTTAGTTTTCAAAAATTTCCCAATTTCTCAAGAAATTTCTAACGCCTTAAATTTTCGGAAAAAATTCGCCATAGTCTCCTTTGCGCGGCTCGATCCGAAAAAAATGACAGTATATATATCACAAATATACATATCATCAAGTGACGAGGCATCCCGCAGGGAAAAAGTGTAAAAGTACGGTATGTAATCCGAGATATGTACCTTATTTATTATTAGCGAGCGTATACGGCTAATATAGCGCGAAAGCGAGCTCCAAATACGAAGCAAGCGCAATCCGCACCTACTAAACACTCAACAAACCATGAGAAACATGCATATATGAAAGTAATATCAGTATACAACATATAGCAATATAACAACTACATATGCCAATATGGGAAATGCAACAAAAACAACAAATGCAACCATCAAACAACTATCATCCAATAATCATCCAACAAATCAATAACCAAATCAATATTCTTTCATTTCTCATTAACATTCAGTGAATTGGTTTTTTTTCATTTTAATTACATTTGATTTGTTAACATTGGGCTTTACAAATATTCATTTATTCATTTCCAATTAGTATACATTCACTAATTTAAATTCACATTAGTTCACTTCCAAATTGAATCAAATTTAATTCTATTCAAATTCATTTTATTCCAATTTGAACTTAATTACATAACTTTCAATTTCACTGATTTAATTTCATTAACACTTAATGAATTTATATACAACCAACTAACAATCAAATAACAACCAATGTGTATTCAACATAACCAAATTCATTCAATTTACTTTCAACATTAAATTTGGTTCAACACTTATAATTTCAATTGGTTTAACATTTAATTGATTTTCATTCAATTATTCAACTTCTAAACTTCCAATAACATTAGCTTTCAATGAATTAACACTTCACTCATTATTTCATATCAACTTATTCACATTCGATGATTAACCTTCAATCCATTTATTAATTCAATTGCTAATTCCTTTAACAATATAAGGTTGAATTTCAGTTATATAACTTAAGTTCATATTCATCACTTTACTTATTTAATTTCTTCGATACCACAATCAACTTCATTAAATTTTACTTAGGTTATATTCCATTTAAACATCATTTACATTTTACTTCCATTATACAACTTAAGTTCACTTCTAATTTATTTCGAATTCTATTTCATTTAACTTTTGCTTAAGTCAAATTCATATCAACATTCAAATTCAGAATTTGTTTTGCTTAACAAAATTGTTTAACCATTTTAACTATTGGTTTCACTTACATTTTCTCATTTTCTAAGTTATACAACTTATATATTTAAACTTCCAAATCCACTTACTTATACAAGATTGTTTCACAATTGTAAATCATTTTAATTATAATTCCATACTTATAATTCATTTGCTTATACAATTCATTCTTTTACAGCTGTTGTTTTACTTAACTTATTCAACAACCAAACAATCAATTCATATACACTTTAATAATTCTGAAAAATTATTCCTTTATATATATAAAATATAATCGAGGTAAAATTATTTCATTTACCTAATTTAAAACAATATCGTGCCAAATTGTTCTGAACAAGTGTTTAGAGATCCATATCGATAGAGTTGTACGGACTATACCGACCAGAATCCATATACCACTCAACAAACCAATCACCACAATATAAAACAATTTTATATTCACTAACAAATACGCGCTCATATCTACTATTTCACTCAAACTCATTCTAGAGTACTACTGACTCTATCTCTAATGAGTAACACCCAACAGAGCCATGGTTGTCGCTTAACCATATGCTCTGATACCAGCTGTAACGTTTCGATTTTATCGGGATCCGAAGGTCGGCATTCTTACGTCCACTGTATCAAATGCCGCATAATCGAATGCCGGAAAACCAAATTTTTAGGGTTAAATAAGAAGAGGTAGAAGAAAAAGATAGAAGAAGAAAGAAAAGCAACAGAAACAATATCAGAATCTCACATATCGCAGCGGAACAACATATAATAAATAAATGAATAATCTTTAAACAAAGAACTATATCAGTTATTACATTACATCATCAGAGTGTACAACAACAAAGAGCGGAAAAGAATACTATATACTAGTGAATACGCCTGCTCTCCACCTTGCCTCCAGCAACTCCTGAATTCCAGAATATCCTGATAAACCTGACTCTTAACTGCCCGTGTGGAAAATTATGGACACCCAGAGTTTAGAAAGGAAAACAATAAACTCCGAGTCAGTCATGGGACTGGTGTGAGAACTAAAACAGTTATTTAACTTTTAAAAAAAAAGAACAGGATAATTTTAAAGTCAATTCGCAATGCTTTTGGAAAATGAGACTACCATAAGGCCTCCCGCACACACACACAATGCAAACGCAGAATCGGAGGAGATTTCTCCTTATGATAGTCAAAGATGCTTGATACGCATTAAAAAGAAACATTTGATATTATTACTAGTGCATAGTGTAGGAAACATTTCGAAAGTAAAGATATAAATCTTAGCCAGCATAGGCATTCCGCACTTATGCGTACTATAGCTACCATCCAAACAGTGGGGCGCCACCATAAGTGAATGATAGGTTCTACAACTAAAACCGTACAAGACTCGTATTGTTTTATTTGGATTTTCAACAAATGGTCAGGCTAAGGAAATTCCTACTGCCACATGGGATCGCCTCTGGCGGGACGTCCCGAGAACTTAACAGCTCTCTGCCAACACAAGGCCGGGTTAACTTTGTCACTAGGTAACTACTCCACGACTATGCCATCCCCCGGTCCCTTTGGACCTTTATCCGAGCACTCGATTCCAACAACACCACACAGTAATAGATATAGTGTATCGACATGAGTAAGTATCTGGGCTCCATACCATGATACCACCCTTTCCAGAAGGAAATGACATACCCTAAAGGGCGCGACCCTCATAACCTTGCCGCATATTCCTGTTTTGACCATTTCCGGGGAGTGAGGTCTGACGAAGTCTCGTCCACAAATCTAGGCACAAAGCCACGTTTTGATCAAAAAATGATCAATAAATAATCATTACACAGCAACACTAAGCATGCCACATTACCAAATTGGGAATATATCGCTGATAACCTTCAACTACATAACCTCTGAGCGCGTACGTCTCGGAGAAGGGTGTTAAGCTAAGAGAATAAATTCTCCGCCACCAACAGAAATGTATTTGAAAGAAATCTGCTTTATATCTCAAAATGTAAGGTCAGACACGTAACCATACAAGTCTGTCCCGGGTTCGAACAGAACCGAAGGCACTTCAAAAGAAGCCCTTGCAATCCGGGTATTCACAATCCCGATAAAACTTCCCATCACAAAGGAAATCTCCATACCGTAGCTAACGGTGCAGAAACAATCGATGGGTCATCCTATCGTTTTCACAAATACCCAGTCTTCACCACCGGTCATCAAATGCAATCCATAACGACGTATCGCATATTCGGAATGGGTTATACGACCCCAAGGTCCTTTCCCGGCTAACCCGAATAGTGAGCGCTTATTCAAAAATAAGTGTAGCATTCAAATTCAAGCAAATCACAACAAATACCTATTTAAAGGTAAATATGGATAGTCGGTTATTTTACTATCAATCAAGATTAACAACATAACCCGATTTCAAATAATTTCCCAAATTATTTATTTTCAAAAATATCTTTATAAGATATATATCCCACATTTCTACCATTTGAAAACCAATTTGAAATCAATTTACACCCTTACAACTTTCATTTCAAAAGGGTTCATTTAGACCAATTAAATAAATCCTTACCGATTTATTAAATTTACGTTCCAAATTCGTAAATAAATTTCCACACTTCAAAATAAATCAACGTTTATTTTTAACAAATTTCCCTTTCTTTTATAAATTCCATAGTGAATTTTTATTTCCAAAATATCTATGAATAAACAATTTTTAAATCGATTTCTAATATTCATTTTTAATTTATCTTTAAAAGATAAAATCTCAAACATTCACTTCATATTGAAAAAAACATTTCCATACTTATTAATAATAAGTAATTCACAAATCTATTTATTTTCAGTATTTGAAAATATTCAATATACTTAAATCGAAATTAAGTATATATTTTATTCTTTAAGGAAAACGTTCACTTAAACACATTTATTTGGGTCAAAACGAATGTTATGTAAAACATCGTTACTACAACCCAAAATCACTAGTATAGGGATTCAAACTTAAAATAGATATATAAATTCCCATACAATATAAAACATTTCATTTCGAAAATCATTTACTATAACAACAGTGTTATAGTCCATCATTTCCTTCTATTCCTCGAAAACGTCTATTTCAACAATAAATGTTAAAATCTATGATTTCGATACTTAACACAATTTAAAACGTTTTTGAATCGTTTTAATTCTATTTGAAATATCAATTTTCCAAAATATTTCTTTAATATATTATTCGCTGTCCAAAATCGTGAATATATTTCCTTATCCAAATTCAACATTTCTACATATTTTATTTAAAGGATTATCCACTGTCCAAAATCGTGGATATATTTCCTTTAATAAGCTATAATAATTAACTTATCAAAATAAGTCGTTTTCGGATTTATAAAACAACGTTTATAAATTCCATTTATATTTCATGGCCACTTCAACTTATAAAATCTCTTTATTAACAAATTCTATCCATATTCCATTTACACGCAAAAATCCAATTTATAAGTTAATCACTTATAAATCTTTTATTTTCAAAAAAATCTATTCATTTTATAATTCCACAATTTATAAATATATAGATTTCATTCACTTATAAAATCCATTTATATTCCATTTTAACACTTATAAAAACTTGTTTTATAATTCCAATATTTTTAACTTATAAATATCAATTTTTTAAATATTTTATATAAATCATTTATAATAATTCAAAAATCCCAATTTAAACCATTTTATAAATTTATCAACTATTTATCTAAAAATCACATTTTGGTTATATTTCACAAAAATCATAATTTTTATAACATTAAAATTACAACGTTTATTTATTTAAAATGAATAAATTCCAAAATTAGATTTATTCGGCTAAATTTTAGCCTTTAACAATCTCAACCACAAAGATAATCACAAAGATTATAAATAGATCAACACACAACATTGAAACCAATTCAAATGTTTGAGGAATCCAGTTGGATCCCTCCAACCTGTTTCCTGCATCCAAAAATGTTAGCACAATACCAATTTCGCTTCAAGATGAAATATCGCGGTATATGGGATTTATAAAATATTATCCGCTTAATAGACGGCGCAATAGGGTCTCATCCGCTATATAATACGGGAAATCAACTCCAAGTACATAAATAATACCAATTCCATACAAGTTAGAATTATCGCGGTATATGTTTTTAATAAATAACCTCCGCTTACTAACGGCGCATAATGTCTATTTCAACAATCAATAGATAATAATTTATCATTCAATCAAACAATCAACAATTTTAAGTCTAACTATTTAAAAATTAAAATCGAAACTAATTCGATTGAGTGAGAAGTTCTCACCTTGATTCCAATTTAGTTTCAGCGTTTTATTTCGAATAAAATTAAACACGCTTTTAATTTTACCCGAAATTCAAACTAGCTCCAAACGACTCCAAACTAGCTCCATTGCATAGTGCTCGACAAAACGAAGCCAACGCAACTGGTTTCGTGCAATTCCGACCTCGTATCAAAAAGTTATTGATTTTTAAATTTTGAACGAATTTAAAATATAATAAATCAACATTTCCTTTAATAATTTTTACAACCTCATCATCTAGCCGTCCATTCAATCTCTCCACACATCAGGCCGCTCCTTCCTCCTTCTCCCTCACGCACGTTCTTCTCCCAGTAAATAACGCACGCGCAAGAACCCATTCACGTTCGAATGCCGCTCCACGTACAAACGTTGATAGCCCATCAAACCACCACCATTCGAACGCCATCGCCAAGAGCTACCCACGGCTCGAATTCCATAGAGCTCGGTCCCCCCATGGCCTAGAAAAATGTGCACAAAGTCGCGGCCTTCATCTCCATTTTTCCGCCAATCCGTCGCGTGAAACCCCATCATCACCGTATGGATTCGAAGCTCTCGGATGCTCTTCAAGTTTGTAGTTGAAAATTTTAGCTAATTCTTCACGGATTGGAAGAGATTGAGGGGGGAAAGAGATGAATTTCTGGCCATCAACAGTAAAGTGGCGGCTAGGGCTTTAATTAGAGTTTGGCTGCAATTGTGAAGAGTGGAGGTCCTTTTATAAAAAATGTCAAAACACTATTCACCGAAAAAATTTCGAACTCCAAACGAAGCGTGCCGGCTGGCGTTTCTAAGGTTTACCCCACGTTTTGAACGCAATGGAACATGTTTCGGAGACCAATTCGATCATTTGTGCGAGTTACGGCAATAAACGATCAATTTAAATTAAACCGATTAAACGAATTTTCTATGCGTTTTGGCTTGCCCCGGACAAACGGTAAATCCTATTGACATGAATTTTAAAACCATATAATAATATCATATTACGGACCCGATGAAACTGGTTTTGTCGAAATTCGTGACTGTTTGAAAAATGACTATTTTAACTCACCAAATTAATATTAGAACAATTTCGATGCATTTCGACACGGTCAAACGAAAACTCCGATTGCTACGAAAATTGAAATTCGATAATAACAAACTATTATGGACCCAATGGAACTAGTTTCGTCCAATTCTGAGACTGTTCGAAAATTGGTTATTTTTCAGTCGATAATTAAATATTAAAATATTCAATTTTCACAAATTAACTTTTAATTCGATTTTAAAAGTTCTATAATATCACTCTAACTCCAATATGATATAATAAAATTTTACAAATTAATTTCAATCATATTTAACCCAACTTTCAATTATTTCTGTAATTTCAACTATTAATTATCGATTTAATTATCCAATTAAATCCAATTATTCGAAATAAAATTTATTCGACTTATAAATTTCACTTATTAATATTTAAAATCAATTAAATATTCAATTTTAATTAACAAAAATTCTGGGTCGTTACATATTCTCATTAGCATGCTTTACCTTTAAAGAGTCATGAAAGAATTTAGTATTCCTGTCACCATCCTCAATCCATTTGGTTCTCAATTGCTGCCATTTCATACTAGCTTCCAAGAGGAGTGCATCATTAACTGCCTTGAAAAGTCTTCCTTCCTCTTCCGCAGCAGTAATATCATCAGGTAGCTCCATCATTTTGTCTTGGCAAAGCTTCAGTTGATCCTTCAATTTGGTAGATAACAAGCTTCCAATACCAAAGGTAGTAGCAGCCCAAGATTTTATCTCATGCTTGATTCTTTTTAACTTCCTATAAAACTTGAACATTGGATTACCTAAACAATTAAAATTTGTATTAACCTGTGACACTATAACATGAAATTGGTCATGCTTAACCCAAGCATTAAAAAATTTGAAACTTCTCTTTTCTCTTCTTAAATGAGAACCAAAAGACAAGATCAATGGGGAATGGTCAGACATGATTGGTTGAGGAAGAAAAAAAGACAAGGAAGGCCAGATATGAAGAGCTTGAATATTACAAAATGCATGATCTATAGTTGTGAACGTTCTCACACCACTGCGGCTACGATTATTCCATGAGAATTTAGCCCCACTCTTATTAACCAAAATAAGATCAGAATCATAGATAGCAAGATTTAAGGGAGTAATATGGACTGGAAGTAAGGGAGAACCACCACATTTGTCCCCCAAATTAAGACAAGAGTTGAAATCCCCCATGACAACCCAAGGATGTGAATTTTGTCTTACGGGAGGTAAAGATTTAAAAAAATGATTCCTGGATGTTGCAGAATTATCCACATAAACAAAAGTAATGTAAAAGGATGAAAGTGATTGAAGAGCATAAGCATGAAAATGAATCGATTGGCGAGATTGTAGAACTGGAGAAAGAGACAAGACAGTGGGATCAAAAAGAATAAGTATTCTTCCATATGAAGCAGATTCAAGATTATGGTGAAACACCCATTGAGAATTTATGTATCTAGCAGCTTTTGAGGATAAGGTTTGATTAAGCTTAGTTTCAAGTAGACCAACCATACATAAGTTATGCTTAAGAATGAGACTTTTCACCTGATCTAGTTTCAAGTTTCCATGGGCACCTCTTATATTCCATGCTGCTATATTTTTATTCATTGATTGAGTTTGGGAAATTTGATAGATTTCTTCTCTTTGCAGAAAGAGCCCTAGTTTCTATTTGCCTACAAATCATAGTCATTGGTGAGGGATGGACAGAAATGGAAGGATTAATGGATGAAGGAACAGGTGGTGGATCAGAAGTAGGTAAAGGAGTGGGAGAGGTTATAGGCCATCCAGGTAAGTCAATTGAAAAGTTATATTGTGTTGGTTGAGCAGTATGTTCATTCACAGCAATGCCATGCATGGATGAAATTAATTCCATGACTTGGGATTCAAAAGTAGAGCACCATTTACTATCAAAGTCTGTATCATGGATATCACCATGTTCATGCACAACAGCAGAAACAGTGGAATTACCATTCTCATACACAACAGCATTCATTTCTCTCTTATCCTTAATACTACAAGGAGATTTTCCTATCAGATCCAAAGCATGCACCACAACATCTGTTTTTTTTTCTTTACTTCCAGAGACATGGACATCCATGTTGCAAACCTTGAGTTGGGAAGAGTTCAAAGCATTATCCTCACAGTCCACATCAGTTTGTATTTCACCTTCTTCCACTTCAACATCTTCTGGTAGGGATTGCTCATCAGCTTGTAGCAAGGAAAACTTATTAATGGCATCAACACTACATACTTAGTCAGAAAAGTGCATGGGTTTCCCCACATTAATTTTATTCATATTTCCCTCATTAATATTTAAAGCATTCTTTTCTTTTCCACTTGCCATTTGAACATCAGTAACTTCCACTTCTTCACGCATGTAACCTTTTTTTCCCTTATTATTATTAACTTTTTTCCATACTTGCTTAACTGAGACCTCCTTTACAACTTTTTTCATTGGTTTGTCTCTGTTCTGTCCCAACTCACTATTGTTAAACTGCATGGTATTTTGACATATATTAGCATTACCTTCGCCAGTTACTTTCTTGCATTCAGTCAGCATATGGCCAAATTCTTACATAGGGTACAAATGGCAGGCTTCCACAAATAATCTACTTTAACAATCTGCTCAGATCCATCAAGTAATTTGAAAGAGAATTTATCAGGAAGTACATGATATGGAGTGACCTCAACTAAACATTTGGCAAAAGATATTCGTTCAAATTTTTCAGTTGAAGCATCCATACATAGTAGCTTTCCAACCTTGAAGCAAGACAATTAATACCAAGTGGCGACCAGGCATACAAGGGGATATTTGATAATTTGGTCCAAACAGGAACTGATTTGATACTACTACAATTGTTACCAATGTTTTCATCCCAAGACTTAACAATAAACAGTTTATTCTTCATCACTACTGGGTCAGATTCAGCAATCTTAATCCTATCTTCATAGTTAGAGAACTTAAATAAGAACAGAAACCCATCAGATTTAACAGTGATCGTTCCTTTCAGTTTCCAAACCTTCTTTAAAAAGTTCAAGACATAGGAGTATGGCAAAGGATTATCAAGGAAAAAACCCACTAAGTATTCTTTCCACATAGCACTTCCAGCTTGTATGACTTCATCAGAAGGAACGATGGACTCTCCTTTGTAAACAAGTTAGATATCACGTGGTACATATTTACCAGCATTACTAGGTTTAGCCTTAAACAAGCTGTTCCAAGCAAAGGGAGTGGACGATAGCGAGGGCAGAGTTGGGGAAGTGAGGATCGATGCAGAAGCATTGGGTAGAACAGATGAAGCAGCAGCAATACGGGAGAGCAAAGGATTAACGTCAAACAAGGCAGGGTTGGATGTGACAGAAAGAGGAACATGGATGGATGAGGAAGGACATGGCCGATGCAGGGAGGAAGGACGAGATGGAGCATCGGGCGGCTGACAAGGTGGTAGACTCTCATCAGACAGGGAAGGTATGGTTGTGTCAAAAGGAGGGACAAGGATGGGAGATGAAGGACAGGGTTGATGGACAGAAGAAGGACATGTAAGAGTGGAGGGAAAGGGAATTGAATTAGGGGGGGTCCCCATTAAGAAGAGATTAAATTTTTATTATCACCGAATAAAAATCCAAATTTGTCTTTGAAAACTTATTCAAAATTATTGCTGTTAAAATCAAAATGGTGATGTAACTCTTCCCCATCAGAACTTGACAATTCGTTTTCAAAAACTCCGAAGAAATCATATTCGTTAAATTCGTCTTCCATTATTGGATTATCAACAACTTCATTGCATATGTCGTCTTCAAAATCCAAAGTTTTTGTATTCAAATTTTCAAAATTGAAGAAAGGAAAATATGGTTAATTGGGTTTATAAATTTATCTCTGAAATTTATTGAGAATTTGGGTCTGAAATTTTGATATGTTCGATAACAGGATTAAAGTGAATTTCTTCAATTTTTGGGGATTTTTGCTAAGTGATTTAGTATGGAAATTAAGTTATTTTGAAAGGAGGACCTAAATGGTTTTATTTGTTTTGTTAATTGGAAGGGCATATTTGTTAACATTATTTAGGTTTTAGATTTGAGAAAATGCGGCGATTATTTGTAAACTAATTTGAAAATTTAAGATAACCAATCAAGTGTTTAAAAGTGGGCAAGTTAGTTACAAAAAGATTACTTTAATTGGTAAAAACAACCTTTTTACTCATAAAGTGGGTTTCGCCGCTTTTGAAATGACCCTTTCGACCTAAACATTCCGCTACCCATCAGGTCAAAACCTATCTGGTTGAAACCAATGAAGCCGAAACCAATACACATGGTATCATTTAGTTGGTACATAGTGGATTGTAGAAAGGCAAAAGGTAAGGTGTTGAAACATAGCTTCCGAAGGGGTCGATACCTTTGTTTTGGTCTGTTTTGGTTTTCTAAAGAAAAACGCTTGTCTGTTTTACGAAGAGGTTTCAAAGGAGTCAAAACCATTGCTTGCGAAAGGGTACTTTTAATTAAGCTCTCGAAGGAAAGCTGTCCCATCTTTAAAGTGGTAGTAGTCGAAGGAGTTACCTAGCTTTCAAGTTGAAGCTTTCGGAAGGAGTAGTTTCGACCAAGTCGAAACCCTTCTATAATTTTAAGCCTTTCAATGGTATTGAAGATATCAATGCTGTCGAAAGGAACCTTTTGTGTTTCATAAATATAAGCCACTTCCTATAGTTTTCGAAAGGGGTTAGGGGTTTCGAAGGCAGTGGTTTTGAAAGGGGTTTCGAAGCCAACCTTCCAATATTTTACCTAGATGTTTTATGCTTTTGAAAAGATGGTGCCGACACCATCAAGTTTTCCCCAATACTTTTATGAGGTAAAGAATGATTTCGAAATAGATGCTTTCGCTTTTATTCACTCGGCCAAAATGATGTTTTAAATATAATCAGCAGGACTTTAATGGTTTTGAAAGGGGTACCTTCAATAGTTTCAAAAGGCAGGAGCCAAATGTTTTGAAGGTGGTATTATATGCTTTTGAAGGAGGTCATCCGATGAGGTCGAAAGTAAGGTTTTGAAGGTTTAGAAAGGCTTTGTAACCCAAACTCGTTTTTAAAGGAAAAACCCATAGCTAAATTAAAGGAGTTTTGAAATGATTTTAAGAAGAAGCTTTCCTTGATAAAATTATAGGTTAAAGGGATTAACCATATATTGTATGAAAAGTATTTCAAGGATATTAAACCCAGAGTGGTATTGTTTTGTGATTATGTTTGCTTCTTCAAACATAAATATATTCACATTATAATGCACCCAATACTGCATTTTAGGGATAAAAGGTAGAAGAATCAGCTAGATTAACCCAGCAGTGAATATAAATTGATTAAACTCTTGGATGAGTAGAATTGCATCCAAGATGTCAGGGAGACCAGAATATAGGATGGCTAAATATGGAAGTTGTCGGGGAGACAAGTTCATAGTGCACCCATGAAAACTATGATTAGGAAGTTATTAGAATTACCAATAGGTTCATCGTGGTCCCATGAAAACTATGTTTTAAAGAGTGGTTGGAAGTGGCTAATTGGTTTGTGGTGCATCCATGAAAACTATATCCGGACTAAGTTATTGACAATTGTCAATAGGTTCCTAGTCAACCCATGAAAACTATAATAAGAAAGAAGTTGTTGGAGTTACTAATAGGTTCAGGGAACCCATGAGTTAATTAAACCCATAGGAGTGGTAGTTTTATGTTAATGGGCAAGGGCCAATAAGTTCATAGTCTACCCATGAAAACTATAAATCGAGACAGGGATCTAGAAACTAAATATAGGTTATTAGTAAGCCCATGAAACTAATAAGTTAATAGTGACCCTAAACTATTTAGAGGACGGTGAGTCAATTAAACAAGGGATGGGAAATCCAAAACGTTTTAAATTGTATGCATATCATCATAATATTTTGAAATGCTATGTTTTAACCATTATGGATGCAAGAGCACAGTATATGGTTTTAAAAATGTTTTAGGATACCGATGAGGGGAAAACTCGTTCCGCTAAGTGGCATGGTCTCACTAGATATCTAAATGGATTGAGATGTTAGATTATTATTCCTACCAGGCTTTATGTTCGAATCGAAGTTTATGTTTTCCTCTTAAACTCTCAAATACTTAGTTGATTTTGAGTAGTTTGAGAGTTGAGGTTTTCAGATACCTCATTAGATGAATAAAGCTTTTGGAGACTTGTAGGAGGCATGATAGATATTTGGAGTTCTCTTTTACTTGATTCCGTTGTGTTGTTTGTAATGGAAAAGCTGTTAAATTGCCTATATAAACTCTGATTATCCAAGGGGGCATCTTCATATATCGCTCTTGGCATATGTTGTAATAAATATATTTTCGCTGAATGTGGTTTACGATAATGGGATTATATAATGAATTGGAAATGATTTGAAATGGAATGTGATCTTGTTTGAAGTTAATTTTTTTCTTCATATTCATGTGTTTCAGTGTATCAATGAATCTAGCATGGTCGTATTTGATCGTCGAGAGTTAATATCTATGGATGACTGTATCACCCATAGCCGTTAGTTTTAGGCCTTCAAGTAGAGGGATGTCAAAAGTTGGTATTAGAGTATAGGTTAATGAAAACTTAAAAAAAAGTTAAACCTAAAAGCATTTGAAACATAATCCAATGAGTTAGAAATATGTTCGGGGTTTAGGTCAACGATATAGTAACGTACTTGTGTTTGATATATAGATATGTATATATAAGTGCATGTTTCCCTCTATCTTAGACCATTATGTGTCTCACTAAGGCTCCTATGCAAATTTATGAGAAAGAGGATATGGAAGCAAGAAACAAAAGAGGAAATCTAGGTGGAGTAGACACCACAACCAACGATAATGCTCGACCTAATACCAGGAGAAACCAAGGTCGACCAGCTAATGCTAACCAAAATGTTGAGGCCACTGTTGGTGCTGGAAATCCACCAGTAGATGCGAGGATGGTGTATCAGTTGTTAGGCAATATTTTGCAAGTTGAGGTTGTTGGTAATGTTGGAGAAGCTAATCTTGTAGCTCCAGTTGAGAATAACTACGCTAAGTTGAGCAGAGACCACACCAGTCTGGGTGAAAGCCGTTTGTAGGAACAGAGGATGCTATTGAGGTAGATGACTAGTTGTTACATTATGATCGTATCTTTGCTGATTTGGGTTTGGATGATGAGCAGAAGAGAAGATTGGCCTCTAGACAGTTGCAAGGGTCAGCACTTCACTGATGGAATAGTGTCACTACCGATGTTCTGGAGGAGGAGTTGACTTGGGCTGATTTCATAAGGAGGTTTGAGAAAAGGTTTTTGCCTGAAGTGGAAAAGTCGGCATTGGTGAGGAAGTTCATGGATCAAGTTCAGGGAGAGATGTCAGTAATTAAGTACGCTGCTAATTTTAATGTGCTATCTCGATATGGATATGCAACTATAGACACTGATATCAAAAGGAATGAAAGATTCATTTGGTGATTGAGGCCAGAGCTTGCTAGAATGACCATAACACATATCCGGGAACCTTGTAATGTGGTGGTGGAGATGGTCATTCGCCATGAAGAGATGCTTGTCGTATCTGCCAGAGAGAAGACAGTCGAAACCTAGGGTCCTCGGGGAAAGAAGAAGAAATTCTTTAAGAAAAAGCAAGCACAGAAAGGGGATGCTGCCAAGAAGCAAAGGTCGATTTAGTGTGCTTCAAGTGTGACAAGAAAGGTCATTATGCTCACGAGTGTGGGACAGGCAAAGGGAAGAAGCCTGCTAATAAGAAGAATAAGAAATGGTTCAAATATGAACAAGTTGGGCATTATAAGAACCAGTGTCCAGAGCCAGTCATGGTGGAAAAGGGAAAGGTTTTCGCTATTGGATCATGGGCTAAGCCAACAACAGCTGATAAAGAAAAGACTGTGATGGAAGGTACGTTTTTGATTCAGAGTATACTAGTTAGGATACTATTTAATACCAGTGCATCACATTCATTTATATTCTAGTGTTTGGTTGATAGGTTATGCACAGAACCCACATACCTTGTTACTTCCTTAAGGGTAACGAATCCAACAGGAGGGTATGCAACTCTAGGTATGAGATGTGACCAGTTAGAACTTGATTTGTTAGGTCATATATTTGCATGCAATCTGTATGTTTTTGATTTCGTAGATTTCGGAATCACTTTAGGTATGGATTGGTTTAGAAGGTATGAGGCCATGATATTTTGCTAGGATGGGGAGGTATCATTGAGACATCTCGATAATCATAACCAATATTTTCTCAGTGGAGAATTTCGACCGGAGTAGTTGTGTTTTTCTTAAGTGCAATAGAAGTTGAGAAGAACTAAGGTAGGTTCAAATAGCAAAAGTGTTTTCAAATATCTTTGAGCTAGTCATACGAATACCACCGAAACGAGCTGTTGAGTTTCGGATAGATCTTGTGCCAGGAGTTGAACTTGCAAGTAGACCACCTAGTAGGATGACACCAACTGAGATGAAGGAATTGAAGATGCAGTAGTGGATCTAGAAGGAAGGAATTTTATCAGACCAAGCAGTTCGCCTTCTTAAGCGGCCGCAGTATTCGTGAAGAAACTAGATGGGTCGTTGAGAATGTGTATTGACTATCGTAAGCTGAACGAGAGAACGATAAAGAATAAGTAACCTTTTTCGAGAATTAATGATTTATTTGATCAGTTAAGTGGAGCCAGAGTGTTTTCCCAATTGAATTTTGCAATAGGCTTCCATCAGTTAAGAGCGACAGAGGACCAAATTCCTTTGACAGCATTTCAAACTAGATATGGTTCGTATGAGTGGTTAGTAATGCCATTTGGGTTGACAAATGCACTTGCTTTCTTTATGGATTTGATGAACCGAGTCTTTTAAGAGTATTTGGATAGATTCGTGTTGGTGTTTATAGATGATATTTTGGTATACTCGAAGGATGAAAGAGAGCATGAAGAGCATCTTAGAGTTGTGCTTGAGACGCTAAGGCAGAATCAGCTGAAGGCGAAGTTTTCCAAGTGTCATTTTGGAAGAAAGAGGTTAAGTTTCTTGGTCAAGTGGTTTTAGAGGAGGGTTTGTCAGTCGATCCAGCTAAGATTGAAGCTGTCAATAAATGGAAGTGACCAGAGATGGTAACCGAGATAAGGAGTTTTCTTGGACTTGTTGGCTGTTACTGGAGATTAATTAAGGATTTCTCATGGATAGCAGCACCTTTGACTAAGTTGACCAAGAAAGACGTGAGATTTGTATGGTCCGAAAAATGCGAGGAAAAGTTCCTTAAGTTAAAGAATTTGTTGACCAATGCACCTGTGCTGGTAGTTCCAGATGGAAACCAAGGGTTGGTAGTATACACTGATGCATGTGGGACTGGATTGGGTGCGGTATTGATGCAGAAGGGTAAATTTATTGCCTACACATCTAAGCAGCTTAGACCGCACGAAGTAAGATATCATATTCATGACTTAGAGTTGGTTGTAGTGATTTTTTCCTTGATGATTTGGAAGCATTATCTCTTAGGGGAGAGATTTGAGCTATATACTGATCATAAGTCTCTAAGATATTTATTCTCTCAGAAGGAGTTGAATATGCTATAGCAGAGGTGGCTGGAGTTCTTGGCTGCTTTTGATTTTGTTATAGAATATACACCGGGGAAAGATAATAAAGTAGCCGATGCTTTTAGCGAAAGACACCAAAATGTGGTTTTGGCTATGTTGGTAGAATGGTAGGATCTAGAGGCTTTGGCCAGTTACGGTGTGTAGTTAAGCGACTACTAGTTCTAGTCAGAGTACTGCCATGTTAACCTGTTTAGAAGTTCAACCAGTGTTGATCAAAAGAATTGCTTTTAAGCAGAAGGAGGATCCATTATTAACCGAGAAGATCAGAAGGCTTGAGGTAGGAACCGAGATCGATGATTTGAAAGATTTTTATCTTGACTAGAGAGGATGGTTGAGAAAGAAAAAGTGATTATGTGTTCCAGATGTTGAGAACTTGAGGAAAGAAGTTCTTGGACAATGTCATCAATCCAAGTTTACGATTCATCCTAGAGGAACCAATATGTATCAAGATATGAAGAGAAGTTTCTATTAGGAAGGTATGAAGAGTGATGTTGGTGTGTGGGTTAGGCAATGTGTAAACTGTCAATAAGCGAAAGCTGAACATCAGAAGCCGAATGAGTTGCTTCAGCCTCTAGATATTCCAGTATGGAAATGGGATTCGGTATCCATGGATTTTATTGATGAGTTTCCAAGGTCAAACAAAGGAAGTGAAAGTATATAGGTCATAGTGGACAGGTTGACCAAGAGTGACTATTTCATTCTAGTTAAGTCAACGAGGACGACACCCGTTTTGGCTAAGTTATTCATAAAGAACATTATTAGACTACATGGAGTTCCTACTAGCATAGTCAGTGACAGAGATACTTTATTCACTAGCGAATTCTGGAAGTCTCTACAGGATGTATTAGGCACTAAGCTCAAGATGAGTACCGCATATCACCCTCAAATAGATAGACAGACAGATAGAGTCAATAAGGTACTCGAAGATTTATTGAGAGCTTATGAATGGACTTTGATGGATTTGGGAGGATCGCCTACATCTGATTGAGTTTCCCTATAATAATAGTTATCAGACTAGTATATGAATGACGCCTTTTGAAGCTTTGTATGGAAGGCCATGCAAATCGCCATCTTGTTGGTTAGAGACTGGAGACATATTAGTCTTAGGCTCGGATTTGGTCAGAGAGGCATCAGAAAAGATTGAGTTAATCGGAGAACGGATGAAGGAAGCTCAATCCAGATAGAAGAGTTATGCAGATATGAGGCGTAAAGACCAAGAGTTCTCTATGGGAGACAGGTTTTTCATTAAGGTGTCACCAATGAAGGGTGTGGTACAGTTTGCAAAGTCGGGAAAATTAGTCCCAAGATATGTTGGTTCATTCCAGATTTTAAAAAGGATTGGAAAGCTCGCACACAGAGTAGAGTTACCGAGCAGTGTGGCAGGTTTCCTTAAATGCATTCCATGTGTCTCATCTTCGCAAATATGTGCATGATCCAGGGACTACTATTCCTCCGACAGAGTAGAACCTAATTTGACTATTGTTAGACAACCAGTTCGGGTGGTAGCGAGCGATGAGAAAAGATTAAGAAACAAGACAGTCAAGTTGGTGAAAGTTCTGTGAAGCGATAATGAGAAGGACTGCACTTAGAAGGCAGAGGAAAGGATTCGAGATACTTATCCTGATCTACTTTGAGGGTATGTCTATATTAGATTTATATAGATAATTTCTAGCCAGGTAGACTAGTATGGTTGTTAGGAGTCGTTACAGATGATTGCTGTACTTCATATTTAGTCCTTCCTGAATTTCGAGGACGAAATTCTTTAAGGAGGGGATCCTGTAACACTCCTAATTTTTGATAAAATTATTCAAGAAATTTAATTAGATAAATTAAATAGAATAATGTAGAGTGATAAGGAGATTGAGATTGATTAAAAAACCAAGAGGTCGTGCTTAATTAACTCTAATGGGCTTATAAATGTTTAAATGGTAATTAACTTAACATGAGGGCATTAGGGTCATTGCCGCCCATATCTCCTACCCTTATATTATTATCCCTATACCATTTACGTTCATTTTATCATAAGCAAAAATAAATGTAGGAAAGAAAAGAAAAACCAACCATTAAGGAGTAAAAAGAGAATAGGAAATTTGAAAATAAGCTTAGGATTCAAGCTAGAAGAATTAATCTCAAATCAATCTCCAATTTCCTTATCCAATCTAAGGTAAAAATAATCACTACACCTCTATTTTGGTTTTTATATGATCCTTGATGTTCGGATTTAAGACTAAATATAATATAATGATATTTGATGATATGCTTGGATTCATAATATGTTTGATTAAATCCAATGTTTTAAATATGAGTATATATGGTTTTAGGGCAAACCAAGAGTACATGGTTTTTGAACGCCATGGTAAAAATTTATGTTATGTAAAACAAGATTTTGAAATTTTGAAATTTTCCAAGCTATGAAAAGAGTACTATGAATTTTCAAAGGAAAATATGGTTAATTGGGTTTATAAATTTATCTCATAAAATTTATTGAAAATTTGGGCCTGAAATTTTAATATGTTGGACAATAGGATTAAAGTGAATTATTGGAATTTTTGGGGATTTTTGCTAAGTGATTTAGTGTGGAAATTAAATTATTTTAAAAGGAGGACCTAAATGGTTTTATTTGTTTTTTAATTAGAAGGGCTTATTTGTTAATGTTATTTAGGTTTAGATTTGAGAAAATGCAGCAATTATTTGTAAAATAATTTGAAAGTTTAAGGTAACCAATCAAGTGTTTACAAGCGGGCAAGTTAGTTACAAAAATATTTTTTTAATTGGTAAAAGTTGCCTTTGTACTCAAAAAAGTAGGTTCCGCCACTTTCGGAAGGACCCTTTCTAGCCAGACCTTTTACTTTCCATCAGGTCGAAATCTTTCTAATCGAAACCAATACACATGGTTACATTTAGTTGGTACGTAGTGGATTGGAAAAAGGTGAATGGTAGGGTGTCGAAACATAGCTTCTGATGGTGTCGGAACCTTTGTTTTTTTATTTGGTTTTATAAAGAAAAACGCTTTCCTGTTTTACAAGGAGGTTCCGAAGGAGTCAAAACCATAGCTTGCGAAAGGGTACTTTTCATTAAGCTACCGAAAGAGAGCTACCACCTCTTTAAAGTGGTAGCTTTCAAAGGAGTTGCTTAGCTTTCAAATTGAAGCTTTCGGAAGGGGTAGTTTCGACAAAGTCCAAACGCTTCTGTAATTTAAGCCTTTCAATGGTATTGAAGATATCAATGTTGTCAAAAGGAACTTTTTGTGTTTTATAAATATAAGCCACTTTCTATAGTTTTCGAAAGGGGTCAGGGTTTTGAAGGCAGCAGTTTAGAAAGGGGTTCCGAAGCCAACCTTCTAATATTTTACCCAGATTTTTATACTTTCAAAAAGATGATGCGGACACCATCAAGTTTTCCCCAATACTTTTATGAGATAAAGAATTTGTTTTGAAAGAGCTACTTTTGCTTTTATTCACTTGACCCAAAATGATGTTTTTAATATAATCCAATGGTTTCGAAAGGGGACATTTTCAATGGTTTCGAAAGGGGTACTTTCAATAGTTTTGGAAGGCAAGAGCCAAATATTTTGAAGGTAGATTTATATGCTTTCGATGAAGGTCATCTGATGAGGTCGAAAGAAAGGTTTCGAAAGACTTTGCAACCCAAACTCATTTTTATAGTAGAAACCCATGTCTAAATTAAAGGAGTTTTAAAATGATTTTAAGAAGAAGCTTTCCTTGATAAAATTATAGATTAAATGGATTAACCATGTTTTATATGAAAAGTATTTCAAGGATATTAAACCCATGGTAGTGGTGTTGTTTTATGATTATGTTTACTTCTTCAAATATAAATATATTCAAAATGTTTTAGAATACTAGTGAGGGGAAAACCCGTTCCATGGCGTGGTCTCACCAGATATCTAAATGGATTGAGATGTTAGATTATTATTCATACCAGGCTTTATGTCTGACTTGAAGTTTATGTTTTTCCCTTAAACTCTCGGGTACTCAATTGATTTTGAGTAGTTTGAGAGTTCAGGTTTCCAGGTACCTCATTAGACGAATAAAGCTTTTGGAGACGTGCAAGAGGCATGGTAAATATTTGGAGTTCACCTTTACTTGATTCCGTTTTGTTGTTTGTAATAACAAAGTTGTTAAGTTGTTGTATATACTCTGATCGTCCAAAGGGGCATCTTCATATGCCGCTCTTGGCGTATGTCGTAATAAATAAATTTTCTCTAAATGTGGTTTATGATTATGGGATTATGTAATGAATTGGAAATGATTTAACATGGAATGTGATCTTGTTTGAGGTTAAATTTCTTTTCTATTTTTCATATACATGTGTTTCTGTATATCAATGAATGTAGCATCGCGTAGTTGGTCACCAATGATCAATAACTATGGAAGATGCAGCGACCGTAGCCGTTTGTTTTTGGCCTCCAACTGGGGGGTGTTACAAATAGTCCTTGCAAAGCCTTCCGAAGTTAATCCTAGACACTTGCAAAGGAGCACCACCACCTAAAGTCACACCTGAAGTAGTTTGGGATCTTCTAACCAGTGAAGCTACCATTGCATCGAATATAGCTTGAAAACCAAGTGTAACAGCTCCCGATCCTGCTCCCTCCTCCACTCCTGAAGTAGAGTTATTCCTAGAAGCATTCCTCATGTTTTGATTCATTCTTATCTGTAATAAGAATGATTAGCCTCCTTCCAAGAAAATCTTTAATGAAACTCAAGTGCATACTATACTGTATAATATTACTATATAGCATAATATCTTCATTAACAAGTGTGCTCCCTCCTTTAGTGTATACTTTCGACTTTATTCGGTTAACTCATAACCAAAGCACTAATACCAAATGTAACGACCGCCCCCTACCACCCACACATCAATGATAAAAAAGAGTGTTGCAACCATGCCGGGCTGATATGGAACAACCATCAAGTTTGAAATTTAAAGCAAAACGCCTGTTAAAGTATGGATAAAATATAATGTAGAAAATTATACAACATAATATAATGAGCCATAAAAAATGAAAATTACATCTCTATTAAATCATCGGTTATGGTACAAATGTCATAATATCTTAGTAGAACATTTCCTTACTACATCCCTTAGAGTACATAGAAAAATACAACGAAAACTACAAATATAGAGTAATATGCCATAGCTTCTCTAAGCTTGTCTTCGTATAGCAGCTACGACTCCAAACTTGTCACTTAGTCTACTCATTTAAGATTAGCCAAGATGATAAGAGAAAAAACTATGGATCATACAATGGTCTGGTGTGAGCGGTAGATGACTATCAAAAGCTATACTGGAAAATATGGTACTAGGTAGGTACAAAAACTCATACCTGACCTGTCCCTGTAACTAAAGAATCAGCACATAATAGTAAGATATAATATGCTACTCAAATAAACGACAATTGGATACTATAATAGAACAGGATAGAATCTAAGCAGCCTCCTCCGTTGACCCTATTCTTGATCCCTTCTCCAGCATTCCTATAGATGGTAGCCTATCCAAGACAAATAGTAAACACAGCAACCATAGCAACCATAGAATACATCAACCAAAATCTAGAAATCATCTTCTAAAGCCTTGAATATATGATAACTCGTATAGCCCCATCCTTGCTTGCCAAAGACAAATGGAAATCCCGATTCTTGATTGTGTTCCTCCGTAATTTCTAGTCTGAAACCCTACACGGTTATCTCCTACAGTTTGACACTAGACCCTCTCAGAGCGGTCCAAGATACACGACTGGCACAACCCGTACTTGAGTGCCCCCGCATAGTACCCCTGCTTGAACATAACCAGAACACTCCGAGTTATCAAGATTCCTTGGCACTCCCAAATCTTCAGAGCTTTCACAACTCCAATCCATTTTTGGGCACGAGTGTTGCCACTCAAACCAGTCCATTATACCACAGTCTCGTTCCATCCCGAGCTGTCTATCAACTCCTTTGATCTTACTCCTTATCCGAGCCCCCAACTGAAGAGCCGAAGCTTCATCATGCTATAACTTTCAAATCAGAGAAGCAATCAGCGAGCCATGGTTTCCAACATGATCCAATAAAGTCCTAGAGTCTCCACCTCGCATTGCATCACCATTAGAGCCAACAATTTGGATTGGTACCGATTCGATCGAATTTGATCGGTGCCGATCCAAATAATTAACCATTTTGGACTCTATTTCTCTTCAAGCCTCTAATGCACTCCCTCTAGATGTCATAGACCCTTAACCATCCATATTAGCCTTCAGGTCTTCTCTTCTGTGCACTATAGCCGATCCAACGAAGATGATCCATCCAATCTTCAACACATGGCCTTTCTTCCAATCCAACTTCATAGAGCAACTCTAAATTCCATGCACATTTTCCCATATGGATCTCACATCAATTGGCACGCTAATTTGGATTAGTACCTATCCAATCCAAGCGGATCGGGGGCCAATCCAAATACATAGCTCTAATTATTGAAATTTTTTTAAGGTGTCTTCGTGTCGTGCTTCAGAACTTATCCTTCAAGTTACGTGCGATTCCTACGAACTCTGCTCTCGATATGTTCTAATCAACCATCTAAGTCCTAAAATATGCACAACACTAGTAAATGAATCAAGCATAGCAAATAATTCAGACATAACACCGAATCAAACATAGAAAATCATCCAATTACATCCAATGTGAAAATACAAATCATCCAATTCAATTTACCATCACAATTCTATCATAGACCTAATCTGACACATAGAAGTTCATAGCCAAATATATACAAATGACACTAGCCAATGATCAAATCCAAATTACATTGTTAATTAGGTTAATCTAGGGTTTCTAAATCTAAAATTACCTTAGTCTAATCAATTTAATTTGATAATTCTAACCTATAATCACCTAACTGTAGCATATAATTCGTCATAGATTAGTGAGAGATCATAAAAACTCACCGAATCTGCCAAACCTATGAAATATGATGAAGATCTAATTCGGATAGTGATAAATCAGATGAAGATTCAAACAAAGTGATGAGATCACGCTCCTAACTAAAGGTCTAGCTTCTAGTTTGTAATTAGAATCGATTTGAGATGAAATCCAATGAGATGAATGGAGAATTAGAGAGGAGTTGGGATTTTGGGCTGACTTGAAGTGAGAGAACTTTCAATAGTCTCTCTCACCTTATATTTATATCCAAACCTGATTAGACTAGTGAGCTTGCAAATTTGGTCCTTCATTCCCCTTCTAATTCTGGCAAACAGATTTCAAAACTTAAAATTACTATAATTTCGTAACTACTTATCCGATTTTCCTATATGACCACTCAAACCACCTTCCCGAAGCAATGAAATAGGTTAGAGCATCTAATTCGGCATCTATGAAAAGTTATAGCCGAAATAAGATCTTCGGGAGAAAATGGTCACATAGAAATTAGGAAAAAATCATAGATGTGTAAAAATCCTTAAAACCCATATCCCAAATATTAGAATCAACAACCACAAACGAATTATATAAAATTATCTTATGATCCTCTGATACGTAAAATACGGGCCGTTACATTTATGGTGTTTTCCAAGTCCTCGGGTAATTTCTTCATCCTTTATTCATCTGATTCGATCATTTAAGTCTGCTCGAAGACTACAGAAAATTCGATCATAAAACCTACTTTCGAGTACAACAGAAGACACTCCGAGTATTAATGATACCTTAGCATGCATATCCAAGCCCTTTCCTTGCTCCATTTAGTTTCCATTCATCCTCAAGGAATCATGCCATATTCTTCCTTTCTACGATAGAACCATTCAACATTATATCCATGGATCATCCTTCCTAGAACTCGCCCTTTATAGATAATCATTCTCATGACTCCTTTCAACATTGAGTTGTCATCATCAGAATCTAACTCCATTCACCATCAAGTTACCATCATTAAAGTCATAAAGCTATCATCCTTCCTCGTGTTATTTCATTGGCATCGAACCTAAGCGAGTAAGCAAACAACTTCAACATGGCGTGTAGAGCCTCCACATTCCCCTTTGGAAATTGCATAGACCATGCCCCCATAATTTCATGCCAGTGTTGATAAAAAGAGTCGGTACTAATATGAATCCCTTCATTTTTACTTAGCTAAGATTTGGCCAAGTAATTTCCTCCCTAGCCACTTCTTCTTAGCATGCTTAGAACTCCATGTTTCATTCCCAAATTCCCTAAGTTGCTTCTTCCAGATGCCATAAAAATAACTCAGTACTAATCAAAAGTGATTGGCATCAACCACTCTAATTAGGTGATTTTCCAACTTCGAACTTCTTGACCTTTTCCTACTTTCAACCCAAAGTCTTCCTTAAAGTTTTGTAACCTAAGTCCCTAAGATTTTCCCAATGCCGAATAGAGAATTATTTTTACCAAGCATTCATCTCGTTGTCGACCACCAAACCAACTCTAAATGGGCTACAACTGGAATTTTGGGTTCCTCCCTTGATCTGGGGACCCTCCTCCAAGTTTTATCTAATTCCTATCACTTTTGCTTTCGTTTCTACAGAATTCGATGGTCTATTTTCTTAATCACACTAGTACACTAGCAAACCACATCAAAATAAATTATACAAGGATATATATCATACACAAGCTTCGCCAATTTTTTTAAGTTATTCGACTAAGATTAACATGCAAATCCAAATTTAGGTCTAATTTTTCATTAACATGACAATACGGTCCAAAAGAGGTTGTAAACTCCTTTAAAATCAAATCCTAATTTTCAATTTCAGTCATAATAACTTTTAAAGATGCAATTAAAGTTAGAAAATACTTTAGGATCAAAATTGTGTCAAAAAACCTATTTTAATTGAATAAATATAAAGTAGTGAGAGGTTAAGAAGCACTCACCTAATACCCAAATCACCACTCAAAACTCTAGATCTGAAATGAACAAGCATCAAAATGATGAATTTATTGCCCCGTTTTCTAATTACCCTTCTAGTGATGATTTAGGCAAAGAATATGAAGGAAAAGAAGAGCTTTTTGATAAAATTTGGGCATATGGAGGTTTTGATCTAATTTGGAAAGAAGATAAAAGATTTGAAGGCTGTTGTTTCTACCACTATTGGCACAAATCTCGAGTCGGGCCTTGGGTTTTGCCCCCAAGCTTCTTTAATTACCCATTAATCTATCCAACAGCAAATAAAATTTGAAATGGATATATCTCCTAAATGGTAAGTTTGTTTTCCTATTATGATCACTCTATGGAAAGAGAAATCACATGCCCGAACAAATGAAGTGGTTTCAGACCTTAATTCAATTCCTATCAAAAGGTATAACGTTCCAATAAATTCTGAGTTTTAAATGTCTGATAAAAATTCTAAAGATGGAAAATGTCCCTAGTAGTCATTTCCTAAAGTTTTAGAGCCATATGACCTCATATGAATTAAATAATAATATTTTACAATCCTTCGATCCATAAAATATGGGTCGTTACACTCTTGCCCTCTCAGATGGCTAGAGATATGGACCTCTCAGATGTCCACACATGGATCCAATTCACCGTTGCACTTAGATCACCTCAGGGTACACTCGGACTGCCATGCCTAATATAAGTACCTAACATTAGCATACATACTAATAGTAAAACCACCTTTTGTCTACTTCGCAAGTGATCATTTAGCACTTGCTTGCTCGGCAACTCTCTCCATGCTATAATTACTCCCCCTTCAAGTACACGACCAAATCGATTCACGTCGTTGATTTATCCAAGTCAAAGGTCCCCTTAATTCAAAGGAACTTCCCGTATTCTGCCCAAAGTAGACTTCCTATTTGCCTGCGTCTATGCCAAAGCCAAGCTTACAAAAACGTGTGTTTATCCCACAATGGACCATCAATCTTTCCAAGCCTAAAACTTGAACTCCCCTTTATGGAATCCTATGTGACCCATGCTACAAGTCCACCAAGACACCACGACCCCTTGATCGATTGCATGGCCATTAAGCCACTTTTGGTTATGTTTCTATAATGGGCCGGTCATCACCCACCAGCCCGATGTTCTCAAGCAAATAACCTGAATTATAAAAGCATATTATCGAAGTAAGCTCCAATTCCTAAAGTATCTCGCTAAAAATCTCAAAGTTTCCATTTCCAATCCATCCTTCCTCAAGCCATAACATCGTCAAATCAAGTCCAATCCAAATTCGATCCATAGTGTAACCTTCTTACATCATCATCAACCTCCCATATCGATCGCGAATCTAGTTGAGTAATTATGGATCAATCGATTCTTATGGATCAGTAGTGAGGTTGGATCAACTGTCTAAAGACTTAACTTTGTTTTAGCATTTTCTAAGTTGATTTCCCCCTATTCAAAATGCTTTAACCATCCACTCAATTTGCATGTCGTCAATTTAAATTCAAACACTCTAGATCTAATAGAGTCTCTAAAGTTCTTATTGATGATCTATAACTTAGCATAAGCGATAAAGCAGAAAAAAACATCCAAACAACCATCGTAACAATGTGAACACGAGGCAGTTATATGCAAGCAATGCAGCTCACTATATAGCCAAGATTGAGTAAAAATGTAAAATAGGGTATCCATAAGAACACAAATATGTCAATCTATATTTATTTTCGATAATGATGTAGTTAGTTTTTAGAACATAGATGAGTTTAGGTTAGGCCAAAATCTTGATTTAACTTTGAAAATCATTTTTTTAATACATCATTTAATATTATGTTCCCCCCTATGGTAAAGTGAAAGACAAATGTCATTCACCTAAGCTTCCAAATGCATAAAAAAAACATGAATCCAAGATGAATAGTAATAGGCTCAACTTCAAACGCACCAAGTAGCTATCAATGAACCCCTACTAATTTCCTTGCAAATTAGCTTCTTGCTACTTGATATGGCTAATTAAAGTAAGGTTTAGAAGTGCTTTTTGGCTAAACAGATAGATAATGGTAGTTTCTACCTATTTTTAGGAAGTGTGCAATGATTAAGTAAATGACCCATCAGCCCCTATTGGGCCTTTGGGCTTAACCCAAGTCCCATTAATTACCTATGAAACTGTTTAAAAACTATTTCAACTCTAAATGACCATATCCCATAAATAACAAGTCCAAAAATCTATAATAACCATTCTCCAAAAAGATGAATCATCATATTTTTCACATGAAAATGGTTTCAAATCCTAATTCAGTACCTATCAAAAATTATACGCCTTACTAGATTTTTGGGTCAAAATGGTCGGATTAATTGCTAAGGGTGTGAAATGTCACTACTCAACAATACTCGAAGTTTAAGAATAATATGACCAAATATGAATTTAAAGTTAATAATTTACGATCCTCTAATAGTATAATACTAGACATTACACCTTTATTGGGCCAAGCATGGTCGAGGTTACCATAGGTTTGGGGTGTGTGTACTGCTTCTTATGCAAGTCCTTATCGCCAAAGGTGATTTTATCCTCCTCCCAATGTAGGGTCTTAGCCTTGCACTCCTTTTCCATGGCATACATGGACTCGTCGATATTATTTAAAGGCACATCTCTCTATTTGGCCAAACTCATATCAACAACATTGGACCCTTCAATTATAGTACTAATCACCATCGTTACATTATTTGCATGAACATCCCTGGTTCTTTCTCCCTTATTGCCCTATGCCAGTTACCCCAGTTGTTAGTATATGGGAACTGGAGGACCATACTTATTCTTAAATTATCGATTTAACTTCTTTTTATTGATATATTCCTTGATAAGGTCACGTAAGTGGTGGCACTTGTTGGTATCATGCCTATGGGACTCATGGAAACAACAATGTTTCTTAGAATTTAGATCAACTTTTGTTTCCTTCCTAGGTTTGGGCCTCTTGTAGTTCAACTCCACTTGGGTTGCTTGATAGATGATTTAACGGTGTCATTTATGTCTGTATAAGCATCGAAACTTGATCGGAGCCTAATCCTTTTCTGTTCCACTTTCTTTCCACTTAATCCACCATGGTTGTTGTCCTTCTTCCTAGTTACGTCATTTCCATTTCCCTTCACTGTAATATTCACACTGATAGATGATTTTTCAACTTTAGTTACTATATGGGTTCGTCTCTCTAGTGCAGCATCTTATATCCTCATATACATTGCTGCTTCACAGAATAATTCCAGCAAGTTGTTGATTTCTTCTTTGTCTATCTCCTAGAAAATTTCGTTCCATAGTGCATTACACCACATAAAGCCATCAAGTTGAGCCTTTTATTCATGTTCTACACTTTAACCATTGCGGCATTAAACTAGGTTAGATACTACTGTAGCGACTCATCCTACCTTTGCTTTACATTAGATAATGAGTAAGCTTCACATTAGATAACAAGTATGCAACCTTTAATTGTTCGACAAGCACTGAGAATTAACCAACGAACTTCTTCTTAATCACTATTCGAGAATGAATAAAAACCGGTGATATATGGTGGCTAAGTCTGCTAGTAATAGAGGAAAACCTTTGCACAAGACCACTATTCTGTCAAGACTAGTGGTATGTGCCAACCCCAAGCATGCCATAAGTAAATTCGTGATAGTGTATTATTAGGAAGTGAAACATTCATTCAGCTCTACCACTATTCTGTCTAGGTCATCGTGGGTAACAACATCTGCTAGCATTGGAGTGCTAGTTACATTATCATCCTAATTGGCTATAACACCTCAGATTTTTAACAAAAATAAATAATAGATTAAAATGAGCATTGGGTAATTTTACATAAACCCAAAGAATTGAATTTTAACAAATAAATGAATTTGAGAAATCTGAATTTCGAATTGCATAAAATAAATTTTCCTAGCCCAAATTCATATATAAAACATCAAAAACAGGCACTGGATGAAGGAGAAACAGATTGTTTGCCATAACATGCATTTTGAGGTGAAACGAGTCAAAGCCCAAGTGGGCTGAAAGGGGATTTATGGATTTGTGCCTATATATGAGAGTTTTCAAACCCTAATTCACTTCTTTCTCCACTGCTCTTCATCCATAGCTGCTACTGCACCTAAACTCCATTCGTCTTCTCCTTCTTTAAATCTTAATTTATATTCTCTTTTCCCTCTACTTCCTCCATTCAAAATCAAATATCTAAATAAAAATCGAAAGTCAAATCGAAAAGAAAAGGGGGAATCAAATCAAAACACAAATGAGCTATATAGTGGAAGAGGAATCAATCAAAAGGGGAAATTCAAAGAGTACTAGTAGAAACTTGTTAAAACATCGTATAAAGGTAGTGGGTTTATCTAATAAATGAATATGATTTGGATATGCATTTAAATTTCAATCATATATTTATGTAGATTTAAATATGTTTTTAAATTGAGTCGATGATTTTAATTAAAGATTTATATGAGTTGGATAATTTAGCGAACCTTGCAATACTATTTAATAAAATATGATTTATATGGAAGAGGGTAGATTGAATGATGTTCACTCTTAAAATCATATAAAGTTGGCTCTATGCAATAGATGTAAATTGCTTTAGACAAATAAAAGTGAACATATATAAGTTTAAAAATCATATTGTTTCTATATAGTTGATGAGAATTTATTTTGAATAAAACCGAATACTGTAAAGGGGTCGTAAATAGTTTACATACGGTCAATTGGATAAAATACAAAAAATTAGATATGATAAAAGTTGAAATTATGTATTGATAATAGTTTAAAAGTGGGATTGTGCGAACTTAAAAGTATACTTGATGTTGGATAGAAATCATATGATAAACAATAAAACTGGCTCAAAATAACAAATTAAAAAAAGTTGAAATACCCAAACATTTGGAAAATTAGTTGATTGAGCATCTAGAATGGTCCAGTGATCACTTCATGTAAAACATTGAACAAACATGATTTAAACCCAAGGAAAATAAATCCATTTTTAGGTTAAATAGACGACTGGCTGTAGGCGCCAGTCAACTGAACCCTTACAAAGTCTACTGGTTGGGTATACCAGTCAATTGATAGCTGATATGTGTATGTGTGTGTGTATGTCTACAGGCAAACAGTCGACTTCCTTGTTGACCAGACAACTAAATGCTTTAGGAGTCGACCGATTGATTTGTCCAATCAACTGTTGCGCTATTTAAAAGAAGAAGAAAAATTATATAGGGAACAGTCGACTTACATGTTTATTCATTCGACTAATAGGTTGAAGAAAGCTCAGATTCAACCTAGACTTGGTGCATGCCAATTAGGACAGCTTTGGGGAGTCATTTCCCACTTTCTTGGCTTTTTATAACTCATAAAGTGTTGTGGTGCTATATAACTTGATGCTGAATGTGACATGCAATTGTATCTCATTGTTAATACTGTACTCACGAACACAAGTTACAAACTATGTGAGGTGAATGGAAGATTTGTGTTAGTAAATTTACAAGATTCGACGGCAAAATTCGATTTATTGACCCTCTATGCTATTGGTTGAATGATGTGGGGCATACGACTTATTTACCACTGAGATCGTATACTCAATGTTTTGGTAGGCAATTTACTGTTAGGACTGTATACTCAATGTGTGTCTTAGTGTGTGTGACACTATATACTTGGTGTGTGTCACTTATGCGGTTTTTCATTGAGATTGTTTACTGGGTGTAAAGTTAGGCGGTTTACTATCGAAACAATATACTTGATGCATTATTAGGTTTACCTAGATTATGGATGTCCAATCTTATTGGATTTAAGGCATATTATAGATTGGTAACCTACATTGTATCAGTTGGTCAACTTGATAGATGTAGTACACATATACAACTAAACATCTTTAGATAGTGTAGAATATAAATGATAATTTACTACCTATTGACAACCTACCACTAGTGATAGTTCTCACTGATCACTTTGTCTGGTATCTTCTATTTTTCTATCTTTATACTTATTTCTAGATGACAAAATAATAGGTGGTATGACTAGCACAAGATGCGTGGAGAAGGTGATTGTGCACTTTGGATTTTTATTTATTTATTTTCATTCCCTATGTATCTTATTTACTTGTCAATCAGACATATACTGTATTCTATTCAAAACTTTACTTGGATGTTTAGTTCATTGTTTTTTTGAGATAGTAATGACTTGGTTTGCTTCGGTGTTTATATTTTGTTCCTTTTGCCGTGAAATCTTAAATTATGGACATGTTTAAAGATATATTTATCTCTGTGCCTCATAAAACATCGAAAACCTATTACCATATTTCTTAGCATGACACTATTCAAATGCTTCTTTTGAACTTCAAATCAGTGTGTCCTTAGGCGTGTTTGTTACATTTGGTAGCAGAGCTTAGGTTTAGGGTTCCTTATGGATTAGGTGCATGTAGAGGGAGCACATTTTATATTTTAAAAGATATTATGTATGCGTGTGTGGGTATAACCAGAATAAACGCATAGAATTTCAGTAATCTTACTATTATTTGAGGAAGCTGCTAATAATTCATGTTGATTGATAAGTGAAAATGTGAAATCAAACAAGATATAGATCTGGTGAGGTTACCCTTGAGGTTCCAAGCGTGAACATTCCAGTGTGGTTTCATGTATTTATTAGCAAGAGGCCAAACTGAAATTAACCCCGATAAAGGACCTACATCACAAACACAAGATTCAGTCCTAACTCCTCCACCTGCTTTGGATTTCCCAAATTATATTGAGATTTCAAGAGTCTAGCTGAAATGAATTGAATCATTTATTAATACTCCGGCATGGATGAGCAATTGTGACCATATAGTTACTCTAGAAGGTGTAGAGGATGTGATGAAGAGGCAATTTGCTTCATGGCACTTTCGAGATGATGCCTTGAACTAGTGGGATATTGTCTTTGCTAGGCGGAAGAAAAGGAGATTAATTAGACTAATTATAAAAGGTGCTTTGAATTTAAATTTGTATTGGAGGTCAAATGGGGAGTAGAGCTAAAGAAATTCATCCATTTGGAGCAAGGAGACCTTGTTGTCAGGGAGCATGTTAATGAGTTCAATCGTTCGGAGAATTATGGCCTTGATCTCATTAATATACCTGTGAAGAAGGAAAAAAAAATTCTAAAGGTTGAACCCATCTTTGAGAAATGTTTCTTTGAGCCATGTATGCACAAGAGCTAGCTTTGAGAGATTGGTAGAGATGGCATTACTGATTTCTATTGCCAAAAGAGAGCCTAAGAAAGTAGTGGGAAAGCCAGTTTAGTAGAATAAACGCAGTGGTGAAATAGCAGCTTAAGGCAGAATAAAGAAGCCGAGTTGTAGGTGTAAGAAGTGCAATTTAAGGGGACATATGGCTAAGGATTTCAACGTGAATGTTGTGAAGATCAAATGCTTCAACTGAACAAGTTTGGGTGTATAAAAAGGTCGACATTGCATAAGCCTACTACCTAGATGTATTCAGCTTATGCACCTGATGTTATTCATAGCTCAAGCGCAGCCTTGTTATGGATAAAGGAAAGAAGTTCATCATGGAAGGTGTGTTAAATTTTCCTAATTTTTCTAATCGCGCTTTATTTGATATTGAAGCAACTTATTCATTTATTTCGACTAAGCTAGCAAATGAACGGCAGTTAGAGACTAGTAAATTCATAAAACCTATTATAGTATCGATCCATTTAACAATGATTTGTAAGGGTTTGAAATTAAATATTATAGGTGTCAAATTTGATGCAAAGCTTTTGTGTTGGGATTTTCTAGGTTCGGGTTAATTGTAGGGATGGACTGAATGACTATATATGGAGTGATGTTAGATTATGGTAAGAAGGTTATTCGTTTGGTTACCTATAGTAGGCGCAACATTGAGGTTTACTGCGATCCTAAAAGTTATGTCATGTTGACTTACCTGGATTCCCTAGATCTATCACATGATAAGTTAGCTTATGTTCCTATAGTTTGTGACTTCCTAGACATCTTTACTGAAGTTCTTGGCTTTCCTCCTCATAGTAAAACAGAACGTCGAATTTATTTCTAAAAAGATGACAGACCTATTGCCTTACCACTTAGGCATATGGTTCCTAGAGAAAGATGCAAGCTTACTAAACAAGTAAACAAGTTACCAGTGAAGATTTTGTCTAGGGCGGTATTTTAGAATGGAGAGTAACTTCTTTCCTTATTATTAAGGCAAATGGCTCTTTAAGGCTTTGTATCGATCATCATAAACTAAACAAGTTGACAAAGAAGAATTGTTATCCACTCCCACACATTGATGAGTTATTTGATCGGTTAGTTGTAGAAAGAATATTTTCTCACCTAGACTTGGCTACCAGATTCCATCGATTGTGACGGTATTTAGAAAACTGCTTTTCATACACCAAACAGATTTTATGAGTGGTTAGTCATGCCATTTGGGCAAACCAATGCATCAACATATTTTGTCGACCTCATGACTTAAGTCTTCAAAGGGTTGTTGAATAAGTTTGTAATGGTATTTATCGGTGATATACTTGTTTGAAAAGAGAGAAATAGTAAATTTATATTTGAGAGAAGTGCTTTGTATCCTGCATAAGCATAAGGTGAAAGTAAAGTTTTCCAAATGTCACTTTTGGTGTAAGAAGGTTCGCTTTCTTGGTCATGTTATTTTCAAACAAGGGTTGTCAGTTGACCCAAGTAAAATCAATGCAGTCTAAGATTGGCATGTACCAAGAGTGTGGCAAAGGTTAGAAGTTTTCTCGGTTTAGCTAGCTATTAAAAGTAGTGCATTAAAATACTTTGCAAAAATTTCTATGCCAATGGAATGCCTCATCAATAAGAATTTTAGTTTTCTTGTGGAACATAGAATGCGACCATGCTTTTGTTAAGCTAAAGGAACTGTTGACTAGTGTATATGTTTTGGTATTCCCAGATGGTTTGAAGCTGCTTAATATATAGATCAATGCTTGTAGCATAGGACTTGGCATGTTTTTGATGTAGGAGGGTAGATTTGTTATGCTAGTCGGCAGTTGAGAGTGCATGAGAACAATTATCCAACTCATGACCTTGAGTTGGTGGTTATTGTTTTTGCTCTTAAATCTTGGAGGCGTTATCTTTTAGGGAAACGATTGGAGTTGTTTATAGGTCATAAGTCTCAAAAGTATTTTTTCTTTCAAACGATTTGAATTTGATGCAATAAAGGTGGATATAGTTTTTGGCTTCATATGATTTTAATATCTCATATACTCTGAGAAAATATAATGTTTAGCTAATGTCATTAGTAGGAGATACACAATGCTAAACCCTATATTTTTGGAATGGAAGCACTTAGAGTTTATTTCTTCATTTTATTTCTACCTTCCTCAGACCTAGCAGTAGAGTTATTAGCAACTTTAGATGTTTGGCCATCATTTATGAACCGTATCTATTCGATTTAGAGGAAAGGCATGGACGTATTTTGAGAAGATGAATAGAGGTAAGCATTTAAGTCATTTAGATCGTTTTCCATTGATTTTAGAGTATAGCTGCATAAGGGTGGTAGGTTGTGTATTCCTCTTATTAAGGGATTGATTGACTTGGTGGTAGATGAGTCCCATGGTTCTAGGATGACCACTGATCCTATTGGAGACAAAATATATCAAGATATAAAGAGAGTGTTTTACTAGCAAGCACTATTTGAGGCGTTATATGGGAGGCATGTAGATCTCCATCCAAATGGTAGGATACTATGGATAGGATTATTCTTCAGCCATAAATGATCAAAGAGACTTCAAAGAAAGTTATTTGATCCATAAGAGGTTGAGGGTTACGTAAGGTAGATAGAAATCATATGTTGTTATGACGTTTGGTGATTCAAAGAAGTTGGCACGGAGGTTTATAAGGCCTTTTCAAATTTTAGAAAGAGTAAGGCCTTTTCAAATTTTAGAAAGAGTATTGAAGTTAGATTATAGGGTGGAGTATCCTAAAATGCTGGTGGGAGTTCATAATCTTTTCCATGTGTTGCACTTGCGAAAGTATTTACACGATTCGGCTACTGTGGTCGAATCAAGTTAGTTACAAGAGGTTGAAATAAGATAGTCACTTGTTAGTCATGCATCTATCAACATTGTTGAGCATGAGAGAAAACGAGTCTATAATTAGATAGTTAAACTGGTTAGAATTCAATAGGGAAATGGTCTGGTTGAGAGTACTTGAGAGCCAGATTAGAGATTTCCATCCTTCACCCTTTTTCAAAGAGTTTTCCTTGTTTTAGTTGCTTAATTTAATTAGAAAATTAAATGGTGTGGTATGCTTTAATATATGATTTATGTTTGTTATATGACTTGACTTTTTGTACTTATCTTGCATACATATAGAATTATCGATATACTTTAGAATGTTTGCATCCATGCCTATATGCCATGATCTTGCATTCATGTAGGATTTGTATATGCTCATATCACCTATTATATTCATTACATATGTAGATTAAATAATGCTTATTGTTTGCTTGCACTTATTTTGCCATCGCTATATATTGACTTTATACCCAGACTTTAGCGATATTCCTAGGCGCATCATGCCTTATAACGCTACAGATGTTATAAAATAGATGTTCGATGTGGATTATCTGGATTGCTTTGTGTGTGGTATGGTATAAGTTTATGTATTGCATATACACATGGTTGTTAGTGTATAGTTGTGTCTAAGAGTAGTATTTTGTCTTTTGAAATTTCAGGACGAAATCCTTCTAAGGGGAGAATCTAACACCGTGAATTTAAAAAAAAAATTTAATTGAGGAATTTTGGTAACTTTACATAACGTTGGAAAATTGAAATTTTGCAAATGGAGGAATTAAAAAAATTCGACTTTTCCATTGGTCAAGTAGATTTTTCTAGCCCAAATTCATATGTAAACATCAAAAAACGGACATTGAATGAAGGAGATATGGACCATTTGCCATAGCGCATTTTTCGAGGCGAAATGGGTCGAGGCCCAACTAGGCTGAGAGGGAATTTCAAGATTTGTGCGTATAGAAGAGAGGTTTTTTTACCCTAATTTGCTCATTATGCACTTCCCTTCATCCATAGGCGTTGCTTCATCTAAACTTCATTTTTCTTCTCCTTCTTCTTTAGATTTAATATCCATTCTCCTTTCCTTCTTCCTCCATTCAAAATCAAATCTCCAATAAAAGTAGGAAATCAAATTTAAAGGAAAAGGTTGAATAAAATCAAAACATAAGTGACCAAATACAAGAAGAAAAATCAATCAAATTGGGGAAATCTAAAGATTACTAGTGGAACCTTGTAAAAACATCATATAACGGTGGGTGGATTTATCTACGAAATGAATATGATATTGATAAGCTTTTTTAATTTCTTTATATATATATATATATATATTTCAGTATGACTTTTAAATTGAATTAATGATTTTCGGTTGAATATTTTTATAAATTTGATAATTTGGAAAATCCTAGAATAATGTTTTGATGATAGAAATTCTTATTGATTGGAGAGAGGCCGATTGAATGAATTTCACCCTTAAAACATATAGATCTAACTCTACGTATAGATGTAAATTAATCTTGATAAATAAAAGTGAACCTATATATAACTTTCAAAGTCATATAAGATTTGATTCTATGTAATGGATGAGAATTTATTTTGAATAAAATAAAATATTGTAAATAAATCAAAAAATAGTGTACAGACATACAATTGGATAAAATACACAAAGGTTTGGATATGATAAATTTTGGAATTATGTATAGATAATTGTTTAAAAGTGGGGCTATATAAATTAAAAAGTATACTTGAAGTCCAGATAGAAATTTGTGATAAACTTTCAAAACCTGATCAAGATAACAATTAAAAATGTTTAAAATCCTATTTCTAGCAAAACAGTCAATTGACCGTTTAGAACGGTTGCATGGTCACCTTAAATAAAATGTTGAACAAACAAGGGTCAACCCCAAGGAAAAACAGTTTATTTAATGAGCCAAATAGTTATTGGGTGAAATAATGATACAACACCCCTAATCGATAAAAAATGAGAATTATGATCTAATGATAAAAGTTAAACGCTTGAACTCAAAAATTTTTATAGTGGTTTGGCCTTAAATCACTGCCTACATCCGCTTTAGTTTTATTCCCAAAGGTGTTTTGCAGAAGTACAGCAGAATTGCAATGTTTTTGGAAAACATAAGAAATTTGAGCACTTTATGGAAACATGGAGTAGAGAAGAGAAAGAGATCTAAAAAGTCCTTTCTTTTCCCTAGCATGAATATTTATAAGCACATTCGTCTACCAAAGTCATTAGCCCATAAAAGATCAGATAAGAAATTAGACCCATGTTATTAGAAAGAAAGGATGAGTCAAATTCATAACTCAAATCATATCGATACCCACTAAATCATGTCTATGTTGACATGATTTTGTGCCTTGCATCTTCATTTTTCCTTCATATCTATTCAAGTTTTAAATTCCAAAGCTTCATAGAAAATTTGCTCCTACAAATTATGTCAGCACAGACATAATATATCATATGTGAATCATGTCTTCTTCTGCCAAGTACACTGCACCTTTGCCTACTATTCAGAGGTGGACCCCCATATTAAGAATCAACTTTGTACTAGACATGATTGATCAGACATGATTGATCATATCAGTACCAACATAATTTAACATATACAAATTTTTGGTAAGATTTTTGCACTTCTTCTTTTCACTGTTCCTGGCATCTCTTGAGCTCTTTCATCCATTCTTTCACCATCCTAAAGCCAAGATTCGTTAAAAAGTCACTTGGCTTAAATAATGGAAAAAACTTGCCTTCCTCTCCCAACAACGTATGTTTTTATGAAAATAAAGCATGCTTTGAATCAAGAAAAGTGATCTAACGCTACTACGTAAGAGTCATCAATTGACCAACATTCGTTTGAAGCATCTCCATATTCCAAGAGCATTTTTTATCGCTTCAAATAATTGTCGTTCCACCTCCTTTATGGAGCAAAGTTTGAGCCTTCGATTTTCTGAAGTCTACATCGTATCCCAATCAAGTAGACCCCCTTTCTCCCTTCTCTTTTCTCTTTTGTCATTTTCTCTTCCTTTTTTCTATAAGAAGAGCAAAATATGTCGGTACCAACATGATTTCTAGGTGTAATATATATACTTAATACTATAAAATTTTCTACACTTCGATTCATTTTTCAGCATATTTTCCACTTCACTACAGCGACTTTTGGCTACTATCGTCGTTACCTTGTTATCTTCCACATCCCCACCATCAAATCAATCACTGCCTTTTTAACCTTCGCTCTACCACAATCCAGGTTAATTCAAAATCTCGACACTGACTTCCTTGACTTTAAAACCACCATATCTCAATCTCAAGCCTAGGTGGGTTTTGATTTAGGCTTAGTCAACACTATCGTTACCTTATCGTTGTTAGAACATAGCTAATGCCTTGGTCATTGTTGTTGATTCAAATTTGACTTTGGATTCACACTCCTCTTTTCACTGTTAATCTGAAATGATAATTCGGGTGTGATTTTCTATTATTCGAAGCTCACCCCAATTGCACTTGGGTCTATCCTCAATTTATTTTTTCTCATTTTTTCTTGGTGTTCACTCCATGTCCTCAAGGTCCTCACCTCGAGTTTTCTCTAGGTTGGTCTAAATTCTACATATGCAAAAAAGCTCTCACATATGAAGGAAAAGATGACCGATCTTTTTGAACTTCAGTTGAATGTGGATTAACGACTCATCCTTGATGATATTATTTCAAGAATCAGTCACATCAAATGCACTCAAACATGCATCCAAAACTTGTCTCGACATTTCGAGTCGAACATCATAATCTCACGATCCTACAAAGAATAATATGTGTTGCAACAGACAACATATCTGCTATCGTATATTATATGATAACAGGTAAAATTCGGACAACTATTCCATAGAGTGACGGAGCTCATTTTCCAGAATGAGTAGGCTATCGACACAGACAGTTCTTGTAAACTATGCCCTTGGCAAAAGACATGCACCGCGTAGATTAATACTTTACACTACCCCAGTCAACGTGCAGGGTCTGATTCGCCAATACACGTCGAGATCCGTTAGATTTCATACATTGACTACACGGGTTTCTACCAATGTAGAACATTAAAATAAAACATACATGACCATATTTGTTGTTAAGTTTTTTAGTTCAAAATGACCAACACCAGCAATCTCCTCATCTTAGAACTAGCACCAACCCTACACTCCTTTGGAAATAGGCTTTACTCTATCATGAGTAAGATGCTTAATCACACAAGAGCTTTAACTCCAAGCTGTTCTAACAGCGCATCCTTGTAGTTCTCCCTTACCAAAGGAGAATGGGCCTATTCTTACGATCTTGGATCATGCTCCAAACCAAACACCTTCCGAGCTAACTACTAAAGAGATGAGGCTAATCTATCTCAAGCATAGGATTCCTAAGAATTAATTTCTCCCTCTAGAGCCCTGACAAAGAGCCCATCTTCCTATCGTAGGCTACACCATAAGCAATAGATATATGTCTATCGAGAGCTTCGCCCCCATTTGATGAATTTTGGAAAATTTTCTTTAAGAGTTAGAGTTAGCTCCAACCCAAGTGCACCCAAACGACTATGTTTTGTTGAGTTCCCTCTATAGAATATTCATGATGCACCTGGCTTATCTACCCACTTTCGAAGAGCTGACCTGCCTACTAAGCTTCAAAAGGAGACAAACTTACCTTCTCTGCTAATAGTTGAAGCTTTTTAACCGTTGCAAGGTTGTCCATCGGCTCCATAACAAGTGAAGTTATTTTAAGGACGAATATTTCTTCTTATGACATCCCGAGGGCTTTAACTTCTTCTGGCTATCTGATCGTAGTTTTCTCATTTGATGCCTTCTTCACCCAAGCATTTAACATCCTTTCCATATCACTATTAGATCTCCTGAAATGAGTCCCAACTAAAGAACATGGGAACACATTGGCACTACTAAAGAGGATCATTTCAAACTTGAGAAAAACTTCTTATCTCCTTACAAATGCTTGATTGCAACTTTCTTACCTATTTCATAAGTATACCTCTCCAGATCAATCATTTTGTATTTTTTTTAGATGATGACACTTACTAATGGCATGACCATTCAGTTAGTGGAACTCGTAATATTTCTCATTACCGTAGAGATCCTCCTTTTGCCTTGAGAAGGTGACCTATGGTATGGACTGCGACCACTAGTGGTGAGATAGATTGTTTTCATATCATGATTTAATGATGCATAATTTGCAAAACTAGGTTTGAACTGGACGTTGTCTCTAGAGTGTTTCTTATTTTTCCCTTGATAGCAATTTATTCTAATATTACCCTCACCGAGTGAATTGTTCTTATTACCTCGCATATCCTCCTCATCACTATTTGAAAAGCCTTCTTTCTCCACTATCATAATGTCATTAGTTCTTTGAAATGAACCAAGAAAAGATGAGGCAGGCTATTCTTGTAATTCTTTTCACACCTTGGAATAGTAATACGTCCTAGAATAGAGGGAGAGTACCAGGATGTTCTTATCTACCTTTGTCTATAGTTGGCACTTTGCTGAAGTAGTTGATGTAGGAGTAGAGTGACTCGATCGGCTCTTGCGCATGTTGCAAAGTCAACAATCCATCATAGTTCATGATCGATAGGAAAAGAATAAAATTTTGAAGTTGGTGCACTGTTGGGTCTGCCCACTTTTAGATGCAAGAACCAACGGGAAGCAGGTCTAGTTAGGCTGGAAGGAAACAAGAGGCATTTGGCATTATTGGAGGGTTAATCAAGTCGAGTAATGTAGTTGAAAGTCACTACTTAATCAAATGGGTCAGTGCTCCCGTCATATGCAATAGAAGGAAGGTATACCTCCTATGAATGTAATTTCTTAGCATCTCTTCTATGAATGATTCCCCATTCTTGTTCTCGAAGAGGTCATCATCCCCTTAATTTTTGGTCTATAGTCTGAGCATCCACTACTTGAGAAGGGTCATTTCCTCCCTAAGACCCACATCAACCTCCTAAGAATGATGTAAGGCCTATGTCAAGGAAAGGCACCATTTATGCCATACAAGGGAAGGTGGTCTGTCGTCGATATGTAGACGGTGGGCAACGACGACAAATAGGTGCAGCTGACCTTTTATCTCTACAAATGGAAAGTGACCTAGAGTAATGGCTACACTTCCCATAAGAGAGAAGTCTAGGAATGAGTAGAGAATTCACCATGCTCGTTATTTCTTGTTCGCCCACTACTTTTAAGAAGTCAAAGCATAGATCCCCTCAATCATCTATTGCCCTAAGTTGTTCAAAAAGTAAATAGTTTCTCAAGGGATGGAAAATGATGAGCGGTGGCATCCCTGGGTAGTAGAACTTGGTTGGGAATGGAAATATCATAGGCATAGTCATGAGCATGTGTGGTATGCGTGTCCTTAATATAGGAAAATCAGTCTCGATAAGTGTCCAAGCATGACCCTCTCCTGGACATCATGAATAATGTTGAAAGCATTAAGAGATCGTAGGTAGAAAAAGGTTCTTCCATAGCAGCCGGCACTCTTGGACCATAGTTGATGATTTCTTAGACTTATATTCAAGCACTGAAATCATTCGGATAATGGGCTACTTGCCCAATGTTTGTGATCTCATTAACCAAGTCAAGTCATATGTCATTGGACATTCTAAGAATGGGGCTGACAGCACAGACCCAATGCCAACGTTAGTGTTATGACGATTAAAATTATCGGCATTAACTTTATCATTGTTATCTAGCATGGTTAATGCTTTTTAGTAGTAGAATAGGAACTTTGAAGAGGAAAATTGAAGAAAGTTGGGAGCTTTCATGGAAGACCCTCCTTCGAGTGCTAAAATATTGACTAAAGTTGTAGTTGACTTTAGAATATTGATTAAGGAAGGTTTTAACAAAGGTTGCTTAAAAACTATGGTTAGAAATGTAAAATGATAGATAATTAAAAGTATAAGAATTTGCAATTAAAGAAAATGACACAAGGTGTAGAGTGATTCAATCTTGGTAAAGGTCTATGTCCACTATGCTTGATGTTTTCATTGCTTAGAGATTTTGATTACAAGAGAAATATGACTATGACAAGTGCTTTGATCTAGTAAAATATTAGCCTTGAGAGAAGAAAATTCAATCGTTTTGGATGTGCATGAGATTATTTAATTATAGCTAAAGATATTGTAACAAACTGACTTTTAGACCCTCGAACATTGACACTAAATAATTCATGGTATTCATGTGTCGTACACCTAAGTGCCAGAAAGATAGAAAGTTAGGATAAAATAATAAAATAGAACAGAATAAGAAAGAGAGTACACAACATCAAAATCTCACAACGAAACAGTAATATATAATATCAAAAGAATAGTACAAAGGGTTACTATGAATATAGAAATTTAGGGTTACAAAACCTAAGTACTATTACCAGCCTAGATAGTTATAACTGCATGTTCTCACAATGCTAATATATACAATAATATAATGCAGTGGAAATAAGAATACTACAGTAGATAATCATCCACCTCTTCTCCGTAAGCTCTAATGCATCCATAGCTAAATCTAGAAATATACACGGAACTAACCCTAAGCATTATAAGAAAATAATACCCAGATCAGTCCGGTAAATCAGCATTAGAAACTTAAGAAATATGTGTGACAAGTAACAGTAACCATTGAGACCGTACAAAATCCCATAACGGTTTCCCTCTAAAAGAAACCAACTGTTCATTAAGTTTTAATATAGTGATATGATATATAATGCCTAGAGTGTACAAGACAAATCGTATCAAATAATTGTTGTGAGAATGGCAGAACAATAATAGGTGTACAATCAATACTGCCAAAGGCGTTCACATAATTGTATAGGTTTTCCATGGATCTCTCCTTGGATCAAGCCGAATCTAAACTCTTGCACAAGGATTAGAGAGATCTTTCTAAGCAATGTACATTTCTAGGGATAAACTGTAGGAAATACATAATTGATCCATGCTCAAATACTCGTGGTTCTGAATGCATCGCTCCCGCATACATGCCTCTAAGTAAAACTAGATAGGAATCACCTGCACCTTTTGAATTGCTAAATGCTGCGTTCCCTTTGGCTATGCATCTATCTCAGGTTTTAGTCATTTTTTATGTTAAGGCTACATTTGGCATATATCACTCGAGTCTTCATCACTCGAGCAGAACACGAATCTTCGAATTGATTCCATCATCTTGAACAGATCATGAATCGCTACAAGGATTCGAGAATCTCAAACAGATCTCAAGTCTCCATATAAATTCCCGCATAAGTCCTCCCAATGTATACTAATGTTGTCCTCTCTCTTAGAATACTCCAAAGGATAGACAGTCTCATATGATAACATTGTTTGAAATGTTAAAGCCGACCTCTCCTTTTGTAACAACCGTGCTTCATACATCATAACTATACATAAATTTAATTAAAATAAAATTTATTTGAATTTGATATTTGATAAATAATTTTTTGAAAATAATTTTTGTTAAATAAATTATGACTAATAATAGGTTTTGTTGTTATAGATTAAATTGAATTAGCAAATTCTTTTTATGAATAATAAATTAAATTGAATAAAGTGTTTTAATAAATGTGAAATATTTTTATAGTAAATAATTTTCATATTGAAATGTTCTAATTGAATATAGAATGACTAATAAGTATAATTTAATTAAAATTAGAGTAATAAATTTACAAATTGATAGAAGGATTATTTAAAAGTAAAGTAAAGAAAAGTGAATAAATTAAATTAATATGAGCCCAAAATTCTAGCCTATTTAAGTTTATTTCTAGAAATTACTCTATTCCTCTCAATTCAAGCCGAAGCCTTTAAAACAAAACACATATCCAGTTTTTCACGAGAGCCCCAATCTAAAAAATTACCGAATGTAGAAGGGGAAAAATAGTAAAAATAATGTTATGAACATTCCTAGTAATGGTGATCCATGCCGGTATGGGGTGAACGACGATAGTGATGTGGCAGAGGCCAATTTAAAGCCTGCGACTACGGTTTGATAGTTGCAATTTGAACCTCAGGAAGGCAAGTAACGTGCGATGCTTGGATGGGCAATAGCCAAAGGTGAGCTCGCACATAGGCAAAGTGGTTGATTGAGTTGTGCGACTATAGTCGTTCCTCGTCCAAGTGACATTGACTGAGTGATGATGTGGTTCTTGGTACAACTTTCGTATATAATGAACCTGGTGATGGAGCACCACTGAACAATTAATGGAGAAGTAGGGTTAGTTTAATGAGGGCAATAAAGAAGTGGTTGGAATTTTGCTTTGAAATCAAGGTAAGTTGAACCCACAACTATGTCTATATTCATTGCAAGTTATATATATTTATCTCGTATATTGATTGAATTTCTTGTCGAATAGTTTGGTTTGGATATTGGATTGATTGATAGTTGGGTGCTGGTTTTGTAATCAGACAATACAAAGTTGGAAGTGTTAACTTACAATGGAATTCTTTCCATTAGGGAATTGAAATAAATATTTATTTATATGTTGATGTGTGTAAATTTTATGTCTTACCGGAATTCGATGGAACTCCAGTTAGGTCATGTGATATTTATATCGTTGTTTATTGATATGTTTGTGGAATAATTTTACTCCATAATTATATTTACATAGATATCTAATTATTACTTGTCTTAATGAATGTCTAGAGAGTTTAAAGAAATTATTTAAGAGTTTTAAAATCTTAATAAAAGTATTTTTATGAATATTTTATTAAATTATAGATAATCCAGATACATTTAAATTTGTAAATAGTTTCATTAAAAATATAAATATAGATTTCCTTTTGTTACAAAACTCTTTTTAAACCAATATTATAATATATTATAAATTTGAATATGTTATAAGCTAATTGCAAAATATATAGTTATTTCATAAAATGTATTATGGAAATGATAATATTGTTTTAAGTGATTTTATTGTAAAGGATATTTGATTTATAGTCGATTTGAATGTTTTATATGAATATTTGAATATTTAATTTAATTTTTTAATGAAGTATTTTGTTGTACTTTATTATTATTTCGTGTTTTATTAAAATTAGGATTTTATGTATGATTCCATTATTTTCAGATTTCTCATTTGACATTAATCTCGATAACATGAATGATTCCCCGTTGATATTGATTTGTGATATATTTTTAAGATAATACGGTGATGACATCCTTTTATTTGATTTTTGGGATTTCATTTCTATTTGACCATAAATTTGAATAAACGGATTAGTGATACCGTCTGATATGGGACTTTTGGTAACACTTTTCCAATTATTTAATCGGACTTGTCATATAAAGATGCCTATTGTGTACCGAGTGTAGTTTATAAGCATTGAATAATTATTCAAATAACATGCGGCGGTATGGGATGCCGTTATGTTATTTGTTTGATTATTCATTGTAAGTAAATGTCACTTAAATGGGGATTACACTCATATGTATATGTGGTATATGTGGTACTCGGTGAGGAGTATTGTATTATTATATGTTAGCTTATGAGAGCCACATGTCGGCCTACTACTAGAGATATGCATACCTGAAGGGTGTGAGTAATATATGACCATCCACATTATGTCCAGCTTCCCTTATTTTCGATAGCGAACCAGATTGGTCAGTATCCATCCTGGCGGTCCGATCGTGGAGGCATACCCCATATCCACGACACTGTAGTTATATGTTCCTTTGATGCGCATCACAACTGGTAGTAGTAGATGGGTCGTTGCCTATAACCCCTTGTGTCACTTAGGCTAGCAACATGTTACCTTTAGGGGCAAAGCAGGGTTGCGACCGAGCCTACACGTAGATGAGCCGATGGTGGATGGGGTCACCATGTCCATCGAGGTAACTAAAGGATATAGGAATGGACGGTTGCTTTTGCGGTTGGCGTATAGACCTAGGTTCTTGAAGCATGTTGTACCATCAGTCTCTCTTTTTGGTTCAAGGTTATGTGCATGCGGCAGATTAGCATATATAAATGAATTGACTAAACAATAGACTGGTTGAGTCTAAATTGTAGTTAGTCCTCGTATATCCATACACTTTGATGATTTGGTATTTTAAGATAGCCTTACTTTGTTGTTTATGCATCGGCTTGTGCATGATTTATATTTTTGGTTTATGTGTTGTTGGATATGGTTTGGATGATTTGATAAGCCATCTCACAATTTATATAAATAGATTTTGATAATGATTTCTAAATATGGATGATTCACCCATTTGACGTTAATTTATTGGTTTCTAAGTGGTATTCTTTATATGGGTGATGACACTTTATTATCTGAAATTATAATGGTTGTTATCGAGAGATATTTGAACTTGTTAATGTCATTGTTATTATATTATTAAACCTTTCATTGATTTTACATATTTCATATCCCCGTTAATATAGGCATAGCCTGATCCATATGTTATTTATAATACTCAGGTCGGTCCAAGACATTCCAGGTTCAATAGACGAAATGACTATTTCATTGGATGTTGGGCATAGATGGAGGCTAGGTTATTCATTGTATAACATTGAGTTGTGTATAAATTAATGTATTAGATGTTTTGATATTGGTACATATTTGATGTATGATTGGAGCGATGTATACATTCTTATTAGTAGAAAGTAGCCACAAGGGCCTCTTTAGCAAGTGGAATTAGTTTCTAGGAAACACAACTGAAATAATTACTTTCAAGGACAAAACACAAAATAATTAGTTTCTAGGGCCTAAAAAGCTATGAAATTATGTCCTTGAAAGTAATTGGACTGCTGACTTTGTCCTTGAAACTAATTATTCTGCTGATTTTGGCCTTAAAAGTAATTTCTTTGAATGTGTGTCCTAGAAACTAATTGGACTGCAAAGTTTGTCCTTTTGGTGAAATGCCCCTTCTTATTATATATTAGCGCTGCATTTGACTCTATGTTCTCCTTGTCATTATTTATATATTGTGTATTGTTCTGTCCTGGTGGCACATGTGTTTATTATTTTGTACTGAGACTGTATACATATACGGTGAATTTTTTATGAATTGAGCTATGTACCGGTGTTGGTTCAAGGGAATATTCACGTGTGTATCCCATATCGTCGCATTCTCCGTATTATACGACAGTGTTATATACTCTTCGGTGGTATGGGTATAGAGGTGGAGATGTTACAGTTGGTATCAGAGTAGGTTAAGAACAATACAGTATTTATAAGAGATACGAGTCTTGACCTTAGAGAAGCTTAGAGTCCTTATCCCCATGGGTGTTTGTGGCAGATTATTACTATACTTAAATGATAGTTGGAATATACGATGATTACTGGGGTAATCATCTAGGGACATATTTGTTATTTTTTACTATATATGTTCTTTATCTCTACTCTTTCTGTATGTATTTTTTTGTGAAGTAGAAGTTGTCGAAGCAGGTAGTGAAGTAGGAAGTAGTTAGCCCGACAAGTATTGTCAGTATTGAAGATAAACCTTTGTGTGATTTGAATATGTATGAAGTGATCTAGTAATGATCAGAGTTGTGCAACAGAATGATAGAAATGAATGAGTAGCATTAGGGAATGTGAAGGCATTAAATGCCTTGGAAGATGAATAGTCCCACATCTTAGAATAAAATAAACTATTTGTGTTTATATACTAAGATGTGGACACTATGATAATTCATATAGACAAAGAGAGACACAACCCATGATGGGTGATGCAACGCACCACCCCACATGCACGCGTTCGCGCACGTGCCCGAGCCTGCACCAGCGGCCACGGTGCGGGCGAATGGGCTTTTGAGGCGTATTAGAGGCACTTAGCACTTTGTAGTTGGTTTAGCGTGGTTGTTCAGACCGAACAACTTTTATTTTTTTCATTCAAACTCAAACGGTCACAACGCCTGGTAAAGGGTCGTAACCTTTCCAACAGTCGCATCTATTTGAACATGCACCTAATATCGAATAGGTACACCTCCCCATGCCTATATATAGGCAGAAAGAAAATAGCGATTGAGACTTAAAAAAAATTCTGCCTTTTCTTTCTCCTCGCAGCCTCTATTCTTAGATATACTCTCTTGAGTTCATAATTGTTCTCCGATTGTTATGCAGCATCGTAGAGAAGGTCCATTTCATCTAGGGAAACAACTGCTCAATATCCTTAAGCGCCATAGAGGAAGCAATGTTGTTTTAAGAAAACAGCTTTTAAACGTTGGAATCGGACAATCTAATCGGTACTCTATTTACTGCTTTATTTGTTAACTGCATAGTTCTACTCGTCACAATTTTTACGACGTGCCTGTGACAATTTGTTGTTGTTGCAATGTAACGGCCTGGAATTTTGGTCGCTAAGTTTAAACATTTAATCTATTTTAAATATTGAATGTGGATTGTAAATTGATTTTGAAATATGGAGATTTGGGTTGAATCAATAAAATGAGTTATAATTTCAAACATGGCAATTTAATTGGATTTGGATAAAAGGTAATTTAATATTTGAAATTGAGATAATTTGTAAACTTGAGATATAAATGGATATGAAAACGATTTCTAAAATTTATTTTTAGGTGTAGTTGGATTTGAATTATAGTATTAGACTTTTGGATGGAATCAAAAGTCAATAAGTTAAAATTGGAATTTTATATTAATTTAATAATGAAATTTAATATAGTAATAATGTTAATAATTGGATTTTGATTTAAAATGAATCAGAATGATTTCTAATATGAATATAAATTCTATATGATTAATAATTAAGTTAGTAAGTTTTAAAAGTGAAATTTTAAATGATTTCGACGATTTTGAAAATCGCTCGATTTAATCGATGAGTTAAAATAGCCTTTCGGGACATAGTCTCGGAATTAGATGAAACTAGTTCCATTGGATCCGTAATAGTTAATTATTTTCAGATTTCAAATTTCGTAGCGTTTGGAGTTACCGTTTGTTCGTACGAGTGAGAAACGTGTTGAAATTAAAATCGAAAATTGAATATTTAAACTTGATTTAAAAAGCTATCTTCCACATATGATTGAATTAGCCTCCGAAACACATTCCATTGTGTTCGAAATTCGAGTAAAACATGATAAACGCCAGGCGGCACGTGTTGTTAGGAGATTGTTTGAAAAGTTGTTTAAAAGTGAATTTAATATTAAAATAATGATGGATATATGTGTGCATATACACGCTACTAAGGAAACCCTAGTTTTTTTCCTTCGAGCTTCCGGCCTTGTTTTTAATGGCCGATATCTCGTGAGCTTTCTTCCTCTATTCCTCTTAATCCACGCAATAATTTTGAAAACTTCCAACACTAAAAAGGTAGAGCTCGTTGAGTTTTATAAATCGACCAACCATGATCGTGTTTCATTCACCGTGGAGGCCCTGATTCGCTTGCGTTTGTAAATGGTTTGGGATTGGGTTTGCTTCATTACAGCATGATAGGGGGTTTTCGCTTCATGTTTGGTGGAGAGTAGGAGACTCTTACCCCAACATGTCCCTGCGAGGGTTGGTTGCAAGTCGAGAGGCTGGCCGTAAAAGCAAATTTGAGGTACCACTGTTTTCCACAGTGGGGCTGAGATGGTTGCAAAGCCTACCGGTCGCCACTAGCGCGGCCCGTGATAGTGGTATCAGAGCTTAGGTTGGCGATAACCTAGGCTTTGGTGGGGGGATTACTCATTTGAAATAGATTCAGTTGTACTCTAGAATGAGTTTGAGCGTAATAATAGCTATGAGCGCGTAATTATTAGTGAATATAAAAACTATTTTTATATCGTGTTGACTTATCAGTTGAGTGTTTATGAACTCAGGTCGGTACGGGAAGTACAACCATATCGATAGGGGTCTCTAAACTTTTAAACAAGATAAACCGACATAGTATATTTTTAAAGTAGGTGAATGAAATAATTTTACCCAAAATTATATTTTGATATAAAAGAAATAATTTTTTGAAATTATTATATTTATTTGGATGTTTGGTTGTGAATATTATAACTAAGTAGAATTGTATAAGTATGAGATAATACAATGGAACATAACCAAAATTCGATTTAAACCAGAATTTAAATCCTGGAATTTTGAAAAAAAAGTTTTTAAATGAATTTGAACAAAAACTTTAGGAATTTCGAATCTTGGAAATTTTTGGAATATTTTCCAAAGTGTTTGGAGGTAATAATGGAGTATTATTTTGGGAATTAGAAATTGTTTCGAAATAAATTTATCGAAGCAAGGAAGCACTGAACTCACTTCAGTCATTGGAAAATAATCCTGGTGATGATGGCCACATCATCAGTATTCATTTTTGAGTTTCTAAGTGATAGATTACTACCGGGGTGGTTTGGTATAATTATTTGTTTGGACTCGTTTGATAAACAAGTTTGTTTAGAAATTCCAAAGTGAAATTGTTTTGGTAAAACCAAGTTATTTTGGAAATCCGGAGGTTTAATTTGATATACCAAGAGGGTATGTGTTATCTATGATTTCAAAATGGCTTTGAAATAAAACCGGGTAATTGAATTCTGGGGGTTCTATTTTAAAATGATGTGGAAAGTCAGGGGGAAATCAGAAGTTAATTTGTATAGTAAATTTGATATAATTAAGAAAAGAAATTGAAAATTTTAATCCTGGAATTAAAATTTAACTTGAGTAATAAAAGTGGATAAGATATATTGGAATTTAACTTAAGATAAGTTAAATAAATTTAAATTTGGATTGGATTGAATTGGATATTAAATGGAAAGGTAGGATACTTGTATAAGTATAAGTTACAATTATTGAAGGGGATGAATACACTTAAGTCCTTAAGTGAAATATAAATATGAATGGACTTAGGTAAATAAATAAGTTATTAAACTTATACATTGGGAAATAAAAATTTAAGTTAGACTGAGAAATAAATTTGATTGAATTGAATTTAACTTAAATTAAATGAATTTGAGTTGAATTTGTATTGAACTGAAATCCAAATTCAAATAAGCTATAAATAATGTTGAATGACATTAAATTTCTTATTTAAATTTGTGAAAGAAATGGTATGGATTTAAGTTGGTTAAATCAAATTTAGTTAAGCTTGAATTAAATTAAAAAAGAATTGAATTAAAAGGAAATTTAATTAGGTTGAAAATGATATTGAATGAATTGAATTATTACTCAACTAAATTCAAAAGAATGGTATGAAGATGAATCTAGCGTAAGCTAGATTAAATAAAATTTATATTGGAATGAATAAATTTCGATAGCTTATGAAAAGAGAAAAATTTAAAAGTAAAATAAAACCCAAAAGTAAAATATGCTTGATGTTTGGTAAATGAAATAAAAATCAAATGTTGATTTAAGATTTGGGAGTGAACTAATTAGATAACTAACTAGTAAATGAAATCTGAAATGGAACCTAATGTGGTTAAATAGAAGTTGAATTACGAGTTAATGGTGGAGTTTGGAAATAAGCTTGAGTTATAAATAGAATTCGACATATATTGTAAATGAATTAAATATGATGGAAATATTGTTGAATGGAATAAAGTTGAATTAAAATAGAAATGGTTTAAGCTGCAAATAAATCCAGTTTGGGTATAAAATAATTTGAAATGGCTATGTTATTAATAAATAAATAAATTTGGAATTTGGAGAAAGGTGAACTTATATAAGTAAGACACATATAAATCATATTGGAGTGAATACGAGTTTGGTCGTTGTAAATATGAATTGAGTATAGTAATGGTTGTAAATCATTCCGAGTGGAACAAAATAAAATATGGATTTATGAAGGAAATTAAAATAGTGTTGAAAACTTGTGATTTCTTGTAATATATGGTTAACATGTAAGATTTTGATTATTTGTTGGGTTATGAAGCTTTGTGTCAGGTTAGTAGGTAAATGGAATGTTGTTAAAATTTCATGGGTTTGGAAACTTATGTGCTTACTGAGTAAGTAGGGGTACAGGAGGCAATCAGTTAGAGTTTGGAGCGTGTAAATGCATAATAAATTAGCCTCCCGCTTAAAAACGCTAATATGAGGTACGCCTACGCAATAAAATGGAGAAACGATAACATATTGCTATATATTTTGTTTTTCGATCGTGTGGGTCGATGTATATATATTTATCATATTTGTGATATTGTAAAACGTTCTCCGTACAAAGAAGACGCTGTCAAAAAATTTCGAAAAATTTCGGTGTTAGAAACTTTTTTGAAAATTTCGGAAAATGTTGGTTAACTAGAAAAGTTGATTTTTTTAGAAATCAAAACTTTTTTGAGTTAGAAATGAAGGTAATAGTTTGGATTAAACAAAAGGGATTTGAGAAATGAATGTAAGTTTTATTTAAGTGGATTTTGGGCAAGCTAATGGGTTTGGGAGCATTTTTTCCTACCTTAACGAATTTCAGAGACAATTTTTATAAGGTGGGAGGAATGTAACGACCTGGAATTTTGGTCGCTAAGTTTGAACATTTAATCTATTTTAAATGTTGAATGTGGATTGTTAATTAATTTTGAAATATGGAGATTTGGTTGAATCAATAAAATGAGTTATAATTTCAAATATGGCAATTTAATTGGATTTGGATAAATAGTAATTTAATATTTGAAATTGAGATAATTTGTAAATCTGAGATATAAATGGATATGAAAACGATTGCTAAAATTTATTTTTAAGTCTAGTTGGATTTGAATTATAGTGTTGGACTTTTGCATGGAATCAAAAGTCAATAAGTTAAAATTAGAATTTTTATATTAATTTAATAATGAAATTTAATATAGTAATAATGTAAATAATCAGATTTTGATTTAAAATGAATCAGAATGATTTCTAATATGAATATAAATTTAGTAAGTTTTAAAAGTGAAATTTTAAATGATTTCGACGATTTTGAAAACGCTTGATTTAATCGACCAGTTAATATAGCCTTCTGGGACAAAGTCTCGAAATTGGACAAAACTAGTTCCATTGGATCCGGAATAGTTAATTATTATCGAATTTCAAATTTCGTAGCGTTTGGAGTTACCGTTTGTTCAAATGGGTGAGAGACGCATTGAAATTAAAATCGAAAATTGAATATTTAAACTTGATTCAAAAAGCTATCTTCCACATATGATTGAATTAGCCTTCGAAACACATTTCATTGTGTTCGAAACGTGGATAAAACATTATAAATGCCAAGTGGCATGTGTCATTTGGAGATCGTTTAAAAAATTGTTTAAAAGTGAATTTAATATTAAAGTAATGATGGATATACATGTATATATACACGCTACTCAGGGAAACCCTAGTTTTTTTTCCTCCAAGCCGCTGGCCTTGTTTTCATTAGTCGATATCTCGTAAGCTTTCTTCCTCTATCCTCTTAATCCATGCTATAATTTTGAAAACTTCCAATACGAAAAAGGTAGAGCTCGTTGAGTTATATAAATCGACTGGCTGTGATCGTGTTTCATTCACGATGGATGCCCTAATTCGCTCGTGTTCATCAATGGTTTAGGATCGGGTTTGCTTCATTACATCATGATAGAGGGTTCTCGCTTCGTGTTTGGTGGCGAGCAGGAGACTCTTACCCCTACGTGTCCCTTCGAGGTTGGTTGCGAGTCGAGAGGCTGGCCATAAAAGCAAATTCGAGGTACCACTGTTTGCCACGGTGGGGCTGGGATGGTTGCAAAGCCTACCGGTCGCCACTGGTGCGGCCCGTAACAAGCAATTTGCAACATAATTGTAACATTTTCGTAATACTTTTGTAACGTTACTGTTAACAATATTTGTATACAGTTTCATAACACTTTTCTGACGTTACTGAATAACATTGTTGAAATAATATTGATTTATTGTTGGCGGTTTACGTAGACGAAAATGTTTCATGAAAGTAATAATTCTGCACCAACACAGACTGTGATTACTACTCAGTCTACAGGTGTGATTCCAACAGTGGTGATGTCTCATAGAGAACGATCGGAAAAGTTCACAGGGATGGACTTCAAACGCTGGCAGTAAAAGATGCTGTGTTACTTGACGTCTTTGATCCTTGCAAAGTTTCTTATAGAAGATGCTCCCGTTGTCGAAGAATTGGAACCCGGTGCAACATAAGTTGAAGCATTGAATGTCTGGAAGAGTCTCACATTATATGCAAGAACTACATATTAAATGGGCTCGATAGCAACCTATACAATGTATACTGTACTGCTCGAACTTCCAAAGAACTTTGGACGACTTTAGAGAAAAAGTACAAAACCGAAGACACGGGAATGAAGAAATTCACAGTAGGGAAATTCCTTGACTTTAAAATGATTGATGCAAAGATCATTATCAACCAGATTCAAGAGTTATAACTCATCATTCACCCAACTGCATGATGCAGGAATGACTCTAAGCGAACGCTTTCAGGTTGTCGCTGCAATTGAAAAGCTTGCTCCATCATGGAAAGATTTCATAAACTATCTTAAGCACAAGCGCAAGGAGATGATAATGAGGGAACTTGTAATCCGATTGAGGATTGAGGATGATAACAGAAAAAACCTGAGAAGAAGACTTTGCATACCATGATTGGCATGGAAAATATAGTCAAGTCGGAGAAACCCAACAAAAGGAAACATGAGTATGCTCCTAAGAAATCAAAGAAATTTAAGGGTTCATGTCATAATAGTGGAAAGAAAGGACACAAAGCCATCGAATGTCACGTACCCAAGGAAAAGAAATCGAAAGCAAACATGGCTGACATCTCAGAAGGCGTGTCTGATATGGACTTATGTGCAGTAGTGTCTAAATTCAACATTGTTGGTGACTTGAAGGTATGGTTTGTAGACACAGGAGCCACACGACACATATATGCAAATAAGTGGATGTTTACAACAAAACTGCTACTGAGAACGAACGACATTTTATGGGTAATTCATCCGCATCAAAAGTCAAAGGTAAAGGAAAGATTGTACTAAAAATGACTTCTAGAAAAGAACTAACTTTAGCAGATGTTCTTCATGTTCCAGAGATCTAAAAGAACCTGATTTTCAGATCGCTGCTTAGAAAATTTCAGACTCAGTTTTGTGTCTGATAAGTTTGTGTTGTCAAAGAATGGAGTGTATGTAGGAAGAGAATATGTTTGTGATGGTTTATTTAAGGAAAATGTAACCACTGTTGTACCAAACAATGATATGAATAAAACTAAATCTTCTACTTATATTGTTGATTCCTCTAACATATGACATTCTAAATTAAACCATGTAAATTTCGATACCTTAAGAAAATTGATTAACCTGGACTTTATACCAGAATGCAACATAGATTCCAACTATAAATGTCAAGTTTGTGCATAAGCAAAATTGACAAGAACCTCGTTTTATCATGTTGAAAGAGAAACTGAACCTCTAGACCTAACACACACAGATATATGTGACAAAAAAATGTGTCAAACTAGAGATGGAAAAAGGTATTTCATTACCTTCGTTGAAGATCGTATAATGTACTATTACGTGTCTCTCCTTAGAAGTAAGGACGAAGCATTTGACATGTTTAAATAGTATAAAGAAAACGTTGAAAATCAACTCAATAATAAAATAAAAGCTTTAAGAAGTGATAGAGGAAGAGAATACGAATTTTCCTTTGAGGAATTCTACGTTGAACATGATATTATACACTAAACTACAGCCCCTTATTCACCTACAATCCAACCGTATAGCCGAACGGAAAAATAGAACTCTTAAGGAAATTATGAATTCTTTACTAATTTAGTTCTGGATTTCCAAATAACTTCTGAGGAGAAGCTATTCTTTCTGCAAATCATAATTTGAATAAGATGCCACGAAAGAAAACATCAAAATCTTCCCACGAACTATGGAGAAATAGACCACCATCCTACAAATACTTAAAAGTGTGGGGATGTTTTATGAAAGTAGAGGTACCTATACCAAAGAAAGTCAAAATTGGACCAAAAACAATAGATTATGTATTTATTAGATATGCACAAAACAGTGCCGCTTATCGGTTTTTGGTACACAAATCCGAAATAGATGATATTCATGTAACCATCATTGAGTTGAGAAATGCTAGATTTTTAGAACATGTATGCCCCTTAAAACAGGGTACGGAAAATTATCCTCAAAAGAGAACAAGAAAAACTGAAATCTCCAATTCTCTTGAGAATACTGAACAAAATGTTGATAATGATTAGCGAAATAGCGTTAATCAACAAGAGGAAGAACCTATAGGAAGCAAAATATTAAGGACATCAAAAATCTTTGGTCCGGACTTCAACACATTTATGTTAGAAGACGATCCGTTAATATTAAAACAAACTATGTCCTCCACTGATGCCCCTTATTGGAAGGAGGCTATTAACAATGAAATTGAATCCATTATGACAAACCATACATGGGAATTAGTTGATTCACCTCAAGGATGTAAGACCTTGGGTAATAAATGGATTTTTAAGAAGAAATTGATACCTAATGATTTAATGGACAAGTATAAAGCTCGACTTGTGGTTCAAGGTTTTAGACAAAAGGAAGACCTGCACTATTTTGATACATATTCTCTGGTAGCTAGAATAACATCAATAAGAATGCTGATAGCAATCGCATCCACACTCGATTTAGAAATACATCAAATGGATGTAAAGACATCATTTTAAATGGAGAACTGGAAGAAGAAATATACATGAAACAATCTAAAGGTTTTCTAAAAACTGGAATGAAAATAAGGTTTGTAGATTAAAAAAATCACTGTACGGGCTTAAATAAGCGCATAAACAATGGCATGAAAAATTTGATGAAAATATCATATTAAATGGATTTCATATAAATGAATGTGACAAATGTGTCTATTCTAAACATACAAATATGAGATATGTCATTGTATGTCTATATGTAAAATATGTACTAATATTTCGATACAACAAGGAGATAATAAAATCTACAAAAGATATGTTCTCCACTAGATTTGATATGAAAGATCTGGGAGTCGCTAATGTGATATTGGTGTAAAATACATAACATCCAAGGATATATGTTGTCTCAATCATACTACATTGGAAAAATACTTGAAAAGTTTAAACAGCACATTATAACATCGGCAAAATCACCCGTAGATTTGAACCAAAACTGGATTAAAAATAGCAGTGGTAGTATTTATCAACTTGAGTACTCTCGTATACTAGGCATTATTGTGTATATAATGAACTGCACTAGGCCTGATATAGCATATGTTGTAAGTAAACTCAGCAGGTATATTAGCAATCCATGAAAGAATCACTTGAAAGTTAAAATTCGAGTACTAGGATACCTAAGGTATACACAAAGTCATGGACTACATTATGATAGGTACCTATCCGTAATAGAATGGTATTGTGATGCAAACTGGATCACTCGTTCATCAGATACAAAATCCACTAGTGGATATGTGTTTACCTAAGCTAGTAGGGTAATATATTAAAGATCCTGTAAACGAAATCCACTAGTGGATATGTGTTTACATTACGGATCCACTAACAAAATGTTTACCTAGAGAAGGTTAATATCTTATCGATGGGAATGCGGTTAAGGCCCATCAACTAAAAGTATCTTTAAATGAAAACCCCACTTAGCTGACTGGAGATCTCGAGATCTAGGTTCAAAGGGATAACTAAGTTTAGATAAACTTGATAGCACTGTAATATTCAAATCATTCCTAAGATAAGTCAATGCACTACTCGCCAGAAAATAGGATAAGTTTTGATACTTTTAATGATGTCTATACTTGGTAACATTAAGAACCAGGTAGAGTATTGTGAAAATACCCGTTATAGAATCCCCTACGTGAGTGCGAAGGTGCCCCTTCAAGGAGAATTATAAGGCCAAATTCTCTAAAGCACTCATGAGACCAAGTTGTTGTTCATGGAAAAAACGAACACAAAGAGAGAGGCAAGGAGGATTAGAAATACTTATTGCGTGTTATCTATTTTAGATTTACACAAAAGACTTATAGTTCAAAGATAACCTAGTCCACTGATTCGCCAGTAAGTCAAGAGGATAAACACTAGGAAAGTTCAAGGCCAACATGCTACTTTTAACCGATAAAATAAGTGTTTTGTAAAAATTTAAGAACAAATTGAACAATTACTCATTCATATAGGGGATTGTTAGAAATAAATGAGTAGCGTTGGGGAATGTGAAGGCATTAAATGCCTTAGGCGATGAATAGTCTCACATTTAAATAAAAATAAACTATTTGCATTTATATATTAAGATGTGGACACTATGATAATTCCTATAGAAAAAGGCATTAAATCCCCGCATGCATTAATTCCAAGATATGGAATGTGAAGGCATTAAATCCCCGCATGCATACGCTAGTGTCGGATCCCGAACCCACATCCGCAGCACAGGCGAATGGGCGTTTGAGGCGTATTAGAGGCACTTAACACTTTGTAGCTGGCTGTTGGCTTGGTGTGGCGTGGTTGTTAAGACCAAACTGGTAAAGAGTCTACAGTTGGTTGTTGTCTTGGCGTGGCGTGGCAGTTGGCTATTGGCTTGACGTGGCGTGGCTATTCAGACCGAACTGGTAAAGGGTCGCTACATTTCCAACAATCGCATCCTTTTGAACATGCACCTATTACCGAATAGGTGCACCTCCACGCGCCTATATATAGGCAGAAAGGAAACAATGACCGAGACTTATAAAAATTTTGCCTTTTCTTTCTCATCACAGTACTCTATTCCTAAATATACTCTCTTGAGTTCTTCATTGCTCTGCGATTGTTGCGCAGCATCGTAGAGAAGGTCTGTTTCATCTTGGAAAACGATTGCTCGATATCTTTAAGCGCCATAGAGGAAGCAATATTGTTTCAAGGAAACAGCTTTTAAACGCTGGACTTGGATAATCTAAATGATACTCTATTTACTGCTTTATTTGTTAACTGCACAGTTCTGCTCGTAAAAAATTTTGCGATGCGCCTGTGACAATTTGTTATTGTTGCAATTTGCAACATAATTGTAACAGTTTTGTAACACTTTTATAACGTTACTGTTAACAATATTTGTATACAGTTTCATAACACTTTTCTAACGTTACGGAATAACACGGAAATCAATAGATAGCTTTCTGCTAAAGACGTTAGTTTGCCAGTTTAAAAGGGTTTTTAGTTGTATAATGTCTATTTGATCTTATAGATAGATAATGCGATGATTGTAAATGTTGTTTATGGTTGATGAATTTTTTGTATATATGAATTTGGGAAATAAATATTTTTATTCAAACAAACATATGGTTTAAGATATAGATTTGATTTTATCAAGTGATTGAAAATGTTTTTATAGTTTATTTTGGTGTTAAATTGTCTATTGAGTGCTTTAAAAATTATGATCGATGCGTCCGACCAATGCTATTGATTGAGATTCCTAAACACTAGGACGAGATATTTGGACACAACATTTCGGAAAGGAATATTGTGTTTTGGAAGATAATATATATAATATTTGGAAGAGAGTGATACTTAAAAAAAAGTATAATAAAGAATATTTTGAAATTAATTCAATTAATTTCCACCTATTGAAATGAGTGTGCTTCCAACAAGATGATTGCTGCATGTAGAAAGGAATTTTAAATGCATTGGTGTTTGTAGATTTCTTTTTTTTTATTAATTCTTGGTGCGTAAGTAGTGGATGACAAAATGTTTCTGAATCAATGTGACGGTGTGAAAACGTATGAACTGTTTGTTGAAAATAATAAGAGCAATAGAACTCGAGATGTCTTAACTTTTTCTATCAATTATAATTACATTTTGGTTTTATTTTTATTTTATTAACAATTATCAAATATCATATTTATACGCTAAACTGGGTTAAGGTTTCGTACATCCACTTAGATAAGAAACATGAACATTTCTAACTAGTGCAGTCTGGATAGTAAACTTTCAGGCCATTGAATTAGCCAAGCAAAATGAAAATTTTGTCTCTTCAACTTTATATCTCATGTTCTTCGAAGATTAGTCCATTATTTTGTTTTAAAGTTTTATTGAGTATTTTGCGGCTCGAGGCAAATTTGATGGCAATTGCGATGAAGATAATGTTGTACTTCCAACTTCGAGGTAGTTCAACCCACCAGGTACAAACGGGTCATTGAACTATCGACTTTCAGGATTTAATGAAGCCCTATAACAGCGTAATCGGATTCAAAGTTTATACGCCTTTGATCCGACCAGAAAAACTTTAGTATTTGATATCTGACGATGCAATATGTATAGAAAGGAATGACGAAGAAGAAACAAATTTGCAACGATTCAGCATTTGCAACACCCTGCAGACGTTACAAAATTTAGAGTAATGGAAGTACAGCGATTAGCAACACTTCCCTGGTGTTGCAAATCTGTGTAGAAAGAAGAAGAGGAATGTGAATTGATTCTAACACTGTCTGGGCATTGCTATTTATAGATGTGAAGAGGTATCCATTCGTGAAGGGTTGCGTCCCTTCGTAACGTTTCAAAACTGTTGCTAACAAATACGTTTGAATTGAAACGTCGCGTCTATTCATTTTGCAACGTTTAGAAAACGTTACAAATTTCCCACTCTTTATTTAAATTCAGAAATTTCGGTTCTGGGTCCTTAACGGGATGAAATCTAATCCGTTACTATTTACACTCGTTCCAAAAAATATTTTCGGATCCTAACCCGAAACCCGGCCCGATTCGGTCGGACGGACGGCGGCGGCGGCGCATGTGTGGTATTACATGACTTCTCTCCTCACAACAAAACAAACATATCGGAGCCTCAAGACCCCAACATACACATGAGAAAGCTATATTTATACAAATATATTGCATAATTTTCTAGCATGTGCGACTAATTGGTTTCTTCTTCCCTCTTTACTTCTTCTCTTCCAAATCAAAACCCAAAGCCCCAAAACAACATATTTGAAAATTTTACAACAATCTCCCCCAATTTTCAAAATAAATAAATAAGACGACTGAATCACTAGAGTGACTTCCTACATACCCAAGTGGAATCAAGCCTATGTAGTTTTAAGATCAAGTTTTGCATCATCGTGAAAACCAATACATAAATAAAAGGTATCTTTTGGATTTGAACCTAGTGTAAACCATTCAAAGTCTTATCAAGATTCTATGGTGAACGAATCTTGAACAAAGTATCCATAATGATAAGATCGGAACAATCACACATGTTCATTTCCTTAGGTAAAGTGTTCTGTATTGCTCAGCACGTTAATGGCCATGTGCTTAAATCCTGGTTCATGAGTCTACTTAGAAAGCGGTCTTACTTTCCTAGGAAACGGTCTGATTTCCATACTCATATAGGTAAGTCTCTTAAGGTGTTTCTGCGATACACCTTTTAAGGTTTCTAGACTTATTAAGGATACGAGTGGTACGGCACGCGCTTCGCGCGTGATGATGACATACATTTCGTGCGTGAATTTTTTTTACAAATTGTATACGTTTAATTTCATCGAAAAAATATGATTCACACAAATATTTAACAATATTTTTACGTTAAAATGATATGCAAATTAGTTTTAATTATACTTCTTAATTACAACATCTAGTTTTATGTTAGTTTGAATTTTTATTTCTATTATTAATTAATAAAGAATGAACTTATTTTTTTAGTAGTTTGAATTTTTGTTTCTATTATTAATTAATAAAGGACGACTTTGGAAAAAAAAAAATTGTTAGATCCTATTTTTAAGTGATATTAAGATTTCAATAATATCCATAGTTAGATGTTTTGAATTGGTAAAGAAAACTTATCCGTTAGATCCTATTTTTAAGTAATACTAATATTCAATAACATTTGTAGAGGGGCATTTTTGATAGTTCACGTTTACACCAAAAATGTGTGACGCCAAAGGTATTACAACTATTATTAAAGATATATCCATCCTTTATTCTTGCAGAATCCAACACTAAATATTATGGGATTATCGATTTAGTGTTCCATAATCATTCTCTTAACTTGTTGTTACCCATTGAACTTTGTTTATCCTTTTCAAGACATAAGTTGGGTTTCTGTTAAGGATGATCAAAACCTTCATTCACAGACCTTAGTCTCATTTCTTGTGACTTTATAGAAATCATTTCTTTGGAAGACTCTTTGTAAGTGGGTCAGCCAAGTTTTTCTTCGTTTCTATGTAGTCAACAGTTATAACTCCTCCTATGAGTAACTGTCTCACCGTTTGATGTCTTAGACTCACATGTCTAGACTTTCCATTATATGTCTTGTTAGACACATTGTATATCGTTACTTGATTGTCATAGTTAATCAAGACTGCTGGTGATGGCTTCTTCCATAAATGAATTTCCATTAATGAATTCCTAAGTCATTCCGCTTCTTTACATGCATCTGCTAATGCAATCAATTCTGAAAACATTGTTGAGTCAAAAATACAGGTCTGCTTCTTGGAAGCTCAAGACACAGCAGCGCCTCCTAATGTAAAGATCCATCCAGTAGTAGACTTGGATTTGAATTCTACATTGTTCCAGGTTGCATCACTATATCCTTTTATTACAGCTGGATATCCTTTATAAAATAAACCATATTCAATGGTTCCTTTCAAATAAGCTAAAACTCTAAAAATAGCTTTCCAATGTTCAAAACCTGGATTACTCGTAAATTGACACAATGCACTTATAGCATGTGCGATGTCTGGTCTAATGCAATGCATAGCATACATAAGACTCCCAATAACACTGGAATACTCTAGTTCAGAGATAGTACGCCCAGCGTTCTTTTCTAATTTAACATTAGGATCTAAGAGAGTTGGTGCTGGTTTGTCGTCGTAATGACCATAGTTTTGTAGGAATTTCTCTATGTAATGAGATTGAGTTAGTAATAACTCCCCCTCTTTCCTAACAATTTTAATTCCCAAAATTACATCAGTCTCTCCTTGATCTTTCATATTGAATTTAGAAGACAGAAAGTTTTTAGTTTCATTCACACAGGATATATTGGAACCAAATATTAGCATGTCATCAACGTATAAACATATTATAACACTACCATTATCCGATTTGCTATATATACATTTATCAGCATCATTAACAATGAATTCATATGACAGTGCAACTTCATCAAATTTCTCATTCCATTGCATGGGAGCTTGCTTCAGGCCATAAAGAGATTTCACTAATTTGCAAACGTTCTTCTCTTTGCCTGGGGTTTTGAAACCTTCAGCTTGTTTCATATATATCTCTTCTTCTAAATCTCCAATTAGAAAAAGCAGTCTTTACATCCATTTGATGTATGACTAATTTATGAATTAATGCGAGTGCAATTAAACAGCGTATAAAAGATATGAGAGCAACTAGAGCATATGTATCAAAGTAATCTACTCCATGTCTTTGCTTATATCTCTTAGCAACTAATTTGGCTTTAAACTTATCAATGGATCCATTTGTATTCAACTTTTTCTTGAATATCCATTTACATCCTATAGGTTTAGCACCAGGAGGTAAATTAGTTAAAACCCAAGTTTGGTTTAACAGTATGAAACTCATTTCATCATTGATAGCTTCTTTCTAGAAATTGGAAACTCTGGAACTCATAGCCTCAGAATAAGTTTTGGGATCGTCGTCGACATTCATTAAATATTTAGTCGTATTAAGGACTTTGTCCTTACTGCCTTCTACAAGATATGTAATGAAGTCAGGGCCATAGTCCTTCTCTATTCTCGCTATTTTACTTCTATGTTGTTCAGTACCATTATCTGGTAATGACACTTCCTTGCTGTTTTGAGCAGGAGCATAATCATCGTCATTGATATCATTAGCCATACTAGGTTCTGGACTAGACGATCTCAATGAGATCTCAATGGTTTGATTTTCAGAAAATTCTACATCTACAGATTCTATAACTTCTAGGGTGTCAAGAATAAGGAATCTATAATTTATACTATTAAGTGAATATCCTATGAAAACACATTTAAATGCTCTATTTTCTAACTTTGGTCGTTTAGGGTCTGGTTTTCTAACATATGTTAAGCAACCCCAAACTTTAAGTCTAGTTAGGGTAGGTTTCCTATTAAACCATAATTCATAAGGGGAAATATTATTCTTTTTAAGTGGTGTTCTAATTAAAATATAACATGCAGATAACATAGCATCACCCCATAGGTTATAGGGTAAATTAGAACTTATGAGCATGGCATTAACCATTTCTACTAAAGTTATATTCTTCCTTTCAGCAACACCATTTTGTTGTGGTGTATATGGGACAGTACATTGGTGAACTATACCTTGTTGTTTACAAAACAAGGTGAATTCATTTGAAAAATATTCACCATCACAATCTGAATGCAATATTTTAATTTTAACTCCTAATTGTGTTTCGACCTCTGCTTTGCAAATTTTGAATTTATCAAAAGCCTCATCTTTAGTTTTCATTAGATATACATATGCATATTTAGTATAATCATCAGTGAATGTTACATAGTATTGGTTACCACCATAGGTGATATGACTTTTTAAGTCACCCACGTCACTACATACTAAATCAAGAAAACCAATTTTTCTTTCTACGGATTTAAAGGATTTTCGGCGTATTTTTGCTCGAACACATATTTCATATTTAGATATGGTATCGAAATCACAAGTCAGAAATTAATCCTAATTTATTCATATTTCTAATGGAATTATAATTAACATGTCCTAATGCCATAAATTAATAGAATCAACAATATAAACATAAGATTTCTTTATTAGATTCAACTTAATCATGTCGTTACAAGAGTATCCATATCTAATGAATTTACCATTCTTAGACAACACTAGCTTATCAGACTCATACACCATCTTGAATCCTCTTTTTTTAAGAAGGTATCCAGAGACCAAATTCTTACACATATCAGGTACATAAAACACATTGACTAATGTAAGAACTTTTTCAAATGTGAGGAAATTCTAAACTGCCTTTTTCCAAAACTTTGCTTGGTACCTTATTTGCTCCAGTAACTTCGTCGGCTTCTCCTTTATTTTCTTCGTAATTCTTGAAGAGATTACGGTCTTTGCAAATGTGAATGGTTGCTCCAGTATCGAACCACCAATCATTATCATTGCCGCTAACGAAGTTCACCTCTCGCACTACAGGCACAAGCGAATCTTCGACCACGTTCGCTTTTTGTTGTTTCTTCTGCAGACGGTAGTCTCGGGCATATAGTGGCCAGGCTTGTTACAACAATAACAAACACATTTCTTTTTGTTGTTGGTTTTGGAATGATTTTTCTTCTTAAACTGTGTCTCATTCTTTGGCTTTAACTTATCAGTAATTCCAACATTATTTGCCTTAGAATGGGACTCAGTTTGCGGATTATCATCTAGATCGCGTTTGCGAGAGTCTTCTTCAATACGAAGATGACGCTGTAAACCGTCTAAATAATAATCTGTTTCCGCATGCTTCATCTTTTTTTTATAATCAATCCAACCATATGGAAGTCTAGAAATTATAACTCTAACAACAAAAGATTCAGAGAGATCAATTCCAGCATCTTTAAGTTGATTCACCAACAGTAATATTTCGCTCACTTGTCCAATTATGGATTTATTGATGACCATTTTGAAATCCATAAAATTAGAAATAAGAAACTTTTTATTACTGGCCTCGGATATGCGGTACTTATTCTCCAGAGTAGTACAGAGTGTCTTCATTGTTTTCAAGGTCCTATGAGCATTATAGACTGGGGTAGATAGCGCATGCAGAATATGGCCTATGTATAGAAAATCGTCATCTTTGCGCTTTGCACGTTTAGCCTTTAGAGCAGCATCATCTTTATCGGTTTCCTCTTGGATTTCTTCCAAGTAATCTTCCAAAATATAGAACAACTTGACGGTGACCAAGAAAAAATTTATCGTCTCTTGCCAACGAGTGAAATTGTCGCCATCAGAACGCTCTAATTGAGTTAGATGTTGATTCATAACTTGCAGAGTGCTCGAACCTTCCATGGTTATAAAATATTGTCTGAAATTTGTTGGGGATTTTGCGGTTCGAGGCGAATTTGATGGCAATTGCGATGAAGATAATGTTATACTTCCGACTTCAAGGATCTATGGAATAGATTCTTTCAGGCAATAGTTCAACCCACCAGGTACAAACGGGATATCGAACTATCGACTTTTAAGATTCAATGAAACCTTATAACAGCGTAACCAGATTCAAAATTTGTACGTCTTTGATCCGACCAAGAACACTTTAGTATTTGATATCTGACGATGTAATATGTAGAGAAAAGAATGAGAAGAAGAAGAAACAAATTTGCAACGATTCAGCGTTTGCAACACCCTGCAGGCGTTACAAAAAATAGAGTAATGGAAGTGCAGCGATTAGCAACACTTTCCTAGCGTTGCCAATCTGTGTAGCAAGAAGAAGAGGAATGTGAATTGATTCTAACACTGTTTGGGCGTTGCTATTTATAGATGTGAAGAGGTATCTATTCGTGAAGGGTTGCATCGCTTCATAACGTTTCAAAACCGTTGCTAACAGTCACATACGTTTGAATTGAAACTTCGCGTCTATTCATTTTGCAACGTTTAGAAAACGTTACAAATTTTCGGCTCTTTATTTAAATTCAGAAATTTCGATTCTGGGTGCTTAACGGGCTGAAATCTAACCCGTTACTGTTTACACTCGATCCAAAAAATATTTTTGGACCCAAATCCCGGTTCGGTCGGACGGCGGCGCACGTGTGGTGTTGCATGACTTCTCTCCTCACAACAAAGCAAACATGTGGAAGCCCCAAGGCCCCAACATTCACATGAAAAAGCTATATTTATACAAATATATGGCATAATTTTCTAGCATGTGAGGCTAATGAATTTCTTCTTCCCTCTTTACTTCTTCTCTTTCAAATCAAAACCCAAAGCCCCAAAACAACATATTTGAAAAATTTACAACAAGTTTCAGGATTAGAGATCTTAACTATTTGTTTTTCTAAAACAGATTAAAGCACAAACGGTCTTAATTGTAATATTCTACCTGCATCCGCTTTATCCGTTTACCAATGACGCGACTATGATTTGGTGTAGGAATGTTGGGTTACTTTATGTGTTACCTTTCTGTTTATTATCAGTTTTGGAGAAGAAGAAAAATACTGGATTCATTTAATGTATTATTAGTGGTGATTGTTTGGTTAAAATCACTTATGTTTTCTGAAAATACCTTATGACCCATGTCAATGGCAAGGCAGCTTGGAGACCTTGCTGAATAGCAGGTATGAGTGCAGCCACTTTCTAGAATTGCAAATATAAACCAATGGGAGGCAGTCGGTTAGAGCTCCCGCACTTAAGGAAAAAAATCATGGAGACTTATAATTGATTTTCAGTTTTCAAGAACCAAAGGTAAATGCACTTTGCCAGTTAATAATGATAATGATTCTAATATCAACGTGTGTATGTGTAAGTGTATATATTTGTGTGTGTGTGTGTGTGTGTGTGTGTGTATATATATATATATATATATATATATATATATATATATATATATATATCGAGTGAATATAACATCCCTAAAACTTTCCAAAACCACATAATGGACATCAATCTCTTATACAATTTCAATTTTTAAAAAAAGTTGGCTGGCAGCGCTGTGCTGCTACAGCAGCACCATGAAAAGCTGCTGTAATATGCACCAGTGATGAAGAAATGAAGTGAGGAAAAAAAAGTAAAGTTCTTTACTGATTTATATTTTCTTCATTTTCAGCATATTTGGCTGTGTAATTATGTGCATCGATTTTCTCTAATACCTTCCCATACCGATTTGAAGGAGCACTTGCCATTGTCGCATTCCATTGTCAGTAGCCCTCATGCATGCCATTGAATATGTTTATTTCCTTGATGTGTTAGTATATACGTGCTGGCAGAATTAGAGGGTTAAGATTCCATATATTGTTGCTAATGATGTTTCTGACTTTGCAATTATGTGTCCTAGTTATGGTCATGTAATTCCATCCAATTGTGTTCATCAAAGTTTGACTTAAAAAAACAACAGGCTGCTGCCACACAACACATTGAAAAAATAAAACAGCAATAGTCGCATGCAGCAGCACTTAGAAAAAATAAAATATCATGGGCATAAATTCAAAAATACGTTTTCTTATGGTGCTTGTTTTTATACCTGTGTTTTTCTTTTGGTCGTAACATCTTACTGTATTAAAGTTCAACTGAATTAGGCCATTCTACTACATGCACAATCAGGACTATGCTATTTAACCACTCTACGTAACACAGGCATTGTATATATTTAGTTAGTGTAAGAGTATGACCTGTTGTATCTCATTTTGCCCACAGATGCATAAACACTGGTAGAATACTTGAATTGCAAGGTGGTAAAGATCTCTTGTACGTCCTCGAATAAAACAAATAAAAAAATCGTTTAAAAGGCTCTCCGTACAAAGAACATTATGCCGAAACTTTTTGAAAAAGTCTAACACATAAAATCATCGCAAAATCTTATCGCAAGCAAAAAAACAAAAAGTCGTGAATCGAATCTATTAAAATTATAGCATACAGTAAGAGATTGGAAGAAGTGCCTTATAAATGATTGAGTTGTTGAGTTTGATAACTTCATACATCGTGAAGACAAGGAAAGTCGGGGTAGGAGTTATGTTTGACTCTCCTTATAAGAAATTACGACGACGCAATTTTGTTAAGGGAGGTCTATAACAAGCATACTTCATACATCGTAATTATACGTAAATTTATTTAAAATAAAATTTGTTTGAATTTGATATTTGATAACTAATATTTTGAATATAAATTTTTGTTAATTAAATTATAATTAATAAAAGGTTTTGCCGTTATAACAAGCCCATTTAAGTTTATTTCTTGAAATTACTCCATTCTTCTTGATTCAAGCTGAAGCCCTCAAAACAAAATCTCATACCCAGTTTTTCACGAGAGCCTCAATCTCAAAAACCACCGAACGTAGAAGGAAAAAAACATAAATAGAAATAATAATGTAGCGAATGTTTCTGGTAACGACAATCGTTGCCGGTGGGGGCTAAGGGCGATTGCGATGTGGCGTAGGCCGATTTAGAGCGTTCGGCTGCGATTTGAACCTCGTGAAGGCAGGCGACATGCGATGGTCGGATGGGTAATAGTCGAAGGCGAGCTCGCATGTAGGCGAAGTGGTTGATTGAGTTGTGCGATTGAAGTCATTGCTCGACCAAGTAACGTTGGCATTGACTGAGATGATATTGTGGCGCTCGGTACAACTTTCGTAGACGGAGCACCGCTGAACAAGTAATGGAGAAGATGGGGTAGTTCAATGAGGGTAATGAAGAAGTTGGAATTTTGCTTCTAAATAAATGAGTTGAACCTCACAACTATGTCTATATTCATTGCAATTTATATATATTCATAATGTGGAAATTTGGTTGAATGACTTCTATTTGCAAGTGAATAAATTTTAAGGACAACATTTCTGAATAATTAGTTTTAAGGATAATTTGCAGCATAATGATAAATTCATTTATCCATTTGAGTTATACAGAAAAATGATAAATCTTTTTATCATTATTTCTGTATAACTGAAAATGATAAATTCTTTTATCTTTTACATACAAAATGTCCTTAAAACTAATTTTTCAAAAGTAGTGTCCTTAAAACTTATTATCCTGCACAAATAAGTCCTTGAAGTAAAAATCCCCTATTTATATTTATCTCGTATATCGATTGAATTACTTGTCGAATAGTTTGGTTTGGATGTTGGATTGATTGATGGTGAGTGTTGATTTTGTAATCAGTCGACACTGAGTTGGAAGCGTTAAATTACAAATGGAAGTCGATACTGAGTTGTAATCAATCTTTGAATAGTCCTACATTTGATATTGAGTTGAACCTCTATAACATTTCACTTCACAGCCGCTTTTGAAACATATAACTCATATACTTGTTTTGAAGTTGTACTCGAAAAGTAAAACACTTACCAATCCCGGTAGCTTCAAAACCAATTCGATGAATTTCCGGTTAACTCAATTTCAATTCTTTCAGAAGTAAACGAAAGCTGAAGACGTTTCATACTAATGCTCCTTTATGAGGGTTCTCATTGGTATGAAATCGCAAAGCCTTTCGATACATCTTAAGTAATATTTGGTTAAGTTCGATAGTCGACTGGTTAACTATCTGGTCAGAAACAATTGCTTATACAAATCAATGTTTGTGTACTTAACTCATTTTCAGTATTCCAACTTAACTATTCCTCGTTCAAGAGTGAAGCTAAATTAGAGCATTGATTGCATATCAAAGTCTTGCATAGACATTTCATTCTTGAATCTCACAAATAGATAAGACTACCTTGTCAGCTTGCAGTGTTAAGTATAATATTATTGATTTCCATAAACAAGTAAGAAATTAACACGATTAACGCGTTTTCGACATTTCCAACTTAACTATTCTTCGATCAAGATGAACATCGATGGTTAGAGCTCTATTGCTCATATTCCTAGTCGAACATCAATCTTAACTCTCACAAATAGACAAGTCTACTTCTTCGGCTTTTAGTGTTAAGCTTAGTTGATTAATTTTCAAACAAGTAAACAATTAACCATTTAGCCATTAAGCAATCATTAAACCCTTTTTGATTGTAGCAACCCTAGATTTTTATGTATATTTTAATTTTGACTTTATTTCATTTTGAATTTTTTTTAAACTTGTTTCATTTCAAACATTTCATTTTTAAATATAAGTATTGATTATTATGTGAATTATAATTTCAAACAGGTATAAATTGGATATTTTACTAAAAGATAAATTTCTGTTCAAACTGGTCAAACTTTGACTTTTAAATTTCAAATTTAAATATTTAAACTCCTAAATTTTATCTTTTATTATGAAAATGTATTTAACAACTTGAATACTGCTTTTTGTTTCGTTGAAAACGGACTTAAACTATGAAAGTTATGCATATTTCAATTTTGAGTATAATTTGTTTTATTTTGCAATTTTGTCTATTTTAGATTATATAAATCATATTTTCTTTGTTATATTTTATTTTAATATGTGTTAATATGTTATTTTATGTATATTTTTGTTTTTTTATATTTTTAAAGTGATAATATGATTTTTCCAAAATTTATTGCATATATTTTCTATTTTTAAAGGCTAGTTTCCATTTTTTTGCTATTTTCTTCATTTAAATTATATTTAATTAAAATTTATTTATTTATTTTTATGCATGCATTTTATTTTTGTGTCTTTATCTTTATTTATAAAAAAATTTCAAGTACACAAAATTTTTCCAAAGTTCATTTCATTTATTTTCAAATTTTCTAGCATAGTTTACATTTTCTTAATTTAATTATATATAATTAATATTTATTTATATATTTTTGTTTATTTTATAACTTTTCGTGTTTTTATCTGAATTTATATGCATTTTTCAGTTATTTAAAAATTGCAAAAGGAATTATGGAAATATGAAGAGTTTGAGACCATTTATTTGCCTAAGTCCTTTTGTATTCCGCCGTTTTATTTTCAATCAATGCATCATTATTTTGGCCGATTCTTTTCTGATTGCTTCAGCCACTTATCTCTTCATTTTTCACAAAAATAAAAGTTCCTCATCCAAAATTTTCGGCCATGAACTCCTGAAGCAAAAGTTTGGTAAAGTTCTTCTTCTTTTTCGCTTATTCTTCTTGTTTTCCTTATCTCTTTGCACTTGTCTTCACCTTTGTAGCTCAGCCCTTGCTCCTCCACCACCATAGCCACCTCCACCACCACCACAACCAGCTGCTATCCCCTCCAGCCCACTGTCCATCCATAGCCGTGGCAATCCATGATGTAGATCCACCAAATATTTTAGCAAACTCCACCTAAACATGCATTGCCAAGCTCCTTTACCTTCACCACTCCACCACATCACCTTGGCCGACCTTTGCATCATCACCACCAGCCACTTGCTGACGTGAGACCCCTGCCACACCAGTACATGACCCTACCAGGCCTGGCCGTGCCTGTGTATGCTTAGGGCCGAACCATTTATGCACATAAATTCTACTTTGGTTACGTTGATTTGAGTTATACATGCCTATACAATCTCCTTCATATCCATGTTATGGCCGACCCTATTGAACCCAAACCTGATCCAAACCTGATTCAAAACCATCCCATAACAGTGCCTTTCCAGTCCATAGCTGAAGCATACAAGGTAGAAAGCAAGTGCAAACACTTCGGGGATGTTTTGTGTATTCATTTCTAGCTTTGTTTAATTGAATTTTGGGTTGAAAACTTATACTGTTTGTATTGTTTTATTTGAATTATATTCAAGGGAATTAATCTTTGGCTCTCCCACTCGAATGTGTGTCATGCTTTCGTTCTTTTGTGGGTCTTAGTTGTGCATTCGTTTGTTTTCATCTCCAGCTATACCGGTGAGTCATTCTCACTAGACAATATGTACATATATAACTAGTAAATTGACCCCTTTTGAATCTGTAAAATGCATTATCATGTTACACCTGCTATATTATGATTATATGATATTCACCCATGCTTATACACCTTTTATAACATCTATTACTGTTATATTATGTTGTACTGTTACTTTCATCAGTTTATCACACTACAAGTTTCCTGTAGACTAGAATCACTATGGGTTGAAATGATACATACCCGAACGGACTTTAGAATAGGAGAAAATCATTATGGGCTGAAATGATAGGCCTGAATGATTTTCAATTATTTTCTTTTACTTGGGATTGCAGGTTTGAAATGATCAAACCTGGGTTTTCTTTGTAAATTACGGGTTGAAATGATATATTACCCGTATCACTTTACCTAGGCTAGAAAATGAAATACAGACCCGTTGTTAAAATATGTTTTTCTAAAAAAATTTAAAATATTTTAGAAACGTAAATATTATAATATTTTGATTATATTTGATTAAAAATGATTTTTGTAAAGCATTATTGATTTTCTGAAAATTTATAAGTGAAATAAATAAAGGGTAAAGTTAGAAATCTGAAATGTAAGTTATTTTGGAAATTATAATTTGGTGATAAATGGAATTTAAATTAAATATGAAAATATGATAAATTTATGATATTTTGAATCAAATGAATTTAAAATGATTTTGTAATACATTGATGATTTTTGAATAAAGTTAAATGTGAAATGAATGAATATTTATGTTGAAATTTTGAAATATAACTAAAATTGGAAATTTGTGAATTTGGCTTAAAAGTGAATTTTAAGTTAAGTAAATAAAAATGAAATTAAGTTATATTTGAAAATTTTAAACTTAAATGTTAAGTTAAATTTAATTTAATGAATTTAAAAATTAATGTTGGAATTTAATAAGTGAATTATTATTAAATTTTGATTTTTTCGAATGGAGATTTAACTTTATAAAATCATGAATATAAGGGTATTTGAATGACTGTTTTAAAAGTGAAATTATATGATTTTATAAGCTAAAAATGATTTAAATAAAAATATGATTGTTTGTGAAATTATACTGAATACTTGAAGTTAATTAACTGCATTTTTGAAATGCTATTAATTCTAATGTAAATGATAATACAGCATTTGTAAATGCTGTAGTTGATAATAATGAACCAAATGGCTAAGTTTAATTAAAGGTTATTATAGCATTTTGTAAATGCTATAATTGTTGAATTTAACTAAGTTTTATTTGAAACTAATGTAACCCTATTACAGCATTTTTAGATGCTATCTTTTGTTAAATTGAACTGTTTTGAGTGTAACTTTCCGTAGCAATTTCTAAATGCTGCGAAAGTTGAATTTTCATCTGTTTTAATAAATTAAGTGAATAAATGAATTTTGAAAGACTAAAATTTTGGAAATTTAATAATTTAATTATTAAATATAATAACTTCATTTTATGATTTAAAATGAAGTAATTTGTTTCGAAATATAAACTATTTTGAAATGTGTTTTGTAATGGTATTTAAATTAAATAAAAATGAATGTGGTTTGGAAGATATGATATTTTGAATGATATTGAATTTTGAAATTATATTTGATTTTGAAGTATAAAATACCATTTTGAAATTTTAACCACGGGATGTAATTAATTTATAGTTTAACTGATTCTTAAAGGATGGGCGATCCCAAGCATCCTTTAAGTTATTGTGCATTTCTACTACAGTTCACTTGAGTTGGTTTACATTATATAAGTATATATTGTCCTGACTCGAGTGTTTTGTGTTTTACTTTACGCTCGGATCAGCCTGAGTATTTACAGCTTAGCTTTGGATTTCTTTTCTGGAGCTAGGAATCGCTGGAGATTCTGCTTGTCTAGTTATCTATTTCCTTTCAGTTTCTATTGTTCTATTTCAGCTCTGGTATTTATAAACTTCTATGTATTTGAGATTTCTATTGTATATGTTTCAGACTAATATTATGTATTATGTTTTGAGAGTTTGTTATAGTAGCTTCATGAACTACTATGGTATTTTTATTTCCGCTGCGAGTTATTCTGATATTTCTGTGTCTGTGATTCTGTGATTGTATTTCATTTGCTCCAAATTTATTTACAATGCGGTATTTTGAGCAATTCAAGTCCGACATGTGCGGATGCGAATGACTGAAAATATCGGGTTGTTACAGTTGGTATCAGAGCTTTGGTTTTTAGGCAAACCTTAGCCTGCGGAGCAAAAACTCATTAGAGATAGGGTAGAAATACCCTAGAATGAGTGAAATCAATCTCATAATCCTTTCTTTGTGAGAGAATGTATTTTCGAAGTATAAAATGATTTTTAAAAGATTTTTCAAAGATTATTTTGGTATAAAAATGTTCTTATTTCGAAATCAAGATTATCTAAACTTCATCTCTTCGTTATCCACCTTGTTAGAAATCTTTTGGTTAAGATTCTTATTGATTAAGATTCCTTAAACTGTGAAACGCGCCCACTTATTCTGAAATCCAGTCTTGTTTTCCCCATTTTTCCTTTTAATTTTGGAGCATTCGTAACTCTACTTTGGAATGACCTCTCTAAAGAGCGATGATTCCGTAAATCTTTGAATGATTTGTAAAGGGGTGAAACTCCTTTACAATTGGCATTGATTCACTGAAGATTTTTGTATCCTCGGATGTCGATGCTATCTATCTCCTGCTCTACCCGGATTCTATCTCTGGCGATCGAAGGTCGATTTGCCTTAGATTTCCGTATTGATTTTATTCCTAAAGTCTCGGTTGACCGGTTAAATTCGCCCGCGATTTATATAGGCTTATCTATCCTCTATTTGGTAATTAAATTATCACATCTTCGTTTGAGTTTATCTTCGAACTAGAATTCTATTTGATTATAGTTCCTCTAATTTTGAATCTTTGTTTGTTTGAAGTCCTATCCTTGAATCATCCTTTGGAAATTTGTGTTTGGTTGTATTTTGAAATTGTGCATACATCGGAATTATTAAGGATGACCGTATTTTGTATACAAAAGTAAAATGTTTTCGATAAAGATTTTATATCTTTTAAAAAATGAAAATTTAAAGCTTTGAAAGGATTTGAAATTTTAAAAATTTATGAGAAATTTAAATTTATATAAAATGATTTATAACTGAAAGGTTTTGAATTTGAATTTCAAGGAATCGAACTCCGGTGTTTTGAAATCGGTTTTAAGATTTTGGAAAATATATAATAATAATATGATTTAAAGATATTTTCTGAATAAGAAATATTTCAAATGTATTTGAACGAATTCCAAAGATTTTGAAGAGATTTTAAAGAAGTTTCAAGAAAGTAAAAGTCCAGAACCCGCTTATGTCGCTGGAAAATAATTTCGGTGATGAATGCATGCATCGTCGACATTGATTTTCGAGTTTCTGAGTGGGGAGAGGCCACTCTAGTAGCTTTGCTATGCGAGTGATTTTGTGAAACCAATTTTGATTTTTGATTTTGAAGTATGGTTTGATATTCGAAAGATATATATATACACATTTGAAATGATTTAAAGTAAGCCGGTGTTCAGTCCTCGAGATTCAGATTTGTTTTGGTATGACCCTATCTTTTGAAATTGGTTTACTGATTTAGTGTTGATTTTCAACTCTTGGATTGAAAATATGACTTCTTCGACTATTTTAAGATTCGAGCACTTCCAAATCAAGGTTAATTTTTCAAAGCTAAATTTTTGAAAGGTATAAGGTATTTGATAAAGAATATAAGTTTAGTTGTATGCTTCAAGTATGAAATAATATGATTTGTATAAGTTGAAACTGTTTTGTTAAGTAAATAAATAAGACTATTTTGAATTATACTAATACGAAATTTAGTTTTAAAATGTTTTGGATAAAAATTAGTCTTCAAATGTTTGAGGAAAATTTGGTTTTAAGTGTTTTAACTTAGTAACATCTTTATGAAACTATTTATTCAACAAGTTGGAATAGATACATAAGTTGTACGTATGCTGTTTTATTCGCATAATTAATTTGATCCAAGTTTGAGTACACAAGTTCGAGGTGAATTACACCATTTCGTGTTAGGATTTTTCATTTGAGTCTTGATGGCGAACATTTGATATGGATTTTGGGCTTGATTCTAGAATTCTCTATCATAGTATATGGCTATGCAAGGAGACTGATGGCTTCTAGTGGAGAAACCATATCGAAGTCCGCATTAGGGAAGTCGAATGGACAATACTAGTTCAAAAGCGAACTTGTGTGATCGAGCGAGCGATTGAAATGTAATGTTGCGAAATAATGACATATGTAAGTAATAATGAAGTAAAAATTGAGATATATGAAATTATGAAATTTAGTTTTGAAATATGGTATATTTAAGCCTTGAAACATATTTAAGATTTAATAGTTTATTTTGTAAATCAAATCTATATTTGAAATTGATAATATTTGAAATGGTTTTGTTGGAAAACTAAATTGGAACTAATGGTTTGAATTGAATTAAAATTGGAAATTTTAGATTTTGGTTTAATTGAGAAAAAAATTTGAAATGTAAAGAATTAAAGGCATGTTTTATGATTTCAAATGTATGATTTCAAAATGTTATGATTTTCAAAGTGAAATGATTTCAAGTATTTTGGTTTCGAAAGATTCATAACTTTGATAGTATTATGACTTTTGAAGTGAATACATGTTTGAAATGGAAATGAATTTATTTGACCTAAATTTTGTTGATTTGGAAATTTGGATTATTTTCTAAATCTATTGTTTTAAGAAACTTTGAAACTGAATATGTATAACTTGAAAGAAATGATTTGGTGAAATCATATATGATTTTTAAACTGAAATACTATTGAAATGAATTAAAATTGAGAACCTATTTTATTTAATACTTGATTTGGGAGCTATCGAACTTATATAAAAATGATTTGTATAAGTAAACCATTGATTTGAGAACTGTTGATTTGAAAAGGTACTCAATTTTGAAAAATGAAATCTTATATAATCGAAATTTATATAAGTGTGATTTGATATACTATTATTTTGAAAAGTATTTGATTTGAAATGAAATCTTATATAAAATGGACTTTATATAAGTATGATATTTGAAAGTGATTTTGAAAGGTACTATATGATACATATTTTCGAAGTAAAGATATGGAAAGTGCCTTCTGCTTGATATCCGCTTTGTGGCCACACTGTGGATTCATTCTATCGATATTATTCTCTCTCTTTGATTTGGGTTTTCCGAATATGATACTCGAGTGTCCATCGAATTCCATGGCGATCTCCATGGTCTTATGATCGCGACTACATAGCGCAACTGCTTGGCTGAGTCTTGCCTAGGGGTACGGATTGTTTTCTGGGGGATCCAGGCGTAACCATTGTGTATCCTGCACTCTATGTAGGTCGCATTAGTAGCGCAAATGCCTGGCTGAGCTGGCCTGGGGGTACGGATTGTTTCCTGGGGGATGCAGGCGTAACCATTGTGTATCCTGCATTCTACTCGTCATCATGGCGTAACTCGCAGGGCTGAGAAAGCTTACGGATACGGATTGTTTCCTGGAGGAGCCAGGCGTAACCATTGTGTATCTGCGATCCATGGTTAGACAACTGTTTCGGTTTGGTTGATTTGTTTGGATTGTACTTTCCATATCTGTTTTTAAAAGTGTTTTCATTATTTTCACTAGGTGTTGAAACAAGTCTACCAAGTACCTGGAGAATTCTAGCTTTGCGCCTGATCAACGCATAGCCAGAGTCTGCAGGAACGAAATTAAACTTGTTAAGACATCGAGTTATAAAAATATTTTGATAAAAGCATCTTGATAAAGTACTGTATAAAGAATATTTTGATCAGTTATTTTCCCTTCTAAAAACTTAAAATGTTTTAAATATTGTTCACCTTGAACCACCAGATTTGAATCAAATGACTATTCATCATATTATAAAATGTTTAAAATGTTATGAAATTTTAATTGAAATGTATAATGGTTTAAATAATGGTTCATCCTTGTCTTTCAACCTGCTTTACCTCCTAGCTATTTTTTTTCCCTATCTACTTTCGGGGATGCATTCCAACCTATTGCTCTTTCTTGTTGTTTCTCCGCTTCCTTCCTTTTCGAGGACGAAAAGATTTGAGTGGGGGAGAGTGTAGCAACCCTAGATTTTTATGTATATTTTAATTTTGAATTTATTTCATTTTGAATTTTTTTAAAACTTGTTTCATTTCAAACATTTCATTTTTAAATATAAGTATTGATTATTATGTGAATTATAATTTCAAACAGGTATAAATTGGATATTTTACTAAAAGATGAATTTCTGTTCAAACTGGTCAAACTTTGACTTTTAAATTTCAAATTTAAATATTTAAACTCCTAAATTTTATCTTTTATTATGAAAATGTATTTAACAACTTGAATACTGCTTTTTGTTTCGTTGAAAACGGACTTAAACTGTGAAAGTTATGCATATTTCAATTTTGAGTATAATTTGTTTTATTTTGCAATTTTGTCTATTTTAGATTATATAAATCATATTTTCTTTGTTATATTTTATTTTAATATGTGTTAATATGTTATTTTATGTATATTTTTGTTTTTTTATATTTTTAAAGTGATAATATGATTTTTCCAAAATTTATTGCATATATTTTCTATTTTTAAAGGCTAGTTTCCATTTTTTTGCTATTTTCTTCATTTAAATTATATTTAATTAAAATTTATTTATTTATTTTTATGCATGCATTTTATTTTTGTGTCTTTATCTTTATTTATAAAAAAAATTCAAGTACACAAAATTTTTCCAAAGTTCATTTCATTTATTTTCAAATTTTCTAGCATAGTTTACATTTTCTTAATTTAATTATATATAATTAATATTTATTTATATATTTTTGTTTATTTAATAAATTTTCGTGTTTTTATCTGAATTTATATGCATTTTTCAGTTATTTAAAAATTGCAAAAGGAATTATGGAAATATGAAGAGTTTGAGACTATTTATTTGCCTAAGTCCTTTTGTATTCCGCCGTTTTATTTTCAATCAATGCATCATTATTTTGGCCGATTCTTTTCTGATTGCTTCAGCCACTTATCTCTTCATTTTTCACGAAAGTAAAAGTTCCTCATCCAAAATTTTCGGCCATGAACTCCTGAAGCAAAAGTTTGGTAAAGTTCTTCTTCTTTTTCGCTTATTCTTCTTGTTTTCCTTATCTCTTTGCACTTGTCTTCACCTTTGTAGCTCAGCCGTTGCTCCTCCACCACCATAGCCACCTCCACCACCACCACAACCAGCTGCTATCCCCTCCAGCCCACTGTCCATCCATAGCCGTGGCAATCCATGATGTAGATCCACCAAATATTTTAGCAAACTCCACCTAAACATGCATTGCCAAGCTCCTTTACCTTCACCACTCCACCACATCACCTTGGCCGACCTTTGCATCATCACCACCAGCCACTTGCTGACGTGAGACCCCTGCCACACCAGTACATGACCCTACCAGGCCTGGCCGTGCCTGTGTATGCTTAGGGCCGAACCATTTATGCACAGAAATTCTACTTTGGTTACGTTGATTTGAGTTATACATGCCTATACAGTCCATAGCTGAAGCATACAAGGTAGAAAGCAAGTGCAAACACTTCGGGGATGTTTTGTGTATTCATTTCTAGCTTTGTTTAATTGAATTTTGGGTTGAAAACTTATACTGTTTGTATTGTTTTATTTGAATTATATTCAAGGGAATTAATCTTTGGCTCTCCCACTCGAATGTGTGTCATGCTTTCGTTCTTTTGTGGGTCTTAGTTGTGCATTCGTTTGTTTTCATCTCCAGCTATACCGGTGAGTCATTCTCACTAGACAATATGTACATATATAACTAGTAAATTGACCCCTTTTGAATCTGTAAAATGCATTATCATGTTACACCTGCTATATTATGATTATATGATATTCACCCATGCTTATACACCTTTTATAACATCTGTTACTGTTATATTATGTTGTTCTGTTACTTTCATCAGTTTATCACACTACAAGTTTCCTGTAGACTAGAATCACTATGGGTTGAAATGATACATACCCGAACGGACTTTAGAATAGGAGAAAATCATTATGGGCTGAAATGATAGGCCTGAATGATTTTCAATTATTTTCTTTTACTTGGGATTGCAGGTTTGAAATGATCAAACCCGGGTTTTCTTTGTAAATTACGGGTTGAAATGATATATTACCCGTATCACTTTACCTAGGCTAGAAAATGAAATACAGACCCGTTGTTAAAATATGTTTTTCTAAAAAAATTTAAAATATTTTAGAAACGTAAATATTATAATATTTTGATTATATTTGATTAAAAATGATTTTTGTAAAGCATTATTGATTTTCTGAAAATTTATAAGTGAAATAAATAAAGGGTAAAGTTAGAAATCTGAAATGTAAGTTATTTTGGAAATTATAATTTGGTGATAAATGAAATTTAAATTAAATATGAAAATATGATAAATTTATGATATTTTGAATCAAATGAATTTAAAATGATTTTGTAATACATTAATGATTTTTGAATAAAGTTAAATGTGAAATGAATGAATATTTATGTTGAAATTTTGAAATATAACTAAAATTGGAAATTTGTGAATTTGGCTTAAAAGTGAATTTTAAGTTAAGTAAATAAAAATGAAATTAAGTTATTTTTGAAAATTTTAAACTTAAATGTTAAGTTAAATTTAATTTAATGAATTTAAAAATTAATGTTGGAATTTAATAAGTGAATTATTATTAAATTTTGATTTTTTCGAATGGAGATTTAACTTTATAAAATCATGAATATAAGGGTATTTGAATGACTGTTTTAAAAGTGAAATTATATGATTTTATAAGCTAAAAATGATTTAAATAAAAATATGATTGTTTGTGAAATTATACTGAATACTTGAAGTTAATTAACTGCATTTTTGAAATGCTATTAATTCTAATGTAAATGATAATACAGCATTTGTAAATGCTGTAGTTGATAATAATGAACCAAATGGCTAAGTTTAATTAAAGGTTATTATAGCATTTTGTAAATGCTATAATTGTTGAATTTAACTAAGTTTTATTTGAAACTAATGTAACCCTATTACAGCATTTTTAGATGCTATCTTTTGTTAAATTGAACTGTTTTGAGTGTAACTTTCCGTAGCAATTTCTAAATGCTGCGAAAGTTGAATTTTCATCTGTTTTAATAAATTAAGTGAATAAATGAATTTTGAAAGACTAAAATTTTGGAAATTTAATAATTTAATTATTAAATATAATAACTTCATTTTATGATTTAAAATGAAGTAATTTGTTTCGAAATATAAACTATTTTGAAATGTGTTTTGTAATGGTATTTAAATTAAATAAAAATGAATGTGGTTTGGAAGATATGATATTTTGAATGATATTGAATTTTGAAATTATATTTGATTTTGAAGTATAAAATACCATTTTGAAATTTTAACCACGGGATGTAATTAATTTATAGTTTAACTGATTCTTAAAGGATGGGCGATCCCAAGCATCCTTTAAGTTATTGTGCATTTCTACTACAGTTCACTTGAGTTGGTTTACATTATATAAGTATATATTGTCCTGGCTCAAGTGTTTTGTGTTTTACTATACGCTCGGATCAGCCTGAGTATTTACAGCTTAGCTTTGGATTTCTTTTCTGGAGCTAGGAATCGCTGGAGATTCTGCTTGTCTAGTTATCTATTTCCTTTCAGTTTCTATTTTTCTATTTCAGCTCTGGTATTTATAAACTTCTATGTATTTGAGATTTCTATTGTATATGTTTCAGACTAATATTATGTATTATGTTTTGAGAGTTTGTTATAGTAGCTTCATGAACTACTATGGTATTTTTATTTCCGCTGCGAGTTATTCTGATATTTCTGTGTCTGTGATTCTGTGATTGTATTTCATTTGCTCCAAATTTATTTACAATGCGGTATTTTGAGCAATTCAAGTCCGACATGTGCGGATGCGAATGACTGAAAATATCGGGTTGTTACATTGATCCTTTGGTTTTACTTTAAAAACCCTTTTGTGATGGAATATGGAAAACATATGTATAGTAACTTTATTTATAAAACTAGATATTTAAAACATTTTAAAAGATAACATTACATAAGATTTTTATACTTTACTAAAATAATCAACCAACCTTCTAAAAACCACATATACTTAAAAATGCTTTTAAAATACTTATAATATATTTTAAAACATTTACTCAAAATATTACTTGAAACTAACAAGTTTGTAAAAAAAAATTAAAACTTGTTTTCTTTATATTTTAATGTAAACTTTCTTCTTTGAAAATTCACAACTAATTCTTAAAAATTCATAAATATCTCAAACCACTTTTTAAATACTCTAATATGAGTTAGTTAACACTTATAAAAAGAATGAAATAAAATACTTGAGTTAAAGTCCTTTTCGAACATTTGATGTTCAAAAATCAAGGCTAAACGTGACAATTTTGCACTGATGAAGTTTTGGCCACTTTTCAAAATGTTACTTTAACTTTTTACCGTTCAAGTTTATGGAAGCAAGCATGTGAAACCCTTAAAGATTTCTCTACAAAGTTCAATAAAAATTGCTAAAAACAAAGTAATTCCAAAGTGCATCCACAACGACTATCGTTATAAGTGCACTTTTAAATCCAAGTCCAATCTAAACCAAATTTCAACTACAACCTATGTGCTTTGTTTCAAGGCCTTGTCATAGGTTATAAAAGTCCATTCAAGTCCGCTCATATGGATTACATATTCCACTTGCTTTCAAAACAAGAATCAAAACCAATATTTCAGCTTATGTCGGTATAAATTCAACAACTTGAACACAAATATACTTTAGTCATATTTTCATTCAAATGGTGAGTTGGCTCACCTTTAACCCAACAAACAAGGAAATCCAAACTAAATATTAAAACATGCGTCCTTTTACAAAAACCGATTTCATGTTTCCCTTTTAACTAATTTCCTCTAAGACACAATAGCATAATTATGGTAAACTTAAAAGTTTAATAAAATCCACTGCAGCAATACCTACACCTAGATATCAGAATTTCATGGTTGTGTCTAGAACAAGGGGTCAAATTCTTAAAAGTTGATCAGAGCTTAGGGTTCTACTTGTACAGTTAGAATTTTCCTTTGTTTTAAAAAATACAAATGGTTACAATAATAAATGTCAATGATTTATTACAATCAAGCATTAAATACTTTATTATTTTTATTGAAATTTATACTATTTATTGCATTATAAAAACACTAGATAAATACCTTAAAAATTGATTGAAACTCCGCATATTTAAAATTTATAAGCATTTAACGATAAAATTTAAATTCCAAAAAAAATGAACAAGTTTATCGTCGTTTCAGACATCCAGAATTACAAAGGGTTTTTTTTTTTTAACTTTTAACACATTACCTGTAGCACAAACAGCGTAGACACAATTGGTAGCCAGATCCGAAGAAAACAGCATTTCATTAGAAATAGAGCCCTGCTTTGTTGAATTTTCTTCGTTGACATAGTTGAGAGGAGCAGGTCTAAAAGAAGATATCGTATCACAAATAAGACCTAATGCTTCCCCAATCTTTATGAATGCATCTTCTCCTTCTTTCAAAGGAGCTTCCTGTCCTGACATGAGCAAATCAAACACAAACAATTAGAGAATCTGGTTATATAATATTGAAAACAATCAACCATTCAGTAAAAGAATAAGTGCGAATGCATACAGTATAGTTTTGGCTTTTGTTTCCAACTATGCTAAAACAATTAGGATCCTCATTCACCAACTGATTCAGTAAAACAATTCGGACTGCAATGATTTCAGGCATGGCACAAACCCAAAAAGACTCTGATCATGTTTAAAGAAATTAGAAAGTTTGAAATACCAAAATCTCTCAATTATTTAAGCGCATTATTCGCATGTTCAGGGCTAAGGGCATCTCCAATCGATTACGGGCTGAATATTCAGCGGGCTGAATATTCAGCCCGTAGTTGGGGCAAAATGCCCAATGGCCAGGCGCCCATTTAATGGGCGCCTGAAGCTTAGGCGCCCATTTTATGGGCGCCTGAGGCCAGGCGCCCATAAAAGGGCACCGCCCCCTCTCCTCCCCTCATTCCTCCTCACTTTTCGTTTTGAAATTTTTTTGAAAAATAGAAAATTTATTCAAAATGCCGCCGCGTCCAACCAAAATCGCCCGAAGAACGGTTCATAGACATCCAGAGGAGCAAGCAGGACCATTACACGTTCCGCCACCGCCTGGAGTTTCACCAGACGATCTACGTGTTCTACATGAGCTGCCAGATGGTTATCGGCATAGAGCCGAAACCGCATTGACGACCATACAGGTATTAATGAACCCTTACTATAATTTGTTATTTTAATTTGTACATTACATACTCATATTGATCAACCCTTACGCTATAAAAAATTGTTGTTTCATTAACTATGTATAGGACCATTACATTCACTGTCGGGGTAGTTGGGCTAAGTGCATTACCCAGTTTTATGACTATCTTCCTGCTCCTATTATTGAGAGGCTACAGGCTAGCCCTTTTGGTCTATTTTTGTCGATTAGGCCTGTTCAGTCCTTTGATCGACCTCTCATCCAGGCATTAGCTGAGAGGTGGTGGCCCACCACGCATACGTTTCATTTTTCAGATTTTGAGCTTGGTATCACCCCAGTTGATTTCTACATGTTCACTGGGATTGAGATTGGACGACAGGGTCTTCGACCTTTTCCATTCGATGATTTATACGAGTCGCCGAATTTGTATACTGTTTTTTTACCACTGATAGATGTTACCCACGTCTCTAGTGGTTCTGTTAAGTTGACGTACCTGCAGCATTACATCACCAGTTATATAGCTAGAGCCGATATGATGTATGCAGTTACTAGAGCATTTTTGTTGTACCTGTTTGGTTCGACCTTTTTTTCGAACCAAAAAGGTACGGTTAGACTTGGCTATTTAGCTTCCCTTGCCCGATTAGACCATCTACATACCATCGACTGGGGCACGGCGATATTAGGTACCCTATATACTGCTCTAGATTCATTTGCGCTTGGCGATGTCAGGCAGATGTATGCTTTTTGGTATATTTTGCCGTTATGGTACTACGAGTACACGGCAAACATGCATCCCCGCATCCAGGACACGGCTAGTCAGGCTGCTGAGCATTACTTCCCTAGGATGAGACGATGGGAGACCATGCAGTACGTACATCATGTCCCCTTAGGTGTACGACATGACTTGATGGAGGCTAGGTCACAGCTGGATATGCGTAGTCGTGGTAACATCATTCGGACTCCTTGGGCCTCACATTGGACTCATCTAGCAGATGCTGGTCTTCTGGTGGACGACCATCCCTTGATGGTTGCGTATTCAGTATCTAGACGTAGGGTTGCTTTGCATACACCTGCATTTATGCCTATGTGGTATTTGGAAGAGAGATGTGCTTATCAGATTACGGGTGATCGTCGTATACCATACGATCCTTTATCCTGCGAGGACATGTTTGGTAGACATAGGGTGATCGGTGATCAGTACTTACATGCTCTACGACAGGCTGGATGGGTGGATAGTAGTACTTTTTTCATCGATGGGGATTACGATGCTTATTGGGCTAGAGTAGCACCCCGTAGATTCATCGTACCAGATTATGTTCGTGGGGTCAACTCTGATCATATAGGACCTCATCTGGCAGCCGGTAGAGTTCAGGTACCGCAGGTTTCATTTGACCCGATTCCGTCACAGTTCTCCCAGGCTCCCATGCAGTTGGAGCCTGATACCACTTTTAGAGCGTATGACTTGACAGGTACTTTGATTGAGCAGCCTTTAGTCTTTCCAGATCACCCCGACTATCCTGGTGTGCCTTCAGTCGGTTTATATCCTCCGTATGAGGTACGTTTGTTGTTTACTGTCATTTTTCCTTTATTTTATGCTTGTTTTTTTATGGCTTTTGTCATCTTTATGTAGTATGCTGCTAGATTGGATCAGGCCAGAGTAGGGTTTGGTGTGTTTCGCGATATGACTCTTGCACATACACACGCCATGCATGATATGTACATGCAGCATACACAGATGCTAGAGGCTCAGATTGATCAGCTATCAGCTAGACTTGCTGTATATGAGCCTTTCGGATCACAAGGCGGAGGTGATGCTGGTCCCAGTGGGTATGGTGCTGGTGGTGTAGATGAGGACGATGGGGATGATGAGGACGAGGGGGATGATGGTGATGGGGATGACGAGGATGACGATGTAGACGACGATGATGATGATGGAGATGATGATGATGACGGTGACGGAGATGAGGATGATGACAGTGACGGAGATGATGATGACGGTGATGATGTTGACGATGACGACGCTGCCTCCCTTTAGTTGTATACTTTTTAGTTTATGTGTATGAGTATATGTACTTAGGTCATTGTTTCAGTATATTGTGTATTATTTATATGCTGTCACTTTCTTGGATTTTGGGTTATACATGTTGGTGTATATTATTATTTGTAGGTATATTGAGTACTGTGACTTATACATGTTGGTGTATATTATTAGTTGTAGGTATATTGAGTACTGCAGCTTTGAGAATGTTAGCATACGGTACACCCGCCGATGCCCTAGACGATGCATATCGTATTGCAGAGAGTACGGCATTGGAAAACCTAGATCACTTCTGCCAATCAGTTGTGGACATTTATGGGACGGAATATCTTCGATCTCCAAACAAGGCAGATGTAACTCGCTTGCGTGAAATGCATGAAAGCAAGGGCTGGCCTGGAATGCTTGGAAGTCTAGATTGTATGCATTGGGAGTGGAAGAACTGTCCAAAAGCTTTTCACGGAGCATATAACGGCAAGGAAAAAAAACCAACAATCATCTTAGAAGCAGTTGCCTCTCATGATTTGTGGATCTGGCATGCTTTCTTTGGAATGCCAGGTTCTCTTAATGACTTAAACGTTGTCGAACGATCTCATTTGTTCAACGATTTGGCGCAAGGTAAGTCAACTCCCGTATCATTTACTCTTAGTCAGAACACATATGACCATGGATACTATTTAGGAGATGGAATTTATCCCAAATGGAGTACGATTGTGAAGACATTTGCAAACCCAATGACGGCAAAACAGAAACAATTTGCTGCGATGCAGGAAGGACAAAGGAAGGACGTAGAAAGGGCGTTTGGGGTCCTTCAAGCAAGATTTGCAATGGTAAGCAATCCATGTAGATTATGGAAGAGATCAAAAATGGCTACAATTATGTTTTGTTGTATAATTCTCCATAACATGATCATTGAAGATGAACGCGGTATGGATTATCCTGATTTCGAGTATGAGGGGGCAAGACAACCACCCGAATTGTTTCGCACAACCACGTTACGAAATGAAGAACAGTACGCAATTCATAACGATCATCATGAGGTATATCGTAATGCAGCTATTCATAATAGACTCCAAAGGGATTTAATGGAGCATATTTGGAATTCTCATGGAAATCAGTAGTTGAAGATGGTGGATCTTCGTTTAATTACATATGTTTGCCTTTTTTATTTCTATAACGAAGCGTGTAATGCTTCAATTATTATGTTTGTATTGTCATTTATGTTTGATGAAGTAAATCTATTATGGGCATATACACAATGCTTCGAAAAAATGATAAACCATTAAATATTGTTAAACCGAAAATAACACTTGATTACCTAAATGAACTGAAGGTACATGGAAATGCAAACTGCAATAACTAGAAATATCAAATTAATACGTCAACTACATATGTTTTGTTCCAGATCTACTCTCAACAATGCGCTGTTTGTACTCCATCCAATATTGCAATGTAATTGGATCCATTCCGGTGACATCCTTTTCCATTACTATGGTCTCTTGGCGTTGCCGCTCTAGCTCAAAACGACCCTTCTCAATCTCAGTCAATTCTTTTAACACGGCAAGCTTTTCTGCGCTTCCTTTTTGACGTTCTGCATTTTCTCTCGCATGTTTTTCATGCATTAGGGCTAAACGAGAATCGATTTGAGATTGAACAGCAATTTTCTTCTTAGCTGCTCGTTGACCCATCGGTCTAGCGTCCTCATCAAATGCGGGAACTACTTCTTCGTCTTCGATATCTTGGCATTCATTTGAGGCCATATGAGAAGAATTGCCTGGGCTAGAATTGTAAGTAGATCTACTTGCTTTTTTCTTCCCCTTTGACTTCGTCTGCACATCTCTTAAGCCTTTTGCGGTGTTTGAGTTCCATTTTTGTTGACTAACAAGCAAGTCATAGCAGTTTGCAAACTGATAGTAGTGGGGTTTTTTTGTACCATTTTCTCTTGGAAATAATTTCAAGAACTGATCGTTCGCCATTCTCTTCTACAAAAACAGAAAAACAAAATCAAATATTAACAAAGTGACTAGAAATGAGTGTAAATTAAAAATGTGATTTTACCAATTCAGCTTCGCCACCCATTCCACTTGGATTTGCTGTTCTTATTTTGTGGATCTGCGACTCGTAGAATTGTGTTTGTCGATTAATCTTCCCAAAACGACCCGTGATTGCAGACATTGATCTCGTCTTTTCAACATGTTTTTTATTGTACGCACTCATGACTTTTGCCCAAAACGCCTCTCCACTTTGGTCGTTCCCCTTTACCGAGTCGTTAGAAAAATGACAATAAATATAACACAAATCCTTATCTTCATCGCCAGACCATGGAACAGAAGAATGGAACGATAGAGGGGGGGCGGTTTGGGGAATTCCATTTTGAAAGGGTTGAGAATCTAAATCCCAGCTATCCATATTCATTGCTTCGGTATATGATTGAAACGGATGAGACATACTTTCAATATTAAGGAATTGAGAATAAAATTGTAATAGAAGAAGAGATGTGTGTATTACAATCTGGATAACATTGTGATATATGTAGTGAAATCATAAATATGACCGTTTATAGCCGTTGTAATTTGAAATATGACCGTTTATAGCCGTTGTAATTTGAAATATGACCGTTTATAGCCGTTAGCGGAGAAGTATGGGGGGAATTTTTGGGGGGGGGGCTTGGGCGCCCATTTTATGGGCGCCCAAGCCCTGGCGCCCATTTTATGGGCGCCAGAGCTCTGGCGCCCATTTTATGGGCGCCTGGCGCCCATAAAATGGGCGCCAGGGCTTGGGCGCCCATAAAATGGGCGCCCAAGCCCCGTTCAGGATCCTGAATGCGATCCTGAACGTTAAGCTTAATATTAAGCTTGAATCGAACGATTGGAAAAAAAATTTCGCCGAATTCAGCAAATAATGTAACCATTGGAGATGCCCTAAGAGTTATCAAAGAAGGTCAACAGATTCAAGCCCTTGTCGCAAAATATGGACTTGACTCGGATATCATCATAAAAAGTGCTTTAATGGATTTATATTCCAAATGTGGAATGATCAATGATGCAAGTTCCATATTCAGTTCATGCAAAACACTAGAGGATGTTTCTTTAACAGTGATGTTAGTAGGTTATGCACAAAATGGACTAGAAGAAAAGGCTTTGCAATTCTTTCATGAAATCATGCATACAGGCATAGATGTAGATGCAATTACGGTATCATTCTTATGTTTACTAGTTTTTGTTAGTTTGTCAATTTGGCCTTTTCAATGTTTTGCAAAATAAGTTCATATTTATCGAAATTCAAATTGGGTATCATTGTTATATATCATCGGATCGTTTTTGCCACGATCACATCAGTCTCTGAACACGGTAGCACCATCCCATGTGACTAGTGTAAAAGTCAGAATTTTTTCAATGAACGATCACATCAGTCTTTGAACGTGACAGGGAGTAATATCTAGTTTTGGCGGTTTATGTTGTGTTGTCACATCATTCAATGTAGTGTGTTGTCTCATCAAAATAATGGCAAAAACGATAGTGTGTGGTCAAATCTATTTCAAATCAAAGTTTGGTTGTTATTCTTTAGAGCATCTCTGGTCGATGCAATTCGATGTTCAATATTACGAAAATCACCTCCAGTCATTTGTTCGAAGTTAAATATTAAGCTTAATATTCAGTTTTCGATTCAGAAAACTGAATTGGGCTTGGGCATCCATTTATTGAGCGTCAGGGCTTCGGCGCCCAATAAATGGACGTCCAAGCCCTCTCCCCTGCCCGCGTGGACTATGGGGAGAGGGGGCCGGCGCCCATTAAATGGGCGCCTGCCCTTGGGGAATCCAGTCAAATTAAGGGCTCAATACCCTGAATATTCAGTCCTTAATGGACTGGAGATGCCCTTATAAATAAGAGCTTGTTTTCATCCAAACCGTATAAAAATTGCAATCACTTTAATTTCACTCAACACTGTTAGCATCGTAAATTCAAACACAAACTCCTATAACGTTCCAAACGGTGGTTGTTTCAATGCCGCAAACCTACAAGTTCAAAGTAGAAGCATTCAATGCGACTGTAGAGTGGATGCGATCATAATAATGTTATAATCGCATGAAAATGCCGGTCGTAGATACTTTGCATGCAAAGATGCTTGGAATGGAGGTGGATATTTTGTATAGATAGATCCTCAACTTTGCCAAGCCGGGAGAGAGTATGCGTTTAAAATGCAACGACGGTGAGAAGATTGAAAACAATCGTATTTAAGAACCCTAACAACTTGGTATACGGGGTATTGCCACTATGCATTTTAGGTAACCATCGTTCTCGTTTGTCTGTTTACCAATATGTTTCTTAGGTAATTATCATCCTCGTTTGTGTGTTTACCATAGGTATCTTAGGTAATTATTGTATATATTTGGATGATTATCAATATGTACTTGTATTTCAAGTGATTCAGTTATTATGTGTTCTCATTAATGCTTTGCGCATGCACTTGTCAGATGCATCAACAAATCATAAAGTTTAGATTCTTACGACGATCTAGCATATACTTAAAAAGATCCATAACTAGTACAAAGTGCTACAATGTAAATAAATATTTAAGAATCAAGTCCTAAATATTCAACTATTACCTACAAACTAATGGTAATGTTCAGTTAGTTTTTTACACAAATCCACATGGGCCTCGGGATCTCTAATCTTCTTAACTCTCTCCATGTACCGTGCAAACATGTTTGGTACTTTAAAATGAGGAGTGAAATTCTCGCGGTAGTTCCGAGTAGTTGTGCAATTGAAGTGTATATCTGTCTTTCTCTTCTTCAACAATTATGTTATGGAGTATTATACAGTGGTACATTATATCTGATACCACTGCAGTATCATGGTGGTATACTTTTCTTAGATTTTGAAATTTACCTTGTAATTCTCCAAAAGCATGCTCAATATCTTTCCTAAAACTGGTTTGTTGTATAGTAAATATTCATTCCTTCTTGTTACATGGCTTTCGAAACCTTTTACCACTGTTTTCCATGTTGGATATATCTCATCAACAAAGTAGCAGCTCATGTTATGTTTTTTATCCCCTCTAATAAAATTACAACCTATCCCGGTATTGTTAGATGGAGCGCTAAATTAGTAAGACTGACGTAGAACGTTGGTGTTATTCAAAGAACCTGGTATATAAAAAAACGTTTTAAATAAATAAATCAAAGGAGGCTGCAGCTTTCGAAATCATGGTTGCCATGTGGTAATGGCCAACGTGTTGTCCTTGCATAGCAACAAAACAATTCTTCCAACGCCAATGCATACAATCTAAACCACCTAACATACCTGGATATCCACATTGTTCACCCATAGCCAATAGCCGATGGATATCATTAGGATTTGGTGCTCTAAGACACTGCTCACCAAACTCCAAAACCATTATTATGCACAATACAAAGTTGTTTTACAATTAACTATTAATTAACATACCTAAAAAGTCATGAAATCTAATATCACCCAAAAATCCAGTAAAAAGTTAATCAATGTCGACGTGTTGGATCTCTCGATAAAGATGAAATACCGATGCAAAAGATCCACGAGCTTTTCATTCCCTGTCCTATTTGAAATTAATTTTGGATTTTAATTTCATAAACTAAATCAAATACCATACATTTAATAAACTACAATTTCAATGAACTATTTAATTTCAGACCTAATTCAGTAAACAAACTATTTAATTCCAACTAATTCAGTAAATTAATAATATATGTTTACGGTCAACTATATTAACTATGAGTTTAACACTGAAAATATAAATAGTTATTGAATTTAATCTATAAAGGTGCATTTAAATATTAAATTTGACTTACAGTGGTACATCATAGGTAGAAACATGCACTTGATGATCATGTAGAACACGACAACAAATCTTTATCGAGTCCTAAGTTTTGACCGATATTCGAATATAGAGCGGACACTTTCGAAACAACCCACTCGGGCCTCCTTTGAGATACCGTAATTTCATCGCCCCTAGCCTTTTGGAAGAACTAATGCTAGCGCCTTCACCGCCATCTCCTCCACCGCCCTCAACTTTCCAACATCTTAAGAAGATCTACCACTACCCTAGGAAACACGCAATATCCATCTCATATTAATTTTAACTGTGTAAAAATACGGTTGAATTTGTGAATAGGGGAGAGCTTGAATTGAGAAATGGAGAGCACGTAGGGAAAAAATGGGAGGAGGAGAAGATGCCCGCTAAGAGAGAAGGTTGAATAATTTATAACAGCTTATCCAACATTAATAATGTAGGATAAATAAACATCTAGATTTCAGTCGCAAAGCACGCGAATCGCGAGCTCTGAGGCTGTGATTAAGTCTGAGTTTATCCGACATTATTAATGTCGCATCGGGTTTCATTTTTGCTTTTGTGTTACACTAAAGGTCAGTCAATCAAATTTGCTGACATGGCAATGATTGACTACCATAGTGTTTGGAGTGTTCTAAGAGCTACGGGAGTGTCAAATCAATAGTAAAATAAGATTAATTTATGCTCAACCTCGGATCCATTTCAACTTCTATGGGGTCTTAGGAAGTTGTGTTGTTTAAACTTCGTGTTGAGTCACTAAGTTATTATGCATGTATAGAAGTATACTCATATATTCTCATATGAAGGTAATCCCTCCTCTTAGATTGAATGAGAGTCGCTAGGTTGATCTATTTTAGTGCCTACAATGGTTTGATCAATGTGTACAATCTCCTTAACTGGCTTATCATTTGTTGGATTTACGTTTTTACATGTTGTAAAAAGCACAATAGTTTTTTTTTGGAAAATGGATAAAGCTTTATTGCTAAGCCCAAACAAGGTCGATCCGACCCAAAACAGCTTCTATTAGTTCGAACATTCTACATCCCTTACAATAACAAAAATAATAAAAAGAAAAACTGCTTCGTCTTCCTTCAATCTATCGTGGAGGTTTCCATGTCTCCGGCTGAATCTCGGTATTTTGTACTTTTATTCCCATCCTCTTCAATGTCTCTAGTTCAGCAGCTGATAAATTTGTGAGAACATTTGCTGCTCTTTCATAATTATTTGTACATCTCTTCTAATCATTTCACTGATTGCATGTTCATTTTTGTGTTTGTTCTGAAATATACGTCTATTTCTTTCTCTCCACACATGCCAAACAGAAGTAGTCATCAAAATGGAAGTAGCTTTCCCCATCAAGCTTTTGGTTTTCCAGCTTCTTGTCAGGTAGATCATAATTTCACTTAGATAATAATCTTGTAAGTTGCAGTTCAGATCTATCTTTTGTTTGTCCCAAATTGCACTGGTAAATGTACAGTAAAAGAAAAGATGTTTGTGATTTTCTTCCTCCATTTTACATAATACACAAATCGAGTCTTGTATAATCCCCCAATTTTTTAATCTGTCCATAGTAGGAAGTATGTGGATAAGAGCCTTGTAAGTAGTTGGTGACATTTTGGAAGTACTAACTCTATTCCAGACTATTTGAGCTCATTCTATTTCGATATTTCTTGCCCTAACATGTTCCCAAGCAGACTTCAGGGTGAAATCTTTTTTGTTTGGTTTCCATATGTAGAGCTTAATGGAATGCTCATTATTTCCTGTTTTATCTGATTTGCTGGAGAATCAGAGGGAAATACCCATGTTTGTCGTATATAAATTTTTCCAACATAAAGTCATAAAGTCTCTTCCTCCATAAGCAGTAAAAATGTCACAGCCTAGTTTGTTGATGACAAATTCATTACTCAACCAGGGGTCTCAGAAACTTATGCACTTTCCAGTTGCAATCCTCATGTTTACAAGGTCTTTGAGGTCACTTCTAGCTCTGAGAATTGTTTTCCATGTACCTGATGCATTTATATCCTCTTTGTGAATCCAAAAATTATCTTTTAGATATCTGCTTCTCATCCATTCAGCCCAAATGCCCTTACCATTAAGAATTTTCCAAGCCAATTTTGTTGCATAAGCTCTTTTTAAATTCCTGAAGTTTTTGAGACCTACTCCTCCTTCGTTTTTTGGTTTGCATAATGTTTGGTATGATACTTTGTGAATCCCCCCTTTCCATATAAATTTAGCACAGACACTTTCAATTTTGTCAATGGAAGCACTAGGAAGTTGAAATGTCTGTAAACAAAATCTTACCATAGATGTAATAACAGTGTGAACCGATTCTATTCTGCTAGCAAAAGATAACAATTTTGAGCTCCAACTTTGTAGCTTGTTTCTAATTTTTGTAACTAGGATTTACCGTTACATAGTACAATTTCTTAACTATTAATTGCTCCCCTAACATTTTCCATTACGTTCGAGTCTGAAACGTCATGAGCGGGTCTTTTAATGAGATGATTGTGTCCATATCAGCTAGAGCAAGTTTCCACGAGGATGCATGTCTGAGCAAGTCTGCTGACAACTAGAACCATGAACGGATCTCACCATATCCATATTTGAAACCACCTTGATGTTACCTAAATTAGATAAACTACAAACAATTTACCGCCGACAAGCCTCCCGATCTATAGAATATCCATGTGATATTCAAATGTACTTAGATGGTCATTTGGGTTTAGTGAACCATCATACTTACCTATGGCCAGGCTCTAAAGTTATTAAGAAAATTTGACTCGCTGGTCGCCTCCCTAAAAGATGAGACAATCGATTCTCCCCCCTCCCCCTTATCTAAACTGTTGACACAACATAGTAAGTTGCTCAATTTTTTCTTTCAAGGCCCTTATCTCGTCATCGTTGCCTTCATTTTTATGATCTTCCTTTTGAGACTGAGCTAGCTTCGTCTTCCGTGCACAATGGGCTTTTTATGCTTTCTAAGCATTAGGGGATTGATAATGGGTTTCTTTGATTTATTGTTGTGGTTGGCTTGGGCTTGTCCTTTGAGGTTTATTCCTACGCTCTTGGGGCCACCTACGTTGTTCTCAAATTGCCTAAAGCATCGTTTTCATCAGCCGATCTCGTAGTTTGCTTGGCTGGTAATTAATCCCCACAAACAGTGGGTATATTGTGAGAGCAGGAGTGACTATGAGATTGTCTTAGACCACAAGTTTTTCCAATCTGATCATTCTTTGGTTTATTTGGGCTATATGAATTGATTAAGGGCTTATGTGATTTTCTAAGGTGTTGGATAATGGACCTATAGAGAGTTTTTATGAGGTTTGATTTGTTTGTGGCGGATTGATGTGCCACTTCAACTTGAGGTGTAGAGGGCGTAGATGTAATTTTATGGAGTAGTTGGATGCGTGTTTCAGTGATGGTCGGAGTTTTCCTAGCACCAAAATGTTAATGTGGTTTTTAGATATCACAACACCAATGTGAACTAGACGTATCACCGTTTGCTTATACGACTATAAATTAGCAAGTCAACGGTTAAAATGTCGATTTAAGTAGTACATGTATTGTTAAACGCTTATACAACCAAGAAGCTGCAAGTTAACTATTTATTAAAATGCCTAAGAGAAGGTTTTCAAATTCAAAAGAGAAAAAATGGTATAGAAATATGTAAATAACTAAAAAGGTAAAGGCATAAAGATTTAAATTGTTCAGATGTTAAAGAATCGTATGTTCATAGGTCAAATCAATCTCTTTTTTATATTGTTTATGAGTATAAGCATAGAATTTAATTTAAAAAATTGTTTACATCTTTTTCACTAGTAATTCTTTAATTTTTAAATGTTCGATCTCTGTCTACTACTACATACATTTTCTTTTATAGATGGCATCACATGGATTATTGTCATCGTACTCAACTCCCACTGCAACAATATGTAAACTTAGACTTAGCTATATGATACATAAACTCGTAAGATTAAAATATAGTTGTGTTTGTTTATAATAATAAGACGGATTCTTATATGATCATCACGTTCAAGTGTGTTACCTTACAGCTAGAAAAAATTTACTATTTTAACAATGTATTGAACATTAGAAAATAAAGGTTTACCCGTTAATAGCAATAATGGATTACAATAAAAGATGTTAACAATTCATTATAATTAAGCGTTAAAACCCTTTATTCAAAATTTAATAAATTTAGAATGTTCTTAAATTACAAAAATTCTCGTTAAGTACAAACAATATATTTGATTAACCACATAGTTAAAGTTGATAAGAATTTAAATATTAAAACTTATATTACAAAACATGCAATCATATCCACTCCCCGTTCATGGACACACTCTTCATAGTCGTCCACACACTCCCGAATTCTGGATATGATTGTATATATTTGTAATAGAAATTTTGATTGTTAAATGTTATCAGCTTTAAATATGTGGTCATACAAATTTCTTTTTGTACTTAACAAGAATTTTTGTAATGTAAAAACATTATAAATTTATTAAATATTAAATAAAGTATATATATTTTCGTTAATTGTTGGAATAGAAATACAAATTTTTGGTTCGACCGCGAAATTCCAAAAATACCCTTATATGTAAACAAGAGGTCAGGAGTTCGAATCCCACAAAAATCAAACATTAACATTTATTTTCAAGTGTAAATTTTGGTACGCAAATTATGTTACAAGTTCGAAACTTGACAAAAAATTGCAATTTTATCTTTATATTTTTCAATTTAATTTTTAAAATTTTATAAGAATTTTTTATATGCACGTACATTCCACGTGCCATAAAATCTTGTACTAATAATTGGAATAGAACTGCAATTTTTTTATCCGACCGCAATGTTTCAAAATTACCTTTATATACAAATAAGAGATAAGGAGTTCGGTATAAAATCTCGTAAAATATTTAACATTTAATTGTAATAAATCATTGGCATCTATTATTATTATAAATTGTAGTTATTAATCGGTAAAAACTTTTTTTCTAATGTTCGTTACATTGTTAAAATGCTAAATTCTAACTGTAGTCTAACACATTTAAATGTGATCAATATTAAAGAATCTGACAACTTATTCTAAACAAACACGGCGATAACTAAATCTTGCGGGTATATGTACCATATAGCTAGGTCTAGGTTTACCTGTTGTTGCACTAGAGACCTTCATGTTTATTAAACTTCGTATACATTTACCATAATTTTGTCATTATATCATATATATCCATCGATTCTAATTTTGAGCTATATAATTATAGAAGCGTGTAGAGAGACGAGAGTATTAACCTGCAGAAGTAGATCGAATTCTCAAATCTGCTCTTGCAAGCTTACGCCCACTATCTGCACAACACATGTCAGATTACACAAAGACAGAAACATGTAGTAGTATTATCAAAATCCAACTTTTACCTTTCATACCTACTACAGAAAATGTTGAGAAAATTCAACTGCTTAAATAGAGTAATGCAATCAAAAAATATTTTATTCTCTGTATTTTTCCATTCATGTTTCTCTTTCTATTTTTAATGTGTGCAGCGTGACCATGACCAAGCTTGTAAACATTTATAATTATCCGTGATTAATTAATAGACTAACTGTATTTAAATATTGTCATACCGCATGGAATAATAAAAAACAATATGACAAACGCTTTTTTCTTTGTATTAGCAAAAATATAATTAACATCTTGACACTATTATACCAGCTGTAATTTCATTGCTTTTTGATCTAATACAATTTTATGTATTACATTTAGAAATGGAGAAAGATTCTTTCATCATGGTGGAAACTAATATACATTAACAACCAATGATTAACTCATGCATTGAGTACTTGATTTTAAAATACTTTGTAAAGTCCACGTGTCCAATAAATTTTATTCTCTTCTGGTTGTAGTTCCTTTTTGGAGTAAAAAGAATATAGGTACAAGTTTATGTAAAAATTTGTATTTTAGTTGTACTTTGATAACAAAATAATAAATTATTTCATAGGGTCCACTAAATCCAAGTTATACCAAAAGCAATTTTGTACGAAATTGATTAAAACACAATGTACATTGTACACTAACAAAAGCAAATTAGTGGTACAATTTTATACCAAAAGCAAATTTGTTTGTACAATGTACACTAACAAGTTTAATATATTTTATTCGTCCAATCCAAATTGCATTAAATCTCGTGTCTTTTAAAACATCTAGTAGATAATCTTGATTATTCGTTTGTTGGAAGTATTAAAAGAAACTTAGAACTTTTCCCAGTGTATAGCTCAACGCTCCAAGCATCATATTACTTATCATATTACTTGATTCTTCAAAAGGGTAGAAGAATGTGGTTTAATTCATTGATAAAGAAAACTACATTTAGAGGAGATTGAACACTATACACCGAAAATAAGTGATATCAATTCATTTTGATGGGTGAATTCACCTACTGTGTTTATTTTAAATTCATTTTGGTAAATAATTTTGTTTCAATATCAATTTAACCAAATTAATTGAACTTTAATTATATGATTGAATATAGTGTCACAATAGTTGTTATAGTTGCTTAGTAATCAAAATAATTGTTTTATATAAAAAATTAGATTAATATCGTTTATAAATAAAACAATACCCAACAAAAACTACAATTGTAAATTTGTGTTATTTTCTTGAAGTTACTTTCTAATTATAAGATATGATAGTTTCTCTAATCTATAGTTTAGTTCGGTTAAAACGATTACATACTAGATCAATCATAGTTAATTCAACATAGTATTGGTTTTCATTTTTTCAAGTCCAACTCTATTTGATATATTTTGCTTTGAAGTTGACTAACCAACTGATCGCTCACCCTTAATTTTTACAGAATGAGCTAAACAACAAGCGGGCAACAAATTGTGATAATTGTCTTATTACGATTAGTTTCAACTTTCAACCCTCCCCTTCATAATGATTGATCGCAGACCTTTCACATGCTAATATCGTATATCGATTTTGTGATTGTCATCTTTTGTTTGATGCATGCTTTTGCTCTTTGATAAAACCTGGATAGGTTAATAGAGCCATTCAAGGTTGCATCTATTTCAATCTCAACAAAAGTGCAAAATCATCATTTTGCTATGATTATCGACCCTCTATGTTCAGACTGATTCCTTCTTGAACCTTTCTAATTTAGGCCCGTAGTGAATCAACTCTTTCTTGTTTCATATTTCCCAAATCACTAGCTTCCACAAGACGCACACAAGAGACAATGAAGTGGTGACTGAAATTCAACGAAAGTTGGGACCAATAGTTGAAAAACATGATCAATAGTTCAAATACCACTTACGCTTGGTTGGCTGCCCTATTGCACAATTGTCTGACAAATGAATATGAGCATGCCTTTATAGGAACAACTTTTGACAGATGCAATTTTTTAGTAATTCCATATGCAATAAAGGACCGATATGCATTCAAGACTTCGATCCATTATCTCTTAGAAGAAAGATTTGAGTTGTATACCCACCATAAGTTGTAGAAGTAACTCTTCTTGTAGAAGTGACTTAATCTACAACAGTAGAGGTGGTAAAAGTTTTTTTTCTTCTTCTGACGACTTTGACATTTTTATACAAATGTAACAGCATATGCGTTTAGTCGTAGACATGTTATGCTGGGTGCTATGTTCGTAGAATAGTAGAAGTTGGATTTTGTAGAAGTATTTCACTTTATTGAAGTGTGAATTCGGACCTATGATATTACTAACTTTGGAAATTAGAACTACTCTTTTGGATCATATTTGGGCTAGGCAAAAGTGTAATGCAAACCGCTTAGAGATGGGAGTAGAGTCTAAGAGCATCTCCAATATTTCGGAATGTGGATATACAATTTTCTACGCTATGAATTGTTGGAGAGCAAATATTCTTCAACGAAGGTCAGGCCAGGCGCCTGTTGAAATGTTCCGAATTCTTTTGAATATTGAGACGTTGGGGGAGGGAGGAAATTGAGACGCCCGTTCAACAGGCGTCTAGGAACCAGACTGATGTTCAACAAGCGCCTCAAATTGAAGCACCTGTTGAACAGGCGCCTCAATAAATCTGATATTCTAAACCTCTTCCTCCCAATTTCTACACTATTGAATAATCTACACTCTGTTGCAACTGAATTTGGGCACGAATATGTGATTGTCTGAGATCCACACTGCTGTTGGAGATGCTCTAACAACATAAAGCAGTAAAAGGCCGATGAAAATATTTGGCTTTGTAGAAATAATGTTGACGGACTTAGAGATGACGTGCTTTGAGAGTGTGGTCATTCGAGATCAACTATCTATCCAGAAGGCAATGAGCTATACAATTAAAAAAATGTGCATTTTATTGGAAACGAATGAAATCCAAGTTAAAAGTAAGATGTCCATGTTCTCAATTGCCTTGAAATCTACAAAGTCATCCAAAATCTCGGACTAAAATCTTAACATCTCGGGTGAGATTAGTGTTAAACAAGTTAAAAGTTATGTTTGAAATCTCATCTCATCTAGGTGTAAAAAAAGGATCTCGGGGGAGCTCTCGTACAAGACGAAGGAGATTGAAAATTCTCATAAATACATACATACATGTATGTGCGGCTATTGGGATACAAATTTTAACACAAGTATTGACTATTGGATACTTTTGTCTTTACATGAGAGTTGAAAATTAAGAGGAGATCTAATGGTTAGCATCTCATGTGTCACCTTTTGTGTTTACAAATTGTATCCAAACAACATATATATATACACACATATATATGATGTATAGTACCTTTCTCTACATGCGCAATGTTAGTTGCGATGTATGGGTGCTTGAGATGGTTAATAAATTAATTAGTTGGTTGTCGATTATGCTGAAACTATCATATATTTTGATAACAAATTCGATTATGCTGAAACTATCATATATTTTGATAACAAATTTGTAAACCAACTTATTACGTTAATAAGTTTTTTGAAGTGGTTTATATTGAAAAAATTATTCTAAAAAATTCAATGATATGGTAGAAGCTTTTACATTTATTATCCCATCTCAAAAACAAAAAATAAAATATTTCAGGTCCGTCTATCATGTGCTAAAATAATTGATTCACCAAAGACAAACGACAAAAAAATCCTAAAATTATATGATAGGAGTACTATATAGACAAGGAGAAGATACACAAGGAATAGTGGATATTGCACAAAAGAAGAAAAACATAAAACACATACAAGCGCTCGACACCTTCAAGAAGCTAGGGAAATTCAAGTAGTTAACTATTGCATCCAGGGTGGTAGTGACTTGTTGACCTTTAATTCAAACAGTAAGAATCAATTGGTTGGACATTCTATCCCATATTTATTAATAGCGCATGGCGCAAAAAAAAAGACGCAAAGCCTTTTTGAAGCCTTAGCGCACTACACGAAAAATGGCATGCACTTTTCAAATTTAATGCGTGTGTTAATAATTTTTTCATAAATTTATAACAATTAATTTAAAAAGTTCAATATAATTTATATTTAACATATATATATGTGTAATAAAGATTATTTAGATGTTTTTGCAAAAAAACATCATCAAATATAATATCATAAGTATAAAATTTCAAGCACAATGGTCTTTAAAATCTAAAATCTAAGATAATAGTACATATTGCTAATAAGCTAGAAATCTATTTGATTCAACAATCATATTTTCTAAATCTGTATCTGTATAATCGGATTCATAAGCTTCAGTGTTTTACTCATCTATCTCGTATCAATTGACAATTTATTCAGCGCAACTATAATAGGAACAGAGAATTCGAAGTTTGTTGGAGATTAATTTGAAAAAACATACATTCGACATTACTTATTCAGTGCTGCAGTAATTAAAACAGGTAGTTCGAAGTTCGTTCGACATTAATTTGGAGCATACGACAAGATTATTTGTTCGGCGCAAGAGCGGTAATTAAAACAGTCGAGTCGGATTTAGACCCGACTCGGCAGGTTTCTATTCTAGTCGAGTTAGGTTTTGGCGAGTCTAATTTGTATATTTTAAAACTTTGACACGACATGATGTTCGATTCGGATCGGGTCGGTTCAAATCCAATTGAGTAATAACACAAAATGCATACACTTTCTCATTTTTTTGTCTGATCTTCTGAATCAGATCGGTTCATCATGTTATTTTTCACCAACTAGACCCAACTCGGAACCCATTGAACTCAAGTCGAGTTTGGATAGGTTTGGTTTGAAATTGAATATCTTAGTTCTAATAGTCCACCGTAGTTTGATGTGGTAATAATATAGATAAATAATACAAAGTTTGTTGAAGATTAATTTAATGTGCAATCGTATCGTTGTATTAAAGATATATATGATGCATTAAACCATTGTTGAAGATTAGTTTGAATTGTGAAAAATAAAAAATTAAATGAAAAAGGTAAAAAACAATAAAATACAAAAAGACGTGCCAATTTTGCATCACGCGCCACTTGCACTGTAAGCACCATTTGCCAAGTCTTTCCATATACGCCACTCCATATGAAAGAAAGACGCAAACGTTGCGCCTACCGCACCTTTCGTAACTATATTCTATCCTAGATAGTCGGTTGATCAATACTAAGCTTGCTTGTAATGATGCAGCCCATTTTAGGCTCGCATTTGGGTCAATTTCAACGGACAAGTTCATGCTTCTTCACATATAATGATCGCAGATGAAAATAAGTTTATAATTACCCTAGCTTTTATCAAAATAGCATAATTCTCCCGCTAGAAAAAAACAAAAACAAAGTAACATTGGACCTCAAAAAGGGATGATATTTTTTATAGAATAAAGTAGTATTTTATTCGGACAAAACATTCATTTTGTTTCGAGGGTTTGAACTTAAGACCTCAAGAGCCTTGATTTAGAGCTTCTTACCACTTACCACTTGAATTTGTGGTCATATGATTTTTTTTCCATCGGAATTTTTATTTTGTACAGATTATTGTTACTTCGGTTATTGTTATAATCTTGTGACGTCATTTGATTCTTGTAATCTTTAATTATAACGAAAGGAATAAAGGATATGTGAGTCTAAGGACATGATTTGACTAAATCAAACCACAATAAATTATTATGTTCTTTTAATTATTGTTTTCTAGTTAACTACTTGGTGAATTAAGCTCTTTGACCTTTGTTGTCTTCGATCGAGCAAATTATGTCTTTGTAACAATTATAAATTGCAGACATTGGATTTGTTTTTGTCGAATCAAATAATTTATAAGTGGTAATGAAACAAAGGGTTTGCTATTATGTTGATTTATGACAAATTCTTCAAAGGTCATGTATAATTCAATTATTCAATTACATTGTATTATGGATCAAAGTGATCTAGCTTATAGAAGTTGGAACGGAAGATGACCCATAGAAAAGGACAATAATATAATTTCTACATCAAATGAACTCAAAAATATGACGAAATAAAATCAAACAGGAAAAGGTAGTTTCAAGTAAATCCAGATGTCTTACGAATAAGGTTTCAAAAAAATTCGCTCGTATTAAAGAAGAGAATGGACTATGAGAAGCATTTTAAAAGGTATATATAAACAAGTCGCTACCAACTTCATACTTTCAAGATGAAGTCGAGCACATGGATTAGAAGTCTCAAGTTGGTGGAGGTTGATATCAAGGATAAAGCACATTCAATCACTTTATTATGTTCTGTACCAAATGAATAGACAACCTTCATCGATTCGATGATTTAATCTTGAAAGACAATTAGATGGAAATGTAAGGACTCATCAATCATGGGAATGTTTTCAATGGCTTTGGACTCTAGCGCTTTTCAATCTACTTGTTTACACATCTTCGTATGGGCCATATGGCCGAAAGAAACCTTATGCATTACATAGAAGCGAAAATTGATTAATGATATTTATCGTTCAAAGTTGGGATTTGTAAATGTTGTTCTAGGAAAGCGGAAAAATGTTTGGTTTAAGTTTGGACATTCGGTTTAAGTTTGGACATCTAAATGTTCCCAAGTATATTACACACCAATTCAAGGGATCCAACCTCAATTTGGCGTTAGGTGGAGTCATATGTTTTGTCATTCATGGACAACTTCTCATAGAAAGTATATTTATTCTGTAAAGTCAGCGAACAAACTTTTCAGGAAATTTCGGAACTGGAAACATTGGTTAAGAAGAAATCAAACAAATCTATAAAGATTCCCCGATTAGACACTAATTATGAATTTGTATCACTAGAATTTGTTTATTAGTGTGCATCGACATGCATTGTTAAAAATTATACTACGAGTGTTCTACAATTGAATGGAACAATAAAGAGGATAAATAAGACGGTGGTGACAAAAGGCAAGACATTTGAAGCTGATTGCGTAGTCCAAGAAAGATGTGCACTAAGCCTATCTATCAATGATGATTTTGTCATACCAAAGGGGTTTAATGTTGAAGTAAATGATTTTATGACATCACAACCAAGTTTCGAGGTACCGGACGGTAGCCCGAAATTTCAGTAGTACCATACCGGTGCCGTAAGAAAGCGAACCGAAATCGGTCGATAATATTGGTTTTGCTTAGGGTTTCCAGAAAAAAAATCGCGATAAAATTCAACTAAATTAAAAGCTTCAATCAACAGAAAATCAAGTGTAAGCAAAGGAAAAAAAATTCAAAACAAATGGGATATCGTTTCAAATCACCATCATCATTTCAAAAACACGATTATACAGTGAATTAGCACTGAAATTATTCGATTTTTACAACTATAAACACAATCTAAACAAATAGAACGATTTACCCGAGTTTTCGACGTCTTCTTCAGAGAAACCTTGATTTGCCTTTCGCCTTCTCTTCAGATTGACCTTGCAGCGAAATTTTTTTTTCTTTCGTCCTCGTCGTCAATGCAAGTCGACTTAAATTTGAGAAATGTCGTCGATTTGTTTTTGTTTGTGTACCCTAGAATAATTTGATTTCGTATTTTGTGTGGGATTGGTTTGGTGTTGGCTGAAATATGAGGCTTTAATATTTAGTCTGTGTTGGGCTGAAGTATTTAATCAAATTTAAACTGTGTTGGGCTAGTTTAATCAATATATAGTTTACTGTTTTGGGCTAGTTTACTGTTTTTGGGCATTGTATGGGGAATTGAATATTTTGTATTGTATATTATTGAATGTGTTTGCTTGCCCTAGTTAACTAGTATTTAGTTTTAACTAATTTTATTTACATACATCATTAGAACCAAAACCGAAACAAAAACCGAAACTTTCGAAATCTTCGAAATCATCCGAAACCAACAAAAATTTAATGACCGAAACCGAGTTTTTGAACCTTGATCACAACATACTCTTTTAATGATATACATGATGAACCCAAGGACTTTAAAGAGGTTAGACCTTTAAGGATTTTAAGGACATCACAACATACTCTTTTAATGACATCACAACATACCAAAGGATTTTAAAGAAGCTTCAAGGATCAACAATTTTTATTAGGTGCAGCGGAAAAGTATAATTTATTTGGTGTCCTGTAATGAAGATGACATGTTCGTCTTTTCAAAAAGTGGGTATAGTTAAAGAGATAAAAGCTAAGATCAATACATAATTTAATATGAAGGTTTTAGGTAAGACAATTTTTTTCAGCAAGGAAACAATTAAGGTTGTGAAAAATAAAGCTCTCTCAAAAACTATACATCGAGGGAACAAGAAAAGTATACGGTAGATATCTCACATATTGATGTTTTTGGCAGTTTGATAGATGTCTATTATGTTAGCCCAAGTTTATACGGTTGAAGCAGCAAGCAAATATATATAAACCAAATAAGAAACATTGGCAAGCGGTGAAATGAGTTCATGGACGCCTGTGAGATACTTTTGATGTTTGTTTGTTGCGATGTTATGAAACGTGCACCATGGCATGGTGAGACCTGTCGTTTGTACATTTTGTAAACCATCGCAAATCATAAATATGATGCAAAAAGAATGCCTTTTAAATTTTCAAATATTTGTTTTCTGTTCCTTATGTATGATCCAAAAATGCATATTACTTTGAAAATTGGTTTATAAGAAATTTTTTAACCAAGATGTCTTCACTTAAAGACAAACACAATCAGTAATCGATATGGAAAATTAAATTCTTTTTATATAATATATTCTTCGAACACTGTTTATGTAGTATTGTTTTGTCTTTTAATACAAAATTATCAGGTCTTAACATCGACGTCTATACATATATATATATATATATATATATATATATATATATATATATACATATATATATATATATAATGATATGACCTCATTTAAATATGTTTAAATTTGGACAGGTTGACATTAAAATTTCAATTACAAACTTTTGTAGTTCGGCATTAGCAAAATATACAAAATAACCATTGACAATATATATAACAAATAACAAATGTAATATAAAATTATTATACCAAACTAACACAAAACAACACACACAAATCAAAATATGATGAAACATCGTATGACACCATATTTATCGCTTAAAATTCACAAAATTAGTTGCAATTTTATAACTTGAAATATAAAAGTCGCTAGATTTTTTTAATTAAGTAGGATGTGTTTGAGATACATAGTTTTTCTAATACATGTGCAATAATTCTAAAAGCTAGCGTTGTTTGACACGAGTGTGTCGATGCTTCAAGAAGGTTTTGCATCTTTGTGCATTTTGCACCATAAATAACTACTGCTTATTGTACTGAGAAGTTGGTCATAATAATATTTGTTTGTTGCTATCATGATTTTCATTTTGTCGGAGATAGGGAAGGATAACCGTTGATATCGGGTTGTAACCACCCGAATTGAGGAACAACCTTTTTTGGGAATAAACTTAAGATACTATATGATTTTTGGAAAAAATGATGTATGAAAGAGGTATTGAAAATTAGTATAAAAGGAAATTTAAGTTTGAAGACTTAGATTTTTAATAATATGCATCTTTTTAAAAAAGAGAATATATTTTTGGAGGTTTAAATGAAATTTCAACAAGCGGCGATTTTAGAAAAGGATATAAAGTTCAAAGAAATTTCCTTATATCTTATTTCTAAAATAAATAAGGTAAATGGATTCTTTTTAAAATAAATAGGTTTTATACTTTATCAAAATGTTTATATTTGAGAGAAATGTGTGATCCTCTAAAATAGAGGAGAGCACACATGTACAACTTTATCAAAATGTTTCCATAAAGGAAAATATATTTTTCTTTTATATATTCGATGGAAAATATTATAAGATGTTTAACTTCTCAAATTTTATAGTTATAAAGTTACATATGATATTTTAATGGATATTCACATGCATGGAAGACAATAAAATTATAACGAGCATTACGGCACGCGCTTCGCGCGTGAATTATTTTTCTACAAATTGTATATGTTTAACACATTCAAAAAAAATAAAACGTGGAACTCAGTGCACGAGGCTCCTACACGATAGCGGGCTCCGGAGAGGTCGATAATGCAGGCAGCATTTCTCTCGCATTGCGAAGAGGCTATTTCTGAACTCGAACCTGCGCGTCCAGATCACCATGCTGTGACCTAACCGTTGCGTCAAGAATCCACCTCAACACATTCAAAAGAAATAATTTGCATAAATATTTAACCATATTTTTGCATTGAAATCATATGTAGTTAGTTTAAATTTTTATTTCTAAGTAGCAACATCTAAATTTTTGTTAGTTTGAATTTTTATTTCTATTATTAACTAATAATAAAGATGAATTTGTAAAGAACATTTATTTGTTAGATCTATTTTAAGTGACATGAAGATTTGATAGTCGTGACTCTTTTAAATAGTTTGTCTATCAGTGGTTTAACAAATTTATCTACTCAACACTGAAGCACTAAACACTAAAATCTTGAGATAGAGAGCATGCAAGGAAATCAAACTTTTAAAGAAAATATCATTATCATCATTCAGCTATCATTTATGCATTGATTTTTTGCAAATTATTTTATGGTTTGCTTTCTTAAATAATTTACTTGTTCAGCGTTAAATAATAATAATAATAATTAGCATTAATTTAATTTTACCATATAATGAACTGCAATTTTTAGTGTTACCAGTGACTAAGTATATTTAACGAATTGATATATTACAATTGCATTGCCACTTCAACCTAATATCTATACTATCAAGGGCGCAACTGAGCGTCGATTAGGCGTTATTTTGCAATTTTAACGTTCCACCTTTTATAATAGCGCTTTATTACGCTCTTTGTCTAAGGCACCGTTTGAGTGTTGTGCTTTTCTTGTGGCGTCAGAAAATAGACGTTTTTAGTATAACTTATTTTTACTTGACTAAATTAAATACACTTAAAATGAAATCATCCGATCACTTTATTTATTTACTATAAATCTTTGAATTTCAAAATTTCGATGCTTGGATTGTTTTCTATATCTTTTTTAAAATATACAAACAACAAGATAATAAATAATAAAAATTCTTCTTTATATTTGAGATTAAAATCTACACTTTAATTTCTCACTGCTTTAAATTTTAGCTTTACTAAATTCTTAATTTTTTTTATTTTAATTGTGTTAGACTTTTAAAATAATTTCTTAATCAAACACAAAATAACTAACTACAAATTGAATTTTATTTTATTTACTAGTATTATACTTGATTTTTTAAGAATACATGGAATACAAATATTCATTTATTGCCGTAATACAAACTTTACTAATATAAGTTTTATTGCTTGTATATAAATTATAAAAGTATTCATTTCTAAAGTTATATACGAAACATTTAACATGTATATCAAGGTTTGAGAACTCGATTTCGGTCTCGGTCTCGGTTTCGATCATTTGAAATTTTATAGGTTTCAATTAATTTTGAAAATTTCGCTTGTTTCGGTTTTTGTTCCGGTTTCGGCCTTGATATCGAATTTCTATCTTTTTAATAAAAAATAAACAATAAACGATGTAAATTTATATAGAAATATAGTATAGAAATGTTACATATAACACTGCTACATTCAGAAGCTATTTCCATAACCCATTTCTCGTTCAATAATCAAGTCCACTTATAAATGCAATATTAAGTCCTTTTTACTCAGCCTAAAGCCCACACCTAAGCAATAACCCTCCTCTTTATTCAGCCCAAAGCCTACACACAAGCCTAAATCACATGCAGCCCAAAGCCCACACGCAGCCTAAAACCCCCTCATAAAAAAATCACCTGGGCATTGAAAATACGAAGGAGAAAGGAAAAATAAATCATCACTCAAAACCAAAATATCAGCCTCGAAAAAAAAAACGCTCGAAGAAAATATGATGCGGAAAGAAAAAATAAATCACATGGTCATTGAAGTCGAAGATCCTGCTTCGGTATTCTCTCAAATTTGGTCCAACTCTTTTCTGAAGCTTGCTGATTTGCTCTGCCTGTATGAAAAACGCTCAAATAGGGTTTTCTTTTGTTTTTCCTTTTCTATTAATTGATTCCTCATGTTTTTCCTGTCGCTCTCTTCTTTTGCTTTTAATTATGTGATCTCTATTTTTTCTGTGCTGTTTTGAGCAGGACGGATTTTGCCCTAATCTCATCCCGCCACCGACCAGAACCGGTACGAGTTGGTCGGAATCTCGTGGTTCCAGTCGGATCCTCAAACCATGATGTATACACACACATACATATACCTATTCATATATATACATACACATATATCACTTTTAGTAAATTAACATGTAGTGATTATCTAATCAACATAAATATAGTTTAACCAATAGTTAGTTGTTTTATATAATTATCTAATGTGAATATTATTTGTGCAAAATGTATGTGACAAACGCCTATTTTTGTTCAGGCTCCATCTGAATTCCGTCTGGACTCTAAAGCCAATCTTAGATTCTAGCTTTTGCGCCGCCTATAATAGCATAACCTAATATGCATATGCTGTTATGAAAAAGTAACACTTATGACTTTATGTATTTTTAGAACTTATGTTCTTCGAGCATTACATATTTCAAGGGATATTTTTAAGTTGTATAATATTTTATTTGTTCTACTATTTTAGGATATCTTATAAATTTTCTCTACAAGTTATAAGCATTTTTCTCGTTTCTAATTCTTACTAACAAATATAAAACATTTAACATGTTTGGAATCAAGTTTAGATCTTTTATCCAAATGAGTAGTTAGCTAGGTATTATATTAATTGGCACCTTTGATCTATTTAGAAAACATGAACATTGATGTCAAACTATTTCACCAACAATAGTAACTTCTGATAATAATGCAAATGAATAACACTATCTTAGAATTTATTGACAACATACTTAAAACTTCCCACTTACGCTATTATTAAAAAAAATAGCGTATTCTCAAGTACTCTACGTCCTTAAGCATGCACAACTATATAGGATTCAGGATTATATGTGCTCCATTTGTGTCAGTTCTTACTTAATTTATTGTTGAAGAGAACGACCAATCACTTATTTTGAGATAGACTAATTTCTTACCTGTCTACTTGCACGACATTCTACATCAAAAATCCTATCGAACCTGAATAAGGAATATAATGAAATAGTTCATAAGCCTCTTTAATTAAGGTAAACATTTTATCCACTTCTTCATTCCATATAAAAATTCCATTAAGTATTCATTAACTGATATTATAGAGCTGAAATTTCAAATGTAACTAGCTTCTGAACTTCAAGTACGTAAGTTATTTCCCAAATATTTGTTTGTAGTACTATCTGCCCGACTCACATCATCAAAGTCTCTATTATATCTTATAGGTAAAATTATGGATAAATAGCTTGAGAATTTTACTAAAAAGGAAACTCATGATGAAGTGATGCTTTTAAATTTGCAATAACCATGGCATGTTTTTTATTTTATTTTCCCTTCTAATAGCTTGCACCATAACCAAAATACAATAATCTGTTTCCACACCAAGTTGTGTGGCTGATAAAACATTCAGCACGGTATAAAGAAAGGGATTCAGATATTAACAGCCAAATACCTTCAGAGACAGACAAAACATTCTGTATCCTTTTGCGGGAGCAGAAGAATGCATAGCTCTAGCAGTGTTCATCATTTACCTTAGGTCTCCAAGTTTGCTCTAATCTTATCCTCACATGAGCCGGGAATAGCAGTAACCTGGTTGGTATTTCATGATTCATAACAGGAAATCGTTACATGAAACGAAACAACGATTAATAATTAAACTTACTTCGAGGTGATCAGCATAATCGTCAGATATCTACCACGCACTGGTCAATAACATAAACAATCTCAATTACGAAAACCCGAAAATTCACCGAATTGCAACTAAGCTCAAGGAAGCTGTATCACAATAATCTTTGTAAGATCGCAAGATTCAAGGAATTGAAGAATGCCATTTTCTGTTGAACTATAGATCTATTGTTTCAAGTTGCTTTGAGTCCGCCCTTTATGGGAACTGGCACTGGTTTGGTAGGTGTAGTTTTGGGAGATTGCCCGATACTCCATTTTTGGTTACAAGTGGTCTATTTTATAAAAAATATATTAATTATATTGTAAATTGATCATCAATTTATATATTTATTTTTTATTTCAGTTCTCTTTAATCTTCACCATTCTTCTTTATTATCTGTAATCCAAATTAATAATCAATGAAAAATTAAAGTTGTCCACTGATGAAATTCCAAAAGAAAAATAAATAAGATTAATGTTACCAAAAAAAGCATCTGTAACGTATGTTTTGTTCAACAAAACAGACGGGCAATTTTTTTTAAATTCTACCATTTTACGTGCTAATTTGATTGTCGACAATTTTAAATCGAATTAAATGATGGGTAAAATAGGAACGCGTTTTTGGTGTGGCAGAAGAAGATTGATTCTCACCATTATTGAAAGCTAAATCGAACTTAGTGAAAAATCTAAGTGAAGAAGTATATTGGTTAAAAATAAATGAGGGGTAAAATAGGAAAAGATAGCATGAGTACCCCTCATAATAATTTTAAATTTAGTGGATCGCATATAAAAAATGACCTTCTCTTAACCAAAAGTAGTGTGTCACTAACAATACCCTTAGTTCTCTTTCTTATTACCCACTATTATTTTAGTTCAAGTAAACAGTCACCTAAACATTCCAAAACATAACAGTTGTCCCTCGTATTTGCTAAACCAAATTCAATTATTTTCAAAGCATAACAAAAATCACATAACAGACAAAAAAATAAAAATAAAACCAAAAAATTCCGACTATAATTAGGATGATGAAATTTTAAATATTTACTTGATCGGTTAATAATAATTTGCCAAGCTAACTTGCATACATTTTGAAGCATTTGGTTGGTCTTATTCTTCCATATTTTCATTGTCAAATATTTTGTCATTTGAAATGACAAATGCATTCTCAATTTCATTGCAATTGTTATCCTCTTTCCAACAACCAAAAAAGGAAAAAATGGCATAAACATCGTATGATAAAACGTTACGATTCACTGACTTAAATTGAGATTTTCAATTACAACATCATCAAAATTTTATGTCCTTTAAATCTTTGTAAACCATAGGATCGTTAAACTCATCCCAAAAGGGACAATAAAAAACGCTAAACAACAAACCTAAGTTGATATGTAAAAGAAAAGTAGACTTTAAGAAATAACAAGTAAACTAACCTCTTTGTATTCATCAAAATCAAGATCATCCACTAAATCTTCATTTGACTTCATATATTAGGTAAAAAGAAAGAGATTGTGATGCCCCAACAGACAGTAATGACCAAATTAGCAGAGGGAGTTTACCATTCGATGGCTCGAATCAAATGGCTTAGAAGAAGCGAATCAAGATTGAGTAAAACTCATGCAACAGAGCATAAATAAAAATGATTGCTAAAACATCACAGTAGAATGCCAAAGTAAATATACATCAGAATATATCATGTACATGAACATCTCAAAATTACACTGCAATACACATGGCATAACATACAAAATCAAAACCACCCAAAAATAAACATCCATGTCTATACTAACTAATAATGTACATCAGAACAAACAAACAGTGGACCCATAGATAATTCGGCCTCTTCCAGTGAAATTTTAGAAATGTACTCTACCAAAATGACCCAGACGGTATAACATACGTTACTCTCCATAATGCAATCCTTATGACCCAAGTTTATAGTAGCAATCAACTTAAATACACTCTTCCATCTTCTATCTATCTCGCTTTCAAACACAGTAACTTCAAAACAATAAAAAAAATCGTCCGAAAAATTTTCTTAGTCTGATCCGAGGAGATATCGTAAAACAAAACCTCAAGTTAAGCTAAAACCTAACCGTAGGTGTAACTATGCAATCGAATATATAATCATGCGGTATCGGGTTATATATGCGATACATTAAGAAATAAATATGTCACACACTCCATAATATAAACTCACCCATATTACATCAAGTAAAATCATATTAGTTTAAACACACATGTCACGTCACTATTTAAAGTGACTCACAGCTGCATCTCTAATTAATTGGGATATCACATACTATCCACATTTTCAAGTTGCATTCGTTGTTCAATCAGATTTACCTTTTAAGATATCCATATACGACATTTGTAATCACTAATGAATCCTACTCTTATTCACGCTTACTTGACTTTGCCTTAAACTATATCAGGACCTTTTTCGTCTGTATATCCCTCAACTATAAATTGTGGGTACTCGTACATAGTCTATTAGTTATGGTATCTCTTCCTATTCTTGTTGGCGCTCACCCAGTTGTATTGTAATCATTCATCATCCCTATTTCACTATGTATCCATCAATAAGAGTGCTCTTAAATCTTCTCATTTCCATTTATATTGTGCATGTCATCTGGTTGTGTTCGTGCAAGAGATCGTTTGGAAAATAAGTGATGTGTAACGAGTTCGATGCGATTTAGGTTTCGACCTCGAATCTGTCTACTAAGGTGGACTCTAACGTCAAGTAGTCTCGTCTTGTAGCAGTTACTTCATAGGTTAAATTTATTCAATTTATTTGTATTTAACCTCCCAAACATCATTTGTTCCTATAATAATGTCGTGTTCGTGCATCATATTTAGTCATAGCATTGACTTGTAATATAACATTTATGAAGCACATCATACGTAAAAATTATAACATAGTGTCATATAGGACAATTTCGATTGAAATGTCATAACTTGCATATATCGATGAAATTCATATATAGCATCATGAAGGTATTTCGTATTCATACACATACAAATTATCACGACATCGTATTCAAATAAACATTCATTACATAGCAATGTGCATCCATATATTTATTTTAATTATTTATCATATAGGATTAAAATTTAAATTCAATTCGTATTCAATTATTATTCAATTCAAATTCCATTAATCCAACATAATTCAAATTTATTTGATAAAAACTTCTCTGATTAGAAAACCCATAAAAATCGTTTCTAAAGAAGTCACACTTTATTTACAAAACATTTAAATCCACTTTTATTTTCAATTTAAATTCAAAATTTTCAAAGTAACCTAAATAAATTTAAGTTTAATATTTTTAAAATATTATTTACACTCAAATTTAACTTTTAAAATTTTCCTGAAGTTTAAAATATTTAAATAAACATTTTAAAGATTTTAAAAATATTACTGACTATCTTTGTTCCTATATCTTATTGCTCTAGGATTCCACAAATCGGTCGATCGGTTTTGTCGATCTTGGAGTAGTAAGCTGTAGGAATTCACATGGTTGATCATTGGAATTTGCACCATTTCCCGACCAACTTCGACTAGCCTCCACCTGAGCATCTTTGCACTCCCTACTTCCCTTCTATTTAGATTCAAAGCAACATTATATGCAATGAAAGTTCAATAAATAACTAGGATTAACAAAATAGAACATGATCAATCTACATATATTCAAATCCAAACATTTGATCAAGCGACTATTTAATTCAGAAGACAGGATGACAATAATTCATCTGATATTTAGATTTATATGATCATATAAAATTTGAACAGTAAGAAATTTCCAAGCAATTCATAGAAATTAGAAGTAGATAGTCAACTCACTTTGCTTTGACCTTAACTTACTGTAGTTTAAAAGTGAAATAATGAAACCCTGGACTTTAATTTTCTTTATATTGCTGCCTTTTACTTTGGATGAATGAAAGAGGGTTAAAAAGAAGGAGGCAGTGTGTTTAACAGGGAAAGAAATGTAGGTGATTGGCAGTAAAATAGGTTAAGGGATAAGCATCAAGATGATTGGTTGTGAAATTGTAATGACCCGATTTTTAATGTTTCGAATGAGAATATCTAATATATTTATATATTTGAATTTGATTCAAATTTAATAAATAATATGAAAATCAATTGTTAATAAAATGGCTCAATTTTTATTGACATATTTTAAATGAATTTATAGGATTTTTTCATGGTTTTTAATTTGAAAAATATTTAAATTATCGTTTGATGTATTTTTCAAGAAATGGTGGCATTTTTGAAATTTCACAGAATAAGATAACCAGTGCATATTATCGTTGTTTTGCGATCGTATCGCCTATTGGTGTGCAGTTGTATTTTTGTTTCTGTCATTTGTGTTTCTTACGCGAACGAAATGTCATATAGCGAGATGTCAAAAATTGTAAAATAAACTAAACTTCACCCTAAGACTTTTCTTCCTTTCCTATTTTTCATCTTTTGCTTTTCTTCTCTCTTCCTATTTCCTATTTCCTGTAAAATAAAGAAAATGGCCTCCTCTCTTCAAAAACCAAAATCAATTAATTTACTTAGCGATAAATTACAAATTAGATTATTGAGTTAATTTTGACGAGATCTTCAAACCCATATGAGTTTGGTTGTGTGCGGCGTGACTTTGGAATGTTCGATGTGAATAGGAGAAACTAGGGTTTTGGTTTTTCATCGATTGAGGGAGAAATAGGCGATGTCGTTGGTTTTTATGGGTTTCTCCTGACAAGGTAAAGGGATAGTGATGAAATGGAGGTGTGGGGCTCGACTTTATGACGCAAGACATTTTGGTATAGTAAAAGTGGGGTAGCAAGCCGCGTTTTCTTAGATGGGGTCAAGCTCGACGTGGTGGTATGGGACATGGAGAGGAGGTAAAGAGAAGTTCATCGATGGTGTCATTGGTAGATTTCTTGGGCTAGAGGAAGAGTTTGGTGGTGTACATGCACAACAGGGATGGTGCATGTGCAGGGAGGTATTAGGAGTTCGAGGAAGAGGGATTTGTGGGTGAGTTATTAATTAAAATAAATGATTAAGTTAAATTAATTATTTTATTTAATTCGAAAACTTATAAAATCAATAACTTCTTCATACAAGGTCCAATCGAGACACAGTCTTTTGTGTTGCGCTCAAAATAGCGTTATCTACACAATGAAATTGATTTCGTTGAGTTTAGAGCAAATAAAATTTTAAGCTAAAATCAAACATTTTAAATCAAACTGGCAAGCTTAAGCGTCAACTAGAATTTTGGTGGGTTAACTCATCTCTAAATGAATACTATATGATATATGTTATGTATAAATTATTGTTTATGTGTTTGAATGATTTATTGGTTTGGTTTGGTTTGATTGAATTTTCCACTTTGAAAAGTGAATGACATATAAAATGAAATATAGGGAACTTTGTAGAGGAATCTAGATTCCTCATCATTATTGGTTTAATTTCAGTTGTATGTCTATTATATAAATTGTGGAATGTTAAAACTTGGTAGTTTGGCCATGTTGGATATGGCATTGATATATGTTAAAAGTCGTACCTTTTGACTGATAAAGGTATTAGTAGCATTGGTTAAGCGCTATGGTAGCTGTTGGCCTCGTTATAGTATTTTGAAATACTATAGTTTATTATTTTGATTTGAAAATGGTTTTGATTTGGAGAAAGATTTTAATTTTGACTTTTGGGTTTCCTGTGATATTTTATTTAAAAATGGGTTTTTAACTTCTATATTTTATTTCAACCTTTTTCTTAGTCTTTTCTAATATATATAGGTTTAAAAATGGACGTTCATTTTTATTTGTTCAAAATTTTAAAAGTTAAGGCCGGCCACCATTAACAAGAGAAATATAAAGAAGATTAAGAAAATCTAAGGAAGAAGCTTAATCAAAACAAATCCATACATATCTCAATCTCTTTAATCTCAAAAGCTAAGGTGAATAATGTTTATATTCCATGTTTCTTTTCTTTTCGGTTTTAAGATGACATCCAAAATACATTTCATTTATTTGCCATGTTTTTGAATGATGGAATGGTTGTATATACTTGTTGATAATTTATGGTTATTCATATAGAATTTATGACATGTTTTGATTTGAAAACTCTATTAAATGACATCCAAATACCTTGAAAATTTTTATATAGACCAGAAATATTATTTTGGAGATGGGTTTCAATTTTAAAAGATTTCTTAATTTTTGTGGAATGTATATAAATTTTCTAGTGAAGAAAATGTTAGTTTGGATTATAAATAATTTACGGTTAAATAATAATTGGTTTAGGTTTGAAATTAATATATGTTGGAAAACATATAAAAAGTCATTTTCATGAAATTTTTTAGAATTTTCCTAAGTGTTTTAATGGTTATATAAAATTATTTAATGTATAGGGCTTAAATATTTTATATATTTATAAAAAGGAGAAAGGGCTTTTTGTAAATATATTCAAATTGTTAAATTTGGAAAGTTAGCGGTGTTTTTAGAAAAGAGAAACTTGCAACTAATCATAATTTGACAAACAAGGCATGTTAGGTACAAAGAAATAGTTTAAAAAGGACTAATCTACATGGTTTTCACTGTTTCAATGCTTTCGACACCAGGTTCCGCCTCCTTACCTTCATCTTCAACACTGTCGGAACCAATGCATATGGTATCAGGAAACTGGTACATAGTGAATTGGATGTAGGTGAAAGGTATAGAGTCGAAACCAGGGGTTGAGGCATTACTTTGCTTTTAAAAGAAAATGCGTCTGCTTTTTTTCGACTAAGTAGCTTTCAACTTGGTTAGCTTTCGACTAGGTCAAATGGATTTAAAGTAATGGTTTCGATTGAGTTGCGCTTTTGTTTTAAATGACTGCTTTCTACTAAGCTGAAACCTTTTGGATGTCGCTTTCTACCTTAGGACTCAAATGGGTTTCGAAAGGGTTATTTTACTTTTTATACTTGACCACTTCTCCAATGCTTTCGAAGGGATGGTGCACTATCATTCTTTACTTAGGAATGATTATGAAAGGAATGCTTTTGAATTTAATGGGTTTCTGATCCTTTTTCTTTACTTGAAGGCATAATCCAAATGGTTTCGACCACAAGGTTTTCAAAGGTTTCGAAGGGTAAATTTTTAAATGGTTTCGACAGGTTACCACATGTTTTAAATCGAACCCAAAGGCATTCGAATGGTTTAGTGTTTTAATGCATTCGAATGGGTTTTAAATGAAGGTTTCGAAGGGGTGGTTTATAATCATTTCGGAAGGTTTTGAAGAAAGTTTTCCAATGGTTTCAAAGGAGTCGAAAAGAATGGTTTTCTGATTGTTTCGAAGGGATTGAAAGGAAAGGTTTTTCCAATGCTCTCGAAAGGCATGGTTTGAAGGTTTTAAAGAAGGATGTCTAATGTTTTAAAGCTTTCGAAGTGAAGTTTTTTCAATGGTTTCGAAAGGGTTTTGAGAATGGTTTCGAAAGAAAGGTTTTAGTCTTTCGGCCTATATTAAACAAAAGGTTTTACTTGGTTTCGAAAGGCTTATTTCAAAGGTTTATATGTTTTCATCAACTAAGATTTGGGTAAAGTATATATAACATGGAAAAGTGATTTTGAATAAATCATAGAGTATATGTATTTTCCTTGTGTAAGTTTGATTAAAAGATTTTAAATCATTTTGAAAAGGTTTTTAAGGAAAATTTAAGGGAAGATCTCCCTAAGTAAAATGACTCAGATATTAGAATACAGATATGATTGGTATAGCGTTGCACCCTATACATTAGCTATTATCCCTAGCTAATTCAGTCCAAAATTCCAGTGTGTTGGGCTTTATCACAGGTAAGACTAAAATTATGATTACACACAGAAGGAATGTATGTTTGTATATAGAAAGTTTATTGATGAGCCTACAAAACAATTAGAATCAGGTGAACCTGTAAGAAGATAAGTTAGGGATGGACCATCTAGAAGAGAAGTATCTAACATATAGTTAAGGACAGATCGCCCATAAAATGAGTGTCTAATAGATATTAGATAAATTTGGTTTATATTGTCTGGTTGGCCTGAGTCAGCTAAAGGTTAATAGTTAGCCAAAAAAATTATAGTTTTTGGATAAATAGTCCATTTATTACCGGATATGCTTGTTTACATGATAATGCTTTAAAGATTTTAACAAGTTTTGGTTGCTGGAAAAGAATTGCAAAAAGTATGTTTTAAAAGGATGTTAATGCAGGGAAACCTGTTCCACTAAGCGGCATAGTCTCACTTAACATAAAATAACCGAGATGTATAATATTATTCACACAGATGTCTGACTCAAAGTTTTTGTTTCCCCTTAAATTCTCGGGTGCTCAAAATTGATTTGAGTAGGCTGAGGGTTGAGGTTTTCAAGTTTTAGTAATTTTGGCGAATAAAGCTTTCGGAGACGAGCAGGTGGCTAAGGATAGCTAATAAGGAGTTACAGTTTATTCTGTTTGTTTTCGCTATGTGTATTAAGTCAAATATGACTATATTAACTCTGGTCAACCAAGGAGGCATCGTTATATGTTGCTCTTGGCGTATTTTGTAATTTATATATTTGATTATTGCCCAGGAAACAACTATTGTTTTAAAATGTAATCAGTAAAATGATGTTTTTGAAATCTGTGATTTGTTCGTATTCAAGTGCTTCTGATATAATGGATACCATTAACATTACCGTATTTTGTAACCAGAAGTTAATACAATAGATGGCTGTAGCATCCTGCATCTGTAGTGCTTAGCTTTTGTCCTCCAGATATGGGATGTTACAACTTGGTATCGGAGCATAGGTTTATGGAAAAATTTAAACTAAAAGTGGTTTTTAAAAACATAATCTTAAGGAATTAGAGTAAGACGGGGTATGGGATAATGCTATAGTAACGTACTTGTATTTGTTATATATAAGTATACGCCTTATCTCTAGTCTTTTATCTTTGTTAGGTTATTTTTTGTATCTCATAAGGTTTGAATACAGATATGGATGGTAGAAGAGGAAGAGCTAACCTGGGAAGGGAGGCCACTAATAGGAATGCCATACCTAACACGAGGAGGACCTAAGGTCAGGCACAAGCAGATAATGTGGGTGCTGGAGTCCCGCAAGTTGGAATGGAAGCTATGTATCAGTTTTTCATGAATATGATGCATGCTGGTATTGCTGCTGGAGCAATGGGAGGAGGGTTCAGGAAGCTCCAATTGTCAACGATTATGCTAAGTTGAGTGGAGATAATATTAAGCTTGGAGGGAAGCCATTTATTGGAACAAAGGATGCTTTTGAGGTGGTGAATTGCTTGCTGCACTGTGATAGAATCTTTGCAGACTTGGGGCTCAATAATGACTAGAAGAGGATGCTTGTTTCTAGACAGCTTCAGGGGGTAGCCTTGATTTGGTGGAACAGTGTGTCCGTTGGTGTAGATGAGGAGATAATGGCATGGGCAGAGTTTAAAAGGAGGTTCCAGAAGTGGTTCATGTCGGTGATGGTGCGGTCTATTCTGATCCGAAAGTTTGGGAATTAGAATAGGGAGAAACGACTATTTTGGAGTATTCCAATAGATTTGAAGAGTTAGCTAAATATAGGTATGCTTCAGTGGATGTAGTGATGAAGAGGAATGAGAAGTTTATCATTGGATTGAAGCCTGAGTTAGTCAGGGCTACCTTACCGCACATTAGAGATCCTTACGATTTGGTTATGGAGATGGCATTGAGACATGAGGAGATGCTTATTTGTTAGGAGAAGAATAAGGTGAAAGAAGTCCAGGTTGAGCAAGGTCAAAAGAGGAAGTTTTTTCACAAGAAGGGTGCTCGGAAGGGTGGAGCGGCCAAGAAGAGGAAGTCTGAGGTGGTCTGTTTCAAGTGCGACAAGAGGGGTCATTTCATTAATGAGTGTCGTACTGGAAAGGCAAAGGAAGTGGCTGGGAAGAAGAATGTCAGATGCTTCAGCTGCAGTCAGATAGGCTATTATAAGAATCAACGCAAGGAGCCCGCCAAGGATGGAAAGGGCAAGGTGTATGCATCGGAGCCTGCTGCTTCGAAGCCGAGAGCGCAGGAGAAAGGAAATGCAATTTTAGGAGGTACACTTTAGATTTTTGGTATGTTTGTTAGTGCTCTATTTGATACTAGTGCATCACACTCTTTTATATCTAGATGTTTGATAGATATGCTTAACCTAGAACCCACATATTTAGTTGCTTCCTTGCGGGTTGCGAATCCAACAGGAAGATATGCAACTATATGGTTGAGATGTGATTAGTTAGAGCTTGACTTGTTAGGTCATGCCTTTGTTTGCAGTTTGCATGTGTTTGATTTTGTGGGGTTTAGGATTATTCTTAGGATGGATTGCTTTAGTGAGTACGATGCTAGGATATTTTACCATGATAGGAAAATATCTCTTGGGCACCGCGATAGTAGCGATAGGATTATTTATACCGTAGAAGATTCTAACAGTGTGAATGCTTTATTGGGCATTATGGAATTGAAGATAACCTGAGCTGAGTTTTCATGGTTAGAGAATTCGTAGATGTTTTTGAGCCTATAGTAGGATTGCCATCGAAATGAGCCATTGAGTTTCAGATTGATTTGGTTCTTTGAGCAGAACCGGTAAGTAGGCCGCCAAAAAGGATGACCCCTACAGAGATGAGGGGGTTGAAGGTGCAGTTAGTGGATCTGGAAGGCAAGAGTTTTATCAGACCTAGTAGTTCACCTTGGGGAGTATCCATAGTGTTTGCTAAGAAGCCGGATTGATCGTTAAGGCTATGTATCGATTATCGTAAGTAGAATGAGAAGATGATAAAGAATCGATATCCATTGTCAGGGATTAAAGATTTGTTCGATCAGTTGAGTGGAACCAAGATATTTTCCCAGTTGGATTTGGCAAAAGGTTTCCATCAGCTTAAAGTAGCAGAGGGTAGTATACCTTTGACGGCGTTTAAGATCAGATATGGATCATACGAATGGTTAGTTATGTCATTCAGACTGACTAATGCACCAACATTCTTTGTGTATTTGATTAACCATTTTTTTCAAGAGCACTTGGGTAGGTAGGTTTTGATTGATGATATCCTGATATACTCTAAGGATGAGAAGGAGCATGAAGTTCATCTTAGAGTGGTGCTAGAGATGCTGAGGAAACATCAATTGAAGGTGAAGTTCTTGAAGTGTCATTTCTGGAAAAAAGAAGTGAAGTTTCTTGGTCTTGTATTCTCAAAGAAAGATTTATTAGTGGATCCGACTAAGATTGAAGCGGTGAATAGTTGGAAGAGACCCGGGACAGTGATCGAGATAAAGAGCTTTCTTGGATTAGCTGGTTATTATCAGAGATTCATAAAGGATTTTTCACGGATAGCGGTACCAATGACTAAGCTAACGAGAAAGGATGTGAAGTTTCTGTGGACCGGTAAGTGTGAGGAAGCATTCTAGAGTTTGAAACGCTTATTGATCCATGCATCGGTGTTGTTTATTCTGGAAGGAAATTAGAATTTGGTAGTTTATACAGATGCATGTGGAACAGGGTTTGGAGCAGTGCTAATGTAGAGAGGTAAGGTGATCGCCTATGCTTCTAGACAGCTTAGACCACATGAGGTCCGATATCTAACACATGATTTGAAATTGGCTGTAGTGATTTTCGCGTTGAAGGTGTAGAGACATTATCTTTTAGGAGAGTGGTTTGTGTTACATACAGGTCATAAGTCGTTGAAGTATTTGTTCTCTTAAAAGGAGCTAAACACGAGACAGCAGAGGTGATTAATGTTTATTGTCGCTTATGATTTTGGGACCGAGTACACATTGGAAAAACGCAACAATGTTGCAGATGCACATAGCAGGAAACATCAGAATGCAGTGTTGGCGATGATTACTGAGTGGAAAGATTTGCAATGAAAATCTAAGGCTGGATCTAGCGAAGAAACCATAGTGTTATCTTATTTGGAAGTTCGACTAGTGATGATCGAAATGATTATTTCTAAACAGTAGGAAGATCTGGTATTAGCTGAACAGGTCAGGAAGTTAAGAGATAGAACCGAGAGCAATGACTTGAAATATTCCAGTCTTGACCAGAATGGGTGGTTGAGAAAGGAAGGAAGATTATGTGTTCCGAGTGTTGGAAACATAAGGAAAGAAGTCTTGGAGGAATGTCATCGTTCAAAGTTCTCTATTCATCTAGGAGGAACTAAGATGTATCAAGATATGAAAATGAGTTTCTTCTAGGAAGGTATGATGCGGAATATTGGCTTATGGGTAAAGCGGTGCTTGATTTGCAAATATATAAAAACTGAACACTAGATTCTACGTAGGTTGCTTCAGCCATTAGATATTCCGGTATGGAAATGAGGTTCTATTTCTATGGATTTTATTGATGGGTTGCCAAGGTCGAATAGAGGAAATGAAAGTATATGGGTCATAGTGGACAGGCTAACCTGGAGTGGTTGTTTCATTCCAGTTAAGTCAACCAGAACAGCACCAGGTTTAACAAAATTGTTTATGAAAGCTGTAGTTAGACTGCACAGAGTTCCTAGTAGTATAGTAAGTGATAGAGATCTCTTATTCACTAGCGAGTTCTGGAAGAGTCTACATAATATCTTACGAATAAAGCTCAAGATAAGTACCGCTTACCATCCGTAGACAAATGGGAAAACAGAAAGAGTTAACAAAATCTTGGAAGATTTGTTAAGAGCATGTGTATTGGAATTCGGGGGATCATAGGAAGACCATCTGCATTTAGTCGAGTTTTCGCATAACAACATTTATCAGACTAGTATTAGGATGGCACCATTTGAAGCTTTGTATGGAAGGCCATCCAAATCTCTCGTTTGTTGGTTAGAGACCGGGGATAGGTTGGTTCTTGGTCCTGATTTGGTTAGGCAAGCTGGAGAAAAGATTGAGGTCATTCAGACTAGAATGATGGAGGCTTAGTTTAGGTAGAAGAGTTATGCAGATAAAAGATGGAAAGATTTAGAGTACTCAGTCGAAGATCAAGTTTTCGTTAAGGTGTCATCGATGAAAAGGTGTGATCAGATTCGAAAGATCAGGAAAGTTAGCACCGAGATTCGTTGGACCTTTTTCTATTGTTGAGAGGATCGGGAAACTCGCATATAGAGTTGAGTTACCGAGCAGTTTGACAGTAGTCCACGATGTTTTCTATATTTCTCATCTCAAAAAGTGTGTTATAGACCCGGAGACTATTATAGTACCGACTGTGCTAGATGATTTAGTAGTAGAGCCGGACTTGACCATAGTTAGAAAGTCGATTCGTATTGTTGCAAGAGATGAGAAGAGGCTTAAACAAGACAATTAGATTAGTTAAAGTCCAATGGAGTGGTGATAAGAGAGACTGTATTTGGGAGACTAAAAGTAGTATTAGAGATACTTATCCTGACTTGTTTGATGGTATGTTTTACCTCTTTGATTGATGGGTTTTGTGCCTTGTCGTAATTTCGAGGATGAAATTCTTTAAGGAGGGGTGTTTGTAACACCACATATTTTTGATAACATTATTTAGGATATTTAATTAGTTAAATTAATAAAATAGTGCCTTGATTAGGGGATTAATTTGATTTAAATTAAGGGGTAGTCGTGTCATTTAACTAGTGAATTAAAAAAAGATTTAAAATGAAATAGAGGAGGGGTAAAATAGGAAAGAGGTCACTCCTATGTCCCTAAAACTTGGCCGTGTATCCCATACATGTTCATTTTCATTTTTTCAAAATTTTAAAAGCTTAAGTCCAGCCACCATTAATAAGAGAAGGAGAAATAAGATTAAAAAATGCTAAGTTAGAAGCTCAATCAAATCAAATCAAATCCATTCATATCTCAATCTCTTTAATCTCAAAATCTAAGGTGAATAATGTTTACATCCAATGTTTCTTTTCTTTTCTTTTCGGTTTTAAGATGAAATACGAAATATTTTACATTGGTTTGGCATGTTTTTGAATTATGGAATGATTATATATACTTGTTGATGATTTATGGTTATTCATATAGATTTTATGAAATGTTTTGACATGAAAACCTTATTAAAAGACATCCGAATGCCTTGCAAATTTTTATGAAGACCAAAAATATTATTCTGGAGATGGGTTTCAATTTTCAGAATTTTTCGAGTTATTGTGGAATTTATGTAAATTTTCTAGTGAACAAAATGTTATTTTGGGTTATATATTATTTGTAGTTAAATAATAATTGGTTTAGGTCTGAAATTAATATATGTTAGAAAACATACAAAAAGTGATTTTTAGGAATTTTTGTAAAATCTTACTAAGTGTTTTAATAGATATATAAAATTATTTAATGTACAGGACTTAAGTGTTTTATATACTTATAAAAAGAAGAAGGAGCTTTTTGTAAATAAATTCAACTTGTTAATTCTGAAAAGTCGGTAGTACTTTTAGAAAAGAGAAACTTGTAACCAATCACAATTTGTTGAACAAGGTAGGTAAGGTACAAAGAAATAGTTTAAAAATGACTAATCTACACGTTTTTCACTGTTTCGATGCTTTTAACACCAGGTTCCGCCTACTTACCTTCGCCTAAGACACTGTCGAAACCAATGCATGGTATCAAAGAACTAGTATATATTGAATTGGATGTAGGCGGAAGGTATAGAGTTGAAACTAGGGGTTCCGAAGGGGTTGAGGCAATACTTTGCTTTTAAAAGAAAATGCACATGCTTCCTTCCGACTGAGTATCTTTCGATTTGGTTAGCTTTCGACTAGGTCAAATGGATTTAATGAAATGGTTTCGATTAGGACGCGCTTTTATTTTAAATGACTGCTTACCTTTTGGTTGCCGCTTCCTACCTTTCGATCAGATGGGCTTCGAAAGGGTTGTTTTGCTTTCTAAACTTGACCACTTCTCTAATGCTTTCGAAGGGATGGTTTCAAAACCGTCACTTCTTTACTTAGGAATGATTATGAAAAGAATGCTCTCGACTTTAATGGATTTCCGATCCTTTTTCTCTACTTAAAGGCATAATCCAAATATTTTCGACCGAAACGGTTTTCAAAGGTTTCGAATGAGTAAATTTCTAAATGGTTTCGAAAGGTTTTCACATGTTTTAAATTAAACCCAAAAGATTTCAAATGGATTATTTTTTAACGCATTCGAAAGGGTTTTAAATGAAGGTTTCGAATGGGTGGTTCCCTAATGATTTTGATAGGTTTTGAAGAAAGGTTTTCCATTAGTTTCGAAGGAGTTGAAAGGGAAGGTTTTATGATTGTTTTCGAAAGGCATGGTTTAAAGGTTTTAAAGAAGGATTTGTAATGTTTTAAAGCTTTCAAAGGAAAGGTTTTTAAATGGTTTCGAAAGGGTTTTGAGAATGGTTTAGAAAGGAATATTTTGGTCTTTCGGCCTAGATTAAACAAAGGGCTTCACTTGGTTTCGAAAGGGGTACTTTCAATGGATTCTGAAGGGGTATTTTCGAAGGTTTATATGTTTCCATCAACTAAGATTTGGGTAAAGTATATATTACATGGCAAAGTAATTTTGAATAAAGCATAGAGTATTTTTCCTTGTGTAAGTTTGATTTAAAGATTTTAAATCATTTTGAAAAGGTTTTTAAGGAAAATTCAAGGAAAGATCTTCTTAAGTAAAAGGACTCGAATATTAGAATACCAGATGAGATTGGTATAGAATTGCGCCCTATACATTAGCTGTTAGCCCTAGCTAATTTAGTCTAAAATTCCAGTGTGTAGGGCTTTGTCTAAGACTAAAATTATGATTACACACAGAAGGAATATATTTTTGTATACATATAGGTTATTGGTGATCCCGCAAAACCATTAGGATCAGGTGACCCTGGGAGATGATAAGTTAGGGACAGCCCGTCCATAAGAGAAGTATTTAATAAATAGTTAAGGACGGATCGTCCATAAGATGAGTGTCTAACAGATGTTAGGTAAATTTGGTTCATATTGTCTGGTAGGCCCAAGTCAGTCAAACATTAGTAGTTAGCCAAACAAAACTACAGTTTTTGGAGAAATAGTCCATTTATTACCTGATATATTTGTTTACATGATAATGCTTTACAGATATTAACAAGTTTTGGTTGCAGGAAAATAATTGCAAAAGATATGTTTTAAAAGGATGTTAGTGAGGGAAAACCCGTTCCGCTAAGCGGCGTGGTCTCACTTAACATAAAATAACCGAGATGTACAGTATTATTCACATCTGGCTTTATGTCTCACTCAAAGTTTCTATTTCCCCTTAAACTCTCGGGTGCTCAAAATTGATTTGAGTGGGCTAAGGGTTAAGGTTTTCATGTTTTTAGTAATTTTGGCGAATAAAGCTTCTGGAGACGAGCATGTGGCTGACAGATAGCTAATAAGGAGTTGTAGTACATTTTTTTGTTTTCATTGTGTGTATTAAGTTAAATATGACTATATTGGCTCTGGTCAACTAAGGAGGCATCATCATATGTCGTTCTTGGCGTATTTTGTAATTGATATATTTGATCATTGCGTAGGAAATGTTAAGGGATTATGTAACTTGGATATTACTTATTGTTTTAAAATGTAATTAGTAAAATAACGTTTTTGAAATCTATGATTTGTTCATATTTAAGTGCTTCTGATATTATGGATACCATTGGCATTACCGTATTTGTCACCAGAAGTTAATATTATGATGACTGCAGCATCTGTAGCTCTTAGCTTTTGGCCTCCAGATACAGGATGTTACAAGAACTGTGATTATATCTTTGTAAAAGTATTTTAATATAAGTATTTATAAAGCGATTTTAATTAATGAAACGATTAATTAAAGAAGCTTAGTGGTTGTTTACGTACTTAATCAAGCTTGGTTTCCATATGAAATTTACTCTTTGATTCGATTGTTTATTTGATAGTTAAATAACTGAATATCAAATCTTGGTCTATATTGAAACTATCATTGTCGGTTCGGAGAGACTGGGATCAGATACATTATCTGAAAACCACATTGAACCGGTATAAGTATTCAATTTGGAAACATATAGAAGATGATGGAATCGAAGACAAAATTCTTTAAAGTGCAAGGTCTACTTTCTAATAATCCTGATGATGTAGTAGCAGGTAGTGCCTTTGCTTTTTTCGGTCCTAGAAAAACTTGTATGGATGAATGATGATATTGCATTATTGCTTGGAGGGTAGTTTTTATATTGCAAGTAGGATTTGCTAAAATAGTAAAACGTCGCCCCAAGCCTCATACCCGGTAATGACTAAAACATAGGGTATGCAACAGGGCTATGTGATTAGCTACCATTAGGGTAAGCCATCACCCGATCCAGATCGGTATTGACCCGTTTATGTATGCTAGTGACCTGATACGGCTGCTGGTTAACAAGTGGGGTGATGAATATTCGATACTATCTAGTAAGGGGTAGGCCGGTCCTGTGTTGGCAGGGGGTCTATGTGAGGCCCTTAGTATATTTTCTAAAGTGTATTGTCGTAGACGGTACACCAGTAACTTTGTCATTGTATGGAATCCATTCTTCGATAATTGCCTTACGGACTTAGTCATGCCCAACTATGCTAGAAAGTGAGATGCAAGCATTTCAGCTATGTTATATATTTATTTTAAACCCTAGACATTATTATAATATTATTTGATTTTCTATTTGAAGTCGTTGGTTATCGTAAGGTAAAAACTCGTCTGTGTTTGTCTCGCGGTCTTACGATATACCTTTCTTTTGAAAGGTTTTATAACATTAAAAATCTATTTGATCTACATTTCTAAAGCCGGTTTACAAAAAGGATCCATACGTTATTTTCTTATAATGCTTGGGTCACCCCGAGCATATTTTCATATTAGTTATGAATGTTTTGGAGCTTCAAAAGATGAGCTGGATGCCTCCAAGACGTATTCACTTATATTTTATTTCCACTGCATTTGTTGTTTGTAAGTATTAGCATTTGTGAGGACAGGTTGTTATAACCATCTAAGCTGATAATAGGTTAGTTTACTCTGATTGATGTATGTATATTACAGTTTTTTTTTTGTGAAGATCTATTATGTATTATATATTACTCATCACAATGTAAGATTATGTTTTGTCTTTTCTTTCTTTCTCCCTAACAATATGTCTTTCCGGCACTTAGATGTACGTGAATACCATGGATGTATTAGTGACTTTTGAGGGTCGAAAAGGCTGGTAATTACAATTGGTGTCAAAGCTTAGGTTGAGCAAACACCTAGGATTTGGTGGATAAACTCATTAGAAATAGGGTTAGCAAAACCCTAGAATGAGTTGAGTGTATTATATATTCGAGAGCGTATTTGTTAGTGCTATAAAAATTTTATATTACGTCGATTGATCTATTGAGTAGTTTATGAATTATGGTTGAGATGCGGGATGCCATGGTATTGTTAGAGGTTTTTAAACTCTTAGACAAGACAAACCAACATGGTATTATTCTAAAAATTGGTAAATGAAACAATTTTACCGAGAATTGTATTTTATATATAAAAGAATAGTTTTCAAAATATGATATAGTTATTTATGATGTGTTTGTTATTAGTAAATGATAATATTAATCATTATCATTTACTGTTTGATTAGTTATACTCATCCAGTTTAAGGGCATTCACTATTGTTTGTTAAATAATTTTACATAAGAAAGTAAAGTTATATAAGTATGATTTATAAGTATGTTTTATAAATAAAATGGATTTAAACTAAGAATTTGAGAACTTAAATTTCGATGTTTTAAATTTTGAGTTTCAAAATTTTAGAGAAAATAATAATAGTATTATTTGAAAGTATTTATGGATAGAAATATTTTAAAAGAATTTTAAAAGAGATAGACAGCTCTAGTGCAGTTGGAAAGGGTTCCTAGCTCCCCAATAAAAGGAGAGGGTTCGAGCCTTGGCGGGTGCACATTAGTGGCTTATTATTTATGGAGGCATATATTACTCCCTTAAATGAGCAGAAAATTTCAAGATCGAAAAGTTCCTCTATGAGAGCCTGAGTTAAAAGGGGTTAGGGCAATGGTGGACCTTCTTACATCCTTAGCCCACAAAAATCGGTTTAAAAAAAGTAGAAAACACTGAACTCACTTCTGTTGTTGGAAAATAATTCTGGTGATGACTACAACATCATCGGCGTTTATTTTCGAGTTTCTAAGTGGGGGAATGCTACCATAGTAATTTTCTACGAAGTTGTTTTGGTAAAACAGATTTTGATTTAATCACAAATATATGATTTGATATACTAAAGTTAAAAGTATACATTTTATTGCGAATAGAGTTGAAATACAACCTTGGTGTTTAATATTGAAGTTTTCTATTAAGTTAGTTTGTGGACACATGTATCATATGCATTAGGGTAGTTTGGTTTGTGCATCTCATTATGTTATGTCATTTGGTAATTTTCATTTGTTGAAATGAAATGGAATTTTCGATGATTTTGGATAGTCGAAATCTTCCAAACGTGTTAAGAAATTGTAGCCAAGTGTTTTTGTGAAATTATAAGAAAATAAGTTTTTGTAATTTATAAATTTGGAAAGATAGTAAGAATTTCAACAAGTTTTAAATTTGATGAACATCCTAGTTAAGTAGAACATATCTAATATTGTATATATACTCTTAGGATGTATTGGAGTATTATACAAATAATAACTTGAGTTATAAAATGTTAATAGACTTAAGCAATGGTTTTAAGAAATGATTCATTAATGATTTTAGTATTAAATAAAATACTATTGGTGTAAATGATTGTGAACAAAAAAAATTGATGTAACTAAGAAAGCAATGGAATAAATATATAAGCGGTATGTAGATCGTATTATTCGCATAACTTTTCTCGATCCAGATTCGAGTACATGATTTTGAAGTGATTTACATCGATTCGAACAAGATTTTCTCACTCGATTCTTGACGGCGAACACTTAATTCAGAGTCTTGATATGATTTTATAGTTTTCAATCATACTATAGCTATGTAAGGAGAATGGAGGTTTCTAATCAAGGAACCTGATTGAAATCCGCACTGGGGAAGTCCGGCGAGGATGGTAGTTTGGAAGCAAAATGTGTGTGGACGAGCGAGTAATTGGATTTGATATTGCGCATGAATGATATATGTACACCGTACTGATTTTAATGTAATTTAATACTTCTTACTTTAGAAGTGCAAGTTATATGGTTTTATGACATATGTAAGTGAGATTCTGGTATATGGAAGCAAATGCTAGCTTGTTGCTTTTGGTACCAGGAGTATAGCTTGATTACTCGACAAACTGGTACGTGATTATTGCTTAACGAGTGTGTTTGCTATGAGTCATATACACTCTATAATGTATATCATAAGTATATATTTTGTTGTGTTGTCCCCAAATATGGGAGGTCCTAGATATGGGCTTATATTGATATTGTGATTTTTTTCCCGACCTAGTTGTCCAAAAGAGCTGCTACCGAAATTTTCCATAATATATGAGATTTCAAAAGATTAAGAACTCATTTTAATTAAGAGATTCTATAAGTCTAAGGATGTGAAGACATTTTTCTTCCTTTGGTAATTTCGGAGATAAATTTCTTTTAAGAGGAGAAGAATGTAACGACCCAAATTTTTTAATATTTCAGATGGGAATATCTAATTTATTTGAATATTCGAATTTGATTCCAATTTAATAAACAATAAAAATATCAATTATTAGAAAAATGGCTTGATTTTTATTGACGTATTCTTAAATGAATTTATATGATATTCCATGATTTTTGATTTGGAAAATATTTAAATTATCATCTGACGTATTTCTCGGCAAACGATGGGTTTTTTTTGAAATTTTACAGAATATGATAACCAGTGTATATTATTGTTGTTTGTAATTATATCACATTTTTATGTGCGATCATATTTTTGTTTCTGTCTTTCGCGATTCATACGCAAACGAAATGTTGTGTAGCGAGAAGCTGGAAATTGTAAAATAAACTAAATCTCACCCTAAGCCTTTTCTTCATTTTCTACTTTTCCTATTTTATTTTTCTTCCCTCTCTTTCTACTTTCTATTTCCTGCAAAACAAAGAAAATTGCCTTCTCTCTTAAAAAGCCCAAATCACTTAATTTACTTAACGATAAATTGCAAAATTAGATTCATTGAGTTAATTTTGACGAGATCCTCGAATCCATATGAGTTTGGTTATATGCAGTGTGACTTTAGAATGCTCAATGTGAATAGGAGGAACTAGGTTTTTGGTTTTTCATCGATTGAGGGAGAAACAGGTGATATCTTTGGTTTCCATAGGGTTCTTATGGTAAGGCGGAGGGATGGTGATGAAATGGAGGCCATGTGACATTTTGGTATAATGAAAGTGGGGCAGTAGGTCGCGTTTGCCTTGGTAGGGTTGAGCTCGACATGGTGGTGTGGGACGCGGAAAGGAGGTGAAGAGAAGTTCGTCAGTGGTGCTACTGGTGGATTTCTCGGACTGAAGGAGGAGTTTGGTGGTGCACATGCATGGTGAGGATGGTGCATGTACATGAAGGTAATTAGGGGTTTGGGGAAGATGGATATGTGGGTGGATTATTAATTAAAATAAGTGATTAAGTTAAATTAATTGTTATAATTACTTCGAAAACATATAAAAACAATAACTTCGTACAAGATCCAATCGGGATGTGGTTTTGCGTTGTGCTCATAATAGAGTTACCTACGCCATGGAATTGGTTTTGTCGAGTTTGAAGCAAGTTAAATTTTAAGCAAAATCGAGATCGAACTGGAATGCTTAACAATCAACTGGAATTTTGGCAAATCAACTCATCTCTAAATGAATACTATTTGATATACGGTAGATGTTAATTATTATTTTGTGGAAATCTGGTTGAAGGGCTTCTCATCTCAGGGTAATAAGTTGCAATGGTAACACTTATGAATAATTAGTTTTAAGACAATTTACAAGAAAATGGTAAATTTATTTATCTTTTTAAATTATATAGGAAAAAGATAAATTTATTTATCATTATTCAGTATAATTGAAAATGATAACTTCATTTATCTTTTTCATGTTAATTGTCCTTAAAACTAATTTTTCAAAAGTGCTATCGTTAAAACTTATTATTCTGCACAAAGAGGCCATTCGAGTGAAAATCCCCTTATTGATTTTGTATTTGAACGATTATTGATTTGGTTTGGTTGAATTTTCCTCTATGAAAAGCGAATGATATATAAATTGAAACGTATGGGACTTTGTCCGGGGATCCGGATTCCTCGTTATTATTGATTTAATTTCAGTTATATACTTGTTATAAAATTGTGGAATGTCAAAACTTGGTAGTTTGGTCATACTGGATATGACATTAATATATGTTAAATGTTGAACCTTTTTAGTGATAATGGTATTAGTAGCATTGGTTAAGTGTTATGGTAGCTACTGGCCTCGTTTAGTATTTTTCTATGATATTTTATTTTAAAATGAGTTTTTAACTTTTCTATTTTACTTCAACTTTTTTATTAGTCTTTTCAAATATATATGGAAATGTTTTAAAAGTATTTCGCAAAGTATCCATTTATAGAAAAGTTAATACAATAACGGATGTTTATTTTTAATGGTGAATTTATCTTTTGTAATAAAATGATTTTGTTTTAAAAGAAGAACGTTTTATATAAAACATTGTATAAAAAGATAGATTTATAAATGGTATTTTATAAATTAAAGAGAGATTTATAAATAATATTTTATAAATAAAAGAATAGATTTATAAATGATATTTTGTAGAAGGGAAATGATTCCATTTTGATAAATTAGAATAATAAATCACATTTGTGAATTTATAGTGATATATGGAATGATCGTTTTATGAAAAGTATTTAGTCCAATTTTGGGACTGAAGATTTGTAACAAGTATATGAGATAGTCCAATTTTGGGACTAAAGATTTGTAATAAGTATATGAGATTTAAAAGAAAAGAGATTTATAAAAGGAGATTTATAGCTATATTTAAAGATTTATAAAAGGAGTTTTATAGTTATATTTGGAGATTTGTAAAAGGAGTTTTATAAAAGAGATTTATAAAAAGGAATAAAAGGAATGAGATTTTGTTTCCATAAATGATCGTTTTAACTTATGATGCTATGAAAAGTATTCTTTTCATACTTAACACTAAATTCAGAGGTATTGAAACTCGTCTCTATCATAACAATTAAGAATGTATGTCGAGGCAAGGATAGTTTTCTAACTTGTCTGATGTCATTATTAATCGAAGGAAAGACCATTTCAAATCGAAAAGTGATGTAAGTATATTTGATCTAATTTTTATATGATCTATTTACTTACACGAAAAGTGTTTTGAGTTTATTGTTACCAATGTGTTAAATGACATTTGTTTTAATCCAAATAAATATTTTTTGGAAGTGAAATCTTCCCTAACATTTGTAAATATACTTACATCGTCGATATAAGTATACAGAAACATTTTCTAAATATTGAAAGTGAAATAATGTATGTATATACTTATACCATTGAGATAAGTACATGAAAATTTCCAAGTATTAAAAAGAGTAGAGAGAATTTGTGAATATATCTTTGTAAAAATATTTTATTATAAGTGTTTACAAACCAATTTTAATTAATGAAAGTATTAATTAAAGAGGCTTAGTGGTTGCTTATATGCTTAATTATGCTTGGTTTCCATATAAAATTTGATCTCTGGTTAGATTGTTTGCTTTTTTATAGTTAAATAATCGACTATCAAATTTTAGCCAGTTTTGATAATATCGTTGTCGGTTCGAAGAGATCGAGAGTGGATATATTATCTGAAAACTACTTTGAACAGGATAAGTATTCGAATTAGAAATATCATGAAGAATCGAAGAAGGAGTTCTTTTAAGTGCAAGGGCTATTTTCTACTAATCCCAAGGATGTAGTAGAAGTAGCACCTTCTGTTTTTTTTAGTTCTAGAACAACTTGTATGGATGAATGCTGGCACTACATTGTTGTATGGAGGGCAGTGTTAGTATTCCAAGTGAGATTTGCTAAAAAGGTAAAACATAGCTTCAAGCCTCACACTCGGTAATGATTAAAACATGGGATATGCAGCCGAGCTATGTGGTTCGCTACCATTAGGGTATGGTCATCACCCGATCTATCCTAATAGCCTTGTCGTTATAAATAATCCATTCTCCAATAAGTACCTTATGGACTTAGTTGCGTCCAGCTATGTTGGAACATGAGGTGTAGGTATTTCAGCTATGTTGTTTATTCATTTTAAATCCTATACATTACTATAATATTGCTGGATTTTCTTTTTGGTTTGGTTATCATAAGGTAAATACTGGTCTGTGTTTATGTGTGTTGTAGTCCTACAGGATACCTTTATTATGAAAGGTTTTATAACATTAAAAATTTATTTGATCTGTGTTTCTCACGCTAGTTTACCAGACTGGTCCGGGCATTATTTTCTTATAATGCTCAGATCAGCCCAAGCATATTTCCATATTTAATCATGGATGTTTTGAAGCTTTAGAAGACGAGATGGATGCCTTCAAGACGTATTAACGTATATTTTATTTCCACCACATTTTTTATTTGTATTTATTAGCATTTGTGAAGACGGGTTGATATAACTGTCCAGGCTGATAATATGTTAGTTTACTCTAATTGATATATGTATATTACGGTTTTCTTTTGTAAAGATATATTATATATTACACATCACGGTGTGAGATTCTATTCCATCTTTTCTTTCTTTCACCCTAACAATCTGTCTTTCCGACACTTGGATGCCCGACATGTGAATACCGTCGATGTATTAGTGTTGACTTTTGAAAGTCAAAAAGGCTGGTCATTACAGAAATAGGTTAAAGATTTTGGTCCAATAAAAATAAAAGGGAAATTCTATTTCTTTTTAAATAAAACCATACCCTGACTTCTTTTAAACTAACAGCTTATAAATCAACGTTCTAACTTCATTTAAAAATCCAACTCAAGGCATTGTATCGAATCTAAATTTTATTTCTATAATAATTATTTTATTAAAATATTGCTTTTTGATTTCAAACAACTTTTAATATAATTGCTTTATTTCTCATAACAATTGCAAAATTTCACGACTATATTTTATTCTGCCAAAATAAATATTTCAGATAACTTTTGGATTTTCCAAACCAAATTTCCAATTCAAATTTCAGGTCTATTCTTATTTTATTATCATTTAAATTTTTAAAATTCATTTATTGATTAAAATTTCCATTTATAATCCAACTTTCATTTTGTATGTAATTCTATATTGGGATATTACAGAAATATTTCTTGGCTATAGGGTTTGAATTTTTTTTATTATGTTTTAAGACATTATACCAAGTTTTTCTAAGGGAGTTGGTTATTTAGGACAGAATGAGAAAATATATTTTGGTGACCATACGCATATAAAAATATTGATAGGTAATAAAATATTATTGGTATCCAGAAGAACTTTCCTATGTTCCAACGGCAGCACACTTCTTAAATTAGTTTTGTGCTAAAGAAGGGCATAAGATTTATGAGGATTTAAGTCAAAGTTTGAAGTTTTGTTCAATTTTCATTTGGAATTAGAAAGAGAAAAAAGATTTAAAAACCATCTTCGATCGTTTCTTTAATTCGATCATATTGTTTAACATATAAATTTTATCCATTCATTATTCAATTCTTTTCATGTGTGCTAGAACTTTAGTTGCACCATGTTCCTCATTAGATCACAAGTTCGAATATATAGATGATGACTATGCAGTTCCAAAAATATCCTTATGACACATTGATGGGACTATGAGGTTACAAGTTCGAAAATTAATCTATATTATTGTTTGTGAGGTTTGGAATATTATTATATTTATATATATTCAAATTTCCATAATGACAACCCTTTACTCATTTTTTATTTTTTATTTTCATTTTTAGTGTCTTCTTCCATCTAAAATCAATAAATATTTATCTAATGTTCATCAAAAATTTATAAGAGGGCTAAGCTGATTTCTCCTTTTGAAAATCCAATAACATATTATGATAATAAGTCAATATAAATTGTAATACGAACCAACGATTTAATAAAAAATCAAGGTATGTTATACATAACTAACCCGTGATGAAAAAAGTTTATCAATGGCGAGGAATATAATCGAAAAGTAGATACAAAAAATGATGTTGCAAATCCATTCAATAAGGCAACCTCTCGGTCTAATTTGGCTAGATTGATCAAAGGTATGAGCAAGACTCACCATAATTGGTGTAACGACCCGATTTTTCGATGTCCGAATGTAATGACCCGAAATTTTCATAGCCGAAAATTTCAGATAGTTATGAAAAAGAAAAGAGATAGAAGAAGAAGAAGAAGAAGAAGAACAGAAACATCAAACATCTCACATTCGCAGCGGATAAAATATAATAATAAATAATAGTTTAGAGTAGAGTAATTGTTCTGTCGATTACATTTTATTACATCAGAGTTTCACATATATATACAGTCACTGAATATGCTCAATTTTCATGTCACGGATATACAGAAATAAAATACAGCGGAAACACACCATATGCTCTTGCCATCCAACTCGCCTCTTGAGCTCCAGAACGTCCTTACCTGAAAACCTGTAATACTCGGTCTGACCCGAGCATTACACCAAAGTAACACCCGGGTCAGGCTGGAAACCAACGTGAGTAAACCCAACTAACATGGAATGCCAAAGGAAACAACTTATATAAACCCGGGGTAACTTATATCAATTTAACAAATTCACAATTTGCTATAGACAACACTTATTCCACACATCAATTTCTAAGTACCAAACTTAGATAAAATAATCCAATTCACTTAAATAATTTCATTCCCGCCTATTGATTTTACAAATCAATTTGTAAAAATTCGAAGTGATTTCGGGTATTTTCCAATACCCGACCCCGGTCTCTTCGAAACTCATGTCATCCTAACCTAAGTTATCCAAATGAAATACACAACATTTCATATCAGAGATATCAACTCATTCAAAGCATCCAATACAATTCAATCACCCATAAGCAAATCTTAATCACATACAGATCAACTCGATTTATTCTAATTGAATTTCAAACCTCAATCACTTGGATTTCTTCATTAATTAATTCCAAATCAATTACTCTTCCATATGCACTCATCTTAATTAATCACCATGGATTAATTATCTTTAGATTACATTCAAGAAATTATCTTTAATTAATTTCACGATATTAATAATTCTTAACCCAAAATCAATAAGCAATCTTAATTACTTCATGAATTAATTAACTATTTTAATTACATTAATCCTTAATTACTTATATTAATTAGCTTCTCATAAGTCACTTATTATGGATTAATTTATCTTAATTAATAAAATCTTTAATTACATCATTAATTATATAAATTATTGATTTCCAATTATATTTCAATTAATCTTAATCTAAATTAATTATATTAATTAAACCACAGTATTAATCATACTTGATTTATCTCCACCTGAAATTATCTGCCTTTTTATTTGCCTCATTAAATAAATTAATTTTCCTTAATTCATTATCTTAATTTATCTCTTGATTAATTACACAAGTAATTATATTTTATTACTTGTATTAAGAAATTATTTAATAAACCACCCAATTATCAATCTAATTAATTTAAATCTAATTAATTACCTAAATCATAAATTAATTTAATTAATTAATTATTCATTAAATTATCCTACTTATTTAATGAATCACCAATCATTAAATCTTTATTGATTTTAATCTGAACCATTTTCTTATTTACGATTTAAGTTTAAAACTATTACAAACCCAAATGCTTCGAGTCAAACAACAATTAACTCGAGAACTAACCAAACCCAAAGTCACCAGATCTTCAGCACACATTCAATCAACAACCAATTATTTAAATTTAACCATTTAAATCTAAATAAGAATCGAACAGAGTGAGATTTACTCACCTTTGGTTTTCATTAGCAATCCATTTCCATTACGCCTTGCTTCTTCACAGTTTTCAAACCTTAAATAAACATTTACAATTTATTAACATTTGAACCAATCGATCAACCTATTACCATCTATTAATATTTTACATAATCGAACAATCAGCTTTCCCTTTTTACCATTTTATTTAACTAATAATTAAATTTAAACTAATAATTTCTCTTTGTCAATATTTTAGTACCCAAATAACTTAAATAAGTCGACTAGAAAATTTTATCACCAATCCCTTATAAAATTTTCTTCCAAAGTCTTATAAAAATTCTAATATATATGTATATAATTAATTTTCTTTATTTCTTCAGAATATAAGTGATAACAAACAAATAATAAATTACCTTACTGCCTCTTGCCGACGAATGTCGAATCGCCATAGCAAACTCGATCTAAAGCCCTAGCCTCAACCTTGACAGCGTCAAACTGCCTTTCAACCCTCCACACCACCAATAACACAACTCAGAACAACATAACAGCTAACACTCTCCTCCACTACTTCAATCACTAACACACTATCAATCAAACACACCTCTTCCTACCATCTTCAACATACTAGTAACAACATCTTCCCCTGACAGCGACAAATCCACCCTGACATCCTTTCACTGTCACCCAATCAATCAACTACTCAACCGAAAATGATCAAACCCTCTTCCCTCGAATTCAAAGCACAGCAACCCACATCCTAAAATCGAACGTGCCACCACTTAAACGCCTCCACCTCCCAAGACGAAACGCGCGCACGAGTCGAGCATCCCAGATCCAGCCGAACTCTAGAACCCATCTCCTCGCTCGAAGTCGTGGCCATGCACTCGTGCCGCTATCCACTGCTGCCACTCCCAGCGCTCGCGATTTCAAAACGAAATCGATTATTGATTCGCGAATAATAAACTGGAGGAAAAAACTTGCGGTATTCGATTTCGTTTTAAAAAGAAATAGGCTTCGGTTTACCTTTGGATTGAAAAATGAGAGAGAGGAAGGAAAGAATGAATTAGAGGAGAGAGGAGAGGGAAAATAGTCGCCATTTCTATTTATTTTCTTATGCTCGGCTTGATTTTCAGCAGAAGGAAGACGCGTGATTTAAACGAGAAGGAGAAAATATCTCTACGCGTTCAGAAGGTAGGGTGGCTGATGGAGACGTTATAGGCTTTGACCGTTTATTATATTTTTTTTCAAAATATCTCATTTCACAATACGCGAAATCTCGATCACTGAATCAGACATGCCGAAAAACGTTCATAAGGTTTTACCTGTATTCTAAACACAATGGAATGTGTTTCGAAAGCTAATTCGATCATATGCGCGAGTTACGGAAGTAAACGAATAAATTTAAACTAAATCGATTAAAATAGTTTCTAAACGTTTGAACTGCCAAGGTCAAACGACAACTCTGATTGCTACGAAAATTGAAATCCGATAATAATTAACTATTACGGATCCAATGAAACCTTTTTCGTCGAATTCCGAGGCTGTGCCTCAGAAGGCTATTTTTGAACGTCAATTTAAACGGTATATTATTAAAACTGAACAAGTCACCTTTAAATTAAATTTCAACCATTCTATTATCTTCAGTATCATCATTAAAAAATTTATAAGCCTTCAAATTATTTTTTAACAGGCTTAAAATTCTGTATTCAAAATTTTACTCAATTTCGAATTATATAATTCAATAATTTAATTATCAATTAAATATTTATAGTTGAAATTCAAGTTAAAATTACCCTTTAAATATTTAAAATCAATTAATTATTCCATTTTAAATTGTTAAAAATTCTGGATCATCACATTCCTCCCCCTTTAAAAGAATTTCGTCCCCGAAATTACTAGTTAGGAAGAATGGACTAATACCCGTTTACCTTTCCCCCAAAACTCACAATTCAACATCCTACCAACTATCTTTTATTAATGACCCACTATCACCCTAACTAACCTCCCAAAACCTTTTATAGTTTCAAACACTACCCTTTTGTTCAATCATTTAAATTTAACTAACTTTTGAATTATCAAAATTTTCTCAAAATTTTTCTTACTCTCTAAATTTCCGAAATTTTTCGCCAGCGTCTCCTTTGCGCAGCTAGCTCGGTACTACTACAAAAGGCCTCTACGGGCTTCCAAATTCCAAAAGAAAACGAAAGCTAAGTGGCTAGATCCAAAATCCCAATCCAATTTCATACAGAAATTTAAATACATACCTTTTTGTCGGGCAATTCAAATTTATCTTCTAATATCAAATCCAATCTCTTTTCTCTTTATAATACCCGCATAACCTACTTAGCAATAATATCCAATCATGCCCCTTTCACATCTTTACATACTTTTCCTTACAAAAGTTTCATATCCATTTCTATTCAAACTAATTTTCCCCACTTTCATACGAATTCAATTTACTTTAAATTTTGAATATTAAATTTTATCTTTCAAGTATAACTGATTCATATTAGTTCATCTACTAATTTACTTTAATTTTCAATTTGAAATTGTTTTGTCGCTAACAAAAGTTTTCCCAAAAAATTTTAAAAATTTTCTAACTCCCAAAATTTTGGAATTTTTTTGGCAAGAGTCTCCTTTGTACGGAGGAGCTTTTGCAATTTGACAATAGATATAAATATGTATACATCAACCCACACGGTCGGAAAAAGCAAAAACAGTTCATATTTCCTATTTTTATTGTGTAGGCGTACCTTTATTTAGCATTTTAAGCAAGCAGCTTATTTATTTTAGCAAATAGCACAACCAAACCCAGCCAACGGCCTTCAGGTACCTGTACTTACTCAATTTACACATATAAGCACTATATATAAGGAGTTTACAACATTTCTCTTACTTAAACAACTATAACACTTCAATTCTAAACAAATTGCATTCATAATAACTTCCTCGAGCAATTTATATGTCTTCAAACTAATTCAATTGCTTTTAACCATTTCATAAGCCATTTTATTCAATTTTAATGGTTTGCAACTCAATTTCTTACATTCCATTAATTTTTAATCCAAACAAGCTCATATTCACTTCAAACGATTCAAAATCATTATTTTTTAACTTCTCTCAACCCATATAATTTTAATTACTTTTGTTTACAACAACGTCAACTATTTTTATGAAAATTTTGGGGATATTTGCTTAATAGAGTATCCATTTAAGTTTATAACTACTTCAATTTAATTTCAACTCATTCAGAATTTAATTCCATTTTATTTCCAATTTATTCACCAACCAAATATTGCATTTCATTCATCTTCGCATTGGTTTCAATTTAAATTTTTTCATTGAGTTTGACAACATTCATTTCTCAAAAATAAATTTAACCCAAACCTTTAATTTAATGTTCTTCTATTCTCACTCGAAACCAAACTTTTATTTAAGAAATTTTGCTTCAAATAAATTCGCCTCATAACTCAAGTCCATTCTAATAATACAATCTCAATTAAAACTTTGATTAAATTTTTATTCAATCAGACTTCATCCATTTATTATTTAATTCAATTAACCAATTTATCCACCCCATTTTAATTTTTTAATTCACCTGCTTAACTCATTTCGAATTTATTTTATTAATACAAAGTCATTCTCAATTCATTTCTATTCACTTGGGTTTTGTTTGCACTCAAACCATTTCTATTATAATTCACTTTCATTTCATTCGACAACACTCCTATAATATCTAATTTACTTGCAATTTACATTTGAATTCATTTATAACACACTTGAATTTTATTTGTAATACACACCATCACTATTTGATCCAGATCTATTTTTATTTCTATTTTTATAGCATCTCCACTTATTTAATTCATTATCAAATCCAATTCGAATTCTATTCACCGTTCGAATTCATTTCCAAACTCCATTATTAACTTACAACCCATTTTATTTAACCGAGTTAAATTTTATCAATATACTCTATCGAATAATTATTTAACCAATTAGCTTATCTCCAACTTCTAAATCAATATTCAATTTTAATTATAAAATTACTTCATTAAAATTTCAGTTTGAATTTCCTTTTATTTCCCCAAAATACCAAAACTTTATTTAAAAATTTTAGAAATGCTTTTAAATTCACATCATACTAATAAAATAGCTCTTTATAAAAAAAAATACTTCTTATAACTCGATGTCTCCACCAGTCCATCCTTGTTCTCATAGAAATTCGGTCATACGTTGATCAGGCGTAGGACTGAAAATCTATAAGTACTTGGTAGACCCGTTTTCAACATCCAGTGAAAATACTTGGAAAATAATTTTATTGGAAATATAGAAAACAATTTTTGAAAATAGAGGAAATATCTTTGGTGAGGATGCTCTGGAAATCATCACCCCCATCCACGGTCGCAGTTAACCCGATGGTTACGTTGCCATCCCGACAAAATCCATAGATAACTGTAGGCCTCCGCGCCCCTCGATTACACTATGGAACCCACGACAGATCGCAGCTACAACTGGGGTTATGTAGCTATCACAGCAAAAACCCATATAACTGTAGGCATCAGCGCCCTCGAATTCCGCTGCCAAAAGTGAAACTTCTCTACTCCATTGACCATAGATCGCAGTCTACCGATGTTGCGTTGCCTTCCCGGCAAAATCAAGTGTAGACTGTTGGCACTCATTCTCCACACGATTTCGCTATGGTCCCCACAGCAGATCGCAGTGACATCGAGTTACACTGTTGTCACAGCATAACACAAATGCCCCTGTAGGCATCAGCGCCCTCGACTTTCGCTACCCAATAATCCTCAGGAACTAGTTTATCCGGACTCCTCACAGGATCAACTTTAGAACCCCCCTTGGGGCTCAAGGCAGCACCACCCGGTGGCACTCCTGAGAAGTTCATTTCAAGGGAGCACCTTTTTCCCCAGAGCCATCATCAAAACACTTTATACTACACATATATAGTATCTTTCAAATCGTACACCTAGTATGATATCATACAAAGCTCCTTTATACAAAATCGATTATCCCAAAATCGATAATTCTCAAACCAGGCTTTACAAATTTCAATATTGATTTTACCCAAAAATCAAAAGCCTTTCCAAATCCAAAGGTTCCCAAAACCCTTTTTCCAAAATCCTCATAAGATCCTTTATATATATTCAGATATATATAATTTTTAAAACTTTGGATCGTTATCAAACTTGTATAAAACTCATTTTATACTTCAAACACCTTCAAAAATCCTTTTCTTCCAGCAATAGATTTAACAAGGGGAGATTTATCTTATATAAAAAATAATATATAACTTTGTTTATTCAAAATCAAATATTCAAATTTGATTACTCTTTTCAATATCAATTTCATTCAAATCCGTATGATGTACACATATCATCTGTACGCTACACCAATCTGATCGCTCACTCGATCACACAATTTCACTTCTGAACTAGCATCGTCCACCCAAATTCCTAGTACGGACATAGAACTGGTTTCTTGATTAGAAACCGTCATTCTCCTTGCATAGCCATAACTATGATAGAGAATATCCAGAACCTATCAACAATCCATATCCAGGTTCGCCGTCGAAAATCGAGTGAAAAAAAAATCCCAACTCGGATCGATATATCTATCTCGAAATTCTGTGCTCGAATCTGGATCAAATCATTATGCGAATAGAATAATATACGTACATCCTACGTATTTATTTTCACTGATTATCAGCCAAATCAATTCCTCTTTATATTCACATTTCCTTTAATTCCTTTTCACTTATTTACAATTGCCTTAATTCCCGTTGAATTATCACTTCAATCCTTATCTCGGTTGGGTATTCAAATCAATAACAGTTTGAACTCCGACCAGTTTATATTTAGAAAATAGCTTGAAAATTTTAAAAATAGATAAGTAGTTGAAAAATAATTATTAGTTTGCAAATAGCTATAAAATAGTTAACTAATTGTAAAAAAGTTGAGAAATAGCTAAATAGTTTCAGGAATTTTAAATAATTGCCAAATAGTCGTAAGATAGAAATCAGTTTATGAAATAGTTGAAAAATAACAATTAGTTTAGAAAACAATTGAAAGATGGTTAAATAGCTCCAAAAATAATGGTAAAACAAATATAAAATAAGTTAGCTTTAAAAAGAAAGGTTGTATATATTTAATAGTTTAGAAAAATAAATTTATATTAAAACAATTTATTTAAAATGTTCAAGAGTCAAACTGTTCACTTCCCCAACATTTAATGTAAATTTACACTTCCATTTGATTTTAATCCTGTTCAACTTTAATTAAATTTCAAATTATTCCAATCAATTTGAATTATTATCAATTGAACCCATTTCAAATTCAAATCATTTCAATATAATCCAATTCAATTTCCCATTTAAATTCTTAAACTTATACATCTTCAATCACCGATCCAATTAATTCAAACCAAATTCAATTTTGAACTAATTCAATTTCAATCTTGAATTTAAACTATCTCAAATTATATAAATTCGAGTTAAATTCTCAAAGGTTGGTTTAACTCTTTAAACGAAATTAACTTTTATTCAAAGTTTTTAATCAATTTAATTTCTGAGTCCAATTTTCAAAATTCCATTTTAAATTATCTTAACTTATGTATTTCAAGGTTCAAATTAGAGTTCAATACAATTTTATTTTAAAATTTTAATTTACTATTAAATTTTATCTTCCAGTTTGAAGCCAGTTCTTAAACAATTTTAATTTAGAATTCAATTATTCAAATTTATTTTATTTATACCATACCATTCTCAATTTAACGATTTTCATTAACAATAGGATGATATCATCCAATTTATCTTAAAACGTCCATCCATTTTTAATTTTTAAACCTCAAACCCGTTTTGAGATCACACGAATTCCCAATTCAAATCAACCATTTAACTTCCCAAGTTAAATTCTAATTTCATCTTGAAATTTCCAATTCAGGTTGCTTTTTCTACACTTATTTAACTTTCCCAAAGTTAAATTCCAATTTACTTAATCCAATCAATCTTACTCAATTTGAATTCCCGCTTCAACTTCAAAATTATTTCCCTCTTATAAGTTCGAAACTTATATCACTTTGGTTTTTTTTTTACATCACACTTCAGGGAAAAAGTCAAAACTCAACCTCTTAGAGTTTATTTCAATTATCTTGGATATCATGTATATCCATACATACATATATATATATTTATTTCTTGGCCCTCCCAGCCATGTTTTAAAATTTTAAACCACCTTTGGTTTTAAATTCAAATCAAATTTCTAACAACCCATTGTTTGCAACAATTCCCGGTTATCCAAATAATACTTATTTATTATTTTAGCACTTTGAAATAATTTTTTTTTCAAATTCCGGGACCAGATTTAGAATTTTCATTTTCAATCAATTAAACTTTAATTTGGTTGTATTTCTATTTCTACTTAATTTAATTCCAATTCAAGACTTCAATTTGGTTGTATTATATTACTTCTAAATTTTAATTCCAATAATTTAATAACCAATCACCTTAATATTTATTAGAATGAAATATTTCTTTATATATCAAAATATATTTTTATATAAAATCATTTAAAACCTTTATATAAAAAAATAACAAGTACGCTCTCATATATATATATAAACTCAACTCATTCTAGAGTACTTTGGACTCCATTTAATGAGTAATCCCCACCAGAGCCAAGGTTCTCGCTTAATCTTTCAGCTCTGATACCAACTGTGACGACCCGAAATCTTCATAGCCGAAAATTTCAGATAGTTATGAAAAATAAAAGAGATAGAAGAAGAAGAAGAACAGAAACATCAAACATCTCATATTCGCAGCGGATAAAATATAATAATAAATAATAGTTTACAGAAGAGTAATTGTTCTGTCGATTACATTTTATTACATCAGAGTTTCACATATATATACAGTCACTGAATATGCTCAATTTTTATGTCACGGATATAAAGAAATAAAATACAGCGGAAACACACCATACGCTCTTGCCATCCAACTCGCCTCTTGATCTCCAGAACGTCCTTATCTGAAAATCTGTAATACTCGTTCTGACCCGAGCATTACACCAAAGTAATACCCGGGTCAGGCTGGAAACCAACGTGAGTAAACCCAACTAACATGGAATGCCAAAGGAAACAACTTATATAAACCCGGGGTAACTTATATCAATTTAACAAATTCACAATTTGCTATAGACAACACTTATTCCACACATCAATTTCTAAGTACCAAACTTAGATAAAATAATCCAATTCACTTAAATAATTTCATTCCCGCCTATTGATTTTACAAATCAATTTATAAAAATTCGAAGAGATTTCGGGTATTTCCCGATACCCGACCCCGGTCTCTTCGAAACTCATGTCATCCTAACCCAAGTTATCCAAATGAAATACATAACATTTCATATAAGAGATATCAACTCATTCAAAGCATCCAATACCATTCAATCACCCATAAGCAAAGCTTAATCACATACAGATCAATTCAATTTATTCTAATTGAATTTCAAACCTCAATCACTTAGATTTCTTCATTAATTAATTCCAAATCAATTAATTAATCAACTCTTCCATATCCATCCATCATAATTAATCACCCTGGATTAATTATCTTTCGATTACATTCAAGAAATTATCTTTAATTAATTTCACGATATTAATAATTCTTAACCCAAAATCAATAAGCAATCTTAATTACTTCAATGAATTAATTAGCTCTTTTAATTACATTAATCCTTAATTACTTATATTAATTAACTTCTCATAAGTCACTTATTATGGATTAATTTATCTTAATTAATAAAATCTTTAATTACATCATTAATTATATAAATTATTGATTTCCAATTATATTTCAATTAATCTTAATCTAAATTAATTATATTAATTAAACCACAGTATTAATCATACTTGATTTATCTCCACCTGAAATTATCTACCTTTTTATTTGCCTCATTAAATAAATTAATTTTCCTTAATTCATTATCTTAATTTATCTCTTGATTAATTACACAAGTAATTATATTTTATTACTTGTATTAAGTAATTATTTATTAAACCACCCAATGATCATTCTAATTAATTTAAACCTAATTAATTTACCCAAATCATAAATTAATTTAATTAATTAATTATTCATTAAATTATCCTACCTATTTAATAAATCAACAATCATTAAATCTTTATTGATTTTAATCTGAACCATTTTCTTATTTACGATTTAAGTTTAAAACCATTACAAACCCAAATGCTTCGAGTCAAACAACAATTAACTCGAGAACTAACCAAACCCAAAGTCACCAGATCTTCACCACACATTCAATCAACAACCAATTATTTAAATTTAACCATTTAAATCTAAATAAGAATCGAACAGAGTGAGATTTACTCACCTTTGGTTTTCATTAGCAATCCATTTCCATTACGCCTTGCTTCTTCACAGTTTTCAAACCTTAAATAAACATTTACAATTTATTAACTTTTGAACCAATCGATCAACCTATTACCATCTATTAATATTTTACATAATCGAACAATCAGCTATCCCTTTTTACCATTTTATTTAACTAATAATTAAATTTAAACTAATAATTTCTCTTTATCAATCTTTTAGTACCCAAATAACTTAAATAAGTCGACTAGAAAATTTAATCACCAATCCCTTATAAAAATTTCTTCCAAAGTCTTATACAAATTCTAATATATATGTATATAATTAATTTTCTTTATTTCTTCAGAATATAAGTTATAACAAACAAATAATAAATTACCTTACTGCCTCCTGCCGACGAATGTCGAATCGCCATAGCAAACTCGATCTAAAGCCCTAGCCTCAAACTTGACAGCGTCAAACTGCCTTTCAACCCTCCACACCACCAATAACACAACTCAGAACAACATAACAGCTAACACTCTCCTCCACTCTCCTCCACTACTTCAATCACTGACACACTATCAATCAAACACAGCTCTTCCTACCATCTTCAACATACTAGTAACAACATCTTCCCCCGACAGCGACAAATCCACCCCCACATCCTTTCACTGTCACCCAATCAATCAACTACTCAAACGAAAACGATCAAACCCTCTTCCCTCGAATTCAAAGCACAGCAACCCACATCCTAAAATCGAACGCGCCAACACTTAAACGCCTCCACCTCCCAAGACGAAACGCGCGCACGAGTCGAGCATCCCAGATCCAGTCGTACTCTAGAACCCATCTCCTCGCTCGAAGTCGCGGCCACGCACTCGTGCCGCTATCCACTGCTGCCACTCCCAGCGCTCGTGATTCCAAAATGAAATCGATTATTGATTCGCGAATAATAAACTGGAGGAAAAAATCTTGTGGTATTCGATTTCGTTTTAAAAAGAAATAGGCTTCAGTTTACCTTTGGATTGAAAAATGAGAGAGAGGAAGGAACGAATGAATTAGAGGAGAGAGGAGAGGGAAAACAGTCGCCATTCTATTTATTTTCTTATGCTCGGCTTGATTTTCAGCAGAAGGAAGACGCGTGATTTAAACGAGAAGGAGAAAATATCTCTGCGCGTTCAGAAGGTAGGGTGGCTGATGGAGACGTTATAGGATTTGACCTTTTATTATATATTTTTTCAAAATATCTCATTTCGCAATACGCGAAATCTCAATCTCTGAATCAGACATGCCGACAAACATTTATAAGGTTTTACCCATATTCCGAACACAATGAAACGTGTTTCGAAAGCTAATTCGATCATATGCGTGAGTTACGGAAGTAAACGATTAAATTTAAATTAAATCGATTAAAATAGTTTCTAAACGTTTGAACTGCCAGGGTCAAACGGCAACTCTGATTGCTACGAAAATTGAAATCCGATAATAATTAACTATTACGGATCCAATGGAACTGTTTTCGTCGAATTCCGAGTCTGTGCCTCGGAAGGCTATTTCTGAACGTCAATTTAAACGGTATATTATTAAAACTGAACAAATCACCTTTAAATTAAATTTCAACCATTATATTATCTTCAGTATCATCATTAAAAAATTTATAAGCTTTCAAATTATTTTTTAACAGGCTTAAAATCACATATTCAAAACTTTACTCAATTTCGAATTATATAATTCAATAATTTAATTATCAATTAAATATTTATAGTTGAAATTCAAGTTAAAATTACCCTTTAAATATTTAAAATCAATTAATTATTCCATTTTAAATTGTTAGAAATTCTGGGTCGTCACATCGAAAATCGACATCAATACGTCCACTGTATCAAATGCCGAACAATCGAATGCTGGAAAACCGAATCATTTGGGCTAAAGAAGAAGGAGGAAGAAGAAGAGAGAACAAACAACAACAGAATCTTACCATCGCAACGGAATAAAATATAATAGATAATAACTAATCTTTACACAAAACAAATTATATCAGTTTTATGAATACATCATCAGAGTTGAAAACAAATCAATACCACAATTCAGGACGGTTATAATATCCTGTCCTCCAAAGCTGAATATACAGCTTACACTTCATAGCGGAATAAAAATCTACGGGAATACGCCTCATCACCCAACCATCTCTTGAGCTCCACAGCAGTCCATCCAGAATCTGTACTCCATAATACTCAGTCTGACTCGAGCATTATAGTTAAATAACACCCGAATCAGTCTGGAAAACCAGCGTGAGAAAACACACTCAATTGGATTATTAAAGTTTCAAAATCATTTTGAAATCAAAGGTATCTCGTAAGACCGCGCCACAAATAAACATGCCGGGTTTTTACCTTATGATAACCAAAACATGTTTATCAAAATCCGTCTGATATTATAGTAGTGTCTATAGAAAGTAAAATGGAATCTAGTTGAAATGCTTGCATCTCACGTTTCAGCAATAGTTGGGCACAATCAAAACCATACAGACGCTTGTTGGAGATTGGATCTCATACAATGGCAAGGCTACTGGGTTACCGCCCGTCACAGTACGCGGTCTAGATCACTGTACCGAGGATCCACCCCGATCCCCTACATCACAAGACCGGAGCTACCCCTTATTGGATAGTCCGAATAAGTTCACCCCGCGGTTGGGATAAGCAACCGCCCACACAGCCGAAATAAAAGAGACATCTAGATAAGGGTGACCTTACCCTAAATGTTTGTTAGCCACTTAGCCTTATGTGCACCTCCCCTATTTTAGCCATTCTCGGTTGATGAGGCTCGAGGCTATGCGTTACCTTTTTAGCACACAATAACTTAGAATGCTCATCGTTGTCTTGACGATGTTCTAAAAGCATTCATCCATACAAGTCTGTTCCGGGTTCAAACGGAACCGAAGACACTACTCCTACTACATCCATTTTGGAGTTACCCTCAGAATTAATAGCGACTAGCCCTTGCACTTCACTGCTCCATCTTCGACTCTCAGCTCTTGTCTTCCTCATGAAAACGTTCAAACCGTATCGAAGTGCTTTTTGGGAAATTAATCCCGATCTCGGTCTCTTTGAAACGACCAGTGCATTGTCCAATATTGGTATTCGGTTATTTAACTATCAAATATCTGAATAAAAAACCATTAGATTTAAATAATTTCCAAATTATTTATTTCAAAATAACTTCGCGGGCTATTTTCCATAATTCAACCCTCTGAAAATAGTTTCAAACCACCTTTCTCTTAAGGAATAAATTTCCCGAATATTTTCTATTTCCAGTGAAAATCACCAACTCCGAATACTTTAGATTTTAAAATAATTTAAATCACTTTATTCTAAAATATGCTTTAAAACATTTAAATTAAAACTACTTAAACACTTTATTCAAAAATATTTACTTTAAAAATATTTAAAATAAAACTACTTTATAAAATATAAAACTAATTTTAAAATAAAAGTTAAGTCAAACTAAATTTTAAAATAAGAGTTACGAAATTCTATACAAGTTTTCAAATAAAACTTTAACTAAACTATCTTTAAATAAAACTATTTTATAAAATATAAATATTAATAATCATCTTTAAAATCATAGTACTAGTCAAACCTTTCAAATAATTACTACTATAATTAATTTAAATAAATATTTACCTTTAAAATATTTAAACAATTTAAATAGTAATTTCTCAAAAACATTCTTTTAAAACAACTTTAAAACTTTTAACTTATACTTGAAAATTTGCTTTGAAAACTTACTTGGCTTTCCGATGAAATACACTTCTCTTCCATACCTTTTTTTCAAAAACAAAACACTATTTATTTTTAAAACAAATTTATCTATTCCTTTATAAATTCCCACCGTGAATTTATCCTTCCAAATATCCACTAATATCTTATTTCATTTTATAAACCCAGTTTATAAGTTCCATAGTCTCGTCTTCTTTTAAAACACAATTCAAACTCTAAATCAATTTCCAAATCGATTTTTAGATTTTACTCCATTCCTTTACTTACTCCATTTTTATTTCATAACCCGTTAACTTCAGATTTTACTTCTTAATTATGATTGAAATCCTATTTAACTGAAAATGCAAATTTCTTACTTTTCCAAATTCCTTCTTTATCCTTTCCAATAAATTTAAACCTTGAATTTTAAATAAATTTTTTATTCCTTTAAATAATATCACTTAAGTTTTAAAATTCATTATTTCCCCTTTTATTCAAAATCTCCTTTCCCATACTCGAAATTTATTTATTAAAATTTATAAATCACTTTTATTCTTTTCCAATTCATTTATCCCAACCTCTATAATTATTTACTTAAGAATGTTCTTCTATGTCTCTTTGAAAATCCAATCTATATATTTTGATAACTCGGCATACCCAAATATATTTAATCATACTATGGCATTTAATATTTCAATTACCAATATAATTTATCACAGAATATCAAATAACCCATATCACATGATATTATTAAAACAATCTAAATAATTTTGAGGAATCCAGTTGGATCCCTCCAACCTGCTTCCCTACATTCACAGATGTTAGCACAATATAAAATACCAATTCCACTCCGAGATGAAATATCGCGTTATATGGGGTTATATCATCTCATCCGCTATTATGCGGCGCATAGGGCCTCATCTGCTATATAATGCGGGAAATCAATCACTCCAATATATACTATATAATATACCACATCCAATCAATTCAATTATTCAACCAAATATTTAAAAATAACTATTTTAAATTTAAATAATAATACAGATGAGTGAGGTTAACTCACCTTTGCCCCTTAAATTTGCAATCCACTTCATTCTCGATTTGATTCCACGATTTTCTCAACCTTGTATGAACATGTACAGTTTATTAATATTCAAAATAAATAAGAAATAAATTACCATTTATTTATCTAATTTAAACTAAAATTTAATGTATCTAATAATAAAATTTAATTTACCTAATAGTTATATTTTAAACTAACTTTATATAGATGCTTCAATGTCAAAAACTCCTATATCATTTTTTTCTGTTTTACACAAGTTTATCATAGCAACCTTATTTTATATGCATTTATTTTTATTAAATTTAAAATACAAATTCGAATTAAATTAACAAAATACAGGAAGACCCGTACCTGCTTCCCAAATGCACGCACACGACCGGCATTCAAATCCACAATCGATAAATGCACGGCGACACCTTCATCGATCCCAACCTCCATCGCCGAGCCTCACGAGTGCTGCTCCTCCTCCCAAGTCGCCACCTGCTTCCATGTTGCTGCCAGCCACCACGCCCTCGAGATGAACCCTCAACAAACTCGACTTCAGTCCCAATGTTTCCCTTGCTCGCTCGATGGAGCCACCATCGAAACGCCCGAGTCAGCCGTCGCTAACTTCCATCCTTTCCACGATAGTGCTGCCATGCGCGCGACCCCCTGGAATCCACTCGCTCTCATGATTCGAATCCCAGCGTGATTCGATTCGATCGCCCTTCCTATTTTATAGTTCGAACGAAAAAAATTCGATTTCGTTCTTTCTTCTTTATTTTTTTATTTTTTTAGGGCCATGGATTATTTTATTTTCTTGAGAATTTGATTGATTTGAAAAGAATTTGAACCGGGGAGGTCATCGTTCATTTGGTTTGAACGGAGAGAGGGTTTTCGATTTTTCTGTAGTTCAATTCGATTTTAATTTTGCTTCTGCCATAAAAAAAATTCTTTCAGAAAGAAAACAACATGTTCAAAAAGGAAGAGTGAAAAGGGGGACATATGTTTATCAGGTGACCACGTGTAGAGAATTGTAAAAACATTATTCAGTTTATAAAATATATCAAATTTTAAATTCAAATTATAAATCGACTCGATAAATGCAATCCAAAATTTCGAACTCCTATCGAGGCATGCCGCTAGGCGTTTATAATGCTAAACCCCTATTCCGAACGCACTGGAAAAGGTTTCGAGTCCTAACTCGATCGTATGTAGAAGATAGCATTTTGAACCTAGTTATTATATTGAATTTTCGATATAGTTTAAGCGTGTTTATCTATCGTACGGCCAAACGATCACTCCAAACACTGCGAAAATTGTAATCCGATAATAACACACTATTACGGTCCAATGGAACTGGGGTTTCGTCGAATTTCGAGACTGTGCCTCAGAAGGCTATTTTCAAATATCAATTTAAACAATATATTTTTAAAACTGAACAAATTACTTTCAAATTCAGTTTCAACACATCTGTTATCTCTAGTATCACTATTATAAATTTTATAAGCTTTCAATTTATTTTAACAAGCCTTAAATTCCAAGTGGCTAGACCAGAAAATCATCAAATTTCATACAGAAATTCAAATACATACCTTATTGTTGAGAAATTCTATTTATCTTCTGAAATTAAAAAAATCCCAATTCCCTTTTGCCTTTAAACACCTGTATCCTACTTAGCAATAATATCCAATTACAACATTCAAAATCGCTTCACTCATTTCTTTACAAAAGTTTTCATATCTATTTAATTTACATCCGTACGATTCACATATATCATCCGTACGCAATACCCAATTCGATCGCTCACTCGATCACACAATTTCACTTCCGAACTAGTATCGTCCACCCGACATCCTAATGCGGACTCAGATCTGGTTTCTTGAGCAGAAACCGTCATTCCCCTTGTATAGCCACAACTATGATAAAGAATTTCCAAAATCAATCAAAAATCCATATTCAGGGTTCGCCGTCGAAAATCGAGTGAAAAATACCGACTCGGAACGATATAACTACCTCGAAATTCTATGCTCGAATTCTGGATCGAATCTCTATGCAAATTAAATAATATACGTACATCTTACATATTTATATCCATTGATTATTAACTATATTAATTCTACTTTATTCACATTATTTTGATTTCTATTTACTTATTCATAATTATCCCATTTCACAACTTCACTTAACCTTCATTCAATTGTTCACTTAGAATATTTTTTCTCAATACCAACTTTACTTAAAAAATTTACCATTGATTTCTTAAGTTTAATGTAAGCATTTTATATACTCTTATATTATTACTTTCACTTTACCACTTGGTTTTTATCTACATTTAATCAATTTGGATTCCATTCCATATAGATTTAATTTGCTTCACTGTACTAATTAATTTCGAATACTCTTTCCTAATTTTCATCCAAATTTTCATTTCAATTCTACTTGAATATAATTCATCTTCAAACTCTGAATATTGAATTTTTATCAACTATCTTCCATTCATAACTGATTCATATCACTATTCTAAATCAGTTCCGCTTACTAATTTATTCTAAATCTCAAACAAAATTTTTTGTTACTAAACTTTCATTATTTGATTCACTTCGAATTAATTCTATAGCTTCACTTTATTTTACATATTTTAAGTTAAATATCATTCAATACACAATTCCAAATCATTTGCTTACCCACTTGAATCTATTAGTTTGCTTACTAATTTTTATTTTCAATACTTTGCTTTATTTAGTCCAACTCAACTATATTTTCCATTTTACTTTATTTAACACCATTCAATTTTAATTTCAATATCCAGTTTCAATTTCATTTACTCACAAATATAAATTCATTTGTTCATTCACAAATTTATTTCCAACTAATAAATTTCATTTTTAATAACTTATTTTATTTAGCCTACTTAGATTTATTTCCTCAACATTCACTTTATATTTAACTTGGTTTAGTTACATTCTAATTTAATTCAGCCTTCAAGCTTCCATACGTTCTTTAATTTATTTACCTTCTATTGGCTAACTTCTTTTAATTCACATCAATTAATTAGCTTACCTTTCAGCTTATTTTTTTCCACACTTACTTTTATTTACTGTTTACAAGATAATTCCACTCCAGGCAAATTTCCAAACCTATAAGTTTCCAATCATGTTTATAATCCATACAAACATTTTTAGTTAAGCTTCCAAAGTTCAAACCACTACTTAAACACCCAAATTTTTTTATTCCAATTCCAGAGTTTTAAACAGTTACTCAGCATTTCAAAATCTTTTTGAAATCAACACTATACATAATTCATTTGCATATCAAATTACCCTTTGAATTTAAAAACCAAACCCATTTTTGCAAACAACTCCTATTTAAAACAATTTGGTAGCAATTCCTCTCTTGAAAACTCGAAAATGAACATCGATGATGCTGCAGTCATCACTGAAGTTATTTTCCAGCGACCTAAAAGAGTTCAGTGCTTTACCTCTTGAAAACATCCTCCAAATATTTTTAAATCCCAAATCTCACCAGATTTCAAATCTAATTTCAAAATATTTCCCAAACAATATTACCCATTTTCTCCAAAACATTTGAAAATCATTTTCATACTCAAAGGAATTTAAACTTTCCCAAAATTCCAAATTCTTTCGATTCATATTAAATATTACTCTAGAATTTTATTTAAATTATAAATCACACTTATAATTCACAATTACAAATCTTATTCTGTTTTATAAATTATCTCTTAATTTTGGTTATAATATTGTTTTCTTATTTCAATTTCCACACGTCAATGATAATATTTTAATATTATCACTTCCTAACAACCAAGCAACCATATATAACTATAATAATTTACAGAAAATTATTTTTTTTATATACAAAAATAATTTGGGTAAAATTATTTCATTTGCCGTATTTTAAAACAATATCGTGTCGGTTTATCTTTTTTAAGAGTTTAGAAATCTCTATCGATGACATGGCGTCCCACATATCGACCATAATCCATAAACACTCAACCGATAAATCAACATAATATAAAAACAATTTTATATTCACTAGCAAATACTCGCTCATATCTATTAATACTCTCAAACTCATTTTAGAGTACTACGGACTCTATTTTTAACGAGTAATCCCTACCAGAGTGAAGTTTCACGCTTAACCTTCGGCTCTGATACCAAAATGTAACGACCCAATTTTTCGATGCCCGAAAATTGACATCAATATGTCCACTGTATCAAACGCCGAATAATCGAATGCCAAAAAACCGAATCATTAGGGTTAAAGAAGAAGGAGGTAGAAGAAGAGAGAACAAACAACAACAGAGTTCCTCTTTTGGAACGTCCAGGACATGATTGCCCTGACTAAACAGCTAGAAATTCTACAACTAGTCAATAGTAAAAAAATCTTTTCTTGGTATTCTCGAAAAACAAATTATCTATGGAAAATATTGAGAGATTTATGGGCAAAATTAGTAGTAACTAGAAATATTCCTATAGTATGACCAATGACCAAAAAGTCAAATTTTAATTATTTGGGATTCCTTTCAATGGTCAAATCATTTTGCATTCTAGTGAACAATACATAACTTGTACACTACATAATGCTAGCAGGGTTAGTATTCTATGTACGACGATTTATGCTTTCAATGATGAGACGAAAAGAGGAGAAGTTTAGAAATATCTTGTGGAGCAATCGATTAATTTTAATCTTCCATGGATTGTAGGGGAAATTTTAACTCTATTCTATTGCCTAAAGATAGAATTAACAATGGTTTGCATAACTCTTTAGGGGAACAAGAATTCTTTGACTGTATGCTCTTATCTAAACTAGTGGAACCGAATTTTTCTGGAAACTATTATACTTGGAGAGGAGGACAATATTTCTCTATTCATAGAAAAATAGATCGTGTCTTTGTTAACAACCTATGGTTTGATCGATTCAACCAGTTTGGTATCAATTTGGTAACCATTCTATCAGTGATCACTCCCTTTTTAGTATTTAATTCATTATTCAAAATAAAAGGAAGAGTATAATATCGTTCAGATATAGTAATTCTTGGCATTTGCAAGCTGGCTACCTTTCTTCCATTTAGGAGGCCTTTGCAAAGGAATTCCACGGTAATCATCTGTACATCCTATTGTGCAAACTAAAAGAAATCAAAAATGCATTGAAAGTTTGGCGGCATAATAAAAGCAGCATACATAAAGTGATAGACCATTTAAAAGAGGAAGCTAACCATTTATATAACCAACTTGTTCAATTCCCATTGAATGAAAATCTGCCTCAGCAATACAGCTTAACAAAGGCACAAATTCACAATTTGATGAGGAGAATAGCTACAAAAAATGAAGAGTAATTGGCCATTGAAGGGGGATAGACAATCAAGTTTCTTCTACAATAAGATTAATGCGACTAATCCTATGTGCAGAAGAAATTTCATTTTAATTTCAAATGGAATATGGGAATCAACATCAGAAAAACTGACGTTCGAAGCTGTAAAATATTTCTCTGATTTGTTTTCTACACCACAGGCCACACATCAATTTCCAGGCATTATTTGTAAGAAAATTCTATCTAAAAATGCGAGAGAAAACTTATGCAAACCTTTTCAACTAGAAGAAATAAAGACTGCAACTTTTTAGATAGATGATAACGGTTCTCCGGGCACACATGGTCTTAACTCGAAGTTTTTCAAATCACATTGGGAACAACTAAAAAATGACATCTGGAATGCCGTGAATGGCATCCTCCAATCAGGTAACATTATTGAGGAAATTAATTATATTTTCATTTGCCTTATTTCAAAAAAACCGAATGCAACTGACATGCCTGATTTCAGACCAGTCTCTCTATGCAATGTCATCTATAAGATTTTAGCCAATCTTCTTTGTAATCGACTAAAACCCTATATGGATGACCTTATTTCATTTAATCAAAATGCATTCATCACGGGTAGAATAATATCGAAAAATTCTTTACTTGCATATAATATGGTCAGAGGATTTAACAGGAATAATTCTAATAATTTTTGCCTAAAAATTAATCTGCACAAAGCCTATGATAAAATAAACAGAGAATTTATTCATCATATGCTGATTTCCATGGGGTTTCCTATAATGTTTGCTAGCCTCATTTATGAATGTACAGCTACCACCTCTTTCTCCATCTTAATTGATGGTTCACCTTATGGATTTATTGAGAGCACAAAGGGTTTACGATAAGGCGACCCCCTTTCTCCATATTTATTCGCTATTGCCATGGAATTCCTTTCAATCAGTTTAGAGGTGGAATATTTGAAAGGCAAAATCACTCTTATTTATACTATTGAACCAATTATAACTCACTTGCTCTACGTCGATGACCTTCTGATTTTGGACAAAGCCACAAAAGAAAATGCTGAGTGTATTATGCAGATTTTTCAGACCTTGAAAACTCTTACTAGTCTAGACTTAAATCAGAACAAGTCAACCTTGTTTTGTAGTAAAGGAGCTTATCACAAACAAGTTACTACTGAGACTTTCAATATCACAATTGGGAACCTTTCTGTAATTTACTTAGGCATCCCTCTATCAAATAACAAACTCAAAGCTAGAGATTTTTGTCGCTTGATAGAAAATCAATAAAAAAAATTAATCATTGGCAGGGTACATTACTTGATATCAGCGGTAGAATACAACTAGCAAAAATAGTCAGTGATTCAGTTCTGGTTATAGCTTTCTCAATTTCCAATCTCTGTTATACAGAGAATTAATTCTTTGTGTGCCAATTTTATATGGAATTCTAAAGCTCACAAAATGTCTTGGAATGATGTTTGCAAACCTAAAGATGAGGGTGGCCTTGGAATTAGGAAAATTGAGGAGATTGCAAAAACAGTAGCAATTAAATTGATTTGGCATTTTATTCAAGGTGAATCAACTTGGGCTAAATGGATGTATAATAAATATTGCAAAAAAACTAATTTTTGGACTGCTACATTGAATAATAATGCTTCATACACATGGAAATATTTGTTAAAAGCACGACAATGGTGTGAAGGGGTTATTGACAGGAAAATAGCGTATGGAGAACACAATGAAATCTAGTCAGACTCATGGATCAATGGGTACTCACTGGTGAATAGCCATAGATGGAACACAATGGCAACTATAGATGTTAGAGATAGAAAAGTTTCTACACTCATAGCAGGTAATGAATGGAAAAATTACCTAGAATATGTGCCTATTCAAATGCATAACACTATACATAAGATTACAATTCATGCTCAAAAACAAGAAGACTTTTGGTATTGGATTCCCGGAAAAGATGGCCAGTTCAGTTCAAAAACAACATGGAATCACATCAGAGTCAGAAATATCGAATTTAACTGGGCTAAAATTATCTGGCATAGAGACTCTGCACCAAAAATGTTTACTTATGCTCTCCTAGCTAAACTAAATAGACTTAACACAAAGGAAAGAATTATTAGATGGACTAGTAATGTTGATCAGTCCTGTGTGTTATGTCTTAATCAACTTGAAGACAGGGATCGTTTATTTTTCAACTGTGCTTATTCGAACCAGATTCTTAATGAAATTATGCGGAAGACCCAAGTTAATATCGGGAATGCTACTGATATTAATCAAATTCTGGAAATTATGTGTCAGCATCAAAATAACAAACAAGTTCTAAATAAAATCAATAGCATCGTTTTTACTACTCTAATCTGGCATATTTTGTGTGAAAGGAATAATCAAGTTTTCAAAGGTATTGAACTTCCTATTCAAGTCAGAAGCATTCTTATAATACATGATTGCAAGCAATTACTTCAACATAATCTAAACAGTGAGAAAATAAGCAAAGATCTGGCACTTATCTTGGGTAGGTTCGGTATAACCGTGGATAAAAATATTATTTTGCATCCTCCTCCCAGCTACTAAGACTTTGCCTAGCTTTTCTTTTTCCCTTGAAGACGAATCCTATTTTCTGCCATGGAGCATCTAGAGCGATGGGGTGATTTAGATCCAATTTTTAGCGTAGTTGAGTTCAGCTTTCTCTCTCCCAAAGATTATTATAGATAATTTTCGAGTTTGATGGGGTTTTATTTCTGGTGCCATGTTGTTTAGATGGGCACGTGTCAGTGCTCTTTTTCCCTTTATTTTGTTTTCATGTATGCTTAAGTGTAGCCCCAAGTTGTTTCGTATGAGTGGTTTTGAGTGTATCTACCTTTTGTTTACTCCTCGACTCATTTGACAACTTGGTTTTTGGGCTCTCTGTCGGTAGTATTGTTAATATATGGACATGATATGTATTCTTTTTTCTTATAAGGCACACGTTTAGGCTAGGGGAATTGTAAGGTTTTAACGAGTCATATCATGGAAACATATGTGTTTATATATTTAATAGTACCTTTTTTCCAAAAAAAATAATAATACGTAAATGATTGTATTTACTACTTTATCGAAGTAATAATTTGTAATATGCGTGCGTAAATGAATATTAAATTGCCAAAGCTGAATTGTATCATTATATATTTTTATTTCTTGTATATTTGTATTAGAATTATCAATGAAAAGGATGGTTACCTAAGGATGGTACCTCCAACTATGACAATCGATATAAAAAAAATATACTATAACATTGTACCTTCTACTATGACAATCAATGGTCACCTAAGAATGGTGTAGGAACTTGAGTAAACTGCTCCGCATCAGTATGAAATTTGAAAATATCTTCATCTTCCTGTTCCACTTCTGTTGCAATAGCATCTCTATATAACCAATCACATGTGCAAACTAACACCTTCACAATATCATCTTTAAGGAAGCTGCGATACTCATCTAAAACCCTTCTTCCAATGCTAAATGCGCTTTCAGATCCAACGGTAGTAAAAGGGATGGCCAAAACATCTTTTTCCATGAAAGAAAAAATAGGGTATTTAAGTTGTTGAGATTGCCAAAATGAAAGAATATTGAGTGATAACTTGCGATCTAACAATTCATTTTCTAGATATAACTTAAGTTCTGAATTATGAAAACTTTCAGCAAACTCGGAATTTCTATACATATCAAATTCTTCCATTACATCGGCACACTCTTGCGAATAAGGTTCCATAAATTAATCACAGCAATCTAATTCTTTTGATCCACTGGCTTCGTTATTGGATTCTTTCTCTATTTTTTTTCTTGTACTCCTCATAAAGACCTTTTAATTTTGTCTCTACCACCTCAAACTTTTCACCATAATCATTGCAATAAAGTCTTTTGTAACAAAACTTGACAAAAACTATCTTATATCGGGGATCAAGAATACAAGCAATGCAAAGCAATATGCTAAATTCACTCCAATATTTATTGAACTTTAAAAACATGCTACATGCATGTCAGACATAAAATAATTAGATCTCATGCACTTTTGCAATGTAAACAAAACCATGACAACTTTCGGAAAAATATATTAGAAGTTGGGTACTTAGTTCCAGAAAATAAGCAAGTGGCTTCGTAAAATACTTCTAAAAAATCGGCAATTTTTTTCATCCATCCATCTTGTGTAGGACAATAAATATAACCCTTATCAACGAGCTCTAAACGACAAAGTGTTGTTTATAATACATGGCACTTTTCAACATAACAAAAGTTGAGCTCCATCTAGTTGGTACATCTTGACACAATCCTTTGTTACCATTATCCAATGAAAGATCTGTTATACATTCTACAAAATGTTTCTTTCTCGATTGTGAATTTTTAATATACTTGATATTTTCCTTTACATTGCTTAAACACGAAGCAATACATTTTAAACCATATTGTACCATCAAATTTAAAATATGTGATGTACATCGCACATGCAAATATTCTACGTTTGCAATCAACGCTTTACGATATGTAAGATGAGACTCTAATAGCTCTATAAATTTATCATTAGAAGAAGCGTTATCTAATGTATAAGCAAATATCCTATCTTTAATGTTCCAATTAACCAAAAGAGCGGATATTTTGCCAAAAATAGCAGCTCCGGAATGGGGTGGTGGTATAAGTCAAAAACTTAACAGTTTTTTCTGTATGTTCCATTCATTATCTATAAAACGTGTTGTTAGAGTGATATAGCCATCTGTATTAACCGATGTCCATAAATCTTACCCTCCTCGTACATGTTTTCAAAAAACATTTAAGCTTGGATTTTCCCTTTCCATATAACTTTAGAACGTCGGTACATGATGTATTTTTTGAAAGGGATACAACTTTGTTTTTAAGATGTAAATGTATATCACGAATGCCTTCATAGTGAACAAACATAAACGGCAAATTATGTCTAATAATTGGCTTGGCTTTTAATTCTCTATATTTATTTTGATTAAAAATAGTTTGATCATGTTTCAATGTTTTTGCACTTATCATCGAACATCTCGGTATGTGTTTTCTTAGGTTGGAAGTACCATACTTATCCCCCCATGTATGACTTCTTACATTTCTTACAATAATATGTTTTTTTCTTCTTCAACAACCTCGTTCTTTTGAAAATATTTTCAAACTTCAAAATGAGCACTCTTAACTCACTTTTTTGACAGAACTATTTACTGAATGAGGTTCGTTCTCTAAATCCTCCGTACGTATTCAACTGAATCCATAATCTACTAAATTACAAGAAAATTAATATTTGCATGCTAAGTATTTATATGGTAATAGTTCTTATTAGGTAATGTTAAAATAAATATTTACCTTCTAGTTTGAATAGCTGTGGCAAGGAAGTAAGAAATTGACAAGGAATGTTTTAGTACGAAAAATATTTTCATTTGTAAACTTCATGTAATCAAAAAAGAATGATAATAAATTAAGATGAAAAGGTAAATATTTAATAGACCATCAGGATACAAACTGATAATTGTAGAATCAAAGAAAAACAACTATAGATTTAAATTAGGCTCACTTGAACAAGGGCAATCCAAAACGCTGAGTCAGGTGTTAAATTTACGTCAGATCCCACTGGCAGAATAACTATAAATATTTCTAATTTAACCTCTATATACTCCTTCAATCCAATACTTGAAAAATCCGAAACCAAAAATCAAGTTCCATTACTGCAAGTAACATTACTTCAAGACACATTTATAAAAAACATGGATTAAGGCTCTCACTTCTCCCATGTGCATGGTGCTAATATGCCAAGTAGATGGTTTTTTCAGTCCAAACTAAAGATGAAGAACTTGATCTGGTCTCATCTGAAGCACCTCATCTTTCCCTGCAAAATGAAACATATCATATATTATAAGATAAGATTAAGTTTCAGCTCAAATTAGAATGCAAGTAGGATTCAATACATAATTAAAATACTGCCACGATGTTGAAAATTTGAGTGGCCTTAGCTTCTTAGTATCGAAGAGTAACATGTTAGATAAAGACAGCTTTAACCTGACATTCACAAATGTGCAAAGTCTACCTACTGCATTGTGACTTCAATGAGTTCAAATTCAAGCACAAACATCTGTTTGCCCATGTTATGAATAACCGACAATTATGACATTGCATATTATGCTACCTGCTAATTAAGTTATGAATAACCAACAATTTGATCAACATTTTGCTGCCTGCGAAGTGCCTACTACATCATGATGCTTTTTTAACGCATAATCGAAAAATGGTGCTAGCGGTAACCATATTCTCATGATTCTGCAGGTTGCTCCATAAATGACTCATTATTGTTATAGTAGATTTTTAAAATGACTCATTATTGTTATGTAGCTAGCCAATTAACGTAAGCGTTGGTTGAATAGTTGAATATATTAAAATAAAACTAGTTCTTGGTGGTGCAGATAAAAATCATTATCAGCATCACATCCGTGTTATTATTCAGATGGCAATCCAAATGCTTCTTAAATTTTGTGAAATCAATAGCGTATGGGGTCTTCGTATCAAGCCGCATATTTTTTGCATTGCATATCTAGCTGCATATTTTGAAATTCCAACAATAACAATGTGATTAGGTTCACATTGCGTACCTTTATTCTAGCATCCAGCCATTAGAACCAGTTAAAATATTGTTCAAAAGTGGTCTAAAAACAGAATTCTTTTCAAAACTTGGCCTGTATGAAAAAAAGATTCCTTTTTTTTAAAAAAAAAAAAAATCAACCTTTGAGACACATGTTGCATAGAACCGAAACAAGTCTTACTCGTATAAATTACGCATAACTGGATCGCTCAAAGAAAAATAACTATTACAATGATAGCAGACTAGGTTGAGGACTTGCACAACTATTAAGCCCGCAAACAAAGGTAGAGGAATCGCCTCAAACAAGGTTTTATCTTTGACGAATTCGATGACTTCCAAACAACGAAAGAAGAGGCCCCGCCTTTATCGAAGATTGAAGAAAACTCTCCTCTTTTCTCTATCTCAAATTGAGAAAAGAATTAAATCTAGGATTATCGGTTCAAGTTTTACAGATACGAAGAGAAAATAGAATGAAAATGGGTAAACGGGTTGGGTCAATCAAAAATCTTTTCTTTGTTTGTCTTAAGCAGGTTGGATTAAAAAATAAAATGGGCTGGATCAAACCCTTTTAATATTATAGTTGATGGGTTGGATGAATGGATTAAGGTTAGTTTTGACTGGCCTAACACAAACGCAAGAACTCACAAGGACACCTCTTGGCTTATGAACAAACTCCTAGTCTCAAACATAATATTTTGGTGTAATTCTGATTAAAAAAATTTGAAGTTGTAGCGTAAAACAAACTATAATTTAAAACTTACCAGTTAATATCATGATGATACAAAGTTGATACGATCTAGTACCATTGTTTCTATTCGCTCCACGCTAGACTGCACAGTTGATGTATTTTATTTCACATTTCAGTGTAACATGAAAAATACATTACAGGGATTCGAATAGAATTAATCCAATAACTAGCAAGAAACAGACAAATATGTTTACAAGGGGAGCACGTCCAACGCATCAACCCAATGAAAGTACATCTACAATTTCTTCTCTGAGCATATTACAATATGATGAAAATTTCAACAAAAAATTAATTAGAAATAGGGAAGAAAAACAACATAAAATACAACACTTTCCTATATTTTGACTATTTAGGCAATGGAAGTCTCAGAGTTAGCAGTAGTCGGTATCAAAGCCAACATTTGGTTTTTGATAATCCCAATACATGTTTCTATCTCTCTATATACTAGCATGTTTTGTGTAGCCAATGGTCGTAAACTTGCAAGTGCAGAATCAAGAACTTGCGCTACTTCTGCAGGTGGATACTGTTGCCTCTCAGCGCAATTCTGCATTATATCTTGATCCATGTTAGAATCAATTGAAATATTTTGATGGTTACAGGATACCTTAAAAATCTCATGTGTATACACACATCAAACGAAGAAATGTTCAATATCCAGAGAAACGGATATGGATACGGATACGGATACGATTGTATTCGAAAATTGTCCATTTGGTTTTTATCAAGATGATGGTGTACATTATTCCGTTTATTAGCTATAAATGATTTGTGGTCGTTATCTTTCATCAAAAGTGATGGTTTACATAATAGATACGCTAAAAATATCTCCTGCTCCAAAACAATTTTTCATCGCTATTTATTATACCAATAGTAGTATTGAAAAAATATGTTGAATTAAAATTTTCTGCTTAATTTTTTTACATCTACCTACTGTGAGCCGATAGACAAAAAATTCGGCACCAATCCGCTAATGGATATGGATCTAGCACCATCTGTATCCGTTTATATCAGTTGACAGGTCTACTTGCACATATGACGGCAAATTTTGGTAAACATGAAGATTTCCACAGTAAGAATAGTCAGAAGTAGCTTTGTGATTCAATAAACCAGCCTCATGGCATTGCTAACAGTTCTTTTGTACTTGAAAGGTATTTGATGCTATTCCGAATAAAACCTTTCAATATGCACTCATTTATAAAACGCTTAACACAAAATATTTAGGCTTCTCAAACACAACCTTATGATTTTATCACTCTATCTTTAGTTTAGGTGCATCGAGAAAATTATAAATCGGTGTTTTAGTTTGGACATGTTACCTGTATCATACTCACGGAAGCCACACAATTAACAATCAGATCCGAGGGAAACTGCATTTCATTATAAATTGTGCCTCCTGCTGCTTCGGACTTTACTGTAGTATAATGCTGCTCTGTCGAAATTTCATTGCTGGAACCGATAGGGAAAGGTCTAAACGTAGATGTTTTATTACTAAGACCTAATGCCTCCCCAATCTTAATGAATTCATCTTCTCCTTCTTTCACAGAACGGATTGCCTGTGTCAAAAGTATGTCAACGGTGAACAATTCGAGTACAGCACAACAGTGGAATTCGGCAAACAGTTGCTTTTACAATTAAGATTATTGCGTTAAAAACATTGGATAACTATAAATCTCACATGTTTACAAAAAAATGAGTTTATTTTGGGTTAGTTTGGTAAATATTTCTGATTTGTTGATAAATAAAATAAAATAAAATACATCATTATTTTGTAACCTTTTTGAAAAACAAAATTTCTATTTACGTCTTTTCAGTTTCTTGAATGTTCATGAATTCCAATGAACAAAACTAGAATTTTACTGAATTTTTTCAAATCTCTCCAAACACGTTTTATTTTTATTTTATTTTGAAAAGTTTTTAAAAAAATAGAAAAAAAGTGTTTTGAACAAAATTGGTTATTATTATTTTCAAAGAAAAAAAAGAATTATTCTAACAAATTTGAACATTTAAAAAATTGAATAACTTGGAGCAATTGAACTTTTCTGGAAAAAAGATCAAACTTTTTTGAAACAATAAATATATTTTTTCAAGAAATATCTATTTTTTACTCAAAAAATCATTTGTTTAAACTATAAATATCATCATTATTTAGATATCAAATAAGCATGGGAATAGAATTAAGACATTCATGAAAGAATCAAGTGGATAATTTTAAAGAGATCTATAAGAAACGTATTTAAAACAAAGGTTCTATTGTTCCAAGATTTTTCGAATTCAAAAAGTCTTATTCCGCATCGCTCGGTCAGTTTGAATAGAATAATCAAGACAATCAATCATGTAAACAAGTAAATCAAGTAGAGCAAGGATATAACTAATGCAAACAACTGACAAGAAGAAATCAAACTGCAATTTATACCTGAATGGCTGTTTCAACAATAGGCGTAGCCAGCTGTCTAGAACTATCAATAATTTCTATAACATTAGATCCTGAATCCTGACTGAGAACAGAAGTACTGAAGCAAGCTTGATTTGTTGCGGTGCCATTAAAATTCTCCACATGATTCTGCCATGGTGGGATCGAGCTCCCAGGATAAGTATTACGTTCCCTCACGTGAATAAGAGAAGTAGCAACCTGAACATAGTGTAACTAGTACAAAAAATAAAGTGTTCCATTAAGGAAACAGGAAAAGTCAAGTCCCTTAAAAAAATTACCTGTTCATTGGCTTCCCGCAGCTGTATAAGCACCATAGCATACTGCTTCCTAAAATTTTCCAGATCTGAATGTTGGCCCCAACCTTCTTTTTGATTTCTACAAAATTCTTCATTTAACTGTGTGACTTCTATTAACAGTGCTTCCTGCAAAGTTCGTCTCACTATAAATATCAAAGATAAAATTGAATAAGATAGTGAGATGGAAAGTTGTTATAAATACGGTTGCTACCTTTTTATCCAGAACACAAGCCAACCGAGCTACGGCCACTATATCAGCTTCTCTAGCATGTATCTGTGCAATAGAAACAGGTTGACTATGCATCGCTTGTTGAGCAGAAACCACAACATCATTCGCAACAGTTTTGGCTTCTGTAATGGCATCTACTGTGTTTCCCTGGAGAACAAATACGATGCCAAAAAAGTTTTGTGTTATAATTAACAGAACTGATTCAAACATTTTTGGTCTAGAGTAGTAATAGTGGTCGGTGTGAGGAAAAAACATAAAGACAATAACAAGTGCATGCAGATACATCCAGCCCAAGTAAAATTCAATAAGCCCAAATTGCCTTATGAAATATAATCTACAATATGGAATTTTCTAGAGAATTCTTAAACTAAAAAGATTCAAGAGACGCAACTAAGATGCACACAAATATATCTATTAAATCTCTCTTATTAACTCTAGGGAGTTTTCTGCGTTCTTCTTAATTCTTAATTCTCTCTAAGTCCGGATATTTTATTTTCGAAATCCTATAATTTATCACTTATTAATTATTCTAAATTCAAATGTCTGCTTTTTAAAAAAAATTATATGATTATTACAAATATTTTCTCAATTCTCTCCTGATATTTTACATTAAAGTCCATGCATTTAAATTATTTTCATAATCCGAACTTAAAACTAATTAATAAACGCGGTCGACTAATATTTATTAATATATCAAATAAATCCTAAAAGATTTTAGAACTTTCAGACCTTACATCGGAGTGCCATTTGTCATTTTAATCTATAATTATCTATCACAATAAATTTATCATACATGATAGTAAAATTTTATTTTAGCGATAATAAAAATATATCATATATTGGATAGTAAAATTTTATATTAGCGATAATTAAAATATAAACAATATTTTTTAACAACGTTACCGTACAGAACGCACGGGTTACACTATAGTTACAAGATAATGCAAGAAATATATGATACATTACGTAAGAAAATAATGCAACCAATAAGATGTTCTACAGCATTTTAATCTTATCATGAATACTAGTTTCTTGACTCTCCCATCTGTGCCTATGTGAATTCTTAGCACAGCTCATTTCAACCTGATAGAGTAGGCAATGATTTGTCATATTATGTTAATTGAGGAAAATCCTACACATTCGTCGAGGTAGTAAATACTGACACATACCTAGACCAGTGCACATCCCCTTCACTCCACTAAACACAAACACTTTCACTGGACAGTTTGAAAACCACAACTCAAAGAACCAGAACATTTAGTCCTTGATAATAGCCATGGAGCATAGATTTGGACAAATTGGCCAGGGCTACATTGGACCTCCTACGTGTCAATCACATATAAAACAGGCTCCAAGCTCTAGGTGAACTGAACGGAGTGGAGGAAATATTCCTTACAGCACCACCAAAATTGGCCACTCCTAGCGAATCAGTTAATTTGATAACAAAAGATACACTAATATAAATAGCCACATTTGAAGGCAAGATAAACTAAAAATGAAGAAAAATCTAACAAAAAAATTATCAAAAATATGGATAAATTAGAAAGCAATCTACATGAATTACATAAAAACAGAAGTAACAATAATAACCACACAATATTGAACATCGATCCCAGCCCCACCCCACCCCCCCCCCCCCAAAAAAAAATAATAATAATAATAATAAACCCAGAAAAACAAAAACATAAAAAAAGAACACTGGTCTTTTCGTGTAATAGAACAGAAGCGGCAATGGCTAGAGTAGACAGTAATAAAAAACGAATTGATCTAATACAAATCAAAGTAAATTGAAAAATAATAATTAATAGTTCAACAAATCTAATATAAATAATTAAGTTATAACCTGATATTCAATAGATAAGAACAAATATAAACATGAAATACCTATTACACGTTGTAACATACTTTTTCGGAACATCAAGGGAACAGGAACAAAGCAAGAAGACTCATAAGAATAATTTAATTAAAGAAAACAAGAAAACAATGCATTATGTAGTAGCTGCTGAAGAATCTAAGTTAGAATTGGATGACTTGCTGGCGCTAATCAGGACAATGAACTTTAGTGGTAGTTGTGCCAATGTCACTGGAAAAATATGGATTCTCTGGCAACATACGAGTAAGATGCACCAGCTATCAGTGATCTGGATTAGGTTCTGCATTTATCGACCAGATGGAAACTAGTTCTTATGAATATATAATTTTCAATATCTGCATATACACACACACGCACGCACACACACGCATGCAAGCAAAATGCAATTAGCAGGGACATAAAAATTATGGAAGAAGATTATGCATATATCCAGCTTCTGCTACTCAAGTTATCGGTGATCTGGATCAGGTTTAGCATTTATCAGCAGAATATCATTAGTGGCTGAAATTTGATATTTGAAAATATCGGAGTCATGTTGATATATTTGTTAACAAGCTATATAAATTATGATGAGAATAAAAGGTGTGAAAAAAAGAACAAGTGATGGGAGGAGAAGACAAAGTTTACACGGAAAGAAAAGGATGAAAATGGAGGATTAATGTAGAAAAAAGTATTGAAAATTAGCTAAAAGGTAATTTAATTAAAGATACGGCTCAATATATAAATTTATGGAAAGTGAAAATTCTTGTAATCAACCCTAATCATTTGAGAAAAATGTAAAGAGGATGATGATGAATAAAAGCTGTAAGCATTCGCTTATTGTTGCTTTAAAATACTATTGAATTGTTTGGTAACATATTATCTATATAAAAACCTTACATGTATACTCACTCTAGAGGTACTATTATATACAATATTCATGCATTTTTCTACTCAAAATATTTGACTACTTTCACCGCATCAAATATTGATTCAATATTGTTGATATATAAACAAAATATTGTTGACCAATATTTTAATTGATATTGTCTATAACAAAAAAAAAATCGTACAAAGTTTTTGTCATTATTTAATTTTCCATTATTATTTAATGGTCGTTGATATTGTCGACTAAAATTTAATTTTTCATTATTATTTTGACATTTTTGCTTCTTACTTCCCTTTTCACAATCCAAAATGCATAAAAAATAGTATTCATCATCTGATCGTCTTTACAAATTAATTTGTTTTCACATAAGTTCTAAAGGATAACTTTTTATCTTTGTTTAAAGATAAATACATGAGGCTACTGATGTGGAAAACCTAATTCTTTTATGTAACATATGGTCAAACAAGTTGTAACATAACATTGGTCAATGCATGTACAAACTAATATTGATGTTTGAAAGCAATATGTATATTAATATTCATGGTGAAATCAAAATATATCATATATTAAATAATTGTACAAATAATTATCAAAAAAAAGTAACATAAAATATATTAGAAGTTTAGAAAAAGCAAAACAAAATAAATATATCAAAATAACACCACAAAGATCTCTTCATTTTTCCCCAGTTGAGACGTACAAAATCAGCTTTAAGGTTTACTTAAATTTAATTGTTAAACAAATAGTTATAAGTTTTTTAAATCAGAATTTAACTAATAAGCAAACGATTAATTATTAAAGTAACGATGTAGTCAAATTATATGATATTTTATCCTTATGACAGCAAGTATAATAATATTTTTGTGAAATTGTTAAATAAGTCATCTTATACATCTATGAGAAAAGAAAATTATATTGGTTTTGTTTAATTAATTATGTTTGATAACAGATATATAATATATTTTTTAGTAGATGCACGGTAAATCAGAGAAACGTGCATAATTTGTCATGTCGTACGTCAAAGCTCTACAATGATTTTGCACCTTTTTGCATCATGCAGCGTTAATAACTATGACTATGAGTGGACAAACAAAAATCCGATATTCATGCGCTATCCATGGATACCGATATCCAACATCGAAAAATGATTTCGGATACGATGCGAATATGGCATTATTTGTACTCGACTATTGACGTTCCTAATCACCAATCATTTACAAGACACGGTTAGATCAAATGTGTGACTTTTAAATTCATTTGCTATGAACGATACATTATTTAAACAACTCAAGTTTTAGAATAAGCACTACACATTCCTTGGCATGAGTAAGGCAGCATGGATAAAGATGGTGTCCAGAACATCATGCATGTATCCATCCAAGAAATACAAAAGCGGCGACTGGGATGTGAAGGCAACTAGGATGTGAAACGCGACCGTGTTCAAGAATGTTTTCAATAAAGCGAGGAGTAAAAAGTACGTAGTGCTCAACAAAATCAATTACGATGAACGCCCCTCTCGCATGTGGGCAGAAACCAAGAAAAGAGGGGGTATTGCTCAACGAAAATGTTTACAAGGAACACCCCTCTCACACAAGCTCACACCAACGAAGAATAAAGAAAGACGCAAGAGAACTTTAACCGTCATTAGAAAAAAGAATATCCGACCAGCCACCGGAAGATAAAAAATGACGTGGGCAGAAACAAACAAAAAGTTAGATAATGAGACATCAGAAGATTGGATCAATCAACCATACCAATGAAAGGATTATAAGGCACAACCAAGTTATGAGGTATCGGTCGGTACCCCCAAAATATCGGTGATACCGTATCGGTACCGACACTAGCCGAACCGTAACCCAGCATAAAACTTGGTTCCGATTGGAGACCAAAACAAAAAATCAAAATCAAACTACTTACCTAAGCTCGAATTGGAGCTCGAAATCAACAAAACAGAATCATATCTAAGCTCGTCGTCTTTTTTCTAAGCTTCAACGTCTTTTTTTCTTTTCCTTAATGCCTTAATCGACATCAACTTCCATTTTCTTTGAGCCGAGCTGAAGTGAAGATGAAAAGGAGAGGGAGATGAAGACGAGAGGGAGTTGAAAGAGATTACACATTTAGGGTTACATATTGGGATGAGATATTATTTGGGCATGCTTTGTTAAATTAAATTAAATTTACAGCAAATATAATCGTCACTCTAACTGGGTCTGCTTTGTTAAGTTGGTTTGGTCGTAATGTTTTATTCTAATTTATGGTTAACCAATAAATTATAATATTTAGTTTAATTCCAATTGGTATGTTATTACTTTTTCCATTAAATAATACAGAAATTCAAACCGAAACTTTTAAAATTTTCAAAATTAACTGAAATCATGAAATTTACAAATGATCAAAACCGAGTTCTCAAACCTTTGACACAACCCTCTGTTATTTGGGGAAGAAGACAACAAACTGATGACCAAAATACCAAAGGTAGAGGAGATCATAGAAGTAGTGGTAGTATGGATAAAAATACAGGGACTCGGACGAATTTGACAACGGTTGCTACCAAGTTATGTTGCATTAAAGGAGTGCACTTTACTAAAGTCATTCAATCTTTGTTGGAAATCATATCTCTAAGAGCTGATCTTAGATGAATATTGTTCTCATCCACAAAAGGAAAACCTAAAGCATTGCTCTAACTTCCAAGCCATTAATTAGCCTATCCAACTTCTCCAACACGATTCTCTATTAAATTTTACAAGAAGAATGTAGTGTATTACATACAAGATTCAACTAGTAGTCTAGTATACACATGATCTGAAGGACAGATTTAAGCTACCATGAGTGTATACTATATGCGTGTTTAGAATACATATCGTTCATTACTCCCAGCTTGAGGCACATAGTGCACATAGCACATTAACCATAGTCATCTCATACACCTCGCTAGCATTCATTCACGTCTACACATCATACATATGTGCATCCATATATTTTATTGTATCTTTTGCAGGTAATACCAAAATCCTCACTGATGGTTCACTTGATACTGCATTGACATTCCCTAGAGTCTGCTTCTAATGAAAACCTTGTGCATTGGGTACCCCCTGTGTGTGTTGTATTATCAGTTATTTTATTTCTTGCCAATGTTGGACATACATCCCCAGCTGTACACTTTTTGTGCGCACAAAATAAAAGCATTTTTCTCCATTGTGTTATATGATATATGTTACACTTATTTTTTGTGTCAAGGTTCCTCTAAAAGAAACCCTGCAAGATTCAAATGATGTAACAATTTTGATGACAGAAAAAAATTGTTGGAGAAAATAAGAAGTCAGTGAAACATATGCACTTAGGATCTTTGTAGTTTGTAAATACAAGTAGAATGAGTTGCAAGTATTTCAGAAATGTACACAACTCTCCGCGGAATAGCAGTTCTTTGGGTATAGAGAAAGAGTGTATACGGTTCAAGTTGAGTATAAACTTACAAGTGATATAATCTTTACTATTCATTTTACTCTATAATAAAATATATAAGGCTGGTTATCCTCTCTGTTTGTTTTATTCGTTTATTTATCAAAATCGCTTACATACGCAACAAAAATATATATTCTCCCAACAGTGTATTCAAAAAGATTACAGATTTATTGGTGATTTTTCAGGCTATTGATTTTAATTACATTTGATTAGGATAGAACTGTAATACTTTGATTATGATACTTTATAAATATGAACCATGAAAATTAAGTAGATTTTCCTTTTCCTTGTATCATCTTGTCCTAAACTCAAAGCAAATAGCAAAGCACATGTCTATTTAAACAATAGAAACCATTAACTCATAATATATCAATATAGATGCATCTATTATATCTAATTGATGTAGTAAGAGATATTTAAGGCCTATCGTGTTCTCAAATAACAGATACGCCCAACAGCAAACTCAAAAATGTCCAATTTCCTCCATGATAATCTAAAACATTTAGGGAAAAAACTCATAATATATTAATAAAAATCAACTCTCAAACTAAAAGCCAAAACTAATTAACCTGTTAGAAACTATTTGTCTGGACAGAAAATTGACATGTGGAACAAAACCGCTCAAAACTGTAAATACCATTGGGAAAAGTAATACAAGTGAAGACTTACATTAGCCTTTGTCATCAAAATATCCATCTGGTAGTCTGGAAAAGCAAGGTATGAAAACACATCCACAGCTCCTGAACTTTCATTTGGAGTAGAACTTTTGGAAATGTTAATTTTCCAATCCTTTGGCTCTAATTTGATATCCAACAAGGTGTTGTAATATCTATGAATTCCAGCATTTTGTTTTCTTAAGGCTTCTGGCATGTTTTCCAAAGGGTTTAGGGGCATGCACTCGGCATCCTTGAAATAAAAAAAGAGTTAAAAACATAACTTTGACCAAGCTGCGACAAATAGCAGATGATAATAATATGAAGTAATACTAGTATAAATTGCACGCACTCGTGTGTGACTAATAATGCAGAGAAACAATTTCATTACAATAATGTTGTTTTTGTCATGTGTGTTTTATAAATGCAAAAGTCTTGATGGTCACATGCGCATTTATTTCAAGCAGTCTTGTTGGTGGTGCATGACACAAATCAATAGTAAGATTCCGTTGATGGATGGTCAGAAAGGGGATGATTGTGGAGATTGCAAACTGCTGGTGAGATTCCATTGATGAATGGTCAAGTAGGGGTGCTATCTAGGGCACTTTCGAAATTTCAAAAGGACACGTGGAAATTCTATCGATTGAATTTACATTATTAACAGTAGAAATCGTTGCTTACATAACATGCACAGCAAATGGCAAAGAGTTACATTTATTGTGGTCAATCACACAAGTTTTGTCTACACTTTTCGAAAAGTAGACAAAAATACTAGTGGAAATTTTTTGAGAGCAATAATTAAAAAAATACCTTTTTTAAAAATAAATTCTTATAAGTAGGAATAAAGCAAAATGTAAGTTTGTATGATGAATACATATGTTAAAGGAACAATATTACCCAAATGAATTCGACCCCTAATTCTGGCCGATCAAACTGAACTCTACAGCGACTATGGTCAACAGTCAGTATACTTCCATCATGTATCTCTCTAGATTTCGGATGGCATGCGCTGACACGTTGCCCAACTGATAAAGGTCGAGCCAGGTCTGTAGGAAGTCCTTCCTTGGTACCAACTCGAAGCTCGGCGTAATGTGCCCGAACTGATTCACGATATTGTTCAAGTTTTTCCCTTTCTTCCTCCAGAAATTTTTGGGACAAACGGCGTGGCTTGCCAAGAGAACTGCATAAAACAAAACATCATTAACAAATCTCATTTTTCATAGTTGAGAAGGGCAGTAACCCTTGCATAATTGGTTGTTTCCAAATATTAACAGTTCTTCAAAGAACTCGTACCTTCGAATAACACCCCACTCGACTCGAGTTAGTCTTGGTACATGACCTAACTTTACATGATTTAAATATTCCACAAACTCGGTTTTTGCAAACCATGGGTAATCAATAGCACTATAAAACCATTCACAAAAACACCATTTTCGAAAATTCCGAGATGATAGACAATGATGAAGTCTTTCCTGCAAAATGTGACAAAGATATATAGGTTGATTACAAGTTGTATAACAGATTATGAATGCAGAATGAAATGAAATAAGTACCTTAGAATCATTGATCCCTTTATTTACACGATTATCAATCAAATTTTCAGTGTGCTTTAGATCTGAGAAAACATTTTTCAGAATCATCTTTCGCTTGGTCCGTCTACTTATTGGCAAATTACTTTGTCCTGTTGATAGTAATTGAAATTGTGGTTCCTTGACATCTTTCATGTTTTTTCCCAGATCAGGACTTGAAGACATAAGCTCCTGCAGCTTTGTTGATTTACTTGGTTTCCTTGGTGGACTATTTTGGATAAAACGTTTAGGTTTACTAGCAATCCTCTTTCCATCTTCCATGGGTGTCTGTAAGTATATGTATCAATGGCGAAATAGACATAAAAGATAGGGATACTAGTTTGCCCTGAAAATTTAATATTGGTACGGTAGATACCCTAAATAGTTTTATAATGTTGTCATGTTTACTATAAAGTCTCGCTTTCACCCTAAATAATTTTATAGTGTTGCCACTGTATTATTAAGTTTTTCCCCCTTATTTGAGTTTTAGCACTTCTGGATTACAAACATATTTCAATAACCAAAAAAGCAGGTTTTCGTGTATACTCAGCAAGCAATTATACAGAACCAGGCTGTCAAGTATATGTTAGAAATAATACAGCAGCAGTTAAATGGAATACAAACAGATACCTCTGTCTTAATGCCATCAATTCCCTGGGAAGTAGCATCTATATCGTCTTTCAGCTGTAGGAAGATAAGAAAAGGAAATTCAGTAAATGATATCTGCACAAAAAAATGGATGACCGATAAATACTGAAATCGGCAACAATAATTAGCTCACTTTTAAGGGCACTTTCCGCTTTCTTTTGTAGCCCCTGTTTGTATATATTTCTAAAGAAGAGTTTGTATCATGTGCTGCTACGCCCTTCGTACTTCTCAAACTTTTTCTAACCAAATCGCCCTCAGCTACAGTAGAATGTGTTCTGTCTATACTCTCAGAAACTTTAGGCCTATCACTAAAATGATTTGTGGATGCTGATTCATGCACATTAAGGTTCTCACCGTAACCAATGTTTCTTTTTTCTTCTTTGGCTTGGAATGATGATTCTGGATTAAACCAATTATGATAATTGCTTATAACCAGAACTATGAATATCAGCAAGAAACACAACTAGAAGATTAATTGTAATATGCTATTCCTGACCCAAAATAATTTTTCTCCAATTCTTTTTTCTTTTGGTGTAAAATCATGCAGGATATAATACAAGAATCATATACTTGCTTGATACATTTACATGACTTTGTCTGCGCTAAACATGTTATAGATTGGCAACGAGAGAGACACACACACACAATTGTATTATCTAGAATCATTTAAAAATTAGTTAAGTGATGACCATTATTTGGTTTTAACTAACACAAAGATTTTCTATGTATATATTACATAATAAGTTGGTTGTTCGAGTTAAAAGAAGCTAAGATTCAATACATTGACAGTTGTCATGCTCATGCAACATGATAACAACTTATGAGCTTATTCTATCAAAAACTAACCAGATTCCGCAGTAGATGGCAAAATACGGAAGGATAGATCTGCCAGTGCATGAAGAGCATCAAAACTAGTGCTTTCATCTGCATAAAAAAGATAATAAACTTGCAGGTCCATAAAGATCTCATAGTTACTAGCCATACATGAAAAAGAATCAAAAGATACTATATTCCATTTCTATCATGAAACACAATTGTAATCTATCTATCTATATAATAAAATAGGATGGTTAGTGGTCAAAAAACAAAACAAAGAGAGGCTGAGGTTTATTCTCAGCATACATATCAAGCAGCTCCGATTTATACACAGACACCTATTCATTCAACCGATCTGCCAAGATCTCCTTACATTTATTTACATCACCGCTTAGTTTTTAATTACCACATGCGATATTTGATATTTTGCTTCTAGATTTATTGTATACCTCTCATTCATACAATTTTCTACCCTCCACCAAAATCCTTCAGCCTCCTTTCTCAATTGTTTTTTCACTGTATTTCTCGAACCCTAATTTGGATCAGACGAAACAACTGACGATCGAGATGAAGAAGACTGCAGCATTGTCTGCTGTTTAACCCTGTTCTTAAATATTGGTATATATTTACTCAAATCGTTTTTCTCCAAAACTTTATGTTGTTAGTTTTTGAGCTGATTATCAGTTTTACAACTGTAGAAATGAAATGCAATTAGATGTAAAGGATTTGATAGCACTCAATTATCAATCCAATTACAAATTAATAATGACATTTTGTACTTCGTTTAAAATTATGCCCAATTCAAATTATTAATAATCTCTAAAATTATTAACAACTTCTAAAATTATGGTCAAATGCAAATTTATGCTCTATTTAAATTCATCTCTAATTTCCAAATTTTTACTAAGTGTACAAGTTGCAAACAGTTTCAATTTGTTAAATATGATATTGATGAAGATACTTCCAGTTCTTTGATTGTGATCAAAGTACACTTGTTACTGCCACAATCCTTGCTTTTATTAGCTTTGACGCTTCATTACAGTTTAACTTTCTATTCATGTACAATAAGATCATTGTTTTATTCAAGTCTTATCATGAGAAGTGATTTTGTATTGTGATAGCATTATATTTTTATCTATTATTGATACATAGCATGCTTCACTGAAGTCAAATTTCAGCACAACTTAATAGATCACTATGAACTTTTCAAGAACTATATGAGGCAACTTATCTTAAATTGAATCGAGCTTAACTACGTACTAGGAATAGTTTGATCATGTTTCCCAACAAACCTGAACTAACAGTTATGCGTGTAAATGCACGTTGTTAGTTACCTTTTTTTTTTTCTCTCCTGCATATTCAATCATGCCAGGTGAATTATGTGTGCACGGCGCTAGGTTAGTGGTTATGGGCATCATAAGTAACATGCAATGCAATATTACAAGCAGAATGAATGCTTTTGAGGCATGCGGTCTGTATGACACAAGCAAATTTCGCCAAATGACTCAAATTGAACATTGACTGACCTTTACGGTACTGATTGTTCCATTCAACTGATAGCTACAAACATTACAAAGTTTGTTGGAAGGTAATGAATAATCATATTTTTATTCTAACATTCAAGTCATATTTTTGTTGTGAATACAAAACATATTATTTCAATAACTACTTATGTAAAGTGTCAAAATCAAAGTTTTAAAACGTGAAAACATACACGAGACTTTCTTTTGCTCGCAAGATAAGCATAAGCTAGGGTTGTTAATGGATACCCGAAAAATCTGAAATTCATATGCATCCGCATCCAAAAACGGATAAATATCCGATATCCGGAAAAGCGGATGCAGATGCGGATATGAAGACATCCACATCCGAAAATTATCCATCCGGCTTGTGTCAAAATTATAGTTCAAATTATGTGTATTATAGTGCAGTGAGAGATATTCATTCATTATTTTATCAAGTTAGTAGTTTGTATTATATGCGTTTAATGCTTATAACTACTCGAAACTATTTATTATCATCATATTTCTTAATTTTTAACGCTTTAATAATCAATGGGATTGAAAAATATTTATGTTAAACTAAAATTTTACTTTTACAATTCTCGATTTGTTGATCGTTAGCGGATAGGATAATTATCTGATATTCGTCCGGATCCGCGAATGCACATATCCGAAAATGATTTCGAATGCGAATGCGGATACGGCACTCCGGATTCGAAAACATCCATTGACAGGCCTAGCATAATCCTCAAAACATTAAAGCGCAAGTTTTCTAGATAAACATTAAGGCATAAATTATTGTTGCTAAGTGTTTTTTTTATTAGTAAGTAAAAGTTATGAGGCGGAACATTGGCACAACGATTATGTCATCTGCATGGTGATCTGGATGTCCAAGTTCGAGTCCGGAACACAAAGGCTTGCATACATTATTGACGTCCACGTAGCCCGCTATCGTGCGGAAGCCTCGTAAACTGAGTTTCACCTAGGTAAAAATTATCAATTAATAGTATAAAACTACAAATAAATAACAGTATAAACACTTAACGGTAAAGAGTTTGGTCTTAGTCGCACTTTATTATTCATTCATAAAATATAAATAATTAAATCTACAATAAAAAAATTTAAGCACTTGATTATGTGTGTTTGTGTGTATCAATTCTCATTAGTAATAAGAATTCGTATTCAGCTCCGTAATGATGTGTATTTTTTTTCTTCCTCCCTCCATCTATCTCCAAAAATATACTGGATTTTTGAAAATGATCTTGATCGATTCTAATGGAATCGATCTTTATTACAATACTTATTTCTCACACTACCTATTTAAATTGATGAAAAAAAAATTATTCAAAGATTCAGTGCTGAAGATTCAAAAAAATTCGTTAAATAGCATTTGACCAAATTCATTATGTAGCTCTCAATCGTTGTTTCAATAACGATCTTACCTAATCGTATCGACGTTAAATTGAAAAGTAAAAAACACTAATTTCAATTTTCTTAAATTTCATTTTTTTTCTGTTTGCTATTAAATAATTTAAGTTTTATAACTTCTTTAAGTGCCAATATTTACGGTTAGAGGTTAAAAAAATTCTTGAGTCACATGATTCGACGGTTCGAGACATGCGAGACATGTTTTGTACGCTTCATACACCTCAAGTTATTGAAGCGTAACCCTCGGAGCTAAAATGCATTTTTGGAACAGCTTCAAGGTGTTTTATCTCCACCTTGCCTTGAGACAAATATCGAAGCGGGTTTTTCAAAACAATAGTCAAAATCAAGTTGGATGTTAATAAATAATAACACAACAAAGGCGGACACATATCTTTTATAAGTACAAATTCTAGAAATTAGTTCACTATAAATACAGCTTTTGTTTTCTTGATTCAATGATTAAACCATTGTTATAACAAAAACAGATAACCTAGACAAATTATTATCGTATATATGCTATCAAGGGAGCTACCGACGCACCGCTGAGCATCGATTAGGCGCTTTTTTGCAATTTTAACGCTCCATCTTTTATAATAATGCTTTATTACGCTCTTTGTCTGAGACGCAGACGTCGTTTGAACGCTAAGTTTTTCTTCAAACGCCAGAAAATAGACGTTTTTAGTATAACTTTATTATTTACTTGGCTAAATTAAAAACATTTAGAATAAAATCATCCGGCTACTTTGTTTATTTATTCTAAATCTTTGTATTTCAAGAATTTCAATGCTAAATCATTTTTATATATATTTTTAAAATATATAAACAAAACATTAGTAAATAATAATGATTATTCTTTATATTTGATTTGAGAATAAAAGTTTCCCTTTAATTTCTCTCTTCTTTGAAATTTTTCTTTGCTGATTTCTTTTTTTATTTCAATTGTCTTAGCCCTATAAGTTATTTGAAAATAATTTATTAACCAAGCAAAAAATAATTAATTATAAATTAAAATTTATATTATTCACTAATATCGTACATGAGTTCTCTAAGATTATTTGGTATACAAATATTCAGTTATTGTCATAACACAACTTTACTAATGTAAATTTTGTTGCTTCTAGAAATTATAATATTACTTGATTGATGATGTATACACACACAAATATATATATATATATATATATATATCACTTATAATAAACTAATATGCAGTGATCATCTAATCAACATCAATACAGTTTAATAAATAGTAAGTTATTTTTTGTAATTATTTAACGCGGATATTGTTTGCGCAAAAATATGTGACAAACGCCTATTTTCGTCCAGGCTCCGCCTGAACTCCGTCTGGACTCTAAAGTCAATATTAGCGCACACTACTCCGCTCTGAACTCCGTCTGGACTCTAAAGTCAATATTAGCGCACAATACTCCGCTCTGCCTCGAACAGCATAATATCATATACATCCAACTTAATTTCTAATTAAGTAAGCCCGTGTAAGGGAAAAGTTGAGAGGGAGTTGACTATTGAATTTTAAGTATTCATTTGAGCATACAAGAAAAACTAAAATTATATTGAAATGTTAAGTTGAAGATAACTATTGAATTTTAACTATTCAATCATGCACTCAACCAAATTTAAAATTACACCGAATCACTGTATTGCAGTCAAGGGTATACATATAACTGTAAAATATGGATGTCCATCCAATATATTCGAACAACCTATTCGTACCTACAAATTATAAAACTCCATAATCTATTCATCTGTGCAATGCATGGACTTTCACTCATTATAGATAAGTAACCCAGAATAACTTGCAGTTAAAAAAAAAAGTAGAGTTCCAACCATAGTTTAAAGATAGCATAGAACAAATAAGATTATAATATAGTTAGAATTTAGAAGCATTCAACCCAAAGTTTTCAAATTTCATGCCACCACTACCATCATCTACACTAACCCCTGCAAAATTAGCTTCTATTTCAAATCATAACAGTAAAAGTCTGCCAGTAGAACATCACGCTAGAAAGGAGGGGAAAATGTTACTTTTAAGTCGGAGTGACAAAGAGCAACATTCTGCAAAGTGTATCCATCTGATGGAAGGGAATATAAATCTGAGTACATGCAATAAAATAATTTCTGTTGAAATACGATGCCATAAGGATCAGCTTGAACGGAGTGAAATGGTTAGTAGGCAAACACAAAACTGTATAGTTGTGTGTAAACTTTGCTTTTGCATACAAAAAGGCATACATGCAATTTTATTGATGAGTTACAAGACCCCTGTATCAGAAAATATGATAAACATTCGTGGATGCACGTGTAAGAGTATTTGTACGAGTGGCGTTGGTACCCATTGATATGAGTGAAGAAGAGAACTGGCGATGAATATAAGGCAGAAAAGGAATGTGAATGGTGAAGCAGCTGGCTAATGTATATGATTCGAGTTTGATGAGTGGTGTTTAGATGTGTTTTATGTATTCATTCATTCATTTGTAATATAATGAAAATGTTTGGAAAAATGTGTTGGCGATGAAAAGTTAGCATCATTGAAAACTTTGAAATATGATTTGTCACTCAATTCGCACCATGTATAAAGCATAAGAAAGTAACGAAAACAGGAAGTAAAAAAAATATAATTCCACTCCAACAAAACTTGATATAAAGCTAAGCTAAAATATGATACGTGGCCTTCAAAAAGGAAATAAGAAACTTACTGCTAGCAAATAGTTGGTTATCTCCTTTTCTTGAACAACTAAAAGATCGCGAGGTTTTACCATCAGCCATCTCCTTATCTTTAATCTTTTTACTGCTTCCTTCCTCAGTGCCACTACATGCTTCTCTATCATCATCAGAATGATCTTTTTCAATAACCACCGATACTGGTTTCCTATCCATAACCTTTTTACCCTTTTGACGAGTTTCATATGTGCTGGCGCAGTCCTTAGTAAAATCTCCATTCTCAGCTTCTCTGCTTCCTAAACTACCTTCTGGGTAATCATTATCCATCACACCAACAGTTTTAGAATCAGTCATCTCTGAATCAACCTCCTATTAATGTGGCACCAACCATTAGATTTGAAATTCAGATTTAGACATTGTACGACTTGTCAGAGAACATTACAAAAAGTTTTATTGGATTGTGGGGATTGTTGTGTACACTATATCAACCCAACACGATAAAATAATATTTCCTCCGCATGAGACTTTTAAGATATGCTGACATACCTAAGTGGTTAATAAAGGTATTGGCAATGTATCAGTTAAGAACAGATATGTGAGATGTAAAAATTCCAGGATAATATCGATAAAATCTCGACATATCTATAACAAATTATGATAGTCATTGTGGTATGATATAACATCGTATATGTTAATATCAAGGTTTGAGGTTTCAATCGAAACGCCGAGATTTTGATCATACCGTCTTGGTTTCAGCGAGGACTGAAACTTTGGTTCAATAAAAAAGCTATTAAACTTCAAATTATACAGAAGAAACTGAAGAAAAGAATTAATTTGAGTTTTAAATATATGAATATTCAAAATTTGAAATTTTAACTTAGTAACATACAAAATCACGAGATATACAAATGATGAGTCGAAAAAATTTGAAAACGAAGTAATGAAGAGACATGTTTTAGTGTTATAAATATTTATAATTAATCAGTATTGTTCGTTTATAACTTTTTTTCAACTAAAGATAAATTATACATTAAAGTAAACAAATATATGTGTAACTATATGCAGAATCCAAAATTGAAACTGAAACCAAATTTCTCAAGATTTACGAATTAAATCAAAATTCCTAAAGTTACGAAACACTGAAACCGACATCTCGAACCTTGGTTAATATCTTAGCGATCTAGAAATGGTATTGTCTAATTATTAATGAAGAATTATTGCATTAAGTTATTTAATTTATAGGTTACAATTGAGTTTATGCTAAACTCTCAAAAAAATCATAAAAATGCTGAAAACGATGTATAATCTGTCTTCAATAAAAAAAAAACTATTTTTGTATCATATTCTTCATTTATTCAATCAATCAAATCATCTGTAACATTTTTAGTGTGTTCATATCCATATTTTCTTTTTGTTTTCGTTTAAATGAACATGTGAACAATGCCAATTTATTTTTTGATTTCTACTTCTAGTTTTTGGTTCTTATACACACACACATATATATAATGCACCGGCTATTTGAACACAAAATAATACACAATTGGTAATACAATAGATCTGAACCGTTGGATCTCATTGCGTTCACGCATGGGATTGAAATTAGGGGCAATCCAATGGTTGAAATTTATTGTCACCGTTTTGTGTCCCAATGGATTCTCTCATATATATGTGTGTGTTTTCCATGTGATTTTTGGCGCATGATATAAAAAAAAAGATGGAATTTTTAGTTAAATCTTTTATTAGAAATAATAAATAGAGAAAAGTGACTAAGAGAGAAGCACAATAGTATATGTTCGCATAAAATAAAACATATCAATAATAATGAGTAGAGTTTGTCTTATTATAAGACTTTATAAAGAGGATGAAAAGAAACATGGTTACAACCGAAAAATACCATATAATGGTGGTCCACATACTGTCATTTATCATATATTAGAACCAAATTTTAAACGATATTTTAAGTGATATAGTAATATAAAAAATTGGTTCAAGAGCGATATATGATACATCGGCCGCTTATCGGCAGTATTATCCAATATTAACTACTTAGCATAACACAAATATGCTTGCAAGGATGAAGCAGAAAAGGTCCCTTTTTTTCATTGTATTACATTTGTACTAACTCAAAACATTACTCAACTCCTGAGTAATATACTTAGAATAGTTGCGAAAGAGTAAAATCTTAATATATAAATGGTTGGAATGCAGTTTCGACATTAAATTTTTGGTCCAGAAAACACTATTACATGTGTCAAAGACGAATTTTGAACATTAAGTGACTCTACTGTCCAGGTACACAATAAACCAAAAACACTATGCAAGATGCAAAAGCATACCTTGCATCGCAAATTCTCACCTCTCCTGCCTGGGGTCTTAGAAACCTGTGGTGAGCTTACCTGTTGAGAGGCTTCCGCTAAAGTCAATGCCGCCACGTGTGCACCCTCATCACCAGGTTCAGACTTAGATGTATTGCTAACATGAATACGTGGAGTCCTTTTACCAACAACACGAGGCATGCTGCCTAAAAATAAAGGTGTTTCAGATAACATTCTTGTGGTAAAAAAAAAGTAAATGGAAGAGAGCAATTGGCTTTGTTATCAAGAATCTGACGATTTAAATCCCGTTTTAAATCGGATCTCTCCATTTACGATCCGATTTAAATTCCCATTCAAACTCGGTTAAAACCGCAAGTGAGAAAAAACATTCAATTCATACTGTTATATTCAATAGACTTATTTTGATCCACAATTCTCATTCTATTGTTTTCTAAACAAAATAAAAATGGAATAAAAGAGAAAACTGAGTTTTAGGTTTAGATATATAAGTTCAAATATCAAAATCATTTTCAAAGTGTATACAAACCTTAAAATATGGATCTTTTGAATCTACAATTTACATTTTAAATCCCGTTTCAATTTAAATTTTGACCTTTACGATTTATAATTTGAATCCGGTTTTGAAAACCTTGGCAGTTGGTAATAGTAATTATTAGAAAAACTTTGTTTGAATTTTAGCAGATGAGATTAACCAAACCTATTTCCAAGATAACTTAATAATCCTTCAGATGTCATATGATTTCAATACATTATGCTTGCTAGTTGCTTCAATTGAATTTTCAGGAAGTTTTATTTCTTCTACCTAATCAAGAAATATAATCCACAGATTTTATACAAACACATAAAACAAATTGGTATAATTAGTGTTGTACTTACTACCTCCAGAATGCTTCCTTTTCAGAAAAGACAAGCATCCATGACTTGAAGTAGCAGGGTGAGATTGCAGAAGATCAGGAAAAGGCCCTTCAGAACCTTTCGACATGCTACGATACTTTCCCCGAGCACGTTTATAAGGCTTTCGAGATGTTCTTGGCCCATCATTGCTTTCATGCTCACTATCACTGCCTTCCTACAGATGACATTAAATCATAAGTAGGGAATTAGTAGTGCAGATTCATCATTTTATCAAATGATGCTCAAAGTGGCTTAATTCAGAGTGTAAAATGCAAAAGTCGTGTGATTGAACATAGAAGGATAACATTTGCAGTTATGGTTTTTGTAACGTACAACATATATCATGGTAATTCATCCGAGAGAATCCACAAAGTATATCTTTTAGAAAAAGTGATTGTCATATAGATCATCATATATTTGACAAGCAATAGCACGATTTTGAATAAGAGGTTTAATCAGTGCCTTGGAGTATTATGCTAAAAATCATGAACGTAGTGTCAATATGACCATATTTTCAACTGAGAAAGTGTGATTCTACAGTACATTTAACGTACGCGCATGCAGTGTGCACAAAGGCATGCACGCACGCACACCAAAAAGGAGTCTGCATCCTTCTTAAATGTTTTAAGCTGAAAAATGTACAATTTCAAACCCATTACTCTACTGAATTCAATATTCGTTGTAAGTGTAAAATGGTACATTTAAGGGGAGTTGCCTGTGTATACAGTGCAGACTCATTACCTCACACGAGCGTGTGCACGCACACAGGCATATGATTGACACCATTTAAAGCATGGTAACAGTTCACTTAATCCTAGTATAATTGTTTCTAAGAACCTTGAGTGTCTTCAAGATGTGATGATTCAAGCAAGCTTAGGATCTATGTAATAAAGAAATTAACCAAAACAAACATTGAAATACTGTACTAAGTATTACAAGTTAAACCATTGAGTCCAGGTTCCAAACAGATCAAAACCCACCATTACATTATAGTGGTCAGTCATCATTGCAATCAATCCAGCAGCTGTAGCTGTTCCTTCTGGAAGAGACAAGTATGCCTGAAATGGGAAATACGTTGCTTTAAAGTAACATTTATAAAAAAACAATTACTAGAATGATATTACCCAATATAAAGTGAGCTGCACGTTTTATGTAAAAGTGGAACCAAATTCATAGGGCTCACTAAGTCACCTTATAAACAATTATTTTCTGAAATAAATAGCAAATAAGCTGTGAAAGGACTAGAACCCGATATTGGTGGAACACATTGGGTTTGTCTTACCATGATGCCAGATGAGCTCATGCGAAGAGAGACTATATGAACATTGTGTGGAAGCATCAAACGATGATGACGTTGATGCAACCAGAAGAAACTTTCTAAACTAAATGATTTTATATAAAGAAGAGAAAATATGAATTTGGTCGCATGGAATGAAGAAATGTGATCACAAAAGTTGATGTGTGCCATGTACGACTAGAACACCGATGTACCTTGTTCATATTATAAAGTGATTCAACCATCTCTATTGACCTGTGACGAAGTGAACCAGCCACCTAGTAACGCACAAAAGTCAGATCTGATTAATGGAGAAGCCAGCTACGTAACATCAAAGTAGAATATGCAAAATCAAACCCAATATATGCATATTTAAATAAATAAAAACATTCCAAGGTCGAGGTAACCTTTCTCCACTCCTTTCCATGTGTCCTAAATGCTTCATAAAATCGCTCAAGCTCTTCTTTACTCCACTGAGGCCCTAACATGTCAGATATTTTCCTTTTCTGTAAATTAAAAATCCCCCTAGGGCATTAGATAAAAATTGCTTATATCTCATGTGGTATTATCACATGTATTAAAACGCATCACGGATGCAATATAAAAGACTTAAGAAGGGTTTACATGAAAGAAAGACCAGGATTGCATTCGTCAGAAGTAAAAAATATATATCAAATGGTAAGAGTTTTGCTTTCATCAGAAAATAACATGCTTACGCGTGTCTTATTTTTATTTGTACTAGGTCCACCATTATCGGGGTATTCTTCTTCAAATTTAGCATAGCGTTTGTTGACGCTTCTAGACTTTCTTGTTGAAGCCATCAGAACTAATTTCTCTAACCTATAAGGAAGATAACAGAAAAGTTAGATACTATGTGATGTGCTGAATGTACAGTGCATCTGCATGTACCTATGAAATTATGAAACGGGGGCTGCTACTATATCACCACAAGCAGTATTATGCAATTAGTGTTTCAAATATGGATGAAAAGAGTGTAATATATATACTTAACAGTACAACAAGGTAATGTCAAAAAGAAATTCTTAATGGAATCTCCTCAACATTAAAGTTGAAAATATTTCGTAAACTAATTATGCCAGCAACACAAGTGATTGCAAAAATTGCGAGATCGTACGTTCCAAAACGCGATTTGGAAGGAATCGCAGCCTTCCCGATCCAAGAGTTAAATTGGATCGCAATCCGTGTAAAATGTACGATCCTAACTCAGAACGAAAATATTGAAGTCCAATACTGAATCGCAATTTCAATTTTAACATCGAATTGAAACAAAATCAAAAGAGATTTAGTTCAGCATCGCGATCTCAATTCGAAGAGGAAAAAAAAAAAGCAGCGGCAGCAGCAAACCTGAATTGAATAATCTAGGATTCAGAGGCAAGTTGATTTATTTTTCTCTTCTATTTTCAGATCTTTTAGCTCTTCTGATTTCTGAGTTTTTTGCTTCTACTATAAACCCTAATCTGTAGGAAGGAAGATGATGGACGATAAATTTGAAGTTTTTGGACATGAACACATTATCTTCTCCTTTGTTTATTTGTTTATTACTCAAGTAAGGTTTTTGTACCAGAGGAACGAAAATAACACGAAAAGGTATTATTTATATGAGATATTTTGTCACTTGCAACCCACATGCATGGAAGCTTTCTTTCCACTAAATTATGGAAATTTAATCGTATTAGCCTAGTTTTTAAAAGATATAACAAGAATAGCTCATTTTTAAAAGTATTTACATATATATAACAGTTTTTCTTTTATTAGTCTATAGCGTTGACGAATTTTCAAAATCACCCACGTGCGATTTTTCAAAAATCGCCCGGAGGAAATAATATATTTTGTTTTTGCTTTGGGCGATTTCTGAAAAATCGCCAGAAAGCCTACTATAACTCCAACCAGCAACCTACCTTCTTGTTTGTTAATCCGTAAGATGATGATTTTGATGACAACAATCTTAGAATAGGATTATAAAATATAAATATTAACATTATAGTTTAGAAATATATGTATATGCAGGATTTAACCATGCAGGTACCAAGAATGAAGACTGTACAGTATAGAGATTCAAGATATCAAGAATGAAGAATCATGAGTATCAAAAATATCAAGATTATCAAGAGTTCAAGATTTCAAGAATAAGTAATTTTAATTAGGATTTTTTGTTAAAACTCCTAGAAAAACACCGACATCTTAAAATCCAATTTATTCGTAAAATAGAATCCACTTCGAGCCCGTTAAAGGGATGGAACCCTAAGTAGGATGGAACCTACGAAAAATCTAGTGGAATATTGTTTTGTATCCGCTAATTTTTATTCAAAATGATTTTACAAAATTATGTCTTGTTTTCAAAATGTTTTCAAAACCTTCCTTTTAAAAGAATCAAAAATATCTATCCTGATTTCAAATACTTTTAGCCTCAAAATAATCTTTAATTTCGAAATCAAATTATTCTTAGTTTTAAAACTATCTTTAATAATAATATACTTAACTTTTAATATTTATACTTAGATGTAAATATAAAATTATATATATATTATTCTCTATATTTACTTATGTATTTTAACTATAGTCAAGTATATTTATAAAGTTTAAAATAATTTTTAATATAAGATAAAAGTTATTTTCAAAAGAAAAATAAACCACCAAAAATTCCTTGGGATGTCGACATGCTCAATATACCCATGTCGACAGTTAATTTCAAAATTTAAATTTCAAAAGAAGTGTATATTCGTCATATCTCTTCACGAATGGACATGCTGTTGTTATTCTATAAATAGAGGTTGTTTTCAACGAATTTTTAATCATATTTTTTGGTTTTCATTTCTCTTCTTCTTCTACATTTCTTTATACACATTTCCTAACATTACTCTGTCGAAATCAAATTGAATCTAACTAGATCATCTCTGTGTTGATTCTCTATCACTATCTCAACAAGATCCTCGGTGCTATTTAGAGTTATAGGCTTCTTTGTAATCAATTAAACGAGAAAAGGTGCGATTGTGGCCATGGAAATCAATCAAGCGAGAAAAGGTGTGATTGTAGCCTTGAAAATCAATTGGGTGAACTTGTTGCCTGGAAATCAAGTTTCTCTACCCAAAGGATTGTGAATCTGAAGGGTGTACCTCGTTGCCTTGAAATCGAGGGTGTAATTGTACAATTTATTTTGAAAGGAAATCTGTACTTGTGTGCGGGACTTGATGTAGGGTAACTCTGAACCAGTGTAAAATCCGGTGTGTTCTTTCCTTTACTGCTTTTACTTTATTTCTGCATGTGTGTTTGATTCTGTGATCATATCCGTGTCTGAATATTGTATATATTTGTGTTCAAATTAACAAAAACTCAAAAAGATTTAATAATTCCTTAAAATACTATTCACCCCCTCCAATGTTATCCTAGCCTTAAGATCCGTAATCCGCATTTCTCACATTTGGTATCAGAGCAAGGTTTTCAAAGTTTCATAATCTGATTTTTGAAAAGTTTTCAAAATGGCTACCAACGCTAGTACTGTTACTAACACTAGTATCTCTGTCACTAGTTCATTTGTAGAAGGTCAGTCTACTGTCAGACCACCACTTTTTAATGGCAGTAACTATGCATATTGGACATGTAGGATGAAAATATATTTACAATCTGTAGGATTAGACACTTGAAATATCACACAAAATGAATATTCTGAACGCACAACTGATTTTGCACAGCGGACCGCTGAGCAAAAGACTGTTGTACAAAATAATTCTAAAGCAATGAATATTCTATTTTGTTCACCTGATAGAAATGAATTTAATAGAGTGTCGATTTGTAAGTCTGCATATGAAATCTGGAAAACTTTGCAAGTTACTCACGAAGTAACAAGCAAAGTTAAACAGACCAAAATTTCCATGCTCACAAATCAGTTTCAATTATTTAAAATAAATTCTAACGAGTCTATTTCAGATATGTACAGTAGATTTTATGATATTGTGCATTCTCTAATATCCTTGGGAAAGGAATTTTCGGAAGAAGATCAAGTTGGAAAATTTTTAAATTCTCTGACTCCAGAATAGGATCAAATGACACTTGCGATCGAAGAGGCAAATGACATCAGTACCTTAAAGATAGAAGAATTAATTGAAAATCTAATGTCGTTTGAAGTCCAAATGATCGGGAGAAGAGAAAGCAAAGCATCTGAATAGAAATCAATGGCATTTAATGCATTGACTAATGGATCAGACTCAAAAAGCGATAATGATGAAGAGATAGCCTAGATGACCAGGAATTTTGGAAAATTTCTGAAATATAGAAAGACGACCAATCTCAAGAGAAACAACTATAAGAACTCTGAAAATCGGAATGTAGTGCCAAACAATGTCAAATGTTTCAACTGTGATGAACCAGACCATATCAAAAGAGACTGTCTGTATCCATAAAGGCAAAATCCTCCTATAAACAATTAATTAGTAAAGAAACGGAAGCGTGCGTTTACTGCTACTCTAGATAATTCAGACTCGTCCTCAAGCGATGATGAGCAGAAGACGGATAATTCAATTTTGTGTTTCACGGCAGTTCACGACTCCGACGAATTCAGAGAAACAGACTCAGAAAAAGGTACACATTTACAATATAATTGGTTGAAATTACATGCTTAGAATTAGACGCTTGATTGATTGATTTTGAATTGGTGTGTTATTTTAATTTTAAATTTTTTTTACTATTATTTTATTATTATTATTATTAGTATAATAATATATTATGCAATATACTATAATTCTAATAATATTCTAGATATATATAAACATTAAAAATAATAAGTATCTATACTATAATATTATTATTGAGTTAGATTTAAGAGCACATAAGCCTCCTTCATATTTGGGAAAATGAACAGTCACGTTTTTAATTTCTTTCTATTCCAAACTTTAAAATGTGATAAATTTTTCTACATTAATTGGATTTAAGAATCGATTTCACTATTAAATCTCAAATTTAATATGCTTTCCAATTGTATCCATTGTTGATAACTAAAAATAAATTAATATTATTATTGAGTTAGATTTCAAGAGCACATAGGCCTCCTTCATATTTTGAAAAATGAACAGTCACGTTTTTAATTTCTTTCAGACTTTGAAATGTGATAACTTTTTCTACATTAATTGGATTTAATAATCGATTTCACTCTTAAATCTCAAATTTAATATGCTTCCCAATGGTATCCATTGTTGATAGCTAAAAATAAATTTTTTAAATCATAGTTTTTCGGATTATTCATATTATTAAAGTTATTAATTCTGTTTGACTTTATTTATTTTAACTAATCTATGTCGTTGATTGTTTTGAAACTTTCCAGCCACTGATTCTACTTTCACAAATTGCAGTCAAGCCTGGTGAAATCCAATACCAAAATATGACAACAATGTTAGATGGAATTAGAAATGGAACTAGAAAGCTCAAAAACATTAAATATAATAACATGCTTCTTATTATATTGAATTTGCTTTGACTGTAAAAGAAATACAATGATATTCTTCACATTAAAATAAATATTGTTGAATAATGGTTGTTAGTTCCAACACTTCAGACATAAAATATGTATGCTTTAGATTTAGCATATTTTTCACAAGAATCGTTCAAAACAGAAATAAATCTCTTTATCCTCTAATCTTATCATTCTACAATAATATGATGCTGCATAATGTGTTGCTAAACATAGTAAGTTATGGGATCATCATCAATACTTGCGTTCTCAAGAATCATGTCAATGTTGTTTTTGGCATTTTTGGATCAATTTTCAAGTGTAAACCAAATATTGTTACCTGCACTGCTCTTATAGATAGTTATTATCGAAGCAGCAAATGGAATCAATGACATCAAGTATTAAAGGAAATGATTGATAAAGGTATCTCACCAAATGAAGTTACATATAATACAGCTGATGCATGGAGCAATAGCTGATGCACACAATAAATTTATATGTGTATAATTTATATGTGTATTGTGTGGAAATTTTACCTTTTGAAATCATTTTTGCTCCATATTTTGCAATTGTTTATCAAACACCAATACTATCTGCATTACTGTTTTTAAAGATTTATACACAAGTTTTAGACAAAATGCAAACTTATTTGAAAATTGATAAAGAAGATCACTATTTCTTAATCAATGAACTATACAAATCATTTGAACATGTTATGACGATAAGAGGTTGAGTGCAGTCCGTATGCGAAGCACGGGTTCGCACTAGTCTATTTGTAACATGCAACATGATTCACATAATATTTTATCAAATCATTCTCTCAAACGGTCCATTTGGAGAAAATTTTACCACTGTCCTAGATTAAAAGCATGGATGGGCGGCCCTACTAAAATTTTTTTTTCTCAGGAAGTGAAGAATTTGGTTATTTAGATTTCGCACAAAGCTTAATTCTTTCTATTTTAATGCAACTCTTACTATTTTATTAAATAAGAAGTCACTATAAATATTTGTGATTGCTTAAAGTAATTAGTTTCTGCCATCTAAAAAATAAAATCAATAAATGTAATTTTTTTAAAAATAAAACAATATTTGTGCTTCTACACCCGTACCTATGGAGGTTGGCTCACTTCATAGATTTTTCTCCACAGATTTTCCTCCATGGCATCAAACATTTTATTATTTTCCAAATTTTATTATGAATAAAAATATTAATATATCATACAAAAAAATAGAAATATTTCTTTAATTTTAATTCTCCTAATATTAATTTTATTTAATTAAATTTATAAAATTTAAGTTTTAAGAATTAAAAACTACGGTGACAAAACAAATGAAACGCAAACAACTATTCACCGTTAAATTCTCCTTTCTTTCTCCATTTATAGGAATAACACACTCAATTCATTGAACATTCTCCTTCCTTACCCCTAATCTCTTTTCTAACTCCTTTTTTTTCCAAGAAGGTACGCAAAGATCTATTGTAGTCATATATCGAGGTTCTCTACAGGACGGTGGTATATCTTTAGACCGTCCATCAAGAGATCTAGAAATATATATTTGGATTAATTTTAGTAGTTAACCGAGTTGAAAAAGCTGTAATTATCATATTTATAATTTCAAAATTTTAGTGTTCCATTTTATCCAGTTGTTTTTAATGTTGCTCTTGCATTTTAAATGCATGCATATTTTGAATTATGTCAACTTTGAAATGTAATTATATTAGTTTTCTAAACGAGCAATTTAGGTATGGCCGAATCTTTATGCATGATTAGGCATAACCTACAACATTTGTACCTCTATTATCCACGGTTGCTAAACTTTGATTTACCTGGACGTTATTTTGACAAAATATTGTATTTTTTCCAAATAGTTGCAAAATATTTACTAATAAAAATTGCATATATTTCTAAAAGATATCCGAATAAAATTCAGAAAAAATTTATAGGCACAAATATTTGATAAGAATTTGGAAACAAATCTACATATTTGCAAAATTGTAAACTCTAATTTGCAAAATATTTGAAAAATGAAGGCATAATTCAAAAAAAAAATCAGCAAAATGAATGAATACAAAAAACGTTCGAATAGAATTGTAAAATCACACCTAACAGAAGGACATACCACTGGAAGAATATAACAAGATATTTGAAAAACAACCAGCAATTGGATTCATGATATTACAAGTAATAATATGTATGTACATATTGCAATTTAGGGCATATCCTTATGACACTATCAACCATTCTCCTGTTAATCAACTCTTTATAAGTTCATCCTTTCTTTATGACCATACTCAGCATAATTGTATAAATGAGAGTCGATTGTTTTCATAAACTCAATGGTTGAATGTCTACACCCTTACCCATAAAAGTTGGCACCTATAATCAAGCAAGGGCCAGCACCCATCTTCTAAAGGTGAAATAAGGTTGGTTCAGCAAACTGGAATTTGTAAAAATATATTGAGACATTAAAAAATTGCATACATAGGTTGCTCCAATTTATATAAGCAGTATGTGCATTTTAACATCAGTTTGGAAATTAAGTAAAAAAAAACAACAAAAATCAAACAAAAATAAAAAAGGACAAATAAAAAGAAGATATCATGGATGACTAAAGTGTGTACATGATTGGATAAGAACCTGACACTTAAATAGAAAACAAAGTGATTCATTTGAAATACATTATTTAAATAAAATTTCAACCAACATTTCAAACTTATATTTTTAGTTAAAATGCACACAATTGAAAAATGGTCCTTTATTGCAGTAAAAAAGACTTCGATCTTGAAACTGTTTAACCAACTACAATGCAAAAGTTATGAGCAAGATAGGGGCTGCCACTCCGCCCAAAGACCAAATTTATACAAACGAAGCTAGCAATTATTTCACAACCCAAGCATAAAATTTAACTTATAATATACTGTTTGTTTTGTCCATGAAGATGAAGTTTACAAACTTTATTATAATGCAACAACATGTGTGGATAAATATCCAATATGTAGTTTAAAACTGCATCTTTATGTAGTGGGGATATATTGAGAGTGTCATATGTATAAACTAGGCATATCGAGAGTTCTTAATATATATACTGAATCCCCGGTCTATAAACTAGATATATTTGGGTGCTTCAACTATAAACTTAGGAGAATAACTATGAGGATATATATCACTTTATTCTTTAGTTATCATACTACTGTCACAAAGGCATACGACTGTGGATTCAATCTACATATTTGCTATAACAACTATGATAGGTATATTTAATAATATTTTAGTTTAGTCCACCCAATTCTTTGTCAATACTTATCATGCATATTGAAAGAATCATATGTTGTTTGTTCTGTTTATGTTTTAAAAACATTTAAAAAACAATGTTAACACAACCAAATATATGTCACGATTTGTGTGTTGCATTAAAATATGATTCTATTTAATAAAGAATATATTATAAAGTGGAAACATGTTTTTATGATATGCCATTAGTCCTATTTTATAGGACCCATGGTTTTCGCTGCTTCCCTATTTCACCATAGTGCATTTGCTGCATTTTTTACTATTTACAAGTAGACTTTGCCCTTTTACATCTTTCGCCCACATATATGTTTGAAAGCATTTCATCCTATTACTACATTGACTCAATAAGGATTGTGTACTAATGTTAATAATTATATTTGATATTGTAATACTATTTCTAATTCCTTCCTGTAAATAGAATATTCTAATAATTTAACAAAATAATTTAATTTACTAACTGCAACTAGAATATTTTTCCACACCTGTATGCGAAGCACAGGTTCGAATAAGTATATATACATATATATATTAGAGTACTTAGGAAAAATAAATCATAGAAATTCACAAGCACATGTCGACATGGTCCCTTCCATGATGTCGACATGGGTATAGAATTTGAAATTCAAAATTTGAATACAAATGGTTGAATTTTTCTCCACCTTTTCACTTCATTCAGTTCTTTGAAAATGCATCTTTTGACCAGAGAACATGTCCTTTGAGAGTCTATTTATTCGCTATCTTTTATCACATCTTTTCACTCTCATTTTCAAATTCAAACTCTCTCTTCAAAACTTCAAGCTCTCTACTCTCTACTCTAATGGCTTCTTCAAGCAACTCTTCCGCCATGAGAATTTTCAGAAAGATAAAAAGAGCAACTCTTCAATGATCCGAAGGCTATAAAAGCATACATCAATTATGCTAACTATGCAAAAGTCCATCCCGAAAAGTTTGCTATATTTCAAGATTTCTCTTCTTATGAAATTGATTCTCTTTTTGCAAACAATCAAATTCTTAGTCTTGTTGATGCTTATCAAAATGATTTTGCTTGTTATCCAAATCTTGTTAAAATTTTCTATGCGAATCTTAATCGTGGATTTTATAATGGAAACAATGATGAAATTTGGAGTAGTGTCAAAGGCACTAGAATTGTTTTGAATTGTGATCTTTTGGGTATCATTCTCAATTGCAAGAGTACGGGAATGGATCTTTCTAATTTTAAAATCGATGAAAATGAACGTGAGACATTTCATCAAATTTTTCGAAGGAAATGATAATTTTGAAATCAGAAATCGAAACTTTCGACCAAAAGCTAGAATTGTCAATCTTCTTTTACAACATACTTTGATCCCAAGATTGGGAAATTTTAACAATCCTACTTCAAACGTTTGCAAAGAACTTTTTACTATTTTTGGAAATTATGATATTAATTGGGCGTAAGTTATTTTGGATGAACTTCATCCCAAAAATCCTGAAATGGGTGAGAATACTTTGCATCATGGAATTTATCTCACTCGTATTTTTAACTATTTTGGAGTGGATTTCAAAGGAGAAGAATTTGTTTCTAGAAAAGTTTTCAATCATTCCAACATTTCGCTTGTAAAAATTCCATTTGTTTTTCAACCCTACGAGACTCTTGCCAAAAAGGAAGAGCGTTTGGCTCATGAGGAGATAAAAGAAGAGGAAGAGGGAGAAGAAGAAGAAGAAGGGGATGAAATGGAAATCGAAGAAGAAGAAGAAGGTGAAACTTCTTTGGAAAGCATCGATTATCCTCGTAATCCATCCAACAAAACCCTTCTCAAAAACCAAAAGACCATTGTTGAGAATCAACAGATTCTTAAACTATTCGTCAGTAAGAAGTTGGACAAAATTTCATCCAAGATGAACAAGTTTATTTCCAAAGTCAGCAAGAAGCTTGGATTATCTTCATCGTCACCATCCTCTAACTAGTTCTATCTTTTCGTATCTCATTGTATTTGTTTTAGTTTATTTTGATTTGAATGTTCATGTAGTTCTTTGTGTTTAATCGTTGTATCGTGTTATCATGAAATGAAATTGAATTCCTTTTGTGTTATCTAGCTTACGTCGTCTCCAGAATAAATGTTAGTATATTATATAAATATATATATACACACACAATTATTCACAAAATCAAAATAAGCCATCAAAATTCGCTACACCATGTCGACATCCCCCTATGACCATGTCGACATGTACTGGTCAGAAATGACATTTCATTTTGAATTTGAAATTTGAATAACTACCTTATGTTTATTCATTTCAAACGAATTTCTACACCTATAAATACCTATTTCTTCCAGAATTCATCACTGAATATTATTTCTTGTCCACTTTGTCTCTCATTCTTCTCACAAACTCGAATATGGCCAATTCAATTCATAATCTATCAGAAAATCTTGAAGAGACTCTTAATTCTTTCAAGAATATTCTTCCATTCATTCTCCATAACCAGCGACACTTAGAATTGAGTCAAATGCAGATGATTAAAGAGAAAGAAAGGCATTTCGATGTAATACGATGGATGATTTCCTTCCTACACAAGGATGATAACGAAGCACATCCTCCAGTCTCTCTTGTTAATGATAATGAAAACTGGGATGCCATTAAACCAGACCCTATATTTGGAGAAGAAGGATGGGTGGAAGTTCCTCGTAATGTTTGACTTGATTGGTTTGTTTGATTTGTTTTGTTTGATTTGAATTGTTTGATTTGATTTGAATTGATTTGGATTGATATTTGGTGTGAAAAACGTGTATAAATATGCATTAATATTTATATGATCTTTAATTAATTATCATGTCTATCAGTATAATTATCCCTTAATCTATCTATTATATACTCCATTTGTATAGTTTATTAATGCAGGTACTTTAGTCCAAGAATGAGGGGAGTTATATAGTTTGGAGATTATATAGTTTGGAGTTAGTTTTTGTTGATGACAAAGGGGGAGAAATATAAAATAGGATAGTTAGGCATAGATTAAGGGGGAGTTATTAGGATAGAAGTAATATTTTATAAACAAAGGTTGTCATCATCAAAAAGGGGGAGATTGTTAGTCCGTAAGATGATGGTTTTGATGACAACAACCTTATAATAGGATTATAAATATAAATACTAACATTATAGTTTAGAAGTATATGTATATGCGGGATTTAACCATGCAGGTACCAAAAATGAAGACTGTACAGCATAGAGATTCAAGATATCAAGAATGAAGACTCATGAGTATCAATAATATCAAGAATATCAAGATTATCAAGAGTCCAAGATTTCAAGAATAAGTAATTTTAATTAGGAATTTTTGTTAAAACTCCTAGAAAACCACTGGCATCTTAAAATCTAATTTATTCGTGAAATGGAATCCACTTTGAGCACATTAAAGGGATGGAACCTTAAGTAGGATGGAACCTACGAAAAATATAGTGGAACATTGTTCTGTATCCGCTAAATTTTATTCAAAATGATTTTACAAAATTATATCTTGTTTTCAAAATGTTTTCAAAACCTTCCTTTTAAAAGAATCAAAAATATCTATCCTGATTTCAAATACTTTTAGCCTCAGAATTATCTTTAATTTCAAAATCAAATTATTCTTAGTTTTAAAACTATCTTTAATAATAATATATTTAACTTTTAATATTTATATTTAGATTTAAATATAAAATTATATATATATTATTCTCTATATTTACTTATGTATTTTAACTATAGTCAAGTATATTTATAAAGTTTAGAATAGTTTTTAATACAAGATAAAAGTTATTTTCAAAAGAAAAACAAACCATCAAAAATTCCTTTGGGATGTCGACATGCTCAATATACCCATATCGACATGGTGTCAGTTAATTTCAAAATTTAAATTTCAAAAGAAGTGTCTATTCGTCATATCTCTTCACAAATTGACATGGCTGTTGTTCTTCTACAAATAGGGCTGTTTTCAACGAATTGTTAATCATATTTCTGGTTTTCATTTCTCTTCTTCTTCCACATTTCTTTATACATATTTCTAACATTACTCTGTCGAAATCAACATTGAATCTAACTAGCTCATCTCTGGTTTGATTCTCTATCACTATCTCAACAAGATCCTCAGTGCTATTCAGAGTTATAGGCTTCTTTGTAATCAATTAAGCGAGAAAAGATGTGATTGTGTCCTTGGAAATCAATCAAGTGAGAAAATGTGTGATTGTAGCCTTGGAAATCAATTGGATGAACTCGTTGCCCAGAAATCAAGTATCTCTTCCTAGAGGATTGTGAATCTGAAGGGTGTACCTCGTTGCCTTAAAATCGATGGCGTAATTGTACAATTACTTTTGAAAGAAAATTTGTACTTGTGTGCGGGACTGGATGTGGGGTAACTCCGAATCAGTATAAAATCCGGTATGTTCTTTCCTTTACTGCTTTACTTTATTTTTGCATCTACGTTTGATTCTATGATCATATCTGTGTCTGAATATTGCATATATTTGTGTTAATTCAAAAAGATTTAATAATTCCTTAAAATACTATTTACCCCCTCTAGTGTTTATCCTACCCTTAAGATCTGTAATCCTCATTTCTCACATTCTTCACTATCAGCTTTACGAAACTCATCATCAAATTCCCGAAACTTCGCAAACCCTACTTCTTCATAGAAAACCCAAAAAAATCCGATTCTCACAAGATACAATCAAAGCTTCTCAACAAGTAAGTGTAATCTTCAGTACAAGGTAATGTATATCGATTTATAACATGTTTATGCTAACTAAAATCCTAATTCAGAGATGTTGTGTATTCTAACCAATGTTGATGTACTCGCAGTTGAACTAAACATGGATGATTGAGAGATAGACGACGAGAAGATGTCGAAATGTTACGGTGATTCTGAAGCTTGAAGGGACATTATGCATCTAAGTGATGTTGAATTTGTTCCGGAAACGCAATTTGGGCCGATACGTCAAAATTTCCATTCAGAAACATCATCTCTCAACACCCGCTTACGTGAAGTTATAGCGAACCAAAGACCGGGCAAGCAAATTTCTATTGAAGGTAAAGTACTAAGTCCTGATAATCCTGTAGGTCCTACGTTGTCATCCAGTGCATACCCAATTTGCCGATGTGGCGATGAATGCGTGGTTATCGTATCCAAAACTGAAACCAATGCTGGACGAAGATTTTACGGTTGTGCTTCATACGAAGATCACATGATGAATCCTGGCGAAGTGGGGTGCTGTAATTTTATGAAGTGGATTGATCCTCCATTGTGTGCTTGAGGAGCGGAATATGCCCTCGAAATGCAAGCTGAAGTTAGGCATTTGAAAAAATTAGTTGAAGAAATGAATAGAAAATGTTGGTAGAGAAGAAAATGTCACCTTTAGCTTATGTTCGCAATGAAAACATTTGACAAACGGTTTCATATCATGAACCCGATGTTGGGTACTTCATTTATTTTCATGTAATCGATGGATATTTTCACTTTTTGTAGACCGTACGTTATTAGTTTTGTGTTATTAGTTCTATACGTGGTTAATACTCTGTAATTGAGGGATAATCTCACCTATTCGTAGAATGCATGTTTGATTTTGTTTGAAATTGATGGTTATATCCAAGTATTTTCTCGTCGGATGAATTTCTATGATCATGTAGAGTTGTTTGGAGGAATCTCTATGTCACTTCTATCTTGTAAGTGAAAATAAACAATTTCCATAACAGGCAGCCCACTGTTTTGCCTTTGGCGATTTTTGAAAATTCAAAGATCACCAACTACTTTGCCTGTTACAAAATAGGCAGCCAGCCAAGCCCTCTTCCACTCACTCTACAACATTCAACCTAGCTCCAAAAAACCCATTTCAGATTTCAACTCTCTCCCTCCCAAAAATTAATGTTTTCTTTGCTTTTTAATCAAATTTGAAGCTCATTCGGACCATGGCTTCAACATCCGGAATAGTGGAGGATATCGGTAATGCACTCATCTCCAATTTCTTGGTTTAGGGCATTTTTAGGGTTTTCTAGATTTCAATTTTTTGCAAGATGTTGTGAAAGCTATATGTTGTAGATTGCATTACGAGGTTTTTGCAAGTGAATGTTCATTCAATTGCGTGTATTTTAGTATATATTGAAGAAAAATAAATTTATGATAATTAAGGGTTGTATGCATTAATCTTTGTGTTGTAGATTACATCGAGGTGGAGCCCGGTACAGTAGACCCGAGCGTGTTGTACTTACAGCCTACACACCGCACGTCTAGTGAAGCGTATATGATGGTAATTTCCTATGATTTTCGTTTCACGCATTATATAAATATTGTTATATGACCGTGTAATGTTAAACAGAGCGAAGAAGCATATTTCACCATCGATCGCTCTATTTTACTCAGGAAAGTCACTTCACATCATCCTAGAGTATTATAGAAGATTGATCGAGCGGGCTTTTCGACGGTACTGCGGTTAGGCTATCTCCAGTTCGATCATCATCTGGTCACAGCTCTTGTCGATAGATGGAGACAGGAGACATCTACATTGCATCTTCCTGTCGGAGAGATGACGATCACATTAGGGGATGTGGCCGTGCTTTTAGGTTTGCCTATAGAAGGCAATCCAGTGACGGGTGAGGACCATCATGATTATATTCAGTTGTGCATGGATTTGCTCGGTATTACTCCTCCTCCACAACAAGTAAGAGGTAAGGACATGGTAAAAGTGAAATGGTTTCGACACGCTATAGCTGATGATATACATGCCGATGCTACAGAGGTTCGGATACAACAGCGGCTCGAGCCATTATTCTACACATCATTACATCTCGTTTAATGTGTGATCATTTCAAAAATCGCATGGACTTGAAATGACTACCATATTTAGCCGATCTCGATCAGTGTGGCCAGTACTTATGAGGTAGTGCTGTTTTGGCGTACACTTATATGGAGCTCTCCAATCTTCCTCTTATGGTGACTAAGCTTATAGGCGGGTGTTTGACGCTTGTTCAGGTACACGTATAATTTATCTTACTTCTTCGACCAAATTCGAAATATGTTTTAATTAAGTAGCTAAATTATTTTTTCCCTATAGATTTGGTCATGGACATATCTACCTGTCGGACCGATCCAAGTCCGAAATGTTGTCGTCGATCACACGCACCCTCTTGGATCTCGGTATAATTTCATTTCCTTTGAAAATTAATTTTGTAATTCGAAATTTGTTTAAGCTAAAATATTATTTCTTCGCTTGTTGACAGATGGGTTGGTCCAAAAAAGACATCTCAGACCCCCCGGCGGAATGTACGCTTCTACCGCAACGAGCTAGACGTTATAGGCCCAGCTGCAGTGACTTAGACTCCATACACGCAGGATGTATTGGAGGGTCTTCCGGCTATATGACGACCGCTAGATATCTGTGGACTACTAGGCTTCCACTCATTTGCATTACTCGTTGCGCACATCCCTACCCGATAGGATAATGCGCCAGTTTGCAATGGCGCAACATATTCTAGAAAATGCTCCAGTTTATAACGACGAGTATCATGTCGGGAAATTGCAAATGCTATGGAGATATGGAATCAGCGCCATTTGTTTACGCAATTTGAGAGAGAGCCGATCACCCCTCTAGAGTCATATATGCGGTGGTATTGGCACATCATGCGTAGATATGTTCTTCAGGCGCATGTACAGGCTGTTCCCCACAATCCATACACCCCCCGTGCCCCTCTTGAGAGAAACGTTGTAAGTATACTGAACCCCGTTGATTTAACTATATTTTCGAAAAAAGATAACTAATTCTCTTTGCGTTGTATTGGCTGATGGCATTTACAAGGCGTTGAAAACCGCCGAAAAGCTCGAACAACGTTTAGATCACGATGCGCAGTCGAAAGGAATGTGCATGAACATCAAAAATATTCTACGCGCAGTCTTGGGAAGAAACAAATTAGAGAGGCTGAGACGGCCTTCCTCCCCTATACCTCCACCTCCATCAGGTATACCTCCACCTCAAGGGGAGGCACCACCGCTCCTACTTACTTACAGGCGGCGACATAGAAGAGGTGAAGGAACTTCGTTCGAAGAAGGCCCTTCAACGTCCCAACAACCGGAAGATTTCACCCATGGACCTTCTCAACCATCATGTACATTTGATCCTTCCACTGAGATCGAGGAAGAAGAGTACATGTCCCAACGGCCGGAACGTCATCGTCGTCGTCGTACGCCTATGGAAGTTCATCACTTTCGTCGATGATACGTACATTATATTAGATATGGCTATGTAATTTTAACTGTGTTATGTACGGTATAATTGTGTATGGTATGGACATGCTTTTGATATGGACATGCTTTTGTGTACTGATTGGATATGGATATTAATGATGTTTTTGTATGGTATAGACATGATTGTGATATTTGTGTGCATTGTGTATGGTATGGACTTGCTGTTGTTTGTTAGCAGTAGGTTGGGGAAGGGTAATTTTTCAAAAATCACCTTTGGCGACTTTCCAAAAATCGCTGTTAGCGATTTTTTAAAAATCGCAAGCAGCTCTTTTTCTACCGCTGCTACCAGACAGCAGCAGGTTGTTTCATATATAACAAACAAAGCGCGGACCTACAATATATAGCATTTGACAAATTTACGAACAGCAACAAACAACAGGACATGTTAAGTAGAAAGTAGAGTTCAATTACATACAAGTTAAATAGTACAAACACATCTACACGACAGTAACACATCGCTTACGATTATGGCCTAGCACACTGCATTTGGTACACCTATCTGATTTGGACGACTGGCCTTCATCCATCACACCTTTGATCCTTGTAGACCATGGCCTCCCTAGTTCCCGTCTCACAGTTGGAGGCAATATCTGAGGACCACTATATGCGCCCCAAAATCTCCTATCACGCACGGGATGAAACTCTGGCTTATAAGCGGTATTGTAGCTGTCAACGGAGTACCAGCTTGACGCTGAGTCATGGTGTGCTCTATTAGCCTCACCTGTTTGCGTCGAACAAGCTGCCATTACATTAGAGCATGGTATCTTCTGCAGTATCGAAATGTTGCATGTGCACGAGCAGTTGATGCCGTCGATTATAACTTTGTATTCATCACCAAAGTAGTGAATTACCTGCCATTCAGTTTGACTAAATCGTACTAGTCTGCAGCGACGTGCTTCACTGGCTCTTTCTGCTATTTTGGCTTCCCACTTTGGAGTCAAGCATGTCGCTAGTTCATCTGCAATTTGGCGGCGCTTGCAGAAATATTCAACTGAGCGATAGAATGTTCATGCAACCAAAGCCTTTATAGGTAGCGATCTAGCTCCTTTCAATACACCGTTAAAACTTTCAGAAGCATTAGTTGTCATTACATGAAAGCGTCCTCCATCGTCTTTGTACAAAGCCCAGTTTTCTTCAAAATTTCCCAGACTCCGCTCAATCCACTCATGCGCACACCTACTTGTTGCTTTTATCTCTTCTCTAATTTTCATGTACTCGACTACCTCAGACGCGCACACTACCGAATAAAATAACCCTGTCAAACGCTTATCTTTGAATCTTGCCGCTTGAAAGTTGGCTTTTATATGTCTTGCACAATAACGATGTTTGTGCGGTTGTCACCATTTTCCGTGTAAAGCTTTTGGAATTCCTTTCATCCTATCGGATGTGAAAGTAATACAACGACCGCGAACACTGTGTATGAATTCTAGCATGCAAGAAAAAACCAATCCCAAGAATCACATGTCTCCGATTCAACTACTGCGTATGCCAAAGGATAAAGACAATCATCTGCATCTATCGCGGTTGCAATAAGCAATGTACCTTTGTATTTATCGTACAAGTGTGTTCCGTCAATACATAACAACGGCCGACAATGCGCATAACCTGTAATGCAAGGCCCAAATGCTCAAAAAGCGCGATCGAACACTCCCACTTCGTCATGTGTCATGTGATCTATAGAGCTAGAGTTCGTTCTTTTTATCTCGTCAAAGAACTGTAGTAAAGTCGAGTACGGTTCTGTCCAATCACCATAAATTCTCTCTATTGCTTTGTTGAATGTTCGCCACGCTTTCATGTAACTTATGTTGATGAACAACTGATCGTGCATAAGCACTTGGACTGTACCAGCTGAAATATCCAAATCGGCTTTGACAAAAGACATGATTTTTGTTATAAGAAATTTCGAAGTTGCTTGCTTATGGTTAGAATTAAATATTGGGTTGACACAAGTGTGTTCGCTTGGATACTCTCGAATTTCCCACCATCCCGACTCGGATTTTTTCGAAACTATGGCATGTATTCTTCAAGGACAATTACCTTCAATGGTGCATATAGCGGTATATTGTGTTTTGTTCGACTTTATTGGTTTGTATGAAACATCATGCTTAATTGACCATTCCGTTAGTTGTTGAAGAAACTTCTCTTTTGTCTCAAAAACCATTCCGACAACGAAACCAGCTTGAACGCAAGAGGTCGAAATCGTTCGTCGGAAAATTGAAGATTACCAACAACAGATCTTGCCAACATTTGAGCGGTGCAAAGATCATCATCCAAAGGCACTTCCATCTCTGCTTCATCGCTATTTGCATTATTGTCACCTGCTGCAGGGAAGTTATAGTTCAACAGCTCGTTGTTAACTTGGATTCTTTGTATCCAAGAGTCTTCGTTAACATTCATAGAAGCAACAACCATGCTATCTACATGACGTTCTTCATCCACGGCTGGATTCCCGCCAACATCCATATTATATCAACTATCATATACCTAATTGATATATAGAAGTCAACTAACCGACAACAGAGACCAAATGAGACGAAAAATATAGCCCAATCTGTAAACGTACATTTGATTCATATCATATAGTTCGAATGGATTAGGATACATTGACTGCGACAAATTTGCATTAACATATCCATCGCTTTCGTCATGCTGAATGTCTTGTTATTGGAAGCTGTTTAAATTACGGCATAGCATAAGAAAAATTAACTACATAATAGTACATCTACCAATTCATCAATTTTTTTTACCTTGCACTCGTATTTGCATCCCTAGGCGGGTTGCAATAAATGCTGCTTTGTTGCGTAAATGGCTGCGCGTCTTCGTACGGCATAAATTCGTACTGCATAGATGGAGGACGGTTTATTCTATCCTTTGGAAAAGGATTGCTATAGCTAGGGGATACGTAGTCAGTAGATGGATCCGCAATCTCCAACATCTGTGTATAGTATTCAATTCCAGTACTCACAACGGGAGATGCCACCTGATGTTCTTGTTGTTGCTTTGCAACTTTCCCTACGTATAACTCAATAGATTTTGCAACAGCAGAAAACCTTAGTTCTACATCATCATCGTCCGCTAATGCTATTGCTTTAGAATCCGAGTCCGTAGGCCAGTTAACTACTAGTTCAAGTTCAAATTCTTCTTTACTAATCTTGGTCGTTCTGTACACAGCTTCTTTTAATTCCATCAATTTGCAACCTTTTCGCACTCTTCTTGGTTTACCAATACCACCAACGTATTTACCATTCATTCGATCATCGACAAGTAGTTCGCCGTCGTAGTAGCAAAGCGTAGGAATAATATTTCTCGCCATTCTACATATTGATACACAAATCGTTCTGTATGTACACACTAAACCAATTTTTTACCTTAACATAACCAATTATTAAGTTCACCAAACTACATAAATTAGACAAAAAAAACTAGGGTTTAGTGAATTTACCTTCAACTAGCTGAAATTTGCTAAGCAACATGGACTCGATCTATAGATTTACCGCCGAATCAAGGTTTTAAAGAGTATGAAAATTGGTTTCAGAATAGATCTGCCATTATAGAAGTTTTTTTAGTTTTGTGGAAAAGGTGGAAATGAGAGAGAAATGTAGGTTGTTTGTAGGGTTATTTCCACGTTGGCGATTTTTGGAAAATCGCACGTTGGCGATTTTTGGAAAATCGCCAACGCTATAGACCAGTAAAACAAAAACTGGTCTATATGTGTAAATACTTTAAAAAGTAGGCTATTGTCGTTATATCTTTTAAAAACTAGGCTAATATGGTAAAATTTCCTTAAATTATTAAATTTGAAAGTTATACATAATCTAGTTTGATAAACATAAATTGAAAAATATAAAAAAAATATATATAAATTATTTGTTGGAATATAATTTGAATTTGTAGCATTGTTCATGTTTTAAAATTGTCATTTGGAGAAAGATGTTAGTATTTGTTCATGGTGAGATTCGAATTTATGACTTCTTGTTTGTATGGGAGGGTACTTTTGAAATTTCACAGTCGAATGAAAAAATGTGTTTTTATTTCAACTATTAATAAAGTGCCTACTTTGGCACTTCTAATGGAACTACGAAGAAGGAATTAGTATTAACAAGAGCTCTCTTAATGTTTTTTTTTTTAAGTTTACAAAATGACGTTGACCTAATACTATATTTATTTATGCGTGTACATGTCCAAATTAATCGTTTATCAAAATGTGAATGACACTAAGTTATTTTAAAAGATTATCAAACAAGCAAAGGAAGCAATTAACCATTACATGGATATATAGAGAAAAGTAACAAATATAAAAATTAGCGCTTTCAGCAGTTTGAAAGTTAGAAATTTTGCATCATCTCTTTTTCAAAAAGTATTAAACCATAAAAACTATGTTATACTAAACCTTGTGCAAGAAATGTATAAACACCATCTCTACCATTTGCTTGGTTGTTATCAATTGTTGCACCCATTAAAGTAAGCGAAAATGTGTTATTGTAAGATCGGATGTTTATTCGAAAATGGGTATCAATTTCACCTTGATCTTAGAATAAAGTAAGTAGTCCTTGTGGTGTTGTAGTAGGTCGATGAATATTGGTAGAACCACCAGAACAACATTTTTGTAGGCTTTCGCGAAAAAACTTTTTAGCAGCATAAAAATTACATTAAGTGGGTTGTGGTAGTAGATGTTTGTGGTAGTACATACTTGCAATAAAGTTTCAACCATTGTTATGATTAGTGTTGATTCTAGCCTTTGGCATCATATCTTCCTCATGTTGTGATACAGATGATCCTAAAATATTGATTTAGGAGTAAGTACAACATTTACTTAAAATGATCATTTATGGTGAGAGTAAAACTTAAATATAATCACTTAAATTGTATAAAAATTACAATTACTATAATGAAATTAGGTTATAGAAAATATAGGAAGGTATAAAGTATTCATTTAGTCTTAAATAACCATTTGTAACAAAAAATTACAAATAAAAATATGTTTGGTCCACAAATAGAAGGTTACCTTTTCATCCGCACAAATTTATGATTGATTGTTTCCCAATTGGAGATGATTTTTATAAATTGTTGAGTTTATATTACACAATTCAACTTAAATAATACGAGTATATATGCACGTCCATATGGACTTGCATGCTCATTTGGGCTATGTGAACTGCTTCATACTTGAGTAATGTTGAAATGCAAATGATAATATATATATATATATATATATATATATATATATATATATATTAATGAATGTTTGGTTAGTCTTTAGTTTATAGTAACAATGTCATCAATTTCACTATGGCGAGTGGGGATACATTACCTTTAAAGACTACGAGCCATCACATTTTACAGCTAGAATCCGACTACTTTGCTATGTGGTTTCCAAGGGCCAAGAGTATTTCTATTCTATTATTGGAGTAAATATGTAAAGTTACTTAGTGCTAAGAAAATTAGGTCATCTGTGAAGACTTTGCTTTGCAAAGCAATAAATTAATTTGATAATGATTCTACGGGCCCAACATGAAATCTTTTATGATGAATAAGATGTATACTTTCTCGATATCCACACTATGTACTTATATTTCACACATAAACTTGTAATTTATTTTATAAATCTATGCAAAGGAAAATGAAATGCTAAAGTTTATTGTTGATAATAAATTTATTTAGAAGCATGAAAATTGAGAAAGTAGTTAGGACATTGTTAACATTGTAATGATTCTACGCCCATACAGCCGATCTTTTATTTTATTTAGATTTTATGATGTAGCTCAAAGCCGTAATTTTGCAATAATATTTTAGATAATTAATTTTTCTTCATAAAGAGTTCAAAAAATTAAGAACAAATTTGATATGAAAATTCTTGTACTTGTTAGCTCCCAAATAAAAATACCACTATCGTCACCAGGTGTCCCTACTTTTCCCAATATGCGATTATCGAAACAAAACCTTTCCATTTAATATTGCATTGAATTGCAATTTTCATGGGAAGCTTGTGTTGTTATACATACTCTCACGTGCAAAACTATAGTTAGAAGCTAATATGCCAAGAAGTTTGTAAAATTCTTTAACAAAAGCAATGGTACTTTACACCATTTAACCAATATAATGTCTTATGACCTAATGAAACTTAAATCTCCGGTATCAAATATGTTTGGTTTACATAATATAGATTAAGTCTCTCCATACACCATACATTTGCTTATGTATTTACATAAGTACTGATCTAATGAAACTTAAATCTCCTGTCTCAAATATGTTTGATTTACATAACATATATTAAGTTTCCCCATGCACCAGATATTTCTTTACATAAGTAATCATCTAAAAACAGTTAAATGTGCATATAAACTTGAAATTTCTACTAGCTGGCTAAACATTATATTTTATTAAAAATTTCCAAGGAGCATGTTATTTTCAACCAACAGCTTTCTCCAGAATTAAAATACATTAAAGCAAATGCAAACCATTTGATATTCACTTGCATCAAAACTAATCAACATTACATAGTAAATTTTTTTATACCCAATATTATTACACATTCATATATCATACATTTAATTATCAAGTAAACTTAATATCAATTGATTTCCAACTTGACCTGTAGCTTTGCCCATATTCTTGATGACCAGGATTAACTTTCTTGGGGTAAACTCTTTCCTTAAATTGCAGACACTGAACTTCACCGTTGGGAGAACGTGGTAACATTAATACTTGATCCTGTACTTGGCCTCAGTCTAGTTCCCAAATCCAAGCACTGTTATTTTTTGGCTAGTTTCAGCAAGCTTGGTCATAATTCTCTCATTATTATTGTGCCTCCTATTAGGAAGATAAAATAGAAATGTACGGAAATAAAATAAAAATATATTTATCTATCATCAAAACTAAATTACATTCAAAGCAATGTTTTAGTACATAAATCATTCGTAAGCAACATTAATAATTAAAACATGGTAATCATCATAACCTATATATTGCATTATAGTTCAACTTCCGCAGCAACTGGTTATTCTATTTTGGCTAATCTTCATAAGGACTTTAATAATCTTTTGTAGGATTAATCCTTTATCCAAAATATTTTGTAGAAATATAATATGAATATTGCAAGGCGTTGCAAGAGAAATAATCATTGGAGACATCAAAAACCCAACAACGCATTGCAACTGTTGGAAGTAAATGCAAAACTAACATGAATATATCCTGAACTGTATGCAATTTAATATTGGCAAGCCTATTACCACCCCTTTGCTTTTTTGAGTTTTCTCTACCTATCCCACCATTTTCTACAAAATTAGTAAACTCCTACGGTTGCTGTGAATGCCCATGTTCATGATAATTGTACCCTCCACTGTTCCTCTCCTTGACAGCTTACTTTTCTATACTTTCTCTCTTTTTTACTTCTTTCTTCCACTCTCCTCTCTTTAGTTTCTTTTTCATTCCTTTACTATTTTATAATTTCACTATTTTTTAAAATTTTATACTAGTTAGCTCGTAATTTCGTTGGATTTGATTTTCATTTAATTAAATTAACTCAAGCTAAGAATTATGCTTAAGTTTATAATAACAAATCAATTTATTCTCATGAACATAGAAGTTAGCTCGGTATATAATAAAAATAAAGATGAAGCTATGAATAACAATCATCAAAATTTATTCTCATGAACGTGAGAAAAAGATAACTATCTGACGCAATAAAATTAATCAAATACAAATCATTGGATTAAGATAATTATTCAGCATGATAACCGTTTAACAAATTGATGTTGAATTAGCAAATCCCTTTGGAAATAATAAGAAAACAGTGATGTACATATCGTCCAAATTATTAACTTACCTGAGATTGAAAGTTAATGGATGTCATATGAATCCAAGATTGACTATTACTTTTATCTACAGTGAACCGGCAAATAAAAGTTAGTTTCGATGTTCTAACTTTTATGAAACGAAGATCGACAGTAACTTATCTGTAATGGGAATATGAGTTAGTAGCTTTGTATCTACGTGTTTTGGTAGTTTAATAGTGCAGATGATACAAAGGGTATTAAACTTAGTGGAATTAAAGATGTCGTGTTTATTTGTACCGATATAATTGAATTTGAGCAGCATTTAAAGTTATAATCAAAATGCAGTCATCATATCTAAGCACATACAATCCAAATGCAGCCATGTTAGGGTGTGTATAGTAATTAGCAGAAGGTTACAACTTGAGTAATAATAAGTACTGTTGAAGCATGCAACTAAATATTTTTAAACGTATATGTTAGTATGTGAGATGATGGTTTTGATGACAACAACCTTTGAATAGATTATAAAATATAAATACTAACAGTATAAGTTTAGATATATATGTATATACAGGATTTAACCATGCAGCCACCAAGAAGGAAGACTGTACAGTATGGAGATTCAAGATATCAAGATTGAAGACTCATGAGTAATAAGAATATCAAGATTATCAAGAGTTCGAGATTTCAAGTAATTTACTTTTTAATTCGGAATTTTGTTAAAACTCCTAGAAAAGCACTGGCATCTTAAAATCCAATTTATTCGTGAAATGGAATCCACTTCGAGCCCGTTAAAGGGATGAAACCCTAAGTATGATGGAATCTATGAAAAGTCTAGTGGAACATTGTTTTGTATCTGCTAACTTTTTAGTTAAAATGATTTTTCAAAATTATATCTTGTTTTCAAAATGATTTCAAAACCTTCCTTTTAAAAGAATCAAAAACATCTATCCTGATTTTAAATACTTTTGGCCTCAAAATATTCTTGAATTTCAAAATCAAATTATCCTTGGTTTTAAACTATCTTTTAAAATAAAAGTATATTTAATTTTTTAATATTTATATACTTAGATTTAAATAGAAAATTATAGTAAAATTTTATATGTACCAAAATATTATTCTCTATATTTATTTATGTATTTCAACTATATTTAAGTATATTTATAAAAGTTTAAAAAGTTTTAAAATATGATAAAGGTTATTTTCAAAGAAAAACAAAACATCAAAAATTCCTTTGGGATGCCGACGTGCCCAAGTACCCCATGTCGACATAGTGTCAATTGAGTTCAAAATTTAAATTTCAAAAGAAGTGTCTACTTATCATAACTCTTCACGAATGGACATGGCTGTTGTTTTTCTATAAATAGGGGTTGGTTTCAATGAATTTTTAATTCAGTTTTTCAGGTTTTTCACTCCTCTTCTTCTTCCACAATTCTATATACATATTCTTACCACTACTCTACCGAAATCAACATTGAATCTAACTAGATCATTTCTGGTTTGATTCTCTGTCACTATCTCAACAAGATACTCAGTGCTATTCAGGGTTATAGACCTTTTGTAATCAACTTAGCGAGAAAAGGTGTGATTGCAGCTTTGGAAATCAATCAAGCGAGATAAGCTGTGGTTGTAGCCTTGGGAAATCAATTGGGTGAACTTGTTGCCTGGGAAATCAAGTATCTCTACCCAGAGGATTGTGATTCTGGAGGGTATACCTCGTTGCCTTGAAATCGAGGGTGTAATTGTAAAGATTTCTTTTGAAAGGAAATTCGTACTTGTTGTGCGGGACTGGATGTAGGGTAACCCTGAACCAGTATAAAATCCGGTGTGTTCTTTCCTTTACTGCTTTTACTTTATTTTTGCATCTGTGTTTGTTTCTGTGATCATATCTGCGTCTGAATATTACATACATTTGTGTTTAAATTAACAAAAACTCAAAAAGATTTAATAATTCTCTAAAACACTATTCACCCCCCTCTATTGTTTATCTTAGCCTTAAGATCCTTAATCCGTATTTCTTACATTTTGTATCAGAGCAAGGTTTTCAAAGTTTCATAATCTGATTTTTGAAAAAGTTTTCAAAATGGCTACCAACACTGATACTGTTACTGACACTAGTATTCCTGTCACTAGTTCATTTATAGCAGGTCAGTCTACTGTCAGACCACCACTTTTTAATGGCAATAACTATGCATATTGGGCATGTAGGATGAAAATATATTTACAATCTATAGGATTAGACACTTGGAATATCACACAAACTGAATATTCTGAACCCACAACTGATTTTGCATAGTGGACCGTTGAGCAAAAGAATATTGCACAAAATAATTCTAAAGCAATGAATATTCTATTTTGTTCATTAGATAGAAATGAATTTAATAGAGTGTCAGTTTGTAAGTCTACATATGAAATCTGAAAAACTTTGCAAGCAACTCACGAAGGAACAAGCAAAGTTAAACGGACCAAAATTTCCATGCTTACAAATCAGTTTCAATTATTTAAAATGAATCATAATGAGTCTATTTCATATATGTATAGTAGATTTCAGGATATTGTGCATTCTTTAATATCCTTAGGAAAGGAATTTTCTGAAGAAGATCAAGTCAAAAAAAATTTAAATTCTCTTACTCCCGAATGGGATCAAAAGACACTTGCGATCGAAGAGGCAAATGACATCAGTACCTTAAAGATAGAAGAATTAATTGGAAATCTAATGTCATTTGAAGTCCAAGTGATCGGGAGAAGAGAAAGCAAAGCATATGAAAAGAAATCAATGACATTCAGTGCATTGATCGATGGATCAGACTCAAACAATGATAATGATGAAGAGATAGCATTTATGACCAGAAATTTTAGGAAATTCCTGAAATATAGAATGATGAATAATCCCAAGAGAAACAACTATAAAAACTTTGGAAATCAGAATGTAATACCAAATAATGTCAAATGTTTCAACTGTGATGAACCATGCCATATCAAAAGAGACTGTCCTTATTCAGATAGGCAAAATCCTCCTATAAACAATGATCCAGCAAAGAAACGGAAGCGTACATTTACTGCTACTCTAGATGACTTAGACTCGTCCTCAAGTGATGATGATCAGAAGACAGATAATTCAAACTTGTGTTTCATGGCTGTTTACGACTTTGACAAATTCAGAGAAAATGACTCAGAAAAAGGTACACATTTACAATATAATTGGTTGAAATTGCATGCTTAGAATTAGATACTTGATTGATTGATTGATTGATTTTGAATTGATGTGTTATTTGAATTCTAAAATTTTACTATTATTTTATTATTTTTATTATTTTTATTATTTTCATAATATAATAATATATTGAAAATACTATAATTCTAAGAATATTCTAGATACATATACATTAAATATAATAAGTGTGTATATATATATTAGAGTACTTAAAATAAATCATAGAAACTCATAGGCACATGTCGACATGGTCCTTAGCATGATGTCGACATGGGTACTAGAATTTGAAATTCAAAATTTGAATTCAAATGGTTGAATTTTCCTTCATCTTTTCACATCATTCAATTATCTGAAAAGACATCTTTTGAGCAGAGAAAATGTCCTTTAAGAATCTATTTATTCACTATCTTTTATCATATCTTTTCACTCTCATTTTCAAATTCAAACTCTCTCTTCAAAACTTCAAGCCCACTACTCTCTACTTTAATGGCTTCTTCAAGCAACCCCTCCACCATGAGAATTTCTAGAAAGATAAAAAAGCAGCTCTCCAATGATCCAAAGGCAATAAAAGCATATATCAATTGTGCTAATTATGCCAAAGTCCATCGCGGAAAGTTTGCTATCTTTCAAGATTTTTCTTCTTATGAAATTGATTCTCTTTTTGCAAACAATCAAATTCTTAGTCTTGTTAATGCTTCTCAAAATTATTTTGTTTGCTATCCAAATCTTGTCAAAATTTTCTATGCTAATTTAAACCATGGATTTTTTAATGGAAATGAGGATGAAATTTGAAGTAGTGTCAAAGGCACAAGAATTATTTTGAATTGTGATCTTTTGGGTACCATTCTCAATTGCAAGAGTACGAAAATGGACCTTTCTAATTTTAAAATTGATGAAAATGATCGTGAGACATTTCATCATATTTTCGAAGGGAATGATAATTTTGAATTCAAAAATCAAAATTTTCGACCAAAAGCAAGAATTATCAATCTTCTTTTGCAACATACTTTGACCCCAAGATCAAGGAATTTTAATAATCCTACTTCAAAAGTTTGCAAAGCACTTTTTTCTATTTTTGGAAATTATGACGTTAATTGAGCGCAAGTTATTTTGGATGAACTTTGTTCCAAAAATCTTGAAATGGGTGAGAATAGTTTGTATCATGGAATTTATCTCACTCGGATTTTTAACTATTTTGGAGGGGATTCCAAAGGAGAAGAATTTGTTTCTAGAAAAGTTTTCAATCATTCCAACATTTCGCTTATGATAATTCCATTTGTTTTTCAACCTTATGAGACTCTTGCCGAAAAGGAAGAGCGTTTGGCTTATGAGGAGATGGAAGAAGAGGAAGAGGAAGAAGAAGAAGAAGAAGAAGGGGATGAAATGGAAATTAAAGAAGAAGAAGAAGAAGGTGAAACTTCTTTGGAAAGCATCGACTATCCTCCTAATCCATCCAACAAAACCCTTCTCAAAAACCAAAAGACTATTGTTGAGAATCAATATATTCTTAAACGATCCGTTAGTAAGAAGTTGGACAAAATTTCATCCAAGATGAACACATTTATTTTCAAAGTCAGCAAGAAGCTTGGATTATCTTCATCGTCATCATCCTCTAACTAGTTCTATCTTTTCGCATCTCGTTGTATTTGTTTTAGTTTATTTTGATTTGAATGTTCGTGTAGTTCTTTATGATTAATCGTTGTACCGTCTTAGTTTGAAATGAAATGGAATTTCTTTTCTGTTATCTAGCATATCATATCTCCAGAATAAATGTTAGTATATTATATATATATATATATATATATATATATATGCACAATCATTCACAAAACCAAAATAAATCATCAAATTTCACTACACCGTGTTGACATACCCCCTATGACCATATCGACATGTATAGGTCAGAAATGACAATTCATTTTGAATTTGAAATTTGAATAACTACCATATGTCTATTCATTTCAAATGAATTTCTACGCCTATAAATACCTATTTCTTCCAGAATTCATCATTGAATATTATTTCTTACTTCTCTATCTCTCATTCTTCTCACAATTTCAAATATGGCTAATCCAATTCATAACTTATCTGAGAATCTTGAAGAAACTCTTAGTTCATTCAAGAATATTGTCTCGTCCATTTTTCGTAACCAGCGACACTTAGAATTGAGTCAAATGCAGATGATCAAGGAGCAAGAAAGGCATTTCAATGCGATACGATGGATGATTTCCTCCCTGCACAGGGATGATAACGAAGCACATCCTCTAGTCTCTCTCACCAATGACAATGAAAATTGGGATGCTATTAAAGCAGACCCTATTTTTGGAGAAGAAGGATGGGTGGAAGTTCCACGTAACATTTGATTTTATTGCTTTGTTTGAGTTATTTGCTTTGATTGATTTGATTTCATTTGCTTTGGCTTGGTTTGATATCGATTGATATTTAGTGAGGATTGATGTTTGTTGTACATAACATGTATAATTATACATTGATATGTATATAATCTTTAATTCATTATTGTGTCTATCAATATAATTATCTTTTAATTCTATATTCCATTGTATAAGTTTATTAATGCAGGTATTTTAGTCCAAGAATGAGGAGGGTTATATAGTTCGGAGATGGTTTTTTGTTGATGACAAAGGGGAGAAGTATAAAATAGAATAGTTAGGCATAGATTAAGGGGGAGTTATTAGGATGGAAGTAATATTTTATAAACAAATGTTGTCATCATCAAAAGGGGGGAGATTGTTAGTCCGTGAGATGATGATATTGATGACAACAACCTTTGAATAGATTATAAAATATAAATACTAACACTATAAGTTTAGATATATATGTATATGCAGGATTTAACCACGCAGGTACCAAGAATGAAGACTGTACAGTATAGAGATTCAGGATATCAAGATTGAAGACTCATGAGTAACAAGAATATCAAGATTATCAAGAGTTCAAGATTTCAAGTAATTTACTTTTAAATTAGGAATTTTGTTAAAACTCCTAGAAAGCACTGACATCTTAAAATCCAATTTATTCGTGGAATGGAATCCCCTTCGAGCCCGTTAAAGGGATGGAACCCTAAGTAGGACGGAACCTACGAAAAATCTAGTCGAACATTGTTTTGTATCCGCTAACGTTTTATTCAAAATGATTTTTCAAAACTATATCTTGTTTTCAAAATGATTTCAAAATCTTCATTTTAAAAGAATCAAAAACATCTATCCTGATTTCAAATACTTTTAGCTTCAAAATAATCTTGAATTTCAAAATCAAATTATCCTTGGTTTTAAACTATCTTTTAAAATAAAAGTATATTTAATTTTTTAATATTTATATACTTAGATTTAAATATAAAATTATAGTAAAATTTTATATATACCAAAATATTATTCTATATATCTATTTATGTATTTCAACTATATTTAAGTATATTTATAAAAGTTTAAAATAGTTTTAAAATATGATAAAAGTTATTTTCAAAGAAAAACAAAACATCAAAATTTCCTTTAGGATGTCGACATGCCCAAGTACCCCATATCGACATAGTGCCAGTTGAGTACAAAATTTAAATTTCAAAAGAAGTGTCTATTCGTCATAACTCTTCACGAATGGACATGGCTGTTGTTCTTCTATAAATAGGGGTTGGTTTCAACAAATTTTTAATTCAATTTTTCTGGTTTTTCACTCCTCTTATCCTTCCACATTTCTATATGCATATTCTTACCACTACTCTACCGAAATCAACATTGAGTCTAACCAGATCATTTCTGGTTTGATTCTCTGTCACTAGCTCAACAAGATCCTCAGTGCTATTCAGAGTTATAGGCTTTTTGTAATAAACTTAGCGAGAAAAGGTGTGATTGTAGCCTTGGAAATCAATCAAGCGAGATAAGGTGTGATTGTAGCCTTGGGAAACCAATTGGGTGAACATGTTGCCCGGGAAATCAAGTATCTCTACCCAGAGGATTGTGATTCTGAAGGGTGTTCCTCATTGCCTTGAAATCGAGGGTGTAATTGTAAAGATTGCTTTTGAAAGGAAATCCGTACTTGTTGTGCGGGACTGGATGTAGGGTAACTCCGAATTAGTGTAAAATCCGGCGTGTTCTTTCCTTTGTCGCTTTTACTTTATTTCTACATCTGTATTTTCTTCTGTGATCATATCTGTGTTTGAATATTGCATACATTTGTGTTTAAATTAACAAAAACTCAAAAAGATTTAATAATTCTCTAAAACACTATTCACCCATCCTCTAGTGTTTATCTTAGCCTTAAGATCCTTAATCCGCATTTCTCACAGTATATACCATGTTTACGCATAAAGCTGTATTTAAAAACAAATTACCACTCTAAAATGCTTAGTTAATGATTTGATTGAAGAACTAAGGGAAATATGGACAGACTGAAAACTGTAGTGAACATTGAAAAATATTTGAATAGAGCAAGGTTAGAACTGGAAGTTTGATGTGTTTCTTTATAATGGATGAAGAAAGAAGTGCAAAAGTCACTACAACGGATATAACTAAATGCAATAAGAAGTATAAATGTATAACACTAAGTAAATGCAAGATTAATTCAAAATGAATAGTTAGTGCAGAGTTAAATATTACTACGTATCCTCCAATAAAATGGACAATACAATCAATGTCAAGCATCATTCGACGCACTACTCAATGGAATTGGTAAAAATATGGCATCCTCAATTGAAAATTATATAAAGATGGTTGTCCTCAACTTGCAAATATGGTAAATATATAAAGTCTACTGTCCACGGTTCAGGCAAAACAAATTACATAACATATTTCATTTTGAACAAATTTAAACTTGTAAGTATTTCAGTCTTGATATTTCCACTTCTTTTGTTAACACTACCTAACCGTTCTTTCATGCTTCGTACTGCAATTGTTGTCTAATATCATTACATATCTCATCAAACAAATGAGTACAAAAGCTAAGTTCACAATACATTTCTCGAGGCCTCCATTATGTAAGTGATTAGAGAGGAAAAAAAGTTAAAAAAAATAGCAAACTAACATAAACAATAAATATGAAGATTCGATGAGGGAATAGAGATGAGGACCGAAGATGATGCCAAAGTATTTTATTTGCTTAGATTGTCAAAGCCCAAATTCAAAGTCATTAATATTTCTAGGCTTAACATCACTAAACATATAATGATTTAGGTTTATGTTACTATTGAGAATCACTGAAAGTGAACGATTCACGGTTGTCAAACCAAAACTTTTAATGTAAGGAAATTATTTTATCATTTGAAGGTTTCAAAATTTGTATGGTTTAATTATTACAAATATTAAAGTATTTAGAGTATTAATTCTATTATTCCATACGGCATCACTTGACACTTAATTATCATAGAAAATTAAAGGAGCACATAATATCATCAATACTCACTCACTCTCTCTCTCATGTCATGTTACTAAAATAAATACAAACTTAAAGGTTGTATGTTTAGCTAACCTTCATACTCAAAGATCAAGCATCCTTAGCATTTGAGTGTTGTATATATATATAAACAAAATATTTAAGGAACTCAAACATGGTTATTCCAAAATAAATGAACATTGAATCCTAACTTGAGATTACAGTGATCGATCGAGCTGCCCATTCGAAGTTCATTGAACAAATTAAATAAACAACGAGTCAGACAAATGATCAATTGAGCCACCTAATCAAAGTTAATTGAACAAATTAAAAGAATAGCGAGTTGGACCAATAAGCTAACCCCCTATCCATTTTACTCAGGTAAGAAAAACAATCACTACTTGTAACATTTTTTTCCAGTTATATTAAACTCTAGCAGACTTCACATGCGCATGTTCCGGATCTGCAGTCTATGCCTATACACAGCCAAAACTTCATTAATCAATACTGCAAATAGAAACATTTGCTATATGTAGAGGCAATTGATATAGAGAACTCCATCACCATGAAGCCTGGTGACGAACGCACTAAAATTTTGGAAGAAAAACGAACGAAATGAGAAATCATAAGTTTAAGAAAAGCAAACAAAATAATCACTAAATAGGAAATAAGTAGGTTTTACTTGGTAGTTAAAAAGGTCAAGCTATTTACTGCAAATAATAGCTACTTAATCGATACGTAAACATAAAATAAAAATTAATTTAAGAAATTAAGATGAAAATTGGAAGTTAAAATAAATTGTGACAAAACTATATATTGTAAATATTATTATACAGATCAAACTTGTATCTAGATCATTACTTATGAAAAAACTACTCTATTCACAAAAGTTAAAGTATTCACCACAAACGTACATAGGAAAACATTATAGAGAAAATAACTACCAAAACTTAAATATCTCCATGGAGCACTAAGCAACTAATATGATCAAATTAAATTAAAGGTGTGTATTTTAAATGCTTTCGTGGGAAATTATGGAATTAGAACTGAATGTACGCTCATTATTGGAAAATGCTAAGTTTATTTACATAGATTTCACAAGTATAGTCAAATAGTTTGCAAAGAATTGCTTATCAAGTTAAAATCATTGTCATTATATGATAATGTAAAATAGTGATGCAACTTTGGATGATGCCTTATTGTTTAATCGATATCACCTTTACAACCATATATTTAAAAGAAGAGAGAGGGGAAGGTGAGAGGGAGATGCTTACTAAGTTTGGATGATCAAATACTCTATTTATGATCAACCTCTATCGTTGATCGAAATCCCTACTTGTACAACTCAACCATCAAGAAATCTTGAGCATGTTATGGTTGTCTATGCAATGTAAAAAATGAACAAATGGTAAGAAAGTGACCAAAAATATTATATTATAGCGAATACAAAATAATACTTTTATTGTAGATCATTGTTGGCAAAATGGTTTAACGTTGTAGACACACACTTAAAGATCAATTCCAAAGTAATGTTGAACCAAATTCGACAAAGAAATAACACCTATTGATACTGTACTATTCATAGAATTTATGTTTATAGCTAGGGGTAGTAATTTTGTATTACGGCATCTAAATTCTTCGTGCAACTTAAACCCTATTCATATTAGAGGCTTTTTGTATCTTTTTCACATGATTTGATATGGCATACCAATTTCAACATTTGGCATTATACCATGCCATTATGGCAAGTTTTTTACATTCCATATGGCAATATTTATTTTCTAAATTATGCAAAATTTATATGAACTAAATTTTACAAAATTTTAGCAACATGGTTTTATCAAGCGCGGTATCAAAAGTTGTTATAACGTCATCATATGGTAAATTTGACCTACTCAATTATCACCAAAATATCATTACGATAGATATAAAGCTCAAAACTATGTCATAATGTATCACAACCATTTTTTACCTAATTTAAACTAATTTTTTTTGCTAATAAATGATCTAACTTCAATAAAAAGATAATGAAATGCAAATTATCTAAATAAAAGAGAAACGAAAATGATTAACACTATCCTATAAGTACATGTTTTTGCAAAGGTTAACAATTTCCAAGTGGAAGGGACAAAAGACATCGAAGTGTGACCAAATACATAATGAAAAACAATGTAAATGTTATACAATGTCAAGAGTATGTATCATAATGAAAAAGTAAAGCATGTTACAACATTACATATTAGGAACACTTTCCTTGATTTACAACCCAAGCTATTAAACACTCCTTAAAGTTTCTTGTCTCATAAAACTCAATACGTAGCCATCATCAAATGAGACATTGTTAGTAATTTCTATTTAATAAAACCTCAAAAATCAAACACACGCTCGGGTAGAAAAAAAATCAGCATTTGTGTAAAAATGACCAAAAATAGAATGAACTCAAAGTGTAAACAAAATGAATCGTTCTACATAAAAAAAATCAGCATTTGTGTCATACTTTTGGTTCTAGTAATATACTTCATCCAATTAAGAGGGGTAGTTTTATCATTTCCTAAACAATACAAAAGACAAAGATCCATAAAATCTAGCGATGGTGTTACAACGATGACACCGAATAAAGAGTTGAACTAATTTTGTTGGAATGAACGGAGTTTTGTTAAACAAACAGTGATCAATATAGTTTTAGAAACCATATTAAGTAAAAAAGAATATGCATTATATTCTTATGATGCAAGCAACTTCTAGGTATTCATGTGGTTGGGGGAGTTCAATCAAATGTGGTTTTATATTTTTCATTAATCAAATTAAAATTATTCAAGATTTTAATTTTAATTGTAGTTGAACAGCAGCAGTGAGTTTAATTGCACTGTAGCCGTGAGTTTAATTGCATAGCAGTAGAGAGTTTGGTTGACGTTTTTTAACATTAATTAAAACAAAACAATTACAACTCAATATTTCTGTAATCAGTAACTACAACAGTAAGATTATTGTGTTAAAATGTTTATGGGTATTTTGTTTGTAACAAATTATATTCGTTAATCACAAATCAGATGGAGAAATTGCCTTTGACATCATAGATTCACAAATCAGATTTAAAAGGAAAAAATAAGGAGTAACGATGTCAAAAATTGTATGAATTTAGTATTTTCATTGATAACAAAATTTATTTCATGAATTATAAATCAGAATGAAACAATTATGTTCGACATTCACAATTTGAATCAGTGCAAAATATAATGAGCGAGGACGTAAAAAATTAAAGAAAATCCAAACATGGAAACATTTTAATTACAATATATATATATATATGTATATATATATATATATATATAGCAAATCAAAGTATATCATGGAGGAAAAAAGAAGCTGATAATACAACTGACCTATATCTGGCAGTTCACTGAATCACCTCTTGTCGACGCTATCTGTGGTGATGTCGCCAATATTGATTCGCAAGTAAGAGAAGCTGATTGTTAGGCAGGATTTTTAGCTTATATAAACTAGGATTTTAAGCAATTTGATTAAGGAAAGTGGACGAATTTAGGGAGAAACACGGTTAGGTTTTATGAAGCGAGAATGGAAAGGAGAGGAATGCAAGCGGGTCTGATTGGATACCCAAGGCCATTTTAGGAAGTTCAAAAAGACGCGGTTAAATTTAGTGGGTTGAATTTTCATTATTAGTAGTAAAGATGTTCAATTTAGATATCGATAATAGTAACTTACATAAATTTTTCTTTTCAATATACTTGGTTTATTTTACTGATACACCTGCATAGTAAAGGAACTTAAAAATAATAATGAAAAGAAACAAAAGCAGGGATGAATAATACATTTATATCACTTATGGACTTTCATTGCATATATTGTCATATTGAGAATATGGATATAATAGTTTCATTTTACAAAAAAGTGATATTGTGTCATACCCACGCACATAGTTATCTTGATGGATGATTTATTCAATAAAGACTATAATAGTGTACGCTAAGGTTAACATTATTGTGCGCTGTTTTATCACAAACATGGAGTAAAATTATTTGCATATATAAACTACATTTATTTTGGTGAAGTAAATGGATAACGTTTGTATATCCCTTTCCTCAAATTATTGAGAGTTGAATATCTTACATCCAATAGAAGGTTAATGTTTTATCTATAAGAAAGGAATAAGCATTTCATTGGAAAATGTAAGACATTAAAAGCCTTATAATATGAATAATCTCACATAATAGAATACAATAAACATCATGTGTTTATATAGTAAGATGTAATCCCTATTATAGTTACTATGAGGCAAAGAGAGACAAGAAAGCATAACCGTCTTAGCGGGTGGTTCAACGCACCAACTTGCACGCACGTGCCCACATCCGCGGTGTGGGCAAATTGATGTTTGAGGCATATTGAAGGCACTTAGTACTTGGCTGTTGACTTGGCTTGGTTGTTCATACCAAACGTTTTTCTTCTTGACTGTTTAAACTCGTTTGTAACAGTAGTAATAAAACGGTTGCTTCGTTTAGTAAAGGGTTGCAACATTTCCAACAGTCGCAACCGTTCGAACAGGCACCTATTACCGAATAGGCACCTTCCTGCGCATATATATAGGCAAAAGGAAAATAGAGAAACACACTTAGTTTTTCTGCACTTCTTCTTCTACCACAAAACTATGGTCTTACTTAAATTCTCTTGAGGTCATTGTTATCTTGTGATTGTTGCGCAGCATCGCAGAGACATGTCTGTTTCATCTTGGGAAACAATTGCTCCATATCCTTATGCGTCGTTAAGGGAGCAATATTGTTTCAAGGAAACAGATTATTCTGGAATCGAACATTCTAAAACACTACTTTATTTTATCACATACTCTATTCCCTGTAACTCCCGGTTTACTGCAATTTTGATTGCATAACAATCGAACAACAAACTTGAAGCAATATTGAATGTTGGCTGTTTCTGTAGACGACGATCTCTCAACAAAGCAACAATTCTGTGTCAACACAGACTGTAACTACCAGTCAGCCTGCAACTGTGGTTTCAACAATGGCACTGTCTCGTGAAGAAAGGCCAGAAAAGTTCACAAGGATGGACATAAAGTGTTGGCAGCAAAAGATGTTGTTTTATCTTACGACATTGGGCCTTGCAAAGTTTCCTACTGCAGATGCTCCCATAGTCGCAGAAATGGAATTCGATGCAACTAAAGTAGAAGCCCTGAATATCTGAAAGAGTTCTATTTTCATGTACAAGAACTACATCCTCAATGGACTCGACAACAGTCTATACAATGTATACTATACCGCTAGAACTTTTAAGGAACTCTGGACGACATTGGATAAGAAGTACAAAACTGAAGATGCTGGCATGAAGAAATTCATAGAAGGAAAGTTTCTCGAGTTCAAAATGATTGACGAAGACCGTAATCAACCAGATTCAAGAGGTACAAGTTATTATCCACGAATTGCATGATAAAGATATGACTCTAAGCGAATCCTTTCAAGTTTCCGCTGCAATTGAAAAGCTTCCTCCATCATGGAAAGATTTCAAAAACTACCTTAAGCACAAGTGCAAGGGAGATGACAATGGAGGAACTTGTAGTTCGATTGAGAATTAAGGATGATAACGGGAAATAGAGAAGAAGAATTCGCATATCATGATTGCCAAGACAAAGATAGTCGAGTCAGAGAAACCCAACAAAAAGAAAAGTGAGCATGGAAATTAAAGAAATTTCATGGTTCATGCCATATTGTGGAAAGAAAGGGCACAAAGTCGTTGAATGTTGTGCATCCAAGAAAAGGAAATCAGAAGCACACATGGATAACATTTTAAAAGGCGTGCCTAATATGGACTTATGTGCAGTAGTGATCGAATGCAACCTTGTTGGCAACTCGAAGGAATGGTTTGTAGACACAGAGCCACTTGACATATATGTGCAAATAAGTGGATGTTTACAACCTACAAAATTTATATTGACGATGAACAACTTTTTATAGGTAATTCATCCGCATCAAAGGTCGAAGGTAAGGGAAAGATTTACTGAAATTGACTTCTAGAAAAGAACTAACTCTGGCAGATTTTTTCATGTTTCAGAGATCTGCAAGAACCTGATTTTCGGATCGCTGCATAGCAGGCATGGATTCAAACTCACCTTTGTGTCTGATAAGTTTGTATTGTAAAAGAATGGAGTGTATGTAGGGAAAGGTTATGTGAGTGTTGATTTATTTAAAGCAAATGTAACCACTGTTGTACTAAACAATGATATTAATAAAATTGAATCTTCTGCTTATATCATTGACTCTTATAACTTATGGCATCCAAGATTGTGCCACGTAAATTTTGATACACAGCGAAAATTGATTAATCTAGACTTCATACCAAAATGCAAAATAAATTCCAACTATAAATGTAAAGTTTTTATGGAAGCAAAATTGACAAGAACTTCATTTCATCATTTTGAAAGAGAAACTGAACCTCTAGACTTAATACACACAGATGTATGTAATTTAAAATGTGTTAAACTGGAGGAGGTAAAAGGTACATCATCACTTTCATTGATGATTGTACAAGGTACTGTTATGTGTACCTCCTTAGAAGTAAGGATGAGGCATTCACCTTGTTTAAATATTATAAAGCAGAAGTTGAGAATCAACTCAGCAAGAAAATAAAAGCTTTAAGAAGTGATAGAAGAGGAGAATATGAATTTTCCTTCGAGGAGTTTTGCGCCGGACATGGTGTTATACACCCAACTACGGCTCCATATTCACCTCCAAAGGTATAACCAAACGGAAAAATAGAACCCTTAAGAAAATGATGAATGCCTTACTAATCAGTTCTTGATTACCAGATAAGTTTGGGGAGAAGCTATTCTTTCAACATATCATATTTTAAATAAAACCCATGAAAGAAAATATCTTAATCTTCCCATGAACTATGGAAGTAGACTACCATCCTATAAATACTTAAAAGTGTGGGGGTGTCTTGCGAAAGTGGAGGTACCTAAATAAAAAAAGTCAAAATAGAACCAAAAACAATTGATTATATATTTATTGGTTATGCACAAAATAGTGTTGCTTATCGATTTTTGGTACACAAGTCCAAAATTGATGATATTCACGTGAAATACCATCATTGAGTCGAGAAATGCTAGAAATTTTAAACATATATACCCTTTAAAATAGGGTACTAAAAGTTATGCTCAAAAGAAACTAAGGAAAACGGAAGTCTCTAATTCACCCAAGGATACTGAACAAAATATTGACAATATTAGCAAAACAATATTGATCAACCAGTAGAGGAACGAAGGAGTAGAAAATGATCAAGGATCTCAAAAAAATTTGGACCAAATATCTACACATTTATGTTAGAAAACGATCCGTTGATATACAAATAAGCCATGTCCACCGCTGATGCTCCCTACTGGGTGGAGGCCATTAACAGTGAAATCGAATCCATTATGTCAAACCATACATGGGAACTAGTTGATTTACCTCAAGGATGCATGACCTTAGGTAATAAATGGATATTTAAGAAGAAATTGAAACCCGATGGTTCAATAGACAAGTACAAGGCTCGACTTGTAGTTCAAAGCTTTAGATAAAAGGAAGACTTGGATTATTTTGACACATACTCTCCAGTAAACAGGATAACATCAATAAGAATGTTAATAGCAATTACATCCACACTTGATTTAGAAATACATCAAATGGATGTAAAAACAACATTTTTGAATGGAGAACTGCAGAGAAAATATATATGAAACAACTTGAATGTTTTTTAAAATCTAAAAATGAAAGTAGGGTTTGTAGACTAAGAAAATCACTGTTTGGGCTTAAACAAGCGCCTAAACAATGACATGAAAATTTTGATGAAACTGTAATATCTAATGGATTTCATACAATTGAATGTGAAAAATGTGTCTATTCTAAACATACAAATATAGGATATGTCATTATGTGCCTATATGTAGATGACTTACTAATTTTCGAAAGTAGCAAGGAGGTAATAAAGTCTACAAAAGATATGCTCTTCGCCAGATTTGATATGGAAGATCTAGGAATCACTGATGTAACACTTGGTATAAAAATACATAAAACTAACCAAGGATATGTGTTGTCCCAATCACCTATATTGAGAAAATACTTGAAAATTTTAAACAATACAATATAATATTAGCAATCATATGAGATTTGAACCAAAACTGGGTTAAAAATAGCGGTGATAGCATTTACCAACTGGAGTACTCTCGCATACTAGGTAGCATTATGTACATAATGAACTGTACTAGATCTGATACAACATATGATGTGAGTAAACTCGATAGATATACTAGCAACATAGGAAAGAATCATTGGAAAGCTATAATTCGAGTACCAGGATACCTAAGGTATGCACAAAATCATGGACTACATTATGGTAGGTACCCATAGGTACTTATCTGTAACAGTAAGGTATTGTGATGGAACCTAGATAACTAGTTCATCAAATACAAAATCCACTAGTGGATATGTGTTTACCTTAGCAAATGAGGCAATATCTTGGAGATCCTCTAAACAAACTTGTACAACAAGATCTACTATGGAATTAGAGTTTATTGCCTTAGACAAAGCCGCAAAAGAAGCAGATTGGCTTTGAGGTTTCTTAGAAGGTATTCCTAATTGAGAAAAACCTATACCTCCAATAAACGTACATTGCGACAGCAATTCAGCTATTGGCAGGGCCAATACTAAGCTTTACAATGGAAAGTCTAGGCATATTCGTCGTAGACATAAAACTGTTAGACAACTTCCCCCTGTGGGGTTATCACTATTGACTATGTAAGATCAAACGATAACATTACGGATCAGCTAGCAAAAGGTTTACATAGAGAGAAGTTTAATATCTTATATATGGGAATGGGGTTAAAGCCCATAACTAAAAGTTTCTCTAAAATGGAAACTATACCTAGTTGATTGGAGATCCCAAGATCTAGGTTCAAAAGGACAACCAAGTTTAAGATAAACTTGATGGCATTTGTATACACTCAAACCATTCATATGATAAGTAAGTGCACTAGTCACCGGAGAATAAGATAAGTTTTGATACGTTTAATGATGTAAATGCTTGATTAAGAACCAAGTGGGGTATTGCGAAATACCCTTGATAGGATCTCCTACGTGATTTCGAAGGTGCTGCTTCAAGGAAAATTGTAAAGCCAAATTCTCCAAGCACTCATGCGACCAAGCTGGTGTTCATGGTAGAAGTGAACATATATAGAGAACCAAGGTAGATAAGAAACACTTACTGTGTGTTGTCTATTTTAGATTTACATAAAAGACTTACAGTTCAAAGATGACCTAACACTACAACGAATACAATGATTTTCGACGGCTCTCAACCGTCGACGGCCGTCGGGAGCCATCGAAAATCTTGTTGGAATATAGAACACGGGTTTTATCCATTTTCGACGGAACCGACGACGTCTTTCCAACGGCTTCCGACGGCTTCTTCAACGATAATTCCGACAGTATAGACATCTATGTGGTTTGAAAACTCACCGAAAAGCCATTGGAAGCCATCTGAATCCGTCAGAAATATACGATCGGTAAACCATCCGTAGTCGTCAGAGAATTTCAGCCGATAGGCCGTCGGAAGCCAACGGAAATCTAGGTGAATTACTTCAGCAGCAAAACGGCACATCAATATATCACAACATATCAAAATCAATATATATCAGATATATAAGTTAAAATTAATATCAATGCCAATATAAAAATCAAACATTACCATTTCAATCTCAAACTCAAACATTTCCAATCAATTCAAAACAAACCGTCCATCATCAATCTCACCCACCCAACTGTCAAAATATACATCCAACATCAATGTACAACGTATACAACGTATAAAATACCAACCAAACACATCCGTCCAACAAATCAACCACACAAATCAATATCAAACACCACATGTCCACTAATCAACCTCACCATCTGTTGGGCGAATTCTCACCCAGGAGATCTCGAGACCAAGAAGCGTCAGTTCCATCCGGATTCGCAACTTCCATTCGTTCCATCCGGTACACGTGCCACTACCGATCCATTCTCCTCCCATGCCGGACCAAACCTCCGCCTCATTGCCGAACCAAGCACCCAAGAACAGTGATGCCGAACCAATGCATTCCCCACCATCACCGGACCACCATCACCGGACCACCATCACCGGACCACCAATACCGAACCAGTCTCCGCTTAGCAACCACCGACCCAACCTCTACCGAACCAACCACTCCAAGCACGGCCGAACCAAGCTCCGCCGAACCAAGCTCCGCCGAACCAGAAATGCCAGGCCAGATTGCTTCAGCCCAGGACCACCAGCGGCTATATACATCCAAGACCCATGTCCCTAACCTCACTCTATAAATAGAGGGGCAGGGGTACAACAATGGCAGACAAGTTTGAGAGCTCAAGCAAGGAAGGAACTTTCAAACAACTTTCTTATACTTGTACTTAAAGCTTTGTACTTGTAATCCGAAAGAAAGGAGAGAATAACATATAAAGTGGACGTAGGCACGTTCTGGCCGAACCACTATAAATCTGCGTGTCTTTTACGTTCTAGTCCTTGCTTTTTACATATTTGCATAAGTAACCTAAAACCTTGAAAAATAACATATAATCAATTAAATAATACGGATTGGAGGTGTTTGTCCATTTTTTGTGCAAACACCATCTCTCATTGTATATATACACAAGTTTCAAAAACAAAAACAACAAAACATACCTCATGACTCGTCGTTGACTCCAGAACCATCAAACGAAGGTAATGCTCCATGACGATCCACGTACTTGAACAAAGACGCCTTAGACTTCGTCAAAAAATGTGACAGATGTCGGAAATTTGCCAAAATCCCTCGACTACCAACCAATGAAATTACTCAGATGACCAGCCCTTGGCCCTTCGCCATATGGTGGATTGACTTAATCGGCGAACTACCAACGGGCCGAGGCGGAGCCAAATATGCTATAGTGGCAGTCGACTACTTCACCAAATGGGTGGAGGCGGAACCTCTAAATAAAATATCTTCGGCAAAAGTTATCAACTTCTTAATCAAAAATATTCTGTGCAGGTACGGAACACCACTCAAAATCGTATCAGACAATGGACTTCAGTTTGACAGCGAGGAATTCACCAACTGGTGCCAAGAGCACGGGATTCACAAAAGCTTCTCATCCGTGGCTTATCCCCAGGCAAACGGCCAAATAGAAGCTGTCAACAAAATTCTCAAAACCTTAATCAAGAAGAAACTTGAAAAGTCGAAAGGCGCTTGGGTGGACGAACTTCCTACGGCACTTTGGGCCTATCGCACATCTTACAGAACTTCAACAGGGCATACTCCCTTCTCTTTGGCATACAGATCGGAGGCTATGCTCCCAGTTGAAACTATAGTGCCCTCTCACCGTAGGATCCACTACAACCCGGAAGAAAATGAACAACTCCTCCACATGTCTTTGGATCTAATTGAGGAGAGAAGAAATGATGCAGCACTCAAAGCAGCAGCTCATAGACAAAAAGTGGCAGCACTATACAACTCCAAAGTCAAACATCGCAGCTTACAAGAAGAAGACCTTGTCCTCAAGAGAATCTTTCCGCGCCCCGGGGCACTGGACCCCATCTGGGACGGACCATATGTAATTCATAAAGATCTCCACAACGGAGCTTATATTTTGTCAACAGTGGACGGAGAGGTGTTCCAGAGGGCATGGAACATCCGATACCTCCGTCGATACTTTTCTTAACTTGTACTGCCCATATGAAGTGAATTAACAAAGAGAATCAGTGGACGTAGGCATTTTCATGCCGAACCACTTTAAAAACTTGGCTCTTGTTAGCTTGTTCCTTTATATCTTGGCTACTTGTTAAGCTTTATCCTTTGCTGTTGAACAAAATCCTTTGCAGATGACATTTCAATCCAGAACTTCACAACACAACTCCACCTGGACAAAATCTAACAGGTACGCTGCGCTCCTATGCCCTCGCCAATGAGACACTTTGCTCCGGTATCCCTCTACCGCGAGTTAACTCATTGTTTGCCTCGGCCCTTAAAGCCGACTGTAATAAGCCGAGTATGAGTCATCATAAAAAAGGCCGACTATAGCCGATGGCAGCTCATTACAGCGATTCGGCTCGCCGGCGACTGTGAACCGATCATAAGCCCCAACATAAGGTGTGGCCAGACAGGGGCAGTTCACAGTTGACGATCGGCCCCCACGCTAGCCGGCCACAGTAAATCGAATAATACCCACGATTACGGGCCATAATGGCCCGGGTAGTTACTGTGCGCGATCGGCTCCGATGTGTCTTAAGTGCGGCTGTGGTAAAAAAGAAAACTCCCCGCAGTAGGCGTAAGATGGGTGACAAATGTCTTCAAGACCCACAGCTAGGGAAAGTGACTACAAAACCCGTTTGCCACGAACTTAAGCACATTGACGGCCTTCCGTGACTGGAAGTTTTACTTTTCCTATATTTCAATTTCGTTTAAAACTTTTCTCCTACTCTCCGTAACGGTGCTTGAAAGTACAGGACATGAAATAGGGAACGTTCGCTAATGGGAACAGAAACTTACAATCGGATGACGAGACACTCAACAGCATTCCGTGCTTAGTCTTACAGGATGCACAAAATTGCCGTCTATGGCCAAAACATGAAGGGCGGTACCTTCTACTTTTATACATTAATGCATAGCTGCAGTTCGTATTTACACATCACATTTACATTGCAAAATGAGAAAATTATGCTTTAAGCAAAAAACTTGGCATCAGGCACAGTCAAGTCACTAGTAACATGCATAGTTACATCACTTACACAGCACAGCAAAACAACAATAACATTCCAACATAAAGGAATCAGCTTATATTATGAAATTACAAAACGTCATTCATTACAAACAATATTATTACAGTTACATCAATGTTTTGGACTAACATGAATAGCAATAAAAAGAAGTCAAAAGGTGACCAGCTGCGTTCACGCTTCGCCCTCATCCTACCAACTCTCCAAGTCTACTTAGCCGCCGGGTCGGAGCTCCCAGCATGGTGACCAGAAGTCCCACCTGTCCAATTTAGAAGGGAATTCATTAAGCGAACAGTAAGCGATCAAGTTATGAAAATCCAAAAAGAAAAGAGAAAGAGAAAAGAGACTCACCAGCGTCCGCCGCTTGATCCTTATCAGCCAATTGCACACCCGCTTCCTCTGCAGCAAGCAGCCGCATCCCTTCCTTCACCGCTACCTTCTCCTCCTTTGAGAACTGGGCGGTTACCACGTCCATCCTGAATGCCGCTCCATCTTCCTTATCCGCATCGGCCTTGGCCTCCTCCAAAGCACAGAGATATATCCTAGCCATGACCCGGGGATAGTCATCCATCCAGGATAGATTGCCCTGCTTCCAGGTACGGAAGTACATATCCTGCAACATCTCATCCATCATCCCCTCATTCTCCTCAAACTCCCTCACCCGGGCCTCGGAGGATAACAACTTAGCGACGGCAACATCCCTCTCCGATCGATATCTCAAGCGGTCAGCCTGGAGAGACCTTCTCATTTCCTCCATCTCTTCCTTTAGCTTGGCCTGAGCCAGCTCTGCGGCCTCAAGCCTCCCAGACAACTCTTCAATCCGCTCAAGATCCGCATTTCGAACCTCATCCACCGTCGCAATGGCCATATCAATCCGCCCCTTGCAAGCAGCCTCCATTTTTCGCAATTCTGCCCTGCTGGCCTTTTCCAGATTCTCCTTCAACTGCCTGGAGGCTGCCTCGTGCTGAGAAATCTGAATAGCCTGGTCGTTAAGTTGTTTGGCCTGATCAGCCACCATTAACCGCAACCATATATTGGCACTCCCTATCTCCTCCCCAGCCTTGGCCAATAGGGCGTGATGTTCCATCAACTTCTTGACCTCCTCCACGACCCGGTCAATGTTGGCCTTGGCTTCGTCCCCCATAGCAGCTATCCGGGTAGTGAGCAGATCCAGATCTAGGGACTTAGCCTCATCCAGAACCCGAACCATGGGATTGCGAGGGAGAAGATGCTCGCCCGTGGCCTCGTCAAATAAAATATCCTGAAGGCTTGGGTCCAAATCCGGGTGGCCGGCAAAGGGATTGCAAGGCACGTCGGGACGTTTTATGCGGATCACAGTAGGGTTCTCGGAAGGAGGCGGAGGGGGACAAACTCCGTGGTCTTCTCCGTAGTATCTCGGGGAGGCTGAATAGAAGACTGAGGACCAGGTGGTGAATCAAATAAGGAACGCCTCCTCTTCCTCTGCTGGATATCTTCCTCAACGACTCCAAGAAGAGGGCGATATTTAACTACATCCCCGGAACGGCCAGTTGGCGGCTTAGTAGCAGCTCTCATCAATTTGAATTGTTCGAGGCGGTGTCGAACGTCTGAAATTTTGGCCACCCCGCCTGCCCCTGTAATAAAGAGCAAGTGTTACGAACATACGATGGCCCATAATTCGAGAAATATGTTAAGCCAAAAAGAATGAGAAGACACATCTATTATACAAACCCTATGGAGGAGTAGGATCCTGCGATAAGTCCTGGATTTCATCCCAAGATGGGAACGAGCCATAAAATATTCCTAAATCCCTATCGTAAATGGGGTCTGCAGAAGTCAAAAGTTCACCTTGAATCACTGGAGCCGCCTCAGCTGAAGAACTCTTAGGGAATGGATCGGCGCCAGCCCCAGCCTTGTCAACCTCCTTTGCCTTCTTCACCGAGGCTGATCCTTCCTCCAACCCTTCAAAAGCCTGGCGGAAGGCATCATCCGTCCACTCCTGGATCTCCCCTGCCTGCTCAGAAGACAAAGGGCCGACACCACTACCACCCTGTCCTTCATCTTCTCCATCTCCTCCGCTCTCCTCTTCGTCTCTTTCCTCCTCTCCACCTTCCTCCTCCGGAATGTCTGGACATGTACTGGGAGAGGGTCCATCAGACTTCTTAAGCTTTTTTCCCCCAACGGATGGGGGCACCGAGAAAGGTCTCTTCTTGCTACTCTTCGCAGTGGCCCCATCCTTGGCTTTAGCATCCCTCTCCTCGGCTGTATCTCTCTGTTTAACCACAGATTGACGTGGCAGAATCAAGTTATACTCCAGGAGAGTGGCATTCCTGATCAAGTAAGAAGCCGACCGATCCCGTGCCGGAATAGCTCTTATTTCCGCAGCCGTTCGAACCAAGGAATCACTCTCCACGACCGCAAAACCACCTGTCGCTAGCAAAAAATGAAAGTATATAAGAAGAAGCATTGTGATCGGGACAAGGAAAATATAAATGGAGTTCAACTTACAGCCAGAAGTGAAAAGGCGGAAAGAAACAGAGTCATCCCTAATAAAAAACCATTCCTTCTTGAACATACCGAGCTTCGAGTACAGATCCAGAACAGGCTTGAAGGGCACGACCGCTTCCAAACTGATATATGGAGACCCTTTCTTGTAGCCTCTCAAGTTGTACAGATACCGGATCTCTCGGTTGGAAGGGGGACGCCCATATCTCCTTTGAAAGATGACGAAAAGACTCACCAGAATGGCGTAGGAGTTAGGCTGAAGCTGGAATGGAGCCACCTTCAGATATGTGACAAAGCTAACTATCCAGGCATTGAGAGGCGGGATAACAGCACACATGCAATGATATCTGCTGTAAGCAAAGTAGCCTTCGGGGGGTCATACGGCATCACTCTGTTCCCCGGCAACCGCATAAGCGCTCTATCTATCCCGAAGGAACGAGCTATAACATCAAGTTGCTCCTCCTTTAAGGAGCTGGGAAAGCAATCGGGAGGGGAGACCAGAAGTTCCTGGGGACCATACCCATCCACTAGCGACCTTGGGGCAGGTCCATGTCGCGCCGGTTCTGTTTGGGCTGGGGGCACGGAAGAAGACTCTCCTCTATCCTTAGACTTCTTACTATCTGATCGAGTTTCCTCTTTACGAGACATTTTATCTACATACACAATAGAGAAAGACGTGTTGTTAGAACATGAAGTACAGGAATACAAGCGAGCAAGCATACACAAGTCGGAGATTTCTCTCATGGTCCAAGTATAAAAGACCATTCGGTATCAAAGGTTTAAAGTTCCATTCGGCAAAGTGAACACCCATTCGGCAAAGTGAACACCCATTCGGCATTCAAAAAGCCCTGGTTCATTCGGTATTGCCAATACAAGAACTCATTCGGTACTTAGAGCCCTCGGTTCCATTCGGTAAAACCCAAATATAATGAAGAAGCCATTCGGCGTATACCTGGTTCGGCAGCAAGGGTTGGATCGGCACAGCGACTGATTCGGTAGGAATTTCTTATCCGGTTGACTCGTTCGGTAGGGAACAAAGGAAGCCCTAGGCCCCTACTTATAGGCGAGCATAGATACAACCGGACCAACTGGTTCGGCACTCCCAGGACCGAACGAAGCTATCTCAACTGCAGGGAAACAAAGCGCGACACATGCAAGCACGTGCCCCACTTTGGGGGGCAAATGTTGGGCGAATTCTCACCCAGGAGATCTCGAGACCAAGAAGCGTCAGTTCCATCCGGATTCGCAACTTCCATTCGTTCCATCCGGTACACGTGCCACTACCGCTCCATTCTCCTCCCATGCCGGACCAAACCTCCACCTCATTGCCGAACCAAGAACCCAAGAACAGTGATGCCGAACCAATTCATTCCCCACCATCACCGGACCACCATCACCGGACCACCATCACCGAACCCCCATGACCGGACCACCAATACCGAACCAGTCTCCGCTTAGCAACCATCGACCCAACCACTACCGAACCAACCACTCCAAGCACGGCCGAACCAAGCTCCGCCGAACCAGAAGTGTCAGGCCAGATTGCTTCAATCCAGGACCACCAGCGGCTATATACATCCAAGACCCCTGTCCCTAACCTCACTCTATAAATAGAGGGGCAGGGGTACAACAATGGCAGACAAGTTTGAGAGCTCAAGCAAGGAAGGAACTTTCAAACAATTTTCTTATACTTGTACTTAAAGCTTTGTACTTGTAATCCGAAAGAAAGGAGAGAATAATATATAAAGTGGACATAGGCACGTTCTGGCCGAACCACTATAAATCTGCGTGTCTTTTACGTTCTAGTCCTTGCTTTTTACATATTTGCATAAGTAACCTAAAACCTTGAAAAATAACATATAATCAATTAAATAATACGGATTGGAGGTGTTTGTCCATTTTTTGTGCAAACATTTTTGGTGCTTTCATTGAGAGCTTGGATCTCGATGCTTCAGCTTCCCTCATTCAACTTCTTTCCCAATAGCACCCTTCATTGCCTAGGAAACATGACTTCCAGGCCGAGAAAAGATGCCAACAAGGGAAAGAACGTTGCAACCAGCAGCGCTCCATATCCAGTGAATCCAGATCAAGAGAACCTTCCCACTACGACAGCAGATCAGGCAAATCCGACAGCCCCTGCCGCGGAACAACCGGCAGCAATCACTAGGGCAGATCTAGACAGAGTTGTGACTGAAGTAACTAACCGCTTCGCATCCCAACAAGAAACTTTGGTGAACCAACTCATGTCACGCTTGAGGGATGCCGAAGAATCCAACCGCAACACTGAATCATGGGGTGAGTCTCAGTTTGGAGGATCTCAGAGACAGCAAAGGTCTTCCCTCTTCGAAGAAGCTATCAACAGGAACAACAATGATAGGGGCCGCGCTCGGACTCGGCCCGAACTCCGACTCGAGGAAGCGCTTGGAACCGAACCCAATGGGGGAGGCACCAGGCGAGGGTCGGATGTAGCCGAGCCGGTCATGCCGCCTAATCATAGAAACCCCGCTGAACGGAGCCGAGCTAGAACCCAGCCCGAAGTTGACCCCATGGAAATGCTCGAAGCAGAACCCCACAGGGGAAGATCAAGGCAGGGGGCAACTGTAGCTGGTCCTAGCATGCATCCGAGTAGCCAAAGACAGCCACTGGATAATGTCAGAAGTGATAGGCTATACCATCCCTACAGGTCATCCGGACGAGATCGATCCCGCAGGGAAGAACCTAGCTCATTCTTGTTCGCTCCAAATTTTAATGAAAGAATGGCACGATTATTCAGGGAATGCGTCCGACGGGAGCAAAGGGATCGAGGGATAGGCGCTAGGGTAACCAGCCCTTTCACCCGCGACATCGAAACCGCCATCACCCCTCGAGAATGGAAAATGCCGACGATGGAACCGTACAAGGGAACTTCTGACCCCGTTGTACACTTGAAGACATACACACAGCATATGCTCATGAGCGGGGCAACGGAAGGAGTATTATGCAAATGCTTTCCACTATTTTTAGCAGATCTAGCCACCTCCTGGTTCTGCCATCTACCTCAAGGATCCATCAGTTCATGGGAAATGTTGAAGGAAAAGTTCATTAGCCAGTTCCGCATTCACGTGGAACAACCCAAGGATGCTTATTCTCTATCCAATGTCAAACAGAAATCCGGAGAGACACTGCAACAATATCTAACCCGGTTCAACGCCGCAGCGGCCGCGGTCCAAGATGCCGATGAGAAACTCACCCTAATGGCCCTCTGTAGTGGTGTGCACCCAGATACCAAGTTTGCTAGAAGACTAACTAAAGAAAAACCAGCTACCTTTCCCGATTTCTTCCATGAAGCTGGGAAGTACATGAGACTCGAAGAGGCTGTCACTGAAAGGCAAACAGGACCACAGGCTAAGACGGCCCATGGAAACGCCCCCGCCGCAGCGAAGCACATTCGGAGAAACGACTCCAGAGACAATACAGGGGGCAAGAAGGGAGAAAAGCGCTTGTACCGACCAGGACCGAGATTCGACGCTTACACTCCCCTGAATGAAACAGTCGAGAACATCTTCCTGGCCACCCAGGACGAACTTACATACAAGCGCCCCCTGTACAAGAAAGAGTCGGATCACGCAATCCAGTCCGGAAAATTCTGCCGTTTCCACGAGTCTCATGGGCACGATACCAATGAGTGCCGCCATCTCCGAGACCTAATTGAAGAACACATCAGGAGAAAGAGATTAGAACGCTATGTGAAGGGACAGGACAGGACCCCAGCTCCTGCCCAGGAAGACCCAGGGCAGCTCCCTTCAGAGACAGGCGGAGGAAATCGCAACACCAGCGGCTCCAGCCGAGAGAAGATAGTGGTCCATACAATATCAGAGGGGCCACACATCGCCGACAAGAGCTGGGCAGAAATGGAAAGATATGGAAACTCACTCAGAAGCGAGAGTGACTGCGTCAATTCTGCTATAGAAGAACGTCACCCTAAGCGGAAGGAAAATGATGACATCACATTCAGTGGGCGCGACCTAGAAGGAAGGAAATACCCTCATATGGATCCTATGGTCATCTCTGCCTGGTTCGGTCCAGCCAAAGTTTTCCGAATCTTAATAGACACTGGAAGTTCAGTAAATATCCTATTCAAGCATGCTTTCGACAAAATAAAGCTGTCAATGAAGGATGTATCCCCCTGTAACAAACCACTACACGGTTTCACTGGAGAAGCAAAGATGCCCCTTGGACAATTGGATCTCTTTGTTGAATTGAGAAGTCATCCCCGCTCCGCCGTTCGAAAACAAACATTCGTGCTAATAGACAACCACTCGGCCTACAATGCCTTTTTAGGAAGACCAGCCTTGTCCGACTTCCAAATTGTCCTTGCCCCATGGTGCCTGAAGATGAAGTTCCCAATGGATAATGGAGTGGGAGAAGTAGAAGGGGATCAAGACGCCGCTCGGGACTGCTATGTAACCGAACTTCGCCATAATCGCAGGAGAGATAAAGGGAAAAATGCAGAGACTATTCTCTGCATGAAAAGCTTGGAAGCATAGCAACTAAAGAAAGCCCCTCCTCTTCGATATACAAGTGATCCCTTCAACGAACTAGATCACAGGGACGGAGAAGAGGAGGCCACCGCCGAGCCTGTAGAGGCTATGGAATTCGTATCTGTAGACAAACACGACCCAAGTAAACTGCTGAGAGTCGGATCTCGGCTAAAAAGAGAATTAAAGAATCAACTCATTGATTTTCTTCGCCATAACATGGATGTATTTGCATGGACGCACGCTGATATGACTGGAATCTCCCCGGACATAGCATGCCACTCACTAAACATCGATCCTACCAAGGTACCGGTAAAGCAAAAGAAGAGAAGTATGGGGGCAGAACGATCCGCAGCCCTCGAGGAAGAAGTAAAGAACTTACTTGCCAATGACTTCATACGTGAAGCCATCTACCCGGAGTGGATCGCCAACCCGGTACTGGTAAAGAAAGCTAATGGGAAGTGGCGAACATGCATCGATTTCTCCAACTTAAATGACGCTTGCCCGAAAGACTGCTTCCCACTCCCCCGAATTGACCAACTCGTGGACAACACTGCTGGATATGAACTCTTATCCTTTATGGACGCATACTCAGGATATAACCAGATCCCTATGCATGCCCCCGATCAAGACCACACTAGCTTCATCACTGACCGAGGATTGTACTGCTACAAGGTAATGCCATTTGGACTTAAAAACGCCGGAGCTACTTATCAGCGCCTCGTCAACAAGATGTTTGCAGAACTAATAGGACGAACTATGGAAGTGTATGTGGATGACATGCTGGTAAAATCAAGAAAAGCCAACGATCACGTAAGCCACCTGGACGAGATGTTCCAAGTACTCCGCCAATATGGAATGATGCTGAACCCTCTAAAGTGCTCCTTCGGAGTGTCATCAGGAAAGTTCTTGGGATTCATCGTCCATGCCAGAGGGATCGAAGCAAACCTCGAACAAATCCGAGCCTTGCAAGATATCAAAATACCATCCACTCGGAAAGAAATGCAAAGCCTGAACGGGAAGGTGGCCGCCCTAAGCCGATTCATCTCTAAAGCAACCGACAAATGCATCCCTTTCTTTGAAGCACCGAAGAGAGACAAAGGAAAATTCGAGTGGACCGACGAATGTTCAGCAGCTTTCCTTAACCTAATCGAGCACCTCCAACGACCACCAGTACTCTCAACGCCAAATGAAGGCGAAGAACTATACCTATATCTTGCTGTGTCATCCCATGCCCTACGCCCCTTTGGTAAGAGAAGAAAACCGCACACAACGACCAGTGTAGTTCATAAGAAAAAGGTTCACGGGAGCAGAAACCCGGTATCCCAAACTCGAGAAACTGGCGTACTGTTTACTAATCACATCAAGGAAGCTGCGACACTATTTCCAATCTCATCCCGTCAGAGTCCTAACCGACCAGCCATTGAGGCAAGTGCTCCATCGTCCCGACACCTCTGGGCGACTGCTCAGGTGGTGCATCGAGCTAAGCCAATATGATATCACTTACCATCCTCGCGCCGCTATCAAGGGACAAGCTATAGCTGATTTCATTGCCGAATTCACTACTGGCGAAGGTAAGGACCAATCTGAAATAGCAGAAGATATCAAGTGGAATCTCTTCGTAGATGGAGCGTCGAACGAACAAGGCTCGGAGGCAGGTGTTGTGATAATCACCCCTAAGGGAAAGAAGCTGCGCTACGCCCTAAGATTGGAATTCGCTACCACCAACAATGACGCAGATTACGAAGCAGTGATAGCCGGATTAGAACTTGCACTGGAAATCGGAGTCAGCTCTTTATGTCTCCATAGTGATTCTCAACTTATTGTGAATCAAATACTAGGAGAGTTCCAGACTCGAGGAGAACGACTCACAGCATACCTAAAGAGGACCAAGCTGCTACTTAACCAACTGGATCACTATTTGACCAGACACATTCCTCGAGAGGAAAATCGAGAGGCCAACTAGCTGGCAAAGCGAGCTAGCATGGGAAATGACACCGCCTCTGGAGCGATAACTGTCTCAAGGCTGCTAACCCCGAGTTTCGAGCAAGTACACCTGATAGCTGCAACCGAAGGAGAAACATGGATGACCCCTATCCGAGGATACTTACAAAACGGCACCCTACCAGACGGGCGAAATGAAGTTAAGAAAATTCTAAGAAAAGCTTCCCGCTACACGATGCAAGAAGGCATCCTCTATCGGCGCGGCTTCTCTAACCCCTTATTGAGGTGCGTTGCTGGAAGAGAAGCCAGGGAAATTCTATCCAACATCCATCAGGGAAGTTGTGGAGACCACACCGGAGGGCAGACTCTGGCGAAAAAGATACTCCGATATGGATATTTCTGGCCCACCTTGAACAAAGACGCCTTAGACTTCGTCAAAAAATGTGACAGATGTCAGAAATTTGCCAAAATCCCTCGACTACCAACCAATGAAATTACTCAGATGACCAGCCCTTGGCCCTTCGCCATATGGGGGATTGACTTAATCAGCAAACTGCCAACGGGCCGAGGCGGAGCCAAATATGCTATAGTGGCAGTCGACTACTTCACCAAATGGGTGGAGGCGGAACCTCTAAATAAAATATCTTCGGCAAAAGTTATCAACTTCTTAATCAAAAATATTCTGTGCAGGTACGGAACACCACTCAAAATCGTATCAGACAATGGACTTCAGTTTAACAGCGAGGAATTCACCGACTGGTGCCAAGAGCACGGGATTCACAAAAGCTTCTCATCCGTGGCTTATCCCCAGGCAAACGGCCAAATAGAAGCTGTCAACAAAATTCTCAAAACCTTAATCAAGAAGAAACTTGAAAAGTCGAAAGGCGCTTGGGTGGACGAACTTCCTACGGCACTTTGGGCCTATCGCACATCTTACAGAACTTCAACAGGACATACTCCCTTCTCTTTGGCATACGGATCGGAGGCTATGCTCCCAGTTGAAACTATAGTGCCCTCTCACCGTAGGATCCACTACAACCCGGAAGAAAATGAACAACTCCTCCACATGTCTTTGGATCTAATTGAGGAGAGAAGAAATGATGCAGCACTCAAAGCAGCAGCTCATAGACAAAAAGTGGCAGCACTATACAACTCCAAAGTCAAACATCGCAGCTTACAAGAAAGAGACCTTGTCCTCAAGAGAATCTTTCCACGCCCCGGGGCACTGGACCCCATCTGGGATGGACCATATGTAATTCATAAAGATCTCCACAACGGAGCTTATATTTTGTCAACAGTGGACGGAGAGGTGTTCCAGAGGGCATGGAACATCCGATACCTCCGTCGATACTTTTCTTAACTTGTACTGCCCATATGAAGTGAATTAACAAAGAGAATCAGTGGACGTAGGCATTTTCATGCCGAACCACTTTAAAAACTTGGCTCTTGTTAGCTTGTTCCTTTATATCTTGGCTACTTGTTAAGCTTTATCCTTTGCTGTTGAACAAAATCCTTTGCAGATGACATTTCAATCCAGAACTTCACAACACAACTCCACCTGGACAAAATCTAACAGGTACGCTGTGCTCCTATGCCCTCGCCAATGAGACACTTTGCTCCGGTATCCCTCTACCGCGAGTTAACTCATTGTTTGCCTCAGCCCTTAAAGCCGACTGTAATAAGCCGAGTATGAGTCATCATAAAAAAGGCCGACTATAGCCGATGGCAGCTCATTACAGCGATTCGGCTCGCCGGCGACTGTGAACCGATCATAAGCCCCAACATAAGGTGTGGCCAGCCAGGGGCAGTTCACAGTTGACGATCGGCCCCACGCTAGCCGGCCACAGTAAATCGAATAATACCCACGATTACGAGCCATAATGGCCCGGGTAGTTACTGTGCGCGATCGGCTCCGATGTGTCTTAAGTGCGGCTGTGGTAAAAAAGAAAACTCCCCGCAGTAGGCGTAAGATGGGTGACAAATGTCTCCAAGACCCACAGCTAGGGAAAGTGACTACAAAACCCGTTTGTCACGAACTTAAGCACATCGACGGCCTTCCGTGACTGAAAGTTTTACTTTTCCTATATTTCAATTTCGTTTAAAACTTTTCTCCTACTCTCCGTAACGGTGCTTGAAAGTACAGGACATGAAATAGAGAACGTTCGCTAATGGGAACAGAAACTTACAATCGGATGACGAGACACTCAACAGCATTCCGTGCTTAGTCTTACAGGATGCACAAAATTGCCGTCTATGGCCAAAACATGAAGGGCGGTACCTTCTACTTTTATACATTAATGCATAGCTGCAGTTCGTATTTACACATCACATTTACATTGCAAAATGAGAAAATTATGCTTTAAGCAAAAAACTTGGCATCAGGCACAGTCAAGTCACTAGTAACATGCATAGTTACATCACTTACACAACACAGCAAAATAGCAATAATATTCCAACATAAAGGAATCAGCTTATATTATGAAATTACAAAACGTCATTCATCACAAACAATATTATTACAGTTACATCAATGTTTTGGACTAACATGAACAGCAATAAAAAGAATTCAAAAGGTGACCAGCTGCGTTCACGCTTCGCCCTCATCCTACCAACTCTCCAAGCCTACTTAGCCGCCGGGTCGGAGCTCCCAGCATGGTGACCAGAAGTCCCACCTGTCCAATTCAGAAGGGGAATTCATTAAGCGAACAGTAAGCGATCAAGTTATGAAAATCCAAAAAGAAAAGAGAAAGAGAATAGAGACTCACCAGCGTCCGCCGCTTGATCCTCATCAGCCAATTGCACACCCGCTTCCTCTGCAGCAAGCAGCCGCATCCCTTCCTTCACCGCTACCTTCTCCTCCTTTGAGAACTGGGCGGTTACCACGTCCATCCTGAATGCCGCTCCACCTTCCTTATCCGCATCGGCCTTGGCCTCCTCCAAAGCACGGAGATATATCCTACCCATGACCCGGGGATAGTCATCCATCCAGGATAGATTGCCCTGCTTCCAGGTACGGAAGTACATATCCTGCAACATCTCATCCATCATCCCCTCATTCTCCTCAAACTCCCTCACCCGGGCCTCGGAGGATAACAACTTAGCGACGGCAACATCCCTCTCCGATCGATATCTCAAGCGGTCAGCCTGGAGAGACCTTCTCATTTCCTCCATCTCTTCCTTTAGCTTGGCCTGAGCCAGCTCTGCGGCCTCAAGCCTCCCAGACAACTCTTCAATCCGCTCAAGATCCGCATTCTGAACCTCATCCACCGTCGCAATGGCCATATCAATCCACCCCTTGCAAGCAGCCTCCATTTTTCGCAATTCTGCCCTGCTGGCCTTTTCCAGATTCTCCTTCAACTGCCTGGAGGCTGCCTCGTGCTGAGAAATCTGAGTAGCCTGGTCGTCAAGTTGTTTGGCCTGATCAGCCACCATTAACCGCAACCTTATATTGACACTCCCTATCTCCTCCCCAGCCATGGCCAATAGGGCGTGATGCTCCATCGACTTCTTGACCTCCTCCATGACCCGGTCAATGTTGGCCTTGGCTTCGTCCCCTATAGCAGCTATCCGGGTAGTGAGCAGATCCAGATCTAGGGACTTAGCCTCATCCAGAACCCGAACCATGGGATTGCGAGGGAGAAGATTCTCGCCCGTGGCCTCGTCAAATAAAATATCCTGAAGGCTTGGGTCCAAATCCGGGTGGCCGGCAAAGGGATTGCAAGGCACGTCGGGACGTTTTATGCGGATCACAGTAGGGTTCTCGGAAGGAGGCGGAGGGGGGACAAACTCTGTGGTATTCTCCGTAGTATCTCGGGGAGGCTGAATAGGAGACTGAGGACCAGGTGGTGAATCAAATAAGGAACGCCTCCTCTTCCTCTGCTGGATATCTTCCTCAACGGCTCCAAGAAGAGGGCGATATTTAACTACATCCCCGGAACGGCCAGTTGGCGGCTTAGTAGCAGCTCTCATCAATTTGAATTGTTCGAGGCGGTGTCGAACGTCTGAAATTTTGGCCACCCCGCCTGCCCCTGTAATAAAGAGCAAGTGTTACGAACATACGATGGCCCATAATTCGAGAAATATGTTAAGCCAAAAAGAATGAGAAGACACATCTATTATACAAACCCTGCGGAGGAGTAGGATCCTGCAATAAGTCCTGGATTTCATCCCAAGATGGGAGCGAGCCATGAAATATTCCTAAATCCCTATCGTAAATGGGGTCTGCAGAAGTCAAAAGTTCACCTTGAATCACTGGAGCCGCCTCAACTGAAGAACTCTTAGGGAATGGATCGGCGCCAGCCCCAGCCTTGTCAACCTCCTTTGCCTTCTTCACCGAGGCTGATCCTTCCTCCAACCCTTCAAAAGCCTGGCGGAAGGCATCATCCGTCCACTCCTGGATCTCCCCTGCCTGCTCAGAAGACAAAGGGCCGACACCACTATCACCCTGTCCTTCACCTTCTCCATCTCCTCCGCTCTCCTCTTCGTCTCTTTCCTCCTCTCCACCTTCCTCCTCCGGAATGTCTGGACATGTACTGGGAGAGGGTCCATCAGACTTCTTAAGCTTTTTTCCCCCAACGGCTGGGGGCACCGAGAAAGGTCTCTTCTTGCTACTCTTCGCAGTGGCCCCATCCTTGGCTTTAGCAGCCCTCTCCTCGGCTGTATCTCTCTGTTTAACCACAGATTGACGTGGCAAAATCAAGTTATACTCCAGGAGAGTGGCATTCCTGATCAAGTAAGAAGCCGACCGATCCCGTGCCGGAATGGCTCTTATTTCCGCAGCCGTCTGAACCAAGGAATCATTCTCCACGACCGCAAAACCACCTGTCGCTAGCAAAAAATGAAAGTATATAAGAAGAAGCATTGTGATCGGGACAAGGAAAATATAAATGGAGTTCAACTTACAGCCAGAAGTGAAAAGGCGGAAAGAAACAGAGTCATCCCTAATAAAAAACCATTCCTTCTTGAACATACTGAGCTTCGAGTACAGATCCAGAACAGGCTTGAAGGGCACGGCCGCTTCCAAACTGATATATGGAGACCCCTTCTTGTAGCCTCTCAAGTTGTACAGATACCGGATCTCCCGGTTGGAAGGGGGACGCCCATATCTCCTCTGAAAGATGACGAAAAGACTCACCAGAATGGCGTACGAGTTAGCCTGAAGCTGGAATGGAGTCACCTTCAGATATGTGACAAAGCTAACTATCCAGGCATTGAGAGGCGGGATAGCACCACACATGCAATGATATCTGCTGTAAGCAAAGTAGCCTTCGGGGGGTCATACGGCATCACTCCGTTCCCCGGCAACCGCATAAGCGCTCTATCTATCCCGAAGGAACGAGCTATAACATCAAGTTGCTCCTCCTTTAAGGAGCTGGGAAAGCGATCGGGAGGGGAGACCAGAAGTTCCTGGGGACCATACCCATCCACTAGCGACCTTGGGGCAGGTCCATGTCGCGCCGGTTCTGTTTGGGCTGGGGGCACGGAAGAAGACTCTCCTCTATCCTTGGACTTCTTACTATCTGATCGAGTTTCCGCTTTACGAGACATTTTATCTACATACACAATAGAGAAAGACGTGTTGTTAGAACATGAAGTACAGGAATACAAGCGAGCAAGCATACACAAGTCGGAGATTTCTCTCATGGTCCAAGTATAAAAGACCATTCGGTATCAAAGGTTTAAAGTTCCATTCGGCAAAGTGAACACCCATTCGGCAAAGTGAACACCCGTTCGGCATTCAAAAAGCCCTGGTTCATTCGGTATTGCCAATACAAGAACTCATTCGGTACTTAGAGCCCTCGGTTCCATTCGGTAAAACCCAAATATAATGAAGAAGCCATTCGGCGTATACCTGGTTCGGCAGCAAGGGTTGGATCGGCACAGCGACTGATTCAGTAGGAATTTCTTATCCGATTGACTCGTTCGGTAGGGAACAAAGGAAGCCCTAGGCCCCTACTTATAGGCGAGCATAGATACAACCGGACCAACTGGTTCGGCACTCCTAGGACCGAACGAAGCTATCTCAACTGCAGGGAAACAAAGCGCGACACATGCAAGCACGTGCCCCACTTTGGGGGGCAAATGTTGGGCGAATTCTCACCCAGGAGATCTCGAGACCAAGAAGCGTCAGTTCCATCCGGATTTGCAACTTCCATTCGTTCCATCCGGTACACGTGCCACTACCGATCCATTCTCCTCCCATGCCGGACCAAACCTCCACCTCATTGCCGAACCAAGAACCCAAGAACAGTGATGCCGAACCAATGCATTCCCCACCATCACCGGACCACCATCACCGAACCCCCATGACCGGACCACCAATACCGAACCAGTCTCCGCTTAGCAACCACCGACCCAACCTCTACCGAACCAACCACTCCAAGCACGGTCGAACCAAGCTCCGCCGAACCAGAAGTGCCAGGCCAGATTGCTTCAACCCAGGACCACCAGCGGCTATATACATCCAAGACCCCTGTCCCTAACCTCACTCTATAAATAGAGGGGCAGGGGTACAATAATGGCAGACAAGTTTGAGAGCTCAAGCAAGGAAGGAACTTTCAAACAACTTTCTTATACTTGTACTTAAAGCTTTGTACTTGTAATCCGAAAGAAATGAGAGAATAACATATAAAGTGGACGTAGGCACGTTCTGGCCGAACCACTATAAATCTGCGTGTCTTTTACATTCTAGTCCTTGCTTTTTACATATTTGCATAAGTAACCTAAAACCTTGAAAAATAACATATAATCAATTAAATAATACGGATTGGAGGTGTTTGTCCATTTTTTGTGCAAACACCATCTCTCATTGTATATATACACAAGTTTCAAAAACAAAAACAACAAAACATACCTCATGACTCGTCGTTGACTCCAGAACCATCAAACGAAGGTAATGCTCCATGACGATCCACGTACTTGGCCCAACGCTTGTTCAGCTGCTCCATTTGCACTGCCCGAAGGCGGTCCTGCTCCAACAGTTGTGCAATCTCCTGTCGAAGCTCATTAATCTCAGCATTGTCTTGAGCCTTTTTATAAGTCTTTTATGAGGCTCGAGCCTACAAAACAAGTCGAAATATGTTTAAGTTATTACGTTACTTTTATAAAAATTAAGCAATTTTTACAACTTAGTTAATTTTTATAAATTACCGCTTGATTGTCATAGTTATAACACATGTTTCGCTGCGTCGGGTTCACAACGGAGTCAAAGATAGCATCCTCATCAGTGGTCAATTGCTTCCGTCCTGAATGCTCAAGCATCTGCACACGTGCTTGCATATATGTTTCCTGCAACGCAAAATTAAATACAATTAAATATTACATGACATTATTATAATATTTTATAACTAATTAATTAAAATGATCATTATTAATAAATTATAACTTAAAATATACTTACATGTGCGACATATGCTTTATCATTCTCGTGCAAGGCATACGTCACTGATCCCTCATCGTCGTCTGCTTGATGGCATGAGTATGTGTAAATGCATCCATATATGATATAGGAGCACCACACGCTCTTTTCTGCAACAATTCGTGTATATTATTGTTGTTCATACAAATTTATATAAAAACTGTAATAACTGCCCGTAATTGCAATTAATCAATTTATCAGGTCCTCGCGACGATCTTGAAATTATTTCGAGCCACCACGGTGTGCGACTGGATTTTTCTGTCTGTTAGCCGAGTTTTTGCCTGAATCCGCTTGCAAATTAAACATTGTGATTATATTTTGCAGGTATAAATTACGTAGTCTCTACCGAACAAATTAAGGTGATATCTGATAGACTTACTCTGTATTCATCGCTTCTCCACCATGCGACCCAAGCATCACATACGCTGGAGCCCATCCAACTTGGCTTCTTCTCGGATTTTGTGATGGTAGACATCATGTTTCGATAATTCTTTGGAACTTTGAAGTATCAGTAGCGCTGGTAAAGAGAAACATTCTCCGCTTGTAGGTCTACGGTCCCTTGTATATATGTTGAAAAAAATATAGCTTATACATTTATACCTAGTCATAAAATTGTAAAGTGACTATATATAATGATATATAAATTTACGCTTACCAGAAAGTCTTGTCAGATGCTCTCCCGTACTTGCTTTGGGATCCTACTCCATTTGGTCCAGCATGCAGTCATACAGCTCATGTATGCCTGCTTTGAAATGCTGAGAACTATATCTGAAGGCTCAAGGTCAAAACCCTTGCATTAAATATAATATAGACAAATCATGACAATATATCATATAAAATATTTATAATGCTAAAGTAAATTTAATACTTATGAGCCATCGCGTTCGGTAGCAAGCTAACCACCATACCGGCGCCTCCTGCAATAGGCCACTTCCATCACCTCCGTTGCGAACGGTCCCTCTCTAAGATGAAGAGGGGGAACCAGACTGCAAAAAACTCCAACGCCTAAAGAAAGACATCTATAATACCTGTCATATACATATTATTTTATTATGGCAGAGCATATCGTTCGATTATGAGTTAACATATCAGTATTTAACATCAATAATCACATATAACATAGAAAAAATGTAACATCAATACTCCCATAAATTTCCTTTTTTTAACATGTATACTATTAATCAGTCCTTCTCATTTTCTAATTCAGACTCTGTCTCATACTCTATATTTTTTTCCTTTGTTGTCTCAAATGCTTCTACTAATACATTTGATTCATCATTTAGAGGTTCAAAATCGATTTGATCATCTGTTAATTTTGCCATTTTCCTTGATATCTGCTTGATACACTTGTTCGTTTGGAATATTCTTTCCATCAAACATAAATCCTGCATTCGTTTTAAAAACTACTGACTAATCTGCTTTATCTCTTTTTACAAATGGATAAGAAGCATAATAAACTTGTAGGGCTTATTTTGCTAGTATAAACGGATTGTGCTTATGACATCATGATGTATGTTTTATATTAATAATATTATATTTTTGGTGCACATTGATTTCAGAACTTGGAACATTACTGAACCAGTTGCATCTAAATAAATAAACTTCTTCCGCAGGTTTGGTGAAATATGTTAGTTGCAAAACCTGAGTTAATACACCACAAAAATCATTTATGTTATCATATGGATCATCACTACCTTTAACATACACACCGGTATTATTAGTTAATTTTTCAGCCTCATATTCTTTGGTGTTGAATTTGTATCCATTGACAAAGAATATTGGATATGTCTTGACTTCTCTTTTTGGTCCCATCGCAAGATATTTTAATTCTTCATCAACCGCACAATTTACTGGATCATAGACGTGGTCGAAAAACAAGTAGCAATTTTTTTGCTGATATCACCGCTTGGATGCTGTGATTCATTAATACCATATAGATAATATATTGCATTATAATTAATACACACATGTATTATTCAAGTAAATTATTTTAGATGTGTTATTTAATAATACCTAATAAATGGCGCAACTTCTGCATAGTTAAGAAGAACATGTGTGTGGGCTACATGGTAATCTCTACCGTCTACTATACTTCCACACATTATCTAGTAGTGCGTCCCTGCTGTCTAAATGTAGAAGGTTTAGATTCAGAAGAATCTTGTTTAATGTCCTCATTATTTCACGTAGCACCTTTATATGATAAGTTCGCATGGTTATTGAAATAATCAAAGAAAAAGAACGAAGCTTCTTCTTCAATATATGATTTGCATATCGAACCTTCAACCCGTGTTTTTTTATCACTTTTTTTATAGATGATTTAAGTACATGTTAAGACTAATTATAATTAAATTTTATTACATGTAATTAAACTAAAATTTAACATACTCAATATTAATACCTTTCAAACAGATACATCCATCCATATTGCATGGGACCTCGAAGACATGCTTCAAATGGAAGATGAGTAGGTAAATGCTCCATTACATAAAGAAATCCGGAGGAAATATTTTCTCCGGGTTGCAGATCATTATAGGAATTTCTTCCTCAAGTTTATATAGACGATCAACTTTTAACATAGTTGAACAAAGCTCTTTACAAAACAGATTAAGTTCTGTTACAACCGTCCATACTTTTATGGGTAATAGTTCTTTGAAAGCGACGGGTAACAAATATTCCATCATTACATAACAATCATGACTTTTTATCCCACTCATTTTACTGTTCTTATAGTCGACAAATATATGAAGATTAGAGGAAATCCCATCAGGAAATCTTAATCCTTCCATCTACTTTAACAGGACTTTAACATGGTTACCATCTAGCTCATAGCATGCTTTGGGTTTTTTTTGTGTCATTTGGTTTCATATGAAGCTCAGGACGATTGCATATTGCCTCTATATCACGTCTTGATTTCAAATCGTCCTTAGTCTTTCCTTTAACATTCAGAACTACGTTAAATACATTATCGAACATATTTTTCTTGTTGTGCATCACATCAATATTATGACGAATTAGGTGATTTTTCCAATAAGATAACTCCTAAAATATGCTTTTTTGCACCAATTATGAATCATTGATTTACCTTGAATTTCAATTTGTTCGCAAGTTTCATGTATCTTTGGACAATACTTTACAAGATCATAAATATCTTCGCTTGACCAAATCGTTGGTGGTCGCAAGGTCTCAAGTCTATTACTTGTGCAATTTTTTTAATCTTTTCCAAAAGGATGATTAATATGGAGAAAAAACAGATGATAGTCAAACTACGAATCTTCCCATGCAGTAAAGAAAATGCTCGTGTTTCTTCCATTCAATAAGGACAGGCTTGACGACCAACCGCACTCTAACCCAAAAGCATTGCACACGTAGGAAAATCGCTTAAAGTCCACAATAGAGACGCAAACATACAATTTTTTTTTGAAATATCGTATGTTTCAACATCTTCATACCACAATGTTTTCAACTCTTCAATCAACGGTTGTAACTATACATCGGTTCCTTCTATGGATCATCAGGGACAGGGACAACGATTGTGAGAAACATATATGGAGTTTTCATGCATATCCATAACGGTAAATTGCAAGGTGCAATGATTATAGACCAAGATGAATATTTTGAACCAAATGGAGAGAACGGTGAAAATGCATCTGTAGTAAGCCAAGTCTAACATTAGGGTTCTCTTCTGCAAAAGTGTGATATGTCTTATCAAAATGCTTTCCTGCTTCTCCATCAGCTGGGCATGTTAACGTACCTTCTTCCTGTTTTCTCACACAATGTCATCCATATGATGTGCGGTTACAGAAGATGCATATAACCTTTGACGCCTAGGAGTGATGGGTAAGTAATGCATATGCTTGTACGAACTTCCTTTTCCATCTTTTTCTTGATTTGTGTCTTTCCTCATTACATTTTTTACAATTCCTAAGATTGATGTCTTCTCTCCATAACAACATTCAACCATTTAAACATGTATTAATTTTTGATATGGCAAAACAAAAGCAGACATAAGTTTTTTCGCTTCAAAATGATTTTCGCACATTAAATTATCAGGTGACATGTGCTGTTTTGCAACTTGTACTATAGCTATGAACCCGACTTCTGTGAAGTTGTATTTTGATTTCATCGCAATATATTCTACAGTTACCGATAGTTGAGTACCTCTTGTTCAATCATTCCAAAGGAGTTTCTTAGCAGCATCCAATAAGTCATAAAAAAAATTTCTCCAATACTTGGTTCTTCTTTGATATTAACATCGTTATCATCAACTTCAACAGTTGGGAACATTGAACGTACTACATCTTCAACCATATCTTCTATGAGATTTGTCAGAACAATTTCATTATCCACCTCCTCCTTCGAATACACAGGATCAGGTGCTATAAGTTTTACATGACATTCCCATACCAAATAATTCGGCATGAAACTATATTGGCGCAAATGAACTATTACCTTATCCGATATCAAATGCTTCAATAATTTGCATCTACTACGTGGACGTGTGCACCATTTTGAAAACGTTCACTTGCCGAACCTCCAATTTCTCTTCATTGTTGATACATCGAGCTCCGATCGATAAAATAATTGACCATTTTTCTTAGTTTAAAAATATAAAAACGTATTATTATTTACGTATTGACATTTTATTTTTCAATTAAATCATACATTTAAATTTTCGTAAATATATAATATTTTTATATTTAATTTTATTTTCAAATGGATTTACACAAATTATATGAATATATTCTACAATTTTTAGGTTATTATTTTACACTTTAATGGTTGGTCATCCTACTTCCTATTATAAACATCGTAGTAATTATATTTTGCAAATCATTTCATTTTAAATGATTCAACAAAATTTCAACAGCACTTCCCCTTTGTTCTCTATATCGTACACATATGCGTGTACATAGTGAAAAAAATAAAGTAGCGTCAAAATTTTGTGAACCATTTAAAATGAAATGATTTACAGAATATAATTATTTTATTTTATTTGAAATTTGTCCAATATAGGGACGAATCTGACAAATATTGTATCAGATGAATATAAATGTATGTTCTGTGACAAAAACAAATATCCATATAGCGAAAACTATCTATGAATTTATAAAAAATAAAGTGTATTATACAACAATTTTTATAGTAATTTATTTACATCTAAGAAACGCATAGTCTAAATCGTCGTTTTCGTCATTTTAATACACATACACTAAATCCTGAGCATCGACTCTAATTAATCCATATGAACCAATTAATCAACACATATACACCAACTAAAGCACATATACACTAAACAAATTATTTTTCTAAATATTTAAGTGCTAAAAGTTTATAATAACAATCTAATCAGCATTCAATATGGAATAACAAACAATCAATGGGGTATTATAAACAACTGTAACAACAAATTAACCATAATTTACTGAATCAAAATTAAATAGGGTTTATAAATTAAACCTTCTCGGGGAGAAATAGCTAATGGGGAGAGTTGCGAATTGAAGATGGAGACTTACTGACGGCGTGGAGGCTTTCTGACGTCGTGAAGGAGAAGTTGGAGGAGGTGAAGGAGGAGATTTGGGGAGGAAGATAATGAAGAAAACTGTCGGCCTGAGGGTAGGATATTCGCGACTTTTCGTTGGCTTCCGTCGGCTTTCGACGACCGTCGATGGCAATATTTGTGATGGCTTCCAACGGCTGCTGTCGGCAAGTTTATTTTATTTTCATTAATGCCATGGCAATTGCTTGTCGTCGGCAGAATTACAAAGAAAAACACGAGCTATCGACGGTCGTCGAAAATGAGAATCGCAATAAACAGTGTTTCTAGTAGTGTAAGTCCACTGGTTCACCAATAAATCAAAAGGACAAACAGTAGCAAAGTTTAAGGCCAATGTGCTATTTTAACCGATACGATAAATGCTTCATAAAATTTAAGAACAAATCGAGCAATTTCTCATCCATGTGGGGGTTGTTAGAAATGAATGAGCATTTCATTGGAAAATGTGAGGCATAAAACGCCTTGGAATGTGAGTAGTCCCACATAATAGAATATAATAAACATCATTGTTTATATAGTACAATGCCATCTCTATTACAGTTATTATGAGACAAACAGAGATAAGAAAGCATGGTCATCTTAGCGGGTGGTGCAATGCACCACCAGCACGCGCGCACCTATGCCCATGCCCAAGCTTGTGTCCGAGCTGCACCAACAACGTGGACGTGTGGACGAGTGGGCGTTTGATGCGTATTACAGGAACTTGGCTGGTGGCTTGGCTTGATTGATCAGATCAGATGTTTTTCTTTTTGACTGTTCGAAAACTCATTTCTAATAACGGTAGTAAAACGGTCGTTTCATTTTTAAAAGGTTGCAATCTTTCCAACTGTCGTAACTTTTTGAATAGGCAGCTGTTATCGAATAGGAATCTCCCCACGTCTATATATAGGCATAAGAAAAATGAAAAATAACACTTAGTTTTTCCTACACTTCTTCCTCTCCCACAAAACTCTGTTTTACTTAAATTCTCTTGGGTTCGTCATTGCTTTATGATTGTTGAGCAACATCACAAAGATATGTCTGTTTCATCTTGGAAAACAATTGCTCGATATCCTTAAGAGACGTAGAGGGAACAATATTATTTCAAGGAAATAGATTATTTCGAACTCGAACATTCTAAAACGGTACTATATTTTATCCATACTTTATTCTCTGTAACTCCCAGTTTACTGCAATTCTATTTGCATAACAATCGAACAACATTATCTACATAAATTTTTGATTGATTGTTTCTCAAATAGAGATGATTTTAATAAATTGTTTAGTTTATATTATATAAAATCAATTTAATAGTAATATATTCAATTCAGATAGCAATAATAGTAACTTATCAAGTGGTTCATAATTTTTTTTCTTTCATGTTATGCTTTGCTTATTTTATTGGTACATCCGCATTGTAAAGGAACTTTTAGAAAATAACAAAAAAGAGTAAAAGTAGGGACAAAGAATAAATGTACATCGGTTAGGAACTTTCCATATATACTGTTATATTGAGAATATGGATTTTAAAATTTCCTTGTACAAAAAGGTGATATTGTGTCATTCACGCACGCATAAACTTTGTTATCTTGATCGATGATTTATTTTATAAAAATCATAATATCATACATTATGGTTACCACTATTGTATGTTGTATTGCAGACAAGAAGTAAAATTACTGTCACTTTATACTTAGTTACAGTATTTATTTATTTTGATCAAAGAGAAATAATGCTAATAACTTATTTATAATATTTATTCATTTTAATGAAACAGAAATAATATTTATTTATACTGAAAGATATAATATTCTTTTATAATGATGCATTTAAATGAGTGGTTGTTAAAATTGACAAATATACCATATTATATTTTAAGTAAGATTAGTTTGAATGCATACAGAAATCAATAAGCTGCATGAGAAGTTGAAAAATAACATGGAAGCTTCATAACTACAGCAGTGGAAGGTGTTAAAAATAAGCAAAAATCAAAGAAACTGTTACTAACATTCATATATCGATTGTCGTCATTAGCAATATCTCTAGTAAAATGGAAGGGAAATAAGAGTTAAGTAAAATATGTCTACGAAATGTAAAAGGATAATCTTAGCAAATTTGTTTCCCCCAAATGATTAAGATTTGAATATATATGCGTGCATTAGGTTACACTTTTATCTACGGAAATTTATGATTAGTTATTTCTCTAACAGTAACGATTTTGATCAACGTTCTCATTTTATATTATTCGTACTTGAAAAAATTTGTAGATGCGTATATATTTTTACAGAAATTGAGTTGTTGAAATTTAGAGAGATTTTTAAGCACAACAAAAGTTCAATCAATAAACCTTTATAACCTCATTAATATATGTAAAGTTATTTTTGTTTGAACTAATAACCTAATTTGTAAATATGAGAGAGAAATGCAATGGACCATATTGCTATATACAAATATTTTTACACTTAAATTTTGTTATTCTTGATCGCCTTTTCCTATTTTAAAAATCCATTCTAAATATAAAGTTTTAAAGTAACATAAAGGAAACTATGCCGCCTTCTTTGTAGAATAATTAAATGCAGGCAACAACAGTAATAAAATATAATTACCATGTATATTTTTATCACGAAGAAATGGTAAGATATTATGGGTTGTTGGTTTAATTAGACGATGCTGAACCATAGAGGCCTTAGAACTTGCACCGAGTTTAAATTGCATAATGAAGGTTCTTAGAGTCCTTTACGAGGGAGCAGTAAAAGAAATGGACTATTTTATTAGAAACTTGCACTGAGTTTAAATTTAGTAATTTTGGTATGAATACGTTAGATTAGTTGTTATTAGATGATGGTATAGTTTATTAGTTGATTTGATGATAAAATTAAAACTCTAATTTAGAAAAGTAGTTGATTATTAATTGAAATTGATGATTATTGTGTATTAGTTGATGATGATAGTGTGTTAGTTGATTTGGAGATGTTAGGAAGTGGTTTAATTGTTTAATTTGTAATTAAAAGTTAGGGTTAATTTAAAATTCGAAAATTAGTATTACTGATTAATATGCTTATTGATAAGTTTACGTGAATTTTTGTTATAGTGGAAAAGATGTTTATTACAGTTTACATGAAAATTAGTGTACAGTTAATTAGTGTACAAAATTAATTTATTTTATTTTGTTATTATTAGTACTAACTTCTAATTTTATCTTACAAAATCTGTAAATTAAAATTTTATTAGGTAAAAGAGTTTGAAAATACGTTATAAAGCGTATGATTTAGGTAACTAAACATTAAAAAAATTATACGTAAATTGATTTTGTAAAAAGTTTAAGGAATAAAGATAATAACAACGAATATTGTACTAAAATCGACTTTATAAAAAGTTATGTAATAAATATAACGATAAATGTTCTATTGAAATCGATTTTGTTAAAAAAATCAAGAAATAAATATGAAAACAACAAATATTGTACTCAAATCGCTTTTCTAACAAGTTAAGAAATGAATATGACAAGAACAGATACATTACTCAAATCGATTTTCTTTAAACTTAAGAAACGAACATAACAAGAAGAAATATGCTGCTAAAATCGATTTTCCAATAAGTTAAAAAATGAATATAACAAAAAAAAAAATTAATGTACACAAATCGATTTTCTAAAAAGCTATAAAATTTATATACAAGAACTAATATTGTACTAAAATCAATTATCTATTTTTTTTTTTGAAATGAATACAATATTGATTTGAAAATAAGCGTTAAGTGTTATTATAACAAATACAACAACCACGAATTAAAGCCTTTAGTCCCAAAAGGTTTTAATTTATTTTAGAAAATACGTCAATAAAAATACTCTCCTTAAATGCAAAGTTATGCGTAGAAGGGAAATGAACTGAAGTGCTGTAGAAAGTAGATAGAAGTGTGGTGTGTGAAGCCTTTAGTCCTAAAAGGGTTTACTTTATTTTAGAAAATAATGCAACAACAATATATCACTTGGACGAGAAGTGCGTAGAATAGAAGTGAAGTGAAGTGATGTCGAAATCACTAACCTATTTCTTTAAATTAGGAACAATGTTTAATTATTTTGTCGATCATACATGGATGCATGAAGTTAGAACTAGAATGAAAGGTTCAGTGAAAGAACGTTTCCACAATGGTGTACATGAATTTATTAGATTCGCAATATCTAGTAATCGAAATAACGAAGAACTTTGTTGCCCTTGTAGTAAATGTCAACATTTGAAGCATTGAAAACCAGATACAGTTAAAGTACATTTGTATAAATCTGAGCCAAATTATTATTCGTGAGATCATCATGGATAACTTATTGCACCTACAGCGGATCCTATTGCGTCAAAGGTTGATGTTGTTATGACAAATCTGATAAAAGTTATGGTGGAAGATGCAGTAAGATCAATGTTTTCCACCGTTCAAGTTGACGGTGAAGACATCAATGTCGAAGAAGAACCAAATGCGAGAGCAAATTTTTTATGATTTATTGGATGTCGCTAAGAGAATGTTATGGGATGGTTGTAAAAGTGGAACTGAACTATCAGTAACCAAGGAATACATCACTATGAAATCAAAATTCAACTTTATAGAAGCTGGATTTACAAAAGTTGTACGAGCTGCAAAACGGCATATGCCACCCAATAATCTAATGTGCGACGGTCATTATAAAGTAAAAACTCTTATGTCGACTTTTGGTCTGCCTTACCAAAAGATAGGTACATGTATAAAAGATTGCATGTTGTATTGGAAAGATGACATTGATTTTATGAACTGTAAAATATGTAATAAGGATTGATATAAATCAAGAAAAAAGAAAGTAAATAAAGTTCCATACAAGAGAATAAATTATTTACCAATTACCCCTAGACTTCAAAGGTTATATGTGTCTTCTACCACGACATGTCATATGCGATGGCACGGCATGAGAAGACAGGCAGATGGAACTTTGAAACATCCATCCGATGGAGAAGCATGGAAATATTTCAATAAGATGTATCCCACATTTGTTGCAGAGCCGTAACGTCAGACTTGGTTTATAAATGGATGAGTTTTCACCATTCTCTCAGTTTGGTAGCAAATATTCATCCTGGTCTGTTATCGCCACACCTTATAATTTACCTCTATGGATGTGTATGAAAACTCCATACATGTTTCTCACTATTATGTCCCTAGCCCCGATGATCCAACACAAGGAATCGATGTTTATCTACAACTATTAATCGAAGAGCTGAAAACAGTGTGCCTTGAAGGTGTTGAAACATATGATATTTCACAAAAGAAGAATTTTCGTATGTTCGCTTCTTTGTTATGGACCATTAGTGATTTTCCTGAATATGGGATGCTTTCAGGTGGAGTATGGTCGGTCGTCTACCCTATCCTTATTACATGGAAGAAACAAGATTATTTTCTTTACGGAATGGAAGGAAAATTTCTTGGTTTGATTGTCATCGGTGGTTTCTCCATCCCAGTCATATTTTAGAAGTGATAATAAATCTTTAAAACCAATAGAGTAGAGAATATGCAATCACCAAAGATTTGGTCGGGCGAAGAAATGTATGAAATTGTAAAGGACTACTCGAAGGTAATTGAAACTGGAATACAGACTGAAATTCCAAGTAAATCAGACATTCATAATCGGTGCAAACAAAGTATATTTTGGTAGTTATCTTATTGGAAAAAATCTCCTACTTCGACATAATATTGACGTGATGCGCAACTAAAAAACATGTTTGACAACGTGTTTAATACAATTCTGAATGTTAAAGGGAAAACTAAGGAAGATCTGAATTCAAAACTCGATACAACACACTTTTGTAAATGTCCCAAACTTCATGTGAAGCCCAATGAAAATAAAAAAACCCAAAGCATGCTATGAGCTAAACAACAAGCAAATAAAACTTGTACTAAAGTGGGTGGAAGGACTAAAAAGCCCTGATGGGATATCTTCTAATCTTCGTAGACGTATTGACTTTAAAAATAGTAAATTGAGTGGAATAAAAAGTCACGATTGTCATACCATGATGGAATATTTATTACCAGTTGTTTTCAAGAACTGTTTCCCATAAAAGTGTGGAGTGTTATAACAGAATTAAGTCCGTTTTATAGACAGCTTTGTTCGATAACGTTAAAAATTAACCTAGACGTAAACTTGAAGTAGAAATCCCTATACTGCTATGCAAACTGAAGAAAATATTTTCGTCGGTTTTTTTTTTATGCAATGGAGTATTTACCTGTTCATCTTCCATCTGAAGCTCTTCTTCGAGGTCCTGTGCATTATAAATGATGTATCCATTTGAGAGGTAATAGTAAATATCTATAAAATTGTTGTTAGTTTAAAATTTAGATTTACGTAAGTGCGTTTAAATTGAGTTAATTTTGTAATAGGTACTTGAATCATTTGGAGAAAATAATTAGACAGAAAGCATGAGTTGAAGGTTCAATTTGCAAATCATACCTTGAAGGAAAAGCTTTATTCTTTTTGTCTCATTACTTCGGTGATCATGTGAACTTATCATTTGTAACTGGTCCTCGTAATGACATAGCTGTTGAATAAGATTATTCGCAGACAATGTTGTCTATTTTTAGACAACATGGCCGACCTGCTAGGAAATGTATGAAAATATGGTTAGACGATAGAGATCAACATGTATCAGACACATATGTTCTTCTTAATTGTGTTGAAGTTGCATCATTTGTTAGGTAATAATAAATTAATATTTATTTCAATGATACTTACATTTTAATCATAATGTAACATATAATACATATATATATATTCGCAGTATTTATGAATCACAACATCCATCTGGTGATGTCAATAAGGAATTTTCTAAATAGTTTTCAAACTACATTTATGATCCAAGGAACAATGTCGTTGATGAAGGATTACAACATCTTGTGCTCGGACCAAAAAGAAATGTCGAGTCTTATCCAATATTCTTCATCAATGGATTTAAATTCAACACCAAGGATTATGGTGTTGAAAAATTAACACATAAAAGTTGTGTATTTGTCAAAGGCAATGACGATCCATATGAGCATATAAAAGATTTTTACCACTTCTTAACATAGGTTTTAGAATTGACATATTATGTACAACCTGTAGAAAAAGTTTTTTTTATTCAAGTTCAATTGGTTCAGCAATATTCCTAGTTCTGGAATCAACGTGCACAAAGATTAAAAACTTATAGAAATAAAGCACACGTCACATTACTATAAATATGATCCTTTCGTATTGGCCAAGCAGCATTACAAGTTTATTTTGCTCCGTATCCATCCTCAAAAAGAAATAAAGAAGTTTGGTCTGCTGTTTTTAAAACAAAGACAATATTTAGGTTTGATGGATCCGGAAGAAGCAGCATATCAAACGGATCTTGAGCCAAATGATGAAATAATAATAGCTGATGATATTGATTTGGGTTTGTTAAATGATGAATCGAATGTTTTTATAGAAGCATTTTAGAGTACAAAAGAGAACGATATAAAATACGAGATTGAGAATGAATCAGAAGACGACGAAGGTTAATTTTTTTGAATTTTTGTATTAGTTGTTATATAATGTATATTTTGAGTTTCAGCTGTTATCAATAACGATGACTATGTTGTGAGTTATGTCTTATTGTTTTTTCTAAATTATGTATATATACTTAGGAGATCTTGTCTCATTTATGACGTTTTAGTACAAGTTTTGTGTGATGATGATTAATCAAACCAGTTTTATAATAATGAACTAATATTTTTTCATTATATGAAATGATATGTTTGTAACAGATATGCACATGAGATATTCTAGCAGATCTCAGTCTTCTCCTTCCGCTGGTGTAGGTGTTAGCGGCACGGCGCCGGATTTACGTCCGGTGGTAGAGGTAGTGCCGAAGAGTGTGGGGTAAGTATCAAATTTATTACATTTTAAAATTTATTAAATTCGTACATCTTATTTTATGCAGTGTGTTTGAGGTCTAACCGAGTGACTTTATTCTGCAAGTGTCAAGGAAGGCATTCATGCTCAGATGTCGGGATACTGGGCACACTGGGATGACATTCCCGATCACATCAAGAATGCCATATTTGCGGACTTGATGGTAATTTTAATTTTATAATTTATTTGTAAATCAATACAATGTGTATAATTCAAAACAATATCAATTTCAATATGCATGCAGCTGTTCGTGTGGACGTGCAAAATATGAATATTTTTGTCAATCACTGGAACTAGAGAATACGCAAAAATCATGGAGACACCATATCAAAAGTCAGTAGAGCGGGAAAGAAGCCATCTTGGATGGGTGCTAATGTATGGGCTAAATTTATGCAGTCGTGGGAAACTCCGAAATCGAAGGTAAGTAATAAATATCATTTCATTTTATCGTTAGATTTTGTTTAAAATTCACATATTAGGTGCATTAATCTAGTTAATTATGCATTTAAATTTATAGGAATTATCGGCACAGAACCGTGCAAATAGGGCTAAAAATCCTACTTTGCACCGCGATGGGTCGAAGTCCTTCCAACAGCATCGGAGGGAATTGGTAAAGTTATAAAATGCGTTTCTAAGTAGTTGTAAAATAATTTAGTCATATTGGTAACATTATTCATTCTATATATAACTTCAGTTTCAGCAATATAAACGTGAGCCTACACCAGAGGTCTTTACTCACATACATGCCGTCGAGCGAGCGGATAAGGAGGGGAATATTACGTATGAATTTACGGACGACAAATCCAAATCTGTGATGGTAAATTTGTTTAATTTTTTACCTCACATTTGATAAGTTCTTTTTTATTTATTATTACAAACTACTGTTCGTCATCGCAGAAGAGATACGAAGCAGATAAAGCTCGAATGGTGCAGTCCACTGGCCGTGAGCTGACCTTATAGAGGAGAACCATATTTGGGATGCTCTCTTGACCCGCCTACTTGGAACAAGCAATATGGCTATGGAAATCAGGAGGTAAACTGCTTCATTAACTAACTAATATATAAATTATATTTAATCCCGAAGAAAATTATATTCCAATTAAATAATTTGCAGGCAGCGATGACCTAGAAGGCGTATAGGAGATCTCAGATTGAGGAGAAGATAGTTCAGCTCCGCCATGACTGGCAGAAGGGCAGAGGACCGACTCAGCTGCTAGATGAGCGGATTGCGGCCTTTTTTTGCAGAGCACAAGAGGATGCCTGGTGATGATGGGTCGGGAAATGATGATGATGAGTAGTTACGGTTTTTTTTAACTTGTAATTATTGACTTCTATTGATGGAGTTGGTACTTTATTAACAGTTGTATATGGTGATGATTGTAGATTTGATGAACATTAGTATTTGTGCAGATACGGTTGTGTTGATTGATGGAATATTGGTTTAGTCGATGAAAGTTTATGCAAATATTGATATTTGCGTTATGTCTTTTATTTATTTGTGATATGTATGAGATTATACGTTGCATGTGATGTTAATGATTGTGACATTGAGTTTATATGTGTTAGGAACGAAGCAAGATTGAGATGTGACATTTATTGTGTGGTTTGGAAGGATTAAAACAGAGTTGGGTAAAATTGAAGATCTCAGTTTAGCGACAGCTAGCGAAGACCAACTGGTTACAAATTTGCGGCGTATGGTGACAGCAAGCAACAACCATTTGGTTCTAGCACTGCGACGGTTAGCAATGGCTAACGACGACTAATTTTCTTAGGAATCTGTCGCTAGAAGTCGCTAAACGGCCACGACGTCGTCGCTATTTTGCTAGCGTCATCTTGTTTTGCTGCAGCATTTAGCGATGGCTAGCACCTGCCGCGACGGCTAATTGCTGTAACTAAATGCAGCCGTTTATGTAGTGTTTCTTTTATTGAGCATCAAAGTATGTATTAAAATAACCTACTCTTTTTTATATCCTAAGCATACATACGTAAAAGCATAAAATTATCAGATTTTGGATTTTTATATAAAAGTATAAACAGACATGCAAGGACAATCAACATAACGTAAAAGGATCAAAATCATACCATAAAAGATAGTATTCTTACACTTTAAAAAGGATCAAAATCATACTAAAAAAGTCTTATTCTTAGACTTTGTGACAAATATATTATTACATAAAAGGATCTACATCAAGTGCTCATGTTATGTTCTTCGGTAAGATATATATATCCGTATAAGAAGCACTACTCGAAAAGGCATCAAGCGACGGCTTCCGACAACCAATTTTCGACGGCTTCTGATGGTCCGTCAACGACAGTCGGAAGACGTCGAAAATTCGCGAATTACAGGGCTCAACCGAACCTTCTTCTTCCTCATTTGCAGCATGAAAATTTTAAACCAAAATCCTGAAATCTCTACCCCAAGCTTCCAATCACCAATTTTGAGCTTTCGGATCCTCCCCGACTGTGTAATCAACGTCTAATGCTCTCTAACTCAGGTTTAATCTTTTATTTTCGCCAAAAATCTAATTTTTGCCATAAATCTAGATTTGCATAAGTTGTTAAATTAGGGCTAATTAGTGATTGCAATTGTTTCCAATAGCGTAATAATGATTTATAGCTTCCCATGATATATCTATTTCATATGTTATCATGAAATTGTAAAAAGTATGTATAATTTGTGATTGTATGTGCATATGTAAACCACTGTATATGCGTTGTTTCTACCATTGTATTGTGTTAATTGGAATAAGACATGAGTTGTATAATATCTTCACTTGTGCAACAATAATGGATGCACGATCTAAAAGAAATTTGATCGTATTGGAAAACGACAACAATACTAAAGCAGCCATACTCGTTGAAATACGCAAAACAAATGTGCTAAATTAATATTTTTTGAAATGTATAAAATTAGTAAATATAAATGCTTTTTTGTAAAATATTTTTGTCCCTTAGAGAGTGTTTGGTCCCGTCCGACGGGTGTTGTACATGATCGTTATATAAATAATCGTTTTTGTCACAAAACGACCATTTATATTCATCTGGTACAAAGCTTGTTGGATTTGTCCTTGTACTGAAAAAGTTATAAATACAGTAAACAATTACATTTTGCACACTATTTTGTTTCAAACGGTTCACAAAATTTCACCGTCACTTTTCTTTTTTGTTTCCTGCGTACATGCATTTGTGTACAATGCAGAAAACAAAAGAGAAGTGCTGCCGAAATTTTGTTGAATCGTTTAAAATAAAATAATGCACAAAATGTAAGTGTTTACTATGTTTATAATAGGAAGTAGGATGATTAACCAAAAAAAAAGATAACTATAAACCAACAGTTCTGTATTGTATTCTTAAGTGGGGTAAATTAATGCGTATGAATTTTTGTATCTATACATTGGAAATTAAAATGTAATGGAACATATGACAAATATTACTTTTGAATTTGTGACATATTGTTTCAAATAGGAAAAATGATCGATTATTTGGTTGATTGGAGGAGATGGATGTATCGGAAAAGGGGGTTGAGAGGCTCAATAAAAGAAGATATTTATAATGGTATGAACGTATTTGTTGAATTTGCTTTAAGTAATAATGGAAACGATGTAGAAATTCGTTGTCCATGTAGTAGGTGTAGACATTTGAAGTATTTGTTACTCGATATTGTGAATGTCCATATGTGCGAAAACAGTTTTCTGCCGGAATATTATGTTTGGGATCGTCATGGAGAAGTTGTAGCAAATACTTCTACAGAGTCTGAATTAGACATTGCTGGTAATGAAATTGTTACGATGAACCCTATAGAAAATATGGTTGAAGATGTAGCACGATCAATGTTTCCTACGATTGAAGTTGACGACGATGATGAAAATGTTGAAGAGCCAAATATTAAAGCAAAAAAATTATGATTGAATGGATGCTGCTAAGAAACCTCTTTGGGATGGTTGTAAAAGCAGCACACAGCTATCAGTAACTGCATAATACATTGCGGTGAATTCAAAATACAATACCACTAAAGCCGAATTTACAGCCATTGTACAAGCTGCAAAAAGACATACGCCGTCCGATAATTTAATGCGCAAAAATCACTATGATGTTAAAAAAATTATATCGGCTTTTGGTTTACCTTATCTGTGTTTAAATGGCTGCATGTTGTTTTGGAAAGAAGACAAATCTTAGGAATTTTAAAATATATAATCAGGAAAGAAGGAATAGAAACATACGACATTACCATCACCTAAAAAAATAACAAATAAGAAATGCTAGTTGTATGATGATTTTTCAATTGTTCTTTGTTATCTCGATCGGTAGCGAAGTTCATGAACTTAAAATTTCATCCCAACGTGCTAATGCGAAAATCTTATCAATCTGAGTTGCAATTCTACTAATATATAAGTTAGAGCTTTGCTAGGAACAGTCGCATAAAATTGATGATGTCGTATGATTGTATTTTTCAATTCATATATATTGTTTCTGCAGCTTTCCTTGGCAATTTTATATAAAGTTATTGCATGAGTTCATTTTTTTTCTTAGAAAAAAATATTAAATTAATAAAAAATTTAATCATCCATGTAAATATTAATCATAACAGTTATAATTTTTATTCACAAATCACTAATTTAATGAGAACAAACCACTTAAACATTAATCTCCCGTACGTTGTAACACGATCGATGTCCCTACAATGTGATGGACTTTTTTCGCAAAATCCATGCTTAAGTATTGACTGCTTATTGATGGATCACGAAGCGACAAGAATCCACCCTATTGGATCTATTATTAAATACTGCTCTTGATTTCCAAAAGCTAACAGACCACCGATTATTTTTCTACTATTGTGGGTCGCGTCTTCCAATCTTGCAATGATGGCATATTTGTCGTATTTTTTCGAGGTAAATTTTTTTTTTTTGAATGCACAGAACCACATCCTCTTATCTAGTCCATTTTAGAGAATACTTTTGAAATCATGGAGACAAACTCCATTTTAAAATAAATCGGTAAGGATTTATTTAATTGGTTTAAATGAACCATTTTGAAATGAAAGTGTATTCTCCCTGGAAAGCCGAATAAAATTTCTGAATAGCTTTGAAATATATATATATATATATATATATATATATATAATTCTAGAATTGGTTTTGAAAAGAATGCTTTGGAGAAATTACTTCTTAAATTGTTTTAAATCCTTTAAGTAAAGATTATTAAGTTGATATAGAAATGATTATTTCTAAGATCTAAACAATAATTGTTGTAGAAAATAGTTATTTAAATAGTTATACTCTATCTGCTAATTTTATTTTGAAAATTAGTTTGGACTTAAGTTATATGTAATATTGGTATAATATTTTTATAACTAATATTTTAAGTAAGGTGTTTAAAGAAAAATAGTTTTAGTTCAAAGTGTTTTCCCAATATATTTTGGATAATTAATATAAGTTATTTTAAAGAATTTGAACTCGGTAGATTTCCAGTTAAAATGAATAAATTTTTGGAAATGTTTCCGCGTAAGGAAAAATGATTTGAAATTTGTTTTCAAAAGCTGTAAAGATGAAAAGTGGTTTGAAATTTGTTTTCAAATGGTTGAAGTGTGGAAAAATATATCTTGTAAAGATATTTTTGGAAAATAAATAATTTGGGAAATTATTTGGAATTTGGTGATGTTGTGCATATCTATTGATAGTTAAATAACCGACTATCAATATTTACCTTTAAATGGGTATTTGTTATGATTTGCTTGAATTCGAATGCTACACTTATTTTAAAATAAGCGCTCGTTATTCGGTTTAGCCGGAAGAAGACCTTTGGGTCGTGAATCCCATTCCGAATAGTGATAAGCCGTAATGGATAGCATTTGAAGACCGGTGTTGAAGACCGGATATTTTCGAAAACGGAAGGATTACCATTGAATGTCTCTACATCGGCTGATCTCCGATATAGAGATTTTATCATCCTTTGTGATGGAAAGTCCGGACGTGATTAGTGAATATCTGGATTGCAAGGGCTTCTTTGGAAGTGCCTTCGGTTCCGTTCGATCCCGAAACGGACTTGTATGGATGTGTATCTGACGTTACAATTTGAGATGTAAAGCTGGTTTCTATCAAATACATTTCTGTTGACGGCGGAGAATTTATTCTCTTAGCTTAACACCCTTCTCTGAGACGTACGAGCTCAGAGGTTATGTAGTTGATGGTTATTAGTGATACATTCCCAATTTGGTAATGTGGCATACGAAGTGCTGCTGATCATTTGTTGATCAAAGCATAGCTTTTGTATAAAGCGTAGCTTTGTGGATGAGACTTCGTTGGACCTCACAACCCGGTAATGGTCAAAACAGGGAAGATGCAGCAAGGTTATAGAGCGTAACGCCCCTTAGGGTATGTGCATTTCCTTCTGGATAGAAGTGGTATCATGGTATGGAGCTCACATACTTAACTTATGTGGATGTCGCAAATATATATGACTTTGTGTTTGTTGTTGGTTGAGGATCCTCGGATAAAAGTTGTTTACAACCGGGGGATGGCATACTCGTGTCAGTAGTTACCTACTTTTGCATAGGTAACCCGGCCTTGTGTTGGCAGAGATCCGGTTAGGTTCTCAGGGCGTCCTTCCAGAGGCGTACCCACGTGGCAATGGAAAGTTCCTTGGCCTGACCATTTGTTGGAAATCCAAAGAAACAATACGAGCCGTGTACGGTTTTAGTTGTAGAACCTGCCATCTAATATGGTAGCTATAGTAGGCATACTATAATGGTACCTGTGCTGGCTAAGATTAATATTGTACTTTCGAAATGTTTTCCTGCACTTTGCACTTATAATAATAATATCAAAGAAAATTTCTCATATCAAGCATGTTTTACTATCATAAGGAGAAATCTCCCCCAATTCTGCATTTGCATTGCGTGCGTGGCGGAAGGCCTTATGGTAGTTACATTTTCTAAAAGCATTGCGGATCTATTTTAAAATATTTCTTTGTTTGTTTTTAAAGATAAACTGTTTTAAGTTCTCACACCAGTCCCATGAATGACCTGGAGTTTATTTGTTCCCTTCCTAAACTCTGGGTGCCCGTCATTTTACACACGGGCAGTCTAGAGTCAGGTTATCAGGTCATTCTGGAATTCAAGAGTTGCGGTAGAGATCTGAAGGCAAACTGGATGGCATGGCGTATCAACTAGTATATAGTATTTCTTTTCCGCTGTTTGTTATTGTAAACTCTGATAATGTAATGTGATGTAATGTAATAACTGATATAGTTCTTTTGATTTAAAGATTATTCATTTATATATTATATGTTGTTCTGCTGCGATTGTGAGATTATTGTTTCTATGACTTCTTCTTTCTTCTTTTATCTTCTACCTCTTCTTTAACCCTAACGGTTCGGTTTTCCGGCATTCGATTGTTCGGCAGTTGATACAGTGGACGTATTAACTTCGACTTTCAAGCGTCGAAGAATCACAATCGTTACAGACCACTAGTTCAATTTTAAAAAAATTAAATGATTACAAGCGAATTAATGTCGATAAGCCTGTCATGATAATGTAAACATATGGAATGAATGCCCAGATGTGAATATTAACAACCTGATTGTGAAATTGTTATTTAAATGACTTGGACATTTAAAATTTATCGTTTACCAGGGTTATCTGAAACCACTTTGATTTAAGAATCATCACGAACCTTTATGGTTTTGTTTATAGAGTCTAGTATGCTGGAATTTAATTAATGTGACAAATTCGACTATTTTATTAAGTATTTTTACTTAGACACTATTATAATACCGTCGGGTTTTCTATAAAACTATTTTGGTTATCATAAGATATAAACTCATCGTGTATATGTGACGTGGTCTTACGAGTTACCTTGGTTTTCGAAGGATTTTGATAACTTAGGTATTTCAAATTAAGTGTGTTTACTCACGCTGATTTCCAGCCTGACTCAGGTGTTACTTTATTATAATGCTCGGATAAGACCGAGTATTATAGATTTAGGTTGGGTTATTTTGGAGATCAGGAGACGAGCTGGATGGCAGAGTCGTATTGCGCGTACTTGATTATATTCCGTTGTGTATTATAGGCTGTATATTCAGCGTTTTGAGGACAAGTTATTATAATTGTCCAGATTTATATGTTGATGATTGTACTCTGATAATTTGCATGTATATTAACGGTTACAGTTTTACCTTTATATAAAAAGTTATTATTGTATATTATATTTTGTTCCGCTGCGATTGTTATATATGTGTTGATGTTATTTCTATTTCTTCTTCTATCTCTTTCTTCTTAACCCTAACAACCTGGTAATTTTGGCACTCGATTACTCGGCACTCTGTACAGTGAACATATTAGTGGCGTTTTTTAGGGGTCGAAAATCGCTCGGTCATCACAGTTGCACAGAGAAGCCTAAAATGTAAGTACTCAGTTCGGCGTATATGCTAATTCCTCTGGTGTTTGTAACTATTGTGTGCTATACTTAATTTACATGTTCAGGTGATCACATTAACCATGGAGTGTATATATTTACACCAAAGATCTTTTATGCTATCCAAGATGACTCATGCAGTGGAGAGATTGAGGTATCTATTATTTATTACATCACCCATATATACGTTAAACCTGAGAGCCACATACCTTTGGATGAGAATGTTCCTAAAGATGAACACACTAAACTAGCTTTTCCTACTTCGAATACTCTCCGCTTCTTGTCACCTTCCATAAGTATATAAAACAAAATAAATGATCATCTTTTAAACATGTCACCAATAGGCATACACTAGGTGGTTACAAGGATTGCATATATAAAATGTCTAACCTTAAGCTCTAACCATTTTCTTATTTTTTTTATAAAATGAAACTTACTAAGTATAACCTTAAATTGTTTTCTACAAGTAAATTAAGAAGATGAAACAATGGGTATACTTTTTACCTTAGACATAAAAATAAATGTTGTCTACAAGTATCAAAATTATGCAAACCCTTAAATACACTCCTGGTGTTCGACATTATGACTTTGACATGACTGAAAACATAAAACCAATAAGATTAGATGCTGTTGTAAAATAACCACCAGAGTTCTGCCTTACGCCACAAAGTTCATTTTTATCCTATGCAACACCAATATCTCATAAAAATGCAATGCCACTATTCCAATATTTATTTACCATACGTCAAAATTACCCTTTTTTAAAAAGCATGTCTAGAATTTGAATGATAAGCTATTTCATGAGTTTAACTAAAATCTTCCTTTTGAGTTTGTAAAGTATTACAATTACTATGTTAAATCGTAAATCATTGTAACCATATATGGTTTGAATCAATCAAAAAAATTAAATTACTGGGAATATAATGGAAACAACTTGAATTAAAAAAATAGATATTATTTTCTTAGAAAACTAATTTATTTAACATGATATTGATCAAACCATAAACAAAGATATATATCTTTCATTGCATTTTAAAGCTAAGCAAAAAAATATAATAAGCATAGCTTTAAATTAAAATCGGTCGGGCATCTGATATCTGTTAACTAAAAAGGCAAACATAAGGGGGATTGCCCCTCTTCAAATGATTGACAATGACTCAAAAGGCTTTGGTTATTTATCACTGCATTTCAAATAGTACTTCATGGGTTAAGGAAATAGTTTTATTACAATGATATATTTGATAGGTTATATGTAATTAACATTACAATGGTAAAGCGTTGTTTATTTATTTAACTAGGGAACCATAACTATGTACACTCAGCGCAAAATTCCAAATGCATATATTTTGGTACCATGTTTATCTTCTCGAATTTGAGTGTAAGTTAGCAATTTAATTGCATTAACCTGCATCTTTTAGTTTTGCTATCAAGTAACATACAGACGTTCAAACTATATGAATTGTGAATTCATAATAGCTTACTAATTAATAGTTGAAAATGCATCTCTGTGTAGTTTAATAATTATAACATTAAAAATACACAAGGTTAACATCAAAATTTTCATTAATTAAACTTATAATTAATACATCAAAAATGTTTCAATTCATTACAGCTGACCGGTTGTAATTATTGTGAGAACAAATACTAAACAAAATTATCTGCGAAGTTCATAATGCATACAACTTTCTTTATACCATTAGAAATCGCAAAAATAATAGTTGTATTGATTAAGTTCAATAATCATATCCTCTATTACAGTGTTTTAGTTTGAATAAATCAATGTAAAGCTTCTCTATAGCAGGCCCGGCTCTGTAGGAATTTTAGTATATGCAATATATAAAATTCATTTATACCATTTCTATGTTAAATATTATTTTATAAATAATTTAGGGGAACGACCTCCATCACACCATTATGCACTCGTTTTCAATGTATTTCTACTCTTTGAGTTTGTACATATTACTATATATATATAACCACACTTCATATTAACATAAATGTATGCAAAAATAGACATATACTCAAGTTCAGATTACCTCTTACTTGAATGAATAGTAAACCTCTGAGATTCGGGTAACATCAAGCCAGCTACATAACAAATCAGTAATAAGTTAAATTTATGAATAGATGTCAGCTACGTCTAATAACTCTAGCTAAATATAAGTACCAACATACCCTTATGGAATAATGCTTTTTCCAAGTGCTTCACATTCCAGCTTCACATCGCTACCTTATTCGAGAAAGCATACCATTTGACAACAGAGGACAACACTACTACTATTTCAGCTATCTCTATCATGTTAAACAGTAGTGAATGAAAAGAGATAAAGTAGCATTCGATGGGAGAACTTGAAAAAATCAACCACGTAGCTAGGCAAGTTACATGAACAACATGATACAATAGCATGTGTCATTAGCAAAAGACACAAGGCATCGCAGCCAACCGCTACACCATACAAAACCAAAAACACGCAAAATGATCTCAACCGACAAGACTTTAACCAAAGAAAACCTGCGTAAACTACACCCAAAAGAAATGAGACCAAACTACATCAACGCAGTGGTGAGATCCATCGATCTAGATTCCAATGAGGATCAAGTTCTGATAAACTTATTTTTATTGCCACGAAGAAAGATAAGATGAAGACTGGATGTCTTTTCCCCTTTCAGAACTCCAAGCCCTAATTTTATTTTATTGAAGGAGAGAATCACAATTTTAGTTTTATTGAAGAAAAATTCTAAGTTTTTTTTAAAGGAAATGTTAAAGAAGAAGGCTAATTGAAATGTTACTTTTAATAAGCGAGGCCGATAGAGAAAATTTTCATAAAATGTTGGTGAATTAGTGGTAGGGAAACATTGCCAGCGTTTCTAAAAGATTAATAGTAGCAGTTGGCTTTGAAATGCTGCTAATCAATGCGGCCGATAACAAGTTTTCTTATGGTGATTCTTTGACTTGCCCTGACTTCTACATCTCTAAAGAGAAAAGCCTCGTATATCACTTTCTAAGCTAGTGATTACCAATCTTCCTCTCAACGCTTCATTATAAAGACCAGCCTTCACATCAGATAGATCAATCTCACTGCGACCATATATTATAGAATTAATAAAGCGTTATACTCCTCAGACAAGGAACATAAGAGAATCATCGCTTGAGCCTCATTGGTAATATCAATATCTACTGCCTTCAAGCTCATAATCAAAGTAGTCAAAGCATCTACATGCTCCATAATATTGGCTCTGGGCTTCATTAAACGAATAGAGCTGTTGTTGAAGAATAATCTGATTTGTGAGAGACATGACTTGATATGCATCAGATGGTGCATCCCATTATTCATTCACCATCTTCTTTTAAAAGAATTCTCTAAGAAATTCATCTAAAAGACTCAATTGGATTGTTGTAAGAGCTTCATCTTCCATGTCTTCTAAAACGTCCGCTCTAACGTCCTTCAATTTATCAGGTATAGAAACAATCTTAAAAGTCTTCTCTTCCTTCAACACTGCCTCCATCTTTATCTTCCAAGTTCCAAATCTCTCTTTCCATCAAAACGTGTAAAAGCATAATTTACACCAAATCAACCAATAGGTTTTCCAAAAGTAGCCACTAACATCGAAATAGAACAAAAACACTGCTCCAATAACAATGTTAGTCCTTGAGATGATGGTTTTGATGACAACAATCTTAGAATAAGATTATAAAATATAAATACTAACATTATAATTTTTATATATATGTATATGCAGGATCTAACCATGTAAGTACCAAGAATGAAGACTATACAGTATAGAGATTCAAGATACCAAGATTGAAGACTCATGAGTGTCAAGATTATCAAGAGTTCAAGATTTCAATAATAAGTAATTTAATTAGGAATTTTGTTAAAACTCCTAGAAAAACACTGACATCTTAAAATCCAATTTATTCATGGAATGGAATCCATTTCGAGCCTGTTAACCCTAAGTAGGATGGAACCTACGAAAAATCTAGTGGAACATTGTTTTGTATCCACAAACTTTTATTCAAATGTTTTTACAAAATTATATCTTGTTTTCAAAATGATTTCAAAACCTTCCTTCTAAAAAAATCAAAAACATCTACCCTGGTTTTAAATACTTTTAGCCTTAAAATAATCTTTATTTTCAAAATCAAATTATCCTTGGTTTTAAACTATATTTTAATAATAATATATTTAGCTTTTAATATTTATACTTAGATTTAAATATAAAATTATAGTAAAATTTTATGTATATCAAAATATTATTCTCTATATTTATTATTCTATTTTAAATATAGTTAAGTATATTTATAAAGTTTAAAATATTTTTGATATATGGTGAAATTTATTTTCAAAGAGAAACAAAATCACCAAAAATGTCTTAGACCTGTCGACAACCCCAATATACCCTTGTCGACAAGGTGGCGGTTTGATTCAAAAATTTGAATTTCAAAAGAAGTGTCTATTCGTCATATCCTTTCACGAATGGACACGGCTGTTGTTTTACTATAAATAGGGGCAGTTTTAAATGAATTTATATTCATATTTTCTCTGATACCAAATGTGAGAAATGCGGATTACGGATCTTAAGGCTAGAATTAACACAAGAGGGGGGTGAATAGTGTTTTAAGGATGAGATGGACCAAATAAATCAAGATGAAGGAATAGATTTTGATGAAACCTTTGCTCCCGTAGCAAGATTAGAAGCCATTAGGATTCTACTTACTTTCGCAACTCATAATAATTTCAAGTTATATCAAATGGATGTTAAAAGTGCCTTTTTAAATGGATTTGTAAAAGAGGAAGTATATGTTGAACAACCACCACTTTTTGAAAATGAAAAATTACCAAATCATGTTTACAAACTTAAGAAAGCTCTGTATGGTCTAAAACAAGCTCCTAGAGCCTGGTATGATAGACTAAGATCTTACTTATTACAATCGAATTTTGAAATTGGTAAAGTAGATAATACTCTTTTTATTAAAAGAAACAAAAATTATATTCAACTAGTACAAGTTTACGTAGATGATATCATTTTCGGATCAACTAATTGAAATGAATAAAGAATTTTCTGAAATAATGAAAAAAGAGTTTGAGATGAGTCATATGGGTGAATTAAACTTCTTTCTAGGAATACAAATAAAACAATTAGATAATGGTATCTTTATTAGTCAAGAAAAATATGCTAAAGACCTAGTTAGTAAATTTGGTTTGACTACTGCAAGTGGAAAACCCAATCCCATGGCAACCAATGAGTACCTAAGTAAAGAAGATCTCTTGAAAGATGTAGACCAAAAATTATATAGAGGAATGATTGGATCACTACTCTATATCACTGCTAGTAGACCTGATATCATGCATAGTGTCTCTCTTTATGCAAGATATCAATCCCAACCTAAAGAGACCCACTTAAAAGCCGTAAAACGTATCATAAGATATGTTAAACACACCTTTGATTATGGCTTATTTTATCCTAAAAATGATTCTTTTGACTTAATATATTACTGCGATGTTGATTATGCTGGTTGTAAATCGGGTCGAAAAGGTACAAGTGGAACTTATCACTTTTTGGGGCATTCTCTGATTTCCTGGTTTAGTAAAAAGCAAAACACAGTTTCTTTATCAACAACCGAAGCAGAGTACATTTCTACTGCTTTGGCTTGTTCTCAAGTAATATATATGCAACAAACTTTAAAAGAATTTAGTTTAAATATCTCAAAATCACCAATTTATTATGACAATACTAGTGCAATAAATTTATCCAAAAATACTACTCATCATGCTCGAACTAAACATATTGATATCAGACATCACTTTCTCAGAGATAATATAAGTAAGGAAGTAATTACTCTCGATTATATCAATTGTGAGAATCAAATTGCTGATATCTTAACAAAACCCTTAGATGAATCTATATTTACTAAATTAAGAAGAGAGTTAGGTATTTGTTCAATAACTGAAATATAGAATGTAAATAACAAAGTATAATTAAAAATTAAATTAAAATAAATCAAATAGAAAAAATATTAAGTACCATGCCGACAACCCCCATCTACCCCTGTCGACATATAACGATTTTTATTTTTATTTTTGAAATTTTCCCACCAAAAATCAAATAAGTGGTTATATATTCTTCTTATTTCGAAATTTTGATCATTTTCTCTAGTCTTTCTCTGTTCTAACTTCTGAAAACATTTAAACAATGGCCTCTGCTTCCAAATCAAACAAAAATTCAACTTTTTCGTTCCCTTCTCCTTCTACTAGACCATTTCAATGAACTACGCTTGCACGAGTGATGAAAATGGAAGATTCCTTGAAGGATGCACTGCAACTAATGACTGAAATTCAAGTAGTGCAACTTAGGATGGCCAAAGAACAAGAATAGAAAGGAAAAATACTTAGAAATTTACAAAAGTTTCTAATGGACAATCATGCTAATCCGATCTTGATTGATGAAGAGTCTTCAAGAGATTAAGTGCAAGAGGACGGCGAGGAAGAAGAAGAAGAAGCCATCATGGAAGAAGAGCACGCTGAAGATGACGACAAAGTCGTTTGCGTTGGCAAAGTGTGCTTTGACAAAGATGGAAATCTAGTCGAACAATGTGAAAATTTCTGTTTCCACTACCCAAATTGTTCGATTCATAGATCTTCCATTTTCAAGGACACATAGTAGTTTCTTTTCTCTCTTTCCTATTGTTGTATGTTTTTACTTACGCACATGTAAATATAACAATATATAATAAATGATTTGTGTTCTTATATTATTTGAATTATCATATATAGATTCTTAGTAAGGATAGTTAGTAATTTAGGACTAAGTTTTAGTTTTAGAATCAAGTGATGATTATTTATGATAACACTATCATTATAATCACATGTCATAGGGTATTAGATTAAGAGGGAGTTATATAATTTTGAGTTAGTTTTTGTTGATGACAAAGGGTGAGAAGTATAAAATAGGATAGTTAGGCATAGTTTTAGGGGAAATTATTAGTTTTAGGAGGAGTTATTAGGATATAAGTAAAATTTTATAAACAAAGGTTGTCATCATCGAAAAGGGGGAGATTGTTAGTCCTTGAGATGATGGTTTAATGACAACAACCTTAGAATATGATTATAAAATATAAATACTAACATTATAGTTTAGATATATATGTATATGCAGGATCTAACCATGCAGGTACCAAGAATAAAGACTGTATAGTATAGAGATTCAAGATATCAAGATTGAAGACTTATGAGTACCAAAATTATCAAGAGTTCAAGATTTCAATAATAAGTAATTTAATAAGGAATTTTGTTAAAACTCCTAGAAAAGCAACGGTATCTTAAAATCCAATTTATTCGTGGAATGAAATCCACTTCGAGCCTGTTAAAGGGATATAACCCTAAGTAGGATAGAACCTATGAAAAATCTGGTGGAACATTGTTTTGTATCAACTAACTTTTATTCAAATGTTTTTACAAAATTATATCTTGTTTTCAAAATGTTTTAGAACCTTCCTTTTAAAACGAATCAAAAACATTTATCCTGGTTTTACATACTTTTGGCCTTAAAATAATCTTTATTTTCAAAATCAAATTATCCTTGGTTTTAAACCATCTTTTAATAATAATATATTTAACTTTTAATTTATACTTAGATTTAAATATAAAACTATAATAAAATTTTATATATATCAAAATATTATTCTCTGTATTTATTTATGTATTTTAACTATAGTTAAGTATATTTATAAAGTTTAAAATAGTTTTAATATAAGATGAAAGTTATTTTCAAAGAAAAATAAAATCACCAAAAATTGCTTAGGCCTGTCGACAACCCCAATATACCTTTGTTGACAAGGTGGCAGTTTGATTCAAAAATTTGAATTCCAAAAGAAGTGTCTATTTGATATATCCTTTCACGAATGGACATGACTGTTGTTCTACTATAAATAGGGGCAGTTTAAAACGAATTTAATTCATATTTTCTCTGATACCAAATGTGAGAAATGCGGATTACGGATCTTAAGGCTAGAATTAACACTAGAGGGGGTGAATAGTGTTTTAAGGAATTACTAAATCTGTGTTTGATTCTGTGATCATATCTGTGTCTTAATATTGCACATATTTGTGTTCAAATTAACATAAACTCAAAAATATTTAGTAATTCCTTAAAATACTATTCACCCCCTCCCCCTCTAGTGTTAATTCTAGGCTTAAGATCCATAATCCGCATTTCTCACTAAAAAAACTATTGGGCGGTGAAAAATGTAGGGAATGATTTATACCGATAAATATGGAAGCGATTAATTAGAATCTAGTATTTCCTATTTGAATAACAATGAAAATTCAAAATCAACTATGATATCACAAAAAATCAAACTACAGAAAGTAAAAGAGACATATAAGATTTAATGTGGTTCGTATTTGTATTCTATGTCCACGAAGACCCAATAATCCTTTTATTTCTGACATCAGTTTGGAGAGATTACAAGCCAAATCAATGATTAGAGAGTTACGAGATGTGAAGACATTCTCTAATAAATCACTAATTAAAGACTATAATTTAAAGCACTCAAAATAGAAAAAAAATATCCCAAATGGGATTAGCTAGGGTTCTTATTAATTACGATTACAAGAAATATGATTGCTTATATGATCTCATAATTAGGAAGATGATTAAAAGGATAATATATAGATGCTCTAATTATTCAAGACCATCATATCATATCATATCAAAAGAATTTGCATGATCAATAGAGAAGAAATATACACCAAACCAACGAAATTGCCCTTAGAAAATTGAATCAACAAAACCTTGGAAAAAATCCCCTACGGCAACTCAAACGTCTAACTTGGGAGGTCAGACATCCTTTTAAAGCTTCTTGGAACTCTCGAGTTAGCAACTCAGACGTCCGGTTCCCCAAGTCAGACATCTGATTACCTAAAGCAATTCTGGTTTGAAATCATATAGGCGTTCAGGCGTTTGGCTTGGAAATCTAGACATCCAAGTGCCTATGCCAAAATCTTCTCTTCTCTATCTCTTTTGATCTCTTCCTTCAATCGTCTTCCCATCTCTTCAAATGTGAAGCTATACACCGTATTTTTAATCTGAAGCACTCATATGCACATATTTGAATTGCATAGTAACAATATAGGTTTCCATATGTGTTGGTAGAAAATTTTTTAACATTGACAAAATAATGGAATTCAAATGACAACTTGATAATAAAATTGCTTATTAATTTAAGGACTCCGGTTATATAAGGTTAGCTTATGATTACTTATCATAATCCCTCACATATATTTACCCAAAAGATCATATTTATAGGTTTAAAACATTCTACAGTTAATAGAAAAGGATATGCATTTTTATGATTTTAGTTAAATTATTTTGGTAATTGTTGCTGCTGTTGTTATTATATAAATTTAGTTAGCTTTTATAAAACTTAGTTAACTTGGTTAATATTTTATAATTTATTATTATTATTGGTATTATTATTGTTATTGCTAATATAATCCATAGACTCAAAATAATTTAGTAGAAATTGATATAAATTTAATAAAGAGATCAATAAATTACATGACAAAGCACTACCTTTCTTTTGTACCAGTGTACATTAATTTGTTTCCCCCTTCCTCTACTGGAAAATCAGTATAGAGGCTAACAATGACAGTGTTATGTAAAGAATTTATACAACACCACATTTCAATCAATAATTTTGTTAGATTTTACCCATCTAAGTCCTGTAAATATTACAACATAGGAAAAAAGGAAAACGATTAAAAGTTTATAACCAAACATACGTATACAAGTACAAATTGGTTATGAGCCTAGAGTATTTTGACTAAATTATGATTGGAATTTTTTTGTTTTGATGAAATTCACACTTTTAGAAGTATAATTCTTTGTATCACTCCTTTATAATCATCAAGGTCTGTTCTAAGTTACCCAAAGATGATATGAAATATTTTATCTTTTCTCTCTATATTGTATTCATGAATTTATACACACGAAATTTATTATGCTTAAATTTACTCATGAAATTTTCAGTATTAAAGACAAATGTTCGTTGAAAATTATTTTAAGAAGTTCTTTGTTTTATTGTTGTATGCTTTGTTACCATCATATCCATTATCTATTTCTATTTTTGTCTATCATGGGTTATATTTCAACTATCGAAGAACAAATAACCATGTAATTTTAATTTGTTTTATCAAATAACATGATACTCGGGTTAATAACTTACATCGATAGCTATTTTCACTAATTTTGCCTGTTATTATTTACAAAAAAGCATTTGTTTAGTGGACTGTCAATAATATAAATCATATAATCTAGAATTTCTTAGTGTTCCAAGTTTATAAGTTAGCTTAACATATGCATATCATGTACATATACATAAACAGATTCTATAACAAATGTACCCCAATGGCTAATGTAGGTCTACAGTGCTTCAACTTTAATGCAATGGAGATCGTTGTTTAACAAATTAGCCAAATAATATAATATATCAATACTAAAACAGTAATAAAATACTTACCTTTTCAATTTTATTGCTCTTAAGCTTCAGCTAATCAATCTAAGCGTTAACAAATCACATAGGAGCTGGAGACCGTAGTCGACTGGCCCGTAGGTGCGAAGACTGAAGCAGCTACCATTTGCCGACGGCGTCACACGACTTGAATAAAGAGTACGTCACATTTTGTGTTTAGGAATTTAGGTTTGTTTTTCATCATGATTTGGATGGAAAGGAGACGGGGTTGCCGTATTTGGTGGTGTATTGAGTCTTGCCCAATAACTAGCCCTATGTACGAGGAATTATTGGCAGAGGCGGTGGTGGAGGAGATTATGTGTTTGGATTTGAGGAATAATTTTAGGAAGAGGGAAATAAGAAAAAGGAAGAGGGAAAAGAGAAATAATTTGATGGAGATGTATCCATCAAAATAACCTATTTTGTGAAAGCATTATGCAGCCAATCCCAATTTTAGATAAAACAAATTATAATAAACAATAACAATATGGAATAAAGTGCTATCTTTTGAAATTATAAAAAACAACTTTTCTTTTAGTGTGTTATTCGAGTTAGTAGCAAGGATTACAAAGGTGTGATGTCCCGGAATTTTGGACAATATTTATTTAATAATTTCCATTAATAATTATTTTTAAAATTTGCAATATTGATTTAATAATCTAATTTAACAGAATTTATCTTTTCAAAAACTAACAATTATTTAATTTGACAAATGTTATCCTTTCAAAATTCATAATAATAATAATAATTTAATTTGGCAAATTTTCTTCTTTTCAAAGTTAATAATATTTAATTGATAATTTTTTTTATCTTTCTAAGCATATAAAAATATATTCTATTTATAATATATATGTGTGTATACATTGTGAAAAGGAAGTTTGGTTTCAACTTAAAATTTAATAAAAATATTTTTCAAATTATAATATGTATATATATATATATGTATATTTATATGTATTGTAATTTGGGAATTATGTTTGAATATGATATAACACTTTTTATAAGATTATTTAAAAATTTATCTTATACTTTCAAAAACACGTAAAGTAAAGTTTTTTTTTTTAAAATATAATAGCTTAAATAAAAGTTGAATGCGTTTTCTTTTAAAAATTGATACTTGAAATAAATCTAGTTTGTGTGTGTGTATATAACTATATATATATATATATATATATATAAGTATAATAATTTAAGGTTAAATTTCATATAAGATTCATAAAAAGGGATTGGTTTACTTTCTTTTTAAATTTACATATTTTAAATAAGATTTAAAAACATATATACAAGTTAACGCATAATTTACAAAATATATAAAACATATAGGACATAAGGAAATTTAATTCTTTTGCTTTTAAAAAAATACTTTCTTTTAAAATTATTTAAGCTTAAATTGTTTATATATATAAAAAGGGTTTAAAAATATTCTTCCTTATAAAAATATATCATGAACTAAGTATAGCTTATAATTATATAAAGATAATTTGCATATATAAACATTAAAAGCTAATTGAAATAAACATAAAAACATGTTAATATGAATAAGAAATTAATCAAAATGAATTTTAAACATTTGTAAAAAAATAAGAAATTATTATAATATTGGAATAAGACATGTGTAAGGCCCTAAAATCATGCAAATACACCTACAACTTAGGTTTACAAGTGGCCACACCTTGTTTTATAGATAATTAAGTATATAACAATGTTTTTAAAGAGAAAAGCTGTTCAATCTTCTTCAGTTAACATTTTTCTCTGTACTTTCCTTCATTCTTCTCCTTCTTAAACAATATAAACCAAATACAAACAACAGTTCAAATACTCACAAACCTGAGATCTTGCAAACAAAAAGATGAAGGTTAACAACAATAACAACTTCAAGAATCAACACAGCTGCACAACTTCTCTGGATCGGATCAGTTTTAAATTCAACATGCAAAATCAACTCAGCAAGTATAGACTCAAGTTCAACAAGTAAATTCAACCCAAACAGCAAGATTCAAAACAACATAACAATACCAGATCAAAACCATGTTCCAGGAAAACAAATACAACAATGTTCTTTGCTTCTCCATTTTTGGCAAGTAAACCCTTTATTTAAAAACAGTTTAAAAATCTGTGATGAAACCTTGTTGCATGTGTAGAAATATAGTCTATAATGCTTGCTTGAGTTTTGGATATAAATTTTGTATATAAGTATAATGTGATTGAATGTTGTCTCTGTATATTTATATTTGTGCTCTATTATTAGTAACAGACTCAACTTCATCACAAAATAATTCCTATCTTCCTAAATAATCAATATTAGACTTTGACTACTGAAATGAAAATGTTAACAACAATGTGATATTGTTTTTAAAAATAATTTTAAGTGACTATATTTGGTAGGTATTCTGTAAATTTAAAATTATAGTGGAAATCTAGAAATGGGTAAAAATCAAACATGTTAATTTAAATCTTTGATTATATAATCTGGATCGTGAAGCCAAATCATGAATTTAGGTATAAAGATTGAGATTTTTAGTTTGGTTTTCGATGAGATAATCGATGTTGAACGTCTTTGGGTATTTTGGCTACCCACGACGATCAAAGGAGAACTGGAGCTTAGGGTTTGGCCTGAAGGTGGTCGGGAAGACAGGGGTCTCCGGAAAAATGGCGAAGGATTTTTCTGTTGGCCGTGGTGGACGGAGAAGGAAGAAATAGGGTTTTATGCTCAGGTGAGTCGTCGATGTAAATGGGTCGCGAGCGATGACTGTGGTGGATCAGAATGGTTCGCGATAGAGGGGATCGGCGCTGGAGGTCGAGGGGATTCTTTGATAGGAATGGCAAGGGATCTCGTGGTTCAAATCGACGGCTAGAGGAGGTTCAGGCCAAACCCTTAGGAATTTAGGTTTTCTTTTTCATCATGATTTGGATGGAAAGGAGACGGGGTTGCCGTATTTGGTGGTGTATTGAGTCTTGCCCAATAACTAGCCCTAAGTACGAGGAATTATAGGCAGAGGCGGTGGTGGAGGAGATTACGTGTTTGGATTTGAGGAATAATTTTAGGAAGAGGGAAGAGGGAAATAAGAAAAAGAAGAGGGAAAAGAGAAATAATTTGATGGAGATGTATCCATCAAAATAACCTATTTTGTGAAAGCATTATGCAGCCAACCCCGATTTTAGATAAAACAAATTATAATAAACAATAACTATATGGAATAAAGTGCTATCTTTTGAAATTATAAAAAACAACTTTTCTTTTAGTGTGTTATTTGAGTTAGTAGCAAGGATTACAAAGGTGTGATGTCCCGGAATTTTGGGCAATATTTATTTAATAATTTCCATTAATAATTATTTTTAAAATTTGCAATATTGATTTAATAATCTAATTTAACAGAATTTATCTTTTCAAAAACTAACAATTATTTAATTTGACAAATGTTATCCTTTCAAAATTTATAATAATAATAATAATTTAATTTGGCAAATTTTCTTCTTTTCAAAGTTAATAATATTTAATTGATAAAAAAAATTATCTTTCTAAGCAAATAAAAAAATATTCTATTTATAATATATATGTGTGTATACATTGTGAAAAGGAAGTTTGGTTTCAACTTAAAATTTAATAAAAAATATTTTTCAAATTATAATATATATATATATATATATATGTATATTTATATGTATTGTAATTTGGGAATTATGTTTGAATATGATATAACACTTTTTATAAGATTATTTAAAAATTTATCTTATACTTTCAAAAACACTTAAAGTAAATATTTTTTTAAAAAAATATAGTAGCTTAAATAAAAGTTGAATGCGTTTTCTTTTAAAAATTGATACTTGAAATAAATCTAGTTTGTGTGTGTGTGTGTATAACTATATATACATATATATATATATATTTAAGTATAATAATTTAAGGTTAAATTTCATATAAGATTCATAAAAAGGGATTGGTTTACTTTCTTTTTAAATTTACATATTTTGAATAAGATTTAAAAACATATATACAAGTTAACGCATAATTTACAAAACATATAAAACATATAGGACATAAGGAAATTTAATTCTTTTGCTTTTAAAAAAAATACTTTCTTTTAAAATTATTTAAGCTTAAATGGTTTATATATATAAAAAGGGTTTAAAAATATTCTTCCTTATAAAAATATATCATGAACTAAGTATAGCTTATAATTATATAAAGATAATTTGCATATATAAACATTAAAAGCTAATTGAAATAAACATAAAAACATGTTAATATGAATAAGAAATTAATCAAAATGAATTTTAAACATTTGTAAAAAAATAAGAAATTATTATAATATTGGAATAAGACATGTGTAAGGCCCTAAAATCATGCAAATACACCTACAACTTAGGTTTACAAGTGGCCACACCTTGTTTTTATAGATAATTAAGTATATAACAATGTTTTTAAAGAGAAAAGCTGTTCAATCTTCTTCAGTTAACATTTTTCTCTGTACTTTCCTTCATTCTTCTCCTTCTTAAACAATATAAACCAAATACAAACATCAGTTCAAATACTCACAAACCTGAGATCTTGCAAACAAAAAGATGAAGGTTAACAATAATAACAACTTCAAGAATCAACACAGCTGCACAACTTCTCTGGATCAGATCAGTTTTAAATTCAACATGCAAAATCAACTCAGCAAGTATAGACTCAAGTTCAACAAGTAAATTCAACCCAAACAGCAAGATTCAAAACAACATAACAATACCAGATCAAAACCATGTTCCAGGAAAACAAATACAACAATGTTCTTTGCTTCTCCATGTTTGGCGAGTAAACCCTTTATTTAAAAACAGTTTAAAAATCTGTGATGAAACATTGTTGCATGTGTAGAAATATAGTCTATAATGCTTGCTTGAGTTTTGGATATAAATGTTGGTATATAAGTATAATGTGATTGAATGTTGTCTCTGTATATTTATATTTGTGCTCTATTATTAGTAACAGACTCAACTTCATCACAAAATAATTCCTATCTTCCTAAATAATCAATATTAGACTTTGACTACTGAAATGAAAATGTTAACAACAATGTGATATTGTTTTTAAAAATAATTTTAAGTGACTATATTTGGTAGGTATTCTGTAAATTTAAAATTATAGTGGAAATCTGGAAATGGGTAAAAATCAAACATGTTAATTTAAATCTTTGATTATATAATCTGGACCGTGAAGCCAAATCATGAATTTAGGTATAAAGATTGAGATTTTTAGTTTGGTTTTCGATGAGATAATCGATGTTGAACGTCTTTGGGTATTTTGGCTACCCACGACGATCAAAGGAGAACCGGAGCTTAGGGTTTGGCCTGAAGGTGGTTGGGAAGACAGGGGTCTCTGGAAAAATGGCGAAGGATTTTTCTGTTGGCCGTGGTGGACGGAGAAGGAAGAAATAGGGTTTTATGTTCAGGTGAGTCGTCGATGTAAATGGGTCGCGAGCGATGACTATGGTGGATCGGAATGGTTCGCGATAGAGGGGGTCGGCGTTGGAGGTCGAGGGGATTCTTTGATAGGAATGGCAAGGGATCTCGTGGTTCAAATCGACGGCTAGAGTAGGTTTTGTTTTCCAGTTTGATCGAGATTTCGATTTATGGTTTGCCATCGAATTTCGTAGTTCTGCATGGTCGTCGTGTTTGTCGAGGTCGATTGTGGGTTGGTGAGGGCCGGGGAGATGGTTGGCGTCGCGTTTTCCTGTCATGCACGTGCATGGTGGTCGACATGTTTGGCCCGGGGTCTTTTTCGTGGGGTTTTCGTGTTCGACTTGGAGTTGTCGAAGTGAGGTAGCTTTGTTTGGTTGTCCCGAGTTTTCTTGTGTTTTGCCTCGAGAAATTTGTGGTTTTGCTTGGGAACATTTTGTTTCCAATTTTTAAATCTGTCCAGATTTTAAACTAAAATGAATTTCAAATTTTAAAAGCAAAACCTAAATTTTAAACAAAGTTTTAACTAGTTTTAAAAGAGGTATGAAATGATTAAGTTTAGAAAATGATGTTTTAAACAAACTCACATTTTTTAAAGTATGGATTTTGAAATTTTAAATTTTGTTTTAAAAATAGTTTTTATTGATATAAATATTACATCAAACCAAATTTGGAACTCCGAAAACTTGTAAGTTTGGGGAAGAAATGTTTGGCTCGGGGTTTTAAACTTGGATTTCGGTGAGACCGGGATCGTAATTCCAAATTTGGAATTCTGAAAACCACATCGATCCAAATTAAACATTAGGTCGTGAAATCTGAAGTGAAGATCGAGTAAAGATTTAGAGTAAAGGCTATGGTCGTTAACTCTAAGGCTGATCCCAAAACGAGTTAACGGAGATAGTGCTTTCGATTGAGATGAAGATTCAGAATGCAAGGGCTACTGTCGTTAAATCTGAGGGTGATTTCAAAATGAGTGTGGCGAGATAGTGCCTTGGGTTTTGTTCGAACCCGGAACGAACTTGTATGGATTGAATGCTTTTAGAACATCGTCGGGAGGACGATGAGCATTCTAAGATAGATATGTTCTATAAAGGTAATCGTAGCCTTAAGCCTCATCAATTGGGAATGACTAAAACAGGGGAGGTGCAACAAGGCTTAGTGGGTAGCACCCAAGTAGGACGAGATTTACCCCTATACAGAGGTTCCTTTTATTCGGATTAATAGGCAGTTGGCGACGGCCAACTGCGGGGTTGTCTTGCTCGGGACTATCCAGCGAGGGATGGTTCCGGCCTTGTGTTGCAGGGGATTTAGGATGGATCCTCGGTACGGTGATCTAGACCACGTACTGTTATGGGTGGTACCCCAGTAGCCCTGCCATTGTATGGAATCCAATCTCCAATAAGTGCCGTACGTATTGATTGTGCCCAACTATGTTGGAACGTGAGATGTAAGCATTCCAGCTATTTCTGTATTTTACTTAAAAACCCTAGACCCTATTATAATATAACTGGATTTCCTATCAATAAAATGTTTTGGTTATCGTAAGGTAAAAACTTTTCCGTGTTTATATGCGGGAAGTCTTACGAGATACCATTTGTTTCAAAGTTTTTCAAAGTTAAGCAACTTTAACCCATTTACTCACACCAGACCTATGTCTGACCTAGAGTTTATTTTCTATTGTATTAAACTCTTGGGTACTCAAATTTTTACGAGTAGCCAAGGAATTCAGGTTAGCTTTGACCAGTTTTGAAGGAGATATGGAGTAGGCGGCTTCGACGTTTGTAGATATATAGTGGTTCCGCTGTGCTAGTGTTATATCTATCTCTCCGTGATGTACTTGAGTTATAATAACTAGACATATAACTGTCTAGTTTGTGTTGTATAAGCTGTATAACTCTAATATATATGATACTATGTAATATCTTATGTGATATAATATAATTTATTCGTTCCGCTATGAGATTCTAATGTTGTTTAGTTCTTTCTTTTTTATCTTTTCTCTTTTCTATCCCTTTCTTTCTTCTTAATGATGCGTCTTTCTGTGGAATGAAAGGCGGGTTGTTACTATTATGGCAACAGAGCACTAGGTTGAGTGAATACCTAGGCTTTGGAGTGATTTCTTTCTAAGAGAGCGTATTGTGTATATATATATATATATATATATATATATATATATATGTTGGGTTATCTATTCGAGTTTGCCAACATGAGTTCTAGAGGTAGGAGAGTTGGTGGTGTGTATATCACGACTACCACTAGTGGAAGAGGTCTGAGTATTTGTGATTGGAAGTGTATCTGCCAGGGTGGTATTGGGCATCTTGAGTAAGCTTTGCAGCATAGTGTGAGAATTTCACCAATCTCCGAAGGAAATCTTTTTAAGGTTCAGAGTCCATCTTTGGAATGTAAGTTTGGTTGCGCTCGTGCAAGCGGATTTTCTAGAATTTGGATCGATCGGAAGTGCTGAAGCAAGTGATGGTATCTTGGCAACCGTAGGAAGGAGTCTCGTCTATATCGGAGTTTGAGACTCAGTTTAGCGAGGTGTTTGTTTTGGTTTGAAGCCCGAGTTTCTTGAGAGATAACTGCCCATGTTAAAGGATTTTTTGTGGAGTTGGTTGATATAAGCTTTGTGATTCGAGGAGCTTTTGGATTAGAAGTATTTGGAAGCATGGCAACTCGGAGGTGTTGAGTGTGCTGTCAGGAAGGTATCTTGGTTTAACAGTATCCTGGAGGTGGAGTCCGAAAGCAGTAGAGTGGCCTGTTTCTTTGATGGTACAGGAGCCTTTGTGATTCTTCTGTCAGTAGACTGGACAGATGGTAAAGGCTTGCCCACTTCTTCTGGATGCTTAGCTGGGTACGATGTTTGTGGTTGAGGATGGGCCATCAGTTTCTTCTTTAGTTAGATAGGCTTAAGTTGTTCTGATTTGTAAAGAGAGAACAGTTTCTTTGGAATCTTAATTGGGTAGAATCACAAAAGTGACTTGCGATGGTTCGGAAGTTCTCTTAGTAATCTTTGTTTCGGATTGAGGTATCTCTAGAGGATGTAGGAGCTATCGAAGAGGTTTGATATTTTTGGATATCTTCGATGAAGTCAAGGTTTGCATCCGCATTGGGAGATGGAGTTCTGTATTGACTTGATTCCTAGAACATTACCGGTGGTTCAGCCTAATAGAGGAGGGCTGGTTAAACAATCAGGATTGATCGGATCTAGTTCTCTGGCTGGATTTTTGCTATGATATTTGTGACCGAAACGCAAAGGTCACTAAGATATTATGGAATTTAATGGACATGTTTCTGGGATAGATTGATCAAGGTTGTGCTTGTATTCATCAACATCATTCTCATCTTCCTCAGATCAGAGTTATGTAGCGAAAGCAAGTTGGCAGCTATTCAAGAATAGAAGCAACCTCAGACTCCTCGAAAGTTTGTATTTGCCTTGGATTTGAGGATTTCTACAAGAAGTCCTTTCGGAATCTAAAGGGTTGGTTGTCTAGTCACCTGTTCTATTTTTTCGGATCGGAGAAGTAAGTTCAAAGTCTACCGATGCTTGTGAAGTAGAGTTTGTGTTCTAGATTTTCGATGGATCTTGGGAGAACCATCTTGTTGAGTAAGATACGAAGATCGTCTATTCCTTGATCCAGATTTGATCTGAGAGGCTATTGCGAAGATTGGATTGATCAAGAGGGTTAAAGGCATCCCAGGATCGATAGAAGAGTTTTGTGGATAAGAGGCAAAGGAATTCGAAATTCAAAGTCGGAGATTTAATTTGGATAAATATTCTCTAATCGTAAGAGCAATAAGATTTGGGTAAGATCGAGAAGCTAGCTTAGAAGTGTATTGGATCTTTCTGTATTCTCTTAAGGTTAAGCGTTTGGCCTATAGGATTGAATTGCCAGTTCGGATGGCTGGGATTAGTAATGTATTTCACGTATCTCTGAGGGAGTACATGTATGATCTATCACTGGCTTTAGAACCAGCAGTTCTAGGGAGATTTGGAAGTTGAACATGACTTATCTGTGGTCAGGTATCCTGTTTAGGTTATAGATCTAGAGATTTTGTAAGCTCAGGATCAAAGGAGTGTAGCTAGTTTAGATTCAGTAGAGCGAGTATCCCGGTGTTTGTACCTGGGAAACTCTAGATAATATTAGGAAGTTCTATCCAGAATTTTGTCTCGATAGTTAGAATTATTTTTTTGAATTCGTTGCTATGGTTGCTAGTATATGGTTGATAGCATATGCTTGCTATTTTAAAATTAAAATCTATATGGGATTATTAAATTATCTTTGCTTTTAAATTTCGGGGACGAAATTCTTTTAAGGGGGGAGGAATGTGATGTCCCAGAATTTTGGGCAACATTTATTCAATAATTTCCATTAATAATTATTTTTAAAATTTGCAATATTGATTTAATAATCTAATTTAACAGAATTTATCTTTTCAATAACTAATAATTATTTAATTTGATAAATGTTATCGTTTCAAAATGTATAACAATAATAATTTAATTTGGCAAATTTTCTTCTTTTCAAAGTTAAATAATATTTAATTGATAATTTTTTTTATTTCTAAGATAATAAAAAAATATTCTATTTATAATATATATGTGTGTGTGTGTGTGTGTGTATACATTGTGAAAAGGAAGTTTGGTTTCAATTTAAAATTTAATAAAAAATATTTTTCAAATTATAATATATATATATGTATTGTAATTTGGGAATTATGTTTGAATATGATATAATACTTTTTAAAAGATTATTTAAAAATTTATCTTATACTTTCAAAAACAATTAAAGTAAATATTTATTTTGTTTAAAAATATAATAGCTTAAATAAAAGTTGAATATGTTTTCTTTTAAAAATTGATACTCGAAATAAATCTAGTTTGTGTGTGTGTGTGTATATATATATATATTTACATATAATAATTTAAGTTTAAATTTTATATAAGATTAATAAAAAGGGATTGTTTTACTTTCTTTTTAAATTTACTTGTTTAAATAAGATTTATAAACATATATGCAAGTTAAAGCATAATTTACAAAACATATAAAACATATAGAACATAAGGAAATTTAATTCTTTTGCTTTAAAAAAAATAATACTTTCTTTAAAATTACTTAAGCTTAAATGATTTATATATATAAAAAGGGTTTAAAGATATTCTTTCTTATAAAAATATATCATGAACTAAGTATAGCTTATAATTATAAAAAGATAATTTGTATATATAAACACTAAAAGCCAATTGAAATATACATAAAAACATGTTAATATGAATAAGAAATTAATCAAAATGAATTTTAAACATTTGTAAAAAAAATAAGAAATTGTTATAATATTGGAATAAGACATGTGTAAGGCCCTAAAATCATGCAAATACACTTGTAAGTATTCTACAACTTAAGTTTACAAGTGGCCACGCCTTGTTTTAGAGATAATTAAGTATATAACAATGTTTTTAAAGAGAAAAGTTGTTCAATCTTCTTCAGTTAAAATTTTTCTCTGTACTTTCCTTCCTTTTTCTCCTTCTTAAACAATATAAACCAAATACAAACATTATTTCAAATACTCACAAACCTGATATCTTGCAAAAAAAATGAAGATTAACAACAATAACAACTTCAAGAATCAACACAACTGCACAGCTTCTCTGGATCAGATCAGTTTCTAAATTCAACATGCAAAATCAACTCAACAAGTATAGACTCAAGTTCAACAAGTAAATTCAACCCAAACAGCAAGATTCAAAACAACATAACAATACCAGATCAAAACCATGTTCCAGGAAAACAAATACAACAATGTTCTCTGCTTCTCCATGTTTGGTGAGTAAACCCTTTATTTAAAAACAATTTAAAAACCTATGATGAAACCTTGTTGCATGTGTAGAAATATAGTCTATAATGCTTGCTTGAGTTTTGGATATAAATGTGTGTGTATAAGTATAATATGACTGAATATTGTCTCTGTATATTTATATTTGTGCTATGTTATTAGTAACAAACTCAACTTCATCACAAAGTAATTCCTATCTTCCTAAATAATCAATATTAGACGTCGATTACTGAAAATAAAATGTTAATAACAATGTGATATTGTTTTTAAAAATAATTTTAAGTGAATATATTTGGTAGGTATTCTTTAAATTTAAAATTACAGTGGAAATCAGGAAATGTGTAAAAATCGAACATGTTAATTTAAATCTTTGATTATATGATCTCGATCGTGAAGCCAAATCATGAATTTTGGTATAAAGATTGAGAATTTTAGTTTCGGTTTCGATGAGATAATCGGTGTTGATCGTCTTTGGGTATTTTGGCTGCCCACGGTGATCGAAGGAGAACTGGAGCTTGGGGTTTGGCCTTAAGGTGGTCGGGGAGATAAGGGTCTCTGGAAAAATGGCAAAGGATTTTTCTGTTGGCCGTGGTGGCTGGAGAAGGAAGAAGTAGGGTTTTATGCTCAGGTGAGTCGTCGATGTAAATGGGTTGCATGCGATGACTATGGTGGATCGGAATGGTTCACGATGGATGGGATCAGCGCTGGAGGTCGAGGGAATTCTCAGATAGGAATGGGGAGGGTTCTCGGGGTTCAGATCGATGGCTAGAGGAGGTTTATCGATCGAGTTCGTTTTCCAGTTTGATCGAGATTTCGATTTTTAATTTACCATCGAATTTCGTAGTTCTGGATGGTCGTGGTGTTTGTCGAGGTCGATTATGGGTTGGTGAGGGCCGGGGAGATGGTCGGCGTCGAGTTTTTCGGTCGTGCACGTGCATGGTGGTCGACATATGCATCTGGAGTTGTGAATTTGCGGAAGAAATGTTTGGCCCGGGGTTTTTCTCATGGGGTTCTCGTGTTCGACTCGAAGTTGTCGAAGTGAGGTAGCTTTGTTTAGTTGTGCCGAGTTTTCTTGTGTTTGTCTTAGGAAATTTGTGGTTTTTCTTGGGAGCGTTTTGTTTCCATTTTTTAAATCTGTCCAGATTTTAAACTAAAATGAATTTCAAATTTTAAAAGCAAAACTTAAATTTTAAACAAAGTTTTAACTAGTTTTAAAAGAGGTATGAAATGTTTAAGTTTAGAAAATGATGTTTTAAACAAATTCAAGTATTTTAAAGTATGGATTTTAAAGTTTTAAATTTTGTTTTAAAAATAGTTTTAATTGATATAAATATTACATTAAACAAAATTTTGTAAATTTGTCTCTAAATGTTTCCAAAATTAAAAGGGTAATCGGTTGAAATTTAATTGTGAATTAAAGTAAAAGTATTTAACCTTAATAATCAAAAGATGATGATTTTATATAAACCAAATTCAAGCTTTTAAATTAAATTAAATTTAAATGGTAGTTATGAGATTAATTTAGTATATGGGTTATCTAGATTTAATCATGTTTTATTAACAATAGTAATTAAAGTATAATTACTTAATTAACTAAGATAAGTAATTTAGGTAATTAAATTAAGATAAATTAATTTGTGTAATTAATTAAGTGTAGTTGATTACTTATTGAGGATTGATTAATCAAGGTTAATTAATTAAGAAATAATTAAGTAATGGATGTAATTAGAGGTCAATTACCTGATATTAAGAGGATTATTAAGGGTAATTACTTAATGGAGTAATTAAAGGAATTAATTACTCAGAGTAATTAATTATGTTAATGTGGTTAATTTTAGTTAATTAATTAAGTTTAGTTAATTAAAGAGAATTACTTGATGATGGGTTAAGTATAATTATTTAATGTAATTAATGAAGTGTAATTACTTGGTGAAGTAACTAATGGATAATAATCAGATGTAATTAAGGGAAATTACTTGGTGGAAAGTAATTAAAGAATAATTACTTAGTGAAAGTAATTAAGTGTTAATTACTCAGTGTAATTAATTAAAAGATTAATTAAGGTAATTAATCAAGGAGTTAATTTAATTATTGTAAATAATTAAGGATAGTTAATTACTGAAAGTAATTAATTAAGGGTAAATAATGAATGTAATTAAGTTAAAGATTTCTTGTTAATTAAAATAATTGAAGGAATAATTAATTAACGAAAGTAATTAGAGGATCATTAATTAATGTAATTAATAAGGATAATTAAAAGGTTTAATTAATTAATAAATGTGATTAATTAAGGGATAATTAATCAATGAAATGATTTTAGTATAATTAATTAATATAATTAATTAAGGATCAATAAATAATTATAGTTAATTAATTAATAAAAGTAATTAAGGTTAATTAATATAAATGATTAAAGAATAATTAATTTGTGTAATTAATTTAAAGGCTAGTTACTTAATGTAATTAAGGAATAATTAATCAAGGATGATTAATTAAGAGAATAATTAAAGAATAACTAATCTATAGTTAAAGTTTAATTAATCCGTTTATAAGGTGATTAAAGAGTGATTAATTAATTAAATGGTTGTAATTAATTAATGATTGTTTAAGTAGGATCAGGTGATTAATTCTCAAGTAATTAATTTAATTTAAGTTGATTAAATTAATTATAAACGGGATTAATGATTCCTGTTTGTGGATGATTGTTTGAGTAGAATGTTTGAATTGAATGATACTTATAGTTTGGCAATTTGTGATGTGCTATGATGTGATATTGATTATACCTGTGATAAATGTGTGATATTTATGTGTGAATGATGCTGTGTGAATTCAATATTTTAAATTGAATTAACTTGTTCAAACTTAAGCCACTTGGACATTAAGACGGCGTTTTGGATTTCGGTGAGACCGGGATCGGATTTTCAAATTTAGAATTCCGAAAACCACATCGATCCAAATTAAACATTAGGTCGTGAAATCTCAAGTGAAGATCAAGTAAAGATTCAGAGGAAAGGCTATGATCGTTAACTCTAAGGGTGATTCCAAAACGAGTTAACGGAGACAGTGCTTTCAATTGCGATGAAGATTCAGAGTGCAAGGGCTATTGTCGTTAACTCTGAGGGTGATTCCAAAATGAGTGTAGCAAGATAGTGCTTTCGGTTTCATTCGAACCTGGAACGAACTTGTATGGATTAAATGCTTTCAGAACATCGTCAGGAGGACGATGAGCATTCTAGATAGATGTGTTCTATAAAGGTAATCATAGCCTCAAGCCTCATCAACCGGGAATGGCTAAAACGGGGGAGGTGCGGTAAGGCTAAGTGGGTAGCACCCAAGTAGGATGAGATTTACCCCTGTCTAGAGGTTCCTTTTATTCGGCTTAGTGGGTAGTTGGTGACGGCCAACTACGGGGTTGTTTTTGTGAAGACCCGCAAATCCATACTCCTTGAATATACACTAATCTTCATAGATTAACTCAAGATGAACAGAAATACGAATTCTCATTGTTTAAGGAAAAGAAAAAGATAGAAAAAGAGAGAAAAGAAAATAGAACGAAACAGAAAGAAAACAACAGAACAACATCAGAATCTCACAATTCGCAGCAGAACAACATATAATAAATAAATGAATAATCTTTAAACAAAGAACTATATCAGTTATTACATTACATTACATCATCAGAGTGTACAACAACAAACAACATCAACAACGGAAAAGAAATACTATATGCTAGTAATATGCTATGCCATCCATCTTGCCTCCAGCAACTCCTGAATTTCAGAATATCCTAATAAACCTTAACTCTTGACTGCCCGTGTGGAAATTGGTGGGCACCCAGAGTTTAGGAAGGAAAACAATAAACTCCGAGTCAGTCATGTGACTGGTGTGAGAACTCAAAACAGTTTATTTATCTAAAATCAAAATAGAGGAATATTTTTAAAGTCAATTCGCAATGCTTTTAAAAATGAGACTACCATAAGGCCTCCCGCACACACACACAATGCAAACGCAGAATCGGAGGAGATTTCTCCTTATGATAGTCAAAGATGCTTGATACGCATTAAAAAGAACATTTGATATTATTACTAGTGCATAGTGTAGGAAAATATTTCGAAAGTAAAGATATAAATCTTAGCCAGCATAGGCATTCCGCACTTATGCCTACTATAGCTACCATGTTCAATAGCAGGTTACCGCCACATTCCATGGTAGGTTATACAACTAAAACCGTACAAGATCATATTGTTTCTTTGGATTTCCAACGAATGGTCAGACCAAGGAACTTCCCATTGCCACATGAGAACGCCTCTGGTAGGACGTTCCCGAGAACCTAACCGGATCTCTGCCAACACAAGGCCGGGTTACCCCTAACTGGGTAACTACTGACACGAGTATGCCATCCCCCGGTCCTTTGGGACCTTTATCCGAGCGCTCGTAATCAACATCACACCAAATAATAAGTGTTTCAACATGAGTAAGTATCTGGGCTCCATACCATGATACCACCCTTTTCCAGAAGGAAATGCACATACCCTAAAGGGAGCTACCCCTCATAACCTTGCTGCATCTTTCCTGTTTTGACCATTCCGGGGGGTGAGGCTCGACGAAGTCTCGTCCACAAAGCCACGCTTTATACAAAAGCTGTGCTTTGGGTCAACAAATGATCGTAGAAATGATCACAAAGATAAACGATCAAACAAATGATCATATCACAAATGATCAACACAACGATCATTTCACAGCAACACTCAGCATGTCACATTACCAAATTGGGAATATATTGCTGATAACCTTCAACTACATAACCTCTGAGCTCGTACGTCTCAGAGAAGGGTGTTAAGCCAAGAGATTAAATTCTCCGCCACCAACAGAAATATATTTGAAAGAAATCAGCTTTATATCTCAATTTGTAATGTCAGACATACAATCCATACAAGTCTGTTCCGGGCTCGAACAGAACCGAAGGCACTTACAAAGAAGTCATTGCAATCCGGATATCCACAATCCTGATCGGATTCCCCATCACATATGGAGAACTCTATACCGGAGCAACTCGGTGCAGAGTCAATCGACAGGTCATCCTATCGCTCTCGCAAATACCCGGTCTTCAACACAGGTCATCAAATGCAATTCATAACGACGTATCACATATTCGGAATGGGTTATACGACCCCAAGGTCCTTTCCCGGCTAACCCGAATAGTGAGCGCTTATTCAAAAATAAGTGTGACATTCAAATTCAAACAAATCACAACAAATACCCATTCAAAGGTAAATATTGATAGTCGGTTATTGAACTATCAATGGATATGCACAACATCACCAGATTCCAAATAATTTTCCAAATTATTTATTTCCCAAAATTCATATCTTTACAAGATATATGTTTTCAATACTTCAAAAATAAATCAATATTTATTTTTAAACAAATTCCACTTTCTTTTATAAATTCCATAGTGAATTTACATTCCAAAATATCTACGAATATACGATTTCAATTATTCATTTTCAATTTATCTTCAAAAAGATAAATTCTCAAAATATTCACTTTATATTGGAAAACATTTCCATACTTACTTATTAAGTAATTCTCAAATCCATTTATTTTCAACACTTGGAAAATATTCAATATACTTAAATCGAGATTAAGTATATATTTCATTCTTTAAGGAAATCATTCTCTTAAACACATTTGTTTGGGCCAAAACGAATGTTGCGTAAAACATCGTTATGACAACCCAAAATCACTAGTATAGAGATTCGAAATTAAAATAGATATATAAATCCCAATACTATACAAAACATTTCCTTTCGGAAATCATTTACTATAACAACAGTGTTATAGTCCACCATTTCCTTCTATTTCTCGAAAATGTCTATTTCAACAATAAATGTTGAAATCTATGGTTTCGAATCTTAACACATTTGAAAACATCGTTGGATCGTTTTAAGTCTATTTAAAACATCACATCCAAAACATTTTCTTTAACATATTATTCACTATTCAAAAACGTGAATATACTACGTTAACCAATTCCATCATTTCTATACATTTTATTTTAAAGGATTATTCACTGTCTAAAACGTGAATATAACTCCATTAATAAGTTACAACAATTTACTTATCAAAATAAGTCGTTTGCGAATTTATAAAACAATATTTATAAATTCCATTTCTATTTATTTTATACAACTTTCTTTATAAATCTTCTTTATTAATTTATTCAATTTCATATCTCAATGATATACTAAAAGTTCATATTATAAGTTAAATGCTTATAAGTTATTTGTTTACAAAAATCGTTCTTTTAAACTTTCCAAATTATAAATCTTATAACTTATAAGATTCATTTATTTATCCAAATCCATTCTTCAAATAATTTTACAAATTTTATAAACCTACTGCTTATAAAATTCCATTTATAACTTCACCGTTTATAATTTTATAAATTTCATTCGTTTATGAAATTCATTTACAATTCATTCTAACACTTATAAAAACTCGTTTTATAATTCCAATATTTTAATTTATAAATATCATTTTATAAATCTTTTATATAAATCAATTCATATTATTATTTCAAAACGTCTTTAAAGTCCTTTATAATTTCATCATTTTGATTTATAAAATAATTAAATTTTATAAATCCTATTTTTAAACTTTTCACAATAAATTCAAAAATCCCGATTTAAACCATTTTATAAAATCATTAGCCCCATATTTTCAAAAATCAACTTTTAACTATTTTTCTCAAAAATCATAATTTTTATAACATTAAAATTATAACGTTTATTTATTTAAAATGAATCAATTCCAAAAATATTTTATAAAACGTATACTTTCAAAAATCACTTTAAAAAACCCTTTTAAAATTCCAAAATTTGGTCCAATGATGCTACACACCAAATAGTCAATCACGACAACAACGACATCATATATCGATATGATAATCCATCAAATATCAAAATATCCGAAATCAAATAAATACTGTTGAGGAATCCAGTTGGATCCCTCCAACCTGTTTCCCTGCATCCACAAACATTGGCACAATACCAATTTCGTTCCAGTACGAAATTATCACGGTATATGGGATTTAAAATATTATCCGCTTAATAGACGGCGAAATAGGGTCTCATCCGCTATATACTGCGGGAAATCAATTCCAAGTACATAAATAATACCAATTTCACTGTTTATGAAATATTCGCGGTATATGTTTTTAATAAATAACATCCGCTTACTAGTGGCGCATAATGTCTATTTTAACAATCAATAGATAACAATCATCATTCAAACATGCATTCAAGAATTTTAAATATAATTATTTAAAATAAAAATCGAAACTATTCGATTGAGTGAGAAGTTCTCACCTTGATTTCAATTTCGTTTCAGCGATTTATTTCGAATAAAATTAAACGGACGTTTAATTTTACCCAAAATTTTCGCTAACTCCAAACGACTCCAATCCAATTCCATAGCGTAGTGCTCGTCCATACGATTCCAACGCAACTGGTTTCGCGCGTTTTCGACATCGTATGAAAAAGTTATAGTATTTTAAAGATCGTACAAATTTTAATATAAATATTACAACATTTATTTATATTTTCTAAACCTATCAAGACGGGCCGTTGGATTTCCTTCTTGCTCCAGATCGGCCACACGTCCCCTTTCCCTCTCCTTCTTCACGCACGTAACTCAGTACACACACAAACCCACTAGCCGCCTCTTAGGGTTCCATTTTGCGACCACCGCACCAACCTCCAGGACGATCAACTAGCATCACGTCGAAGCCCTTCATCTCCTCTATGCTAGGCATGAATAGGGTGGAGCTCGGCCCTGCCACCTCCTAGATTTGCGTGAACGAAACGTGGCCGTTTGCTCTTGATTTTCTGTCGATCCACCGCATCGATTTAGATCCCAACCGTTGATAATGTTGCTCTCGACGAGCTCTACAAGTTTCATGTTGGAAGTTCCTTGGATTGTTTCACGGATTTGAAGAAAAGAGGGAAGGAAGAGAACAAGATTTTGGCCATTCATTGAAGGCGTGGCGGCTGGACAACTTTAGGGTTAGGGTTTTGAATATTTTGCAAATTTGTGAATTTGATGTCCTTATATAGAAATTTTCAAGGACACTATTCATCCCGGATTTTCGGAACTCCAAACGAAGCATGCCGGTTGGCTTTTCTAAGATTTACCCCGTGTTCCAAACACAATGGAATGTGTTTCGGGAGCTAATTTGGTCATCTGTGCGAGTTATGGTAATAAACGTTCAATTTAAAATTAAACCGATTAAACGATTTTCTAGGCGTTTTAGCTTGCACCGGACAAACGATAAATCCGATTGACACGAAATTTGAAACCATACAATAATATCACATTACGGATCCGATGAAACTGGTTTCGTCGAAATCCGAGACTGTTTGAAAAATGTCTATTTTAACTCGCCAAATTAATATTAAAAACAATTTCGATGCGTTTCGAGCTGCCACGATCAAACGATAATTCCGATTGCTACAAAAATTGAAATTCGATAATAACAAACTATTACGGATCCAATGGAACTAGTTTCGTCTAATTCTGAGACTGTTCAAAAATTGGCTAATTTCACTGGTCGATTAAATATTAAAATATTCAATTTTCACAAATTAACTCTAAATTCAATTTTAAAAGTTCTATAACATCATTCTAACTTCAATATGATATAATAAAATTTTACAAATCATTTTCAATTATATTTAACTAAATTTTCAATTATTTCTGTATTTTCACATATTAAATTATCGATTTAATTATCCAATTAAATCCAATTATTCGAAATAAAATTTATTCGACTAATAAATTTCACTTATTAATATTTAAAATTAATTAAATATTCAAATTTAAATTAATAAAAATTTTGGGTTGTTACAGTTTTGTTCGGGACTATCCAGTATGGGATGGTTCCGGCCTTGTGTTGTAGAGGATTTAGGGTGTATCCTCGGTATGGTGATCTAAACCACATACCGTGACGGGCGGTACCCCAGTAGTCCTGCCATTGTATGGAATCCAATCTCCAATAAGTGTCGTACGTATTGATTGTTCCCAACTATGTTAGAACATGAGATGTAAGCATTCCAGCTATTTCTGTATTTTACTTGAAAACCCTAGATCCTATTATAATATAACTGGATTTCCTATCAAATGTTTTGGTTATTGTAAGGTAAAAACTTTTCCGTGTTTATGTGCGGGAAGTCATACGAGATACCTTTTGTTTCAAAGGTTTTTCAAAGTCAAGCAACTTTAACCCGTCTACTCACACCAGACCCATATCTGACCCGAAGTTTATTTTCTATTTTATTAAACTCTTGGGTACTCATCAAGTAGCCAAGGGATTTAGGTTAGCTTTGACGAGTTCTGGAGGAGATATGGAGCAGGAGGCTTCGGCGTTTGTAGAAATATAGTGGTTCCGCTGTGCTAGTGTTGTATTTGTCTTTCTGTGATGTACATGAGTTGTAATAACTAGACAGGTGTTTATAACTATCTAGTTTGTATTGTAAAAGCTGTATAACTCTGATGTATATGATATTATGTAATATCTTATGTGATATAATATAATTTATTCGTTTTGCAGTGAGATTCTGATGTTGTTTAGTTCTTTCTTTTCTATCTTTTCTCTTTTCTATCCCTTTCTTTCTTCTTAATAACGTGTCTTTCTGTGAAATAAAAGGTGGGTCATTATAAAAGGTTTGCCTATGCATGTACGTTTGTGTTGAAGTTACATGTCAGTAGTAAAGATGATAAGTGAGGTCAAAAGAATGACCTATTGTTGAGTACTTAGACAGTAGAAGAGTGAATTTGAACTTTTCATCTCGATTTCTTACTGAAAGACTTTTCTGTAGACAGAGGGAGACCATAAGAGGTAAGTAGAAATAATATGCTGACAGAAGACACATGGAGTTGAAGTCCACGATGGATGACGTGGGTTGTGTAAGGATTTCACGGCTTTGGTCATTATTGGGTTAGCAGTTCGCAAAAGGTGTACCAAGAGTTGCAAGGCATTTTTCTATTTTGGATAGAGTAGGGAAGTTAGTGTATAGTGCGAAGCTTCCTAAATAGTTGGTAAGAGTTCATAATGTTTTCCATGTGCCACACTTGTGGATGTGTTACATAATTCAATTACTAAGGTCGAACCAAGTCAGTTAGAAGAAGTTGAAAGTGAGTCACTTGTTCATCATGCGCATTCCTGCATTGTTGAGCATGAGACAAAGCAACTCCGCAATAAAGCTATTAAGCTAGTTAAGGTCCAGTCGGGAGATGACCTAGGGGAGAGTACATGGGAGCCAAGGAGAAGATCTGAGCTACCTACCCAGAACCCTTTTCTGGTACGTTTTATTTTTTGTTAGTACGTGTATAACTACTTATGCACTTAGGCTTTAGCTTAGTGTAACCCATAAGAGGGAAATTTGGGTGCTAGGAATGGTTGCAATCTATCATTAAGACATGTTTGGATGACGGTTGCTAATGGATGTGTTAAATAAATTGATCTTTGCCCACACAGGTAAATATATTTAGGTTAACATGCACTCACACCTTCACTTATTTTATTGTACCGAGTTATATATGTATGGTGTTGCATATAGATTGAGTGGTTGCGCATACATACAGAATTGCCAGTGTACATACGTAGGATGTTGCATACATTTGGATACATGGCATAAGCATTTGCATTTTAGAAGGTCGACCAAATCAGGAGACCGCCTAGTTTTTGCACAAGTTATAGGTTCATATGCATGTCATGCCTATATGTACAAATTGCATTAGAAATTTAAATTAGGGACAATGTTTTCTAGTGATTGATGGTTGAGTAGATGGTTATGCATATTGATTTCTGCATATACGAGCTGCATTTTTACGCCCTTGGAGATTTCAGGGACGAAATCCTTTTAAGGGAAGGAGAATGTAACACCCTACAAAAATTAGCTAAAAATTTATAAAACAAAATTAATTTATTAATAATAAAGATAAAAGTGGAATTTGAACAAACGTCTGTTCGTATTGATTAACCGGACAATTTTCATATATAAAGTTCTACGATCCGAGTTCGTATGAAAAGTTATTATAGTTTAAAGATTTAAGAACAAAAATAATTAAACATATATAAGGAAAGTTAGTATTAAATTAAGTAACATTAACAGGTCGACAACCTTGTTGGATCTAGTCGATCCTTAGCGGTCGACCGCTCCTAATTAAGCGGCTGACTGATGGGTGTTATCAACTAGGGTGTCCCAATTTTATTAAACTATATCTAACAGTCAAAATTCTTTCCTACGTTTATAAATATGGAGGTACTCCTTCATTATCTACTATGTGACCCAGGAGCCAAAACTCTACTTCTCTTCAAATCAATCTTTCTCCCAAATCACCATATTTCTTCAAAACAGAATAATAAAAACAAGAATTGAAGATAAAATGAAGGATTAATGAAAAGGAGAAGATCGAAGGCAAGCTAGGAAGAAAAAGGGAGCGTTAAATGGTGAGTGGGTTTACTATTAAATTATGTTGATTTACAATTAATTTGGTATATTTATATACCTGTTTGATCTAGAAATTTATCTAATTTAAATCTGAAATACAAGTTTTTTCAAAAAAACTTTGAAGCAAGTTCTGAGATATGATTAGAACTAATTCAACTTGATTTTAATATGAATACACTCTTTTATTCACCTTGAATTGAATATGAAATTTAATATATACATAACCTATTAATTTCACCCTAAACTGATGTTGAGATGTAAACATACATGAAAACTGTTAGAATTTTGTATATAGTGTAGATGTAAATAATAACTGAAATCCGGTCTAAAGTTGAAGGATAATCACTGTTAAACAAAATAAGGTTCGTTTTAAGAATACTGTTAAAAATCTAATTATATTAAATGAATAAAAATAAATAAATAATCAAAACCCGACGCATAAAAATAAATAAATAATCAAAACCCGACTATTCGACGAGCTTACTATAGCCAGTCGACCAGTCAATATATTTCAAACACGACTTGAACCTGAGCATATGACCCAGCTTTAGTGTGTGTATATACTGGTACATATTATATAAAATAAGTAAGTGAAGCTAATTCCTTAATTCTTGACTTTTAGATAATACAGAACAAGGTAGATGTGTGTGCAAGCAATTTGGCCTGAATACTATTTATTCTATGAATTTGATATTTGATATAAGGCAGTTCGATCGCGAGGGTGTGTTAAGCACATGGCACTAACAGGAGGTTCCACGGTGTATGTGCGACGTTGTTGGTGGATGTCTAGTGCGGTGCATGGTCCGACACTAATGGGAGGATCCTTATTGCATGCGGTAATTATGACGTGACATTATTGGTGGTTGCCGATGTGATGCAATAAGTTGAGTTACCATTGAGTTTGGACATGGATGCTTTAGTAGAACCTAAGTAGTCATTTACGTGAGTTGACATTGCGTGATCCTCTCAATGTGCATATACGTTACATTGTAATCGTAGTTTGGGTAATGCAGTCCTAAGGGTGATATTTTATGCGTTCTTATGTTAGGAGTAGTCCTGGCGATTATTAGTTCGATCATTGATGATTAGTGGTTTGATTAGTTGTTCGACCCCTAAATATAAACCTTTACGGGATGTCTGGGTGTAGGTGTTACCATATTCTTTATGTTAATGTGACCAACCCTAGTAAGCAATTCACAAACATAAGTAAGCTAGCTTAGGTCACGTAGATTATAAATGAAGTCAATTGCATGTGATCGCCATATATTAATAATACAACTCATTCACTGAACTTTTATCTGACCCATTTCTTTACTTTTTTCCTACTACAGGAGGACAACACGATGACATGTAATTGGCCTAGATCTAGTATATGGGGAAGCGAGCTTGGTGTTGACATTGAATATTATTCTTCATTATTGTATTTAGTACTTATTAAACTTTATGCCATTATTTTGTCAATTCTAGATCATTGATTATGTATATTTTGAGATGATTATTTCCTATATTTATATTTTATTTAATTCCATTATGAGATCTAAAGTGTAAAATGTCTTAGATTATATTCTTGTAACTATGTCCTGTAATGTTTTAAAAATCGATAGCTCGTACTTATTAGCATGGCTCGAATCTGAATACCACCCTAGGCTTTGGATTGGTGTGCCCAGACATGCGGGTTGTTACAGTACCTTATGCTAGTGCATTGGAAACATGGTTTGCATGAGAGTAGATATTGCAAAGGCAGTTACTTTGGTTAGTCGCTATATGGCTAATCCAGAGAAACTGCATTGCGACGCAGTGAAGTATATTTTGAGATATCTTAAAGAAACAATAGATTATGGGCTTGTTTTTTTACAGTGGGAAGAAAGATTTTATCTTAGTCGGACTTTGTGATTCTGATTATGCTGGAGACAGAGATCGAATGAAATCAAACTCAAGTTATGTCTTTACACTTGGAAAGACAGCTATTAGTTGGAGAGCGAGGTTGCGAACTATAGCCTTCTTTTTACTACAGACGTGAAATTGATAGCTATTGTTGCAGCAGCTAAGGAGGGACTTTAATTAAATTTTTTATGCGTTTCATTTTTTTATGGGAGTATAGTAGTGAATTGCGACAGTCAAAGTGCAATACATCTGGTTGAGAATCTGGCGTTAGTTCCAGGACTAAGCACATAGAGATAAGAGAGTCTTTCCTTGTCCTTATGAAAGCAGGTACATCTTCAAAAGATTCATATCAAGGAGAACGCGGCAGATAGGTACACCAAATCCTTTCCTATTGCAAAGTTTCAGCATTGCTTGAACTTGATTCGCTTGCTAAAGTGCTAGATGTCACATGATGGCACAGTGGAAGAGAGAGAGAGAGAGAGAGACACGATTGCTAGATTAGAGATTGAGTAGTTCTATCTTCTTGGATTTGAGTACTTTCAACACTTCGTTGGCGGACGGTGACCTTGTTGGGTTTCGCTAACGGAGTGCAATGGATGATGTGAAAGGGAGTGCGGATTAAGGATCTTAAGGCTAATTTAACACTAGATGGGGTTGAATGGTGTTTAATGAATTCTAAGACTAATATGAACCAATTTAAAAATTATGATATAAATAAATGCAGAACTTAATCACAAAACAATCACAGAATCAAACACAGATGCAGAAAGTAAATAAAAAACAGTAAAAGGAAAGAACACACCAATTTTTTTACTGGTTCGGAGTTACCCTACATCCAATCCTGTACCAAGGCAAACATCTCGTACAGATTTTTATTATACCAATGTCAAGATTACAATCCTCAATTTCTAAAGGCCTTGAGGTACCCTCCTGTCTTTGAGTTCGGGGCACTTGATTTACGGGACACAAGATCACCCAATTGATTTCCAGGCACAACCACACCTTATAGAGAGACTCGATAAACTTTTGATTACAAATGATCATATAACTCTGAATAGCACTTTGATCTTCAAGAGAGGGTAGAGAATCAAACAAGAATGAGATTCTAATTTGATTCACTTGAGAATTCGGTAGAATTTCGGCACGATCTTAAAAATATAAAAATTTTAGAATATGGATTTGTGGAGAAGGAGTGAAGAAAATAAGAAAATAGATAGTTAAGAAAATCGTTTGTGAAGGCTATTTATAGACCAGTAATGGTCATAACTATTCGTGAAGATATTTAAACGAATAGACACTTCTTTTGAAAATTGAAACTTTTGAATTTAACGGCCACCGTGTCGACATGAGGTATCCTATGATGTTGATATCCCTTAGTTAAAAACTATATAAAATTTGTTTTGAAAATGGTATTGAAAGGAAAATAAGATGAAATGATTCTGGAGTAAAATAAACTAATTTTCCTATGTTTTAAAATAAAGAAGAGTAGAAAAATATTTTTTTAGGATATATATATATATACAAACTTGATTTTAAATCTCTCTCTCTCTCACACACACACACATATATTATAAAAAATGTTTAAAAGTCAGAAGATAGTTTAAAAACAAACGAAGTTTAGAACAAGAGTTTATATTAAAAAAACAAAGAATATTTTAAGGATAAAACATCTTTTTGAAAATTATTTGAAAAGATAATTTTTAAGGCTAAAACATTTTGAAAATCAGTTTTCAAAATAATTTTGAAAAACCATTTTGAAGTAGTTTTGCAAGCTTCTTTCTGCAGAATATTTCATCACATCAACACTCGAGAACTTGTACAAAACCAGGATGTTTGCGGGTTTGTAAGCCACTTGTCGTAGGTTTGTAAGCTATTTGTCGTGGGTTTGTAAGCCCTAAGAAGATAGAAATGGGTTTCATCCCAAATGAAATTTGAAATGAAGATTTCTGTGCTATTATGAAGTTTTAACAAAAACTAGATACTTATCTTGAAATCTTGATCTTGATACTCTAGAGTCTTCAATCTTGATATCTCCATTCTGAATCATGAGTCTTGAGTCTTTATACTGATCAGCCTTCAGTAATCAATACCTACGTATATATATATATATATATATATATATTGCATAATTTCTGTATATACATATCTATCTAGACAATAGTGTTAGTATATATTTTATAATAAGATAAGTTTAAAATGTTGTTGTCATCAAAACCAACATCTTAGTTCTAACATAATGACCTTGTTGAAGCTTATTGAGAAAGTGTTCTTCCAGTTGTCCGAGTCAGCTTGGAGGTTGTTTGGTTGAAAATGGAATTAGTAGGCTTTGTTTCGCAGCATATATTGTATCAAGATGGAGATTATTAGATGTGATATAATATGTTGGAAAATATACAGTTTTCTATTGGTGCGATTAGGTTGCATAAATTAATGCAGGTTAATTGCAGTAAATGAGAAGAAGAAAGGAGAATATCTTCTCAAAGGAAATAAATAGGAGAATTTAATTAATAATGGAAGATTATATGTTTCTATTAAACTAGAATCTTAATCTGAATACAGAATTTTATGTGTTTCTATATAACGAAGTAAGGAGGAAATTGAAGCATTTATAATTAATAAAGGGAATGTTTCCACATTAATTCGTGGATTGATTTATTAACATAAATCAATTGATTCAATGTTAAGTTTGGCCTGTATTTAAGGGGAGGAGATCTGGTGATAATTTATCCATCACATTTTGCATTCTTGTATCTTCTCCTTCTTTTTCTCAATAAGTCTTAGCTTCCAAATAAAAGCATAAAGATTTTATCAAATTGTTGTGCTCTCTTTAATTTTTCTGAAGTAATAAGGAATCTCCCTTTCAAAGTGGACATATAATATCAAATTGATAGCAAATTCATTATAAATCTGTGTGTGGAACTCTCTATTTGATTTTCTATGATATGCTATTTGGATTCTTTTAATGCTATTTGTTTTATCGCAATATAACATAATCTAATTTCTTCTGCATGCGTTTGGGTTTATTTGCAATCATCAGTGTGAATTTACCCTAACATCACATGCATTGAATGTTGGAGAGAACGAAGCATGTATATTATATTTTATTTACATTTCTCTCTTTATCACATTATATGTGTGCGTGTATAATCAACATTTTAAAAATGACTTGAAAATTAAATATAGGAAACATTGGAAGAAGAACAATACTACCCACTTCATGCAATAGAAGCCCACACAACACGTACAAACTATACCAATATGTTATGGCTTTAAGTTTGAAAGCCTGGTCTTTTATTATGATGACATGCAATCCTTTATGGGATGAAATCACTTCTGAGCTATTATATGGACAATCAGCTCAAGATCGTCCAGATCTTATGGTAAGAATATTTCATGCAAAACATAAACAACTAAAGGATTACACTTATAGCAAATAAGTTATTGGTGTAGTTGCAACACATGTGCATGTTATAGAATTTCAAAAGATGGACTTCCTCATGCTCGTATTCATATTATATTAGTTGATAAAGATAAACTTTGTAGTTCGGATTCGTGATGAAAAATCAGAATTATATAGTGTTGTTATTAAATGGTGCTAAGCACCATTGTCCAAGTGGTTAATTAATACGACTTTGGTGCAGGAGGTCACAAGTTCGAAACTTGCTTTCGAATGTTTATTGACATGGGGATATGTTGTCCCAATGATTTGTTGTATATAAAGTACCATTTCAAAAAAAAAAAAAAAATGGTGCTTCATGGACCATGCGGAAGACGTTGACCAAATTCACTATGTATGAAAGATGAAAAATGCGAAAAAAGATTGCCAATTTTTTCCAACTACTCTTTAGGGCAATGATTTATATTCCATTTATTGGAGGCGAGATAATGATTAAAGCATTACATTAAATAATTGCAATTATTTTGTTGTTGACAATCGTTAGGTTGTCCCATATAATCCGAGGTTGTTAAAAATATGAATGTCGTATTAGTGTCAAAGTTTGTAGTAGTATCCAGTCTGTCAAATACTTATACAAATATAGCTATAAAGTTGCAGGTCATGTGGCGGTTGAAATTCATCCAAGAAGTGAGTATGATGAAATCAAATGTTTATTGATGCAAGATGGATATGTCCTCAAGAGGACATTTGGAGAATTTTCGAATTTTCAATGCATGCAATTTATCCTTCGGTTCGATGTTTACAAATACACTTACCAAGTAGGCAACAAGTCACGTATCATTCTACTCAAGTAGTGTATGATATTTTGTTTGCATGTTTGCAGGAAGATCAAAGGATTAGAGCATGTTTGCAGGAAGCATCAACCATACGAATACCGTAATTTTTGAGTAGATTATTTGCTACAATCTTGGTATATTGTGCATCAACAGGTACTAGAAGATTATGTGACGAAATTTTCTAGTATATGATAGAAGATTATATGAATTCACGTATAACACGTCGAGTTATACTTGAAAATGGCCTTCTAAAAGATCTTAATATTTTATTGATGAACATTGTAAAAAGTTCTTGATTGTGACCTTCCAACAATTAGAAATGACATAGGTAATCGTTTGTTCACTTCGAGATTACTAAGTGAGCAATATTCTGTTATAACATCGGAAAAGGATTTCATTTTTGCCAAAAAGTTCAATGAATCTCAATTGTATGCATATACTGCAATCATGAATGCTGTTAAGAGTAAAAAGAGCTGAATTTATTTTATTGATGGTCCTGGAGGAACGAGAAAGACATTTCTCTATCGAGCAGTACTTGCAACGCTTCGACAAGAAGGTTTGATTTTACAACAGCAGCATCTATGATTGCTGCGTTCTACCAAGCAGTCGAATAACATATTCGACATTTAGAATTCCACTTAATCAAACATCCGAATCAATATATATGATATTTAAACAATCAGAATTAGCCAATCTTTTATGTCAAGCATCTGTTCTTATTTGAGATGAAGCAAATATGACTCATATATATATATGCTTTTAGAAGGATTGGATAGATTCCTAGAGGATATCATAGGAAAAAACTTTCCATTTGAAGGAAAAATTCTCATTATTGGAGGAGATTTTCGATAAGTATTACCAGTTGTGCAATATGGTACAATAGTAGAAACAATTGATGCATGCATTGTTAAATCACCACTATGGAATCATGCAAAAATCATCCAACTTACTAAAAATAGAAGAGCAAAAGAAGATTCTTTCTATTATGATTTTCTATCGCGTGTTGGTGATATAAATGAACTACACATAAATGACGACTTGATTCGAATTCTGGACGAAAGGTAATACCATGGAAAGATGAATGTTCAATAACTACTCTCATGAATATAGTCTTTTCTGGTTTACATGAAAATGCATTCCACAAGGAATATATTGTGCTAAGAGCTTTCATTTCTTCTCTCAGTGAATGCATTGATAAGTTGAACAACCACGTTATTGACCTATTTCCTAAAGAATTACATGTGTGCTACTCATTTGATTCTGTTGAAGATGGTACAAGAAATCTATGCCAACTTGAGTATCTTAATTCAATAACTCTAGGCGGCTTGCCTTCACATAAGTTGATCTTAAAGAATGGATCACCAATCATGCTACTACGGAATCCTAATCCAATAAATGGATTATGTAATGGTATCGGACACATATGTCGTGAATTTTGTAGAAGTCTTATAATGTAGAAATTGCCACTGGATAATTTGATGAAGATTGAGTTTTTTTCCAATCAAGAGTACCTGTGATATTCGTTAACCATTCACAATGTTGCACAAACAATTTTCAATAAAGATGGGTTTTCCTCTTACAATCAACAAAGTTCAATGACAAATAATTTCAAATATAGAAATTTACTTGTCTCACTGGGTGCTTGGTCATAATGGACTTTATGATTTATTATCAATAGGTGTTTTAATAAGAACACAAGTTTTGATGAAAGATGACCATGTTTCAAGAAAATTGGAAACTTATACTAAAAATTCCGTATACATAGATATACTTATATTTTAGCAAAATAGTTTTATAAATTATGCAAAGTTTGTGCAAACAATAAACCGTTTTCCCGAATAACAACAAACCAGTCGTAATGTATATACACATACATAAACTAGAGCCGTGGTCACCTCCGCCACAGCCGAAAACGCCCCCTACTTTGCTCACCCAACAACGGGACTCAGGGTATTTCAGTAATTTGTCGTTTCGCTTCCCTTTCACTGCCGTTCACAATGCCGACGTCATCATCCACTTTTGCATTTTCATTTTCATTTTCGAACTCCAGCTTTGAAATATCGGTGGTATCTAGGGTTTATTCTTCGTAATCCAGGATTCTGCATTTTTATTTTCTTATTAAAATCGCTCATTTCTCGAGAAAATCACATATCCTATTTTGTGATTTTCTCGCTTTGATCGCCTTCCTTGCTTTAAAATCTTCAAATCGCTTTTACTCGATCAAATCCAGCATTGAACTTCTATAAGCATGATTAGCTCAATAAAGCAAGCTCCGATCTTGTTTAATCCGCTTCGATCAAAGCAAATCCCAGTAAAATCAGTTCAATCGTATTTACCGGCATCGGAGCTTGGATCTTTTACGATTTCTTCTAAACCATTGTATTTAAATCAGTTAAATCTGCGCTCTGTTCAGAAAAATGATCTTAGAGTCCATGCTTATGAGGCAAAACAATCTAGCTCGTTACCGGCGGTTCCAGAACCGGAATCAAAATCTGAAGGTGCCCAAAAACTTAAAATTGGGATGTATTTTGCCACGTGGTGGTCGCTGAATGTAGTTTTCAATATCTACAATAAAAAGGTTTTGAATGCTTTTCCGTATCCGTGGTTGACTTCAACTCTTTCGCTTGCATGTGGGTCTTTGATGATGTTGGTGTCTTGGGGTTTGAGAATTGCTGAGGCGCCCAGGACTGATTTTGAATTTTGGAAATCGCTTGCTCCGGTATGGATTTTTGCTTTTTATCTGATTTTGTTTGCTAGTTGATGTGTTTTAATGGGGGTTTAGAATGATGTAGCATGTGGGAATATTGATGGCTGAAGTTTTAACTTGTATTTTATTGTTTGATTTTGATATCATTGTCATTATGTGTGTGTGTATATATTTGAAACATAGAGTTGTGAATAAGTTACCGTAAGGATCTTTTGAAGTAACTTTTTGGCGTCAAAGCAATTCTAAGGATTGTTTACCTCGCTGTAAAAATAAAATCTGATCTGGAATGTAACTAAATTTAGGGATTGTGAGCTACATTTAGAATCTTAGAGAGTTTATTACTAATTGGTTTATTTTGGAATGTAACTAAATTTTGTGATTATGAATTATAGTAAGAGAGTTGTCTACTACTCGGTTTATGTGGCAATTGTTGACTCTAATGGCTTAAGTATTTCTGAAAGATGAGGCGTATCAATGATATTTTTTTTTTCACCTTAAGAAATAGTTATGGCCTCATAAGAGGAGTTACCAAAGGGTCCGTTAGAAGTGTTTTATATATAAAAAATAGTTCCTTGCACTTGTTTAATTTTGTAACAGAAGCTACCCAAGTATCCACCACCACGCAAAAAAGAAGAATAATCTACTCAGTAATACGCGTGCGCACACACAGATTTCATCTTCTAATTTCAGTTCTATCTCTGCCTATTAATAACCAAAACCATCTGATTTCATTTGTAGCCAAGGTGGTTGACCGTAGATTTATTTCCTTTTCTCACTTTTGCATTAATAGTTGAGGTCCCCTTATGTCAATTCTACGTTGCCACTCTTTTTTCCTCGTACAAATAAAAAATATATCTCTTCGTATCACTAAAAGTTTAACTTCCATGGACACACATATAAGTAATGTATGCATGAACATTCTACATATTGGTTGGTTTGTTTACTAGATTGCAGCTTATGCTACTTCTTTAAATAGGTTGCGATAGCACACACTATTGGGCACGTGGCGGCAACTGTAAGCATGTCAAAGGTGGCAGTATCATTTACACACATTATTAAAAGCGGTGAACCAGCATTCAGTGTTCTGGTCTCAAGATTCTTGTTAGGGGAGAGGTTCCCGATGCAAGTCTACCTATCTTTGTTACCAATTATTGGTGGTTGTGCTCTGGCTGCAGTAACTGAACTTAACTTTAACATGATCGGTAAGTTATATTCTTGACTGTCAATTTAGTCTAGAGCCGTAACTGACGTAAAGTTTTCCTGATGTGCTATTGTGGGTTAACATTATCGATAACCACTTAGTATGTTATTCATAAACTAGCTCAGCAATAAGATGTTGTAGTTGATATCCACAAATTCCTAGGATTCAATAATTAGTGAGCTGCACTAACAGGTTAAATAAACATTGTCATTACCCAAACCTCAGTTCTTTTAGGACAAATTTATTTTGTTCCTTAATTTTATGTGTTGCATAGTAACTGAATGTGGGCTGCAAATGTTTGTGTTTTATGTATTATACCTACTTGGTAAAGAAATTATACTTTGATTTAATATACTTAATTATGATTACAGGCTTCATGGGTGCCATGATATCAAATGTTGCATTTGTGTTAAGAAACATTTTCTCAAAAAGAGGAATGAAAGGAAAATCAGTTAGTGGAATGAATTACTATGCATGTCTCTCCATTCTTTCTCTACTGATTCTCACCCCATTTGCAATTGCTGTGGAGGGACCCAAAATGTGGGCTGCTGGTTGGCAAACTGCATTGTCAGAAATTGGTCCCAACTTCATCTGGTAATTTATTAAGTAGCTTCAGCTCATTCATTTTATTATCATTGCTAGTTTAGATAACGATCCATTCAGAAGTTTGGCTAGGACGTTGCTATTTGAGATTTACTTCACCTATGTTGAAATTCTTAGTTCTAATTTACCACTGTTCATTTTATTATATATTTTAACTGACCTAAACAAAAAGTTTTATTTATTGAGCGTAGTGTATTACATTTCTATCCTGTCATATAGTAAATTGCATTCCTAAATGTTCCATGCCCTGGGATTGGAGTTTTGAAAAGAAACATGACATTAGTATTTTACATTGAACATAAATTTTATCCCATCGAACAGGTTTAATACAATCAAAACATCAACTATTGCTTCAGTTACTTCATTGAAGTCACATTAATGACTATTTTGAGGATGACTTAAAGTTAGTTGTTCTATTCTACACTTGTATGTAAATGGAACGTGGTCCTAAATAGTGTGCTTAATGATTTGGTAGGTGGGTAGCAGCCCAAAGTATTTTCTACCATTTGTACAACCAAGTCTCTTACATGTCTCTAGATCAAATCTCTCCATTAACGTTTAGTATTGGAAATACAATGAAGAGGATATCAGTAATTGTCTCATCCATAATAATTTTCCATAATCCAATCCTACCTATGAATGCACTTGGAGCTGCCATTGCTGTCCTCGGCACTTTCCTTTACTCTCAGGTAATTTCCATGCTTTTGATTGAGAGTTGAAAAATAGCCTTATCTGATTCCACTGACCAAGTAATCCAAGCACTTTTAGCGTTATACTTGTGAATTTTTCATTCATTTTCTATTAGAAAACGGCTTTAAACGAACGTACAAATTGAAGTATATAAGCAACTAATTTCTTATTTGAATTCTTTCATATATAAACATTCTATTTCAGAGTTCAAAAAAAAAAAAAAGGAATAATAAATCATCCATCAAGTTCTTTAGTGTATCCTCTTTTATGAATGATAACTTCAATTGTGTTACCAGTGTTAGTTTATCCATGATTGTAAATATGTCCGCACTGCTATTTAACTTTAGCTTTTTAATGCGTCAACTCGTTATTGTTCAAGTTATGTTGAGAGCTTATCGGCTTCAATTAATTCATTGTTCCAGGTTATGTTGAATGCCTGTTGACAATTTACCGTTCATTTTTGCAGGCCATACTGTAGAAAGGGAAAGGATTGTAACATTTGGAGTTGATTTTTAGATTTATTTTTTCTCTTTATATATGTAACTTGTGCACATATGTAATTGTAGAGAATATTGGTGGGATATTTTTCCTCAATAATCTGAGCGTTTCCACTTCTAGCAAAACCTTTTAGCTGTGGGAAAAATGAGTTGAATGTTATTTGTAGTTTGTGGGAGAAATAAGTCTATTGTTACTTTGTAATTCAGTTTTGTACTAAGGTTTTGTCTAATTTATCACGATTTCTATGTGTTCTTATTCTGACATTTTAAGCTTGTAAAGAAATTACATTGGTTATTTATTCATACATTTGCATACATTTGGGACGCTAAATACAAATTATGTAAATTCATAATTTTGCTATATTGCTTGCTTACTGATAGAAGTGAGGAGTTTATCTCTAACGAAGTTTAGTGAGTATTGTAGTATGAGCTGGAGTGAAATACACATCTTATAGGCTCATTCATGCACCCCCAACGATACGGGATTGTAGGATAATCATGAATCTTGTGAGAAGTATGCTATCTACCCCTTAAGAAAGCATGTACGGAGTTTTGTTCAAAAGCAGTAAAATGATTCATTCCTACACAGGAATAATGAATTCAACAACTGTTGGAGTTGGGAAATGATATGATGAAACGATGGAATAAGAATCAGAAGGGAGTGAAGGAGGAGAGGGTGAACGTGTTCAAATCAGTTTTGACGTAGCAATCAATTCATTTTCGGACAAATCACTGGACGATGATGCAACAACTATGTAAGAAGAAAAGAAAACGTACAAAGAATCAAAAGGCAAGGATGTGAGCAATAGAGATAAGGATGACATAAGGATTCCTATAACAAGGAATAAAGCAAACTTATGATTTTATATTCTATTGTATATATTGTTATATTGAGATATAAATAATGTTTAAACACATTCAATATATATACAAGTAGGATATCCATAAGCAAAATATTTAATCAACTTTGGTTACGAATGCATTCAAAACCATTAGTACCAAGTCGTGTCAAGTAAATACCTATCTTTAAATGCTCTTAGTCAAGATGTGTTAAGAACATGATATTAATATATTCGTTAAGGCTGGTGTATGTAACACTTTCTATACGAAGCATGATGAACCACTCATAATCATTGGAAGCACCAAGGAGTTACGTACGTGTAATTGCTTGAAACAATTACATGACGAATCACAACGAGTCCTTTCTATAGGTTGATTATAAAATCATATGAAGATCTTATAAGACGATATGCAATAGCTTTCTGGTTTGAGAATACTTTCAATTTTAAGCGTCTAAATTATATTTTGATTACGATTGGTTACATGACAAATGATCATGTTAAGGACATAGTTGGGTATAAGTTGAAGCTCTTGAAGTAAAACATTACTTACGAGATGATTCATCTCTTTCGAATAGTTTAATATCACACGCTGCTCCAAAAGCATTAGAATTCTAGTGGACTACTAACTTACTTCATGACTCGTCTTGCCTTTCAGATGTGCAGATGCAATATGTGTACAATTTACTGCATATTAACTGTTTATTATCCAATGATGAGTGTTCTACTTGAATAAAGTAAAACTATCACCCTTATTATAAAAAAACATTTATTGCACAATGAATTGTGAACTCTGTATTTATTATCCCTCAAATGAACTGTGAACTCTGTATTTATAGGGGTAAACGACCGAATACCTTCTTGAAATTTCGCTAGTAGAATCTCCAAATATAGGCAAGTTCACCTAGAAAATTTCGAGGCCAAATTCACAATACCGAGGGATCGACACCAATCGGTCTTCTTGGCCATGTGGCGGGCTGCGATCGGTCGTGTGGGTCCCATTTCATGCTAGCTTCATGTTTTCAAAGTTGTTTGCATAGTTGCCTTCATGTTTTTAGAGATACTGATCGATTCCCGTTGAATTGAACTATTGGTTGATGTTGTTCATGACCACTGTGACGCAATCTGATCCGATGACTAGGGGAAGGGATATGCATCGATCCCCTGTCTAGGGGAGGTATTAATCCAGACCTAGAATATTTCGAAGAGTCTATCTCTTGATCTCGCTTGATCGTTATTTCATATTGTCATATGTGCTTGATTCCTGGACCCTACGATCACCTCTCTAGGTTGCTTGCCTTATCTATCATCGAATCTAACTTGCCTAATAAGTCTGAATATAGCCGGATCAAAAGGCCGGATAACACTTTCCCTCCAAATTACATCCCGTTTCAAACATGACGTGCTTTGAATCGAAGCAAGTTAGAGTTGCCGGAAAGGATTCGGTTCAGTTTCCTAAACAGTTGTTACCCTCTTGTTGAATGTCTTTCCAAAGAGTCGTATTTCTCTTTGTTTGTTGCGACGCTTGGTCGATATTTTCCAACATAAATTAGGGATGTAATCCTCAGTCTTTGTCTAGGCTCGACTCCAGTGAGCTTGTTGATTGAGCTAGTAGACCTCGGCTATCTGTAGTAACCTCGTCTATCCAAACTAAAACCCGCATCGCCCTCATCCTCTTCAAACCAATTCGACCCTTCACCTTGCGTTTGTACTTGATTTTACTTATACAGGTGGTTTTTAAATTACTTGTATGCGATTGTGAGGAGACAATGTGATGTTTAGGATTTTACTGATGGTTGTAGCAGTACATGGTGGTGATGACGTAAGGAGACATGAGATGGAGTGTGCATAGGGGTCGGTTGTTGGTATGTCGGTGATGTGGTTACAATCAAATATTGGGATCAGTTGTATAATGGAGTAACTAAACTGCGATGATGAAACTGAAGAGATCAGTTGTGTGTGGTACGGTATGGAGGGGTTGGCTGTGATACGGAGTGATGGATAGAAGTGATGGTTTGGTTAATTGTTGAAATAGAGGGATCAGTGTGCTTGGATGGGGGATCGATTATCGACAAATGAGGCTAAAAATCGGATAAGGCAAGGTCGTCCATGTGAGCGATCAGACACAACCCCCTCGCCTAGGGGGACTTAGCCGGTTTTCTTTGAGTTGAACATGAGTGTTTGAACTTGAAAAGTCGCATACCTGACCATATGAACTTGCAATAAGACATGACTTAGAACTTGAACACATGCACATAAACTCAAATGGACTTGAATACTCGGACTCATGAAAAAATGCATATAACTTGGAACTTGGTTGGACTTGAATACAAATATTGTACTCCAATATGTAGGTAACCGATCCCGATGCTTATGTGAAATGCACAACCACCGACGTGAAAGCCGCACTACAGGAAAAAAGACCTTTCGCAGCATTTCATAAACGCTATAACATACTTTAACAGCGTTACAAAGATCGCTATCTAACAACATGCTGTAGTAGGACCAAGATATATTACAAAATTTTAAAAATGCTGTCACAAAAGCAAGGTATTGCAGCATTTTTGTTTTTACAGCGTTTTTGTAACCGCTGTGATACGTCCTTACCCATTGCTTCTTGTCCTATTAGACAGCCTTCATAGAAACACTGTGAAAGTGTTTCACGACATGTTGTAAACGCTGTAAACTAGATTTTATCTACGTAAGATAAAAGATGTGTATGACTTTGTATTTTACAGCGTTTTCCATGTAGCCTAAGTAGTATTTTATTTGCAGCATTTTTCACTTTCACAGCTCCTATAAAAACGCTGTTATATATCGGATTACCACAGTTTTCTTCCTCCTGTCAACAACCATCTGGAATTCAATGTGCTCTTTCTACATTTACAAACAATTCCCACCAGCTAATTTTTTTTATATCTAATAACATTAGTTAATTAAAACAACAGAAATAAATATAATCTTCACATATTATATTAAACATAACTAAAAGTTGCACCAACTTCGTACACAAAATAAGCAATAATCAACATTTCATACATAAGTTGTAAGCAAATATGACAGTAACATGCTTTTACAGAAATAACATATTAAATGAAACAAAATATGAGTTGTGTAGAGTCCAAGCTAGTCCTTTCCACTTGGTCAGCCAAATTACATGAGCATGCTCACTTTGAAACTGCTAAAATTAAAAAAAACATGTTAATAGTTAGTTCATGCATAAATATACGACATAACTGAACATTTCATTTCTATTCTTTATTTGATTGACCCATGGGTACATAATAACTCTGCTCAATTTAGTAAGGTTACAAGCTTTATACACTATCAGTAATTCGAAAAAAGAAGTGTTTGTTCTTCAGGTTTGCATTCCTCTGGGTGAAATAATTAAATAGAAGAATAATGCACTAAGAAAAATAACACATTCAAGAGAGGTTATCATGCCTTAATCAATTCGAACTACTCCTGCCTTTAGGCATCCTTTCAATTTTCAAGCAATATGATAAAAAAAGATTTTAGACATTTCTTGTGCTTGATAAAATAATTTTGATGTTAAGAAAAAAGTTTTATACTACGGTTCCTTAAATGATTAAAAACAGACACAGCAAAATTCAAATTTGTACAAATGGTGGCACTCTACGGTTTAGAAGCTAATGCATAACATAATGCATTAAAAAATAATATGTAGTGTTAACTTCCATTATTTACTTTGGCAACCATGAGCACTCCTTCATGATTAAGATAACACCATCACACAACTATGTGAATCTTTTAATCCATGTCTGTGTGTTTAAATTAACCAAAATTTTCCAACAAAACCATACTGGCATAATGTTATATAATCCTTATCACATTCGATTATTCAAAAGGTTAGTTCAAATTTACAGTGATAAAAAAGGTTAAATGCTCGCATGTTATTCTTCTTATTTTGCAGGTCTTTTGAATGCAAAAATGAGTAGATAATTATCTTGTTGTTGATATAATTCTTCAATAGCGCATACAATCATATCCTATTACCCATACAATCCCTATGCTCTACCACATTCATCTCACCAACCATCATCTATACATTGCATTTAAAGTTTTCATTAAAAAAAAATTACTGGTACAATTCACACTACTTTTTACACCTCTGTTTTCAGTTTACATTGCATTTATTGTTTCCTATTTTATGTTACAGTTTTAATGCATTACACTACATTTTATGTTCATTTGAATTTGCATTTCATTTTATTGGTATAGTTACATTTCATTACAAAAAAATGGTTTCATTTTAGTTTCTACTTGAGTTGGAATTTCATTCATACATCAATTTCAAATCCCCAAACGATTTACCTTTTTTGTTTACATTTGATTTTCTGTTCACAACTCACTGCTACCACTTCAGTGTACACCTTTTTTTCAATTCCTGAACTCTTCTCACGTTCCGTCACATTCTCCATTAATCACCGACTTGCAATACACTTTAAGTTCATTTTATTTTGAAGTTTTATAACATCAAGCCATGAAAAATATATTCTAAGTTGTAGATATAAGCATAATAAATTATATCGCAAGAGAAAAAAGATAATTCATACTTACCTGAAATTGATTCGTTATAATACTTGCGAAAGTCCAAGCTATAGTAGAACCAAGTGCATCTTCAATAAACTCAAAATAAGAAGTAGGTCTCCATAAAGGTGCGTTTGGAACTTTAATAACATCAACCCAAACTTTGATTGCATTTTCTCCTAGTGGAACAAAATGGACCACTGCTTTAAGGTCGGTTGAAGACACGCACCCTTCAGCAATTACTTCTTTGGCTCCATGAACGCCGATCAACTTGCATTTAATATCTATCTTGGAATTTGCGCTCTGCCATGCAACAAATGAAACCGTTTAAATCAGTTTTGGAAATAGAAGTGATCCTAAAAATAAAAGATTGTCAATGCATATGTTTGAATAAATCAGTACATAAAGTATACACATTACTTTGGAGATAATACAACCTTTGCCGTACGAGTAGATGTTGTAGCATTAACATTCTCAACAACTACATTTGTTTCTGGCCAAGCTGTTTTGCTACCAATAGCTTCTCCAACATATGTCATACCAGCTGGTGGTCTCCACAAGAATGCATTTGATTTTTTTGCCTCATCAATCAAAACAAGCACAGTAGATGGTCCAAGAGGAATATTATTCACAAGCATACTTGGATCACTAGAGTAAAACCTTTCTTCAGCAACTAATTCTTTACTTTCAGTCCAATCATACAACTTGCATTTGATATTTGTACTGCTACTAGTACTAAACTAGTACATATGAAAAAAAAAATAGTATAAATTTTGTATATCAAATCATAAAGGTGCCGAATAAGTAAATAAATAAATTTACCATATGTCATTTCTTTCAGAGTAAATCATCGTGTGCAAAACAACTCTATCAGCCGGCCATGCTACTATCTCATCCTTAGCTTCTCCAATACGTGAGAGCATCCTAGGTGTAGAGCTCCATAAAAAAGCATTCAATTTCTTTGGGATAACTATTAAAATTTTCATGGCTTTCGACCCAAGATGAATGTTATGTACAAGCTCTTCTGGGTTAGTTGTAAGAACTCTTCCTTCGGCAACTATTTTATCTATCCCAGTCCAATCCGTTAAATCATATTTGGCTGTTGTTTTGTCATACTTGTTCTAAAATTAATCAAAAACAATAATGCTAAGTACTTAACTAAAAATCCAAATTCAAATGACATCACACGAATATATAAATAACTTTTACCACTTGTGATGCATTCTCATCTTCGTTCCTTTTTGGTTGCTGCCTTAGCTGTGTACATTCATTTAAGGAAATAATAAATAAGTACATAATAGTGGAAAGCAAAGAGCATAACAAAGAAGTGGAAATTGAAAAGCAGGTGCAAAATTAGACCAAGGATCAGATAGGTCTCTGTATTATTGAAGATGAATTCAATGCTCCAAAGTAAGTTTTTATTATTGAGTATGTACCAAACTTAAAATGAACATTCCTTAACATATACTTCAAGTGAATCATAGATCAACAATAGATATATGGACTAATTATGATGTACCAAATTTTTATCAAACCATCGATCAAGGTTGAAAATATTGAAAACAAAATAGCATGTACAACGTGTACAGTTAAAAACTAACTGAAAGAGCATACATACTTCTATTAAGGCATAAATCCTACCTGATTTTGTAGCATTTGAAGCATCTTCTCTAAATCGTTAACTCTATTTTGAAGTTGGTTTGTTTGTTTTTGATTAGCTTGTGACACAATAAGCTTGGTGTAAGTCATACTTCTTCCCATTCCTCTTAATCGTCTAGGTCTATCTAGTCCCAACACTACTGAAAGAACATCTTCCATCACGTTAGTTTTGGAGCTGGATTGCGATTCACTCTCAGTTTTTTTAATATTCTCCTGTAAATGGTAACATGTATTATAATTTCCAATATTATTACAGTCAAAAATGGTTTGGTAATAATCAAACTGAAACCAAAACACATACAATTGTATCTTTAACGGCCAAGCTCATTGGTTTGCTATTTTTTCGAGTGCGAGATCTAATCTAGACATGAGCTCTAGAAATGGAAGAGGGATTTGAACTCTCTTTTTTCTATAATAACAAAAATTGAATAGAACGATTGTCATAACTATAGAAACAGATGACATGACAAGTACAAATATTTAAAGAAAAATTCTCACCATATCTACAGCTAAACGAGCCATTCCCTTACGACTGCATGTGTGTGGCACTTGCTTGTGCCTGAGAGCTTTGTATATGTCACTTTTTATCTGAAATGAAAAATTAGATCACATTAAATAGTTAATTCATTCATTAAAAAAAGGACCAATTAGATGTAATTTACCTTGAATTTTGAACTAGTTTTCAAGCTGATAAAATCATTCCACTCCGTCATACTTCCAATATTATCTGGTTTCAGTCCATGTCTTTCCTCCTTAGACTTTGGTTTTACTAACTGATTAACTGCTCTACATTTTGAGCACCTAAAGATACTTCCTGTTTGCTGAAATATTGGAACCTTTTGCCATTCCTCATAACTTAAATCTAGCCTGTATCAATTTGGAAACCGAAAAACAAAGTAAGCATGTATATTTATACACACATAAAAAATGTAAGCATGCATATCATATTACAATGTACATGGATACTTTCGTATTACTACATGTACACTGTACCTATTTATTCCACATAAATATTTCAATGCATTTTGCAATAATATATCAGTGGTTGTATACAAAAAAATATGATACAACATTAAAGTTTACAATAATATTTCCATCATTTTGCTAGTACTATACTACCTTCATGATTTCAACCTGGTTCATAGCTCATAGAGAGGAATAGACACATTCAGGAAACAACTGAACAATTACACACACCTTGTTATGAAAGATAATATAATAGTTGTCACGTATGCAATCCCATAAGGATTACATTAAAGCTGACAAGCAGTTTACTAATGTAGTGTGTCACACAAATAAATATAAAAGTAATTTACCCCACCTTATATTATTACTGCTTTTGTATTTTAGTAATTGATCAAAAATAAACCACTTATAGTATTTACTATGTGTGCAATAGTAATTGGTCAAAAATAACCACACCGTCTATTAAAATTTACAATTTATTACATGATAATGTATTTACTGTGTGTGCAATATTTATGCAGACTGTGTGGTACTGACTCTTGCACAATACAATAATATAGAGGAGAACAAGACTACCATGTTGTTGATATGCCTCTTGGGACTGGTGACATTCAACTCACATTGTTGCCAGGTTTATTATATATTTTTCTGAAATATAACGTATTAATTTTATTCAGATATTTTCAGGTTGTCCATTGACAGCTGCAATCATAGTTACCACCCCACAGAAGCTAGCTTTCATTGACATTACAAAAGGAGTTCGTATGTTTTCAAAACTTAAGGAATTTTTTCTTGGGAAAAAATCCTTAGTTATCGCAATTTCGAAAAAATGCCTGTTTTACCAGTTTGATTTTGATATTGATATTTTATTTCTAAAGGTTCCTTGTAGTAAAATAATAATAATAATGAATTAACTATTTTGAAACAAGACCAAGTATTTTTTTGGGTCGAATTACCAAACAATGGTCACTGGATATTTTTTAGGTTGCTCCATTGATTAGCACAAGAAAGTCTCCGAAAAAATACCTTATGCTCGATTCATTGGTCACTCAATATTTTTGGATACTATATTTCATTGGAATGTGTAATAATTTAACTATAGTATCGAAGACTTCCATATTTATGTCTCTAACTAATGAAGAGTTTAAGAATGAACCAGTATCATAAAATGGAATCAGTCTTGATTTGCCATAAATATAGTGGTGTTGGAAGAAAAATGAGTCCTTGTATGGAAGTCTATAGGGAGCTAGGTTTATTACACATAAAAAAAATTACTTTTATGTTAAGTTTTAGTTCTGAATTATCTCTCATTTTTCCATTGCCAAACTCAGCAAGGTGGGGTAAATAAAGAAATACAAAAGCTGTGCCAAGTAAAAGTAATTGGTCATACTCTGACATCACTCCAGATTTCATTATACCAAAATCAATGGCCATACTCTAATGCTCACTATATCAATATTATTTACTCAATATCAAATCGAAAAAGAATGCATCAAATATAATATTAAACTTACATTTCAAAAATATACCTAAATGCAATCCCATAAAACAGCTTTCAAATCATCACAAAGACGTCTCCAATCAGTAAGTGTAACTGGAACATTCTCTCGTACAAGTGGCCCTAGATAAGACAATAAGTGAATTGAACCATCTCCTATTGGTACGCAACTCTCATTAAATTCAACTTCAATCCAATTTGCAAAATTTGAAGGAAGTCTCTTCATTTTAGTAGGACCTCTAGCAATTCTTTTCCGAACTAAATTTTCCCTTACATCTTGAATAGGTCCATCGATTTCCATCATGTCATCCAAATTTTGTACGTTTTGCATTGTATTATCTTCAAGTGCACAAATATAGTCATTATTTTGATTATTGTCGCCATCAAAATTTTCTTTGATTTGCATTGAGTTATCTTCAACTGATTGTTGGTTGTCTTCATTTTGAACGATGTTGTCTTCAACATTCTTATTCCGTTCATTACACTACTTGAGTGCAATTTAGGCTTCTTTGGCTTTTTTTGTCTTTGAGTAATCCTCTTCATTCCTATGAATAACAAAATAATTAGTGCTGCCAAAAATTCTGTAGTATTTATGTATTTTTATAGCAGTCTGATCTTTTACAAGGAGATCAATCAACAATTTTTTTCATGCTATGATGACAACAAAAGAAAATAGAACAAAAATTCAGAATTTGTGGATGACCAAGAACAAATGATTTCAAACAAACTTTCAAGTGAAGAAGTGCAGTTCTTTACAAAAGTATACAATTCAAAGCATTCTATAACAGTATATTATGTTGAAGAGTGCAAAAAATGCAATAGCAGCCTAAAAAATAATGGCCTAAATGCAAGCAGATAATATAGGTGCAATCTAACCAGGAAATAAATTGGAAGATTAGGCCATAACTCACCTATTACCCATATTACCACAATATACGATTTTGAGTATATTAACAATAGCAGCTCCTTTATACTTCATTTCTTTCTAGTTAGAAACTCAGGGGTGAAGGAAATGTATGTAGTGCTATAAAAGCTAATATGCATGAGAAGGTAAATATTTGAACAGGAAGGTAGTTCTTCAATTCTGGAAATAATTTGTTAAATGAACAATTAAATGTATGAATAAAAGCTAATAATAAAACAATATGGAAAAATAAAGGTTTCTCCGATAAGAGTTCAAATGACTAACCAATCTGCCTTTTGTATTCTTTTGGGATGATAATTGGTGTCTAGATTTTCAAATCAAGTACCCTAGATTAGCCCTTTAAAAGCCTTACCATTTTATCATTTACCAGTTTGTTGAACAAGACAATAAATATCGTAATCTTAGACTAAAAACATGAAATTATCGGTAGAGTCAGGTATGCATATTATCAACAAGGCAGAAAACACAAAAAACTCAAGATAATCAATGATAAAGAGTACGGAAAATATAAAAACTCGAAATTGTACATAAAATTTAATAATTGTTGCTTATAGTTTTGCATTAAGTGACAATTATTTATTTTTTCCCCATGCACTACTCCTAAAAAACAACACATTTCTTATTTATATCTCAGTTTATTATTGTTTGACAACTTTTACAATAAACAGAAAGATACAAAGTAAAATTTTGGTTAGATTGCACCTGTATTATCTGCTCGTTGAGATTGAGAACATAATCATATAATGGGGTATTGACATTTTTTATAAACTTTACATTAGGAATGTAAATAAAAAGATAAAATGAATGAAAATGCAATGCAAGGAATAAATTATGATGTTTGTTCAGAGGTAAAGTAGCGAGAGTGTAGTTGCTCAGAGAACATAATATATAGTGAATTTCACAGGAACCTAAATTAAATATACATGAAAACAGAAATATCAAGTGTTTGTGTTGCTTGCAATATTTGAGAAAATGGAAACATCACATGTTCCATATACACCCTTAGCTGCCATAGAGAACTTGATTTGAATTTTGCATGAACCTTAATAGCAGTTAGTTGACTAATTGTATGCATAATGTATGATCTTTTTTAGTTTGATTTCTCATCAACTGATTATAAGATGTTTAGCTTGTTCAAGTTTTTTGATATATAATTAAATACTTAGAAGTATATATATTTGGTTTTATTTTGTACAATATTGAAATTCTGTTTTCAGTCTTAATTACCTTAATTCATGTTTCAATTGAATTTTTCTAAATAATCAGAATATGATCCCTGAAATTGTTGTACTCAGTTGAATTTCCAACTGTTATGTTTCGGGTTGATGGTATGATCCTTTCTTCACTGATTCACAGTGTACATTATAGTTTGATTAAGTTCCTCACCTCACTAACTCACATTCACTCACTATTATGTGTTGTTGCACAGTATATATAAACTTGATGCTGTGTAACAAAATGCAAGCATATGACATTGTCCTAAGAATTCATGCCATGGACAATCAAATATCACCAGTTAAATAGATATGGATTAGTAGGATAACCTCCAATAGATAGTAAAAATGAGTCATTGCATACATATTACTTAACCAAAGAAGGTAGATAATAAAATCCAATACAATTAAACTACTCAAGTATGCCTTCACAATCTTCCCTAACATAACTAACATCCTCAATGAAATCATCAACATCCATGTCAATTTCTTCATAATTCTCCATAGCAAAGCTAACTTCCTCATAAGATTCGTCTATATCTATCTCATGAAAGCTTCTTGATGGTGCCTTCATCACAACATACCAATTGGAGGAATAATCTTCTCTTGAATAAAAAATTTATTTTGCTTGAGATGCAAGGATATACGGATCTTTAAAAAATGAAGCTTAGTTTTAATGTAAGTTAACGAGGGTAAATCCATCTTCTACCTTCACACCATCTCCTATGTTTTCCCAATGAGATTTAAAGATAGGAACATAAAAAACATGATAGTCTAACAAAACTATATCAGTCAACATCCCATAATTAGTAACAACATCAACTACTTAAGAAGTATCTTTTGTGCTTGCTCTACACATAGTAGTCGCATCATAAGTGACTCCACTATTTTGAGTTTCTCCCTCAATATCCTTTGTATGAAAACGTTGTCCGTTAATGATATATCCTGTACATGACAATGCGCTACTCCTCAGACCATTTGTAATCCATTTTAACATTGTGTCATGATCCTTCGAATCGATAGGTATCTAAAAAAGCTATTTAAAATGAATATCGATAATAATAAACATAAAGTTAAGGAGATAATATTGCAAAATTTTACTCACCTTCTTTTTAATCCAGTTAGCAAAGTTATTTTTATGGGTTTTCCAAAGTAAAGTTGCATTTTTTCCATGCGCTTGTTTGACCGTTGTAACTCCTCCAAATGCAAATTATCGTAGAACACAAAAAATACTAAATTGTGTTTGTTGTTATAAATAGTTTTAAATGGTAATAACAAACTGTAATAATTGCTTACTCTAAAAATGGTTCCACCACAGTCATATTCATCAATACAACCAAATGTGCAAATTGTTTCTCATTGGTGGACAATGTAACTGTTTTGCAAGCTGAAATTGGTCGTCCTTCGAGTATGGAACCGTTTTTATAATCTTCATTTCGAGCTTCCTTCCCCTCTATTTGCATTGATTTCTTTAAAGAATCACTAAAAAATTTCATGCAATCTTCTGGAAGATAGGATTCTGCAATACAACCCTTGGGGCGTGCATGATTTCTTACATAATGTTAAGTGTCTTCATATATCTTTCAAACGGGTACATCTAACGAAAATGAACTAGTCCACACAATCGGGCTTCCCTTCCAAGATAAACGGTCAAGTGTATCATTATATCAAAGAAAGAAGGTGGAAAATGTCTTTCAATTTCACATAAAATTAGAATAATCTCATCGTCAAGTTGTTGCAGTTTTTCTCTATCGAGAACACGCTGACATAATTTAATAAAGAACGAATATAAACGTATTATCGTCCTTCTTGGCTTCTTCGGCAACAATCTTCTTCTTGCAACTGGTAATAACTATTGCATTAAAACATGATAGTCGTGTGATTTCAAGCCATTAATTTTACAATCCTCCAATGATACAGAACTTTTAAAATTTGAGCAATAACTATCATGGCCCTTGAAATCATATAACCTTTGGCATAATGTTTTTCTCTCGAAATTGGACAGTGTGTATGGAGCTGGTGAAAGATATGTTCTTTTCCCAAGAGATTGTGCATAAAGGCCATGTCGAATTCCCCAATCTTTCAAATCTTTTCTAGAATTAATTTCGTCTTTTGATTTATTATCATGCAACATCTTTGCTATTATGCTTTCACCAATGTTTTTTTCTACATGCATTTCGTCTAAATTATGACGCATTGGAAGTTCCTACAAAAATCAATATCGTTATTTATTAGTATATATATTTTATTCATTTAATAAAAACTAATATCACTAACCTACCAATACGATAAATCAAAGAAGATTGATCGTTTTTTCCACTTTGATATTTCTATTTTTGTAGGATCATCACCATCTTTGATGACAGGATTTTTTCTTTTCCTACTATGATGCTTCTTAGTTGACTTCTTTTTACCTTCCCTTTCTTGCTTTTATTATGTTCATTTGTAATTTCTTTTCCAAAATTATTTGGACAATTTTTCAAAGTATTTGAGATGTTTCTTTCGGTCAAAATCTAGGCCTACAACCATTTTCTACAGTGTTATCAAACTAGGATTTTTGTTTTCTCAATGAATCCGAAGGTGGTAAAAATCTTCTATGACCCATATAAACATTCTTTCGACTATGCTTCAACCATCAATGATGAGTGTTAATACCGCATAACGGACAAGCTTTTTTACCCCTCATACAACATTCGGCCAGGTTACCATATGCTGGAAAGTCATTTATCATTCATAGCAAAATTTCTCTCATATTAAAAAGCGATCTACTAAATGCATCATAAGTTTGAACGCAACTACTCCACAAGTGTTGTAGGTCTTCTACCAATGGCGCCAAATATATATATATATCGATATCATTTCCCGGTTGCTTTGTACCAGGAATCAACAATGTTAGCATGATATTTTCTTTTTTCATGCATATCATTGGCGAAAGATTGTATGTCACTAGCATCACGGGCCAATAACTATATTTGAAACTCAACGTTAAAAATGGATTAAAACCATCAGTAGTAAGGCCAAGCCTTAGATTGCGTGGGCCAGCTGCAAACGGTTCCCATTTCTCATCGACCACATTCCATGCTATAGAATCAACAGGATGACGCATTTTCCCATCGTTACTTTTGTTGCTAAAATGCCATCTTAAACCTTTTACCATCTTTTGAGAACTAAACATTCTTCTAAATCTTGAAATGATTGAAAAATATCTTAAAATTTTAATTGGAATGCCACGCATGATTTCATTTGTACATTCGTTCCTTTTCCATCTCGAAAACCCACATTTTGGACAACTATCCAAATTTTTGTACTCTTTTTTAAAAAGACAACAATCATTTTGACAAGCATGAATTTTCTAAAAACCCATATCGAATACTTTAAAAAAAATTTCATCTCATATAAAGTCCTAGGGAGTGCGTTATTATTTGGTAACAATAGTTGTTTCACATTTAGAAGTTTATCAAATCCATTATCGGACAACCCGGTCTCACATTTTAGATTATATAAGGCAATAATGGCAGATAATTTTGTTTGATGACTACAATCAGGATATAACGGGGTTTCTGCATCCTCCAAGTTTTTAATAAATCTTCTTATCGTTTCTGTGCACTATCTTCGTCTTTATCATCATTGGAATATGTATGATCGATGAAATCTTCATCTTCATAATGAATGGCTTTGCGTAAATCATAAGTGTCATCTGACTTTATATCTTTGTTCATAGTTATTTGTTCGCCATGATTATACCACCTACCACCCTTGTATACTGGATCTATTCCTCTTGTAATCAAATGCTCAACGACAATTTTTCCATAATGATGACTAAGATTTCGACATTCTAAGCAAGGACATAAAATCTTTTCTGGATTTCTTAAATTTCTCAAAGCTACATGCACAAACTTCCAAGCTCCTTTCTCATATTCACTACTAGTTCTATGAATAAAATGAAACAACTATTAACTTTGACATCAAAATATATGATTTAACTCTCGAAATATGTTTAAGTATTACGTAGTTACCTATGTAGATGCACCCAATTTTTATCCATCGCCAACCAATACGTAAGGAAGCAAATTTCTAATTCGAAGTACTAATCTGTTATTGAATGCAAGCAAAATAACAACCAACTATAACCGGTAATGTTGAAGAAAGTCATAATAGGAGAAACGAAATATGAATGAACAATGACAACAAATCCTTTAGAAACAAGATTTACTCAAAAAAGTCATAATTGATTTCAAAGACGGTTGTCATATTATTTTATCATGTGCTATTTTGACTAATAGTTGTAATGTTCAAAAAAATACTTCAAATATACATATTGGAGCAAATGAGCACACATACCAGTAGAAAAATACTGTGTCTGCCAACATGCTTTTACATGTAGAGTAAATGCTGGTTCAGTTTGCTAAAAATGAATTTAGATTAAGCAATGTAATTTTACATTGGGGGGAACTTGCAGTGTTAACTCCCAGCCAAGACAAATGACTAATGATAATACCGTTCAATATTCTAAACGATTTTAATGCATGACTGACAACTCAATAGTGTTTTTTGTGTAAAAAATGTCAAAGGTGAGAAGTTGCACGAACATTTATCTATCTTTACAAGTCACATCTCAAGTTTAAAACTAGCTATCAATCAAATTATCCCTTTAATTTATCTTTATTGTTTTGTCTTCGAGCTTTCATGGAAGGATAATCATGTCATGTTAAAACGTAAATGTAACTTTCATATAATGCCTTAGTTATATTCCAATTTATCTTCAGTTATAATTTTTTTTTTACTGCTTTTTAGATTCATTTTCAACAGCTTTTAATGTTAATTAGTTAATTTTTTTATTCGTGAATAGTGTGAGCATTAATGGGAGACAGAAGACCTGCTTCATACCACGTTCAATTTACATTGTATTATAGATGGCTATGGATCAAACATTGTATCAGTTCTCGCACGACTCAAAGTAGTCTTTTATTTATTATTAATTTGCATATATGGCTATGGATCAACTTTTTTAATATGAATGCACCTAAGTGTTTTAATCCTTTCAATGATCTCAGTCATAAAAACATTATACTTGAATCCATTAAATATAATTTGCCAAATCTGATTACCTGCATTCTCATTACTTATAGTTCATGCATCACCCATCCAATCAACAACCACAATTAGACAAGCTTTGAAAATCAATACTTAATTTCTAGTTATTTACATTGTAATCTGGTACGACGGAGATGGGAAAAATATTTATTACCGTAAGAATTTTTAGTATTTGATAAAATTGCTCAACTTATAACTATGAAAATATGATAATTATTGGTGCAACTTTTGGTTTCAAGTAGAGGATACAATTTAAAGTGTTTGTTTTGGCATTTTATTCTTTGTTTCTTGCATATACTAGGACAGTATTGTCCTAAAACCACCTAATAGATATAGGTTACAATAAAACTTTGATCATTGTTCTTTGTTATTTGGATATTTGTAGACCATGGTATTGTATAATGCTCTCGCGTTTTATGGAACCTAAGATTTAACTAATCTTTTTAAACTTTTATTTGTAGTTACCTGAGTTATCTGATGATTGTTTAGAATAATATTATGAACATGGTAGTAGTGTACATGAAATCTATAGCTGTTTGAGTGGTCTATGCTATTATTTATGTGTGGCGTGAATAATATGGCATGAATATTTTAATTTGTACTCTGATTTGTGCTTCAAACTGAAATTATGTTTGTATTTTGTTAGTTAATCCACCCTAAAATAATTGATAATATAAGTGTGAATTGCCCTAATAACGTCAAAATGTGGATTAACTTACTAAAAAAGTGGATACAGATAAAACTACCCTTAATAATTCTATTGAATTACTTCTATACTCTTAGATATAGTGAATTAAAAATAAAGTTATTGGGTTACTGATATAGATTGATTTCAATTAAACCACAATAAGATCCTGTTTACTTTTTATTGCATTAATAATTGTTGCTTGATTGGCTTGATATAGATGAATGACTGGTTAAAGTTGACCCGATGGTTTCTACAGAAGCTGCTATGTATTGCTCCTGAAAATTAAACTTGCTTATGTAGGTATACGAATATGCGTTTAGAAAACTCTGGACAAATTTCAACTATTTAAACTTTAGATTATCTATACACTATGTGTTATTACTTCAGCTACATGTTTCCAGACGTTATCAGGTTGATGTTAAGTTTATGGTCAGCTATTCTTGTATATATTGCTTTGAAAATATTGTTGCTAACATGATTAAATCGTCATTAGATGTTTGGTCGTGCCTTGTCGTCTCTTAAAAATCTTTTCTAAAAGCATCTAGATAGCAGTATTACTATTAAACATTTATAGTCAATTATACATCCATAGAAATATCATATGAATATTACACCCCAGAATGACGATATGAGATAGGATAGTAGGAAGATTGACTTGAATGTTCTAAAATATAAGGTAAATGTACTATATGTTTTACTTTACTGCATATACAATGGATTGATTGGAAATAACATATTTATGGATTCTATTATAAACCATTTGTTGTACATGAAACTCATTATTAAAATTTTCATTTCCTTTCTTCCTTTAAAAAAAAGACGTTTTGCAAAAATAAAAGAAAGAAAAAAGTACGCAGGCATCTCAATTTAGAATAACAACTCATAACACTAATACTTTTAAAATACAAATTTTATCTGCTCAATAAAGCATTTGTCGGTCCCTTATTATTTTCTATTTATTTTTTTGAAGTACTGCATCAGATCGATATATCTCATCTTTTTTTTGGCTGCAACTTCATGGAAAATCTAAAAATTACTTCATAACCTTAATTGTCTTAGCACAAATACCATAGAGGATATTAGAACTTTAGAAGATAATCAACACACAAATTCTAATCTACCTATTTTTTGGTTTACCTTTTGATATCGATGGCGATAAGGCGAATGGAGCGGCTGTTCTGATGAACGACGATGAACGAGAAGATGAGCGCGGCTCGTACGGATGAGCGAGAAGATGAACGGGCCGATAAATTGAAAGCGTGTAGCTATTTTGCAGAGGCAAACAGATTTGAGTATGGATGATTTTTTAGGAGGAAAAAATAAAAAATAAAAAAGAGGAACGAAGCTGTAATCCCACCTTTTGGTCAAGGCTGGAATATCAACAAATTGACTAGAAAGGATAGATATCAGGATTGAAAATAAATTGGAAGCAAGGCTATGATCGATGTCGTCAAAATTTGACTATGCTCCAACCAAGGCATGATCGATTAGGAATGATGATCAATGCTAGGAAAGGCTACATTTCAAATTTCAAGTCAAATAGAGTTCATTTGCGCAAGTTAATTGATGGATACTTGCACAACAATGTTTTCGTTCGAATCGATACGAGTTCGCATCGATCGACATGTATGCGAACATGTCGTTCGTATCGATCAGCATGGATACGAACACGTCGTTTGTATCCATCGTGGAGAATAATTCGGTAGGGATACGAACATGCTATTCATATCGATCAAAAAGAAGGGGACAATGTGTCTCAACTCGATGAATATGGACTTGGATTGAATAGATGGGAGCATGATGGTTTGTTCAACTCGATTATTTCATATTAATCATATCCCGAGATCTACAAGTCCAAATGCTATGAAATTTTCACAGGAGCATACGTACAAGCCGAAGAAGGTTCATGCCGAGTTTCGACTCCATTGGACAAAATCTTAATCGATATGAATTACGTTCGTATCGATCACGGATCGAGCCAAAACTTCATGGGATCGATCAAGTTGGCCCACTCACATGCCAGAAGAAGTCTCCTGAAGTTTGAGCGAGATATTTGCATGGAGCGCCTATAAATAGCACCCCAGAGCCTGCATAAAAAGGATCTTTTGGCTATCTGACGTCCACAGTCTGTCGGAAACACCTTTGCATTACTAAGCTATTGTTGTACTCGAACTTCTTCATTGTAAATCGCTGTAACCAGCAACGAAATTCAATAAACGATTAACTTTTGGAGTGGACGTAGGCCGGAGATAGCCGAACCACTATTAATCTTGTGTCTCTGTCTATTTCTTTCCATTGGAAGTTTATTATTCTTCATTTTTTATCCTCTACATTACTTAGATCTATGATTGGTGATCATTTATTGTTGATCTGTGTTCATACACTGATGCTTTCACGACATTTGGAGTTTATGACCATTTTTGGTGCAAACGCTTTGGTGCTTCCACTGAGAACAACTAGCACCCGCTATACTCGATTTGAAGTTCGGATTTGAAGGCTTAAGGGTTCAGATCTAAAGAGCTATGGCAAGGCAATCAAGTAGAAGACAAAGAGCTAAGAGAAGTCAGCATGAAGGGAGCTAGGAGGCATCATCAGGGGCTAAGTAGACTTCATATTTCATTACCAGAGGCGAGATGGAGATGATGATGGGAGATATGCATGAAGAGTTTCTAAAAAGGTAGAAGGAGATGATGCAGAACCTCCTCAGACAGTTTGGGCAAGCAGGAACAACGAAGCTTCAGGAGTTCAGATTCACGGAGCTGGAGCAGAAGGACAAAAGAGGCAATCGAATGGAGCAGCTCAACAAGGCACAACACCTAATCAGAACACAACTGCTAATCTGGATGGATCCAAGCTCAGGGGTACACCCCTCGGCAACGATGGACCAGTTCATGGAGGAATTCCATTTAACACCACACAACAAGATGCTGGCGGGAATGCAGGAGCACGCGATGAGGAATACGTGCCGGAATTTCCTCGGGGACTCGAGGGGCAACCCTTGACGGATAATGCTGGTTGGCTGAGATCATCAGGAGAAATATGCGTGGAGGATTGAAAAACAGAGATCTGGAGGGAGTAAATATCATTTACTCGTGAAATTAGAATAGCTCGGAACCTACCAGAGTTCAAGCTACCTATGGCAGAGGCATACAATGGCAAGGCTAATCCTACTGATCACTTGATGAGGTACACACACATGGAAGTGCTGGGGGCATCGAAGGAAGTTATGGCCCATGTTTCCCTCTGCACTTAACGGATACAGCTGCTATGTGGTTCATACAGTTGGAAGAAGGATCTATTAGGACATGGACAAAATTGGTGGACAGGTTTCCGAAGCAGTTTCGGGTTCAAAAGGCCGAAGAACGTAATGACGCTAACATCAGTAAAGCAAAGGACAAATGAGTTGGTCAAAGCTTTCTTAATTCGGTTCAATGTAGCGGTTGCTTCGGTGGATCGGCCGGATCTATCGATGGTCTTAATGGCAGCAGCGTCAGGAGTCAAAGAGATTTCAGATTTCAAAGTATCTCTAATACGGGACCAGCCAGTGGATCTCGGGGAATTCTTTCACGAAGCTGAGAGATTCCTTCGGTAGGAAGATGCGTATTCAGATATAAAATTAAAGGAGGTGAATGCAGCGGAGGATGGAGGACCATCCAACGGAGGCTCAGATAAAAGTAAAGAAAAAGGAAAGAGGAAGCTGGATGATGAAACGGGAAAAGCTAGAAAGCAATGAAGAGAGCTAAAATTCTCCACTTACCGGGATTAAACGAGACGTTGGAACGGATATTCATGGAGACTCGGAATTGCCTTCACTACCGAAGGACTGCGAGGATAGAACCCTCAGAACATGAAAGGGCATCAGGGAGGCACTGTCTTTTTCATGATTTGGACGAACATGATACCAACAGTTGCATGCATCTAAAGGACATAATTGGGGAGCATGTAAGAAATGGACAGCTGTGACAATACGTTGGGGCTCGGAGTGCGGCGGTAGGACAGGAGCAACCATCGTCTACCTCAAACAACGATGTTGCGAGGCACAGGAATGATGGGCAATTGGTTGTCAATTGATAGGGATGACATGAAATAAGTAGCAAACTACAGGCAAACCGCCAAGTCATTTACCCATGTACGGGGAGGGAGATGGCCCCTAGGAATGCTCTGTATGATGATAAACCACGACGCCATGTTCCTTTTTCATTTGGTTTGGACATTTGTCTTTTTTGGCTTGGTTTTGGAGTTTGGTTTGAACTCTTGATGTTGTCTGTTTTCTGGTTTGGACTTTTGTTTGGATGATTGTTTTCATGTTTGGATGGTGGTTTTGATTTCGGATGTGGATTTTTGGTTTTCCGATTTTATTTGGATTTTGGATTACATTTTGATTGTATTTTTATCTGGTTTTTGGTAAATGTTCGTCGTGTATGGATTATACCTGGCAAGGGGTAAATCTCTTCGTCCGAACGTAGCGAATTGGCTTATTCAGGTCATCGAGTATGGACTATGCTTAGCAAGGTTCCGAAGGGACTATGATTCGGCTTAGGACTTAGGCCCCAAAATATCTATCGATTAATATTTCAGGTCGTCGAGTATGGACTATGCTCGGCAAGGGTCCAGAGCGACTATGATTCAGCTTAGGACTTAAGCCAAGGCATTGCTCAACGTCCAGGGACACTGGACCATGGTCGTCAGTTGAGGATTGCACTTGGAAAGAACTCGGAGAGGTTATGGAAATGAATATTGGCTATGAACGGCAAAGGACTTTGATATCGACCCGGAGAGGTCCTGGATTCGGTTATTGGTTATCGGGTAAGGATAGATTAGGACTCAGTTATCGGATTTAGAACTATTCAAAACAACCTTCTTACCATAAGGCATATTTTGTGGGGAAAATGTTATCCCACCCTTTGGTCAAGGCCGGAATGTCAACAAATTGGCTACAAAGGATAGATATCAGGATTGGAAACCAATTGGAAGCAAGGCTATGACCGATGTCGTCAAAATTTGACCGAGCTCCGATCAAGGCGTGATCGATTGAGAATGATGATCAAGGCTAGGAAAGCGTGCGTTTCAAATTTTAGGTCAAACGGATTTCATTTGCTCAAGATAATTGATGGATACTTGCACAAGGATTTTTTTGGTTTGAATCGATACGAGTTCGCATCGATCAACATGCATGCGAACATGTCGTTTGTATCGATCGACATGTATACGAACACGTCGTTCATATTCATCATGGAGAATAATTCGACAGGGATACGAACACGCTGTTCATATTGATCAAAAAGAAGGGGACGATGTGTCTCGACTCAGTGAATATGGACTTGGATTGAATAGATGGGCGCACGATGGTTTGTTCAACTCGAGTATTTCGTATCGATCATATATCGAGATCTACAAGTTCAAATGCTATGAAATTTTCACAGGAGCTTATGTATAAGCCAAAGAAGGTTCATGCCGAGTTTCGACTCCATTGGACAAAATCTTGATCGATATGAATTACGTTCGTGTCGATCATGGATCGAGCCGAAACTTCATGGGATCGATCGCATGGGCCCACTCACCTGCTAGAAGAAGTCTTTGAAGTATGAGCGAGATATTTGCATTGAGCGCCTATAAATAGCACCCCAGATCCTACAGAGAAAGGATCTTTTGGCTATCCGATGTCCAGACTCTTCCAGAAATACCTTTGCATTACTAAGCTATTATTGTACTCGAATTTCTTCATTGTAAATCGCTGTAATCAGCTGTAACCAGCAAGGAAAGTCAATAAAAGATTAACTTTTAGAGTGGATGTAGGCTGGAGATAGCCGAACCACTCTAAATCTTGTGTGTCTTTCTATTTCTTTCCATTGGAAGTTTATTATTCTTCATTTTTTATCCTCTACATTACTTAGATATGTGATTGTTGATCATTTATTGTTGGTCTGTGTTCGTACACTGGTTCTTTTACGACATTTGGGGTTTATAACCATTTTTGGCATAAACAGAAGTTATTTGCAGGAAGAAGATAAGAAGAACGAAAAAGTTGTCGCCAAAAATTTTCCCCCGCCAAATAGACATTTACCCAGCATTTCATTTTTTATATAATTAGAAACGTAAAATTGAAGGAAAACAGCCTTCTGAAATAAATGATGTTATATAGAGCTGCAAAAGGTCATTTTTCTTGTAGTGCCGGTTGGGACAGTCAACGACGAGGGTCACTCCAGTCGAATCCAGAGTCATGTTATAGCTGTAGCTTAATCTTCAATTGTTTATTACTACACTGCACAACACCACACCACACCGCACTAGTTTGCACATTACATGTGGGCATGTTTCTTTCTCTAACTATGCCTATCGACTAAGTTTGATGGCTATGGGTTCCAGACGCTCGGAGCGTTTAGCTGCCATGGCTACTAAATAGACTGCTTTGCACGATGATTCTGATGCGGAGTCAGGCTCCACAACAATATCTGCTCGACACACCTCGGGCAATCAATTGGAACAGCCTAAAAGTTCTCAATAAGTGCCTAAAATTCATGTGAATCCAGAAGCATAAGATGAACCAACTCCTAACACTTTAAGGAGCTGTATTTTAGAGAACCAGGAGGATTATATGGCTTTAAGAATCGACAAGGCTTCTCTTTATACAATTTGCATCAAACATGGGATACTATGTGAGGATGTATGAGTCCCGTCTCATAATGTCAGAGCTCACTCATCTGCGGAAGGGCATACTACTTGTAATAGATATATATTATGGGCAGGTTACATTCCGCCTTTTAATCCATTCATTCGGAAGATGGTACATCATTTGGGATTGGCTTTGACCCAGTTGCATCTGAAAAGCTATGCATTTATTCACTGTACATACATGATATTCCTCCAATTTTTATATCGTAAACCAACCCTAGAAGACATTACATTCATCTTCAATTTCAAGTGACGGAAGGGAAGCATCTTATGTACATTACTTGAGTCAATTAGCAAGTCATGACTAGTGCTTCAAATAAGCTAAATGCTTTCAAGAACGAGTGGTTTTATATGCGTTGCCCACCTAGCTTCATAGGACGACGGCTGGAAGGACGTGAGTGTTATTTTACTCAATCTTGATTGCGTTTATTCAAGTTATATTTTGAACTGAACAGTTTATTGAATCTTGCAAGTACCTATCCACATCCCATCGGTGATAGATATTCAGAGGCAGTCGTTGAGCTTACGAATATACCTTTGGAAGACAGAGACGTTAGATCCCTTATTACAGATGAGCACCTCTGTGCCTTCGGCTTGCTTGAAGAGGGCCGTAGCACTGGGCCAATAGGGAATTCTTATGAAGAAGTGAGAGGAAGAAGACGTGCTTCTTAGCATGGAGGTGGTGAGGTTAATCTTGTTTTGGCCCCAGTCGAGGAGGCTTAGAATGTCGCTGAAGAAGGAGAAATAAGGGGCGATCCAAATGAGCTCGGTTGTGACGATGCAGGTTCAAGCCATTAGCATGTAGTCAGATCCTCCCAAAACACATGGCTTCCTACCCCAGAGAAGAGAAGAAGAAAGAGTTTGGTTTACAAGCTTCGTAAAGGGTAAGTCACCAAGCAGCCGAAGCCAACCACCACCATTGCAAATCAATCTACTTCTCTACTTGTAGAAAATTTATTTGAGGGATCGTCGGACATCCCGCCACTAGATGATGTCAAGAGTTACGATTTTGCTAACATGAGCCTTGGAGGGGGGTTAAACTCTCCTATTCGAATTGGTGCTGACATTCCTCCAACTAGCATAGGAGGGATTACTCCGGCTAACAAAGCTTCAGTACCTTGTCCGTCGACAGACAATAGGACATTCATAATCATGTGCACTACACCACACGACACCCATCCATCTTTAATTTCGATGATTCTCATATACCTTTGTTTTTTCACAGGTTCCATGGAGCGCTCTCGTAACTATGATCGCTTGAAGAAATTATAACATTCTCAGCCATCACATTTCGGGTCCAGTCGAGGTCTGAACTCCAGTCGATAGCCAGGACAGAAAAGAGAAGGCTATGATGGAATGGAGAGCCAGGATAGAATTCATCAATCGAAAGATTCGTCATCCCGGTACAAATAAAAGTCCCAATCTTCTCCCCACAAGGATGCTGATCCACACCCTACTATATATAGCATTAGAAGGTCATTACCTCATGCCTTTACTCTGACTACTCCACTCGCTTAGTATTCAGGTTCATTCGGCACCTGGCGATATTCTAAATGCCAAAATGGCATAGGAAGGATTGATATTTCTTCTTCTCATAGGCATTTCAAACGGTCCCTTTTAGCCCTAAATGCTCCAAATGCAATCGCTGTAGAAAAGATGACCAATCATAAGGCCCATTTCCCAAGTTATGTTTTGATGAGTTCACATTTTTCCCGCTTTGCATTCGATTCTTCCTAAGGCCTAGGTCATAGTGCACTCTTATGTATATGATGTCTATGTCCAGCATGGTACAACACTTAATGTGGTCGAGAGGATTTCTGAAGTGCTGGTTGAAAGGAACCACAAGATCGATTGCTTGACTCTCGAAGCGATTCATGATAAAGACATCATCAAACAATTGGATAAAGAAGTAAAGTGTCAAGGCCTATTTTTCCGTACCCTTTGAGCAAACAATAAACCATACATGGCTGATTCAAATTGAATGAAAAGATGGAACATGAAGGGTAAAATGAAAAATAAGATAGAACATCAATCGAATGGAATAATATATAATACTGAACAATATCTTTACATCAGAAAACTTTTAAAATACATATATCAGAGTCTACCTAGATTCAGCTTAGACAATTATAAACATCTGTCCTTACAAATGCTGACAAACATCAAAAACAGCAGCATAAGCAGCAGATAATAGAATGCGTCCATACGTAGTTGAATATCTCCAGCTCTCCTAGAAACTCCAACCAACTTCAACTAAACCTGAAATTACTCGGATTTGATCGAGTATTAAAAACACCCAGATCAGGCTTGACAAACCAGCATGAGAAAAAACAATAATAAATGACAGTGTCATATATCAGCCTTTAAATGAAATTCTTTTAAAAAGAAAAAGTATCTCATAAAACCACGCCCATACATAAACACGATGGGGTTTTCCCTTATGATAACTAAAACACTTTTGTATATCAAAGCATTTGATATTATTTCTAATGACATTCTTTTGAAAATATTTGCAATTAAACTTATCTATCTTACCCAAAAATATTACCATTATTAAATTACTAGGCTCTACAAGCAAAACCGTAAGTTCTTATTGGAGAGTGGATTTCCATACACATGACTAGGTAAAGGGACTCCCTTCCGATGGGTATACCTCTAGATGGACGTCCCAAGGACCAACACAAAGGATCCTCTACCAACACAAGACCGACCTACCTCTATAACTAGATAGTACCGATATGTCATCGCTCGGTTGTTACCGACCTTTATCCGAGCGCACAATTTCCATACACCACATTAATTTACATCCCAAACGTCATAGCAGGAAGAAATATATCTAGAAGGGAATGATCATATCATAATGAGAATGACCCACTTAGCGTTGCCGCATCTACCCTGTTTCGATCATTCCTGGTTGATGCGGCTTGAGGCAACAATTACCTTTTCACATAGCATAAATTCCTTCACTTTGAATGCTGCATTGCCATTCCATATTCACATGACTGGTCTCTACAAATATATAACTTCTTGAGCTCGTATGTATTGTGAAAGGATGTTAAGTTAAGAGAAGGCGTCTTCAACGCTATCGACCGATATACATTTTATAGAGATCATTCAATGTGATTAGAATGCAAGGTTAGACACTCGTCCAAACAAATTTGTTTTGGTACTGACAGAAATCGAAGGTACTTTCCTCGGCCATTACTATGCGAGAAGTCCTTATTTTTCCAAAGTTTTTCATAACAAAAAGACCACTGCAACAATAAGTAAATCGAGAGTTCATCACCAATTAATCAACAAGTAGTCCTTCGTTATTATTCGTCTCAATATCTCCGTCTTCGACATAGCTTCATTCTTCGAACATGTGGATTGGTTCGAAGTGGTTTTCGGATAGAAATCACCCAAATCCGACCCCGTTCCTTTGAAATCATATCATTGATAAAAAAGTGAATATGAGTATACATGTATTATTAGGCCTCTTTTCTCTTTAATTCTTTTGGTTAATTACAAAGCCTTTTCTTAAAGTCCTAGAGTAATTCTAAGTTAATTCACTTATTACTTGGGAAAACGTTTCATACTTTCTTATCATCGATTCGGAATTCTTAACTTTTAAATGGGTAAAAAATAATGTTATTTAAGACATTGTTTACTGTAAACCCTAAATCAACCTTAGGAAACATTATTGAGTAAACAGGATCATATAAATCATTCAAATTTTACTCAACATCAATTTCCGTATTCAACAAGTGCAATGGGTGGAATAATGGTGGGATCACCATTTAAATTCCACGAAAAGGAAGAGTTCCCTCTTTGGAATTTAATACCAACTATAAGAAGATTATCTCTATACAATCTAAGTTGTAGTTTATTGATTTTGGAGATTGCTAAAATTTTGGATAATACCAATCTTCTTTTATTTTGGAAAAACTTAATATAATCTTTCTAGAGCACCCGGGCTTTCCTTTCGATCTGTTCCACCCCTCGCCAAAGAAGAGAAAATATTAGGCCAGGTAAGTTCAGGGCACTAGTTTCTCCATTCCTAACCTTAGTTAAACATCTTGTTTTATCTTTCCAAATCTCACAAGTGAGACAAGCGTACTAGTCGTTTCCGCATACACAATTATTAGCTTTTAGTTTGGAATTGATTATAAAGGTTCTAAATTATCTTTTTAATGCTTAATTATCCTTTCAAAAACATTCATAATTGATTCTAGGAAAAATCATTAAGTTTAAACCTTCTTTTTTTTAAAAGTCGTAGAAACGGCAGTAAAATAGCGCTACGGAAAGCATCTTTATAAGCTTATTTGATTCAAAAAACTTTTTAATATTTTAAAATTCATATTTTTCCGTTTAATTTATTCCATATTTTTTCTTAATTAAAAGCGTCCATTTTAAAAGATTTCCCGTTATGGTCACTTAACCGCACAAGCACGATTTTTCTAGAAAATTGATTTGGATATAGTTCAAAATCTACAAGATGAAACCTTGATTTTCTTTTTCTATTAGAAAATTATTGTTATAATTGACCGGTCATTTCTAGTTTCAAAAAAGTCCGAGTTATACTTCATTCTATACACTCATTTGTACTTTTCGGCGTGAAATCGCAAAATGTCGTTACGCAACGCGCCTAGTTTTAACTTGATTTACACTTTTTGAAATAAATTTTCTAAATTGAATATAATCACATAAAAAACATTAAAAGTCATTTTAAATTGATATTTCCACTTTTTAGAGGTATTTAAAATAGATTTTCACAATAATAATATTATATTATTATTATATTTCTATTATTTTAATATTAAATTTTAAAGTCCAATTTTAATTCTAACTTCAAATTAAACTCAATTTAAACGTAGGTTTGAAATATAATTTAAATTACAATTCAACTTTCAACCTTAATCTCAATTTAAATTTTCAAAATCGATTTTAATTTCAATTTTACTATTCATCTTAATTTCAATTTCACTTTCCACTTCAAATCCAACTCCAATTTCGATTTCGATTTCAATTGTACTTCAATTCCAATTTGGCTTTATTTTAAAAATCCAAATAAATTTTTCACTATTCACAAAGAGGCTTAATAATTCCAAAATATACCATATTAACAAAATTGGTCATACTTAACAAAGGGGTTAGTTAATCAACAATGAGCATAATTACTTCCAATATTCATCATTAACATAAAATCCATTCTCATAGCATAGTAATAATCAATAAGTGAGTATATTAGCATAACTCTACTATTCATCCAACATATTCAATCAATCATTCAAACGTCCATATCATCAAATGGTGCTTATCTAACATAACAATTAAACTTGATAATCAATGTAATCAAATGGCGATGAGAATTTCTCACCTTTATTTCCACCGCGTCAATCTTTTGCAAATCTAACGTGCTTCACAAAATAACACACTTTCTTTTTCCCATGTTCGGAACTTGTCACTTCGAATAATTTTTTTCCTTTTTATTTTTTTATATGGAGGAGCTATGGCTTGGGGAGTGTGTGAGGTAGGCGGGTAGGGTCTGGGTAGGGTCTAAGGTAGACGGGTGTGGGGTGTTTAGAGGTTGTAGAGGCGGGTATGTGGGTGCATGGCTCAGGTCGGGTGTGTGTGTAGCACGGGTGGGTAGTGGCCCAGAGTCGGGAGGTTGGCATGTGGGCTTTGGGCTCGGGTTTGGATGGAGGAGGGTACGACCGTGGTAATAGAGGGTGTGGAGGAGTGTATGGGTTGTAGAAGTGGGATTTGGGTGTGTAGGAGCTTGGTTAAGGTGATCAAATCGTGGAATAGAGTTTAATGGAGGAAGAAGGGGGAATGAAAAGGATGAAAAATGATTTTGTGGTGAGAAATAAAGATATGCATGCTTATATATACATGTAGTTTCTTTCCAAATGACTACAATTCCCTTCTCTACATTTTTGACTTTTAAACCATTTTAAAACTCTTTCCAAGGCATAATAAGAAGTGTATTAAATGTGAAATGATGTTAGGATGTGAATTTGTCCTTAATGAAATGATTTTGCCTTTTTTCTTTACTTTCTAAATTACATAAAACCCTTTTGTTCCTTTTCCATGCAAGAAAGGACTTGTGCATTTATGGTGATGGATATGTTGAGTACTTTATGTAATGATGTTGTTTTTAATTTTTATTTAAATTTTAAGTTAGTCAAATCATGTTTTGTAAACTTTATTTAAAAAAATTTCTAATATAAACTTTTGTATCTAAATATAATGTGTTAATAATTTGTAAAGATTCACATATGTATATATGCATGTTGGGAAACATATCATGTTGCAACAATGTAGCGACAACTTGTTTTGGTTGAAAACAATATTTTTGCTGATATATTTTACAGTCAAAATTTGATGTTTTTGTTAAGCGATATATTAAGGTAAACCAAACTTAAAAATTGATTTCCTATTAAATTAGATGAATTAAAACAAGTCTGCCCAGGTTAAAATCCTATATCATTAGGGTCAATATCATAATATTGAATTTTGAAGTTGCATGACAAAATGTGACAAATTTTGAATATTTTTGTAAAACGATTATAGACCTATTTTAGATCCTTAAATATACTTCTATTATCTTTATTAAGTGATTTTAATATAGTTTAATTTTGCAAACAAATATTTAAACATATTCACTTAAGCATTTATTTATTTTAATAAAACTTAACTTTGCCGATTGGTTCAAATATCCAAATTTCATCCTTTTTAATTATTAACTATAAGAAAAAATAATTTCTCCATTATTATTTATTATATATAACTTATTTATTTAAGTTTTAAAACTTTTTAAATCTTAAAATAAAAAAAAAAATCTCATTTTTGAAGTAGCGAAATTACGTGTCTTTCATTATCCTCTACTTAAAAGCATTTCATCCTCGAAATGAAAGTTAGATAAAGGAATCTATCTCGTACTCATATCCTCAAACATCCTAGCTTATTTATACCGATGGTAGAAAAATGCATATATAAAAAGAAGGTCAATACCATAACAACACTAAAACAAAAGATACCAAACATACATACAGAGATTGCCCACACTAATCTGAGTATTTATTACATATTTAGGTTATATATATACATATATCAAGTCAGACTTCTATCATACCCATCTTAGTGCATACTGCACATTTAAGATAATATATACAATAACCAACCAAGACTATACATCCAAAAACAATCACAATGATACTATATCAACATAAAGAATACATCTGCATAACCCATTCCCTTATTTGAGCATGTACTACACCTGAGGTCTATACACACACACACATACTAAAACATAAATCTAACCCATATATCTTAGTGCCTACTATGTATTTAAGAAAACTATCCAATTATCATGTGGACATGCCTAAAACATCGTACTACATGTGATATTTGATTCGATCTATTATTTGTATCCATAACTTTACTTTCGAACTAGTATCGATCCACCGATTTTCTAGTGCAGACTTTGATCAGACTTCCTGATCACCAACCCTTGCTTTCCTTGCATAGTTCTCAACTATGAATGAAAACTTGAGTACATAATCGCAAACCCTCATCAATGTTCGCTGTCAAGAATCGCGTGATAAATCCTTTCTCGGATTGGTGTAAACACCTCAAAGTTCTATACTCAAATTTTAGATCAAATTCATGTGATGAATTGATCTACATAAAAATTATGTATTTATTCCTATTGGTCTTTTTTCTAAGCTATACAAAATTATTTTTTTATTTAAATTCATTTCTACTTAGTATATTCCCTTTAACACTGATAGTATTTATAAATCATTCGTAAAACTATTATCTAAGTTCATTAAAACCCAACTTTGGATTATATCACTACTTTAAAACTTAAGTTTTTTATATTTACTTATCACATTACCTAACCTATTTTGGTTTATTCTTACATGTTATTTTGGTTCACTGATAGTTTCTTACTTACTATCATATTTATATCCTAATTTCAAACTTCAAATTAGGGTGCTTAACATATTTTGAAACCTTTTGTCATTTACCATAATCTTATTTTTAAGTCATACTTTGGTTTTATTTCCTTAAATTTTCAAATCTATCATCTATTTGATTTAAATATTTATCTTAACTAAATTTCCCTACCATTATCAAATATATTATAGTCAAATTGTGAAACTTAATTCACAAAATATTTGTACTTAACTTTTAAATCAACCAATTATGATAATCACTAAATTATTATTTCTTAATAACTAAATATCTAGGGGTATATGATTAGAGTTCTAAGTATCTAATCCCAACAATTTCCTTGCTTATTGATTCTCTTTATGGAACATCTTTATAGTCAAATTGTGCAATTTTAATCACAAGATGTTCAAATTTACTATTATATATTCCAAACAATCATTTATTTCTAAATTTATAAATTTTCCAACATATATTATTTATATTCAAAAAATAATCCTACGTAAATTTTTTTCAATTACCATCTTTTTAAAACAAAACCATTTTTTATAAAATTAACAAATACGAGCTTATATATAATACTCTCAAAAATCATTCTAGGGTGTTGCTAACCTATCTTTAATGAGATACTCATCCTAGCGCATTGCTAACTCTATCTCTGATGAGTCTATCCTAACAAAGCCTAGGTGTTCGCTCATCCTAAGCTTGGTACCAAATGTCAAGCCCCGTTTTTCCGTACCCTTTGATTCGACAATAAACCATACATATCTGACTCAAATTGAACGAAAAGACGAAACATGAAGGGTTGAAAAAGACGAAACAGAATCTCACTCGAATGGTATAATATATAATATTAAACAATATCTTTACAACGAAAAACTTTTAAATTACATATACCAAAGTCTATCTACATTTAGTGTTGACAATTATAAACATCTGCCCTTACAAATGCTAACAAACATCAAAAATAGCAGCATAAGAAGCGAATATTTGAATGCGTCCATACATAGATGAATATCTCCAGCTCTCCTGCAAACTCCAACCGACTTCAACTAACCTGAAACTACTCGGTTCTAACCCGAGTATTGAAAACACCCGGATCGGGCTTGATAAACCAGCGTAAGAAAAACTCAATAATAAATGACAACATCATATATTAGCCTTTAAATGAAATTCTTTTGAAAAGAATGAGTATCTCATAAGACCACGCCCACACATAAACACGGACTGGTTTTTACTTATGATAACTAAAAAAATTTATATATCAAAACATTTGATATTATTTCTGATGACTTCCTTTTGAAAACATTTGCAAATAAACGTATTAATCTTAGTTGAAATTATTACCATTATTAAATTCCAGCATACTAGGATCTACAAATAAAATCGTAAGTTCTTATAGGAGAGTGGATTTCCGAAGGGACTACCTTTCTATGGGTATACCTCTAGATGGATGTCCAAGGACCAACACAAAGGATCCTCTACCAACACAAAACTGGCCTACCACTATAACTAGATAGTACCGAATATGTTATCCCCCGGTCGTTACCGACCTTTTGTCCGAGCACACAATTTCCATACACCACATTAACTTACATCCCGAACGTCATAGCAGGAAGAAATATATCTAGAAGTGGATGATCATATCCTAATGAGAATGACCCACTTAGTCTTGCTGCATCTACCCTGTTTCGATCATTCCAGGCTGATTAGGCTTGAGGCAACGATTACCTTTTTACATAGCACAAATTCCTTCTACTTCGAATGCCTCATTGCCATTCCATATTCATATAACTGGTCTCTACAAATATATAATTTCTTCAGCTCGTATGTCTCGTGAAAGGGTGTTAAGCTAAGAGAAGGTGTCTTCTACGCTATCGACCGATTTACATTTTATAGAGATCATTCAATGTAATTAGAATGCAAGGCCAGACACTCATCCATACAAGTTCCTTCTAAGACTGAACGAAACCGAAGGTACTTTCCTCGGCCATAACTAGGCTAGAAGTCCCTTTTTTCTGAGATTTTCCATAATAAAGAGACAAATGCTACAATCAATAAATCGAAAGTCTATCCCCAATTAATCAACATGTATTCCTTCGTTATCATTCGTATCAATATCTTTTCTTCAACACAGCTGCATTCTTCGAACACGTGGATTGGTTCGAAGTGGTTTCGGGTAGGAATCACCCAAATCCGACCTCAGTTCCTTTGAAATTCAGTCATCGATAAAAAAACGAATATAGGTATACACGATTTATTAAGCCTCTTTTCTCTTTAGTTCTTTTGATTAATTACAAATTCTTTTCTTTAATCTTAGAGTAGTTCTAAGTTTATTCACTTATTACTTGGGAAAACATTTTCTATTTTCTTATCATCGATCCGTAATTTCTTAACTTTGAAATGGGTCAAAAACAATGTTATTAAAGACATCATTTACTGTAAACCCCAAATCAATCTTAGGAAATATTATTGAGTAAATAAGATAATAGAAATTATTCTAATTTTACTCAACATCAGTTTTCGTATTCAATAAGTCTATGGGTGGAATAACGAGAAGATCGTCTTTTTAATTCCACGAATAGGACGAGTTCCCTCTTCGTAATTTAATACCAAGTATAAGAAGATTATCTCTATGCAATCCAAGTTGTTGTTTATTCATTTTGAAGATTGCTTAAATTTTGGATAATACTAATCTTCTTTCATTTTGGAAAAACATAATATAATCTTTTTAGAGCATCTGGGCTTTCCTTTCGATCTGTTCCACCCCTCGACTAAGAGAGAAAATGTAGACTAGGTAAGTTCAGGGCATTGGTTTCTCCATTCCTAACCTTAGTTAAACACCTTGTTTTATCTTCCCAGATCTCACAAGCGAGACAAATGTTCTAGTCGTTCCACATACTCAATTATTAGCTTTTGGAATTGATTATAAAGATTTCAAATTATCTTATAAATACTTAACTATCCTTTTAAAAACATTCATAATTGATTTTAGGAAAAATCGTTAAGTTTAAACTTTCTTTTTTTTAAAAGTCGTAGAAAGGCAGCAGAATAGTGCCGCGGAAAGTGCTTTATAAGCTTATTTGATTCAAAAAACTTTTTAATATTTGAAAAATCATATTTTTCCATTCTAATCTATTTTAAACTATTTAAATAGATTTATCAAATTTATTCCATATTTTTTCTAATTGAAAACATCCATTTAAAAAGACTTTACGTTATGGTCACTTAACTGCACAAGCGATTTTTCTAGAATATTGATTTGGACATAATTCAAAATCTACAACATGAAATCTTGATTTTATTTTTCTATTTGATAATTATGGTTATATTGGACCAGATATTTCTTATTTTGAAGAAATTCGAGCTATACTTCACTATATACACTCATTTGAACTTTTCGACGTAACATCGCGATCTGTCGTTACGGACGCGCCTAGTTTTAACATGATTTACACTATTTGAAATAAATTTTCTAAATTGAATATAATCATTTATAAAAAACATTACAAATCATTTTAAATTGATATTTCTTCTTTTTAAAGCATTTAAAATAGTTTTTCACTATTCTCATATTATAATATTATTATATTCCTATTATTTTAATATTAAAATTTCAGTTCAATTTCAATTCTAACTTCAAACTAAACATAATTTTAACTTGGATTTAAAATCTAATTTCAACTCCAATTCAAATTTCAACCTTGATCTCAATTTAAATTTTCAAAATCGATTTCAATTTTACTATTTATCACAATTTTAATTTCAATTTCCACTTCAAATCCAATTCCGATTTCAATTTTCAATTACAGTTCAATTTCAATTTGACTTTATTTTCAAAATCAAAATTTATTTTTTTCACTATTCACAAAGAGGCTTAATAATTTGAACAAATACTATATTAATATCATGCTTAACAAAGGGGTTACTTAATCAATAACGAGCATAATCACTTCCAATATTCATCATTATATAAAATCCATTCTCTTAGCACAGTAATTATCAATAAGTGAGTATATTAACATAACTCTATTATTCATCCAACATATTCAAACAATCAATCAAACATCCATATCATCAAATGGTGATTATCTAACATAACAATTAAAATTGATAATCAATGCAATTAAATAGCGATGAGAATTTCTCACCTTTATTTCCACTACGTCAGTCTTTTGCAAAACTAGCATGCTTCATATACTAACGTGCTCCCTTTTTCCCTTGTTTCGAATTTGTCGCTTTGAAATTCTTTTTCTCTTTTTTTTATGGAGGAGGGTACGGCTTGGGGAGTGTGTGGAGTAGGCGGGTAAGGTGTGGGTGAGGTCTTGGGTAGGCGGGTATGTGGTGTTTAGAGGTTGGTGGAAGCGGGTATGTGGGTGTACGGCTCGGGTAGGGTATGTGTGGTATGAGTGAGTAGTGGCCGAGAGTAGGGAGGTGGGTGGGTTGATTTTTTGGCTCGTGTTTGGATGGAGGAGGGTACGGCCATGGTGGTAGAGGGTGTAGAGGCATGTATGGGTTGTAGAAATAGGGTTTGGATGAGTAGGAGGTTGGTTAAGGTGATGGAATGGTGGAGTAGAGTTTAATGGAGGAAGAAGGAGGAAATGAGAAGGACGGAGAATGATTATATGGTGAGAAAGTGAAGATATGCATGCTTATTTATACATGTAGTTTCTTGCCAAATGACTACAATGCCCTTCTCTACTTTTTTGATTTTTAAACCATTATTAAAACTCTTTCCAAGGCATGATAAGAAATGTATTAAATATGAGATGATGTTAGGATGTGAATTTGTCGTTAATGAAATGATTTTGCCTTTTTTTCTTTACTTTCTAAATTACACAAAAATCCTTTTGCTCTTTTCCATGCAAGAAAGGACTTGTGCATTTTGGTGATGGATATGTTGAGTACTTTGTGTAATGATGTTGTTTTTAATTTTTATTTAAATTTTAAATTAGTCAAATCATGTTTTGTAAACTTTATTTAAAAACTTTCCTAATATAAACTTGTCTCTAAACGTAATGTGTTTATAGTTTGCATAGATGCACATATGTATATATGCGTGTTAGGAAACATATCGTGTTGCAACAATGTAGCGACAACTTGTTTCGGTTGAAAACAATGTATTGTTGATATATTTTACAGTCAAAATTTGACGTTTTTGTTGAGCTATATATTAATGTAAACCAAACTTAAAATTTGATTTCCTATTATATTAGATGAATTAAAACAAGTTTGTCCAGGTTAAAATCCTATATCATTAGGGTTAATATCAAAATATTGAATTTTGAAGTTGCATTGACAAAATGTGACAAATTTTGAATAATTTAGTAAAAAGATTATAAACCTATTTTTAAACCCTTAGATGTACTTCTATTATGTTTATTAATTGATTTTAATATAATTTAAATTTTCAAACAAATATTTAAACATATTAATTTATTCATTTTTTTATTTTAACAAAACAACTTTTGCTGATTGATTAAAAAATCCAAATTTCATCCTTTTTAATTATTAACTATAAGAATAAAGAATTTTTTTGTCATTATTTATTATATATAACTTATTTATTTAAATTTTTAAACTCTTTTAAATTTTAAAATAAACAAAATTTCTTATTTTTGAAGTAGCGAAATCACGTATCGTTACATCACGGGGCTGGCCGATGTTGAGAAAAGAGCCAGCGGATCCTCTGAAGCAGTAGAATGTTTGATGAAAGTGTATCATGTTGAAGTTGGCACCATTGTTTGCTGCGGTGGTACTTTAGACCTTGGGAAGGATGTTTTGTAGAGGGAAAATGACGTATTGAAAAAAGATACTGACATCCTAACCCTCCGTATTTGAAAGCTCATGGAGGAGGTTGAGAAGGAAATACAAGAGAAACTTAAGGTTCAACTAGATTCCCAATGATATTGCGAGGAAGCCGTCGTGGCTCGCCTGACCAAGATTGAAGCTGATAAGCAACTTGCATAAATAGAGACCCTCAAAGAGGAAGCTATGGAGGTTGGTTAAATAGAGATAAAGGATGGCTTGACCTCTTCTTGATATATTACAATGCAAGTGTCCTCATGAGCTACAACTTTCGTTTCCTTGGAGAGGGGTACCCAGAGCCACTAATTAAAGTTTGGTACTATATTGTTGAGCTAAAAAAGAAATCCCTTGGTCGCGTTGAGGTTGATAAAGAGCAGCTTATGCGTGAAATCTTACGCGATAGAGAGCCTGATGAACTCAATGCTGCTCGACTTAGTTTACTTCATGACCCAGCAATCACCAAGAACGGGAAGGATGACAATGAAGCCTTCGGGTTTGGCTCTCAAAACCCTCTCACAAGTTAGGCAACTCGTTCTTCATCTTCTCATTCCCCTGAAAAGGTGATAGGCTATGATCTAGACTATCCAAAAATCCACAAGTCTTTTGCGCTATCTCTGATTCTTGAGGGCGGGACTCCAACTTCGATCGAAAACCAATCCGGTAAAGGTATATCTCTAACCTCCCCGAGTTTTAGAAGGTTTACATCTTTGGCACGAAAGTCGCAGGCTTACCCATAGAATCATGTGAATTGCAGGTCAATCCACATTTGTACATGCTCCTGGTGGTGAAGCCATCCAATGACAGCAGGCATCGACTATGGAGTCTACAGCGGTCGCCACTTTACAGACGACCTGGCTGTCCAATTCACTTAGACTCCCGGTCCGAGTACGAAGCTATAGGCACTTTGAATGAAGAAAAACCAATGATCAATAGGCCGAGGATGAGACATATGACATTGTTGCGACCCATGTCTCCAGCATACAGATAAATATGGCTTGAAGGAGCACATTAAGAAGGAAGAGATGGACTGGAAACTCAAGAGGGAGTGCGTCGAGGTAGATATCACTCTACTCCAAGTCATACGACCCGGAGGTATCATCCCTGAAAAGGTCGACCCTTCCATATCCCAAAGTGAGGCTGCTTCCATTTCTATATCTAATAGCATTTCTTCTAAAAGTGGCAAGGGTGGAGGAAGATCGAAGAGGAAGGGAAAAAGTGAGAGCTCTAGTGAATCTACCTCGAAGAAGCTCAAGTAGGACAAGAAGAAGCCGTCGAAACGGCTTGGGATATGTATAGGTGGGCAGCTAGTTTCGTAATTGGCTGTCATTGTACGGGTACGACCCCCGCTTTGGTTTCTAGTTTTAGGAATAAACTTGCACTTAACTTTCCAAGTTTTGACTTCTGAATAGAAACTTCTTTCCTTTCAATTTAGTTTTATATGAATTTGTTCAAGTGTTCGAGCCATTACCTTTTTCATTCAGTGTACTTGTAATCTATCGCTCGTTGTTTAAGTTTTAATGTCATTCGGTTGCCTATCTCTTGGAGCATCGATCCGATAAGTTCCTCTCAAGGCCTCCTTCCAATCTTGGCCTCAATTCATATTAATTCAAGGCTTGAGCCATAGTGTTATGCTATCATACTCAGTGGTTGAGTGACTATACTCTGGCCCTTGGTCTTGGGTTGGCGTATAGCTCGTGACAGTCGCATTCCATTCATTTCAAGTTTATACTCCTCTTGTTGGGTTTATGCTAGAGTCAACAAAATAGTGATTGAGTCGCACTCACTCATTTGTTTATGCTCTTTTCTGTACTCTGGGGATTAGAGTTATTTGATGGGCGATTAATAATACCCAATTGACTTTATACTCCAACCCACTCTTTGGGGACTGGAGTTTTCCTAGTAAATAGTCAATCCACATTTCTCTTAGTTAATTCCTTTGCCCCTGCATTTGGGGCAAAAGTCAAACAGTGGACAGTTGTATCACACCTACCTTTATTCCTCTCGTCAAATCGAGGGATGGAGTTAGTAAACAATGAGTGAGCCACATCCGTTCTATGTTTTATACTCGTCCCGTTGGATAGTAGGTGAGAGTTAATATTTGAACGGTTGAGTCACGTTCATTTTGATCAATTAGATCATGGACCCAGTATACTGGTTGGTACCAGACCCAAAGTACTTGCTGGTTTATATTTGAACGAACTGGGCCAGCCCGTAGTGGAAGAAATGGGTGAATTTTAAAAAAGCTTAGCCATTTAGAATCTTTAAGGGGCTTATGAAGTCTAAACATACTTAGAGATTTTCTAAGTTTTCTTTAAATAAAATCTTTATTTTATTTAATTTTTAGAAATAAAATTTAAAATTTAATTGACGTGTATGTAAATTAGAGTATATCAAATATATTCTTATGTACATAGTTGTGTGTATGGTAACTTATTAAATTTATTTCGAGAAGGAACCTTTTCATTTCCTATCTCTTAAGTTATTGAACTAATGAAAGAGAATAAATTTATTTAGAGAAGGAAGCTTTTCATTTCCTTCTCTTAACTTATTTAATTAATGAAAGGCCAATTATTTATATGGACAGAGAAATCATTCATTTATCTCTCTTTAATTAAATTGATTAATTATATGAATGTCATTAGTTAGCAACATATATCTATATATATATATATATATATATATATATATATATATATATGGCATGAATGTGAGTGTGTATATATATATTATAGTGTAAATTCTATAAGAACAACATATGATAGGTATTATTAATTGATGACAATGTTTGACATATAACTAGAAGTAAATGGATAGTTCAACACATAAAGGAAATATGGGAAATAGACAAAGAGTAATAAAGATGAGTTATTTAATTTCCCATTTGGTAAACTTAATTAATGCAGCATAAAAATGATAATCAATTGGCATCAAGATATAAGGATATAAACAGTCAACAACAAAAGTATGTATGTATTATGAACTAATTGTGTGTGTATATGTTTAAATATGTTTAAATATGTATTATTTAATGAATCCTCCAAATATAATGAATAAATACAGCCAAGTCAACTATTATCCATTCAAGATTTATCACGAAACATGTAGTGATATGATTTAGCAAATCAATTTGAAAATAGATCTTAATCAATAAATACAAATGTAAACAACATGTATATGTCAATAATCTAATGTAAAATCAAAGAGATATTAATTATAAAAAAAATTTGTCCATGGTATATCTGGTATAATAATAGTATTATGTTGATTCATGTTTATTTATACATAAATACAGTGTACATATATGTATGTGTGTGAATGTATACATACATACATATATATATATATGTACACATATATATATAGATATATTTAAAAATATTTATATATGTATTGTTAATGAATCCTTTAAAATTAATAAATCAACTCAACCAAATCAGTTATAATCAGTTTAAGATTTATTACAAAACATATAGTAATCTAATCTAGTAAAACAGTCCGATAACAGATCTAAATATAATATATATGTATATGTTAATAAAAAAATTATTAAAACCTTTTAAAATATTTCAAAATTATTTTAACACACATACATACACACACACATGTATATATACACATTTATATATATGTATGAATCTTAAAGTAGAAAACAAAATTGAAATCAATGTAAACCATTGTCAATAATTAAAAAAAATAAAGCTAATAAGAATAAGAAGTTAATTGCCATATCTAAAATTAGGTAAAAATCAATAGAAATTAACATAGAAAATCATGAATAGAAGTTATCAATTTCAAATGAAAACCAATTCTAATGATAACAAGTTATACTACTTTAAGATCTATAATTGTGCGCTTATAAGGGACAACAAATGCATATATAAAATTTTCAAAATGAATTAACTACTATATCCATAAAATCATAGGAAAAAATAAATAATTAATAGAATTTATCTTGTTTGATGTTGCCTATGATTCATATCTTGAATGATAAATGCTTCTAGATCTGATTGAATCACCTCCAGAAATTGAAACAATTTGAAGCACCACTTCTGAATTTATTTTATTTGATTTGTTTTTTATTTTGTTTTGGGAATTTTTGTGGCTTAGATGCCATTAAATTTCGGCCAAGAAGGTAGAAAAATAAAGACGGAGGCTGGGGTTTAGAAGGAGAGTGATTAAGAGAGGCCAGTGAATGGAAGATAACATATTTATAGAGGGATCCTTCCTCACCTCCTCCCTTCATTTTCTGATCCAACCATTGTATTTTAAGCCTCATTTTCTTATGCCTTTTTTGAATAAGGTTACATGGACCTCAAAATATTCCCAAACCCATTTAGTAATTATTCTATTTAAATTCAATTTAAATATTTATCAGTATCATATATCGATACATACATACACAACTTTTATGTACGTACTTTAATAAATACTAATGAATCCAAACAAATCAAATAAATAAACAAACAAAAATTTAATGGTTAATATTTCAAAATATTAATTAATTTATGATGGTTATCAATTAATCAAATCATGTAGTTTTCGAAGCATCATCATTACGGTTGTGCGACTTAAAGGTGTAAATTCAGTCAGCGATTATATCGAACTATTCGAATATTAGCGTTCACATGTCACTTAGCAGGTGGTATGACATTTTGGTCGAATTTATCGCTTACACATCTTTTAGGTAAAATCCAATTTTACTTATTAAGAGATACCTAATAGTGACAATTATTTACACCAATTCTCTTTATCAAAACTATATCACTTTGGATTTATGGAATTTGGTAATGGTCAAAATTCAAATGTCATCCACATTTAGCTTTATAGTCCAAACATAAAGTCCTTGGTTCAACAATAACATTATTATTGCTCTGGCCGAAGACGATGACTTTGAGTTGATTTGAGATGACCTTGATACTAACCCCATATAACTAAGGAGATGAATTCTCTCTTGAATTGTGCTTCACTTCCAATACTTCCACTCGACCCGACAACAGTAACTCGATGGAACGACGTGCCATAATTTGACTATAATCAATGCGGAGCTTTCATATTGAAGAACCACAGTATTCTCAAGTTGAGAGTATCGTGTAAATCAGTCACATCGATATTTTATGTTTGACCCTAGTTATATTAACCAATAGAAAACTATCAAGTGAGTCATTTCATAGTTATCCAATAACTATTAGTAAGTAACCCCTAGGTGCCTACAGCAGTCATGAGTAATACACTGCCTAACATTTGGAGAGTGTCACATACTCTAGTCTTAACGAATATACTGATATCCATTCTCTATGACTAGGAACATTTAAAATAGTATTTTTTTATTATGTTAAATTACTCACGGTTACAACACTTTGTAATAACTATCACAAAATATATCATATATGGATTTTCTATTAAATATACTTTTAATTAAACTAATTAATTAATATAACCACATTATACCAAGTATAAAATAGAAAGAAACATCTTTATTTTGAACAAGATTGTTCAACGACTTAGATATATGTAATAAATTACATAATTGCCCCTAAGGCATACACCTAACTCTATCAATCACCCATTTGCACTGGGGTTAATTATGGAACCTTATTCCAACTTCTCCAATTGGTTTCTCAAAACCAATTAGGTCAGTTCCGTTTTGAATGGGCATGCTATTATATTTCAATTATCTACTCTATTAATCAGCTTTCTCTGACGATGATATACTATTTTATCACGTGGAACAATTAAGAGTATGTCTCTCGACCTCTAGTGAGCTTTAATTTCTATTGTGAACCATATTGCAACATTGTTATCGTATAACAATGTTATGAGATTTTCAACATTTGAAATTAGCTCAGTTATAAATTTATGCACTTATATTTTCATATACATTATTTTTATTATGGCAATAATAAAGGTGATGTACTTAGCCTTTTTTATTAAATCGGTCACGGTCTTTCATTTGGAACATTTCCAGCTTAAAGACTCTTAACTTGAATTTATTATTGACATGTTATACTCAATATCACTTATGAAGTTTGAGTTCGAACACTTCCTAAAAAGGAGTTTTTTCTGTAAACGGTTCTCTAGTATTTCATATATACATGAGAACACTTCAAACAATCATTTAGTGATATTAATTTGGTTTTGATACTTGCTTCATGCACAAATACATAAAAAAAATCACTCTATCATAGACAATATAACATGTATGATATTTCCTATTGCCAATGCATAAGGAACTAATCTCACATGTTTCGTATTAAAAAATTTAAAAAGTATCTTTGCATATCAATTTGGGATATTCCCAATATATTTTATACTTGCTATAAAAGTCATCATTTATTAATTCAATGTTGAGTATCAAAACAACTAAGGCAGATTTTAACACAAGTACATCGTTAAAATAAAAAATGTATTGTTTACTTATATTTAGAAATATCAATGTACCTTTTAACGTTCGTTCTTATGAACACACGCTTGCTCTGCACTTAGATTGAAAATAAAACTATTTGATATTTCTATCAAAATAACTTATTCAATCTTGATGCTTTTAAAATGATACTTTCATATCAATTCTTGGATCATATCCAAAGAATCACAAACTCAATATCGTTTCAAGTGATTTTGAGACATTTTTGGTTAGTATGTGCAAACAGCTTACTCTAAATCATCATTTAGAATTTTCAGTTTCAATACATATGTACCAAAACACTGGGAATTATCAAACGATATTTTTTGAGTAAATGCGAATTGACCTGAACATGTCGAATATCGAATCTATTACGCAAATTTCAACAATTGAAATTTGCAATATTATTCTTATCAACATTGCTTATTTAATTCCAGCTGCATTGGTCTTACTCATAAAGACACATCAAGGACGATGGATCATATTCCTTCAGTTACGACCACCAAAATCTATATTTTGATAGCGTGAATTCTTTCGAATTTGCGCATCATACTATATAGAGTCAACACTCTCAATGGTTTAATTAAACAATTTATAAGTTTACCATAGACATATTACATGCGTATCAAATGCACATGTCATGTTGGTGATAACTCAACGGTGAATATGATGTAGTACATGAAATTGGTTTGGTATTTATAGAATTATGATTGCATACATCTATATGTATCAACCAAAGAGTTCATCATCTCTTATGATGATCCCACTAAATGGGTGCATAGCACTTTATTGTTTGAGATATATTTGAAAAGTATCATACGATTCAAAATCATACAATAAACTTATTTCTCCAAAACTGCGGCTTGGTCTATAACTCCAAAGCAACCATAAATACAATTAGATGCTTTTGTATTTTCCAATGCATCACTTTTGTTATTAAAAAGATTACTACATTATAGTTTTATTTCATAAAGAATATTCATAATATTCGTATTGAAATATAACTATGTCGATTTTTTTCAGTCGATACCGAAAAATAATCTTTATTTCATAAATAATTTATGGTAAGTTTTACGAAAATAATTTTCGTACAGTTATGCAATTAATAAGTGTTATATGGCATGCTCCCACTATTTCCATCATTACTATAATAGTGTACTAAATCTGGAGATCCATCATTCACTTAATACAATTTGTATATTTCATATGCTGCAACTATTTACAGTGGAGAGTTCGTTGACCAAACATCTTGAGCTTAAAGAAACAAATAATGTAGAAAACAATTTCCTATATGAAGATACATTTCAAAATAGAAATCATATTTCTTATTCCAATATAAAGTATCAATTATTATTACAATTCTCGTTTCCAATGTTTCTCCATGAAGGAGAAGTGACCATTCATTCTCTTCATCCTAACCAACCTTAAATTACATCTATTCTTATACATTCTTTTTCCTTTCAAAAGGTCAAACTATTTAAAAGAAAACCATATTACAATATCATAACAAACCATTTACAAAAGCATATTTGATTATCATTAACATTTAAGGACATCAAATATGTTGCACTTTACGTAAACCGATCAAAATGACATTCCAGCGATCAAATTCTTATATCTATCTTGTAGTTTTTGGTCTTGTGTTACATTAACACAATATGATCCCTTTTGTAATCAATCTGATTGAATGCTCGATCTCGCACTAAGGTTTATTTGGTTTTTCGAACGAACTAATTTCATCGAAATATTGTACATTACAAACATTGATCATTCACCATATAACATTTATATGCAATTGTATATGGATCAAATATCCATAGTTTGTATTGCTTTTAGAGTTCGAAACTCATAAATGCCATGCATGGTCTTGACCAAATAAATGCATAAGTGACCAAATCACGAACGTATTCAGTAGTCGTAAAATCAGGCACTTTGTAACGACCCATAAATTTTCGATAATTAAAATAGCTAATTTAATAAGATTTCGTGATTTAGTTTTAGAAAAAAAATTGTAAGTCGTTTAGAATAATAATAAATGTTGAATTCATTGGGTATAATAGAGTAATTGATTGATAAGTAAAATCTATTCAAATCAAATATCAAATATTGAACAGGTAAATTGTTTAAATTAAATATTTAAAACTTATTGAATAATTGAATAACTGTAAAATGAAAATAGTGTTCTAAATCGTGGATTGGTTTTAAAAGTTGAATCTTAAAAGTTCAATTTCAATATTTCAAAAGATAATGAATTATTGGATAATCGAAATTGTTTAAATTTAATATTTGGAATTTATTGAAAAGTTTAATAATGGGAATTGAATAACCGTATAATGGAAATGGTTTGTTCTATAATTTTAATTCGTTTCAAAAGTTAAATTTTTAAGTTCGTTTTTGAATATCTCAAAAGATAGTGATTCAAGAATAATAAAAATTGTTTAAATTTAATATTACAAATGTTTGAATAATTAAATTCCGAATTTGATATGATTAATTTGATGTTGAAATTTAATATATGGAAATAGAGTGAATAATTGAAATTTGATTTAATATGATTTAAATTGGTTTCCAAAGTGAATGTAAGTTATATCGGGATTATAATAGAGTTAATAAGATTTTAAAAATTAAAATTTATTGGATAATTGAATAGCAGGTTTAATATGATTAAAAATAATTTGTAAAATTTTATTTTATCATATTAAAGTTAGAATGAGGTTGTAGAACTTTTAAAATCGAATTAAAAGTAAATTTGTGAAAATTGAATATTTTAATATTTAACTGACGAGTTAAAATAGCCATTTTTCAAACAGTCTCGGATTTCGATGAAACTAGTTTCATCGGATCCGTAACGTGATATTATTGTAAGATTTCAAATTTCGTGTCAATCGGATTTACCGTTTGTCCGGGGCGTGCCATAACGCCTAGAAATTCGTTTAATCGGTTTAATTTAAATTTGATCGTTTATTGCCGTAACTCGCACAGATGATCGAATTAGCTTCCGAAACCTATTCCATTGTGTCCGTAACGTGGGGTAAACCTTAGAAACGCCAGTCACCGCGCGAGATTTGGAGTTCGGAAATTCTGGGATGAATAGTGTTCGTTATATTTTCTATAAAAGCACCTACCTAATTCTCATTTGCAAACCAGAAAGAAAATCCTGGGGTTTTCTATTCATACCCGCCTCTTATTATAACCCACGGCCAGAATTTAGTCCCCTTCTCCTCCAATTTCCCTCCAATCCGTCGACATTTACGCAAAGCTGTCATCTACAACATCGAAGAGGGCAAGGAGATCTAGCTAATCAACAGTGGAGATTGGATTTGGAGCAGTGTGGTGGTTGCTAGGGGGCCGCGTGGGCTGTGCGTTCAAGCACGAATTCTGAGGCCATAAGGAGGCTGAGCTCCATGATATTGGGCGCGATGGTGGAGCGTGGCTAGGGCTTCGAGGACATGGTCTCTGATCAACGTGAAGGTGATTGTAGTTGGTGCGTGTATTAGGGTTTGGGGCGGCTCCTTGGGTTCGTGTACGCGTTCTAAAACCTGGGGGAAGAAGGCAGTGGGAACGACCGTGATTGCAAAGCTTGGATGGACGGTCCAGATTGCTAGGTGAAAATAAATAAAAGAAATGTAAATTAAATTGTAATTTAAATCAGGTGATGTTTAAAACGTTGTATCTTTGTCATACAAGATCAAAAATTTGCAAAACAAGTTGCGTTGGAATCGTATGGAGGAGCACTACGCTATGGAATTGGATTGGAATCATTTGGAGCTAGTGGAAATTTTGGGTAAAATTAAACGCTCGTTTAATTTTATTCGAAATAAAACGCTGGAACTACATTGAAATCAAGGTGAGTGTTTTATAACGCTCACAACGTATTGAATATCTTTATGCTAGTTAAGTTTAATATTATGAAGTGATATGAATTTTATTTGTCATTGTTTGATAAAATTTAATTGTCATATAGTTTGTCATTTGAATTAACCGTTAAAAATTAAATTGACAGTTAAATTGAAATTGAAATTGAATTGCGATTAAATTACCTGACATTGATAACTATGAAATTGCCATGAATTGTATTGTCTATTGGAAGATGTATTTCGATGGATGTTATTGGCTGATATTTAAATGTTTGGATGTTTATTTGCTTATATATACTGTTATGCATACATATGACACTGTGATTTGATTTAAGTGATATATATTCATCCCTGACATTTAATTGAAATAACTAATCACTTGGCCATATGATAGAAAACTATATACGGACACCGGATTGGTTAAATTAATAAATTTTAAAAATAGTTGGTTGAAATTTATTTAAATGTTTTGATTTAAAAGTTATAAATAGAAATCAATTTATAGAAATCGAATTTATCGAAAATTGAGTTTGGAATGTTGTAATAAATTTTGGTTAAAGGAAATTGTTAAATAATTTAAGTTGAGACTTTGAGATTAAAAATCAGGATATGATTGAATTTCGAAAATTTATTTGTCTTAATGATTGAACATTATTTCGAGCTTTGAGTATTTCTAAGTAAAAGTGATATAAAAATTGATATTTTGAAATCGAGCTTGGAATTGAATCATATTTGAAATTTGGATTTAAACTTGAATATTGATGGATAATTTTGTTAAGTGTTATAAATGGATATTTTTGAAAAATCAAGCTCCAAATCGATATAAATTGAAATTGAATTAATTGAAAGTGAATATAAAATTGAATAAATTTGAAGTCAAAGTTGACATTGTTTTGAATTGAAATCGAAATTGAATCGGTAGAATGGAAATTGAAATTGATTTGAATTGGGAAGTTATAATTGAAATGGTTTGGTTTTGAAGCTGTTTTATTTTGTTTTCCAAATTACTCAGTTATATAAACCATTTTTGAATACTCAAACTATTTTAATCTATTTTTAATCTACTTAACCCAATTTAAATTATTTAAACTAATTTATCTATTTGAAATCCATTTAAAGATTTTAAGTATTTTTAACTATTTTTTATTATTTAAACTACTTTTAAAGTACTTAAACTATTTTCTAAAAATTTCAAGCTGGTTAATAAGGTGGAATGTTTATGTTTAAATCTTGAATTTAAATACGAATTGGGTTAAATGAAGTTGCAACCTAAATTGAAATTCGAAATGATTTTGAAATCGAAATGAGATATTGAGGTGGAAAATGATTTTTGAAACGGAACCTTACATTTTAAATAGGTATGATGATATTTGAAATGGATTTGATTTTGAAGCGAATATGATATTTTGATATCAATTATGAATCGATTTGAAATGTAAAAGAGCCAACGGTGTAATAATATGTAGTTATTAAAGAGACCGGGATCGGATATGGACATACTCTCTGTCGATACCGAAAACCACTTTAATAACTATTATACGCGGAGTGTTGATCCAGAATGAAGTGGACGGTTTGGTGAACGCGTTGATTGAAGAAAGAGAACGATAATGGATGACCCCTGACATGACTAAAGCAGGAGCCACGCCGGACCATTGAGGTTCGCCATCTCTAGCGGACACACTTCTTCGATACCATATCTATTACATTTGTGATGCGATTTGGGTGCACCCCTTGATTTGGGAGTGTTGTTTCGCGGTGTTGGGGTAGCTGCTGGCTATGCTCAACATCAGTCCGGATCACACAACTACTAGTATCCTAGTTGGTATCGCCTCATGTACCTTGTCATACTGATTATCCTATTCGCGACCACTACGTTATGTTTTGTGTTATACCTATGGTTTACCCTCTGATAACCACCGGTTTACGGTGGGGCTTATGGTGCTGTATAGACTATGGCATTATAAAAATGTGTTAAGGGGGATTATGGTAACGCCTTAATGCTATTTTGATACTTTATATTACTGATAGACATTATCTACTTAGCGTACATTACTACCTAGTAGATAGTTTAACGGATCCTTGAGAGATGGAAAATCCCGTAACATCTCTTGAGTTATTGCACGCACGTTGACACTGGATAGGAGATGTAAAACCCCGTAAACATCCCTGATGCCGTTACACTCATATTTATTTACGATTGATTTAACTTTCATAAGGATATTTTAGTCCTGACTCGAGTGTTTTGTCTTTTCATTACGCTCGGGTCAGACCTTAGTTTTTCAGCTTATTGAAGATCTATTCTGGAGGATGAAGACGAAGATTTGGTATACTATTATTATTATTATCTTTGCATCGTGCTGTCTGCTGCATTATTTTATTTGTTCTGTTGTATATGTATAACTCTGATAAATGTTGTATAAATAATTGTCAAAGTATAGTAAACAGCTTCATGAACTGTTTATTTGACTATTATATTTTATCGTTCCACTGCGAGATTCTGTGTTGTTTCATTTCCTTTATTTCTCTTTCTTTTCTTTTCTTACTTACCCCAATAACCATCTTCCCTTTTGAATGGTTTGGAATCGACATGTGTATTTGATCGTCGGTTTAAACAGTCCAAAAAGGCGGGTCGTTGCACACTTACATGGGTGTTGAAACGTTAACATGCAATAGGAATTTAATAGTGGGAATTATATTTCCAATTGTCAAATTTCAATTCAGTTCATTTGTATATGTTAATTGATAAACATTTTGTCAATCATATTAAATGCATAAATTTATCATTGTAGATAATTATTACATTATTTAGCATATTTTTTTAATATTAGAAAGGTTAAAAGTTACCGTTTCATTTTTCTAATAAGGCTTCCACTAGTTTTTTATGTTTCTCCAAACCCTAAGATGAAACATAAAAGTCTTTTAACTTCACTAATGGGTATTAGGACTTGTTTATCTTGGTATCCTGACCTTGAGTTTGCTCAACAAATCATAGCCCCATAGATGATGGATAACTCCTTATTGGTTGTACCACATACAACTCTGGTCCATTTTTTCTTGTCCTAGTCTCATTTCGACCTTAAGTTTGCTCAACAAAGCAAAAGAGATTATTCTCTCATATCTACCATATCGTGATGGCCTAAGTATAGTATATGTACCTTGAGTTTGCTCAACAAATACAAATAGCTATCTTACCTCATCTATTCAATATATTAATAAGGTTGCACATAACATTCCCAGCTTGAGTTTGCTCAATAACTAAGGAGTGTGCAAGTAATTTATTAATATATATATATATATATATATATATATATATATATATATTAGAGGAGAACATTATATTGAAGATTCATAATCTTCAATACTGAGTGATATCGACTTGTGGAATAATTTATTTCTTATGAAATACCCTCGTGGTTCAAGTGTTGAACACATCGAAAATCACAGTATATATACATTTACATATGTATTTGTTACTTAAGTCTATTTGGGTTTCTTTAATGTTCCATCTTTTGTTTATACATTCATATCATATAAGTTTTGTTGTTATATAACTTTTATATTTCATATTACTTATATGATAGTCTTATGTATGATATTTTATTAATTAAATCTTATTTGATTAATTTTACTTAATTAACTCTTTAATTAATTTTAAATTAGTATTTCAATACAACTTTTATATAGGACATATCTATTATAACCTTTATTGTGTATACTACAACCTTTATAGTATAACACATGTATCTTATATATGCTGTAACAACCCGCACATTTTATGATCATATATTTAAATGATTTATTCAAATATAGCATCGTTAGTCGGATTAAAGTCCAAAATGCTACTTTTTGTATACTGTCAAATTCGGACTTGAGACTACCTCCATTGGGTCCAAAACGGCATTTGCAACCTTTTTGAGTGTAAACATCGATATGTTTGGAGTTAAGTAGAATTTTGCAAATTTTCTATTGGGCTTTGGGTTTGGGTTTCAGCCCACTAACCAATCTAATACCCTAACTCTTCATACAACTCCTATTCATTCCTTCTATTTTTCTTAACACTTCAAGCTAAAGTAAAAATGAGGGAAGAGAAAATAAATCAAAATTTATAAACCCTAGTTTTGCTAGGAAACTCAAATTCAAGCTCCAAACCCAAGAAGAATCTTAGGTAAGCATCCTCTTCTCCTTTTCCACTTCAATCTCTCTCAAATTTTTAGAAATTCCTAAACCCTAACTTAGGAAATACTTGCATTTGATCCTAGATTAGAGCTTCTAGAGTTGAAGTTGAAGAGTGATTGATCTTTCCTTTGTGTTTGAGCTTCTCATTCGTTGTTTTTGGGTTTAAAGGTGAGTTCTTGAACTCACATCTACGTCTATGCCTTTGATAGTAGTTAGGTATGAATTCATATCACCTATTTCATGTTCATTTGCTTTGAATTGAATTGGATTGGTGAATTTTCCAATTTTTAATATTTTGATGTCAAAATTTACAAAAATCCTATATTGGATGTTTTGACATGTTGTTTGGAGTGTATTGAAGAGTCTATAGGGATGGGTTGTCGCTTGGCATAAATCCCTAGCCATTGTGGCTCGCTCGATCTCTTTTTGAGATAATTTGGCCATCATTGACCTAGAATGTTTTTGCTTCGAGCTTCAACTCAGACATTTGGTATTAAGGTCAGACATCTGGAGCTACGGGATTAAAATTCCAGACCATCAGCTCAGATTTTTTAGCTTACTTCCCAGACATCTGGGCGATCTGGAATAAATTTTTCAATCTCTCAGCTCAGACGTCTGGGAGAACCACTAGATGTCTGGAGCTGCTAATTTCAGCCATCTTGCTTGTTCTTCATTGGTATCCATTTATATAGACTTTTGGGTTGATCCGATTGGTCGTCGTCATTTATTATCGACTTCGATGACTTCTTATTTGGATTTTTGGGAATATCCACTTTGATGGATTTGATACCGATTTCTATGGTTTGATTCACGTTTTCGTATGTGAATTTTTGTGATTGATTATTTCTACAATCATTTCTGTGATTTGTCATTTTAAAATGCAAAAGCCTCTATACTAGTAGTAAATATTCAAACTCTTTCACAAAAACGATTTCAACACTGTTTTTAATATGAAGCTTATTTTTTAAACCTGCTTTCCAACCTATTAGTATATACAAACCTTTACCTCACTCATATGAGAAATCTAATTAAATGGCTTAATAAAACTAGTGGTATGAAACGCTTGCGTTTACTTCGTCGGTTAATTCTTGGACTTGTTCGATTGAAATCTTGTGACAATTTTCGAATGGGGATCTACAATTTGTTCGTAAATATTTAAGTTAAGCTAGTAATTATGGGACATGAAGCTAAACTCATTTATTTACTAGCTTAGCGTAATTCACACTTTTTATTAATCAATGGTGATCATTTTATGCCTTAGACTAGCGGTATGCGATGCCTCTTTGTCTACGTAGGGGACTATACCTCGATTTTATTGAGCTTCGTCTCATTTTTATGGGTTAATGACCCTTGGTCTTTTGACCGTTTGTGGAGCTCCAGCTCAAATTGGTGGGGTAGCGACCCATGGTCTTCCGGCCGTTTGTGGAGCCTCGACTCAAATTTGATGGTTAGCGACCATGGAATAGCGTTCCGATTGTGATACATGTGTTGGTGAGTTTTCATGCTCCCGTTTATGATAAGCCTCCCCCTTATTTGATTTGTAGATTTCTATTGATGATTTCTGGAATTTGCGTTTCACCAATTTTTGCGATTGACATTGATATATTTTGTCAATATTTGTGGTTTGGTGACTAAAATGAAAAATATGACATTCTTTTTGGTATTTTGAGATTCTTTGAGATATTGTATAATTTTTGTTGTTATCTAATGTAGACTGTTCCATTTATTACTTTTTTCTTAAACAATACTTGGGTCTGACCGAGGTATTTCAGGTGCTTCAACTTGACTTCTTATCAGGGCCATCATCTGACTTTTGGCTAACTACTTAGCTTAGTAGTTTTTGTTTTATACATTCAATATAGAGACTCCTTGATGTATACATATTCTTTTGTCTAGCACTTGTACCTATTCTTTTGTGATGTAGTGGATTTTGTATGACCACTACTTTGATGTACACTTTTATGTGTTATATTCATAGCTGTTTCCGTTTGTGATATGAATATCTATGACTGATTTTATGTTATGCTTATTTTATATTTGTTTTCGAAGACCACATAGCCAATGTTAGTAGTTTTGAGTTTGTATCGGTATGTTGGATTAGCTCTTGAAATGAAAGTGACATTTTATCTGACATATCGGTTCTCGCATAGAGCAATTACATAGATGGTCGCTCCTCAACAGCCTTATTCTTCGTGCTAGTTGACGGCATTACTCTATAGTGTCCTTGGCTAGTGTGAGTACAGAGGTGGGGCATCACAGCTTGGTATTAGAGCCAAACTTTGGAACAATATAGAATAATTTAGCAAGGATCATTGTCCTAAGTCTTTCTTAGTAATCGTGCCTTAGGATTTATCCGAGTCTTAGGACCCGTTCTATCCTATTTTCTTTTATGACGCCTTGTTTTATCAATCATGATTGTTTAATATTCATTCCAAGGATAACCTTTTTCCTCTTCTTTCTTTATTTCTTTCTTTCTTAAAGAAGAGAAATGGTTAGATCTGGTCGTCCCAGCGTCTGTCAATCCAGTGCTACTCCTCAGGATAGAGTATTTATGTCTGCCCAGCAGCTTTTAGATCTTATAAAGAATGCTCATGCTGTCGGACCCATTCCAGAGCCTATTCAACGTAAATCTAGGTTTTCACACTTGTGCAGTGACTATACCAACTTGGGTGGAAATCCATTCAAGGGTTCCGAAAGTGTTATAGAAGTTCAACCTTGGCTTAGATCATGCGACCGCATCTTTTCTCGCATGAATCTTGTTGATCTCCATCGTGTCAAAGTGGCTTCTAGTATGCTCCAGGAAAGAGCGTTTAGATTGGTATGAGCTTTTGATTTCGGAGATTATTAAAGTGGATCTTACTTGGGAGCAATTTCAGAGAAGGTTTGAATTAAATTTCATGTCGGAAGATGAAAAAGTAACTTTAGCTCGATGCTTTATTGACCTTGTTCAAGGTGAATCTTCTGTGATGGATTACGTCGCATCTTTTGAAACCCTCTCTAAATATAGCGTCAAGTATATTAATACCCCATTGAAGAAAAATTAGAGGTTTATTTATAGGTTAAATAAGAACCTCGAAAGGCCATTACTTCTAAAATTAGAAGTTTCTTTCGATCAACTTGTTGATATCTCTTTTCTACTTGAGGAGGCCGATAAAGAAAGTGATGTTGAAGTTGTGAGTGCCAAACAGAACTTCAAAAACAACAAGAAGAGGCCTATTAAGTTCAACCCTAATCCCAACAAGAAAGGAAAGCAAGCAACTTCGGTAGTAAAGACTCCTACTTCTTGTCATGGAGAATGCTTCAATTGTGGTTCTAAGGACCATTAGGCAAAAAAGTGTCCAAAGCCCCTTACTTGTCGCTATTGCAAAAGTTCAGGTCATACTATATCTTCTTGTCCCAAACTTCAAAACAAGAAGGAGAAAAAGCTAAATGTTGTGCAAGCTTCTAGTAACACTTCTCTCGGTCAAGGTATTTTTCATTCTATCCTGAAGGCATTATTATGTTTCGTGATCATCCTATTCGAGTTCTTTTTGATACAGGTGCATCTTACTCTTTTATATCGAAAGAACTTGTTGATACTTTGTATTTAAATGTTATGGGCTTGATGACTTCTTCGAGAATTGCGAATCTTTTGGTGGATCTGCAACACTCAGTTTACTTTGTAAAGATGTCGAGATTATTTTATGTGATTTTTATTTCCGAGCCGATTTGCATGTTATGCGTTACTTAGGCTTCGGAATGATTTTGGGAATAGACTGGCTGAACCGTTATGAAACCCATCTCCCTTGTCCTGAGTGGACTATTTATCTTCGACATCCTTAATCTGTTAAGCAGATTTCTATTGTTCTTAAAGATTTAGATTCTAATTCGGTGGCATCCTTATATTCTCTAAACCCCCATGATGATGATAATGATGATGAGGAAGATGTCATTTCTCTCATTCATGTTGTTCGTGACTTTTCCGACATATTTGAGCCCGTTTTAGGATTACCCCCTAAGCAAGCAATCGAATTCAGAATTAATCTAATTCCTGGTGCTCTACCTATCACTCATCCTCCTTATTGTATGTCAAATAAGGAAAATGAGGAGATGCGTAAGCAATTATCCGAATCGGAAGCGAAGCAGTTTATTCGTTCTAGTTCCTCTCCTTGGGGAGCTTCAGCTATTTATGTGAAGAAATCCGACGGTACACTTAGGTTATGGTTGACTACCGCAAGCTTAATGATCTCACCATCAAGAATAAATATCATTTACCTCGGATTGATGATCTATTCGATCAACTTTGCGGTGCTAGAGTATTTTCACAATTAGACTTAGAAACCAGTTTTCATCAGCTTCGTATAGTAGAGGATAGCATACCTTTGACATCTTTCCGTACTCGTTATGGATCTTATGAATGGCTTATTATGCCATTTGGTTTAACAAATGCTCTGGCTGATTTCGTTGACCTTACGAATCGAGTTTTCAAAGACTTACTCGATCGATTTTTCTCATCTTTATAGATGATGTTCTTGTTTATTCTAAAACCAAGGAAGAGCATGAAAAACATCTTCGGATTGTATTGGATACTCTTAGGAGTAATCAATTGAAAGCAAAATTTTCTAAGTGCCACTTTTGGCAATCTCGTGTGAAATTTCTTGGACATATTATTCCTGAATCTCTGTGGATCCTTTAAAGATCGAAGCGATTCAAAATTGGAAGAGACCGAAGAGTGTGATGGAAATTCGTAGCTTTCTTGGATTGGCAGGTTATCACCGTCGGTTCATAAAAGACTTTTCTAAAATTCCACGCCTCTGACTAGTTTGACGAAGAAGGGAGTTAAGTACATTTGGTCAAACAAATGTGAAGCATCTTTTCAAAAATTAAAAGAACTCCTTTTCAATGCTTCTATTCTTGTGATTCCCGAAGGGAACCAAGACTTTATTGTTTATACCGGTGCTAGTCGTGTCAGTTTGGAAACCGGTCTCATGCAAAGGGAATGTGTTATTGCTTATGCTTCTAGGCAATTAAAGCTTGTCGAGACTAGATATGCCACTCATGATTTAGAGCTCGCGGCCATTGTTTTCTCCCTTAGAATTTTACGCCATTATCTTTTGGGAGAGAAATTTGTTCTCTACACCGATCATAAATCTTTGAAGTATTTATTTTCTCAAAAGGAACTTGATTTGCATCAACAATGTTGGCTCGAGTTCCTTGCATCTTATGATCTTAATATTCTTTGTACTCCGAGAAAGGAAAGTCATGTTGTCGATGCCCTTAGTCGTAAGCAACAAGCGGTTGTTTCTATAATGATGTATGAATGGAATGATCTTGTGACTTTGTTCACTTGTAAGATTCGAGCTCGTGAATCCGATTCATGTTCATCACTTATTTTATGTAGCCTTAAGGCTCATCCATCTCTTCTAGACTGAATTCTTAATGCTCAAAAGCATGATCCTGAATTGGCTCATCTTAGCGAAAGTTGTCGGGATAGTAATATTGATGGTTTGAAAGACTTTGAAATCGATGCTCGTGGTGGCATTCGAAAGTTTGGTAGACGTATCGTGCCAAATATTAGTGATGTTGTAAAGACATTTTAAAAGATTCTCATCGTTGTAAATTTACCATTCATCTCGGTAGTAGTAAAATGTACGCAGACATGAAGCGACTTTATTATTGGGATGGAATGATATCTGATATTTCTAATTTCATTAAGCCTTGCATGACTTATCAACTCGTTAAGGCCGAGCGTCAAAGGACCGGTGGGTTATTGCAACCTTTAGACATTCCCGTTTGAAAGTGGGATCAAGTCTCCAAGGACTTTATTGACGGTCTTCCCCGTTCTCGTTCGGGTCATGACAGTTTAGGGGCGATTGTTGATAGACTTACAAAATTCGCCTATTTTATTTCCGTTCGATCTAATCGGACCGTACCTCTTTTGGGTAAACTCTATATTAAAGAAATTGTTAAATTGAATTGAGTTCCTACTTCTAACATTAGTGATCATGACCCATTGTTTCCTAGTGGATTTTGGAAGAGTCTTCAAAAAGCTTTGGGAACGAAGCTTAATTTTAGCACCACTTATCATCCTCAATCCATGGACAAACCGAGCGTGTGAATTAAACTCTTGAAGATGTTCTTCGTACATGTGTTCTTGATTTTTATGGAAGTTGGGAAGATCGTATTTCTCTTGTTAAGTTTTCCTCTAATAATGGCTTCTAATCTAGTATTGGTATGGCACCTTTTGAGGCACTCTATGGAAGACCATGTCGATCTCCTTCTTGTTGGCTTGAGGCCGGTGAAAAGTTGGTTTTAGACCCAGATTTTATTCGTGATTCCACAGAAAAGATTAACCTTATTCGTCATAGGATGAAAGAAGCTCAAAGTAGACAAAAATCCTATGCCGATAATCGAAGAAGGAATTTAGAATTTACTGTGGGAGATTTGGTGTTTATTCGTCTTTCACCTATGAAGGGTGTTGTGCGTTTTAGTCGATCGAAAAACTAGCAACACGATATATTGGTTCATTTTCCATCACCGAACGTGCTAGTTCTGTGGCTTATCGCCTTTTATTACCGGCTCAATATTCTACTATTCATGATGTTTTCCACGTCTCTCAACTACGGAAATGCCTTAGGGATTTCGATTCTATTCTTGATCCCGATGTTATTGAAAAAATTGAAATTTCGCCTAATTTGACTTATGAGCAACATCTTATTCGTATCATTGGTACAGAGGTTAAATGCCTTCGAAATAAAGATGTTCCGCTTGTGAAAGTTCAATGGTCCTATAATCCTAAGGATTGATCTTTGGAATCCAAAGAATTCATTAAGCGAACACATCCGGACTTACTCTCTTGTGCTCTTTAAGGCGAACTTCTTATTTCGAAATTTATTCTTTTGTGCTAATATGCTTTTATGGTTGTTACTCTTTTTAATTTCTTATTAAGTATTACGAGAACGCAATTTCTTTAAGGAGTGCAGTCTGTAACAACCCTCATATTTTACGATCGTATTTTTAATGATTTATTTAAATATAGCATCGTTAGTCGGATCAAAATCCGAAATGCTACTTTTTGTAAACTGTCAAATTAGGACTCGAGACTACCTCCATTGAGTCCAAAACAGTGTTTGCGACCTTTTTGAGTATAAACATCGATATGTTTGGGGTTGAGTAAAATTTTGCAAATTTTCTATTGGGCTTTGGGTTTGGGTTTCAGCCCACTAACCCATCTAATACCCTAACACTTCATCCAACTCCTCCTTATTCCTTCTATTTTTCCTAACACTTCAAGCTAAAGTAAAAATGGGGTAAGAGAAAAGAAATCAAAATACCTAAACACTAGTTTTGCTAGGAAACTCCAATTCAAGCTCCAAACCTAAGGAGAAGCTTAGGTAAGCATCCTCTTCCTCTTCTCCACTTCAATCTCTATCCAATTTTCAGAAATTCCTGACCCTAACTTAGGAAATACTTGCATTTGATCCTAGATTGGAGCTTCTGGAGTTGAAGTTGAAGAGTGGTTGATCTTTCCTTTGTGTTTGAGCTTCTCCTTCGTTCTTTTTGGTTTTAAAGGTGAGTTCTTGAACTCACATCTATGTCTATACCTTTGATAGTTGTTAGGTATGAATTCGTAACACCTATTTCATGTTCATTTGCTTTGAATTGAATTGGATTGGTGAATTTTCTAATTTTTGGTATTTTGAAGTCAAAATTTATGAAAAATCCTACATTGGATGTTTTGACATGTTGTTTGGAGTGTATTGAAGAGCCTATAGGACTGGGTTGTCGCTTGGCATAAATCCCTAGCCATCGTGGCTCGCTCGATCGCTTTTGAGATAATTTGGCCATCATTGGCCTAGCATGTTTTTGCTTTGAGCTTCAGCTCAGACGTCTGGTATCAAGGTCAAACATATGTTGCTATGGGATTAAAATTCCAGACCATCAGCTCAGATGTTTGAGCTTACTTCCCAAACGCCCGAGCGGTCTAGAATAAAATTTCCAGTCTCTTAGCTCAGACGTCTGGGAGAACCACCAGACGTCTGGAGTTGCTAATTTCACCTGTCTTTCTTGTTTTTGATGGGTTTCCATTTATATCGATTTTTGGGTTGATCTGATTGGTTGTCGTCAATTATTATCGACTTCGATGACTTATTTTATGGATTTTTGGGAATATCCACTTTGATCATTTGTTCTCGAGTTCTGTGGTTTGATTCACATTTTCGTATGTGAATTTTTGGTGGTTGATTGTTTCTACAATCATTTCTGTGATTTGTCACTTTAAAATGCAAAGGTCTCTATACTAGTAGTAAATATTCAAACTCTTTCACCAAAACGATTTCAACACTATTTTTAATATGAAGCTTATGTTTTAAACCCGCTTTCCAACCTATTATTATATACAAACCATTACCTCACTCGTAAGAGAAATCTAATTAAACGGCTTAGTAAAAAAGTGGTATGAAACGCTTGCGTTTACTTCGTCGGTTAATTCTTGGACTTGTTCGATTGAAATCTTGTGATAATTTTCGAGTGGAGATATACAATTTGTTCGTAAATATATAAGCTAAGACAGTGGTTATGGGACATGAAGCTGAACCCATTTATTTACTAGCTAAGCGTAATTCACACTTTTTATTGATCAATGGTGATCATTTTATGGCTTAGACTAGCGATATGCAATGTCTCTTTGTCCGCGTGAGGGACTATACCTCGATTTTATTAAGCTTCATCTCATTTTTATGGGGTAACAACCCTTGGTATTTTGACTGTTTGTGGAGCTCCGACTCAAATTGGTGGGGCAGCAACCCATGGTCTTTAGGCCATTTTTGGAGTCTCGGCTCAAATTTGATGGTTAGCGGCCATGGAATAGCGTTCCATTTTTGATACACGTGTTGGTGAGTTTTCATGCTCCCGTTTGTGATAAGCCTCCCCCTTTTTTGATTTAAAGATTTCTATTGATGATTTCTGGAATTTATGTTTCACCAGTTTTTGCGATTGACATTGATATGTTTTGCCAATATTTGTGTTTTGGTGACTAAAATGAAGAATATGACATTCTTTTTGGTATTTTGAGATTCTTTGAGATATTATATGATTTTTGTTGTTATCTAATGTTTACTTGTCACAGTATGGCATTATTGCTATCATACGTTTTCATCATATCTCTTATCCTATCTCATTTTATATGATATTTATAGCTAGACTGATCCGTTTATTACTTTTTTCTTAAATAATACTCAGATCAGACCGTGGTATTTCAGGTGCTTCAACTTGACTTCTTCTCAGAGTTCGTCATCTGACTTTCGGTTAACTATTTAGCTTAATAGTTTTTTTATACATTCAAGATAGAGACACCTTGATGTATAAATATTATTTTGTCTAGCACTTGTACCTATTATTTTGTGATGTAATGGATCTTATATGACCACTACTTTGATGTATACTTTTATGTGTTATATTTATATCTGTTTCCGCCTTTGTGATATGAATATCTATGACTGATTTTGTGTTTGCTTATTTTATATTTGTTTTCGAAGACCGCATAACCACTGTGTAGTAGTTTTGAGTTTGTATCGGTGTGTCGGATTTCATCTTGAAATGGAAGTGACATTTTATCTGACATATCGGCTCTCGCACAAAGCAATTACACAGATGGTCGCTCCTCAACAGCCTTATTCTTCGCCCCAGTTGATGGTATCACTCCGTAGTGTTCTTGGCTACTGACTGGTGTGGGTGTAGAGGTGGGGCATCACATATGCACATTTTTTAATTTAATTAATTAATATTTAATTAATTTATTTAATTAAACAATTTTAATTAAATTTATCAATTTCAAAATTTATCTTACATACATATGTACTTATGTTATCTTAACACTTTAAAATAACATAACATATATCAACATATATATTACATGCATATAAGTATTAATTAACTAACTTATTTAATTAGTTTATTTTATTAATCTTATTAATAAATTTTAAATTTTGAAATTAACAGTTTCAAACGTTTTGAAATTTTCATGACATTTTCAAACATTTTGAAAATTTATGTTATATTATAAACATGTTTTTATTTTAAATTTACTTTTTTAAATTTAAAATCATGTCTTAATTTTCAAAACTATTTTGAAAATTAGCCCAAGGCCCAATTCAAATTGGGCCTTTTCTATTAGGGGCAACCTTTAGAATCACACCACCTTTCAGACCAGGTAGGGCGGGGTACTTGATTACCCAATTTCAATCCTAGACATCACCTTTGCAGACACTGTACTAAGTGCACATACTTAATTAGTTAAACCTAACATGACTAATTTAGCGCATAGGCTATTGGGCTCTGATACCATTGAAGGAACTGGCCAACATGTAGCGAAAGAAATGGGTGAATTTGAAAAAAGTTAGCCATTTTGGATCTTTAATGAGCCTATGAAGTCTAAACATACTTAGAAGTTTTCTAAGTTTTTTCTAAAATAAAATCTTTATTTTATTTAGTTTTAGAAATAAAATTTTAAATTTAAATTAATGTGTATGTAAATTAGAGTATATAAAATATACTCTTATGTACATATTTGTTTGTAAGGTAACTTATTAAATTTATTTAGAGAATGAAACTTTTCATTTCCTATCCCTTAAGTTATTGAATTAATGATGGGGAATAAATTTATTTAGAGAAGGAAGCTTTTCATTTCCTTCTATTAACTTATTTAATTAACAAAAGGCAAATTATTTATATGGAGAGAGAAACCTTTCATTTATCTCTCTTTAATTAAATTGATTAATTATATGAATGTCATTAATTAGCAATATATATATATATATATATATATATATATATATATATATATCTTTGTGTATGTGTGTGTGGCATGAATGCGAGTATAAACATGTATATATATTATAGTGTGAATTCTGTAAGAGTAACATATGATAGGTGCTATTAATATATGACAATGTTAGACATAACTAGAAATAAATGGACAGTTAAACTCATAAAGGAAATATGGGAAATAGATAAAGAGCGACAAAGATGATTGATTTAATTTTCCATTTGGTAAGTTTAATTAATATAGCATATATATGATAATCAATTGGCATCATGATATGAGGATATTAACAGTCAACAACAAAAGTATGTATGTATTATTAACTAATTGTGTGTGTATGTTTAATTATATATTGTTTAATGAATCCTCCAAATATAATGAAATAATACAACCAAGTAACTATTATCCACTTAAGATTTATTACCAAACATGTGGTGATCTGATTTAGTAAATCAATTTGAAAATAAATCTTAATCAATTAATCCAAATGTAACCAATATGTATATGTTAATAATTTAATTTAGAATCAAACATAGATATTTATTATTAAAAAAATTGCCCAAAGTATATTTTGTATAATAATATTATTATGTTGATTCATGTTTATTATACATCAATATAGTGTACATATATGTATGTGTGTGCTGTATGCATATGTGTATATATTTATTTTTGTATTGTTAATGAATTTTCTAAAATTAATAAATCATCTCAACCAAATCAATTATAATCAATTTAAGATTTATTAACAAACATGTAGTAATCTAATTTAGTAAAACAGTCTGATAACAGAACTTAATGTAATTTATATGTATATGTTAATATTTTTTTAACATTTTGAATATTTGAACACACACACAGATATATATGTATATACATACATACACATTTATGCGTATGTATGAATCTTAAAGTAGAAAACAAAATTGGAATCAATGTAAACTATTGTTAACAATTAAATAAAATAAACTTAATTAGAATAACTAATTAATTGCCATATCTATATCTAGATCAAAATCAATAGAATTGACGTAGAAAATCATGAATAGAAGTTATCAACCTCAAATGGAAACCAATTCTAATGATAACAAGTTATACTACTTTTAGATCTATAATCGTATGCTTATAAGGGACAACAAATGCATATATAAAATTTTCAAAATGGATTAACTACTAGATCATATTATCATGGAAAAAATATATAACTAATATAATTTACCTTGTTTGATGTTACCTATGATTCGTACCTTGAATGATAAATGCATCTAGATCCGATTGAATCACATCCAGAAATTGCAACAATCTAAAGAACCACTTTTGAATTTATTTTATTTGATTTGTTTTTATTTTGTTTTGGGAATTTTCGTGCCTTAGAAGCCTTGAAATTTTGGCCAAGAAGGTAGAAAAATGAAGATGGATGCTAGGGTTTAGAAGGAGAGTGATTAAGATATGCCAGTGAATGGAAGATAACATATGTATAAAGGGATCCTTCCTTGACCACCTCCCTTCATTCTCTAGATCCAATCATTGGATTTTAAGCCTCCTTTTCTTATGCCTTCTATGAATAAGGTTATATGGGCCTCAAAATATTCCCAAACCTATTTAGTAATTGATTTATTTAAATCCAATTTAAATATTTTATCAATATCATATATCGATATGTACATACATAATTTTTATGTACGTATTTTATTAAATACTAATGGATTCAAACAAATCTAATAAATAATAAACAAAAATTTAATAATTAATATTATAAATATTATTTAATTTAATTAATTTATAATGGTTATCAAGTAATTAAATCATATGGTTTTCGAAGCATTTATCATTACGGTTGTGCGACTAAAAGGTGTAAATTCAGTCAACGATTAATATCGAACTATTCGATATTAACATTCACATGTCACTAAGCAGGTGGTGTGACATTTTGGCTGAATTTATTGCTTAAACATCTTTTAGGTAAAATCCAATTTTACTTATAAGCGGTACTTAATAGTGACAATTATTTACACCAATTCTATTCATCAAAACTATATCACTTTAAATTTATGGAATTCAGTAATGGTCAAAATTACAATGTCCTCCACATTCAACTTTATAGTCCAAACATAAAGTCCTTGGTTCAATAATAACAATAATTATTCACCAAAATGCTCTAGCCAAAGATTTTGACTTTGAGTTGACTTGAGTTGACAATGATACTAACCCCATATAATTGTGGAGACGAATCCTCACTTGTATAGTGCTTTACTTTCAATACTTCCACTCGACCCAACTATAGTCACTCGATGGAACCCCGTGCCATGATTTGATTATAATCCATATCGAGTTTTAATATTAAAGATCCACAGTATTCTCAAGTTGAGAGAACTATGTAAATCAGTCACATCGATATTTTCTATTTGACCCTAGTTGTATATATCAACAGAAAACTATCGAGTGAGTCGTTCCATAATTATCCAATAACTATCAGTACGTAACCCTTAGGTGCCTCCCAGTAGTCATAAGTAATACATTGCCTAACATTTGAAGAGCGTTACATACTTTAGTCTCAATGGATACACTAATATTCAGTCTCGATGCATCTTGACTAGAAACATTTAAATGGTATATTTATTTTATTGTGATAAATTACTCACGGTTATAACACTTTGTAAATACTATTATAGATTTTCTATTAAATATACTTTTAATTAAACTAATTAATTAATATAACCACATTATATCAAGTATAAAATAGAGGAAAACACCTTTATTGTGAAAAAAGATTTTTCAACGTTTTACATATATGTAACAAATTACATAACTTCCCATATAGCATACACCTAACTCTATCAATATTAGGAGTACGTAGATGTAAATCAGTCGCATATTAAAACTATTATACAAGCAATGCATAAACATAGGAGAAACTTCAAGTTTTATTGCCAACTGAAAGAGAGAACGACAGAATATGTCTGATCACATGGCTTTGAACTAAAATGCAAAATCAAATTATAAATGGATTACAACCGAATAAAATAAAATTGAGTGAAATAGCATCATAAATGCTCGATATTCCACACTCTAGGGAATGTAATATCATCAATAGCCGTTAGCTTGAAAGTTCTATCTCCAAGCTTCTGATCGATGACATACGGCCCTTTCCATCTCGGACCCATGTTTGCAGGGCTAGGAAAGATTCGTTTCAGGGTGAGATCACCAATTTTGAAGGTTCTAGCTCGGATTTTAACATCATAGTACCCAGCGATTCGGTGTCGGTGTGCAGTTTACCTCAAGTCAGCTTCTTTGTGCTTCTCATCGACCATGTCTAAAGATTCTAAAAGGAGATTTTTGTTTGTTCTGGGGTCATTGTACCAGTCGTGGACTTATGGGTGGTTTGATATGCCCATAGAGCTAACGGGAGTTCATCAACGCACTTGCCTCTAGCCTTTTGCAAATGCTTCTTCAAAATGAACTTTATGATTTTATTAACAGCTTCAACCTGTCCACTAGCTTAAGAGAAAGAAACTGCCGCAAATCTTTTCTTAATATGTTGCCTGCAGCAGAAGTCTATGAATTTAGCACTATCGAATTGAATCTAGTTGTCAGTTATGATTGTTCCGTGGAGACCAAAATGATAGATGATATTTTATACAACAAAGTTGATTAATTTCTTTATAGTAATTGTAGCTAAAGATTTGGCTTCGGCCCATTTAGTGAAGTAATCAACTGCCATGATGGCGTACTTCGCGTCATTTTTGGAAATCGGCAAGGAGCCAATAATGTCAATACCCCAAGTAGAAAACGGCCATGGACTGACCATTTGAGTAGTCTCCATCAAAGGGGATCTCAGAATCTTTGTGAATATCTGGCACTTCTTGCGTCTCTAGCATAATCAGCTGCAACTTGATTAACAGCTGGCTAATAATAACCATAGCGAAGTACCTTCTTCGCCTTGGTTTGCCCACTGTTGTGACCGCCACATACTCCTTTATGGAATTCTCTTAATACTCGCTTGATTTTATCGTTGGCGATACGCCGAAGTAGGGAAACGAAAAAACCCTACTTGTACATGACTCCTCCTTGAAGGATATATCATGAAGCTTTATGGAGGACCTATTTTTTTCATTCCTCCGTTTGGGAAGGATTCCCCTCTACAAGTAATCTTTGATCGGAGTCATCCACGACTCTTTCTCGGGTTCAATTTCTAAGACCAATCAATCTCCATCTGGTCAATATTTGAAGAGTTAAGTATTTTAACTAGGACCAGGTCCATTTGTTGTGCATCCCTAAAGCTGGCTAGCTTGGCCTTAGTGAGTCGGCTTTTTCATTTTATTCTCTTAGGATGTGTGCAATTGCGTAACGCTCAAGGACGGTTAGTAGTTCTTGGACTCAGTTGAAGTAAGGAGCAACTCGCGCTCCTTTGGTCTGATATTCTCCCCTAGCTTGGCACACTAGGAATCGCAGAAATTTTTTAAAGCTCATACTCTCAGTTCTTTAGCAAGTTCAGGACTATCGATCAAGGCTTCATATTCCGCTTCATTATCTGTCGCAGGGATGTCGAGTTTTGAAGCATAGTAGATCGAGCGTTCCTCAAGAGTCACTAGCACGACTTCGGCGCTAGAACACCGATCGTTGGATGCTTCATCTGTGAACATCTTCCAAGTAGATCCGCCACTACTATTAGGAGAGTCATCTTGTGTAGTGAATTCAGCTATGAAGTCCGCTAATGCTTGTCCCTATATGGCTCTTCGAGGGAGATAAGTGATATCGAACTGGCTTAACTTGATGTTCCATTTAAGTAACCTTCTTGACGTCTCAGGTCGCTATAGAACCTGTCGTAACGGCTGGTCGGTTTAGACATTGACGAGATGAGCTTCGATATAAGGCCGAACTTCCTCGATATAATCAAAAGGCAGTATGTGAGTTTTTCTAGCTTCTGATAGTTTCTTTCAGCACCTATCAATCGCTTTCTAACATAGTATACTAGCCTCTAGATCCAATTCTCTTTGTGCAATAGTGCAACACTTATGGCATGTGTCGGCACCGCTAAATAAATGTACAACTCTTCATGGTCTAGTGGCTTGAAAAAGATAAGGAGTCCCTCTAATTGATTTAATAGAGCTTAGAATGCTTCGATAAAAGCTTGTGCCCATTCGAAGTTTCTCTTTCCTCTCCTGATCAAGTCGATGAAAGGAATGCAATTTTTAGTAGCTCTAGAGATAAACCAATATAGGGCGGACCCTTTCCCATTTTAGCTATGCACTTGTTTTATCGTATTCGATACCTTGATACCTCTTGTCGTATGGATCCTCTCGGGATTGGCCTTAATTCCACAAGAGTTAATAATGAAACCCAAGAACTTCGCTGATGCAATGTCGGAATAGTATTTTAAGGGTTTGAGTTTCATTCTATATCTTCGGAGAACACTGGACATCTCTACCAAATCATCAATGTGGTCATTTGATTATCATGACTTTACAAGCATATTATCCATATATACTTCCATATATCGCCTGATCTGATCTTTGAACATCTGGTTGACTAGTCTTTGATAAGTTGCACCGATGTTCTTCAGCCCAAATGAAATCATAATGTAGCAGTACAATCCCAGTTCGATAATGAAGCTGGTGTGTTCTTGGTCTAGGATGTGCATCGGGATTTGGCTGTATCCGAAATAGGCATCCATGGATGAAAGCAGTTTGTGCCCAACGGTTAAGTCTACCGGCTGGTCGATCCTTGAAAGTGGAAAGCCGTCCTTCATGCACGCTTTATTTAGGTCATAGCAGTCAACACATGTCCTCCACTACCCATTAGCTTTTCTCACAAGTACAGTATTAGATACTCATTTTGGGTAGAAGTCATTGCGGATAAACCTAATGTTTAAGTTTGTCTACCTTCTCCTTAAGCACATTGGTCTCTTCAGATCTATGCTGTATTGTTTCTGTTTCACCGGGATATGCCTCGGGTCGATATTCAATGCATGGCTTGGAATGGTTGGCGAGATCCCACATATGTCAGAATAAGTTTAACCAAACACATCTAGATTCGCTCAAAGAAAACTAGCTAATTCCTTCATCATCATTGCACTGAGTTGTGATCCGCTCTTTAGGACCCACGATGGGTCATCTTGGCTGACCATGATGTCAATTATCAACTCAGCATGTGCAACCTTAGGCTCTTCCGGCCCCTCTTCCTCATCTCTTGGATCTATTTCTATATGGAACCAACTAAGGTTCCTGAGCCAAGGCCCGAATGCTGATTGCTAAGCTTCATTAGTTTTGATGCAGAGAGACGTCGCCACTGAGCATCCCTCAACTCAACAATATAGCAGGCATGTCCAGTTGCCTAATCTTTATGAATAATTTCCATGCCATTCTTTGTCGGGAATATTAGTGTTCAACACCAAAGGGCGAAAGCTAACCTGAATTCAGCAGGCTGGTCGGCCTAAAAAGCATTGTACGTAGAGTTCACACCTAACATGACAAACGACATTACATGCACTCTCCTAAGGTTGCCATCTTCCAATTCCACCGGTAGCTCAACATAGCCTACCAATTCAGTTGTAATATCATTAAAGCCATTAATATGGGCTTTGAACGGTTTCAAGACTTTGGCTTCCAGTAACATCAGGTCATACACCTTCTTGAAAGTGATATTAACAAAACGTCTGCAATCAATCAGAATCTTTCTAACTAAGGTGGGGCCAATCATGGCTATTATCACCATTGGGTCTATAGTTGAGGCCTCCACCTTATCTACATCTATACTTCGAAATATGATATAATCAGTCGTGGTTCTCCATTGCTTTGCTGGAGTATCGTCATCCGTGTTTGAGTAGCATTCAATATCAACATATCTTATAGCAATCACGTAATGCTCCATTTTTCTCCAGCGTTTTTTAACTGGATGCGTCCTCCAACAATAGTTTAATGACAAATATTCTCCCATTTTTCTAGGTTCCTCAGCACTAGGTGAAGCTTGTCCTCTGTTGGGATCAGACATCCCCTGCCCGTTACTCTACGCGGCTTTAACAAACTATTGCAACTTTCTTTAACGAATCAACTTTTCAATGACATTATAGAGGTGGTGACATTCGTCTGTGTATGACCATAACTTTCATGGAATCTATAGTACTTCCTTATCTATCTCTACTTCTCCATCGGTTCCTTCGGAGGCGGATTTCTGTACTGCATGGTATTACAGGTTGATATGTAGATGTTCTCTAATGACGTGTTCAATGATGTATAGGTGCCCAATATCAAGATCCATTGCTTCCCTCTCCCGTAATCATATCTTTGATCGCGATTTCTATCACAGCCTCTCTTTTGCTCATTTTCTTTGTTTTGAATATTAACCCTAACTTTTCTGAATCTATCTCTGGACTGTTTCACCACCATATTACTTTGTACTCCATCGGTGCTTGGGCCTTTTATATCTCTCTTCCTAGACCGCTTCACTACCTCCTTCCTGAGGTATTGAGCTTCATTTGCATTAAAATGGTCCAACGTAGAAGGAGGCTTTCCTGCCAACCAATCACCAAAATCAGAATCAAGGTCAACTTCCTTAGTTAGTGCCAACTGTATTGCAATCACCTTTTGAATTATAGACTTTGATGATAACTGTATCAAACCTTTCTAAATAAACTTTCAGTGACTCCCCCAGAGCCTGGATCAAGTTAGAGAGGGACACGATATCTTTAAGATGAGCCACGTGCATGCGGATCTGCTCCATAAGCTTCCTTGTTAATTCAATGAACGAAAAAATTGATTGTGGTGTTATCTTGGCGAAGCACATGGTCGCAACTCGTTTCGGAAAAATGGGAAAACACCAACATTTGATTGCATCGTCTGCTCGTGTGGAGTCCATGTGCCATTCGTACACCAAGAGATGCTGCTCGATGTTGGTTTTTCCCGCATAAGCAGGCATCGTAGGCATATTAAATCTCCACGGGTACTCTACATGTAGGATGTTGTCAGTGAATGGAGTATGACTCCTAAAGAGTCCAAAATTATTGTTGGTCGAGCCTTAACTTTCTTTCCCAAATCATCTCACCATAGCTGTCAGGTCCGTCGTTTGGAGAGCCAGTGCCTAGTAGTGGTTGTGTTCCACCTCACATGAATAGCCCGATCCATGTTGCCTCAGCCTAGCGTGCTCTTGATGTTCCTTCTGAGTAGTAGTCCTACATTGTTACTCTACGGTGGTGTAATGTCATTCGCCTGAGCTCTAGCATCTTGGTTGATCATGGCGCATCCAATGTTTGCTCTTCCAGTAGTATGTAAGTGTCCTCTTGATTCGAGGGTTTGGTGTCGATCCCCCTTGGGGGTTCGCTACCAATCGATGCGTTCTGGGACAATCGATCGCATAGTTTTTCCCATGATGTTCCAGCATCATGTACATGTGAGAAATGCGTAATACAGATCTTAAGGCTAGGATTAACACTAGAGGGGGGGTGAATAGCGTTTAAAGGAATTACTTAATCATTTTGAGTTTTTGTTAATTTGAACACAAATGTATGCAATATTCAGACACAGGTATGATCACAAAATCAAACACATATGTAGAAATAAAGTAAAAGCAATAAAGGAAAGAATACATCAGATTTTGTACTGATTCAGAGTTACCCTACATCCAGTCCCACATACAAGTACGGATTTCCTTTCAAAAGCAATTGTACAATTACACCCTCAATTTCAAGGCCACGAGGTACACCACTCCAGATTCACAATCCTCTAGGTTGAGATACTTGATTTCATGGGCAACAAGTTCACCCAATTGATTTCCAAGGCTACAATCACAACTTTTCTCACTTTATTGATTTCCAAGGCTACAATCACACCTTTTCTCGCTTAAATGATTACAAAGAAGCCTATAACTCTGAATAGATCTTGTGGAGATACTGATAGAGAATCAAACCAGAAATGATCTAGTGGGATTCAATGTTGATTTCGGCAGAGTAATGGTAAGAATGTGTACAAAGAAATGTGGAAGAAGAAGAGGAGTGAAATCAGAGAAAATCAGGTTATAAATTCGCTAAAAACTACCCCTATGTATAATAGAATAACAGCCATGTCCATTTATGAAAGGATATGACGAATAAACACTTCCTTTGAAATTCAAATTTTTGAAATAAACTGCTACCATATCGAAATGGGGTACTTGAGGATGTCGACATGCCTAAGGAAATTTTGGTAATTTGTTTTTCTTTGAAAATAATTTTCATTTTGTATTAAAACTATTTTAAACTTTATAAATATACTTAATTATAGTTAAAATACATAAGTAAATATAGAGAATAATATTTTGATATGTATAAAATTTTACTATAATTTTATATTTAAATCTAATTATAAATATTAAAATTTAAATATATTATTATTAAAAGATAGTTTAAAAATCAAGGATAATTTGATTCTGAAAATAATGATTACTTTGAGGCTAAAAATATTTAAAACCAGGATAGATGTTTTTGATTCTTTTTAAAAGGACGGTTTTGAAATCATTTTGAAAACAAGATATAATTTTTGTAAAAAACATTTGGATAAAAGGTTAGAGGATACAAAACAATGTTCCACTAGATTTTTCGTAGGTTCCATCCTGCTTAGGGTTCCATCCCTTTAACAGGCTCGAAGTGGATTCCATTCTACGAATAAATTGGATTTTAAGATGCCAGTGGTTTTTTGGGAGTTTTAACAAAATTCCTAATTAAATTACTTATTATTAAAATCTTGAACTCTTGATAATCTTGATACTCATGAGTCTTCAATCTTGATATCTTGAATCTCTATACTGTACAGTCTTCATTCTTGGTACCTGCATGGTTAAATCCTGCATATACATATATATCTAAACTATAATGTTAGTATTTATATTTTATAATCTAATTCTAAGGTAGTTTTCATCAAAACCATCATCTCAAGGACTAACAATATCCCCTTTTTGATGATGACAACCTTTGTTTATAAAATATTAATTCTATCCTAATAACTTCCCTCAAAACTAATAACTCCCCCTTAATCTATGCCCAACTACCCTATTTTATACTTCTCCCCCTTTGTCATCAACAAAAACTAACTTGAAACTATATAACTTCCCTCCATTCTTGTACTAAAGTATCTGCATTAATAAACTATACAATGGAGAATATAATAAATAGATTAAGAGATAATTATACCGATAGACATGATAACTAATCAATGATCATATAAATATCAATGTGTTTTTATACATGTTTTGCACACTAAATATCAATCCACCCCAAACCAAATCAAACAAATCAAATCAATTCAAGCAATCAATCAAATAAAGCAATCAATCAAATAAAGTAGTCAAATAAAATCAAACATTACGAGGAACTTCCACCCATCCTTCTTCTCTAAATATAGGGTCTACTTTAACGGCATCCCAATTTTCATTATCATTGGTGAGAGAGACAGGAGGATGTGCTTCATTACCATCTTTGTACAGGGAGGAAATCATCCATCGTATCGCATCAAAATGCTTTTCTTGCTCCTTGATCATCTACATTTGACTCAACGCTAAGTGTCGCTGGTTACGAAGAATGAAAGAGAGAATATTCTTGAAAGAATTAAGGGTTTCTTTAAGATTCTCGATCAAATTATGAATTGGATTGGCCATATTTGAGTTTGTGAGAAGAATTAGAGATAAAATAGATAAGAGATTGTCCTGAGTGATGAATTCTGGAAGAAATAGGTATTTATAAGTGTACAAATTCATTTGAAATGAATAGACATAAGGTAGTTATTCAGATTTAAAATTTAAAATGAAATGTCATTTCTGACCAGTACATGTCGACATGGTCAAGGGGGATGTCGACATGGTTCAGTGAATTTTGATGACTTATTTTGATTTTGTGAATAATTGTGTGTATATATATATTTATATAATATACTAACATTTATTCTGGAGATAAGATAAGCTAGATAACAGAAAAGAAATTCAATTTTATTGCATAATAGAACGATACAATGATTAAACATTAAATACTACACGAACATTCAAAGCAAAATAAACTAAAACAAATACAATGAGATATAAGAAGGTAGAACTAGTTAGAGGACGACGAAGATGAAGATAATCCAACCTTCTTGCTGACTTTGGAGAAAAACTTGTTTATCTTCGATGACATTTTATCCAATTTCTTACTAACGGACCGTTTAAGAATCCGTTGATTCTCGACAATAGTCTTTTAATTTTGAGTAAGGTTTTGTTGGTTGGATTAGGAGGATAGTCAATGCTTTCCAAAGATGTTTCACCTTCTTCTTCTTCTATTTCCATTTCATCCCCTTCTTCTTCTTCCTCTTCCATCTCCTCATGAGCCAAACGTTCTTTCTTTTCGGCAAGAGTCTCATAAGGTTGAAAAACAAGTGGAATTTTCGTAAGTGAAATGTTTGAGTGATTAAAAACCTTTCTTGAAACAAATTCTTCTCCTTTGAAATCTACTCCAAAATAGTTAAAATTCCAGTGAGATAGATTCCATGATACAAAGTGTTTTCACCCATTTTAAGATTTTTGGGACGAAACTCATCCAAAATAACTTGCGCCCAATTAATATCATAATTTCCAAAAATAGAAAAAAGTGCTTTGCAAACTTTGAAGTTGGATTGTTAAAATTTCCTGATCTTGGGGTCAAAATATGTTGCAAAAGAAGATTAACAATTCTAGCTTTTGGTCGAAAGTTTCGATTTTTGAATTCAAAATTATCATTTCCTTCGAAAATGTGATGAAATGTCTCACGATCATTTTCATCGATATTAAAACTAGAAAGATCCATTCCCATGCTTTTGCAATTGAGAATGGTACCCAAAAGATCGCAATTTAAAACAATTCTAGTGCCTTTGACACTACTTCAAATTTCATCATCATTTCCATTAGAAAATCCGCTGTTAAGATTTGCATAGAAAATTATAACAAGACTTGGATAACAAACAAAATCATTTTAAGAAGCATCAACAAGACTAATAACTTGATTGTTTGCAAAAAAAGAATCGATTTCATAAGTAGAGAAATCTTGAAATAGAGAAAACTTCCCGGGATGGACTTTTCCATAGTTAGCATAGTTGATATATGTTTTTATAGCCTCCGGATTATTATAGAGTTGCTCTTTTATCTTTCTGGAAATTCTCGTTATAGAGGGGTTGCTTGAAGAAGCCATTAGAGTAGAGAGTAGAGAGCTTGAAGTTTTGAGATAAGATATTGAATTTGAAAATGAGAGTGAAAACTTGTGATAAAAGATAGTGAATAAATAGATTGTCAAAGGATATATTCTCTGGTCAAAAGATGGCTTTTCAGAGAATTGAATGAAGTGAAAAGCTGGAGGAAAATTTAATATTTGAATTCAAATTTTGAATTTCAAATTTCTGTACCCATGTCGACATCATGGTGGGGACCATGTCGATATGTGCCTTTGAATTTCCATGAAGTATTCTAATATATATATATATATATATATATTATTTTTAATGTCTATACATATATCTGGAATATTATTAGAATTATAGTATATTCCATAAAATATTATGATACTATTAAAAATAAAAATAATAATAAAAATGATAATAATAATAAAATAATAAGATAATAGTAAAAAAAATTAAAATTCAAACAACGCACCAATTCAAAATCAATCAATCAAGCATCCAACTCTAAGCATGCAATTTCAACCAATTGTATTGTAGATGTGTACCTTTTTCTGAGTCCGTTTCTCTGAATTCGTCTGAGTCATGAACTGCTGTGAAACACATATTTGAATTATCTGTCTTCTGATCATCATCACTTGAGGACGAGTTTGAGCCATCTAGAGTAGCGGCAAATGCACGTTTTCGTTTGTTTGTGGACTCATTGTTTATTGGAAGATTTTGCCTATTTGGATACGGACAGTCTCTTTTGATATGGCCTGGTTCGTCACAGTTGAAACATTTGATATTGTTGGCACTACGTTCTGATTTCTAGATTTCTTATAGTTGTTTCTCTTGAGATTGTTCATCTTTTTGTATTTCAGGAACTTTCGAAAATTCTTGGTCATAAGGGCTATGTCTTCATCATTATCACTTTTTGAGTGATCCATTGGTCAATGCATTGAAAGCCATTGATTTCTTTTCAGATGCTTTTCTTTCTCTTCTTTCAATCATTTGGACTTCAAACGACATTAGATTTCCAATTAATTCTTCTATCTTTAAGGTACTGATATCATTTGCCTCTTCGATCGCAAGTGTTTTTTGATCCCATTCAGGAGTAAGAGAATTTAAGATTTTTCTGACTTGATCTTCTTTTAAAAATTCCTTTTCCAAGGATATTAGAGAATGCACAATGTTTTGAAATCTACTATACATATCTGAAATAGACTCATTAGGATTCATTTTAAATAATTGAAACTGGTTTGTGAGCATGGAATTTTGGTTTGTTTAACTTTACTTGTTCCTCCATGAGACACTTGCAAAGTTTTCCAGATTTCATATGCAGACTTACAAATTGACACTCTATTAAACTCATTTCTATCAAGTGAATAAAACAGAATATTCATAGCTTTAGAATTATTTTGTGCAACAGTCTTTTGCTTAGCAGTCCATTGTGCAAAATCAGTTGTGGGTTCAGAATATTCAGTCTGTGCAACATTCCAAGTGTCTAGTCCTATAGATTGTAAATATATTTTCATCCTACATGCCCAATACGCATAGTAACTACCATTAAAAAGTGGTGGTCTGATAGTAGACTGACCTTCTACAAATGTACTAGTGACAGGGATAATAGAACCAGTGTTGGTAATGTTAACAGTACCAGTGTTGGTAGCCATTTTGAAAAATTTTCAAAATTCATATTATGAAAACTTTGAAAACGTTGCTCTGATACCAAATGTGAGAAATGTGGAATACGGATCTTAAAGCCAGGATTAACACTAGAGGGGGGTGAATATTGTATAAAGGAATTACTAAATCTTTTTGAGTTTTTGTTAATTTGAACACAAATGTACGCAACATTCGGATACAGATATGATCACAGAATCAAACACGGATGCAGAAACAAAATAAAAGCAATAAAGGGAAGAACACAGTGGATTTTATACTGGCTCAGTAGCAATAAAGGGAAGAACACAGTGGATTTTATACTGGCTCAGAGTTACCCTACATCCAGTCCCGCACATAAGTACGGATTTCCTTTCAAAAGCAATTGTATAATTACACCCTCGATTTCAAGGCCATGAGGTACGCCACTCTAGATTCACAATCCTCTAGGTAGAGATACTTGATTTCACGGGCAACAAGTTCATCCAAATGATTTCCAAGGCTACAATCACACCTTTTCTCACTTGATTGATTTCCAAGGCTACAATCACACCTTTTCTCGCTTAAATGATTACAAAGAAGCCTATAACTCTGAGTAGCACTAAGATCTTGTTGAGATAGTGATAGAGAGTCAAACCAGGAATGATCTAGATAGATTCAATGTTGATTTCGGCAGAGTAATGGTAAGAATGTGTATAAAGAAATGTGGAAGAAGAAGAGGAGTGAAATTAGAGAAAATCTAGTTATAAATTCATTCAAAACTACCCCTATTTATAGTTGAACAATAACCATGTCCATTCATGAAAAGATATGACGAATAGACACTTCCTTTGAAATTCAAATTTTTGAAATAAACTGCTACCATGTCAACATGGGGTACTTGAGGATGTCGACATGCCTAAGGAAATTTTGGTAATTTGTTTTTCTTTGAAAATAACTTTCATCTTATATTAAAATTATTTTAAACTTTATAAATATACTTAATTTTAGTTAAGATACATGAGTAAATATAGAGAATAATATTTTGGTATATATTAAATTTTACTTATAATTTTATGTTTAAATCTAAGTGTAAATATTAAAATTTAAATATATTATTATTAAAAGATAGTTTGAAAACCAAGGATAATTTGATTCTGAAAATAAAGATTATTTTGAGGCTAAAAATATTTAAAACCAGGATAGATGTTTTTGATTCTTTTTAAAAGGGATATTTTGAAAACAAGATATAATTTTTGTAAAATACATTTGGATAAAATGTTAGCGGATACAAAACAATGTTCCACTAGATTTTTCGTAGGTTCCATCCTACTTAGGGTTCCATCCTTTTAACAGTCTCGAAATGGATTCCATTCCACGAATAAATTGGATTTTAAGATGCCATTGCTTTTCTAGGAGTTTTAACAAAATTCCTAATTAAATTACTTATTATTGAAATCTTAAACTCTTGATAATCTTGATACTCATAAATCTTCAATCTTGATATCTTGAATCTCTATACTGTACAGTCTTCATTCTTAGTACCTACATGATTAAATCCGACATATACATATATATATATATATCTAAACTAAAATGTTAGTATTTATATTTTATAATCTTATTATAAGGTTGTTGTCATCAAAACCATCATCTCAAGGACTAACAGTGCATTCATCTTACGCTTCTGCTTCTACGGTAGTCGTCAGATAAAGTGGAGCTCTCAGATCCTGAGTATAAAGTAGGCTTCCTTCTTGTCCTCCCAGTTGCTCTTTCAACTAATTCATCAATTCAATATTGGTCAGGATTTGCTGATTGTGTTGGTGATGGCTATGTAATAGTTCTTTATCAAGACTTCAAAGTCATCTTTGGTGACGCAATCTGGAGGATTTGGGACATCAACAGCCGCCAGTTGTACATACTGATCAACCTGCTGAACATTGGTATCTTCATCGCCTTCAGCAACACGAGAAGTATTGGACTTTCCTCTAGCAATGGCTAATAGCTTCCTTTTAGACCTTCTTCAAATCTAAGTAGAAAAATAAACTTATTAGCAAAAATCTAGATCTATCTTATGAATATGGAAATCCACAAGTACACGATGAGATCCAATCAAGCTGAGAACTCTTTCCCGGTGAAAGCCTTAAAATGTTTGCACTAAAAGTTGGCATGAACACCCAAGATATTGAATGTAGAGAAATAAGGTGAAGATTAAAGTTAAACAGAAAGAAAATTGGCAGAAAATAAGAACATGTAGATTTATAGTGGTTTGACGTTGAATTCCTACGTCCACTTTGAATTATTTTCTTTATTAATCACTTGGATTTCAGAGTACAAGGGGGCTAGACTGGATGATCCTTGATTACAATGGAGTATAAGAAAAACAACAGCGTAAAGATCCCTCAATTGAACTATGAACTCTGTATTTACAAGGGTAAACGACCGAATATCCTTCTGAAATTCTGCTAGCAGAATCACCAGATGTAGACGTCGTCATCTAGAAAATTTCAATCCCAATTCCTAATACCGAGGGATCGATACTTATCGATTTTCCTGGCCACGTAGCTTGCTATGATCTGTTGTGTGGGTCCCATTTCTTGCTAGCTTCATATTTCCAAAGTTAATTGCATAGTTTTATTCATGTTTTTAGAGACATCGATCGATTCCCATTGAATTGAACTACTGGTTGATGTTGTTCATGACCATTATAATGCTATTTGATCTGATCCCCCACTTAGGGGAAGTGATAGGTACCGATCCTCTACCTAGGGGAGGTACTAATCCATGCTTAGAATATTCCAGAGAGTCTATCCCTTGATCTTGCTTGATCGTTGTTTCATATTATGACTTGTGCTTGATCCATGGACTCCATGATCACCTCTCTGGGTTACTTGCCTTATATATCATTAAATCTAACTTGTCCAATCAATCTGAATATAGTTGGTAAAACCTCGAATAACATGAAGTTAGTTACAAACTTATAAATTATAATGGAGAAACTAATAAAATGTGATGTTAATTTATTATTTATTATTAGAGTTGGAGGGTCTGAATCAATTAATAAAATATACGATTGTTAAATATTTATTTAATTGTTTGTTGGGTCAATATAATAATTTAAGTACTATTAATAGATATTTTACTTTGGCTAAAAGTTTTGAATTATTTTAAATAGAGCAGGTCAAAATGTTTATGAATATGTACTAAATTTAATACATTTTAAGGAGAAGAGATCTCATTTATAGTGGACCTTTCCTTAAATAGTGGATTTGGTTTCGATATTCACATAGCATAATGGCCATAAGTAAACCTAGAGTCCTAGTTCAAAATACACCATTATCTTAACTCTCTTCATTTTTAAAATTATGTAGTGGTGAACTTTGCAACTATATCATTGAGTTTGAGAAATGATCTTTTAAAACCAAAATTGATGGTTCAAAGGGTAACTAGCCACCATGATTATCATGTATCTATATACATGTATAATAAAAAAATTAAACCCAAAATGCTATTTATTTCTACCTCTCCCAACCTATTCATCATCATTAACGACAGTAGTATGAGGTTCATTGAATCGACATAAATTAAGTCGGTTGAAGTAGAATAGTATCTAACAATAAGGACGACATGTTTGGCACCCGTTAGTAGCAATAAGAAGCTCTGATATATACTCGACGGCAGATTAGGGATTTATGACTAAGGCCTTCATCTCCTCAAATAGAAGGTTAGTATAATTGGTATTCAACATTAAGTCAAAGTCTTTGGTAGAATAAAAATCGATTAAATGATGAACTTTATTTTTGGACTCCATAATTAAATACAGACATTGCTAGAATTTTGACCATTGATTGAGCTCTAGATGTCAAAGTGATATACTAATGATGAAGTGAAAACATCCATGATATATCATTGTTTAAGTGTGTTGCCTTAAAAATAAGAAACTGGATTTCACCTAGAAAATTTGTAAGCAACTGAATCATGTCTAGTACTTTGCTTCTGAAAAGTTTGTATGTACTTTAATATTTAAACTATTTCAATATTACCAATGGTCGAGTTCGCACTTGGGAGTTACATAACCGCAACTCTAAGCTTTTTACCAAAAATAATTTAGCAAAATAATTTATAGAAGTTATAAATTATTATTATTAGCTATTATTAAAAGGCCTGATCTTAATTAATAAAATATATAATGGCTATATATTTATTCAATTTTTTTTGGCTAATATTGTAATTTAAATATAATAAATAATATATATTTTTATTAGCCGAAATTTTTACTATTTTTATTAAAATAAGGCGGGCCAAAATATGTGTGGTTATGAACTGGCCAAATATGTTTACTTATTTGAATGAGATAAGATCTCACTTACAACAAGTCATACCATAAATATGGGGGATCTAGGTAAGATATTCTACATAGCCTATTGATGCTATATACAGATCTAGAGACCTCAATTCTAAATAAACTTTTCTTCTTTCTCCATGGGTAAACTATATCCTAACGGTGGACTTTCAAACTTCACCCATAGAGAAATGTCCTCTCTTTGGTTAAGCTGATGGTTCATTGTGTTATTGACTAGCTAGTTTACCAAGTAAACCTTATTATAATCATTGTTTATATATATATTATAAAGTAAATCTCTTTTGTAATTTAAAATCATTGAAATATATTCAAATTTGTTTTATCTTTAATTTTTAAATACATCAATATATATATATATATATTCATGGTATACTATTCACCATGCACAACATATATATCATCTTGGATATCATCGTAAATGTCTATCATCAGAGCAACACTGGAAGGTGCAAATTTGAATGACATAAATGAAGTGATGTGCTTATTGAGTAGTTTGATCTTATGACAATATGAGGCAATGGCATGACAGGTTATCGATATCGACATAACGAATTATGGTTTGCATAGTACATCATCTCGTCAAGAGACAATAAGTTGGATACATGGGAGAAACACAAGTTGAGGAGAGAATCCTAGTGTGGTTATGCTGCCTCTACTGATTTCTAGTGGTCAGAAAAGTATGAGACAGAGGGAGGTTTCAAGTGGTTAAGGTTTTGAAGGAGAAGAGGTTAAATTATTTATATGACCTTATTTGATTTAAAATTGCATTCTAGCCCTTATATGCTTAAACATGTGTGACCCTCATACGTGAATTCTTTTTTGCTCTCAATTTGATCTGTTGAGTTCATATTACAATTTTAAATACATTGGTGTCGTCAAACTATATATTTTACAACTGTATATCATAAATAGGATATATATATATCAATTATTACTTAAATAATTGTGCAATAATACCATTGATTTGAAATTCACATATTGCAATATTATTTAGATATTTAATGTTTGAAGTAAATTTTTTGATATATATGTGTGTGTGTATCATTATATATGGAAATAAAGTTACCACTAAATTTATATTTAAATAATTATTATAAAAATTGACAATAAATTATCTTGTTAGATAATATTTTGAATAAATGATGACGTTGTAAATCAAATTAATATTAGTAATGTAATAATATAATTTAAAAATAAATTCAAATCAAATTAAAAAATAAAAATAAACATTAATGTAATAAATATTATTCTTGATAAAAAACTATAAAAGATGTATGCGTAATGAATTAACAAGGGAAAATTCTGAGATTTGTCGCTTTTACTGTGATGTCTGATGCATCTGATCCACCAATGGTACCAAAGCCCGTATTGTGTTATTATGAATAATTGACTAACTTGTAAGGAAAACTATTAAAAAATCCAATTATATGGGAGTTTATAAAAGGTTGTTTAACTCGGGAAATGTTACTCGAATCAAGGAACATTCTTACGAACAAAAAATCTCCTTATATTGGCCTTTACTTGGCTCATCAAAGTGTTGTTTCTATAGTGTGTCCTATATATAGGACCCAAATGTCTTGCACCTTTGTTTTATTCAAATAAGTGTATTTGAACAATAAATAAAATATGAACTAAAATTAGTTAAAATTTAAATTTAAATTTGCAAATGTTATGAATAAATTTATAATTGTCTTAAATTTGTATTCATAAAGTTAAAAATAAAAAAATAAAAACTGTGTAAATTTAATTTGTTAAAAGTTATAAACAAATAAATTAAAAGGTATTGCAAAAATAAAATTATAAAATTTGTATATAAAAATTCAAAATAATTTAAAATTATGAATCGTAAATGTTATAGTTCATGAAAAGATACAATTGAGTGGTAATATTAATTAAAATGTTAATTAACATTTTGAGTAAAATGAGTGATTCTATAAAGGAGGATACCAATCATATAATTTTATTCTATAGTTAAAGAGGGGTTGCCAATAAGCCTGGTAGGTAGCGAAAACCCCTCTTACAAAAAGAAAAAAAATCCCTACTAGGATCCAAAAGAAGATACTATTATCATGAGTAAAGCTCAACGGTCAAAGAAAATTAGAAAGACATAAGGCATAGTAATAGAAATGTGCCTAAATTAACATAGAAAGCATAATCCTTATTGAGCCAGTAGAAAGTAACTAATCACAATCGTTCAACATCTACATCCCACACTTAATAGAATCATAGCATAGACAATCCAAAACATAACAACCTAGTAGACATGAATAAGCTCAATAAAACCTGAGCAAGATCAATAAAAAATGTAAGTCCAGCACATATGTATGTATATAAAAAAGTTTATATACATATATATGTAAAAGAAGTAATGCTAGAAAGATAGAAATTTAAATCTAAACAAAGGCGCAAAATGCTTGAGTAGTTGTCTTCGTTAAAAGAATCAACTATGTCGATGGTTAAGGTCATGTTATGTCTCTCATTGTAATAATTAGTTTTTACCTTTTAGATGTCAACGAGGCTTTTTACTTTTCAAGAAATTCCTTGAATAATACATTTTTGGTTAATTTGTACTTAGGATTTGCAATCCAATTGTAACTGAAAAATGCAATGGCATAAGCCAGGTTATCAGAAGAAGTGTTTATGTTATTGAACATCTTTCGGTTCATTTCGAATCATAAACCAATAGTACTTATGAATACAATATCAATTAAAATTCTATAACATTTAGTATATCAAAGTCTAAGGATATTAAAGTAGTAATCACAATTAAAATCAGTACCGGTCATGTTAGACTCAAAAATATGAAGAGTGTTTACAAGAATATAATTAATTTGGCGACAATCATAGTATAAGTGTGCTATGTTTTCTAAGTTTGATTTGCAAAAAACATATTTTGTCTATAAGAAAATTCTTAAAAAATTAATTATGTTTGGATTCTTATGTAGGATTAGCCATGCATTTAACTCTATTTTAGGGGAGCGTTAACTTTCCAAATTAATTTGAAACATTTTGCCATGTCCCAGAGAATTTAAAAATTTATAAACTGTGGTTAATGGGTATATTTTGCCATTTTCCCAACTCCAAAGTTTAGTATCACTCTCATTTTCCTAGTTATAGGATTCAAGCTTAGTATAAAGTGCTATAAATTGAGTCAAGGTAATATCTTCAAGAGCGCTATTAAAATAACATTCCATGAAAAAGAGTTATAAATTATAAAGACCTCAAAAATTAAGGCATTTCTGAAATTACAAATATCAAAAACTTCATTGAATTCCAATTTCAAGGATATAATAAAATCCAACTATCATGCCAAATGGATGTGTTATTACCAGAACTATATTATTAATACCCATGTTAAATTTTTTTAAATTTTAAAATGGACTTCCAAAATTGAGACATGTTGCTAGAGTTAGAGGAAATATGATGAACGTTATAAGTTCCTATAAATTTGATTTGAAATCATTTCCTTCCAGTTACGATTTTTTTTTTATTGTTAAATTTCCAAAGGCATTTTCCCATTAAAGACATATTAAGTTTATGAAGATTTATGATTCCTAGGCCCTCTTCATTTTTGGATTTACTAATTGTTTTCCAGTTAACAATGTAGTTAATACTACTACAATAATTGTCACCATCAAAGGAAATTTATTTTAATTTTATCTATTTTATCAATTCCCATTTTGGAAACAGATAATATGACATCTAATAGATCAGTAAAGTTGATAAGACATAATTGATTAAACAAAGATTGTCAAAATTAATTTGAAGCCTCGAAAGCGTTTCAAAGTTATATAAAATAAATTTAAGAGTTCCACCGTGGCAAGGTAAATGTGAAGTAAAAAGCATAGTGACATCGGTGAACTGAAAAACTAAAATTCCATCACTTGATATGAAACACGTCACCCCCTTAGTATTCTCAAAAAGGGCACACCAAATGATGTGGTGCATTTTAAATATAGCTAAAGCATCATGGAGACTAAAATTCACAAGACAATAAGTAAAGCGGCGGAAATTATTTAAATAATAACTTATCATTTAGAAATAATCTTCATCTCAAAATAAGTCATAAAAATATAACATGTCTCAAAAACCCATAATATCTCATGTCTTATGAAAATACATCTCGGTCTCACTGATTAGAGTAAAAGTAACAATAATGATCCCTCTTACAAGTGACAATCAATCATAAGCCAAATGAAAAAGATGAAAAGCAGAAGAATACATTTGAAATGAGGAAACTCCCGAATTGAATCTCTAAGCAACTTGAATTATATATCCTCAACTCTGTTGGCCTATTGGGGGAAAAGGAAAGTTGGAGGAGCGTGACAATAAATTTGGTGAGTGAAAGTAATTACTAGCATTTCTAAGTAAGATAAAGATAATAGACTAAGCAATAGTTCTAGCTTGAAAGGAAGATACATAAAAGATAAAACTCGCATAAAATACTATTTTTGATTCTGCTTGACTATTTGCTTAGGTTGTTTGCACTTGTCTTAAACTGCCGTGATTAGGAAGAAACTCTAATTCCATCTTAACTACTAACTTGATTACGAAGAAATCCTAATCCTACCCATTGATCAGCCTTTTCTATCTCTGTTGTGCCATTGTGAGCCAATCCTGTTGGTCCCACAACAAAAGACACCTCTTAATGCTTAGGATGTAGTAGTGAATTATTTACCCTAATCGATGTCGCATACTCGGTCATCGCCGTTACACACTAACTGTTCTCCCCTATTTGACCTTTTATTTATCATAATCAGCATAAGCGTGCCCAGCCTCTCCCACGTGTGAGACCATCAGTCCTCGAAGCGAAAGGGAATGCAGTTGGTACTGGTCCTAACAAACAAATATTCTAACTTTGTGCCTCTTTCCCAAACCCCCAAATTTGAGCCTCTATCTATTGGCCACTTATTTACCCTAATCAGCATAAGCTTGGCCAGCCTCACCCACGTGTGAGACCATCAGTCCTAGACCTGAAAGGAAATGCTGCCGGTAGGGGCCACTATTGCTATATTTGCTTTTAACTTAATCCAAGATCTAAGTTATAAAATAAGTCCCTTCTATTATTTCTTTCTTTCTAATTATAACCTACGTGTTATAATTGTTCTTGCAAATGTTACTCTTCTATTTTCTCTTTTTAGTTATAACCACTTGTTATGGTCGTGTTTGCAAATATCTCAAATTTTCTAATTTGAGTCCATCTCCATTGTATTTCAGTTTTTCTCATTTTACATTCGATTTTTATAAATTTAGTGTTTTTCTATTTTAATTCATATTTGCAAATTCTTCTCTTTTTAATATTTTATTCGCGTCAAAAAGGATTAAATCTCTATAAGAAGAAACTAACATTTACAGGCTAAATTCTAACCTAAAATAGATGTTAATAACTATAAATAACTGTAAACAACTGCAAATAAATGAATAAAATAGCTGAATAAAAATAGACTGAAAAGAATTTTGAAAATAACTTAAAAACTGACTGTAAATAAACTTACATAAGAACTGTCTCGAAATTGTAGAAAAACTACAACTATTGAGAACCCTATTATTTTAAACTGCTTACAAATCTAGAATAATTACAAAACACTCACCTACAGACCTTAACTCTAGTCATGGGCCTTCCTGGATCCACTTCTAGGGTGTAGAATATCTTTATTAAAAAGATTTCCTCCCCAAAAAAATATATTCTATTTAGGGTCCAGCCTCAGGCAGTGAACCCAATTGAGAGAAAATCTGAATGAGAAAAATAACTAAGCCTAGGGTTCTATTTATAATATGGCTTAGGGATTTCAGGCCATCGGATTTAAAGATTTAATCTGGTGCAACCGTCATAGACTCATTAGGAACCATCTGATGCAGCTATGAATGCACAGGATTTCACAACAAACAAGATTTATGGTCTTCGGCTCATACCTGGATGAAATATCATCCAAGAAGAAAGGTAAGTCGATCTGTGTTCGTTAGGGGTCGTTCTGACCCTAGCATGGGTCGACTTATGCCCCCCACTTTTTTTTCGTTTAATTATATAATTCTGATTGTCTTATTTCTCCCATAACTTCTCCATACTAGTTCGGATTTCGACAAGTTATATATGGAAATTGATCGGACAATCCACGGACCCAATGGTGCAACTCCAGTAGCTAAGTTCTGACAATTCCTAAAATTCTCATTTTCACCGTTTAATAAATATTTTGGTTATTTAATTATCTGAAAATGCGGGGTGTTACATTCTCCCGTCCTTAAAGGATTTTGCCCCCGAAATCTCCAAGGACAGAATTATGAAATAAATATTTTCATCCAAATTCCACAACAACATATTCAACCATCGTCCATTACATCCATTGTCCTTAAGCTTTTTAATGCAATTTATGATATATGCAACAGTGTAGGGTCAATGTCCCCTAACTAATGCAAAAATTAGGCGATCTACTGATTCAGTCAACCTCTTTTTTATGCGCTCATGTCAGTGCCGTGTATCCAAATGAATACAAGTCCCCTAATGACAACTGATAGTTCTATATGCGTGCTACAATCATCATCCAAATGCAGCAATCATATGATAATCATCCATTTACAGCAACCATGAAATAAAAATGCAAGTGCACACACGTCCACATGCATATACTTTAGTGACCTACTTAGGCCGATCTCAAAGAGAGAATAGTGCCTAGTTTGTGTATATGCATCCATTAGCATTTGCTAGCAAACACTTGCAACCACATGCATACGATATACATAACATGTTCTAACAACATATTTACATTCAGTCTACCATCCATAGGTTAATTCCTAAGATCTACCCTTCCAAATGATACTAAAGGAAAGAACCTATTCGAAACTAAATATGGAAATAGAAAATTCAAGACGTACCATCGAAGAGATACGTATAAGAGATATGTATTTTCTCCTCAGCCTCCCATATAGCATCCTCAATACTATGTCCTCACTACACCTTAACCAAAAGGACTTTCTTATTCTTAAGCTTCTTGATATCATGGCCAACAATCTTAGTAGGAATGCGACGAACTGATGCTTCTCTCTCTACTTCAACTTCCTCAAGTTGGCTAGGTTCCACTACCTCTACAGATCATGTATGTACTTTCTCAAGTGCAAAACATGAAAAACATCATGAACTCTCGCGAGCCTCTCCAGTAGCTTTATTCGATACGCCATCTTCCTTACCCTTTCCACAATGGGAATGACCCTATTATCAGGGAGCAAGTTTCCTACTTGATCCAAACCCCACTATCTTTCTTAGCGGAGACACCTTAATGAAAACCAAATCTCCTACCTCGAACTCAATATCCCTCCTCAACTTATCTACATAAGATTTCTATCTATCTTGGGCCGCCTTCATTCTTCTTCTAATCAAATCAATCTTTTCCAAAGTCTCTCTAACCATATCGAGACCAAGTAGCAATCTTTCTGTAGACTCCAACCAACACGAAGGCGATTTGCTAGGTCTTATATAAAGGGCTTCAAAAGGAGCCATCCCAATGCTAGCCTGAAAACTATTATTATAAGCGAATTCCATAAAAAGAAGGTGCTCCTCCCAAGTCTTTCCAAAATCAAGGGTGCACATCTTCAACAAATCCTCAAGAACTCTATCAACTCTCTCTGTTTGGCCATCCGTTTGAGGGTGATAGGCCGTACTCAATCTAGGTTGTGTCCCTAAATCCTCTTGCAAGCTCCTCCAAAACTCGCTAGTAAAGATAGGGTCTCTTTCTCTCACTATGCTAGAGTGAACTCCATGAGGTCGGACTATCTCACGAACGTGTATGGAAGCCAAATAAGGTGTTGTCCTCTTACTTTTGACCAGTATGAAGTGGGCGCTCTTAGTCAAACGATATACAATTACCCAAATAGTGGTATTCCCCTTCCTAGATCAGGGTAAACCATCTATGAATCCTATCGAAACACTATCCCACTTCCATTCGGGTACATCTAATGGTTGACGCAATCCTCCAGGCCTCTACTGCTCTGTCTAAACCCTTTGGCACACAATACACTTCGCCATAAACTCTGCTATATCCTTCTTCATGCCACTCTAATAAAACACTCTCTTCATGTTCCTATACATCTTTATCACCACCTGGATGAATAATCATTCGAGAATGGTATGCTTCTGCTACAACTACACTCATCAAATCACCGGTGAAGGGGGCACAAAGTCTTCCATCTCTCCTTAGCCACCCTTTTCTATCGATGGAAAAGCATTGGAGATGTTTAGAGTCCTCTACTCTACTAATCCTATCCAGAATATCCACAAGCTCTGAATCCTCTCGTTATCTTGAGCTAATATTATCTATGCGGGTAGGTTTAACCTCAAGTGTTGCCAATAATCCAGGAGTAATGTCTCTTGAGGGCTTAAAATCAAAGGTGGAAATAAACTCTAGGCTTTTCCACTCCACGAACATTGGGCTAAGGGTTGTTCTCTTCCTACTTAACGCATTCAGAACCAGGTTCCCCTTGCCAGGGGTGTAAGCTATCTCAAAGTCATATGATGCGAGAAACTCCATCCAACGCTGCTGCCTCAAGTCTAAATCCTTTTGTGAGAACAAGTACTTCGATGGTCGGTGAAAAGCTTGAAGCTCTCTCCTAGCAAGTAATGTCTCCAAGACTATAGCGCAAAAACAAAAGCAGGCAGCTCCAAATCATGGGTGGGGTAGTTCTTCTCATGAGTTCTCAACTGTCTACTCCCATAGCATAGTACCCTCCCCCTCTGCATCAATACTATCCCCAGGTCAGCTCCACATGCATTAGTGTACACTGTAAAAGGCATAGCTCCGTTGAGTAAAACTAATACTGGTGCACTAGTAAGGGCCCTCTTTAGCATCGTGACGGGATATCCATGTCCTACATGAATTTTGCATTCTTCTTAGTGAGGTGAGTAAGTGTTGTTGAAATCTTAGCAAAATCTCTAATAAACTTCCTATAACAACTAGCTAAACCTAGGAAGCTTCAAACTTCGGTAGCGTTCTTAGGGGCCTTCTAATCCTGTACCGCTACTATCTTAGCGGAATCCACTGCTATACCCTCTCTTGAGACTACATGCCCTAAAAACGCACCTCCTCATGCCAAAAGTGACACTTCGAGAATTTTTCTATCAACCGATGAACACGAAGTGCACGAAGAACCTCTTCAAGATGAATAACATGCTCTTTCATACTCTTGGAAAACACCAGAATGTCGACTACAAACACTACAACGAACTAACTTAGGACATCTCGAAAAACACGATTCACTAGATCTACAAAATAGACGGGGGGCATTGGTCAGCACAAACGGCATAACCAACCGCTCAAAAAATTCATCAGGTGTCTAATGTTGTCTTATCGATGCTATCGTCAGCGACCCTAAGCTGACAAAATCCAGTGGCTAAGTCAAGCTGAGAAAATACAGAAGAGCCAACAAATTGATTGAAAAGATCGTCCATCTTAGGAAGTGGGTAAAGCTTTTTTCTTCGTGAGCTTATTTAACTCTCTATAGTCTACACAAGGTCGAAGGGAACCATTTGCCTTTGTAGCGAAGACGACTGGCTGCCCCCACTCAGATATGCTTCATCTGATGAAGCCTTTCTCTAATAGCTCACCAATCTCTTACTTAACTCCTTCCTCTCCCTAGGAGCCATATGTCTCATGGGTAATGCCACTAGCTTAGCATCTTCATTCAGTTAGATCCTAAAGTTGATCTCTCTCTTAGAGGGTAGCCCCCTAACCTCCTCAAAAATGTTTGGGAAATCTCTAACAACTGGAGTTGAATCTAACTCTCCTAGTGATGAATCAAGGGAATAAAGGAAGCTCAACATGATTGATCATGTGGGTCGCAAGAAACCTCGAGGGTCCCTCCGCTACATGTCCCTAGCCTGACGACTCTGCACTTGCAGTCCAACATGGCACCATAAGTGGATAACTAGTCCATCTCAAAAATCATCCCATATCCCGAAAATCCCAGCACATAAGCGTCACAAGCAAACTCTACGCCTAGTATAAAAACTTTTAAACCCCTAAAAATCATGGATAAATGTGCCGGTCCTCCTATGGGGTTTGAAACAACTATAGGGTCTACAACTAGAGCGATATCTAAGTGCAAATAATTAACCAAGGAACTAGAAATGAAAGAATGCGATGCTTCGAAGTCAAAAAGAGTCCGAATAGGAAAATCCAAAATAGAGATCAAAACTTCTATAGAGACTTTCTTACCTAAGTCCGGTCCACTACTAGAAAGTGATACATCCAAAGCCTGTACTTGCGCCGTAGGTGCACCTGCTCTCTGCTCTATCCTTTGAGGACAACTTCTACTAAGGTGTCCAGGTTGCCCACATCTGTAACACTTCCCCTTCGTCTTGTCCTTCTTACAGTCCTTTGAGTAATGCCCAACCAATCCACAATTATGACACTTCTCGCCCTTCTTGATCTGTCCCTTTTGAGAGCCTCCACCTTTCTTCTTGACCTTATCCTTCTTATTCTTCCACCACTGCTTCTTAGAGTTTTCTGATTTAGGAACCTCCTTAACCTCTTCTTCCTTAGCAACATCTGATATGAGAGCCATTTCCACAAGTGACTATTATGCCGCTCCCATAGGTACGTGTGTCAATGCCAACCCTTGGAGGGGCTGGTTCAAATGCTTACAAAACTTGGTGGCCTTCTTATGCAGTGTACTAACAAGCTCCATCCCGAACCTCGATACTCATTAAATAGATTTGTATACTCTTTCACCGAAAGACTCCCATGCTTCAGACTAATGAACTTCTCTAACTCCATGCTTTCCTCGGCTTGCGATAAGAACTTTATCTCATACCTTTCCTGAAATCCAACCCAACCAATGTCTCTACCCTCCATCTCTACTATCTCACACCAGTAATAAGCCTTTCTATTCAGCTGCCAAGATGCAAGCTGAACTCTCTGTCTGTTCTCCAATCCTAACAGCCCAAATATCCGCTCTTTATTCCCCAACCAACTTCATGCCTCTAGAAAATCCTCCATGCCAGAAAACATCTAGCTTCCTAGATTAGCGAATCCTTGCATAGCTTAGAAAAATTGGCTGTTGCAGGTGGATTATCGGGATCTCCACCTTCCGGTGCTATATTGGGTTCTTGCCCTTGCACCTCTGGTGCCATAGTTTGGAGTATCTATGGAACCGGCCAGGGACTTGGACACCCTCTGGAAGATTTGGGACGTCCGCCATTCTATGCAAAGAAAATAAAATTTAGGCTTGAAAGAATCAAAAGAAGATTAAACTGGACTTTGAGGGGATTTTTATAAAAATTCTCTTATACTTGAAAACTATTTCTATAATAAGAGTTTCTTCCTGAAAAATACTTTTAGTTTGAAGATATGGTACCTCTATAAAATACTCTACTTTTAAAACAAGTTTTTAGAAGTCATGTAACCTCGCTTTGATACCAAGCGAAACACCCCACATCCATTAATATTCCCGAAAAGGGCACACCAAAGGATTGGTGCATTTTAGGTATAGCTAAAGCATCACAGAGATTACAATTCACAAGACAAATAAGTAAAAACACCAGAAACCATTTAAATAATAACTTATCGTTCAGAATTAATCTTCATCTAAAAATAAGTCATAAAAACATAACATGTCTCAAAAACTCAGAATCTCTCATGTCTTATGAAAATACATCTCAGTTTTACATAATTAGAGTAAAAGTAACAATAATAATCCCTTTCACAAGCGCCAATCCGTCATAAGTCAAATCAAAAAGATGAAAAACAAAAAAATACATCTGAAATAAGGAAACTTCAAAAATGAAACTCCAAGCAACCTGAATAAAATAACCTCAACTCTACTGGCCTACTAGGAGAAAAGGAAAGATAGAGAAGTGGGTCAGATAATAAGTCTGGTGAATGAAAGTAATTACTAGCATTTCTAAACAAGATAAAGATAATAGACTAAGCAATAGTTCTACCTTGAAAGGAATATAAAGAAAAGATAAAACTCGCTTAAAATACTATTTCTGATTCTGCTTGACTCTTTGCTTTGATTTGTTTGCACTTGTCTTAAACTACAGTGATTAGGCTAAAACCCTAACCCTATCTCAACAGCTAACTTGATTAGGTTGAAATCCTAATCTTATCCATTGATCGGCCTTTTCTATGTCTGTTGTACCACCATGAGCCAATCCTGTTAGTCCCACGGCAAAAGGCACCTCTTAGCGCTTAGGATGTAGTGGAAAATTATTTACCATAATTGATTCCCCACGTTTGGTCATCGCGGGTGCGCACTAATTATCGCCCCCTATTTGACAATTTATTTACCCTAATCAGCATAACGTGCCTAGCCTCACCCACGTGTGAAACCAACAGTCCTCGACCTAAAAGGGAATGCTGTCAGTATTGGCCCTAATAAATAAATCTTCTAACTTTGCGCCCCTTGCCCAAATCCCCAAGTTTAAGCCTCTATCTATTGGCCACTTATTTATTCTAATCACCACAAGCGTCCCCAGCCTCATCCACGTGTGAGATTATCAGTCCTAGACCTGAATGCTGCCGGTACGAGCCACTACTGCTATATTTGCTTATTAACTTAATCCAAGATCTAAGTTTTAAAATAAGCCCCTTCTGTTATTTCTTTCTTTATAATTATAACATACGAGTTATAATTGTTCTTGCAACTGTTACTCTTCTATTATCTCTTTTTAGTCATAGCCATTTGTTATAGTCATGCTTGCAAATATCTCAAGTTTTCCTATTTTAGTCCATCTCCATTTTATTTCAGTTTTTCTCATTTTATATCTGATTTTTGTAAATTTAGTATTTTTCTATTTTAATCCATATTTGCAAATTCTTCTCTTTTTAATATTTTATTCACGTCAAAAAGGATTAAATCTCTATAAAAAGAAACTAACATTTATAGGCTAAATTCCAACTTAAAACAAACGTAAATAACTGTAAATAACTGCAAATAAATGAATAAAATAGCTGAATAAAAATAGACTGAAAAGAATTCTGAAATTTTGCTTAATAATTGACTATAAATAAACTTAAATAAAAACTGTCTCAAAATTGTAGAAAAGCTGCAACTATTGAGAACTCTATTATTTTAAATTGCTTATAAATCTAAAATAATTACAAAACACTCACCTGTGGTCCTTATCTCTAGTCCTAGGCCTTCCTGGATCCACTTCTAGGGTGTAGAATATTTTTATTAAATTGATTTCCTCCCTAGAATTTTTTTCTATTTAGGCTTCATCCTCAGGCAATGAACCCAATTGAAAGAAAATCTGAATGAGAAAAATAGCTAGGCCTAAGGTTCTATTTATAATGTGGCTTAGGGATCTCAAGCCGTCAGATTTGCAGATTTAATCCAGTGCAACCACGTCATAGGCCCAATAGGAACCATCAGATGCAGTTACGAACGCACATGATTTCGCTAAAAATCAGACTTACGGTCTTCGGCTCGTACCTGGATGAAATATCTTCCAAGAAGAAAGGTGGGTCGATCTGTGTTCGTTGGGGGTTGACCGATGGGTCGACCTGACCCTAGCATGGGTCGACCTATTCCTCTTTTTTTCGTTTAGTTATATAGTTTTGATTTTCTTGTTTCTCTCGTAACTTCTCCATACTAGCTCGGATTTCGACAAGTTATATATGAAAATTGATCAGAAAATTGTCATAGACCCAATGGTGCAACCCCTATAGCTAAATTCTGACAATTCGAAAATTCTCATTTTCACTGTTTAAAAATTATTTTGGTTATTTAATTATCTAAAAATGCAGGGTGTTACATGATATATTGTTACCTAAGCTCTCCAGAACCTCATTTGTAATTGATAGCCTAATGATCCTAGAGAATAAAATTCGCTACTATGTTGAATAGGAAAGGCGACAAAAGATCGCCTTGTCTAAGACCACATTTGATTAAGCGTTATTCCCTAGGATATTATTAAACTTTATACTCTAGTTTCTGGTTGTAAGCAAATTCATAATCCCACTTAACCATCTAGTATTGAAACCCTTGGCCAAAGTAAATCTTTGAGAAGCAACCAGTTAATTAAGTCAAATTTTTTTACAAAATCAAGACTAAGAAAGCACAACTGCTATTAATTTTGCAATAGCAATTAATAAATTATTGGGTTACAACGACCCCATCTACGATGTTTCTACTCTTAATAAAAGCAGATTGAGTGAGCAATCTATTGCTAAGCATATAATTTATGGTGTAACAACCCGCATTTTCGACCATCGAAAATCAGCACTCAATTCACTCATGGTATTCAAATGTTAAACATCCAGTCGCCAGAAAGGTAGATTTTTAGGGTAAAATAAAAATAACAACAGAGGAATATAGAATCTCATAGCGGAAATGACAACATATAATATAATAATGATAGTATAAACTATCACTCTAAAATACAAGATACATCAAAGTTAAAAATAAACCTCATCATCTATACAGTTATAATTTCCTGACTTTATAATTGCAAATAGGTATACAATGTAATGCATTTAAAAATGAAATACTATGGTAATCTAAATCTACTCCATGAGCACCATGTCCTAACGAACGACAACCTGGAATAATACTCGGCCTAACCCAAGCATATTAATAAATAATACCCGGATCAATCTATAAAACTAGTGTAAGAAACTCAAAAAAAAAATAGTGAACCTATAAAAATCTATGAGATCACGCTACTAAACAAGGTACGGGTTTTACCTCATAAGAACAACATCCATACATAAGAGAATGAAAAAAAATGAGAACAAATTCCTAACTCGATAAGATAACATAGCTAATATCCAAAATCCAAGTTTGAAAAGATAGGCTCTAACAAATTCAAAATCCAAACTTAAAGAATAAACAAAATAATTAAACATAGACGAGAGCTCAAGGCACCTCTCGATGCAATTAAAAAAAGACCAAGGTTCAAATCGAAACAAGGAGAACGAAACTCATACAATATGGTTAGGAGGGTTTTCCCCCTACACCGAAAGTACACCTCTAGATAAAAATACCTGAGGGCCCATTCCAAACATGCGTCACTCTCAGGAACTTCCACTCTGGACCTTCCTCAAACGAGCATTCAAATATTTTACACTATCACATGCATACTACCAACAAATCTCTAGACAAATGTGAATATACCCTAATAGGTGCAAGTCAACTGATTTGGCTCCCACTTGCTCTTTAGTTTTAGTTATCCATGGTGTTGGATGTCAATGTTCAAAACGAGCAACAAATCGTCTTAAATTGACAAAACACAAAGAAGGATATCAATATCAGTAGTTGATGAATCAACTATTGAAAATAAAATAGTACTACCTCAGGGAAAACAACAAAGCCGAATGAGTTAAGGCGGTGTTGCTTCCTGACCCAACTCGACGAGCAACAAATTCATCTTGAATCGACGAACCAAAAAGAAGATAGCAGAATCGATAGTTAGTGAATCAATTAGCGGAGATATCAAAATGATATTATTTATAGAAATTAACGAATCAAAAATTTAAAATATTTGACTCACACTTGTGCTTGATTTTCACGTCATAAATATTTGTAAAATATTTGAAAAAATTCATTATAATATTCTTTTAAGGAACAAATTATATTTCCAAGTGTATTTAAAAAAGAAGGGCCAAAAAAGTTGTCATTAAAACATTATTTATTGTAAACCCAAAACAATTTCACGTAGCTTCGGTTTTTTGGACATCCCCTTTTAAAAAAATCTCATTTAATCGTTTATAACTTTAAAACAACACTTATCATCCTGGAAAATAATAAATCAACTTGAAATACTTTTATAAATCTAAAACAATGTTAATTACCCTAAAAGAAAGTTAGTCCTATTTATAGTCTTTTATAACTTCAAAATGACATTAATTATCCCGAAGGATAATAAATCAGATTTATAATCTTTTATAAATTTTAAAACAACATTAATTATACAAAAGGACAATAAATCTAATTTATAATTTTTATAAATTAAAACAACATTAATTATCTCGAAAGACAATTAATTAAATTTATGACTTCTTTTATAAGTTTTAATCGATTCCTAACCTTTATTTTCAAAATTCTAAAAATATTTGAAAATATAGCTTAAACAACTTTCAAAGTGCAAAAACGTGACGAATCATTTCTTTTGTAAACATACAAGCACAAGTTCAACACATGCAAGGGTTTAAGGAGATAACAAATTCATAAGTGATGGTATAGTGAAAATCGCTATAACGAACTTACACAATTCAAACAGTATGTCATAAATATTTTTACCAAACATCAATATGAGAAATATAAGAATATAAATAAATCTATATTCATGAGAAACCCCTTAGGGAATCTCTACAAAAGTCCCATGGAAATTTCACATATATATGAACTTCGAAGAGTCCCATAGCGACCTATTTGCTATGAAAACACTCCGACTTCTTTTTTCAATATCTGCAACATAATGGTAATTTATGCCATCTACCATCAAGAAGAAATTCGAATCCAAACAAACAATCAAACAATAATCTTTTTCACTTTGCAAGCATAGAACAGTGATTTATGCTGCTTGATGGATGTTCAAAATAATCCATTCAATTTAGTTATAACAGAACAACGGTTTATTTTGCTAAATAGATATCCCAAACGAAGTATAACTAATTTAAACATGCTAAACATAATTAAATTAAATTGCTAAACTTTTATCATTAATATACTTCATTAAAACTACCAACTACCATCCTAGCATTCAATAGTAATCTATAGCAACCAGATATCATATAGTTTATTTAGAGGTGGGTAAACTCATCGAAATTCCAACTGATGATTTCACGTTCTAGTTTGATCGAAAATCGAATGGAATTTGATTTTAGATCGAAATTCAACTAGCTCCAAATTCAGTGAATCCAATTACAATATGGAGATAACATTGATATGAGTTCAATGCAACTAACCGCGTTCGAACCCGACCTCGTGTGAGTAAGAAATTAATTTTATAAGCTATCGATTTAACTAAATTAATTAATAACTTAATTTGCGTTATCTAAGCAAATAACCCACCCTAATCTTCTTCTCCCCCAAAACATTTACCAGGTCATGCATGTTGATACAGAGATACCCAAAATGCATGCACGCACTTTCCTCTCTATCTCACTCATTTCTCAACGAAATCCAACACCATCTTCACCATCAAGATTCTTTCCATAAGTGCTTCATGATGGACTAGACAAAGTGGAGCTAGATCCTCTGGCTAAATTCATGACCTGAGAACCTATACTCATGCATCTTAAAGTCATGATGATGGTGGCACCGTCGCACTCCCTCTAACCTACCTCCCTATGTGCAGCTTCGAACGAGAAACACAATGGAACCATCGGCTCGGCTTAATTACGCTTTAATCGAAGGAAAACCCAAACCATAAATCTACTACAACCCATGACCATCAACCCAAACACCACCATACATGTGATATCCCGGAATTTCAAAAAATTTAAAATGTGATAATCTCCTTTCTTTATTATTTTCAATTGGTAAAATTGTTATTTTTCAAACAATAATAATAATGTGAAGTTTTTATATATAGATAAACAGATTTAAATTAGAATTATTATTTTCAAATTTAATAATGTGTTTATTTAAATTAATATATATATATATATATATATTTGAGTTGATTTTAAATTGGATTTTTAAATTTGAATTTGAATTTGGATTTAAATTTGAATTTAAAGGATATATATCTTAAAAATATTTTGGATATAAAAATATATGAATAAGTTTTTTATTTAAAATAAGATTTATTTTATATTATTTTCCTTAAAGAGTTTATTTATATAAATTATGAATGTATTTATTTAATATTGAAATAAATATAAAAGTTTTATATTTACATTTAAAAATGGATTAAATATATTTTATATAATTTTATTTAGAATATAATTGGTTTTAATTTTATTTTATTTTAAAGGTTTTATTTATAATTAGAAAAGCATTTATAAATTAATAAAAGTACTTATTTAATTAGGAAAATAAATACAAAAGCTTTTTAAAATCATTTTAAGATTTATTAAACATGAATAATTACAAGTGTTTAATTTTAAAACTTGTTGTTAACATGCTTAAGTTAATTAGAAATTGAAAATGAATAATGTTAAGGAGGTTAACATGTGTCACTAGATTGTTTTTATTTTCTTTTATTTCAAATAAATTCTAATAAACTCTATATAATCACCAATCTACTCTATTTCTATTCTTTTCCTATCTCCTCATTACTAAAACAAAGAAATTCAAAAATATAAGCTGGTAAATAAATCCTCTAGCTAGAAAATTCAAGCAAACTCAAACTGGTAAAACTATTTCAAACCGGAAATCAAACAAATCAAACCTTGTAACCATTTTATTTCCAGCCTATAACTTTTTTTCAAAAGCAAAGATTATCAAGCTTCCAACAAATTCAAGCCTGAAAGAAAAGACAAGATCATCTCAGTAAACAAGACCATTTCAACAACTAAATGAAGCTTCAGACCATAAAGCAATTTCCAGTTTCAAATTTTCTTTCCAGATTTTAGGCCTCTATTTTTAATAAAGTGAGTAAATACATTATCTAAAAGTTAATAAACTGAAAATCTGTGCATGTGATTCTTATATTATATTGTGCATTGCATGTGTATATATAAATGTGGACCTCTGTATATATATATATATATATATATATATATATATATATGTATGTATGTATGTATGTATGTATGTATGTATGTATGTATGTATGTATGTATGTATGTATGTATGTATGTATGTTGATCTGTGCATGTGCATTTCTCTATTCCCAAAGTACAGAGTATAAACCAATTCAAAATCACCTTATCTGATCATTGTTAGGAATTGAGTTTCAAACATAATGTGATTATTTAAACATAATTAAGTTTTTAAAATTTTATTTATATAAATTAAGTTTTAATTTTTCTGGAAAATGGAAGATAACAGTGAAAATTTAGAAATGGGTTAAAATCGAGTGAAATGATTTGTAAATTCAAATATATAATCTGAATACCCTTTGCAAATTAGGATTTTTATGATAAATATCTCAATTCTTAGTCGAGTATCGAAGGTGCAACTCAAAGTTGAACAGGAAATGGTTTTTGACCATTTTCTGGCGATCGATGAGCACTTGGTTGTCGGGGTTTTCGTCGAAGCTTGGTTGTCAACTGGGAAGGTCGGGAAAAATGGAGAAGGTGGCGATCAATCATCATAGCATCAGATTTTGACGAAACTAGGGTTTGAGGGTAGAGGTTGAAATGTGGCCGGCACGGTGACTATGGGCGATCGAGTTTCACCTGGGCTCGGGTGATTGTAACGTGGAGGTTGGCAATGCTTTGGACGGAATTTGGGAATCTCCGGTGGTCAGCGTCGGTGGTTCAAGGGAGGTTTTCTGGTGAGGTCGGGTTTCCAGTTTCAACTGGGATATTCGATTTTAATTTGGGTTTTGTGGCGATGGATCGAGGGTCGGAATCAATCGTATGGATGGACGTCGACGTGTGGAGGGTATCGTCAGTGGTCGCGACGGCATGGTTGAGTTGTGCACGTGCACGGCGATGATGGTGTGTTAGTGGATTGTGGGCATGGTCGTCTCGAAGATGCCCTTGGGTATTTGGAAGGGAAGACTCGAGTTAAAACTCGGGTTGTATTCATGAGAGTAAAGTTGTTTTCAAGATTTAAAATTTTTAACAAAGTTTTTGAAAATAAAGAAAGATAGTGATTTCCTCGGGGTATGTCAGGGGATAACCGAAGCAAGTTTTTAAATTGTAGATTTTAGAAAGGTTTTATAAAATAGGTTTTAAATTTAAATTGAATCTAATTTTTGAATTATTAGGTAAAATAAATGTTTTCTTAAACATTTGATTTAAAGTTTTTATAATTTGTTTTACTTAAAATTTGTTAAGTTAAATTGGTAAGTTATTTTAAATATTAAATTTAAATTTAAAGTTTAAATAAAAAGTGGAATGCTTAAAATGTATTTAAATCATGTTAATGATTAAGTCATAAATAAAGACAAAGTTTTATATTAAAAGCTGATTACGATTTTAATGATTTGAGATTAATTATGTTGATAAAGAGATTTAAGTATAATTAATTAATTTAATTAATTAAAGATAAAGGAGTAATCAAGTAATTAATGAAGAGTAATTAAGAAATTAAATGATTAATTACTTAATGTAAGTAATTAAAGGATAAATTGGTTAGGGGTTAATTAATTTAATTATTAATTAAAGGTTAAATTAATTAATGATCAGAGATTAATTAATTGAGGATAATTAACTAATAGGATAATTACTTGATGAAAGTAATTTAAGAGTAATTACTTAATGGAAGTAATTAAGGGTTAATTACTTAAAGTAATTAATTAAGGATTGATTGATTGAGGAAACTAATCAAGGGTTAATTAATTAATGAAGTGTGATTAATTAAGGGATAATTAATCAATGTAGGTAATTATATAATAATTAATTTGAGTAATTAATTAAGGATAAATGTAATAAATCATTGTTAATTACTTTATAAGAGTAATTAAGGGATTATTTAATGTGATGGGTGAAGGCTAATTAATTTGTGTAATTAATTAAGAATTGATTACTTATTGTAATTAAAGGATAATTAGTCAAAGTGATTAATTAAGATGGATAATTAAAGAATGATTAATTAAATGGGTTTGTAATTAATTAATGTTAGGTAAAGGTAATCTAAGTGATTAAAGTTAGTAATTAATTTACTTGGAGATTAATTAAATTAATTAGGAAATGATCAGTTTTGCATATGATTAATTGAATGATAATAAATACCTTGAATTAGTTGATGTCTCATATACGAAATGTTTTGTGATATAATATGTTTGAGTGGACAGGGATAACATGGTTATCTTTCGATGATGAATTTCTGTGTAAAAAGTGACATCCTGAATTTAAGTTGAATTGTATTTCACTTGAATAACTTGGGTTAAGATAATATTGAATTCGAAGAGACCGGGGTTGGGTATCAGTAAATACCCAAACCCACTTCGATTTATAGCCTACAATGATTCTTTATACATGAAATCAATACTCTGAAATGGAACGACCGGACCATTTAAAACTAACTAAAGGTACTTAGGGATTAATTAAGTGTTGACAATAACAAGTTGTGAACTTGTAGTGATGAACGGGTTACCCCGGGTTTTAAATAAGTGCTATGTATTGGAATTTCATGTTAGATGAGTTTACTCACGCTGGTTTCTAGCCTGACCTGGGTGTTACTTTGATTAATGCTCGGGTCAGTCCGAGTATTATAGATTTTCATGTAAGGACGTTCTAGAGCTCAGGAGGCGAGCTGGATGGCAGGAACGTATGGAGTTTATCCACTGTGATATATTGTCATATATTTGGGACAAGTTGATTTTAACTGTTTAGTGATTGTGAAATGTTGTAACTCTGATGTATTAATGTAAATTAACTGATACAGTTTTTCCTTGCATAACTGTTATTTTATTTGATATTATATTTTGATCCGCTGCGAATGTGAGATTCTGTGCTTCATTTCTGTTTCTTCTTCTATCTCTTTTCTTCTTTTCCTAACTTTCTAGAATTTTCGAGATCGAAAATCCTGGATCGTTACATTTGGTACCAGAGCATGATTAAGCAAGAACCTTGGCTCTAGTGGGAATACCCGTTAAGGATAGGGTCAGTGGTACCCTAGAATGAGTTGAGTGTATATATATAAGAGCGTACTTGTTATTTTCTTATATAAAGGTTTTAAAATGGTTTTAATGAATGATTTTTATAAAAGCTTATATTTTTTGTATATAGAGCAATAATTGATTGTTGGATATTGAAATTAAATAAGAATTTAAGTATATCCAAAAAGGAATTGAATAAAATGAACTATACAAATAAGATGAATTAAAATTGGTTTCAAACTAGAATATAAGTGGTTATTGATGGGATTATTGTTTTCCAATGAACAATGATAAAACAAAATGAAAAGTTCTAGAGAAGTAACAATTTAGATGAAATTGACTGGTAAATGGAAAAGGATTTAAATTGTGAAGTTTTAAGTCCAGAAAAGAACTTGGAATTGTTTCAAAATGTTAAAGGAAATAATAAATAATATTATTTTGACTATTTTGAATATAGTCTTATTTTAAAATAAGAAGTTGTTTGAAAACTTTAAAGGAATTTGTATTGAATTGGAACCAAAGGTGGATTAAATTTTAAAATTTGGCTTGGTGGGCCAAGAAATAAATATGTATATATTAGGGATATACATAATATCAAAGATGATTCGAAATAAACTCGAAGTGCTGTGTTTTAAATTTTTACTTGGAATGTGATATGAAAACCCAAAGTGATAAGTTTTTGAACTTATAAATAGGATGGGATATTAATATGAAGTTTAAAATTTGAAATGGGAATTCAAGTTGGTAGAGTTGACTAGATTAAGTAAATTGAATTTAACTTTGGAAAGTTAAATGAGTTAACAAACAACCAAAATTGAGAATTTCAAGATGAAATTAAAATTTAACTTAGGGAAGTTAAATGATTGGTTTAAATGGGAAGTTATGTGTGATCTCAAAATGGGTTTGAGATCTGGAAATTGAAAATGGATGGATGTTTTATAATAATTTGGATAATATTATCCTATTGTTATTAATAATTTTTAAACTATGAATTGGATTTGTATAAATGGATGAGGAAGTGGATTGTGATATGTTATATTCATTATTGACATAAAAGGGAAATTAAACTTTAATTTGAAATTAAGGATATGAAATCATTTGAACTTAAGATTTGAATGTTAAGAATTGAACTTGTAAAACTAAAATTAATAATGAATCGGTTTCAAAGTTCGAAGTTATAATGGATAAATAAAGATTCTGAAGATAAATTATTTTTGAATTCTTATTTGAACTTTGAAATAAGTTAAGTAAAGATAAATTAAAATGGAAATTTGAAATTTGGACTCAGAATTTAATTGTTTAAAGATTTTAACTATTAAATTAAAGTATAGATTAATTTGATTTAAGGAAATTAAATCAACATTTGAAAATTTAAACTCGAATTTATATAATTCGTGATGATTTAAAAGTGGAGACTGGAATTAGGAGTAATTCAAACTGGAATTGAAATGAATTGAAATTGGTTCAATTTGAAATTTATTTGAATTAATTGGAATTATGATTGAAGATGGATAAGTTTAAAACTCAAATGGAAAATTTTAATTGGATTTAATTTGAAAGGAAATTGAAGTTGAATAAGTTCAAATTCAAATGGAAGTTGATTTGAATTTGAGGATGGAATGGAAGTTAACTTAAATTGAAATAGAAAGTTAATTGGAAATTAGCAATTGATTGGAAATGGAGATTGGGAAGTTGTACAGTTTGGCTCTGAACTATTTTCAAAATAATTTGTTTTAATATAAACCTATTTTTCCAAGCTACTTTCTATACAATCTATCTTTTAAAGCAAAACTATTTTATACTTATTTTACAATTATTTTTGGAACTATTTAACTATTTTACAACTGTTATATAAACTAATTACTATTTTTCAGCTATTTTACAACTAATAATTATTTTTCAACTACTTATCTATTTTTATTTTTTCAAGCTATTTTCTAAATTTAAGCTGGTCGGAGTGCAAACTGTTTATGATTAAATACCCAATTGAGATAAGAATTGAGGTGATAATCCAATTAGGGATTGAAGCAATTGTGAATAAGTGAATGAAAATTCAAGATGAATGTGAATAGAAAATGAGGATTGATTTAGTTAATAATCAATGAAGATAAATACATAGGATGTACGTATATTATTCTATTCGCATAGTGATTTGATCCAGATTCGAGCACAGAATTTCGAGGTAGTTATATCGATCCGAGTAAGGATTTTTCACAAGATTTTCGACGGCGAACCTAGATAAGGATTTTTGATTGGTTTCGAGAATTCTCTATCATAGTTATGACTATGCTAGGAGAATGATGGTTTCTGATCAAGAAACCAGATCTGAGTCCGCATTAGGAAGTCGGGTGGACGATACTAGTTCGAAAGTGAAATTGTGTAATCGAGTGAGCGATCAGATTGATATAACTTACGGATGATATGTGTATATCGTACGGATTTGAATAAAATATGATATTTAAAATTGGTGATAAGAAATATAAAATGATTTTTGGAATGGAAAGTATATTTTGTGAAGTATATGATGAAATTAAATGGAAATTGAATATTTCTATGGTAGAAATTTATTTTATGGAAGTAAATAATATGGTAAGTGAATTTATAGAGTAATCAAGCTTGAATATTGTTTTGGCATAAAAAAGTTATGTATGTATAATTGATAAACTCCCTTTGTTGAATCTATAGCCATAGGAAAAAGGGTTTTTGAAAGTATTTGAAGTGTGAAAAGAGAATTTATACAAGTACGAAGTGATCTAAAGATTTTCAAAGTTATCTATATATATATATATATATATATGAAGGATCTTATGAGAATGATTTTGAGAAAAGGTTTTGGAACCTATGGATTTTGGAAAGGCTTTAGATTTTTGGGTAAAATCAATATTGGAATTTGGAAAGTCTGGTTGAGAATTATCGATTTTGGGATAATCGATTTTGGGAAAGGAGGTTTATATGATTCAAACTAGGTGTATGATTTGGAAGATACTATATGTGTATAGTATAAAGTGTTTTAAAAATGGCTCTGGAGAAAAGTTCTCCCTTGAAATGAACTTCTCAGGAGTACCATAGGTCGGTACTGCCTTGAGCCTCAAAGAGGGGGAGGCTCTAAAGTGGATCCTGTGAGGAAGTCCGGACAAGCTGAAGTTCTTGAGGATTATTAGGTAGCGAAAGTCGAGGACGTCGATGCCTACAGAGGCATTTGGGTTATGCTGTGACGACAGTGTAACTCGATTGCGACCCGATCTACTGTGGACCATAGCGGAAATAGTGTGGAGGTGAGTGTCAACGGTCTACGCTTGATTTTACCGGAAAAGCAACGTAATATCGGTAGACTACGATCTGTGGTCGAGTGGAGTGGAGAAGTTTCATTTTTTGGCAGCAAAATTCGAGGGCGTTGATGCCTACAGTTATATGGGTTTTTGCTGTGATAGCAATGTAACCCCAGATATAGCTGCGATCTGTAGCGGATTCCATGGCGTAATCGAGGGGGGCGGAGTGCCTACAGTTATCTATGGATTTTATCGAGATGCCAATGTAACCATCGGGTTAACTGCGACCATGGATGGGGGTGATGATTTTCAGAGCATTCTCACCAAAGATGTTTCCTCTATTTTCAACAAAATGTTTTCTATATTTTCAATAAAATTATTTTCCAAGTATTTTCACTGGGTGTTGAAATTGGGTCTGCTAAGTACTTGTAGATTTTCTGTCTTACGCCTGATCAACGCATGACCGAATTTCTGTGAGAACGAGGACGGACTTGTTGAAACATTGAGTTATAAAAAGTATTTTTATAAAAAACTATTTTATAATATTATGTGGATTTTAAAAGTATTTTTATAAAACTATTTTGGTATATTATATAAATTTTAAAAGTGTTTAAAGAAATTCTTAAATAAAGGATTTATAGTTGAATGATCAAAAGGTAATTTAACTGATAAATAGTATTCTAATGAAATTCTGGCTTTGTTTCTTTTCGAGGACGAAAAGATTCTAAGGGGGAGGAATGTGATATCTCGGAATTTCAAGAAATTTAAAATGTGATAATCTCCTTTATTTATTATTTTCAATTGGTAAAATTTTTATTTTTCAAACAATAATAATAATGTGATTTTTTTAAATATAGATAAATAGATTTTAATTAGAATTATTATTTTCAAATTTAATAACATGTTTGTTTAAATTAATATATATATTTGAGTTGATTTTAAATTGGATTTTTAAGTTTGAATTTGAATTTGGATTTAAATTTGAATTTAAAGTACATATATCTCAAAAATATTTTGGATATAAAAATATATGAATAAGGTTTTTATTTAAAATAAGATTTATTTTATATTATTTTCCTTAAAGAATTTATTTTTATAAATTATGAAAGTACTTATTTAGTGAAATAAATACAAAATTTTTATATTTACATTTAAAATGGATTAAATATATTTTATATAATTTTATTTAGAATATAATTGGTTTTTATTTTATTTTCTTTTAAAGGTTTTATTTATAATTAGAAAAGCAATTATAAATTAATAAAAGTACTTATTTAATTAGGAAAATAACTACAAAAGCTTTTTAAAATCATTTTAAGATTTATTAAACATGAATAGATTCATTGTCTCTAATAAGAGATTCTTGAATGAGCTCATTTTTATTCTCAAATTATATCAGAAAGTTTTGCAATTATTGTGGAAATTCCATTTTCCTAATTATAAGTGTAATTTTAAAACTTGTTGTTAACATGTGTAAGTTAATTAGAAATTGAAAATGACAAATGTTAAGGAGGTTAACATGTGTCACTAGATTGTTTTTATTTTCTTTTATTTCAAATAAATTCTAGTAAACTCTATATAATCACCTATCTACTCTATATCTATTCTTTTCCTATCTCCTCGTTACTAAAACAAAGAAACACAAAACATAAGATGGTAAACAAATCCTCTAACCAGAAAATTCAAGCAAACTCAAATTAGTAAAACTATTTCAAACCAGAAATCAAACAAATCAAACCCTGTAACCATTTTATTACCAGCCTGTAACTTTTTTTCAAAAGCAAAGATTACCAAGCTTCCAACAAATTCGAGCCTGAAAGAATAGACAAGATCATCTCAGATTTTAAACAAGACCATTTCAACAACTAAATCAAGCTTCAGACCATAAAGCAATTTCCAGTTTCAAATTTTCTTTCCAGATTCCAGCCTCTGTTTTTAGTAAGGTGAGTAAACATTATCTAACAGTTAATAAACTGAAAATCTATTCATGTGATTCTTAGATTATATTGTGCTTTGCATGTGTATATATAAATGTGGATATATATATATATATATATATATATATATATATATTTGTGTGTGTGCATGTTTGGATGCATGTTCTTCTCTGTTTCCAAAGTACAGAGTTTAAACCAAAACTAGAATTCAAAATCACCTTATTTGATCATTGTTAGGAATTGAGTTTCAAACTTAATATGATTGTTTAAACATAGTTAAGTTTTTAAATTTTATTTATACGAATTAAGTTTGAATTTTTTTGGAAAATGAAAGATAACAGTGAAAATTTAGAAATGGGTTAAAATCAGGTGAAATGATTTGTAAATTCAAATATATAATCTAAATACCCTTTGTAAATTAGGATTTTTAAGATAAATATCTCGATTTTTAGTTGAGTATCGAAGGTGCAGTTCAAAATCGAACAGGCAATGGTTTTTGACCATTTTCTGGCGATCGACGAGCACTTGGTCGTCGGGTTTACGTCGGAGCTTGGTTGTCAACTGGGAAGGTCGGGAAAAATGGAGAAGGTGGTGATCAATCGTCGTGGCATCGGATTTTGATGAAACTAGGGTTTGAGGGTCGAGGTTGAAATGTGGTCGACGCAGTGATAATGGGCGATCGAGCTTCACCTGGGCTCAGGTGATTGTAGCGTGGAGGCTGGCGATGCTGTGGACGGAGTTTGGGAAACTCCGACGGTCGGCATCGGTGGTTCAAGGGAGGTTTTCAGGTGAGGCCAGGTTTCCAGTTTCAACTGGGATACTCGATTTTAATTTGGGCTTCGTGGCGATGGATCGAGGGTCGGAATCGATCGTAAGGTTGAACATTGATGTGTGGAGGGTATTGCCGGTGGTCGAGGCGGCGTGGTTGAGTTGTGCATGTGCACGGCGATGTTGGGTGTGTCAGTGGATTATGGACGTGGTCGTCTCGAAGATGCCCTCGGGTATTTGGAAGGGAACGCTCGAGTTAAAACTCGGGTTGTATTCATGAGAGTAAAGTTGTTTTCAAGATTTAAAATTTTTAACAAAGTTTTTGAAAATAAAGAAAGATAGTGATTTCCTCGGGGTATGTCTGGGGAGGCACTCAGGTAGAACCCGAAGTAAAATTTTAAATTGCAGATTTGAAAAAGGTTTTATAAAACATGTTTTAAATTTAAATTGAATCTAATTTTTGAATTATTGGGTAAAATAAATTTTTCCTTAAACATTTTATTTAAAGGTTTTATAATTTGTTTTACTTAAAATTTGTTAAGTTAAATTGGTAAGTTATTTTATATCTTAAATTTAAAGTTTAAATAAAAAGTGGAATGCTTAAAATATATTTAAATCATGTTAATGATTATGTTATACATAAAGATAAAGTTTTATCTTAAAAGCTGATCAGTATTTTAATGATTTGAGATTAATTAAGTAGATAAAGAAATTTAAGTACAATTAATTAATTCAATTATTTAATGATAAAGGAATAATCAAGTAATTAATGAAGGGTAATTAATAAATTAAATGATTAATTACTTAATGTAAGTAATTAAAGGATAAATTTGTTAGGGGTTAATTAATTTAATTATTAATTAAAGGTTAAATTAATTAATGATCAGAGGTTAATTAATTGAGGATAATTAACCAATAGGATAATTACTTGATGAAAGTAATTTAAGGGTAATTATTTAGTGGAAGTAATTAAGGATTAATTACTTAAAATAATTAATTAAGGATTGATAGGTTAAGGAAACTAATCAAGGGTTAGTTAATTAATGATGTGTGACTAATTAATGGATAATTAATCAATGTAAGCAATTATAGATTAATTAATTTGAGTAATTGATTAAGGATAATGTTATAAATCATTGTTAATTACTTTATAAGAATAATTAAGGGATTATTTAATGTGATGAGTGAAGGCTAATTAATTTGTGTAATAAATTTAGAATTAATTACTTATTGTAATTAAAGGATAATTAGTCAAAGGTGATTAATTAAGATGGATAATTAAAAATGATTAATTAAATGGGTTTGTAATTAACTAATGTTAGGTAAAGGTAATCTAAGTGATTAAAGTTAGTAACTAAATTTAATTGGAGATTAATTAAATTAATTAGGAAATGATCAATTTTGCATATGATTGATTGATAATAAATACCTTGAATTAGTTGATATCTTTGATATGAAATGTTTTGTGATATGATATGTTTGAGTGGACAGTGATAATGTAGTTATCTTTCGATGATGAATTGCTGTGTAAAAAGTGACATCCTGTATTTAAAGTTGATTTGTATTTCACTTGAATAACTTGGGTTAAGATAATATTGAATTCGAAGAGATCGGGGTCGGGTATCAGTAAATACCTGAACCCACTTCGACTTGTAACCTATAATGATTCTTTATAGATTGATATGTGAAATCAATAGGCTGAAATGGAATGATCGGACAATTTAAAACTAAGTAAAGGTACTTAGGGATTGATTAAGTGTTGACTATAACAAGTTGTGAACTTGTAGTGACGAATGAGTTACCCCGGGTTTTAAATAAGTTCTATGTATTGGAATTTCATGTTAGATGGGTCTACTCACGCTGGTTTCCAGCTTGATCTAGGTGTTACTTTGATGTAATGCTCGGGTCAGACCGAGTATTACAGATTTTTAGGTAAGGACGTTCTGGAGCTCAGGAGGCGAGTTGGACGGTAGGAACGTACGGAGTGTATCCGCTGTGATATATTGTTATATATCTGGGGCAATTTGATTTTAACTGTTCAATGATTATGAAATGTTGTAACTCTGATGTATTAATGTAAATTAACCGATACAGTTTTTCCTTGTATAACTGTTATTTTATTTGATATTATATTTTGATCCGCTACTAATGTGAGATTCTGTGTTTCATTTTTGTTTCTTCTTCTATCTCTTTTCTTCTTTTCCTATCTATCCAGAATTTTCGGGATCGAAAATCCCGGGTCGTTACAATACATGACTTCGAGTCTATGGATTCGAAGATCTCCCACATATGACCTCGATGGATCAAATGCCATAAGACCTTGATTATGTTTTTTTTAATAGGAGGCTAGGTTTTTCTTATCGTTTATAGGAAATTGAAGAAAGAAAATAAAGGGGATAAGTGATGAAAAGTTTAAGTGTTGGGTATATTTAATTTTATAAAAAAAAGTAAACTTTTTTACTTTAAACACAAGTTAAGAAAAAATTTCAAGCAAACCAAGATTCCCAAGCAACACAGAATTCTCTTGACACCCATCATATCACCTCTTAAGTCATGTTTAACTTTTTGAATTTGATTTGATTTAAAAAGGTTTTGGAAATAAAGAATTCGCTATATTCTACGATACAATATTTCATTCACATAAGAACGTTGAACGACAGAAATAAAAAATACGATCTTGCACCAAAATGTGACATGATCACAAATTAACAATAAAGTACACATACTATTTTATTCTGTAAAATTTAAAAAATACCAAAATTTGCAAAATATAAGTCAAATGTAAATTCAAATATTTTCCAAGTTAAAATTTATGGAAAAGTCCTATAAACTTAGTTAAAAATACTAAAATTGAAATCAAGTCAAGTCATTTTATTAATGATTGATTTTCTTATTATCTATTCGAACTATTATTATTGTAAATAAATTTTCAAAATGAGTTTATCAATTAAAAGAAGTTAAATAAGGCTATTTAATCCATTTAATTAACGCTTAATTTATAATTCAAATAATTAAATAATCACTATATTTGAATATATGTTATTAAACTCCAAAAACCTATTATTTTAATATTTAAAATTAAGTAAATATTCAAAATCAAGATGATAAAATTCTAGGCTATTACAAATGACCCTAAAGATCTCCTCTTTTGAGATTGGACTATCCAAATCATCTAAAACAATCCTAGTACTTTCAAGGTATAAATCGTTCAACCTTGCTCTAATTCTATGTTCCCTTTTTGTTTCAATGATGCCTTTGTAGTAGTTAGTGAAAATTGAGTTCATTTTAATTAGAAATTTCCACATTGTTAATAAGTAAGGAATTTATGGTATTGCCATGCTTATGACCTTGGTATTCTATGGAAAAATTTGATATTTTTTTCACCCTCGACCATCCATTGGGTCCTTGACCTCTGCTACCACATTATTTCCTATTGCTTAATGATTTTATCTAGTTCTTTTTTATTCTTGGAAGCATGTTTTGCTCAAAAACGTAAATAATTCTTATTACTTCCATTTTGTTCAATTTTAAAATTTCTAAAAGTAAGTTCTCCCTTTTACTTTTAGTATTTCTAAAAACTTCCTTATTCCACTTTTAGAAAACATTCTTAGGTCCCTAAGTTTATTTACAAAAACATTGGCGATATTTCAAGAATACCTAATGTTATCATAACTCATTGAAATCTATTTATTAGTAACTAAATTAGAAAAATTACTTTCTAAAAAAGACTACATCTTTTCAAATCTAAAAGTGCTATATAAAAGGTAGTGGCTTTTGTAAAATAATAATCTCAGGTTAATGATAAAAATACAAAGAAGGAAGCTCTTTAACATGCACCACTACAAAACATGCCATTTTCATCGGTTATTTACCCCCCTTTTGCATCAGTTCAACATCCGATGCATATGCAACTGATGCAACAGGCTTAACAGTTTTGCATCAGTTCTAAAGCCGATGCAAAACGGTATTTTTTGTATCGGTTGTTACTAATAAATGGTGCAAAATACGATTGGTTGCTTGGACATAGCCCTCATATTGCATCTGTTGTAATGAAAACCGATGCAACGAAGGAACTTGTTGCATAGGTTGTTGTTGGAAACCGATGCAACATAAGAGTCTTTGGGTCTAAAAGGCTTCTTTGTTGCATTGGTTTTTTATAACAACCGGTGCAAACTAATCCCTCTATTGCATCATCTATTTATGCCTGATGCAAAAAAGCCATTCTTAAAAATCATTATTGCAGTACTCAAATAGACAATATATATATTATTGATTATAACAAATAATTATTGCATGCAATTTTACAATTATTCAAAATTAAATTTGATGGCAAATACAAACTGAATAACATAATACCAAAATAAACATATATCAATTATAGTATTAATAACCTATACAAAATAATGGTTCATACATTCATTTTAGCAGCATAATTCAGATCTTTAGTACAATCATTAAGTGGTATAGTCTTAATTCAGATCTTTAATTAGTATAACCATTAAGAAATAGTATAGTGAAAACCTTAAAAACTTCATGGAATCTTGAAAACCCAAATTTTTAGGTTTTAGCTCAAAACCATATGGTGCATTCCATGTTTCCAATGTCAACTTGAACCTGGAAAAACAAGCAATAAACATGTTTTGGCAATTTGGTTAATATATAAGACCTTGCATTCCATTCTAATAGAAAAATTAATTACATCATATTAATCATTGGAAGATCACATCTATAACAATAGCATTTTACTAGAAAAAAATAAAATGAACTTCTTGTTAAGTGGGAGATAAGCATATCTAATTCAAATGAAATCAAGAGTGAAGATTTTATGTTGTATATATCCCTGTCAAAATTAATTTTTAAACACTACATGATATAGCCTAAAGTTACCAGATGTAGCAAATAGCAATACATTAATGAAAGAAGATTAGCAGCAGATATACTAACATGATAATACTAAAAAACAATTATGGCAAGAAATTACATAACACGTGCTAAGCTTGAATCAAAAATAGTTTGCAAAATGTGATATGTACTAACATGATAATACTAAATGACACCATGATGGAAATTGATTATTGTACAGGAGAAACATTAATGACTATAAGATTATTTAATCATAATCCTTGTTTTCATCAACAAATGTTATACTCAATTACTAACCTTTTCTGAGGGAGTGCTCGACTAACATTAGTCAAAAGGTTGTGTTCAGTACCAGGAGGCCGATAACTAACCTTTTTCACCTATAATAAATGTATGAAATGTCAAAATCACCCTATCAGTTTTTGGTAGGTGCAATGATTTACTTCGGACATGATATATGGGAAAATATTTTAAGTAGGGAGATAGAAAGTTCGGCTGAACAAAAAGCACAAAATCAAATAAGGAATTCAATGGCTATGGAAGAAAACTCAAACTATCAAACGGGTAGAAAAAAAATCAATTTAAAAAGCTAAGGACATGTTTGTGTATTGCGTTCTAACTTTTCACATAATGATTGCCCTTTGAGACTGACTCGCAACTTTAAACTAAATCTCTGGAACCATATCTAACGCTAGTAAGTAGTGACTTATATCAAACATGAGTACCATTACCTATTTGCAGAATGTAATAAAATCATGATGGATGAAGCTAGCACCAAAGTTCAAAGGACTTTATTATCACAGACCACGTTTCAAACCATGTAACAAAATTTAGACTTATTTCAAAACAAATTAAAAATATGGACATATTTTTTGCAATGCTAGCGACGATTTAGCAATTTGTATTAGAGCATTTTGAGAATGTGCTGGTATATTTTATTATTTTTTGAAGAACTTGTATCAATGCACTTATGAATGTGGTAGTGTATTTTATTTTGTTTGATAGAAGCACATTGACAGTACCCTAGTGAATTTCTTTTTGTCAGGTTTACATTCGCACTTTCTCTATGAATGTGGTAGTGTATTATATATAAGTAACATACTATGATTTACTCTTCTTAATATCGTTTTCTAAATAATATCATCGGTATCTTATTTTTTACTTATTAATACATATAAGAGCCACCACATTATAGGGTATGCGGCAATCTACATCGATTGGTTAGCTTTTTCCATATAGGATAATAACCGACTGTAGTAAATCATCGGATGGTGATTCTTCAAACATTAAAGATCAGTTCCTATAGTGATTTATTATCGAATAGTGATTTTAAACTAGCCGATAGATGGTACTATGAAGCACAAAATTATATCCACTGTTCCTAAATTTTTCATGGTATTTGAAAGAACAAATTGGCACCACAATAAACTGTTACACTAAAACGCTCTTAAAAATGGAATTTATAAATTTCAGAACCTATTGTATTTGAAAGAACAAATTTGCACCACACTAAACTATTACACTAAAACACATGTTCAAATAAGTGGAATTTATGAATTTCTGAACCTTGGTTTAGATAATAATTTCAATCTATGTTTCTGACCATCAAAAGAAATAATACCTATCAATTTACCTCAATAGAAAAATGCCCAAATGACATATTGCATTTCTCCATGCACCTGCAAAAAATTATACATAAAACTGCTTATACTGGGAGAAGAGCTGGACCGAAGATTCACTAGTTCTGATTCAAATTAATAAGGACATACTTCCGACGATGTGTTTTTGGTTTCCATAGAGTTGAACAAATTGAAACTGTGTTCATCTATGTTATTATAAGATAATACAGAATTTCAAAAGAAACTAAAGAAAACACAAACGTGATGGGTCATAGCTACGCATTACATACTTGTAATTTTGTTAAAATATAACTACAAAATGGGTCTTAAAGTAACGTATTATAACACCAAATGAATAGAGAACACAAAACATGATGAACAAATGGGATGCCACACATAAATGTTAGACATGTTACATAAAGTATTGGTTATGTGGACTGTTATATAACTCTAAACCGAAAATCATGTGAATGACTTATTTGAAACGCATCTTAAGGATTATCCAACATTAGCTTAATGCCAAAAATTCATTATCCTTTTACAAATTAAGTTGTAGACACATTATATGGATGCAATACATATCAAGTGGAAAGGCACAACATTAATGTACAAATGCACAAGAAAAAACATATATAACCAAAGCTATTTTTCTCTACTATAAATGACACCTTATATCTAAATTACATGTTCTAAACTTTTCCAGAAAATCAAGATCTAACTATTTGTTGCGTTGCCTTTAAACATATGATAGTTTTGTTACTCTTTATCAAGTAGCATATAAAATGGTGGTTCCTCCATCGATACTATTTGAAATGTTTCTCTCTCCTGGTGATAGAGAACTTTCATTTGCGGCGCAACTCGGTTTGCACCAAACCAGCACTGAGAACCAGCTGCCTATTTGCATACATATCAGCTCCATGCACTACTTGATATACATGCATTTGGACTGCTATTTGTTGTGTAATATATATATATATATATATATATATCTGTGTGTGTGTGTAATAATTAATATAATACTGAACACAAGTATAATATTATTATATGTGCGTATTTGTCTACAACCTCATGTCCCTTCCTGCATTTCTAACTTCACCTACTATGCTTAATTATCACAGCACGTATGCATGGTTGCATATAAATTAATGCAACAAGTATAGAGGAAGATGAATTAGGCATAACATCTGTAGGAAATGATCTCGTTCACAATAATTGCTATATAAGTATAAGAAATGGCTTTTCACATAGGATAACTAAAAAATAATCAACTGTTAGCATTCAATTATACACTAAATATTCGACAGTAAGCGAATGGTTCAACTTTCATTAAAAGACTTATTTGCAACAAACTTCAATATCAAATTGCTTTAAATTGATTATAAAGACCAATGATTATTTTACTCAAATAAAATCTAGTTTTAAAGCTATTTACTTGCTTAGACGTTCTTACCTATAACTCACATGCACTTAGTATTACACTAACATCCAAATTAAAGTAGAATTATTGTCTAGGATTAACGCAAAACAGAATAAGACATACGAATTCGCTCATAAAATGAAAGTCCTCGGTATATCACCGATTCTAGAAGCAAACCTATTTTGGATGGAATGAATAAATAATTGAGCATTATAAAGACAGCAATGATCCTAATATTGAGTTTGGTAAGGAGGAAGAAGCAAATCTGACCTCAGAAACCGAAAATACGAAATTCCAAATATTGGGTTTAGGGCATCATCATAAGCATCAACCAGCAGTAAGAACTTCAGATCTAGGACATCAAGTCAACATGGTTTTTAGATCTGCGACCATCTCAACCGAGAGCAATCGGGCAAGGTTGGCCTTGTCCAACTCAATGATTGGGGGCAGTTGGCAACGGTTGTTGGCAGTAGCGTGGTAAAGGTTGGCAGTAGCGTGGTAAAGGAGCAGTCAGATTTAGCTGAGGGACTTGTATTGGTGATGGAGGAGCTGGGGAAGTAGAAATTTTGGATCTAGTTCTGCATGCACAAGGAATGAAAGAGGAATGGGCAGGAGCAGGAAAGGCGGATGGGGGAATATTGTTGAGTCGGAGCCAAAATTTTAGAGGGGCAAAATTTTCAATTTGGGGGGAAAATTCGGATTGGAGCCAAAATATCCAAAATGTTGGTAAGGGATGCAAATTAATTTAGTTGCATCGGTTGACTTTAAAACCGATGCGACTAAAACTATTTGCATCGATGTATTTTCTTTAGTGGTTGGTGACAACTTATGATAATTTGATTTTTTATTACATGTTGCTTTCCACATACCAATTGCACGGTTATTAAGATAGAACTGATAAAAATAGTTCTATTTGCATTGCATCGGTTTTTACTTCAACCGATTCAAATAAGGTGAAGCAATATGCACTTTTTGTACTAGTGATGCAAAACCAATAACCTACCTTTCACTCCCTCACTAATTGAAAAATGATCGAGAAGCGACATTGATGGGATTTCACTTGAGTTCGAAGAAGTAAGCCACTTATTACTGAGTGGTATTCAATCAAATTATCGTTAGCAATAAACTATTCAAACTCTTCCACAGCAAAAATGTCACATTCTCTAGGTGAGGGTTCTCCTTAAAACCAAGTTACATTAAAGTCACTACTGCCTAAGGACCAACAGAAAGTGATCTAAACTCTAGGCATTTGCTCTAAAGGGCCTTTCTATAAATCTTATTATAAGGCCTGTAAACATTGGAGATATTGAAAAGTGAACCGTCTCTTAAATTCGTGATAATAAGATGCATTAAATGAAATTTAGTGACAATTTGCATAAGTTTAACACAATTAAGTTTCCTATCCACCATTAAACCTCTCAGCTACTCGTTGCAGGGAGACAGGCCCATTTACTTAGGTAAAATTCCCTTAAACTTTTATAGAAATGGTAATCGGAACATTCTATTTTAATTTCTTATTAGAGAACTTTATCGATGCAATTATCCTTTGAAAAGACCTAATTTTATTGCATTTATCTGGATCGTATAAACCCTTTACATTCCAGCCAATGTATAACGTAATCTTCCGACCCTCTAGTTCTTTGCTTCTGATAAATTATTCATCGAATCGATCTTGGTCAAAGAAAAACCGCTCGTCTAGTTAAGTCAAACATAGAAGAAGTATATAAATATTTTTAAAATAATAGGACAATAAATGCTACCTAAGTATTCAACCAAACTTGAGCTAGAGCATGAAGCTCTAGTAATCATAGTTGAAGGAACCCTATGTAGCCATACCCTCCTCCTAACCAAGCTACTAAGGTGGATAGATCTTTTCAAGAAAGAACATTTTGAGCCTATTGAAGAGCCCCTCGATGAAACCAAACTCGGTGAATTTAACACCTCAATCGTTGAGCAGATCTCCCTATCTAAATTAGTCGACCAAGGTCGACATCTCACCTCCTAATCATACTCATTTACAACATCAGACACAGCCATACCCATGCAATTCCCTTGAGTAAAACCCATATAAATATTTCCCACTACACCTTTAGTTATATCCAAGTACTATCTCTGTACAAAGCGCTCATCCAAACCTATACCTATTCCATGCAAACTAGAAACAGTGCATACAAGTTTTTCATCACAACCTTCCTTTGAAGCACAAAAATTATCCCCATTATCTTTCCCAAAACCACCTTCCTTCCCTTTCACCCTTTGGGAATTTTCAGACCATCCAAACTTTCTCACGTCCTCTTTCTAGTCAACTTACTTAAAGCATCCTCCCAGTTTGGTAGCTGGACCACCAGACTTTCCTAACACCTCCTCATCCATTAGCAAATCACCAACCACATCCCGACCAACAAACCCCGTCAACCTCGTTAGACCCAAAACCCACACTCTTGCCCATTTTCTCAAATTGCATAGATGTTACCGACAAAATGTCAACAGTCTTAAAATTGGCTTAAATGTTGAATTGAGCTAAAGAACGATAAAGAAAACAGATCAAGGGACTTGGAAAATATTGTGAAACACAAAAATGGATAATTTCAATGAAAATGTTCGAAGTTGGACTAAGTGAAATAACTTGATCCATAAAACTCGACACCGAGTTATAGTATAAAAGTGATGAGCGAACAAGCACAATTGAGGAATGGAATTTAAGGAAGGAAGAAAACTCAAGGAGATTAAAGCCTCATAACTTGCCAACGAGTTGTGCACAACTTGGTACCAAGTTGTGATTGTTCATGCTTTCCCTACGAACTTTTATAAGGACTTTGAGGTCTACGTGGAGAATGTGGTTAAGAAGTTTTTGGTGATTTTGGCAATGGATTTCATCGATAAATAAAGGAGGAGAAGATGCATTGAAAAGGGGATCTTTTTCTAGACTACTATAAGTCAATCCGAGTTTAATTATTGAATTCTTACCTAAACTCAAAAAAAATTCATACCCTAGTTGTAAGATATCGAATTGTAAGAAGCACTTTATAGGAGCAAAGCAAAATCAAAAGAAAACGATTATATGGACGTAGGCCATGATGAATCATTATAAAAATTATGTGTTCTTTCTTTTTTAATGTCTTTATTTTTATTTTTACAACTTGATTGGGCGTTTGTGGTTTTTTTTCAAATATTTTAGCGCTTTCACCAAGACGGAATTGATATTTAATATAGAGAATATAAAGAGGCCTAATACAAGAGTTGTTGCTAAAAGTAGTTAACATAGGAATGTGAGCAGCCCAGAGGTGTCTTAAAATTCAAACCACATGACTACAGAAGATGGAAAGGATGTTGGCAATGATGCAATAGAGATTGGTGGCTCAAAAAGAAGAGACGATGAATGGGTTCTTCAAAAGAATAGAGTGGCAAAAAAACTACTAAAGTGGCTAGAAATCCAAGTCAGAGGCCAAAAGGCAGAGCAATTGCACTAAGAGATGGGGTAGACCAAGTAAGAACAAAACCCCAAAAGTGCCAGAATACGATACCGACTTGAGGCAACTCGGTATTGAGTCATGTGGCCCAAGGTATATGTTTAAGTTGGATGTTAGGCATGTTCGAGAAATGACGTTGAGCCATAGAATGAAGATCGAAAATGCAAACGTACAACTACAAGAGTTAGAACCAAAAGGTCCTCCTAAGAAAAACAGGTCGATGAAGGACTTAATCAAAGGCATGTATAGCCATAAAGATTTTGACTGAATCAAGATGATCATCTAGTGGAGTTGGTGAGAATGCACTCTAAGATGGAGCTCCAGATCAGTGTTTGGAGTATGCAAACAAAAATGCTTTCCCCGAAATTCGATATACTAGAAATCCACTAGATTCGAACTAGCTATCTTGGAACTATATGATGGGAGGACAAATATGTTTATTTGATGATGTATATCCAATATATAGGAGTGTTGAGTGCTTCGGATGAAGTGATGGGATGTTATTTACCTTATACTTGATGGATTTAGCAGCGATGTGGTTCCATCAACTTGATAATTGGTCCATCGACATGTGGACCTGATTGGTGGAAAAGTTTATGAAATAGTTCAGCATCCATATAGAACGAATAAGGAATGTGATGAAACTTTTGAGTGTGAAACAAATGGCTATGAGACCTTACGGAGTTACTTAACCCGATTTATTACAGCGGCCATTGCATTACATAAACTAGACCAGTTAATAGTCCTAATGGTATCCGACGGTAAAATTCATTTCAGGATTGCTTTCCAGTGGGATTCACCAACGAATCTTATGGATTTCTGCTACCAAGATGAAGGATATCTATGATAGTAGTATGTTGAAGGCTGAGAGTGCTGAAGTAAATGTTGTGGATAATAGAGGACTATCCAAATAGGATATGGAAAGATAAAAGAAAGCGCAAAGCTAATGCTGGCATTAGGGGAACGAAGCAAATGAAGAGGGAACCAAAGTTTTCCTCTTACACTGAATTGATAAAGACCCCAAATAGATATACTTGGATACCGGGGGATAGATTCCCTACAGAAAACCCACAAAGATGGAGCTTATACAATAGGAGATGAGGTCTAAAAAGTTTTGACTATTCCATGAGCTGGACGGGCATTAAATGAATGACTGTAGACATCTGTGCTACTGGGTAAAAAAGCAGGTTCGGTGAGTAATTAGCTACAGAAATAGGCAAAGGATCAAACCATGGTGGTGCCTAGGAGTAACCACCACCTATGGAAAGTATACCTGGTTGCAACCTAGGATTTGGTTCATGTATCGTAAACCTAAGATCGGGTTGGAATGATTTTGGATTTATTTCATGCATTTTGACTTTGCTTTAAATAAACTATAAGAACTACCTCTAGGCTACTTACACTTGCAAGAGATCAAGAATGGTCCTAAGGCATGCTCAAAATTAAGGTCGAGGAAATCCTTGACCGGAGCAACCTTTTTGATTTTTGCTTGATGCATCTGATTTGAACTCTATGATTAAATGATGGAAGCTTGGATTGGAAAATCATTCAAACATGATAACTGATAACCGACATTGATATTGCTATGGGCTACCAACCAAACTTGGTTATTCCTTAAAATCTATATGCAAATTGATAGTACATAGTTTCCTTGACTGGATAGACGGGGAAATGATCCATGAAGTGCAAGTCCGATCATCAAAGAGCGAGTGAATGGACTTGTATAAGATAACGAGTCCCCCCGCTAAAGGGTGAGCAGATGGATGCACTTGAATATTGGCTCCCCTTTTGGAGAGTGAGCGGATTGGGCCCAATATAGATATGTAATTATATGATCGGGAGAGATCCGGAATTAAATTTTGGGATATGAATGCCTCTTGATTTCGAAACAACTTGGTAATGGTTATTGGATTATGTTGCTACCTCGATTCAGTTGTTCTCACTTACGATGGGATGTTAGGTGATACTAAACCAATCATAAGTGATTTTCCAGTCGATGGAAATACACTCCTATAATTAGCTTTCCATGATTACCTAATATATGAATTATTCATGATAGTAAATCATAAGAGAACACGAGATGATATCGGTAATGACATATGAAGATTTAATCTCGAACGAATGCATAATGACCTTGACATATGATAGGTGATGTACTATGTTGCGAGGGAATGCGAAATGATTATGATTTATGGCTATTACTTAAACAATTACCCAAGTCCTTAGCTACGGTAGGTCTAGAATGACCCTTGATTTGCAGGTGAATCTTAAGGAACCAGATGATTCAACTTAAGTGGTACTATAGATAGCCAAAGAACATAACGGATGACATTTTTCCAATCTCAATACTTATTCTTGAGAAAAGCATGTCTTATATTTACAAGGCATACTTTGGAGGGAAAGTGTTATTGAATTTTTTCCACAGTCTTAGAACAGGCCAAATGGATGAACTGGCCTAAAGAACAATAAAGAAATAGATGAAGGGACTTGGAAAACATTGTGAAATAGCAAAATGGAGAATTGCAAATAAAATGATCGAAGTTGGACTAAGTAATATAACTCAATCCTTATAACTTGACACCTTATTGATTAACGAAAGAATTTTCTATTGGTTAGAAAACCACCGTTAAAAGTAGTTTAATAGAAATAACCTCAAGTGCACGTCGTACAATGTAAAGACCCGTAAGTCCGTACTCCTTGAATAGACACTAATCTCCTTTGTTTAATTCAAGATGAACGAAAATACGAACCCTTAGGGGTTTTAAAAAGGTTTTAAGAAAAGAAAAAGTAGAAAAGAAGGTAAAAAGAAGATTTAGGAAAAGGAAATAGAAAAGGATAGAAATTTGGGAGGAGAGAAGACATAAGATAGAAAATTTTAAAATAGAAGAAAAAGAGAAGAGAAAATGGAAAAAGAAAGGAAACGGAAAACGGAAGAAAATAGGACGGAACAGAAAACAACAGAACAACATCAGAATCTCACAATTCACAGCGGAACAACATATAATAATAAATGAATAATCTTTAAATAAAGAACTATCTCAGTTATTTCATTACATTTCATTACATCATATCATCATATCATCAGAGTGTACAACAACAACAAATAGTGCAGCGGAAAAAGAAATACTATATAAGTAATACGCCATGCCATCCAGCTTGCCTCCAGCAACTCCAGAATATCCAGAATATCCTGATAAATCCTAACTCTTGACTGCCCGTGTGGAAATTGGTGGGCACCCAGAGTTTAGGAAGGAAAACAATAAACTCCAAGTCAGTCATGTGACTGGTGTGAGAACTCAAAACAGTTTATTTATCTTTAAAATCAAAATAGAGGAATATTTTTAAATTCAATTCGCAATGCTTTTAAAAATGAGACTACCATAAGGCCTCCCGCACACACACACAATGCAAACGCAGAATCGGAGGAGATTTCTCCTTATGATAGTCAAAGATGCTTGATACGCATTTAGAAGAACATTTCATATTATTATTAGTGTATAGTGTAGGGAAAATCATTTCGAAAGTAGAATATAAATCTTAGCCAACATAGACATTTCGAACTATGCCTACTATAGCTACCATCCAAACAGTGGTGACCACCATAAGTGGATAGCAGGTTCTACAACTAATACCGTACAAGTTTCGTATTGGGAATTGGATTTCCAACAAATGGTCAGGCCAAGGAACTTCCCATTGCCACATGAGAATGCCTCTGGAAAGACATCCCCGAGAACCAAACTGGAACTCTGCCAACACAAGGCCGGGTTACCCCTAACTGGGTAACTACTGACACGAGCACGCCATTCCCCGATCGTAAACGACCTTTCTCACGGGATCCCGAAAGCCAACAACCACAAAGTAATAAATTCGTAGTAACCACATAGGTTAAATATCTGGGCTCCATACCATGATACCACCTCTATCCAGAAGGAAATGTACATACCCTAAAGGGTGCTACCCCTCATAACCTTGCCGCATCTTTCCTGTTTTGACCATTTCCGGAGTGTGAGGTTCGACGAAGTCACGTCCACAAAAACATACTTTATACAAAAGCCATGCTTTGGGTCAACAAATGATCAACACAATGATCACTAAGATAGACGATCAAATAAACGATCCTATCACAATAATCAACACAATGATCATTTCAGCATCACTCAGCATATCACATTACCAAATTGGGAATATATCGCTGATAACTTCAACTATATAGCCTCTGAGCTCGTACGTCTCAGAGAAGGGTGTTAAGCTAAAAGAATAAATTCTTCGCCACCAACAGAAATATATTTGAAAGAAATCGGCTTTATATCTCAACTTGTAATGTCAGACACACAATCCATACAAGTTTGTTCCGGGATCGAACAAAACCGAAGGCACTTACAAAGAAGTCCTTGCAATCCGGATATTCACAATCCTGATCGGATTTCCCATCACTTAGGGAGTCTCTATACCGTTGCAACTCAGTGCAGAGACAATCGACAGGTCATCCTATCGCTCTCGCAAATACCGGGTCTTCAACACCGATCTTCAATGCAATTCACAACGACGTATCACATATTCGGAATGGGTTATACGACCCCATGGTCCTTTCCCGGTTAACCCGAATAGTGAGCGCTTATTTAAAAATAAGTGTAGCATTCACATTCAAACAAATCACATCAATTACCCATTCAAAGGGAAATATTGATAGTCGGTTATTGAACTATCAATGGATATGCACACATCACCAGTTTCCAAATAATTTTCCAAATTATTTATTTTCCAAAAATATCTTCACTAGATATATTATTTCAACACTTCAAAAATAAATCAATATTTATTTTTAAACAAATTCCACTTTCTATTTATAAATTCCATAATGAATTTATATTTCAAAATATCCATGCATATCATTTCAATAATTCATTTCAATTTATCTTCAAAAAGATAAATTCTAATCATTCACTTCATATTGGAAAACAATTCCATACTTATTCAATAAGTAATTCACAAATCTTTTTATTTCCAACCTTGGAAAATATTCGATATACTTAAATCGAGATTAAGTATATATTTCATTCTATTAAGGAAATCATTCTCTTAACATATTTATTTGGGCCCAAAACGAATGTTGCGTAAAACATCGTTACGACAACCCAAAATCACTAGTATAGGGATTCGAAATTAAAATAGATATATAAATCCCAATACTATACAAAACATTTCCTTTCGGAAATCATTTACTATAACAACAGTGTTATAGTCCATTATTTCCTTCTATTTCTCGAAAACGTCTATTTCAACAATAAATGTTGAAATCTATGGTTTCGAATCTCAACACATTTTAAAACATCGTTAGATCGTTTTAATTCAATTTAAACATCTCATTCAAAACATTTCCTTTAACATGTTATTCACTATTCAAAAACGTGAATATACTACGTTAATAAATTTCATTCTTTTATTCATTTTATTTCAAAGGATTATTCACAGTCAAAACGTGAATATATAACTCCATTAATAGGTTTCAACAATTTACTTATCAAAATAAGTCATTTGCGAATTTATAAAACAACGTTTATAAATTCCATTTCTATTTATTTATAAAAACTTCCTTTTTATAAATCTCTTTATTAACTTATTCGATTTATAATTTTAATTATAAACAAAAAGTCCAAATTATAAGTCAAACACTTATAATTTATTTATTTGCAAAAATCGTTCCTTTGAACTTTACAAATTTTATAAACCTACTGTTTATAAAATTTCCATTTATAACTTCACCGTTATATAATTCTATAAATTCCATTAAATTATGAAATTCATTTTCACTTCATTCAAACACTTATAAAACTCGTTTTATAATGTCCATATTTCAATTTATAAATATCCATTTATAAATCTCTTAATATAAATCAATTTATATTATTCTTTTAAAACGACTTTTAATCTCCTTTATTATTTCACCATTTTTATTCATAAAATAATTAAATTTTATAAATCCTATATTTAAACTTTTCATAATAAATTTCAAAATTCCGATTTAACTATTTTATAAAATCATTAGCATCATATTCTCAAAAATCAGTTTTTAACTATATTTCCCAAAAATCATAATTTTTATAACTTTAAAAATTATAACGTTTATTTATTTAAAATGAATCAATTCCAAAAATATAGCATATTTTCAAAAAATCACTTTAAAATCATTTTAAAATCCCAAAATCTGGGTCCAATGATGCTACACACCAAATAGTCAATCACGACTACACGATTCATCATATATCAATATGAAAATCCATCAAATATCAAAATATCCGAAATCAAATAAAAACTGTTGAGGAATCCAGTTGGATCCCTCCAACCTGTTTTCCTGCATCCACAAACATTAGCACAATACCAATTTTGCTCCAGTACGAAATTATCGCGGTATATGTTCTTATTAAATATTATCCGCTTAATAACGGCGTAATAGGGTCTCATCCGCTAAACAAATAAATGCGGGAAATCAATAACTGCAATATATACATATGCCAATATATATATATTGATATGATATATAATACCAATTTCACTGTTTATGAAATATTCGCGGTATATGTTTTTAATAAATAACATCCGCTTACTAACGGCGTATAATGTCTATTTTAACAATCAATAGATATTAATCAACATTCAAACATGCATTCAAATATTTTAAATCTAACTATTTAAAATAAAATCGAAACTGATTCGATTGAGTGAGAAGTTCTCACCTTGATTTTATTTCCGTTTTAGCGATTTATTTCGAATAAAATTAAACGGACGTTTAATTTTACCCAAAATTCTCACTAACTCCAAACGACTCCAAACCAACTCCATCGCGTAGTGCTCGTCCATACGATTCCAACGCAACTGGTTTCGTGCATTTTCGACTTCGTATGAAAAAGTTATGAATTTTTAACTTTTACACGATTTTATAATTAAACTTACAACATCTACATATAAATTTCAACATACACAAACACTAGCCCTTGGATCCAACGTGCTTGAATCTCCACCGTGCGTTCCACTCCCTCCCTCTTCTTCATCTCGTGCGTGCGTCCCCTGAAGAAGCCGAACCCATCAACAATAATTAGGGTTTAATTATCCTACCACCAGCAACGACGAGAATCCATCATACCAGCGCCATACGACTCGCCTTCGCACCCTCTACCACCGCCATGAGTATGGTGGCACTCGGCCCCACCTAGGCACGGAAAAAACGTGCGCAACCGCAGCCAAATACGAGCAGATTTTGGCCTCCACATGACTCCGTTCCAGATCTCCACCGTTGGATACATTCGTCTCGACGAGATCTACAAGTTTCTAGTTGAAGTCGAAGTCTATCGGAGAGTGGATGAAGAGATAATCGAGGAGAAACGAGAACGTTTCCTGGCCGTTAATTCTATGGTGGCGGCTGCAGTTTGTAATTAGGGTTTTAGTATTTTTTTTTTTTAAAATTATGAAGGTTGTGGGTCTATTTATAGAGAATTTTCGAACACTATTCATCCGGAAATTCCGAACTCCGATTTACGCGCCGTAACCAGCGTTTCTAGGGTTTACCCCGCGTTCCGGACACAATGGAACAGGTTTCGGAAGCTAATTCGGAAGTATGTGCGAGTTATGGCTAAAAACGTTCAATTTGAATTAAACCGATTTAAGCGATTTTCTAGGCGTTTTAATTTGTACCGGACAAACAGTAAATCCAATTGACTTGAAATTTTAAACCTTACAATAATATCATATTACGGATCCGATGAAACTGGTTTTGTCGAAATCCGAGACTTTTTGAAAAATGGCTATTTTAACTCGCTAAATTAAAATTAAAAATAAATCGATGCGTTTCGAGCTGCCACGCTCAAACGATAGCTCCGATTGACACAAAATTTAAAATCTGGTAATAACTAACTATTACGGATCCAATGAAACTGGTTTCGTTCAATTCTGAGACTGTTCAAAAATTGACTATTTTCACTAGTCGATTTAATTATTAAAATATTCAATTTTCACAAATTAACTTTTAATTCGATTTTAAAAGTTCTAAAATATCGTTCTAACTTCAATATGATAAAATAAAATTTTACAAATCATTTTCAATCATATTTAACCCAATTTTCAATTATTTCCATAATTTAACATATTAAATTATCGATTTAATTATTCAATTAAATCCAATAATTCAAATAAAAATTTATTTGACTAATAAATTCACTCATTTATATTTAAAATTAATTAAATATTCAAATTTTAGTTTCTAAAAATTCTGGGTCGTTACAATCTTCCCCACTTAAAAGAATTTCGTCCTCGAAATTATTAAGTAAGAAAAGTTACAAAATCTATTAATTTTCCCAAAATTCATAGTTAAACTTCTTACAATACTTACTAAGTTTTCCAAATCATACTTAGTTATCTTTTCAAAAACAACTACTATTGTTTAAATTTCAATTCCAAAATCAAAGTTAAAGTTTTCAAAATTTTTCAATTTTCTCAAAAATTTTCTAACGCCTTAAATTTTCGGAAAAATTCGCCATAGTCTCCTTTGCGCGGCTCGATCCGAAAAAAAAATGACAGTATATATATCACAAATATACATCTCATCAAGTAATGAGGCATCCCGAGGGGAAAAAGTGTAAAAGTACGATATTTAATCCGAGATATGTACCTTATATTTTATTAGCAAGCATATACGGCTAATATAGCGCAAAAGCGAGCTCCAAATGCGAAGCAAACGCGATCCGCACCTACTAATTACTCAACAAACAACATGAGAACATGCATATAGATAATAATATCGATATACATCATATAGCAACATAATAACTATATATGTCACATAGCAAATGCAACATATTCAAACATCAACCAACTAGCAACCATATATCAATCAATGTATATTTATTAATTTCAACCAAATTCTTTTGCTTATCAATTGGTTTAATTTAATTGATTTTCATTCAATTATTCAACTTTCTAATAATATTAGATTTTAATGAATTACACTTATTATCATTATTTTATATCAACTTAATTTACATTCAATTGATTAATATTCAATCCATTCATTCAATTCAATTTCAAAGTTGAATTTTATTACATAACTCAAGTTCACATCCACCACTTAACTTTATTAATTTACTTTGATACTAATATCAACTTCATTCAATATCACTTAAGTTATATTCCATTTAACTTTAAATTCACTTTTTATTTATAACTCATATTCATAAATATATTCATATAGTTTCACTTCTTATATATATAAGTTTATTTCACAATTGTAAATCACTTTTAATTATAATTTAACTCTTATAATTCTTTTGCATATACAATTATTCTTTTGTTTAGATTATTCAAACAACTAAACAATCAACTTACATACACTTTAATAATTCTAAAAAATTATTCCTTTATATATAAAATATACTCAAGGTAAAATTATTTCATTTACCCAATTTAAAATAATATTATGTCGAATTGTTCTATTCAAGTGTTTATAGATCCCTATCAACAACGTTAATTACTCGTATTAACCAGAATCTATATACCACTCAACAAACCAACCATCACAATATAAAACAATTTCATATTCACTAACAAATACGCTCTCATAGCTATTATTACACTCAAATTCATTCTAGAGTACTACTGACTCTATCTCTAATGAATTATACCCAACAGAACCATGGTTGTCGCTTAACCATAAGCTCCGATACCAGATGTAAAGACCCGTAAGTCCGTACTCCTTGAATAGACACTAATCTCCTTTGTTTAATTCAAGATGAACGAAAATACGAACCCTTAGGGGTTTTAAAAAGGTTTTAAGAAAAGAAAAAGTAGAAAAGAAGGTAAAAAGAAGATTTAGGAAAAGGAAATAGAAAAAGATAGAAATTTGGGAGGAGAGAAGACATAAGATAGAAAATTTTAAAATAGAAGAAAAAGAGAAGAGAAAATGGAAAAAGAAAGGAAACGGAAAACGGAAGAAAATAGGACGGAACAGAAAACAACAGAACAACATCAGAATCTCACAATTCGCAGCGGAACAACATATAATAATAAATGAATAATCTTTAAATAAAGAACTATCTCAGTTATTTCATTACATTTCATTACATCATATCATCATATCATCAGAGTGTACAACAACAACAAATAGTGCAGCGGAAAAAGAAATACTATATAAGTAATACGCCATGCCATCCAGCTTGCCTCCAGCAACTCCAGAATATCCAGAATATCCTGATAAATCCTAACTCTTGACTGCCCGTGTGGAAATTGGTGGGCACCCAGAGTTTAGGAAGGAAAACAATAAACTCCAAGTCAGTCATGTGACTGGTGTGAGAACTCAAAACAGTTTATTTATCTTTAAAATCAAAATAGAGGAATATTTTTAAATTCAATTCGCAATGCTTTTAAAAATGAGACTACCATAAGGCCTCCTGCACACACACACAATGCAAACGCAGAATCGGAGGAGATTTCTCCTTATGATAGTCAAAGATGAACATTTCATATTATTATTAGTGTATAGTGTAGGGAAAATCATTTCGAAAGTAGAATATAAATCTTAGCCAACATAGACATTTCGAACTATGCCTACTATAGCTACCATCCAAACAGTGGTGACCACCATAAGTGAATAGCAGGTTCTACAACTAATACCGTACAAGTTTCGTATTGGGAATTGGATTTCCAACAAATGGTCAGGCCAAGGAACTTCCCATTGCCACATGAGAATGCCTCTGGAAAGACATCCCCGAGAACCAAACCGGAACTCTGCCAACACAAGGCCGGGTTACCCCTAACTGGGTAACTACTGACACGAGCACGCCATTCCCCGATCGTAAACGACCTTTCTCATGGGATCCCGAAAGCCAACAACCACAAAGTAATAAATTCGTAGTAACCACATAGGTTAAATATCTGGGCTCCATACCATGATACCACCTCTATCCAGAAGGAAATGTACATACCCTAAAGGGTGCTACCCCTCATAACCTTGCCGCATCTTTCCTGTTTTGACCATTTCCGGAGTGTGAGGTTCGACGAAGTCACGTCCACAAAAACATACTTTATACAAAAGCCATGCTTTGGGTCAACAAATGATCAACACAATGATCACTAAGATAGACGATCAAATAAACGATCCTATCACAATAATCAACACAATGATCATTTCAGCATCACTCAGCATATCACATTACCAAATTGGGAATATATCGCTGATAACTTCAACTATATAGCCTCTGAGCTCGTACGTCTCAGAGAAGGGTGTTAAGCTAAAAGAATAAATTCTTCGCCACCAACAGAAATATATTTGAAAGAAATCGGCTTTATATCTCAACTTGTAATGTCAGACACACAATCCATACAAGTTTGTTCCGGGATCGAACAAAACCGAAGGCACTTACAAAGAAGTCCTTGCAATCCGGATATTCACAATCCTGATCGGATTTCCCATCACTTAGGGAGTCTCTATACCGTTGCAACTCAGTGCAGAGACAATCGACAGGTCATCCTATCGCTCTCGCAAATACCGGGTCTTCAACACCGATCTTCAATGCAATTCACAACGACGTATCACATATTCGGAATGGGTTATACGACCCCATGGTCCTTTCCCGGTTAACCCGAATAGTGAGCGCTTATTTAAAAATAAGTGTAGCATTCACATTCAAACAAATCACATCAATTACCCATTCAAAGGGAAATATTGATAGTCGGTTGTTGAACTATCAATGGATATGCACACATCACCAGTTTCCAAATAATTTTCCAAATTATTTATTTTCCAAAAATATCTTCACTAGATATATTATTTCAACACTTCAAAAATAAATCAATATTTATTTTTAAACAAATTCCACTTTCTATTTATAAATTCCATAATGAATTTATATTTCAAAATATCCATGCATATCATTTCAATAATTCATTTCAATTTATCTTCAAAAAGATAAATTCTAATCATTCACTTCATATTGGAAAACAATTCCATACTTATTCAATAAGTAATTCACAAATCTTTTTATTTTCAACCTTGGAAAATATTCGATATACTTAAATCGAGATTAAGTATATATTTCATTCTATTAAGGAAATCATTCTCTTAACATATTTATTTGGGCCCAAAACGAATGTTGCGTAAAACATCGTTACGACAACCCAAAATCACTAGTATAGGGATTCGAAATTAAAATAGATATATAAATCCCAATACTATACAAAACATTTCCTTTCGGAAATCATTTACTATAACAACAGTGTTATAGTCCATTATTTCCTTCTATTTCTCGAAAACGTCTATTTCAACAATAAATGTTGAAATCTATGGTTTCGAATCTCAACACATTTTAAAACATCGTTAGATCGTTTTAATTCAATTTAAACATCTCATTCAAAACATTTCCTTTAACATGTTATTCACTATTCAAAAACGTGAATATACTACGTTAATAAATTTCATTCTTTTATTCATTTTATTTCAAAGGATTATTCACAGTCAAAACGTGAATATATAACTCCATTAATAGGTTTCAACAATTTACTTATCAAAATAAGTCATTTGCGAATTTATAAAACAACGTTTATAAATTCCATTTCTATTTATTTATAAAAACTTCCTTTTTATAAATCTCTTTATTAACTTATTCGATTTATAATTTTAATTATAAACAAAAAGTCCAAATTATAAGTCAAACACTTATAATTTATTTATTTGCAAAAATCGTTCCTTTGAACTTTACAAATTTTATAAACCTACTGTTTATAAAATTTCCATTTATAACTTCACCGTTATATAATTCTATAGATTCCATTAAATTATGAATTCATTTTCACTTCATTCAAACACTTATAAAACTCGTTTTATAATGTCCATATTTCAATTTATAAATATCCATTTATAAATGTCTTAATATAAATCAATTTATATTATTCTTTTAAAACGACTTTTAATCTCCTTTATTATTTCACCATTTTTATTCATAAAATAATTAAATTTTATAAATCCTATATTTAAACTTTTCATAATAAATTTCAAAATTCCGATTTAACTATTTTATAAAATCATTAGCATCATATTCTCAAAAATCAGTTTTTAACTATATTTCCCAAAAATCATAATTTTTATAACTTTAAAAATTATAACGTTTATTTATTTAAAATGAATCAATTCCAAAAATATAGCATATTTTCAAAAAATCACTTTAAAATCATTTTAAAATCCCAAAATCTGGGTCCAATGATGCTACACACCAAATAGTCAATCACGACTACACGATTCATCATATATCAATATGAAAATCCATCAAATATCAAAATATCCGAAATCAAATAAAAACTATTGAGGAATCCAGTTGGATCCCTCCAACCTGTTTTCCTGCATCCACAAACATTAGCACAATACCAATTTCGCTCCAGTACGAAATTATCGCGGTATATGTTCTTATTAAATATTATCCGCTTAATAACGGCGTAATAGGGTCTCATCCGCTAAACAAATAAATGCGGGAAATCAATAACTGTAATATATACATATGCCAATATATATATATTGATATGATATATAATACCAATTTCACTGTTTATGAAATATTCGCGGTATATGTTTTTAATAAATAACATCCGCTTACTAACGGCGTATAATGTCTATTTTAACAATCAATAGATATTAATCAACATTCAAACATGCATTCAAATATTTTAAATCTAACTATTTAAAATAAAATCGAAACTGATTCGATTGAGTGAGAAGTTCTCACCTTGATTTTATTTCCGTTTTAGCGATTTATTTCGAATAAAATTAAACGGACGTTTAATTTTACCCAAAATTCTCACTAACTCCAAACGACTCCAAACCAACTCCATCGCGTAGTGCTCGTCCATACGATTCCAACGCAACTGGTTTCGCGCATTTTCGACCTCGTATGAAAAAGTTATGAATTTTTAACTTTTACACGATTTTATAATTAAACTTACAACATTTACATATAAATTTCAACATACACAAACACTAGCCCTTGGATCCAACGTGCTTGAATCTCCACCGTGCGTTCCACTCCCTCTCTCTTCTTCATCTCGTGCGTGCGTCCCCTGAAGAAGCCGAACCCATCAACAATAATTAGGGTTTAATTATCCTACCACCAGCAACGACGAGAATCCATCATACCAGCGCCATACGACTCGCCTTCGCACCCTCTACCACCGCCATGAGTATGGTGGCACTCGGCCCCACCTAGGCACGGAAAAAAAACGTGCGCAACCGCAGCCAAATACGAGCAGATTTTGGCCTCCACATGACTCCGTTCCAGATCTCCACCGTTGGATACATTCGTCTCGACGAGATCTACAAGTTTCTAGTTGAAGTCGAAGTCTATCGGAGAGTGGATGAAGAGATAATCGAGGAGAAACGAGAACGTTTCCTGGCCGTTAATTCTATGGTGGCGGCTGCAGTTTGTAATTAGGGTTTTAGTATTTTTTTTTTTTAAATTATGAAGGTTGTGGGTCTATTTATAGAGAATTTTCGAACACTATTCATCCGGAAATTCCGAACTCCGATTTACGCGCCGTAACCAGCGTTTCTAGGGTTTACCCCGCGTTTCGGACACAATGGAACAGGTTTCGGAAGCTAATTCGGAAGTATGTGCGAGTTATGGCTAAAAACGTTCAATTTGAATTAAACCGATTTAAGCGATTTTCTAGGCGTTTTAATTTGTACCGGACAAACGGTAAATCCAATTGACTTGAAATTTTAAACCTTACAATAATATCACATTAGGGATCCGATGAAACTGGTTTCGTCGAAATCCGAGACTTTTTGAAAAATGGCTATTTTAACTCGCTAAATTAAAATTAAAAATAAATCGATGCGTTTCGAGCTGCCACGCTCAAACGATAGCTCCGATTGACACGAAATTTAAAATCCGGTAATAACTAACTATTACGGATCCAATGAAACTGGTTTCGTTCAATTCTGAGACTGTTCAAAAATTGACTATTTTCACTAGTCGATTTAATTATTAAAATATTCAATTTTCACAAATTAACTTTTAATTCGATTTTAAAAGTTCTAAAATATCGTTCTAACTTCAATATGATAAAATAAAATTTTACAAATCATTTTCAATCATATTTAACCCAATTTTCAATTATTTCCATAATTTAACATATTAAATTATCGATTTAATTATTCAATTAAATCCAATAATTCAAATAAAAATTTATTTGACTAATAAATTCACTCATTTATATTTAAAATTAATTAAATATTCAAATTTTAATTTCTAAAAATTCTGGGTCGTTACATACAATTTTAGTACGTGGTGCGTACGGGTCAATCTGTAGGGAATTGAATTGATTTAAAATTCTACTCAATCAAATTAACCCAAATTTGTAAGTTTGTTTTAAAACTAAGAAAAATAAAAAAAGTCAAACTAGACTAAAGTGAAATAAACTATGAGATTAAATGACAATTTAGAGGCAAATACACTCTCATACATCCACATAAATCTACAAAATCAATCTATGATCTCTCATTCTAATCTTAAGTAGAATTAGTGATGTATTTATCATAAGTATGATCTATTTATGTTATTAATTAACATAACTTAAACCATCAAACTTCAATACAACAACTAAAACCGCTTATCAACTATAATGAAAATGAACATGAAGTAAAAGCAAAAACTATTTTAAGTATGATCTATTTACTATTTTGTTTACTAATATAGATCATCAAATTTTTATTCTACTTTAGTTTCACGATCAAAATCAATTAGTAAAATTATGATGTAAATTGTTCTTATATTTGAGTAAGAATAGCCTGTTTGTAATTACAGCATAGGCTATCAAATTCACTGACAAACTTACATCAAAATTCAACTTTTCATGAAGCATAAAAGGAGATCATAAATTAGAGAATATGTTGAATTTACAAAATTTCAGGAGAGCTTCATTACCCCTATATTGAAGGGGTTTAGCTTCTCATTTGTATTATCATTTCAACACATGTAAATTTCAACATACAAAAACAAAAGAAAGTGCAAGCTAATTAAAATAAAAAGATAGCTAAACTATTTACAAAAATTAAAGCTAACTACTAACATGAAAGGAAAAAAAGCATGTAAATAAAAATAAGTATGAAAATAAAATAAAAGCAAAGAAGAAAGAGAAGAAGAAGAGGCTTATGAAGCTATTTTATTTCTCTTTTAATTTGTGGCTACAACTCACATTTATGATTAGAAGATTAAAACTTCATTACATGAACATAAGAGGGTTATTTATACATGCCTAAAAGCCTAATCATAATTTTTGGAGACTATCCAAAATTCTCCTTAGGAAGTGTGACCACCAAGTTATCATTATCATGTAATTAATCCTTCATTGAATGTGCACGTGCTTTTAAGCTCTACTAATATGTGCATTAGTTCCTAATTGTAGATCATGGTAAATGGACACGTGGGGTCCTCCATGATTTCATGAATTCTTTTATTTCTTCATCTTCATTTGCCTTCTAACTCTTTTGCATGCATATTTCCATGAAGGTTTCTTCATATTTCCATCCAAATTCCTACAAAAAACAAAAATGTGCAAATAAATATTCTCAAAATTAATACATGCGTAAAATTACCATTTTGCCCCTGAATGAAGATGAATGAATGATGATTTGATGACATTTGCATTCTGGTAAAACATGTAAAAATACCCAATTATGGCATTTATTTAAATAAAATTAGACTAAATATGAACGTAAAAATATGCACAATTACGTGTACGTCAAATACCCCCAAACTTATCTTTTTATTCGTTCTCGAATAAACTAACACTAAGACAAATCCATTTTTGTAAGAAACACAATTACTTTAAGCGTATGCGACAAGCCAATAAATCTCTAAGTGTCACTAATAGGATGAGTATTGTCTCGTATGGGTTTTTAACGGATACTACCCATAAAATCCATGTAACGACCCATAAATTTTAATAATTTTTATAACGTATTTAATTGAATTTTTGAGAAATTTTAAATAATAATATTTCGAAATAAAAATTTAATATTTGGAATACATCTAATTAAATATAGTAAATAGTAAATCTTCATTAGATAATATGAAAGTTTATTTTTTGTGTAATAAATTCATATCAGTTAATATTTGATGATAATAAAATATTTTCTAAATTTGAATAGTATTATATAATTAATTTGTAAATCATCTTCTGAGTGAGAATCATCTTCTGTTTCATCAAATTTGGACTGCTATTGCTCCGTTTATCTTATTTCTGGCAAATTAGAATCGATTATCAACTTTTGATAGGATGATCATACCACTGATATCTGTATACTGTTTTGATCGTCTCGTCATGCTGATTTCTATGGATATTCAGTTCTGTGTTTTGAAGTCCGGTATGCAGCGGAATCCGTGAAAATGGTATACCGGTTTTGTATCTTTTGTTTTCCCGTGACTTTTCAGCCATTTGTCCTTTTATATTCCTAAGTAACTTCTGGGATTTTACTTTTCCCTATGCGAAATTTATTTTTGACTGTTCGTTCTATACTATGCTTTTTTTTTCTTTTTATCTGAGAGGCAATACAATATAAAAATAAATAATGAAATGATACATTTTCTTCTGGCTGCTACTTCATTCTAAAACAACTCCTTCCCTTCCTCTCGTTCTTCTCACCTTGTTACGCATGCTAGCTCCATCACCGAAAAGCATGGCCTTGTGCCGCCTTCCTCCACCCCTTCCGATCTCTTTCCCTCCTCCACCTCTTTCTTAGCCGAGACCACGTTCTACCATCGCACCCACCCTGAGCTCCACCAGCCTCTACCTCTAGCTTCCCTCGATTGATGCACACAGTCGCCTACTTCCTCTTCCTCTAACTCGGCTGCCTAAAACACCGAGCCAAATCCCATGTCTCTGCCTGTCGCATCAGCCAAGGCTTCTCCGCCTTGCTTTGTATGGATCTAGCCCATATATGCTTCTGCTTCAGGTTTTATATATAAGCATATTCATACTTTTTATATATTGTTTTATGTATTAATAAAGTATATAATATATGTTGTTTTTCGTATTTTATACCTAGCTTCTCTTTTATAAAAAATAAGTTATATTATATACATGTTTATAGTATATAGTATATTATAAAGGAAGTATTATAAAAATAATTGCAACAGTATGTGCATATATAGTCTGTAATATACTATGCTATAATGGGTTTACATATATGATGGGTATTTTGATCGGTGAAATTATATATATATGTTGTTTATGTTATCTCTATAATTTTGAATTGCAAGTATAAGAATATAAAGAGTATTATCTGTTATGTATATAAGTGTATTGTTTTGTAACGTATAAACATATGTTTGTATATATAATAGTCGCGTGAGCTATATGTGTGGGTTCTAGTATATATAAAGTGATAGTTTATATATATATATATATATATATATATGCTTGACTTGAATTATATATAAAGATATAGTTAATAGTATGTTAATAGTGACCTTCTGATATATATATATATATATATATATATATATATATATAATTTTAAAGTATAATGTATGTAAGTTTGTATATTTTTATGCATTAGTAAGTATATGGGGATTTAGTCTTTCAAATTTTAATAGATACTTTATGTGTTTGAATTTAGAATATGACTTTATATATATATATATATATATATAGTTATATATCTGAGTTTATATGATCTGCTTTGAGCCAATATATTTATTTAACAAAGTAAGTATATCATCGTTTTTTGAATTTTAAATGTAAAGATTTTGTTTGTATATTGGTTTAGAATATATGGATTATTCCAAATTATATTATGTATAGATATGTTTGTTTTTATTATATGTGTTTTATACAAAATAATGATTTTTGAAAAATATATATATTATTATGATATGTGTTTATTTAAAATATGATTATATATATAGTTTATTTATATAAGTTATCTTACACTATTTATCTTCATTCTTCCAGTTCTGATTTGATTTTCGTCAATTCCTATTTATCAGCTTTGTTCATCGAATCGTGTCCATTTAGCTTTTCTTCATAAGTCTTGCTTGCATTTTGTAACTCAACTTCATTATCCATCTCTCTAGCCTCGAAAGGTGAGCAATCACTCATGATTAACATTCTTATATCTATTAAATTTGATTTCAATTGAAACAACAATTGAAATATGCTACTGTTAGTTATTTACATTTCTATATATATGCATACATATATACATATATGCTATTTTCTATATTGTTTGTGCAAATTTCATATGGGAAGAAGGCATCCACAAAGTGAGCTATAACGAACTATGTAGACCTAAAAGTGAAGGAGGGGTTGGCCTTAAAAATCTGTTTGAACTTAAAAAGATCTATGAACTCAAACTAGCATGGAAAATTCTTAATTCTGAGAATCTATGGGCTAAATGGATGAAGGATAAATACTTTATAGAAAATTTTTGGACTATAAAAGTGGATAATAATGCTTCAATCGTCTGGAAAAATATTCTCAAACAAAGGGAGATATTAAAAGTGTCGGTTGAAAGACAAATAGCAAATGGTCAAGACACTGACCTATGGAAGGACCCTTGGATTAACAATAGCATTCTAGAGAGAGTGGGATTGGAAAGCTTCTCGACTAATAACACACCAAAAATTCAAGTTGCCAGCATAATCCACAACAAAAAATGGGAACCAGAAAAACAGTTGATAACCAAAAGCCTGAAGCATGAAATTGAAGGAATCCCAATATTCACAAATAGAAAAAAGGATCTATGGGTCTGGAAAAACAACAATAAAGGTCAATTCAAAATGAAGGAAGTCTGGGAAAACAAACGATAACATTATGAAACAGTCCATTGGCATAAGGTTATTTGGAGTAAATCAAACTGCCCTAAAATAGCTCACACTACGTATAAGGCTATCAAAGGCAGACCGAGCATCAAAGACAGACTTAAAAGTTGGGGAATACTTGATGAAGACACATGCAACCTATGCAGAAAGGAAGTTGAAACACATCGACATCTTATTTTTGAATGCAAATTCAGTAAATGTGTTTGGGCTATTTAAAAGCTTAAAAACATGCAAACAGAAGCGGTATCGAGCTTAGAAGATGAGATCGTACACCTGAGTGACAGGAAAGATCTCACAAATCTTATGAATGAGGTCGTGAAAATTGCTTTGACGACAACTATCTGGCATATCTAGAGAGAACGGAATTTTTGGGCTTTCACCAGGCTTTCACGAGGAACAAAGAAAAAATGAGTTAGCTCTATTGGAAGACATCGCTAGAGAAGTTAAAATCAATATTGGTAGAATCAGGAGGCTTACCAACTTAGAGGCAAGAGAAAAACGGCTACTGAAGAACTGGAGGTGGAAGGTTCGAGCCCAGAAAGCCAAGTAAACACCGAGGAGCCACCGTAGATATCGAAGCTGAGGAACCCTAAATTAAAATAGGAAAGTTTGTGTTACTGTCGAGTTAGTATCGAATTGTCAGATGAAATATCATGGTTATAATGATGTATATTGCAGTTGTATATTCTATTGGGCCGCACAGCCTGTTATAATTCTATTAACCTATTTTCCCCAAAAAATGCTATTATCTGTATTTGTTCACCGGTGACATCCGACACCATTATCTGTTATTTACATGGATGATATATGCCTGTAATATTGTTATCATATATGTTCGCACTCTGCAAGTTCCCTGTTAGTTTAGAATTCCCTATGGGTTGAAATGATACATATCCGAACGATCTTGTAGAATATGAGAAAATCGTTGTGGGTTGAAATGATAAACCCAAGTGATTTTCATTGAATTGAATTTTGGATTACGGGTTGAAAAGATATATACATGTAGATATTTAATTGGGGACTGAAATGATAAATATCTGTATCACTTGACCATAGGATAGAAAATTATATACAGACATCGTTGGTCAATATATATTTTTGAAATGATTTCCATGGTTTTGAAGGGAAATATATGATTTTAACAAATATTGATTTTAAGACATTATATATATGTGTTATTTTATAAAGGTTTAAACTTTATATTTTTTAATCTATATGGTTGGAATTTTAAGTTATAACTTAGTTTTGAGATTATAAATTATAAGAATTTACTTATAGTTTTACAATTTTAAATATGGGTGAATTAAGTTTAATATAAATTAGACTCGATACTAAGCTATAATTTAAAAAAGATTGATTTAATTTAAAATAAAATATGTTTATGTATTTATATAAAATTATATTTTAAAATTGTGGCAACCCAGATTTTGTACATCTGTTAATTGGTAATTAACAGGATTAAAATTATAAATGGAACAAATTAAAATTCTGATTTATATATATCTGGATATGTATATAAAAGAATCAAAACTATAATAATACTGGATTTTAAATATTTGGATAGATATTTATTTGATAATCTTCTATTATAATTATTGATATTAAATAATATTTGTTTAATGATCTTCTTTATATGATTTTGCAATTGGGCAAAAATTTACCTTTACAAAATAATATGTTTTCTATTATAATGTATATATGTATATTGTAAATGGTTAGCTATGGTTTAAATTCAATATTAATTTTCAAAATTTATTAAAGATAAATTCTATATTTTTACATTAACAAAGATAGTATATGTATATTTTTTTTGTTAAAGTATTAAAGCTCAAGTTTAAAAGAGAATTTAATAAAGGTTCATACTTTCTTGAAATATATAGGTATTAAACATAAAAAAATAATAAAATAATATGAAACTCTAAGGGTGAATAGAAAATATAACACATAAAAATAAATACAAAGACATAAAGTATTTAATAAAACACAATCCATAATCTATAAAATATAAGGAATATATAAATTAAAGCTTTAACCATTTGTAAGCATTATAATACATGGACTTAACAATTGTAACTTGAGTTAACATGCAAATAAACTTGTGGCATGTTTGTTTTCTCTTTAAAAATTTAAATATACATAAAATAATTTGTGAGAAGAGGCTGTTTTACAGTTAAAAAAAAAAACTCTTCGCATATTTTCTCCTCAATCAATTTCTTCTTCCTTCTTCCATAACTAAAACCAAAAAAGGGATCAAAATAAAAATTCAAGATCAACCCAAACAAATTCAAAACATCTAGTAGCAGATCACAAATATCAAATCCAAATCAAATATCAAGCAAGCCAAAAATCAACCGAAAGCATTTCAGTTTCATGGATCATCAAGTCTAGTTTACAGATTTTCAAAAAAAACTACTCTGTTGAAACAAAAGAGGTGAGTAAACACTTAGAACCAGATATATCTTGAATTGGCATGTGATGAATAATTGAAGTATGATATGAGTTTTGTTGTGCATGTTGATTAAAAATGATTTTTGTATACAGATATGTGTTAGTATCTGTGTTCATAACTGGGAACAAGCTAAAACATTCCTCTGTTCAAACATTACAGGTTTTAAACCTGATTTAAAAATTCAAATCATCCAACTAGATGATTTTTAGACCTTGACCTCTGAATAAAATATGTTTGTATGGGGTAATATCATTTTAAAAAATATAATTTAAGTAAAAATAGTTTGTAAATATCCAGGAAAATAGAAATTACAATGACGTCATTTCAAATCTGGAAAATTGATGTTTTTAATTTCGAGTTTGGGTTATATAAATAAGATTCATGTGTAAAAACATTAATTTTTAAAATAGAAAACAAGATTTTTAGCTTTAATTTGAGAAAGATTTCTCGAGTTGAACAGAAAGGGTGTGTTCGTCAAATTTAGGCGATCACGATGCACTGGGGTATTGGGGTTAAGGCTGGAGATGGTTCGTTGATCAGTGATCACGGAAAAATAATTCGGAGGGGTTCTAGATCACCGGGGTGATCGGGCTAAGGCGAACTAGGGTTTAAGTTATGGCTTGGGTCATGTGTGATTTCAAGGATAAGGCGACGCCGATGTCGTGTCTAGTTGGGTCGGAGCTACGGGAAAAGGAACGGCGAACTTAGGCGGAGATCCAGGTACGAGGCCATAGCCACCGGTGGACAGAGATCGGATATGAGGTGATTGATGATTGAGGTTTCAGCCTGTAGGTGTTCGAATTCTTTCGTTTTTGTTCTGTGAGGTGGATCGAGTTTCTAGATAATCTATTAGGTTGGGATGATCGTCAACGACTTGTAGATGCCGGTGGGGTCGATCGGATCGACGTAGAACTTTTGTGCATGTGCACAAGTTTACATGGTATCGGGTGTTTACCGTGAGTTTTGGAAGCTTCGGGGAAGACATGGTTTTTCTCGTATTCATACTCGAGTTTCGAAGGAAGAAGATTGGGCTGTGCGCGAGGTCATCAGTGAGAGAAGTGTGGGTTTGGATCGAGTATTTGACTCGGGTATTTTCACTAGTGACTCGGGTAATATTGGTGTTTTGGTTCGGGTTCATCTTCATGTTTGTTCACAAGGAAATTAGCTTGTTAAGGTTGAAGTTTTTAACAGTTTTTAAAATTTATACTAAACAAATTTTTAAAATAAAGAGGAAAGTGGATTTTTCTTGGGTCTGGGCTCTAGTGTTTTCTGGGTTGAACTCGAAATAAATGTTTTAAACAAGTTTTTAAATTTAAATAAAAGCAAGTTTTAAATTTAAAATGAATCTAGTTTAAACTATTTCATAAATCTAATTCTTTATATAATAAATGTTTTTATATTTGATTTAAGAAAAGTGGTAAGATTTGTTTAACTTAAATTTATCAAGTTAAATTCTTAAATTATTTTTAAACCTAATTTTAAATACAATTAAGTAGTTGATTAAAAGATAAAGTGTTTACAAATTTATGTGTTAATTAAGTAGTTAATAATGATAAATGGTTTATCTTAAAGTTAATTGAGGTCGTGGATAATTAATGATTAATTAAACTAATAGGGTAATTTAAGTGAATTAATTAATTAATTATTAAGGATTAATTAATTATAAATTAATTATAAATTAATTAATTGGAGATTGATTAATTGGTAATTAGAGATTAATTAATCAGTAATTGGAGATTGATTAATGTAAGTAACTACTTAAATGATAATTACTTAATGTATGAAATTAAGGATTAATTTGTTAAGGGTTAATTAAATAAATTAGTAATTAAAGGTTAAATTATTTAAGTTAATTAACTGAGGATAATTAACCAATGGGATAATTACTTAATGGAAGTAATTATGGATAATTAGTTGGGATGGATAATTAAAGGTTGATTAATTAATTAAAGGTTTGTAATTAATTAATGTTAAGTAAGCAGGATTAAAAGTGATTGAAATAATTAATTTAATTAAATTAAATTTATTACAAATGGTATGATTAATCAATCTTGCTTATGAATGATTAAATGATATTGAATGCCTTGGATTATTTGATATCTCTGATATGTGATGTTATGTGATATGATATGTTTGGATTGAACTGTGATAATATGGTTTGTCTATCTATGATGAACGGCGATGTAAATATGTAATTCTGGATATAAATGGAATTTTTTAAACTTCAACAGTTTTTATAAGATAATATTGGATTCGAAGAGACCGGGGTCGGGTTTCAGCAAATACCCAAAACCACTTCGATTAGTAATTTTCAATAACTCTTTATAGATTTGAGTTTAAAATCAAATAGGCTGTAAGAAACTAGACCATTTAAACTAAGTTTGGTACTTAGAGATTGATGTGTGAAATAAGTGTTGGCTTTAACAAGTTAAGAACTCGTTGTAAGGTACGAGTTACCCTGGGTTTTAAAATAAGTTTTATATCTTAGTATTTTATGTTAGATGGGTTTACTCACGCTGGTTTCCAGCCTGACCCGAGTGTTACTTTGATGTAATGCTCGGATTAGACCGAATATTATAAAATTTCAAGTTAGGGTGTTCTAGAGCTCAGAAGGCGAGCGGATGGCAGGAACATATGGAGTTTACCGCTGTGTATTAGAGTTGTATTGATAGTAGTCTGGGACAAGATGATATAACTGTCTAGTCTATTTTGTAATGGTTGTAGCCCTAATGAATTGTGTGTAAAGTAACAACTACAGCTTTTCTTTGTAAATGCCATTATTTGATATTATATTTTGATCCGTTGCGAAATGTGAGATTCTGAGTTTTGTTTCCTGTTCTTCTTCTACCTCTTTTCTTCTTCTTACCCTAAAAATCTGGAATTTCCGGCGTTCGATTGTTCGGCAGTTCTACAGTGAACATATTGATGTCAAATTTTCGAGGTCGAAATTTCGGGTCGTTACATCTGGTATCAGAGCGAAGGTTAAGCGAGAACCTTGGCTCTGGTGGGTTTACTCTTTAAGGATAAGGTCAATGTACCCTAGAATGAGTTGAGTGCAGTATATATGAGAGCGTATTTGTTATTTTCTTATAAAATGATTTTAAAAATGATTTTTTATATAAGTTTACATTTTGATATATAAAGAAATAATTTTTCTAATATATTAAAGAAATTGGTTGTTGATTATTGGAATTAAATAAAATAATAAGAATTTAGTGGTAATAGAAATACAACCAAATAAGAATTGGATAATATAAACTATATAAATAAGATAAATGGATCCAAACTGAATTTAAAATCCTGAATTTGTAGAAGTGTTTTTAGAATAAGATAATATATAGTGAATTGGTTTTTAGATATGATAACCTTGGTTATTATCCTAAAATGTTTGTTGTATCTTGATAATGAAATGTTTTTTAATGGTTAAACAAAATGAATTGTTTTAAGGAAGTAAACATTTAGGTAAGTATGACTTATAAATTGGAAATGAAGATAATTTAAATTGTGAAATTTTAAATCTAAGTCCAGAAAAATGGGAATTTGTTTCAAGTGTTTAAAGAAATAATGAAGGTATTATTTGCAATGTAATTGAATGAAAAGGCCCTGTTTCAAATAAGAAGTTGTTTGGAAATTTTAAAGAAATTTATTTTGAATTAAAACCAAAGGTGGTTTAAAATTTAAAGTATAACTTGGTGTGTGTGATGTCCCGAAAATTGGGCAATATTTATTTAATAATTTCATTTATAATTATTTTAAAATATTGAAATATTGATTTAATAATTTAATTCAAAACAAAATTTATCTTTTGAAAACTAATAATTATTTAATTTGTCAAATAATATTCTTTTCAAAATTTATAATAATAATAATTTAAATTGAGAATCTTATTGTTTTCAAATGTTAAAATAAATGATAAAATTATATTTCTAAGCTGATTTAAAGATATTTATTTATAATATATAAATGTGTATACATTGTAAATAGGAGTTTTGATTTTAATTTTAATTTAAATTTAATAAAGAATATTTTCTAATTATTATATATATATATAAATGTATAAATTGTAAATTGGTTAATTTGATTTAAATTAGTATTGAAACTTTTCATAAGTTAATTTATAAATCTATCTTATATTTTCAAAAGAAATTAAAGTAAATATTTTGTTTTATAAATATAAAATAGTTTAAATAGTATTTTATAATAAAAGTTTGTTTTTTTAATTTTAAAATTTGTTTTTCTTTTGAAATAAGACCTGGTTCAATTATATTAGAGTATAGTATTTTGGTTTGAAAACTTTTGAATAAAATGAATTCAACATTTCTTTTATTTTTAAATTTTTCCCTTTTGAAAATTAGTTTTAAAATATTATTTTAAAATATTCAAATAAACATTTAAAATTGTGTGTAATTTTATAAAAGAAGTAAACATGTAATCATTTTAAAGGCTAATGTTAATAAATATTTAAAACATGCTAAACTAAATTAGAAATGGCTTTAGAAAAATTTAAATACATTTATAAATAAAGAAATCTATCTTTTATACTATTGTGTATATGTGTTAAGTTTTTAATACATAAAGTAGACACTTGTAATCACATTACAAACTAAATACAACAAGTGGCATTGTTTTAAAACTTTTTATTTAAATCATATTGATAAGAAAACATAACAATACATTTTGTTAAAACCACTATCATCAATCAAAAGAAAATCTGAAAATCAGATTTAAGTAAAATTCAAAATCAAAATCCAGAAAACCAAATTCTGTTTAAATCTGCAATCTGAAAGCAATCTTCAACCTCAAACTCAAGCAAGTGAAATTGGGGTTCAGCAGCAAACTCATCTTCATAAATCAACTGCTGCAGTTTTAATTCAACAAGTAAAAGCATCATCAACTAGCAAATGCAGATGCAAATCTGGATTCCAGGAAAATGAATGCGAGTAAGCTTCTTTATTTTAAAAACAGATTTTCCTTTTAAAAATCAAAGCTAAACATAATTTACAGAACTCAGGCTATAATTCACAGAAATCAAAATCTGTTTAGACAAAATTGTTCTGTTTTCTAAAAAAAAAATGAAATTGAGTAATCTCACCATGCAAAAAGCCTATGATATCTGTGCATGTGAATTATTAGAAACAAGTATGTTATGATGGTTGCATATTGATGACTGATCTGTATGAATATATATGAATATGTTTGTATGTTGCTGATTGCCTGAATCTGCATATCTAACTAGTTTGTAAACTAAAATTTTCTTTAATAGAAATTCTTTATCACTAGAATGGATTTCAGTTAGAAATCTTTGTGTAAGCAAAATATGTTTGTTTGGTATAAATTTAGATTTATAAATTTTAAGTTAGCTTGATAAAATCTGTTGCCTCTGAAGACCCCAAAACCAATCATCATTGAAATAAAAACAAATACCAAACATCTTAAATCAATAAAACAGTTTTGTAACCTGAGAGCATGTTTGAAAACATGAATTTTAAAACAAATTTTATATTCTTAAAATTACTGTGGAATGAGTATTTCTGTTTTGAATAGAATTGGGTCTATTTGGGCTTGTTTGATTTTCTAGTGGATTTTGGAAGATGGTTTTCTTCCTGTAGGTGGAAGATTGATTGGGAAGTGGAGGAAAATTGGGCAATAGGTGATCAGAGAGGGGAGGAGATGGTAATTGGTGTTGCCAGGTTTTAGCCCTAATTTTTTATGATGTCGAAATTTTGTAACATTTTGATCTCTGAGATGCACCGAGTGCTACCAGTTTTTGGGAGATTGCAGAGGGAGTGTAGATGGAGCTATGACCAAGGTCGCATCAACGATGGTGGTCGGAGGTGGGTTTCCTCGGCGTTGACAGGTTGGAGTATATGGTGCAGATGGGTTTTCCAGGTTGATGTAATTACTGGATTTTTGTTTTCGATCTGCAGAGAGGTTTCTGGTGGTCGTGGTTAGGAGTGGGGTTGATCAGCGTCGTGGTGAGGTGGTCTAGGGTGGTTGAAGTTGATTAGATAACTAGTGCATATGCACCGTGCATATGTGAATTCTGGTGAACATTTGGGAATGTGCAGGGTATTTTGACTCGAAGTATTACTCGGGTATTTGTAGTTTTGTCTCGAAGCAAGTGGTTTGTGAACTCGAAACATATGAGGGAAGGTCTCAGGTATTTTGTTGCAGGTTATAAACTGTCTATGTGCAGTTTTTTGAATTTGAATGAAATTCATATTTTAAAGTTGAAATTAGATTCAAATGTAAGATAAATCTGAACTCAAATGAAATTTTAAATTCAAAATTTTTAAAAAATGAAAATTTTAAATTTTAAACAAGATTTAAATTTAGTTTTGAAATCAAGTTAAATATAGTTTTCAGGTTTACTTTGAAAACAAGATTTTGATTCAAAACAGTTTTGTAATTTTTTTATAAATAATGGACAGATTCAAATGCTTTAAAAGTAAATTTTGAAATAAATTTGTTTTCAAATAAGTTTTAAATTTGGAAGAATTCTTTCCACAATATTTGAATTAAAGTTACGAAATGTTTAACTTTAATTTGAAAGTTAAATAAACAATTTATTTTTAAGCTTGATTTCTTAAATAAAATTTGTTAGTAATTTAGTTTTAGGATTTTCTTATATAAATATCTTATATAAGTAATAATGGTTCTTTACTTTTATTTTAAGAATAAATTTATTTAAAAATTTGGAAAATGTTTAAAATGGTTAAACATTTTGAAATCTTTAAATTTTAAAATGAAATTTGAATTTAATTTTAGAAATGTATTGTTTTAAATACATTTTGAATGTAAATAAAGGCATTAATAAGTAAATGAATTGTTTTATTTAGGAAAATTTACTTATTTACTTGATTTTAAATGATGATTTAAAATTAATTTAATTAGAGATGATTAATGAATAATTAATCTAAGATAAATTCCTTAAGTAAGTAATTATTGAAAATGTTGTTAATTAATAAAAATAATTATCTTAGGATAATTAAATAATAATTAATGTAATTAATTTTGATAATTAACTAGATTAATTAATTGAATATAATCAATTGTAATTTGTTAAATATAATTACTTGATAAAGGTAATTAAGGAACTAATTACTTATTGTAATTAATTTTGATATTGTGATTTGTTTAAATTAGTTAATTTAGTTTAATTAATTCAAGAAATCATTTGATGATTTGATGAATGAAATTACTTAATTAATGAAGCAGGATTACTTTGTGAAGTAAAAATTGGTAATTACAAAATGTAATTAGTAAAGATGAGTAATTTGTATAACTACTTTGTAATTAATCAAGGGATTAATTAATGAAGATAATTAATTATGGGATAATTAATTTGTTAATGAGTAATTAAAGATAGCTAATTAGTAAATTGAATATTAATCAAGGGTGATTAATAATTGTATTAATTACTAAATGTAATTAATTTTAAATAAAGTAATTAATTTAAATATAAATTAGAGATCATTAATTAATATAATTAATGATGTAATTAAGGATTGTTTAATTAAGTAATAATCAATTAATTAATGAAGTAATTAAATATTAATTACTTATGAATAAGGTCAATTAATTTGTGAAAATTAATTAAGACTAATTACTTATTGTAATTAGTAAATAATTAATCAAGGTGTTTAGTCAAGTTGAATACTTAGTGAGCAATTAATTAACTGGGCTAATTAATCAATGGATATTAAGCAGGATTTAAATGAGTAATTAATTTAATTAATTTTCAATTAATTAGTGATAGATGTAATTAATTTAATTTATTTTAAATTAATTATAATTGATGGTTAATAAATCATTGCTTATGGATGTTATTGATTGAATGGTTGTTATCTTAGTAATGAGATGAGTCGTGTCTGTATGATATGAATGCTTGGTTAAAGTATGATGGTTTGTGATGGATTATCTGGTTGTGATGATTATCTGTTTGTGATGATGATACAGATTATCTGTTTATGATGAGAATGTGATTATCTATTGTGATATGTAGCTTATCTATCTGTGTGATGTAGATAATAATGAAATGAGTTATTTGTTTAAAACCCTTAAGTACAACTTGGACATTAAGATGGCGTTTGGATTTCGGTGAGACTGGGATCGGGTATTTGGATATCCGAAAACCACATCGATTCCAATTAAACGTTAGGTCGTTAATCCAAGTGGAGCAAGTGAAGACTCGAGGTGTAAGAACTATACGTCAGTATAACTCTGTGGGTGATTCCGTAATGAGTTTGATAGAATAGTACTTATAGGTTCGAGATGGAGATTTAGAGTGCAAGGGCTATGGTCGTTGACTCTGAGGGTGTCCAAAATGAGTGCAACGAGATGGTGCCTTAGGTTTCGTTCGAACCCGGAACGAACTTGTATGGATTGAATGCTTTCAGAACATCGTCAAGTGGACGATGAGCATTCTAAGTGATGTGTTCACTAAAGGTAATCGTAGCCTCAATCCTCATCAACCGAGAATGGCTAAAACAGGGGAGATGCAGCAAGGCTTCGTGGGTAGTTCCTACCGGAGAGCAAGATTTACCCCTGTCTAGAGGTCCCTTTATATTCGGTTGTGTGGTAGTTGGCGACGGCCAATCTACGGGGCGGTCTTGTTCGAGACTGTTCAGTAAGGAATGGTTCCGGCTTTGTGTTGCAGGGGAGCGGGCATACTGCTCGGTACGGTGATCTAGGCCACGTACTGTGACGAGCGGTACCCCAGTAGCCTTGCCATTGATGGAATCCAAAATCCAATAAGTGCCTGTACGGTTTTGATTGTGCCCAACTATGTTGGAACATGAGATGTAAGCATTCCAACTATTTCTGTATTTTATTTTGAAAACCCTAGACGCTATTATAATATCACTGGATTTCCTATCAAATGTTTTGGTTAGCGTAAGGTAAAAACTTTTCCATATTTATGTGTGGGAAGTCTTACGTGATACCTTTTGTTTCAAAAGATTTTCTAAAGTTAAGCAACTTTTATTCCCGTTTACTCACACCAGACCCTTGTCTGACCCGAGTGTTTATTTTCTGTTTTATTAAACTCTTGGGTACTCATATTACGTATGAGTAGTCAAGTGATTTAGGTTTTGCTTAACGAGTTCTGGAGGAGATAATGGAGCAGGAGGCTTCGACGTGTATATATATTTAGTGGTTCCGCTGTGTTTGAGTTGTATCTGTTTATCTCCGATGTACTTGAATTGTAATTGCTAGACAGGTGTTTATAACTGTCTAGTTTGTGTTGTATTAGCTGTTTAACTCTGATGTATATGATACTGTGTAAAGGTTTATGTGATATAATATAATTTATTCGTTTTGCTGTGAGATTCTGATGTTGTCTGTTTCTTTCTTTCCTTTCTTTTCTCTTTTCTATCCCTTTCTTTCTTCTTAATGATGTGTCTTTCTATGGAATGAAAGGCGGGTCGTTACATTGTGGTATCAGAGCACTAGGTTGAGCGAATACCTATGCTCTGGAGTGGTGTCCTTCTTGAGAGAGCATATTTGTAATTTTGAATATATATATATATATATATATATATATATATATATATATATGTACGTATATGTATATTTATTTCTACCTATTAGATTGGGTTACCTGTTCAGATTTTCCAATATAAGTAATAAAGGTAGATAGGGTAGTGGTGTGTGTAACACAACTACCAATGGTTGGAGTTCGAGTGTTTGAGGTTGGAAGTGATCTGCTAGGGCGGTATTGGGCATCTTGTGTAGTTTTGCAGTTTGGTGTGAAGGATTTCACCAATCTCTGAAGGAAATCTTTCCAAGATTAGGAGTTTATCTTTGGATTGTAAGCTTGGTTGCACTCGTGTGAGTGGATTTTCTTGAGTCTGGATCAGTTGGGAGCACTGAAGCCAGAAATGGTATCTTGGAAACTTCAGGAAGGAGTTCTGTCTGTATTTGAGTTTGAGACTCAGTTTGGCAGAGTGTTTTGTGCTTGGTTTGAGATCGAGTTTCCTGAGGGATTTCTGTGTATTGAAGGCTCTATTGTGGAAGAGGCTGGTGTAGCTTTGAGGTTCCATGAACTTTTGGATAAGGAAGTTTTTGGCAGCAGTAGCAGTAGTGAGTGACCTGTTCCTTCGATGGTTCAGAAATCTCTGAGATTCTTCTGTCAGTGGGCCGGGCAGATGGTGTAGCTTGTCCATTTCTTCTGGAAGCTCAGCTGGATGTGATGTTTGTGGTTGGAGATGGACCACAGTTACTTCTTTGGATTAGAGGGCTTTTGCTGTTCTGATTTGTTGAAGGGAGAACGATTTCTTAGAATCTGAACTGAGTGGAATCGCAAAAGTGACATGAGATGGTTCAGAAGTTCTTTAAGTAATCTTTGTTTGGATTGAAGCATCTTTAGAGGATGTTTGAGTTATCAGAGTGGTTTGATTTTCTGGATGTCTTCGAAGGAGTGGAAGTTTGCATCTGCATCAAGAGTTTGAATTCTGTTTCGACTTGATTCTTGGAGCTTTACTGGTGGTTCAGCATAATAGGAGGTTCTTTGAGAAAGAGATCTGTTTAAGCTAGCAGGATTGATCAGATCAAGTTTTCTGGTTGAATTTTTGCTGTGGTGTTTGTGACCGGATCGGATAGGTCACTGAGATTTTATGGAATTTGATGAACAATGTTTCAGGGAGAAGTTGATCAAGTTGTGCTTGTGTTCATCAACAGCATTCTCAAATCAGAGTTGTGCAGTGGAAGCATGGTGGCAGCTATTCCAGAATAAAAGCAACACCCGATTCTTTGGGAATTTGAGTTTTGTCTTGGATCAGAGGATTTCTACAGGAAATTTATTTTGAATCTAGAAGCTTGATTGTTTTATGCATCGGTTTTGTTTTCCGGATAAGAATAGTATGTTTGAAGTCTTCTAATATTTGTAGTAGAATTTGTGTGGTGGATTTGATTGACCTAGAAGGTTGGAGGCAGCCCAAGATCGACAAGAGAGATTTGTGGATAAGAGTTTTGGGTCTTTCTGTTTTCTCTTAAGGGTTAAGTGTTTGGTCTACAGGACTGAATTTCCAGTTCGGATAGGTGGAATTTGTTATGCTCTTCACGTATCTCTGAGGGAGTACGTGTATGGTTTATCACTGGTTTTAGAATCAGTAGTTCTGGGAGATTTGGAAGTTGTTCAGGACTTGTCTGTAGTCCAGTATCCTATTTAGATTTGTGGATCTAGATATATAGGAGCTCTAGATCTGTGTGGTGTAGCTAGTTTAGATTCTGTAGGCCGAGTGTCCCGGTGTTTGTACCTGGGAAACTCTAGGGAATCCTATCCAGAATTTTGTCAGGATAGTTAGAATTGTTTGTTTGAATTGGTTGCTATGGTTGCTAGTATTTGGTTGATAGCGTATTTTTGCTATTTTAAAATTAAAAATCTGTATGGGATTATTAGATTACCTTTGCTTTTAAATTTCGGGGATGAAATTCTTTTAAGAGGGGAGGTGTGTGATGTCCCGGAAATTGGGTAATATTTATTCAATAATTTCATTTATAATTATTTTAAAATATTAAAATATTGATTTTTTAATTTAATTCAAAACAGAATTTATCTTTTGAAAACTAATAATTATTTAATTTGTCAAATGATATTCTTTTCAAAATTTATAATAATAATAATTTAAATTGAGAATCTTATTGTTTTCAAATGTTAAAAATATTTAAATGATAAAATTATCTTTCTAAGCTGATTTAAAGATATTTATTTATAATATATACATGTGTATACATTGTAAATAGGAGTTTTGATTTTAATTTTAATTTAAATTTAATAACGAATATTTTCTAATTATTATATATATATATAAATGTATAAATTGTAAATTGGTTAATTTGATTTAAATTAGTATTGAAACTTTTCATAAGTTAATTTACAAATCTATCTTATATTTTCAAAAGAAATTAAAGTAAATATTTTGTTTTATAAATATAAAATAGTTTAAATAGTATTTTATAATAAAACTTTGTTTTGTTTTATTTTAAAATTTGTTTTTCTTTTGAAATAAGACTTAGTTCAATTATATTAGAGTATAGTATTTTGGTTTGAAAACTTTTGAATAAAATGATTCAACATTTCTTTTCTTTTTAAATTTTTCTCTTTTGAAAATTAGTTTTAAATATTATTTTAAAATATTCAGATAAACATTTAAAATTGTGTGTAATTTTATAAAAGAAGTAAACATGTGATCATTTTAAATGCTAAGGTTAATAAATAATTAAAACGTGCTAAATTAAATTAGAAATGGCTTTAGAAAAATTTAAATACATTTATAAATAAAGAAATCTATCTTTTATACTATTGTGTATATTTGTTAAGTTTTTAATACATAAAGTAGCCACTTGTAATCACATTACAAACTAAATACAACAAGTGGCATTGTTTTAAAACTTTTTATTTAAATCATATTGATAAGAAAACATAGCAATACATTTTGTTAAAACCATTATCATCAATCAAAAGAAAATCTGAAAATCAGATTTAAGTAAAATTCAAAATCAAAATCCAGAAAACCAAATTCTGTTTAAATCTGCAATCTGAAAGCAATCTTCAACCTCAAACTCAAGCAAGTGAAGATCAATTCAAATCTAAGCAATGAAGAATTGGGGTTCAGCAGCAAACTCATCTTCATAAATCAACTGCTGCAGTATTAATTCAACAAGTAAAAGCATCATCAACTAGCAAATGCAGATGCAAATCTGGATTCCAGGAAAATGAATGCATCTAAATCTGTTCTCTGCATCGTCAATAAACTGGTGAGTAAGCTTCTTTATTTTAAAAACAGATTTTCCTTTTAAAAATCAAAGCTAAACATAATTTACAGAACTTGGACTATAATTCACAGAAACCAAAATCTGTTTAGACAAAACCGTTCTGTTTTCTAAAAAAAATGAAACGAATAATCTCACCATGCAAAAAGACTATGATATCTGTGCATGTGAATTAGTAGAAACAAGTATGTTGTGATGGTTGTATATTGATGACTCATCTGTGTGAACATATATGAATATGTTTGTATGTTGCTGATTGCCTGAATCTGCATATCCAATTAGTTTGTAAACTAAAATTTTCTTTAATAGAAATTCTTTATCACTAGAATGGATTTCAGTTAGAAATCTTTGTGTAAGCAAAATATGTTTGTTTGGTATAAATTTAGATTTATAAATTTTAAGTTAGCTTGATAAAATCTGTTGCCTCTGAAGACCCCAAAACCAATCATCATTGAAATAAAAACAAATACCAAACATCTTAAATCAATAAAACAGTTTTGTAACCTGAAAGCATGTTTGAAAACATGAATTTTAAAACAAATTTTATATTTTTAAAATTACTGTGGAATGAGTATTTCTGTTTTGAATGGGCTTATTTGATTTTCTAGTGGATTTTGGAAGATGTTATTCTTCCTGGAGGTGGAAGATTGATTGGGAAGTGGAGGAAAATTGGGCAATAGATGATCAGAGAGGGGAGGAGATGGTAATTGGTGTTGCCAGGTTTTAGCCCTAATTTTTCATGATGTCGAAATTTTGTAACATTTTGATCTCTGAGATGCACCGAGTCCTACCAGTTTTTGGGAGATTGCAGAGGGAGTGTAGATGGAGCTATGGCCAAGGTCACATCAACGATGGTGGTCGGAGGTGGGTTTCCTCGGCGTTGACAGGTTGGAGTATATGGTGAAGATGGGTTTTCCAGGTTGATGTAATTACTGGATTTTTGTTTTCGATCTGCAGAGAGGTTTCTGGTCGTCGTGGTTAGGAGTGGGGTTGATCAGCGTCGCGGTAAGGTGGTCTAGGGTGGCTGAAGTTGATCAGAGCACTGGTGCATATGCACCGTGCATATGTGAATTCTGGTGAACATTTGGGAATGTGCAGGGTATTTGACTCGAAGTATTACTCGGGTGTTTGTAGTTTTGTCTCGAAGCAAGTGGTTTGTGAACTCGAAGCATGTGAGGGAAGGTCTCGGGTATTTTGTTGCAGGTTATAAACTGTCTATATGCAGTTTTTTTTGAATTTGAATGAAATTCATATTTTAAAGCTGAAATTTGATTCAAATGTAAGTTAAATCTGAATTCAAATGAAATTTTGAATTCAAAGTTTTTTAAAAATGAAAATTTTAAATTTTAAATAAGATTTAAATTTAGTTTTGAAATCAAGTTAAATATAGTTTTCAGATTTACTTTGAAAACAAGATTTTGATTCAAAACAGTTTTGTAATTTTTTTTTAAATAATGGACAGATTCAAATGCTTTAAAAGTAAATTTAAAAATAAATTTGTTTTCAAATAAGTTTTAAATTTGGAAGAATTCTTTCCTTAATATTTGAATTAAAGTTATGAAATGCTTAACTTTAATTTGAAAGTTAAATAAACAATTTATTTTTAAGCTTGATTTCTCAAATAAAATTTGTTGGTAATTTAGTTTTGGGATTTTCTTATATAAATATCTTATATAAGTAATAATGGTTCTTTACTTTTATTTTAAGAATAAATTTATTTAAAAATTTGGATAATGTTTAAAATGGTTAAACATTTTGAAATCTTTAAATTTTAAAATGAAATTTGAATTTAATTTTAGAAATGTATTGTTTTAAATACATTTTGAATGTAAATAAAGGCATTAATAAGTAAATGAATTGTTTTAATTAGTAAAATTTACTTGTTTACTTGATTTTAAACGATGCTTTAGAATTAATTTAATTAGAGATGATTAATGAATAATTAATCTAAGATAAATTCCTTAAGTAAGTAATTATTGAAAATTTTGTTAATTAATAAAAATAATTATCTTAGGATAATTGAATAATTAATTAATGTAATTAATTTTGATAATTAACTAGATTAATTAATTGAATATAATCAATTGTAATTTTTTAAATATAATTACTTAATAAAGGTAATTAAGGAATTAATTACTTATTATAATTAATTTTGATATTGTGATTTGTTATATTAATTAATTTAGTTTAATTAATTCAAGAAATCATTTGATGATTTGATGAATGAAATTACTTAATTAATGAAGCAGGATTACTTTGTGATGTAATAAATGGTAACTACTAAATGTAATTAGTTAAGGTGAGTAATTTGGATAATTACTTTGTAATTAATCAAGGGATTAATTAATGAAGATAATTAATTATGGGATAATTAATTTGTTAATGAGTAATTAAAGATAGCTAATTACTAAATTGAATATTAATCAAGGGTGATTAATAATTGTATTAATTACTAAATGTAATTAATTTTAAATAAAGTAATTAATTTAAATATAAATTAGAGATCATTAATTAATATAATTAATGATGTAATTAAAAATTGTTTCATTAAGTAATAATCAATTAATTAATGAAGTAGTTAAATATTAATTACTTATGAATAAGGTTAATTAATTTGTGAAAATTAATTAAGACTAATTACTTATTGTAATTAGTAAATAATTAATCAAGGTGTTTAGTCAAGTTGAATACTTAGTGAGTAATTAATTAACTGGGTTAATTAATTAATTAATGGATATTAAGCAGGATTTAAATGAGTAATTAATTTAATTTATTTTAAATTAATTAGTGATAGATGTAATTAATTTAATTCATTTTAAATTAATTATAATTGATGGTTAATAAATCATTGCTTATGGATGTTATTGATTGAATGGTTGTGATCTCAGTAATGAGATGAGTCGTATCTGTATGATATGAATGACTGGTTAAAGTATGATGGTTTGTGACAGATTATCTGGTTGTGATGATTATCGGTTTGTGATGATGATACAGATTATCTGTTTATGATGAGAATGTGATTATCTATTGTGATATGTAGCTTATCTATCTGTGTGATGTAGATAATAATGAAATGAGTTATTTGTTTAAAACCCTTAAGTACAACTTGGACATTACGATGGCGTTTGGATTTCGGTGTGACCGGGATCGGGTTGCCATATTTGGATATCAGAAAACCACATCGATTCCAATTAAACGTTAGGTCGTTAATCCAAGTGGAGCAAGTGAAGACTCGAGGTGTAAGAACTATACGTCGGTATAACTCTGTGGGTGATTCCGTAATGAGTTTGACAGAATAGTACTTATAGGTTCGAGATGGAGATTTAAAGTGCAAGGGCCATGGTCGTTGACTTTGAGGGTGATTCCAAAATGAGTGCAACGAGATAGTGCCTTCGGTTTCGTTCGAACCCGGAACGAACTTGTATGGATTGAATGCTTTCAGAACATCGTCAGGTGGACGATAAGCATTCTAAGTGATGTGTTCACTAAAGGTAATTGTAGCCTCAAGCCTCATCAATCGGGAATGGCTAAAACAGGGGAGGTGCAGCAAGGCTTCGTGGTAGCTCCCACTGGAGAGCAAGATTTACCCCTGTCTAGAGGTCCCTTTATATTCGTCTGTGTGGCAGTTGGCGACGGCCAATCTACGGGGTGGTCTTGTTCGGGACTGTTCAGTAAGGAATGGTTCCGGCTTTGTGTTGCAGGGGAGCGGGCGTACTCCTCGGTACGGTGATCTAGGCCACGTATTGTGACGGGCGGTACCCTAGTAGCCCTGCCATTGATGGAATCCAAAATCCAATAAGTGCCTGTACGGTTTTGATTGTGCCCAACTATGTTGGAACGTGAGATATAAGCATTCCAACTATTTCTGTATTATATTTTGAAAACCCTAGACACTATTATAATATCACTGGATTTCCTATCAAATGTTTTGGTTAGCGTAAGGTAAAACTTTTCCATGTTTATGTATGGGAAGTCATACGTGATACCTTTTATTTCAAAGGATTTTCTAAAGTTAAGCAACTTTTATTCACGTTTACTCACACCAGACCCCTGTCTGACCCGAGTGTTTATTTTCTATTTTATTAAACTCTTGGGTACTCATAGTACGTATGAGTAGTCAAGTGATTCAGGATTTGCTTAACGAGTTCTGGAGAAGATAATGGAGCAGGAGGCTTCGACGTGTAGATATATTTAGTGATTCCGTTGTGTTTGAGTTGTATCTGTTTATCTCTGATGTACTTGAATTGTAATTGCTAGACAGGTGTTTATAACTGTCTAGTTTGTGTTGTATTAGCTATTTAACTCTAATGTATATGATACCGTGTAAAGTTTTATGTGATATAATATAATTTATTCGTTCCGCTGTGAGATTCTGATGTTGTCTGTTTCTTTCTTTCCTTTCTTATCTCTTTTCTATCCCTTTCTTTCTTCTTAATGATGCGTCTTTCTAGGGAATGAAAGGCGGGTCGTTACAGTGTATAAAGGAAATAAATATGTATATATACGTAGGATATACATAATATTAAAATTAATTTGGAATAAACTCTAAGTGTTGAGTTTAGAATTTTCTTTGAAATGTGATGTGAAAACCCAAGTGATAAGTTTTTGAACTTATACGTGAGAAGATTATTAATATGAAGTTTAAATTTTGAAATGGAGAATTCAAATTGAATAATGTTGACTGGACTAAATGAATTGAATTTAACTTAAGGAAAGTTAAATAAGTATAGAACAAACAACCTGAACTGGGATTTAACTTAGGAAGTTAAATGGGTTGATTTTAAGATGGGAGTTATGTGTGACCTTAAACTGATTTGAGATTTGGGAATGGGTAATGTATGCTATTGATGGATGCTATTGATGAATGTTTTAAATAATTTGGATGTTTATTTATTTGACTTATCCTGATGCCATCCTGTTATTATTAATAATCTATGAAACTGAGAATTGGATTGTTTTAAATGAATTAAGAGATGGATTGAGGTAATATATCCATTATTGAGACAAAATGGAAATTAAACCTTAATTTGAAATTAAGGATATGAAATCACTTTGTACTTAAGATTTAAATGTTAGAAATAAGTTGCAGGAAATTTGTTAAGAATTAATTTTGAAATTAAAATTGTGTAATAAATTGGATTCTGAAGATTAAATCATTTAAAAAGTTTTGAACTCTAATTTGAACTTTGAAATAAGTTAAGTAAAGGTAATTTAAAATGGAATTTTGAAATTTGGACTCAGGATTAAATGGTTTAGAATTTCAAGTTGTTAATTTAAAAATAAAGGTTGGTTTGATTTAAAGGATTAAGTTAACACTTAAAAATTTAACTCGAATTTATGAAATTTGAGATGTTTTAAGTTGAGATTTGAATAGAATTAGTTCAAGTTGAATTTGATTTGAATTAATTGAAATTGTGATTGAAGATGGATAAGCATAAAATTCAAATGGAAAATTTGAATTGAATTAATTTGAAGTGAGATTGAAGTTGAATAAGTTTGAAATACAAATGGGATTTGATTTGAATTTGGGATAGGAATTGAAGTTAATTTAAATTGAATTGAAATTGAATAAATTTAAATAAAAGTGGGAAATTGGAAATTGATTGGAAATGGAGATTGAGAATTATACAGTTTGGCTCTGAACTATTTTTTTTTAAAATAAATTGTTTTAATGTAACTTTCTTAAATCTATTTTTCCTAGCTATTTACTATACAATCTTTCTTTTAAAAACTCAAACTATTTTATACTTATTTTACAATTATTTTTGGAACTATTTAACTATTTTATAACTGTTTTATAAACTAATTACTATCTTTCAACTACTTTTTAACTAATTACTAAGTTACTACTATTTTGCAATTACCTAAATATTTTATAACTATTTGACTATTTTCCAACTATTTTACAATTACTTAACTATTTTACAGCTATTTTACAACTAATAATTATTTTTTCAACTACTTATCCATTTTTAATTTTTCAAGCTATTTTCTAAATTTAAGCTGGACAGAGTTCAAACTGTTTAAAATTAAATACCAATTGAGATAAGAATTGTAGTGATAATCCGAATGGGGATAGAAGCAATTGTGAATAAGTGAATAGAATCAAAATGAAGGTGAATAGAAAAGAGAATTGATTTAGCTAATGATCAATTGAGATAAATATGTAGGATATACATATCTTATTCTATTCGTATAATGATTTGATCCGGATTCGAGCACAGAATTTCGAGATTGTATATCGATCCGAGTTAGGATTTTTCACTCGATTTTCGACGGCGAACCCTGGATATGGATTTTTGATTAATTCTGGGAATTCTCTATCATAGTTGTGACTATGCAAGGAGAATGACGGTTTCTGATCAAGAAACCAGATCTGAGTCCGCACTAGGAAGTCGGGTGGACGATACTAGTTTGGAAGTGAAATTGTGTGATCGAGTGAGCGATCAGATTTGATATTGCGTACGGATGGAATATGTACATCGTATGTGCTTGAATGAAATTGATATTGAAATTTTGAAAGAAATGAGAAATGATTTTTGAAAGAAAAGTATATTTTGAGAAATATGTATGAATAAAGTGGTAGTTGAATCTCTATTATTAAAATTTACTTTTTGAAAAGTAAGTATTATGGTGAATAAATTTATAAGGGAAATCGAATTTGAATATTTGATTTGGTATAAATAAATTTATATAAATTTTTTATATATGATAAAACTCCCCTTGTTGAATCTATAGCCAGAAGAAAGATTTTTGAAAGTATTTGAAGTACAAAGAGGAAATTTATACAAGTATGAAGTGATTCAAAGATTTTTCAAGATTATATATATATATATATATATATATATAGGGTTTGGTCATTAAACACGCTTTATAACGTTAATTAATATTATTTTATTAATAAAATGGCAGCCACATCTCCAGCCGCCGCAGCTACATCTCCAGCCGCCGCAGCCGCCGATGACGAAGATCGGGAGGGCTGGTAGGAAGTTCGCCGTCGCGGGAAGCAGAAAACTGCAACCTCTAATCCATGGTCTAACCCTAAAACTACTGCCTCTCTTTTTAAATTTAACAAGACTCAGGGTATAAGATCCTGGTCAGATCTGTTTGATAAACACGTTTCTATCAAAGAAGATGTTATCTTCCATCAACCAGCAAGTGATGATACAGGTAATTTCGCTAGTATAGATGACTCGGATTATCAGTTATCTAATGAGATGTGGAATAATTCTATTTTCATTTATCTTACGGGTAAACGACCTTATTATGTGCATTTTAATGCTTATATTAAAAGAGTTTGGAAGCCAAAAGGTTCATGGGAAATCTAGTCTAGGGATAATGGTTTCTACTTGGTAAAATTTGAAAATCATGCAGATTTTGATAAAGTTTTAAATGGGGGTCCCTGGTTTATGGATAGCAGGCTTATATTTATGAAAAAATGGGATGCTAACTTTCAATTCGAAAGAGATATGTTAGACTCATACCCTATTTGGGTGAGATTAAATAACCTACACCTATCTTTGTGGAATGCTAGGGGCATTAGTAAACTTGCTAGCCTAATTGGTAAACCTCTGGACATTGATGAGTTCACTAGAAAAGTTAAAAGGCTTAAATTTGCAATAGCATTAATAGAGGTGACAGCTGATGCCACTTTTCCCAAAATAATTAGAGCAAAAGATAGCAAAGGTAGAATTTATGAGCAAGAGGTGGAATATGAGTTTATTCCACCGCTGTGTAAGATATGCAGCTGTTTTGGACATAGTGATACACAATGCCCAAACACAACTACACAAAAGCGGATCCCCAAAGCATCAGCACCAGATCATAATACTTCTACAACTAAACTGCCTGAGCATACTGACCCCAGCAGCTCAGTGCCAAAAAATACCCTAGATCATAATAATTACAAAGATTTACAACGACATAATTTTGAAGCTTGCTTTAGTACTGGTAGTCCCACCCCTGAGGGAAATCAGTCCATTCTGGAAGAACAGAATTGTTTGTTAAAGTAGAATAATTGTTCTCCACTTCAAAATATTGCACAAATGAATGAGTCTTCACCACTGGATAAGCATACCCTTCAGAATACTGCTGAGCAGAGAAATTCTTGTTCGGCTGAAGTTCTTGTTGATTCCACTGAGCGTTCAGCAGCTGCTGATATTGAGCCTCCAGCTGAACAATCTGATCAGTCCCCATCGAAGTCTGCTGCTGTTCAAACTGATGATCACACAAAGGCCTCATCACAGGTGGATAATGATGATACACCTAATAACATTCAGGAAATTAATCAGTTGGGAATTGAATTGGAAGTTGAGTCCATAAATTCAGAAGAGGAGCTTTATTTTTCTGACCAATATACTAAAGATAACCCAATATATGAGGAGCAATTTATTACCAAAAATAGGAAAAAAGTGAAAGGAAGAAACACTTTGGCTCGGGTAACAAGGAGCCAATCTCGACACTCTTAATGTCTATTATTTGCTGGAATGTTAGGGGTCTAAATGGAGATGCTAGAAGATTAGACCTCTTTAAACTTAGGAATAAATTTAACCCTACTATAATTGCTTTTCTTGAGAATAAGATGGGAGATCATAATATTAAGCTATTTGCTACCATGTTTGGTGATGATTGGGGATGGAGAGACAATAATTCAGCATCTTCTAAAGGTCGTATACTTATTACTTGGCATAAATCCATATGGGACCTTTCTATTAAAGATAAATCTGAACAATTTATCACTGTTACTTGTACTAATGTGGGTGGCTTGAGCTTCATATGCACTTTTGTTTATGCTCATAATTGGGCATCTCTACGTAGACAGTTATGGTCCTACTTAATTCATACATCTAAGCTTATTAATCATAACTGGATGGTCATGGGGGACTTTAATGCTATTCTTAAAACAAATGAGAAAAGAGGTGGAAGTACCCTTAGATTATCATAAACAGAGGAATTCAACAAATGTATTGTAGCAGCTGGCCTCTCTGAAGCAACCCACTCTGGCCTGAAATTCACTTGGTTTAGTGGTGTAGTAAAAAAAATTGCTTGCAGACTTGATAGAGTACTTATTAATGACAAAGTCCTATCCAATATCCCTAATTTGAAAATTTTTGTACTTCCTAGTTCAACCAATGACCACTCTCCATTACATATTCAATTTAATCAACATATTAACATTACTAAAGGAAGGCCTTTCAGATATGGTAACCACTGGCATTTAATTGAAGGTTATGCTGATGCTATAGATTTCAAATCTATCCCTAAAACATATGGAAATGGATGGTTTTCCATGGTCATGATGTTAAAAGAGTTAAAACATAGATTGAAAAATTGGAACAGAGAAAGATCAAAAACTCAGGACACTATAAATCAATTACAACAGGAATGTGAACAGCTGCAGACTCTTCTTGATGCAGACCCACTTAATGATATTTTACTTTCTAATTATTTCTCTACTCAGGAGCAACTTAAAGAGGCCATTCATTTACAAGCTATACAAGCAAAATAAATGGCTAAAGAGAAATGGCTCACTCAAGGGGATGACTGTACCAAATTCTTCTATGCTAAGATGTCTTTCAGGAGGAACTGCAATGCTCTTATTAATTCTATGAACGATCATGGGGATTTAGCTACTGATATTTCTCAATTTGAACAGGGAGCCATTTCTTATTTCACTAATTTATATAATAGTGAAAATAAGATAACATTACCTCATATCACTTGCAGGGCACTTATAACAGATTTGGGCAGGCAGATGCTGCAAGACACTGTTACAGAGGAGGAAGTGAGAGTTGCTGTTTTCTCTATTCACACTGATTCTTCCCCAGGGCCTGATGGGTGGAACTCCAAGTTCTATCAACTCCATTGGCAACACCTGAAAAATCAACTGTTAGAAGCTATACAGGAATCTTTCAACACTGGTAAAATTCTTCATGAATTAAACCACACATTTATCACTCTTATTCCAAAGGTGGAAAGTCCTACTAGAATTGAAGAATTTAGACCCATTGCATGTTGTAATGTGTTATATAAGATTCTCAGTAAGGTGATATGTAATAGACTTACAAAAGTTCTTCCTGATCTAATTTTTGAATGTCAATTTGCTTTCATAAAAGGAAGACACATATCTGAGAATTCTTTACTAGCTCATGAACTGATTAGAAAATTCAATAAACCTGGAGCTGACAAGATGTGTCTAAAGATTGATTTACATAAGGCTTATGATAAAATCAACAGACAGTTTATCATTCATCTTTTACACTGCATGGACTTTCCTACTTCCTTGATTAATCTCATTGAGGAATGCATCTCCACCCCCACATTTTCCATTATCATTAATGGTACTCCTAAAGGTTACATTACTAGTAATAGGGGCTTGAGACAAGGTGATCCCCTATCCCCCTACTTATTTGCAGTTGCCATGGAATTTTTCTCACTTCAAATGGAACTAGCTTGTTATAATTCTTTGTTTCAGCCTCTGTTTAAACATGATCCTAATGTCAATCATTTATTATATGCTGATGATTTGATTATTGCTGTTAGAGCTACCCCATCTGCTGCTCAGGGTTTACTTCATATTTTTAATCAATTGCATCTAGTTATGGGTCTTGAGCTAAATACTACTAAGTCCAAATGCTATTTTAGCAAATATTGCACATCTAAAACAGCCATTTTGGACATTTTGCAAATTAAGGAAGGTCTGCTTCCTGTCAAGTATCTTGGGGTTCCTCTCTCAACTAATGTCATTACTGACCGTGAATGTGGTGAACTAGTTGGAAAGATTAGAGACAAACTTAATGGTTGGAGTTCTAAATTACTCTCTTTTGCTGGTAGAATTGAATTGGTGCATACAGTTATTACTGCTAAAGTTAGATTTTGGCTTCAAACATTTCACATTCCTTACAGTTCAATTGAGAAAATTAATTCAGCATGTGCTAACTTCATCTGGAGGGGGGGATTACATAAAGTTAGTTATGATATTCTTTCCAGACCTAAATCTGAAGGTGGTGTTGGGCTAGTCAACCTGAAAGACCTTAGAAGGACTTATCAAATAAAACATGGATGGAAAATTCTAACTTCTAACACTCTCTGGCTAGGTGGATGAGAAGCAGATATCTAAAAGGGAATTTCTGGACTATGCATGAGGATATTAACTCTTCTGGGGTCTGGAAATGCATTTTAAGGAGCAGGGATGTTTTGAAAACATGTATCTCAAGGAGAATTGCTAATGGTAGGGATACTTATCTTTGGAGGGACCCATGGATTAATGGACACTCACTTGCAGACAAATATGGCTGGGGTATGATTTCATATATTGGAGATTATGATGATCTAGTTGCTTCCATTATCCAACATGGTGATTGGATACCTGACCAGAAAGGGCCTCATGTTATTGCTGAGGATGTCAAATATGTTCATATCTACTCCTCTGAACCTAATGATACTTGGACTTGGAACTATACTAAAGATGGTATCTTTACTACCAATAGTGCTTGGGAAGCTATACGAACTAAACATAATAATAAATTTTGGGCAGCTCCTATCTGGTCAAGATCAAACAACCCTAAGATGGCATTCACGACTTTCAAAGCCATTAATTTAAGACTTCCTACATCTGACAGACTAGCTAGATGGGGTATGGAGGTCAATCTAAACTGCAAATTATGTAATTCCCACCCAGAATCACACAATCATCTATTTTTTGAATGTGAATACTCTACTCGTGTGTTAAGTCATGTTAAGAGTAAAAATCAAGACATGCAAGCAATTTCTACCCTAGAAGATGAATTACTGTACCTGAGTTCCCGCAAGAAAGAAGATTTGCTGACACAACTGCAGCTTATTTGCCTCACCACAACAGTTTTCCATCTCTGGAAAGAGAGGAATCGAAGAGTTTTCAAGAATACTGCAAAGAATCATCACCAAGTTCAAATCGCAATTGAACAAGATGTCAGGATCCTAATGAAAAGAATTAAAAGCAAGATCTTTACCTGTGCGTCAGAACTGGAGAACAAAATCCTTCGAGAATGGAAAGTGGATCCGCCATGAATTTTAGCTTCAGCGTTTAAGCTTTGAGAATAGAAAGTAGGAGACAATAATTATGTGCTTTGCTGTGGAATATATGTTTAATATTCCAGTTTGGTTCTCGTGTCCTTTTGTCGTATTCATTAACTGTATGAGACTTTATGCGTTCATGTATTGGTATCTTTGAGGCATCAATAAAATTTACCACTCTTTAAAATATATATATATATATATATATATATATATGGTTTTTGAGAATAATTTTGGGAAAAGGGTTTTGGAACCTATGGATTTTGGAAAAGGCTTTTGATTTTTGGAAAAATCAATTTTGAGAATTTGGAAAGCCAAGTTTGGAACTATCAATTTGAGATATCGATTTTGTGTAAAGAAGATTTTGATGTAAATCATAAAGGGTATGATTTGAAGGATACTATAAGTGTATTGTATAAAGTGTTTTGAGATTGGCTTTGGAGAAAAATGCGCTCCCATTGGAATGAACTTCATTTGGAGATCCACGGGGGGTGGGGGGGGGGGGTCTGCTTTGAGCCCTATGGGGGAGGCTCTAAATTAAATCCTAGGTGGAAGTCCGGACAAACTAAAGTTCCTGAGGATTATGTGTAGTGGGTAGCAAAAGTCGAGGGCGTTGATGCTTACAGAGACATCTGGGTTATGCTATGATGACAATGTAGCTCGATGTCACAGCGATCTACTATAGACCATAGCGAAAGTCGTGTGTGCCGTGAGAGCCAATAGTCTACGTTTGATTTTGCAGTGATGGCAACGTAACATCGGTAGACTACGACCTATGGTGACATAGGAAAAGTCGAGAGGCCGTGAGAGCCTAAGGCTACACTCGGACTTGTCTGATGTAGTCTGCAACCTATGTGGGAGTGGTGAAGTTTTATTTGGTAGCGAAAACAGAGGGCATTGATGCCTACAGTTACATGGACTTTTGCCGTGATGGCAACATAACCCTGGATGTAACCGCGATTTGTGGAGGGTTCCATGGCGTAATTGAGGGGCGCGAAGTGCCTACAGTTATCTACGGATTTTACCGGGATGGCAACGTAACCATCGGGTTAACTACGACCATGGAGGGGGTGATGATTTCCAGAGCATTCTCACCAAAGATATTTCCTCTATATGAAAATATATGTTTCCTATATTTTCATAGAGTTTCCGAAAATGTTTTACAAATATTTTCACTGGGTATCAAAAATGGGTATGCTAAGTACTTATAGATTTTCAGTCCTACGCCTGATCAACGTATAACTGAATTTCTGTAAGAACAAGGATGGATTGGTTGAGAGATCGAGTTATAGAAAGTATTTTTATAAAAATTATTTTATAATATTATGTGGATTTTAAAGGTGTTTTATAAATGATCAAAGAATAAATTATCTGATTTTATATTATTGAATAAATTTTGGCTTCGTCCCTTTTCGAGGACGAAAAGATTTAAAGGGGGGAATGTGACAACCTAGATTTTGGACATCTGTTAATTGGTAATTAACAGAATTAAAATTGTAAATGGAACAAATTAAAATTATGATTTATATATATCTGGATATATATATATATATAAAAGAATCAAAACTATAATAATATTGGATTTTAAATATTTGGATAGATATTTATTTGATAATCTCCTATTATAATTATTGAAATTTGATAGTATTTGTTTAATGATCTTCTTCATATGATTTTGCAATTGGGCAAAATTTACCTTTTACAAATAAATTTGTTTTCTATTATAATGTATATATGTATATTGTAAATGGTTAGCTATGGTTTAAATTCAATACTAATTTTCAAAATTTATTAAAGATAAATTCTATATTTTACAACAACAAAGATAGTATATGTATATATTTATTTGTTAAAGTATTAAAGCTTAAGTTTAAAATAGAATTTAATAAAGGTTCATACTTTCTTAAAATATATAGGTATTAAGCATAAAAAATATATAAATAAAATATAAAACTATAAGGGTAAATAGAAAATATAACACATAAAAATAAATACAAAGACATAAAGTATTTAAATAAAAACATAATTCATAATCTATAAAATATAAGAAATATATAAATTAAAGTTTAGACATTTGTAAGCATTATGATACATGGAATTAACAATTGTAACTTGAGTTAACATGCAAATAAACATGTGGCATGTTTGTCTTCTCTTTAAAAATTTAAATATATATAAAATAATTTGTGAGAAGAGGTTGTTTTACAGTTAAAAAAAAATTCTTCACATATTTTCTCCTTAATCGGTTTCTTCTTCCTTCTTCCATAACTAAAACCAGAAAAGGGATTAAAACAAAAATTCAAGATCAATTCAAACAAATTCAAAACATCAAGTAGCAGGTCATAAATATCAGATCCAAATCAAATATCAAGCAAGCCAAGAATCAACCCAAAGCAATTAAGTTTCATGGATCATCAAATCCAGTTTACAGATTTTCAAAAAAAAAACTGCTCTGTTCAAACAAAAGAGGTGAGTAAACACTTAGAACCTGATGTATCTTGAACTGGCATGTGATGAATCATTGAAGTATGATATGAATTTTGCGGTGCATGCTGATTAAAAATGATTTTTGTATACATTTATGTGTTAGTATCTGTGTTCATAACTGGGAACAAGCAAAAACATTCCTCTGTTCAAACATTACAGGTTTTAAACCTGATTTAAAATTTCAAATCATCCAACTAGATGATTTTTATACCTTGGCCTCCGAATAAAATATGTTTGGATGGGGTAATATCATTTTTAAAAATATAATTTAAGTAAAAATAGTTTGTAAATATCTAGGAAAATAGAAACTACAGTGACATCATTGCAAATATGGAAAATTGATGTTTTTAATTTCGAGTTTGGGTTATATAAATAAGATTCATGTGTAAAAACTTTGATTTTTAAAATAGAAAACAAGATTTTTAGCTTTGATTTGAGAAAGATTTCTCGAGTTGAACAGAAAGGGTGTGTTCCTCAAATTTAGGCGATTGTTATGCACTAGGGTTCGGGGTAAAAGCTGGAGATGGTTCCCTGATCAGTGATCATGGAAAATTTGTTCAAAGGGGTTCTAGATCACCGGGGTGATCGGGCTAAGGTGAACTAGGGTTTAAGTTATGGCTTGGGTCGTGTGTGATTTCAAGGAAAATGCGACGCCGACATCGTGTCGATTTCGGTCGGAGCTATGGGAAAGGGAATGGGGAACTTAGGCGAAGATCCAGGTACGAGGCCGTAGCCTACGGTGAACGGATATTGGAGATATGAGATGATTGATGATCGAGGTTTCAGCCTGCAGGTGTTCAAATTATATCGTTTAGGTGGATCGAGTTTCTGGGTAATTGATTGGGTCGGGATGATCGTCAACGACTTGTAGATACCGGTGGGGTCGATCGGATCGACGTAGAACTTGCATGCACGTGCACAAGTTTACATGGTATCAGGTGTTTGCTGTGAGTTTTGGGAGCTTCGGGGAAGATGTGGTTTTTCTCGTATTCGTACTCGAGTTTCGAAGGAAGAAGATTGGTTTGTGCGCGAGGTCATCAGTGAGAGAAGTATGAGTTTGGATCGAGTATTTAACTCGGGTAATTTCATTAGTGGCTCGGGTAATATTGGTGTTTTGGTTTGGGTTCACCTTCATGTTTGTTCGCAAGGAAATTAGCTTGTTAACGGTTGAGGTTTTTAATAGTTTTTAAAATTTATACTAAATAAATTTTTAGAACAAAAAGGAAAGTGGATTATTCTCAAGTCTGGCTTGAGTGTTTTCTGGGTTGAACCCAAAGTTAATGGTTTAAAAAAGTTTTTTAATTTAAATAAAAGAAAGTTTTAAATTTAAAATGAATCTAGTTTAAACTATTTCTTAAATCTAATTCTTTATATAATAAATGTTTTTATATTTGATTTAAGAAAAGTGGTAAGATTTGTTTGATTTAAATTTATTAAGTTAAATTCTTAAATTATTTTTAAACCTAATTTGAAAAATAATTATGTAGTTGATTAAAAGATAGTGTTTAAAAATTTATGTGTTATTTAAGTAGTTAATAAAGATAAATGGTCTATCTTAAAGTTAATTAAGGTCGTGGATAATTAAAGATTAATTAAAATAATGAGGTAATTTAAGAGAATTAATTAATTAATGGTTAAGGATTAATTAATTAAAAATCAAGGTTTATAAATTAATTAATTGGAGATTAATAGGTAATTAGAGATTAATTAATTGGTAATTAGAGATTGATTAATGTAAGTAATTACTTAATTGATTATTACTTAATGTATGAAATTAAGGATTAATTTGTTAAGGGTTAATTAAATAAATTAGTAATTAAAGGTTAAACTAATTAATAATTAAAGGTTAATTAATTGAGGATAATTAACCAATAGGATAATTACTTAATGGAAGTAATTATGGATAATTAGTTGGGACGGATAATTAAAGGTTGATTAATTAAATAAAGGTTTGTAATTAATTAATGTTAAGTAAGCAGGATTAAAAGAGATTAAAGTAATTAATTTAATTTATTTAAATTTATTAGAAATGGTATGATTAATTAATCTTGCTTATGGATGATTAAATGATATTGAATGCCTTAGATTATTTGATACCTCTGATATGTGATTCCATGTGATACGATATGTTTGAATTGAACTATGATAATATGGTTTGTCTATCTGTGATGAATGACAATGTAAATATGTAATTCTGGAAATAAATGGAATTTTTTAAACTTGAACAGTTGTTATAAGATGATATTGGATTTGAAGAGACCAGGCTCGGGTATCAGTAAATACCCGTAACCACTTCGATTATTAATTGTCAGTAACTCTTTATAGATTTGAGTTTAAAATCAAATAGGCTGGCATGGAAGAATTTAAGAAACTGGACCATTTAAACTAAGTTTGGTACTTAGAGATTGATGTGTAAAATAAGTGTTGGCTTTAACAAGTTAAGAACTCGTTGTAAGGTACGAGTTACCAAGGGTTTTAAAATAAGTTTTATATCTTAGCATTTTATGTTAGATGGATTTACTCACGCTGGTTTCCAGCCTGACCCGGGTGTTACTTTGATGTAATGCTCGGGTTAGACGAGTATTATAGATTTTCAGGTTAGGACGTTCTAGAGCTCAAGAGGCGAGCTAGATGGCAGGAACGTATGGAGTTTACCGCTGTGTATTAGAATTGTGTTGATAGTAGTCTGGGACAAGATGATATAACTATCTAGTCTATTTTGTAATGGTTGTAACTCTGATGAATTGTATGTAAAGTAACAATTTCAGCTTTTCTTTGTAAATACTATTATTTGATATTATATTTTGATCCACCACGAAATGTGAGATTCTGAGTTTGGTTTCATGTTCATCTTCTACCTCTTTTCTTCTTCTTACCCTAACAATCTGGAATTTCCGGCGTTCGATTGTTCGACAATTTTACAGCGAACATATTGATGTCAAATTTTCGAGGTCGAAATTTCAGGTCGTTACAAAAATAGATTTTTTTAATGATTTTTAAAATTGTATTTATTTGAATTTATTTATTTTTAGGTCGAAATTTCAAGTCGTTAAGGTTGGGAAGATAAATTTGAATTTATTCGAAATTGTATTTAATAAGGATTTTATTTAATTAAATCGATTTGAAACTTATTGAATTTGAGATTTTTAAGGAATATGATTTTAGAACTTGATTTTGGTTTAAGGTAAATAAATTAATATTCCAAGTTTAATTAAATTGAAGGAAATATTTAGTTACTTGAAATTTTATTTAGATGATATTGGATTTATCAAGTGAATATTTCAAAACTAAATAATAATGAAGTTAAATTAAGATATATATGAAATTATCAAATTTAGTTTTGAAATGTGGATATTTAAAGCTTTGAAATATATTGAAGTTGAAATGGCTTATTTTGTGGTTCCAGTCTGTATTTAAATCGATATAATTTGAAATGGTTTATTGAGAAACTGAGTTGAAATTGATGAATTAAGATTGAATTAAATTTCGAGTTGATTTGAATCGATGTATGAAATTTGAGGAAAACTATTTTTATTATATAAAGTATTTTTAAATTATAGTTAAAACTATTTTATATTTATTTATAAATTATTTTGATATAAACTATTTTGATATCAACATTTTAACAAAAACTATTTTAATATCAATCATTTTAATAAAACTATTTTAAACTATTTTAATATACTAATTATTTTAATATAAACTAATTTGACTTATAACTATTATAATATAAATTATTTTATTTTATATACTATTATTAATATCTAAACTGTTCAAGTGGGAAGTTATGATTTCAAAGTTATGAATTTCAAAGTATTATGTTATCAAGTGTTATGGTTTTCAAAGTGTATTAATTTCTAAGCTTTACAATTTCGAAAGTGTTATAACTTTGAAGTGCTATCATTTTTGAAATGAATATTATCTTAAGTGAGAAATGTTATCGTATTTGATATTGTTTTGAAATGGATATGATATTTTGTTTTTGAGGTATGATATTTTGAAATGACCACGATGTTGTAATAAGATTTGGTTATTAATAGCGTATATTACTGCATACTAGATAGTTTCACGGATCCTTAGAGGATGGTTATCCCAAACATCCTTTGAGTTACTTGATTTCAGTTGATATTTCACTCGAAGTTGGTATTATTGATATAAGAATGTTAATCCTGACTCGAGTGTTTTGTATTTTGCTTTATGCTTGGGTTAGGCTGAGTGTCACAGCATTTGAGACTTGCCTTTAGAGTTAGAGCTTCGATTGGAGATCCATTAATCCATCCAGCTTTCAGTTATTCAGTTGATTCCACTGATATATTCAGTTTCGTTATCTGACTACTGTATTGAGACTTCTATTTATTCGAGATTTCTGTTGTATTTGTTTAATATATATAGTAGTTTCATGAACTACTATTTTTTTTGTTTCCGCTGCTTATTGTTATATTACTCTATGTCTGTGATTATGTGATTGATTAATTTACAGTACATGCTGAGCTTTGCCAAATATAAATTAACAGTTTGATATTTTGAGCAATTCAAGTCTAACATGTGTGGATACAGATGGTTGAAAATATCGGGATGTTACAATCCAAATACAACATGAAAAATTCCTAAATGCAAGATTTATTTACAAAGAGATGAACGCAAGTTTTTGAAAATAATTACAAATGAAGATTCACTTTTAAGTTGACACGAGTAAGTTAAATTTAGGCTCTGTTCATTATCAAGAAAGTCAAGTCCTTTTACATGTCAAAACTTTCAACAAAAATTAAGTTATCATCACAATTAGACTCTAGTTTGGCTAGTTATTTCCGTTGATAACATAGTGCAACTGTGAAATGGATTCTTAGTTGATTATCAAAGTTTTGCAAAGTAGTATTTTTATTTCTTTTGAATAACAAGTCGAATCAACTAAGTGAAAATAATGCTTGGATTTCAATTGTTTGCCCTCTCTATTTTTGAAAAGTATTAACATTATTATTTACACACCTAATCAGATAAACTAAGGTCAAATATACCGGTCCTGCATTGCCTTTTGAACTTACGTGAGAAGTGTATAGAGTGTGGTGATTGACACACTTACGTATGAACACATGACTCTAGATGGTTATTTTAAAAAAAAAATTATATACATACACCTAAATCAGATAAACCGAGGCCAGGTATATCGATCATGCACTGCGTTTCGAGCTTATGTGAGAAGGGTATAAGCATGGCGAGTGTACACACTTGCGTGTGAACACATGACTCCAGGTGTTTATTTTTATAAAAGCTTTTTTCCATTAATTTTTGTTCGTTTTTTTATGAAGATAGAGTTTTGCAATATCATCTTAGCACCATTTTAACTTAGAAGTTCAAAAAGGTTATTGCCTTCACTTTAAACCAACCACTCTTTTAAACAAAGATTTACAATTTGGATATACTTCATAATTAACACCTATGAACCTTCTTATATACTAGTTAACCATCATTATTTGTAGTCAAAATTTATTTTTATATTTGCTGAGACAAATAAATTTTGAAAATTTTAAATTTAATAACCAAAACATATATTTTTCCAATGGCGTTTCTCCAAAAGTAAATCAGTAGCTAAAAAGAAAATTTGTTTTGGGATTTTTTTTCTTTTTTTTATAAGTTTTGATTTTTGGAATGAAATTGAGAAAAATAAACCATAAAAAATCAAAAATGAAGATGAGACTCCCCCCACTTAATTTTGACTATGTTCCCATAGTCAATGCATGATGTAATGAGTGTAACGGGGAAAAATACACGCATATTTACAAAAGAGGGTTAACATTTCTTACTAGACGTATTAAGGCTCATGAAGAATCATGAGCTCCTCCGCTTGATCACACGTCAACTCAAACTAAGGTTTCAAATGATGACTATTAACTTTGAAAATTATTCCATTCCTGGGGTTTTATATTTCTACGGCACAATGTGCAAAAATAGTTCGTACCACAAATGGTCCGGTCCATCTTGATTTTAATTTCCCAAGGAATAAGTGAAGTCTAGAGTCATACAAAAGAACTTTTTGGTTTGGCGAAAACGTTTTTCTTAGGATAGACTTGTCATGAAAAACTTTTGTTCTTTCATTGTAAATTTTCTCATTTTCGTACGCATCGTTCCTAAGTTCTTCTAATTCGTTGATTTGCAATTTCCTATGTTCGCCAGCTTTTCTAAGATCAAAGTTCAAGTTCCTAACTGCCCACAACGCTTTATATTCGATGTCAACTTGTAAAGGGCATGTTTTCCCATAAACTAAATGAAATAGTGACATTTCAAGGTTTTTTTTAAAAAAGCGGCGATAAGCCCAAAACGCGTCAGTCAATTTCTGAGGCCAATCTTTTCGATTTTAATTTGTAGTTTTCTCCAAAATTTGTTTTATTTGTCGATTTGAAACTTCAACTTGGCCATAAGTTTGAGTATGATACAGAGTGGATAACTTGTGTGTTATCGAGTATTTCTTCATTAGAGTTTCAAATGATCGATTGCAAAAATGGGCTCCGTTATCGCTTATTATTGTGCGAGGTGTGCCGAGCCTCAAAAAGATGTTTTATTTAAGGAATTTCACAATAATTCTATAGTCTTTGGTCTTCCAAAGAACGGCATCAACCCATTTGGATACGTAATTGATAGCAAGAAGAATGTATAGATTTCCAAAAGAGTTTGAGAATGGTCCTATAAAGTCAATAACCCAAACATCAAAGATTTCAATTGTAAGAACGGTTCAAAGGCATCATATCTCGTCGAGATATTATTCCTACCATTTGGTAGTGATCGCAAGTTTTACAAAATTCGAATGAGTCTTTAAGAAGAGTGGGCCGGTAAAAGCTATATTGAAGTACTTTTAAGCAGTTTTTCGAGGACTAAAATGTCCACTACTTGCTTGGCCATGACAAAATGAAAGAACATTCTTGATTTCGCAATCCAGAATGCAACGTCGAATGATTTGGTCGAAACAATACTTAAACAAGTATGGATCATCCCAAAAGAAGTATTTGACTTGGGAAAGAAATTTATCTTGTTTCGACCAAAATGAAGGAGTTTCCTTAGTAACTAGATAGTTCACTATATCGGTATACCATAGATCGACAGAAAAATAAAGGAGTTGTTCATTAGGAAAGTTCTCGTTGATCGATAAAGGAGATGGTGTGTTTGGAAGGCGAGACAAATGATCAGCAATGACATTATCAGATCCTCTTTTGTCTTTAATCGTAAGGTCATTCTTGGAGTAAAAGGATCCAATGGATCAAACGAAACTTAGCATCCTTTTTAGCAATAAGGTACTTAAGAGCGGAATGGTCAGTGTAAACCATAATGTGTGAAACAATCAAATTAGGTAAAAACTTTTCGAGCGCAAAGACTACCACTAGACACTCTTTTTCAGTTGCCATGTAATTGAGTTGAGTGTTAATCGACAAAGTTTCTACCGGTATAGAAATTTGCCAAAAAATTTCAAATTAAAATAAACCGCAAGCGCACGGCGTACACTTGTAGTACGTAGCGAATACGAGTCAATCCGCAAGGAATTGTTGATTTTAAAAATCTATTCAATCAAATTAAACCAAAATCGAGTGAAAGTTAAGCTAGAGAATTAGATAATTAACTAACTAACTAACTAAAAGAAAAGAAAAGCAAATATAAGAGGTAAGTGAAAATTAGAGAATAAATCCACTCTCTAGATCATGTAGTTTAACACATATGAAATCATGATCTCTCTTTTATGGTCATTAGTGCTTTAATTGATGTGTTTATCATAATTATGGCATATTTTTGCTATTTGTTAGCCAATATAAGCCATCAAACTATAACACACTCCTAAACTACTTACTAACTTTCATGAAACTTGACAATGAAATCTGTTTTAAGTATGGCCTATTAACTATTGATTAGAAATATAGACTATCAAATTTTAATTTCAAATCACTTTCTTTTACCATAATCATATTTTTGATGAAGAGGCAATTAGCATTAGTGATTGTTTAAGCATAGCGTATTTGGTGTCAACAATACAGGCTATCAAATTCAAAGCAAAAACAAATAGTAAACCATTCACCATCATTAAGCACAAAAAGAGAGCATGAATTAATAAATAGTTGAAGCTATATAATTAGAGAGCTTCATTACCCCTAAATTGAAGGGGTTTAGCCTCTCATATTTGTCATTTAATTAACAAATGTAGCTAGCAACATGAAAGCAAGAAAGAAAAGCAAAGGAAAATGAAAGCCAATGGAAAAGAGAACTACTATTCTACTTGCATAAAATAAAAGAGATCTACACTACAACATGAAAGGAAATAAACAAGAAAAGCAAAAGAACATGTATTAAATTGCATAAAAAAATTACATAAAAGAAGAAATGGCTAAGTAGCCATGAAAAAAAAAAGAGCTTTCATTTTATTTTCCTAAGAGAAGAGAGCCTAAAAGAGAGATCAAGTGAAGAGAGAAGGTTACATGAACATATGGGTTATTTATACAAGTGTTAAATCCTAATTCATATTTTTGGGTAATGCCCAGAATACCCTTGAGAAAGTGTAGAGGCCTAGTTATCATTAGCTTCTACTAATCATCATTTAAATGCATATGAAGCCATAAACTCCATAAGCATGTGCATTAGCCTCTAATTGAAAATCAAGGTAAGTGGGTGGGGTCCTCCATGTTTTTCACTTTGAATTATTTCCATCTTCATTCTTTTGCACCTTCTTTGTGCATGCATATTTCATCATAAAACCACTTGTAAAATTCACCAAATTTCCTAGAAAACAACATAGAAAATTCCAAGTAAATTTTCACAATTTAATAAATGCACATGACCATTTTACCCCCTATATGAAGATGAATATGTGACAATTTGAAAATAATTTGAATTTTGGTTTAAACAAGTTAAAATACCCGATATGATCATTTATTTAATTTAAATGGATTAAATATGGTGGTAAAAATATGCACATTTACATGCACATCAAATACCCCTACTTATCTTTTTATTCGTCCTTGAATCAAGAAAAACTAAGATAAATCTATTTTCCTAAGGAGCACGATTGCATTGAGCGTAAGCAACAAGCCATTAAACCTTTGGGTGTCCCCGGTAGGACAAGTGTTGTCTCGTGAGGGTTTTTAGCGGATACTACACACAAAATCCAAATGCAGGATGAAAATATTTACGAAATGCAAGATTTATTTACAAAGAGATGAATGTGAGTTTTTGAAAATATTTACAAATGAAAGATTTATATTTAAATTGACACGAATAAGTTAAATATAGGTTTTGGTTATTATCTTGGAAATTTATGACATTTACTCATCAAGATTTACAACAAAAATCAAGTTATCATAACAAATAGAGTATAGTTTAACTCGTTTTTTTGGTTAATAACATAGTGTAACTATGAAATGGATCCTTAGTTGATCATCAAAGTTTATCAAAGCGGTATTTTCATTTCTTTTCAATAACAAACCAAATCAAAAAAGTAAAAAATGGTGCTAGGATTTCAATTGCTTGCTCTCTCATTATTTGCAAGAAAAATTACACACCTAGCTCAGGTAAACTGAGGCCAGATATACCACTCATGCACTGCCTTTCGGGCTTATGTCAAGGGAGTACAGAGCATGGCGAGTGCACACACTTTCGTGCATACACCTATCGACTGTATGTGGTTTTTATTAAGTGTGTTCTTTTTTTTCTTTTTTTACATGTGTTCCATACATGCATAACCGTGAGGACTTTTAAATGGGTATGAAAGCACATAATCAAAGATTCTAAGTAATTAACCCATGCATAACCATGAGGACTTTTAAATGAGAGTGAATACTTTGGATGTTATTTTTTTTAATGTTTTTTAAGAGAGAGAGAGAGTTTTGCAGAATCATCTTAGCACCATTTAACTTAGAAGACAAAAAAATGTTATATCTTTACTTTAAATCAATCACTTTTTAAAATAAATATTTTCAATTAGGATGTGTTTCATAATTAACACGAATAAATATTCCTATATACTAGTTAAACCATTGTTATTTGTAATCAAACTTCATTTTAATTTTGTTAAGATAAATAAACTTACAAAAATTTCAATTTAATAAGCCAAAACCATATATTTATCCTATAGCGTTTTTTATAAAATAAATCAAAAACGCTTAAATAAATAAAATGAAACAATTTGTTTTTTTTTGTTTTTAAGATTTTTTTTACATTTTGGAAAGAAAAAATAAAAATAAACCATGAAAAGTTGAAAACGACGATGAGTTTCCCCCCACACTTGGTTTTGACTGTGTCCCCACAGTCAACCCAAGTGAAAGGAAGGTTTATTGTTATTTACATGAAAATTAACGGTATTTACACGAGATCAGAAAATATATCGTCAAAAAGTAAATGAAACGGTCTTTCAAAAACCGATTCATTTGTCTCGCCAAGTATGCAAGACACATCTTAAGTGTAGAAAAACCAAATCGTAAAAGATTTTGGAATCGAATGTGGATTTGGAAAAACGAATGTCGTTTTATTGAAAATCGTACGAGTTGATTTATTTTCGATGATTTTTGGGGTTGATAAAACAATTGCTTGAAATTTATTTTCACCAAATTCAAGTTTATCATCGATTTCAAAATCGAAACGGTGATTCAAATCATCCCGTTCAGAATTTACCAACTCATTTTCTAAAAGTCCATAAAATTCATGCTCGTTAAATTCGACTTCCTTTGTTGGATTATCAACAACTTCATCGCCTAAATCGAGTTTAAAGTTCAAAGTAGTCGTATTCAAATTTTCAGAAAAAGGAAGATCGAAATTTATATCATGTTTCGCACCCTCAAAAGAATTGAAATCCAACTTAATTACCATATTTTCAACAACTTTGTTAAGATTGTCATTATCAATTTCAAAAGTTCTGATTTGTAAATCATCGATTTGGGTAAAAGATGGGTTATCATTTGACTCGTCACACACTGAAATTTGATTTTGTTTCTCACGAAAAAATTTCAATGTTTTAATCAGCAAATTCGTGTGATCATCGTAAATTTCATTCATTTGCTCAACAAAGCCAAATTTGTAATTATTAACTTGAAATTTTTCGATTTGGACTTGTTGAGAATAAGAATTGTCAATTTCGATAAACGGTAGATTATTATTTGATTCTTCGTAAGTTGAGATTTGATTATGATTTTCATGAAAAATTTGTATTTTTCAAGTAATAAATCCCTGTTATGTTTTTCCATTTGGTCAACAAAATCAAATTCATGATTATTAATTTGAAAATTTTCATTTTGAATTTGTTGATAACCAAAGTTTTCAATCGTATATTTATTGAAACTGTTCCCGTTGCCAAAATTATTTGAAAGTTGGTTCACATTTTCGTTTTGATTTTGAAATTCATTTTGGAGTTCAAAATTGAATTGGCATGGGTTATACTCGAAATCATTTGAATTTTGAGGTGAATTCAAATTTTGATTATTTTGAAAATTTTGATTCGAGTTATCACACAAATATGAATTACACAACTCATTTATCCTTTGATTTTGTTGTGTAGAGAGTTCAAGTAAAGATGAAATCATTTCAATGCTATTTTCGAGATTCGAGGTTTTTCATCGTTTTGAAAATTCTGTTGTTCGAAATTCGAATTATTTACACAATAGTTTCGTTAAAATATCCATATGAATTTGGAGTGAAATTATATGGATTATATTAATTTTCACAACTATCGTAAAATTCATATAAGTGGGGAAACTCGGACATTTTCAAGAATGTTTTTGAGTTTTTTTATAAGGGAAAATATTTACAGATAAAATTTATTTTTCAAAAGGAAAATTGATTTTTTTTTTGTTTTTTTTTTGATTTTTTTTTTTGAAAAGATTTTTTTAGATGTTGGAGATTTTCTAAAAAAAACTAAGTAATTTTTTTTTTTTTGGATTTTTGGAATTTTGATTTGAAAATTTTCAAAGTAGAAGGAAAAAAAACTAAGTTAAGAAATATTTAGAATTTTTTTAGTTTTGGATTTTGAATTTTTTATTTTATTTTAAATATGCATGAACTAATGCAACTACATGAATGCAAGAGTTAATTACAAATTATTTATCCTAAGTTAACCCAAAATTGTATAATCACACATTGTCTTAGATGAACAAGATAGTTCTCAGCCAGGTTTAGTACCTTCAAAGGAACAACCACTATATTATTTACGAATCACCATAATATTTATAAATGGTTATTACTCTGCCGTAGCCTGGACACCAAGAAATTAAATTGTTCAAAGAAGATAACTTGTCAATATACAATTAAGAGTTAGTGATGTTTAATTGTTATTATCAATCAAAATCTAGGATGAAATGCAAAGAAAAAAATAAACGTTAATGCACAATGCAACTACGAATGGAATTGTTTTTTTATTCAATTTTTTAAATGCAAGCAACCAATAATACAAGACAAATAAAAACAATAGATATAGTAAGCAAGCAGTTTATTATTATTATTTTTTGGCAAGCACGGCGAAGAAATTATTTTTGGCAAACGGCTTCTTCCTTTATCCGCTTTGGCAACCTGAAATAAAAATAAGATATAAGTTTTTTTTTTTGTAAATGCAAACCAAATCACACAAACTCAAAACTAAAATTAAAACAAAACAAATCAAAACTAAAATGAAGACACATAAACTCAAAACGATTTAAAACAAAATAAAGTAGAACAAAAACAAATTCACACCCCCCCCACCCCCTCTTTTTTTTGTACAAGTTCCTTTTTTTGGAGCAACACTTGTATTACTTATTCGGCCCGTTTGAACTACATCTCGTTTGAACCAACAACTCACAACTTGTATAACTTCACAGCAAGTACTCTAGGCAATCAACGGACAAATCCTTATCCAAAAATTCAATACCAAATTCCCTTACATTTAAATTTCAATAACAATTCCAAATTCGAAATTCGAAATTAAACTCGATATTCTAATTGATAGGCAACGATGATGAAGTTTTGAACTACGGTCAAGCAAGATTGGTAATCGGATTTGGTTTGGGGAAGGTGCGATTTTGATTTCGCGTTTGGTCTAGGAGCAGAGTTCGAGAATCAGGAATCTTGATTTGGTGATGTAGTCGATTTGGGGTTCGGAGTTCGTGGACCTGAGGAAGTGGCGAATTGGGTATGGTGATGTTCTGGTAAGCGATGGTGCTGGAGTTCGCCTTGGATTTTATTGATCAAATTTGAAGACGAGTCTGGTTGCTGGCTGTTTATAAGCAGTGGGAGGACTTTGGTCGTGAGGCAACAGTAGTATGTGTATCGGTAGTGGTGGATTTGACGGTTGAAGTCTTGGCACAGTGGAGTTGGTTAAAGGAGAGTATTAATGGTTGTAGAAGTTCGTGAATCTCGAATAGGCTGTGGTTGACTAGGTTGTTGATGTTAGCCACACAGAAACCCTAATGTATAAATTGGGGCGAAATCAATTTGGGCAAAAAACCCTAACCCTAATTTTGTAATTGGGTTAACAGGAAAAAGAAGAGCCGAAATGCAATTCGTACCGTTTAGTACTCTGGTTGCAAGTCGTATTTTTGTATCCGAGTCCAGCACAGTCGTTGTTCCCTTAAAACAGATTTTCTCCCCCTACGGCGCAGCGGGTTGGTGAGCAACTGTTTTCCAAGGTGAAACGGAATGAGAGGCTGCAAGGTTGCGCTGACGATGCAGGTGGCGACGAACTCAAGAGAGTTGCTTATTTCAGAACAGAGTATGTAGAGAGAAGGAGGGAAGAAGAAAAATTAAATTATCTGATTTCGGTTATACGTGCCTTTAAATTGGGTTGGGGGGTTGCCTGTTCGGGAAGAGGCGCGGCTGTTTGAAGGGCTGTGACCGTTGGAAAGGTTGCGACCCTTCAACCAACGGATGCAACCGTTTCTGGCAGCAAAAAAAGGTATAATTCGGATCAAAAAATAAGCCGTTTTAGCGCAGCCCAGGTAGCAAACGAAGGCCCATTTAATCATCAGACCCCAAGATCTCCAAGTCCCAAGGCCCAATATTTGACCATATAATATTAGATATGTAGGATTTTTCATGCCTACATTGCCTCTTCCCTTTCATTGACTCATTCTTTCTATCTCCTCATTCTCTTTTGATATAGCTTATTAAGCTTTAGTATATATAGTGAAATTTGGATGAGTATTTCCCGATGTGGGACATTGTTCCCTCCTTAGCCACTTATTCACTTATTCATTTTCTCACAATCCCCCACATGAATGAGGGGTTATCTATTCTGTTCTAAAATATTGCGAAACATTTATCGTATCGGTAAAAGTAGCACAGAAGCCTTGAACTTTTCCTAGTGTTTTATCAATATAACTTACTGGCGAATCAGTGGACTAGATTGTCCTTGAACTGTAAGCCTTTTGTGTAAGCTTTATAAAGATAACACATGATAAATGTTTTTAACTCCTTGGTTCTCTGTTTTTGTACGTTTTAGCCATGAACACCTGCTTGGTCTCATGAGTACTTAAGAGAATCAGGCCTCGTTAATTCTCCTTGAAGCGACGCCTTCGCACTCACGTAGGTGATCCTATAAAGAGTATTCCGCAATACTCCACTTGGTTCTTTATAGCTCCAAGTATAGACATCATTAAAAGCTGAGCTTATCCTTTTCTCCGACGGCATGTGCACTGACTTATCTTAGGAATGTCTAAATGTTTGATTTTTCCAGTGCTTCTAAGTTTTAACCTTAACTTAGTTGTCCCTTTGAACCTAAATCTTGGGATCTCCAGTCAATTAGGTTGGGTTTCCGTTGAGGAAAACATTTTAGTCAATAGGCCTTAAGCCCATTCCTATCGATAAGGTTTGAACTCTCTCTTTAGGCAAGCCTTTCGTTAGTGGATCCGCAATGTTATCTTTCGACCTTACATAGTCTATAGTGATAACTCCATTAGGGAGTAGTTGTCTCACGGTTTTATGTCTACGACGAATATGTCTAGACTTACTATTGTATAGTGTATTGTTAGCTCTTCCAATAGCTGACTGACTATCACAATGTATACAGATTGGTGGAACAGGTTTATTCCAATTCGGAATATCTTCTAGAAAACTTCTAAGCCAATCTGCTTCTTTAGCGGCTTTGTCCAAAACAATGAATTCTGACTCCATTGTTGACCTTGCTATACACGTTTGTTTAGAAGACTTCCATGATATAGCTCCATTTCCTAAGGTAAATACATATCCACTTGTGGATTTGGTGTCATTTGAACCAGTTATCCAATTTGCATCACTATATCCTTCTAATACGGAAGGATATTTAGTGTGATGCAAGCTGTAATTCTGAGTATATTTTAAATATCATAGAACCCTTATTATTGCTTTCCAATGATTTTTACCAGGATTTCTTGTATACCTACTTAGCTTACTTACAGCATATGCAATATCTGGTCTAGTACAATTCATTACATACATTATACTTCCCAGTATTCAAGAGTATTCAAGTTGGTAGATTCCATCACCGGTATTTTTAACCCAATTTTGGTTCATATCAACTGGCGATTTAGCAACAGTTATATTATGTTGCTTGAACTTTTCAAGTATTTTGGCCACATAGTGTGATTGAGATAGTACGTAGCCTTCTGACGTCTTTAAAATTTTAACGCCCAAAATCACATCAGCCAATCCTAGATCTTTCATATCAAATCTAGATGACAACATATCCTTTGTTGATTTGATTATGGCATTATTATTGCCTAGTATCAATAAGTCATCAACATACAGGCAAACTATGACATATCCCATATCTACATTCTTCATATAGACACATTTATCTGATTCATTTATTTTGAATCCATTTGTCATCATAGTTTCATCAAATTTTTCATGCCATTGTTTTGGCGCTTGTTTGAGACCATAAAGTGATTTTACTAACTTACATACTTTATTCTCATTTCCTGGGCTTAGGAACCCTTCAGGTTGCTGCATGTATATTTCTTCCTCTAACTCACCATTCAGAAATGCAGTTTTTACATCCATTTGATGTATTTCTAAATTTAGTATAGAAGCAATAGCAATAAGCATCCTAATGGATGTTATTCTAGTTATTGGTGAGTAAGTATCAAAGTAATCTAGGTCTTCCTTTTGTCTAAATCCTTTGACTACCAGTCGGGCTTTATATTTATCTATTGAGCCATCAGCTTTATGTTTTTTCTTAAAGATCCATTTATACCCTAATGGTTTCGATCCTTTAGGAAGATCTACTAGTTCCCATGTGTGGTTTTGTAAAATGGATTCAATTTCTCTATTGACAGCTTCTTTCCAATAAGGAGCATCAGGCGATGACATTGCTTGTTTATATGTTAGAGGTTCATTTTCTGCCATATATGCATAGAACTCAGGCCCAAAGGTTTTTGATGTCCTTTGTCGTTTGCTCCTTCTTGGTTCCTCTAACTCTTGATCATTTTCATGATTAACACGATGTTCAAGAGTTTCTTCTTCTCTTGATCTCTTTTGGATACTAGTACCATTGGATTCTTTTAGTGGAAATATGTTTTCAAAGAATCTTGCATTTCGAGATTCGATTGTGGTGTTTTCATGAATGTCATCAATTTCAGATTTATGCACCAAGAATCGATATGCACTACTATTATGAGAATATCCAATAAATATGCAATCTATTATTTTGGGTCCAATTTTGACCTTTTAGGCTTAGGTATTTCTACCTTTGCTAAGCACCCCCACACTTTTAAGTATTTGTAAGATGGAGGTCTGTTTTTCCACAGTTCATATGGTGACTTAAAGGTCTTTTTGCGAGGTACTTTATTCAGTATATGATTAGCTGAAAGTATCGCTTCACCCTAGAAATTGTCTGGTAATCCAGAACTAATAAGCAGAGCATTCATCATTTCCTTCAGGGTACGATTCTTACGTTTTGCTATTCCATTGGATTGAGGAGAATACGGTGCTGTTGTTTGATGGATTATACCATTTTGAGCGCAAAATTCCTCAAATGGAAATTCGTATTCTCCACCTCTATCACTTCGCAAGGCTTTTATCTTTTTGTTTAGTTGATTTTTCAACTTCTACCTTACATTGTTTAAACGTTTCAAAGGCCTCATCCTTGCTTCTTAATAGGTACACATAACAGTACCTAGTGCAATCATCGATAAAGGTAATAAAATACCTTTACCTCCTCTGGTTTGACATATCTTTAGATCACATACATCAGTATGTATTAAATCTAACGGCTCGGTATTCCTTTCAACATGATGAAAGGAAGTTCTAGTTAACTTTGCTTCAGCGCATGTTTCACATTTATAGTTGTGACCTATAGTAAACTTAGGCATAAAATCTAAGTTAACCATTTTTCGCAAAGTATCAAAATTCACATGGCCTAGTCTAGCATGCCATATATTAAATGACTCAGCGATATAAACAGAAGAATCCATTTTATTCATATCTTTTGGTACAACAGTCATTACATTCATCTTGAATAGACCATCACTCACATACCCTTTACCCACATACACTCCATTTTTAGACAATACAAAATTATTAGAAACAAAGACCAACTTGAAACCATTCTTGCTCAGCAATGATCCCGAAACTAAGTTCTTACGAATGTCTGGTACATGAAGAACATCATTCAAAGTGAGTTCTTTTCCAGAAGTCATTTTGAGAACCACTTTTCCTTTTCCTTCAACCTTCGACGTGGAGGAGTTTCCCATGAAGAGTTGCTCTTCTTGTGTCGCAGGCTTGTAGTTGGAAAACATCCACTTGTTGGCGCAAATGTGTTTTGTGGCACCAGTGTCCAAAAACCATTCCTTCGTGTTGCCAACTAAGTTGCATTCTGAGATCACGGCTGACAAGTTCATTTCTGAAACTCCATCCGAAAGCCTATCATGCTCCGTAACAATGGCTTGGTCTTTCTGCTTCTTTGGTCCTCGGCACTCACTTGCCTTATGGCCTTTCTTCTCGCAATTATGGCAGTTCACTTTGAACTTCTTAGCCTTCTTTGCATTTGGATTATTTTCTCTCTTTCTTTTGTTGTTCTTGTCGGTCTCAACAACATTTGCTTTTGCCACCATGGTGTTGGTTGACTTCTTTTCAGATTTTCTGTTATCCTCTTCAATTCTGAGTCGAACAACAAGATCTTCCATAGTCATTTCTTTCTGTTTGTGCTTCAGATAGTTCTTGAAGTCCTTCCATGATGGAGGCAACTTCTCGATAGCAGCAGCAACTTGAAATGATTCGCTTAACTCCATCTTCTCATCATGCATCTCATGGATGATAACCTGAAGTTCCTGAATCTGGCTGACTAATGTTTTGGTGTCGACCATTTTGAAGTCTAGGAATTTGCCGACTATGAACTTCTTCATCCCGGCGTCTCCCGTTTTGTACTTTTTCTCGAGGGACAACCAAAGAGTCTTTGCAGTTTGGACAGTGCAGCACACATTGTACAGACTATTGTCCAAACCGTTGAGAATATAATTCTTGCAAATGAAGTCAGACCCCTTCCAGGCTATGAGGGCCTCGACCTTGGTGGCGTCGGGCTCAAGTTCATCTACTTGTGGAGGGTCCTCTGTTATGTATTTGGCCAGACCTAACGTAGTCAAGTAGAAGAGCATCTTCTGTTGCCCGCGCTTAAAATCCTGGCCGTTGAATTTTTCCGGCCTCTCTCCATGTGAGAACGGTACAGGCTGTGTGACAAGTGGTCCTGTCGGAGCGGAGGGCAATGGCTGCTTTATTGTCGAAGTGCTACTGTCTTGAGCCATCGTCTGAAACGATACGACTTCAATTAGTACACAGAACAGAATCAAACAAAGCAAAAATCTGTTTTAAGAATGTTAGCCACACAGAAACCCTAATGTATAAATTGGGGCGAAATCAATTTGGGCAAAAAACCCTAACCCTAATTTTGTAATTGGGTTAACAGGAAAAAGAAGAGTCGAAATGCAATTTGTACCGTTTAGTACTCTGGTTGCAAGTCGTATTTTTGTATCCGAGTCCAGCACAGTCGATGTTCCCTTAAAACAGATTTGCTCCCCCTACGGCGCAGCGGGTTGGTGAGCAACTGTTTCCCAAGGTGAAACGGAACGAGAGGCTGCAAGGTTGCGCTGACGATGCAGGCGGCGACGAACTCAAGAGAGTTGCTTATTTCAGAACAGAGTATGTAGAGAGAAGGAGGGAAGAAGAAAAATTAAATTATCTGATTTCGGTTCTGCATGCCTTTAAATAGGGTTGGGGGGCTGCCTGTTCGGGAAGAGGCGCGGTTGTTTGAAGGGATGTGGCCGTTGGAAAGGTTGCGACCCTTCAACCAACGGATGCAACCGTTTCTAGCAGCAAAAAACGGTATAATTCGGATCAAAAAATTAGCCGTTTTAGTGCAGCCCAGGTAGCAAATGAAGGCCCATTTAATCATCATACCCCAAGAGCCCAAGGCCCAAGGCCCAATCTATGACCATATAATATTAGATATGTAGGATTTTTCATGCCTACATTGCATCTTCCCTTTCATTGCCTCATTCTTTCTATCTCCTCATTCTCTTTTGATATAACTTATTAAGCTTTAGTATATATAGTGAAATTTGGATGAGTATTTCCCAATGTGGGACATTGTTCCCTCCTTAGCCACTTATTCACTTATTCATTTTCTAACAGTTGAAAGGGAAGGCTTTGTGTCTGTTGGTGATTGCTAGCTGATGGTCGGTTTGAGGTTGGTCAAGGCTCGTTGCTGAGGTTTAGGCCATAAGAGTGAAGTTGAATGACTAGCGGTGCAGGCACAGTTGACGGGAACGACTGCGGGGTAATGTATGTATGTATGAACATGGTGTTTTTTTTGGTATCAGGGTCGAGGCTGCTGCTGTTTGGTTTTGGAATTTTTGAGGTTTGGAAGTATTGCTGGTATGTGAAGTATGACAGAGTGGTATTGGGAATTTTGTAAAGGAGGAGATGTACAGGTTGGGTGTTGCTGGATTAGTGTTGCAATGAGGCAGAGAGGTATGGTTTGAAAAGACTGTGGTGAGGCAAGCAGTTTGAAATGCTTGTGGCAAAGATGCTTGTGGTTGCAGTTTTTTGTACAGTGATTGACTTCAGTGGAAATGTTGAAATGATGGTTGGAGGAACTGCAGTTGTATCTGGGAGTTATGGTTTTGTTGGGAGGCAGCAAAACTTGGTTGTGATGTTGATGTGGTGGTGACTTGAAGATGGCAGCAGTGTGGAGTTTGAAGTTTGATGAAAAGGAGGGAGATGGTTTGTGGTTTGAGGAAGTGCAGTCAGGGCTGTTGATGATAGAAGGAGGATGGAAGAGCACTATTTTGTTTGAAGGCAGCAGCAAGTTGTTGTTTGGGGTGATGCAAGTGGAAGGGGATGCGTAGAAATGTTTGGATAGTTGTACAGCAGAAAGCATTGTAGCAGTTTGGAGATATGCAAGGGAATGTTGGTAGGAACTGAAATGAATGGTGGAGTTTGCGACAGGGTTAATAGATGAATAGAGGAAGTTGAAAATGGATTGAGGCACTGTAGTAGAGAGGGCTGCATATTTGAAATCAGAGAGTGAAAACAGTTTTGTAAACACAGAGTGAGAGTGAACACAATGTACAATGTAAAACAATGCAAAATGTATGTACAGTGTAAAATGTGAATTGCAATGAAATATTTTTTTCTTTTTCAAATGAAAGTGTGGTTTTTTTGTTTTTCTTTTGTAGAAAATATTCAAAAGCAATGCGAATAGAAAACAATAAACAATCATACAAATCAAATCATATAACAAACATGCACACAATTTTTTTAGATGCAAACACACAATAACTAAAGCACATAAAAAATAACCCGAAAATAATTCGAAGAATAGAAAATAAAATTAAAACAATTCTCCGGCAACGACGTCAAAAACTTTTTAATCGGCTAGTTTTCTATCGATTTAAAATTTTGCCGAAAAATTTCAAATTAAAATAAACCGCAAGCGCACGGCGTACACTTGTAGTACGTGACGAATACTGGTCGATCTTTAGGGAATTGTTGATTTTAAAAATCTATTCAATCAAATTAAACCAAAGTCGAGTGAAAGTTAAGCTAGAGAATTAACTAACTAACTAAAAGAAAAGAAAAGCAAATATAAGAGCTAAGTGACAATTTAAAGAATAAATCCACTCTCTAGATCATGTAGTTTAACACATATGAAATCATGATCCTTCTTTTATGGTCGTTAGTGCTTTAATTGATGTGTTTATCATAAGTATGACATATTTGTACTATTGATTAGCCAACATAAGTCATCAAACTATAACACACCCCTTAAACCACTTACTAACTTTCATGAAACTTGACAATGAAAATGAAAATGAAATCTATTTTAAGTATGCCCTATTAACTATTGATTAGAAATATAGAATATTAAATTTTATTTTCAAATCACTTTCTTTTGTCATAATCATATTTTGATGAAGATGCAAGTAGTGTTAGTGATTGTTTAAGCAAAGCGTATTTGATGTCAACAATATAGGCTATCAAATTCAAAGGAAAAACAACTAGTAAACCATTCATCATCATTAAGCACAAAAAGAGAGCATGAATTAACAAATAGTTGAAGCTACATAATTAGAGAGCTTCATTATCCCTAAATTGAATGGATTTAGCCTCTCATATTTGTCATTTGATTAACAAATGTAGCTAGCAACATGAAAGCAAAAAGAAAAGGAAAGGAAAATGAAAGCTAATGTAAAAGAGAACTACTATTCTACTTGCATAAAATAAAAGAGATCTACACTACAACATGAAAGGAAATAAACAAGAAAAGGAAAAGAACATGTATTAAATTGCATAAAAAAAATTACATAAAAGAAGAAATGGCTATGTAGCCACGAAAAGAAAGAGAGCTTTCGTTTTATTTTCCTAAGAGAAGAGAGCCTAAAAGAGAGACTAAGTGAAGAGAGGAGGTTATATGAAAATAATGGATTATTTAATAATTTATATTTTTGGGTAATGCCCAAAATACCTTGAGAAAGTGTGGAGGCCAAGTAATTATTAGCTTATACTAATCATCATTTAAGTGTACATGAAGCCATAAACTCCATAAACATGTGCATTAGCCTCTAATTGAAAATCAAGGTAAGTGGGTGGGGTCCTCCATGTTCTTCACTTTGAATTATTTCCATCTTCATTCTTTTGTATCTTCTTTGTGCATGCATATTTCATCATAAAACCACTTGTAAAATTCACAAAATTTCCTAAAAAACAACATTGAAAATTCCAAGTAAATTTTTACAATTTAATAAATGCACTGAAATGACCATTTTACCCCTGTATGAAGATGAATATGTGACAATTTGAAAATAATTTGAATTTTGGTTTAAACAAGTTAAAATACCCAACATGATCATTTATTTAATTTGAATATATTAAATATGGTGGTAAAAATATACACATTTATGTGCACATCATTGAGCATTGTTCAAAGTCATACTAGCATAGGAGATGACGTGAAGAATTTTGTTCATGCGTTTTCTTGAGACAACACCAACTGCAAAGTTAGAAGCATCACACATTATTTCGAAAGGAAGATCCCAATTGGACGAGCAAATGATGGAAGCGGAAATGAATTCATTTTTGAGACGTTCAAATGTAGAAACACAATTAGAATTAAAGTCGAATGAAACGTCTTTTTCAAGAAGAGTCATCAAAGGTCGAGCGATTTTACTTAAATCCTTCACAAAATGTCGATAGAAATTAGCGGGTCCAAGAAATGAATGAGTGTCCTTAAAAGATTTGGGAATGGGTAGATTCACAATTACACCAACTTTAGCTTTATCTACCTCGATGCCTTTTTTTGAAATGACATGCCCAAGGACAATGCTCATTTTGACCATAAAATGGCATTTTCCAAATTTGACATTAAGTGTTGGTCTTTGCATCATTTAAGAACCAACTTGAAATGGTGTAAGCAATCGGAAAAGATGTTTCAAAAGATGGAGAAATCCTCCATAAACATTTCAAGAAAAAGTTCGATTATATTGGAAAAGATGCTGACCATGCATCTTTGAAACACAGCAGTGGCATTGCAAAGAACAAATAGTATACATCGATAAGAAAAAGTGCGAAAGGGACACGTGAAAGTCATTTTCTCTTGATCTTCGGGAGCGATTGGGATTTGGTTATAGCTTGAATAACCATCAAGAAAGCAATATAATTCGTGGCGGGCTAATCGTTCAAGCATCTAGCCGATGGAAGGAAGAGGAAAGTAATCCTTACATGTTGCAGCATTTAATTTTCGATAATTAAAGCAAGCACACCAACCCGTTTGAGTAAGAGCTAGAATGAGTTCGTTAGAATCGTTCTTGATAATGGTAAGTCTAGACTTTTTAGGCACGACATGAATTGGGCTAACCCATGAACTTAGATTGGGTATATGATTCCACTATAGAAAAGTTTAAGAATTTCGTCTCGAACTACATCCTTCACATTTGGGTTAAGCCTTTGTTGCATGTCCGAACAATCTTGGCATCATCAATTAAATGGATTTGATGTTGAACAAGAGCGGGACTAATTCCCTTTGTATCGGTGATCGACCATCCAGTTGCTTCTTTGTTCTTCGATAGAATTGAAAGAAGGGAAGCTTCTTGATTTTTCAGAGAGTTGAAGAGATTATGACAAGAAATATTTCGTTGTCACCTAAATATGCGTACTTTAGGTGTCGGGAAGGGGTTCAAGGTCCAACTTCAGGGGTTGCTCGATCAAAGAATTTGGCTGAAGTTCTGATTCAAAGGTAAGGGTTTAAATGGAAGTGCAGTTTCAATTTCCTTAGGCTCATCTTGAAACAGTAGTTCATATTCGGTCTCGCATTTGTTGTTAAGGTCAACTGTTTCGTTATATATATATATTCTTGAATGAAGCTAAATTCCAGCATTTGGTCATGTAGTTCATTAGGTTGATTTTCAAGATTGAAAATGTTAATATCCAAAGTCATGTGTGCAAAAGAAATTTTCATAGAACCGTTTTGACATTTGATTAAAGCATTTGAAGTAGCCAAGAAAGATCTGCCTAAAATCAATGGAATTTGACTTATTGGATTATTCATGCGTTGAGTCTCCAAAACAATGAAATCGACGGGGAATATGAACTGGCTGATTTTGATGAGTACATACTCGATTTATCCCATGGGTTTCTTTATCGAACGTTCGATAAATTGAAGAGTTACTTTTCTCGGTTTAAGTTCATCCAAGCCAAGTTGCTGGTAAATGGAATAAGGAATCAAATTAACATACGCACCCAAATCGAGTAAGCAACTGTTAATTGTTTTGTCTCCTAATGTGCACGAGATCGTCGAACATCCCATATCTTTGTATTTAACGCGAATTGATTAGGACAAAACTTCGCTAAGTCGGACGGCTATGAAAACTTTCTTGGGTACATGAGTGTGTCGTTTTTGGCACACAAGTTCTTGAGAAACTTAGCATAAGTTGGGACTTGTTGAACGGTATCAAGGAACGGAATGTTAACTTTTGCATGTTTGAAAATTTCCAACATCTTTTCCATTTGGTCAAAATGTTTCTTGTGTCGAAAACGATGTGGAAATGGAACACTATACTCAATAGGTGGGTCAACATGAGTAAAAGAAGAATTTGGATTGGAATTTGATTCAATGTTTGGCTCAACGTTTTGTTCAGGTTCTTTTGTTGTTTTAGAAGTGTCAAGAGAGGTTTTCGATAAATCGTTTGGATTAACAACTTGATTATCGATTTTTTTACCGAAATGCAAAGTCGTTGTAGCATTCATTTGGGTTACGTTGCAATTTTGAACAACATGAGCTTGATTCAAATTCGTGTTTTGATTTCTGGGATTCGAAATAGGTTGACTTGGAATGTGCCCCGTTCACGTTCACTTACAGACGTGGCTTGTTGACTCATTTGCATTTCAAGTTTAGCGATTGATTGGCTCGTATTCTACATGTACGAGGTTGATAAAATTTTCAAATTGCTATTTGATTGGAGGCTTTGAGTGGTTGCGTTAGCCAAAGTTTCAAGACTTTTCTCAAGTGAACTTAATCGTTTATTATCTTGGGGAGCAAAAGATTGTTGTGGTTGATTTTGAGAGGGACCAGCAAAATTTTAATGAAAATGATTGTGTTGAAAGGGAGGATTCAAAACATTGTTCAAAAATGCTTGAAAATTGGGACGAACCAAATCCGTGTAGGGATTATTTGGTTCCAAGCAAAGTTCAGATGATTTCTCCAACTAGAATTGTACGTTGGAGAAAACAGATCATTTTTAACCTTGTTGAAAGCGTTGAGTTCTTCAATCGAGTTAGGGCACTAATCGGCTATATGATTTAGATCGTTGCATTTATAACACATGGGTTGGGAAGCTTGATTCATTTGGTTGGATGAGAATACGTTGTCGAATTTATCAATCATTGTGTCGTTTTTAGCTTCTAAAACCAAAGTTTATCCTATCGATTGTGCACTCGACCGCGAGTAAATCAAGTTTTCGTTAGAACGTTCCCATTGGGACGATTTTCCGACCAAGTTTTCAAGAAATTGCCAGTCATCATCATGATGCTGGGTAAGAAAATTGTCATGGCACATCGATTCAAGCATGGTTCGCAAGCTATTTTCAAGTCCATCGTCTAGGATTTGGCACAGGGTCCATTTTTCGAAGTTATGGTGTGGACATTTTATCAAAAGATCTTGAAATCTCAAAATATTTTCCAAATGGTTCACCTCTGAATTGATGAAAATTGATAATTTTGTTTCGGATTTTTGTTGTTTTTTCCAAGGGGTAGAACTCCTTTAAGAAAACTTTAACAAATTCTTTCCAAATTTTGATCGAGTTAAAGGTAAGCTATACAACCATTTTTCAGCGTAATCAGTAAGAGCAAATGGAATTAATCAAAGTTTGATTCCGTAGTCACAAAGTTGTTGAAGTTTAATGGTTGCACAAACTTGTTCGAATTTCGTTAGGGTCATCGTGTTCAAAATTGCCAAATTTCGAAAGCATGGCAATATGATTTGAATAAATTTCGAAGTGGTTATATGTTGGGGTGGGTAAAGCGATACAAGAAGTAATAGAAACTCTATCGAAAAAGATTCTATCCATAAGAGTTCGAGAGGCATTCTCGTTCGCCATTGCAGGAGGATCGTTTGTTCGAGTTAAACGATTTGTAGAAGAGTCATGAGTCCAACGATTCGTAGAAGTGTCATGAGTCCAAATACTCATGCACTAACGAGAAGATTAAGGGAAGAGAAAGAAGTTAGAATCGAGCAAAGAGAATGAAACAAGGTTTGGAAAAATGAAGTGAATTTTTTTATGTTTTTTAAAAGGAAAAACATTTACCAAAAAGGATTTATTTTCAAAAGGAAGATTGATTTTTGCTTTTTTTTTAAAAAAAATTCATTTTTTTTATATATTTTTGTTTTTTTTATTTTAGTTTTAGTTTTTGAAAAGATTAGATTTTTTTGAATTTATAAAAACTAACTAACTCAATTTACTTTGGACTTTTTATTTTGATTGAAAATTTTCAATGTAAAAGGTTTAATTTTTTCATTTTGGATTAAAAAAGAATTAAGTCATGTAAAATGCACAATTTTTTAGTTTTTTATTTTGATTTTTTTTCTTTTTTTAAGCATCCATGAACTAATGCAACTAAATGAATTCAAGAACTTAATTGTAAATTTTTTGTCCTTAGTAACTCCAAACTCGAAAATGTATAATCACACTTTGTCTTAATTCAACAAAATATTTCTAAGCAAGGTAATGGATAGGAGTTGTCGCTGCATCATGAATCACCGTAGCAATGCAACCGAAGGTTTAAGTACATTCTAAAAAACAAGCACTATAATATTTACGAATCACCATAATATTTATACATGATTATTGCTATACCGTAGCCTAGACACCAAAAAATAAAATTGTTCAACGAAAACAAGTTGTCAAGATACAATTAAGTCCTAGGTGACCTCGTGACTCGCTTAAGTCCGAAGTCTAACCGTTATTATTAGTCAAATTCTAAAATGAAATGCAATTTGTGGGTCAAGAAAGGGGTGACGAAATCCCCCACCTTACGTGGATTTAGGTGTTGCCCTTAGAAAAGAAAAATAAGATTAAATGAATGCAAAACTGAAATTAAACGTGATTTACAGATGCAACTACAAATGAACTTTGATTTTGTTTTTGTTTTTGAATTTTTTTATATAAAATGCAAACAACCAACAATACAAAACAAATAAAAAAAGAGATGAATGCACGATATCAAAGCGTGCAGAATTATTAGTAAATTGTTTTAAGCGGCGATTTTTTAAGAAAGCGATTTATTTTGGCAAGCCAAGCGAAGCAAGCAATTCTTATTTTTATCTGCTTTGGCACTTGAAATTATGAACAAGTGTGTATGTGTATATATATGTGTGTGTCTATATATATATATATATATATATATATATATATATATATATATTTGTATGTCTTTTTATATATCAAAGAAGAAAATAAAACATAGGAAAATCAAAACAAATGAAACAAAACAAAAAAAATTGAAAGAAAGAAACTTTTTTTAAATTTTTTATCAAACCCACTATGGCCCGACCCAACTAAAATTTCTGTATTAAACAAAAGATCAGAGAAATCAAATTCACGACCAACTAACAATCAAATTCGCAAATTCACAAATTCCCTAACTCAAATTCCCATAATCAAAATAAAAAAGAAAGGGTAGTGGTTCGTCGCTATTGTAGAGGGAGGGGGTGTAATTCAAGTGTGGATTTGGGCGATTAGAGCTCGGTTTTTGTTTGGGCGAGGAGATTGGTGGAAGTGGTTCGTTCTTGGCTTGTTGCTATTTGGTAGAGGTGTCGTCGAAGGACGGACGAGGTAATGGGGTGGTCAATGGAGGTTTGTTGGTTGTTGTATTTCTGGAGGTTGGTTGTTGTATTGCTGAAGGTTGGTTGAATGCAAGGCAGGTTGAATGGTGATGGTGATTGCTGATGAACTGGTGGATGGTATTGAGGCAATTGCAGTGGTGGAGAGGGAATTCTTTGCTGAACTTTGATGTGAGAATGTTCAGTGTATGTTGTTTTTGTGAGGCAGAGAGAATTAGTTGATATGAAGATATGACAAGAAGAAGCGGTTTGTAGTGATGTATAAGGGCAGTGAGGAGGTGGTTTAAGTTAAAGGCAGTTGTTATGTGGTGCTGCAGGGAAGTAGCAGAAATGAGATGATGGATATTGATGTTTGTATGCTGAAGTATTTGAAACAGTGCTGAGGAGTTGTATGTTTTGTGGTAAGTAATGGATGGCAATATTGTTGGAGGCAGTTTACAATTATTATGAGTAGAGATGGATGTGCAGAGGGTATTTGTTTGATATGCAGCAGGAGGTAGAAGGAAGAAGTGGTAGGTATTGTAAGGCAGCAGTGGAGTGACAGTAGTGGTAAGGTAGAAGTTGATGAATTCACTATGGTGGAAGGTGAAAGTTGGAAGTTTGGAAAGGCCGTGGGTATGACAGTTGAGATTGAGGAGGATGGTTGAAGCAAATGGTTGGTTTGACAGAGAATTTGTATGCTTGGTGATGTGAGGGAGAAGACAGTGGGATTGATAGTGCAAGCAGAGGCAGTTTGTTTATAGTATGTTGAGAAGTATGGTGTTAGGCAGGGAGGTGACAACAATGGTGAATGATGTGCACAGTAGATGGTTTGGGTTGGTTGACAGAGGACAGTAGTAAGGCAATGTAAGTGTTATGATGTGTATGTTGATCAGAGGTGATGGAATGATGTATTGATGATGGTCAGAGGTTGCAGTCAGAAGTTTGTATGCAGAAGGTTTAAGTTGTCAAGGGTAATGAAGTGGTGATGGTTGCAATGAGTTGTAGATGGTGATGTATGTGTGGTGAAGTGTGTTTGCGGGTAGAGGCAGGTTGTTGTGCAAAGAGATGGATATGGGTGTGTGGTATATGAGATGATTGAAATACAATAGTTATGAGTGAAGTAAGGAGATTGGTAGGAAGAATGCACAGTTGTGATGGTTATTGAAGTATGGTGTAGTGGTGGCTGTCGAAATGGTAGGAAGAAGTGAGGAGTTGTGTGTACATGTACAGTGGAAAAATGGGTAATGAAGTGTGGTTTCAGTAAGGGCAACTGTTGGTAGAATGATGGTTAGAGGCAGGTGTATTGACTGTTGGACTTGTAGTAGGCAGTGACTGTTGGTGGATGGTAATGGAACAGATGGAGTAGGACAGTTGCTGTTATGGGGTGGTGAAGTTGCTATTATGTGTTGTTGTATTAAAGTAGGTATCTGTATCGGGCAGTGGATGATGAAGCTGTGGTATAGTGGTGAGGTTGAGAAGCGATTGAATAATTTGTTGATGAGGATAGTTAGTTGATGTAGTTGTTCTAGTTGTAGTGTTTTAACAGAGGTGGAGTTGGGTTGAAGTGCAGCGGCTAAAGGCAGCAAGGTGGTGACTCTGTGTTGTGACAGTTTTGTATGGTTGTGAGGAGTTAGCAGCTATGTAGGAGTTGGTGGTGAGGAGATGGTTGTTATTGATGGAGGAAGGTGATGAGGCGGTGAAGACAGTGGGAAGTTTGGTGTAGTTGAATGAGAAGTGGAGTTTGCGCAGTGGCTTGTTGTAACTGGTGTATGGGTGTGTGCACGTGCACTATGGATGAAGTAGAAGTTTCGACAATGGCGGAATGGTGAAACAGAAGTATATTTGAAATGGCAAGTTTTAAACGTAAATTGTAGAAAAAGGAAAAAAAACTGAAATGCAAATTGTAACATAAACGAAATAAACTATTTTTTTTTTTTTTTGAATTGGTACTTTATATACAACAAATCAATGGGACAACATATCCCATGTCATATAAACGTTCGAAAGCAAGTTTCGAACTTGTGACATCCTACACCAAAGCCGAATCAATTAACCACTTGGACAAAGGTGCTTGTCGAAATAAACTATTTTTCTAAATATAAATAGAGGAATGAAATGTAAGGAAGGAAGAAAACTTGAGGAGATTAAAGCCTCACAACACGGCAACGAGTTATGGATAACTTAGAACCGAGTTGTGACTATTTGTGCTTTCCCCATGAACTTTTGTTGGGACATCTGGGTCCACGAGGAGAATGTGGTTGAGAACTTTTTGGTGATTTGGCAATGGATTTCATCTATAAACAGTGGAGGAGATGCAATGAAAAAGGGATCTTTTTTGTGGAGTAATGCGAGTCAATCCATGTTGAGTTATTGAATTCTTACCTAAACTCTAAACTCTGTCAAATTCAAACCCGACTTGTATGCTACGGAGTTGTAAGAACTACTTTGTAGGAACAAAGTACAATAAATAAAAGTCCATTATATGGATGTAGATCGGAGAATTTGATGAGTCATTGTAAAGTGTATGTTCTTTTTTTTAATCATTTTGTTGTTATATTTATAGCTTGATTGGGTATTTATGTTATTTTTTGTCCAAATATTTTGCTGCTTTCACCGAGAGGAACTTGATTATTAATTGGGAGAATATGAGGAGGCCCAATATAAGAGCTATTGTCGGATGAAGCGAACAAGGGAATGAGAGTTGCCAAAAGGAGTCTTAAAATTCAAACCCACCTTCCATCTACGTGACTTGAGAAAGACGGAAATGATGATGATAACGATGCAAGAGAGATTGATGGCTCAACAAGAGGAGATGATGAATGTGTTCTTCCAAAGGATAGAGTGGAAAAGGCCTACCGAAGTGGATGGAAATCAAAGTCATAGGCCAGTAGTTGGGGCAAGTGCACCAAGAGATGTGGCAGAATAAGTTAGAACAAACCTTCTAAAGTTTCGCAATACAGTATCGACTTGAAACAACTCGGTATTGAGTCATGTGGTCAAGGGGACATGTTGAATTTGGAAGTTGGACAAGGAAAAGCACATCCAAGAGATGATGTTGAGCCACATAATAAAGATTGGAATAGAAACGTAGAACCGCTAGAGTTAGAACCGGAAGGTCCGTGTGGGAATGGAGGGCATGACGAAGGACTGAATCAAAGGCATGTGTAGTTTTAAAGATTTCGACTGAATCGAAAATGATCATCTAGCGGAGTTAGTGAGACAAGTACTCTAAGGTGGAGCACTGGATCGGTGTTTGGAGGATGTGAACAAAAACAATTTCAACCCACACATTCAACATGCTAGGAATCCACTAAATTCGAACAGCCTATCTTGGAAACAAACGATGGAAGGACAAATCCAATTGTTTATTTGAGGATATATATCCAATATATGAGAGTGTTAGGTGCTTCGAAGGAAGTGATGGGATGGTGGTTCATGTCATAATTAAGGGATTTAGCAGTGATGTGGTTCTGTTAATTAGAGAATGGGTCCATCAGCACCTGGACCTAATTAGCGAACAAATTTATGAGCTAGTTCAGAGTTCATATAGCACTAAGGAATATGATGATACTTTCAAGTGTGAAATAATGGGATGGTGAGACCTTATGGAATTACTTAACCAGATTCAACTCAGTGGCCACTGCAATATAGAAACCAGACCAGTCAATAGTCCTAATGGTGGTTATATCTAGTGTTGCCAGTAAAATTGATTTCAAGATTTCTTTTGAGAGGGATCCACCAATGGATCTTATGAATTTATACTACCAAGCTGAAGGGCATCAATGTTAGGAAGATGCCGAAGTTGAGAGTGCTGAAGTAAATTTTGTGGATGTTGGAGCACCATCCAAAATAGGATACGAAAAGGACAAAGGAAAATGAAAATCCAACCCAGGCTTTGGGGACTCGAAGAAAATGAAGAGGGAACCGAAGTTTTCCTCTTACAATAAATGAGACCCCAGAAAAGATATACTTTGATACCATAGGATAGATTCCCCACAGAATACCCGCGAAGGTAGAGCCTACAGATCAGAAGAGGTAGTCTAGAAAGTTTTGCCTATTCTATGAGTTGGATGGATGTGAAACGAATGAGCATAGTTATCTGCATGACTTAATAGTGGAGCACGTTGGTGTGTAACTAGCTATAAAAGTATGTGAAGGATATGTTACCCCGCCTTTTGGTCAAGACCGGAATATCAACAAATTGGCTAAAACGGATGGATATCATGATTGGAGGTCTATAGGAAATAAGGCTATGATCGATATCGTCAAAATTGGACCAAGCTCCAATCAAGGCGGGATCGATTGGGAATGATGAACAAGGCGAGAAAAGGTTACATTTCGAATTTCAGGTCAAATGGAGTTCGTATGCTTAAGATATGGATGGATCAACGTTGGAGAGGGAAGGTTTCATATCGATACTTTTCGTATCGATATAGTTCGTACCGATCGAAATGGATTCGGCAATTTACACTGGATCAATGGTTTCATATCGATCGATGTGGATATAGATGAAGGAAATGCACTTGGCACCTCGCTTTGGATCGGTCACATTATGTATCGATCACTTCCCCGATCGATACGAAATGCCATGCTTGCGATCGATACGAAGGACACATTCAGGATGGATATAAAGAAGGGATGCAGAGGATGGATATGAAAGGCGGCTGCACTGGATGGATACAAAGATATGCTTCGTGTTGATCGCGTTCGTTCAGTCAAAACAAAGCGGTCAAAGTGGAATGCGGGACTTAGACCGATACGAACAGCAGGATATTGGTCGATACGAAGGCAATGGATACGAATGGATGGAGCCAAAATGATGGATATACATTGTTTCATGGATACGAAGCTGCCAGCATACGTTGAAAAACACAACCTTGGATCGATTATAACTCTCATTCTACAAATCTAAATGCTATGAAATTTTCACATGAGCTTGCTTATTCACTCAAGAACATCCACGATCGATCTCAACTTGATTGGACTATTTTTGGATCGATACGAATTGTATTTGGATCGATCGGGATCGATCCTGAACGACCCTAGATCGATCTGGTAGGCCCACCTATGCATGAGGAGAGGTATTTCAAGTTTTGGGGCAAATATTTTCAGATCTACACTTATAAATAGCAGATCTATGGCAACTTAAAAGGGATCGGTTCTTCTTCTACTTTTCTAGGCGAACTCTGCTATTTTTTTTAATGATTTCAAAGGCTTGTAACTGTAATTACAACATAAATGGAATAAAAAGGATTGATTCAAAGTGGACGTAGGCCGAAGATAGCCGAACTACTATAAACCATGTGTTCTTTGCTTTCTTTCTTATTTTAATTTTTTTATTTCTTCATTTTTATTCTTTACTTAATCTAAATCCGAGGTCTGTGTTTGAGTATTGTGGACATGTGTGCAAACACTGGTGCTTTTACTACTTCTGGGGTTTGTGACCAATTTTGGTAAAAACACTTTGATGCTTTCATTGAGAAGGACTAGCACCCAATACACCAGACTTGGAGTTCAAATTTAGAAAGCTAAAGGCTTGGATTTAGAAGGAACCATGGCTAGGCCATAGACAAGGAAACAAGTGACAGAAAGGAGCAATCAGGAGGGAAGTCAAGAGGCTTCTTTTGGAGCTGGATCAGATCAGGCATCCATCTACATCACGAGGGACAAGATGCAGACTATGATGGATTCCAAGAAGAAACAATTGATGAAAAGGCATAAGGAGATTATGCGGAACCTTCTCAGACAGTTTGGACAGACAGAAACAGCAAGAGCCGTAGGAACTCAGATCCATGGAGCTAGATCAGAAGAACTTAATCGGCAACCAAATAGAGCGACTCAGTAGTGGGCAGCCCTAACAAGCACATAACTATCAACTTAGATGGATCTAAACTCGGGGGCACGCCACCGTGTAATGCTGGGCCAATTCATGGAGGAATGCCAGCCGACGTTGCACAACATGGTGCTGACAGGAATGCAGAAATGCATGATGAAGAGTATGTACCAGAATTCCCTTGAGGACTCGAGGGCCAGCTAGGAAATGGATATGGGGCAACCCTTAATGGACAACAACCAGATTAGCTGAGATTATCAAGCGAACTATGTGCATAGGCCTGGCGAACAGGGGTTTTAAAGGAGTAAACAGGAGTCCGTTTACCCGTGATATCAGGATGGCTAGGCATCTGCCAGAGTTCAAGCTGCCCACTCTAGAAGTATACAATGGTCGAACAGATCCAACCGATCAGTTGATGAGATATACAAGACATATGAAAGTGTTGGGGGCATCAGAGGAGGTCATGGCCCGATTTTTCCCTCTGTACTTGACAAATATAGCTTCTATGTGGTTCACGCAGTTGGAAGACGGGTATATTTGAACGTGGACAGAATTGGTGGACAGGTTTTTAAAGCGATTTCGGGTTCATATCAAGAGGCAAAAAACATGATGACACTGACGTCGGTAAAACAAAGGGCAGGAGAATAGCTCAGGGATTTCTTTACCCGGTTTAATGCGGCGTTGCTTCGGTGGATCGGTCAGATCCATCAATGGTTCTGATGGTGGCAGTGTCAAGAGTCAGGGTTAACTTGGATTTCAAGGTATCATTGATACGGGATCCTCCAATGGATCTCGGAGAATTTTTTCACAAAGCCGAGAGATTTCATCGACAAGAGGATGCATGTTAGAATATGAAACTGAAGGAAGTGAACGTGATTAATGATGGAGAACCGTCCGGTGAAAGCTTGGATAAGCATAAGGATAAAGGGAAGAGGAGGTCGGATAACGAATCTGGCAGAGCAAGGAAGCGGTGGGGAGAGCCAAAATTCTCCACTTACACAGGATTGAATGAAACAATGGAGCGGATATTCATGAAAACTCGAAATCCCCTTCCTCATCGAGGGTCGACAAGGAGGGAGCCTCCGGAATGCGAGCGAGCATCAGGAAGGCACTGTCTCTTTCATGACCCGGACGGCATGATACAAACAGCTGCAGGCATCTGAAAGATATAATTGAGGAACATGTAAAGAATGGTCAGTTATGGAAATATATCGGGACTTGGAATACGGCGGTGGAACAGGAGAAGCCACCGTCAACGTCAAACAATTATGGCACAAGGCTCAAGAATGATGGTCGATTGGTTATCAACTAATCAGGATGATATGGAATAAGTAGGGAACGCTGAGAAGACGACCAAGTCACTTACTCATGCACGGAGATGGAGATAGCCCCTAGTCATGCTATGAGATGACAATAAACTATGATGCTCTAATTTGTGAAATCTTCTCTTTCTTTTTGATTTGGAAACTTGCTTTTTTCTGGTTTTGATTGGAGTTTGGTTTGAATTCCTGATTTTGTTTGTTTTCTGGTTTGGATTTTGGTTTGGACTTTGATATGGAATTCTTTTTTTGTTTTATCTGGATTTCGGATTGGATTTCGATTGCATTTTTATCTGGTTTTTGGTAAAAGGTCGTCGGGTATGGATTACGCCTGACAAGGGGTAAGTTGCTTTGTCCGAACAAGGCGAATCGACTTATTCAAGTCATCGAGTATGGATTATGCTCGACAAGGGTTTGGAGAGACCGAGATTCGGCCTAGGACTTAGGCCCCATATTATCTATCACTAATTAATTCAGGTCGTCAAGCATGGATTATGCTCGGCAAGGGTCTGGAGCGGCCAGGATTCGGCTTAGGACTTAAGCCATGGCATTACTCAACGTTCAGGGACACTGAACCAAGAACACCAAGGCATTTCTTGACATTGTTCATCGAGTGCAGGAGGCGCTTGGCAAGAATCCAAAGAGGTTGTGGATTCAGATTTCAGCTTTGAATAGCTAAGGATTGTCTATGGACCTGGAGTGGTCTTGGATTTGGATATCGACCCGGAGTGGTCATGGATTTGGTTATTAGCTATTGGGTATGGATGGATTAGAGCTTGGTTGTCTGGTTCAGATGGATATGGAACTTGCTAAGGTTTTGGTTACTGGATTCGGAATCGGATATTGACTTGGAACGTTCGTGGATTTGAATAAGGATATGGTTATGGCGCTTGGATAGAATGGCTTAGTAATGGATTGGATTATGGATCGGATGATAATGCAGCCCAGCCGAGTGACAAAGCAATGGAATTCACCAACTCATTGGATTTGAGTCATTCCAAGGCTTTAGGTCGCTCACGACCTAGTATGGAGGTAGTGGAGATATGTCGGCAGCGACCTAGTGTGAAGACCGGTCGTTCAAGCGACCTAAGATGTCTAAAGGTCCAACCCAGCGAGTTAACAAAACAGTTTTTAGGTCACTCGCGACCTAGTGGAGACTCGCGACTTAACGAAGGTCGCTCGCGAGTTAACGAGCAAAGCATGAAGACACTCGGGCGAGTTAACGAGTTAAACCATAGGTCGCTAACGGGTTACGACCTAACGAAGCAACGACCTAACGAGATAAGCAAACCGGTGAGCATTTCCTTAGGTCGCTCTGATCCTTCAAGTTGCGACCTTGCGTGTTACGACCTATGTTAGGTCGTTGTAGGCGGATATGATTATGCCGAAGTGCGATAGGTCGCGGCAACGAGTTACGACCTAAGTTGGGTCGCACGAGGGTTTCCTGAAGCTGTTTTTTCTTGAGTCGCTACAGTTTTGGGTCTGTTTGTTTAGGTCGCGTGGGTTGTATTTTAGGTCGTGAGTCATTTGTTTCTTGAGTTGTTTGTGTTGTAAATATGTGTTGCATTCTGTTGTGTCGTTAACGACCTTGTTAGGTCGTAGGTCGTCTTGTATTGAGTCGCTGTGTGTTTGTTAAGTCGTGTAATCCGTTGAGTCGTATATGGGTTGGTCGCTAGCGATCTACGTTGAGTCGTGTGAATTGATAGGTTGCGAACGACCTAGTGAGGCGTGAGTTGTAAGCCTATAAATAGGCATGGTGGTGGTCATTTTGAGGTTGTTGATTTTGGAATAAACTCTTGTTTTGTTAGCTTTGTGCTTTCATTAAATTGGTAGTTGAGTGTGATCTCCTATCTCCACTTTCGGCATTCGAGTGCGCTCGAATCTTTGAACGTTGAAGCCAATTCGCGGAATCAAGTGCGCTTGATCAATGCTCGAAGAATTGTAGATCTCTTTTCACGGTATCGTGCGCGATCAACGTGTCAAAGATAGCTAGAAATCGGTATCTTCGGATCAATGAATTTGGGCCTTTCAGTATTTCTCAATCCACTGATTGCTACTTTTACCGTTTCATCTAAATTTTCGTATTTCCGCTGCATCATTATTGGTATCAGAGCTAGACTTAGCCAATCATAGCTAAGCCGAGTCTTGGAGCCAAGGAGTTTAAAGTGTTTGAGCCGAGAATTGAAGCATCATTTTGGTATCACTTGTTGAAGTGAAGGCCGAGCATAACTTTGTGTTGAAGTTTGAGTCGTGTATCATTTTGTTTAAACCAAGCCGAGAGTTGAAGTTTAAGTTGAAGATTGAAGTTTGTATTTGAGTTTGATTTGTGATTCGATCATGCTGCCGAGAAGAGCTAACCGCCATCAAAATGTTGAAGCGTTGTATAGAAGGGAAGAAGCCGAGCAGATGGAACAACGCATTAATGAGAAATTTGATGAAGGAATTGGAAAGTTAGAGAAATTGATGAATGACTTGAATCAAAGTCGAAGGAGAAGGTCGCTAGTCTCGAACCATGGAGGAAACAGAGTTTCGCCATCGGTTACGGAAGCGAGGAGGGTGTCACCACAATCTTTTAGAGAAAGAAGAGAAACATCAATTTCATCGAGGAGAGATCACCACGACTATAGAAATGAAGAGAGAAGAACTCCACGTGAGTTCGAAAATGAATCACATCCCGATATGGATAGACAAGATAGAAGGACCATGCATGATCATAGAGATGAAGAAAGACGGAATCAGTATCGACGTATATTTGATTTTGATGAAGATGGTGATAGAGCTAGTTTTCATTATCAAGATCGAGACCAAGTTCGAAATTTATATAGGGATGTAGATGATGATCGTCGTTGGGAATCAGGTATGAAGATGAAAATTCCAGAATTCAAGGGTGGAATGGTTGCAGAAGAATTCTTGGATTGCTTGTCTAATGTTTAAGAGATCTTTGATTTCAAAGAAGTTCCGGAGAATCGTCGAGTGAAGTTGGTTGCTACTAGGTTGAGGGGGAGAGCTATGGCATGGTGGCAGCAAACCAAACTTACACGAGAACGGATGGGGAAGTCGAAAATTGAATCATGGGAAAAGATGAAGAAGCTGATGAAGGCTACATTCTTGCCTTACAATTATCAATCACTCATGTATCAGAGGTTACAGAATCTGAGGCAAGGGACGAAGACTGTTAATGATTATGCTAATGAATTTTATCAACTGATTGCTCGAAATGACATTATAGAGACGGAGGAACAATTGACTGCTAGGTTTGTTGGAGGGTTGAGAATGCAGATACAGGATATGGTTAATATGTTTGATCCTAGATCTGTAGCAGAAGCACATCAGAAAGCGTTGGCTTGGGAGAAGCAGGGAAGACGTGGAGGTGGTGTGTTTACAAGCTCCAATATTCAGAACAAAGGAGCTAGTGGGAGTTCCAATGTTTCTAAAACTGTCAGTAGACCAGTTGTGAATGAAGTTGCAAAGGCGAAGGTCAACAACAGTTTCAAATGTTATAATTGCCAAGAAACGGGTCATAAGAGTAATGAATGTCCAAAGCCGAAGAAATGAACTATGATTGCTGAAGTTGAAGGTGAGGATGTTGGGGAAGGTTATTCTAATCCAGTTGAGGAGGATGAACAGGATATCGCGTCAGGAGATGAAGGATGTAATCTTATGATGAGGAGGTCTTGTTTAATACCGAAGCAGGAAGAAGAGGCTAGTTGGTTGAGGAGTAACATCTTTCAGTCAACGTGCACTATTCTGGGGAAGGTTTGTAAATTTGTGATTGATGCAGGAAGTTGTGACAATATCATTTCTACTGAAGCTGTGAGGAAGTTGAATTTGAAGACGGAGAAGCATCCAAATCCTTACAAATTAGCGTGGTTAAGAAAAGGAGGAGAGGTGAAGGTGGACAGGCGAGTTCGAGTTCCATTTTCTATTGGGAAGAAATATAAAGACGAGATCTGGTGTGATATGGTTGAGATGGATGTTTGTCATTTGCTTTTGGGAAGACCGTGGCAGTATGATCGAGCAGTGCAACATGATGGCCGGACCAGTAGCTACATTTTTATGTTTGAAGGTGTTAAAATTATTTTAGTTCCGAAGAAGAGACAACAAGGAGAAAGCAAATCAGAAGAGATTGAGGAGCTGAAGACTTTGTTGACTTTGAAAGAATTTGTCGAAGAAGTAGAGGAGTATCCAGAGGTATTTTTGTTGATTGGACGTGAAACGACTGAATCTGTTGAAATCCCAGAGGAAGTAAAGCCGGTATTAGAAGAATTCAGTGATGTGTTTTCTGAAGAGTTACCAACGGAATTGCCACCGTTGAGGGATATTCAACATCAGATTGATCTTGTGCCAGGGGCAGTATTACCACACAGACCACATTACAGGATGAGTCCTAAGGAGCATGAGGAGTTGAGTAGGCAAGTGGAAGAGTTTTTAGAACAGGGGCGTGTTCAGGAGAGCTTGAGTCCATGTGCAGTGCCAGCCTTATTGGTACCAAAGAAGGATGGGACGTGGAGAATGTGTACGGACAGTCGGGCTCTAAGCAAGATTACTGTGAGATACAGATTTCCTATGCCGAGTTTGATAATTTGATCGATCAGTTGAGTGGGGCGGTTGTGTTTTCCAAGATTGACTTGAAGAGTGGATACCATCAGATTCGTATTAGACCAGGTGATGAGTGGAAGACTGCTTTTAAAATGAGGGAAGGTTTATACGAATGGCTGGTTATGCCGTTTGGCTTGTCAAATGCTTCGAGTACTTTTATGAGAGTGATGAACCAAATTTTCAGACCATTCATTGGGAAGTTTGTAGTAGTTTACTTTGATGATATTTTGATTTATAGTAGGAGTACGGAAGAGCACATCCATCATTTGCGAGAAGTACTGTTGATTCTACGACAGGAACAGTTCTATGCAGCAACAAAGAAGTGTGTGTTCATGACGCACAGTGTTTTATTTCTGGGATATGTTCTGTCGAAAGAAGGTATTCAAGTGGATGAGAATAAAGTAGAGGCTATCAGGAGTTGGCCACAACCGAAGACAATTACTGTAGTAAGGAGTTTTCATGGGTTGGTACCTTTTTACCGAAGGTTCATTCCACACTTTAGCAGTGTGATGGCACCAATAACCGATTGCATGAAAAGAAAGAAGTTTGCATGGTCAGAGGAAGCAGGGATTGCTTTTGAGAAGATCAAGACACTATTGACGTCAGCGCCAATTCTAGTTTTACCGGATTTTCAGTTGTTGTTTGAGTTACACACTGATGCTTCGAAAGTTGGGATTGGTGGGGTATTGAGTCAGAGAGGAAGGCCGGTTGCTTATTTCAGTGAGAAGTTGTCTGGAGCTAGGTTGAGATATAGCACTTATGATGTTGAGTTTTACGCAATTGTTCAAGCAGTGAAGCATTGGAGACATTATCTGTTTCAGAAGGAGTTTGTTCTCTATATGGATCATGAAGCTTTGAAGCATTTGCAAGGGCAGGACAAGATTTCAGCTAGGCACGCTTCATGGGTCGCGTATTTGCAGCAGTTTACTTTTGTTGTGAAACACAAGTCAGGAGCGACGAATCGTGTCGCTGATGCTTTGAGCAGGAGGAATCATTTGTTGACAACAATGAAAGTTGAGGTGACAGGATTTGAACTATTGCCAGAGTTGATTGAAGAAGATCCTTACTTTACGAAATTTGTTGAGAAAGCCAAGGAGGGGAGTACTGATGAATTTGTATTGATGGATGGATTCTTATTCAAGGGGAATCAATTATGCATACCAGAAGGAAGCTTGCGAATGAAAATTGTAAAGGAGTTACACGAAGAAGGCCATGTGGGTAGAGATCGCACATTGCATTTGATTTCCCAGTCTTATTTTTGGCCATCGATGAGGCGGGAAGTTGAGAGATTCGTGGAGAGATGTCATGTTTGTCAAGTTTGGAAAGGGACAGCTACAAATGCAGGGTTGTATATGCCTTTACCTGTTCCTACAAAGCCGTGGGTAGATATAAGCATGGATTTTGTGTTGGGTTTGCCGAGAACTCAAAGGGGAAATGACTCTATATGTGTTGTGGTGGACCATTTCTCGAAGATGGTACATTTTGTTGCTTGTAAGAAGACAGCGGATGCAGTTCACGTGGCACAGTTATATTTCAAAGAGATTTATCGACTTCATGGGTTGCCAGAGTCTATTGTTTCGGACAGAGATACTCGTTTTATGAGTCATTTTTGGCTAAGTTTGTGGAAGATGGTGGGTACAAAGTTGAATTTTAGTAGCGCTTATCATCCGCAAACAGATGGGCAAACAGAGGTGGTGAATAGATCGTTGGGAAATTTATTACGGTGCCTTGTGAAAGATAATCTGAAGAGCTGGGATGTGAAGTTATGTCAAGCGGAGTTTGCTCATAATCATGCAGTTAACCAAAGTACAGGTTTTAGTCCATTTAAGATTGTATATTCAAGCTTGCCAAAGGGGCCGTTGGATTTAACGATAGTGCCGCAACCGAAGGGATAGTTAAACTAGCTGTTGATTTTGTTGATGGTTTGACAGAATGTCACATAATCGTTCAAGAACGATTGGAAAAGTCGAATGAGAAGTATAAACGATCTGCGGATTTGAAGCGACGAAGTGTTGAGTTTAATGAAGGAGATTCAGTGTATGCTGTCTTAACGAAGGATCGTTTTCCAGTGGGAGCATACAATAAACTTAAAGCTCGAAAGATTGGTCCTGTAGAGATTGTAAAACGGATCAATGAAAACGCTTACAGGTTGAAGCTGCCGGAGGATGTGTATACTTCTGATGTGTTTAATGTTAAACATTTAATACCTTATCATGGGGATGAACAAACCGATGGGAAAGAACTTTTAAATTCGAGGACGAATTTTTTCCAACCAGGGGAGGATGATGCAGCCCAGCCGAGTGACAAAGCAATGGAATTCACCAACTCATTGGATTTGAGTCGTTCCAAGGCTTTAGGTCGCTCACGACCTAGTGTGGAGGTAGTGGAGATAGGTCGGCACTGACCTAGTGTGAAGACCGGTCGTTCAAGCGACCTAAGAAGTCTAAAGGTCCAACCCAGCGAGTTAACAAAACAGTTTTTAGGTCGCTCGCGACCTAGTGGAGACTCGCGACTTAACGAAGGTCGCTCGCGAGTTAACGAGCAAAGCATGAAGACACTTGGGCGAGTTAACGAGTTAAACCATAGGTCGCTAACGGGTTACGACCTAATGAAGCAACGACCTAACGAGATAAGCAAACCGGTGAGCATTTCCTTAGGTCGCTCCGAACCTTCAAGTTGCGACCTTGCGTGTTACGACCTATGTTAGGTCGCTGGAGGCGGATATGATTATGCCGAAGTGTGATAGGTCGCGGCAACGAGTTACGACCTAAGTTGGGTCGCATGAAGGTTTCCTGAAGCTGTTTTTTCTTGAGTCGCTACAGTTTTGGGTCGTGTTTGTTTAGGTCGCGTGGGTTGTATTTTAGGTCGTGAGTCGTTTGTTTCTTGAGTTGTTTGTGTTGTAAATATGTATTGCATTCTGTTGTGTCGTTGACGACCTTGTTAGGTCGTAGGTCGTCTTGTATTGAGTCGTTGTGTGTTTGTTAAGTCGTGTATTCCGTTGAGTCGTATATGGGTAGGTCGCTAGCGATCTAAGTTGAGTCGTGTGAATTGATAGGTCGCGAACGACCTAGTGAGGCGTGAGTTGTAAGCCTATAAATAGGCATGGTGGTGGTCATTTTGAGGTTGTTGATTTTGGAATAAACTCTTGTTTTGTTAGCTTTGTGCTTTCATTAAATTGGTAGTTGAGTGTGATCTCCTATCTCCACTTTCGACATTCGAGTGCGCTCGAATCTTCGATCGTTGAAGCCAATTCGCGGAATCAAGTGCGCTTGATCAACGCTCGAAGAATTGTAGATCTCTTTTCACGGTATCGTGCGCGATCAACGTGTCAGAGATAGCTAGAATTCGGTATCTTCGGATCAACGAATTTGGGCCTTTCAGTATTTCTCAATCCACTGATTGCTACTTTCACCGTTTCATCTAAATTTTCGTATTTCCGCTGCATCAGATGATATGGTTATGGATAGAATATGGACTTTGGATGTCAGAATTAAAGCTATTGAAAACAGGTGTTCCTACCGCAGATATGTTTTGGGAGGCAAATGTTACCTCACCTTTTGGTCAAGGCCGGGATATCAACAAATTGCCCAAAACGGATGGATATCAGGATTGGAGATCGATTGGAGACAAGCCTATGATCGATATCGTCAAAATTGGACCAAGCTCCAACCAATGTGGAATTGATTGGGAATGATGAACAAGGCTAGGGAAGGCTGCATTTCGTTTTTTCAGGTCAAACGGAGTTCGTAAGCTCAAGATATGGATAGATCAACGTTGGAGAGGGATGGTTTTGTATCGATAATTTTTGTATCGATATAGTTTGTACCGATCGAAATGGATTCGGCAATTTACATTGGATCGATGGTGTCACATCGATCAATATGGATACAGATAAGGGAAATGCACTTGGCACCTCACTTTGGAACGGTCACAGTGTGTATCGATCACTTCCCTGATCGATACGAAATGCTGCATTTGTGATCGATGTGAAGGACACATTCAGGATGGATACGAAGAAGGGATGCAGAGGATGGATATGAAAGGCGGCGGCACTGGATGGATACGAAAACATGCTTCGTGTTGATCGTGTTCGTATCGGTCAAAACAAAGCAGTCAAGGTGGAATGCGGGATTTAGGTCGATACGAACATCGTGGATATTGATCGATATGAAGGCAATGGATACGAATGGATGGAGCCAAAATGATGGATACACACTATTTCATGGATACAAAGCTTCCATCATACATTAAAAAACACAAACCTTGATCGACCATAACTCTCATTCTACAATCCAAATGCTATTAAATTTTCACTGGAGCTTACTTATTCACTTAAGAGCATCCATGATCGATCTTAGCTTGATTGGACTATTTTTGGATCGATATGAATTGTAATTGGATCGATCTCAAACGACCCCGGATCGATCTGGTGGGGCCATCTACGCATGATAAGAGGTATTTCAGGTTTTGGGGCAGATATTTTCAGACCTACACCTATAAATAGTAGATCTATGGCAACTAAAAAGGGATCAGATCTTCTATTGCTTTCCTTGGCGAACACTGCCATTTTGTTTACTGATTTCAAAGGCTTGTAGCTATAATTACAGTATAAAAGGAATAAAATGATTGATTCAAAGTGGACGTAGGCCGAAGATAGCCGAACCACTATAAACCCTGTGTTCTTTGCTTTCTTACTCTTTTTAATTTTGTTATTTCTTCATTTTTATTCTTTACTTTATCTGAGATTTGTGTTTGAATATCGTGGATTTGTGTGCAAACACTGGTCCTTTCACTACTTCTGGGGTTTGTGACCAATTTTGGCACAAACAGGATCAAACCACAATGGTGCCTAAAGAGCGCCAATCGCCTGTGACAAGTATACCTAGTTGTAGCTTAGGATCTGGATCATGTATCGTAATCCCATGATTGGGGTGGATTGGTGTTGGATTTATTTCATGCATTTTGACTTTGCTTTAAATGAACTATAATGGACTACCTCTAGGCTACTTACACATGCAAGGGATCTTGATTGGTCATAAGGCATGCTCTAAGTTAAGTTTGGAAATCCATGACTATAGCAGACTCTTTGATTTTTGCTTGATGCATCTTATTTGAACTCTATGATTAAATGATGGGTATCAACATAACTTGGTTATTCCTTAATACTTATTTATAAACTAATAGGACATAGTTCCCTCGACCATAGAGGCAGGGTGATGAACTATGAAGTGCAAGTCCACTCATCGAAAAACGAACGGATGGACTTTTACAGGATAAAAATCCCCTCAAAGGAGGGTGAAGATAGATGCGCTTGAATATTAGCTCTTCTCATTAGAGAGTGAGTGCGTTGGGCCCAATATATATATGTAATTATGTAATCCAAAGAGATTAGAAATTAAACTTTGGGATATGAACGCCTCTTGATTTCGAAACAATTTGATAATGATTATTGGAATATGTCATTACCTTAATTTGATTTGGTTCACTCATGATGGATGTTAGGCGATGCTAGACTATTCACAAGTGATTTTCCAATCGGTGGCAAAACGCTTTTATGATTAATGATCCTTGATTATAGTTAAATCCTAAGTGAACACGAGACGATATAGATAATGATATATGTTGATTTAATCCCAACCGAACACAGGATGAACTTTATAAGATAAGTGATATATTAAGTTCTGAGGGAATACATAATGATTATGATTTATGGCTAACACATAAGTAAGAATCTGAGTGTTTAGGTTTGATAGGTCTAGAACGAACCTTGATCTGCTGGTGAATCCTAAGGAATCAGATGATTCACCTTATGTGGTACTGTAGATAGCCAAAGAGCGCAATTGATAACAATTTTACAATCTCAATATTTATTCTTGACCAAAGCACGCCTTATATTCACGAGGCATAATTTAGGAGGCAAGTATTACCGAATTTTTTTCCATGGTCTTAGAATAGTCTCAAGCGGATGAATTGGGCTAAAGAATGATAAAGAAACAGATCAAGAGACTTGAAAACTTTATGAAATACAAAATGGAGAATTGCAAAGGAAATGATCGAAATTGGACTAAGTAATATAACTCGGTCCTTATAACTCGGCACCGAGCTGTAGTATAAAAAGTGATGGGTCAGCAAGCATAATTGAGGAATGAAATCCTAAGGAAGAAATCTTAAGGAGACCAAAGCCTCATAACTTGACACCGAGTTATGCATAACTCAATAATGAGTTGTGATTGTTCATGCTTTCCCCATAAACTTTTTGTAGGGACTTAGGGGTCTACGTAGAGTAAACCGCTGAGAACTTTTCGACGATTTTGACAATGGATTTGGTCTATAAATACAGAAGGAGATGCATTGGAAAGTGGATTATTTTTTAACTACTCCGAGTCAATCGGCGTTGAGCTATTGAATTTTAATCAAAATAGATCAAATTTATACTCGAGTTGTTAGATACCGAGTTGTCAGAATAACTTTGTAGAAGAAAAGTACAATAAATTGAAAACGATTTAGTGGCCGTGGGACAGGGAATTTGGTGAGGCGGTATAAAAATTTTGCGTTCTTTCTTCTTTTTCAATTTCTTTGGTTTTATTTTTACAATTAATTGAATGTGTGTCATTTTTGGTTCAAATAACTGATGTCAAATTGTCTCCATTTAAATTAGCCTTTTCGAGGCATTAAAGCCATCAGGGTCTATATTGCTTTCGCACAAAACATCAAACATGTTATGTGTTACAGTTTCAAAAATTTCTTGACTTTCGACCTGGAGAAGAGCTTACTAGAAAGTATAAAATTATAGTTTGTGTTCTTACTTACGTTATTTAGAACAAGTAAAAACAAAAATTAGATTTTCAAGCTCTTTAATTGAATTATTAATATTCAAACTATCTGCAGGCTAATGATAGCTTTCTGCATCCGGATCCAAGTTCATAGCACCAGAATTAATATCTAATGCATAATCAACTACCACTTGAACCAGCAAACTCTCGTCGAAGCCCTACGCCTTATACTGATGTAGATCTGTCGAACGGTTTGGCTGCACCTAAGGAGCAGCTAAATTATTGAATGCAGCATGATATTTTTTCAGTTTCTAAGGAATTTGGTGGATTTGAGTTTGAAGCTTAAGAAATTTTGTATAAAAATCAAAGTGAAAAGCATCTTTACGTCTGTGTTTTGACAGTGGAACCAATAATGAACGGGGCTTGCAACAGAACCACTCGAGTTCTTCAAATTTAAAGAGTACCTTTTGACTTTTAACAAAGCACGGACAAACTGTTTGTGACCTAATCTACTGTTCTCTTAAAAGTACCGTGGAACTTCACCATTGATACTCAACTGGCATAACAATCCATCGAGCAATTGCAGTTGGGTCTGAGTTGTAGAATTGAATGTGAAATATTATTCAATAAAGAATTGGTTTCCTTAATATAAGAGTTCAGTATCATGATCAACTATAGTTAATTCAAAGTCAAATTCTTTGGTCGGAGTAGTACAATTAATAATAATTATTATTATTAAATCAAAAACTTTAAGTTTGGGCTAACCAAGTTGAATATGGACGATATTGCAATTTCGATCAAAACCAAATTTTATAAACCCTAAAGTGAAATAGTTTTGAGAATGATAATTGATGTAAATATTTGTTACAACCGGCTACTGCCAGGCTCAGTCCTAGGAGTTTTAGTACCCAAAGCAAATTATAAAAACAAGACCCCAATACAAAACTAATACTATATTTGTTAATTAAATCATCGAGATAATTTATATTGTTTATAAATAATGAGAGGAGGAAAAAAAAATAACTTCATTCGTAACACCTATTCAAATATGACAATACAGATGAGCGATTCAAGCCTTAGAATCATGGAAATATTACGATATCCAACACCTATGATAATTCTCATCATTTCAGCCTTCAAGACCATGTTGTAAATTCAATTAATAAATTAAATTAAATTGAATTTGTACTGTAAATTATTAAATTGAACTATCAAACAATTATCGAATTATTAATTATCAGAACCTACTGTGATACTATCATATTGATTACTGCATTCAAGACAAATAAAAACAATTATCAAATTAACATTACTAAATTGAATTTGTATACCGTGAATTTCAAAGTTGTAATGGTACATTTTCTTCTAACCTTCAAGCTTCAAATTCAAATTGAGATGTATGTCAGATGATATCGCGTTTGCAGTTTGCCTAAGCGGTTATGCTCTAATTCTTTGACTTTGAATCGCCGGCTGCAGCTGGAGGCTGGAGCAACTCGACACTCGAGAGGACTAGTCGGGCGACGAGATGAAGGAGCTCGTCCGCTGGAGCCTGGAACGGGGACTGCTGCGTCCGGATATTTTTATGCCCTGGAGGATGGAGGACTAGCAGACGAGATGAACGGGAACGCCTGGGTCGCGAATCGTGATTTCAACTTTTATTGATCTCTGAATGCTAGCCGAAATTTTTTTTGTACCCTAAGCGGTCGCTTCCCTTGCTTTGGGGAAGGGCCGAGTCTGGCTACTGCTTATAATAATAAAATTGGATTTTGTCGAAAAGTCATGTACGCGATAAATTCGGCCAAAATGTCATACCACTAGCTAAGATGATATATGAATGTTAATATTCAAATTGTTTAGTATTAAATGTTAACCGAATTTATACATTTGAGTTGTACAATTGTAATGATGAATTCTCCACAGCACTACATGATTTGATTAGTCTATTAAATGTTGTAAAATAATTAAATAAATTTGAGAAATATCAATTGGTATTCAATTTATTTGATGCTTTGGAGTTGTTTGCAATTATCTGAATGCTATAAATGTTATATTTCTGTGCATCGATATACAGTATCACTGTAACTTTCAACGGGTTTAATTGAAAGATAATTGCATAATAGGTTCTGTGGAAATTTTGTGCCATTTGACTGCATGTATTTTCGGCCAAATATGTGAAGAGAGAAAGTGGAGAGAGATAATAAAGGGAATTGATTAGGAAATTTTACATAAAAGAATGAGGAAATGCTTCATTCTTTTAATAAAAACAAATCCACTAATTCATTTCCTATAGATATTTCTTTTGTTCATATTTTCTCTACTCTCCTCCTAACCATCCATTGTAGAAAATCAAATAAACTTTTCCAAAATTTTATCAACTCCAAATCAAATGCAAATAAAAAATAAAATAAAACATAAGTGGTTCATTCATCTTTTGCAAGGACTGGGTGTGGATCTTGGAAATTTAAGAGTTATTCTTCATACAAGGTGTAAATCTAAGCTACTTCTTAAGGTAATTATCTAATATCTAATTTTAATTATATATCACATCTTGATTGTGTAGTTTAATTCCCTTATATTTTACAATGATTTTATATATGCAGATATTGTCGCCTGTAATCATTTAAATATGCATGTATGTGTATACCTTTGGGCCTTTTATGCGTTGTAAATATTATTGTTAACTTAAAAAATATTTGTTTGACCGAAGTAATTTAAAAAATATATTTTAAATAATGATAACTTTATTCATATATGTTTGTTTCAAACTTGTGTATTTTCAAATGATTTAAGTATTTAAAAAATAATTGGCTACTTATTTATTTTACAAATATATTTTTATATTGCATATTTAAAATATCTTTAACTATTCTATAGTTTTTAATTTAGCACTTCAAATTATTTACTTAGAAAAATTAGATATTTTGGATTTTAAATTCGAATCTATTTTATTGCTCGATATTATAAATTGTTCATTTCATTTAACGCATAAATTAATTTTGGTACAAAAATACATACATAGTTTAATGTATTCAAATATTTTAAATTGTTCATTTCATTTAATACATAAATCAATTTTGGTATATACATACATACATAGGTACACACACATATATTTGAAGATAGTTTTAAAATGTTTTGAGAGTAAGCTAAGGAAAGAGTAAATGAAGGTCCAAAGATCTCCATCATTTATTCTCCTTAATTCCATTAAATGCCTTTTATTCTTTCTTTAATTCCTCTTAAATGCACCATTAACCATTCAAAGTTGATACTATTTTATTGATTTAGTCAAATCTATTCATATGTTTTAAATTGTTTATTTTATTTAGTACATAAATTAATTTTGATATAAATTTACGTATGCAAGTATGTGCGTATTGAAAAAAATATTGACTTATGCAATTTTGATATAAATTGTTTTGGTAAAAAAAAACATTTGAGAACCGGACATGAAATAACCCCACACCTCCCCCCCCCCCCCACACATATATATATATATTTGTGTGTGTATGTCTATGCATATTTAATATATATAAAATTACAAAATTATTTTTTGGAAAATTAATTCATTGCCAAATAATTGAATAAGTAAAATATAATCACAGTAATAGTATATATATTAATTTATTATATGTAACGAACAACCTTTGTAACCCCCAAATGCCGGCACTTGGTATTTTCCTGCCGAGCATCTAAGTGCTAGAAAGATAGTTTGTTAGAGTAAAATAAAAAGAAAAGAAAACGAACATATCAGAATCTCATAGCGAAATGATAACATATAATATCAAAAGACAACACAAACTATCAATCTAGGATACATAGCATTTAGAATTACAATTCTAGCTACTACCATCGACCTGGATAGTTATAACAACCTATCCTCACAAATGTCGATACATACATAATAGTAGGCAGCGGAAATAAAAAATACTACGGTAGATAAAACATCCAGCCCATCTCCTCGAGCTCCAATGAACATTAAACTAAAACTGTCCTTTCTCAGACCATTCGAAAGAGCATACGTGGAATTTAAGGAAAACAAAAACCGTGTACCAGATATAAGTTTGGTGTGAGAAACTTAAGAAATATGATATCAACATATAAAAGTGCTATTGAGACTGCACGAAATTCTGTAACGGTTATCCCCTCAAAAGAATCATCGTCTAATAAGTACGTAAGTTGATATAATAGATCCTGTCTAGGGTGAAGAATATAAACCAGAAAATAGTTGTGCTACATGCATCTTACGACACAATAATATTAAAGTACAATCAAAACTAGTAAGGAACGTTCGCATGATGGATTTTTATAGAGGTCTCTTGGGTTAAACCGAAATCCAATCTCCTACACAAGGGTAGAAACTACCTGTGAGCATCATATAACTCTAGATAGAATATACCAATAAAAAAACATAACCGATCCGTGTATAAAACGCGCGATCCTGAATATCATCACCTTTCGCATGCAACATCGGTAAGCATACTCAAGATATGGAGTGATAATATCCTATCATGGGTCAGCTACACCCTAAGCCATTGACTCTGTTTTTTGTCACTTTCGATGTCGAGGCCACATTCGACATCCCTAACAAGAGTCTTCGTCGCTCGAACAGAACGCGAATCCCCAAATGGATTCCAACACCTTAAACAAATCATGAATCCCTACATAGATTCCTACATAAGTCATTTGACGAATTTAATGCTGACCTCTTCCTTTGACTTAACCATAGTATAAACAGTTCCACTCTATAGCATTCCACTTCACATCCACTTCCAAAACATTATACCTGTATATTAGTTTTGAAGTAGTATTCAATTAGTAAAACACTTACCTATGTCGATCTCTTCAAAACTAAATCAATGAATTTTCGATTAACTCAATTCTGGTTCTTTGAGAAGTAAACGAACAACATATAAAGAGGGTGCTTTTTAGAGGATCTCGTATATATAAGTTCTTAAATCTAGAGACATTTCATAGTAATGCTCCTCCTTTGGGATTCTCAAATAGTATGAAACAGTGAAGATTTTAGATACTTCCCAAGTTAATTCAATCAAGTTCGATAGCGACTAATGGACTATCAGGTTCAAAATAGATGACTGCATATGGAAACCAAGTCTTGTATACTTATCATGTTCCCAAACTTTCTAACTTACATTATCTCTCAGTCAAGATTTAAGTCAGTTAAGTTAGAGAACTGGTTGCAACAAAGCCTTAACTAAACACTTATTCTTAACTGTCACAGATAGACAAGCCTACTTCATGGGTCTTTAGTGCTAATTACACGACTAAATGCTTTCATTAACGAGTAAACACACAAAGCACGATTGAGCCCCACAAAGCACAATTAAGTCACATAATGCGACTTCTAATCTCCTTTTTATTTAATTAATACTTTTATTAATTAGAAATCTCTTTTATTAGTAAAGTATCTTTTATCTAATAAAATTTCGTTTATCAATTTTCACTATACATTTATACTCTTTCAATATTTCAAAAAGTATTCATATACTTATCTCAAATGGTATAAGTATATTCACAAATCACTAACAAGATTTCTTACTTTAAACCTTTACTTTTTTTATATTTTCCGAAAAATTCCATACTTGTCATTACCTTTGAAATATCTATTTTAAAAGGTCTACTTACATTCACAAATCTATTTCAAAAGGTTAAGTCAAATGTTATCATTACAATCCCAACACCATTCAACTTATGCTTATCTTTAAAACATTGTTTTAAAGATCTATTTACATTCACAAGTATAATAAAAAAGGGTTAAAGATGAATGTTGTTAACACAATGTCACAACAAACCCAAAACCATTCCATACTTATTATTATCCTTAAAAACATCCTTTAAAAGATCTAAGTATGTCTACATTTATTAAACGAGGCAATATACTTGTTAATGACTTTGCAAAACCATTTATTATAATATAAGTGTTATAATCCAAAACTACCTCTTATTCTTTTACAAAATACTTTGACTTACATTTCCAAAACTTATATGCATGTAAAAACACTTATAAATTAGTTTTAAATATCTACGTAAAACATTACTTAAAAATAACTAATGTATAACTTGATGAACATAAATAAAAAATATGTTTTGTATCGTAAATCCCTTTACCATAAAAATACATATATAACATTAAGATATATTTAAACTTCATAAAAACATTAAAATGCTGAAAAATATGTTAGAAAACATCCCTAAAATGATTATGGAAAATACCAAATTTAAATATCATTTTCAGACACTTAAAACCTCGAACAACTTACTACAGCATTTATAAATGCCGTTAAAAGTCATCGACAAAGAACAACATAGAAAATCACGATCCTTGCAAGTAGTTTTCACCACCTTAAAAAATTATTTAAGATTTAAACTTTTTCAATAACTACCACCTTTAGGTTACCCTAAAACATAACCTTTCAAAATGCTCATATAGCGACCTTCTTCTCGCTATAACGTTTTGCAACTTTGTTCTACAAGTTAATAAATTATTTAAACTTCCATAGTTTTCTAGTAATAAGTAAACATACAGTACTTATTAAAAATTCAAAGAAGCCTTTAGGATATCTCTCAAAGTTGACTTTGAAAATCACCGAACACAAAACATTTTCAAAATCCGTCCATAGCGATCTTTTCGCTTTTAACTTTCACAATTTTGGTTCATAATTTTTATAATTTTCCATACCAGTTCTTTACAGTTTTATACACCAAAATATTCATAGAGAATAAACAAATTAAATTATCCCAAGTTAAGTTCACAAATCTTCTATTTATACAACACTACAAGAAATTTGATTTTTAGTGGCGCTAAAAAAACGCTACAAAAAGTTTTGGTGGCGTTTTGATAAACGCCGCTAGAAAACATGCGACTAAAAATCCATGATTTTTTGTTGCATTTATTTTGACGCCACTATAAATGAATTTTTGGCAGCATTTTTTAGACGTTACTAAAGATCTTTTTTACAGCGTTTAAGAAACGCCACCGAAAAGGTGTCGTTTGCTATCTTATTTTTTTATTGCACTTATTATTATTTTTTGCAGCTTTTTTTGAACGCCACGGAGATTATCTGAGTTACTATAATTACTGATTCTGCAGCGCTTTTTAAACGCTACAAAAAATATTTTTGGTGGCGTATTTTCTCCACCACCGTATGTTTCGATTTTATTGTCTGCTGTTCCACGACTACATCTGATTTCGCCTCCAATTCAAGTACTTCAAAACTTATACAATAACGTAATATATAAACACATACACATTCAAAAATAACACATTCAATGAACTACAATAACACAAACAAAGTAATTACATAATCACCACTATATCATAACATCAGTGTCAAGACAAAAGGTTAACCATACGTACGTTTACACAACCAAACTACCATAAACAGTTTCATAATAGTACATGCAACTAAAGTAGTGATGCTACCATACATACTAGTTTCATAATAGTTTCATAATAGTTTTAATCAACCTAACTACATACATGTGCTGCTACCATACCAAAAAGCACTGCTGTTGCTTGAATTCTTCACAAACGTTTATCTACCTGTAAACAATAATAATCATGTTACTAAATTTTTGTGAGGTGAAGGTATCAAAGATCAAAAATGGACAAATATAGAAGTCCTTAGACTATAATACTTCAAACAAATATGCCTCTGCGTATTAACCACTGATGTGAGCACATTGTAATCGTCCAACAACTTTTACATCATATTTGTGAAGTCAGTGCACTAGACTTGCCATACGACAACCATCCTCTTCAACCATGCACTCCATTCAAAATAGCAAGTTCACCTGATAACATCCCCATTTCCTTCCTTCATTCCCTCTGCCTGTACACTACTTGTTCACACCAACTTCTAACACAACACAGTCAACTTCTCCACCAAAACTTCCTCACAATCATATTTGATACAAACTTCCGACCATACCCACAACTCGTCCCACAACACAACCAAAAAAAATTCGAACCTGCCAAATAACTCGTCCATCTTCCCTGTTCTTCATCACTGGTACAATCGAACCACCGTGCTTCTGAAACCTAACCACAACTCCTCTGATCACTCAACAGACCTACTGCAACCTAACCTTTCATTCATTGCATATCTCTATAATTCAGTACAAATGCACTTCGACCGCACTTCAATCATCTCCACACTTCGACCACTCAGTAATCTCCCCTTTAATCTTCCAGTCACTCCTCTTTAACACTTGCTTCATATACCACCCTACATCCAAACAACACACTGCCAACATATCAACACCAAACCCTTGAATACAAACTCTAACTCCACAACATATCCAAATCCGACAATAGCCAAACTGTCCACCATCTCAACTTCACCAAAACTCCACCATAAAACTGTTAACATCCCCGACAGTTCCCCGACTTCTGGATCATCACTGCCAACACTTCCTCCTCCCTATAACCTCACCCAAACCTGATAACAACCATCATCACAACTTCCTCAAACTTCCACTCCAACACCAAGTCAAAATCATTCATTCCTCAATCACAAACAATACAACCCTCCCTATCCCTTAAACAACCTACCACCAATATCACCCTTACTTCTAAAAATTTCATCTTCACTTGAACTGTTCCACCTTCAAACTGCTTCAGTTCAAACAATCTCGGTCATTATAGTTCTGTCTACTACAAGCATCACTTCCCTACTTCAACACATTTTCCATCAACTGCCTTGCAACAACCCCTCCCCATTCATACTATAGAAAAAATCGACAATATGCCAAGTTAAAATTAAAGACAAGTTGACAGTCCTGCCACTGTTTGACCTAAACTGTACCCCCCCCCTTTACTAAATTTTAGCCTAACTCCATCAACAACCTCAGCCAAACTGACAACATTCAATCACCAATTCAATCACTTTCTAGCTCTACACCAATATTTATTGAGTAATATAACTAATTTTTATAGTCGATTATCTAGAAATATTGTCAGGGTATTAGAATCAAAGTTTGAAAACATTTATGATGAACAAGTTACATGCCTTTCAGTTTGTTTTCAGAATGGCTTTTTCCGTTGGCCAAGCTATGGGAATGCCAAGTGCATCTTCCATGCACGTCAACGCCTATGTTGGTCTCCATAGCTCTGCATTTGCATCTCTCACAATATCAACCCAAACTTTTACAGCATTAAGTCCCAATGGACGACAATGGACCATCGTTATTGGATCAGTTGATGCAGTAGTTCCTTCAGCCACTATGTTTGTTCCACCCAAATCGATCAACTAGCATTTGCTATCTTTTGTCCACTTTGCAATTGGCTGGAAAAAAAGAGATTATTATGAAGAATATATACATACACATAATAAATAAACTTTCATACACAGGTAATTTCTTCAATTTTGAAAATTAATACTTACATGCTCTGATTTCTTCATGACCACGGGTGTAGATTTCATGGGAGAAGTCGCATAATTTACACTGTCATTTACATTTTCTTTATCAACTTCCACTTTTGATTTTGGCCATGCTACTTTCCTACCAACTGCATGTCCAATGCACGACATATCACATGTGGGTCGCCACAAATAAGCATCGTTATTTATTACTCTGTCGACCGAAATCACAACGGCAGACAGACCGAACGAAATACCATTAACAACATATTGTGGCTCTCTGGAGTAGACTCTTCCTTCGGCAACTACCCCTTCACACTCATTCCAACCATAAATCTTGCATTTGTCGTCTTGGACAGTGCTGTTACTCTAAAAATGAGAAGTAATTTTAACAAACAAATAAATATAAAGATGGTTTATTTTAACAAACAAATAATTTTCTACTTAGCAAATTACTTAGCAAATCATTCACAGGTTATAAAATGAGAAGTGTAATTTTAACAAACAAATAAATATAAAGATAGTTTATTTTAACAAACAAATAAATTTCTACTTAGCAAATTACTTAGCAATTCATTCGCAGGTTATAAAATGAGAAGTGTAATTCCAACCATAATATTGTGGACAGTGCTGTTAATATAAAAAAAAATTACTCGCAGCGCCATCTTAATGCAAGTTTAATTTACCTTCACTTAAATCAACTTTAGTATGTTTCAATGAGAAGTGTAATTCAACAGTTTAGTATGAGAAGTATAAAATTTACCGTACTGACGTCGTTCAAATTTACTCGCAGCGCCATCTTAATGCAAGCTGATGGCCAAGCTACTACCTTATTCACAGTGTCTGCTAATACTGTCATTTTAGGTGTAGGCTTCCATAAATAAGTATCTGGTTTGTCCACGATATCTATAATAACGCTCATAGGATTTGGTCCAAGATGAATGCCATTGACAACCGCAGTTGGGTCCCTGGACAACACCCTCCCATTGGCAACAACTTCACAGTTTCCATCCCAATTCAACATCGAACATACATCCTCATTGCTATGCAATTATTCAACCAAAAATTATAGCAATCACTGGATCAAAATTTAAAATCTAAATGTTATTTCTTGAGTAACATAATTATTATTTTTACCAATTCAGATGTGCTCCTTTTCGAACTTTCTACAACCTGCAGCAAAGCTCTAATATCAGGATATTTTAATCTTAAAAGCACTCAATTAAATGTAATGTAGGCGTTTAATTGACTATCGAAAACTACTAAATGGACTTTGATCAGTTAATGTATTTTACAGCTATAAATGATGGGATGAAATTAATATGGCTACCGAAACCAGCAAGTGAAAAAAATAAAATTGAGTTGCTAAAATTAAAATGACCATACTTAAAATGGCAGAGAACATATAATAAGTTTTTGAGAGAGAATAAATTTGTTCTTTTTAGTGTTTTAAATTATATGGCGCTTTGAGTTTTTTATTTTACATATATAAATTACTTTTAATAGTTTACCTTCTGGTTCATCAGAACCTGCAGCATACTCTTCATTTCTGCTATTTCCTCTCGACACTGCGATACTTGTTTATCTTTGGACAGGGCCACAGCTAGCTTGGTTAAAGTGCAACCCCTTCCCAATGCCCTTAACCGTCCTGGTTTATCTTGTCCGAGTACATGTACAAGAGCATCTCCACTGACATTCTGTGACGAACCGGAATGTGATAGGCTACCAAATTTTTTAATCTCCTCCTACATAAATAAATACAAATAGATAATGTACAATGGTAAAATTATCGTACTTTCGAACAATTTTTTATATACAGATAAAATAAAAAACTTACAATAGCATCTCCAGCTTCCACGGTCACCGGTTCACCAATTTTTTTATGTGAGATTTAATCCAAACATCAGCTCTAGTTATGGACGATGGACTTGGACTTTCTTTTTTCTAAATTTAGGATAACATTAAATAAAAAATCGGACATGTATAAAATAATATTAAATAAAGCTATACTTAATTAACTAACCATGTCTTCGGTCAATCTAGCCATTCCCTTACAACCAGTTGTGTGTGGAAGTTGTTTATCCCTAAGGGCCGAATATTTCTCACTTCGTTTCTGTAAAATAGAAAGATATATTGTTGATATATTGTTATAGGATAATGGCAGCTTCATTGTTTGAGAAAGTGAAGAGCGACAGAGAGAATTTGATATATTTTTATAGGATAATGGCAGCTTGGTTGAGAAGTGAAGAGTGACAGAGAGAAGTTATTTGAGAAGTGTTTGATAAAGGAAATGTAAAGAAGAAACATGGATATTTTATTTTGTAAATAGAGAAAAAAAACTTGAAAATAGTTGCTTGTAGTAGAGGAAAATTCAATGTATCAGAAACTAAAAGACAAATGAAATAAAACAGTGAACATAATATCAAGTGAAAACAGTAAGCACAAGGAACAGATATGTAAAAATGAAAACTAAAATCTAAGATGCAATGCAATGTTTTTTGTTTTATTTTTGTTTTTGGGTATATGCAATGCAAGCTTGTTGAAGTATGAAAAGCAATGGCAATGTAAAACAGAAAACAAAACGCAAAAGCCAGGAAATGAAATGTAATAGCAAACTAGTTGAAAATTCCAATGCAAGATGAAAACAAATCAAACAATTTTTTTAATGCAAGATAACACAATACAAAACCAAACACACAGCATTAAACTGAACTAAATTCAAGTGAACAAGAAATGTGTACATAATGAACAAAGTTAAAATGGAAAGTGTTGAGTTGACATGCACACAAGAACAAAGAACAAAAATGCACAGTGAACATAAATGCAAAACAAATGAAACGCAAAATGTTTTCTTTTTTTGAGACTAAAACAAAACAATATGTGTTATTGGATAATAAAATTGTTCTTTTGAAAATGATAATCAACTCTGCTGTGCAAATAACCATATGTGTTATTGGATCCCAATCGTTAACTTTTAAAGTGTTCTAGCAAATAAAATGGTAAATAGTGTTGCCTTAAACTCCGGACTTGTTTTCACCTTCACAAACCTTCTCCATTCGTTCATGCTTTTGATGTTGGTAGGTTTCAGTTTTAGTCTTTCCTCTTCGTTCTCCGCTTTATTAATTTTCGAACCAATTTACTTTTTGACGATCTCCAAATTACTCCCATTTGTTGAAATACAGCTTTACTTTGCCAATCCTCTTCCAGTTTAAATCTAATCTGCAACAATACATGAAAACATGATATTAAAATCAAACAACAGCCATATGTATGCATCAAACAATTTTTTTCAGCCATAACTATAATACGTGATGTAACAATGTAGCAACTTGCAAACAGATGTATAAACAACAAAAACAATTTTTAACTCATACCTGAATCGATTGCCACAAAACAACTTTTAACTCATCACTTAGATTCCTCCAATCGTCAAGTGTGTATGGAACCATCTCCCGCACAAGCGGTCCAAGAAAAGAGGATAGATGTACTGACCCTTTCCCTATTGGTATACCTATATCATTAAACTCAACTTCAATTCGATCCTGACTGCTTAATGGGAGTCTTTTTGCTTTTGCTAGACCTCTACCGCCTCTTTTCCGAGATGTACTTTTGGATTCAGCTTCACTTGCTCTCCCAATTTCTCCCTCAGCATCATCAATTTGTTCAGGAAGGATTTCATTTTCTGAGCGAAGTCCTTCTTCATTCGGGTCGGAGGGGGTAACAGGTGGCTCTTGTTCTTTGTCTTCATTGCAAACAATGGTTTGCTTCTTAGCGTTAACTGTTGGTTCTTCACTGTCGGTGCAAGCAACAACTGGAACCTTAACCTTTTTCTTTGGATTATACTTCCGCTTTGACTTATACTTCTGAGATTCCTTATCAGCCTTTCTCTGGTTGCCAGTACGTACAAAGCTTGAATGCATCTTTTTTCTGCAAATGAAACAAAAAACAGTAACTTATTTTGAGAATACTTCATATAAAGGACAGTTAACAGTATCTATTATGTAACCTTGAATACAATAGTTATTAATACATGTATATGAACTCTGTAATGTAAACTCTGTAAATAATCACATTAATACTTAATAATGGAATAATCAAAACATATAATTTCTGTAAATGTATATTAATATGTTTTCTATGCTTACATTTACAAATGAAGGCACCTAACATCTAATAAAAAAAGCACAACACACTCAACAAAATTTGCAACCTCTCACAAACACAAAACATAGCAATGCCAACTCACACACAAGCACACAGTACACAACATATTCACAAACCCAACTCACCCTACAGACAGTCAGACAACCCTCACAAACACAGTACACACAAACACATATGTAAACTAACTACCCACTTACCTTGTTAGTCACTATCCACTGGTTATCACTCACTGTCTTCTGAGTTCCGATTCTTTAATATTATTTATCTGTTAATATGGAGCAAATACTTGGTACTTTAAGCAATACCATGCTCAAATCATAATTTGATATCATATAACTCATAAAGCAATATGAATACACTGTTGTAGTTACATACTAAATCTATCAAAAAACAACAAAATATGCCCAACTTCCAATTATAGACCAAATAGGTCAAGGGAAAATTATCAAACAAACATTAGCTTGAATCACTATTAGACTAGAAAAAATATGCTATTGATTATGTAAAGAAAAAGAAAAAGGGGAGGAAATATTTACTTAAACTAAAAGAAGCATGCTAGAGTAGAAATGAAGATCCTCAATCAGAAGCTGACCATACATCTTCAAATGATATATATGTAAGGTTTAATGCTAGGTTTTGATTCTTGAGTTGTAGACAGAACAAAGGTGGTAAATGTCAAAGCTGTCATGAAACAAGGAAAAGAAACTACTTGATTGTAATACATTTTTCAAATGATAGTACAACAAATTTTATAATTTACTCAAGTAGAACACATAATCTACTCAAGTATGCCTTCGTAATCCTCTCTAACATAACTAACATCTTCATCATCCATTTCGGTTATTTCGTTACCTTCCACGACTTGGATATCTTCCTCGATGCAATCATGATCCTCTAAATCATTAAAACTTCTTGATGGTGCTTTCATTACAACATACCAATTAGAAACAACATTCTCTCTTGAATAAAATATTTGTCTTGCTTGAGATGCAAGTATGTATGGATCTCGTGAAAATGATGCTTGCTGTAAATTAACAAGAGTGAACCCATCATCATCAACTTTTACTCCATTTCCTTTATACACCCAACGACACTTAAAAACTGGAATATAAAACATATGATAATCTAATAAAATTATACCTGTCAATATTCCATAGTAAGCGACCACATCAACCACATGGGACATATCTTTTGCACTTTCTCTACACATAGTAGTTGCATCAAAAGTCACCCCACAATTCTGAGTTTCTCTCCCTACATCTTGTATATGAAAACGTTGTTCATTGATGATATATCCATTGTAAGACATGGCATCATCCTTCGGACCAAAGCAATCCATCTTAACATGTCATCATGATCCTTGGAGGTAATAGGTATCTACAACAAATTTTATTTAGCATGCATATTTATAGTAAGATTAATAGTCAAAAAAGAATATATTTGAAATCTAACTAACCTTTCTTTTAATCCAATCGGCAAAGTTTTTTGTATGTGTTTCCCAAAGTAAGGTCGCATTTTTTGTCATGCGTGGGTCTGGCTTTTCTAATTCCTCCAAATGCAAATTAGTATTGAATAATTGATTATAAGTTATATATAGCATTATAAACACATCAAAATAATTAAAACAATATAACATACACTTATTCTATAAATGGTTCCACCACAGCCATATTCATTAACACGGCTAAATGAGTACTTTCTTTGTCATTAACTGACAGTTTAACTGTCTTGGATATTGAAATCGGACGTCCCTCGAGTATTACAGTGCTTTCATAATCTTCATTTCGAGCTTCTTTCTCCTCTATATGTCCTAATTTTTTCAAAAATTCATTGAAAAACATCATGGATTCTTTTGCAAGATAGGATTCTGCAATACATCCCTCTGGTCGTGCATAGTTTCAGACATAGTCTTTAAGTGTCTTCATGTATCTTTCGAATGGGTACATCCAACGAAAATGAACCGGTCCACACATTAGTGCTTCTTTTCCAAGATGAATGGATAAATGTACCGTTATATCAAAAAAAGATGGTGGAAATATTTTTCAAGCTCACATAAAACTTCAATAATCTCAACATTGATTTGTTCTACCTTCTCTCTATCAAGAACACGTTGACATAATTTGTTGAAAAAAGAACATAAGCGAATTATTGTTTTTCTTGCCTTCTTTGCTATTAATCCTCTCGATGCTACTGGCAATAACTGTTGCATTAATACATGGTAATCATGTGACTTCAATCCGCTAATTTTGCAATCCTGCAACGAAATCCGATTTTTGAAATTTGAACAGTAGACATCTGGTCCTTTGAAATCGTACAATCTTTTTCAAAATATTCTTCTCTTGGATTTTGAGAACATGTATGGAGCCGGTGGAAGATATGTTTTATTCCCACGAGGTTGTGCATGAAGCTCACTTCGAATTCCCCAATTCTCTAAATCCTTTCTACAGTTGGTTCCATCTTTTGATTTATTACCATGCAACATCGTGCCCAATAGGCTTTCACCAATGTTTTTCTCCACATGCATCACATCTATATTGTGACGTAATGGAAGCTCCTGCGAAAACCAAAACTATAACGCATTATTGGGTTTTTCTTCTATTATAACAATGAAAAAAAAACTAACCACTAACCTTCCAATAAGGCAAATCAAAGAAAATTGATCTTTTTTTCCCACCTCGATAGCTCCATTTTTGTAGAATTGTTAGTATTATCATCTTCATCTTCTGTATCATAAACAAACTTTCTCTTCTTACTTTTCTCTTCTTTTTCTTTTCCAAAATCATTTGGATAATCCTTCAACAATGCATGAATGTTTCTCCCAGTTAGCATTCTACGAGCACTACCTTTCTCTATGGTGTTATCAAACAATGCCTTCTGTTTCCTCCGTGAATCTGAAGCAGGTAGAAATCTTTTATGACCCATGTAGATGCTCTTTCGACTATGATTCAACCAACGAGAATGGGTATTGACACCACATAATGGGCAAGCTTTTCCCCCCTTCATACGACATCCTTCAAGATTTCCATAAGCCGAAAAATCATTAATCGTTCATAGCAAAATTGCACTCAGTTTAAATAAAGTTTTACTAAATGCATCATAAGCATCAACTCCATTACACTACAAATGATGCAAGTTTTCCACCAAAGGCGCCAAATATACATCAATATCATTGCCCGGTTGCTTTGGGCCTGGAATAAGTAAAGTTAACATAATATTTTCCTTCTTCATACACAGCATAGGCGAGAGATTGTATGTCACAAGCATCACCGGCCAGCAACTATATTTCGAACTCAACATGGAAAATGGATTGAATCCATCTATAGCAAGATCAAGCCTAATATTGCGTGGATCAGATGAAAAATATTTATACTTTTCATCCACCATTTTCCATGTCGTAGAATCCACGGGATGACGCATTTTTCCATCGTTGCTTGTATTATTGAAATGCCATCTTAAATCTTCTGCCATCTTTTGAGATCTATACATTCTTCTAAATCTCGGAATTATTGCAAAGTATCTCAATACTTTAACTGGAATACCTTGTATAACCTGTTCAATATCTTGAATTTTCTTCCATCTTGAAGAACCACATTTTGGACAACTTTATAAATCTTTGTATTCTTTTCTGTAAAGGCAATAGTCATTCTCACAAGCATGTATCTTTTCAAAACCCATGTCGAATGCTCTAAGAAATTTATTTACTTCATATAAGTTTTTGGGAAGCACGTTATCCTTCGGCAGAAATAAATATTGCACAGTTAAAAGCTTATCAAACCCACTATCAGACAAGCCGGTCTCACATTTAAGATTATACAAGATGGTGATAGCAGATAATTTTGTGTGATTTATGCAACCAGGATATAATGGAGTTTCTACATCTTCCAAGTTTTTGAGTAACTCATCCTCTTTTCTTTGAGAATTAACATTATCTTTATCATCATCAAAAAAATCTTGATTCAAAAAATCTTTATCTTCATAGTGAATCATCTTGAATAGATCATATACACCAAACATATTTGTTTTCTTCTCTACATTTATCTCTTCACCATGGTTAAACCATACACCACCCATGTATTTAGGATCCATTCCTTTTATAATTAAATGTTCAACGATGATTTGTTCATCATGACGACTAAGATTCCGACAATCCTTGCAAGGGCATAAATTTTTTTTCTACACTTCTTGCATTCCTCTCTGCAGCATTCACAAAATTCATTGCTCCTTGTCGGTACTCTATACTAGTTCTATGAAAAAATTAAAACAAATAAAAAAATTGAGCTTTAATATTAGATTATATGTTATAATTCTTAAAATAAATATTAAGTTAATCATGGTTTTATCACCTGCTTAAAAAAACCCAGTCTTTTTCCATTTTCGGCATATGAAGGCAAATAAGTTTCCAATATTTGACATATAAATTGGTTATCTGTTGTAATCAAAAAAATAACTAGACGTCGAAGTTATTACCCAAAAAAACATCCAAGCATCTTATAAATAATGCATTATCTGGAACATTGGTAACACACCCATAGTAAGGATAATAAACTACAATAAACCACATAAAATGAATAATAACAGAGATAACATGTGCTGCAGTGAATGAAATAACAGAGATAGTTTTTATTTTTAGGATACTGCACACATGAATCAAACCCTGTTCACAAGGTTACATAGATTTGTTTTTCTTCGTTTAGTGACTGAAATTATGACGCATTTGCTGAAAATATAACACATATAGATATGTATCAGTGAGATAACTCCATGTGACCATATAAACGCATCTGCCGGAAAATTATTTATAGGAAAATAACACATACTTTTTTCTTATTTAAACTCATTCTTATCTATCATTTGTATATTTTATACATATAAATATACATGCTTCATTTCAACATTCAGTGACATGCTTCTAAAATTATAATCAAGTATAGAGATTATATTTGAGTTTTACTTACAGTTTCTTTCGCAATGGCACAAGTAAAGCATGAGAATATGATTAATCCTCATATTGGTGATGAAGAAGAATATCAAGAAAACAATGGTTATGATGGATATTTGAGTTCTTTATCAGAAGAAGAAGAAGACGATGACAGATGCAATTCAATTGGCGAAAATTCATCTGAAGATGAAGATTTTATAGACGATTTGAATTCATCTTCATGTTCTTTGAATTCTTCCTTATCATCATCGAATTCATCACTGTATGATATGTCATCTCTCATTTCACATCTTCCTTTGAAGTAAGTTTTTGTTCAATTGTGTTCTGATTTTGCTTCTTTTCATATATAGAACATTTTTTTTGTTCAGAATTCTTTTTCTTAATTTCTTTCTTTCTTTCTTTCTTTTGTTTTTCATTTTTTATGTATAAAACATTAATCATACGTAAATAATTTATGGAATCATAACATTCATAACACATATACATAAGTTTTCATATACAAGTTGTCTAACATATCATTTGAATTTCAGGAGTGGTTTATCAAAACACTACGAAGGAAAATCACAGTCGTTTACATCACTATCGAGCGTGAAGAGTTTGGAGGATCTAATCAAAACTGAAAACCCATTAAATAAGAAGATCAAAGCATTGAAAAATAATAATTGGAGTATGATGAATTCATCCAGAATTATAAAGAAGAAAAGCTCTAAAGGATCAGTAAGCTCTTCGTTAGGAAACTTGAAGAGGAATGATTGTTTTTTCAGAGGCAAACCATGTAAATGCAAATAAAAAAATAACATAAATTGGATACAATTAAAGAAAGCACATCGCACTAACATAATAGGAAATGATAAGAATATAAGTAAAATTTATAAAAAAAATAGCTCGAACATAATCATATAAAATCAATTATTCCAGTTAGGATTTATTCCAATTAGGGTTAAATCGACTATTCCAATTAGGGTTTACGTAGAAATTCGTATAGAGTATCCATACATAATCATATAAAATCCAGTAGACTCATAAAATCGGTTTATAAAATTTCATACCTAATCCGCGAGGAGAGATATGTGAAAGGCTACCGCGAAGATGTGGAGAGGAGTAGAATGAAGGACATCTACCGCAACAATGATAACGAAGCAAGGTGGATTTTGTTGGAGGGTGAGGTAGATTTTGCTGGAGCGAAAAGGAAAGCGTGAGGAGACAAGTTTCTAAATAATGAAGAGGAAGGGAAACGTGACAGTAGATAAAAAAATTCATGAAATATTTTTTACTTTACGCGGGTGCAAAACGGGAACGTGAAATCTTTTTAGCCGCATTTATATTTTTTAGGGAAATACTTTTTGGTTGATTTAGAAAGAAACGCCACCAATTTTTGCAACTATAAATGGTTTTTCTTGTAGTGCAAGTTAAAGTAAAGGGATATCGAAGTGCACTTGTAGTGACTATACTCACTTTAAACACATTAAAACATATTTCAATTAAACACTCAATCCGAAAAACCATTTAAACATCCAGTCAAAGCCATGCCACATGTTATACAAGTTAATAAGAGTGATGTTATACAATACAAAATTGTCATTTTCTTTCAAAAGCAAGAGGGTCCAAAGTTTATAACTTTATTTAGCTAATGTCACTTTAACTTTATATTTGCATACACATATACATACATACAAGATAGTGAGATAACTCACCCAAATCCAAACTTATAATAACCTTAATCACACCTAAACTCAAGGACCACTTTCTACCATCTCCAAAAGTATAAAGATTCAACCTTTAGGTCCAAAATCATAAAGCCAAGCTTCCCCTCTCATCCATGCTCATGACCTACACATAGAACCCTATATTCTCTTCACTTTTCTAGGTTTTTACTTTATATCTAAGCTTTATAAGGTGTTCTAAGTTGTTAGCGAAAGTTTGATGAAGTTTGAAAGAAATTTGAATTCATTAAAGATAGATTAGTGAAGAACAATGTAGATTAGAGCTAGTACACTTCCATTATTTTTGATTCTTTTTATATTTTTCAAGCTATTGTGAATTATGAGTGAATATACATGTTAGGTACTTCCTTTATCTCCCTTTACATAGCCAAGACAACCCTTACATTGTGCCTTGCATGCCTTTAATTTTACACCTTATTTCCTTAGAAAATTACCCTTTTACCCTTATTCATAAAATATCTTCCCATGACATCACCCATGATGTCAACAACACTATATTTTCCATCAATGGAAAAATATTTTTATCTAATACTATTGATTTTCAAAGCATTTTAGCATATTTAAAAAAATTTGAACAATTTCTAATAAGTAATAAGTAGTTTATCGATAAAACAATTTTCAGCCACATTATCGATATTTCTTCAAAGTATATATTTTTGTAGAAAAAGTTTCTAAAATAAGTTTACCATCTTAGTTATGTTTTAAGAGGGGTTAACGAGGTTATTAAATTACTTTAATCTCCTTTAGTTCAAGATTCAAATAATTCAGATATTTAAATATGAAGTGTTCAAAATTTTGGGTCGTTACATTATACATGTGTTGTATATAAGAATATATCCTTGTTGAAATGATTATTACATTGACATTTTACTTATAAACTATTTTATACGCCTATGAAATATATTCATCACGTTAACTCAAGGTTAGATATTGTAATTAATGTAATTATAATGTGAAAGTGAGTGTGCTATAGGATCATGTAATATGGATAAACTACTTGTGCGGAACAATAATTAAGTAAATAATTAAAGTAGTAATGTAAATGAAACCAGAGATTTTTATACTGGTTCAAACTTCCATTCTACATCTAGTCGCAGACTCCTTTCGGAATTAAACTAGCAACTCTCCCTTAACCTGAAGGAATAAGTTTACACTGCCTGAGCAACCGAATAGGGCTTCTACTGCCTAAGCAACCGAATAAGACTTCTATCGCCTTAGCAACCGAATATGACTTCTTTATAAATAAACAAAAGTATCTAACTATAGTATGCTCTTTAAATACCACTGATAAGTTAATTAAGTATAATCTTCCTTTAATCTTCTTTTTTATGATATATAGTGTAATGTGCATGAAGAATGTGGAAGATAGAGTGATCAACGATCAAAGATTTTATGCAGGTTGAGTGCAAATTGAAAACATAGAGTAAGAGATAAGAACTCAAAAGTACTAAAATCAGTTAGATTGATCAATTGTTGAATTCTAAACTCTATTTATATAGATTTAAAGTTGCAATCTTTCATGAAAGAGAACGATGAAAAGAAACAGATGCAACTGCAAAATTTGAGATGTTTCTCTTTGTTGAAGAGAAATGCCTTTTCATAAAAACTAGCCGTTATAAATAATCAGCCTGCTAAAATTATAATTCACCCTTCTAAATTTATTAAATTCAAAACAGTAAAGAATTAGGCATTTTTAGGTAGAATTCAGACGGTTGAATGAACTCATTCAGCCTGAATTGTGCATATGTGTGCATGTGTGTGCATGTTAAGATATAAATATATCATATCGGAGAGATTTTAACATATTTATAATAAAATACAAACTCTAAACAATAGACTAACAACTTCAAAACATTCTGAATCTGAATCTGCAACAAATCTCCTACATAAATGATTAGCACACAGAAATATTAATTTATATAGTTGTCACCATCAAAACGATGAAAATCGAGTTTCTAACATTCTCCCCCCTTGATGATAACAACTATAAGCATAAATAATATATTACTATGAAACTTACATGAATTCTCCCCCGTCAATGTGCACACTAATTTAAACAAATTTATACAAAACTTCTCCCCATTTGTCATCAATAAAAAGAAAAAAAATATACAAAAAGTAATATTCGAAATATAAACATGTAGAGATAAATTCGAACATAGTGAAAGCAAAAACATACTAGAGATAACTTTACGGAAATAAAGCCACAACATCCCATACAACATTACATACACAACCGAATAGAACCGGAGAAGTTTGAAAACAATATTACAAAGCCAAATATTAAAGTTCATAAAAAAATAAAACTAGATAGAAGGAAGGGGTTCATCGCTACCATCATAATCATTTTCCTAACTTGAAGAGGACCATTGGAAGGGAGATGGATTGTGAGCTTCAGTACTATTAAGAAACTATTTTATAGAATTGAACTTCTTTTCCGTCTTATTTCAAAAGATTTAATTTCCCGATGAAGCTTTGATTGATTTCGGGATAAAGTGATGATAGCTTGTCTAGAGGAGGTGTCCTGGTTGATAATTTGAATGGAGTCATCATCCACTTCTTCTTCTTCTTGGTTGGTTCAGTAAGAGGAAGTGATATTAGTGTTATGAGGTTGTGGAACACCTCGTTCAACATTGTGAGCCCATTCTTGGAAGAAAATATTTTATTGGAGAGAAGGTCGGTGAGGAAGTCCCATCAATCTTAAGGTTTTTGCTCCTAATTCGCTTATTGTTGAATACTCTGAGTTTGGCATTTGAATGCCAAATTTAAATAGGATACATGTAGTATAAGCGCCATAATGAATGGTCTTATATTTCCTTCGGATTGTGACGTCTTGAAACTCATCTAAGATTATTTTTCCCTAATTTACTTGTTGGTCAGAGTTGATGGCATCGAGAGCTTGAAAGTCTCTTTTGTAAACTTTTTCATAGCTACCCGTACAGGGTTGTAAGGATTGAATGAAAGCTCGGTGAATGAGACGTGCTTGAGGCCTTAAAGCACTAGATTTTAGCTCATTTAAATTGATAAGTTGATCGAGAAGCTGTGTGAAACTTCATCTTGATGATCCATATCAACCTCTGTATCATTTATATCGGTACCTTGATACAGACAATTGAAAATATAGCCCAATCTTTGCGAAGGTAAGAAAATTTTAACACCACAAACTAATGACCGAACACAATTTTCTGGGTATTGAGGGTTTCGGTGATCAAGATTAAAATTTGCAAGGAATAGTTTAACCAAAAGATAATTTATTCTAACATTATTAGGTTCATACCTTATGAGACTATTAAAGTGATATTGCTCGGCCATTTCTCGAATACTATATGCTGCGAAATCCAAGAATTTCATGAAGGCCCCTTCAAAAATGTTGGAGTTTTTCATGTTATTGTAGTGCGAGACAGAAATATCATTCCATAGCCATCTTTGGATTTGGTCTTCTTAAGGTTCGGAGGTGGATTCTCTCGACCTTTTTGAGCTTGGAGCCATTGTTGATTGAAAAAATTAAAGTTAAAAGTGGAATTTTTGAGAGTATTGAGGCTAGGTATCTAAAGTGGGGAGGTAAAAAGTGAAAAAGTGAGTATATAGATAGGGTAAAAAGTGAGGGTAGAATGGGTTGTTGGGTTGAAAGCCTAATAAAAAAATTTGCCTTCGTGCATTCAACGGTTGAACGACTATATTTAGCAGTATGTTTGCTTTCCCACAAGAAAATAGTTCAAAAGTGAACTGATTCAGCCGACTATTTATAACGTATTCAGCAGTTTGAATCTGGGCAAAAATTATCCCTTAGTAAAATATTCAGCTGTCTATTTTGATGTGTTCAGCCGGCTATTTTTGTAGAAAAAATATTATCACCCTCTTTTTGAACAAGCAACATTATTTTTGAAAGGAAAATATATATATATATATATATTCATATGAATAATTAATAGAATACAATATAAATTATATATATATATATATATATATATATATTTAAATATATTTTAATGAGGAACTTGAAGTGTGATATTCCGTCGGTTCAACCTTGGTATTCTCCTTTAGTGAATGGAGAGGAGACCAGCCATTTCCACGTTCCCAAGAGTTCGGAGACATTGGAGGACGCTGTGGCAATGGTTCCCAAGGATTGTGTCGAGATGGAGAACGGGTAGGAGATGATTGATGAACCATGCTCTTGGATGAGGAACTGTAGAATTTCAAGGCGACTTACTCCAAAAAGCTTAAACGCTTGGCGTTAACCTTTTGTTCATAATATAGCTCACGATGTAATTCCGGTGTTCCCTTTGGTAGTGGTGAATATCATCTATCTTTTCTTCAGTAGACGGTGATCCAAAGAATAGAGAGCGTTTAGTTATTTTACCAGGTGGAGTATAACCCGTGTGAGCGGAAGGAGGAATGATCGAGATGGGTTCATAAATGGGTGTGGGGGTAGGTAAATTTACTGATCCCAAATTTCGAGAAGTGTATGAGCATGAGGAGGATTTAGAGTTGTGTTAGAAGACATTTTTCTAAAAGAGTTTGAAAAATATTTTTCTATTTCTTTATATTAAAAAAACTTAAAAGGAAGAGAGGTATTTATAATAATGAGGAAATCAGAATTAGAAAAAGGATTAGTGGTCAAATTGCTTTTAGCTAGAGAAAACAATGAGAGGCTAAGAATGAAAGAAAAATTATGTAAGATAGAAAAAGTATTGATAAAAATAGTAAAAAGATATAATACAAAATGGAAATATGCATCTGTTGTGAAGTATTCTATAGTGAAGTGGTAATGTATCTGAATTATAAGTGAGTGACCAGAGTTCGAGTCTTGGAAACTCAATTTTTGTAAAACTATTTTTTCCAAAAATAAAAAATAAAAATAATAATTATAAATCTTTAAAAGGTAAAATTCCTAATTCTCTTCTTAGTTTTATAAAAATATTTTCATTTAAAGGTTTTGTAAATATATCAACCGGTTGGTTTTCAGAGGATACAAATTCTAATCTTACTATATCTTTTTAATATTATCACGAAGGAAATGATGACGTTAGTCAATATGTTTAGTTCGTGAATGATTGACAGGTTTTGAAGATTAGTTTACAGCAGTTGTGTTATCATAGAAAATAGTTGATTTAGATAAATTTAGACCAAAATCTGGATGTGTTTGTTGCAAGTAAATGACTTGTGCACATACTAAAGCAGGAGAAATGTATTCCACTTCACACGTCAATAGTGAAACCCAATTGTATTTCTTGCTAAACCAGAGACTAAGGACTGTCCAATGAAGTGGTAAGTCTCGCTCGTACTTTTTCGATCCGTCTGACAACTTCCAAAATCAGCGTCACCATATGATACTAAATCAAAAGAACATACTTTTGGATAGAAAAGTCTGAAACCTTTGGTTTTGCTTAGATAACGTAATATTCGTTTCACTGCTCGCATATATGATTCTTTGGGATGATTTTCTAGAAATCGAGCACATAAACAATCACTCATCATTAGGTTACGTCTACTAGCAGTTAGATAAAGTAATAATCTAATTATACTTCGATACAATTTTTGGTCGACACTCTTGCCATCTTCATCTCCATTGAGATGTATTGTTGTATTCAGTGGAGTTGGTTTGGCAGAAGTATTTTCAAAACCAAAGCATTTAATTAGATTATTATAGTATCTTTCTTGATTAATAAAAATTCCATTCTCCAATTGTTTAATTTGTAAACCAAAAAATTAAAATAGTCTTCCATATTGACATTTCAAATTCTTTGGTTATACTAGTAGAAAATTCCCGATACATATTTTCATTTGTAGAACCGAAAATAATATCATCTACATAATCTAATTAATGAAAATATCCTTTTTAGTTCGTTTAATAAAAAGAGTTTGATCAAACTTCCCAATTTCAATACCAGAATCTATAAGATAGTTCTTAAGACTTTCATACCAATCACGGGATGCTTGTTTTAGACCGTATAAGGCTTTCTTAAGTTTATCGACATGGCCTGGAAAATTTTCATATGTGGAAAAAGGAGATTGTTCAACATAAAATTTTTCTTTTATATATCTATTTAAAAATGCATTTTTAACATCCGTTTGATAAAGTTTAAAGTTATGGAAACATGCAAAGGCAAGTAAGATACGTATTGCTTCAAGTCGTGCGACTGGAGCAAACATTTCTTTATCGTCAATTCCTTCTTCTTGATTATATCATTATGCAACTAATCTAGCTTTATTCCTAATTATATTTCCTTGTTCATCTACTTTGTTTTTTAAGACCCATTTAGTACCAATGACTGTTTGATCACTCGGTCTAGGAACTAATTCCCAAACTTCGCTTCATTCGAATTGGTTTGGCTCTTTTTGCAAAGGTATAATTCTTAGTCATAGGTAGAGGCTTCTTTTGCATTTTTAGGTTCAATATTAGAGAGAAATGCTACATGGCCTGTTTGATTAAGTTGATTTATAGTTCTGACATGTGAATCGATTTCTCCTATGACATTTTGTACTGGGTGATCTTGTAAAATCCTTGGAGGAAATCTTAATTAATTTTCATTATAAACAATGCTTTCATCTTGTTCAAAATTATAAACAATGATTTCATCTTCTTCAAAATTATGAGTAACAGCATTTGTGACCGCCTTAGTGATTATCTCATCATCCTCGGAATTTGTATCAAAATTTAAATTTTCGTCGAAGGAAACATGAAGTGTTTCTTCGATTATTTTAGTTCTCTTATTAAAAATTTGATAAGCTTTGCTTCGTTCTGAATATCCTATGAAAAATCCTTCATCCGATTTTGGATCGAATTTTCCAAGCCGATCTTTTGTTTTTAAAATAAAACATTTTGAGCCAAAAACTTTAAAATATGAAATATTTGGTTTTCTTTGATGGAATAGTTCATATGGAGTGTGTTTAGTTAGTGGTCGAATGGAAACGTGATTCAGAACATAGCAGGTAGTTACTACAGCTTTTGCCCAAAAATGTTTTAGTAAAGTGTTTCCGTTTAGCAAAGTTCTTGCACATTCGTAAAGTTTTATTTTTCCTTTCCACAGCTCCATTTTATTGTGGTGTTCTACGAAAAGAAATATTATGATAAATTCTCTTTTTATTACAAAAATGTTCAAAAGCCTCATTTATGAATTCACCTCCATGATCACTTCTAATATTTTTAATTTTTTAATTTTTGAGATTTTGAATTTTTTTAGCAAATTTTTGAAATTTTCCAAAATATCACTTTTATTTTCAGAAAAATAGTCCAAGTATATCTTGAAAAACCATCTACTATAACAAACACATATTTGCTACAGTTTATAGATTGAACTTGAGTTGGTCCAAAAAGATCCAAATGCAATAGTTCAAGTGGTTGTATAGAAATGTTTTTCTTTGATTTAAAGGGCGATTTTGATAATTTTCCTAATTGACAAGCATCACAAATATTGTTTACTTTAAAAATCATCTTTAGTAAACCTTTTACTAATTCATTTTTAGATAATTTGTTTATAGCTTTGAAATTAACATGACAAAATCTTTTTGTGCCATAGCCAAGGATCATTTTCTTTGGCTATTAACACATGTTAGTATTGTAATTTATATTCATATTTAAAACATATATATTTTTATCTCTAAAACCTTAAAAAATAAGATTTTTATTTTGATAAAAAATGATACACTTATTTTCAAAAAAAGATATTGAATCCTTTGTCACACAATTGGCTGATACTAAGTAAATTATGTTTTAAATTTTTAACTAATAAAAAATTTGTAATAAGAGCTAAATTTGATATATCGTTATCGCTCACATTGCCTTCGCCAATGACATATCCTTTGGAATTGTCTTCAAAAGTGACAGATCCTCATTTTGAGTAGGTAATATTCGTTGGCATCTCTTTGTTTCCTGTCATGTGTTTCAAGCAACCACTGTCTAATATCCATTTTCCTCTATTTTTAGGTGGTACCTGCAAAAGATTAAATTAACATTGGTACCCACCGTTTTATTTGGGTCCTAAGAGTTAGGTATTAGGAAGCCAAACTCAAGAGGTTTCAGAATTCATTTTAAAATGAAATCTTTGTTTTTATGAAAATTTCTATTGAAGATTTTATATATTTATTTCTAATCAAAGAATTATTTTTTATTGGAACCCAAATCTTAATTGATTTAGAATAATTTGTAACTTTTGAACTTGGTTTTTAATTTTATTATTGTTCTTTTTAAAATTGCTATATAATGAATTCTTTTTCTTTGGAATAATTTTAGAAATTTTCTTATATCCTAGTCCTCTTTTATTTGAAATAGTCTGAGAATTTTCTATTACTTTAGAACGATTTTCCTTGCCTTTGTTAAAATTATAGATATTTTTATTAATATCATCTATTTTTTAAGACTATAGAGATCTAATTCCAAAATTTTAATATTTTCTTTAAGATCATGATATTCAATTAATAAAACATTATTCTTTTCTTTTCGAGTTTCTATCTCTTGAGTTAACATAGAAAGTTGAGATGTTGTATTAGAATAAGATTCTTGAGTAGTTTCAAGTTCTTCTTCTAAAATTTGTTTCTCATACCTTAACATATTTACTTCAATTTCGGTTCTATTTAATTTTCCAAGAGTTTCTTTATACTTCCTTTTGATGTTTCTTAGTTTGTCAGTTAATTCCGAGTTTATTTCCAGTAAATCATCAAAAGTTAGATCACTCACTTTGTAATATGTGGCTATAAAACATATGTTGGCTTGTTCCATATCACTATTTGAGTCACTGTCTGATGATGAAGATAATTCTGAATCGTCCTAAGTGACAGAGAAAGCTTTCTTTTTGAATCTGTCTTTCTTGTGCTTATATTTGTCTTCCTTTCTATCAGGATAGTCTTTCTTGATGTGACTTTTCTTATGACACTCATAATATTCTAGAGCAGACGATGGTTTGTTGCTGGAGTTGTTCTTGTTATTCTTGAATTTGTTGCTATTTTTAAACTTCAAAAACTTTTTGAAATTTTTAGCAATGAACGTCATATCTTCTTCATCTGAATCTGGTTCATCCTTTTCTGCTTGTAATGCTATATTCTTCTTATCTTGAGCCTATACTCGTTTTACCCGAAGATTAACTTCATAAGACATTAGATTTTCTATCAACTCCTCTGGTTTGATGGTTGAAATGTCGTTAGTTTCTTCGATTGCTAAGACCTTTCGTTTCCACTCATCCATTAGAGAGTTGAGGATTTTTGAACAATACCAAAGTTTGTACATGTTTCCCCTAAAGTTAAAAGAGAATGTTATATATCTTGGAATCTAGAGTACATTTTATTTATTGTTTCATCTTACTTCATTTTGAAATTCTTGAACTGATTTTTGAGCATAGAGATTTTACTCTGTTTTACTTTGTTAGTACCTTCATGTGTAACTTTAAGTGTACACCAAATTTCATAAGCCGTTTTACACATTCTTACTCTATTAAACTCGTTCTTGTCTAATGCATAATATAACATGTTCATGACTTTAGCATTTGCAGTGGCATCTAGTTTTTGTGTGTTATACTATTATGAATATTCTGTAGTAGGAATGTCATATCAGTTTGAGTAATATTCCAAGTTTCATAACTATTTGCTTGTATATAAATTCTCATCCTAGTAGCTGAATATTTATAGTTCATTCCATTAAATAGAAGTGGTCATGTAGTAGATTGACCTTCAAGAAAGCTAGTGTCAGTTACAGTGCTGGTGTTGTTTTCCATATTAAAATATCAGATAATTATGTTACGGTTATAAGATAACCTTGCTACGATACCAAATGAAAGTGACTGTGCTATAGGATATTATAATATGGATAAAATACTTGTGCGGAATAACAACTAAGTAAGTAAATAATTAAAGCAGTAAAGTAAATGACACAAGAGATTTTTGTACTGGTTCAAACTCCCGTTCTACGTCCAGCCATAGACTCCTTCTAGAATTAAACTAGCAACCCTCACTTAACCAACAAGAATTGGTTTACACCGCCTGAGCAACCGAACAAGACTTCTACTTCGTAAGCAATCGAATAGGACTTCTACCATCTGAGAAACTGAACATGACTTCTTTACAAATAAACAAAAGTATCGTACTGTAATATGCTCTTTAGACAACACTGATGAGTCAATTAAGTACAATCTTCCTATAATCTTCCCCTTTATGACATATAGTGTAATGTGCTTGAAGAATGTGGAAGATAGAGTGATAATGATCAAAGATTGTATGCAGTTTGAGTGCAAATTGAAAACAGAGAGTAAGAGATAAGAATTCAAGAGTACTAAAATTAGTTAGGTTGATTAATTGTTGAATTCTAAATTCTATTTATATAGATTTAAAAGTTGAAATCTTTCATGAAAGAGAACGATGAAAAGAAATGGATGCAACTGTTAGATTTGAGATGTTTCTCTTCGTTGAAGAGAAATGTCTTTTCATAAAAACTAGCCGTCATAAATAATCAGCCGGTTAAAATTATCATCCAGCCTTCTGAATTTGTTAAATTCGAAACAGCAAAGAATTAGCCATTTTTAGGCCTAATTCAGACGGCTGAACGAACTCATTCAACCAGTTGAATATTGTGAAATATAAAAATTATTTCAGCAAACAAGCGACTAAATGAGGTCATTCAACCGACTGTTTTAAGCCTGAATTGTGCATATGTGTGCGTGTTAATACACACACACACACACACACACACATATATTATATCAGAAAGATTTTAACATATTTCTAATAATATACAGATTCTAAACAATAGACTAACAACTTCAAAACATTCAGAATCTGAATCTGCAACAAATCTCCTACATAAATGATTAGTATATAGATATACTGATTTATATAGTTGTCACAATCAAAATGATGAAAATCGAGATTCTAACATATTGTATATTTTATGAATACAAACATATTGTTACATTAAAATACAAATTAAATTAAATATAAATGACAACGTGTATGTCTATTAACTAAATTATAATATATAGAAATAACATAAATCAACTAAATTACAATTAGAACCCTAACTCTTTTACTAATCACTTGTAAACATGATTTAGTACAAAAGTATTAAACATAAAATACCATTGTCTGCAAATTAATGAAAGGAATTTTTATTAATGTCCCCGCTTTTAAACCTGCTGCTGATGCACCTGATTCAACAATGGTATTAAAACTGGCATTGTGTACACTAAATAATTAGCTAACACGTAAGGCAATCACCTAGAAAAACCAATAAGGTGGATGTTTGAGAGAAAAATTCTTTAACTAAGAAGAAGACTACTATAACTAAAGAATGTTCTTGTAAACAGAAAACCTCTCGATCTCCTAGTCTTTACCTAGCTTGTCGAAGTGATCTGTTTCAAGAGTTTGCCCTAGTGAAGGCTTACAAGTGTTTTAAGCCTTAGGCTGATTCAAATAAATGGATTAAAATATATTAATTTTTTATAAAGAGTTATATAATAAGAATTTAAAATATAGCTTGAATTCAAATTTAAACTTGAAAGGTTACAAGTAGATTAATTTAAAATTGCTTTAAATTAAAATTAAAATTGATAAGGGTTACAAATATAATTTAAAATTTTATTAAGCCTATATTAATAAAGGTGTAAATAAGTAATTTAATTAAAATTTGAAATTTACATACATATAAATGTTATGTTTATAATTAATTAAAATTTTAATTAACGAAAGGATACATCATTCCGCACCCGTATGGTTCTTGTGGGTGGCTCGTTATACCATTCGGTTTGATGAACACTCAAGTTTATTTCGTCAATCTTGTGAATCGAGTATTCTAGGAATACCTCGATGAGTTCTCCTTGGATTCTTGAATTTTGAGTGTAAGCAACATTTTGATATAGCAAATTATTTCAATAGAAGATCTATTTTATAAGTATAATTGCATTTTGCTTTTTAGGACAAGCAAAGAATGTTTTGTAAATAATTCTGTAGAAGAGGCATTCTTATAGAAAATGATTTTGCGTTGGATTGTTTCATCATAGCGTTTAGGAAATTCCTATCGATAACGTTGATCAGGCGCATTGATCATAATTCTTAAACACTCGATGGAAACCCAACATAAAAATCATTTTCCATAAGAATGAGAATGCATAAATAAACGAGAGATTTAAATGAATTAAAACCCATATAGACTTGAGTATACATGAAATTCTTTATAACATACGTAAAATGCATGACGGTTGTCGACAAGCAAATACGGTTTCAATCCTCTAATCTCGCACATCTCTAATCTCACATCTCCATCTTTTCCACCATTGTTGCGGTCACAGTCATAATGGATAAGCGTACGGGAAGAAGTACCTCCATGTAGAAGATGTTGTCAATTACTCTGCTTCGACCCCACGTTTTGCCCCTCCCTGGGTGTCGAGTTTGACCACTTCGATGATGTAGTGACCATCTTTATATGCCACCATTACGATACGGTCTGAACCAGTCTAATGCCTCCCATTTACTTTGTGAAGTAGGCTCTATTGATATACTGTCTAAACGTTCAATTGATGTTTAACCAATCCTGGGTGATGAAGTAAGTGGGGCTGCTTTGAAATCAGTATCAATGGACAGTCATCATATGAAGTGGCTTATCTACCGCATCAAGGAATAACAACTAAAAAAATTATCTTCTTTGGAGAAATCCAAGAGCTTCATCAAGTGATAAATCTAAACATAAATATATTACTCCTCGTAATGTGGTTGGAGAAGTGCGGGCATTCCTTAGCGAAGGCATGATGCATAAAGCTTTTGAAAAATGGGGTAACTCGATTGTCTTATATATGGTCGGAGCCAAACCCTTTTCTTTTTACCTTTTTTCTTACGTTCATCATGGATGCCGATAGAGGAGTTTAAATTATACTCGAGAAAGAATGTTTTTTGTTGTGAAATTTGAGAAAGTAGAAAATTGTCATAGAGTATTACATGATGGTACTTTCTTTTTTGACTCTAAATTGATTATCATTCAAATATGGGAACAAGGATTCATCTCAAAAAGAAATCACTATCTTCACTACCGATAGTGTTATGGTAAGAAATTGAAATTGAGTCTTAGGAGAATTGTTAACCATAAAATCTACTTGAAGGCAAAAGTATGAAAGAAGGACAAAAAATTGAAGTTTTAATGAGGAGACAAACCAAGTAGTCATGAAAGACTTAAAAAGGATGTTTTGAAAGTCCAATTATTCATACAGTGCAAAAGCCTTCGACCTAGATGAAAGCAAACAGAACCTTCCGCCACAAACTACCTTTCGACAAAGATGAGAAAGTAGTGATAACTCCAAATCCCCTTTTAAAAGCAATCAATGGTATTCCTCTCAACTACACATCAAACCTTTCGAAGTCAAAGGTTTTGCCCCATAGTGACCTTTTCAAAAGCATAGAAAGCCTTTCGAAATGGTTAGGACATTTCCAGGGTACTTTTCGACAGCGCCGAAAGGTGCTATGAAGAAAGCTATATTCAGAGGTCGGCAAGAGAATGAGACACAACCTTTCGACAACATTGAAGGAAAGTACATCTCTCCAAACGTTCAAGTGGAACACAAACATTTTGACAAGGTCGAAGGGATTGTAACATCAAGTAAAGACAAATCTCTTATCACAGTCGAAGGATTCATGATGTTATGTACAAAGAAAACCTTTCATCAAAGTTGAAAGGACTATAAAGAAAAAAGAAAGAAAAAACTAGAATAGCGTATTGAAGACAAACCTTTCCACGATGTCCAAAGGTTTAGAGCAGCATATTGAAGACAATGTCGAAAGGTTCAGAAAGGCATAAGAAAGTAAACCTTTCGACAATGTCGAATGGTTCACAACAACATATAAAGAGAGGACCTTTCGACAAGGTCAAAGACAAGGAGGAAAAGGGATTAACCAAGGAGCATAAGAAACTCGTAAACTTTCAACATGATCGAAGGGTTCACAACACTTTCGATGAAGATAAAAGGTTTAAGGTGGCATATAAAAGGGGACCTTTCAACTAATCGAAAGCATGGAGTCGAAATGGAGGCCACCTGCATCTATAAATAAGACCCAAGCGGTCCAGTTTTGGGGTCGAATAATGGATACTGAATTTATCTTCTTTTCTCCACTTTCATAGAGATATTTGTACTTGTAAAAACCCTAAATTGAATTGGGGAGAGAGTTCAATTACTTGTAACTCATTATGGATATTAATAAAAATGGAGCTGGCTCGTTCATGATGGATATTGGCAACGGGGAGAATCATTTAGATCATTAGCTAGACTAATGATCAATAGTATATGATTTCAACCTTTTTCTAATAATCTCTTTTGATATATGCTACCTATAAGATCGACTTAGTCATTCCCCATTGAAATACGTCTTCATTGAAATCCATACTTAACATTGGTAGTTAAAGTGAAGATGGCGTATCGCATATGTTGAATGCATGGTTGTGAGAATAACTAAATTGATCTTATATAACAAGAGTAAAGGGGTTAGAGATATAAACAAGGACTGCTACGAAAGGAGTAAAATCTTCAACTTATTCGAAAGGTTTACTTCCTAATGGAATCCTAGTTATATATCTAATAACCGCTCCTGATGGACTCCATTCGAAGGGATTAAAAGTAGGTAGGGTTGGCAAATGGGCTATGCATCTCCTTACAACTATGTTGAGAGGTTTCACACGTTATCTTTCAGCATGATTAATAAGTGAATGGTAGACATCAACCATAATTTTTTTTGACTCCAATGGGAGATGGAATTCAACAAATTACTAATTTTTGGAGGTTAAATGACTGAGAATTATATCAACCTAATCGAAAGGTTGGAATAGGCTTGTTACACCTTTCAACAAATTCAAAAGGTTTGGCAACTTACTTCCATCCCAACAAAGTCGAAAGTTTGAAGTGGTCTTGTTAACAACCTTTCGACAACATTGAATGGTCGAGCTATTTCCTTCTACACCTACTTAGACGAAAGGTTTGGGTAGTCATGTTAATAACCTTTTGAAAAAGTTGAAAGGTTCGACAATCTTGTATTTTAACAACCGAGTCGAAGGGTTGATACGACCTCATTAACCTTTCGTCAAGGTCGAAAGGTATGACCATTCATTGTTCTTTTTATCCAGATCAACTTGATTAGGACATTTTATCCAAAAATACACTTTTAGAAACGAAAAACATCTCAACCACATAGTGAAGTTCAAACAAAATTATCTTATCTAAGCATTGGGGATGTTGATAAGATTTCTTGTTAACATTTTTGGTGCTAGAAAGTAGGCACGAACCTCTGACCTTATCATTATTTATAGATTAATTATGGTTTGTTTTTCTTGCCTAGGAAAAATGAGATAAAAATGCTTAAGTGGACTCAATGAGGGAGTAGTGCACTCATCCAACCTTAAGGAGAATGTTGCTCTAACTTTCAACCTGAATGGGGTCATCCCAGGTCAAACTTCATCACCTATTCAGTAATATGAGAATACAAAGAAAGTCAAGTGCTTGGAGCAGCAATTAGAAGAAATGTAGGATCTGTTAAAGATGGCTTTATCTCAAAGATCATCAAAAACTCCAAGGCAAACTCAAGGAGAAGAAGTAATTTCTCCTAGAAGAAATCTGAAAGCCAGATCCAAGGAATGTAAAGATAAGATATACTTGACCTCTTCAAAGAAGAAAGAGCTTCCACAAGAAAAAGCTAATCATTAAGGGAGAATTCTCGATAAGCCGTTAAAGCAGTTTGGAAGCTTAACTCTGTTGAATATCACTTGAGTTAGAAAATTTTTGGTATGTTGAAGCTTTCCTTAAAGATGCTGCTGAGAAGACAATCAAGGATGCCATGAATTCAAATTACAAAAGAACCATGGATGCAAATGTAAATGACAACGAGAGGGTGCCGCCTTTCACTGATGAGATTTGGGCGACAGTAATTCCTCTTTAAGTCAAGATCCCATCTACGAAATACCATGGGAATACGGATCCTGATGACCACCTTATGGTTTTTGAAAGCCAAATGGACTTATACAATGCTACTGGGGCAGTGTGCCAATTGTTCCCCCGTCACTCTTCAAAGGGCGGCATCAAAGTTGTATAGATAGTACAAAGAGAAAACCATCTACTCTTGGAAATAGTTTTCTTATGAATTCTCAATGCAATTCTACATTTGCAAGGATCCAACTATTGATCACACAGTCATGGAAAACATAAAACAAAGACAAGGTGAATCATTGGGAGATTGCTTGAAGAGATTCAATACAGAAGCTTTGAAGGCTAAAGATATGAATGATCGAGACAAACTTATAGTCTTCCACTCTGGATTAATCGAGAACGCTCCTTTTGGAAGCATCTATATGTCAATGGTTGCAAAGATCTTGAAGACTTCCACTTTCAGGTAGATAAATTCATCCGGATGGATGAGCTTTACTATTCCAAGAGAAAGACACTTCCCCGAAAGGAAGGAGGAAAACTTGGCTTTGATCATAGCCATAAAAGGATTAGGTAGGAGGAGCCAGTTGCTTTAAACAGGAGGAGCCAGTTGCTTTAAACAGGCCACTATCTTACATATATGCTATGGCAAAGGAAAGAGTCAACTTTTCGACTTCCTATAAAGCAAAGAATAATCCAGAGCAGAAGAAGGGAGGAGATTACTGTACCTACCATAAAGCTAACGGCCACTAAATAGATGAATGTAGAGTGCTGGCCAGCATAATTCAAAGGAAGGCCATCTCAAAGAATTTATCCAAGATCAGCACAAAGCCAAAGAAGTGAAAGTACGCCTCAGAAGCGTCTAGGCAATGCTGTAATTGTTCTAGAAAATGAAGATCCCATCGCCAATTAACAGGATAGATGTGTTCCACAGCGAGCCACATCCGGTTGGAAATAGTAAAGGACTCGAAGCAGATATATTAAAGAGGCCAAGGAGGGAATTTATTTCTTTCAAGAGGAGCCTACGACGAAGAGTCCCCGACTCAATATTCAAATGCCAAATCTAGCGATCACACCGCAGGAGTGCTCAAAGGAGTTCATCATCCACATAACGACCCTCTTATGATCACTACTCAAATTTGTCTTTATATCGTCTCTAAAATTCTGGTCGATACAGGTAGTGTAGTCAATGCCATCTTCAAGCATGCTTTATTAGATGAGTATCCCAGAACACATATTAGAGCCAAGCAGTGAGTCGATATTTGGGTTCAACAACAAGGGGTCAACTCCAACAAGGAAAATAAAGCTTCCAGACAAATGGGGGTGCCTCCTACTTGCTGATCATTTGAAACTATCTTTGTGAAATTGACCAACCCTCCTACTATAATGCTTTCTTTAGCAGGCCAGCACTGGATGAAATTGATGCATTCATCTCGCCATAGTACCTTATGATGAAGTTCTTGACAAAGCGAGGCTGGGGGACTATGTGGAGAGAACAATTCAGCTCCCGTGAAATGTACTTTGCCGCGCTCGATCAATATAGAAGGGAGTATTCTACTTATTTTGATTCTTCTACTACTTTACTGCCTTCGAATGATGGATCTTTACATCCAACATTCGAAGCAAAGATTAATCATAAAAAGTCTAATAAGCATATGTATCAAAAGTATATTTTTAGAGGAAACAAGAGAAAGAGGGTTGACTCTAATTCAATAAAATAAGGTCCAATAATCATAGATTTGATTGTCGGGGTGAGATAAAGAGAATAAGGCCCATAGACGATCTAGAGGAAACCCATATAGATTCTAAGAATGTTTCTAAAGTGGTCAAAGTGGAAAAAGATCTCGGGGGCGAGTTAAAGAAAGATCCGATTCAGTTCCTCAAAGACAACAAGGATGTGTTTTCTTGGTCACATTCCGATATGGTGAGGATTGACTTGACCATCATGTGTTGCGCCCTTAACATCAACCCAGAAGCAACCCCCATAAGTTAAAGAAAGAGACAATTGGATAAAGTTCGAATAGATGCTCTGAAAGAGGATGTTGATAAGCTCCTTTAAAATGGTTTAATCCGAAGGTATTTTACCCCAAATGGTTATCCAACCCAGTTCTGGGGAAAAAGTTGAATGAAAAGTGGAGAACATGTGTTGATTACATAGATTTGAATAAAGCATGCTCGAAAGATTGTTTCTCGTTGCCACGAATAGATCAGCTGGTAGATGCAAAGAGTGGATACAAGTTGTTATCTCTTGTGGTTGCTTATTTGGGGTAGAATCAGATATCGACGTTCAAGCCAGATAAAGATCATACCAGCTTTATAATAGAGTGGGGAGTTTATTGTTACAGAGCCATGCCATTTCGTCTAAAGAATGCTGGGGCCACTTATCAGAGATTGGTTAATCGAATGTTCAAAGAACAGATTGGCAGAAATATGGAGGTTTATGTTAATGATATGCTGGTAAAATCTAGCGAACCTGAAAACAATCTCAAAGAACTTGAGGAAATGTTCGAAATAAAGTTAAATCCGCAAAAGTGCTTTTTAAGGGTTCATTCTGGAAAGTTCTTAGGCTACTTAGTAAGTGCTCAAAAAATAGGGGCAAGTCCCGACCAGATTCAAGTTGTAAGGAATATGGTCAAACCAAAAACTAGCATGGAAGTGATGAGCTTAAATGGAAGAATAGCTGCACTAAGCAAGTTTATCTCCAAAGCTACTGATGAATGCATATCTTTCTTCGATGTAATTAGGAAAAGAAAGAACTTTGAGTGTGGAGAAAATTGCATAAAAGATTTCTTGGAATTGAAAAGCTTTTTAGAGAAACCACCGATACTCTCAAGACCCAATAGTGGTGAAACTTTGTATCTATATGTGGATGTATTGGAACAAGTAGTCAGTTCAGTACTTGTTTGAGAGGACAAAGGGACGTAACTCCCGGTATAATATGTAAGCAGGCGGTTGAAGGATGCAGAAGTTCGATACCCAATTATAGAGAAATTAGATTATTGCTTGATTCATACAGCTTGAAAGCTCAGAGCATATTTTCAAGCACATTCGATCAGGGTATTAACAAATTTTCCTATTAAACAAGTTTTTAGTAAGCCTGAGACTTTCAAGGAGATTGGTAAAATGAGGGATTGAACTCAGCCAATATGAAATAGCGTTTCAACTAAGGGCTGCAATCAAAGGCTAGGAAATAGTGTTTCAACCAAGGCTGCAATCAAAGGTTAGGCCCTGACAGATTTTTTTAATGAACGCACCAGCTTTATAAAAGAACAGTCGAAAAAAGAGAAAGACCAAAGGCCCATGTGGCAACTATTTCTGGATAGGGAATCAATTGAGCAAGGTGCTAGAGTAGGATATGTAATTATAACCCCAAACGGGCATCGATTGCACAATGCCATGAAATTAGGTTTAGCAAAACATGAGCGAATGGTAGCGGGACTAACTCTGGCATTAGAATTGAAAATCCCATGGATACAGATTTTCAGTGACTCACAGCTAATGGTCGATCAAGTGAAGCAAGCATACCAAACAAAGGAACCCAAGCTATCTTTATATGTGAGGAGGATATTGAAAATGCTTGCTTTGGTTGAGGATTTTTTAGTAAATCAAGTTCCAAAGGGAGAGAATGCATAGGTAGACTCTTTAGAAAAATTGGCTAGCTCAAGGAGGCCCCCTGAAACACGAATTGTTCCCGTTGGGTATATCTAACATCCCGCCTTTTCGTATGTTTTAAATTGACGATAAACCACACACATCAGACTTAAACCATACCAAAAGGCAAATTGGTATTGGGGTGAATAAGAAAACAGAGAAAGAATTAAAACAAAACAGAATCTCGCAGCAGAATGACAAAATATAATAATAAAATAACAGTTCATGAAGCTGTTTTACAAAACATTTGATTATTCTTATACAATACAGATCAGAGTTACACATATCCGAGAATAATAAATAACGCAGCGGAACAATTTGATGCAGTGGAACAATATAGTAAATAACAGTAATAATGAAATCTTCGTCTTCGTCCTCCAGAAATAAGGTATTCAAACCCTGAAATGCTCAGACTGAGCCGAGCAAATTGAAAAGACAAAACACTCTAGTCAGAAATAAAAGATCTTATGTAAATTAAATCAATGGTAAATAATATGAGTGTAACGGCGTCAGATATGTTTACGAGATTTGACATCTCCTATCCACTGTCAAACGTGAGTACAGTAACTTAAGAGATGTTCGGGATTCACCTCTCCTAAGGATCCGTTAAACTATTTACTATGTAGTAATATATGTCATTATAATAATGTCTATTAGTAAAATAAACGTACTTTAAAATAGTGTTAAGGAGTGACCCAATATTCCACTTAACGTGTAATAGTCCCAGTAGTCCATCCGGTATCATAGTCCCTCTTAATCGAGAAGCACCAAAGGATACTCCATGGGCTACGGAAGAAATCCAAACTCGTACAAGGTGCGATAGGGTAGGTGACAATGCACAACTAGGCAATGGCAGGATAGATATACCAATTGCTATCCGGACTGATGGTAACAGATAGCCGCAGCTACCACCCACCTCGAGCCATACCCCCAAATCAAAATCAAAAGTGGCCACCAAATCAATCCAAAGTTAGAATATAATATTGAAGGAGTGTGTCCGATCAGAGGGGCTACCTCATTAGCCCGAGAATCACTCCTGTTTTAGCCACCTTATGCCAACCCATGGGAGTCGGGTCCACATATATACCTCAATAGAATGCCACCACCATCCTACTTCATTTTGGAATCTTCACCGCGTACACGGTTGTTAAAGTGGTTTTGGGAGTTGGCAGAGAGTATGACAACTTCCGATCGCAGTCTCTTTAACAACCAAACGTTATTATAACACCGCGGTCATTTTCAAAATAGTTCATACTTTAAAACCAAATATCATTGCCTTTTCAAAACCAAATCAATACAATATCATTTTCATTTCAAATATACCTTTTTCTAAAATCATAACACTTTCAAAGTTATAACATTTCGAAATCAAAACACTTGAAACATAACACTTTCAAATTATAATACCTTGAAACTCATAACTTTGAAACATAACTTCCACCACTTAAATGGTTTAAACATTTAAAATACTTTATTTAATAAAATAGCTTCTTCAATTTTACAAATCAATTCCAAAACAACTTGAATTTCTAAATTTTAAATTTAACCAAATCTCAAATCATAAATTTCAATTCAATTCAGTTTCCAATTACTATTCCAAATTATATCGATTTCAAGACAGATTTGATCTACAGAATAAACCATTCAAGCTTATTTGAGTTTAATTCTTAAATAAACTCAATTTCAAATAAGTCTCAAATTTATCTTCCAACCTTAATTTGATTTAAATCATTTTAAACTCTATATTAAAATATAATTTAAATACTTAACCATATTATCTTCAATAATCAAACTTATTATTAAGATTATTCTATATTAAAACAAATTATACATAACTTAAAATCAAGGATTGAATAACGTTTATATAATATCTAAAATCAATATTTATCTAAAACCATATATTTCTTCACAAAACCATAGAAATCGTTTCAAAATATTTTATTTATAGACCACAGTGTCTGTATATAATTTTCTATCCTATGGTCGAGTGATACAGATTTTTATCATTTCAATCCGTAATTTAAAATATAAATACAGTTATATATCATTTCGAACCGCAATCCCGAATGAAATAAAAATCCATAACAACTTGCAGTTTATAACAGTATAAAATACCACATCCATTCATCCAATATCAATCATCGAATATTTATCACAATGATCATCCAATTCAACCAATAACATCAATATAGAACAAGTAATAAATAACAGGTATTTACTAGCAGTTTATATTCAATAATAATTAGATAACTATTTTATCCAAATGAATTCAAATAAACTGAGATGATGACTCAAAATATGCCAAACGGTCATAAATAAATTTATAATCACACATAAATCAATTTAACAAACATAAGAAATTTTAGAAGTTATGAGTGGGTTAAAACACTCACCTTTTGAATTTAAATTGAATTTAAATCTAATTTAAATCCAAGATTCAAACAGTCTTAGAATCCGTCCAAACTAGCGCCAAAATGTCTGGAATTCCGATACGATCCAAGCGGAGAAAACCGCGTATGAATTCGAGCTCGTATGTAAAAGTTATTACAACTAAAACATTATATGATTTAAATTAAAATAAAACAAACAAAAATAAGAATAATAAAATAAAAAGATTATAACACGTCATCGTCTCTACTTGAAACCCTAACCAGCAAATCGCACGCGCTAAACGTACGCTGCCACCTTCTCATCGACAAACGCATGCCCTACCAGCCACCAACACCGCCGCTCACACCTCTGGCCTCGACTTTCCCCCTCACGACAGCCCCACAATGCCACACATTGACTAGAAAATCCCAACCTGCCGCTATTTACGAAACCCTACTCAAATTTTGGCGACGATCTGACCGTCCACTACAACAAAACAGTCTTTTTACAAGGGCGGTGCCTGTTATAATATGGTTTTCGCAACGGGCATGTTTCCGTTGTAATAGGCCTCGTTGTAATAGATCCACCATATTTTACAATGGGCAAAGCACGTTGTAAAAACTGTTGCAGTATACCTTTTTACAACGGGTTATGACCGTTGTAATAGACTATAATACAACCGCCATAACCCGTTGCAATAGACTAATCATACTAGTTGCATAGCCTTTTTCACAACATGTATTGACCATTGTAAAATACCCATTTAACAACGTTTGTTGACCGTTATAATAAGCTCATATAACAACGCACATTGCCGATTGCAAAATAAATGCAAATTTTAAAAAAAATTACAGCAGCATCCATGCAATACATCCATACAAATACTAAATATTGTCGTAAAATAATTAAAATCACATACGAAAAGACTAAAAGCTAGAGTCATGGAATTTTAACACTCCAAAAAGTTAGATAAGTTTACATGCCAAATACATATAGCATTAACACATAACAGTCCGCTACAAATATCACGTTCTAAGCACAATCATACTATACCACAGAGATGAAGTCTTTATGCCACGTGACGGTTGATCCAATGGCCTCTTTGATAGTCTGCATCTCTGAATTTGGCCTAAATAAAAAGGCTTCTGCTTCCATCGCTACATTAACCCATACTTTCCAAGCATTTTTCCAAGCTTTACAAAATGTACTGAAGCGTCAGGATCAATGCTTGCTATCGTCCCCTCTGCAACTATGTTCTTCTGCCAACCCAATAGCTTGCACTTTTTTTTCACCAAACCATCCACGGTAAGCTGATCTTGCGTATTGTTACTCTCGCGGTGTGACTGCAAGCAAAAAACCATGGAACAAGGTTATATAAAAACACCGAGATTCAAAAGGTAAGTATGGAACTTACTGTCGCGGCGTCACCTAAAGTCTTTTTTCCTTTTTTTCTAAAAATAAATGAAATATGAACTAATTAAACTAATTGAACTACTACCATGATTAATGAACAACAATTTCTCAGAGCAAAAAAACCGAAATTTCATATACTAATTTAGGATTATTTATATATTCTAACCTGAGATGTATGAGCCTCAGCGATCTCCAAAGCCGCTACATTAACATTTCTTCTCTGTAAAAGTACAAGAGATGACTTGGTAATTCATAAGCACATATCACATATTTATTAACAATAGCTAATTAAGTATAAACTTACTACCATGACCAAATTAGTCAACTCTTCTACTCTAGCCGCCAAATGAGTTACTTGATTTTCCAATGCAATCACCTTTTTTGAATTAGTTGAATAAACACCCATTTGAGATGGTACTACACCAAAACCCAGCCCTCTCACCCTTCCCCTATGTTCATTTCCAAAAACACGTGACACCCCATCTCCACTTACCGATGTTGTTCCATGAGAGCTCTGAGCACTACTGTGCTTTTTATCTTAGCCTACAAATCAAAATAGACCATTTCAAGAAAAATGAAATATGAATAAACTATCATCCCTCAATGTTCAGTTCAATGTATTTGATATTTGTAGTGAAATATTGATCGTAGAAAATATATATGAGCTGATATATGACTGAATCGCAGAAATATTGATCCCTCAATGTCAAGTACATATGAGTTTTGAATAAATATCTACACTCATATTTCAAAAGAATAAAAAAACTTACGATGCAATCGACAACAACGGAATTCAGTGGGACTCCATTTTTCTTTGTATGGGCTTTGCACCATAGCTCGTCTCTGCTAATATTTGATATTACAGTTTCCTTTTTCTACAAATAATAATAGTAAGAAGACGAACCAAAGAAGAAAAAAATTGATGTAAATGTACATGCATTTCTTACCATATCTTCAGCTAATCTCGCATAACCTTTTCTGCTCATTGTATGTGGAAGTTTATTTTTATCTTTCACTGCTTTGAATTTTTTGCTAATTTCCTACATAGATAAATTCATTAATGAACTATTATTTACCTTTTAATTTATACTAAATAAAATACAACTTATTACCTCAAATTTCCCCGACAACTTTTCCTTAACAAAGTCGTTCCACTCTTGAACATTTTCTATAGTATCTGGTTTTAGCATCGCTAATTTAGAGGAAGCATCAGGGCAAGTAGAGGCTACTTTAATAGCCGAAACTAATCTTGACTTTGCCACTCTCCATCGTACTCCTAACATCTTAAGCAATAAACCCTTGTATGCTTCATCCACCATGAATCTTGACTGCACAACAAAAATCATTTCCTAATCAATACAAACAAGAGCGCTGCTAGTAAAGTAAAAGATCAAAACTATACAAGCTGTAGCTTTCTCCATGTGTACGACTATATGTTTCTGTAAATTATTTTACTTTGTTAGGAGTATGGTAAATGAGTACAACTATTGCAGGGTAAACTGAGTAACAAGTAATAAGCTATGCATGTTACAAACACTAGTTAAACTTTATTTAGTTATGTTGTTCTTCAAGCTTGTTGTACTAATACAACTCTGCATATGCAATAAACGATTATATTGTCATACATTTTATGTTGTACTAATACACAGTAAAAGACCAAAGTTTTGAATTGTCATACACAATAAATGATTATATTGTCATCATTTTATGTTGTACTAATACACAATAAACAGTTATACTTCAAACAGCAAGCAACACAATTGCCTTGCCAACACTTCAACATCCATCACGACCACTTCTACCCCTACAAACATTCCACTGCAACTCCATATTACAGAAAACAGTGAACACTCCATAACCAATCACCATTCATACTTTCCATTCATCAACCCTCACTTTCATTACAGACAGTCACCACTCAACGACCAAACCATCATTGCTATCCATACCATCACCTCTCCTTTGTCCACCATACAAAGCATCTCCAGCCACCAAAACAAAATACCACTACCACTTGCAACCACCACGGCATTGCCTACACAACAGTTCCACAACCACCTCATTACCCCATATCACTGCACAACTGTGCACTTCTAACATACCCTGCTGCCATCAAAATCACATTGCTCCTCCCTTGCTTCTTAACCACTGTCACGTTCATCAACTCCCTCCTGCCACAATCCCATACAAACACTGCTTGTCAACATACACAAACCAGTGGCACTTCTGCTTGCAATAAACACTGCAACATTCTCACTTAACTGCAGCTTCAACCCTCCCTCTAATTGTCCACCACTGCTGCTTTACACTGCCTTCACCTCATTTCTCACCAGACAACATCCTACACCAGTTCAACATTTTCCCTGCATACCATCCTCTGACATAACTCAGACCTTCCTCCACACATTCAACCTACTACCGCAACTTCAATTTCATCACAGATAAACTCCACCATCCCTATAACCTCGCTTCTTCTCTCTGCCTCCTTACTCTATCACTTCCATCACCCTTCACCACCATGCCATAACTGACATTCAGACCATGTAATCCTACCGTTGTAACATTTATTGACTTCACCGCTACATACACATTCAACATACTCGCTAATCATGGTCAAACTCACGACTCAACTGCCTCGCAGCCAAACATTATTTCTCACCGTTATCATAAATTAATGTTTACCAGGAGTGAGTGGATAATCATCAAATTTTACATTGCTAAAATAGATGGACATTAGGAAAGAAGATAACTATATTGAATAATATCTTTTTTGATGGTTTAATGACATAAGTTGAAGTTGCTTGCTCAAATGAAGTCTTGTCTGTTGTGTGCCACGTTTGCATAGTTGCGTTCACATCTCATCTTTACTTCTGTTTTCCGTTCAACGATAAACCTTACTCCACCTCATCATTCTTGATTCCAAGTATTAGCTGGCATTGTTTTCCATGCAATATCTTTGCCATTTTAATGTATAAATATTACTTTGATGCTCTTATCGTCTAAAATGTATCCATTTTCTGGTTTATCTTAATAGCAGGTTTAGTGCTTCTATGCATCCATTCTAATTTGTAAGAATTAAATAACATTTTCATATTTAATTATGCTTCATTCCCATCAGATTAATAATCATCAGTACCCTATGCTTAATTTATATTTTATATTTTAATAGGGTTTTACTTTATCCTATCGATACCAAATCAACTTTGATCAAATCGGTTCGGTCGCGTAATTTTATCGGTTGAGTTTGGTTTTTATTTTCATAATTATTTTGTAATTTGACAATTTAGTTTTTCGATATTCTGAAACCAAACCAAAAAACAAAACGTCAAGTAGTCATAAAAAAGAAAAATATCACTGAAAATTTATATTTTTATCTTAAAAATAATATTTTTCTTTAAATTTATGTCAATTGTAAATCAATACTACTCCACCTGAAAATCAACCGTTCTCCCACTGTTGCACCACCACCAAAACAACATATACCATTACCAACATCCATCAACATCAATTCGCAGCCACAAACTCCCACTCCCTATACCACATCAACGGCGAACATCCGGTCACTGCCATCCTCTATGCAACATCTTGGACATCATTCCATAACTGCCATTACAAGAGCAGTCGCCACCCCTTTGTCCTTCACCAAACCGCTACCCTCATCGACCAACCCAAAATCACCATAAAATTAACGAACCACAAATCCTTCTAACAGTATAGATACAAATGCATCATACGATTTATATAACTCATCTAAAAGCTTGACAATATGCACTTTTTTATATAACTCAGTGGCTTATGTTTGCAAGCCATGGTTTGATATCCTTATTTTTATTGTATAAAAGCTGTTATAAAAAGTTTTAAATAGAATGTTGAATGTTTAAAAATATATTTAAACGTGATAAACACAGATTACTCAATGTTTCAATCAAGAATATAACAAATACCCTTGACTCTTAAATTACAACAAAATTTATGTCCTTAATCCAATACTCATGGAGATTGAAACATGTCCATTTTGTTGAATTTGACATTTAATAATTTTCTTAAGGAACTTCGCTTGTAACAACAGTAGATGATTGGCAGCTAGGAACATAAAGACATGAGTAGGAAACAAATAGACATACAAATGTTAGCCATTCTTTGCCCGATCATACGCATTTGACTTATGTTTCGGTGCAAAGGCAATAATGTCAAGGATGTTTGTACCCTACTAATTTCCAGCAAAGTTTACATATAAATAAAGGATGTCCAAAATTTGTATTCGAGTTTACATCTTATTTCATACTTGAATACAAGTCCATAAATCTTTCTTTAAATTTGCGTCAACTTTTTTCCACTTTGAAATGGTCAAAGGTACCATCTCCCTTGCTAAGGTACCAAGATAGGATGATAAGTGCTTAGAGTTGGAGCCTATTGGTTGACCTCGATCGTTGAATTCAATTTCGGCCTTTTCATTCGGCACATAAGAAAACGTTTTCATCATCGTCTTCCCTCTTTTTTCCTTGATGTCTCTTGTTGAATACCATCAGTTGGAGATTCAGTTGAATTAGGGCCAGGATTGAGATTTGAAGACTGGACTTGAACGGGTGGACGCTGCATTTCAGTACGCTTCCGAGGGGATCGTCAAGCATTGCTGTTTAAACTTTGAAGAGGATGAGCTACATCAACATGGCTTGTTTCATTGGTTTTCACACCAGCAGTCTTATCTTTTGCATGTAAAGCTGCAACTACAACTGGAGATTGCCTCTTTGAGTATCTCGTTGCTAACTTTGACATTTGAAATTAGCACACAGTCAAAATAAATTCTAGTATAGTCTGAAATATCACAACTAGATCATTTCATAAAAATACATGTAGAAAATATAATCTCTAATCTACATGATTTTCGGTTATACACTATTTAAATATAGTAATTTATTCGGTTTTAATCTCTAATTTGAAATGCCATTTATAAAAAGTGCCTTTGTGGTTCATCCTTGATATAATAAAAGTTTTCTAAAAAAATATGCATTTGCAGAAAACTATGTGTGGAAATAAAAAATTTATGTCATGATATAAGAAATGTCAGTTTAAAAAAAAAAAGGAGTGCATATTAAAATTTTAATATTTTACCTCTCCTTGACCTTGCTCCATTTTATCCATTGATGCTTCAAGTTCAACTATCTTCCGTTAAGAGAGAAACCTAGAAAAAAACATAATATATATATATATATATACATAAATAATTAGAACATCCCACTAATTAATCATTATTGTAAAGTATGAAAATCCTAATATACAATAGCAATACTTTGCAAAAGAAACATTTTTTTTCCAAGTTTGCAAATCAAAATTCATGGTTGATAATTCATGATTAATTAATATAATTATGCATAAAACTATGTATAGTTACACTCTTTACGAATATAACTACGTGTAATACAAAAATCAATAAAAGATGATTATATCATACCGAAATACTATCACAATCCTTCATGATATAACTTTCATCCCCATCATCGACATCTCTATCATCAAGTAGCGACTCATCTACCGATTTGCTAGTTGATTCATCCTCCTCATCATAGCTTTCCAACTCATGAAAACCTCTAGGGGGTGCTCTTAGCACAACATACCAATTTGAAAAACTACTTTCTCTACAAAAAAACACTTGTATGGCTTGCGTTGCCAAGATGAAAGGGTCGCTTGCAAATTGATTTTGGAATTGATGTAAATTGACTAACGTAAATCCATCTTCGACCTTAACTCCATGATCAATATTTTCCCAATCACACTTAAACAAGGCAATTTGAAACTAGCGATGGTCAAACAACAAAATCTCACGCAAAACACCATAATATATTACTTTCTCAACGGATCCATCTATGCGAACAGTACTTGCCTTAATGGAAACACTACTATTTTGTGTAGATTTATCATTGTCTTTAGTATGAAAACGGCGGCCATTAATTATATAATCAGTATAAGAAATTACTTTATGGCGAGGTCCATATGAAAGCCAATTTATTAGTTCACTAACATCGTATGTATTTCTATCATCTTTAACCTGGAAAATCATAATGTTATATATGAAGACTAATCACAATAACATATACTTCTATGTCGAACTTATCCATCTTAAAAGATATAACATTGTCAACCTTTTTTTAAAACCAATTACTAAATGTCTCTAAATGCAGCTTTGAAAGTCCCAAATCATCTCGTGAAAGCCGAGGATGCAAACATTTCAATTCCTCATTGTGCATCCTATATACGCAAACATACAAGTAAAAATCTAATTTATTTCACACAAAATAATTAAACTGAACTTATGCCTACTTTATATATGGCTCCACCTCCTCCGTATTAAACAACACATACCGATGAGCGACATCAATCACCTTCTTAGTGACTACCTTAGGTTTTCCTTTGGAAATAGGACGCCCCTCAAGTATGGAATTACTTTGTTCCACTTCATTTCTATTTTTCCTTTGTCCAATTTCTAATGCACCATTAATATATCCAGCACAATACTTCATGCATTCATCAGCAGAATAGCGTTCAACTATGCACCCTTCAGGCTGTGCTTGATTTTTAACATACCCCTTTAGTGTTCTGATATATCTATAATCAAGATGCATAAGTAAAATATTTTCATAAGCACATGTATTATTAACTACTACAAGTACTAATGCCGAATTTTACCTCTCAATGGATACATCCACCGATATTGCACTGGCCCGCAAATTCTTGCTTTCCTCGCTAAATGTATTGTCAAATGAATCATGATGTCAAAAAAAGGAGGAAAAAATCTCTCAAGATCACATAGTGTTAATGAGACCTGATTCTTGATGGATTCTAATTTATCTTTATCAAGCACTCTTTGGCAAATATCATTGTAAAAGGAACATAGTCGTAGTAATGCATTCCTTGTCCCTTTAGGTAGAAGTCCTCTCAGTGATACAGACAATAGTTGTTGCATCAAAACATGATAATCATGGGACTTTAGACTTGAAATTTTGTTTTGTTTTTCAAAACATTTTCCAATATTTGAGCTATACCCATCGGGTACTTTCAAATTCCTCATTCTATTATAAAAGATCTCCTTTTCTGGATCAGTTATGGTGCATGGGGCGGCTGGAAGTAATGCTTTGCTTCCCATGTCTATAGGATGTAACTTTTTTCTAATACCCAGTACTTCTAGATATTTACATGAATTAATGCCATCTTTTGATTTTCCTTTAATATCGAGTAACGTCCCAAGAATACTTTCACCAATATTTTTTTCAACATGCATTACATCTAGATTATGACGTAAAGGAAGTACCTAAGAAAATCAAAAATAGACCATAACTAATTAATAATAAAGTATTGAGTATGTAGATAGAAAAGAAGAAGCAATTTTGTTTCTGATTAAACTTTACCTGCCAATAAGGCAAATCAAAGAAAATAGACTTCTTCTTCTACATTTGACTTCCTTTTTCTTCTTATCTCTTCCTTTTCTTTTCCTTTTTCTTTCTCTTCATCCTTTGATTTTTTCCCCAAATCATTGCAAATATCTTTAACAATATCAAAGACTTGAGCACCGGTTTGTATTAGAGGTCTTTGTCTAGTCTCTTTGGTTCCATCAAACAAGTTTTTTAGTTGGCGATGGTCATGATTAGGATCAAGGAATCACCTATGGCCTAAATATGCATACTTCTTACTAAATGGTAACCATATTGAACTTGTATTAATGCTACAAACAGGACATGCCCTCTTACCCTTTACCGTGCAACCTGCTAAATTTCCATAAGCTGGAAAATCATTTATCGTCCACATTAAAACTGCATTTAATCTAAATTCATTGCGGGTGTATGCATCATACGCCTTCACCCTTTTATCCCATAATTTTTTTCAAATCTTCAATAAGTGGTTGTAGATACACATCAATATCATTCTCTGGTTGCCGTGGTCCAAGAATTAATAATGATAACATCATAATATCTTTGTGCATACAAAGCCACGGAGCAAAGTTGTACACAACAAGAAATACTGGCCAACAACTATAGGCAGAGTTCCAACCCCAAAGGAATTGAAGCCATCACTTGCAAGACCAAGCCTTAAATTTCGTGGATCGGATGAAAAGAAAGGGTACATCCGATCAATTGCGGCCCATTGAGAAGAATCTACTGGATGACATAATTTACCATCTTCACTCTTATGATTGCTATGCCATCTTAATTGCTCTGATGTTTCTACGGACATAAACATTCTTTTCAGTCTTGGTATTATTGGAAAGTATGTAAAGACCTTTGCAGGTACTTTGGTTTGCTTTCCATCTTCTTTCGTCTTGTTTTTTTCCAAGGAGATTTTCCACATTTCGGACAAAAATCACTATCTGCAAGCTCTTTTCTAAAAAGACAACAATCATTTACACATGCATGTATTTGTCTATAACCTAAACCAAATGAATTAAGCAGCTTTTTTGTTGCATACGTCGAATCAAGAAGCGTGTTTTCCATAGGCAACATATCTTTGAGAAGTTTAAGAAGTTCCGTAAATGCTGTGTCAGATACACCATTTTGAGCCTTGTGCTTGTAAAGAAGTATTGTAGTTGACAACTTTGTGTGGCTTGCACAACCAGGGTACAAAGGAATTTCAGAATTTTCTATCATCTCCTTAATCTCTACCCCATGTACCTCATGTCTTACATTAGAATGATCTCTTCATCTCGTCATTACATATTTGTGTGTCTAAGTACATTCTATATGTATTTGTCACTTCAACTCCTTCATTTTCCGAAGGGCATGCTTCCCCGTGAAAAATCCATACATAGTACGTCGGATCAATTCCAAAACAAATCAAGTGTGATACAACTTCCCTTGATGGATGGCGGATAAGATTCCTACATTTTGAACAAGGGCAAATGATTTTTTATGGATTTCCCTTCCTTTCTGCATGCTCATATACAAAATTTCAAAATTGCTTGCCTGTATTCTTCAGTCATTCTATGACACATAAAGGGATCAATAATCAACTGTAATAATTACAAGTATAAAACTGATAATCAAAATTGAGAAAACCTTGGTAGGTGGATCCATGCTTTGTCCATCTTGATAATCCTTTGATGTCGGAACCTAATGAAATGACGTTATGCCAACAAAAATATGAGTTTTTCTCATGACGGAATTGCGCAATTACCTTCCAATGAAAACTATATAGTAATGTGACCCTTCAAACTAAGCCTAAAAAGAAAGAAAACTTGTGCGTCATGTAGTAACTTGTGTGTCATGTAGTACCATATCTTAAATAGGACTAATCTGTACATATGCACATATTAATTTAACATGTCACTTCCTTACTTTCATAGTTTTATTGTAAGATCAATCATGCCACCTCGCTTGTAATTAAACACAGTTGTAACTTGACATTTAGAAAGGCTTGTTGCCTACACTTCAAAATTGACACCACTGGCACTATAACTTGGTAGTCTTTAATATAAAGTTGATATACGTTTCACAGTCCAAATGCCGCTAAGCCACATATTTTTATAAAGAACTATCTTTATTGTATGTGTTATATATGTTAATATTTTATAGTTTGCATATTATTAAAACCCATCAGATTAAGTGGGTTGATATGTTACAGTCCCAGGTAGTAAAAATATCTGGTTAATTCAAAACATTCTGCTAGAAACTTTTATAAAAAATGCACTATTTTTCTATGGTTTTCTAAATATTATAAAAAAATCTTCCTTAGAATTATAATTATTTTACGCGTTTACTACTTTTCTATTTGTTAAAATAAGCACCACTTTTACATCGAATTTTTTCACTGTTTCAATTTTCTGTTGCATTCTCTGTTTACTGCTACGCAGTGTTGCTAACCATCACCCCTTCCATCATTAAATAGCCCACTACACCTCCCTCCACCATCCACTTGAAACAGCAGCAAAACTCACTGCCTCTGCCATTTCATCATCATACCATCCTCTAAAACACACACACTACTGCCACTCTTAAAACTAAAGCAAGTTTTGCATAGTTATTAACGATCAGTAAATGCTACATGCAACTAAGGTCCCAATAAAGCAGCAAAATACAAATTCACTAGCCTGGAACATACATCACCACCAGCCCAACAAAAATATTTCACATACATACTACTGATAGAACCTAAGCATAACATACACACATTTAAACAACACAGATAAGCAGGAACGAAAATTAATATGTGACCGTTGTTGTTATCCCGCTTTTTGTCAAAGTCGTGATACCAAAAGATCGATCGAAAACCAAAGCCAGTTCGTCTCAAAGATTGGTTATACATTGCTTCACTATGGATATCGATGAATTTCCTTCGAGTCTGGATCAGGCTACAATTGGTAGGACATGACAAGCAAAGCCATGGGAACTAGCATTTCAAATTTCAGGTTAATCGGAGTTCGTATGAATGAGATATGATCGATGCAAGTTAGGGAAGATATGATATTCGAATCCATCGAAGGACCACGGTTCATATCCATCAGGTTGGTGCGTTTCGTATCCATCAACCATACATAGTTTGTATCCATCGAGCTCGCTTACTTCGTATCGATCGAAATGGCCAGGTCTTCACATCGATGAACTTCGTATCGATCAAACTTCGGCTAGAGAGTCTTATTCAAATCCATCAACATGTAGTCTACTTCGTAGCGATCACCTAACGACAACTTTGCATCCATCAGAGATTCGCTGCTTCATCTCCATCATGGGACCATGTTCGAATCCACAAGCAGAGGCTTGTTCGTATCCATCAGGTCAACGAGCTTGGGTGTCGTATCATCCCTCGATACGAACAAGGCAAGATTTATGGACTCGATACGATCAACTTGGAGTAAAAGCCAGATCGAGGCGAAGTGTGTGTGCCACATCATCACGAGACCATGTGAGGTGATCGAGTCGAAGGGATCGTTTCGAATTGATGGGTTCGAAACAAACAGCCAACCGAAACATTCCAACTTGTATCGATCATATCTCCCAAACCACAAGTCCAAATGCTATGAAATTTTCACAGCATCTTCCATACAAGGTAAAGATTGTTCCTGCCAATTTTCATCTCGATTGGATCAATTTTTGATGGATACGAAATCGTATCGATCACAGATCGAGTCGAAACTTGGTGGGGTCGGTCGCGTGGGCCCACTCACGTGTCAGAAGAAGTCTCCCGAAGTTTGAGCGCGTTCTCAGCCTCCTACGCCTATAAATATCCCCATGAAGCCTACAGAAAAGGGATCTTTTGGCCATACGACGTCCAAACTCTGCCGGATTCAATTCTACATCTTTATATCACCATTGTAATCGAATATCAGAGCCATAGCTTACTGTAATCTGGTGTAACGGATTGAAATCATCAAGTGGATCAATAAAATCATAAGTTTCAGAGTGGACGTAGGAAAGATCGCCGAACCACTATAAATCTTGTGTTTGTGATTATTATTTCTGAATTGTTGTGCTTGATATTGCTTAGATCTGAAATTTGTGTTGAATATTGCTGATTTGTGTTCATATACGGGTGCTTTCGCAATACTGGGGTTTGTGACCATTTTTGGTGCAAACACGTTGTTGCTTTCACTAAGAAGGCTGATTCAAGAGAAGTTGAATTTGAAGATTTAAGAGTTCAGATTTAAGGAGTTATGACAAGACAAACAAGTAGAAGGCGGAGGTCAGAGAGAAGTGAACATGAAGGAAGTCAAGAGGCTTCTTCAGGAGCGAATCAAGCATCGATCTTCATTACCAGGGATGAGATGGAGACGATGATGAAGAAGCAAGAAGAGCTTATCCAGAGCTTATTTCAACAGATTGGGCAACTTGGAGCGCATAATCGAGGAGCTGATGGAGTTCAGAATGAAGCAGGACCATCCGGCGTAGCACCTGGATTAGGGCGCACACACTTGGAGCATGTTGATCCAATCTTGGAGAGAGAAAGGAGTATCTGCGTAACTTGGAGGTAGTAGAGGAATGGACGCTCAGTCAAGGGGGCAGATTCTAGAAGGCTCTCACGGACTCAGGGGGAAGGTTGATAGCGATGAAAGAGGATTGCATCTTGGAGACAATGATAGATTGGCGGAGATGGTCAGGCGAGCCATGAGAGGCGGATTAATGAACAGAGATTTTGAAGATGTGAACATGAGTCCCTTTTCTCCTGCAATTAGGTTGGCTAGGAACCCGCCAGAGTTCAAGTTACCATCAGTGGAGATGTACGATGGGAGAACGGACCCCGCGGTCTATCTGACAAGGTATATGAGGTACATGGAAGTGTTGGGGGCATCACAGGAAGTAATGGCCCGGTGCTTTCCATTATATTTGACGGATATGCAGCATTATGGTTTAGGTAGCTGGAGAGTGGCTCCATAGGAACGTGGGCAGATTTAACTGAGAAATTCATGAGGAAATTTAGGGTTCACATTGCAAGAGCCAAGAATGTGATGAGTTTGGCGATCTCAAAGCAAAAAACTGGAGAGTCTTTGAGGAGTTTCCTAACACGATTCAACGCGTCAGCAGCATCGTTGGATCGACCAGAACCATCCATGGTTATGATGGCAGCTGTGTCCAGAATAGCTGATGGCATAGAGTTCAAAAATTCGTTGACTAAAGATCCGCCTATGGATCTAGGAGAATTCTATCACGAGGCGGAAAAGTTTTTGCGATTGGAAGGTGCGAGTGTGGAAAGAGAAGAAGCAGAAGAAATTAATGTTTATGTGATCAAAGATGGAAATCCCCCCGAGAAAGGGACATAAACTAGCAAGGGAAAACGAAAGGCTAAGAACAACTATAACAGATCAATGCAACCACGAAAGGAACCAAGATTCACCATATACTCAGAGCTGAGTGAGTGTTTGGAGCGAATCTATCAAGATACCAGAGTGCAGGTTCCGTATCGTAGACCAATGCGTAGGGATCCAACTGCTGACGAGAGGAAATCAGATAAATATTGCTTATTCCATGAACTGAACGGTCATAACACTAATGATTGTAGACATCTGAAGGATGAGGTGGAAGGGCATATCAGGAACGGTAGGCTACTCCAGTATGTAAGGAGGCGAACTCCAACGGTGGAGCCAGAGCGACCACCGTCTACATCAGCCAGGGGTGGCCCTAAACCCGAACACCGTACGGTTATCAATTCATTGATTGAAATGACGATGAACAAGTCGTAAACCTCTCACTAACACGTTTAAATCATTTACACATGTAAGAGATCACACACGATCCATAGACATGCTCTGAATGACTACTAACCGCACCGTAGTAAGAGTTTACGCTTTGACATTTTCGTCTTGCTTTTTTGCTTTGATTTTGATTTGGACATTTGGACTTAGTTTGTTTGGACATTTCTGTTGTGGAATTCGTATGATCATTGCTTTGATATTTGCAATTCTGGGAAAGAATTTACTTGTATTCCCGTTGGATTGCGAACGGTCCACGAGCACCTCCTGTATGGCGATGAACCGCCAAAGTCTTTGATTCAGAAACTCCCCCGAACGTGAAATCTGACATCGATAATACTAAGCCCCCCCCCCCGCCACACCAATTTTCCTTGAACGACACCCGACCTCGAACGGTCACAATTCGCCTCGAACGGCACACGATCGCGAATGATCACAATTTTCCTCGTACGGCACCCAACCTCGAACGGTCACAATTCGCCTCGAATGACACACGATTGCGAACGATCACAATTTGCATCGTACGGCACCCGACCGCGAACGGTCGCAAATCACCTTATATGACATTCGATCGCGAACGATCACCATTTGTCGTGAAAGGCATCCGGCCGCAAACGGTCCCGTTTCACCATTTGCCGCGAACAGCATCCAACCGCGAACGGTCCCGTTTCACGATTTGCCGCGATCAACATCCGACCATGCATGGTCCCATTGCATCATCTGCCACGAACGGCATCCGACCACGAACGGTCCGTATCACCATTTTCCGCGAATGGCATCCGACCGCGAATGGTCCCGTTTCTCCATTTACCGTGAACGGCATCCGATGTCCCATGTCACATTTGCCACGAACAGCATCGACCGCGAAGTGTCCCATCACATCATTTGCCGCGAATGGCGTCGACCGCGAACGGTCCCGATTCACCTCAAATGGCATACGATCTCGAACGATCGTCATCCGAGGTCATATAAAACTATCGAGTTCTTTACAGGTTGTTGACAGGATATGAACATCCAGCTTATGGCATTACAAAACACGCCTTCCTATCGCAAGGCATGTTTTGGGGGGCAAATGTTATCCCGCTTTTTGGCAAAGCCGTGATACCAAAAGATCGATCGGAAACCAAAGACAGTTCGTCTCAAAGATTGGTTATACATTACTTTACTATGGATATCGATGAATTTTGTCCGAGCCCGAATCAGGCTACAATTGGTAGTACATGACAAGCAAAGCCATGGGAACTAGCATTTCAAATTTCAAGTTAATCGGAGTTTGTATGAATGAGATATGATCGATGCAAGTTAGGGAAGATGTGATGTTCAACTCCATCGAAGGACCACGGTTCGTATCCATCAGGTTGGTGCGTTTCATATCCATCAACCATAAATAGTTTGTATCCATCGAGCTCGCTTACTTCGTATCGATCAAAATGGCCAGGTCTTCGCATCAATGAACTTCGTATCGATCAAACTTCGGCTAGAGTGCCTTATTCGAATCCATCAGTATGTAGTCTACTTCGTAATGATCACCTAACGACAACTTCGCATCCATCAGAGATTCGCTACTTCGTCTCAATCATGGGACCATGTTCGAATTCATAAGCAGAGGCTTGTTTGTATCCTTCAGGTCAACGAGCCTGGGTGACGTGTCATCCCTCGATACGAACAAGGCGAGATTTATGGAGTCGATACGGTCAACTTGGAGTAAAGACCGGATCGAGGTGAAGTGTGCGTGCCACATCATCATGAGACCACGTGAGGCGATCGAGTCGAAGGGATCGTTTCGAATTGATGGGTTCGAAATAAACAGCCAACCGAAACATTCCAACTCGTATCGATCGTATCTCCCAAACCACAAGTCCAAATGCTATGAAATTTTCACAGCATCTTCCATACAAGGTAAAGATTGTTCCTGCCAAGTTTCAGCTCGATTGGATCAATTTTTGATGGATACGAAATCATTTCGTATTGATTGCAGATCGAGTCGAAACTTGGTGGGGTCGGTCGTGTGGGCCCATTCACGTGCCAGAAGAAGTCTCCCGAAGTTTGAGCGCGATCTCAGCCTCCTACGCCTATAAATAGCCCCCTGAAGCCTACAGAAAAGGGATCTTTTGGCCATAAGACGTCCAGACTCTGCCGGATTCAATTCTACATCTTTCTATCACCATTGTAATCGAATATCAGAGCCATAGCTTACTATAATCTGCTATAACGGATTGAAATCATCAAGTGGATCAATAAAATCATAAGCTTCAGAGTGGACGTTGGCAAGATCGCCGAACCACTATAAATCCTATGTTTGTGATTATTATTTCTGAATTGTTATGCTTGATATTGCTTAGATCTGAGATTTGTGTTGAATATTGCTGATTTGTATTCATATACGGGTGCTTTCGTGATACTGGGGTTTGTGACCATTTTTGGTGCAAACAGTTGTAAGCAGTAGGAGCACATAAGATATGCGACGATATTTCACTTACAAATATTATAATGATCTCTGGAAATTTATAAGGAATACGCCCTTCAAGTTTACAGGCACATGCTTATTATTCAATTATTTTCAATAGATGGAAATTATGACCTATACACTGTCAATATTTAAACGTTTAAGAGTGACTCGTTGTGTAGTAATGTAAAACTTATCGTAGTATATTAGAAACCACTTCCCAATATGTATGGATCATGTATAAAACAAAGTTTCAAGCATGATATTATTACTATGATGTAAAGATATCATCAACACCACATACAACTTTGTATATTGGACCGACTTTTATTGAGTAAATTCATCAATAGCATAATCTACACTAGTAATCTTCACGCTTGAGAACAACAAATAGGTATGATTAATGAATGATAGACATAAATATGAATTTATATGACAACGGCTATATTGTAAACAACGTGCATTAGCATTTCATGTTCAAACAAAGTATACAACCAGAAAATATTGAATAATTAAGCAGAAAAGAAAATCCAGTAATAATTAAATAGAAAGGAAAATCCAGTAAACATATTTACATGAACAATAACGACGGAAAGCGAATCAGAATGAAGAATTAGGGTGATGAATGCTGTATCTTTAACTGAATTATTTGAATGTTATTTTTGCGAAAGAAGAAATCATTTTTCCAAAACCCTAGTTTCGATCCAAATTGGAGAAGCCCTGATTCGATCGAGAAGACGACAGCTTTAATTTTTCCAAAATCCTAGTTTCGAGCAAAGAGAACAAGCAAAGAGAAACGAGCAGGAACGAAAATAAAGGGGTCGGTTTTTTTTAGTAAAGGCTTTCTGGCCGTTGTAATTTGTGAATAGGGTAATTTGTGACTGTGCACCTCTTACAACGGGCAATTTGTGACCATTGTAAAGTTGGCATCTATTACAACAGGCCTGAATGGACCATTGTAACAGCTTTCTATTACAACGGGCAACCAATGCTCATTGTAAAAAAGCGGTTGTATATGACATCTTTTACAATGGACCTGAATGGACCATTGTAATAGTCTTCTATTACAACGGGCAACCAATGCCCGTTGTAAAAAGGGCGTTGTAATAGGGTATTTTTGTTGTAGTGGTCGAATCACCAGACAAACCACATAGATGCAATACCCGTTCAACTCTCCACACAACCCTGTCATCGATTTCCCGATCAGACGAAGTTCATCGTCGAGCGATGAACGGCCGAAAATAAACTAGCTAATTCCGGCAACACAGCAACCCAGATTGAGAAATAAATCAGATGATTGACTTGCGCTCATCGAGAGCTTCAAATCCATATACGTTTCGATATTGTTTGAGGAGATTAAATTTTTGATTTGATTTTTGAATTGCAATTGGATTTGAAATTGAGAATTTGTCTGCCATAAATAAAAAAATAGCTTAAAAATACAAACTAGTCTTTAAAAATTGAAAACAATTCAATGAACTTTGGAAAAAGTTTATTATCACTTTAAAAATGTTTAAAAGACAAAAATATATGTAACATAACATATAATAAAAATTATAATAAGATATGAAAAATAAAATATTATTTATATAGATTAAAATAAACAATATCGTTAAATAAAACAATTTACTACCAATATTGTAAAAAGCATAACTTTCACAATATAAATCGAATTTCAACGAAACGAAAAGTAGTATGCTTGAAATTTAATATATTTTCATAACAAAGGATAAAATTAAAAAATTAAAATATTTAAATTTTAAATTTAAAAGTCGAAGTTTAACCAGATTGGCCGAAAATCCACTTTTTCTGGAAATATCCTATTTATTCAGGTTTGAAATTATAATTCACACGAAGATCAAAATATACTTTAAAATAACAAAAAATTTCATTTTAATAAATATAATAAAGTTTTCAAATAAAATAATCAAAATAAATCACAAAATAAATCATAAAATTCAGGGTTGTTACACTCTCCCCACTCAAATCTTTTCGTCCTCGAAAAGATAAAGAGAAACAAGATAGAAAACAAAATACTACCGGAAACGAACAATTCCGGATTTGAAGCACGAATTCTCTCCTCCATGTCTCAGGTACAATCTCGATTGAGATTAACAGATTTCCTTTTGAGCTACTTCGTACCTCTGTCGACAATACGAAGTAGCTTCCTCTCGACAGTAAGATTAGGCTCAATATCCAAATTATCAAGAGCAGAAGGAACCCTTAAAGAAGAAGACGGTAGGAAAATTAGGAGGAATATAGGATACAGACAAACGAGAATACTGAGTGGATATGGTTTATAACAAGATATTTATAGGCAAAGCTAAAATGGAATAGATGGGCAAGATTGATCGAAAGATTAACTACTGGAAAATCCCATTTCTCCCCGGAACGAAAATGGATCAACCTATATATCAAAATAGATGTTTTTAATTATTTTAAACGCAATGGAACATATTTCAAGTCCAAATTATATAGTATGAAGAAGTTATTCTAAAATCAAGTTATTTCAAATTGATTTCAATTGATTTCAATTTAATTGATTTCTAGGCGTTTCAAGCCCGTATGATCAAACGACAAGCCCGATCGTTATAAAACTTGAAATCCTATAATAATTCATCGTTACGGATCCGATGAAACTGGTTTCGTCGAAATCCGAGTCAGTGGCCATAAAGGCTATTTTCACATTAATTGAATAAATTAACTTTAAATTAAATTAAATCACTTTTCATTCAAATTTTAAATTTTATAATTTTTATCATCTTTTGGATTACTCTAGTAATTTATAATCCTTTATAACAAATTTATATATCAATTTAAATTTAATTTATTAACCAATTACAGTATCAAGTTTCAATTTCAGTAAATTCATTAATTATCGATTGAAATTCCAACAAATCTATTTATTTGATTTTAAATCCTGTATTCAATAAATTATTATCAAATGGATGAAATTAATTGGATCATGATCTATTACATTAATATTTTCAGATTTCACCTTAATTTCTATTAACGTAAAAATTAAATATTAAATTTTATTTAATTGCAATTTGTCCAATCATTAAGTTTAAATTCCAATAAATTGATAAATCTTGGTTTCCATTCTTTTTATTCAACCCACTATCATATTATGAATAAAGTTGACATTATTCCCATTTATTATCTAGATTTACGTTAACATAATATTCAATTTAGATCTATTGCAATTGATTACCGAGTTTTATTTAATACACTAATAAATAAACAACATATATTAATTGTCACTTATTTACTTTTAATTAATTTTATAAGTTTATTACTTACCAACCTAGGTTATACTTTCATATATAACACTGATTTTATTTCATTACCATTTATGATACCCTTCCATTACATACTTCAATATTTACATTTGCTTGCCTTATATTGAATTCATAACCAAGTTGTAACAATTTGCACTATTTCATTATTGGGATTTCACTCCAATTGTCAATAATTAGTTTTAATTACCATTGTTACATCTCATTTCTAACATTCACTTCACTATAAATCTTAAATTTTTTATTTCTTTCTAAATTTAACTACAAAAATCTTATTAAATTAACCAATTTAATTATTGAAATTTGCGGGTCGTTACACTCTTCCTTACTCAAAACTTTTCGTCCCCAAAAAGGAAAAAGAGGGAAAAGAAAGAACTAAGTAGTCAATACATCTTATTCCAAAATACTAATTTTCTAAACAACTAAATTTAGAAAATTTAATAATTTAAATAAAATATATGAATTTATAACTATTAAATCTTTTTATAATCAAATTAACAAAGTTTGGAAAACATTTTCAAAAAGTTTTCTAAGTCCAAAATTCACGGAAAATTTCAGTAGAGTCTCCTTTGTACGGAGAGGCTCCGGAGAAATTATAATATCAAATATAACAATATATAACGAATATTTTCCAAAATATTATATCCCAACACGGGAAAAAAAATATAATAATGCAATAACACCGTAATCCGAGAACGTACCTATTTGTCGGGCAATTAACGCTTATTTTATATAACCAAAAGCAATAGCAATTGCTTCCATAACCTGTATTTCACTTATATAATCCCAAAAAGTTTAACAATCATATAAAATGAAATATTTAAAGTTGTTTCAACACTAACAAACAAATCAATATAAACAACAATCACTTGCAACAAAACATACAACCATCACATAAAATCAACACAAATCAATTATCCATTCATATCAACCAAAACAAATAGTTGTTCGGGTTCAAAACTTTAAATTGTACGGAATGAAAAAATAAACTACTAAGCGCACCATTTACTCAACAGTCTTAGATGAAACTAGATAGATTATTCATTCATCCAAACAAATTTAAAGTATCTTTTCCCAAACAACTATAAACCAAACAAACAACAATTCCAAACAACAAATCAAGTTCATTCTTTTTAATTTCATTTCATACATTTGTTGTTTGATTTCCCTTTTTATTGCATTACATTCATTCATCTCAATTTGATTTACCCATCGAATACATGTTTAATTCGGTTACTTGGCATATCACTTTCATTCACTTAAGTTTAAAATCTTTTACTTACAATGTTCCCTTTTCTATCACATTTAATTTCAATGGCCTTCAAAATTATAACTTAAGTTTATAACAATTATATCACTAATTCCTATTAATAAAATCAATTTATTGAACACTTTCATTACATAAGTTTACTCGTACAATTTCCATTGCATTTTCTTATTAAACATTATAACTTTTAATATTTGGTAAGTTATATATATGCTTTAAGAATGTAGTTGAAAGTTATACAAAATTTTCTCATTTCTTTAATTAATTTAATGTTCAATAATCATATTTTTGTTTTATAGGTCAATAATTTCAACTTTCTTGTAATTTCATTTATAACCTAGCATTTAATCTCTTATTTTAATTAGAGGTTCCAATTATTAATTAGTTATATTCCATTTCACTACAATAATTGAAACTATTAATTAATGGAAACTTAAGAATTAAATACCGGGTTAAATTTTAAATCATTTTAAAATAATAGGTAGATGTATACACTTACGATTTATATATCCAATTATATTTATAACAATGTGAAATTTATATTTGTTTATCATAAATCTGCAGTAAAAATACTACAGTGTCCTTCCCACTTTGAAACTCGAAAATGAATGTCGATGATGCGTGCATTCATCACCGAAATTATTTCCCAACAACAGAGAGGGGAGTACATAACTTATTTCTTTCCAAAATTTCTCTAAAAACAATTCTTTCAAATCATTTTGAAATATTTATCTCAGAAAGTACTTTTAACAATATTATTATTATTATATCCCAAAATTATTCGAAAGAAATTTTCAAAAACCCCGGAACTTAAGTTCTAAATTTCCAGTTTATTCTCATTTATTTTACTTTTCAAATCTTATTTCCAACCTATATTCATAGATTTCACTACCTAACAACATAATCAAATATATATCATTTATGAAATTTTTATTTTATATATATAGAAAAGATAATATGCAAAATTATTTCGTTCACCTACATTTCAAAACAAATATTGCGTCGGTCTGTCCTCCTAAGTGTTTAGAAATCCCTATTGATGTCATAGCATCCTATGCATTAAACAGAATTTATACATACAAAATGGAACAAACTAACATAATATAAAAACTTTTACAATACTAATAAATACGCTCTCTCGTATATATACACTCAGCGACTCATCAAAGTGTTGGGGATGCGGATTAAGGATCTTAAGGCAGAAATAACACTAGAGGGGGGGGGGGTGAATAGTGTTTTAAAGAATATATGAACTATATGACTAAATTAAAACTTTCAACACAAATCTAAACAGAATTCTAACACAGAATGATCATAGAACATATAACAAATGCAAATAGTAAAGTAAAGCAAGTAAAAGGAAAGAACACACTGGATTTTATACTGGTTCGGAATCCTCCTACATCCAGTCCTGCACCAAGGCAATATCCTTGTACAGATTTTTATAAGCAAATATCCAAATTACAACCCTCAATTTCTAAGGCCTTGAGGAACCCTCCTATCTCCGAGTCTGGGGTAAACTCTCTTGATTTACGGGACACAAGATCACCCTAATACTTTCTAATAACAATCCTTTTGAATGGATAGACTCTATGGACTTTTTGAATACAAATTGATCCTATAACTCTGAATAGCACTTTGATCTTTAGTAGAATGATGGAGAATCAAATAGAGAGAGTATCTAAATGATTTCCTATTGAGAATTTGGCAGAATGATGGCACGATCTTGAAAATATGAAGTTTTATGGATATGGAATGGTGGAGAAGAAAGAGTGAAGAAAATAAGAAAATTAGTTGTTAATAAATTCGTTTTGGAAGCCTTTATATAGATGCACAACAGTCATAACCATTGACGAAAGGTTTTTGAACGAATGGACGCTTCTTTTGAAAATTGAATTTTGAATCCAACTGTCACCATATCGACATGGGGTATCCTCATATGTCGACATCCCTCAGTTCAAAATTGTAGAGATGTTGTTTTGTAAAAGCATTTGAATTTAAAACAAGTTGAAACTTCTCTGAAGCAAAATAAAGTGTTTAAACAATATTTTGAGATAGAGAATGAATATAAAACATTATTTTAAATATATATATATATAATTGATATAGACCATCAATTATATAAGTAATATTTAAAATCAGAATAAGTTTTGATGTTTTAAAAATAGAAGTTTTTAAAAACAGAATGGAGGAATATTTCAAGGCTAAAACAAAGTTTGAAAACATTCTTGAAAACATGATTTTGAAAGCTAAAACATTTTGAAAACAGATTTAAAAACATTTTGAAAAATCTATTCAAACTGAAATTGCAAGAACCTTCCTACAGAGCTCCTCCATAGGACTCGAGAACTTGTACAAAGTAGTTTAAATGATTTTGATTTTCGTGGGTTTGTAAGCCACTTGTCGTAGGTTTGTAAGCTACTTGTCGTGGGTTTGTAAGCCACTGGTTTCGATAGAAATTGGGTTCCATCCCAAAAGAAAATTGGAAGAAAGATGAGAGTGCTATTATGAAGTTTTAACAAAATATTAGAAACTTATCTTGAGATCTTGAAATCTTGATTCTCTAGAGTCTTGAATCTTGAATCTCTAATCTTCATCTTGATGCTTGAGTCTTTATACTGATCAGTCTTCGATAATACCTGCATATACTTCCTGTATACATACATATATATATATATATATGAAAATGTTAGTATATATTTTATAAAGTAAAGTATAATAACTATATAAGGTTGTTGTCATCAAAACATCATCAAATCAGTTCCTAACACAAAGGGTATTACTACCCCGTTAATAAAGAGTCAGACCCCATAAAGCTAAGGTTTATCGCTAAAACAAAGCTCTGGTACCAAACGTAATATCCCGCCTTTTGTACGTTTTAAATCGGCGATAAACACAACACGTCAGACTTAAACCATACCAATGGGCGAATTGTTATTGGGGTGAATAAAAAACTAGAGAAAGAATTAAAACAAAACAGAATCTCACAGTGGAATGAAAAAATATAATAGTCAAATAACAATTCATGAAGATGTTTTACAAAACATTTGATTATTCTTTTACAACACAGATCAGTGTTATACATAGCAGAGAATGATAAATAATACAGCGGAACAATGTGATGTAGTGGGACAATATAGTAAATAACAGTAATGATAAAATCTTCGTCTTCGTCCTCCAGAAATAAGGTCTTCAAACCCTAAAATGCTCAGACTGACCCGAGCGAATTAATAAGACAAAACACTCAAGTCAGAACTAAAAGATCTTATGTAAGTTAAATCAATGGTAAATAATATGAGTGGAACAGCGTCAGAGATATTTACGGGATTTTACATCTCCTATCCAGTGTCAAACGTGAGTACAGTAACTTAAGAGATGCTCAAGATTCACATCTCCTAAGGATCCGTTAAATTATTCAGTAGTAATATACGGTATTATAATAATGTCTAATAGTAAAATAAACTTACTTTAAAAAAGCGTTAAGGAGTGACCCAATATTCCCCTTAACATGTAATAGTCTCAGTAGTCCATCCGATATCATAGTCCCTCCTGATCGGGAAGCCACCAGAGGATACTCTATGGGCTACGGAAGAAATCCAAACTCATACAAGGTGCGATAGGGTAGGTGACACGACACAACTTGGCAATGCCAAGGTAGATATACCAACTGCTATCCGGGCTGGTGGTAATGGATAGCCCCAGCTACCGCCCACCACGAGCCACACCCCCAAATCAAAATCAAAAGTGGCCACCAAATCAATCCAAAGTCAGAATATAATATCGAAGGAGTGTGCCCGATCAGAAAGGACACCTCATTGGCCTGAGAATAGCTCCTGTTTTAGCCACCTTATTCCAACCCACGGGAGTCGAGTGCACGTATATACCTCAATAGAATGTCACCACCATCCTACTTCATTCTGCAATCTCCACCGCGTACACGGTTGTTAAAGTGATTTTCAGAGTTGGTAGAGAGAATGACAACTTTCGATCTCGGTCTCTTTAACAACCAAACGTTAATATAACACCGCGGTCATTTTCAAAATAGTTTATACTTTAAAACAAATATCATTGCTTTTTTAAAACCAAATCAATATAATATCATTTCATTTCAAATATACCTTTTTCTAAAATCATAGCACTTTCAAAGTTATAAAATTTCGAAATCAAAACACTTGAAATATAACACTTTCAAATTATAATACCTTGAAACTCATAACTTTGAAACATAAAATCCACCACTAAATGGTTTAAATATTTAAAATATTTTATATAATAAAATAGCTTCTTCAATTTCATAAATCAATTCCAAAACAACTCGAATTTCTAAATTTTAAATTTAACCAAATCCCAAATCATAAATTTCAATTCAATTCAGTTTCCAAGTAAACTATTCCAAATTATATCGATTTCAAAACAGATTTGATCCATAGAATAAACCATTTATATTCAATATATTTCAAACTTTAGGTATTCAACAATTTCAAAACTAAGTTTGGTAATTTCATATATATATATATATATATATATATATATATATATCAATCTTCTATTTTTTAGTTTTGTAATATGTTACTTAATAATCCATTATCATTTAAACAAATCCCAAATTACAAATAACTAAATATTACCTTCAATTTATTTATACTTGAAATATTCATTTAATTCACCTTAAACCAGAATCAAGTTATAAAAATCATACCTTCTAAAGCTTCAAATTTAATAAATTTCACATCAACCTTATTTGAGTTTAATTCTTAAATAAATTCAATTTCAAATAAATCTCAAATTTATCTTCCAACCTTAATTTGATTTAAATCATTTTAAACTCTATATTAAAATATAATTTAATTACTTAACCATATTATCTTCAATAAAAATCAAACTTATTATTAAGCTTATTCTATGTTAAAACAAATTATACATAGCTTAAAATCAAGGATAGAATTACATTTGTATAATATCTAAAATCAATATTTATCTAAAACAACATATTTCTTTACAAAACCATGGAAATCATTTCAAAATACTTTTATATATTAGACCACAGTGTCCGTATATAATTTTCTATCCTATGGTCAAGTGATACAGATATTTATCATTTCAATCTGTAAGTTAAAATATAAATATAGTTATATTTTATTTCAAACCGCAATCCTGAATGAAATAAAAATCCATAACAACTTGTAGTTTATAACAGTATAAAATACAACATCCATTCATCCAATATCGATCATCGAACATTTATCACAATCATCATCCAATTCAATCAATAACATCAATATAGAACAGATAATAAATAACAGGTATTTACTGGCAGTTTATATTCAATAATAAATTAAGTAACTATTTTATCCAAATAAATTCAAATAAACTGAGATGAAGATTCAAAATATACCAAACAATCATAAATAAATTTTTAATCACATCATAAATCAGTTATGACTGGGTTATTACACTCACCTTTTGAATTTAAATTGAATTTAAATCCAATTTAAACTCAAAATTCAAACCGACTTAGAATCCGTCTAAACGAGTGCTAAAATGTCCGGAATTCTGATATGATCCTAGTGGAAAAATCCGCGCGTGAATTCGACCTCGTATGTGAAAGTTATTGCAATTAAAACATTATATGATTTAAATTAAAATAAAACAAACAAAAATAAGAATAATAAAATAAAAAGATTATAACACATCACCGTCTCTCCTTGAAACCCTTACCAGCAGATCGCATGCGCTAAAATGTACGCCGCCACCTTCTCATCGACGAACGCACGCCCTACCAGCCACCAACACCGCCGCTCACACCTTTGGCCTCGAATTTCCTCCTCGCGACAGCCCCACATCGACCAGAAATTCCCAAACCACCGTTATTTACGAAACCCTACTCGAATTTTGGGGACGATCTGGCCGTCGAATCACCAGAGAAACCACATAGATGCAATACCCGTTCGACTCTCCACACCACCCTGTCATCGATTCCCCGATCAGACGAAGTTCATCGTCGAGCGATGAACGGCCGAAAATAAACTAGCTAATTCGGGCAACACAGCAACCCAGAATGAGAACTAAATCAGAAAATTGACTTTCGCTCATCGAGAGCTTCAAATCCATGTATAATTCGATATTGTTTGAGGAGATTAAATTTTTGATTTGATTTTTGGATTGCAATTGGATTTGGAATTGAGAATTTGTCTTCCACTGAGAAAGAGGAGCAACAGAAAGAATTGTATGTATGGACAAATGAGAATACTGAGTGGCTAGAGTTTATAACGAGATATTTATAGGCAAAGCTGAAATGGAATAGATGGACAAGATTGATCGAACGATAAACGACCCGAAAATCGCATTTCGCCTCTGGAATGAAAATGGGTCAACCCATATATCAAAATAGATGTTTTTAAATATTTTAAACACAATGGAATAGATTTCAATTCCAATTTCCATAGTATAAATAATTTATTTTAAAATCAAGTTATTTCAAATTGATTTCAATTGATTTCAATTAAATTGATTTCTAGGCATTTCAAGCCCGTATGATCAAACGACAAGCCCGATCGTTATGAAACTTGAAATCCTATAATAATTCACCATTACGGATCCGATGAAACCAGTTTCGTCGAAATCCGAGTCAGTGGCCAAAAAGGCTATTTTCACATTATTTAAATAAATTAATATTAAATTAAATCACTTTTCATTCAAATTTTAAAATTTATAATTTTTATCTTCTTGGATTAATCCGGTAATTTATAATCCTTTATAACAAATTTATAAATCAGTTTAAAGTTAATTTATTAACCAATTACAGTATCAAGTTACAATTTCAATAAATTCATTAATTATCGATTGAAATTCCAACAAGTCCATTTATTTGATTTTAAATCCCTTATTCAATAAATTTTTATCAAATGGATGAAATTAACGTTGTTTCATGATCTATTACATTAATATTTTCAAATTTCACCTTAATATCTATTAACGTAAAAATTAAATATTAAATATTATTTAATTGCAATTTGTCCAATTATTAAGTTTAAATTCCAATGAATTGATAAATCTTGGTTTCCATTGTTTTTATTCAACCCACTGTCACACTATGAATAAAGTTGACATTATTCCCATTTATTATCTAGATTTATGTTAACATAATATTCAATTTAGATCTATAGCAATTGATTAGCTAGTTTTATTTAATACACTAAATAAATAAACAACATATATTAATTATCACCTATTTACTTTTAATTACTTTTATAATTTTATTACTTACCAACACAGGTTATACTATCATATATAACACTAATTTTATTTCATTACCATTTATGATACCCTTCCATAACATACTTCAGTATTTACATTTGCTTGCCATATATTGAATTCATAACCAAGTTGTAACAATTTGCACTATTTCATTATTGGGATTTCACTCCAACTGTCAATAATTAGTTTTAATTACCATTTCTACATTTCATTTTTAACATTCACTTCACTATAAATCTTAAAATTTTTATTTTTTTCTAAATTTAATTACAAAAATCTTATTAAACTAACCAATTTAATTATCAAAATTTGTGGATCGTTACACTCTTCCTTACTCAAAACTTCTCGTCCCCGAAAAGTAAAAAGATGGAAAAGAAAGAATTAAGTAGTCAATACATCTTATTCAAAATATTAATTTTATAAACAAAAAAATTTACAAAATTTAATAATTTAAATAAAATATATCAATTTATAACTATTAAATCTTTTTATAGTCAAATAATTAAAGTTTGGAAAACATTTTTCAAAAAAATTTCTAAGTCCAAAATTTATGAAAAATTTCGGTAGTGTCTCATTTGTACGGAGAGGCTCGGGAGAAATTATAATATCAAATATAACAATATATAACATATAATTTCCAAATTAATATATCCCAACACGGGCAAAAATATAAAAACGCAATAACACCGTAATCCGAGAATGTACCTATTTGTCGGGCAATTAACGCTTATTTTATGTAACCAAAAGCAGTAGCAATTACTTCCATAACCTGTATTTCACTTATATAATCCCAAAAAGGTTAATAATTATATAAAATAAAATATTTAAAGTTGTTTCAACACCGACAAACAAATCAATATAAACAACAATCACTTGCAACATAACATGCAACCATCATATAAAATCAACACAAATCAATTATCCATTCATATCAACCATAACAAATAGTTGTTTGGATTCAAAACTTTAAATTGTACAGAATGAAAAAATAAACTACTAAGTGCACTATTTACTCAACAGTTTTAGATGAAACTAAATAGATTATTCATTCACCAAAACAAATTTAATGTATGTTTGCCCAAGCAACTATAAACCAAACAAATAACAATTTCAAACAATAAATCGAGTTCATTCTTTTTAATTTCATTTCATACATTTGTTGTTTAATTTCCTTTTATTGCATTACATTCATTCATCTCAATTTCATTTATCCATAGAATTCATATTTAATTCGGTTACATGGCATATCAATTTCCTTCACTTAAGTCTAAAATCTTTTACTTACAATGTTCCTTTTCTATCACATTTAATTTCAAGGACCTTCAAAATTATAACTTATGTTTATAACAATTATATCATCAATTCGTATTAATAAAAGCAATTTATTGAACACTTTCATTACATAAATTTACTCATACTATTTCCATTACATTTTTTTATTAAACATTACAACTTTTAATGTTTGGTAAGTTATATATATTCTTTAAGAATGTTGTTGAAAGTTATACAAGTTTTTCTCATTTCTTTAATTAACTTAATGATCAATAATAATATTTTTGTTTTATATGTTACTAATTTCAACTTTTTTGTAATTTCATTTAAAACCTAGCATTTAATCTCTTATTTTAATTAGAGGTTCCAATTATTAATTAGTTATATTCCATTTCACTATAATAATTGAAACTATTAATTAACGGAAACTTAAGAACTAAATATTGGGTTAAATTTCAAATGATTTTAAAATAAAAGATAGATGTATACACTTACGATTTATATATCCAATTATATTTAAAATAATTTGAAATTTATATTCGTTTATCATAAGTCTGTAGTAAACCTACTACAGTGGCCTTCCCACTTTGAAACTCGAAAATGAATGTCGATGATGCATGCACTCATCATCGAAATTATTTTCCAACGACGGAGAGGGGAATATAGAACTTATTTCTTTCCAAAATTTCTCTTAAAATAATTCTTTCAAATCATTTTGAAATATTTATCTCAGAAAATACTTCTAACAATATTATTATTATTAAATCCCAAAATTATTCAATTTTTTTTAAAAACCCCAAAACTTAAGTTCTAAATTTCCAGTTCATTCTCATTTATTTTACTTTTCAAATCTTATTTCCCACCTATAGTCATAAATTTCACTACCTAACAACAAAACCAAATGTATATCATTTATAAAAAATTTATTTTATATATATAGAAAATATAATATGCAAAATTATTTCATTTGCCTATATTTCAAAACAAATATTGTGTCGGTCTGTCCTCCTAAGTGTTCAAAAATCTCTATTGATGTCATCACATCCTATGCACTAACCAGAATTTATAAATACAAAACGGAACCAACTAACCTAATATAAAAACTTTTATAACACTAACAAATATGCTCTCTCATATATACACTCAAAGCAACTCATCATAGGGTATTACTACCCCATTAATAAAAGTTAGACCCCACAAAGCAAAGGTTTATCGCTAAACCAAAGCTCTGATACCAAATGTAACATCCCGCCTTTTTGTATGTTTAAATCGACGATAAAGCACACACATCAGACTTAAACCATACCAATGGACGAATAGTTATTGGGGTGAATAGGAAAATAGAGAAAGAATTAAAACAAAACAGAATCTCACAGCAGAATGACAAAATATAATAATCAAATAACAGTTCATGAAGATGTTTTACAAAACATTTGTTTATTCTTATACAACACAGATCAGAGTTACACATACCAGAGAATGATAAATAATACAATGGAACAATGTGATGCAGTTGAACAATATAGTAAATAACAGTAATAATAAAATCTTCGTCTTCGTCCTCCAGAAATAAGGTCTTCAAACCCTAAAATGCTCTGAATGACCCGAGCGAATTGAAAAGATAAAACACTCGAGTCAGAGCTAAAAGATCTTATGTAAGTTAAATCAATGGTAAATAATATGAGTGGAACAGCGTCAGATATGTTTACGGGATTTGACATCTCCTATCCAGTGTCAAACGTGAGTACAGTAACTTAAGAGGTGCTCAGGATTCAAATCTGCTAAGGATCTGTTAAACTATTTACTATGTAGTAATATACGCTATTATAATAATGTCAAATGGTAAAATAAGCTTACTTTAAAATAGCGTTAAGGAGTGACCTAATATTCCCCTGAACATGTAATAGTCCCAGTAGTCTATCCGATATCATAGTCCCTCCTGATCGGGAAGCCACCAGAGGATACTCTATGGGTTACGGAAGAAATCCAAACTCGTACAAGGTGCGATAGGGTAGGTGTTACGGCACAACTAGGCAATGCTAGGGTAGATATACCAATTGCTATCCGGACTGGTGGTAACGAATAGTCGCAGCTACCGCCCACCTCGAGTCACACCCCCAAATCAAAATCAAAAGAGGCCACCAAGTCAATCCAAAGTCAGAATATAATATCGAAGGAGTATGTATGATCAGAGGGGCTACCTCATTGGCCCAAGAATAGCTCCTGTTTTAGCCACCTTATGCCAACCCATGGGAGTCGGGCCCACGTATATACCTCAATAGAACGTCACCACCATCCTACTTCATTCTAGAATATCCACCGCACACATGGTTGTTAAAGTGGTTTTCGGAGTTGGTAGAGAGAATGACAACTTCCGATCCCGATCTCTTTAACAACCAAACGTTATTATCACACCATGGTCATTTTCAAAATAGTTTATACTTTAACCAAATATCATTGCCTTTTTAAAACCAAATCAATACAAATCATTTCCATTTCAAATATACCTTTTTCTAAAATCATAACACTTTCAAAGTTATAACATTTCTACATCAAAACACTTGAAATATAACACTTTCAAATTATAATACCTTGAAGCTCATGACTTTGAAACATAACTTCTACCACATAAATGGTTTAAATATTTAAAATACTTTACATAATAAAATAGCTTCTTCAATTTCACAAATCAATTACAAAACAACTTGAATTTTTAAATTTTAAATTTAACCAAATTCCAAATCATAAATTTCAATCCAATTTAGTTTCCAAGTAAACTATTCCAAATTATATCGATTTCAAAACAAATTTGATCCACAGAATAAACCATTTATATTCAATATATTTCAAACTTTAGGTATTCAACAATTTCAAAACTAAGTTTGGTAATTTCATATATATATATATATACATATACATATATATGTATATGTATATATACATACATACATATATATATATATCAAATTCAATTTTCTATTATTTAGTTTTGTAATATTTTACTTAATAATCCATTATCATTTAAACAAATCCCAAATTACAAATAACTAAATATTATCTTCAATTTATTTATACTTGAAACATTCATTTATTTCACCTTAAACAAATCAAGTTATAAAAATCATACCTTTTAAAACTTCAAATTTAATAAATTTCACATCAACCTTATTTGAGTTTAATTCTTAACTAAATTCAATTTCAAATAAATCTTAAATTTATCTTCCAACCTTAATTTGATTTAAATCATTTTAAACTCTATATTAAAATATAATTTAATTACTTAACCATATTATCTTCAATAAAAATCAAACTTATTATTAAGCATATTCTATATTAAAACAAATTATACATAGATTAAAATAATGGATAGAATAACATTTGTATAGTATCTAAAATCAGTATTTATCTAAAACCACATATTTCTTTACAAAACCATGGAAATTATTTCAAAATATTTTTATTTATAGACCACGGTGTCCGTATATAATTTTCTATCCTATGGTCAAGTGATACAGATATTTATCATTTCAATCCATAAGTTAAAATATGAATACAGTTATATTTTATTTCAAACCGCAATCCCGAATGAAATAAAAATCCATAACAACTTGAAGCTTATAACAGTATAAAATACAACATCCATTCCAATATCAATCAACGAACATTTATCACAATCATCATCAAATTCAATCAATAACATCAATATAGAACAGATAATAAATAACAGGTATTTACTGGCAGTTTATATTCAATAATAAATTAAACAAATGTTTTATCCAAATAAATTCAAATAAACTGAGATGATGATTCAGAATATGCCAAAAATTCATAAATAAATTTCTAATCACATTATAAATCAATTGTGAGTGGCTTAAACACTCAACTTTTGAATTTAAATCCAATCTAAACCCAAAATTCAAACGGACTCAGAATTAGTCCAAACAACGCCAAAATGTCCAAAATTCCGATAGGATCCTAGCGGAAAAAACCGCGTGTGAATTCGACCTAGTATGTGAAAGTTATTGCGATTAAAACATTATATGATTTAAATTAAAATAAAACAAAAAATAAGAATAATAAAATAAAAAGATTATAACATGTCACCGTCTCTCCTTGAAACCTTTACCAGCAGATCGCACGCGCTAAAATGTACGCCGCCACCTTCTCATCGATGAACGCATGCCCTACCTGCCACCAACACCGCCGCTCACACATCTGGCCTCGACTTTCCCCCTTGCGACAGCCCCACATCGCTACAAATCGACCAAAAATTCCCAATCCGTCGTTATTTACCAAACCCTACTCGAATTTTTGGGACGATATGACCGTCGAATCACCAGACAAACCACATAGATGCAATACCCGTTCGACTCTCCATGCAACCATGTCATCGATTTCCCAATCAGACGAAGTTCATCATCGAGCGATGAATGGTCGAAAATAAACTAGCTAATTCCGGCAACACAACAACCCAGATTGAGAAATAAATCAGATAATTGACTTGTGCTCATTGAGAGCTTCAAATTCATGTATATTTCGATATTGTTTGAGGAGATTAAATTTTTGACTTGATTTTTGAATTGCAATTGGATTTGAAAATTGAGAATTTGTCTGCAATTGAGAAAGGGGAGCAACAGAAAGAATTGTACGTACGGACAAATGAGAATACTAAGTGGCTAGGGTTTATAACGAGATATTTATAGGCAAAGCTGAAATGGAATAGATGGACAAGATTGATCGAACGATAAACAACCCGAAAATCCCATTTCGCCTCCGGAATGAAAATGGGTCAAACCATATATCAAAATAGACGTTTTTAAATATTTTAAACGCAATGGAACAGATTTCAATTCCAAATTCCATAGTATGAAGAAGTTATTCTAAAATCCAGTTATTTCAAATTTATTTCAATTTAATTGATTTCTAGGCGTTTCAAGCCTGTATGATCAAATGACAAGCCCGATCGTTATGCAACTTGAAATCCTATAATAATTCACCGTTACGGATCTGATGAAAATGGTTTCATCAAAATCCGAGTCGATGGCTAAAAAGGCTGAGACGACCCGCCTTTCTCTCCACAGAAAGACGCATCATTAATAAGAAAGAAAGAGGTAGAAATAGAATTGATAGAAGAAAAGAACTCAACAATACCAGAATCTCACAGCGGAATGAAACAAAATATAATATATAACATAACTATTACATAGTCATTTACATCAGAGTTACACAGATACAACAACACAAGATAGACAGTTATAAAAGTCGGTCTATTCTACAACTCAAATACAACTCAGAGATACATCACAGCGGAAACACAATATAACAACAAACGTTGAAGCCTCCTGCTCCATCTCTCCTCCAGTATTCGTCAAAACAGGCCTGAATCCCTTGGCTACTCGTAAAAATTTGAGTACCCAAGAGTTTAAGAAAAACAGAATAAACTCCGGGTCAGACATGGGCCTGGTGTGAGTAAACGGGTTAAAGTTGCTTAAATTTTAAAAACCTTCGAAAACAAAAGGTATCACGTAAGACTCCCCACACATAAACATGGGCAAATTTTTACCTTACCTAACCAAAACATTTGATAGGAAATCCAGTGATATTATAATAGTGTCTAGGGTTTTCAAGTAAATAAGAAATAGCTGAAATTGTTACATGATTAAATTCCAGCTACTAGCCACAAAAGTGGGTAGTACAATCAAAACCGTAAGGGCACGTATGAAAAATGGGTTTCCATCAATGGCAGGGCTACTGGGGTACCACCCGTCACAGTACGTGGCCTAGATCACCGTACCGAGGATCCACCCTAAATCCCCTGCAACACAAAGCCGGAACCATTCCTTACCGAACAGTTCCGAACAAGACAACCCCGGCGATTCTAGCTAGCAACTGCCCACACAGTCGAATAAAAAGGGACATCTAGACAGGGGTAAATCTCGTCCTACTTGGGCATGAACCACTTAGCTTTGCTACACCTCCCCTGTTTTAGCCATTCTCGGTTGATGAGGCATGGGGCTACGATTACCTTTATAGAACACATCTATCTTAGAATGCTCATCGTACACCTGACAATGTTCTGAAAGCATGCAATCCATACAAGTTCGTTCCGGGTTCGAATGAAACCGAAGGCATTATTTCGTTATATTCATTTTGGAATCACCCTCGGAGTTAACGACAACAACCCTTGTACTCTGAAATGTCCATCTCGAACCTGAAACTACTGCCTCCGTTATACTCGTATTGGAATCACCCTCAGAGTTTTTAACGACAGATAGTTCTTACACTTCGAATCTTCAACTTGATCTTCACTTGAATTCACGACCTAGCGTTTAACTTGGATCGATGTGGTTTTCGGATAATCAAATTTGATACCCGATCCCGGTCTCATCGAACCAAACGTGTCTTAAAGGCCAAGTTGTTTAAAGGTTTAAACAATACAATTCAATTTAATACTTGAATTCACACAGCATTAACACAGATAAATATCACACATTTATCATTAATATATCCAATTATCATATCACAGAATGTCACACCATATCATCCAATAGATATCAATCCAAAAGATATCATCCAATTTAGACATTCAACAACAATCATCCATAACCAAGCATTATCAATTCATATCACAATTAATTTAATTTAATTACTTAAATTAAATTAATCCCTTAAGAATTAATCACTTAATCCTGCTCATACAATCATTAATTAATTACTAACCTTAATTAATCACTCCTTGATTAGCTTAATTAATCAATTAGTTAATCCCTAATCCCAGATTAAATATCCTTTAATTACCAATTAATAATCCTTAATTATTAATTAATCTCCTTTAATACAAACTAATTAATCCTTAATTACTTTCATAATAAATTGATCAACCATTAATTAACCGATTAATTAACCATCAACTATCGATTAATAATCTTAATTATTAATCAATATTTCTTAATAAAAATTAATTAATCCATAATTATTTTATAATTAATTAATTAATTAACCATTAATTAACTAATTAATTATCTCTTAATTACTAATTAATAAAACTAATTATTAATTATTAATTAACAACTTAATTACAGATTACTTACTCTTTAATCCACAGTTAATTAATCTTTAATTAACAGTTAACCAATCCTTAATTATCATTTGATTAATCCTTAATCACATTTGATTAATGAAGTAAATACCACTTAACAACTTCTTAGTTAATCCTTAATTACGGATTAATTATTCTTTAATTATTAATTAATAAAACCTTAATTATTAATTAATAAAACTTACTTACAAATTAAGCACTTCTTAATTACTAATTAAGTAACCTTTATTTACTTAGTTAACTACTCATTAATTACTTAATTAATAAATCTTAGTCACTTGATTAATTAAGTTTAATTACACATAATTACTTGATTAATGAATCTCTAATCACTAATTAATAATCTAATTAATAATCATCTTAATTCCAAATTAATTAACCTTAAATTAATTAACCTTTAATCCTTAATCATTTATTAATCAAGTAAATTATTTTCCCTTAATTAATTTCTTAATCAATCCTTTATAATTAAACTAATTAATTAAACTTAATTTCTTTGAATTAACTTAACCAAAATTAAAATATTAAAACCTTAATTAAGATAAAACATTATCTTGTTTATATCCTTATTACCGTTAACATAATTACCCATTTATCTTTAAAATTATCATTACTTAATTAAATCATTAATTGAGCTTTAACATAAAAAATCATTTATCTTTAAAATTTAAAGTTATCAAAACATAAATTTAAATATCTTAAACATTTATCAATTAATAGTTTTTAAAAACTATTTTCAATTTGGATTTAAAAACTTGTCTTTTATATAAACTTTTAAAATTACTATCAAAACTCGATTTTAAAATCACTTTAAAATTTCTTAACAAAGTTTGAATTTATCAAACTCCAAAATTTCTAAAAAAATGTTTAAGAAAACATTTATTAAAACATCAAGTAATTTATATAAGAGTTTTAAACCAATTTAAATTTTAAAATTTCGAAAAAACAAGTTCTTAAAACCTTTTAAAACCTTAATTACTGTTTTACATTTGCTGCTTTGGGTCGAACCCGTAGCTTACTCGAGTCAAACCCGAGTTCTCTTCTTCCCTTTTTTTTAAACTTTGATTAAATTTAAGTTTCAAAAAATTTACAGGCAAACCACTCCAAAATACTCGAGAACGAACTCGAGCTTTCCACCCCCAATACTCGAACATGACTTCGAGCAATCCCACGCCAAAACCCCTCTAACACACACCACCAATACGTGCTCATGCACCAACACCTGAAGCTACTCCGACCATCGCCATTGCCTCTGGCACTTCACCCTACCTCACAGTAACACAATTCGACCACAAATCCACACAAACAAATCTTTGATCTAAATTGACTACCCAGTTCGCCTAGAACCAAACACAGCTTCCCATAAACTTCCTTCGACCACCAAGCTCCGACCACCAGAGATCGTGCAACTCTGGCCACCTCTCGCTAACCCAACACACAACCATCTCCCTGAGTTACACGACGCTCGATCAATCATAGACAAGCACTGACCAAAATTTTCCTGCTTCAACCAAACTAGGGTTTAAAACCCATTCTCGACCATTGCCGACACCACAGCCCTCTATAGCCTCAACCATTATTTTTGCCTTAACCCCTATTACCTCCTCCACCTCCAGTAGTATTCCCGACCACCCCAAATGCTCCAGCCTCCAGAAATCACCCAAAACCCATTTTCTAGAAAACCCCAAAATTTACATTCAATCTAATATTAAAAATTTAGATTTTTTTTTAAAAATCATAATTTTCAATGATGATTGGAGATATATACATGCATCATTATAACAAAATATTTGATTTATTACATTGTTCAAGTTCCTACTGCATTTTCTTGTTTACAAGAGATATTCCAAACTTAAATTACTTAAATTTGTTTTCATAATCAAAATGGAGTTTAAACTCAACTAATTTGTTTGAAAACCCTAAGCTATAAAGTGTTTATATGGGAAGTTTGAATTTTTTTTATTTTCAAACCTCTGTAACCAGGTATGAACAGAGAAGCACAATTTCAGGCATGTAGTTTCAAATGCATCCCTACCTACAGATTTATATACAACTACATGCAGGCATCATTATCAATTTTTGCTTTTTCATATTTTTACAATTTAAATCTTGTTGTTTTAAACAAATTTTGTTTAAACATCTCAACATAAAACCAACCAGAGAAGTAACTAACTGATTTTGAATTTAATTTACACCCTGCAGTTTCAAAAAAAACAGAAAGAAATTGACATGCACACACATTAACACATTCATATATATATATATACATACATATATATGTATGTATGTATGTATGTATGTATGTATGTATGTATGTATGTATGTATGCAGTAATACCACAAACAAGCATCATTATCACAGCAATTACTTAAGCAACAATATTAACCTACTTAAGATTTAAATTTAGATGTTTACTCACCTTTTGAATTTGCATAGTGTTTCAGAAACTGGATTGAACTGAGCCCCTTTTTAAAAGTTTGAAAACTGTTGTTGCTTGATTCCTGAAACTTATGTTGCTCGACTTAAGAATGAAATTCTTTGAAGCTTGAACATTTGAAGCGAAAATGCCTAACTGTACAGGAACAAGATGATGATGGCTCAAGACTTTAAAAATTTGTTGTTTCCAGGTTTTTTAATAACAGAAAGTTTTCAAGCTTTTTTTTTTTCTAATCTTCTACAGGCTTTGAAAGGTGCTAACAGGTTATTGAACTACAGATTTGAGGAAAAGTGCTTTTACAGGTTTGATAAAAAATATTACAGGGTTTGGTATAAATGGTTACAGGATTTGGAAATGCTTGCAGTGTTTTGATTGCAGGCTTGAGGTTGTAGGGTTTTCAAAATCTGATGCTTGGATTTTGTTTTGTTGCAGAGAAGATTATAGGCTTTGGAATTGTTTCAGAGGAGATAGTTTTAGTTTTGAGAAGAAATTATAGGGTTTTGATAATTGTGGTTTGCATATGAGAATATTTCAGTTTTGTGGCCATTGATTTCTTGAGAAAAATTTACAGGGATTTGAAAAATGATTTTTTGGTTGATTTGGGAAATGGAATACAAAGAGTGGCCATTGATTACTTGTTTGAATTCAAAGAAAAAGAATGAAGAAGGAATGTAAGTTTATATAATAAAATTTATGGTTTAATAAAATTGAAGAAAAGAAAAACAAATAAGGACACTTGTTAAATCTTGTTTACATTTGTCAAAAACCATTGTTTAATCCATAACACATGTTAATCAAATAGCTTAAAAAATTTAACACTTGTCCTTTCTGATTTTTAAATTATTTTTAAATGACTTATAAGCCCTTATTATTAATTTTCTTATTATGTAAGGGCTTTTATAAATTTATAAATGCTTTTCTTATCTTTTAAAAATAAAATTTTTAAAAGAAAATCAAATAAAAACTAATTAGATTCTTAATAAAATCATATAAAATTATTTGATCCATTTTAAATGCTAATTTAAATGCTTTTGCATTTATTTTCTATTAAATAAATATTTTCTAAATTTATATAAATAAAATTCTTTTGTTTTAAATTAATATTAAACAAATTTTATTTTTAAAATAAAAACTTTATTCATAAATCCATTTATATACAAAATTATTTTAAGATATAAATTATTTTCAAATTAAAATTTTCAATTCAAATTTCAAATTTTAAATCCAAATTCAATTTAAACTTCAATTTAAAATCAAATCAAATATATCTACATTAGATTAAGCAGACGCATTACTAAATTTTGAAACATTAAATTCTAATTTTAAAGTTAATTTTTAAATAAATATATATTTAAACAACACTTATTAAATTGAAATGTTAACCATATTAAAATCAAATTTATAAAATAACACAAATTAAATAATTATTCTATTTAAAATTAATTTATTTCTAAATTTAAAAACATCACATAAATTTTTATTTTTATTATTTATATTTGAAGATAACAATTTTATCAATCTTAAATAATTTAATTAAGGGATTATCACATTCTAAATTCCCCGAAATTCCGGGATATTACATTTCTCCCCCTTAAAAGAATTTCGTCCTCGAAATTTAAAACAAAGATAATCCAAAATCTTTTATTTCATTTTAACCATTCAAGCATTCCTATCAACCATTTATTATCAACCAACAACAATCCATCCAAACAAACAGTTTATTTAAACAAACAATTCATTCAATCAAACAATCCTAGTTATCCGGACATGGAATCGGATAAGTCTTCCTAAAACTATTCAGAGTTTCTCAAGAAAAACTCTGAAATCCTAACTTCACAACAACAGATAGATCGTTCACGTATTTCCTCAAATGAGATACGTGAAAAACAATGTGAATTCCAGCCATCCAAACTGGCAATTCAACCTTGAATACTACAATACTAATCTTCGCCTGATAAGCTCCACCATCGCAGATACCTCAAAGACCAAAACTGGACCAAGAACCAGACGATCTCCCGACTCTACTCAACAGAATGGAAATATACAGGGTCTTCTAAACAAAGCTTCACAGGGTGCCATCTAGATACTCGCCTGATAAATATACGAGAATTCCATTAAATACAAATGATCCTCCTAACATCCACAAAAATCCGAAAACAAGCTCTCTCAAATCTCTCATATTTGGTTCAGCCTTTCCGTTCGTCTGGGAATGATAAGCTGTACCCAAATTTAATCTCGAACCCAAAGCTGATCACAAAGCCTCCTAAAACTAGCTGGAGAAGATAAGATCATAATTGCTAACAATGCTGACGGGAACACCAAGCAGTCAGACAAACTCTCCCAAGAAAAACTCAGCCAAAGATGCTACAGAACGGATTGCCTCAACCAGAATAAAATAGGCGTTCCTCGTTAACCAATTCACAATCACCCATGTTCCTTTAATTCCATCTTTGGTCCTTGGCAAACCGTCGAAGAAATCCAAAGAAATCACTTTCCACTGGAACTTCCAAAAGTTGCAACAAACCGGCGGTCTTCTGTTGGTCACCAACACCTGCTGACAGATCATATATCCAAAGTCGAAAGCAGCTATATCCTTCTTCGTGCTTGGCCACCAGAAGATTCTCTTCATATCCATATATCTCTGAACACCCTGGGTTGGACATAACCTGGGGCAATGACTCCCTGCCAAAACTTCTTGCTTCAAATCCTAGAATTCGAAACACAAATCCTTTTCGATGATCCTAAATGCTCCTTAGACATCCATCTGACGCAGCGGATTAATCAAACAAAGCTTCAATCGGTGAAATGTAGCAATCGGTGAGTTGAAGATACCAAAATGCCCAAGTTCGTTGATCCAAAGATACCGAACTCTAGCTATCTCAAACACGTTGATAGCGCACTATACCGTGTTTAAAGATCTACGATTCTTCGCACGTTGATCTAGCGCACTAGATTCCGTGAATCGGCTTCTACGATCGTTGAATCGAGCGCACTCGATTAACCGAAAGAGGAGATAGGAGATTACACTCAACTACCAATTGGTATGAAAGCATAAAGCTAACAAAAGAGAATTTTATTCCAAAATCAACAACCCAAAATATACAACACACCCTCTATTTATAGCTTGACACAACCGACCCCTTTAACCCGTTGCCGACTCATAGACTCCGACTCATCATAAGTCGTTGCCGACTTAACAACGCAACACAATTTACACGACTCAAAGACATACGACTCAGCTTATCTACATACAGGACCGACTCATATACATTACCGACTCAAAAAAACAACACAAGATACACGACTCATCAACCACACGGCTACAACAGTTAGGTCGTATACGACCTAACGACTCAAGGCCAACAAACTACAACACCTCAGCTCATATGGCCGACTTAAGCGCGTGCCGACTCAAGCCCAATCCCCCTGCGCTCCTCAACGACTCAGTTAGGTCGTGACTGCTTCCTCTTTTGTTAAGTCGTAGCCGACTTAGGCTCTTAAGTCGTAGCTTCTCTTCCTTAGGTCGGGATCGACCTAAAATAGGCTCTTGTTCCTGTAACCCGTTGTCCTTTATCCCGTTAAGTCGTAAACGACTTAGATTGTCACAGTTAGGTCGGAAACGACTCATGCTTCTCTTGGGTCGTGGACGACTCAAACCCGATGTCTCGTTAACCCGGCCTACCTTCCCCCTTAACTTGTTAACTCGTGGCCCTCCTTCCTTAGCTCGGCAGCGACCCAAGCCTTCACTGAGTCGTGAACGACTCATCACACTACACCACAAACTCATGTTTTCAGGAACTAAAGTTTGCACAACTTCTTCTCCGGCCTTAGCTGCATCATCCTCCCCTGGTTGAGAAAAATTCGTCCTCGAATTTGTACATTCTTCTTCATCTGATTGTTTATTTCCGTAATATGGCACAAGATGCTTAATATTGAATACGTCAGAAGTGTACATATCCTCCGGCAGCTTCAACTTATAAGCATTGTCATTAATTTTCTTCAAAACTTCAACTGGACCAATTTTCCGCGCTTTCAATTTATTGTACGTTCCCACTGGAAATCGGTCTTTTGTTAACACTGCATAAACCAAATCGCCTTTGTTAAATTCAACATTTCGTCGTTTCAAATCTGCAGACTTCTTATACTTCTCATTCGATTTCTCCAATCGTTCCCGAACGATTTTATGACATTCAGTCAACTCATCAACAAAATCAACAGCCCGTTTAACTGTTCCCTTCGACTGTGGTACTACTGCCAAATCTAACGGTCCCCTGGGTAAATTTGAATAAACAATCTGAAACGGACTGAATCCCGTGCTACGATTCACTGCATGATTATGTGCAAATTCAGCTTGGCATAACTTCATGTCCCAACTTTTCAAATTATCCTGTACAAGACATCGCAATAAATTTCCCAATGACCTGTTAACAACTTCCGTCTGTCCATCAGTTTGTGGATGATAAGCACTACTGAATTTCAGTTTCGTTCCCACCATCTTCCACAAACTCAACCAAAAATGACTCAGAAAACGAGTATCCCTGTCAGAAACAATAGATTCTGGTAAACCATGAATTCGATAAATCTCCTTAAAAAATAACTGCGCCACTCGAACTGCGTCCGCTGTCTTTTTGCAAGCAACAAAATGTGCCATCTTCGAAAACCTGTCCACCACAACAAATATCGAATCATTTCCCCTTTGAGTTCTAGGCAAACCCAAAACGAAATCCATGCTAATATCAACCCATGGCTTAGACGGTACAGGTAATGGCATATACAACCCTGCATTCGTCGTTGTTCCCTTTGAAACTTGGCAAATATGACATCGCTCCACAAATCTTTCCACTTCTTTTCTCATCGACGGCCAAAAGTAAGATTGTGAAATCAATTGCAAAGTACGATCACGGCCCACATGCCCTTCCTCGTGTAACTCTTTGACAATTTTCAACCTCAAGCTACAGTCTGGAATACACAAACGATTCCCTTTAAACAGAAAACCATCAACCAATGTAAATTCATCGGTACTCTCACCCTTCACTTTCTCAACATATTTCACAAAGTAAGGATCTTCATTAATCATCTCCGGCAACATCTCAAAACCCGTCACTTCAACTTTCATTGTCGTTAATAAATGACTCCTCCTACTCAAAGCATCAGCTACCCGATTTGTCACCCCTGATTTATGTTTGACAACAAAAGTAAACTGCTGTAAATATGCTATCCACGATGCATGTCTCGCTGAAATCTTATCCTGCCCCTGTAAATGCTTCAATGCTTCATGATCAGTGTGAAGAACAAATTCCTTCTGAAATAGATAATGCCTCCAATGCTTGACAGCTTGCACAACAGCATAAAACTCAACGTCATATGTACTGTATCTCATCTTTGCCCCTGACAACTTTTCGCTGAAATAAGTAACTGGCTTCCCATTCTGACTCAGAACTCCTCCAATACCAACCTTCGAAGCATCAGTATGCAATTCAAACAATAACTGAAAATTAGGTAGAACAAGAATTGGTGCTGTCGTTAATAACTCCTTGATCTTCTCAAAAGCAACCCCCGCTTCTTCTGACCATACAAATTGCTTCCCCTTCATGCAATCAGTAACTGGAGCCATCACGCTACTGAAGTGTGGAATGAATCTTTGGTAGAATGACGCTAGCCCATGAAAACTTCTCACTTCCGTAATCGTCTTTGGTTGTGGCCAATTCCTGACTGCTTCAACTTTACTCTGGTCAACTTGAATACCTTCTCCTGAAACAACATACCCAAGAAATAAAACAGTATGCGTCATAAACACACATTTCTTCGTAGCAGCATAAAATTGTTCCTCACGAAGAATAATCAATACTTCCCTCAGATGTAGAACATGCTCCTCCGTACTTCTACTGTAAATCAGAATATCATCGAAATAAACCACGACGAACTTCCCAATGAATGGTCTAAAGATTTGATTCATCACCCGCATGAATGTACTAGGTGCATTCGACAAACCAAATGGCATAACCAACCATTCGTATAACCCTTCCCTTGTCTTGAAAGCTGTCTTCCATTCGTCACCAGGTCTGATTCGAATTTGATGATAACCACTCTTCAAATCAATCTTCGAAAATATAGTTGCCCCACTTAATTGATCTAACAAATCATCCAACCTCGGCATAGGAAATCTATAACGAACAGTGATCTTATTCAATGCTCTACTGTCTGTGCACATTCGCCATGTTCCATCCTTCTTTGGCACCAACAATGCTGGCACTGCACAAGGACTCAAGCTTTCCTGAACACGTCCCTGTTCCAACAACTCTTCCACTTGCCTTCGTAACTCCTCATGTTCCTTCGGACTCATTCGATGATGTGGTCGATGTGGTAACACTGCTCCCGGAACAAGATCAATTTGATGTTGAATGTCTTTAAGTGGCGGTAACTTCTTAGGCAACTCCTCTGGAAAGACATCTTCAAATTCTTTCAAAATTGGCTTTGCTGCTTCTGGGATTTCAACTTCTTCACTACTCTCTCTTCCAATCAACAAAAACACTTCAGGTTCTTCCTCGACTTCCTTGACAAACTCCTTCAAAGTCAACAGAGTTTTCAATTCCTCAATCTCTTCTAGCTTTCTCTCTTTTTGTTGTTGCTTCTTAGGAACCAAAGTGATTTTAGTACCCTCGAACATGAAACTGTAACTATTGGCACGACCGTCATGTTGAACTGCTCTATCAAACTGCCATGGTCTGCCCAACAACAGATGACACACGTCCATGTCTACAACATCACACCAAATTTCATCTTTGTACTTCTTCCCAATAGAAAAATTAACACAAGCTCTTCGACACACTTTCACTTCACCACCCTTCCTTAACCATGCTAGCTTGTACGGTTTAGGATGCTTCTCAGTCTTCAAGTTCAATTTCCTCACTGCTTCTGTAGAAATAATATTATCACAACTTCCCGCATCAATAACGAACTTGCAAACCTTTCCCAGAATAGTGCACGTCGACTGAAAAATATTGCTTCTCAACCAACTACAATCCTCCTCCTGCTTTGGTGTAAGACATGACCTCCTCAACATAAGATTACAACCTTCATCTCCGAACAATTCTTCTTCCTCCCCAACATAAGGTGTATTTGAACATTCTGCCTCCTCACCATCATCCTCCTCAACTTCTGCAACCATTGCTCTCTTCTTCGGCTTCGGACATTCATTGCTTTTGTGACCCAACTCCTGACAATTATAACATTTGAAAACACTGCTAACCTTCGCCTTCTCAGCCTCCTTCACCACTGGCTTTGAAACAGGTTTAGGAACATTAGAACTTCCACCAACACCCCTTGCTTGATTATTGGAATTAGTAAACACACCACCTCCACGCCTTCCTTGTTTCTCCCAAGCCAACGCTTTCTGATGTGCCTCTGCAACTGATCTAGGATCAAACATATTAACCATATCCTGAATCTGCATTCTCAATCCCCCAATGAATCTAGCAGTTAGCTATTCTTCTGTTTCCATAATATCATTCCTGGCAATGAGTTGGTAAAATTCATCAGCATAATCACTAACAGACTTTGTCCCTTGCCTCAGATTTTGCAACCTCTGGTACATAAGTGATTGGTAGTTGTAAGGTAAGAAAGTAGATCTCATCAACTTCTTCATCTTATCCCACGATTCTATCTTTGACTTCCCCATTCTCTCCCTGGTTAGTTTAGTTTGCTGCCACCACGCCAAAGCTCTCCCCCTCAACCTAGTAGCAACCAACTTCACCCTTCGATTCTCCAGGACCTCCTTGAAATCAAAGATTTCCTCCACATTAGACAACCAATCTAAGAACTCTTCAGCAACCATCCCGCCTTTAAATTCCGGAATTTCCATCTTCATACCCAATTCCTATCGACGATCATCTTCAACATCTCGATAAGAATTTCGAACTTGGTCTCGATCTCGATAATGAATACTAGCTCTATCACCCTCTTCAACAAAATCAAAAGTACGTCTACATCGATCTCGACCATTATCATCCCTTCGTTCATGCATACTTCTTTGACTATGTCTCTCTTCATCTCTATATGCTTCATGTTCAAATTCACGTTGACTTCTTCTCTCTTCATGTGCATAGTCATAATGATCTCTTCGCGATGAAATTGATGTTTCTCTTCTATCTCTACAAGAATGTGGTGATACCCTCCTCGCTTCCGTAACCGATGGCGAAACTCGGTTTCCTCCATGGTTCGAGTTTGGTGATCTCCTCCTTTGATTCAAATCATTCATCAATTTCTCCAATTTACCAATGCCTTCATCAAATTTTTCATTAATACGTTGTTCCATAAGCTCGGCTTCTTCTCTACGATACAAAGCTTCAACGTTTTGATGACGATTAGCTCTCCTTGGTGGCATGATTGAAAAACTTCTCAAACTTCAACAATTCAAACACAAAAATTCAAGCTTCAACAAAAGAACAAGTCACGGCTCAACACTTAACTCTTCAAGGCTTTAGCTCGGCAATGGTTTTACACGGCTCCACACTTCAAATCTTGGCGCGCAAAACTCCAAGACAAAATCCAAACAATATCCAACTCCTCGATCCAAAATGAAATGGATCAAACACTCCAAACTTGATGCAACTTCAATATGAACACGATGAACAACTTCAAACTTCAAAAACTTGGCTCCAAGAATCAACTTAGCTATGATTGGCTAAGTATGGCTCTGATACCAAAACTGACGCAGCGGATTAATCAAACAAAGCTTCAATCGGTGAAATGTAGCAATCGGTGAGTTGAAGATACCAAAATGCCCAAGTTCGTTGATCCAAAGATACCGAACTCTAGCTATCTCAAACACGTTGATAGCGCACTATACCGTGTTTAAAGATCTACGATTCTTCGCACGTTGATCTAGCGCACTAGATTCCGTGAATCGGCTTCTACGATCGTTGAATCGAGCGCACTCGATTAACCGAAAGAGGAGATAGGAGATTACACTCAACTACCAATTGGTATGAAAGCACAAAGCTAACAAAAGAGAATTTTATTCCAAAATCAACAACCCAAAATATACAACACACCCTCTATTTATAGCTTGACACAACCGACCCCTTTAACCCGTTGCCGACTCATAGACTCCGACTCATCATAAGTCGTTGTCGACTTAACAACGCAACACAATTTACACGACTCAAAGACATACGACTCAGCTTATCTACATACAGGACCGACTCATATACATTACCGACTCAAAAAAACAACACAAGATACACGACTCATCAACCACACGGCTACAACAGTTAGGTCGTATACGACCTAACGACTCAAGGCCAACAAACTACAACACCTCAGCTCATATGGCCGACTTAAGCGCGTGCCGACTCAAGCCCAATCCCCCTACGCTCCTCAACGACTCAGTTAGGTCGTGACTGCTTCCTCTTTTGTTAAGTCGTAGCCGACTTAGGCTCTTAAGTCGTAGCTTCTCTTCCTTAGGTCGGGGTCGACCTAAAATAGGCTCTTGTTCCTGTAACCCGTTGTCCTTTATCCCGTTAAGTCGTAAACGACTTAGATTGTCACAGTTAGGTCGGAAACGACTCATGCTTCTCTTGGGTCGTGGACGACTCAAACCCGATGTCTCGTTAACCCGACCTACCTTCCCCCTTAACTTGTTAACTCGTGGCCCTCCTTCCTTAGCTCGGCAGCGACCCAAGCCTTCACTGAGTCGTGAACGACTCATCACACTACACCACAAACTCATGTTTTCAGGAACTAAAGTTTGCACAACTTCTTCTCCGGCCTTAGCTGCATCACCATCTCCAAACTGGAACACTGACCATTCTTTGACTCACTTCACCTATCTCAGACACACACAAACGTCCGAGCAGATCTCAAACTTATTCTTGCCATCAGAGATAGCTAGAACAGGCACACTAGTCAGCCTTGCCTTCAAATCCAAGAAAATCTCTTTACACTCGGGTCCACTTCTACTTCCTGTAGAACTCTATCAAACCAGAAAACTTCGGTTGCTTCTACTCCTAAATAGTAGCTATCCAGGCTGGATCTACAGAAATACCATCACCAAAACAAAATGCTTCATCAAAGCCTCTAATCCCAACTCCAAATGTCGCTAGCTCTCCTCTTCAGACTTGGAGTAGACAAGAAAAACATTGATGAAAACAAGAACAACTTATACCACACATCCCAAAAACTCGATTCATCAAATCCACATAGAATCTCAAAAGACTTATCAGTCTAGGCCACAAAGACAATAGCTGAACTCCAACTGGGAAAAACTAGGCTGAACAACAGGCACTGCTTCCGAAACTAGGACGGTCCAAATCTCTATCTCCTGATGAGGAAAACCTTCGCTCCCTCTAAACATCCGGAAAATCACTGACCACCTCGATGGACTCTACACCTTCTGGAGATGCCTCACTCCATGCAGAAGATGCTTAAAAGAACTCTGGCATCATCGCAAGTCACTTTTGCGATTCTTTCCAACTCAGCCTCTAAAGATACAATCCTTGCTTCACCATGAAAATAGTCCAATACTATCCAACCAATCCAAATCCAAAACAAGATCAAAAACCCTTTAAATCAAATAAAAAGGGTCACCAGAAGAACTATGGAGGAGATAAAAAATCTTAAGCCTCTACAAATCTGATCTATCTTGGTTACTCCATCTATAGGGCTTGATACAAAGGTACGATGGTCAACTAAACAAAGAGAGATGAACTCCTCTAGAACTCATGTTGGAAATCCGAACAGATACCCAACAAATTTATATAGGTATATAGTTATATAAAAATTACAAATACGCGCTCTCAAGATAGACACTACTCCAGAGCCTAGGTATTATCCCAACCTATGCTCTGATACCAAGTGAGACGACCCGCCTTTCTCTCCACAGAAAGACGCATCATTAATAAGAAAGAAAGAGGTAGAAATAGAATAGATAGAAGAAAAGAACTCAACAATATCAGAATCTCACAACGGAACAAAACAAAATATAATATATGACCTAACTATTACATAGTCATTTACATCAGAGTTACACAGATATAACAACACAAGATAGACAGTTATAAAAGTCTGTATATTCTACAACTCAAATACAACTCATAGATACATCACAGCGGAAACACAATATAACTACAAATGCTGAAGCCTCCTGCTCCATCTCTCCTCCAGTATTCGTCAAAAATGGTCTGAATCCCTTGGCTACTCGTAAAAATTTGAGTACCTAAGAGTTTAAGAAAAATAGAATAAACTTCGGGTCAGACATGGGTCTGGTGTGAGTAAACGGGTTAAAGTTGCTTAACTTTTAAAAACCTTTGAAAACAAAAGGTATCACGTAAGACTCCCCACACATAAACATGGGCAAGTTTTTACCTTACGCTAACCAAAACATTTGATAGAAAATCCAGTGATATTATAATAGTGTCTAGGGTTTTCAAGTAAATAAGAAATAGCTGAAATTGTTACATGATTAAATTCCAACTACTAGCCACAAAAGTGGGTAATACAATCAAAACCGTAAGGGCACGTATGAAGAATGGGTTTCCATCAATGGCAGGGCTACTGGGGTACCGCCCGTCACAGTACATGGCCTAGATCACCGTACCGAGGATCCACCCTAAATCCTCTGCAGCATAAAGCCAGAACCATTCCTTACTGAACAGTTCCGAACAAGACAACCCCGACGATTCTAGCTAGCAACCGCCCACACAGCCGAATAAAAAGGTACATCTTGACAGGGGTAAATCTCGTCCTACTTGGGCATGACCCACTTAGCTTTGCTGCACCTCCCCTGTTTAAGACATTCCCGGTTAATGAGGCTTGAGGCTACGATTACCTTTATAGAACACATCTATCTTAGAATGCTCATCGTCCACCTGACGATGTTCTGAAAGCATTCAATCCATACAAGTTCGTTCCAGGTTCGAACGAAACCGAAGGCATTACTTCGTTATACTCATTTTGGAATCACCCTCAGAGTTAACGACAATAACCCTTGCACTCTGAAATGTCCATCTCGAACCTGAAAGTACTATCTCCGTCATACTCGTATTGGAATCACCCTCAGAGTTTTTAACGACAGATAGTTCTTACACTTCGAGTCTTCAACTCGATCTTCACTTGAATTCACGACCTAACTTTTAACTTGGATCAAAGTGGTTTTCGGATAATCAAATTTGATACCCGATCCCGGTCTCATCGAACCAAACATGTCTTAAAGGCCAAGTTGTTTAAAGGTTTAAACAATTCAATTTAATACTCGAATTCACATAGCATTAACACAGATAAGTATCACACATTTGTCATTAATATATCCAATTATCATATCACAAAATGTCACATAATATCATCCAATAGATATCAATCCAAAAGATATCATCCAATTTAGACATTCAACAACGATCATCCATAAGCAAGCATTATCAAGTCATATCATAATTAATGTAATTTAATTACTTAAATTAAATTAATCCCTTAAGAATTAATCACTTAATCATGCTCATACAATAATTAATTAATTACTAACCTTAATTAATTAATCACTCCTTCATTAACTTAATTAATCAATTAATCAATCCCTAATCCCAGATTAAATATCCGTTAATTATTAATTAATAATCCTTAATTATTAATTAATCTCCTTTAATACAAAGTAATTAATCCTTGATTACTTTCATAATAAATTAATTAACCGATTAATAAACCATCAACTATCGATTAATAACCTTAATTATTAATCAATATTTCTTAATACAAATTAATTAATCCATAATTATTTTATAATTAATTAATTTACCATTAATTAACTAATTAATTATCTCTTAATTATTAATAAATAAAACTAATTATTAATTATTAATTAACAACTTAATTATAAATTACTTACTCCTTAATCCCTAGTTAATAAATCTTTAATTAACTGTTAACCAATCCTTAATTATCATTTGATTAATCCTTGATCACATTTGATTAATCAAGTAATTACCACTTAAAAACTTCTTAATTAATCCTTAATTATGGATTAATTATTCTTTAATTATTAATTAATAAAACCTTAATTATTAACTAATAAAACTTAATTACAAATTAAGCACTTCTTAATTATTAATTAAGTAACCTTTATTTACTTAGTTAACTACTCATTAATTACTTAATTAATAAATCTTAGTCACTTGATTAATTAAGTTTAATTACACTTAATTACTTGATTAATGAATCTCTAATCACTAATTAATAATCTAATTAATGATCTTCTTAATTGCAAATTAATTAACCTTAAATTAATTAACCGTTAATCCATAATCATTAATTAATTAAGTAAATTATTTTCCCTTAATTAATTTCTTAATCAATCCTTTATAATTAAACTAATTAATTAAACTTAATTTCTTTAAATTAACTTAATCAAAATTAAGATATTAAAACCTTAATTAAGATAAAACATTATCTTATTAATATCCTTATTACCATTAACATAATTACCCATTTATCTTTAAAATTATCTTTACTTAATTAAATCATTAATTGAGCTTTAACATAAATAATCATTTATCTTTAAAATTTAAAGTTATCAAAACATAAATTTAAATAGCTTAAACATTTATCAATTAATAGTTTTTAAAAACTATTTTCAATTTGGATTTAAAAACTTGTCTTTTGTATAAACTTTTAAAATTACTTTCAAAACTCGATTTTAAAATCACTTTAAAATTTCTTAACAAAGTTTGAATTTATCAAACTCCAAAATTTCTAAAAAAATGTTTAATAAAACATTTATTAAAACATCAAGTAATTTATAAAAGAGTTTTAAACCAATTTAAATTTTAAAATTTCAAAAAAAAACAAGTTCTTAAAACCTTTTAAAACCTTAATTACTGTTTTACATTTGCTGCTTTGGGTCGAACTCGTAGCTTACTCGAGTCAAACCCGAGTTCTCTTCTTCCCTTTTTTTAAACTTTGATTAAATTTAAGTTTCAAAAAATTTACAGGCAAACCACTCCAAAATACTCGAGAACGAACTCGAGCTTTCCACCCCCAATACTCGAACATGACTTCGAGCAATCCCACGTCAAAACCCCTCTGACACACACCACCAATACATGCACATGCACCACCACCTGAGGCTACTCCGACCATCGCCATTGCCTCTGGCACTTCACCCTACCTCATAGCAATACAATTCGACCACAAATCCACACAAACAAATCTTTGATCTAAATTGACTACCCAGTTCGTCTGGAACCAAACACAGCTTCCCACAAACTTCCTTCGACCACCAAGCTCCGACCACCAGAGATCGTGCGACTGTGACCACTTCTCGCTGACCCAACACACAACCATCTCCTTGAGTTACACGACGCTCGATCAATCATAGACAAGCACTGACCAAAATTTTCCTGCTTCAACCAAACTAGGGTTTAAAACCCATTCTCGACCATTGCCGGCACCACAGCCCTCTATAGCCTCAACCACCATTTTTTCCTAAACCCCCATTACCTCCTCCACCTCCAGTAGTATTCCCGACCACCCCAAATGCTCCAGCCTCCCGAAATTACCCAAAACCCATTTTCCAGAAAACCCCAAAATTTAGATTCAATCCAATATTAAAAATTTAGATTTTTGTTTTAAAAAACATAATTTTCAATGATGATTGGAGATATATACATAAATCAATATAATAAATTTTTTGATTTATTACATTGTTCAAGTTCCCACAGCAATTTCTTGTTTAAAGGAGATTTTCCAAACTTAAATTACTTAAACTTGTTTTCATAATCCAAATGGAGTTTAAACTCAACTAATTTGTTTGAAAACCCTAAGCTACAAAGTATTTATATGGGAAGTTTGAATTTTTGTTTATTTCCAAACCTCTATAACCAGGTATGAATAGAGAAGCACAATTTCAGTCATGCAGATTCAAATGCATCCCTACCTAAAGATTTATATACAACTACATGCATGCATCATTATCAATTTTTGCTTTTTCATATTTTTACAATTTAAATCTTGTTGTTTTAAACAAATTTTGTTTAAACATCTCAACATAAAACCAACCAGAGAAGTAACTAACTGATTTTGAATTTAATTTACACCCTGCAGTTTAAAAAAAACAGAAAGAAATTGACATGCACACACATTAACACATTCATATATATATATATATATATATATATATATATATATATATATGCAGTAATACCACAAACAAGCATCATTATCACAGCAATTACTTAAGCAACAACATTAACCTACTTAAGATTTAAATTTAGATGTTTACTCACCTTTTGAAATTGCAAAGTGTTTCAGAAACTGGATTGAAATGAGCCCCTTTTTAAAAGTTTGAAAACTGTTGTTGCTTGATTCCTGAAACTTATGTTGCTTGACTTAAGAATGAAATTCTTTGAAGCTTGAACATTTGAAGCTGAAATGCCTGACCGTACAGGAACAAGATGATGATGGCTCAAGACTTTGAAAATTTCTTGTTTCCAGGTTTTTTAATAGTAGAAAGTTTTCAAGCTTTCTCTTTTCTTTTTCTAATGCTCCTACAGGCTTTGAAAAGTTCTAATAGGTTATTGAGCTACAGATTTGAGGAAAAGGGCTTTTACAGGTTTGATAAAAAATATTACAGGGTTTGGTATAAATGGTTACAGGATTTGGAAATGCTTGTAGTGTTTTGATGGCAGGCTTGAGGTTGCAGGGTTATCAAAATCTGATGTTTGGATTTTTTTTTCCTGTGGAGAAGATTATAGGCTTTGAAATTGTTTTAGAGGAGATAATTTCAGTTTTGAGAAGAAATTGCAAGGTTTTGAGAATTTTGGTATGCATATGAGAATATTTCAGTTTTGTGGCCATTGATTTCTTGAGAAAATTTTACAGGGATTTGAAAAATGGTTTTCAGGTTGATTTGGGAAATGGAATACAAAGAGTGTCCATTGATTACTGTTTGAATTCAAAGAAAAAAAATGAAGAAGGAATGAAAGTTTAAATAATAAAATTTATGGTTTAATAAAATTAAAGAAAAGAAAAACAAATAAGGACACTTGTTAAATCTTGTTTACATTTGTCAAAAACCATTGTTTAATCCATAACACATGTTAATCAAATAGCTTTAAAAATTTAACACTTGTCCTTTCTCGTCTTTAAATTATTTTTAAATGACTTATAAGCCCTTATTATTAATTTTCTTAATATGTATGTGCTTTTATAAATTTATAAATGCTTTACTTATCTTATAAAAATAAAACTTTTAAAAGAAAATCAAATAAAAACTAATTAGATTCTTAATAAAATCATATAAAATTATTTGATCCATTTTAAATGCTAATTTAAATGCTTTTGCATTTATTTTCTATTAAATAAATATTTTCTAAATTTATGTAAATAAAATTCTTTTGTTTTAAATTAATATAAAACAAATATTATTTTTAGAATAAAATTTTTATTCATAAATCCTTTTATATACAATATTATTTTAAGATATAAATTTTTTTAAATTAAAATTTTCAATTCAAGTTTCAAATTTTAAATCCAAATTCAATTTAAACTTCAATTTAAAATCAAATCAAATATGTCTATATTAGATTAAACAGACACATTATTAAATTTAGACATATTCAATTCTAATTTTAAAGTTAATTTTTAAATAAATATATATTTAAACAACACTTATTAAATTGAAATTTTAACCCTATTAAAATCAAATTTATAAAATAACACAAATTAAATAATTATTCTATTTAAAATTAATTTATTTCTAAATTTAAAATCATCACATAAATTTTTATTTTGGTTATTTATATTTGAAGATAACAATTTTATCAATCTTAAATAATTTAATTAACGGATTATCACATTTTAAATTCCCAGAAATTCCAGGATATTACAAAGGCTATTTTCTCATTAATTAAATAAATTAATATTAAATTAAATTAAATCACTTTTCATTCAAATTTTAAAATTTATAATTTTTATCATCTTGGATTACTCTAGTAATTTATAATCCTTTATAACAAATTTATATATCAATTTAAAGTTAATTTATTAACCAATTACAGTATCGATTTTCAATTTCAGTAAATTCATTAATTATCGACTGAAATTCCAACAAATCCATTTATTTGATTTTAAATCCTGTATTCAATAAATTATTACCAAATGGATGAAATTAATATTGGTTCATGATCTATCACATTAATATTCTCAGATTTCACCTTAATTTCTATTAACGTAAAAATTAGATATTAAATTTCATTTAATTGCAATTTATCCAATTATTAAGTTTAAATTCCAATAAATTGATAAATCTTGGTTTCCATTCTTTTTATTCAACCCACTGTCATACTGTGAATAAAATTGACATTATTCCCATTTATTATCTAGATTTACATTAACATAATATTCAATTTAGATCTATTGCAATTGATTACCGAGTTTTATTTAACACACTAAATAAATAAACAACTTATATTAAATGTCATCTATTTACTTTTAATTACTTTTATAAGTTTATTTCTTACCAACCTAGGTTATACTTTCATATATAACACTAATTTTATTTCATTACCATTTATGATACCCTTCCATTACATACTTCAATATTTACATTTGCTTGCCTTATATTGAATTTATAACCTAGTTGTAACAATTTACACTATTTTATTATTGGGATTTCACTACAATTGTCAATAATTAGTTTTAATTACCATTGCTACATTTCATTTCTAACATTCACTTCACTATAATTGTTGAAGTTTTTATTTCTTTCTGAATTTAATTACAAAAATCTTATTAAATTAACCAATTTAATTATCGAAATTTGTGGGTTGTTACAGTATAAGGAGAAGCCTAGCATTGAAAAAGAGACATTCGAACAAGGAAAAGAATTGTTGGTTATGACAAGATCTTAAACCAAATCTCAGAGGAGAGAAGAAATAGAAAGTGGTAATGAGTCGACAAAAGAGAGGATGGACTTACCTAGTCCAGATAGCACATACGATGGCACAAGGATGTCACCTATTGTTGAGTATTTAGTTAAAGGGACATTACCAATCGATAAAGGTGAAACAAAAAAATCAAGAGGTAGGCTCCAACCTTCGTTATGATAGACGAAATCCTCTATAAAAAGGCATATGCTTTGCCTTATCTTCATTGTGTGAGCATGAATGATGGGATGAGACTAATGGCTAGAGCACACGAGGGGTTGTGTGGTGATCATTCAAATGGAACAAAGCTTGCAAATGGAGTAATGATGCAAGGATTTTATTGGCCACATAGCGAGCCAAGAAATAGACTATGTGAAAAAGTGCGAGAAATGCCGAAAGTTTTCAAAAATACCTAAGTTTCCTCCAAATCAATTAACTCCAATCACAAGTCCATTTCCCTTTGATGTCTAGGGAATAGATTTGTCAGCCCATTGCCAATTTCAAAAGGAGGAGCTAAATATGCCATACTGGCTACCAACTATTTTACTAAATGGGTTGAAGCCGAACCACTGCCAAAAATCACTTCGGGAAAAGTATCGAGATTTTTCATTAAGAATATCATAATCAGGTTAGGAATTCACCAAAAGATAATCTCTAATAATGGGACGCAATTTAAAAGCGAAGAATTCTCTCGATTCTTCCACAAAAATGGAATTATTAAAAAATTCATCTGTCGCACATCCAAAAGCTAATGGAGCATTTATAGCTGCAAATAAGACCATAAAAACCATCCTAAAAAGGTGGCCAAATAAAGAAAAAGGAAATTGGGTAGAAGAACTATCATTAATGTTATGGGCCTATCAAACATCTACTAAGACGGTAGCGGGACATATCCCATATTCTTTGACATACGGATGTAAGGCAATGATACCAATCAAGATTGAAGTACCCTCATACTGATGGATTGCTTGTGGAATATGCAAGTATATGATTTTTGTTTGATGATAATAAACATATATATATATATATATATTCATTTAAATGTATTTGTTAATGTACTATTTTACTTTTCACATAATTAAATAAATATTTGTCGAATAAAATAAATAACACAGAATTTAAATTCAAATAGATATTTTATTACAACTTTGAATAGTATAAAGTTGAGCCTCACTATATACACACAATTCCAATTACAATACAAATTCGGTTACATTACAACTTTTAATTTACATTTTCACCTCACTACATATCCCTCGTATTTGATCTTCAACTCTATTCCAGATTAAATCCAGCAACTGAGCAATCTGCAAAATAAATACTAACACAGTAAAATTGAAAAATAATATTTTTTCAATGTAAAACAATAGGTCAAGATACATACAACACAAGCTCGACCAAAAATTTGAATGTACACTTGAACCAAAACTGGTCAGAGAAACTAGCAATCAAGTCAAGCTACAACATGAACCAATGACCAGATTCAAACAACAAAGTGCACCATAAATTGATACAAGACATGCATATAAATCAACATACCAGGTAGGATACAAGTGTAGTCTCATTAGTGCAGTTTACCATGTATATACAAAAACGACTCGAAGTAAACAGGGCAAGTTGACAATGCAACCATGTGCACAAACCAAAGAGACCGTGATCAAGACTTCAACATATGACAGTGACCAATGCAATCAATTGAGGCTACAAACCAGATTCAGACTCAAGTACAATGCAACAATACCAAAGTGAAGCCACAAATGGAACCTGATGCGAAGCAATGCAACAGTGACATGCACAGGTAGCAACAAAGAGATGCATGAAGTAATATCAAAATACACAGTGCAGAAGTGATGATCATCATAAAAAGGAAAACACACCAAATAAAGCAGTGCAGTGGACACAAAGGCTACTACATGATGCAACAAATCTTACATAAAACAAGACCACATCAAGAAGCCAAGACCAGACTTCGAGTCACGCAGTGGACAGGAAACCAAGTACACAAATGCATGACAACATGCAACATGTACATAATGTCAACCAAAAGACATATAAAAGTGCATCGAACCACAAAGCATCACATGTCCAGACCAAATTATGCAATGCAACAGCCGTTCAAAAATGCAAACCAAACCAGGTTAAATAAACAGAGGCTCGATGCATGCATATGGTCAGGCAAAATGAAGGCAACAATATCGAGTATGCCAGACTTTATATATACTATGTACATGCCACAACTCAAATTCAGACAACATAAAGTATGAATGCAGTGACCAGAGAACAACAACCATGAAGTCGAACAAAGCTTCATCAAATATACGTGGTGAACAGAACATAAATGAGTGAAAACAGAGACAATAACATCAGGTTGAAAATACTACAGAGCATATAACAGTTATAAGAAAGTCAAGTAGCAATTTTGAACAAAGACAGAGAAGCCGAAGTCATAGCATAAAGATCGGAACAAAAAGTCAAGATTAAGTGCCACAAAATCAAAGCCATAATGACTAAGGAAAGCAAAAGTCAAAGCCGTGATAACCAAGATAATCAAGCAAGCAATAATATACGAATTGAACAAGTTAGAGAAATCTCCAACATTCAATCAAAAATCAATGGCCGAGAAAAATTATCGAACGATTTCAATCGAACGAAATTATAGGAATTGGAATCCTATATATCCCTATCATCATCGGCATTCAAAAATCATCGAGTTAAAGCAAGCTAACCAGTAAAGCAAAAAGAATAAATCACATACCATTTAGTCGAACTCGAACAAAATTGGAGCATCCATGTGCAAAGTGAAGAAACGATCGATCGATAAAGCAGCAACATGAAAACATTATTTGATTGAACAACTGAAGTCGATGGCTTCTAATTTACAAAAACCCTAAAGTTTTGAAAGAGCAACGAATGAAGATGAATGAGCAAAAGGAAGCAGACATTATTACCGACATATAACACAAAAGGAAATGGGGCTTCATCTTAATTTATTTTGGGCCAGTTTCTCTATTTTGGGCTTTAGTTTATTTAAATTAGGGTTTTTGTTTTTAATTTGTTTTTGAATTTTTATTTTATCTTTTAAACTTTTGTAGTTTCTAGTCGTGTGACTAGGAGACGAACTACGGTGCTGTAGTTCGAGAATTCGCAACTTAGTTGCCGAGTTGTGGTAGGGTTTTGAGCGTAGAGTTGGGTTAGTGGATAAAGGGTGTCGTAAGTTTACGTGTGTAAGCGTCTGACTACTTAATTTAGAGTAAAAACCTTGGGGCGGCATGTAGGCAGGGTTTTGCCGAAGCTGGGTAAATCTGTGTGTTCTATTTTTCGCTTTTTATATTCTGCCATTATCTGTACTGCTACTATTCTGCTGTGATCAATGCTGCAATTATTTTATATAAACTTCCGCAACAATTTTTATAATTGATAGTATCACTCTATTTACCCCCCTCTAGGTTGAAATCAATCCTACAAGTGGTATCAGAGCTAGGAACAAAAGCCATTTTTGTTTCAAAGTTTTGATTTTTCAAAAAAACCAATTTTTGTTTTAAAAATTTAAATTTTAAAATGGCTTATTTTAATAATACTTTTATTGAGGGTTGGTCCAATATTATTCCTTTTGTTTTTGATGGAATGGATTTTTTGAATTGGAAATTAAAAATGGAATATTATTTGAACTCTGTTAATTTTAAATGTTGGGATATTACTGAAAATGGGTGTGATATAATAGATGAGAAAAATACTTCGATTAATGCTCTTACTATGCATATACTGTATTCTCATATTAATCAAGATAATTTTAATTTATCACTCACTGTGAAAATGCACAGAAAATCTGGAATACTTTTGATGCAATATATGGTGCAAAAATTAACAACCGTGAGAGATCCCTCATAATCGACTCAGAAACAAGCTTAACAGGATCGATAAAAGGCAGTAGTGATGATGATGATGGAGCAGCTGAGCTGGTGCAACTAATAAAGATATTCAAAAAGTGGAACCAAAATTACGGAAATCCAGCTCCAAATCAAAAATTGAAAAGCAGAATAGTCAAAGCACTAGACAATTTAAAAGAGCAGGAAATTATTTGTCACAAGTGCAATAAACCTGGTCATATCAAGCCCAATTATCCTCAGAGCCGACTCGACCAAGAAAGAATTCTAAAAGGAGAAATTTTGCAGCCATGTGGAATAAAAGCGACGATGATAAAAGCACTAGCAGTGAGAGTGAAAGAGCAGATCGGTGCCTTCAAGATGATATGACTGATAACAATGATGACGAGCCAAGGGAGGTATCAAAACTTACTCACTCAGAATTACGTACGTATTTCCATGAAATAAATGGCTGTTTTGAAAGACTTAGGGAGAAATATGCTAAAATTGAATCTCAAAGAGATACTTTGATAGATTTAAATAAACAGCTTGATCAACTGGTTAAAAACTATCAAAGCAAGATCCCTTAGTGTGATAAGTGTCCATCACTTGAAGAAGAGATTAAAAAAATCAAAAATTAAGATTAAATCACTTGAAAATGAAATTAAGATTTTTAAAGAGAGTGAAAACGCTATAAGAGAAATTCTATTAAAAAGTGCACTTAATTATTGAAAGAAAATGAATCTCTCAAAATACAAGTCCAACAATTGTCTACAACTTTAGAAAAAATTTCCAAAAGTGAAAAATCGTTGAATATGTTATCAGGGAAACAGACTGTTAATACTGTTAGACAAGGACTTGGGTATAATCATTCTGAATGTGCCAGAAATTTAATTAAACAAGTCAATTCCATGTGCACAATTTGTAGAAAATTTGGAAACAATCAAAATAACTATTGGTATAGACCCAAACACGTGAAAGCTATTCCAATTTGGGTTTCGAAAGGCACGAATATAAAATCCCTCAAATCTAAACAAATCTGGGTGCCAAAAGGAACATATATAAATGGTTTTGAGTCTCCACAGACTCATTTATCAAAATCCATTTCCACTAACAACCATGGACCTATAAAAACAAAAAGATCACAAAATCTTCTCTCGTATAGGTATGGTGGCAGGCTAAGGAACAACAACAGTGCTATCTAGATTCTGGCTGTTCCATGCACACAACGAACGACAATTCAAAGTTCCTTTGCCCAGTACAAAAATGGTAGAATCACAATCGACAATAACGAAATATTATTGGTAAAGGTAAAACATGTAATGGTATATTTATATTGAATGATATATTAAATGTGATAATCTATACCATAATTTAAATTTAAATCAGCCAGTTATGTTATAAAGAGATGAATGATGATTTTAATTCTGACTTATTCAAAATGTTTACCAATCATCTATAAACTATAGATTTGCTCGGACTAATGATGATGTTTTATTGATTGTTGATTACTCACGATATACATGGATGTTGCTTATCTTATTGCTTCAAGATTTGACACTATGGTCATTGTTTGTTTATTTATACGGCTTCAATTAAAATTCAAGAGAGTTTCATATAAAATATGTTAAAAATGATTTTAAGGAATTTGTTGCAACTTCATGATCTGGTCTATAACAGTCAACTAATAATGATCTTAGGTCTAAGGGAAATTCAGATGCAAATTACACCGATAATCGAGTTGATAAATTTTTTTACTAGTGGAACGTGATTCATGTTAAGACATTCAATAATTGCATCATTTTTCAAAGAAAATATTTGCATATTTTTCATCTCAACTAATTTTCAAACAGCGGACATTTTTCTTATAAAAACCCTTCTAGAAAATCATTTTTGATGACCTCGTTTCAGATTAGTCATTTAAGGAAATTTGATTTTATAATTATTTTTGGATTTGATTTTAAAGGACTACATTTGACTCCCTACTGATTATCAAAAGAAAAAATAGTGATTGAAAATGTGACGATTATTGATATTAATTGTATATTATAACTTGAGACAGTATAATTAGTAAATTTCTTTAGAAATTTAAACAAGAGTTATAAAAAAATTTGTTGGTAAAAATTCCATGACCATTTCTATTTCTATCATATTTTATTAACCATCACTCATCAAAAATCCAATATGGTATGTCAATATATGGTATGTTAAACGGGAAATCATTCATTTTTCATTTTATTATATTTTTAGCAATAAAAACATCCAAAGTATTTATTCTCATTCAAAAGTCCGTACGGTTATGCATGGATGAATTGCTAGAAATTTTTGATTATGTACTTCCATGCTCCTTTAAAAGTCCTCACGGTTATGAATGTATGGAACGCATATCAAAATTGATTGATTAAATGAAAAAGTTGATTCCAATCCCATTTAAAAGCCCTCACGGTTATGCGTGGTTAGAAGATACTTGAATTCATTTAATTTTCTTTTAAATTTTTTTGGAATACCACTAATCTCATTTAAAAGTCCTAACGGTTATTCATGGTCAATAGATATTCAAATTTCTGATATAAATATGCCATAAATAGACATAGCTATATGGTTTTGCATCACCACTATCATTCTAAAAGTGGAATATGCGCCTAACAGAATATTTATGATTTTTGTTTGATTTTGTATTGAAATTTAATATTTATACCCAATTGATTATTAATTTTGTATTAATATCTATCACTTTATCTCTATTTTTCAAACACTATTACTCTTTTGCTGATAACAAAAGGGGAGAGAAAAGTTAAGATTTTGGAAAATAAAGGTTAAATATTTTATTTTGTATTTGCATCTAGGCTCATTTGCATTTTTTTTTCATGCATATATGAAGGGGAAGCTTTGTGTAGAGAGGGAGCATTCAAGTAGAGGGAGAAAATAGAATGGTCAAATACATTTAACAAACTCAAAATCTTAAATATATGTAATCATCAAAAGGGGGAGATTGTTGAATATGCAAGTATATGATTTTTTTTGATGATAATAAATATATATATATATATGTTCATTAAATGTATTTGTTAATGTACTATTTTATTTTTTACATAATTAAATAAATATTTGCTGAATAAAATAAATAACATAGAATCTAAATTTAAACACATATTTTATTCAAACAAATATTTTATTGCAATTTTAAATAGTACAAATATAAGCTCTCACTATATGTACACAATTCTAATTAAAATAAAAATTCAATTACATTACAACTTTCAATTTACATTTGCACCTCACTACATATCGCTACATATCACACGTATTTGATCTTCAACTCTATTCTAGATTGAATCTAGCATCTGAGCAATCTGCAAAATAAACACTAACACGGTAAAATTGAAAAGAAAATATTTTTGCAGTGTAAAACAAATGTGTATTTTTGAAAATATTATTTGCCTCAGTTATTTGGGTTATTCGTCATGTACGAATAACTTGTGACATGCACATTGTATCACTATACATGCCACAAGGCCGTGCACACCAATATACACTTGATAAAAATGCAGGGACAGGTGAGCACAAGGTCAAACCCAAATCAAAAGTCGTGTTCAACTCAAATGAAATAAATATTAAGTCACAATATTGAGCATAAGGTCAAATTCGAGCTTTAAGCTGGATTCAACTCAGGTGCAATACAAAACTATGGGTCAAGATACATACAACACAGCCTCGACCAAAAATTCGAATATACACTTGAACCCAAACTGCTCAGAGAAATAAGTAATCAAGTCATGCTACAACATGAACCAATAGCCAGATTCAAACAACAAAATGCTCTATAAATTGATATATGATTTTAGACATGCATACAACTCAACACACCAGGCAGGGTACAAGTGTAGTCTCAACAGTGCAGTGCACCATGTATATACATAAATGACTCAAAGTGAACAGAGCAAGTTGACAATGCAACCATGTGCACAAACCAAAGAGACTATGATCAAGACTTCAACATATAACAATGACCAATGAAATCAATTGAGGCTACAAAACAGATTCAGAATCAAGTACAATGCAACAATACCAAAGTGAAGCCACCAATGCAACCTGGCTCGAAGCAATGCAACAGTGACAAGCACAAGTATGCAACAGAGAGATACATAAAGTAATGTCAACACACACAGTGCAGAAGTGATGATCATCACAAAAAGGTAAACAGACCAAATAAAGCAGTGGACACAAAGGCTACTGCATGATGCAACAAATCTTACATAAAACAAGACTGCATCAAGAAGCCAAGACCAGACTTTGAGTCAAGCAGTGGACAGAGAAACCAAGTACACAAGTGAACGACAACATGCATCATGTACGTAATGTAAACCAGAAGTCATATACAAGTGCATCGAACCACAATGCATCAGATGTCCGGACCAAACTATGTGCAATGCAATAGCAGCTCAAAAATGCAAACCAAACCAAATTAAATAAAATAGAGGCTCACAGCATGATGGTCATGAAAAATGAAGACAACAACATCGAGTATGTCAGACCTCATACATATTATGTACATGTCTCAACTCAAATTCAGACAACATAAAGTATGAATACAATGACCAGAGAACAACAACCATGAAGTCAAACAAAACTAAATCAAGTATACGTGGTGAATAGAACATAAATGAGCGAAACCAAAGACAATATCATCAGGTTGAAAATACTACAGAGCATGTAAGAGTTATAACAAAGTCAAGTAGCAGTTTTGAACAAAGATAAAGAAGCCAAAGTCATAACATAAAGATCGAAACCAAAAGTCAAGATTAAATGCCACAAAATCAAAGTCGTAATGACCAAGGAAAGCCAAGTCAAAGTCGTGATAACTAAGATAATCAAGCAAGCAAAAATATACGAATTGAACAAGTCAGAGAAATCTCCAACTTTCAATCAAAAATCAATGACCGAGAAAAATTATCAAACGATTTCAATCGACCGAAAATATAGGAATTAGAATCCTATATAACCCTATCATCATCGGCATTCAAAAATCATTGAGTTCAAGTAAGCTAACCAGTAAAGAGAAAAGAATAAATCACATACCATTTAGTCGAACTCGACCAAAATTGGAGCAACCGTGTGCAAAGTGAGGAAACGATCGATCGACAAAGTAGCAACGTGAAAAAAATTATTTGATTGATCAACTAAAGTTGTCGGCTTTTAGTTTACAAAAACCCTAAAGTTTTGAAAGAGGAATGAACAAAGACGAACGAGCAAAAGGAAGCAGAGATTATTGCCGGCCGATAATACAGAAGGAAAAGAGGGATTCATCTTAATTTATTTTGGGCCGGTTCTATTTTAGGCTTTATTTTATTAAAATTAGGGTTTTTTTAATTTGTTTTAAAATTTGTATTTTATATATTAAACTTTTGTAATTTCTTTTCATGTGACTAGGGAACAAACTACGGTGGTGTAGTTCAAGAATTCACAATTCAATGGCTGGGTTGTGGCTGGTTTTTGAGCGTAGGGTTAGGTTAGTCGATAGCGGGTGTCGCGAACTTACGTGCGTAAGCGTCTGATTACTTAATTTCTTGTAGAAACCTTGGTAGCAGTACGTAGGCAAGGTTTTGCCGAAGCTGGGTAAACCTGTGTGTTCTATTTTCTGCTTTTTATATTCTACCATTGCCTGTGCTGCTATTATTCTGCTGTGATCAGTGCTGCAATTATTTTATATAAATTTCTACAATAATTTTTATAATTGATAGATCACCCTATTCACCCTACATTGCCTATGCATTTGATAAGAAACAAGAATTGAAGAAAGAATCACTAGATTTGATACACGAGTTAAGAGATGAAGGAGCGGTAAGAACCGTCGAATATCAAAGGAGAATCTCTAAGTATTACAACTCAAGAGCAAGGACGGAGAATCTCTAAGTATTACAACTCAAGAGTAAGGACTCGATCATTTCAAGAAGGGGATTTGATACTCACACATAGTAATGGCCAATACTAAGAATCCGGCAGATGGACCCCTAGGACCAAACTGGCAAGGGCCATTAATCGTATGCTAAGTAATCCCACCGGGATCCTACAAATTAAGTCGCCCAAACGATTACATGGTGCCTAGAATATGGAATGTTGAATATTTAAGGCCATATTTCCAAAGATGGATTAATAAAGAGCATCTTTCTGCAAAGTGAAAATCGACATGGTTGGGTGTGAAATGCTCCGCAATTTTTACACTGCCTAAGATGGTAGTCTACCAACGATGGTAGAAAAGCCTTTGTCCATGCCGAGATAACCAGTGCAGAGCACCTCCTGGAGGGAGGACGGAGTAAGTCTTTATCTATGCCATAAGATGGACAGGATAAAGCACCAAACAAGCCTTTGTCCATGCCACGCTATGGCCTGGTTAAGGCACCTCCTAGAGGAAGGACGGAGTAAGTCTTTATCCATACCATAAGATGGCTAGATTAAAGCATAGAACAAACCCCTGTCCGCACCGCAAAAGGGCCAGGGATGGGCGCCTCCTGGAGGGAGGTTGGGTAAGTCCTTAGTTCCAGCCTCTAAGATGAGCTAACCAAGAGCACCGGACAAAATGCACTAAGATGTCCAAGCCCAAGTGAGGCTCCATCAATGGTGGACTAAGATGTTCTGGCCCAATAAGATGTGCCCATCAAACAATGGACTAAGATGTCCAAGCTCGAGAAAAGGCATATCAATAAGGACTAAGAAACAACCACTATAATAATCACGAATCACCGTAATATTTATAAATGGTTATTGCTCTGTCGTAGCATAGACATTAAGAAAATAAATTATCGAAAAAGGACAAATTTTCAATGTACAATTAAGTGCTATCGATTTCTAACCGTTATTAATCAAAATTTTAGGATGAATGCAAAACTGAAAAAAAATGTATTAACAATGCAACTATGATGAAATTTGTTTTTTTTTTTAAATTTTAATTTTTAAAATGCAGGAAATCAAGAATGCAAAAATGGAGATAAGGATGCAATTATTTATAAGCAAGCAATTATTTTTTTGGCAAGCACTTCCTAGCAAACAATTCCCCTTCTTTTTGATTTTCTGCTTTGACAACCTGAAATTAAAAACAAGATATAAACAGTTTTTATTTATTTTTTTATTTTTTAATATATCAAAGAAGAAACGAAAACAAATTAAAAACCAAAACAAATTAAAAACAAATCAATTTTTTTTTTACAGAGTTTGCTCAGCCCAAATTAAAAACTATGATTTTTTTTGCTTTAAGAAAACTCAAATAAATTACGGAGTTTACTCAATCCGAATTACAAGAACAATTTATTTTTAAAGAAAGGAAATTAAAAAGAAACCACACACAACTTGTGCAAGACCTAAAAAAATTAAATAAAAACAATACTGTCAAAGCACAGCCCATAGTTATCTCTATAAAAAAAAATCTGCGAACTCGAATTAAAAAAAAGAAACACTATTGAATTCACGAACAGAATTCCATTCTTCACGAAATAGAGAATTAACAATTCAAATCGAAATCTAATTGCAGGCTGTGAGGCGATTTCGAGCGTAAAAGGTGGGAGATGTTCGATTTCGGGGTTGTACTCGATTTTGTGAGATGGAGTCGCGATGTTTCGATTTGGGAGTTTGGGATTCTTTTTTTTCGTGGTGGCGATTGGAGGTCGCGAATTGGTCGAGGTGGTGATTGAGGAAGATGTCGCGTATTCTTTCTGCTCGAAGTTGCTGAAGCCTGGAATGAAGGCGATCGAAGTTGCTGGAGCTTTGAATTTGGTTTTGATGATGGTGGCGTGTGTGATGGTCCGTTGGTTGGCGAGTGGCGGAGGATGGTGACGGTTTCCTGAAGAAGCTCGGTCAGGTGGTTAAGAGATTGGGTGTGTCTGGTGTTGAACAGGCAGGTAGTAATTGCTCTGTTATATTGGCTGGAAGTTCAGGTATGCTCTGATGTATGTTTTATATATAACGATAAGATGTGGGCAGTGTACAATGGTGATGAAGCAGAATTTCTGATGCATTGTGGGTAGTCGACATGCTTGGTTGGAGGAGCAAGGCGGTGTTAATGGATGCTCTGCTGGTAGTATTTAGTGCACTTATGTTGTGTGATAATTCAAAAACCACACAGTTCAAAAACTGTCAGCAGCAGGACTGGCAGCAGCAGGAAGATCACAATGAGTATGCAGTAGTGTGGGTGAGTAATGGCAGCAGCTCAAGCAGTGTTATTTGGTGGTTGTGATGTTCAGATGTTTGAAGTGCTGTGATGTATAGTTGATGCAAGAGGAGTGCATTGGTGAATTGACAGTGTGACAGTGAAATTTTGTGTAGTCATTGTTGCACGATGATGATGTTGTGGAGGCAGTGCAGTGGAGTAGATTTGACTGCGATTAGCAGGTTGTGTTCGATGATGGCAGGTCAGTGGTTAGAGCAGTAGTTCGGTGATGAAGTTATGCTGCCAATGTAGCAAGAAGGATATGGTCGGAGTAGTAGATGAAGTCGTGGAGCTGTATCTTATATGCACTGAACTGAAGCTTGGGGGTAAGTGGAATGTCGTAGGATAAGGAATGATGGCTAATAGGGGATGAAGTTTTGTTTATGGTTTGTAAGGGGGAGTGGAAGTGAACTGTTGTATATAACAGAGATTGTTGAACAGTTGGAAGTGAATTGTATATAACAGGTGTTGTGCTATGGTTTGTAAGGAGGAGATCATTCTAGGCAGTTGAGTTGTATATAATAGAGAGGGTATGGCAATTATATGAGGTGATTTGAATGATGGTGGGAGGTGTTTGGTTGAATGTTATGTTTATAGGCAGATGGTGTGATGCAGTTTTGAAGGAAGATGGTGGTTTTGCAGTTTTGGTCGAAGTGAGTTGAGTGGAGAGGAGGAGCTATTAGTGGATATGTAGGCAGAGTTGAATGTTGTTGTATATGACACTGTCAAAGGCAGGACAGTAAAGTAGAAGTGTGGTTAAGGCAGAAATTAGAGGTTTTGTATGAGGCAGAAATTAGATGTTTTGTGTGGTATGTTGCAGTGAAATGAAATATTGGGATTTTGTTGAAGTGTTGTGACTACGACTGTGGCAAGGGTGTATGCTGGGTGGAAAATGTTGTTGTTGTAAGGAGTCAGTGGCATGGTTTGTGAATAAGGCAGCGAGAAGTTAGGCAAAGTAAGGAGTTGCAGGCAGCAGAAAAGAAATGTATTGACAAACTAAGAAAAAAAGAAAACCAAATGTGTGCAATTGTAAATGAAATGAAATTTGTAAATGAAAAGGAAATAAACTTTTTTTGTTTTTGTTTTGAATTTTTTTTTTTTAGAAATGCAAATGCAAGAAAAACAATGATCACACAACAAAAATCAAATGACAAACACACAACACAAAACTTTTCTTTTAATTGCAAACATACACACAAAATAAAGCACACAAAAATCAAACGAAAATAATTCGAAAAATAGAAAATCAAATCAAATCAAATTCCCCGGCAACGGCATCAAAAACTTGTTTGCATCGACTAATTTCTTATCGGATTAGAAAACGGCTGAGTGAATTTATAATAAAAATAACCGCAAGCGCACGACGTACAAATGTTAGTACGTGGCGAGTACGGGTCGATCCATATGGAATTTTTAGATCTTAAATTCCATTCACTCAAATTAACCAAGAGTTTGAGAATTTTAAGCTAGAAAATGAGAAAACTCACAAACTAACAACTGCAAAAGTGAATGAAAACTATGAGAATAAAATGACAATTTGGAGATAAATCTCTCTAGATCACATACTTCAACAAATTATGAAATTATGATCTTTTTTTGGGTCATTAGTAAGTTTAATTGATGTGATTATCATAAGTATGACTTATTTGTGCTATTAATTAGCTCAACATAAGCAATTAAACAATAACACACCCGTTAAACTACTTTTTACATCTCATGAAAAATGACAACAAGTTGAAAATAAAACTATTTTAAGCATGACCTATTAAATATTGTTTAGAAATATAGGCCATCAAATTTTAATTTCAACATTCACTTCTTTGTCATAATCATATTTAGATGAAGATTCAATTTGTGTTTTGTTTGTTTAAGCATAACCTACTTGTTATGAACATCATAGACTATCAAATTCAAAGCTAAACAACATTAAACCACATCCACCAATTTCATTAAGCACAAAAAGAGAGCAATAATTATCAAAATGTTAAAGCTACATAATTGGAGAGCTTGATTACGTCTAAATTTAAGGGGTTTAGCATCTCGTATTTGTTATCAAATCAACAAATGTAGATTGCAACATGAAACAAAAAGAAGGGGAAAAAATGAACTAAATGAAAGAAGAGCTAATTAACAAGAAATAAAACCAATCTACTTGCATGAAATATAAACTACACCACTAGCATGAAAGAAAATAAACGAGAAAATAAAAGAGAACAATAATTAACATTGCATAAAAAAAAGAAAATTATATAAGATAAAAAATGGCTAAGTAGCCATGAAAAGAAAAAGAGAATTTTCTTTGATTTTTAATCTAAGCTAAAACTAATTAAGAGGAAGAGAGGTTACATGAAAGCATAATGGGTATTTATACATGGATGAGACCCTAATCAACTTTTTTGGGGAACGCTCAAAATACCCTCTTAGAAAGTGTGGAGGCCAAGTTATCATTAGCATCAAATAATCATCATTTAAGTGTGCATGAAGCTTTAAACTCTATTAGCATGTGCATTAGTCTCTAATTTGTACATTAAGATAGGTGGGTAGGTGGAGCCCTCCATGATCATATCTAACTATTTCCATCTTCATTCCTTTGTATCTTCTTTGTGCATACATATATCTTCATGAAACCACTTATATATGAAGCCAAATTTCTAAAAAATAATATAGAAATTTCCAATTAAATTTTCTCAAATTGATATATGCACAGAAATGACCATTTTATCCATATGTGAAAATGAATATATGACGATTTGAAAATAATTTGAATTTGGTTTAAACATGTATCTGATATGTTCATTATTTAGTTTAATTAGATTAAATAGGGTGGTAAAAATATGCACATTTACGTGCACATCAACGTGCGCGATCCGCTTCTTCGTCTTGTGGTTCCGAAGAGGGTGTTTTTGAAGAGAGGGAAGGCTTGTCCGGCGAGTAGGCTGAAGAGACCCACAAGAGAAAAGACACTACGACCGAATCCATTTTCCCGGCTAGAATGCCTCCAATTCCGGAAGAAGTGGAAGAGGATTTTAATCAAAGAGAAGGAAAAGCCTTGATAGACATAGAAAAAGAGGATGGTGAGATTGAGAGCAGCGGCGAGTCCTACTCCAGTGACGACAATGATTTCTACGCAGAATCCGACGATGGAGATTCTAAATCATGCGACAAGACTCCAGGGATGAGTCCCGTTGTTCCAAGCTCGCCTCCCCCGGACATAAGTGATAAAGATGATGCTTCAGAAGTCAGATGATGTGGGATTCTCCAATTAAAGACGCTGACATAGACTTTGGAGATTTGAGCAATGTTTACGTCGATTTTGAACCGCTCATGGGGAAGAATTCAAGTTTGAGGAGGTGTCTCCTCGTCTAGGCCATGTTGCGCCCGAAGTTAGTTCGATTCCTTCCACGACGCCTGCCCGATCCAGTACGTGATGTCATTTTAGGCTCTCCCCCAAACACATTACACGTTTCACTAGGGTTACACTCACTTGTACAAATATTTTACATGATTATCTTCCATTTTTAAGGCACTTTATTTGTTATTCGTGTTAGGTACCATAAGACTACGTGGCCTTTATGATGACTTGAGGAATTTACGGACTCTCGACGCTGGTCGAAATGATCTACCAGCCGTCATCAGCCTCACGAGATAGAGGATGAATACCGAAGAAGAAAAGCTTTTAAGGCTGAAACTTGTCGCCGAGACGAGAGGGAATGGGGGCGAGTGTACAAAGGTGGGCATGAGAAAAGAAAGACTTTCGATGAGTGAGAGGAGCCACGTAAAAAGTCCAAATGGTCGTGGTTCTCATTCTGCAGAACAACATTTCTTTGCTCCAGTCCCTACCTCAATCGATCTTGAAATCCCGGTTTCTACTGTCTACATTCCGTCTTTAACTCGAGTTCTGTCACCTTATGTGGCTCTTGCCCTCGGTTCTTTACACTCCCACTGGAGATCTGCCTTTGTTTTTCCATCTGGTCCTCCCAGGCTTCAGGCAGCGCCCCCCGAGTGGTTTTTAAAGGGGTTAAATTTGAACGTGATCTTCATCCAGTTCGTAGAGATACATACATGCCCCACCTTCAGGAAGTCTAGAGCGATTTAGAACAGCCGAAGGGTGGGAAAAGTTATGCAAACAGCCGGCAGACATGAACCGCAATAGCTATACAGAAACTCTCTCTTTTGATTCGGAGAAGGATGATTTCGAAAGAGTGTTTATAGAACGCGATGCCGAAATCAAACAGTTGGAAGAAGAAAAGAATGCGGTCCTTTGAGAAAGAAAGAACAACTCTAGCCTATTGAAAGAGCTAAAGGAGGCTTACCAGAGAATAGAGATTGTCTATAAGGATGAAATTAAGAAGACTCATGCAGAAGAAGCCAAGTTAAAAGAGGAGGCGGCAGCTTGTAGCACGACAATTGAGTCCCAAAAGAAGACCATTTCCAACCACGACCATTTATGGAGGGGTGTAATAAAACGATTGCGGAATATGGAGAAGTCGTGCAATAAGACCATTTTCAGACTGAGACGATCAGCAGGCTCTAGGATCAATTTGTGCAGCTTAGCGTCGATAAAGCTCTTGTCGAAGTTGAAAAGGCTGTCGTTACGGTGAATTATTGGAACTTTAGAATGCTTTCGAGAGAAAGATAGAGAAGATGGATGAGACCATCTTGAACTTTTATGTCAACTCCTTGTTGCACCAAGGGAGTCTCAGTTATTAGGCCCTGAATTCTTGCGCACTCTCGCTATGGTTTGGGAGGAAATATTGACCTGTTTTCGTGATAGCGGGAATGTTCATACCAAGCGAGAGTTAGAGAATGCCTACCTCAACAAAGAATCAAAGGAGGATTTCCTAGAAGGCTGGGAGATTTTGCAGATTAAAAGAGAGAAAGAAGCTGTAGATGCTGCCATGGCGGCAATTGCCGAAGCATTATCGGAGCCTTTTGTTTTGGGTCCCGGCGAACCATCGGGGCATCTTCGCGATCCGTTAACAAGTTTCAGGCTTGAAGCTTCACTCGGTTTTTGAAACCATCGAAGGAGGGTGAAGGCGGTGAATACGAGGTTGACATTATCGGTCACTCTTTTAGTGCAGGAAATCTACTTATATCTTCCGAGTTTGAGAACTTTCAACTCACAACGCAAGAGCAGGATGAATTTAACGCTTTTATTTTTGGACTTGTAGGTTTGTATTCCTTATATACCAGTCCATTGATTTTCTTACGCCTATGCCTATTGCTATCTCTACCTCTTCCGTGCTTGTTTCTGTATCTGCTCCGGTCACTGTGTCCTTGTCCGCCTCGCAGCTAGGGATGGAATATGAAAAGATCGCTGCATTGCATGGTTTGGATACCCTTCTGTATCTTTGGAAGGTGACTTCACGACGACTGAATTCGAAAGCGAGAAATTCGGATTGAGCAACCACACAGATCTCAAGAACAACTGATTGCCATTAAAAAAGAGAAGGTTGAAGCGATAAAGGCTTCTAAGAGCTCCTACATATCTCGAAAGCGCAAAATGAAAGGCGAGTCTTATGAAAAAGTTGCAGAGCAGGAAGAGGACATCAGCACCAAGAAGATCATCAACATTACCGGCAGTGACACAAATCCTTAGGCAAAGCAAAAATTTCAAACGGCAAGCGGGAATGAGAGTGGTGGAAAGAAATTCTGAGCAGCTTGGGTGGTAGCTGATTTGGTTTTGATTCATTTTTCATTATTTTGTTCAAGTGCAGAGTCTACAGTTACTACTTTTGTTGCTTGGATTGCTTCTGTATTTTTTTCCTTTCTTTAGCCAGTATTATGTGGTTACAACCCCCACATTTTGGCCTTGTACAAAAGAATGTTATAAGTAGTACATTGTTGATATTTTGACCGTACCTTTACTTATATGCTCATATGTGTTATGTGCACTTATGTCTATTTTGTTTACTTCTATTTTACGTTATCTAGTCCTGTGGTTACTGCCAAAATTCTTGGTTTGGAATAACAGAACTTGTGAAATTTTTTTTTAAGTATTTTTATTTAAGCATTGGTGTATGCCCTCAAGTACGCAGGGTTGTTTACTTCAAACACTTGGCAAGCGATAGTAACTTATGGTTCAAATAGTTTTCATACCAAAACTTGGAATTTGATTAAGTTACAATTCGATTTTTTCTTTTATAAGTTTTGCAACTTATGTTTTTATGCGATCCTAGAAGGCGTATAACATATAAATGTTTGAAATGTGCACAAAAACGTAAACTTAGTGCATAACATATGGTGATGAACTTAACTATTAGAAAATTCATAAGCATACAGTTACAAGATTAACTTAACGAATAATCTTTGCAAAATTTTAGAATTTAAACTACTTATCAATTCTTAAAAACATGAGTTAGTACTTATGAGTATCATTTCCTTAGATTTTTGCAATCTTCAAATATGCACTTCATTGCCCTAGGCGTGCACATCATACGAGTTATCTGTAAGCAATTAAATGTTATTCACAAATATTACAGTCTATCATGGGGTGTTAGCAGTTAGAGTTTTCTTCTGATTCGTAGCACTCCGATTTTATTAGAGTCGCGCCTGTTACTCCCGATAATTCAAGTGGGTTGATCTTTGCAATTCTTGTGATAGATAAGTTTCCCAGTATTGCCAGGGCAATTCCAGTACTTAAAATACTTCTCAATGTTTATGTGAGGAGTTTATGTTTTAAGAGTGTGATTTCATAGCTCAAAGAGTTGGTGCGAGGCTTACGAGACGCGCGGCTTTTTTTGCTTCTCAAAGTTACCTATCTTTGGGCAACGTGAGGGGTTTATGTTTTAAAAGCGTGATTTCACGGCTCAGAGAGTTGGTGCACAACTTACGAGATGCGTGGCTTTTTATATGAGCCTTCCCAACGCTTTCTAGGCAACACCGGCGGGATGCATGGCGTTTTATATGAGCCTTCCCAACGCTTCCTGGGCAACACAAGTTCTTAGAAGACAGGGATCGGGTTCCATCGATCCAACGGTTTGAGTTGATTTTCTTCCGCCAACCCGGCGGGTAGGTGAGACGTACTTGAGCGTGATTCCATTTTCTCAAGTAGAATTGTATAGTTTTGAGTCAATTTTTTTGGTTTGAAAAGCGAATTAATTTATTAATAGAGGTTGGGAAAGTTTTTTCCTATTTACAATGCTCTCGGCATCCGGGGGACGACTTATTTGGTGAAAAATAGAAAGTATATAGGGTAGTTTTCAGATGAAGTAGCAGAACAACGATTTGTTGTTCCATGCTTTGGGAATTTGGATTTCGTCAACAGTTGATAATTTGAAAGTTCCATCCCTTAGCTTTTGATTAATCACATACGACCCTTCCCAGTTTGGTTTGAAGGCTCCCGGCATGGGATAGATTCGTTTGAGGACGAGGTCTCCCATTTCGAAGGTTTGGTTTGAACCTTGAAGTTGAAGTATCGCGCGACCGATCTTTGGTATGCGACATTCCTCAACTCGGCTTCTTACCTCCTTTTGTCAATCATATCCAGTGATTCGATTAGGAGATACTCATTTTTCTTATGAATAAAGTTTTTCCTTCGGTGAGAGGGACTTCTAATTCGACAGGAATCATTGCTTTTGAGCCATACGCCAAGGCGAACGGAGTGTGTCCAATCGTCGCTTTGTGAGTTGTCCTGTAAGCCCATAGTGCGAGTGGAAGTTCATCTACCCAGTTTCCTTTTTCTTTAGTTAGTCGCATTTTGATAGTGGACTTGATGGTCTTTTTTATTGCTTCCACTTGCCCATTTGCTTATGGATGAGAAACTACGGAGAAGCTCTTCTCGATTCAGAAGCATTTTCAGAAATCTTTGAACTCAACGCTTTCAAATTGGGTCCCGTTATCAGTTATGATTTTTTGTGGCATACCAGACCTACAAATAATGTTTTTAGTAAGAAAATTAATGACTTTCTTTGTAGTAATGGTTGGCAGATGTTTCGCTTTGGCCCATTTCATGAAATAGTCAACAAAAACTATAATATATTTGGCCCCTGCTTTAGCTATTCACAAAACGCCAATCAAGTCAATTCCCCATATTGCAAATGGCCATGGACTGACCATCTATGTTAATTTCATTGAGGGGGTTCTTTTAATTTTGTCGAACCTTTGGCAATGATCACATCGTCTGGCGTTGTATGTTGCATCGTGGTTTGTTATCGGCCAGAAATATCCATACCATAGAACTTTCTTTGCCAGGATTTGCCCCTAGTATGGTCTCCGCATTCGCTTTCATGCGCTTCCCTCAGGATTCATTGAGCTTGACGTCCTCCGGCGCTTGCCAGTTTAGCTAAGTAGTCAGCTTTGGTGTTTCACTCCTGCAGAATATGTGTTATGGTATAATGTTCGACGTTTCTTAGCAACTCTTGTACTTTAGACAAATACGAGGCAAGGTTCTCCCCTCAAGCTTGATACTCTCCTTTTACTTGGCAAACAATTAGCTAAGAGTCACTGTGGACGGATCTTATTCCAAGTTCTTTCACATCTTTCAGCCCTGCTATTAATGCATAGTATTATGCTTCATTATTTATTGCTGGAAATTCCAAACATTAGTCGTAGAAAATGGCTCGTCCTTCGAGGGTTTCAAGCACTACTCCTGCCCTCAAACAGAGGTTGTTAGATGCGCCATCATCAAAGAATTTCCATTACGTCTCTACTTCCGATAGTGTTTCTTCTTCATCATCTCATATGGCAATCTCGACGATGAAATCTGCCAACGCTTGCCTATTGATAGCCTTTCTCGGATGATAAGTAATATCATATTGGCTCAATCGATGTTCCACTTGAGAATTTCATCCAGAAGTTTTAGGTCGGTACAGTACTTGTTTCAAAGGCTGATCAGTCAGTACATTGATTGGATGTGCTTGGAAATACTATCGTAGCTTCCTAGACACGATTAGGAGGTAATACGTTAGCTTTTCCAGCTTTGCGTAATTTTTCTTGGCTCTAGTAAACCGCTTGCTAATGTAGTATACAAGTCATTGGATTTTTGCTTCTTCACGCACAAGGGCAACGCTTAACGCATGAGGTGAGATTGCTAGGTAAATGAATAGGTCCTTTCCGTCCACTAGCTTTGACAAGATTGGCAGTGCTTCTACGTGTCGCAGCAATTCTTCAAATGCAGTTTGACATGCCACACTCCATTCAAAGTTTTTTTTTACTTTCTTTAACGAATCAAAGAACGGGATGTACTTGTCGGTGGCTTTCGAGGTAAATTGGCTTAAGTTGCGACCTTTCCATTCAATCTTTGTAATTCTTTCTTGTTCTTCGGGGCTTGGACTTCTTGCAGGGCCGTTATTTTCTCTGGATTTGCTTCAATCCTCCTACAACTTATAATGAATCCTAAGAACTTTCCAAAGGCTACTCCGAAGTGACATTTAAGTGGATTGAGTTTCATTACGTAATTTTGGAGTATTTTGAACATTTTAGTGTGATTTTCCAGGCGATTGGCAGTTACTCATGATTTGACCAACATGATGTCTATGTAAACCTCCATAGTCTTCTAGATCTGGCGCTTGAACATGGTATTCAATAATCTTTTGTATGTTTCCCTAGCATTCTTTAGACCGAATGACATTACCCTATAGCAATATCGTCCCAGATTAGTGATGAAACTAGTGTTCTCTTTATCAGGTTTGTGCATTAGGATTTGGTTATATCCCAAGTATGCGTCCATGAAGGAGTATTTTATGCCCCGCCGTTCCATCCACAAGCTAATCGATTCCAGATGGAGGGAAGCTATCTTTCGGACAAGCTATGTTGAAGTCCGAATAGTCGACACAGATTCGTCATTTCTTATTGGACTTTTTGATTAAGACCGGGATAGATATCTATTCACGGTAAGTTGCATCATGGATGAAACCGTTGACCATTAGCTTGTCTACCTCGTCTCTTAATGCCTTGGACCATTTAGGGCCCAGATTGTGCCTCTTTTTCTTTACTGGTGTGAACTTGGGGTCAATGTTAAGCATGTGGCATGCAATTTCTGATGATACCCCACACATATTGGAGTACGTTCAAGTGAACACTTACAAGTTGGCGTAAAAAAAAATAGTAAGTTCCAATCGCATCTTGTTTCCAAGGCATGATCCAATTTTCAAGACTCTTGTTGGGTTATCCGTATCGATTGGGACAGACACTGTCAATTTTGCCAGTTCTGCCCGATCCTCCCCCGAACATTTCTTTCTAGGGTCCAAAGCCTTATCGAATCGGCTATGGTCCTCGAGCTAGGGACAACTTTGTAGTTTCTATTCAGAAGGTTGATAAATGTGGAGAGTTCTCCTCACATCCTTCCCCTTTTCCCTTCTTTTAGATTCGCGTAATTTTGCAATGTAACATTCTCTAGCAATGCATTGATCTACTTTGACCACCTCGATTCCGTTTGTAGTCAGAAACTTCATGGTAAGGCACTATTAGGCCAAAGCGACTTTGAAATCAGCTAAGGCAGGCCATCACAAGAAGGCATTATACGTATAAGTTTCGTCCACAATTACGAAGGTTTGGATAAGGGTAACTCTTCAATCGCCCTCTCCAAGCTTCACTAGCAAGTCAACTGTCCCCACGGGTTGTTTGGGTTCGCCAGTAAACCCTTGGATTTTTGTTTGGCATGCAGACACGCTTTTCATGTCAATCTTCATTTGGTCAAAGGTACATTCGAAAAGTATATTGATAGAACTGCCACTATCGATCAATTCACGTTGGACCACAACGAGTTCGATTCCTACTAGCAACGCCATTGGATCAAGAGTTGGAGCTTCAATCCCTTTGGTATCTCAGTTTCTGAATGCAATATCATCATTCAAAGTTTTCTGTTGCTTGATTAGAGCCCCATCTTCTACTGTGGGACGTGATTCCTTCGAAGCGTGCTTTAATGAACTTGCATACCACTCCATTTCTCCCTAACTTCTCTATGCAGGATGCAGGCCTCTAAATATCATTCCAATAATGAGTCTTTGGTATGTTTGCTTTGATCCCTCTTCATTGGTTTCGGCTTGGTTTCTTTGATTCTTAAGGGTTTGAGGAGCCACGGGTTGGTCACGATTTTGTGTTTTTCTCACATATTGCTGAAGCTTATTCTCTCAAATTAGCTCCGCAATCAAGTTCTTTAGATGGCGGCATTCTTTTGTATTGTGACCGTGCATCTCGTGGAAGAGGAAGAACTTCCCTGAGCACTTCTGCTATTCGATTGCTTCCTTCTAAGGGTTTTTTTATATTCCTTGGTCCCTTGTGCCGCGAGATAAATGTTTTTTGGAGTTTCGTTGAGAGGGGTGTAATCATCAGGCCTAAAGCCTTTAAGGCATTTATTGTTTTCATTTGTCTTATTGGAATTCTGATTCTTCCCTTTTTGATTTCCATCTTTCACCGTGATTCTTTCAGTAGTTATGGAAGTGTTTGTATTCTGATTCATTGCCACGTCACTCTGCCGACATTCATTGGTTGCATTCCATTAGACTTCCTTTCTAGCTCCTGCTCCTCCTCCAAGCTCAAGTATTGACTTGCTTTGCGATTGAAATCCTTCTGTAAAGTGGGTTGCTATATCTTGATCCACTTTCCAAACTCAGTTTCCGGATGAATGGCTCAGACCGAAGCCATGAAAACCATGTCCTCATTTGAATTGCTAACCTCTACCACTGCGGTATTGAACTGGTTCATGAAAGACTTCAGCGATTCATTTCATCCTTGGAATAATCTGGACAGGTACATCACATTTTTAGGTTGTGTGGTATGGAGCCTAAACTGATCAAGGCATCATGTGGCTATGTTGTCGAAAGTAGACATGGATTTCGATGGAAGCCTAGTGAACCACATGGAAGAAATTTCTTCAAGGAAAATGGGAAAATATCTACACCGAACAGCTTCTGAAGTGTTTGCTCCGTCCATGTACCGACTATACTTGTATAAATGAGGTTTTGGGTCCTTCGTTCCATCATAGGATGAAATAGTTGGCATCATGAACTTTCTCGAATATTTCTCATTCAAGATCTCATCAGTAAAGGGAGTCCGACTTGTTGCGGATCCTCACTCATCATCTCTTCTATTTTTATTCTCATCCATTAATCGCTTAACCATATCCACGATAAATGCTTCTTATGTCCGGTAGACCTAGGGATGGTTGTCAATCGCTACACCAAGTGTTTGGCTTTGCAAACGGTCTTGGCAAGTGGGCTGAAGCCTAGGCTCTCCTATCTTTGGGAGAACCTCTCCCTTGGGATCCTGTTGGTTTGCGATTGGCTTGACTGGGGTGGTTTTGACATTTCTAGCATTATCGAACGGATTGGCGTTCTCTTCCGACTAATCATTATTAAATTGTTCTCCGTCTTCTGAGTCGGAGAGATCCATGGCTATATCCTCTCGTGGGGTTTTCACACCTTGGTTTGAGTTTAAAGTTGGTTACATTGCGGTGGGCGGAGTACTTGTATTTCCTTCTGTGTTGATTCCCATATTTCCTGGTGTCATCCTTTTCTGCGTCTGCTTCCCGTTTCTTCTGTTTAAGTTAGAAATAGGAGAATTTTCTTGCTCTATGAAAGCTATGGGTTCAACCATACTTCTTGGAGATGGATTTGATTGTAAGGTTAAGAGCATTGAGCCTATCCATTAGAGCTCTCTGATTGCTTTCCATTTTTTGGTTAATCTCGTCAACCATTTTGTTCAACTCGTCTCTTGTAACGACTTCGCATTGACTGGAAGATGCTGGCACCTGATCTCTTATATTGGCACCATTTACTTCAGTTTGTTGATGATTCATAATTCTCCAGCTACTATTGCCCCCCCCCCCATGGACCTTCTAGAGGAAGTTCTCTTCCTTCCTAGAGCCATTGATTCCAAGCAACAGATTTTTCAAGTAAAGATTTTGGATCTAACTTCTGGACCTATCTGAATCAAAGTAGATAGCTAGATCTGGACTCTGACTTGGGTTCTCAATGAAAGCACCAAAATGTTAACCCAAAAAATGGATCAACATCATGGATTTAGTGTGAATGCACTAGCCTTTTCTTATAGAGCAATAATATAGAGAGTAAATATCAAAGAGTAGAAACAGAAAGGAGACGAGAAGATTTTTATAGTGGTTCGGTTATTAATGAAGCCTACGTCCACTTTATAGTTTTTATATTGATTGATTACTATTACAAAATAACTGAATTACAAAGTTCTTGAATATCCTTAGTTAGATTGAGTACCCAATGTTAGAGTTCCCCAGAGAATCATAGTGAAGCCTTTGGATGACCGTTGTGAGGAATAAGGAGGGTGATGAAAGCTTTTTGCAGAGCTTCGGCAACTAGTCTGGAAGATCCTTTTTATGTAGCAGATAAGAGAGTATTTATAGAGGTAGGAGGTTATTGGGCCAAGCCCATTCGTCAAATGCTTGCATATGTTCACGAGAAGCTTCACTAGAGAAAACATTTTGACCCGAGCCAATTCAATGGATCCCTGGAGATCCATAGATTATGGATCACTGGCATTCCATAAAGTACGTTGGAAAGTGAGACAACCCCTTAGCATCTTTCTTCCATCTTGTTCCATGTAGGTCGCTGCTTGTTGCCTTGTCTTGATGACGGTTTGCTTACCAGTCGCACTCGTATATGGATTGGACCATATGAATGCTTATCTCTTGATTTAGTTATCTCAGAATCTCCTCAAACTTATGAGTTGTTCTGGCTTGAACAAGTTGTTTCGACTTTTTTTAGACTCTGCTGGGTTAAAAACCTGGACAATATTGTTGCTTTTTCAATCTTTGAAACCCTGCCTTTCATGCATAGATAAATGCAACAGATGTGGTTTCTTATTTGTTTCCCTTAGAAACTTTTATATTATCTAAAGTTTTGATTTAAATATTTCCTTCCTCTATTCAATATGATGTCACGGTTGGGTCATTGTTCGAAGTTAATTACGATTCACATCAAGCACGTATATGTGCAGTTCTTGTACATGATTGGCAAGGTTCCTCAACTACTAAACATGTTGTTATGCACAACATAGAAACTCCCAAAGCTACCATCAATATTGTTTATGAAGCTATGAAAACCATCCACTCCATTTATACTCTTTAAGTTTCGAAGATCATCAACTAAATGTGCACTGTGAAGCATATGTAGCAAGAATTCAAGTAGCCTATCATGACACGCTAGCCATTACTCTAGTCCTATTCCAATCATTTAAATTGCTTTCTCTTTAACTACCATGGTACCCACTCTAAATGTAGTCTCAAACACTTAATAACTTATATCATGAGCCTAAGCTGTGGTTGTGGACTCTTTTGATGTCCTGAACCTAATCCAAGTGATTGATAATGCTCCATGGTCTTCTAATGATGTGATGGATGACTATGTTGAATTTGCTTCATCAAGTGGGGGTTTTGAAGTCAAAATTCTCCAAAATATTTATGATACTCTAGACTTCAAATATGGTCCACTAACGTACAACTATACTTAAGGGCAAGAATCAAGAATGGATTTTAAAGTTATTATCTAGTTTATCAATAAGGAAGTGGGAACCTTTGAGCTTTATGTTGCTAACTTGTCTAACAGTGGAAGGAAAAAAGTATATGCTGCTCATCGAATTGTGTTGGATTGGCATCAAATTCAGTTAGGGCTGAGAGATAAGCTTTTGAGATCTCTGTATATGATGGTCATGTTGGTTATTTTTTTTAAATACTATCGAGTATACGTTGGATATAAGGAGATATGATGTCTTGATTGTATACTCGTCTCCCTTATGTTAATAATACTCGATAACTATTATTTTAAATTATGAATTTAAAATAATTTATCCTATTTATTTATAATATAAATTGATTACATTACATATATATGGTTGTAGAGAACCCTCAAGCTACACGATCCCTAAGTTATGTTTATATTATTCTTTGGTTGGTAAGAATGTTATGTAACTTTATTAAGCAACCTTAAGGGTAAAATAATTACCCTTAGATAGGTTCATAGCATCAAATGTACTTTATTATTTGTTGAAGGTCATAAAGATAATTAGGAGAAAGTAGAAGTATAATTAGGAGTGATATATGAGATATAATTAGTAAAGACTTACTTACCATTTATAAAGACTGCAATTTATTGAGTACCCCTAAGGTTGTAGCAACATGATAAACGGATCCTAATGACCAACGAAAGAATTTATGATGTTTCCATATCTCTTTTTGGATTTTTGAGAGAAGAAAAATTAAGTAGGACCCTTCTTTGATAAATATAATAAAAGAATCTAATAAGTATAAGAACATATGTGACATTATAATAATCAACTGAAATAAATCTACACAATTAACATAGTTGGTATAATTGTTTAGCGATTAAAATATACTAAACAAACTGAACAAAAGTTTCATGAAGAACGTAAAATATACTTATTAATAAATATTTTGGCATGATGTCACTTCAAGACCCATGCATGAGCCAAATTATATAACCATAATTTTTTTTTCACATCTTGATAATCTTAATGATAGTTTGCCTAAGACTGTATATTGTATTCTATGAATTTTAAAATCTAAACGAATATAAGAACATGGATATTTGATCCTTATTCGCTCACATACAGAAGTTATATCGTGAACAATAACGTTTGTATTACATGAAATATTAATGAAAATTTTCATTCATAATGGAAAGATAAACTATAGAATGAGATCATGTGTTCGATACAATTAAAAGCAGTAAGGATCACGTGGTGTTAGAAACAACATTAGATTAAGAACTACCACCAGACCTAGGAATTCGATCTTTGAAATATCAGTTATGATATGCTTACTTAAGTGCAACTTGTTCGTTATCATTAAAATATTAAGATGACCGAATGCACTTTTGCAAAGAAATATGGTGCGATTTTAAAGTAAATAGCTTCTCTTTTGAATAGTTCAACTTTTAAAATAGAAAGCTAAAGTTTGAGAATGGTAATAATGTTAGCAAAGTTGGGATGAAGAGAGTGAATGATCACCTAAGGTTCATGAAGAGACATTGAAAACTACATTTTTTTTAAAATATTTGTGACTCTTAATAGGGAACAAGAAATATGATTTTGTTCCTAATGTATTTTTATTGTAGATAATGTTTCTATATGATATTTATTTGTTTAAATTCTAGATATATGGACTAAAAATCTCGACTGTAAATTAGTTACAATAGAAGAAATAAAATAGGCCATGGTGAGTGATTGAATAGTTCTTCGTATTTTAAACACTGTTATTGTAACGGTGGAAATAGTGGGAGCATGTAACGACCCATATTTTTTTATATCGAAGGAACGTAAAATATTGTTTTTAAATTCATATGAGGTCATCTGACTCTATAACTTTAGAAAAAATACCTATTAATGACATTTCCTATCTTTAGGATTTTTGGACGATTTTACCCTTGCAACTTTTAACGACTATAACTTTTGGGAGATGCCAAATTAGCGTCCGAGACCACTTTCATTGGAAAGATATGATAGTTTTCCATTCCATGTAGTGTTCATAATAGCAATTTGGATTTTCTACCTAGGAGATATGGCTGTTTGAAGATTGGTACTTTTTGAAGCGGCATAATGGGTAATTAGTGAGTTTGAGGGCAAGCTCACTAACCTATTTTTGGTTCAAAAACTTTATTAGGCTGATCATCATTCCCAAATCACTTTTACACCTTCTTAAATAAATATGAACCTTCTTTAATACATTCTCCACCCAAAACATTTTATTTTCTCCTCAAAATCAAGTCTGAATCATAGATTAATGGTAGATTAGTAAGGAGATCCATTAGAGATCTTCAAATCTACAATTTTGGGGAACAAAAATCACATCTTTGTTGTTCATTCTTGAATTTACCTCGATTACATGCAAAAATTGGATTTTAGAAGGTTTGGTGAGTGATTTATCATCTCTTACCTTTTTATATATGTGTATATAGGCTTTAATATATTTTGGATCTATTTATGAAGTTAAAATTAAGTTTTATTGTTGTTTTAAAACCCTATCCACAGTAAAAACGTGAATAAATGGATTTTGGTGTTCTAAACATGCTATTTGGATATATGTTTGCCTAGATATATGTTGGGCTATGTTGTAGACACCTTGTATGATGATTCTTATAATTGATTATGTGATTTGCATGTTTGAATTTTGTTTTGTGTGTGTATGGTATTTATTTGTATGCTTGTACGGTTGAAAACGCTCATCGGAGAAAATTAGAGGTAGTGGTCATGAAATCAAATTTTGATGGATAGGCTCGAGGATGTTAGGAGTTTTATTGATGCTTACAGAAGACATATGGGTAGAAGAATGGAGCATGGTGATGAAATCGAAGAAAAATTAGAGTTTGGAGAAATCACAGCATTTATGTTTGGTGCTTGATGTCTGGTGTTGGTCTGCTTAGAGTTAGCTTGGTGCCGATGGGGATATGTTTTATGACCGAACAAGTTTAGCTATTCGATGGTTGCTTGGTGTCTGAGGGGTGTTTTCTTGGGGCCAGACCCATGCAAGAAAATTCAGTTCAGTGCTTGGAGACGACTTGGTGTTGAGGTGGTGTTTTCTTGGGGCCAAACCCGAGCAAGATCTTCTACTTGGTTTTCTTTTGCTGCTTGGAGTCACAAAAGGGGTTGCTTGGGGCTTTCTTTGGGTATAGACGAATTGAAAATGCAAGTTGGGGATTTCATCATGGTAGGAATTTCTTTGTGACGCATTTCAGGATTCTTAGGGGTGATGAGGAGTGGAGTAAGCAACTCCAAACGACTTAGGATTACCATGGATCTTATGTGGAAATTAGGAAGGTGATGTGTAACATACCTTTCTTGGAGGCCCAAAACAAATGGCTATGAATACTACAGTCATTCATAGTTATTAATCTTCGACGACCAAATACGGTAATGTTAAATACATTGATATAACAGAAACACATGGATATGGAAAATTTTAAAAATCAACAAACATCTATCTCATTCCATTTCAAAACATTTCAAATTCATTACATAATCCCAATATGAGAACCACATTCATAAAAAATATATCTATTACAACATACGCCAAGAGCGACATATGAATATGCCCTCTTGGATGATCAGAGAATATATATATATGTAATTTAACAGGTTTGCTTTTACTAAAATAATACAGCGGAATCTAAATAATAGAGAACTCTAGATAGCTATCATGCCTCCTGCACATCTTTGAAAGCTTATTCGTCTAAAGAGATACCTGAAAACCTTAACTCTTAAACTACTCAACATCAATTGAGTATCTAAAAGTTTGAGGGGAAAACATAAACTTCGAGTTAACATAAAGCCTGGTATGAATAATAATCTACCATTTCAAATCATTTAGATATCCAGTGAGGCAACGCCTCTTAGCGGAACGGGTGTTTCCCTCACTAGTACATACAACTTTTATAAAACCATATACTATGTTCCTGCATCCTTAACGGTTAAAGCATCTCAATATAATATGATGATATGCAAAACAAGTAAATCAATTCTGGATTACCCATCCCCATTCATTTTGACTATCTGCCTCAGTTATAGTTTCTAGGGTTACTATGGATTCAACGTCGAAAACTAAGGATGAAAGGGTCACTGGGATAGCTAATGACCCTGAAGTGCAGGAAGCATTAATTTGTATGGTAGCAAGATAAATGCGAGCAGCCTACAGAGAAGCTATAGGGATAGTAGATAGTGGTGCTCAAAAGCAAGCACAAAGGTTTTTGTTCCTCAAGAAGAAGCTAAACTGAAGTAGGTGGAAGTAGCAAGAGAATGAGGGACAATGAAGTAGAGAAACAGTCCCAAAAGAAAGGTAACCAAAAGAAAGGTAAGAGGAACTAAAATGCTTCAGTTGCAATAAGAAGGGTCATAGTAGTAAGGACTATAAGACCTAAAAGGTGGTGAGAAGAAGTGCTTCTACTGTGGTAGTATTGTGCACATTAAGAAAGATTGTCCAAAGTCAGTTAAGGAGGCACAAGCCCAAATGAAGAATGGTTTGATGAAGAGAAAATGGAAGCCTATTTTCTATGATTGAAGGGATAAGGGCCATATTGCTAAAGACGGTAAGGCGAAAAGCAAGAAGTGCTACAACTGCAAGAAGCTTCGACATATCATGAAGGATCGTGTAGAACCGCATAGGAACATGCAGGTTAAGTCAGCTTATGCTTTGATTACCATAGTTTCATCGAGTGCTCCAATAGCAAAGGGAATGGGAAGAGCATCATTATACAGGGTATGCCTTCTATTACTGATATACTTGTACGTGTTTTATTCGATATCCGATCTTCAAATTCTATGCATTCAGTGATTTGTTAAGTAAACTAGGATTGAGACCCGGGATAGTAGACCGACCTTTAAATTGAGTAAACCCTATTGGTAGATCGATCAGCCAGTGCATGGTTTGTCGAGACTTAGCCTTTCGAGTCATGGATGTTTATATGTTTGTGATTTCTTTATTTTAGGTTTTATGGGATTGCTATTATTTTAGGAATGGACTAGCAATGGAAATACGAAGTAGTGGTGGGTTGTGAGACTTTATTGGTGACGATTGGGATGGACGACGAGCATAGATTGGAGATAGGCTGCCCACCTAATGATTAGGTGATGGTTAGCTTTTTTTATTTTCTCAAGATCCCTCATAGCGGGTTGCCATCTATGCATCTAAAAAGGGGGTATTCAGACATATTTGAGGAGGTGACCGAGTTAACACAACATAGGAAGATAGAGTTTTGTATAGATTTGGTGAAGGATGCCAGACCGATTGTAATGCCTTTGGGGTATATGGCACCAAGAGAGAAGAAGGAGTTGGTGGTGCAAGTGAATGATTAATTGAGGCAAGGGTTTAATTGCAGAAGCATATCCGAGTGGGGTGCACTGTAGTATTCGCCACTAAGGCAGATGGCTCTTTGAAGTTTTGTGTAGATTACCGTGAGCTGAATAGAGTGACAAAGAAGAACAAGTATCCACTTTGACATATTAATGACTTATTTAATCAGCTCCATGGTGCTAGGTTGTTCTCTCAGTTGGCCATTGCAACGAGGTTTCATCAACTGAAAGTAGTGAAGGAGAGTGTGCCGATTATAGTGTTTCACATACTATCTACATTCTATGAGTGGTTGATTATGCCGTTTGGCTATATAATGCAATAACATACTATCTTGATCTTATGAACCGTGTTTTCAGGAATCAACTAAATAAATTTTTACTTGTGTTAGTGGATTATATCCTTGTTTATTTGAGAATGGAGGATGAACTGAAGGAACATTTACGGATTATGCTTAATGTGTCGAAAAAGCACCGATCGAAGTCAAAATTTTCGATGTGTCATTTCTGGAGGAGGAAAGTGCGATTTTCGGGTCGTATTATTTCTAACAGGGTATTACTGTAGATCCTACGAAGGTGTCAACAGTGCGGGACTAGGATCGACCCAAGACCACTACAAACATAAGAAGTTTTTTGGCTTGGTGGGATACTGTAACATTTATCCATGACTTCCTTATGGTAGTAGCGCTGTTAATCCACTTGGCGAAGAAGAATCAGACTTTTATTTGGGACGTGAGGTGCGAGCATGCATTCAAAAGTCTAAAAGAGAGGTTGACAAGTGCACCGGTATTAGTCATTCCAAGCAGGAATTAGGAATTAACAGTATACACAGACGCCTGTGGTACTGGACTAGATGCGCTGTTGATGCAATAGGAAGATTGTCGCATACACTAGTCGACAACTGAAACCGCATGATAAGAAATATCTAACTCATGATTTGGAGTTGGAAATGATAGTATTCACATTGAAGATATGGAGACATTATTTGTTTGGAGAGAGGTTCGAGTTGTATACGAACCACAAGTCGTTGAAGTATTTATTCTTCTAGAAGGACCTCCACTTTCATCAGAAGCGATGGTTAGGGTTCCTAAGCTTCTGCAATGTTGAAATTTCCTATATGGCCGGCAAGGAAATGTAGTTGTTGATTCTTTAAGTAGGAGACATGCCAGCTTGGGAACGATGTTCCTAGAGTGGAAGCAGTTGGAGTTTAACGTTGGCTATAAATTCAGGCCTCGATGTGAGCTAAAGCTGAAGTGCTATCCAGTCTGACAATTAAACCTACCTTGAATAAGCAAATCAGTGTTAGTAAAAAGTGGATGCCATAGTAGCGAAGATCATAGTGATAACAGAGGAAGGAGTACTGTATACAAGATGAAGCAGTATGGGCTTGACTATGATGGTTGGCTCCATGAGGATGGGAGATGTTTTGTTTCAAATGTCGATGGGTTGAGAGATGATGTGCTATAAGAGTGCCATCATTTGTGATTGACTATACATCCTATTGGTAATAAAATGTACCGCGATATGAGGCAGACATTTTTATAGGAAGGGATGAATAATGACGTCGGGACATTCATCTGGAAGTGCATAAACTATCAGGTAGTGAATGAAGAGAAAACGAAGCCGAGTGGTTTGCTGCAACTGCTCAAGAGTCCTGAGTGGAAATAGGAACAAGTTTTGATAGAATTCATCGATGGAGATCCTAGGACCAGAGGAGGGTACGATAGCATTTGGGTCACAGTTGATAGATTGACGAAGAGTGCATGATCCACACCCGTTAAGTCTAGTAGATTGGTATCCAAATTGGACAAGTTGTACGTAAAGTGGGTTGTGCGATTCCATGATGTGCCGAAGAGCATTATGAGCGACCAAGACCCTTTATTCACTAGTATGTTTTAGAAGAGCTTACAAGAGGTGTTGGAAACATAGCTACATCTCGGTACATCTTATTACCCACAAAAAGATGGGTAGACCGAGAGGGTGAATCGTATCTTTAAGGATCTCTTGCGAGCTTGCATTCTTGATTTTGTTGATTTGTGAGACGATCATTTGCACTTAGTAGAGTTTGGATACAACAACTATCAGTCTAGCATTGGTATGACACCATTTGAGGCGTTATATGGTCGTCCGTGCAATGCTCATTCATGTTCGTAGGAAGCGACCAAAAAACAAATACTTAGGCTAGATATGAGTAGATAGACTTTGAAGAAGATCGAGATCATTCAGCAATGAAAGAAAGCTGCTCAGGATAGACAGAAGAGCTAAGCTGATAGGAGAAGACGTGACTTAGAGTTCTCCATCAATGATATGGCATTTTTCAAGATCTCTCCATTAAAGAATGTTGTTCGATTCGATACTAAGGGGAAGTTGGCACCGAGATTCGTTGGACATTTTCCAATACTTGAGAGGATCGAGAATCTAGCTTATAGGGTACTAGACTTGGATTCTGAGAAAGATTCTAATTGACTCTGTTCACTGGATTTATGAAATGATAACAACTTACCTCAAGAGATGGTGGGCATGCATAATGTGTTCCATGTATCGCACTTGCGGAAGTATGTGCACAGCTCAGGCGTGATAGTTAAAGTGGATCGGCTTGATGATATCGAAATTGAACCAGAAGCACCGAGACCTCTTAGGCCTATTCGTATAGTCAGACATGATACGAACTAGCTTAGGAGGAAGACGGTAGAGCTGGTGGTGGATCAGTAGAGTGAGAGCGAAGGCGATTGTACTAGGGAGACCGAGGAGGGCATAAGGATCGCTTATCTAGAGTTCTTTACTTGGCAAGACTTTCCGATAATTGAATTTACTTTCACTTTCAATACCGTAAAGGGTAGTTTAGTATCCTGCATGCTAAGGTGGCATAAATATAATTTATTGCTTTTGTTTACATGTTTGATGTTTAGCATAGTTGCTCGTTGATGATTGGTAAGCGAGGTAGCTATGTATGACTTAACCTTATTTATATTAGGGATTTTGGGGCGAAATTCCTAAAGTGGATAGAGTATAACGACCCATATTTAACATATCGGAGGATCGCCAAATATTATTTTCAAATTCATATAAGACTATATGACTCTATAACTTTGAAAAATGCATAGTGAAATTTTCTATTTTTAGAATTTTTCGGACGATTTTGCCCTTGGAAACTTGTAACAACTATAAGTTTTGATAGAATTCGAATTAGCATTCAAAACCACTTCCATTGGAAAGATACGATCATTTCTCTTTTTGTAGTGGTCATAATAACAATTTGGACTTTCTAGCTAGGAGATACAGTTGTTTAAAGATTGGGAGTTTATGGAGCGGCTTAGTGGGTAATTAGAAAATTCGAGTTCAAGCTCATTAACCGTGTTTCATTTTTACTTTAAAACCCTATCTATAGTAAAAACTGAATAAATCGATTTTTATTGTTCTAGCATGTTATTTTGATATTCGTTTGCCTAGCTATATGTTAGAGGCTATATTGTAGACCCTTGTATGATGATTGTTATGATTGATTGTGTGATTTGCATGTTTGAATGTTGTTTGGTGCATGTATGGTGTAACAAATGTTATCTCGCTTTTTGGCAAAGCCGCGATACCAAAAAATCAATCAAAAACGGAGAACAGTTCGTCTCAGAGACCGGTCATACTTCGTTTCGCTATGGATATCACTGAATTTTGTCCGAGTCCGAATTGTGCTACAATTGATAGGACAAGACAGTAAAGACCTTAGAAGCCGCCATCTCAAATTTCGAGTCAATCCGAGTTCATACGCTCAAGTTATGATCGATTCAACTTGAAGGGAACACACTGGTTTCGAACCCATCATGGTGGGTGTCTTCGAACCCATCATCATGCATCATTCGAATCGATCACCTTCGAACCGATGGACTTCGAACCCATCGGAATGCTTCGGCTCGACTCCATCAACTTCGAACCCATCTGGTTCGCGCTAGTGGACCTCATGACCATGGAGAGTTGGCGAGGCTCGTACCCATCACAGAATCCTTGTTCGAACCCATCACAGAAGCCTTGTTCGAACCTACCTGTGAAGCTTCGTTCGAACCCACTGGGTCAACCAACCATGATGACGTGTCTTTCATCGGTTCGAATGCGTCGAGATATATGGAGTCGAAGCAGTCAACTCGGAGTGAAGACCGGATCGATTCGAAGTGTGCGCTCCACGTCAACACGAAGACACATGCCACCATGGTTTCGAAACCATCGATTCGAATGCATAGTTTCGAACCAAACAGCCACGCAGTGAACCCTATTTCGAATCCATCATATCTCCCAATCCACTGATCGAAACGCCACGAAATTTTCACAGAAGCTTGCATTCATGTCGAAGAGTGTCCACACCAAATTTCGCCTCGATTGGATGAATTCTTGATCGGTTCGAATGGAGTTCGAACCGATGCCAAAGTGGGCCCAAACTTCCTAAGACCTGGTGTGTGGGCCCCCTCACGTGCCAGAAGCGGTCTCCCGAGTTTTCAGCGAAATATCAGCAGCCTACTCCTATAAATAGAGCCCCAGAGCCAACAAAAAAAGGATCTTTTCGACTCTGAAGCGCCCAGACTCTGCCGGATTGAGATCTCCTTCATCCTACATCGTATACTAGCTGTTGATTTCGAATTTTTCAGTTGTATCCTACTGTTGCTTGCTGTAATCGCTTGTAATCGTTGAAAAAGAATCAATAAAATTGCTAAAACTTCACAGTGGACGTAGGCAACGTGCCGAACCACTATAAATTGCTTGCCTTGGTCTTTACTTCACTGTTGTTTGGAGTTTTTGTTAGATAATCCTCATTTTTAATTCATATTCTTCATTTATTATCTCTTCAAAAGACTCCCGAAGAGTGTTGTGTCCAATTTTGGTACAAACACTTTGGTGCTTTCACTGAGAAAAACAAGTTTTTCTCCTGCTCCTTGGATCTGTCGCCGATACCGGATTGCATAAATCTAAGGGAGAGATCCAGATTTCATCTTCAGATCCCTTCCGTTCTATTCAGATTTGCTAAAGTCTAGGGAAGGAGTTCACTATCCGAAATGGTTAGCACAAGAACCATATCTGCCGCTGGTCAAGAAGGTCGGGATAGACAAAATCCCGCGCAACTACCTCCACCTAACCAAGATGATACCGGGCATTCTGACCCCTCAGGTCCGGTCACCAGGCAAGAGTTCCAGACATTTCTCCAAGAACTAACTCAAAGTCAGCAACAGCTAGCCGAGCAATTGCGCATCAACACTGAGTTAGCCAGCCAACTAGATCGCCAAAAGCGAAGAAGATCCAGAGGGATCAAGCTCCTCATTCTTCCACCGAAAGGTCTGCTTCATCTGACTACAATAACAGGTCTACCCGTCCCAGGCTAGACGGAAACCATGCGCAAGCTGCTGACTATCAACAGGCGTTAACCGTTGGGCAAATAAGAGTTGTCCCATCTACCAGCTTCCACACTGGACCCTCCTCCCGAGGAGGCACTATTCCACAATACACTGCAGATGATCGAGCTCCTACAGCCGCTGCAGTTGACATAGGGGTTGATACCCGAGATCACTCCAATCAAAATTATCATCAGCAGGGACATGCTCCAGAGCCATATGTCCCAGAAGACGTCGAGCCAAGGAGGCGAGATACGGATCGTCGACAGCGCCCGATCCCACCTCGCACTGTGGAACCCGACCACACTTTGGCTCACCACACGCAGAATGTTCCAATACCATACTTCTCAGCCATGGTACGCCAAATGATTCGCGAGAGTCAAGGCCTAACAAATGACGATTGGGGAATCTTCCGAAGTCATACCCCGTTCACTGATGACATCTTGTATGTTGAACCTCCTAGGCGATTCAGAATGCCAACCATGCCCATGTATGAAGGGAATTCCGACCCAAATCAACATATTTTGAAGTACGAATGGTCGATGACAGCTGCGAGAGCTGATGACGCAGTAAAATGCCGTAGTTTTCCCATTTCCTTAGGGGGAATTGCGACAATGTGGTTTACGCGACTACCACCGCGATCTATTTCTTCTTTTGATCAGTTAGCTACCAAGTTTGTTGAGCAGTTTCGTATGCATATTTCCAGACCTAAGGATGTTAATACCTTATCAAGTGTTACTCAAACTCCCGGAGAAACACTTAGACGATACTTGGAGAGGTTTAATGCTGCGTGCGCAGAGATCACCAACCCCAATGATAATTCTATTTTAATGGCTTTGACTAAAGGAATCGATCCTGATTCCGAGTTTGGCAATTGGTTGGCTGGAAAGCCTCCCGCATCGTTGGACCGTTTCTATTCCAAATCCGCTCAGTTCTTGAGGCGAGAGGATGCGAAACAGTCTAGGAAGCAGGACGATGCAAGGCCCAGCAGTGAAGGGATTCAGAGTAATGTTGCGGTTAAACAGACCGGCGAGAGTTCAGGAAAAGTCGAGTTGAATATTCAAAATAAACAGACTCAACGACCGAGAAACGGTGATAACCGAGGCAAGAAGCAAGATTAGAATCGTGGTCCGAGGCGTAGGGCTGCAATGTTTGACAGTTATACACCGCTTAACACGTCGCTGGAAAACGTATACCTACAGACTTGTAATACTATGCAATACAAGAAGCCTGCTCCAAAGCCTTCGTCGGAGAGGCAGATTCAAACAGGAAAATTCTGTAGGTTTCATGAAAGTTACGGGCATAATACCAATGAGTGTAGGCATTTGCAAGACCTCATTGAAAAGTTAATCAGAGAGAGAAAGTTGGACCAGTATGTTCAGGCGCCGCAGTCTGGTGGAGCAGGCCCATCCAATCAAAATCGTACACAGAATCAGGAAAGACAAGGTGAACCCGCTCGTACGGGCGGAAGGTTGGTTATCAATACAATAAGTGGTGGTCCCCATCCAGCAGACAGAAGCTGGAGAGAAATGGAGTCATATGCTAGCTCGATCAGGCATGTGGACTTTGAATGCTATAGTAACTCAGAAGACGGAACACCGGCTAAACAACAAAAGACGATGACAGACGACATCGTGTTTAGAAATCAAGATGCTGATAGAATCGAAGCCCCCACAATCGACCCACTGGTTATATCCGCTCAAGTTGGTCCTGCTTGGATGAAGAGGATCTTGGTAGACAGTGGGAGTTTTGTGAACATACTGTTTAAAAGAGCATATGATTTAATGAAGATGGAAGCTAAGGACTTAAAACCTTGTCAATCACGAGTCCACGGCTTCAACGAAAGTGCGACGATACCGACCGGAATGGTTGAATTGCCGGTGGAGTTGGGAGTGGGAGAATGCCGAAGAGTTCGGATGTTACAATTTGTTGTCTTGGATATTCCTTCTCCGTATAATGCTTTCTTGGGCCGACCGGCCCTCGCTGAATTTAGGGCAGCTATTGCTCCGTGGTGTTTGACCCTTAAGTTCCCTACTGATCACGGGATAGGGGTTATACAAGGAGATCAAGCTGCGGGGAGAGCTTGCTATGTTGCCGAGCTGCGAGAGGCGCAGCGAAAGGAAAAAGGAAAGGGCGTAGAGGATCTCTCTGCGTCCGTTTCACCGACAATTGACAATTAACGCCTGGGCCTCGGCCCAGGCATCACGACCAATTCCAGAAGGATCTAGACCCTCGAGACAATGAGAATAAAAATGAATCTAGAGAAAATCAGGCTTCGCCAGCTGAATTAACAATCGACGTTCCGATCAACGGTAACGATAATTCAAAGATGTTGAAAATTGGGTCGCAATTAAGCCCACAAGCACAACGGGAATTGGTCGAGTTTCTCCAAGCGAATCTGGACATATTTGCTTAGACGCATTCTGATATGTGTGGGATCTCGCTAGACATCGCGAGCCACGCCCTAAATATTGACCCGCGGTTTGTCCCGGTCAAGCAAAAAAGGCGTGGTATGGATCCAGAGAGATCTGCCGCCCTAAAAGAAGAGGTTGATAAGCTGAAATCAAATGGGTTCATTAGAGACGCTTTATACCCAGAATGGGTGTCCAATCCCGTACTCGTCCCGAAACCAAACGGGAAATGGAGAATGTGTATTGATTACTCAGATCTGAATAAAGCCTGCCCGAAAGACAGCTTTCCACTTCCCGGAATCGATCAACTGGTAGATTCAACCGCAGGACATGAATTATTATCCTTCATGGATGCTTACTCAGGTTACAATCAGATACCCATGCATGTACCCGATCAAGAGCATACAAGCTTGGTAATCGACTTGGGATTATACTGCTACAAGGTCATGCCTTTTGGATTAAAGAATGCTGGCGCAACTTATCAATGCTTAGTCAACCGAATGTTTGCCGATCAGATTGGGAAGACTATGGAGGTTTATGTAGATGACATGTTGGTGAAATCACGATACTCCATTGATCACGTCAAAGATTTGGAGTCAATGTTCAGCATTCTCCGGAAATACGGAATGAAGCTCAATCCGCTGAAGTGTCATTTCGGAGTCGCATCCGAAAAATTCCTTGGGTTCATTGTCAATGCCCGAGGAATAGAGGCCAACCACGAGAAGATCTGGGCTATCAGAAATCTTCAAACTCCGAGAACCATAAAGCAAGTCCAGAGTCTTAATGGGAAAGTCGCAGCACTGAGCAGGTTTATCTCATAGTCGACCGACAAATGCATTCCCTTCTTCGATTTGATTCGGAAAGGGAAACGAAACTTCGAATGGACTGCAGAATGTGAGGGCGCATTTCAATCGCTAGTCCAACATCTTTCCGTACCACCAATCCTTTCAAAGCCTATAGATCATGAACAGTTATATCTCTACCTGGCGGTATCTGAAAATGCAATCAGTGCTGCGTTAATTCGGGAGGAAGACCGAGTGCAAAAACCGGTCTACTACGTGAGTAAACGACTAACCGGAGCCGAAAGAAATTATCCAAAGCTTGAAAAGTTGGCATATTGCCTAGTCATTGCCTCGAGGAAGCTCCGTCCATATTTCCAGGCTCATCCTATTACTGTGTACACCGATCAGCCGTTACGACAGGTCCTCTCGCGGCCTGAGACGTCTGGTAGGTTACTAAAGTGGGATATCGAACTGAGTCAGTTCGACATCACTTATACTCCGAGAAGAGCCATTCACGGCCAAGTCCTAGCAGATTTTATAGCCGAATTCACTGTTTCTGAAGACTTGCCCGAGACCAGTAAATCTCCCGAATACATCTGGAAGCTGTACACCGATGGTACGTCAAACGATCGGTGCTCAAGAGCTGGGGTAGTGCTTGAAACCCCCGAGGGACGATCCATATGTTATGCTTTAAAGTTCGAGTTCCGTGCAACCAACAACAAAGCCGAGTACGAAGCTCTACTTACCGGACTAAAGCTTGCCCGTGATCTGAAAGTCATCGCTGCAGAGGTCTACTGCGATTCCCAGTTAGTAGTATGTCAAGTTCGAAGAGAATATCAGGCCAAAGACCGAAGATTAGCCGCTTATCTAACTCGAGTTCTGGAGATGCTTGATCAATTCGATTACTATGCCATTTTCTACATACCCCGAGAGCACAATCAAAAAGCTGATTCGTTGGCAAAGTTAGCAAGTACGGGTGAAGCTCAGCAGTTGGGGGTTGTTTCGGTTGAAACCCTATCCTCTCCGAGCATTAATCAAAGGGAGACTGATTTCACATTTGAAGCTACCCCCAATAAGGAGTCGTGGATGACTCCCTATCGAGATTATATCGAACGTGGTGTATTGCCCGAGCAACGAAGCGAGAAAAGACAAGTTCTACGAAAGGCCTCACGATTTGTTAAGGAGTCATGTACCGGAGAGGATACTCTGTTCCACTCCTCCGGTGTATCGCGCACGATGAAGTCAAACGAGTGTTACACGATGTACACGAAGGAGAATGTGGCGATCACACTAGGGGGCAAGCACTTGCAAAGAAAATACTTCGATATGGGTATTATTGGCCTACTGTAAATCGCGATGCCATGGACTATGCCAAAAAATGTGACAGATGCCAAAAACACGCTCGGATTCCTAGAGCCCCGCCTACTGAGATGACCCAAAATGGTCAGTCCATGGCCGTTTGCAATATGGGGGATTGATATAATTGGTACATTGCCTTTGGCCAAAGGTGGCGCGAAATATGCTATCGTCGCAGTCGATTACTTTACGAAATGGGCGGAAGCCGAACCACTTGCAACAATCACGACGAAGAGAGTTATCAACTTTGTAGTACGCAATATCATCTGTCGGTTCGGTCTCCTACATACTATTATTACCGATAACGGAGCCCAGTTCGACAACGCTGAATTCAAGAATTTCTGTCTGCGATTCCATATCCATAAGAAATTCTCCGCTGTCGCACATCCACAAGCGAATGGCCAAGTCGAAGCCGTAAATAAGGTCATCAAATCTATTTTGAAGAAACGACTGGAAAAGGCCGGGGGCAAGTGGGTTGATGAACTTCCCATGGCTTTGTGGGCTTATCGGACGACTCACAAAACTGCAACCGGCCACACTCCATTTTCTCTATCTTATGGCGCTGAAGCTGTTATTCCGGTCGAAATGGAAGTTCATTCTCATCGTGTGACATATTATGTTCCGAAAACAAATGCTATACTACTTGCCGAATCCCTGGATCTACTCGATGAGAGGCGCGAAGAGGCTGATTTGAGGGCAGCCGCATATCGGAGTCGAGTCGCCCGAATGTACAATGCCAAGGTCCGACCGCGGACCTTCGAACTTGGCGACCTTATACTCAAGAGAGTTTACCCGGTCCCTTCTCACATGAAGCCAAATTGGGAAGGACCGTATGTGATTTCACAAAAGCTTGGAGATGGCACATTCAAGTTATCGACCGTTGACGGTCTAACTCTACCGAGAGCCTGGAATAGCGAGAGTCTCCGTCGCTACTATACATAACATGCTTTATTTGTTCTAGCTCGTTATTTCCTTTGCATTTTATTTTCGCATTTTTGAAACTCGAACTTGTAATAAGGCAGCTGACTTTGCCATATTTTCTCATTTCAGCAATAAAATGCTATCTCTTCAAGCCAGAGCTGTGATTTATCGAATACGCCGCAAAACATCACAATGTACGAAGAGCTAAGTTCCATCATACGGTGGGATTTAATTCAAGTAGGGAGTGACTGTGATGCGACCGGTCACTCGCTACGCGAAGCCCAAGCTCGGGGGCATGTCACCACGATTAACATTTAAATGGATTGATACACGACAATCCTCACACGAACTCCAACTTCCCAGAGTGTGAATTGGAGTATAAATATTCATTAACTCGTTCCCGGAATGCGAACGAACTCCAACTTCCCAGAGTATGAATTGGAGTATAAATATTCATCAACTCGTTCCCGGAGTGCGAACGAACTCCAACTTCCCAGAGTGTGAATTGGAGTGTAAATATTCATTAACTCGTTCCCGGAGTGCGAACGGACTCCAACTTCCCAGAGTGTGAATTGGAGTATAAATATTCATTAGCTCGTTCCCGGAGTGCGAACGAACTCCAAATTCCCAGAGTGTGAATTGGAGTATAAATATTCATTAAATCGTTCCCAGAGTGTGAACGGACTCCAAATTCTCAGAGTGCGAATTGGAGTATAAACATCAGATCCGTCGTTCCCAGAGTGTAAACGAATTCCTAAAAAGCCCAAATAGGTGTGACTGACCATCCAGCGGCTAACTCCAGATTCCCGAAGCGCGAGTTGGAGTACAAACATCAATTCCAGGTTCCCTAAGTGCGAACCCAAACATACATGTTTTCTCCAAGTTCCTGGAGTGTGAATTGGAGCACAAATGCCAAGTTAAAGTTCCCGTAGTGCGAACTGAAATATTAATACTAACTCCGAGTTCGCAGAGAGCGAGTTAGAATGTGAACATCAATTCCAAGTTCCCAGAGCGTGAACCGTGTTACAAACATCGATAACTCTCGAATTCCCGGAGTGCAAACCGGATTATCGATCTCAAATTATTTGAAGTCCCCGGAATGTGGACATGTGCTTAAAGTTTGCAATAAACGCACTCAACCACCAAAACACAAATGTTATTCCCCGAGACCAGGGGCAAAAAAAAAGAAAAAAAACGAAAAAGCTAAGTGTTAATCGCCAACCAAAGTGATACAACGTCCGAAGTTCGATTATTCATCGATCACAACTTGCGACCAAGATTCTCAGACTTAGCGAATAAAAACAAATTCTACTTGACGGTAAAAACACCACAAGTACACCGGACTGAAAACAAGACGCTACAAATACTTAAGCACAAAAGAAATGAGAGTTGAAACAAAGAAACTAAATTTTATTTCAACTAACTGAAGGCGAGGAGTTACATGCAAATAAGTTCTCCCAAAAAAGGATCCTTACTAGCAGGGGCCGAACCTGCATCTATACACGGCCTACTAACAAAAAACGAGAACAAGTTCCTATCTACCAAAAAATCTGCTTGGGAGGCCGATCTATTCCTTCTTTCTTGGCTTCCCTATCAGCGGTTCGTCATCAGAATCGCTAGGAACGGAAATCCTTCGTTTGGACGACCTCCTCTCCGGTGGTTGCTCTTCGGCCGGGGGCATAATATCTACGTCCTCCTCAGAACTTGAATCTAAATGAAGGCTCCCTGCCGGAGGAGTAGGAGGGACCGGGCCGCGCAACGAAAGATAGGATAGTACCACCAACACTACCACTTTGTCCCGCGGCTTCTAATTCTGCATGAATCTCGGCTAGGATCTCCTCATCACGAATCGTCTGGGCTTGGCCGGGGGCATCCGCAATCTGCATTGAAGAGCTAGAGGTTGGCGGAAGGTCACTAATGATGAACGGCAGGTCTGTGGAGAAGCCACCCTGCTCACCGAGCAGCTCGCTCACCATTTGTTCCTCAAGAGATAATCCGCTCCCCTGCGCCGCCTCGGTTGGTACTGCTGTTACGACAGTAGTCTCGGTGGTGATGGCCTTATTCCCTTTGCTTGACTCTTGTGTCGCGGCAATCGGAGCAACTCCAGTCACTAAACAAAGATAAGAAGAGGTTATCAGTAACTGCTTCAGAGCAAACTCTCTATTTAGAAAACACTTGAGATAAATTCGGAATACCTTCCCCAGTTTGGCTTGCGGACGACTGAGCGGCCTCGGAAGTATGCTCATGAATAGTAGATAACCGCGGCTGTTCCGGGTCGTAAGCAGGAACAGATTACGAACCGACCGCAGATACAGGCACTAACGAAGGTGGTGCGGTGACTTCAGTGACAGCAGAATGGTGCTCAACACCTGATCCCTCTCCAACCTCCAGAGATCGGCCACCAATCATCTCCTCCTCATGAGCGATAATAGCGTCGTGAAGGACCTTCTTCTCATCGTCTGTCAGCAGCCGGTTTTCAAGTTCGAATCGATCGACCGATTCACCCGGACGTGCTTCCTCTTCTTCCTCGACCAATCGACCCCAAGCGCTGCGGAGGTGTATCGGGTAATCTTGGAGCCAGGCCAAATTTCGGTGTCTCAACACGTTGGCATTGTAAGTGATAAACAAATCTTCGATATCGGCCTCCAGCCTGGCCTCCGCTTGATGAACTTTCTCCTCAACCTCCATCTCAACCGCCTGGACCTTAGCTACTGCTGCATCTCGTTCAGTCCGGAGAATCACGGCTTGTTCACACGCCTCCTGGGCTGCATTATTCGCATCGTCCCTATCCTTGGCGATTTCAGCGAATTTGGACTTAAGCTCGTTTAACTCCTTCAGGGCTGCGTCCCTCTCAGCAGTGACCAGGGTTTTTCGATGGCCCATGTCCTCTATCGTGTCATAGTGCTCACGTTTCATCCTATCCATGGTTGCCTGGGCTTCATCGGCTCTTTTGATAGCCTCCATTTCAGACTTCCGAGAGGATTCAGCTTCAGTATTTAGCACATCAATAATACGGCTCTTTTGAGCTAACTCAGCCTGCATTTTCTCGATGGTAGCCCCACGCTCAAAGGCCAATGACGACGCTTTCTCGGCCGCCTTGTACCACGCCCTGTATTGGGCATAAAAGTCGTGCACATAATCGTGCGCCGTCTGCTCGGCCTCCGGCGGAATTCTTTTCAAGTGAAGAGGAAAAATGTAGTTATCAAAGCAAATATTTGGAAAATCCTTCTTCAGTTGAGAAAGCCTGATTGCTCCTTCCCCCGAAATTTCAATAGGAGTTTGTTCCGCAACTATTGGGGGCATTGGCTCAGATCTGGGATGGCGAGATTCATACTTAGAGGATTGAGAGGCCGACTGGTAGTGTGAGGAATCAGAAGGACGAGAAACATGGACTGGAGGTTGTATAGGAGCTCTTGGAGGAGGAGTGCGCGATCGAGACCGATGTCTATAATCCCTATCTCTCCGTTCTTGGCTTGAATACCCGAAGTACCTGCGATCGTAATCCCTATCTTTTTCTCTCCGTTGTGACTCGTAATATGAGGAAGATTTGCGAGCATGTCGTAGGCTCCCTAGCATCGAACCACACCCAGTCATAATATCTGCAAAGCGAAATGAGAATAAAGTTAGTGGTTTCTCGAAACCGATGACCTAAGACTCAGGGCTATGTAGTGTCGTGAAATGTGTATGAATATGTATTCCCCCCGACCAACCAGAAGTGTCGACTGAGCTAGTAATAAAAGGCTCGCTCAATTCTAGAGTACGATGAAACTCCTCCAACCCGGCGTCATGTTGAAAAGACACATCATCCGAGATTGGAAGATCGGTAAGCCCCTCGTAAAGACTTTCAGTTCGCGGAGGAGACATCTCAGAAATTCTAACTCCGGAAGAGGATCGGGCCGTGACAACCGATTTCCATCTCCCCTTCTTAGTTGACGGGACGACGGCTGCCTTGCCTTTTCTTTGCTCTTCAACATCCTGCACCACGTCTGTAGGCTCCAACAACGGCTCGTCGTCAGTATGAGTTCTTTCAGAATCAGCCTCCTCGGCTATGATAACTTTGGGCTTCTTGTGTTTGACTCGTTTTTTAGAAACAATCCTTAGTGCCCCGTCAAACAGTATGCTCTGCCCTCGTTCAATCAACCCATAAGTCCGAAGATTCCTGTCCTTCAAGAGCGACTCGATATCCCTATCCCCACTCGGGACTTCTCGAAGTACACACACCATCTCCTTAAAGTTCTCTCCCTCAGGTCGTTGAATCGTCGCTGTAGAAAAGAGAAAAAACATAAGTTTCGCTTTGACCGCAATTGCCTTTGTAATTACTTGATAACTCAGCTACACTCACGTCTGAATAACCATCGCCGGGTAAACCCCGGAGGACACCTGACATAGAACCATTCCGTCCTATAGTAACTCAACCTGGTCCAGGACCCAGTAACCACTTGGCAGTTCCTCACCGCTTCCAGAAATGTGAAGGAAGGATAATCACCTCGAGTTTTGAGATTAAATAGATATCTGATCTCGGTCGGGATCGACGGTCTATGAAGGTACTCCATGAAGACGATGAATAAACTATTCACGGAGGCATACCCGTTCGGGTGTAGTTGAGATGGAGCGATCCTCAAAAAGGACAGCACCTCTCTTATGTACTCGTTGAACGGAGGAAGCGTCCAAGCCGCGCACGCGTGGCGATTAAATGCTGTATATCCCTCCGGCGGGTTGTGTGGTCTATCATTCGGCCCTGGCAATAACACGTCATCCAGCGACAGACCGTGCCTCAAGCATATTCTCCCTAACATGTCTTCAGAAATATTCGATTGAACGGAATCCGACGGATTGGCAATGAAAGACGCATTGGGAAGCTCGTCCGGGGCCGGACCAATGATCTCAGGTTCAATATCTGGAACCTCTAGTCTCGGAGCAGCTGTACTTTGAACCTCCTGTTGTTGCGAACTTGAAGGTTCCATAACTAGCTAACTCATGAGAAACCATCGTTAGACGACAAAGGACCCGTGTGTTCCCCAGTGTAAAGTGTATGAATGTATGATGTGCAGTGCCATGCATTACTTGAATAAATATCGCAGAGTTAAAAGAAACATGCAAACGACAAAGCTACCGAGTCCAGTTATAACGACCGTCATCGCTGACCGTCATCGTTGAACTGTTTGTATGATGGAAATTTGATTTAGATAGAAGTTGTTATGGTTCCATCGACGAGCTTCGAAAGGTGGTCAAGTATGCAGTGCGATTATCCAGTCCGAGTATGCAAGGATGAAGCTCGTCGGAATTATGCTCAGAAAATGTCAAACTTTGGTATCCATCATAGAGGGTTCGAACCGATCACAAGGAATTCATTCGAACCCATCCTAACTTCACTTCTAACCGATGCAGAAAGGCGCACTACGAATCGAGGCAGAAAGGCACGCTTCGAATCGATGATCAGGTGTCAAGTTCGAATCGATTAATGAAGGACGACTTCGAATCGATCCTTGGTTACCTGGTTCGAATCGATAAGGAAACCCCCAACTTAACATCGGCCACGTTCGAATCGATACCCTCCGTATCGATGCAAAGTTGAGAACTTCGAACCGATAGCTGATGGATTCGAATCCATCGGTTCGAATGGAACCATCAAAGATGGTGTATCGGTGCGAACTGCGTCACCTCATAAAGTCATTCCATGAATCGATGCCAAATCCAACGACGAATGACGCACCCATCATCGATTCGAACTTGTATCCACACATCGGTTCGAAGCCGCCCCAAGCCAGATCTGGTTTTGCCAATCTCGAGACTAAGCAATCGATGAAGATGATATAGGTTCGAAGTAACTTTTCCATTTGGATTCGAGGCTAATTACCTAGTTTAAGTAATGGATTCGAAGAGTTAAGGTCTTGGGTCTGGATTGGTTCGTATACGTGGTGCAGTTCCTTCTCCTTTGAAGCTTCGAGACGATGCAGAACACAGTCAAAACAAGGCGAGAGTAAAAAGTGAAAAGTGAAAAAGTGGCAGGCCCACTGCTATTTATATGGAGTTTTGATTTTGACCGAGACGATTCCCCTTCCGGTAAACGCGACCAGTCGCAACCAGTCATAGCATGGATCGTTTCGAAACATCCACTCGAAGCCATTTGCCTAATGTCGTGTGGATTCGAAGTTACCCTCACACTTCATCGATACGAAGTACACAGCAGAGTGGCGAGCTGCATCGATGCGAAACAAACGGTGGGCGCGTCGATTCGAAGCCCTTGTTCACATCAACGACTTCGTATCCATCCATAACCTATCGATACGAACTACTATGTCGTATCCATCCTTTCAGATCGATTCGAATATCAATTTCGTACCCATCATAGCATAAGCGTACTGCATCCATACGAGCGTAGGTTTCGAATCCATAGATGCCCAAACGCATCGGTTCGAAATCTTACACGCGCAATACAAATCCAATTCCTTCAACTTTCAATATCGGTTCAGGAGAGGATCGATACGAAGGGACTTTACAAAACAACCATCAAGCGTTGCCTCAATTCAAATTTCAAAATCGGTTCAGGAGAGAATCGATACGAAATTCAATGGCAAACAAAACTAACAACGACTTGTAGACGCACGACGTTAACAAAGATCAAACTAGCATATGTGCACATATATCGAACTAACATTCGATTTTAAGCATTTGCAGGGATCAAACACTTATCTTGTTACAAATGCAACAGCCAACGGCTAAGCGCTATAATACAGCAATCAATCATATCAACACAAGGTTGCAGCAATACAGAGTACGAGTCTTAACGAAAAGAAAGCAATGATTGTTCGAAGAGAAGTTGTGGCTATTCAAAGCACGTCATGTTCCCACAAGACGTACTTTGGGGGGCAAAATGTTATCCCGCTTTTTGGCAAAGCCGCGATACCAAAAAATCGATCAAAAACGGAGAACAGTTCGTCTCAGAGACCGGTCATACTTCGTTTCGCTATGGATATCACTGAATTTTGTCCGAGTCCGAATTGTGCTACAATTGATAGGACAAGACAGTAAAGACCTTAGAAGCCGCCATCTCAAATTTCGAGTCAATCCGAGTTCATACGCTCAAGTTATGATCGATTCAACTTGAAGGGAACACACTGGTTTCGAACCCATCATGGTGGGTGTCTTCGAACCCATCATCATGCATCATTCGAATCGATCACCTTCGAACCGATGGACTTCGAACCCATCGGAATGCTTCGGCTCGACTCCATCAACTTCGAACCCATCTGGTTCGCGCTAGTGGACCTCATGACCATGGAGAGTTGGCGAGGCTCGTACCCATCACAGAAGCCTTGTTCGAACCCATCACAGAAGCCTTGTTCGAACCTACCTGTGAAGCTTCGTTCGAACCCACTGGGTCAACCAACCATGATGACGTGTTTTTCATCGGTTCGAATGCGCCGAGATATATGGAGTCGAAGCGGTCAACTCGGAGTGAAGACCGGATCGATTCGAAGTGTGCGCTCCACGTCAACACGAAGACACGTGCCACCATGGTTTCGAAACCATCGATTGGAATGCATGGTTTCGAACCAAACAGCCACGCAGTGAACCCAATTTCGAATCCATCATATCTCCCAATCCACTGATCCAAATGCCATGAAATTTTCACAGAAGCTTGCATTCATGTCGAAGAGTGTCCACACCAAATTTCGCCTCGATTGGATGAATTCTTGATCGGTTCGAATGGAGTTCGAACCGATGCCAAAGTGGGCCCAAACTTCCTAAGACCGGGCGTGTGGGCCCCCTCACGTGCCAGAAGCGGTCTCCTGAGTTTTCAGCGAAATATCAGCAGCCTACGCCTATAAATAGAGCCCCAGGCCCAACAGAAAAAGGATCTTTTCGACTCTGAAGCGCTCAAACTCTGCCGGATTGAGATCTCCTTCATCCTACATCGTATACTAGCAGTTGATTTAGAATTTTTCAGTTGTATCCTGCTGTTGCTTGCTGTAATCTCTTGTAATCGTTGAAAAAGAATCAGTAAAATTGCTAAAATTTCACGGTGGACGTAGGCAACGTGCCGAACCACTATAAATTGCTTGCCTTGGTCTTTACTTCACTGTTGTTTGGAGTTTTTGTTAGATAATCCTCATTTTTAATTCATATTCTTCATTTATTATCTCTTCAAAAGACTCCCGAAGAGTGTTGTGCCCAATTTTGGTACAAACAACAACCTGCCTTTTTGACCCTTGTATCCACGGTATTAGAATGCCGAATGTCCAAGTATCGAAAAGGTAGATTGCTAGGGAAAATAAAAAGAAAAATAACATGGGAAAACAAAATCTCCAACGTATAATATAATAAAGACGGTGAAAGCTGTCACTCTTAGATACGTGGTATATCAGAGTTAAAAACAAACCTCATATGCTTGGACAATTATAACTTCCTGATCTTACAATTGCTGATGGGTATACATAATAATACAGTTGAAAATAAAATACTAAGGCAGGTGAACATTTAGCCCTTTCACATCCATGTCCCACCAACAACTCTGAAACATATTCAATTTGACCTGAGCATTATAATAAAATAACACCCGGATTAGTCTAGAAAACCAGTGTGAGAGAACTCAAAAAATATGATGAACATTTAATAGTCCGTGAGACCGTGCCGTTAAACACAAAATGGGTTTTAGCTCACTAGAACAACATCTATACATGAAATGACAGAAACAAATCAGAACAAAATCCAAACTTGAAAGAATGGACACAAACAAAACCAAACTTCAAACTTAAAGAATGAATACAAATAATTAAATATAAAAAGAGCACAAGGTACTTCTCGATGCAATTAAGAAAATAATTCAAAGATTTGAATCGAAACAAGAAAAATGAATTATTCCAATAATGACTACGAGGATGCACCCCCCTTATCGAAAGTATCCCTCTAGATATGTATACTTAAAAACTCCGACGGCCCTCGAAAACCTCCAAGTTAGACCCTAATAACCTTACCGAGAATCTGAGTATTTCACATAACTGTGCACATACAACCAAAACCAATGTAGAGTAGATGTGAAAACAACCTAATGAGAGCAACCCCACATAATTTGCCCCCTACTCGCCCTTTATTTTGTCATTTCCAATAAAGGATATCAGTGCTCCAAACGAGGAACAAATCATCATTGATTGACAAAATAAAAGAAGATAGCAGAATCGATAGTCAATAAATTATATTATCTGGAATAAAGAAATGATCATGTATGGAAATTAAATGTTATACACATACCACTACTCGTCGATTTCAAACTTGTACTATCCCTCGGTTAACAATAAAGCCTGATAAGTTGGGCATTGTTGCTTATCAGACCTCTCCTCGACATGCATTCTTAATTTTTTATATAGAGATGAGTTTCTATACCTCGACGTTTAGTGCTAGATATATACCTAAATACTTTCCACATAAATGATACCGCTTGTGAATTTCTTGCCTTTATAACCAAACTTCGATTTTCAGCTCATACTATCCCCCGCTTAAAATCAAAGCCAAGTAAGTTAGGGCATTGGTCGCTCCTTGCATTGCCTAGATACTCAAATTTTTAAATCTCACTAATAGTAATGAATCTCCTTCGTCTATATTTAGTATAAAAGGTAAGACTAAATCCTCTCCATGAACGAAATAAAACTTTTAAAACATTCGACTCACACTTATGTTTAATTTTCACATCACAAACACTTGTAAAACACTTTGGAAAAACTTCTTTAAAATATTTCTTTAAAGAGCTAATTATATTTCTAACTGTATCAAAAAGAGGGGATAAAAACAAATGTCATTAAATCATTGTTTTCTATAAACCCAAAACCAATTACACTTAGCTTTATCTTTAAAACTATGTTTTTAAAGACTTTTTCATTTATAAAATATCATTTATAAATCAACTTATTATTGTCTTTAAAATGAAAATCCTCCAAAGATTTAAGAATATCAACACCTATTAAGTCAATTAACATATTTTCTCAATAATTTTAATAAATTATTTATTATAACAAAAGTGTTATAATCCATGACTTCTTTTCTCAATCCTCGGAAAAAAATTATTACAACAACTGCACTGTAATCCATTTTCCTTTTCTACTTTTCAATAAACTCAAAGTTACTTGAAATATAGTTTTTAAAACATCAATTTCAAATATCACTTGAAAAATCTCGAGTTTAAAATATATTAAAAACTAAAACCCTTTCCTTTCCTTATTTTGAAATAAAACGTCTTCTTCGATAATTTATATTAAATCATTTAAAATCTATACAAATTTCAAAAAACTTTTAAAACATTTAATTATATGTTAGAGAAGTTTACTAAAATGATTGAAGACAAAAAATCTGGTTTAAAACTATTTTATAAAAGTGAAAATAGTGCAGCAAAAGTGTCGCTAAAAAGTGTGTGGAAAATACCTTTAAACCGATTCTTTTAAAGTTGGAATTTTCTCCTCATTTTCACAAAGTATGAATACTATAGTTTACTTTTAGAAAAACATACTCTGAGTCTAGCATGCATTAACAAAAATTTAGAGGAATTTGAAGTCAACAAAATCTATTTGAAAGTTGTTTTAAACTTGGCTTTCGAACTGCAAAACTACGACCAAAACTTTTTTAACTTTCAAACACTTTGGAGTTAGGTGTTAAAGCCTTCTCAGGGCCATCAAAATTTGGTTCAAATAACCTTTTAAAAGCACAAAAGTGAAACCAAAATTTTAGTGATGTAAACATAAGCACAAGATTTCAAACACAGGATTAAAAATGAGATTTCAAAGTGCAATAACGCAATTTCAAAGTGTAAAAGCGCGATTATTCTACTATTCAACATTTTTGCTACTTTAACATCTCAGCCAACAACCGAACTTTTATATAAGCAAGGTGCATATAAAAATAAATCAATAATTAAGAGAAACCTCTTTGGGTCTCCCTACAAAGTACCCCTGTAAATCACATATAAGTATGTTCTTTGTAGTATTTCGTAGCGACCTATTCGCTATGAATGCACTTTGGCTTCCTTTTGCTATTTGTCCCCTGCAAAACAATGGTATTTATGTCATCCACTACCAAGTAGGAACAAATCCGAACAAGCTATATACACAAGCATAAATCAAAATATATATTTTACAACATTTTATCAACTTTAAAACCATTTTAAAGTGAGATTAACTCGCATTTTCTAAAGCTAAACTTCAAACAAGATGCACGAACTTCTCCACGACCAAACAATGACCCAAAGCAACATCTAACTCCCTCATTACCTTCCAAATGCTCACAACCATGCCTAGGAGGGCTCAAAACGCTCATGGCCCAGCTTGGAAATGAAGGAATGGCTCCAAAACTTGGACCTTTAGTAAGATGGTGGTGATATCAAGGTTGTTCTAAGGGAAATTCAAGAAGAAAATGAGGTGTTTTGATATGGTTTTACTTTAGAAAATAATGAAGAGAAGAGAAACAAAGAGAGCTCAAAGTTTTGAGTAAATGAACAAAATGAACACACGAGGCATGCCCACTCTTTTATATGCTCCTAGATGGTGAGCCTAGCCCCACACTTACCCCATTTAGCCTCACCATCCCACTTCCCCATGTGATGCCCATGTGCCAATGTACCTTTTCATCACATCAAATAGTAGTCACCTCTTCTTAGTATTCTTTTAATGACTTTCTAGAAACTCCTAATGACACTTAGGATAATTAATTAATTTAGTACTAAATGAATTCCTATTTGCTATATATGTACACAAGTGTATGTGTGTGAAACAACGTTCAACAACTTTTGTTCGTTGAAAAGTCGAAAAACTGAAAAACAATTTTCGATCACATTTTTTGATTTTTCATCATATTATTTATTTATGTAAACAAATTTACAAAATGAGTTTACCGTTATTATTTATTAATTAAAAGGAGTTTGATAAGGCTATTAACTCCATTTTAATTAATAGTTAATTCATAATTCAATTATTTAAATAACTCCTATATTTGAATATACAGTACTTATTTTTTTTGGCATGCTACATATGGTGTTTGTTTGTATTCTTGTATGGTTCAAAACACTCATGGCAGAAAATTAGAGGTAGGAAAAATGAAATCGGACTTTGACACATAGGCTCGAGGATATTAGGAATTGTATCGATGCATATGCTAAGCGCAATGTCGAAGTACGGAGCGTGGCGATCAAATTGGAGGAAAAAAAGTGTAGTTTGGAGAAATCACATAGCTTGGTGTCCAGTGGGAATGTTTGGAGGACAAACAAGTTTTGCTATGTCGTGGTTTTCTTAGAGTCATGCTCGGTGGTTTTGCAAATCGGTTTGGTTCGACATCCGAACAAAATTTTCTATTCGGTACTTAGTGTTAGGTATTGGTTTGCTTGGGGTCAACTTGGTGTCCTGGGGTGCCCTATTTGGTGGTCGAACAAGTTCTGATGTTCGGTGGTTACTTGGTGTCCGAGGGGGTTGCTTAGGGCCATACCCGAGCAAGAAAATCATTTCGATGCTTGGAGACGACTTAGTGTCTATTTGGTATTTGCTTGGGACTAGACTCTAGCAAGATATTTTGTTCGGTTTTCTTATGCCGCTTGGAGTCGTGGAAGGGGTTTCTTGGGGCTTGCGTCGAATATAGCTGAACCAAAAATGAAAGTTGGGGATTTTCGTCGTAGCACAGTGATACTTCATGAATTTCTTCATGATGTGTTCCAAGGTTATTGAGGTTGATTTGGAGTGAAGTAAGCAACTCCAAACAACTTAGGATGACTTTGGATCATGTGTGGTTATTAGCAAGGCAATGGCGTGGTACTTCGACAAGATGATGTTGATGACGACTTGGAACCTTGGTACGACAAATCTACAACATACGATTGGTGTGTAGAGGAATTCCGAAGATGATAACTTAATGATGGGAGTCGTGATGGTGATCCACAAGGGCAAGTTTACGATGAGGGCTTGTGAATGGGATTTGCGACTGTGTCCTGGTTTGGAAATAGCCGTGATGGAGTAATGATTTAGTTCCATTTTGGAGACGTGTGCAAAGGAATCGCTAGTGACTCGAAGGTTTCTGTGTGCTCGTAAAGAAAGGGTATGTGGGTAGCTCCCATATGGATTTGAAATCGTGTCTGTATCTTGCAATAGTAGATTAACCTGGGCTTTGCGATTGTGGGCCTGGTTCTCAGCCTTTCGGAGTGGCATGGGTTCGAGCACCAATGAAGCTAGGATTTTTATTGAGTCCCTGGTCTATGTTTGTGCAATAAGAGTTATCATATATCTAATGCATATGATTGATGTTGAGGATTGTTTGATGGATGCTATGTTTTCCATGGTTGTTTATCATGCTTGCGTGCCACACGATGTAGGTTTTTACGACCATAGACCCATACACTCGACATTGTACTTTGACTGTAGTACACTTATATGGCTAGCCTGTGAACATGATGCACTCTGATGTTCTTATTTATGGTTCATTTGATTATATCGCTATCTCGCATGTTTTACATCTATGTGTTATATTATATTTTGTCCGTACATTATGAGATGTTTTACAGGGCTATGTTTGGATTTTTCTCTACTTTAAATTCTTGGCTACCATTATGCATTGGCTGGGTACCTCCACGGTGCATTATACAGATATATCAGGTAACAGAGGTGTAAGGTGATCGCCATAGAGCATACCAAATGATACTAGCTAGTGGATGCATCATATTTAAAAGATTACTTTTATTTATGCCAAATATTGTTTATGAAATAATAATTATTTTTATTTTTAACCTAAAATAGATGCGTATTATTTTAGAATGAATATTATATGAATATCCTTTATAAAACGAATCCATGTTTTGGCATTTCGATGATTGTAAATGTTTTGAGGACAATATTGATATGCTAGCTATAGTAAATATGGAAGCACGTAAAAATACTTAACATATAATTTTGGAATCATGGGCTAAGCCATATCTTAAAGAAATAATTTTCTAATAATATGATTATAAGTCATAAGGTACTTGCGAATTTTATCTCAAATGATTAAGGGAAAATCACCCATAAAATTGGAGTGAAATATGGTTAGTGAACTTTTCAAATTAGTACATAAAGATGTATGCAGTCCAAAGTCTAACGATACTAAAAACGGATCGACTTACCTGATATGCATGTAAAAGTGCATATTTTTACTTCCATACTTGATCTATTTTTATTTAAATAAATGTCATAATTGGGTATTTTTACATGTTTTTACCAAAATTCAAATGTCATCAAATCATCATTGATTCATTTTCATTTAGAGCCTAAATGGTAATTTTGTGCATGTATTAATTTTAAGAATATTTATTTGTACATCTTAGTTTTATTTGTAAGAATTTGGATGGAAAATGGAAGAAGCTTTCATGTATGTATGCATGCACAAATAAAGGAAGTGAAAAAAAAGAGCAAATAAAAGAATTCATGCGTCATGGAGAACCCCACCTACCCACTTACCATGCTCGACACTTAACAGCTAATGTACATGTTAGTGGGGATTAAAAGCACATGCACATTTAACGGAGGACTAATTACTTGTTAATGATAACTTGGGAGCCCCACTTCCTAAAGGGCATTTTGGATAGTCCCCTAAAATATGAATTAGAGTTTTAGCTAGGTATAATAACCCTCTTATGTTCATGTAATGAAGCTTTAATTTTCTTATCATAATATGCAAGTTGTAGCCATAGAACTAATGAGAAATAAAATGGTTTCCTAAGTCTCTTCTTCTTTTTCTTCTTTGCTTTTATTTTATTTTCATGCTCATTTTTACTTACATGCTCTCTTTCCATTTATGTTAGTAGCTTATCTTTAATTTATGCAAGTAGTTTAGCTCTCTTTTATTTTTAATTAACTTTCACTTTCTTTTGTTTGTTTTATAGTTAAATTTACATGTGTTGAAATGATAAAACGAATGAGAAGCTAAATCCCTTTAATTTAAAGGTAATGAAGTTTTCTTGAAATTATGTAAATTCATCATATTCTCTAATTTAAGATCTCTTTTTATGGTTCATGAAAAGTTGGAGGATGGTGTAAGTTTATTAGTGAGTTTGATAGCCTATGTTGTAATCACAAACATGCTATTCTTACTCAAATATAAACACAATTTACATCATCTTTTTACTAATTGATTTTGATCATGAAATTAAAGTAGAATAAAAACTTGATGATCTATGTTACTAAACAAAATAGTAAATAGATCATATTTAAAATAGTTTTTGCTTTGACTTCCTGTTCATTTTCATTACAATTGATAAGTGGTTTTAGTTGTTGTATTAAAGTTTGATGATTTAAGTTATGTTAATTAATAACATAAATAGAGTATACTTATGATAAATACATCTCTAATTCTACTTAAGATAAAAAATAAGATCATAGATTGATTTTGTTGATTTATGTGAAAGTATGAGAGTGCATTTGAGTCTAAATTGTCATTTAATCTCATAGTTTATTTCACTATTGCTCTATCTTAACTTTTTGCTATTTTTCTTAGTTTAAAACAAACTTGCAAATTTGGGTTAATTTGATTGAGTAGAATTTATGATCAATTCAATTCACTACAGATCGGCTCGTACTCGCCACGTATTAAAATTGTACGCCGTGCGCTTGCGGTTATATTTTTATTACAATATTTTTCGGTGATTTTCTAAAGGATAGAAAATTCACTGTCAAACAAGTTTTTTACGCCGTTGCCGGAGAATAGATTTGATTTTAGTTTTACTCTTCGAATTATTTTTGTTTGATTTTGTTGTGTGTTAATTTGCATTTTAAAGAAAATATATTTTATATTATATGTTTGCTGTGTGATTTGTGCTTTCATTTGATTCGAGCGCTTGTTATTTTTCTATTTGCATTTGCATTGCTAAAAAAAATATACAAATTCGTTTCAGAAAGTAAAAAAAAAAATTGTATTCCATTTCATTTAGCATTACATCTACAACTTTCTTTTACAAGTTTCTTTTACATAAACAATTTCAAAAAAAGTATTCACTGCTTCCGATCCCATCCAATTGCCTTCACAACATTCCTTACCTCTACTTTTCTTCCAACCTCATAGCAATTCACATACATCTGCCTTCAACATATCACAATACCACAACATGCATCCCTTTCAACTTCATCCTATATCATCCATCAACATACAAATACCTCTACAACAGCCATCAACTAACATCCTACGACCTCCTTGCTCAACTCCTCACTACCATATCACTTCAACATCCAACTCAAACTTCCTCCTACGACTGCTATTGCCACTGCAAAATCCCTCTGTCTGCCATCATTTATTGCCATCCGCTGTCATACACAAACCATCACTTACTAATCACTAACCAACCTGCACCATCCACCCATCCACACCAGCAGCTCCTCCATCACTACAACATCAACACTGCCTTACTTTTGCACCTCCACCTCTATCAAAACTACTACTTGCCTCAACCTGCCATCAGTTCATCTCTTCCTTACTGCTACTAATCATCATTCACCTTCAACTCATCCAAACCTTGCTTCCATCAACCCAGTGCACTTCAACAAAAACCACCTTTTCAACCTTGCCTCAAATCACAACACATCACCACATTGCCATCCATTCACCTACAACCCTTGACATTAACATCTTTCCACTACCATATACCCAACAACTTCAACACACTCACACGTTCACTTCACTGCACATCAACATGAATAAAACCATTGCATAAACCATACTCCTCCAACCATCAAAACTTCCATAAAAACATCACCACAATATCAGTGCACATCCACTATCAACTGCTATTGCCTACCTTCTCCATATAACCACCGTCTACAATCCTCAAACTGACATCACTTCCTCAACCAAACACTTATGCTTGCTACTTCATTTCTACTTCACCAACTACACTGCCTACATTACTGTGCAAATACATCCTTCTCACACCCCCACTCTACCGCCTCTTCAACAGACAAATCATCACGGTGCCATATCTCCATTATCAACATAGCATACCAGAAAACTGCCAAACCAAAACCATCAGTCTCCCTGCCTCAACCATCCAAACTAATCACTTGAAACCACCCACAAATCTTCAAATCCAATCCCAAACAACCTCATCTCGACCCTACCACCCAATGACTGAACCACAACCTCATCTTCAACCGAAATACTGCCTGAACAACCTCCTACTTCCCCTCCTTACTATAGACCTCTGCAACTTCATCAACAACACCACTGCCTCCATCTCCCAAATTCACGATCAAACCTCACAGCCTAAAGCGAACCCGCGACCAGATCTATTTTGGGATTCTCATCGCCGTAGTTTTGATTTGTGAAAGAGCGAACTTCTGAAATTTTAGGAATTTCGTTGCCATAGTTTTGATTTTTGTATGGGTTTGAGAATTTTGGAATTGCTTTACTTAATTGGGCTTGTGGACATGGGTTGAACTTTTCGATTTTAGGAATTTTTCATTTGTTTTGTTTTAATTTGTCTTAGGTTTTTTCCTTGATATATGTATTTATGTATGTATGTGTATATATAAAATTCTTGTTCAAGCTTTTAGGTTGCAAAAGAAGAAATTTAGATGGAGAAGACTTGCTTGCTAAAACATTGCTTTACTTGCTTATATAAAAAAAAAATTACCACTTAAAAAATAAATTTGCTAATAATTTTGCACGCTCTGCTATCGTGCTCTTATAAATTGTCTCTATTTTAATTGTATTGTTGGTTGTTTGCATTTTAAAAAAAAAATAAAAAAAAAAACAAATTTCATTCATAGTTGCATCGATAATTCACGTTTATTTTCTGTTTTGCATTCATAGCATCTTATTTTCTTTTCTAAGGGCAACAACCAAATCCGCATAAGGTGGAGAATTTCATCTCCCATTCCTTAGCCCACAAATTGCATCTCATCTTAGAATTTTCTAATAATAACAGTTAGACATCATACTTAAGGAAGTCACGAGCTCACCTAGGCTTGATTATATCTTGACAAGTTGTCTTCTTTTGACAATTTAATTTCTTGGTGTCTAGGCTATGGTAGAGCAATAATCATATATAAATATTACGGTAATTTGTAAATATTACAGTGATTGTTTCTCTGAAGGTGCTTAAACTTTTGGCTGCATTACTACGGTGATTTGTAGTGCACCGATACCTCTTGCCTATTATTTGGCTAAGAAATATTTTGCTAGATTAAGATAAAGTGTGATTATAAAATTTTGGGTTAGGAGCTACTAAGGACAAAAAATTTGTAATTATGTACTTGTATTAATTTAGTTGTATTCGTTTATCCATATTTAAAAAAAGAAAAAAAAAATCAAAATCCAGAACTAAAAAAATTTGTACATTTTACTTAACTTGGTTCTTATTTAATCCAAAATAAAAAAATATTTTTAAATCTTTTCCGTTGAAAATTTTCAATCAAAATAAAAAATCCAAAAAAATTCCGAGTTAGTTTTTTTTTATAGAAAAACAAAAATCCAAAAAAAATCTTTTCAAAGAAAAAAATGAACGTATAAAAAAAGGAGAAAATTTTGAAAAAACAAAAATCAATCTTCCTTTTGAAAAATAATCCTTTTTGGTAAATATTTTTCCTCCTTTTAACATAAATATATAAAAAATAATAATTTTTCACTTCATTTTCTAAACCTTACTTCTTTCTTTTAAACTCAATTCTCACTTCTTTATCTTTTCAACTTTTACTTGTACATGAGTACATGGACTCGTGACACAACAACAAATACTTGAACTTGAGAGCCTTCTACGAATCGTTTAACTTGAATAAATGACACTCCAATAATGGCAAATGAAAATGCCCCGTGAACTCTTATGGATAGAATCTTTCTCGATAGAGTTTTTATTCCTTCTTACATCACATTACCCACCCCTATGGTTAATCATTTTAAAATTCGTTCCAACCATATTGCCACGCTTACAAAATTTGGCAATTTTTAACACGATGACCTATACGTTTTCTTAACAAAATTCGAACAAGTTTGCGCAACCATTAAACTCCAACAACTTTGTGACGATGGAATCAAACTTGGATTAATTCCATTTGCTCTTACTGACTACGTGGAAAAATGGTCGTACCACTTACCATCAAACTCGATTAAAACTTGGGAAGAATTCACTAAAGTTTTCTTAAAAAAGTTCTACCCCTTGGAAAAAACAACTAAAATCCAAAACGGAATCGTAAATTTTCATCAATTCAGAGGTGAACCATTTGAAAAATATTTTAAATGATTTAAAGAGCTTTTGATAAAATGTCCACACTATAATTTTTGAAAAATGGACCCTTTACCAAATCTTATACGATGGACTTGAAAATAGCTCAAGAACCATGCTTGAATCAATGTGCCAAGAAAATTTTCTCGGCAAATATCACGATGGTGCTTGGCAATTTCTTGACAATTTGGCCCGAAAAATCATCCCAATAGGAACGTTCTAATGAAAAATTCAATTACTCATGATCGAGCGCATACTCAATAGGATCATTTTTGGCTTTGGAAGCTAAAATCGACGTAATGATTAATAAATTCGCAATGTTTTTTCATCTAACCAAATGAACCAAGCTTCCCCACCCATGTGTTATAAATGTAACGATCTGAATCACATAGCCAATCAGTGCCGCGACTTGATTGAATAACCCAACGATATCAATAAGGCTAAGAATGACCCTGTTATCCCATTTTTTGGTCAAAACTGGAATATCAACAAATTGGCAAGGAATGATGAATATCGGGATTGGAGATCGATTGCAAACAAGGCTGCAATCGATGTCGTCAAAATTTGGCCGAGCTCCGATCGGGACGAAATTGGTTGGAGATGATGAAAAGGACTAGGAGATGCTATGTTTCAAATTTCAGGTTAATCAGAGCTCGTATGAAGGAGATATGGATGGGTCACGGTGTGCAAGGAGCAGTTCGTATCGATGACCTTCGCATCGATCAGGGAAATGGTAGTTCGAATCGATACGCTTCGTATCGATCAGGTTCGTATCGATACCGTTCGTATCGATAGGCACGGGTTGATTCAATGATCTTCGTATCGATCAGATAGGAAGGCGAGGTGAACTTCGACTCGATGGCAACACACCCAGATTCAAAGGCATGGCATGGTGATGGTTCGAATCGATACGTTCGTATCAATGGCAGGATGGATTTTGGCATTTTCGTATCCATGAGAGGCTGTCCAGGCTTGTATCCATAAGGTAAAATCTCGCTCGTATCCATTAGGTAAGGCTTCGTTCGTATCCATCATCGTGCATGGTTTCGTACCCATCTGTTTGCCTTCGATTCGTATCGATAGCGTTCAACATTTTCGTATCGATCCGATCGATACGAAATACCCCCTTGCGATCGATACGAAAGGACATGCCGCAAACGGTTGAGTACATTGAGGAGTGATGGACACGTGCAAGCGTGAAGCGTGGATACGTTTGCGTCTCTAGGAGGAAAGCGTTCAACTCGGCGCATCAATTGGAGTCAACACGCCACATAATTCGAATCGACCCGGGAGGATAGCGCCACGTCATTGCGTGCGCGTGATGGTAATGGAGTCGAAGGATATGGATTCGAAGCAATGGATTCGAACCAGGCAGAACACACGGAGCTTTGATCTCGAATCGATCATATCTTCCAAACCGTTGATTCAAATGCAATGAAATTTTTACAAGAGCTTACATGCATGTTGAAGGATGTTCACACCAAGTTTCACCTCGATTGGATGATTTTATGATCGATTCGAATGGAGTTCGAATCGATCTCATAGTGGGCCCAAGTCTTCTTAGGCCGAGCATGTGGGCCCCCTCACGTGCCAGAAGTGGTCTATCGGATTTTCAGCGAAATATCAGCCTCCTACGCCTATAAATAGAACCCCTAGTCATTCAGAAAAGGGGTCGGAGAATTTGGAGAGAACAAGCACGCCCGGACGCTGCCAGAATCACTCCATATCGTCATTACTACCATTGATTTCGAATTTGGACTTTGTAACTGCTGTAATCACTTGTAACCAGCAAGGATAATTAATAAAAGGATAAAACTTTGGAGTGGACGTAGGCCGGAGATTGCTGAACCACTATAAAACTTGTGTCTCTGTTCATTACATCTGATTTGCTGCTTGTTATTTGTTGAGATCTGTTATTTGTGTTTGAATATTGTTGATTTGTATTCATACACTGGTGCTTTCACGGTATTTGGGGTTTGTGACCAATTTTGGCGCAAACACTTTGGTGCTTTCACTGAGAAACGACTAGCACCCGCTACATTGGATTTGAAGTTCAGATTTGAAGAAGTTTGAGGAGTTTGGATTTGAAAACAATGACTAGGAAAAATAGTAGAAGGCAAAGGGCTGAGAGAAGCCAACAGGAAGGAAGTCAACAAGCATCCTCCGGAGCTGGGGAAGGACAGGCTTCGATCTACATAACCCGGGATGAGATGGAAGCTATGGCAAATTCTTTGCAGAGAGATTGTTGAAGAGCCAACAGAAAATGATGCAGACTTTCTTTGAGCAAATGAGAGCTACAGGGATGCAGAACCTAGAGACAGCTACGGCGGCTGTGGATGCAGGACAAGGGACAAGGGTTGTGGAGCCCAATGGAGAACAAGATACAGAGCCGGAGGCAATCAACAAGGGCTTGGGGGCAGACCCACGGGATCCAACACATGAGGACCTTTGGAAGGGGTTCAACAGGCCAGGGCTAACATTGCTGCTAGTGAGCCACACGAAGAGTATGTGCCGGAGTTCCCTTGGGGACATGGGGGGCAACCCCTAACAGACAATACTGGATTAATGGAGATCATCAGAAAAACTGTGCGAGGTGGTTTGACCAACAGAGACTTGGAAGGAGTGAATAGGAGTCCGTTCGCTCGGGAAATAAGGATGGCTCAGAATCCACCTAAATTCAAGCTACCTAGCGTGGAGGTATATGATGGCAAGGCAGACCCAACTGATCACTTGATGAGGTACACCAGACACATGGAGGTGCTAGGGGCATCGGAGGAAGTGATGCCCCGATGCTTCCCTTTGTATTTGACGGACTTAGCTGCAATGTGGTTCAGGTAGCTGGGAGAAGGATCTATCAGGACCTGGAGGGAATTGGTGGAAAAGTTTTTGGGACAGTTTCGGGTTCACGTCAAGAGGCCGAAGAATGTGATGACATTGACATCGGTAAAGCAAAGGATGGATGAATCGCTTAGAGCTTTTCTAACTCGATTCAGTGCGGCGGTTGGTTCGGTGGATCGGCCTGATCCATCGATGGTTTAGATGGCGGCAATATCAGGAGTCAGGGAGGATTCAGATTTCAAGGTATCTTTGATAAGAGATCCCCCACAGGATCACGATGAGTTCTTTCACGAGGCAGAGAGGTTCCTTCGGAAAGAAGATGCGAGTACGGATTTAAAGTTGAAAAAGGTTAATGCAACTGAGGAGAGAGGACCATCCAGCAAAGGTCCGGATAAAGACAAAGGAAAAAGGAAGTTAGACGATGATTCTGGAAAAGATAGAAAGCGATGGAAGGATCCAAAGTTTTCAGCATACACAGGATTGAACGAGACGTTGGAGCGGATATACCTGGACACTCGAAATTGCCTTCCCTACCGAAGGCCAGCTAGGAGAGAGCCTTCTGAACGAGAGAGGGCATCAGGGAGGCATTGTCTTTTCCACGACTTAGAAGGACATGACACCAACAGCTGCAGGCATTTAAAGGATATAATTGAGGAGCATGTAAGGAATGGAGAGTTGCCACAATATGTCGGAACTTGGAATGCAACGACGGAGCAGGAGCAACCGCCGCCTACCTCAAGCCACGATCGTGGGAGGCCCAGGAATAATGATCGATTGATCATCCACTGATCAGGATAATGTGAAATAAGTAGCAAACTACTGGCAAGCAACCAAGTCATTTACACATGTATGGGGACGGAGATGGCCCCTAGGCATGCTCTGAATGATGATAAATTGCGATGCTATGGTTTGTGAAATTTATCTTTTACTTTTGGATTGGACACTGCTTTTCTTTTAGGATTTTGGTTTTGGAGTTTGGGTTGAGCTCCTGATTTTGCTTGCTTTTTGATTTGGATTTTCCTTTGGATAATTGTTTTCGGTTTTGGATGCTGGTTTGGATTTCCAGTTTTCTGGTTTTGGATTTGGATTTTGGATTTCGATTTTGGATTTGGATTTTGGATTGGATCTTGGTTGGATTTTTATCTGGTTTTTGATAAACGGTCGTCGGGTATGGATTATGCCCGGCAAGGGGTGAGTCGCTTTGCCCGAACGTGGTAAATTGACTCATTCAGGTCGTCGAGTATGGACTATGCTCGGCAAGGGTCCGGAGTGACCAGGATTCAGCCTAGGACTTAGGCCCTGTATTATCTATTGTTATTTTCAGGTCGTTGAGTTGGACTATGCTCAACAAGGGTCCGGAGAGACCAGGATTCGGCTTAGGACTTAAGCCATGGCATTGTACAACGTCCAGGGACACTGGACCACGGTCGTTAGGTGTGGATCGGGCTCGGCAAGAACCCAGAGAGGTTAGCTCAACGTCCAGGCATACTGGACCATGGACGTCAAGTGTGGATTGCGCTCGGCAAGAGCCCGGAGGGGTTATGGATTTAGATATCGACCCGGAGAGGTCCTGGATTCGGTCATTGGCTATTGGATAAGGATGGATTAGGACTCGGTTGTCGAGTTCGAATGGGTATGGAATTGACTCAGGCTTTGGTTGTTGGATTTGGAATTGGGCATCTACTTGGAGCAGTCAAGGATGACATACTCTGACAATATGGCTTTGGACTTTGGATATTGGATTCAGAGCTATTCAAAACACGCTTTGTTATCACAAGGCATATTTTGGGGGGCAAAATGTTATCCCATTTTTGGTCAAAACTAGAATATCAACAAATTGGTAAGGAATGATGGATATCGGGATTGGAGATCGATTGCAAACAAGGCTGCAATCGATGTCGTCAAAATTTGGCCGAGCTTCGATCGGGACGAAATTGGTTGGAGATGATGAAAAGGACTAGGAGAGACTATGTTTCAAATTTCAGGTTAATCGGAGCTCGTATGAAGGAGATATGGATGGGTCACGGTGTGCAAGGAGCAGTTCGTATCGATGACCTTCGCATCGATCAGGGAAATGGTAGTTCGAATCGATACGCTTCGTATCGATCAAGTTTGTATCGATACCGTTCGTATGGATAGGCACGGGTTCGACTCAATGATCTTCGTATCGATCAGATAGGAAGGCGAGGTGAACTTCGACTCGATGGCAACACACCCAGATTCAAAGGCATGGCATGGTGATGGTTCGAATCGATACGTTCGTATCAATGGCAGGATGTATTTTGGCATTTTCGTATCCATGAGAGGCTGTCCAGGCTCGTATCCATAAGGTAAAATCTTGCTCGTATCCATCAGGTAAGGCTTCGTTCGTATCCATCATCGTGTATGGTTTCGTACCCATCTGTTTGCCTTCGATTCGTATCGACGGCGTTCAACATTTTCGTATCGATCGCATCGATACGAAATACCCCCTTGCGATCGATACGAAAGGACATGCCGCAAACGGTTGAGTACAATGAGGAGTGATGGACACGTGCAAGCGTGAAGCGTGGATACGTTCGCGTCTCTACGAGGAAAGCGTTCAACTCGGCGCATCAAATGGAGTTAACACGCCACATAATTCGAATCGACCCGGGAGGATAGCGCCACGTCATTGCGCGCGCGTGATGGTAATGGAGTCGAAGGATATGGATTCGAAGCAATGGATTCGAACCAGGCAGAACACACGGAGCTTTGATCTCGAATCGATCATATCTTCCAAACCGTTGATCCAAATGCAATGAAATTTTTACAGGAGCTTACATGCATGTTAAAGGATGTTCACACCAAGTTTCACTTCGATTGGATGATTTTATGATCGATTCGAATGGAGTTCGAATCGATCTCATAGTGGGCCCAAGTCTTCTGAGGCCGAGCATGTGGGCCCCCTCACGTGCCAGAAGTGGTCTATCGGATTTTCAGCGAAATATCAGCCTCCTACGCCTATAAATAGAGCCCCTGGTCATTCAGAAAAAGGGTCGGAGAATTTGGAGAGAACAAGCACGCCCGGACGCTGCCAGAATCACTCCATATCGTCATTACTATCATTGATTTCGAATTTGGACTTTGTAACTGCTGTAATCACTTGTAACCAGCAAGGATAATTAATAAAATGATGAAACTTTGGAGTGGACGTAGGCCGGAGATAGCCGAACCACTATAAAACTTGTGTCTCTGTTCATTACTTCTGATTTACTGCTTGTTATTTGCTGAGATCTGTTATTTGTGTTTGAATATTGTTGATTTGTATTCATACACTGGTGCTTTTACGGTATTAGGGGTTTGTGACCAATTTTGGCGCAAACAGACCGTTTTCTCCGACTTGCAATCCTGGTTGGAGAAAGCGTCCGAACTTTACTTGGAACCAAAATAATCCCAACACAAATCTGGTTCGTCCCAATTTTCACGCATTTTCAAATAGTGCTTCGAATCCTCCCTTTCAACCCAATCATTTTCAACAAAATTTTGCGCTTTCATCTCAAAATCAACCGCAATAATCTTTTCCCCCAAGACGATAATCGATTAGTTTCACTTGAAAAAAGTCTTGAAACTTTGGCTAAAGCAACAACTCAAAGCCTCCAATCAAAAAGTAATTTGCAAAATTTGTTAACTTCGTACAAGCAGAATATAAGTCAATTGATTACTAAATTTGAAATGCAAATGATTCAACTTGCCATTTCTGTGAGTGAACGTGAATGAGGTACATTCCTAAGTCAGCCAGTTCCGAATCCCAGAAATCAAAACACGAATTCGAATCAAGCCCACGTTGTTTAAGATAGCAACGTAACCCAAATGAGTGCGATCACGACTTTATGTTTCGGTAAACAAATCGATAATCAAGTCGTTAGTGTAAACGATTTACCGAAAACCCAACTTGACACTTCTAAAACAACAAACGAATCTGAACAAAACTTTGAGCCAAACAACGAATCAAATTCCAAACCAAATTCTTCTTCTACTCAAGCAGACCCACCTACTGAGTATCGCATTCCATTTCCACATAACCTCTGACCCAAGAAACACTCTGACCAAATGGAAATGATGTTGGAAATTTTTAAACAAGTGAAAATTAACATCCCGCTTCTTGATATCGTTCAGCAAGTCCCAACTTACGCTAAGTTTCTCAAGGACTTGTGTACCGAAAAACGACATATTCACGTGCCTAAGAAAGTTTTCTTAGCTGCCAGACTTAAGGAACACTTGTCCCAATCAATTCCGTTAAATACAAAGATCCTGGATGTCCAATGATCTGTGCATGATAGGAGACAAAACGATTAACAAATGCTTACTCGATTTAGGTGAGTTTCAATTTGATTCCTTATTCAGTTTACCAACAATTTGGCTTGGGTCAACTAAAACCGACAAAAGTAACTCTTCAATTTGCCGATCGTTCGATTAAGAAACCTGTGGAAGAAATCAAGGATGTACTCATCAAAATCGGTCAAGTCATATTCCCCGTCGATTTCATCTTTTTTGGGATTCAACCTGTGAATAATCTGATGAGTCAAATTCCATTGATTTAGGCCGTTTATCCTTGGCTACTTCAATGCTTTAATCATTTGTCAAAGAGGTTCTATGAAAATCACTTTGGAAATATGACCTTGGATCTTAACATTTTAAATCTTGAAAATCAACTGAACGAACCACATGACCATACGTTGGAAATTAGTTTCATTTAAGAAAATTTTGATAATGAAACAGTTGACTTAAACCATGAACGCGGGACCGAATATGAACAACTGTTTCAAGATGAGCCTAATGAAATTGAAAATGTACTTTCTTTTGAACCCCTTACCATTGAATTAGAACTTCCACTAATTCTTTGATTGAGCAATCCTCGAGGTTGGACATTAACCCCCTTCCAGACCACCTTAAGTACGCATACATAGGTGATAATGAAATGTTTCCCATCATAATCTCTTCAACTCTCACTCTAGATCAAGAAGCTTCTCTTCTTTCAATTCTTTCGAAAAACAAAGAAGCAATTGGATGGTCGATCACCGATAAAAAGGGAATTAGTCCCGCTCTTGTTCAACATCGCATCCATTTAGTCGATGATGCCAAGCCTGTTCATGATACGCAATGAAGGCTTAACCAAAAAATGAAGGATGCAGTTTGTGACAAAATTCTAAAACTCCTCGATAACGGAATCATATACCCAATATCCAGTAGTTCGCGGGTCATCCCAATTCATGTCGTACCTAAAAAGTATAGACTTACCCTTATCAAGAACGACTCTACGAACTCATTCCAACTCATACTCAATTGTGTTGGCGTGCTTGCATTGATTATCGAACATTAAATGCTGCAACACGTAAAGATCACTTTCCTCTTCCTTTCATCGATCAAATGCTTGAACGTCTAACTGGCCACAAATTCTATTGCATTCTTGATGGTTATTCTGACTATAACCAAATTCCAATCGCTCCTGAAGATCAAGAGAAAACGAGTTTCATGTGTCCCTTTGGCACTTTTCTTTATCGACGTATGCCAGTTTCCTGTGCAATGCTCCTGCTACGTTCCAAAGATGCATGGTTTGCATCTTTTTCGATATGATCGAATGTTTTCTCGGAGTGTTTATGGATGATTTTCCATCTTTGGAAACTCTTTTTCCGAGTGCTTGCACCATCTTGAGTTAGTTCTTAAACGGAGCAAGGAAAAATACTTAACATTGAATTGGGAAAATTCCATTTCATGGTCAAACACGACATTGTCCTTGGGCATATCATTTCAAACAAAGGCATTGAGGTAGATAAAGCGAAAGTTGAAGTAATTGTGATTCTACCCATTCCCAAATCCGTCAAAGACATTCGTTCATTCCCTCGACACGCTAGTTTCTATCAACGCTTTGCGAAAGATTTCAGTAAAATTGCTCGACCTTTTACGAATCTTCTTGAAAAAACATTCCTTTCAACTTTAATTCTGACTGTGTTTCTACTTTGGAACATCTCAAAAACTAACTCATTTCCACTCCCATCATTTGCTCACCTAATTGGGATCTTTCATTTGAAATAATGTATGACGCTTCTAACTTTACGTTAGTGTTGTCTTAGGACAACACATCAATAAAATTCTTCATGTTATCTACTAAGCTAGTATGACTCTTAATGATGCTTAACTCGATTACACAACCACTGAAAAAGAGCTTCTAGCGATAGTTTTTGCGCTCAAAAATTTCGACTTATTTGATTGGCTCACACGTTACTATTTACATTGATAATTCCACCCTCAGGTACCTTTTTGCTAAAAAGGATGCTAAATCTTGTTTGATCCATTAGATTATGTTACTTCAAGAATTTGACCTTATGATCAAATACAAAAAGGATCCGACAATGTCATCTTCTTTATCGATCAACGAGAACTTTCATGATGAACAACTCCTTTCTGTTTCTGTCGATACATGGTATGCAGACATAGTTAACTATCTATCACTAAGGAAACTCCTTCATTTTGGTCGAAACAAGATAAAGAAAAATATCTTCCCCAAGTCAAGTACTTCTATTAGGATGATTCATACTTGTTTATACTGCTCCAACCAAATCATTCGACATTATATTCCAGATTGTGAAATCAAGAGTGTTCTTTCGTTTTGTCATGATCAAGCGTGTTGTGGTCATTTTGGTCCTTGAAAAACTGCTGAAAAAGTACCGCGATGTGGCTTTTACTGGCCCACTCTTTTCGAAGACTCATTCGAATTTTGTAAAAATTGCGACCGCTGCCAAATGGTATGAAAAATTTCTCGAGGAAACATGATGTCGTTGATCCCTATTCTTACGATCGAAATCTTTGTTGTTTGGGGTATTGATTTTATGGGACCGTTTCCCAACTCTTTTGGAAATTTGTACATTCTTCTTGCTGTTGATTATGTCTCTAAATGGATTAAAGCCATTCCTTGTGAAACAAATGACCATAAAGTTATTATGAAATTAATAAAAGAAAACATTTTTTCTAGGTTTGGAACACCTCGCACAATAATAAGCGATAATGGAACCTATTTTTATAATCGTTTATTTGAAACTCTAATGAAGAAATATTCGATAACTCACAAGTTATCCATTCCACATCATCCTTGAACTTGTAGCCAAGTTGAAGTTTCAAATCATCAAATTAAACAAATCTTGAAGAAAACTGTGAAAAAAAGGGAAAAGATTGGTCTTAGAAATTGACTGACGCGATTTGGGATTACCGTACCGCTGTTAAAACTAACCTTGGGATGTCTCCGTTTCATTTAGTTTATGGGAAAGCATGCCATTTAACAGTTGAAATCGAACACAAAGCATTATGGGCGTGAAGAATTTAAGCTTTGATCTTGAAAAAGCTGGCAAAAATAGAAAATTGCAACTCAATAAGTTAGAGGAAATTAGGAATGACGTGTATGAAAACGAGAAAATTTACAAGCAAAGAACAAAAGTTTTTTACGATAAGTCTTTCCTAAGAAAAACATTTTTGCCAAATTAGAAAATTCTTTTGTATGACTCTAAACTTCACTTATTCCCTAGGAAATTAAAATCAAGATGGACCAGACCATATATTGTATGTACTGTTTTTCCACATGGTACCTTGGAAATAGAAAACCCTAGGGATGGTTCAATTTTTAAAGTCAATGGTCATCGTCTAAAGCCTTACTTAGAGTTGGCATGTGATCAAGAAGAGGAGCTCATGATTCTTCATGAGCCATACTATGTCTAGTAAGAAATGTTAACATTCTTTTCCAAATATGTACATATTTTCCCCATTACACTCATTATACCATGCATTGACTGAGGGCACACGGTAAAAATTAAGTGTGTGATGGTGTCTCGTATTCATTTTTTGATTTTTCATGTTTATTTTTTTCATTTTTCTTTCCAAAACTCAACTGAAAAAATTCCCAAAACAAATGCATATTGATTTACTTTTAAAGAAAAATTATAGGATAAGTGTATGTTTTTAGTTGTTGAATTGAATATTATGAAAATTTATTTGTCTCGATAAAAATTAAATAAAGTTTGATTACAAGTAAACATGTTTAACTAGTTTATAGGATGGTTCATGGGTGCTAATTATGAAGTATATCATAATTATAAATCTTGTTTTAAAGAGTGATTGATTTAAAGTAAAGGCGATAATGTTTTTGATCTTCTAGGTAAAGTGGTGATAAGATGATTTTGCAAAACTCTCTCTTTATTAAATGAAACATCAAAGAAAAAAATGGTTTTTATAAAAATAAACACCTAGAGTCAGGTGTTCACACACTAGTGTGTACACTCGTGATGCTACGTACCTTTCTCATGTAAGCCCGAAAAGCAGTATGGGATCGGTATATCCAGCCTCAGTTTATCTGAGTTGGTTTTATGTACATATATTTTTAATAAAAATTACCACCTAGAGTCATGTATTCATTTGCAAGTGTGTATACTCGCCACGCTCTGTACCCTTCTCACGTAAGCCCGAAAGGCAGCGTAGGATTAGTATGTGGCCTAAGTTTATTTGAGTTAGGTGTGTAAATAATAATAATGTTAATACTATTCAAAAATGGAGAGAAAGAGCAAGAAATTGAAATCCAAGCACTATTTTTACTTAGTTGATTCGACTTGTTATTCAAAAGAAATAAAAATACCACTTTGATAAACTTTGATAACCAACTAAGGATCCCTTACATAGTTGCACTATGTTATCAACCGAAACAACTAGCCAATCTAGAGTCTAATTGTGATGATAAGTTATTTTTTGTTGAAAGTTTTGACGAGTAAAAGGACTTAAATCTCTTGATAATGACCATAACTTATATTTAACTTATTCGTGTCAATTTAAAGGTAAACTCTTCATTTCTAAATATCTTCAAAAACTTGAATTCGTATTTTTGTAAACAAATCTTCCATTTAGGAATTTTTCTGGTTGCATTTGGATTTTGTGGGTAGTATCAGCTGAAAACCCTCACGAGACAACACTCGTCCTTCTGGGGATACTTAGAGGTTTAACGGCTTGTTGCATACGCTCAATGCAATCGTGTTTCCTACGATAACGGATTTATCTTAGTTTTAATTTATTTGAGTACAAATAAAAAGATAAGTGTGAGGCTATTTAATGTGCACGTAAAAGTGCATATTTTTACTTCCATTTTATCAACTTTTATTTAAATAAATATAATAAGTGGGTATTTTTACATGTTTTTACCAAAATTCAAATGTCATCAAATCATCATTCATTCATTTTCATTTAGGGGTAAAATGGTAATTTTGTGCATGTATTAATTTTGAGAATATTTATTTGCACATTTTAGTTTTATTTGTAGGAATTTGGATGGAAAATGGAAGAAGCTTTCATGTATGTATGCATGCGCAAGTGAAGGAAGACAAAAGAGTGGAGAAGTAAAAGAATTCATGCATCATGGAGGACCCCACGTATCCACTTACCACGGTCTACAATTAAGGGCAAATGCATATTTTAGTGGGGATTAAAAGCACACACACATTTAGTAAAGTATTAATTACCTGCTAATGGTTACTTGGAGACCACACTTTCTAAATGGCATTTTGGGTAGTCTCCTAAAATATGGATTAGGGTTTTAGCCATGCATAAATAACCCTCTTATGTTCATGTAATGAAGCTTTAATCTTCTTATCATATTATTCGAGTTGTAGCCACAAAACTAATGAGAAATAAGTGGGCTTCCTAAGCCTGCTCTTCTTCTTTTTATTCTTTGCTTTTATTTTATTTTCATACTCATTTTTATTTACATGCTCTATTTCCTTTTATGTTAGTATCTTAGCTTTAATTTATGCAAGTAGTTTAGCTCTCTTTTTACTTTAATTATCTTGCACTTCCTTTAGTTTGTTTTATATTGAAATTTATATGTATTGAAATGATAACACAAATGAGAAGCTAAACCCCTTCAATTTAGGGGTAATGAAGCTCTCTTGAAATTATATAAATTCAACATATTCTCTAATTTATGATCTCTTTTTATGCTTCATTAAAAATTGGATGTCGATGTAAGCTTATTAGCGAATTTGATAGCCTATGTTTTAATCACAAGTAGGCCATTCTTACTCAAATATAAGCACAATTTGCATCATCATTTTACTAATTGATTTTGATCATGAAATTAAAGTAGAATCAAGATTTGATGATCTATTTTACTAAACAAAATATTAAATAGATCATACTTGAATTAACTTTTGCTTTGACTTCATTCTCATTTTCATTACAGTTGATAAGTGGTTATAGTTACTGTATTAAAGTTAGATGATTTAAGTTAAGTTAATTAATCACATAAATAGACCATAATTATGATAAATACATCACTAATTCTATTTAAGATTAAAAAAAGATATATAAATTAATTTTGTTGATTGATGTAAAAGTATGAGAGTGGATTTGCCTCTAAATTGTCATTTAATCTCATAGTTTAACTCACTTTTGCTATTTTCCTAGTGTAAAACAAACTTGCAAATTTAGGTTAATTTAATTTAGTAGAATTTATAATCAATCCAATTCCTACGAATCGACCCGTACTCGCCATGTACTAAAATTGTGCGCCATGCGCTTGTGGTTATATTTTTATTACAATATTTTTCAATGATTTTCTAACCGACAGAAAATTCACAGTCAAACATTACTTTATTAGATTCATCGATTATTTTTCTCAAATATGAACATGTTCATTTGATGCACAAATTAGATATTTATGATGAATTCATATAATATAAATTGTAAGTAGAAAATAAGAAGATGCAAAAGAATATTAAAATTCAATTTAATCAAATTGGTAAGTTTATTGGATAAGATTTCTAATAGTACCTAAAAGCAAGTAAGATTCACTCTCAAACTACAACTAATAATGAGTGAAGTTGAGTTATTTCTATCTATAAGGATATACGCTTAAGAGTAAACACATATGTTAAATTTAGTTTCATATAAAGCCTGGTTTATAATTCATATAAGATATGAAGTAGGAAGGAACCCCAATCTTAAATAGTTTATGATGCGTAATGGTCCAATCAAAAAATACTTAATGCCTAATCCATTGCATTGAAGAAGAAGAAATGGTTCTTTCAAGAAACATCACCTTCATATTGAAGGAATTTCTATGTAGAAAAATTAGCAGTGGTGCAACAAAATTAGATATGATCCAAGATTCTAACATTGTAACAAACAACATAGATGAAGTAAATTTAACCAAACCTAAAATGGACACAAGTCAATAGAATGTCTAATAAAAATTCTCACACTTTGAATAAAAACTACCAGTTTCTTATCAATGTCAGGAAAATGAATTGTTAAGTAATAAAAATATCCTCAGCTGTCGACATCCAGCTCACTCCATAAGCTCCAAAGCATTCATGGCTAAATCTAAAATACACACGGGGCTGATCCGAGCATTATAAGAAAATAATAAGCGTGTCATCCTGGTAAACCAGCGTGAGAAACTCAAGAAATAAGTGTGACATATAACAACTGCTTTTGAGATCACACGGAATACCATAATAGTTATTCCTTCAAATAAGCTAACCATTTATTTGGTTTAATATAGTGATATGATAGATAATGTCTATGGTGTAGAATATAGATCAGAAAATAGCTGTTATGCGTACGACACAACAATAATATGTTTGCAATCAATACCGCTAAGGCATGTTTGTGTGTGGATTTTTCCACGGAGATCTCTTCGGTCTAGCTGAACCCGAATTCCATGACAAGGATTCAAAACTTCCTTTCAAGCATTGCATGTCTTTCGATAAAATATACCATAAGGTAAAGATAACTATCCCAACGATAAACTGCATGGAACCAAGTATCAACAACTCCCGCTAGCAACATATCGACAAGCATACTCTAGATATGGAGTTGATATAGCCTCATGGGTAAGCTAAACCCGATATTATGCATCTTAGTCTTGTTTTAGTCATTTCTAGTGTCGAGGCTACATTCGAAATCTCTCACACAAGTCTTCACCACTCGAGCAGCACAAGAATCCCCAAATGGATCCCATCATCTTGAATAGATCATAAATTGCTACATGGATTCGATCTTCTCGAATAGATCTTGAATCTCCATATAGATTTCCCGCATAAGTCCTTTAACAAATGCTAACATTGTCCTCTCCCTTGAAATACTTCTCATGATAAACAGTCTCACACAATAACATCATTTCAAATTTCTAACGCTGATCTCTCCCTTAGACTTAACCTTACGAAGGATAGTTCAACTCTATAACATTCCACTTCACAACCGCTTCAAGAACATAGATCGCACATATGGTTCTAAAGTGGTTACGATTTCGAGTCATCTCATGTAAGTGCACTCCCTGCTTACCAGGTGCTCCAAAACCAATCGATGAATTTCCTCTTAACTTAACCTCGGTTCTTTCAAAAATAAATAAACAATACATATGGGTGGAGATAATCTTCTACCATGATGAATTTCCTTATCATTTGTCCTAGAAGAGCAAGATGAGTTTATACATATAGTACAACATCTCCGAAGATAATTGTACCATATAAACCTCATGTTTCCTTAAGATATTTTCTAAGTTATTTTTCTTAATTTCGGTAGTAGACTAATCGCCTATCAAATACAAGATAAATGATCACAATTGGAAACCAAGTCTCCTATGCTTATCACAATGAATAAACACACAAAGCACGATCAAGTCACGCCAGCGAACTCTAATCCTCTTTTTATTTAATTAATACTTTTTATCAATTAAAACTTCTTTTATTAGTAAAACTTCTTTTTACCTAATAAACTTCATTTATCAATCACTACTACTCATTTGTACTCTTTCAGTACTTCAAAAAGAATTCATATACTTATCTCAATTAGTATAAGTATATTTACAAGTCATTTACAAGATTTCTTACTTATAACCTTACTTTTCTATCTTTTTCCATAAGATTCCATACTTATAATTTCCTTCAAAATATCCACTTTAAGGATTTAAGTAATTTCACAAAATACATTCAAAAGGTTTAAGACAATGTTACATAAACGTTGTCATTACAAACCCAAAACCATTTCACTTATGCTTATCTTTAGTACATTCTTTTAAAGATCTAGTTACATTCATAAGTATAATAAAAAAAGGTTAAAGATGAATGTAATTGACACATTGCCATAACAAACCCAAAACCATTCCATACTTGTTACTATCTTTAAAACATTCTTTTAAACATTTAAGTCTATATTTTGTCATGATCGATCGTTGACATGTAATAGCTCGATCCTTATTCAACAAAGATATTATCCCGAACTTAGATTACCTCCGCCTCACGGGCCAAACCAAGGTAAGGGGTTTTGTTCCTTAAAAGACCTCGTTGCAATTCAAAGGAGAAGGCTTAACTATATAAGCACCCAATTCATAGGCATTTTCCACGATATAGGACTTATTATTCCCATTCCAAATAAGGGTTGTTACAATCTCCCCATTCAAAGCCCAAGGTCCTCCTTGGATCCATGCCTCACACAGGCATTGTGGTCAACACATAGGCCACTCCTTACCCAACGAAGATATTTTCCTCACTTACATGCCTCCGCCTGATAGGCCAAGACACGGTGTGGGGTTTTGTTCCTCAAAAGGCCTCATCGCAATTCTAAGGAGAAGGATTTACTATATAAGCACCCACTTCAAAGGCATTTTCCATAATGTGGGACTTACTTTTCCCATTCCAACTAAGAGTGTTACATAACAAGACAACTACCCAGTTAAAAAGATCACACATAAAAATCATGGTTCGTACACTTAATTCATGTCCAACATTCCAACCTATACTATCTCTTGTTCAAGGGTGAAGCTAGGTAAGACAGAGCACTGGTTACATATCAAAGAATTGCCTAGACATTTCATTCTTGAATCTCACAGACAGAAAAGTCCACCTTATCTGTTTTAGTGTTAAGTATAGTATTAATGATTTCCATAAATTAGTAAGAAATCAACATGATTAACATGTTAGACATTTTCGACATAATTATTCATCAATCAAGAGGTAAACCGGTAGGTTGGAGCTCCTTCTATTCCTACTTGAGTTTCAATCTTAACACTCATAAATAGATAAGCCTACTTCATCGACTTTTACTATTAAGCATAGTTGATACTTTTCAAATAAGTAATTTAACAAAACACCATTTAGTGACTTAAGCAACTCATAACCCCTTTCTAAATCCTCTATTTATAATTTAAAAATCTTTTAGAAATGATATATATATAAGTGTGGTAATTTATTTACAAAACTAGATATTTAACAAAACAATTTAAAAGATATTTTATTACATAAGATGTTTATACTTTGATAAAATAGTCAACGCATTTTCTAAAAACTATATATACTTAAAAATACTTTTAAAATACTTTAAAAATACTTAAATAGGTTTTAAAACATTAACCCAAAGTATTGCTAAAAAATAATCATTTTGTAATTTAGTTAAAAACTAGAAAAACTATGTTTTCTATATATTTTAATTAAATACTCCTATTTAAAAATTCAGAGCTAATTCTTAAAAATTCATGGAAATGTCAAACTAATTTAAAATACTCTAATAAGAGTTTTCAAACATTTGTAAAAATAATGAAACCAAGTACTTAATTTAAAAGTTCTTTCCTAAGTTTTAAATTTCGAAAACAAAGGCTAAACGGGGCAGTTTTGCACAACTGTAAGTTTGATCACTTTTTGATATGTTAATTAAAATTTCAACATCCAAAATTTTCAAGTAGTAAACATTCTAATAAAACATCACATATATGGTGAGAAACACTGATCTCTCTATAAAGTTCCATGTAAATTACCGAATGTAAGACAATTCCTAAGTGCATCTATTACGACTCTGACTATTAGAGCACTTTCAACTCCAAGTCCAATCTAAACTAAAGTCCATCCACAACCAGTATGCTTTATTTTAAGGCCTTGCTATAAGTCATACAATTCCATTCCAAGTCCATAGATACGGATCACATATGCAACTTACTTTTAAAGCAAGAATTAAAACCAATATTTCAACATATGTCAACATCAATTCAAACAATATATATATAATCAACACAATTATATATACTCTATAGTTTCATTCATGGTGGTGATTTAACACACCTTTAACCAAACAAACAAGCAAGATCCAAGCACCCAAGTCTAACCTCTACCTTGCAACCACCTTCTTCTTTCTCCTTGCCTTGATTTGCAAACTTTTAGCCCAAATACTCCTACTATTTGCTCACGGCCTTTGGGGATGGAGGAAGATTGGCTTCACTTCTTCCAAAACACTAGCTAGGAGTTATTGTAATGTTTTACCAAGGCTGTACTTCAAATTTGAGTTGATTTGGATGAGTTTTGAATTTATTTTCTTTAGAATATTTGAGAAGAAGAAGACATGACAAGAGAACTTGTTTTTGCTTTGTGAATTTGTAATTTATAATCAAGGGTATGCCTCTCCTTATATATGCTCAAGGTGGTGTTTCCTAAGCTTGTTCTTAACACCTCTCATGTCATGGATGTTAGTCCCTGAGAAGTTGGCTTTGACGACGACAACCTTAGAATAAGATTATAAAATATAAATACTAACATTATTGTTTAGATATATATGTGTATGTAGGATATATATACAGGTACCAAAGAATGAAGACTATACAGTATAGAGATTCAAGAACTGATAAACTCAAGATTGAAGATATCAAGATTCAAGACCCATGAGTATCAAGATTATCAAGAGTTCTAGATTTCAATATAAGTAATGTAGTTAGGAATTTTGTTAAAACTCCTAGAAAAGCACTGACATCTTAAAATCCATTTTATTCGTGGAATGGAATCCACTTCGAGCCCGTTAAAGGGATGGAACCCTAAGTAGGATGAAACCTACGAAAAATCTAGTGGAACATTGTTCTGTACCCACTAACTTTTATTCAAATGTTTTACAAAATTATATCTTATTTTCAAAATGATTTCAAAATCTTCTTTTCTAAATCAAAAACATCTATCCTGGTTTTAAAATACTTTTAGCTTCAAAATAACCTTTATATATCAAATTATCCTTAGTTTTAAACTATCTTTTATTTATAATATATTTAACTTTTAATATTTATACTTATATTTAAATATATAATTATAGTAAAATTTTATATATACCAAAATATTATTCATATACTTATTTATGTATTTTAACTATAGTTAAGTATATTTATAAAGTTTAAAATAGTTTTAATACAAGATAGAAGCTATTTTCAAAGAAAAACAAATTACGAAAAATAACTTAGGCCTGTCGACAACCCTAAGGAACCCTTGTCGAAAAGGTGACATTTATTTCAAAAGTTTGAATTTCAAAGGAAGCGTCTATTCGTCATATCCTTTCATGAATGGACATGGCTATTTTTCTACTATAAATAGGGGCCGTTTTAAACGAATTTATATTCATATATTCTCTAATTTCACTCCTCTTCTTCTTCCACATTTCTTTATATACATTTTTACCATTACTCTGCCGAATTCACCATTGAATCTAACTAGATCATCTCTGGTTTGATTCTCTATCACTATCTCAACAAGATCCCAGTGCTATTCAGAGTTATAGACTTCTTTTTAATCAATCGAGCGAGAAAAGGTGTGATTGTAGCCTGGAAAATCAATCGGGTGAACTTGTTGCCCGTAAAATAAAGTATTTCTACCCAGAGGATTGTGAATCTGGAGCGGTGTACCTCGTTGCCTTGAAATCGAGGGTGTAATTGTAAGAATTGATTTTGAAAGGAAATCCGTACTTGTGTTGCGGGTCTGGATGCAGGGTAACTCCGAACCAGTATAAAATTCGGTGTGTTCTTTCCTTTACTGCTTTTACTTTATATCTACATCTATGTTTGATTCTGTAATCATATCTGTGTCTGAATATTGCATACATTTGTGTTCAAATTAATATAAACTCAAAAAGAATTAGTAATTCCTTTAAATACAATGCACCCCCCCTCTAGTGTTAATTCTAGCCTTAAGAACCGTAATCTGCATTTCTCACAATGGAAGGCTCACCCCCCACTTGCCATGTGATGACCCCACCGCTGCGCCCAGTTTAGCAAATAACATTATAAGTAATGTCGTCTGCTAATCCAAAGAATACGGCTGGTTAAGGGCGATCGAATGTGAATATATCTTTATACGAGTACAAACATGTCTTATTTACCTTTTTGAGGATCTGAAATGAAATTTAGAAGTGTACAGTATTAATACAAACTAATAAACACACCAATTAAAAATATTCAAAACATCATATAATATAGATAAATCAGAATCAGAGTTACAGTTCATAGCGGAATTATATACATCATCATTATATACATAATAGAATATGAGTTTACAAAATATCAGTAATAGACCCACATAAATACATACATCATATCCCAAATCTTATATCTGGTACAAAGTCACTACTATATAATATAGATGACATAAACTCCTAACTATCAATATATACAAGTATGAAGTAAACTAAAGCTATCAAAATAGTCTACTTCAATGCTAGCCCAAAATCCAAAGGTCAATCGGTCCATGTACCCGTAAAGTCTCGGCCTGACCCGAGTATTGAAATAATAAACGGGTCAGACTATATCTAAATAAAAGTTGACATACTAATATCATAACTTTGTGACTTAAAATAATTAGCCATACAAAATATGCCGAACAAACAATCATAATCGGGAGTATTAATTAAACTCACCACCTTATAAATCCACAAATGACTTAACTCTAAAATAAGTCATCTTAAAATATGCCTACAACCCAAAAATCCAAAAAGGCATATCAAAACAATAAATATAGATCTCAAAATTTTGACTTAACAATAACCAAATAAATCATAAATAGAATATGCGCAAAAATATATACTAATAAGGCATATCTAACAAATCGCTATTTCATAATACGTATCAAGTCTCAATAGACTATCATTTCAAAATATTGTGATAACCAATTCAAAATTCCCTAGAGCCATAAAGGATACAGTATATCCATACTAAAAATCTATGAAGAAATAATCTTCGATAATGAAATAATATTGTAGTCATCTATCAGTTTCATACAGTGACATACAATTTACCAAAAGAGACTACAGATAAGGAACACCGCTCAAAGAAAAGAGCACCCGTGTACCTAATCCGTCTTATGCAAATTTACCTACCGAAAGAGGTAAGCATAGTCTAACTGTATAAAACAAAATAAACTGATAGGTTATAATATCTATAGACTACGATGCATGTAAATATTTGCCTTCTGAAAGAGACAGCCATATTTACGCCATAATAGATCTTTCGAAAGAGATCTTCCTACCCAAATCTAAAAATACATCGATTCTCAGATCGATGAAAAATGTGTTAACTTCTCTCGGGATCTCGGTCTGAAATGCAAACACCCTAAGATAATATAACTCTAAGTGTTAATTACTGTCACTCTAGTAATTACAAAATAACTGTTCCATACCAAACAGTAAATTCAAATATTTACTAGAAGCTAGTAATTTTCACTCAAACTCCATTTAACAAATTATAGTAACAATCAAAAGAATTGTACAAGGTGTCCCATATAACCTGACAATTCAATCATTAATTAAATCATTGTTTCGTAGAAAATCACAAAATCCCATTGAAATCCCAAATCCACAATAAGTAAAATGAAAGAGTTTTTATATATACAAAGATATAATTTCTAAAATCACTTTTAGATCCCTAAATCCATTTTAAAGAAGAGTTACTAATTTATAAGTCTTAAAAATAAAATTCCTTTATTAGAACTTTGAATCAAAACAATATTTTCATAATTGATAATTCACTTTATTTCAAATCTTATGGACATATATATATATAATATTACTTTATAACCATAAAATATTTATAAACTTGAAAATCTTAGTTAAATTCATTTTAAAACAAATCTTTATATCTACAAATATATATACATATTAAATAACATTTAAAAGAATTTCAACTCAAAATGGTTGATTACTACTGAAAATCAAAAATGGTATAATTTTACTATATTTTATAAATTAAATTCCAATAAAGATGTGTTAACCCGCCTTTGGACAAGGCCGGGATATCAACATAATGGCTAAAAAGGATGGCTATCAGGATTGAAGATCGATTGAAAACAAGGCTATGATCGATACCATCAAACTTGGACAAGCTCCAATCAAGGTGGGATCGATAGGGGATGATGTACAAGGCTTGGCGAGGCTATATTTCGAATTTCAGGTCAAATAGAATTCGTATGCTCAAGATATGGATGGATCAATGTCCATGGAAAACCAACTCATATCGATACTTTCATATCGATCAGGACGATATAGATTGTGTACTTCAGATCGAGAGGTTTGTATCGATGTAACGCGCATCGATTGGATGGATAGGGCAGGGCATGTCGGCACGCCGATATGAAGGAAGCAAGACTTGGATGGATGCTGACTTGATGATACGAAGCCATATGCTGCACCCGGACACTTGGGATCGATATGAAGATAGGTGCAAGGGATGGATATGAAAAGTAGCAAGCTCTCATAGGCAATTTCATATTGATCGCGTTCGTATCGATCGATATGAAGGAATCAGTCGAGGGAAGAGCACTTAACATGGATCACTGTGTGGAACTTGGGTCGATATGAAGGCTACAACTATGGATATGGGGACCGATGGGTACGTGAATGATGGACACAAGGCAGTGGAATAGGGTGGATGCGAAGGTGATTGACAGAGTCGATTGATATGTAGTATTCATCCTACTTGCCAATTCAATCTTGGATCGATCATAGCTTTCAAGCTACAAGTCCAAATGCTACGTAATTTTCATAGAAGCTTGTATATTGTCTTAGGAACCTTTATGATTGATCTCAACTCAATTGAGAACAATTTGGATCAATAAGAACGTAACATGGATCAATCTTAGATCGATCCCAAACTACTCCAGATCGATCTGGTGGGCCCACCTATGCATGAGAAGAGGTATTCGAGGTTTGAGGGAGATATTTCCAGATCTAATCCTATAAAGAGCATCTCTATGCCTACTAAAAAGAGGACTTTTGGAAGCTCTTACGCCATTACTCCGCTGAAACTCCATTGTAACTTGAGTGTTATTGATTATACTATTGTAAATCAGTTGAGAATCATCAATAAACAGCAAACTATTCAAAGTGGATGTAGGATACATACCGAACCACTATAAATCTTGTGTCTTCTCTTACTTTCTTTCATTTCAATTTTGTTATTTCTTCATTTTTACTCTCTACATCATCTGGATCTGAGATCTATGTTTGGATATTGAGGGTTTGTGTGTAAATACTGGTGCTTTCACTACTTCTAGGGTTTGTGACCAATTTTGGTATAAAAACTTTGCTTCCATTGGGAACTTAACTTAGGGATTTGGAGGCATGGATTTTTGATCTGAAACCTTAGGAACTCGGATTCTAGGAAGCAATGGCTAAGCAATCAGCAAGGAGACAGAGAATGGAGAGGAGTCAGCATGAGGGAAGTCGGGAGGCTTCCTTAGGAGCTAATCAGGCCTCAATCTTCATCACTAGAGATGACATGGAAACAATGCTAAAAAGGTAGGAGGATATGATACAGATCCTACTCCTGAAGGTTGGACAAGCTGGAGTGCAAAACCATAGGAATGGAGTAGCAGGAGATACTGGAAATAAGGATCACGAAGCCGGAATAGCAGGAGCAGAGGTAGTCTAGAATAAGAACCAAGGAAATGGAGCAAATGAAATACATGATAGAGTGGGACCATCGAGAACGACCCCTGAACCAAGGGGCATGCCCCCGAATCATGTCGGCTCAATTCCAGGGAAAATACCAGGCGACGCTTTGCAGTTTGGCATTGGTCGAGATATGGATGCTCCTCCAGAAGTACAAGTTTCAGGATTCCCTCGCAGACTCGGGAGGCGAGTCGGAGATAGTAGGCAGAGGCTACCAATTGATGACAACGACGGGTTAACGGACATGATCAGATGGGATATGAGGGGAGGATTGGTGAATAAAGATTTGGAGGATATGAATAGGAGCCCCTTTGCTCCTATGATCGGGCAAGCTAGGAATCCATCAGATTTCAAACTACCAATGCTAGAAATGTATGATGGGAGAACGGATACCGTGGTTCACTTAACAAGGTATATGAGGCACGTAGAGGTACTGGGAGCATTGGAGGAAGACATAGCGTGAGGCTTCCCTTTGTATTTGATGGATATAGCAGCACTGTGGTTCTATTGGCACATGGAGGAAGTCATAGCGTGGAAAGTGGCTCTATTGGCACATGGACGGAGTTGATCAAGAGGTTTATGAGGCTATTTCCGCTCCACATCGTAAGACCCAAGAATGTTACCACTTTAACATCGATGAAACATTGGAAGGGAGAATCACTTAGGGATTTCTTAACCATATTCAATGCGGCAGTGGCTTCGGTGGATCGACTCGATCTGTCGATGATTTTGATGGTAGCATTCCCAGGGATTGCTGATAATTCGGATTTTAGGATATCGTTGGAGCATGATCCACCAATGGATCTTGGGAAGTATTACCATGAAGCAGAGAGGTTTCTACGATAGGAAGATGTAAAGGCTGAAAGAGAGAGGAAGGAGGCTGAAGTTTATGCGGTAAAAGGTGGAGGTCCACCCAAGGAGGATTCAAACTAGGACGATGGTCGCAAAAGGAAAATGAATGACAGCGGTAACACATTGAAAAGGAAATGAAGGGAATATAAATACTCTTCTTACATGAATTTTACTGAAACTCTGGAAAGGATTTATTTGGATACTCAAGAGCGCCTCCAGTATCGAAGGCCGGTAAAAAGGGCAACCTCTGAATACAAGCGGGCATCGGGAAAGCATTGCTTATTCCATGAGCTGTATGGGCACAGCACGAACGACTGCAAGCATTTGAAGGATATTATTGAGGAACATATATGGAATGGTCATTTGCAACAATACATAAGGAATCGAGCTGTGGCAGTGGAGCTGGAGCAGCCACTGCCCACCTCAAACGAAGATGGCACTGGATGTAGGCATCGTCATCATCTTATTATCAGCTGATAATTTATGGATGGAATAAGTAATTAACCCTAAAGTAATGCGACTAAGTCACTTACACATGTACGAGACGGAGGATGGCCCCTAGGCATGCTCTGAGATGATGATAAACCGTGATGCTCGGGTTAATGAAATCTTGTTTTTTCTACAAACTCTGGTTCTTTTTTTGGTACTATGGTTATTTGGTTTTCTTAGTTGTACCGACTTTTATTTTATCAATTGAACTCTATAATGATTGGATTTGAATTAACATAATAAATACTGCAGGTCACACAGTTATAGTCCCGACCGGAGAGATGGGGCTATAACCGTGAGTTATGAGTCCTTTAGCCGTAGAGTGATGGGATGGACTCGAACTCAGATATAAATCCTCGACCGAAGAATCGAGGCTGAAGAATATAAGTCCTCGACCGGAGAGTCGAGGCCAGACAATATAAGTCCTCGACCGGAAAGTCGAGGCCGGAGAATATAAGTCCTTGATCGAAGAGTCGAGGCGGAGAGTATAAGTCCTTGATCGTAGAGTCGAGGATGGAATAGAATGAAATAACTCGACAAGGTCTGTGCTTTGGTTATGGACCCAGAGAGGTCCCGGTTTTAGCTGAGGACCCGGCGAGGTCCCAAATTTGGATTACAGGACCCGAAGAGGTCTTGAATTTGGATGTCGACCCGAAGAAGTCATGGATTTGGTTATTGGGTTCTGGGTATGGATAGTTTAGAGCTCGATTGTCGGGTTCAGATGTATGTGGAATTGGCTAAGGATTTAGCCATTGGATTCTGAATCGAATATCGACTCAGAATAGTCGCGGATTTGAATCAGGATATGGCTATGGCACTTGGATAGAATGGCTTGGTAATGGATTGAATAATGAATCAGATGATATGGCTATGGATGGAATATGGACCTTGGATGTCATATTTAAAGCTATTCAAAACATTCCTTTCTACCGCAAGGCATGTTTTAGGGCGCAAATGTTACCCTGCCTTTTGGACAAGGCCGAGATATCAACAAATTAGCTTTAAAAAAAATGGATATCAGGATTGGAGATCGATTGGGAACAAGGCTATGATCGATACTGTCAACATTGGACCAAGCTCCAATTAAGGTGGGATCGATAGGGAATGATGTACAAGGCTCGGTGAGGCTACATTTCAAATTTTAGGTCAAATAGAGTTCGTATCCTCAAGATATGGATGGATCAATGTTCATGGAAAACCAACTCGTATTGATCAGGACGATATGGATTGTGTACTTTGGATCGATAGGTTTCGTATTGATGCAATGAACATAGATTGGACGGATAAGGCAGGGCATGTTGGCACGCTTCGTATCGATCAAATCTTGGATCGATACGAAGGAAGAAAGACTTGGATGGATGCGAAATGGATGGATACGAAGCCATATGCTTCACCTGGACACTTGGAATCGATACGATATGAAGGAATCGGTTAAGGCAAGGAGCGCTTAACATGGATCACCGCGTGGAACTTGGGTCGATACGAAGGCTATGGCTATGGATATGGGGACTGTTTGGATATGTGAATGATGGACACGAGGCGGTGGAGTAGGATGGATACGAAGGTGGTCGATACGAGTCGGTCGATATGTAGTATTCAGCCTACTTGCATATTCAATCCCTGATCGATCATAGCTCTCAAGCTATAAGTCCAAATGCTACAAAATTTTCACAGAAGCTTGTATATCGTCTTAGGAACCTCCATGAACGATCTTAACTCAATTAGGGCCAATATGGATCGACATAAACATTACATGGATTGATCTTAGATCGATCCCAAAACACTCCAGATCGATCTGGTGGGCCCACCCATGAGAAGAGGTATTCCGAGGTTTGAGGGAGATATTTTCAGATCTACTCCTATAAATACATTGCTACGCCTACTTAAAAAGGACTTTTGGAAGCTCTTCCGCCGTTACTCTGCCGAAACTCCATTGTAACTTGAATGCTATTGATTGTGCTATTGTAAATAAGTTGAGAATCATCAATAAACAACAAACTATTCAAAGTGGACGTAGGATACAACGCCGAACAACTATAAATCTTGTGTCTTCTCTTACTTTCTTTTATTTTAATTTTGTTATTTATTCATTTTTACTCTATACATCATCTGGATTTGAGATCTGCAATTGGATATTAAGGGTTTGTGTGTAAACACTGGTGCTTTCACTACTTCTAGGGTTTGTGACAAATTTTGGCGCAAACAAGATAAAAATAGATGAAATCCCATATCTAGAATCTTTTGAAAACATTTGCACCATTCAAACAAGAAATCCAAAAAATGCAACTTATAGAGCCAACGTATCTCTAAAGTATAATTCCATAATACAGAACTATTTAACGACCCAAGTTGCTTTCGGACAACTCCGATTATATAATAGTGTATGCAATTTCAGCCATCGACCAAAACTTACAGTGAACAATATAGTCGTAACATGCAACTTCATTTCAATCATTTCGTTCTATTTCAATTATCGCTTCAATCCAATATTTTAAACTCATAATTTAACCAATTCATCCATCGAACAATTTAAACCCATAGCATGCAATTTATTTTAATTATTTCATCCAATTGCTACTAAAATTTTAGGCAATTCATAAGAAATTCTTAAGCTAAACGAAGCATACAAAAGGGATATAATATAGTTATATAGACTTAGCAGTGTGAGTTGAGGATAACTCACATTAACCATTTGTTCATCCAACCCGACTTTTTCTGAACCACCAATGACCATGCCACCCTCCTACTACCTGCGCTAGTTATCACAAACGCGACAGCAGCCTTCATCGAAGTACACATCGAAAACCGCACCGTAGTCGCTTACCTGAACCTCCTTGTAGTTGTTGACATTGCGACTATTGCCTGGTCGCATGCCCCATGCACGCCTCTTCTCCTCGCCGCCAGTCAAACTATGAGCTTCCATCAGCTCCAATACCAAACAACCTCCCTTTCCTTTTTTTTTCAATTTCGTGATTTTTTGGGCTATGAGAATCAGGTTAGGGCATTAAGCGGATTTGAGAATAAAAAGGGTAACATGTTTCCTTTCTTTTTGAAAATGATAAGGGAATAGGTAAAGTATTATTAGTTAACTTACTCTTCTCTTCTTATTACTAATTTTCCCTTCATTTTATTTAAATTTTCAATTTAACTCAAAATTTCCATCAAAACTCTTCTTGATTTACATACCAGTATATTTTAATATTTTATCAGATTGAAATAAACCCTTATTAAATCAAAAAATAATCAATATTACACTCCACAAAATATTTTGACAATTTATACAAATAATTTAAATTCAACGTTTAAACTCAATTAAAGTCTCAATTAAAAAATATTAACTTTCTTCTCATTATAAGGTCAACAATCAATTTGAAGCTCATTCAATTTTTTAAGTAGTTAATACTAGAATAAAATTTATCATATGTTATAAATTAAAATAGACTCATTTATTAACTTTTACGAAAAGTTATTGAAAATTTTCTAAGTGTTTTTTAGAAAATTTCGGTAGAGTCTCCTTTGTACGGAGAGCCCTTTGTAATTTCACAGTTATAATATATATGATATACATCAACCACACGGTCGGAAACACGATATATACATCAATATTTTTAACACTTTTATATATAATTTGAAAACATACCTTTATTTTGCAATTTTAAGCAACTTATTTAACTTATATGCGAGCAAAAGCGAGTTTGCACCATAATCCAATCCAAATAGTCTTCGTGTAGCTATTCTTAATTCGAATCAAATAAGTCTTATATATTAGGATTTCATGATCATTAAATTGATTGAACAAAAGAATGATATGCCATTCTTGTTGAAGCTACTTCCAATTATATGGTTTAAGTGAGATATAGTTTCATGTGTGAAAGTTACAATTTTCTATTTACAACTCAAACCATGACCATGTTGAATCCAATTTCAAAGACCAAGTACATGCGCATCATTTAATTTAATATCATATCCATGTCAGTCAAAATACCAAACCAACAAACTTAGATGCAATGATAACAAATAAAGTAATAACCACATCACCATACCTATCCATTTTATAGTTCACAATGAATATAGCAACTAGCCAAGTACAATAGCTTTCAAATATTTTCAAATGGGTTGAATATAATCCAAATTATCTGAGCATTCACTATAACATGTCACAACATGATGCACCTAAATTTTTACATTATGCCAATTCACAAATTAACATTAAGTCTTAATGAAGCAATCAAACGAAGGTATATGTCTATAACATGGATTTTTTTTCCTCAGCAGCTTGCTGCTGCTGGAGGTGGTAGCCTGCTGCTCCTGTTTATGGCAGTAGCTTTTATTCATTATTTTTTTTATATACTATAAAGAATCATAATTGAGATTTCTTTATCAGCTAACGATAAGGTGAAGGGGTTTAATAGAAGAACTACTAATTGCCATTGATTTCTATAGAATACTTGACAAATAAAATTGGGAGTTAACTAAACACATGATTGTGGCAATGTGTTTCTTCCCACTTATATTTATTAACTGGAAGTTATTAGGCTTAGACAATATAAATTTCTTTAAAAATAAATTTCTAATATCAGCCAACAATAAAATATGCATAACTATGTATAAAATGACGCTTACTTTCCTGGTTTATATCTTCAATTACGAAATGCAACTCGTGCACTGGTATGATTTCTTTTGGTCATAAGCTTCAATCATTTCACAAAAAGATTCATGTTTACAATCTAGAATTATTTTATTTATTAAAAAAAATTACAGACGTTTTAAAATGAAAATAAGAACAAATGTACGGATGTTAAAAAAATTCCAAGTTCACGTAAGTTAATTATCTACTAAGGATGTTACTTAAAACAAGCTTTACATTTCGCATTATATTTATATATATGTATATTGAATCTTCAAAACAATAGCCAAGTATTTATATATCAATTGCTCTTTAGAAAATTTAATCTTAATATAAGTGACCATGATATTAATTGAGATATCAAAACTCAGTCAAAATATATAACTCTGTCTATGCTTACATTTACATTTTATTTTATGGAAATTAGCCATAAGGGCCTCTTTAGCAAGTGCAATTAGTTTCTAGGACACACAACTGAAATAATTACTTTTAAGGACAAAATGAAAAATAAATAGTTTCTAAGACCTAAAATCCTATGAAATTATGTCCTTGAAAGTAATTGGACTGCTGATTTTGTCCGTAAAAGTAATTATTTTGCCGACTTTGGCCTAGAAATTAATTTCTGTGGATGTGTGTCCTACAAACTAATTGGACTACAAAGTTTGTCCATCTAGTGAAATGCCCCATTTTATTTTTTAGTATATCATCATTCGTTTTGGAAGAGCATGCATGCATCCATGTTTAAACTGCACAACTCTTTTAAAATAATGATATCAATGACTAATTCTTATACATTATATCTATTTAATAAGTATTTCATGCAATACAATTCATTAAACATACGCATTTCAATATTCAAAACATATCAACTCATCCAGATTCATATATTTGAATTATTCATACGTAGGATCAAAATTCAAATTTAATTTGAATCCCATTATTTTCAATTTGAAATAATTCAAGTTCATTTTATAAAAACTCCTCTTTAAAATATTTCTATACTCAACAAATATCAATACTCGAAATATTTTATTATCCGAATAATGTGTCCGATTTATGGAAATTTTCTTTTACTTAATTACACATATTTACTGCATACATGAGTTGTATATTACTATAACTTACTATGACTATGGCTTGTACCTAAACATCACTGCATATACAAAAATTATTGTAAATTTATCATACACTATGAACTACTATGACTAAACTATGTATTACTGATATTTAGAGATTATTCATTAGAACAAGTATTCCTAAATAAAGTTGAATTCAACCATAATTAATAAAACAAGCATTCATAGATTATTCAAACCGCTAAATAAAAACTCACTTTATCTAACAAATAAATTGTAAATAACATGAATTGTGAATTATAATATTATTAACATATTGTTTAAACTCACTATATAGATGTATTAGTTATTTTCAAATAGATATACTCAGTGTAGATTTATAATAGTTGATATAAAGCAGAAATACTCGCTTTTAGGTTCAAATAAAATTTAATTGTTAATATAAATCACAAATTCTCAATACTTACATCTAATTGTATATTAACCTTGAATTCCAAAATTTTATATGCATAAGAAAATTTTAAAATTAATATACACCGAATGTATTGCTTTACACATCTTAATTTATATAAATCACTTATTCTATAGAGAATTTTCTCTCATAGACTATTTAAATTTTCACTTAAAATTTATCATGTCAAAATGACTCAATCAATGTTTGGAGCAGCACATATACAAGTGCATACAGTGGAATAGTCGAGCTATAAGAAGCATGAGCTAACAATACAGACTCGACAAACTCAACGACGGTGCATATGAACATGCACAAGCATAACATAGATGAAGCAGGTCTCTCAATCAACCATCAAAGAAACACACAATATAAAACTCAGGGTGATTACATAGGTACACAATTGCAACCAATATCCACAATCACCAGAAATCACGTAGGCGGCACTTCCGAGTTTGAACTTTAAGGCGGATGGGGAAAAACAGGTTACACAAAGGCAGTTATACCACATAATTGAGGACATGCACACAGACCAACATAGGTGTACCAGCAAATTGATGAATATATTTACAAACCAAGCACAACACTATCAAATACATTACCAAAACACATCAAAATTAAGGCACTAAGTTAATGCGAGGTAATACACAATCATACTTCAATTAAGGGTAAAATAATCTACATATATTATTTCCGAAGAAACTTTACTAATTTATTTTCAAACCTCCCTTTTATACTAATACTATATTCTTTCAAAAAAAATTCATTAAAAGATTTGCTTAGCTTTTAAAAATATGTAATAACAGCAATCAATATTTATGTATCAAGTTTTTACTTTCATCAAACACTTATAAACTTTATAACATTTTCTATTTCTTTTCAATAATATAATTTATACCCTTCTATATAATATAATTTAATCTTCAAACAATCCTTCCAAACTATCCATTTTAATACATATAATTTTTAACTTATTTCAAAAAAATTATCTTCTTTCCAAGAATATTATGTACTTACTAAGTATTGTTACTGAAAACATTTTATTATCTAAAATGCTATACTTGAATGTCTCGTACTAGTGTTTAGGAATCCCTGTCGACAAAGTTGATCAAGCACATCGACCAGAATTCTTAAAGCACTCAACGGGTTATTTAACACAAAATTAATTTTCTATAAGATTTACATATACTCTTATACCTATTCAAATATTTCCTACTTATAATAAACACAATTTCACTCATGTGCATATCCTTTATCGCAAAGAATTTAATTCAAATGGATACTTGATTTTATTAAAATTCTTTTAATCCATCTCAAGATTTACATAAAATAATTCTTAACAAATAATGAATATGCAATACATCTTTTTATTTAATTGGTATACCTATAAATTAATATTTCATATCAAAATCTTATAATACATCAAAGTATAAACTTTTTTGTGGTAGCTACACTAATGAAGATACCGCAAAGTCTTATAACTAACATCAAGTAGGTAAAATTTTTCAAGTAAGGATTCCTACTCAATACTAAATTTTAACTATTATTTACTATTTCAAAACAATCATACATCCATTGTCAACCATTTGCATTCAAGACAATACATCACACAATATTCAATTATTCACAACAGCATGCAACCATTTAAATTTGTATTATATCTTTTTTTTTCATTTCCAAATTTAATTAGATTTATATAATTTATCATTCTATATTTTATAAATATTAATTGCTTAGACATTTTTATTATTTCCCAACGATTCTATTTTGTTGAAACCGCTGGCTTTTATTGATGATTGGATTTGTCTAGATTCAAATAGGCTTATAAATTCTTAGAGTGATAGTGTTTTATTTAATTGCACATTTTATACTAAGCATAAACAAAAATAAACATATATGCAAACAACATACATTTCAATCAGACAATCAAAAAATCGCCTTCAGTGGAAAGCTATTTTCCAGCTTCCACTGCGCATTCTGATCAGTAACAAACCAGGACACAATAATTTGATTATAAGCCATCTAAGGTCTCAGTTATGCTATCTAATAAGTTCACTTTTTACAAAAGTGAGTTTCAATTTTAAAAATCATTTTCATAATAATAATTTGTTTAATTCAAAAATTTTCAAATACACCCCAATGACTATTCCCAATAATCATTTATATTCCTATTCCTAAATAAGAATATAGATTCTAATTCTACCCTGCACACTAAAGGTACGGGACTCTAAGTCTGTCTAGGTTTTTATCTTAACTCCATGTCAATTTTATTCTATAATATTCTGAACACAGTTCTGATACCAAGCTATGAAGACCCCACTACTATGCCCAATTTGGCAAACAACATTACAAGTAATGTTGTCGGCTAATCCGGAGAATATGACTGGTTAAGTGTGATCGAATGTGAATATATCTTTATACTAACATTGACACGTTTTATTTACCTTTTTGAGGATCTGAACTGAAATTTAGATGTGTATAGTATGAATACAAATTAATAAACATACCTATTAATAATATTTAGAATGGCATATAATATAGATAAATCAGAATCAGACTTACATATCACAGCGGAATAATATACATCATCATATACATAATAGAATGTGAGTCTACAAAATATCAGCACTAGACCCACACACACACATATATATACATCATATCCAAAATCTTGTATCGAGTACAAAGTCGCTACTACATAATATAGATGACATAAACTCCTAAATGTCAATATATACAAGTATGAAGTAAACTAAAATTATCAAAATAGTCTACTTCAATGCAAGCCTAAAATCCAAAGGTCAGTGGGTCCCTATAACTGTAAAGTCTCGGCCTGACCTGAGTATTAATATAATAAACGGGTCAGACTATCTCTAAATAAAAGGTGAGGTACTAGTATCATAACTTTATGACTTAAAATAATAAGCCATATAAAATATGCCGAACAAACAATCATAATCAGGCATATTAATTAAATTCACTACTTTATAAATAAATGAATTTACTTTAAAATAAGTCATCTCAAAATATACCTAAAACCCAAAAATCCCAAAAGGCATATCAAACCAATAAATATAGTTCTCAAAATTTTGACTTAACAATAACCAAATAAGTCATAAATAGAATATGCCTAAAAAAAATACTCAAATAAGGCATATCTAACAAATCGCCATTTCATAAATGCATACCAAATCTCAATAGACTATCATCTCAAAATATGGTGATTACCAATTCAAAATTACCCAGAGCCATAAAGGATACAGAATATCTATACTAAAAATCTCTGAAGAAACAATCATAAATAATGAAATAATAATGGTAGTCATCTATCGGTTTCATACAATGACACGCAATCTGTCGAAAGAGACCCGCTATATAAAAAGGAAGCCTATTGAAAAAGACTGCAGATTAGGAACTCCGCTCAAAGAAAAGAGCAGCCATGTGCCTAATATATCCTATGCAAATTTACCTACCGAAAGAGGTGAACATAATCTAACTATAAAGAACAAAATAAACTGATAGGTTTTAGTATCTACAGACTATAATGCATGTAACAATCTGCCACTTGAAAGGGACAGCCGTATTTACGCCATAACAGATCTTTCGAAAGAGATCTGCCTACCCAAATCTAAAAATGTATCGATTCTAAGATTGATGAATACTTATTTTACATCTCTCAGGATCTATCGGTCTAAACTCCGAACACCCTAAGATAATACAACTCTAAGTATTAGTTACTATCACTACAGTAATTACAAGAATTTAATTAACTGTCCCATACCAGATAGTAAATTCAAATATTTGCTAGAAGCTAGTAATTTTCACTCAAAATCTATTTAACAAATTATAATAATAATCGAAAGAATTGTACAAAGTGTCCCATAAAACCCGAGAATTCAATCGTTTATTAAAATTGACTGTTTCATAGAAAATCACAAAATCCCATTGAAATCCTAAATCCATATTAAGTAAAATGAAAGAGTTTTTATATACATAGAGATATAATTTCTAAAATCATTTTTAAATCCCTAAACCCATTTTAAAGAAAAGTTACTTATTTATAAGTCTTAAAAATAAAATTCCTTTATTAGAACTTTGAATCAAAATAATATTTTCATAATTGATAATTCATTTTATTTCAAATCTATGTACACATAATATTACTTTATAACCATTTTATAACCATAAACTATTTATAAACTTGAAAATCTTAGTTAAGTTCATTCTAAAACAAAGCTTTATATCTATAAATATATATATATCAAATAACATTTAGAAGAATTTCTACTCAAAATGGTTAATTACTACTGAAAATCAAAAATAGTATAATTTAACTATATTTTATAAATTAAATTCCAATAAAGATGAATATTGATAAAATCTCATATCGAGAATATTTTGAAATCATTTACATCATTCAAACAAGAAATCCAAAAAATGCAGCTTACATAGCCAACATCGCTTTAAAAATATAATTCCATAATACAGAATTATTTAATGACCCGAGTTGCTTTCCAAAAACTCTGATCATACAACAGTGTATGTAATTTTAGCCATCGATCAAAACTTGCAGTGAACAATATAATCTTAACATGCAACTTCATTTCAATCATTTAAATTTTCAATTACCGCTTCAATCCAAAATTTTAAACTCATAATTTAACCAATTCATCCATCGAACAATTTAGGCCCATAGAATGCAATTTATGCAAATTATTTCATCTAACCGCTACAAATTTTTTAAGCAATTCATAAGAAATTCCTAAGCTAAGTGAAGAAGACAAGAGGGATATAATATAATTATGTAGACATATCAGTGTGAGTTGAGGATAACTCACCTTAACCATTTTTTCGTCCAACCCAACTTTTCCTGAACTAATGCGCCTTAGCTAAGATTGCAAACATTAGTCGATGTCGATGACGAAGTTAGCATTGCACTGAAGCTCGCTCTCCTCCCAATGACCATGCTACCCTATTACCACCTACGCTAGCCATCATGAACACGACGGCAGCCTCCATCGAAGTGGACATCGACAACCGCACCGTCATCATTCACTTGAACCTCCTTATAGTCATTTACATCACGACTAGTGCCTAGTCGCATGCCCCACGCACGCCTCTTCTCGTCGCCGTCAGTTAGACTATGAGCTCCCATTGGCTTCTATACCAAAAACACCTACCTTTCCTTTTTTTTAAGTTTTGCAATTTATATGGGTTATCAGAATTGGGCTAGAGCATTAGGTGGGTTTGAGAATAAAAAGGGAAACGAGTTTGCTTTCTTCCTGAAAATGATAAGGGAATAGTTAAAGTATTATTAGTTAACTTACTCTTCTATCCTTATTACTAATTTTCTCTTCATTTTATGTAAAATTTCAATTTAACTCAAATTTTCCATCAAAATTCTTCTTGATTTACATACCAGTATATTTTAATATTTTATCAAATTAAATAACTTCTATTAAATCAAAGAATAATCAATATTACATTCCACAAAATATTTTGAAAGATCCAATTTAATATATTTTTTAAATTTTACTTCGACTAGGGTTGCTACATGCCTCATCGCTTCTTCTTTACATCACTTCATTTTAGCAAATGTCCACTTTACCCCTTACAAAGTAATATCTCTTATCCACTTGGAACATTTTATAATTTTCTATTTTTCTTTATGAAGAGAAGTGTTAATTAGTTGTTAATGTGTTAATTTGATCATTAGACAATCACATAAGAGTTCGAACAACTTATATTGGTCAAAAAGCTGTTTATCGATAGACCGATTTTCGATTACAGTATTGATTTTTCTTCGCAGTATATATTTTTGCAAAAAAACTTTAAAAATAAGTTTACCATCATTAGTTATTAATTATAAGGGAGTTAACAAGGTTATTAAATCATATTAATCACATTTAATCCTAGATTCAAATATCTAAATAATTCAGGTATTTTAATGTGAAGTGATTGAAATTCCGGGTCGTTACAACTTTGAGTTTTGGCACAATGATGTTTAACCAATACCTCTAAATGATGGCTTGGAAAAGATTATTTGCATGCCACAATCAAAATTTCTTGAAATCAGTTTTAATTTTTTGAACATGATCCCAAAGATGATACAACAATAGCATTCCACAAGCATATAGAGGTTTAGCAAGTATTTTGACATAAAAATCAAATAGTTTGATTTTGATTAAAATTCAGAGGAAGCATGTGTTTGTATGAAAGAAAATCAAAGGTATCAAATCATTTCTAAAACTAAGGTAAACAACATGCTACCAATTATTAAGGATATATCCATGTTAACAGTCTAGAATCAGTCTAAGTTTGGTTATTTAATTCTCGATGAAGGATTTGAAATAGACATCTTTTATACTTTGTATAAGAGATCGTTGGAATTTTCCCAATCTTTATACACATACACCATATTAAAATGTTTAGTGTTCGTCGACGGAAATTCTATCAGTTTAGAAAACCGTCGAACGAATTTAAATTAAAAATAACCACAAGCGCACGGTGTATGAATGTAGCACGTATGCGAGTACGGGTCGATCCGCAGGGAATTGTAGATTTTAAAATTCTGTTCAATCAAATTAACCCAAAGTTTGAGAATATTTAAGCTAGAAAATGAGAAAATTAGCTAACTAACTAAAAGAAAAGAGATGCAAATATAAAAGTTAAATGACAATTTAGAGAATAAATCCACTCTCTAGATCATGTAGTTCAGCACATATGAAATTATGATCTCTCTTTTATGGTCATTAGTGCTTTAATTGATGTGCTTATCATAAGTATGGCATATTTGTGCTATTGATTAGCCAACGTATGCCATCAAACTATAACACATCCCTTAAAGCACTTACTAACTCTCATGAAACTTGACAAAGAAAATGAAAATGAAATCTATTTTAAGTATGGTCTATTAACTATTGATTAGAAATATAGACCATCAAATTTGAATTTCAAATCACTTTCTTAGGCCATAATAAAATTTTGATGAAGAGGCATTTGTGTTTGTGATTGTTTAAGCATAGCCTATTTGATGTCAACAATATAGGCTATCAAATTCAAAGCAAAAACAACAATTAAACCATTTCTGTCATCATCATTAAGCATAAAAAGAGAGCATAAACATCAAATTAAGTTGAAGCTATATGATTAGAGAGCTTCATTACCCCTAAATTGAAGGGGTTTAGCCTCTCATATTTGTTATCATATGAACAAATGTAGCTTGCAACATGCGAGAAAAAGAAAAAGAAAGCAAGATAAAGAAAAACTATTCTACTTGCATGAAAAATAAATCTACACTACAACATGAAAGTAAATAAGTATGAAAAGAAAAAGAACATGTATTGAAGTTGCGTAAAAAAATTACATAAAAGAGAAATGGCTAAGTAGCCATGAAAAGAAAGAAGAGAGCTTGGTTTTATTTTGTGCCTAAAACTAACTAAAGAGAGACTAAGGAAGAGGAAGGATGTTGCTACATGAAACATAAGGGGTTATTTATACAAGTGTTAAACCCTAATTCATATTTTTGGGGAATGCCCAAGATGCCCTTGTAGGAAGTGTGGTGGCCAAGTTATCATTAGCTTCAATAATCCCCCACTTAAATGTACATGAAGCTTTTAATGGCCTTTAGCATGTGCCTTAGCTCCTAATTGAAAATCAAGGTAAGTGGGTGGGGTCCTCCAGGTTCTTCACTTTGAATTATTTTCATCTTCATTCTTTTATATCTTCTTTGTGCATGTATATTCCTTCATGAACCCACTTATAATTGAGTTTAATTTCCTACAAAATAATATAGAAATTTCCAATTAAATTTTTTCAATTAATATATGCACAAAAATGACCATTTTGCCCATGGATGAAGATGAATATGTGACAATTTCAAATAATATGAATTTTGGTTTAAACAAGTTAAAATACCTAATATGATCATTTATTCAATTTAAATAGATTAAATATGGTGGTAAAATTATGCAAATTTACATGCACATTATTTAGTATGTGACATATGATGCAGATCCGTTATGCATTAGCAACAGGAATCATCATACATGTTATGTCATGTGTATATTAGTTCATGCTTATACACTTGGTGTATTAAGTGAATATCAAATCTGAGTTAAAGTCAGTGAATGGTAGTAAAGAGTATTCTTGCGTATTTATAAAATACTAGAGAATTGTTTTTGCAAACAATGAGCTTCTTATAAAGAAGTCTTCAAACTCAAATTTCATATGTGCAATCTAACTCGGTTTTAAATTCATATTCATACTTAACTATGGGCTTTGAGTTGGAAATGTTCCAAAGAAGAGGTTGTGGCATTTTCAATTATAAAGGCTAACTACATCATCTTGAGTAATGTTGCAATAAAAGCAGCATATGTTTACAAATTTATAAGGGAGTTAGGGTTAGTTCCCACTATAGGAAATCTTATAATGTATTATAATTACAATAATGAAATAAAGATTACAATGAGGACCAATAGCTTGATAAGAAGTCAATATACGTTCTTCATAATGAACCCGTGATTAAAATGGTTACCAGAATTTGGGAGTATAATTGAAAAGTAGAAACAAAAACAATAATATCATTGACCAATTCACTATGGCCCCTTCTTAGTCTAATTTCGGTAGATTGATCAAAGGCATGGGTATGAGGGAACATAATTTTCCCCAAGTATGAGTGAGAGATTAATATACTTAATAGGGTGCATCAAGGGTAATTATGCAAGTTGTTACGTAACTTAAATCTATTGGGTATCTCAATTTAAATAAAATATGATTTTGATCTTATTTTATTTTTTGTATTCTTTGAAATAAAGATATAAATAAAATAATATATTAGACATGAGTATAAATCCTTAAAAGAAAGTATTTTATCGGCTGTAGTTACGAAAGTGTTTGTAGTCATAAGTAGTGAAATAATTACTTCTTAGTTGTTCCTAATCAAGATGTATCAAGAAAAGATATTGTTACATCTGTTGAGGCTAGTAACGCTTTCCATACAATGAATGGTGAATTACTCATGACCATTACAGGGACAAAAGGGTTATGTACTTGTAGCTATTTGGAACAATCATAGAATGACTTGACGAGAGTCATCTATAAGCTAGTAAAACTAAGTCAGAATAAAAGATCTTATGGTAACGATGTGCAATAGTCTTCGGACTTACGGGTATTATCGATCTTTAGTGGCTTGACTATACCTTTATTACGGTCAAATCATGGCATAACAACCATGCTACGTCCGTAATTGGGTACATATTGATTTACTTGAAATGGAACAATGTAGAAGAGAGGATTCATCTCCTTCATTGTTTAGTATCACTGTAGTTAATAGTCAACTTAAAGACAAACTGGCCTTAGCCAAAGTAAATTTGTTAATTAATAAATGTTATCGGATTAAACCAAGTTTTAATGTAGTCTATGCAATTAAATATGGATATCAATAGAGTTTAGACCGTAGATGTGATGTCCTGGAATTTTAGGCAATAACAATTTGATGATCTTCATTAATAATTGTTTAAATTTGACAATATTGATTTATAATCTAATTATTTAAATCAACAAAATTATCTTTTTAAAAATTAATAATATTTAGTTGGTAATTTTATTCTTTTTAAAAAGCTAATAATATTTATGTTGTCTAATTATAACATATATGTGTATATATATTGTGATTGGAAGATTTGTTTTAAAATTCAATATAATAATTTTCAAAGCTAATAAAATGTATTCGATTTATAGTGTATATATATGTATATACATTGTAATAGGAAGTCTTCGATTTTAATTTAATAAAAGATATGTTTTCAAATTATAATGTAAATATGTGTATATATTGTGATTTGAAAATATGTTTTAAAATTTTAGTTAATAATTTTCAAAGCTAGTTAAAATTAATTCTATATTTTCAAAACCAATATATATATATATATATATATATATATGTTAATTAAAAATATTTTAGCTTAAGTTAAAATAGATTTAAATTTTGGTTCATTTCTTTGCTTTTATAATTCTTTCTTTAAATAACACATGAACATGTTTTATAAATATATATAGGTTTAAAATATTCTTTCTTTTTAGATATTTCATAGTAAATTTGTATATATATATATAAAAATTAATATAATCATAACATATTAAAAATGGATTTAGACATTTGTAAACATATAAGTCAAGTTTTAGACATTTGTAAATAAATGGACTCATGCAAAATACATTTGTAACTAAGATGGCATGCAATAAAACAAGTGGCCAAATTCTCTTGTAAATGAAATATAAATATAATGTGTAAAAAAATAATATGATTGTTTAATTCAATGCTTTCTCATTATTCTTCTTCTTTCATCTTTTCTTAAAAAAAATATAAATGTACAAACGTGGAAATAAAATTCAACAGCAACATTTGCTTTCAAGTTCCAATTTCGAATTGCAATTCAACTCAGCATGAATTCAATTCAAAGATCAAGCAAGATTCAACCCAGATTCAATCAAAACAACAAGCATAAGGATCAATTCAACAATAAAGTTCCAGATTAAGATCCAAAACCTGTTCTCTGCTATAAATCAATGAGTAAACTTTTATTTTTAAAACAATTTTCAAGCCTGAGATTCAACTTTGATACATGTAATGAGATCTTGAAGTAATATAGCATGAAATGTTTGCATGTATTTGAATGTGTGTGTGTGTGTGTGTGATATGTCTGTGTATAGGAAGATATTCATTTCACTGTTATAGTACATGGGTAACTTCATCAACAAAAAATTGATATCTTCCAAACAAATGAATTTTAAACTAAGATCTTTAAAGTAAAAAGGTTTGTAACATAGTAACATTAATTTTAAAAATGGTTTCAAGATTTTACATTTAGTAAATATTGAAAAAAATAAAGAAATATAGTAGTGATCATAAATATGTCAATAATCGATGATGTTATTTTCAAGATTTGATTTTAGAATCTGATTTGGAGTGCTAAATCATGAATTTAGGTATAGAAATTGTGCTTTTTAGATAAGTAATTGTTGAGATATATGGAGTTGACCAGAATCTATATTTTTGCCAAATTCTGGCGATCGGCATGGAATTAGTCGACATGGTCGTTGTCGAGGGAAACCTGAAGGTGGATGATCTTTGGAAAAATAGTGTAGTAATTTATCATTGACCATGGTGGCCAGGGGAGGGCAAAGTAGGGTTTTACACCTGGTTTTGTCGTTGTGGTATTCATGGCGATTGCATCACCGTAGGGAAGTCGGGGTCGATCGCTTGAGGGGGCTTGGTTCGTCGGGTTGTGTCGCGTCTCCGGGTGGAACGGTAGGTTATCCAGTGGTCTGGGGTGGTGGCTGGTGGCGATTTTTCGATCCGGTTTGTGTCCAGTTTTTGATCGAGTGTCTCAATTTCGAATGGTCATCGATTTCGTCGATCTAGGTTATCGAGGGGTTTGGCGTAGTGGTCGTTGTCATGTAGGTGGTCACGGCGTTGATCATCGATGGTCGGAGTAGATGTGAACGTGCATGTATACAAATTCATGCCTCATGTTGTTTTAAGGTTAGGAAGGAATGTTTTCTCGGGGAAGATGGAGGGTATCTCGAGTTCGAACTCGAAATTTTTGCAAGGGATTGAAGATCGACTCGAAGAAGATGAGGAACGAGAGATACTCGTGTTTGCTCGGGAAAGAATTGTAGTTGACTCGGGCTTGGTTTCGTGAATTATCAGGATTAATTTTTAAGAGAGTATACCAGGTTTTAAAATTTTAAAAGAAAATCAAATTTGGGTTTAAAAAGCAAGCAAGTTAAATTAATCAAATTTCCAAAGAATGTTAGTCAAGTTTAAAAGTATGTTTAAATTGAATATGTTTTCAATGATTTAAATTGTTTAAAGTTGTTTGTTTTAAAAAGTAATTTAGTTTTCAAAAGAATGGTTAGCTAAGTTTAAAGGTGTATTTAAAGTGAAACTGTTTCAAATGGAATGTTTAACTATGTTTTCAAGGAATAGGTATTTATTAAATAAGTTTGAACAAGTTCGTGATTTTAAATGAAAATTTAGATGTTTAAATTGTTTTGTTTAAAGTAAATTATATTCTTAATTATGAAATTGATTTCTAAATATTCTCTAATGAAGTTTAGTAAGTAATTAATGAAGATAAGAATTTATCTTTAATTAAGGTTGAGATTAATTTAGATATTTAGTTAGTGAAATTAATTAAAAGTTAATTACTTAATGAAATTAATAATGGTTAATTAATTTATGTTAATAAGTAAAGAAATTTTAATGGGTGTAATTAATTTAATATAATTAATTAAGAATAGTTAATTACTTGATCAATTAAGGGTTAATTAATCTAATTAATTGAAGGTCAAATAATTAAAAAAGTAATTAATTGATGGAAGTGATTAAAGGGATAAATTACTCAATGTAATTAATTTAATTAATGTGATTAATTTAAGTTCATTAATTAGTTTAATTAATTAAAGATAATCAGTTGATGATTGATCAAGTATAATTACTTAGTGTAATTAATAAAGTGTGATTACTTAGTGTAAGTAATTAATGGGTAAATATTGGATGTAATTAATTAAAAGGGAATTACTTGATGGGTAGTAATTAAAGAAATTACTCAATGGAAGTAATTAAGGATTAATTACTCTGTGTAATTAATTAAGAATTAATTAATATAATTAATTAAGGAATTAATTAATTAATGTAAGTAATTACAAGATGGTTAATTACCGTTTGTGATTAATTAAGGTTGATTTATGAAGCGATTAACTAAAGTATAATTAATAAATGTAATTAATTAAGGATCAATGTAATTAATTATAGTTAATTAATTAATGAAAGTAATTAGAGGATCATTAATTAATGTAATTAATGAGAGTAATTAAAGGATAATTACTGTAAATGGTTAAGGATAACTAATTTGTGAAATTAATTAAAGGATGATTAATCAAGGATGATTAATTAAGATGGATAATTAGTGGATGATTAATTAATTGGGTTGTAATTAATTAATGATATGTAAGCAGGATGTAAAGATAAATTAAAGAAATAATTTAATTCAATGGTGGTTAATTAAATTAATTAGAGATAGTGTGACAATTAAACTTGCTTATGGATGGTTGAATGATGTTGAATGCTTTGGATTGTGCGATATCTTTGATATGTGATATGTGCTATTTGTGATATAAGATGTTTTGGTTGAATTGTGATAATATATGGATTATCTATCGGTAATAATGTGAATTATCTATATGTGTGAATATGATATCCTAGATGATAGATTATATTGTTAAAACTTAAACCACTTGGGCATTAAAATGGCGTTTTGGATTTCGGTGAGATCGAGATCGGATTTCCAAATTTGGATATCCGAAAAAACATCGATCCAAATTAAACTTTAGGTCATGAATTCAAGTGAAGATCAAGATGAAGACTCGAAGTGTAAGAACTATTTGTCGTTAAAACTCTGAGGGTGATTCCAAAATGCGATTGATGGAGATAGTGCTTTCAGATTCGAGATGAAGATTTAGAGTGCAAGGGCTATTGTCGTTAACTCTGAGGGTGATTCCAAAATGAATGTAGTGAGATAGTGCCTACGGTTTCGTTCGAACCCGAACCGAACTTGCGTGGATTAAATGCTTTCAGACCATCGTCATTGGAGGACGATGAGCATTCCAAGATATGTGTTCTAAAAAGGTAATCGTAGCCTCAAGCCTCATCAACCGGGAATGGCTAAAACATGGAAGGTGCAGCAAGGCTAAGTGGGCCGCACCCAAGTAGGACGAGATTTTCCCCTGCCTAGAGGTCCCTTTTTATTTGGCTTAGTGTGTGGTTGGTCGTGCCAATTGCGGGGTTGTCTTGTTCGAGATTATCAAGTAAGGGATGGTTCCAGGCTTGTGTTGCAAGGGATCAGGGTGGATCCTCGGTACTCTGATCTAAACCACGTACTGTGACGGACGGTACCCCAGTTGCCCTGCCATTGATGGAAACCCATTTTCCCTACGTGCCTTTACGGTTTTGATTGTATAACCCACTTTGTGGCTAGTATGCTACAATTTAATAATGTAACAATTCCAGCTATTTTCTATTTACTTGAAAACCCTAGATACTATTATAATATCACTGGATTTCCTATCAATTGTTTTGGTTATCGTATGGTAAAAACTTTTCCATGTTTATAGTATGGGAAGTCTTACGAGATACCTTTTGTTTTCAAAGGTTTTCAAAGTTAAGCAACTTTAACCCGTTTACTCACACCAGACCCATGTCTGATCTAGAGTTTATTTTCTATTTTATTAAACTCTTAGGTACTCAAATTTTTATGAGCAGTCAAGGGATTCAGGTTATCTTTGATGAATTTATGGAGGAGACTTAGAGCAGGAGGCTTTAGCGTATATAGATATTTTGGTTCCACTCTGCTAGCATTTGTTCTGTATCTCTATGATGATGTCTGTATTGTACTAGAGTTGTATTATAGACAGGTCTTTATAACTATCTAGTTTGTGATGTACAAGCTGTGTAACACTGTTAAATGTTGTATACTATGTATTAACTACGTGATTAATATATTTTATTCGTTCCACTGTGAGATTGTGATATTGTTTAGTTCCTTCTTTCCTCTCTTTCTCTTTTCTATCCCTTTCTTTCTTACTAATGATGCATCTTTCTGTGGAGTGAAAGACGGGTCATTACAGAAGACAAAACTCTAGACATCTTGAAGATACAATGATGATGAAAAGACAATTCATACAAAATGCCGTTATTAGGTGTAGCTTAGTAAGGATTAGAAATTGGATTTTGTCTAAATAATCTATAAGCAATTGGACTAGTGCCCGATAATGTACTTCGGCAAATCCCATGCAATTTTCAGTATTTAAATTTCTTAAATGTTAATTGAGGAACAGGTTAACATCATAGAGTCAACATAGTCGTGTTCGTTAATTTTCAATTCGATCGATGAAAATTAATTTATAAATGTTATAAATTATTAATAAATTAATATAAAAAATTTATTAATTTTTTATGGCATTTCAGTTTATTTACTTAAAGCCTAAAATTAATTAAAACAACATATAATAGTTATATATTGATTTAATTGAGAAATGGGATTAAATAAAAAAATTTAAAAAAATTATTCTTCAGGGGTTAAGCCTGAAGTCTAGAAGCCCAAACAAGGGTTAGGATGACCATTGCTTAAAGAGTGGAGAAGCTAAAGACTTTTCATTTAGATCTAGAGAGACGGATGCTAGATATTTGTGATCAAGTTGATTATTAATAGCCACCCGTTCTTTTTTTCAATACATTAAAAAGAAACCCTAGCCCTTGCCTCAGTTGCCAAACATTGGTGATCCCTTCTAGATGGAGTTGCATCCAATGGTCAAGGAGAAAGAACTAAGAATTTTAGAAAAGGAAATGAATAACAACCAAGGTGTTCGATGGTCAACAAGATCAAAAAGCGGTAACTCTCATTTTGATCATTTTATAAATACATGTATTATTTATAAGCTTGCTCCTATTTATATAGTCAACAAAAATAAATTTAGAAGAAACTGAAGTTATACATACACACACATATTTAAATAATTAAATGACATATACACACATCGTCTTATTTAGAATTAATAATTAAATAAAAAATTATTATATATGTAAATGCAAATTTCTAATTTAAAACATATCTGACTTTTAAATTATATAAATTTTTTTTGGCTTTCTTGTTATAAAGAAAATAATAATGAAAACATATATGCCGCTTTATAATTTAAAATATATATGACTTTTAAATTATTAAAAAAATATTTTTGACTTTCTTATTTTAATAATTTTTTAAATATATATATCATATATAGATATGTATATTATTATTATATTACTATAAATTTATATATTTAAATTATACTTTCAGTTTAATTTTTTTAGATATTTTAGTTTGTTATTGTCAATGTTCTGAAAAAAATATCTTTATTTTAAATAAGTCAAATTATATTAAATATATGATTAGATGAACATATTTAAATTTCAAATTATATTTATAAAAATGGTTTAGAAAAAAAATTAAATCCAAAAATAAAATTTATATATATGTAAGTATGTATGTACGTTTTAGACCAAAAACTAGTATAACACCCATAATGCTAATCGTGATAAATTAATCCTTGATTTGAACATATATGATGACATGATTAATCATAGCTTGATCAATGTTGACCAAAGGACAAATTTATTATTTGGGACTTGGTGCAAAATGATATTATTAAGAGATGGATTTATGATGCCAAAAGACTTTTGAGGTTAAGTATTCAAAAATCCGTTTGTTCTACTGGAATATAGCATTTGAGATCTCTTAAGTTCACCTGGAATTGAATTTTCGAGCGCCCTTAAGATCACTTGGAATATACAAATTCGAGAATGCATATGCTCTTTTGGAATTAAATACTCAAAAGCTCTTGCCACATATCCAAAGGAGACAGAAAAGACAAGTAGCAAATTTGTGCAATAATCCATTAAACCCGTTAATGGACTAGGTATTCGGTCCTTATTTCAATGCCCAATGTCTATACGCAATAGGAAAAAATAGTAATTGTGCATATAAACAATTGTACAAACCAAAGCTCCTCGGAAATATATCATGTCGAGCTTTGCTCCTAAAGAGCACATTATATGCATGTCCATGTCGATAACGTTCAAAATGCACAGCCAATGGATTAGGCATGTCCAAGTCCTTGTACATATAAATTGTGCATGATTACAGTCAAATAAGTTTTTTTCCCCAATTCGATTTTAGGGTTTACAAAAGTTTGATTTCAAGAGTAGAAGAAAGAAATGATCATCCTTTTACAATGCCTCTAGGTCCGTATTTATGGGGGTAGAAATGTAGCACAACAGCCTATTGTTGGCATTATTGGTTTTTGACGTCACTAAGGAGCAACATCAATTTTAAGTATGAGTCGATATTGATATGGAGCTGTATTGCTATGTAGTAGCATCATTTGGTTTTACATCGGCCTTATCAACTCCATAACATAGCATTGGTAAATGACGACACTTATTAGTATTGACATTGATGAGTGGAGATATGAATAATGGTTGGCATCAATAAAATGCGACTTTAACAGCATGCGACGTCGATGGCAAGCATTTCCAACAAAGTATGCATCGATGATGGGTAGTATCAAAAAGGTGACGGTGTTGAAGGGTAGTGATATTGAATTGTAACGACCTTGGTAATGAACAATATTGATAAATGACGGCATTGGTAGTGAGGTGATGTCATTAGTTTTGATAGCTTTTTATGGGCTCTGATAATCTTGGTATCAGTGTTGTTGGCTGAAGACATGCAGTATGACTCTGTGATTGATCAAGTGCGCCATCCTTAAGATCCGACACTAAGTATTGGCAATACCAATAATGGACAACATTAAAGAATGGTGATATTAGAGTGGAGGCAACATCATAGGCACGTGAGATCATTAGATAGCAGCATCGATTGTAGGTGACATTCATGAAGAGCGACGTAGGTAAAGAGTGGCATTGATGAATCATGGGACCCATCTAATCTTCATAGGTAAAAGCGGCACTAATAAAACATAACATCAATGAGATGCGACATAGATCATGTCGACATACATTGATGGCTTATTGTATTGATTGCATTTGATATCATCACTTCCTTGAAGAAATGCAGCATTGATGATGGAAAATATCCTTAGCTCGAACAACAACATGCGGCACTGCATATAACTCTTCATCGATGAGGTATGATGTTCTTCATTCCCTCAGTATTGGTCCATAGCATTGTTTTGATACTGACTATTGATGTAGCATCGTGATCATGTCACAAGTTGAACATCTTTGAGGTCGATAATGGTGATAATAGAATTTATATGAATAACATTTTCCCCCTTCTTGTATAAAAGAAGCTTTTACACATTAGTGACAAAAAAAATCATCATCTTTCCTTGTTTTTTGCTAAGGTTTCTTTCAATCCCTGTTTCCCATAAAATGCAAAACAAGTCATGATTTTTATTGTTGCCTCTTTGATTTGATCTTAGACAAAACTTTCAGAAATTTTGATAAGATTATAAAGGATCTTTTGTTCGTAACCCAATGTTATTTTTGGGGTCTATTAGGATTAGAAACTGTCTACAAATAATGATTTTCATGAATAGAATACTAGACAGTCGTTTATGAGTTATAATTCCCTGAATGGAAATATTATAGGAGGGAGGACTAGAAACTCTTCTGGAAATAATAGTAGAAGTCGAGAAAACCATTTTGTATTAATATCATTCTGAATAGAAATCCAGGAACCCATTTGGTAATAATGATAGAGGACCACAAAATCGGTATCTGGTAATAATAATAGAAGACCAGATACCTTTACCTGACAATAAAAGTCGACCATAAACCTTTATCTAGAAATAATAATAGAAGACCAAATATCCTTATCTGCCAATAATAGAGGAAGACTAGAAATCCTTATCTAACAATAACAATAGTAGACCATATATCCTTATCTGGCAATAATAGAAGAACACCAAAAATCCTTATCTAGCAATAATAACATAAGACCACATATCCTTATATGGCAATGATAGAAGAAGACTAGAAATCCTTGTCTGGCAATAATAGAAGAAGACCAGAAATCCTTATGCAACAATAATAATAGAAGACCAGATATCATTATCTGACAATAATAGAAGAGGACCAGAAATCTTTATCTGGCAATAATAGAAGAAGATCAGAAATCCTAATCTACCAATAATAACAAAAGACAAAATATCCTTATTTGGCAATAATAGAAGAAGTCCAGAAATCCTTATCTGGCAATAATAATATAAGACTAGATATCCTTATCTGGCTATAATAGAAGAAGATTAGAAATCCTTATATGGTAGTAATGCTTTCTTTTGAAATAATGACAATTCATATCTAATAAATCTTCCTTTAAAAGACTGTTTCACTTTGGAGTGCTATTGGCTCCTTTTTGTATTGATCTTTCTCTAGAAGATTGCTTGATTTAGAGCATTAATTGGTTCTGATTTTGATTGACTTGATTGGCACTGTCTTAGGTGGTGATCTTTACTTGGACCGGACCTCCTTTCACCATCTTAGGTGATGATTCGGGACTTTTGTTCGATGCATTTAGCTTGCTATTGTTAAGAAGAGCCAAAAGACTTACCCAGTCTTCCACTAGGAGGCGCTTCTATCAAGCGTTATAGATGTTACTAAAGACTGGTTTTGTGCTTTGACCTAACCGTCTTAGGCAATGTCAAAGGCTTACTCTGTCTTTCCTCTAGGAGATGCTTTGGCCAGGCCACGTAGGCAGAAGTAAGGGCTTGCAGATGCTTTAGTCAGGCCTTTTCATATGTTCCAAAGGCTTACTCTGACCTTCCTCTAGGAAGTGCTTTAACTAGGCCATCCTAGGGGGATAAAGGCTTTTGCCCCTTACTACAATTTTAGACAGTGGTTTAGGAATTCCTTTTTATATTAGGAGATTCTGACTCCTCAACTATGTAGATACACTTATCTCATCTTCCTTCATTCATACATTGTTGGAAAATACGGTTGCAAGTGTTCAGTATTCCATGTTCTTGCCATTACGTTGCTATCGGGTGGGCATAGTTTATAGGTCCCAGGTGGGATTACCTTACGTATGATTAGAGGTCCTTCCCAATTCGGTTTGAGTGATCCATCCACTGAATACTTAGTATTTTTCATTACTCTTCGAAGCATTAGAACTCCTTTTTGAAATGATCTTCCTTTAAATTTATAGTTGCAATACTTGGATATGCCTCATTGGTATTCAGCCGGCCGTATGGCTACTTCATCTCTTAACTCATCGATTAAATCTAGGGATTCTCTTTTTAATTTTTGACTCGGATTAAATGCATATGCCATACTTCGATGAGAAGGTACTTCAACTTCAATTGGGAACATGGCTTCACATCCATACGTTAAGGAATATGGGGTATACTCAGTCACCATTTTAGTAGAGGTTCTATATGCCCATAGAATGAGAGGTAATTATTCTACTCAATTTCCTTTTGCTTTGTCCAATCATTTCTTTAGGATGGTTTTTACAGTTTTGTGGCAGCTCCAACAGCACTGTTTGCTTTAGGGTGAGCTATAAATGAAAAGCTCTTAATGATTCCATTTTTATTACAGAATCGAGTGAATTCTTCACTTTCGGATTGAGTTCCATTATTGGATATTATCTTATATGGAATTCCGAATCTGGTAATAATATTCTTGATTACAAACTTGTGAGTTTTCCCAACGTGATATTCGGAAGCAGTTCTACATCTACCCACTTTGTAAAGTAATCAATGGCTACCACTGCATATTTAGCATCTTCTTTAGATATAGGCAGTGATCCAGTTAGCTCAATACTCCATATGTGGAAAAGCCAAGGGCTTGAGATGGAAGTTAATTCATTTAGTGGCTGACGTGGGATCTTAGAGAACTTTTGACACTTTTAACACCTTTTTACATAATCAATGGCATGGTTTGTCATTTGAGGCAAATAGAAGCTTTGTCTCATAAATTTCTTATCTAATTTGGTACCATTAGAATGGTCTCCATAGAAATCTTTGTAGGCTTCCCTTAATAATTTTGCTCCTATTTTCGAATTAACACACCTTAAGTAAGGGAGTGAATATCCCTTCTTATAAAGTATCCCATTTACTATAACGAAGGTTGGAGCTTGATGATTTTTTTCCTTGCCTTGTTTTTGTTTACTGGCAACTTTTCTTTTGTTATATACTTGACTATGGGTGTCATCCAACTATTCTCATATTGATTGCTGCTCTCCGTATGAGGAGATTTTTCTTGAAAGATCTCGGTTTCATCTTTCGTCTCCTTGTGTATTAAAGCTTAAGACCTTGTCAACACTAAGGACTCCTTTTTTGGATTGGGGGCTTTTTCCTCTATACTAGGATTTGATTGGTAGTCTAATAGTACAATTCGGGCCTCCATTGCTCCTCATAAGCTGCTCTACTTAGCCAAAAGTCAACTTAAGAGTTCTTTCCCCTCGACACTTGGAGTATTGAGAAATTTTCAAATTGGGTCAACATTTTCAATATCTTTTTGACATATAGGATCAGCTTAATATCCTTTATTTGATATTTCTAGTTTAGTTGATTCATCTTCTATCGCAAATCACTAAAGACCTCAATTCTCGGAATCTTCAACTGAAGAGCTAGGGTGAGTTCTGTTATCATCGACTCGTATTCTACATCGTTATTAGTAGCTAGGTATCCCAATTTCATTGCATCGTGTAAACATTGCCCATTGTGGGGGTGATAATCACATATCCAGCTCCAGCCCTTCGCTCATTTGAGGCCCTACCTACAAACAGTCACCACTTAGGCTTTAGATCATTTTCCTTTTCTGCTTGCTCTTCAATAAATCTTGTATATTCATTGATAAGATCGGCTAGAGCTTGTTCTTTGATTAGTACTTGAGATAAAAATTCAATATCATATTAGCTAAGCTATATCCCCTATTTTACTAGCCTTCCTGAAGCATTGGGCTTACCGAAGACTTGTTTGAGTGGAAAGTTAGTTAGGGTCATAAATGGATGCGCTTGAAAATAAGCTCTTAACTTTCACGCTATGAGCATTAGATAGTACGCCAGTTTTTTGATGATAGGATATCTTGTTTCTGCATCGTTAAGCCTTTTGCTTGTATAGTATACCGAAAGCTGGATTCCTTTATCTTCTCTAATTAGGATAGACCTAACTGCATGCTTGAAACTACCATATAAAGATAAAAGTATTTCTCCTCCATAGGGCTAGATAAAATAGCTTTTTTCTTTAAATGATTTTTCAGCTCCTCAAAAGCTTTTTGACAATCCTCACTTCGTTTCCTTTTTGATTACATCGAAGAATGAGATGCATTTTTTGGTGGCCTTAGAAATGAATCTTAGTCGAAGTTCTTTTTCTTTTTGATTACTTCGAAGAATGAGATGCATTTGTTGATGGCCTTGGAAATGGATCTGCTGCTACTCTTTCATCTAGGCTCATTACATCTCTACTTGTCTTAGGTTCTGCCATAACTTTAATAGCTCGGATTTGGTCAGGGTTAGCTTTGATTCCTCTTGTATTGAAAATATATCCCAAGAATATGCCGGACTGAATTCCAAAAGAACACTTGGATTAAGCTTCATATAATATCTTCATAATAATACATCGAACTTTTCTTTAAGATCTTTTATATGATTGCTTCTCTCTTAAGACTTAACAACATATCGTCCACATATACTTCCATGTTTAGCCAATTTGTTCTCTAAACATTTTATTCACCAATCTATGGTATGTCGCTTCAGTGTTCTTCAATTCGAAGGACATTACTTTGTAGCAAGACATTCCCCCTTTTGTTATAAACTGGTGTTTTCCTCGTCTGGTTTGAACATTGAAATTTGATTGTATCCAGAATAAGCATCCATCAAAGATAAGAGCTGGTGTCCACTTATTGCATCGACTAACTGATCTAACCTTGGGAGAGGTAGCAATCTTTTAGGCATGCTTTATTCAAATCAGTGTGGTTGATACACGTCCTCCATTTTCCATTAGAATTCTTGACCAATACGGATTGGCTAACCATTTTATAAAAAGCACTTATCTGATAAATCCATTTTCAAGTAGTCTTTTGAATTCTTTCTTCAAAGCAATAGATTGAACTTTATCAAACTACCTTTTCTTCTACCAGATTGGTGTGACATTTTGGTCTATATTCAAATCATGGCACATGACTGTCAGATCTATTCTAACCATGTCTGAATGGGTCTAAGCAAATACTTCTTTGCTGGATTTAAGGAACTAAATTAGCTCTCCTTTAAGTTTGCTATCTAGCTCTTTCCCAGATTTAACTTTCTTTGTTGTATCGACCGGATCCAAGCAAAATTCCTCAAGATCTTATGTGGGTTTCATTCTTTCTTGTTCGCCCCTATAATCTAATTCAGTGATGATTTCTTCGCCCTCTATCTCATCCTCCGCTAAGTTTGCTTTCCTCCTCTTTTTTTTAATAAAAATCATATTTCTTCAATATATGCTTAGCTTTCTCAATAAACTTTTTTTTCCTTTTTGTGATGATTTTGAAGAATCATCCATGAATTTTGCTAGCATCCTTTAGGTGATAAGCTTACCATATGCTAGCATGGAGAATAGGGCTAGTTAGGAGCGATCATCCATGATTTTTTCTTTAAGCGAGCATTGATATGTCGATTAATATGCTATATATATTTTCTTTCGAAATCGACATGTGCAATCTAGGCGTAAAATAAAACCACAGTGGCTATATTAATAGTCTAGAATAATATATAATATAAGAAAGAACAAAAAATCACAAAATATAAAATATACATGGAGGAATATACAATGCATACAAATTGAATGAGGAAAAATAGATACACAATGTCAACTACTAGACTATGGACATAACTATCCACAAAATAGATAAGTACTACAACTCATGAAACGAATATGTACACAAAAGAGTCTAGGCTCAATAAAAGATACAATACTACATGAATATGTACACATATACAGGATGAGGGTAAGATGAATTATAGCTAGATAACCGGAGTGAAATTCTCACTAGAACTATCAAACTGGAGCACCAAAAATATCTTGGTCTTACGTGAGTGTTATAAAATAATAACTAGGCCAGTCTAGGCTATCCTGAATGAGTTAAGTAAGATATATAATGGATGTAATGAAATAGATCTCAAATATAAACACAAAGCTAAGTATTGGAAACCATCAAGAATGCTTTGCTAAACTGCAAGAACGTAATCACCAAATATCAAAACTAAAGATAGCTTCTAAAAGCAAAACCCCTAAAACTATTTAGTGATAACAAAAATAAAATAAATTTTAGAAATCATTAATAGAAATCCAGAAATCACATAAAAGGGGGACAACGCCAAAACTCTAAGATTGGTTAATAAATTCACCTACATGCATGTAAACCCAAGATAGACATAAATGTCTGTAAAAGTCCAAGATAAGTGTAACCCTAAAGTAACGTTAAGATAGGGGTGAGCCTATAGAACTCCAAGATATGTATGAGACCTATAACCCAAGATAGGTGCAAGACCTATAAACCCAAGATAGGTATAACTATAAACTTCAAGATAGGGGAAAGCCTATAAACTTCAATAGTGAGTCAATTCATCGATAAGTGTCATATGCTCTCAAATCGCAACCGAATAAGTAACAACTATGTGTCCTATACCACACGGGTTTACCTAAACGTTTACTATAAGCTAGTAGACTCCGCTTGTGTGTCTAAGGGATTCAACCAAAAAAAATCTAGGAATTAACTAGTAAAGGAAAATGCGAATGTTTCATATCACTCATTTCCCAGAACCGTTTAATTCGATTTTCATCCGATCGAGTGCATGTGATTTTTATAAAAACACTTAGTTTTGAAAACCTTCTTAAAAACTATATATTAGTTTATAAGCCAGTCTTTACATGAAAAGAAATTTTTTAAACTTTGACATTCATAAATATATTTAGACATTGTTTTGTAAGCTAATATATATAGACATATATATATTGAAAAGCCTTTGCAAAATCTATTTGTACATATGTATAAATATGGGTAATTTGGACTATTGTCCCATATCAATATAAAACCATTATTATTATAATAAATATTTAAATGCATATACAAATATATATTCATGTATATGTATATGTATATTTATGCATATAGTTTCAAATATACTTATTATATAAAAATTGTACTTGAAAAGATTTAGATAAAACACTTTAAATTGGAAATCAGCCATTTATAGAATTCAAGTTGAAAATGTGCTACGAAAATTATATGAACTGCCAAAAACCCATATAACAATTCTGTGATATAACAATTCAACATGAATTCACAAATTTATAAATCAAAATCCCAAAATAGCGTTGAGATCAGTTGGGAAAACAACATCAAAATCAAGCAAATAGCAAAAAGAAGCAAAACAGACAAACGAATGGACGAACGACGTGGACCGAGGCTTTACTAAGAGCTGAAATAGCTCTTGGTTTACATGCCACCGATGCACCTATGGTTCCTACTAGTTCACTTGTGTTTCCCACTGGTGCAGCTGTTCTGGTGAAACCTGGAGCTATTTTCAGATTTATGTCACTCTCTGGCGGTCCAATTTCGCTCATTTTTCCTCCGTTAGTCATCTTAAGGACCGGTGCATTGAATTAACACTCATGTAAGCATACAAACATGTATAATTGAATGCTAACTGAAATCATGAACTAAGGGTTTTAGCAAACATAGAGTTGCTTAACAAAAGAAACGAAAACACCAAATTCATCCAAAACAACAAGCTGAAACTAACATTCAATTATAGCCTAGAAGTGTGAGGGTTACTTACCTAATGGACTTGAATTGGTGCTAGAAACCGAGATTCTGTTAGGTTAACTTTAAAATACAATCTAAGTTTGATTTTGAGAAATTGTAAAAGAATGAATTACAATCATGATCAAAAGAAATTAAAACCCAATTGGATGCAAGATATGGTAGTAGAGATTACCATGGCCTTATATCTTCTATTGGTATTCAAAGGCCCTTTGGTTTAATTCAAATTTGGGGACAAATTCCTTATTCTAGGGTTCGCTAATGTGAATAGTTTATTTTTGATTTTTTGCTTAAGCTGAAAATTATTATCGTATAAGAGAAAACGAGTGCATATGCTCATTTTTAGGCTAAAACATGGGCCAAGAAGTATATCATGGACCCAATAAGAAAGAATTATCATTTTCTTTTCATTTTTATTCACAAAACACTTATTTCATGCTTTTGAAATATGTTATATATAGCATGTATTAAGTCCACAAAATTTGGCAAACACTAAAATAACAAAAGTTACCGTTCTTTATCGATATTGAGGTGTCCAAAAAAATTTTAAATACAACTTTTGCATATAAAAGTTTTTTTTATTATTTTGATAAAATAAAGTTTTAGTTGCCAAAAATCTCATTTTTAACAATAAATATTAATATTAATATTTTTTATTAAACTTACAACATTTTTGTTGCAATAGTTCCAGATGGAAAATATCTATCACAAATTTTCATTTAAATAAATAAATGAATGTAATATCTTTATTCTCATCTTAATTATAAAAATTGTTTTCCGTATATCTTATTAAATTCTAATTTTTTCGCAGATCATTCTTATATTAGCAAATATAAGATTTAAGTTACACAAAAGGATATTTTATGAAATATCCAATTTAATTGATCCTAAACCTATTTCAATTTGAAAATTAACAATTAAAATTCCCTAAATTCATCTTAAAATTTATTAAGATAATTTAAATCATATTTTATGTTTACTTCCAAGTAATCCCGACCATGGTTATTACAGATTCCCCTTTACAAAAAATTATGTCCTCACAATTTCCTTAAGGGAAAAGTCCGTAGCAAATTACAAAGAACGTATCTTCTTAGAGGTAATTGCGCTTTGAACGAGCGATGACTCAAAATAAGAGACGCATCACCAATGAACTTAGGAAAATAAATAGGATATGTTCGCTTGATGAATTTTTTAGCTCCACAAGAATAGTCCTTAGCTCCACAAGCAAAACATCTTTATTTCGAAGGTGTTTAACCTTCGAGGCTACAAACTAATAGAGTTTTGTTCATAAGTTAGATTTGTGAGATCTCAAGTTCAACAAGGATTCGATGCCCAAGAATAGAATTGGAATTTCTAAAGTGTTTCCAAGGCTGAAATACATGAAGGACACCACCAATGTCAGAGAGCTGGACTGGTAAAGAAACTCGATAAGCAAAGGCCCACCACGCTTAATGGTTTGGTAGGGTCCCATGTATCAAAGAGCCATTATCCTAAATGGACTAAAATACTAGTCATCTAATAAGGAAGAAACATGAATAAGGATTTGATCTCCCATAGAAAATTTCAAGAGCTTTCCAAAAGATTCACGAATAAGGTTGGGACTAAAGATCAATTTATTTCCTCTGCTCAAGCTAACAAGAAGGTGATTGATATGGTCTTGTAAATAAAGTCTCGAGTGGAGCCATACTGATGCTGGATTGGAAACTATCAACAATAGGAAAATTTTAATCAAGGTAGATATGATCCCCCTAGCTTCTACCAGAGTCAAATATACAAGCATGAGGTAGATTTCTAAGATTTTATCGATATTCAAACCTCTTAGAAGCTCTCTATGTAATTCTCCCCATGAAATACAGTTTTGTTTATTACTTAGGTAAACTCATGGTAGATTGAATTATCAAATTCCTATGATCTTTAACTTGTTAAAAGGATTAAAATATACAAATTCCAACCTTAACTAATCAAATAAAGGTTATAACCCAAAAGAGATTCTTAGTTGTAAATTTCTGAATAAGTTTTGAACTTAGTTTTCACAACATACTAAAAGTATTTTCTCTATTCAAAATACTCATCATTCTTAATATTCTAAGATACTTGCTTAATTAATCATATTCAAAAGTTTACAGATTAGTTCTAGGATTTCTCTTTGACATGACTACTAGATTCATAATAGGAATATCTCTTACCACAAAATCATTCCCCATGGGTTTCAAACTTTTTCTAAAATTCACACAAACCCCAATTACAATTTATATCCTTTCAAACTTGCCTCTTTCTCATATCATATCAAATAAAACTCTTAATTGATTTTTAATTTTGAAAGGCTCAAATTATATAACCCATTCTAAAGCATTCATGTTAACCTTTTTGAAATCATTTCCAAGAAGAGGAAGTTATAATTTATAAATCCACATTTCTAAAGTTGTCTCTTATGTTACAAGATAGATATACAAAACATACTAGTACTTAATTAAAAAGAGAGAGTGCATTATTCAAATCATCTCTTTTTTAAAAAGCACTACACTAAGATTTTAGCCATATAAAGAAACTCCTTTCAGTTATTACCAAAATTGGTGTTATAATTTGAAGACTAAAAATTTCCCAAAGGAGGTTTCCTTAGTCAAAGCTCTTAAAGTCCAATCACTACCTCTTTATTATACAATATATGAACCAACAGAGCCCACTTATATAATTTATCTTTTAGATACATTAGATTTTATACTTTTCAATAAATTTAGAGGGGTCCCATTTTATTTCAAGAAAGCTTATATTGAGTAAGAACCCAAAATATAAATCCATACTTATTTCTTATCCTTGGCCTTTCCATTTACAATTTCTTACCTTTTGAAATCCCAGAAAAAAATATTTTCCAAACCCTGATTATTTTTATTTTGAAATAAATCATTTTCTCAGTGCAAGTTTGAAACCTTACACACTGCCTGAAATTATATTGAAGATGTATGTATGTATGTATGTACAATACATATATATTTCACATAATCTATTCATTAGCTTTTTCTTTGATGTGCATCCAATTTCCTCTTAATATTTTAGTTAATATCCAAGAGATAAATTAAACTATAAAGTCATCATCAAAATTTTCAAGATAATTTGATACTCTTAATTGTTTTAGTTTAAATAGTTATCTTCATCAATAACAAGTTTAAATGTGAGTGAACGTATATAACATGTGTTCCAAAATTACCAAAATTTCTTTTAATACCAGAATTTGTATCAAACGATGAATTAAATCATAGAGTTATTCCCACAAATTGTTATTTAAATACAATTAGAGATGACATCTCAAACTCACGTATTATTTAACCTAAGTATATTTCTAAGCTTAAAAGTTTGCCCTTTTTAACATTCAGAATTTAATCACAACTGATTTAATTAAAAGAATTATGATTTTATTTAGCTTTTGTTGATTTGGCTATTTAAGGATTTACACTTATGTGTTTTTACTTAGACGATAATGATCTCTTATTGTCTATCTAAAGCATATATCAAATTCAATATTTGGAGAAAATTTAAAAAACCCAAATAACTTAACCAACACATAATTTTACCTCTCTATTTATTCATAACAAATTGCCTTGACCATTGGCTGCGGTGTTGATTATAAAATCAACATCGCCTTGCCATTGTGCGCAACGAACTCCAGGCTTAAGCATTTAAATCTGTTATTGAATTGTAATCTCATGTAATTTATCTTTATTGATATTTCTACTCTTCTAATAATATACGAATACTTTAATATTTAACGAAAGAAGAGAAATATCATATTCAAACCTCAATATATATAATTATATACATATCTTCATATGTATTTCCAATTATCATTTTATTTTAAGTGCGTTAGTTTTCAAAAATATTTTTATTCCTTCTTGAATTGACATATTTCCAAAATATGATTTTCCAAAACACTTAATAAAAGTGCATGTCCAATTGTCTCATTTGAATATTTAAGGATCCCTATACATTGGTCAGGCGTCCCGACTAGAATTCTTAAAGTATCCAACGAGAAATTTAACACCCATAAATACACACACACTTCAAAAATCCTCTTTTAAAATGAAAAATAATTATATCTTTATATACTAATAAACACTTTTTATATTTCAAAGAAAACAAAACAAATGAAAACCTTTTTTATCATCACTTGTTGTTTTTCATAACAAGTAAAATTAAGCAAACAAACAAACAAAAGAAAAGAAAACTTAACAAATTGGAAAAACAAACTGTTTTTTTAACAAGAAGTAAAACGAAACAATTTCAAAAACAAAAAGGAAACAAAATAAAGGAACAACCCCAGCCCACTATATTAACCAAGATTAAGTTTCACACAATTTTTTTTTTTTCTTTTAGTACGTAAACGCACGGGCCCAGCCCAGAAATTGAATCAACATGAAAACAAGAAAAAAGAAATACGGCTGCTACCAACCAAGCTCCAAAATCAACTTCCAAAATAAAAATCACAATTAAAATAAAATTGAAATTCAACTATGGAAATCAAAAACGGATTTGACGAGATTCAATTCAGTTCCACATCAACTCTTCTCTTCTTGTAATTCAATTCCACATCAAGTACTCTAATTTGAATGCAGGTAACTTGAAGAGAGGCAGAATTCGTGGATGCGATTTGGCAGTTTCGAGTTGAAGTCGTCGAAGTTTGATTTGATTTGATGTTAAGGAAGTCGCGACAAATGGTTGGGGATTGTTGCAATGGTTGCACGTGGTTCGAAGGTTGTCGATTGGGTTCAGGCGATTGCAGAGGTGGTTGGGTTGTTTTGAAGTTCCAAGGTTGTGATGGGTATATTGGAGTTCGATGGTCGTCAAACTGCAGTAGCGAAATGTAGTTGTATGCTTTGTGTTGGGGAGGGGCAGAGAGTTGTAAGTATTGGTGTTTGCAGAGGTTAGTGATGGTAATGAAGTGAATGACAGTGATGTAGAGGATCTGGGGGTCTGGAAGCTTGGTGTTTGATGTTGTATTGGGTGATATGGCTGCTTATGGTGATGATGGTCGGGTTAAGGCAGTAAGGATGCTTGCTCGTGTGGGCAGAGCAAGGCAGCAGTCAGGGGAGTTATGGTTTGTGATGTTTTATGGATGGTGAATGTGAGAAGGTTGTAGGAACTATCACGGTAGTTCTTTTGGTGCAGTGATGAACTGGAGAGAGTGATGAAGGTGGTAACTCGGTGGTAGTCAAAGGGGGCAGTGGTTTTTGAGATGATATGCACAGTCATATCAGCAGTGGCTCTTTGAAGGCAGTGATGTAAATAAGTAGAGGATTGGAGTAAAGAAAGAAGATGTGGTCTATGCAGAAGTTTGTAGTGAATGTAGGTATGTGGTTCAGTTTGTATGGTGGAGGTTTGTGTGGATGCAACAGTGCTTGTTGTAGAAGGGTACGTTGGCAACAAGTGCTGAAATGGGTGAATAAGTTGAATGAGTATGATGGTGAAAGAACTGTGTTTGTGTGCAGTAGCAAGATGGTGTATGATAAGGAGGGTTGTTGACAGTAGTGTGGCTCTCTTGGGTTGTATAGGGAACTGATGTGATTTTGTGTGACAGAGGAGAGTGAGATGTTGCTGGCAGTAGTGTGGGTGAGTAATGTGGTGATGATGAATGTTCATCGATGGTAATGGGTTGATAGCAATGGATGAAAGATGAGCAAGGAGTGATGTATGGTGGATCAGTGATTCATAGTGGTGAACGAAGGGGGAAGTCTGGTGAAGTTGTGAAGGCTGTGGAAGTATTTTTAATAAATAAGTGAATGTAATCTCTTTATTCTCATCTTAATTAATAAAATATTTTCCATATATTTTTATTAAATTCTAATTTTTCCCCGGATTATTCTTATATTAAAAAAAAAAATAAGATTTAAGTTACACGAAAGGATATTTATGAAATATCCAATTTAATTAATCCTAAATCCATTTCAATTTGAAAATTAACAATTAAAATTGCCCAAATTCATCTTAAAATTAATTAAGATAATTTATATCATATTTTATGTTCGATTCCAGTTATCCTGACTAGGGTTGTTACATTTTTAGTGTCAGTTCTGATTAATTCATTTTCTTATGAATCGTAACAAAAAAGATAGTCACGTTTATATCGCCAATTATAGCAAAATAAATACGAGCACTAAATTGTTCTCCCGTTAAGGTTCCCCACCTGCTTTTAGTCAGGAACTGCACCATCAGAAACTTCGATGAGATAATTGCATTAACTCCATCTAAAGCTGGTCTTTCAATGAAAGCATTATAATAAGAAGGTTGATCCATGATGATAAAGAGAGTTTCACAGGTCCGAGAGCGTGGTGGAACTCCCATCTGCACAAGGAGTCTTATCTATCTAATAGGAGTTGACCCTTTGTTATTGAACCCATAAATATGCTCAAAATTCAGCTTCAGTTTTTCCTCCGGAATTCCTATTTGGTTAAGTGCATGTTTAAAGATTATGTTGACTGCACTTCCTGTATCCACCAACATTTCAGTAACTATAGAAAGTCTAACTTTGTAACAACTCGATATTTTCAACCATTCGCATCCGCACATGTCGGAATTGAATTGCTCAAAATACCACGTTATAAATAAAATTTGGCAAACCTTAGAATACACAGTAAATAAATAATCACAGATCACAGACACAGAGTAAATAATAATGCAGCGGAATTAAAAGAGATAGTAGTTCATGAAGCTACTATATAAAAATAAGATACATCAGAGTTAAACAAGATACAGCGGAAGAGTAACAAGATACATCAAATACAAATCAGAATACATCACTGGAATCGCTGGATACTAAAAGCAAAATAGATGGCTGGATCTTCAAGCAAAGCTCCAACTCCGTAAGTGAGTCTTGAATGCTAAATCACTCAGTCTAACTCGAACGTAAAGCAAAACACAAAACACTCGAGTCAGCACATAAATACTTATGAACTATAAATCAAATCAAGTGAACAGTAACAAAAATGCATCAGTAACTTAAAGGATGCTTGGGATCGCCCATCCTTTAAGGATCCATTAAACTATTTACCATGTAGGAATATTGCGCTATTATAATAATGTCTACAGTAAAATAAACTTACTTTAAAATAGCGTTAAGGGGTTACCCATATAGCCATTAATACGTAATAGTGCCAATAGTCTATATAGTACCTTCATATCTCCTGATCGGGAGACTATGAGAAGATACTCCATACGTACGACACAAATAGAAACTCGTAGTATTTCAAAGTTGGCATAGAGTATGACAACTTCCCTACATACGCGTACACGGTTGTTAAAGTGGTTTTTCAAAGTTGGCATAGAGTATGACAACTTCCGATCTCGGTCTCTTTAACAACCAATCGTTATTATAACGCCGTGGTCATTTCAAAAATAGTTTATACTTCAAAGATCAAATCATTTCATTTCAAAACAATATTCCTTTCAAAATAGTTTATACTTCGAAACCAAAGCCATTTTATTTCAAAACTATATTCAAATCAATACAATATCATTTCCATTTCAAATATATATTCATCTTTCAAAAGTCATAATACTTTCAAAACTATAATTCTTTCGAAACCAAAATATTTGAAATCATTACACTTTGAAAATCATAAATTTTTGAAATCATACATTTGAAATCATGAAACATTCCTTTAATTCTTTACATTTCACTAATTTATTTAATTAAACCCAAATTTTCAAATTTCCAATTTAATTCAATTCAAACCATTAGTTTCAATTCAATTCAGTTTCCCGACAAACCATTTCAAATCTTATAAATTTCAAATATAGATTTGATTCACAAAATAAACTATTCTATTTTTTATATATTTAAAAGTTTTAATTGTAACGACCCGGAAATTTCGATCCCGAAAATTTTAGATAGTTAGTGAAAAGAAGAAAAAGAAAGAAGAAGACAACAGAACAAGACACAGAAACCTCACATTCGCAGCGGATCAAAATATAATATCACTTAAATAATAGTAATACAAAGGAATCTATACTTGTCAAATTACACTTTAATATATATCAGAGTTACAACATATACAACATTGGTCACATATGAATCAACATGTCCTAGATATGCAACAATAATACTCAGCGGGTACGCTCCATACGATCCTGCCTTCCAGCTCGCCTCCAGAGCTCCAGAACATCCTTACCTGGAAACCTGTAATATTCGGTCTGACCCGAGCATTACATCAAAGTAACACCCGGGTCAGGCTGGAAACCTGCGTGAGTAAACTCATCTAACATGGAATACAAAAGCATACATCTTATATAAACCCGGGGTAACTTATATCAATTCAACTTCACAAGTTATCATAGACATTGTCTATTCCTCATATTAATTTCTAAATGCCAAAACTTAGATTTAATGGTCCAATTCACTTAAATCATTCCATATCAGCATATTGATTTCACATATCAAATCTATATAGAATCGAAGTGGTTTCGGATATTAACTATTACCCGACTCCGGTCTCTTCGACTCCAGTGCCATCTTATCTCAAGTTATTCAAGTGAATACAATTTTACTTTAAACATAGGGGTCACAGTAATTTATCATCAATAGATAACCACAACATCCCAATTTAAATTAAACATATCATAAACCAAAGCATCCATATCACACAGCATTACTTATCTCAATCTGAGATCTCAAACCATTCAAAGCAATCCATATTATCTATCCCTACATAAGTAATGATTTATTATCACCATCAATTTATAATGAACTAAATTAATTACTTCATCTTTAATTAATTTAAAATAAATTAATTACTTTATCACAATAAATCTTGCTTACTTATTCATTAATAAGCTACAAATCAATTAATTAATCATCCTCTAATTAATCACCCTTGATTAATTATCTTTAATTACATTAAGTAGTTAACCCTTAATTAATTATACAAATTAATTATTCTTAACCATTCATGGTAATTAACCTTTAATTACCTTCATTGATTAATTATTCTCCTAATTACATTTAATAATTGATCTTTAACTTGATTATATTCATTAATCCACCCTGATTAATTACCTTAGTAACTAACTTCCTTTAATTAATTATATTAATTAAATCAACCCCTTAATTAATTTCATTAATTAATTTTTTAATTATTCTGTGAAATCACCACTTAATTACTACCCTCAAGTAACTATCCTTTAATTAATATTCATCAAGTAATTTCCCTTAATTAAATTACATCCACTAATTATTCATTAATTACTTCACTAAGTAATTACACTCCCTTAATTATATTAAGTAATTATACTTAATCTCAACATCAAGTAATCCTTAATTATTTCCCATCAAATGATTATCTTTAATTAATTAAAGTTATTTACTGAACTAGAATTAACCACTTTAACACAACTTAATTATCCTTACCCATATACATTGATTTCTTTGATTCATAGCAAAATTGCTCGACTTAATTTTTCTATAATTTCTTATACTGATTAATTATTCTCTAATTAATCATCATCATTAATTAACTAACCCTTTTATTAATTTCCTTAATTATAAGTCAAAACTATTATTCATTTAAAATTTAACTTTTAAATTTTGGGAAAATCTTTAATTAGCTTGTTTAAATAAAATTAAACAAACTCACCATTTTAAAAACTTAATAATTCCAACATCTCATTAAAAGTTGGTATTCAAATTGTTTTACATATTTAAATATGATAAAATTCATAATTAAAAACTTAATTAAGGTTATTCCATGTATATATATATATATATAATAATAATAATAAAACTTGCTTAATTCTTCTTTACCCAATAAAATCCTGGTCACCGTTGTATTTTAAATTTTCAATTTCATTCAAGTACTAGCAAATTAAGGATCTAGAAATCTATTAACAACAAACCCGAGTAAAATACTGGTAAAACCCGAGCCACCTCAACCATATGCTCGAGTCACCCTGACTTCGAGTAGTAGAGCCAGAAACACGAGAGCCAACCCGAGCCCCCCCCAAACTCCTTCTTCTTCACATTCACTTTCCAGATACGCCTATCATCTCCGTGCACGTGCACGTTTGATTTCGCCACCACCGGCCCTTACTCCGGTTACCGACAAGTCGGCGACAACTTCGCCGATGCTTCCCCCTACCCAAAATCATGAAATTTCCTTCAACACGAAATCGATCAAATAGATTCAACACGACCCAAACCTGCTCATCGAAATTTCCTCCGTGCCACCACCTCAGGTCGTCAGAGACCGCGACACCCTAAATCGAACTTCGCCGTTGACCAATACTCCTTCTCCCCCTACCTGACCAAGTCCGATGTACCCCAGCCATCGCGATGCCAAAAAAAAAACTACGACGACCCACCCAGGTCATAAACCCTACAATCAACACATCAAAATGCATCACCATTTTTCCTGAAAACCATGGCCTCCAAACTTACTTCCATATAAAACTCAACCCCTAACCCTTCACCGTTCGTCAGAAATCAAACAATTTTCCGTTTTCGTTCAACTGGGAATTTCTCTCGAATCCAAAGCCTAAAAATATTGATTTTATTTTCAAAAATCATCATTTCTGATAACACAACAGAATATGTAATTGAATCATTCAATTATAAAAATCGAAATTTTGATATAGTTTACATCTTACTGTTTTTATTTATTTTCAGATAATATCTCTATTTGTTTTACTTAAAAAATATATCATTAAACCTTAGATCAGTTTAAAAAAAAATCATGCTGAGCTTAAATTCCCAAGCCCAGAAGATTAGAGTGAAATAATTTGGATTTTAATCTGAGTTTATCTTCTGAACCCAAAACAGAGAGGAACTATGTACAACCAGACATATACACAGCATTCAAATAAACAGGGTCAGGAACTAAACAAACATGCATTCAAATTTAAACAGTCATCACATACCCACTTCAAACATTTATCACTTATACCTATTTTTTTTTTAAAAAAAATAATATAATTAAGCTTTAGTTTACTCACCTAATGTCTGATGATGAGCAGAGAATTTGGAAAAAATCTGGAACCTGGGTTCGTATCTGAAAGTTGAATCTTTGCTTGATGTATTATTGAGTTGATCTTGAATTTTCCAAGTTTAAAACTTGAAAGAACTGATTGTTGTTGAATTTCTCAGATTAAAGTTGTGTTTAAATTATGTTTGATTTCAGGTTGGCTTCATTATCTCAGGTTGAAACAAAATAGGCTTTAGATGATTTTCTTTTGTACTTGATTTTACTTCAGGTTCTACTATCAATTTCCTCTTCTCTCTTCTTTATTTTTTTCCCTTTTCTAAGCTGCTAGCATTCGTGTTTACAGATCTTTGTTTGCTAAGTTTTGTTTTAGAGCAAAAGAAAAACGATAATAGAGAAAATTTAATGTTATGTAACTTTGTTTATTTTCTTTGAATTATTATTATTAAGGAATGAAACTAATGACACTTGTCACTATATGTATTATAGGTGCTACAAATGTTAATTTCATGTCTCATAATACTTACAAATGTTTTTATGTTGTTTTTATATTATGTTTGTTTGTTTTTATTTTTTTTGCCTTATTTTTATATAAGTTTAAACTTTCCCCTTTTATTTACTTTTATAAAATTTTAAAGAAAAGATTCAATATCAATTAATAACCATATATAGAAATACTAGTTGTAAATTTGTTTTTAAGACATTATTTTGAAGAAATAATTTGAATCCCTTATTAATTTTGATTTTTGATTTTTTTTTATAGGCTTAGATCATTAATAGTTAAATTAATACATACATATTTATATCTATATATCTATTGTTAAAAATGTAGAGTTTAAATATGAATTATATTATTATTATTTTTAAATTTTAAAAATAAAAGGTATATCTTTTGATAATATATATATATATATATATATATATGTATGTATCTTAGGTGGATCTTTTGATATTATATACTTTTATTAATTTGCTACAGAAGTTATAAATTTTCAGATATTTATAATCCAGCATTTATTATAACTCAAATCCGTTTATATATATCCAGATATTATTAATTGCCAGAATTTATTTGTTCAATTTACAAATTAGTATTTTAATAAATTTAATCTTGTTAATTTCCAATTATATTATTAATTACAATGCCAGAAAATCCGGGTTATTACATTCCTCCCCCTTAGAATCTTTTCGTCCTCGAAAAATAAGGAAGCCAGATTTATTAAAATGCTTGTAATCAGATAAATTTCTCTTTGATTATTTTAAAACACTTTTTAAAATCTATATAATATTATAAAATAATTTTATAAAAATACTTTTTATAACTCGATGTTTCAACAAGTCCGTCCTCGTTCTCACAGAAATTCGGTCATACGTTGATCAGACGTAAGACTGAAAATTTATAAGTACTTGGTAAACCCGTTATTAACACCCAGTGAAAATACTTGGAAAATAATTTTAGTTGAAAATATAGAAAACAGTTTTGACAGTAGAGGATATATCTTTGGTGAGAATGCTCTGGAAATCATCACCCCCATCCATGGTCGCAGTTAACCCGATGGTTACGTTGCCATCCCGACAAAATCCATAGATAACTGTAGGCCTCCGCGCCCCTCGATTACACCATGGAACCCGCTACAGATCGCAGCTACAATTGGGGTTACGTAGCTATCACAGCAAAAACCCATATAACTGTAGGCATCAGCGCCCTCGAATTTCGCTGCCAAAAGAATAAAACTTCTCCACTCCACTTGACCATAGATCGCAGTCTACCGATGTTGCGTTGCCTTCCCGGCAAAATCAAGTGTAGACCGTTGACACTCATCCTCCACACGATTTTCGCTATGGTCCCCACAGTAGATCGCAGTGACATCGAGTTACACTGTCGTCACAGCATGTGAAGACCCGCAAATCCGTACTCCTTGAATATACACTAATCTCCATAGATTAACTCAAGATGAACAGAAATACGAATTATCAATGTTTAAGAAAAAGAAAACGTAGAAGAAGAGAGGAAAGATAGAAAATAGAGAAAATAGGAAAAGAAAATAGAAAATAGAACGGAATAGAAAACAACAGAACAACATCAGAATCTCACAATTCGCAGCGGAACAACATATAATAATAAATGAATAATCTTTAAACAAAGAACTATATCAGTTATTACATTTTATACATTACATTACATCATATCATCAGAGTGTACAACAATATACAACAACAAACAATGCAGCGGAAAAGAAATACTATATACTAGTAATACGCCATGCCATCCATCTTGCCTCCAGCAACTCCAGAATATCCAGAATATCCTGATAAACCTAACTCTTGACTGCCCGTGTGGAAATTGGTGGGCACCCAGAGTTTAGGAAGGAAAACAATAAACTCCGAGTCAGTCATGTGACTGGTGTGAGAACTAAAACAGTTTATTTTTCTTTAAAATTAAAATAGAGGAATATTTTTAAAGTCAATTCGCAATGCTTTTAAAAATGAGACTACCATAAGGCCTCCCGCACACACACACAATGCAAACGCAGAATCGGAGGAGATTTCTCCTTATGATAGTCAAAGATGCTTGATACGCATTTAAAAGAACATTTGATATTATTATTAGTGCATAATGTAGGAAATATTCATTTCGAAAGTAGAATATAAATCTTAGCCAGCATAGACATTCCGAACTATGCCTACTATAGCTACCATCCAAACAGTGGGGCGCCACCATAAGTGAATGATAGGTTCTACAACTAATACCGTACAAGATCGTATTGTTTCTTTGGATTTCCAACGAATGATCAGGCCAAGGAACTTCCCATTGCCACATGAGAATGCCTCTGGATCGACATCCCCGAGAACCAAACCGGATCTCTACCAACACAAGGCCGGGTTACCCCTAACTGAGTAACAACTGACCGAATATGCCATCCCCCGGTCCTTTGGGACCTTTTAACCGAGCGCTCGTAATCAATTCACACAATCATAAAGTGTTTTCAACATGAGTAAGTATCTGGGCTCCATACCATGATACCACCCTTTTCCAGAAGGAAATGCACATATCCTAAAGGGCGCTACCCCTCATAACCTTGCTGCATCTTTCCTGTTTTGACCATTCCGGGGTGTGAGGCTCAACGAAGTCACGTCCACAAAAACATACTTTATACAAAAGCCATGCTTTGGGTCAACAAATGATCATAGAAATGATCACCAAGATAGACGATCAAATAAATGATCCTATCACAAATAATCAACACAATGATCATTTAACAGCAACACTCAGCATGCCACATTACCAAATTGGGAATATATCGCTGATAACATTCAACTACATAACCTTTGAGCTCGTACGTCTCAGAGAAGGGTGTTAAGCTAAAAGAATAAATTCTCCGCCACCAACAGAAATATATTTGAATGAAATCTGCTTTATATCTCAATTTGTAATGTCAGACATACAATCCATACAAGTCTGTTCCGGGCTCGAACAGAACCAAAGGCACTTACAAAGAAGTCGTTGCAATCCGGATAATCTCTAATCACGTCCGGACTTCCCATCACATAGGGAGTCTCTATACCGTAGCTACTCGGTGCAAAGACAATCGACGAGTTGTCCTTTCGCTTTCAAAAAGATCCGGTCTTCAACACTGGTCTTCAAATGCAATTCATAACGACGTATCACATATTCGGAATGGGTTATACGACCCCATGGTCCTTTCCCGGTTAACCCGAATAGTGAGCGCTTATTCAAAAATAAGTGTGGCATTCAAATTCAAACAAATCACATCAATTACCCATTCAAAGGGAAATATTGATAGTCGGTTATTGAACTATCAATGGATATGCACAACATCACCAGTTTCCAAATAATTTTCCAAATTATTTATTTTCCAAAATATCTTTACAAGATATATTATTTTCAATACTTCAAAAATAAATCAATATTTATTTTTAAACAAGTTTCCCTTTCTTTTATAAATTCCATAGTGAATTTATAATCCAAAATATCTATGAATATTCGATTTCAATTATTCATTTCAATTTATCTTCAAAAAGATAAATTCTCTAATATTCACTTTATATTGGAAAACATTTCCATACTTATTTATTCATAAGTAATTCACAAAATTTATTTATTTTCAATCTTTGGAAAATATTCAATATACTTAAATCGAAATTAAGCATATATTTCATTCTTTAAGGAAATCATTCTCTTAAACATATTTATTTAGGCCAAAACGAATGTTGCGTAAAACATCGTTACGACAACCCAAAATCACTAGTATAGGGGTTCGAAATTAAAATAGATATATAAATCCCAATACTATACAAAACATTTCCTTTCGGAAATCATTTACTATAACAACAGTGTTATAGTCCCCTATTTCCTTTTATTTCTCGCAAACGTCTATTTCAACAATAAATGTTGAAATCTATGGTTTCGAATCTCAACACATTTAAAAACATCGTTAGATCGTTTTAATTCTATTTAAAACATCACATTCAAAGCAATTTCTTTAACATATTATTCACTATTCAAAAACATGAATATACTATGTTAATCAATTTCATCCTTTTATTCATTTTATTTCAAAGGATTATTCACAGTCAAAAACGTGAATATAACTCCATTAATAAGTTTCAACAATTTACTTATCAAAATAAGTCGTTTGCGAATTTATAAAACAATGTTTATAAATTCCTTTATTACCCTATATTCAATTCATAACTCAATTATATACCAAAGGTTCATATTATAAGTTAAATACTTATAATTTATTTGTTTGCAAAATCGTTCCTTTGAACTTCATAATTATAAATCTTATAACTTATAAGATTCAATTATTTATCCAAAGCCCTTCTTTTAATAACTTTATAAATTTTATAAACCTACTGCTTATAAAATTCCATTTATAACTTCACCGTTTATAATTCTATAAATTTCATTCGTTTATGAAATTCATTCACAATTCATTCTAACACTTATAAAAACTCGTTTTATAATTCAAATATCTTTAATTTATAAACTATCAATTTATAAATTCTTTTATATAAATCAATTTATATTATTCTTTTAAAACATCTTTAATCTCCTTTATAATTTCATCATTTTGATTTATAAAATAAATAAATTTTATAAATCCTATAAACTTTTCACAATAAATTCAAAAATCCCGATTAAACTATTTTATAAAATCATTAGCCTCGTATTTTCAAAAATCAGTTTTTAACTATATTCCTCAAAAATCATAATTTTTATAACATTAAAAATTATACGTTTATTTATTTAAAATGGATAAATTCCCAAAAATATTTTATAAACGTATACTTTCAAAAATCACTTTGAAATCCCTTTTAAAATTCCAAAATTTGGTCCAATGATGCTACATACCAAATAGTCAATCACGATAACAACGATATCATATATCGATATGATAATCAACGAATATCAAAATGTTCAAAATCAAATAAATACTGTTGAGGAATCCAGTTGGATCCCTCCAACCTGTTTTCCTGCATCCACAAACATTAGCACAATACCAATTCCGCTCCATTACGGAATTATCGCGGTATATGGGATTTAAAATATTATCCGCTTAATAGACGGCGCAATAGGGTCTCATCCGCTAAAAAATACGGGAAATCAACAACTCCAATATATACATATGCCAATATATATATTGCTATTATATATAATACCAATTTCACTATTTATGAAATATTCGCGGTATATGTTTTTAATAAATAACATCCGCTTACTAACGGCGCATAATGTCTATTTTAACAATCAATAGATACAATCATCATTCAAACATGCATTCAAATATTTTAAATCTAACTATTTAAAATAAAATCGAAACTATTCGATTGAGTGAGAAGTTCTCACCTTGATTTCAATTTCGTTTTAGCGATTTATTTCGAATAAAATTAAACGGACGTTTAATTTTACCCGAAATTTTCACTAACTCCAAACGACTCCAACCCAATTTCATCGCGTAGTGCTCGTCCATACGATTCCAACGCAACTGGTTTCGCGCGTTTTCGACCTCGTATGAAAAAGATATGGATTTATGAAGTTACACGAATTAAACTATATAAATTTTACAACTTAATTTATAATTTTTAATACCCTAACTATCCATAACTGTGAGATCCAGATCCAAGGCCTCACGTTCATCTTCCCAACTCATGCGTTTAACCCAGTACATGCCGAACCCAATTTTGAATTTAGGGTTAATTTTTTCTTCGCCCACAAGCATCGATACTCCATCACTCGGCCACCATTCGAACGCCATCACCCAGAGTCACCTTCGGCCAAGACGCGGCCAAGCTCGGTTCCCCATATGCCTCGAAAACTGTGCACGACTTCCGGTCGTTCAAACTCGATTTCCCATCAATCCGCTTCGTTAAATACGATCTCCACCGTTGATATGATAGATCTCAGTGCCCTCTACCTTTTGCTAGTTGGAAGATTATTGTAATATTGAGTGGATTAAGAGATTTGGGGGAAGAAAGATCGTGAGTTTCTGGCCTTCGGTTTCTATGGTGGCGGCCGGCTAGGGTTTAGTTTTATTTATTTATTTATTTTTGGTGAGAAAAAATGGTCCATTTATAGGAAATCATTGAACACTATTCATCCGGGAATTCCGAACTCCGATTTACGCGCCGTAACCAGCGTTTCTAGGGTTTACCCCGCGTTCCGGACACAATGGAACAGGTTTCGAAAGCTAATTCGGACATCTGTGCGAGTTATGGCAATAAACGTTCAATTTGAATTAAACCGATTTAAACGATTTTCTAGGCGTTTTAATTTGTACCGGTCAAACGGTAAATCCAATTGACACGAAATTTGAAACCTTACAATAATATCACATTACGGATCCGATGAAACTGGATTTGTCGAAATCCGAGACTTTTGAAAAATGGCTATTTTAACTCGCCAAATTAATATTAAAAATAATTCGATGCGTTTCGAGCTGCTACGATCAAACGATAACTCTGATTGACACGAAAATTGAAATCCGGTAATAACTAACTATTACGGATCCAATGGAACTGGTCTCGTTCAATTCTGAGACTGTTCAAAAATTGGCTAATTTCACTAGTCGATTAAATATTAAAATATTAAATTTTCACAAATTAACTCTTAATTCGATTTTAAAAGTTCTAAAACATCTTTCTAATTTCAATATGATAAAATAAAATTTTACAAATCATTTTCAATCATATTTAACTCAATTTTCAATTATTTCCATAATTTAACATATTAAATTATCGATTTAATTATCCAATTAAATCCAATTATTCAAAATAAAATTTATTCGACTTATAAATTCACTTATTAATATTTAAAATTAATTAAATATTCAAATTTTAATTACTAAAAATCCTGGGTCGTTACACAGCATAACCCAAATGCCCCTGTAGGCATCAGCGCCATCGACTTTCGCTACACAATAATCCTCAGGAACTAGTTTTGTCCGGACTCCTCACATGATCAACTTTAGAACCCCCCCTTGGGGCTCAAGGCAGCACCACCCTATGGTACTCCTGAGAAGTCCATTCCAAGGGAGCGCCTTTTTCCCCAGAGCCATCATCAAAACATTTTATACTATACACATATGGTATCTTACATCATACACTTAGTATGAATTCATACAAAGCTCCTTTACACAAAATTGATTATTCCAAAATCGATAATTCTCAAACTTGGCTTTCCAAATTTAATATTGATTTTACCCAAAAACCAAAAAGCCTTTCCAAATCTATAGGTTCCCAAAACCTTTTTCCAAAATCCTCATATGATCCTTTATATATATATATATATATATATATATATATATATATATATATATATATATATATATATATACACAGATATATATAATTTTCAAAACTTTGGATCATTTCAAACTTGTATAAACTCCTTTTATACTTTAAAACACCTTCAAAATCCTTTTCTTCTGGCAAAGGATTCAACAGGGGAGTTTCATTTTATAAAACAAAGATATTTAAATTTGTTTATTCAAAATCAAATATTCAAATTTGATTACTCTTTACAAAACCACTTACCATATCACTTACTTCCATAAACAAAATTTCAACCATAGAAACATCCAATTTTCACTTTACTTCACCATATATTTCACAAAACATATTTTTCATTTCAAAAACCATTTCACATTTCTTATCCACAAATTCCCAGTATCAATTTTATTCAAATCCGTACGATGTACACATATCATCCATACGCTATACCAATCTGATCGCTCACTCGATCACACAATTTCATTTTCGAACTAGTATTGTCCACCCGACTTCCTAGTGCGGACACAGATCTGGTTTCTTGATCAGAAACCGTCATTCTCCTTGCATAGTCATAACTATGATAGAGAATGTCCAGAACCAATCAACAATCCATATCCAGGTTCGCCTTCAAAAATCGAGTGGAAAATTCCAACTCGGATCGAAATAACTATCTCGAAATTCTGTGCTCGAATCTGGATCAAATCACTATGCGAATAGAATAACATACGTACACCCTACGTATTTATCTTTATTGGTTATTATCCAAATCAATTCATTTTGATTATCCTTCACTTACTCACAATTGCTTCAATCCATTTGGATTATCACCTCTATTCTTATCTCGATTGGGTATTTAACCAACAACTGTTTACACCCTGTCCAATTTATTTAAAAAAAATTGCTTGAAAATTGAAAAATAGATAAGTAGTTAGAAAATAATTACTAGTTTGTAAAATAGGTGTAAAATAGTTAGAAAATAGTTAAAATAATTATAGAAATTTTAAATAATTGCAAAATAATAGTAAAATAGCAATTAGTTTATAAAACAGTTGGAAAATTGTTAAACAGTTCCAAAAATAATTGTAAAACAAGTATAAGATAGTTTGGCTTTTAAAAGAAAGGTTGTATATATAATAAATAGCTTTTGGAAAAAAAATAGGTTTATATTAAAACAATTTTATATTTAAAATAGTTCAGAGTCAAAACTGCTCACTTTCCAATCTTCATTCTAATCAATTCAATTTAAATTTCCTTTACCATTTAAACTGACCCAATTCCAGTTTAAATAACTTTAATTTCTGTTGAAATTAATTCAACCCCAATTTAAGTTGAATTAATTTAAGTTTCTTTTCAAATTTAACTTTATTCAACCTTGATCTCAAATTCTACTAATTCAAATAAATTTCAATTGAATTAGTTCCAATTTTAATTCATTTCAACTCCAGTTTGAACTAATCTCAATTTCAAACTCCATTTCCAAATCAAGTTGAATTATTCTTGATTTCTTCTCAAATTCAATTCAAATTCCATTTGAATTTAAAACTATTCAACTTTAATTACAATTCTAAATTATTCAAATAAATTTGGACTAATTTCAAATTGAACCCGCTTCAATTTCAAATCGTTTCCAATTAATCCAATTCAATTTTCCCTTTGAATCTTATACTCATACATCTTCAAACACTATTTCAATTAATTTAAATTAAATTCAATTTGAACTAATTCAAATTTCAAATTTAAACCATCTCGAATTATATAAATTCGAGTTAATACTTCAAATGTTGATTTACTTCCTTTAAATCAATTTACCTTTTTATTCCAACAATGGATTACCATACTCCATTTCTCATTCATTTAAACAAATCTAATTCACATTTTAAAGATTATTAATAACAATAGGATGATATCATCTAATTATTTCAAAACATCCATCAATTTCCAATTTTCAGATCTTAAACCCATTTTGAGATCACACCATCTCCCAATTCAAATTAACCATTCAACTTCCCAAGTTAAATTCCAATTCCATCTTGAAATTCCCAAATTAAACTCAATTCACTTAATCCAGTCAACCTTACCCAATATGAACTTCCATTTCAAATTTAAACTTCACATAAATAATCTTCCCACTTATTAAGTTCAAAAACTTATCACTTTGGGCATCATACCTCATTCCAAATTTGAAACTCACCATTTAGAGTTTATTTCCTTTACACACCTGGTTACTTTTAAATTTAAACCAAATTTGGTTTTAAATTCAATCAAATTCCTTTTAAATTTCAAACAACCTTTGTTTGAAATAGAACCTCTTTCATTCGAATATATTAAATAACATTTCTTATTCAAAATAAGATCATATTCAAAATATTATCTCCTTTAACATTTTGAAACCAATTCAAATGTTTAAAATTAGATTTCAAAACTGTACAATTTGAAACCCACTTTAATTTACATCCTTTCAAACCTACAAGTTACTCTTTTAAAATGGTTATTTCCTTAAAACATTTTACTGTTTATTGAAGAATAATCATTCCATTATTAAACACAATAACCGTCTATTTCTTTGGTTTGAAACCAATTCTAGTTTCAATTTATTTTGAAATACTTTTCCAATTCAAGATTTCAATTTTAGTTTGAATCCATTTCAAACTTATCTTTATTTAATTCTAATTTCAATTTGGTTGCATTCTATTACTTCTAAATTTAATTCTTACTATTACTTTTAATTTAATTTATACTACAACCAATTTCCTTAATACAATAGATAATCTATTTCTTATATAAGATTCATTTACTTTTGAAATCATTTAAAAACCTTTATATAATAAAATAACAAATACGCTCTCTCATATTTATATACTCAACTCATTCTAGGGTACCACTTACCCTATCCTTAATGAGTAATCCCACCAGAGCCAAGGTTCTCGCTTAACCTTCTTCTCTGATACCAAATGTAATGACCCGGAAATTTCGATCCCGAAAATTTCAGATAGTTAGTTAAAAGAAGAAAAAGAAAGAAGAAGACAACAGAACAAGACACAGAAACCTCACATTCGTAGCGGATCAAAATATAATATCACATAAATAATAGTTATACAAAGGAATCTATACTTGTCAAATTACACTTTAATATATATCAGTGTTACAACATTGGTCACATATGAATCAACATGTCCTAGATATGCAACAATAATACTCAGCGGGTACGCTCCATACGTTCCTGCCTTCCAGCTCGCCTCTAGAGCTCCAGAACATCCTTACCTGGAAATCTGTAATACTTGGTCTGACCCGAGAATTACATCAAAGTAACACCCAGGTCAGGCTGGAAACCAGCGTGAGTAAACTCGTCTAACATGGAATACAAAAGCATACATCTTATGTAAACCCGGGGTAACTTATATCAATTCAACTTCACAAGTTATCATAGACATTGTCTATTTCTCATATTAATTTCTAAATGCCAAAACTTAGATTTAGTGGTCCAATTCACTTAAATCATTCCATATTAGAATATTGATTTAACATATCAAATCTATATAAAATCGAAGTGGTTTCGGATATTAACTATTACCCGACTCCGGTCTCTTCGACTCCAGTGCCATCTTATCTCAAGTTATTCAAGTGAATACAATTTTACTTTAAACATAGGGGTCACAGTAATTTATCATCAATAGATAACCACAACATCCCAATTTAAATTAAACATATCATAAACCAAAGCATCCATATCACACAGCATTACTTATCTCAATCTGAGATCTCAAACCATTCAAAACAATCCATATTATCTATCCCTACATAAGTAATGATTTATTAATCACCATTAATTTATAATGAACTAAATTAATTACTTCATCTTCAATTAATTTAAAATAAATTAATTACTTTATCACAATAAATCTTGCTTACTTATTCATTAATAAGTTACAAATCAATTGATTAATCATCCTCTAATTAATCACCCTTGATTAATTATCTTTAATTACATTAAGTAGTTAACCCTTAATTAATTATACAAATTAATTATTCTTAACCATTCATGGTAATTAACCTTTAATTACCTTCATTGATTAATTATTCTCCTAATTACATTTAATAATTGATCTTTAACTTGATTATATTCATTAATCCACCCTGATTAATTACCTTAGTAACTAACTTCCTTTAATTAATTATATTAATTAAATCAACCCCTTAATTAATTTCATTAATTAATCTTTTAATTATTATGTGAAATCACCACTTAATACTACCCTCAAGTAACTATTCTTTAATTAATATTCATCAAGTAATTTCCCTTAATTAAATTACATCCACTAATTATTCATTAATTACTTCACTAAGTAATTACACTCCCTTAATTATATTAAGTAATTATACTTAATCTCAACATCAAGTAATCCTTAATTATTTCCCATCAAATGATTATCTTTAATTAATTAAAGTTATTTAATGAACTAGAATTAACCACTTTAACACAACTTAATTATCCTTACCCATATACATTGATTTCTTTGATCCATAGCAAAATTGCTCGACTTAATTTTTCTATAATTTCTTATACTGATTAATTATTCTCTAATTAATCATCATCATTAATTAACTAACCCTTTTATTAATTTCCTTAATTATAAGTCAAAACTATTATACATTTAAATTTTAACTTTTAAATTTTGGGAAAATCTTTAATTAGCTTGTTTAAATAAAATTAAACAAACTCACCATTTTAAAAACATAATAATAATTCCGACATCTCATTAAAAGTTGGTATTCAAATTGTTTTACATATTTAAATATGATAAAATTCATAATTAAAAACTTAATTAAGGTTATTCCATGTATATATATATAATAATAATAAAACTTGCTTAATTCTTCTTTACCCAATAAAATCCTGGTCACCGTTGTATTTTAAATTTTCAATTTCATTCAAGTACTAGCAAATTAAGGATCTAGAAATCTATCAACAACAAACCCGAGTAAAATACTGGTAAAACCCGAGCCACCTCAACCATATGCTCGAGTCACCCTGACTTCGAGTAGTAGAGCCAGAAACACGAGAGCCAACCCGAGCCCTCCCCAAACTCCTTCTTCTTCACATTCACTTTCCAGATACGCCTATCATCTCCGTGCACGTGCACGTTTGATTTCGCCACCACCGGCCCTTACTCCAGTCACCGACAAGTCGGCGACAACTTCGCCGATGCTTCCCCCTACCCAAAATCACGAAATTTCCTTCAACACGAAATCGATCAAATAGATTCAACACGAACCAAACCTGCTCATCGAAATTTCCTCCGTGCCACCACCTCAGGTCGTCAGAGACCGCGACACCCTAAATCGAACTTCGTCGTTGACCAATACTCCTTCTCCCCCTACTTGACCAAGTCCGATGTACCCCAGCCATCGCGATGCCAAAAAAAAAAACTACGACGACCCACCCTGGTCCTAAACCCTACAATCAACTCATCCAGTCACCACTGCCATTACAAAAATGCATCACCATTTTTCCTGAAAACCATGGCCTCCAAACTTACTTCGATAGAAAACTCAACCCCTAACCCTTCGCCGTTCGTCAGAAATCAAACAATTTTCCGTTTTCGTTCAACTGGGAATTTCTCTCGAATCCAAAGCCTAAAAATATTGATTTTATTTTCAAAAATCATCATTTCTGATAACACAACAAAATATGTAATTGAATCATTCAATTATAAAAATGGAAATTTTGATATAGTTTACATCTTACTGTTTTTATTTATTTTCAGATAATATCTCTATTTATTTTACTTAAAAAAAATATCATTAAACCTTAGATCGGTTTAAAAAAAAATCATGCTCAGTTTAAATTCCCAAGCCTAAAAGATTAGAGTGAAATAATTTGGATTTTAATCTGAGTTTATCTTCTGAACCTAAAACAGAGAGGAACTATGTACAACCGGACATATACACAACATTCAAATAAATAGGGTCAGGAACTAAACAAACATGCATTAAAATTTAAACAGTCATCACATACCCACTTCAAACATTTATCACTTATACCTATTTTTTTTTTTAAAATAATATAATTAAGCTTTAGTTTACTCACCTAATGTCTGATAATAAGCAGAGAATTTGGGAAAAATATGGAACCTGGGTTCGTATCTGAAAGTTGAATCTTTGCTTGATGTATTATTGAGTTGATCTTGAATTTTCCACGTTTAAAACTTGAAAGAACTGATTGTTGTTGAATTGCTCAGATTAAAGTTGTGTTTAAACTATGTTTGATTTCAGGTGGGCTTCATTATCTCAGGTTGAAACAAAACAGGCTTTAGATGATTTGCTTTTGTACTTGATTTTACTTCAGGTTCTACTATCAATTTCCTCTTCTCTCTTCTTTATTTTTTTCCCTTTTCTAAGCTGCTAGCATTCGTGTTTACAGATATTTTTTTGCTAAGTTTTGTTTTAAAGCAAAAGAAAAACGATAATAGAGAAAATTTAATGTTATGTAACTTTGTTTATTTTCTTTGAATTATTATTATTAAAGAAAGAAACTAATGACACTTGTCGCTATATGTATTATAAGTGCTAGAAATGTTAATTTCATGTCTAATAATACTTACAAATGTTTTTATGTTGTTTTTATATTATGTTTGTTTGTTTTTATTTTTTTTGCCTTATTTTTATATAAGTTTAAACTTTTCCCCTTTTATTTACTTTTATAAAATTTTAAAGAAAAGATTCAATATCAATTAATAACCATATATAGAAATACTAGTTGTAAATTTGTTTTTAAGACATTATTTTGAAGAAATAATTTGAATCCCTTATTAATTTTGATTTTTGATTTTTTTTATAGGCTTAGATCATTAATAGTTAAATTAATACATACATATTTATATCTATATATCTATTGTTAAAAATGTAGAGTTAAATATGAATTACTATTATTATTATTTTTAAATTTTAAAAATAAAAGGTATATCTTTTGATAAAATATATATATATATCTTAGGTGGATCTTTTGATATTATATACTTTTATTAATTTGCTACAGAAGTTATAAATTTTCAGATATTTATAATCCAGCATTTATTATAACTCAAATCCGTTTATATATATCCAGATATTATTAATTGCCAGAATATATTTGTTCAATTTACAAATTAGTATTTTAATAAATTTAATCTTGTTAATTTCTAATTATATTATTTATTACAATGCCAGAAAATCCGGGTTATTACATTAATATCCCATATTTCAAAACTAATTTTATAATTTCATACATCTCAAATTCAATTTCATTATTACTTAGTTTGAAATATTCATTTCATAAATCCAATATTATTTAAAAAAACTCAATTTACGAATAAACTCAACATCCTTTCATACTAATATAAACTTCAAATATTCATTTATCAAAATCAAATACCATTCCAAATTCACATTCTTTATCAAAATAAAGATTATGTCATCTAAAACCATTCCAAAATCATTTACTTTCCAAATCCATTATAAATTCATTATCATTCTTTAATCCAAATATTCAATTTAAATATCATTTAAATCAAATATGTCATTCATTTATTATTTCAAATATCATTACAAAACATATTTCAAAATTCCATTCAAAGATTCATTTATCTCATTTCATTTCATTTCATTTAACACATAACAAAGTAAACCCTACTTAAATTCAATTTAAATTCCTTAAAATTAAAATTAAAATAATAAAGAATATTCAAAACTCCTTAAATTTCACAAATAATCAATTCCAAAAGTTAAATCAGTTAACACCTTTAAAATATAACTCAAACAGTGTTAAAATCTATAACATTTCAAAACATGGTCAAATTATGGCAACGACAACATTTATAAAGTGTCATCGTAGCTTATAGTTTTCAAAATAGTTTAGTTCAGGAACAACGACATTTATAAAATGCTGTAATAGATATTTAGTTATTACAACATAATTAAGTTCAAAAACAATAGCATTTAAAAATGCTGTCATAAGACTACAACATTTTGGAAATGCTGTTTATAAAATTTCAGATTTTATTTTTAACTTTTCAAAAACAATAAAACTTCAATTTTAGAAAATTTTAAACTTATAAATCATATTTTTAGGCTTCTAAACTTTCACATCTAAATCAATTTAACATATGATTTATCACAATAAAATTTTATAATTGAATATCAAATTTTAAAATCTCAATTCATTTGTTATGTCAAAATTCACAGTTTATTAACTTATAAATTAAATAAAACTTAACATTTTACTTTAAATATCATTTCAAAACTTTAAATTAAATTTTCATTATTTAATTACATTTTAAAATAAAATTCAAAGTGAAAAATCACATTTACTTCAAATTTGCATACATAAATTTACAAATTCAAAACCTAATATGTAACTTTCTTAAAACTATAAAATATATATTTAAAAAAAAAATCAAAATTTCATACTTTAAAAAAGGACAAACCTTAAGTAAAATCATTTAAAAAATATACCACGGGGTCTGTATATAATTTTCTAACCTAGATCAAGTGATACAGATATGTATCATTTCAATCCGCAATTTAAAAAGAAAACCCAGGTTCTATCATTTCAAACCCGCAATCTCAAGTCAAATAAAAATACAATAAAAATCGCTCAGGCCTGTCATTTCAGCCCATAACGATTTTTCACTATTCAAAAGTCCGTTCGGGTATGTATCATTTCAACCCATAGTGATTCTATTCTAACAGGGAACTTGCAGTGTGAATATATGCACAAACAATATAAACAATGTCAATGTCACAATATAATGTCATATATCAGATGTCAGGTGATAATTAACAAAGTAAACATGGTAATAACATGACATAACATATCATATAATCATCATTTACTTGCGTAAACATTTTCAATTACTAAACACTTGTCATCAATTCACTATTTCATAAGTAAACATATCAGAGTGAGAAAGACTCACATTTTCAAGCTGGAGTTAGCAAAACAAACTACACGGGTGAATTCTAGAAAGCACGATATGGTACGACACAACACGACTTTGATTCAAATGAGAGAGAGCTAAGATATGATCTTGCACACAACAAATAAAACAAAGCAACATATACATGAATATATTTAACACAAACACATCATTGAATAAAATGGAAATAAGAAGCAACAAAATCAAAGTGACTTGACCTTACTCAACCACACTAGTGCACGGCCAAGAAACCCTTATGCTCGGCTATGATGATGCTTTGGCTCAGGTATTGCATCATATAGGTCAGGTTTAACATCATATAGGCAAGGCAACAAGTGGATGAAGGTGGTAGTAGCAATATTATGAAGCATGTAAAGGGACAAGGCAAATAGAGTGGATTTGGTCATCATGTAGGCTCGTCCAAAGGGAAGTAGGGCTCAGCCAAGGTCAGGTACAGATCTGGACATGTCAGGAGCTGCGGCTAGAGGTGGAGTAGATGATGGTGGTGGTGGCTAAGGGGGTGGCCGAAGTGATAGGTGAAGGGGTAGGTGAAGTTTTGTGGCTAGGCTAGCATAGTTGGTGGAGTTTTGTGCAAAGTTGTGGTGAAAGCTTCAACAAATGGCCACGGCCTGATCTTGGTCAGAGGAGAGGGAGGAGGAGCTGCTGTATATAGTGGTGGTGATGGTCAGTGGTGATGGTGGAGAGTGGGGCCGAGCAAAGCAAGAAGAGGAGTAAGACAAAAACATTGAAAAAGAGGAGAAAAGAAAAGGAGAGAAAGGAAAGAAGCCATTATCATATTATTTTTTCTGGCCATGAATTGAAGATGAGAAACATTTCTCACATGAATGCTAAAGAGGAATACACAGCTATCAGCAAAAAAAAATGGTCGACCAATAGATGAAATGAAAAGGCAAAAAGGAAAATGGAAAGACAAGTGTAAATGAAAAGACATAAGGAAAATGAAAGGACTTTGACTCTTTGTATTTTTTATTTTATTTAAATCAAAATAAACTAAATAAATTTCAGTAAATAAAAATAAAAAGCCGAGAAAAATAAAGTGAAAAAGAAAATAAATAATTAATTTAAGCAAAAATAGAATATAAATAAGAAAATAGCTTAATAATTGAAACTAGAATTTAAAAATATAAACAATATACAATTAACATTTGAAAATTTATAACTACACTTTTAAAAATGTTTTAAAAATAAAATAAATACATAACATATCATATTACACAAATATATAAAAATTAGAACAAACAAAAATATTATTTATATAAATTAAAGTAAATAATTTTGTTAAATAAATTAATTTACATACAATATTGTAAAAAGCATAACTTTCACAATATAAATCGGATTTCAACGAAATGAAAAGAAGTATTCTTGAAATTTAATTTATTTTCATAAGAAAAGATAAAATTCAAAAATTCAAAAATTTAAATTTTAAATTTAGAAGTCAAAGTTTTACTATATTGACCAAAATCCACATTTTTGGAAAATATTCTATTTATTCATGTTTGAAATTTTAATTCACAAAAAAATCAAAATTTATATTTAAAATAACAAAAATTATTCATTTTAATAAAAAATAAAATTTTTAATTCAGGAATTTAAATTAAAAATAATTAAAATATACAATTGAAATAATCACAAAAATACAGGGTTGTTACACTTTCCCCCAGTCAAAACTTTTCGTCCCCAAAAGGAATGAGATACAGGAAAACACATAAAAAAATAGAATGAAATAGGTTTAAGACAAGATGATTAAAATTATACCTGAAAACTGTTGTTATAGGTAAGTTAAAAAAGGTAGAGATGATCTTCCCAAGATCCTCTAGAATCAAGAATACAAGCACGAAAAGATCTTCTAGAATCTGATTCACCCTTTCCGCTTGACCGGCGGTCTGTCGATGGAAAGCAGTGCTCAGATTAAAAATGAGTACTGAAAGTTATAGAAAGGTTGCAGAAAGATTTCTAAACAAAATATTATAAGCAATAGTTCCCCATTCCGTAACAAGATAAGGGAAATAAGGACAACCCAAAAGATAGTTTAAAAAACAAAATAAGATAATAAATTTGAAACCATGAAGATTTCTACTTAAATTGATAATTAATTTTACATAAGTTAAATAAATCTTAACCATCTCTAATTTCATTATCTTATCATCCAATTATCTTCAGTTAACAATCTCTAAAATCATAGATTTGAAAAAAATCATTTATTATACTAAAATGTACTCAATAAAATTAATTCTTTTTTTATTCCTAATTAAAATTAAATTTATTTCTCTCAATATATTTTATTGCCTATGTTAAATTTATTTATACTTGTTATAACTGCTTTAAATTTATTCTTAGTTCCTTTAACATCATCTTATATTGTAAATTATCCTATTACCTTTTTCTTTATTTACCGCTATTAATTTTTTATAACTAAAATTTAAGTGTATGATATTTATTATAACCACTCAAATTTTATTTATAAAAATCTTTTTATATTGTATATTATCAAATTACATATTCAACTTCTGTATAATTTAGGTAAGTTATATTGGAATAAAATTGTGTATTATACAAATAAAACTTTCTAATTCAATCATTTCAAGTTTGAATATTTATCCAAATCTTGAAATTATACTTCAAATTATCCTTCAAGATAAAATTTAGGAATTAAATTTCCGATAAATTCCAAACTATTTAGAGATAAATAAATTCACATATACTGTATATATATATCCATTCAATTTAAATCATATATCATCATATGTTATAAATCCAGTCTTATTTTAGAAATTCAAATCGATTAAATTTCCCAAACGAAACTGTAGCAAGACTACAGAATGGTCTCTTCACTTCGAAACTCGAAAATGAATGTCGATGATGCTACAGTCATCATCGAAGTTATTTTCCAACGACAAAGAGAAAAGCACTAATTTTAAACTCTAAAATTCTTTGGAAACAAATTTCTATTCGAAAATACTTTAAATATATATCCTTTAAAACTTTAAATAAAAGGTTTGAAATCAATCGAAAATTAAATTCTCAAATTCTTGTTTTAAATTTATTTTAAATTTCCAAATAAATTTAAAACCATGTTTATAGTTCAATTATTTATATATGAAACAAGAGATAATGATATATAATATCAAATATTATTTCTTAACAACCAATTCAATAAAATCCAGAAAAATTTATAATATAGTTACAAAATTTATTTCATTACTAAATTTGAAAAAAAAAACATATTGTGTCAGTTTGCTCTATTCAAGTGTTTTGGAAATCTTATCGATGGCATTAAACAGACGAATAGATCAGAAACCCAAATCAACATCGACAACTCGAACAACACAATATATAAAGCATTTTAAATATTAGTTTACAAATACACTTCAAAAATGATTTGAAGATAAGTTGGAACAAAGATGGGATGATTAAATAAAAAAATAGGAAGATGGATAAGCTTATATAAATCACGGGAAACCTTAACCGGGTAAACCGTGACTTAAAGAATAAGATCGATGTGAATTTTCTGGGATAAATCAACATTCGATATCAAGAGATAGGATTTGAAATAATAAGAGGTACTAGCATCTAAACCGAGGATATAAAAACTCCGGTGAATCGATGTTGTTGTAAAGGAGTTTCGCCCTTTAAAAATCAATTTGAGATTGGCGAGACCGCCGACTCACTATAAAGATCATTCGAAGTGAAGTTATGGTATACTCCAGAATCAAAAGAAGCCGAATAGTGAGGGACACGAATGGATTTTGGAACTGCAGGGAACGTTTCAAAATTTAAAGGAATCGAGTAAAAAAGGAAGAGATTCAAACTCGAATGTAAGTGATTTTGTAAATACATTTACCATATATGCTAAGTTTTTCCTAGAGCTACTAAAGCTCTGATACCAAATGTAACAACCCGATATTTTCAACCATTCGCATCCGCACATGTCGGACTTGAATTTCTCAAAATACCCCGTTGTAAATAAAATTTGGCAAACCTCAGAATATACAGTAAATAAATAATCAAAAATCACAAACACAGAGTAAATAATAATGCAGCGGAATTAAAAGAGATAGTAGTTCATGAAGCTACTATCTCAAAATAAGATACATCAGAGTTAAACAAGATACAACAGAAGAGCAACAAGATACATCAAGTACAAATCAGAATACATCACTGGAATCGCTGGATATTGAAAGCAAAATAGATGGCTGGATCTTCAAGCAAAGCTCCAACTTCGAAGGTGAATCTTTAATGCTGAATCACTCAGTCTGACTCGAGCATAAAGCAAAACACAAAACACTCGAGTCAGGATATAAATACTTATGAACTGTAAATCAACTCAAGTGAACAGTAGCAAAAATGCATCAGTAACTTAAAGGATGCTTGGGATCGCCCATCCTTTAAGGATCCGTTAAACTATTTACTATGTGGTAATGTTGTGCTATTATGATAATGTCTACAGTAAAATAAACTTAATTTAAGATAGCGTTAAGGGGTTACCCATATAGCCCTTAACACGTAATAGTGCCAATAGTCTATATAGTACCTTCATATCTCCTGATCGGGAGACTATGAGAAGATACTCCATACGTACGACACAAATAGAAACTCGTAGTAAGACTCTCTATGGTAGGTGACACGGCACACGAGGCAATGCCAGGGTAGATATACCAATTACGCATACGGGCTAGTGGTTACGTAGCAGCCACATATGCCCACCTTGGAACACACTCCCAGTGAAATTCGAAGGATGGCCATCAAATCAACACAAGTAAGAGTATAGTATTGAAGAAGTGCGTCCGACCAGAGGATCTACCCTTTTTGGCTCGAGATCGCTTCTGTTTTAGCCACCTTATGCCAACTCATGGGAGTTGGGTCCACGTAATATACTCAAGAACATCGCCACCATCCTACTTCATTTTAGAATCTCCACCGCGTACACGATTGTTAAAGTAGTTTTTCAAAGTTGGCATAGAGTATGACAACTTCCGATCTCGGTCTCTTTAACAACCAATCGTTATTATAACGCCGTGGTCATTTCAAAAATAGTTTATACTTCAAAGATCAAAACATTTCATTTCAAAACAATATTCCTTTCAAAATAGTTTATACTTCGAAACCAAAGCCATTTTATTTCAAAACTATATTCAAATCAATACAATATCATTTCCATTTCAAATATATATTCATCTTTCAAAAGTCATAATACTTTCAAAACTATAATTCTTTCGAAACCAAAATATTTGAAATCATTACACTTTGAAAATCATAAATTTTTGAAATCATACATTTGAAATCATGAAACATTCCTTTAATTCTTTACATTTCACTAATTTATTTAACTAAACCCAAATTTTCAAATTTCCAATTTAATTCAATTCAAACCATTAGTTTCAATTCAGTTTCCCGACAAACCATTTCAAATCTTATAAATTTCAAATATAGATTTGATTCACAAAATAAACTATTCTATTTTTTTATATATTTTAAAGCTTTAATTTCCCACATTTCAAAACTAATTTTATAATTTCATATATCTCAAATTCAATTTCATTATTACTTAGTTTTGAAATATTCATTTCATAAATCCAATATCATTTAAATAAACTCAATTTACAAATAAACTCAATAACCTTTCGTACTAATATAAACTTCAAATATTCATTTATCAAAATCAAATATCATTCCAAATTCACATTATTTATCAAAATAAAGATTATGTCATTTAAAACCATTCCAAATTCATTTACTTTCCTAATCATTATAAATTCATTATCATTCTTTAATTCAAATATTTAATTTAAATATCATTTTAAAATCAATTATGTCATTCATTTATTATTTCAAATATCATTACAAAACACATTTCAAAATTCCATTCAAAAATTCATTTATCTCATTTCATTTCATTTCATTTAACACATAACAAAGTAGACCCTACTTAAATTCAATTTAAATTCCTTAGAATTAAAATTAAAATATTAAAATATATTCAAAAGTCCTTAAATTTCACAAATAATCAATTCCAAAAGTTAAATCAGTTAACACCTTTAAAATATAACTCAAACAGTGTTAAAATCTATAACATTTCAAAACATGGTCAAATTATGGCAATGACAGCATTTATAAAGTGCCATCGTAGCTTATAGTTTCCAAAATAGTTTAGTTTAGGAACAATATCATTTATAAAATGCCGTAATAGATATTTAGTTATTACAACATAGTTAAGTTCAAAAACAACATCATTTAAAAATGCTGTCATAAAACTACAACATTTCGGAAATGCTGCTAATAAAATTCCAGATTTTATTTTTAACTTTTCAAAAACAATAAAACTTCAATTTTAGCAAATTTTAAACTTATAAATCATATTTTTAGGCTTCTAAACTTTCACATTTAAATCAATGTAACATATGATTTATCACAATAAAATTTTATAATTGAATATCAAAATTTAAAAACTCAATTCATTTGTTAAGTCAAAATTCACTGTTTATTAACTTATAAATTAAATAAAACTTAACATTTTACTTTAAATATCATTTCAAAACTTTAAATTAAATTTCCATTATTTACTTACATTTTAAAATAAAATTTAAAGTCAAAAATCACATTTACTTCAAATTTACATACATAAATTCACAAATTCAAAACTTAATATTTAACTTTCTTAAAACTATAAAATATATATTTAAAAAAAATCAAAATTTCATACTTTAAAAAAAGACATACCTTAAGAAAAATCATTTAAAAAATATACCATGGGGTCTTTATATAATTTTCTAACCTAGGTCAAGTGATACGGATATGTATCATTTCAATCCGCAATTTAAAAATAAAACCCGGGTTCTACCATTTCAAACCCGCAATCCCAAGTCGCATAAAAATACAATAAAAATCGCTCAGGCCTATCATTTCAGCCCATAACGATTTTTCCCTATTCTAAAGTCCGTTCGGGTATGTATATTTCAACACATAGTGATTCCATTCTAACAGGGAACTTGCAGTGTGAATATATGCATAAACAATATAATCAATGTCAATGTCACAATATAATGTCATATATCAGATGTCAGGTGGTAATTAACAAAGTAAACATGGTAATTCCATGGTATATCATATCATATAATCATCGTTTACTTGCATAAACATTTTCAATTACTAAACACTTGTCGTCAATTCACTATTTCATAAGTAAACTTGTCAGAGTGAGAAAGTCTCACCTTTTCAAGCTGGAGTTAGCAAAACAAACTACACGGGTGAATTCCAGAAAGCACGATATGGCATGACACAACATGACTTTGATTCAAATGAGAGAGAGCTAAGATATGATCTTACACACAACCAATAAAACTAAGCAACATATACATGAATATATTTAACACAAACACATCATTGAATCAAATGGAAATAAGAAGCAACAAAATCAAAGTGACTTGACCTTACTCAACCACACTAGTGCACGGCCTAGGGACCCTTATGCTCGGTTATGATGATGCTTTGGCTCAGGTATGGCATCATATAGTTCAGGTTTAACATCATATAGGCAAGGCAACAAGTGGATGAAGGTCGTAGTAGCAATATCATGAAGCATGTAAAGGGACAAGGCAAATAGAGTGGATTTGGTCATCATGTAGGCTCGGCCAAAGGGAAGTAGAGCTCGGCCAAGGTTAGGTAAAGATCTGGACATGTCAAGTGCTGCAGCTAGAGGTGGAGTAGATGATGGTGGTGGTGGCTAAGGGGGTGGCCGAAGTGATAGGTGAAGGGGTAGGTGAAGTTTTGTGGCTAGGCTAGCATAGTTGGTGGAGTTTTGTGCAAAGTTGTGGTGAAAGCTTCAACAAATGGCCACGGCCTGATCTTGGTCGGAGCAAGGGGAGGAGGAGCTGTTGTGTATGGTGGTGGTTATGGTCAGTGGTGATGGTGGAGAGTGGGGCCGAGCAAAGCAAGAAGAATAGCAAGGCAAAAACATTGAAAAATAGGAGAAAAGAAAAGGAGAGAAAGGAAAGAAGCCGTTATCATATTTTTTTTCTGGCCGTGCATTGAAGATGAGAAACATTTCTCACCTGAATGCTAAAGAGGAATACAAGTCTATCAGCAAAAAAAATGGTCGGCCAATAGATGAAATGAAAAGGCAAAAGGGAAAATGAAAAGACAAGTGTAAATGAAAAGACACAAGGAAAATAAAAGGACCTTGACTCTTTGTATTTCTTATTTCATTTAAATCAAACAAACTAAATAAATTTCAGTAAATAAAAATAAAAGTATGAACAAAATTAAGTGAAAAATAAAATAAATAATTAATTTAAGGAAAAATAGAATATAAATAAGAAAATAGCTTAATAATTGAAACTAGAATTTAAAAATATAAACAATATACAATTAACATCTGAAAATTTATAACCACACTTTTAAAAATGTTTTAAAATCAAATAATACATAACATATCATGTTATACAAATATATACAAATTAGAACAAATAAAAATATTATTTATATAAATTAAAATAAACAATTTTGTTAAATAAATCAATTTACATACAATATTGTAAAAAGCATAACTTTCACAATATAATTCGGATTTCAACGAAACGAAAAGCAGTATTCTTGAAATTTAATTTATTTTCATAATAAAAGATAGAAATTAAAAATTCAAATATTTAAATTTTAAATTTAAAAGTCAAAATTTGACTATATTGACTAAAATCCACATTTTTGGAAAATATTCTATTTATTCACGTTTGAAATTCTAATTCACATAAAAATAAAAATTTATATTTAAAATAACAAAAATTATTCTTTTTAATAAAAAAATAAAGTTTTTAAATCAGGAATTTAAATTAAAAATAATAAAAATATACAATTGAAATAATCACAAAAATACAAGGTTGTTACTAACTTCTACAATGATCATGAGCGGGTCATTATGTAGGTGACGTGCTCCTCTTAGCTCTGTTGGGGTGATGGTCGAATTATGCATTTAGATTTGGAACCTTTGATTTTTGAGCGATGGTTCCTCTTGAATTGAGAAAATCCCATCCTTTACTTCTCTAACATAACGACTTCTATTTCCTTTGCCGCTTCCAACTAGATGTGGTCCATCATAGATGACATCAATTTTGTTGAGGGGTGGAATGAAATCTGGCTGAACATCACCTTCTACTAAATTTGCAACATTGCTCAAGAGCTTTAGTGACTATCATCAGAATGAACAGTTTTCTGCCTATTTTTGATGAATTCCTTCAAATGTCCAGCACGTATCAAACTTTGAACTATACCTATAGAGGCGGGACATTTGTCCATTTTATGTCCATTTACTTTACGGTAAGGATAGTAGTCACATCCTTTTCTTAGCTCGGGATTGGTTTTAGCTTTGTAAGAAACTGGAAAATCAATTCTATTTTTGTTGTAGCGTAAATGTAAGATATTTATTTGGTCAAAGCAATATGAATGGAACTATGGGTCTCCTCCCATTTCTGCTTCCTACTATTATGGTCATAGCCAGTTTTTCCAGCTTCCTTTTTTGTCTAAGCTTTCTTCTTAGCATTATATATCTCATCCATACGAATGAAATTATTAGCTTGAAAGTGGAAATCCTGCAAATTCTTGCATCCATGTATATAGTGTTCTCGCCAGAATGGGGTTTGCTAAATCAACATTGAACGTACTACCACTAATTTATCCCTATTAATAATATGCATTGCCTTTAATGCCTTTATGTTGAACCCCGTGATATAATTACTTGATAACTCCCCTGATCTTTGTTTGATATTAGCCAGAATAGTCAATAGTGAGAACTTAACAAATGCGGAACTGCATCAAGAATTCATAACAAAACTTTTTCGAAGAATATACAGTCTTCTCTCAGTACTTCATGTACCATTTAGCTGCTACCCACTGAAAAGTTATAAGGAAAAACTTACAACGCATAGTTCCAGATGAGTTGTATTAATCCGTCTAGCTTTCAAAAGCCATTGCGTGATCATCTGGATAAGTTGTTCCAGTATACCTAATGATGGAATCTTAATATTGTTAGGAATTTTTGTGGACAAGATTTCATCTGTGAAGGGAGCTTCTCTATGATTATTGTTGATTCTATCATCAAGAGTTCATTTCCCTTAAGATTAAGCATATCTTTTTCCATTTTTTCAACCATATCACTTAAGTAGTCTTCATTACTATGGTATTTGCTCCTATCGGGTTTTTACCCCTTGTAGAAAGAACTTCTGGATTTCTCATTTGACTTTTCCTCCAACCTTCCTTGGTAGTTTGCTTTAACTTTGTTATCCACCAATGACTTGGGAGAATGCTTGGTTACATCAGCATGTTGGTCAACTTTTCTCTTTTATCAAGTTAGAACGAGTTTGCTTCTACTTATTTTTTTAAACAAAGAGGCATCCAAGCCTCTTCATGGAGATTCTGCTTTATCAACCCCGACAAGTGGTCTTGGAAGATTTTTAAGCCATGATTCCTTCTAAAAGTTCTTTCGTCATTAACACCTTTTGTTTTAGACTTTTAATATTAGCTTTCTTGTTGGTTGGTTGTGCCAGCTTCGATGGTTGTCCAACTTTCACATTGTCAAGGTTGAAATTAGGAACAACATTTTCTTCCAATGTTGCTTGTTATACGACTTCCTCATTTGGAATATTAGTTCGTCTTGATTTCCCCATTTTCCTGGAACAAAAACTTAAATAGTTAATTTTAGAAAGTTAAATAGAAGTAGAGGTTCAAGTCCTCCTTCTAGCGTCAAAAATTTTGGACTAAAAACTGGTATAACACCTTGATGCTAATCGTGATAAATTAATACTTGATTCGAACACATATGATGACACATTTAAGCATAGCTTAATCAATGTTGACCAAATAGCACCATCAAGGACAAATTCATTATTCGAGACTAGGTGCAAAATGATATCATTAAGCAATGGATTTATTATGCCAATACACTTTTAGGTTAAGTATTCAAAAGTTTGTTTGTTTTCTTGGAATATAGTATTCAAGATCCCTTAACGACACATGGAATTGAATGTTCGAGCACCCTTACGATCACTTGGAATATACATATTCAAGAATTCATATGGTCTTTTGAAATTAAATATTCAAAAGCCCTTACCTTTTGTCCGAAGGATATAGAAAAGACAAGTAGAAAATTTGTGCAATAGTCTATTAAGCACGTTAATGGACTAGGTATTCGGTCCTTATATTCAATGTCCAATGCCCATACTTAATAGGCAAAAACGGTAATTGTGCATATAAACACTTGTTTAAACAAAGCAACTTTGAAATAAATCATGTCGAGCTTTGGGCGTAAAGAGCTTATTATATGCATATCCATGTCGATAACGTTCAAAATGCATAGCCAATGGATTAGGCATGTCCAAGTCCTTGTTTATATAAATTGTGCATGATTACAGTCAAATAGTTATTTTTCTCTAATTTGATTAAGGGTTTAAAAAGGTTTAATTTCAAGAGCAGAGAAAAGAAATGGTCATCCATTTACAATGCCCTAGGTCTGTATTTATAAGGGTAGAAATGCGGCACAGCAGCCAATTGTCGGCATCAATGGTTTTCAGTATCAATAAAGAGCGGCGTCTATTTTCAGTATAAGTTGATATGGCTATGGAGCTGTATTGCTATGTAGCAGAATCATCTGATATAACACTGGCCTTGTTCACTCCTTAACATGGCATTGGCAAATGAAAACATTGATGGGTATCAACGTTGATGCGTGGAGATATGAATAATGGTTGACGTCAACAACAGGCGGCTTTAACGACGTACGACATTGATGGCAAGCGTTTTCAATAGTACAACATCGATGATGAGTAGTATCAAATAGGTGATGGTGTTAATGGGAAATGATATTGAAGAATAACGACATTGGTAATGAACATTATTGATAAATGATGGCATTAATAGTGAGGCGACGTCACCAGTTTTGATAGCTCTTTGCAGGGTCTGATTACTCTTGGTATCAACGCTGTTGGTTGAAGACATGCAGTATCATCCTATGATTGATGAAGTGCACCATTATGAAGACCCAACACTGACTATTGGCGATATCAATAATGGATGACAATAAAGAATGGCGACATTGGAGTAGAGGCAACATCAAAGACACACGACATCATTCCATAGCAGCACCGACTAATGGTGGCATTCATGATGAGCAACATAAGCAAAGAGTGGAATTGATGCATTACTCTATCTTCATAGGTAAAGGCGGCACTAATAAAACATGGCACCAATGAGACGTGACATAGATCATGTCGACATACATTGATGGTGTATTGTATTGATTGCGTTCGATATCATCACTTCCTTCAAGAAATGCGGCATTAATGATGAACAATTTCCTTAGCTCTAATAACAATATGCAGCATTGCATATAACTCTTCATCGAAGAGACACGATGTTATTCATTCTCACAATATTGTTCCATAGCCACTCTTTTGATAATATTGATGTAGCATCGTGACCACATCGCATATCGAACATCTTCAAGGTCGATAGTGGTGATAATAGAAATTATGTGGATGATAGTATGTACATAATAAATACGAAATTAGTTTTAACAAATAAATTCATAGCCAAATAAATAAATAAATAAAATAAAATTACATCCCTATGAATATATATATATATATATATATATATATATATATATATTCATTCATTATATATGTTATATGTGTTTTTTTTGAATCGATTATTACATTGACACTTTACTTATTTACCATAAATCATAATGGTCAATTATACAGCTATGACATATGTTCATCATATATACCTTAGATTATCATATTTAATGTAGTTATAATGTTTGCACAATGAATAAAAACATATTGGAAAATTAAATAATTAAATTAAATTAAAGTGACAATATATATATATATATATATATATATATATATATATATATATATATATTGTGACTATATTATAAAGTATAAACATAAGTTAATTAGCTAATAACAAAAACCACAAACTCTTTTACTAATCACTATCAAATATGATTTAGTACAAAATGTTAATTCTAATAAACACAAAATATGATCTTATGCAAGTTACTAAAAGATTTTTTAATTCCCTCTTTTAATACCACCGCCAATGCACCTAATCCAACAGTTATTTGCCATGGTCACTTTATTTCTTCTCAACTAACGCCAACATAGGTCTTATGAAGACGAATGTTAGATCAAAATTTGGTTCTAACATGTATGCTATGGTCAAAAGGAATCAATGATACTTGAGTAAGGTAAGTCGGTTAGTCAAGCATGCTTGACTTGAGTCCATATGAAGCGGTTTATGCAAATAGAGATTTGTTCAAGTCCTTGTTCATAAATTCATGATTTTAATCTGACCTAGTGGTCGTTAACGTCCAAATTTCAAGATTTTTTGATGCACAAGATAAAATGAAAAATGATAGAGGAGTACACATTTTCCCTTTTCTAGTAAGAGATACATGCCTATTTATAGAGAAATTGAATCTCTAGATTCTGGAAACGTTGCATTTATGGACATGGATGACTGTGATTAGCCGACGTGGCATATGACCAACTTTGACATGTGGCATGACTTTCTTCATCGATCCTTACGTGGAATAACAAACTAGTTAGGATCCACATGGGTAAATAATTCACCATATTTAGTTGTTTTATCATTATGCGATGGCTTCTTCATTCTCAATATGCAATAGCTACGTGGCCTTCATCAACGACAGCTCCAATCTATATGCTTTTCAACATGTCCTTAACCTTCAACATGTGATAGCTGTTCAACTTTAATAATATATATGCCTTTATTACATTAATTCATTGTTGCTTCACTAATATCAACCTATGGTAGCTTCTTGTTTCTTCAATATGTGATACCCTCAATAATATCAACATGCGACATCACCTTGCGATAGTCTCCAACCTACGATAATTTCATATCATCAACTTACGATGCCAGGCTTTATTATGCGATAGCCTTCAATTTGTAATGGTTTTATATTATTAACACACGATAGCCTAACCTTTAACAAGTAATAGTTTTTAACTTGCGACAACTTTCGTCTTGCAACAACCTTTAATATGCAATGGCCTTTAACTCGTAATACCTTTATGTTATCAACCTGTGACAACTTTTAATATGCGATATCCATACACTTGTGATAGCCTCTCTTTCTGCCTTAACTTAAAATATCTTTGTCTATGCCTTAACTTGCGATAACTTCCATATGTCAGCTTGCGATATTTTCTATATATCAACTTGCAACAACATCTATATATCAACTTGCAACAGCTCCCTTTATTCTCTAATGTGATAGCTCTATAATATCAACTTGTGATAGCCTTGTCCTTATCAACTTTCGACATTGCGACAACTTTATTTATTCCCCATTTGTTTTAGCTCTATAATATCAGCTTGTGACGGCCTTGTCCTTATCAATATTCAACAGCTTTATGGTTTCAACTTGAGATTTCCTTGACCATATCAATTTGCAATAGTTCGTAACTACTAATTTGCAATGGCTTTGGCATCTTCAAATTTCAATAGTATCATCTCTTATTCATTTTTAAAAATTGTGGTGTAACAATAACGACCACTACATATATGAATGGTGGCTCCCGTATTGAGCCACGATCCATTTTTAATGCCATTAATGAAGAATGCTACTTGCACTATAGCCACATGATTGTCTTCAACCATATTCGAAGTGTTCTCCAGTTGTTTATTTCGTAGACGATGGTCATGAGCAAATGGTCGGGATGGTTACAAAAGTAACATGTACTTTCTTCTTACTGTCCTTGTCATGATTATTCTTTTTAAACTATGTCTCATTCTTAGGTTTAAAAAAAATTATATTTTGTTTCTCCTACATTATTACTATCACTCTTAGGTCTTAAAAAAATTATATTTATACGGAAACTTTCTTAATTCTCCACTTGTAATAGCTCTATAATATCACCTTGTGATTGGCTTCTCCTTGTTAACTTTTGACAATTTTATGATGTCAACTTGCAATTGAATTGACCATATCAACTTGTAATAACTCATTGCTATCAACTTATGGTGGCTTTGACGTTGCCATCTTTTAATAGTTTCACCTTTTATTCATTCTTGGAAATTTGGGTGTAACACTTACCCCTATAAGAAGTTTTCAGATGCTTTTGCTTAAGTAAACTTTTGTTCTGCCTTTGCTTCTTCTCTTCTCAAGTCATAATTTCTTATTGTCCTACAAACTTTGTTTTGTTCAATTAATTTATTTTTGAAAGTATGGAAATATTTTTAAGACCTTTTCAAAATAGATTTCATTAGGACTAATTGATCTTATTGTAAGGTGGAGACATCCCATAATCTTGTCAAAAAACTCTTTATTCTTGCTTGCCCCTTGACAAAGAGTTTTGTTGTTTCTTTTATATTCATACTCATTCTCTTGGTTAATTGTTAGTTGGCCTATATAGATAATTTCAGATATTAGTTTAGATGTTTATTGATTCAGTAGTTTAGCCAGCCCCCGCGGTGGAATCAAAGGCCTTTTAACTATCTTCCTTGGATAGATGCTTTGGTCGGTCACTAAGACAGGACCAAATGCTTTACTGATCATCCTTTTTGAAATGGTGCTTTGATCGAGACCTTAGGCGGGACGAAAGGCTTAATTGACCACCATTACTTGGATGGTTACTTAGTAGAACCAAAGGCTTAATTGACCATTACTCCTGAATGGGCACTTTAGCCGGGCCCTGTGGCAAGACCAAAGGCTTTATCAACCATCTTCCCTAAATGAGTGCTTTGGCCGGGGACTGAAATAGGACCAATCTCTTAGTTTACTAGCACTCTTTGGATAGGTGCTTTGGTCGAGCCCTAAGGTAGGACAAAAGGATTTATGGACCATCTCCCTTGATTGAGTAATTTGGCCAGGCCTCTAGACGGGACCAAAGGCGTAATTGACCATCACTCTTTGGATGAGAGCTTTGGCCTGGCTCTAAGGTAGGACCAAAGGATTTATTGATCATCTCCCTTTGATAGGTGCTTTGGCCAGACCCTAAGGCAGGACCGAAGGCTTCATTGACCGCCCTTTTTTAGATGGATGTTTTGGTCAGGCCATGAGACAAGATCAAAGACTTAATTGAACATCATTCTCTGGATGGGTGCTTTAGTCAGGCCCAAAGGTAGGGTCAAAGGCTTTTTTGACCATCTCCCTTTGATGGGTGCTTTAGCCAAGCTCTAAGATAAAAGGCTTAAACGACCACCCTATTTGGATGGCTGCATTAGCTAGGCCTTAAGGCATAACCAAAGTCTTTATTGACCATCTCCCTACGATCAGTGCTTTTTTCAGGCCTTATGGCCGGATAAAGATTTAATTGACTATCACTTTTTTGATAGGTTCTTTGGTCGATCCTTAAGGCGAGACAATAGGCTTTATTGACCATCTTCTTTAGAGAGTGCTTTTACAGGATGCGTAGGTAGGGCCAAAAGCTTAATTTACCACCAATCTTTATATGGTTGCTTTGGCCAGTTCCTGAGGCAAATCAAAGGTTTATTGACTAGATTTGGATGGGCAGTTTAGCCAGGCCATGAGGGAGGCCAAGGTCTATATTGACCTCTATCTTGGGTAGGTGCTTTGGTCAGGGCAAGAAAAATGCTTAATTTTCCATCACTCTATGTATAGACAGTTTGGCTATGCCCGGCGATAAGACCAAAGGCTTTTTGACCATCTCCCTTGAATGAATGCTCTGGTCGACCACTAAGGCGGGACCAAATGCTTTATTAACGATCACTCTTTGGATGGTTTCTTTAGTGGGGCCCTTAGATGGGAGCGAATACTTAATTAACCACCATTCCTTGGATGGGTACTTTGGTCACACCCTAAGGCAAGAGTAAAGGCTTTATTTTCAATCACTCTTTGGATGGGTGCTTTGGCTTAGCCATAGATGAGACCAAAGGTTTTACCGATCATCTCCCTTAGATGGGTACTTTTGCCAGGCTTTAAGATGAGACTAAAGGCTTATTTATCCTCTTTTGGATTTGAGATATGCTTCTTCTTAATAAATCTTGCTGACCTCATCTTGTTAAAAGTTCCTTCGAACATAATAATTTCTATTTCGAAGGCTATTATTTAAATATGACCGTTTGATAATCAACTTTATTCATCCAATTTTGTGAAATATGGTCTTAAATGCTCAACAATTCATGTTCTTACTATCACATTTCCATATGGTTTATTTAATCGGTAAGTTCTCGATTGGATTACTGTTGAGTCAAGATTTTTATAAAGTTTTGATTTCTGACAAAGGGATAAGACGTGATCGACAAAAAGAAGTTATTTCGGACACAAAGAGCTCCATATGTTAGAGGTTAATTATTTGGTATGATTAGTAATATTATTTATGTTAAAATCTATCCTCAAATAATCGTATAACTTCAATTTTCTTACATATGTATATATATGAATAAATGCACATTAGCTGTGCAAACTGGACTAAACCGGTCGACCAGTTAAAATATGGCGGTCGACCGTTTATGCCCAGAATGCACAGATAACGTGCACAAGTCACCATAACGTATATATATTCAAATACCTGTCTACTGGTCCTTTTTGACCTGTCGTCCGTTTTCAAACAGAAAGCAACCTTTCGTATAGACACTTCCTTTTCTTCAATGGTTGCCTCTCTTTCTCTTCACCAATGATCATGACCTTTGCTTGTACCTTTTCACAAAGGGTTACAACTGTTTATTTCTTATATAAACATCATGAAATCATTATTCCAATTAACCAATTTCTATTATTCTAATCTCTATTCTATTGATCTCAATCTTATACTTTCAAAGTGCTCAAATTGCTCATATTCTACCATATATCGTTTTTGAATCCTGAAATTTATTTAACATTCTTTTGATTCAATACGATATCCACTTTCAAATCTTCATATATACAAATATTCTATTTGAGGATAAGATTATAGGAAGTTTGTACTATAAGTGACAAAATAGTGTTAGCAAGAACACATACCGTTACCAAACAATTATTTTCATTTGTTGAAGTCCTCGTGTTATTAGAGGCAAGTGTTGAAGTCCTCGGTGTTGTAAGAGGCAAGTATTGAAGTCCTCGGTATATTAGAGGCGTGAAATCCCGTTCGTCTGCTCGGGTGTTGTAAACCTGTTCCTCCGGGTGAAGCGAGGTAGTTAGTAGTGAAAATCCAGATAGAAGTCTGGGACTGGACGTAGGACGGTGTTCCGAACCAGTATAAAAATCTCTGGTGTGATTTTTCTATTTTTATTTACTTTGCTATTATCATCTATTTCTGCATTTATATTATATTCCATATTTCACGATCCGTTTGTACTATATTAGCACGTACACTGCATTTTTTACACTTCACTTGGTATCAGAGCATGGCCATCATATAACCGTAACACAGTTATTTGATATATTCTTGTAATATGGCAAATAACGCAAGTACTAGCACTCAAAACACCACTTACATGGAAGGTCAATCGACACAAAGACCTCCATTTTTCAATGGTCTTAACTATAGTTATTGGGCAACACGTATGTCATTCTTTATGCAATCAAATAGTTATGATGCCTGGAATGCTACTCAAAAAGAAATAGTGAATCCAACAACTGATTATTCAGAATGGACTGCGGCTGAGAAAACGGCAGCAGCCGTAAATGCAAGGGCAATAAATATGTTGTTTTGTGCATTAGACCAAAATGAATATAACCGTGTTAGTATCTGCACTACTGCATATCAAATTTGGCAAACGCTGAAAACCACTCATGAAGGTACTAACAAGGTTAAACGAGCCAAAATAGCCATGCTGAAAAGTCAATTTCAAAATTTCAAAATGAAACCAAATGAGACAATCAATGATATGTATTCACGGTTTCAAACTATCCACCATGCACTTATTGTCTTAGGACAAAAGTATTCTGATTTTGATGTTGTCTCAACAGTCCTACATTCTCTGACTAGTGAATGGGAAGGAAAAGTCTTAGCAATTGAATAAGCTAATGACCTTTCTGTCATGAAGCCAGATGAATTGATAGGAAATCTAATGTCCTACGAAGCTAACTTGCAGACTAGAAAGGAACAAAAAGAAGAAAAGAAAAACGTGGCATTCCATGCTGAAAAAGACGAAAATGAATCAGAATCTGAAGATGAAGATCTGGCATTCATAGCAAAAGGTTTCAAAAAAATCCTAAAACAGCGAAAAGCCAGTCGTTATAACAGAAAGAAATCTGGATCAAATAAACCAATATCATCCTCTATAGAATGCTTCAACTGTCACAAAAAGGGGCACATGCACAAGGATTGTCCAGAGCAAAAGAAGAAGTCAGAAAATGACAAACTAAGATATAAGAAGGACAAATCAAAGAAACAAGCATTCTCGGTAACATGGGATGATACAGACTCATCAGAAAGTGAGAGTGATATGGAAGATGAACAAGCAAATGTCTGTTTCATGGCAACAGAAGATGAGGTACAAATTCCTACATTTGATGAAGTACTTGATATAAATGCTGAATTGATAGTCAAATAACGAAAGCTAAAAGAAGCCAAAGCAGAATTGAGTAGAGTAGAATTTGAACGAGATATGTTAGAAGACGAGAAGAGAATATTAGAAGAAGAACTTGAAAAATTTGAAGAATCATCATCTAATATTGATTCTCAATTATCTCTTTTGAGTCAAGAAATTGAAACTCAAAAAGAGAAAAATGATGCTCTCACTACTAAAAATTATGAGCATAAGGCAAAAGTCAAAACTCTGGACCTAGAAAAGGCTAGTTTACAAACTAAGTTAGATAACATTACTCAAAATGTTTCTAACTTTAACAAAGTTCGAGAAAATTTGACAAAAATCATTAAAAGTTCACAATCTATTTCGGATAAACAAGGTTTGGGATATAAGAAACAAGAAACCAAGAACATCTTGGTAATAAAAGGAAGAAGAAAGTACAAAAAACTGAAGCTAAGAAAAATCTTAGTTTATTATATTCCAAACCAAAACCAGTTGTGAAATTTCAAAAGAAAAATGTCAAGACTATCAAAATATGGGTTCCTAAAACAAATAACAATTTGATTAGGAACAAATATATTCAGAATTTCATGAATACTGTGCATCTTAATATTAATTATGTATATAAAGGGGATACCAGACCCGTATGGGTTTGGACTCCTAAGACCTAACTCTTAGGACCCCATAAAAAGTGGGTATCATGAACTTAATTTTATTTTTTGCAGGTCCCACTTAAGAAAAGAAGAAAGTGGATATTGGACAGTGGTTGCTCGAAGCACATGACTGGAGACAAGAGCTTATTGACAAATATTACATATTCAGATGGTGGCTCCGTCACTTTTGGAGATAATTCAAAAGGCTATATCATCGGCAAAGGCGATGTGGGCAATTGCGGTACATCTAACTTACCTCTCATTACTAATGTCATGCTAGTTAGAAATTTGAAACACAATTTACTTAGTATTAGTCAGTTATGTGACAAGGGTTTTACAATTTCCTTTTCGAATAATAAGTGTAGTATTTTAGATAAAGACCATAATTTAGTTTTCAAAGGTTATAGAGACAGAAATATATATATTCTGAATATGAATATTAATCATAATTCAGATATGTGTCTTGTGGCTAATGATAATGATCCATGGCTATGGCACAAACGCTTCTGTCATATAAACTTCAGAACTATTGACAAGCTAGCCAAAAACAATCTAGTTAGAGGACTACCCAAAATGAGTTTTAAGGTTAACAACATTTGTGATGCATGTCAACTAGGAAAATTGACCAAATCATCTTTCAAATCCAAGAAAGTCATATCAACATTACAACCACTTGAGTTACTACATATTTATTTTTATTTGGACCTATTAGGGTTCAGTCAATAAATCACAGTCAATATGTGCTTGTAATTGTTGATGACTTCTCCCGTTACACATGGACATTTTTCTTAAAAAACAAAAGTGACACTTTCGATTATTTCAAATCTTTCATCAAAAGAATTCAAAAATCAAAAGGGATTAAAGTTAAAAATATAAGAAGTGATCATGGTGGAGAGTTTGAAAATAATGAATTTGAACATTTTTGTACAAAGAAAGGTATATATCATAATTTTTCGTTTCCCAGAACTCCACAACAAAACGGATTTGTAGAACGGAAGAACCGAACGTTACAAGAATGTGCAAGAACATTATTAAATGGAACCACCTTACCAAAACATTTCTGGGCAGAAGCCGTCGCAACTGCCTGTTATGTTTTAAATCGTGTGTCCATAAGACCTCTTACCAAGAATACTCCTTATGAATTATTTAACAAAAGAAAGCCTAGAATCTCATACTTCAAAGTTTTTGGTTCCAAGTGCTTTATTTTAAATACGAAAGACCAGCTTGGCAAATTCGATCCAAAAGCCGATGAAGGAATATTTGTCGGTTATTCGGAACGAAGCAAGGCCTATCGTATATTTAATAAACGAACCAAAACTATTGAAGAATCACTTCATGTCTCTTTTGATGAATTCTATCAGCATCCTCAAACTATTTCAGATGATGACGAAACAATAGTCACTGACAATCCAATCATCACAACTGTTGATTCTGACTCGGAAATAATTATTGAGAATATTCCTCAAATATGTGAGTTATAATCACCATCAAGAATATTAAGAGACCATCCAGCCCAAAATATAATTGGTGAAGTAACATCACATGTCAGAACAAGGAATAAACTCAACCAAATGGGTCATGTCGCTTTTCTCTCAAAAATCGAACCTAAGAATCCAAAAGAAGCTGCTATAAATGATTACTGGATCATTGCCATGCAGGAAGAACTAAATCAGTTCGAGCGCAATGACATTTGGGAACTTGTTCCAAGACCAACTGATCAGTCAGTTATTGGTACTAAATGGGTCTATAAAAATAAGGCCGACGAACAAGGAAATATCACCAAAAATAAAGCAAGATTAGTAGCACAAGGGTATAATCAGGAAGAAGGTATCGATTATGAAGAAACTTTTGCACCAGTTGCTCGACTAGAATCTATTAGAATCCTATTATCTTTTGCTTGTCACCATAATTTCAAACTTTATCTGATGGATGTCAAAAGTGCTTTTCTCAATGGATTTATCAAAGAGAATGTCTATGTCGAACAACCTCCTTTGTTCGTACATGAAAAATATCCTGACCATGTGTTCAAACTTAAGAAAGCTCTGTATGGCTTAAAACAAGCACCTCGTGCTTGGTATGAACGACTACGTAGCTATCTTATTAATTCAGGATTTCAAATAGGCAAAGTCGATCAAACTTTGTTTATTAAACATTCTCAAAAGGATATTCTAGTTATCCAGATATAAGTAGACGATATCATATTTGGTTCAACAAACGATAAACTCTGCAAGGAATTTGCAAGTATTATGACCAAAGAGTTCGAAATGTCTCATATGGGAGAACTGCCATATTTTCTTGGACTTCAAATCAAACAACTTTCGAATGGTATCTTTATTAATCAAGAAAATACTACGGAAATATTATCAATCGCTTCGGGTTAGATAACACATCTGGTAAACCTACTCCTATGAGTACAACTACACATCTTGAAAAAGATGAAAAAGGTAAGAGTGTTGACCAAAAACTTTATCGAAGCATGATTGGTTCTCTGCTTTATCTTACAACAAGTCGTCCAGATATAATAATGAGTGTTTGTCTATGTGCACGCTTTCAAGCAAATCCAAAGGAATCACATCTACGAGCAGTGAAACGTATAATTCGTTATCTTAATAATACCAAAGATTTCGGTCTTTTTTATCCAAAAGAATGTCCATTTGAATTAGTATCATATAGTGATGCTGATTTTGGAGGCTCTCGAACGGATAGAAAGAGTACAAGTGGTACGTGCCATTTTATTGGAAAATCACTTGTCTCTTGGTTTAGTAAGAAACAAAATTGTGTTTCACTATCAACATGTGAAGCTGAATATATATCAGCAGCTCTCGCTTGTACTCAAGTAATATACATGCAACAAACACTTCAAGATTTTGATATTCATTTATCAAATTCTATTATATACTGTGATAACACAAGTGCTATAAATCTTTCTAAGAATCCAGTGAATCACTCCAAAACCAAACACATTGATATCCGTCATCATTTCCTTAGAGACAATATCGAAAAAGGAAATATATGTCTCGAATATGTCCAAACTGATAATCAACTAGCGGACATTTTCACTAAGCCTCTACATGAGTCTAGTTTCATTAAAATTCGTAGAGAACTTGGTTTAATTTCTAAAAAAGAACTTGATAAGTAATAATGTTATATTCTTAAGTTCTTTTCGGATTATTTTTGCTATTGTTATATTTGGAAATTGAATATGAGCTTTTAATTTTTCTACGGCCAAGTTTGCATGCCAATTCTCATCCACATGCTTATAAGATTTTTTTTATATATATAAGCTTGACAAAAATAATGTTTCTATCACCTCTTATCTGAACCTAAAAGTTTATATATAGTTCATTATGGCACATATTTGTGATGAGTGTGCTCAAAAATCCCATATTTCAGTCACAAGTTCTGAGCCAGAAGAATATTACTCTCCTGAAACTCCAAAACACAATTCAAAGTGTCATCATCATTGCATTCATTCTCCTGGAAATATGCCTACTTCGAAACGAGCAAAGAAAGTGTTGTTTTGTTCACTCCGTACCAGAGAGAAGATCAATGAGATTCATCATTATTAAGAACATCAAATCGATCTTCAAAGACAGCTGCATTATGAGCAACAACTGACTTCGGAACGTCTATCTCTTCTAGAAAGAATGGCATCATTCTTTTGTGGTTCAAACAAACATGGCGTATACGAGCCAATGCCTTATGCACCTTCATCCTCTAGAAGCCCAAATTCATGGGATAAAAACTATGCTCAGAATGAAGGAGCGAAAGAAAAGTGGTCGCCATGGAAACCACGCATTACCGATGTCAAAGAAGAGACTTCCGATCATAATTCCTCTACCTCTCATTAAATCTGTTTTAATATTATGATTGTATTCTCGTTATATATATATATATATATATATATATATATATCATGTTTTTGCATAAAATCAATATTATTTGGATTGTTTAACAACACAAAAATTTATGCAAGCAAGAACAACAACTCACAGGCAAACCAGTCGACCGGCCAAAATCCACCAGTCGACCGTTTTGGTCTCTGTATGAAGGTCGACCGGTAATTTAGAGGCGGTCGACCGGTTTCGTGCTGTTTGGTTTTTTAAAAAGGTACATACGGTTATTTCTTCGCTCCCTCTCTTCATTTATTTTTTTCAACAACCTCTCATAACCCTAAAAATAAAATCTTCTACCAATCTCTCCAACAATGGCTCCTCCACAAAAGAAATTAAAACAAGCTTCTACCTCCGAAACACAACCAATTGATTTCTCTATCAAGAAGTGGCTTGTAGATACAATTGCAGTCAAAAGATGGAATGAGATGAAGGATTTTACAATCCATCCGGGTTCTTTTATTAAATTTTCCGATTTCTCTAGTTATCGTATTCTTAGTTTAGCAAAGGAAGCAGACATTGAAAACCTAATTGACTTTGATCAAAACAATGTGGAAATTAACCATGTAATGATCAAATTATTCTACGCTAACCTAAATTTAGAGAAAAACAAGCCCGAAAATCCTAATTATTGTCTTTGGTCAATTGTTTGTGGCAAAGAAGTGTTTATCTCATGTGATAGGATAGCAACCGTTCTTGGTTCTTCTTTTTTTGGTGAAAAATTCTCAAGTAATTTTTGCAATGTTCATGTCCGTAATCAAATCAGCCATCAATTTATTGAAGATGACAAGGATAGCACTAAGTCTATGGGTCTACGGCCTTCTGCAAGAATTCTTCACTATACTCTTATGCACTCTCTTTTACCAAGAATAGGAAATTTTGATGCCGTCTATAAAGAAAATTTCAAGGCATTATACTCAATCTATGGGGGTATTCGTATAAATTGTATTGGTACGATCTTTGATGAAATCTTGAAAGTAAATGATGCCACTATACCACATTTGTTCTATAACGAGTATATTATGCGTCTCTTGCTTGATTGTGGCATTGAACCTCCTAAGTCTTCTATTTCCAAATCAATCAACAAAGCTACAATTACAAGAATGAAGCTTCCCTCTCCATACTTTAATATTATGCCTTTTGAACAATGGAAAGAACAAGAACATAAAGGAGCTTCATCATGTCCATCTCGTCCTAAACCTGAGGAATTTAAACTCTTACGATCATTTCCTCAACAAAAGAATCACTTGAAATTATTGCTCGAAATCAATTCCTTCTCGAAGCACGACTTAAGCTCATGGATACAAAAATGGATAAACGCTTTAATAAACTTAAGTCCTTCTTCGTTTCTATATGGGAAGCAATATCTTGTGGTGCATCATCTTCTTCAATGCAAGCTTCAGACCCTGGCAAGCGCCCAGCTCCTCCTACTTTTGCTTGGACATCTTCGGAGGAGGGTACAAGCTCGGGAACTAGTCATGAACGTCGACACGGGAAATCTCAGCTTGTTGAATAAGAAGAAGAAGAGGGTGAGACGGAGTCAGAATAGTTTTTTTTTCTATCTCTTTTTATCTTTTATGCGTACTTATGACTTTAGCTTTTGCTTTAAAGACATTATCTGGCACTTGTACTAAATAGTGTCATGTTTAAATTCGTACTAGACTTATGTGTATTATAATTTTGTGTGAATGTTACTCTTGATCTATGGTAGTAGTTTTATGTTGCTTATAATCTCTTTTACATCCTCCATTTAAACAACTCCTTTTTGTCGATGACAAAGGGGGAGAAAATTGTGCTAACAGTATATATGCAGGACAAAATCTCAGGGGGATATCATATACAGGGGGAGATTCATAACTATGTTGTCATCAATCAAAAAGGGGGAGAATGTTGAGTCAAGATTTTTATAAAGTTTTGATTTCTGACAAAGGGATAAGACGTGATCGACAAAAAGAAGTTATTTCGGACATAAAGAGCTCCATATGTTAGAGGTTGATTATTTGGTATGATTAGTAATATTATTTATGTTAAAATCTATCCTCAAATAATCGTATAACTTCAATTTTCTTACGTATGTATATATATGAATAAATGCACATTAGCTGTGCAAACTGGACTAAACCGGTCGACCGGTTAAAATATGGTGGTCGACCGTTTATGCCCAGAATGCACAGATAACGTGCACAAATGACCATAACGTATATATATTCAAATACCTGTCTACTGGTCCTTTTTGACCTGTCGACCGTTTTCAAACAGAAAGCAACCTTTCGTATAGACACTTCCTTTTCTTCAATGGTTGCCTCTCTTTCTCTTCACCAATGATCATGACCTTTGCTTGTACCTTTTCACAAAGGGTTACAACTGTTTATTTCTTATATAAACATCATGAAATCATTATTCCAATTAACCAATTTCTATTATTCTAATCTCTATTCTATTGATCTCAATCTTATACTTTCAAAGCGCTCAAATTGCTCATATTCTATCATATATCGTTTTTGAATCCTGAAATTTATTCAACATTCTTTTAATTCAATGCGATATCCACTTCCAAATCTTCATATATACAAATATTCTATTTGAGGATAAGATTATAGGAAGTTTGTACTATAAGTGACAAAATAGTGTTAGCAAGAACACATATCGTCACCAAACAATTATTTTCATTTGTTGAAGTCCTCGTGTTATTAGAGGCAAGTGTTGAAGTCCTCGGTGTTGTAAGAGGCAAGTATTGAAGTCCTCAGTATATTAGAGGCGTGAAATCCCGTTCGTCTGCTCGGGTGTTGTAAACCTGTTCCTCCGGGTGAAGCGTGGTAGTTAGTAGTGAAAATTCAGATAGAAGTCTGGGACTGGACGTAGGACGGTGCTCCGAACCAGTATAAAAATCTCTGGTGTGATTTTTCTATTTTTATTTACTTTGCTATTATCATCTATTTCCGCATTTATATTATATTCCATATTACACGATCCGTTTGTACTATATTTGCACGTACACTGCATTTTTTACACTTCGATTACTTCATGAATGACCAATGGGCCTTCTCAACGTTGTCCTGGTAAGCCATGTACTTTGTCCTTTAAGTTTTCCATTATTCTCCTTAGCACTAGATCTCCTTTTTTGAATGCCTTTTCTTCTACTTTTGAACTATAATATTTAAAAATCCTTCGTTTGTACTTGGTAGTTCATAAGGCAGCTTGGTCTTTTAGTTTGTTAGTTAAGTCGAGTGACTTTTTTTATTTCTTGATTCGATTCATATGTGTACGCAATCGTTCGGCATGAAGGGACTTCAACCTCAACTGGTTGCATTGCTTTAGATCCATATGTTAAAGAATATATGGTATGTTCAGTGGCGGTCCTTGTTGAGGTTCCATATGACCATAAGATGTGGAGAAGTTACTCTACACAGTTTCCCTTTGCCTTGCCTAGTCATTTCTTTAAAATATTCTTTATGGTCATATTTGTTGCTTCTACTGCTTCATTAGCTTTTCGATGAGCTACTGATGAAAACCCTTTTACTACTCCATTTTATAAAAGTGGGTATATTCTTTTCACTCGATTGAGTTCCATTATCGAAAATGATCATATTTGGGAGTCCAAACAAGGTAACTAAATTTTTGGTAAAAAACTTAAAGGCTTTACTAGTGGTGATATTCGACAGCAGTTCTGCTTCTAGTAGTGATAACAAACAAATGTTGCCCCTCCTTTTGAGATCGAGATAGGTCCTATTAAGTCGATTCCCTATATGTTAAATGGCCAAAGGCTTATGACAGGAGCTAGCTCATTCTTAGAAATCCATGGGATTCTAGATAAATTTTAGCATTTATCGTACCTTTTCACATAGGTCAATGCATCTTAAGTCATGCCAGGTAATATTAACCTTGCCTTATTATCTTCTTTGCTAATTTTACTCCATTAGAGCGATCACCATAGAATCCTTTATAAGTTTCCTTCAATAGCTTTTCCCATATCAATGGGGAAATGCATAGCAAATAAGGTGCTGAATATCCTTTTTTATATAGTATCGCATCGATTACGGTGTATTAAGGGCTTGATATCTCAATTTCATTGACTCACTCTTTCGTATGGGTTGTGTCCTTTTTTCAAGTACTCAGTTGTTGGTGCCATCTAACTATTAGCATATTGTTCCTTATAAACATTCATTCTTTTCCTATTGGAATATTCTTCATGACTATTTTGTTTTTGAAGATTTATCTTGTTGTATATGGTTGTTGAGCTTATGAAAAAGTTAAAACCAAAATTTCTTTATTTGGTTCTTCTTCTCTAACTTAGTACTAGGGTTTTGTTGAAACCCGACAAGAACTATTTTGAATTATGGCGCTCCTCGCGAACTTGCTAATTTTTCTAGGTAATCCACTTCTCCATTAATTTCCCTTGGTGTTTGATGAATATAGAATTCTTCAAATTGGATTAATATTTCATGGATCTTCTTTACATATTGAGTTAAGATCATCTTTGATTTGATACACCTTTTTAATTAATTTATCGTTAATTGCGAACTTGTGAATATTTCAATCCTTGGAATTTTTAGTATTGAGATAAATTCAGCTCATGTATCATATATTTGTATTCAACCATGTTATTGGTTGTAGATATCCTAACTTCATGGTGTAATGCAGTCTATGCCCATCGGTTGTAATTATCAAATAATTGGCTCCCTCCATTTAAAGCGCCATCAACATATAACTATCATCTTGGTTCAAGCTTCTTTTCCTTTTCCAATTGCTCTTCAATAAATCTAATACATTCAGCAACAAAATTGACTAAGACATTCCCCATTACTGATACTCAGGTAAATATTCAATGTCATATTGGCTTAATTCAATTCCCCATTTTATCAGTCTTCCAAATGTTTTCAGGTTTACTGAAGATTTTCTTTGGTGGATAATTAGTCAAAACTTTGATTGAATGCACATAGAAATAGGACCGTAAATTTTGCATCGATAACACTAGGAACTAAGCCAACTTCTCTATAACCAGATATCTAACTTCGGCATCTTTAAGTCTTTTGCTTGTATAATATAATTAGAATTGAATTCCATTTTCATTCCTTATTATAATCAAACTAATTGCTTATTCCGACACTGCCATATATAAGAATAAAATATCTCCTTCTATACGCTAGAAAGTATGGGAGGCTTTTCCAAATGATCTTTTAGCTCTTGAAATACTTTCTAGCATTCTTCCATCCATTCATAGATTTTCAGCTTCTTGATCACGTCAAAGAAAGGGATGCATTTATTGATTGCCTATAATATGACTCAGTTGAGTGCGACAATTCATTCGTTAGTCCTATTGTTTCCTTACTTGTCTTTGGTTTCACCATACTCCTAATATCTTTGATTTGATTGGGGTTAGCCTCTATTCCTCATGCACTTATAATGTATCCTAGAAAAATTTCGGATTACATCTGGAAGAACACTTTTGCAGATTCAACTTCATTTTGTATTTTCTTAATACTTCAAACATTTCATTCCAATCTCCAACGTGATCAGTTTTTTTCTTGGACTTCACTAATATATCATCCATATATACTTCCATGCTTCTCCCAATTTGACTTTTAAACATTCTATTCATAAAACATTGATATGTGGATCATGTGTTCGTTAATCCAGACATCGCTACTTTATAATAATACCTTACATATTCTGTCAAAAAATGCATGTTCCTCATCATGTTTGAATATAGAATTTGATTTTATCCTGAATATCATCCATAAACAATTACAGCTTATGGTCATTTACAGCATTAACTAGTGGATCGATTCTAGAAAGAGAATAGTAATCTTTTAAGCACGCATTATTTAAATCTTTAGTCAACACACATTCTCCATTTTCCCTTAGACTTCTTGGTTAACAATAGGTTCGCCAATAAGTTTTTATAGAACAACTTCTCTAATTAATCCATTTTCCTATATTCTTTTTATTTCTTCATACAGTGTCATAGTATGGACTTTGTAAAATTATATAACGACCCGCCTTCCATTCCACAGAAAGGCGTATCATTATTAAGAAAGAAAGGGATAGAAAAGAGAAAAGATAGAAAGAAAGGGATAGAAAAGAGAAAAGATAGAAAGAAAGAATCAAACAATATCAGAATCTCATAGCGGAACGAATAAACTATATTAATCTCATAGTTATTACATAATATACAATATCTATCAGAGTTACACAATTGATGCATCACAATGCATTAGACATTTATGAAAACATGTGAGATACTAACACAGCGGAACCACAATATCTATATACGTTGAAGCCTCCTGCTCCATACCTCCTCCAGAATTCGTCAAGTCCAACCTGAATCCCTTGGCTACTCGTAAACATTTGAGTACCAAGAGTTTAAGAAAACAGAAAATAAACTCTGGGTCAGACATGGGTCTGGTGTGAGTAAACGATTTAAAGTTGCTTAAGTTTGAAAATCATTTGGAAACAAAGGTATCTTTCCAAATGTATCTCGTAAGACCATGCCACAAATAAACATGTCGGGTTTTTACCTTACGATAACCAAAACATTTGATAGAAAATCCAGTGATATTATAATAGTGTCTAGCGTTTTTAAGTAAAATACAGAAATAGCTGGAATGCTTACATCTCACGTTCCAACATAGTTGGGCACAATCAAAACGTATGACATTTATTGGTGATTGGATTCCATACAATGGCAGGGCTACTGGGGTACCTTCCATCGCAGTAGGTGGTCTAGATCACCGTACCGAGGATCCACCCTGATCCCCTGCAACATAAGACCGGAACCATCCCTTACTGGATAACCCCGAATAAGACAACCCTGTAGTTGCCGCGAAAAACTGCCCACACAGCCAAATAAAAAAAGGACCTCTAGACGGGTGAAATCATATCCTACTTGGGTGATACCTACTTAGGCTTGCTGCACCTCCCCTGTTTTAGCCATTCCCGGTTGATGAAGCTTGAGGCTATGATTACCTTTTTTGAACACGTATCTTAGAATGCTCACCGTCCTCCAATGACGATGTTCTGAAAGCATTCATCCATACAAGTTCTTTCCGAGTTCGAACGAAACCGAAGGCACTATCTCGTTGCACTCATTTTGGAATCACCTTTAGAGTTAACGACAATAGCCCTTGCACTCTAAATCTTAATCTCGAATCTGAAAGCACTACCTCCGTTGCATTCATTTTGGAATCACCCTCAGAGTTAACGACAAATAGCCCTTACATTTTGAGTCTTCATCTTGAACTTCACTTGAGATTTCACGACTTATCGTTTAAATTTGATCGATGTGGTTTTCGGATATCCAATTTTGAAATCCTATCTCGATCTCATCGAAATCCAAAACGCCATCTTAATGTCTAAGTTGCTTTAATTTTAAAAAATTCAAGTATTACTTGGAATAACATATTCACATAGATAGATAATTTATTATCACAGATAGATAATCCATATTATCACAATTCAACCAAAGCATCTCATATCACAAAGCAGCACATATCACAGAGCAGCACATATCACATATCAGAGATATCAAATAAATCCGAGGCATTCAATCATTCAATCACCCATAAGTAAGATTAATCAGTCATATCATTTCTAATTAATTTAAATAAAATAAATTAATTACTTCAATTACTTTAAATCCTGCTTACTTAACCATTAATTAATTACAAACGAATTAATTAATCATCATCTTAATTAATCATCCTTGATTAGTTATCCTTTAGTTACATTAAGTAATTAACCTTTAATTAATTACACAAATTAATTATCCTTTAACCATTCACATTAATTATCCCTTAATTATTCTCATTAATTAATTAACTATAATTAATTACATTGATCCTTAATTAAAAATCATTGATTAATTATATTTTAATTAATCACATTCATTAATTAACCAACTCTTTAATTAATTACCTTATGTAATCAAGTCCTTAATTACTTCAATTAAGTAATTAACTTTTAATTACTTTCATTAATTAATTTCCCTTTAATTAATTACATTCAGCATTATTCATTAATCATTAAGTAATTACACTTTATTAATTACATTAAGTAATTATACTTAATCAATTTCATAAGTGATTATCCTTAATTAATTAAATTAATTAATTTTCTTAAATTAATCATATTAATAAATTTAATTAATTGCACTGAGTAATTAATCCCTCTAATTACTTTCATGAATTAATCACTCTTTAATTAATTGACCTTTAATTACTTAGATTAATTAACCCTTAATTAATCAAATAATTAACTATCCTTAATTAATTAAACCACTTATCTTAAATTAATTAATTATCTCTTAATAACTAGTTAATGGCCCTTAAATTAATTACCCTCATTAACAATTCTTTAGTTACCTTTATTAAGTAATTATACTTTGATTATTAACATAAATTAATTAACCATTATTAATTACATTAAGTAATTAACTTTTAATTAATTTCACTAATTTATTATCTTTAATTAATCACAACCTTAATTAATTAAAGATAATCTCTTTATATTAATAAATTACTTAATTACATCATTAACTTTATTTTAGAAATCATTGGAACTTGGTTTATAATCTTTTGAAAAACTTATCCATTTTAAAACTTGATTAAATAAATTGCTTAAAAGCTTAATCATTTTTAATAACTTTAAAACTTAGTTAATACACTTTGAAAACTTGAATTAATTTAAGTTACTTTGCTTTTTAAAACCTGTATATGATTTCCTTAAAAATTTAAAACCAGGTTACACAAAATAACCAACCTGAGCCAGCTTTGATTCTTCCCCGAGATGATCCCCGAGCTACTCATCTCGTCACTTGACTTCGAGAAAATCTTCAAACGACCTGAGCCTAACCCCGAGAAACACTCATCTTCCCCAATACCTTAACAATACCCAGATATCAATGTACATGCGTGCATGTGTACACCGCGCCTACCCTACTCCGACCATTGCTACGATCCTCGACAAGTCGCTGATAACCTCGCCATCCCCCTTGGCCCTCCAGATCAACGAATGCAACAGCAAAACAAAAACGAACCCATCGACTAAGAATTATAACTCAAACCCCATCGGAAAACCACCTCTAGCCTTCGCCGCCGGCCACCGGCACCTACGCCAACCAACCTAGAGCAATGTCTTGATCCCCAGCATCGATCCCCCTCCTCGCGATCAACTCTGATACTCACCAGTCGACACACGACCTCGAAGAATCAACGCCAACCAAACTGTCAATCGGCCCCTAGTTCGGCTCTGCTTGGCCACAACGGCCGTCTATAAAACCTTTCTCCATTTTTCGTAAGTTCCCCTACCTTCCATCCTCCTCCAGCCTCAATCTCGACACACCCCTCGCCGCCGATCATCGGCAAACGATGATATGCCCAAAATCGATCAACATAGTATATATCAACTTATACAATACTAAAAATCATGGTTCGATTACTAAAATTCATTATTTTACAATACGATTTTGTTTATTTGATCAAATTATGAAACTGAAATGTTCGATTTTTCTGATTATAATGATTTCCACTGCAAAAACTTATTCTCAAAATATTAACTAAATAATTCCACCTGAAACTATTTTTAAAAATGAATTTATATTATTATAATCATTTTCTTTTTTGTGGTCATAGCTTGAATTTATTTGGATAAGAAGATATGAATTTGTTACTTCTTTCTTGAGTCTGTGAATACAGTAAACAACAAAGACCATAGATATATACACATAGACATATATAGAGAAGTTCAAACTATATTCAAATTTAAAAACATTCATGCATACCATATATACATCATCACTACACAGATCTATCACATGCATCAAATAATAAAAGATTTCTAGCTTTTAAAAGTTTTTATCTACTCACAATTTTCTGAAAACAGAGAGATCAGAGTTTATTTTCTTGATCTGGAACTGCTCTGAGTAGAATCTTGCTTGCAGTTTTGTTGAATTGAATATGCTTGATGACAGATTTGAATCTTGTTTGTTTAAGTTGAGTTGAAACTGAAATTTGCTAGCTTGATCTTCATATTGGAATTGTTCAGGTTTAAAAGTTGAAGATGTTGATTTTAGTCTTTTTTATTTTTTAGTTTATAAGAGGAAGAAAAAAAAATAAAGAATTGAGAAAAGAATTTTGAACTGAAAATGAAAAACCAGGTTTCTCTAACACTTATTACATATAAATTTTCAATTAAAAGAAACAATATTAGCCATTTGTAAGCTTGAATGGCACTTAAGCTACAAATGTAAATTGCATATTATTATTATACAAATGTTAAAATCAAGAATTTTATGTTTAAACCCCTAGATTTTATACATTAGTGAATATGTTTTTATATGTTTTTTTATAAATTATGTATTATGTACATATATTTTATTTTAACAACCCATATTTATTTCTTGTGTAAATTTAAAAGAAAGTGTTTAAACATTTTTATTAAATCTTATTAAGCTATCATATTTTAAAATAAATATTTATCTTATGTTTTGAAAATATAGAATTAACTTTAACTCGCTTTTGAAAGGTATTATCTTAAATCTAAAAGAAGGCTTTTAACCACAATATATATACATATATATATTATAATTAGAAAATATTTTTATTAAATTCAAACCAAAACTCCCTATTCACAATATATATACATATATATATTAGGCAACAGATTTATTAATTTGAAAAGATATATTTTGCCAATTTTAAATAATTGTTAGCTTTGAAAAGAATAAAATTTGCAAATCAAATTATTATAAAAGAAGATTATCAATTCATACTGTCCAATTAAATAGTTAAATTATTAAATCAGTACTGCACATTTTAAATAATTGTTAATGAAGATTATCAAATTGCTATTACCCAAAATTCCGGATCATTACAAATTACCTTTACTTTTGACTTATAAGAGTAAACTTTGGGTTAATATTAAATGCGTGACAAATTACTATGGGTCAGTTCCCATCATATCAACATGAGTCCAAGCGTAAACATCTTTACTGATTATAAAAAAGAAATCAGTTCCTCTCTTATGCCCTTATCTAGCCTTTTTCTTTGTTTTTTACTATCTTAATAGAATCTTGTAGATCTAGGCTCATTTCTTCTAAATCTTCCATGGACTATGCATTCTCTTAATTGTCCTCGGAATCCATATCTGGCATTATTTCCTCTAAAACTTCTTTAGGATTTCTATCATAGTTAATTTGATTTAATTTTGTATACTACCTTTTCTTATCTATTGATTTAACCTTTTCATTCTCTATATTGTTCTTTTTCATCAGAAGACTCTGCTTATTTGCCTTAGATATCAGTTCTCGAGGACTGATATGCAAGTGCTTAAGAGTTTTAGTTCATTTAGTTTATTAGTACTTGTTCATAACAAGATTCGCTTACTTTGTAATACTTTTTAAGGGTAGTAAAATAATTCCCCAAGAGGTAAATTGCTTCCCATGCAATGTTCCTCATCCTACCTTAAAGAGTAATTTAACGAGTCAATGCTTCAAGAAAAAATGCATTTATCTCATCCATAGTAGGTCATCCAAAGAAGACACTGTAATAAAATGGTTGATCCATCACCACAACAAAGTTTCAAGTGATAGAGTAGGGTGAAATCCTTATTTTAATATATAGCCTGGTTTGCTCGATCAATGTTGAACCTTTTTCATTGAATTATAAGATAGACTCTAGGTAGGTTCAAGCTTTTCCTCTGGAATGTTCATCTGGTCAAAAGAATTTTTAAAGATGACATTTACTGCACTTCCATTATCAACCAATATCTTGGACAACAGAGAGTCCAATTTGCATGGTTATCATAAGTTGATCATCATGTGGATGTCTCACTCCCCTTAATTCTTTTGTAGTTATAACTAGATCTAAAATTTTAATGGAAATCTTGTGATTTTTTGCAGAGGTTCACTTATTGAGTAGGTCCCTTCCATTGCCTCAAGTACATAATAGTTTCTTACGCCTTTACTCATTCCTACAATATGTGGTCGCCATGGATCACATCAATATAATTGATTGTTTGCAGAAGATTTTGTAGGAGTTCGTTTTCTAAGATATTGGCATTATTAGCGGTGAATTTAATCATTCTTAACAAATTCTTTAAGTGCACCTTTTCCAATCATTCCTTGTATAATTTATGCCAGAACACAACAATCGTCCATTTTATTCCCATGCATCTTATGGAAGGCGCAACAGTCCACCCCTTTTTCAGTTTAGTGTTCATTCTTGACCTGACCAATAGGATACTCTATTCCATCCTTATTTGAAGTATATGTAACAACCAACACCTTAGTGGGCCTGAATTCGACTAAATAGAAACCCAATTCCATTATAGCACGGATCATTAGTTTTGATAGCCTATAATAAACATAGGCATATTAGAAAGCGATCAATATAATCTTACAATGGAATAGAAAAATATAATAGACCATAAATACCGACTGAGGCTATTATCTTGGAGTCAATAATATGCCTTAGATATCTAGTTACCTTGTTAGCGCCAAGCATGAAAATGAAGATTTCTCCATCCACTATTCCCATCTTACTCCAATAGCCTGTCTCTCAAAATATATTCTGTTGGTTGTAATAAGGAGGATTAGAACATTCTAGTGACTAGAAAAATACACACTTTCCCCATAACACTAATTTATGCCGATTGATTTCCATTTAAGTGTTATGTCTATTATTTATGGCTAATCCATTCAATCCTGTATGCGCATACGATATGTCTAACCTTCTTCGAGGTATAACTATATGTATATGCCACTACACACACACACACACACACACATATATATAAATGGTGCACTACCCAAATGACAACCTAGTAATACTTCTTAAATAGGGAGGAGGCAAACCCAATGACCATTCAATACCTCAACCTCGAAGCAGGCAGTCCGTAACATAATCCCTAGTCAATTGGCTCTAACTACGGTGAGTGTGAGCCCTAGATACAACTTTATAATTTAACTGTGATATTACTGATGCAGCTCAAAGACTCATCCAAGGGTAACTAGCCCACCTCCGGCAAACAAACAATTAAATAATTAGGTCTTTACGTATCCCATACTGATTCTACACTAGTAGGAAGTGAAATCCATCAGGGCATAATCCAAGTCGGTGCCAACGACCATTCGAGGCCATTGGTGGGAATACTTATATGCCAGCCCTACCACTAAATACCAGTTTAGCAACATGCTAACACAGCCTGCATACCTCCCATAGCCAAAATATCGTTTAGACTACACTTGGTAAGTCAAGGAAAAAAAACCCAACCTAGTTACTTAATACCTCTTGTTAGAAATGAAGCATACCCAATTTCCCTAAAAGTACTGGATCATTTAATATCTCAAAACCAAGGCGAACCCTTGGTATATTTTTCCCAACTTAGGTCCACTAGTTCATGCTCATTCTAAATGCATATTCAAGGCTATATAATTTCCCACTATGAAAATTATACTGCCTCCCAGCACTTAATTCCTATCTTATACCCCTATTTAATACATTTCATAAATGTCAATTGTTCGTAATAAATGGTCATTATTATTCTAACTGTGGAACCTCTAATAACATTTATTTATTCATTCTAATTCAACTTATTATGCCTATTTCATTTCACTATAAATGTCACATTAAATACTTTTACTAGTCCTATTAAACACATTCATGTCCCCACTTAGTTTCTGTAACTCCCTATTAACTGCACATTTATTGGCCTTTTAATTTTGGACTTACTATCTCTTTTCCATCTACATGTCCTAATCCTATAATTTATTATGCTATTTATAACTAGACATCCTGATTATAATTAATGCGAATATCAATGCACATTACGCTATATATATCTGTGCGTGTGCGTGTGTGCGCATATATATGTGTGTGTATTTGTCGGTAGGCATGGTTGTATGTGTGTGTGTATAGTCTATTTGTAACCATTAAACTCCTAAACCAAAAACCATCCTTTCCATGTTTTAATTATCAAAGCTATCATTCCAAAAAGGATTACTGTTATAACTTTCCATACATTAACCAAAAGTGGGAGCTTTGCTTCATTTGAAAGTACAAAAAGTTATCAATTTTCTTTTATTGGAATAGATAGCGCAAACTATGAGGAAGAATATATGTACTTTACACATCTCTATCATTTATGCTACATTCCTTATTATTTCAAACGATATATATTTTTATACATTAGTGGAATTAGATAATTTATGAAAATTACACAGAAATAGATATCGTTAAATTATGCCCATAATGCTCCTAATAAATTAAAGCATTGAAATTCACATTCTAAGCGAAATTAGAGCAGCCTAAATTTATATTAACAAATTGCACTTATTATCCTAGATTTGGAATAAATCTTACAATCTTATCAACATTTCACTTTAACATACTTAGGAGCTGATTTGCAAACTTCCTGATTATGGTGTAAATACTGTTGCTATTCAAATTACCGATCATACAGAATATGTAGGTGATATTCCTATGTGTTTGTTTTAAGCATATAACTCATCGGACCTTATATAGACATAATAATTAAATAAAATTCAATAATATAAATTTCAATATTATAAATAAATCATATAATTTCCAACTCACTTTTCAAGATTTTTAGATCTCCCAAATCCTGAATTCATCCCTTTAATTTGACTACTTTTCCTTTTCAATCCAAAGAAATATGTATAACAAGATATATACATACTGTTAAAATTGCAGATCTAAGAAGAGATTTGGGTTAAGGGGAATATAGATTTATATTTACAGAAATTACCTTTTTCTTTCGCAATGTTGATTTGCATCTTCTCTTCTTCTCTTTTATTTTCCTCCCTTCTCTGATATGTTTATATATAAAATATTTTATAATATTTAGAAATAATGGGAAAGAAAGTGAAGGGCTAGGATTGAACCTTCACTATATTTATATATCTGTTAGATTTAAATAATTAAATTTGAACCGTTCGGCCAAGGTTCACCCCAAGCCGCCACATTTAGGACCGGTCGACGGCTCTCCTAAAGGCAATCGACTGACCCAAGGAAGGGGTCGACCAGTGGGATCCTGCATTTATTATTATTTATTTCCTATTTTAATTTTTAATTATTTCTATTTCGAATATTTCAAACGCTGATAACTTGTTCGTTTGAACTCTAATCGCAAAACTCCTAATATAGAAAGTTGCTCAAAAATTCGCCAAAAACGCAATGGTGTAAGTTTCGTGGTCAAACTCCCACATTTTCTCAAATTCCATTTTCAAGCTTAATAATTATTTATTAATTAATGCAAATTTTACGATGTGTTACATTCTCCCCCTTAAAAGAATTCCATCCCCGAAATTCCTCAAGCGGTGAATCATGTAACATAGCACACAACCATTTTAAACCATCCAACCAATTACTATACAACCAATTTTATAGCCTAATATGTACAAGTGCACATCGTACCATAATATATATAACATGCATGCTGAACAATTCAAAATTGGCGTCTCCTATATGAATGCATTCTTAAAAATTTTTGAAAATATGATGCAAACAACCTATATATACCGAAAGCTATATGTATGCAAGTTTTCAAAAATAAAAATTCTTGTTTTTACACGATAATTTGCACTCCTACGAGTAGGAGTATGGTTCAACCAATTTTGCATCCCATCCCTACCATTCAATGCATAACATGCAATTTCTAGCATTCAAAATTTTGAAATCAAGTTTTCTAAATCTATCTTCTTATGTCGAAAAAGGAATTTAGATGGAAAATTTAATATTTCCACCCTTCTTTGGTATACCCATTTCTGCTGTACTTCGAATCTTCCCTTTTACCCTTAAATCTTTTCCAACTTTTTCCAAGTACAATTTGCACAAGGAGGTTTATTTTTGTATGTTAAAATAGAATTATTCTAAATTCAAGTTTTCTCTATTAACAACAAGGTAATGGAAATTCTAAAGCTAAAACAACTTTTCCCTTGTTATCCTTTACGCTTTGCACACTGTCACCCTTGTCAGATAGGAAATTCAATTCACTAACACATCGACCCTCCCTACATAAGCATGTGGCCCTTGAAAATTGGAAAATTTTCATTTTCCTTCAAAAATCTTTTTTCCCCGTTTCAATCAAACCTGCAAAATAGTTTGAAAAATTGAATTCACAAAAGCATTTGAACACCAGTTTTTTGTCAAAAGCACTAGAGAAAATTTTTCCAATAACATTTGAACAAAACTTCACAAAAGTATTTAAAAAAAATTAAAAGCATTAGAAAACAATTTTTGAAAACAATCACCTCTCCATTCTTTAAAACAAATCAAGCCACGTCTTAACGAAATCGGGACCCAGTCATGAGTTAATGCATATGATTGACCATAGCATTTTACAGTTGTTTACACTATTTTCCAATGTATAACATATTTATAAATTTTACAAAAAATAACACAGAAGCATATTTATAAATTTTAGCTTTTAAGGCATAGGGATAGTGACCTAAGATTTTGCAACAATCCTTCCCTATCATCCGTTTGCTAAAATTTATTTAGCCTAAAATTATGAACTTTTAGGATTAAAGCATTCTAAATTTCTAGTTGCTAACTTAATTTCCAAATTTATTTTGCAAACTTCTAGACATAATTACAATTATTGTTAGTTAAATTTCTTTATGTGATTTTCTTATTTACACCGTTTTCCAGTATAAAGCTGTCAAAGCTTGTCTAGAAAATCAACACAGTAATAGGGACATATCTCATATCATACTGTATGCTTTTTCAACACCCGTAGGGAGACAACTAGCGATTACAACCCAAATAACCTAAAAAATGATAATTGTTGGAAGCCGTCCCTTAACACCAATTAGTGTCAATGATGCTGTGGTCCTGTCACTTCTTGCTCAACTAAGATGGACATTTCTAATATGTAATTCTACTATAACCTACATGTCTTAATTTACCTCTTTGGCTCCTAATAGATAAGGTCCATCAATTATTTTAATTTTTACACCCGACTATGGGATAAATTGTGCATTCTCACACTACAGTAGGTAGGAAACATAAACTATGCACATTTAGAATAACTTATTGGAAAATTGGCTTGGTGGAACAACTTTCACACCACCTATCTTGCCTAATTCAACCTTGAGTTAATCGACTTCTTTTATGTGCGTTTGCCATCTATTACTCTCGTCTCTAACCTTACTACTATCTTCTTTCAATCAAATTCTCTAGATAGTATTCACAAACTTTAGCGTTTACTTTCTTTATCCTTGATCTTTCAATGTGAGCATACCTTTGGACTGGTAAAAGTGTACTTTGATATCATTCCCCATTCCTTTGAGGGTACTTTTTATGGCTTTCACACATATCTAATCAAACATCCCAAGATTCATATAAATATTCCTTATATTTAATGGGGATTTCTTATTGCTATCCTACAAGCATTCATAACTATTTTATTCATTGCCTTAACCTTTACTCCATCTAAACTAGGCAGTCATACTTATCTACTCCATATTAACAATTGGTTTGGTTTTCAGCACTCTTTAATAATTTAATAATTCACAATCATGAAGTACTAATCCAAAACTTTTATCTTTGAAATCATAAATTCGAAAACCTTTTTATTAAATTTAAAAATTGCTTGGTTTTCAGAAGGAGCTATGAAAAATTTTCTATTCTAACCAACTTTCCCCTTTTCAAAGACTTTCCAAATAGAGTTTTTCTTCTTCAAAAGTAGGATTTTTAACCTAAAATACTCATCGACATTCACAAATCAAATTGTCCCACCAAATCATTTTTTTCAAAACATTTTTAAATAACGAAAACTGGCGTAGACAAGAATAACTTTCATTATATTATTTTGTTACTACTGATGCTATTTTCACTTTCAACCTTAGCAGAAATCCTAATAGCACAAAAGGGAGACTTTTAAAAAGATATACACAATTACTGCACATATCTATGGAAACTACCTATTTCTCCTATCTTATTCCTATCACTTTTCTTTTTCTATTATTTATAATTTGATTACTAATCCAATTTTAATATAAATTCCTAACGTTATTTCTATTTAAATTTCCGAATGTTGCTACCATTAAAATTTCTCGAACCAAAATTGTCTCCAAGTGGCTTCTTCTTACATAGCTCCTTTCCTCTTTTATCATTTTTCGCATTGACTCATTGTAGTGCGTTTACCAACTGCTTTAGTCATTGGGTTTTTTTGTTAACATAAAAAGAGATATGTATAAATTTATTTCAACTGTTTTTCTCTATATTTTCCTTATAGAGAATATTCCTCCTATCTTCATTATCACGCATTCTTACCCTTCCATTATCTTTACCCTATTCCAATCATGTACCATTTTCATTTATCTATCCCTTAGAAAGAATTCTTAAAATGGAACTTCTAAATTTTAAAAACAAAAAGCCCCTTTACCAAAAACCTTTAAATCGAAATCTTTTGACTCAACTAATTTTAAACTAAGAATTTCAAAATTTTCGTAATTTTTCAAAACAGCAACTTTTCCATAAATCCTTCGAAAAACCCACTCTAAATTTTTCAAAGAATTTTCACAAACCTTCTTGTCAAATTCTTCCATACGGATCAGATTTGAAAATGGACTTTAACTATCCTTTTATTTAGACTTTTCTTCTTTTCCCTTTACTCTTAACCTTTCCTTCTAAAGAGTATATGTAATGACCTAGATTTTTTAACGTTTCGAATGAGAATATTTAATTTATTTAAGTATTTAAATTTGATTCGAATGTAGTAAATCATAAGAAAATCAATTTTTGATAAAACGACTTATTTTTTAATTTAGTATTTTCAAATGAATTTATAGGATTTTTCACAATTTTAATTTGAGAAATGTTTATATTTTCATTGATATATTTAATTGCAAATGATGTATTTTTTGAAAATTTCTCAAAGCAAGATAACCAATATATTTTATTATTGTTTTGGGATCGTGTCGCAGTGTTGTGGGTGATCATATTTTTATTTCTATCATCCGTGGTTCGTATCGAATAGAATATTATTGTAGTGGCGTACTACAAAACTTTCTTTTCAAAACTTTTACAGATTAAATCAAAAGCAGATTTTACAATAAGCCTTAAATATGATTAGAGCTTGATATGATGGTTGTCTTGAATTTTGATGGTTTTCTTGACTGAGAGTAATGTAATTGGTTTTGTTATAAGTGTGCATATCAACTCCACTTCACTTCATTTGATTCATCTCACTTCACTCATTCTCTTCCTTCCTTGTTTATTTTCTTCTTTTTTATTCCCTGTAAAAAAATACCATTTCCCCTTTCAAAAATCAACTCCTCTCAATGCATCAATAATTAGCCAAAGTGATCAACTGCAAAGTTGTTCGTTATCAACTCTAACTTTTTTTTAAAAAGCCACTCATCATTTCCTCGAGTATGGTGGTGGAGATTGTCCGATAACAGTGGTGGTCGAAAAATGGTCATTTTTTGTCAAACACGATATGGAAATTGGTGAAGTGGGTTGTGTTCGTGATGGAAAGACGTGACTTTTGGCTATGGTTCCGAGATTTTGAGGGACCACGGTTGGCTGTGGGTGAACGATGACCATTTTTCGATAATTTTTGGCTTCAAGGCAAAGTGGTGGTTGAGGGGATGAATGGCGATGCCGGGATGAAGCTCGAGATAAGGCGAAGGCATTGGTTGTGGTCTGGGTGGCTACAGTGGTCGAAGGTGGCATATGGATCTCGATTTAGGGTTTTGTCCCTATTTTGGTTTTGGTTTCGACTTTAACGTTGCTAGAGGTGAAGGGAAGCATCAAGTTAGCCAGGTTGGGCTAGGTTGTGAGGCAGTGGGCGATGGTAGTGGAGGATGGTTGTGATCGAGGCGGGAATGATGGTAAATTGATCGTGGCGGTTTTGGTTTCCTCGGCATGTATATTTCGAATTTGAGAAGGAGGGTATAGTGGCGGGTCGGGTTTGAATGGGAAAGGGTTGGGCCAGGTAATGTTTTGGTTATTGGGTGAGAGTATATTTATTTTGTACGTTTAAATTTTAAACTAAACATGTGTTGAATTTAAAATATCATATCCTATTCATTTTAAGTCCATTTAACCCGTGGATTTTTCCGTTAGACTCATATTGACGAGCACAACACTACGGTATAAATAGTTGAAAGTTTTAATGAAGTATAATTTAATGATAAAATAAGAGTGATTAAATATTATTACATTGATTTACATAATAACGTAGTTAAATTAACTATACATTGTTTGTGATACCTATTTTGCAGAATAAAACACCATTCTGTTATAATTAAATTAAATAGACTACTTTAGACATCTATTGAGTAGAATATAAATCCTCATTTGGTGCTTGCAAAGTAACACGATGACTTTTGAGTTAGCTTAATACTGGAAAAATGATGTGTTAACTATTGAGTGCCAAAAGCTTGGTAGCCTGGCCATATTGGGTGTGACATTGTTATATGTTAAAAGTTGAACCTTTTTAGTAATAACGGTAATAATAGTATTGGTTAAGTGTTATGGTAGATCTGGCTTCATTTTAGAATTTTGAAATACTATGGTTTGTAGTGTTGATTTGAAAATGTTTAGAGAATGATTTTGAACCCGACTTTTTGGAATTTTCAACGATATTTTATTTTGAAGTAGTTTTTGAACTTCTATAAAAATTGTGTTTTCAAAGACATAATATTGAACAAAATTAATTATAGTAAAATTATTCGAATTCGATTTTTTTGATAATTAATATTTTGGAAATAAGATTTTATTTAATTGAAGTCCATTTAATAGTAGATTTTGTTTTAACAAATTGAATTAATTAATGAAATAATTTTTAGAAAATATATTAAACTGATAAAGTGTTATTGTTAAATATAGAGTATTATAAAGTATAAATAATGATATATAATTGAAATAGATGAAAAGATGTGTTAATTGATATTTAGTTAAACCATTAAATCGTAAAATATTAATAAATCTATTTTGTATCAATATTGTGAATAATTGAATAGACAATATTTAACGGAATAGAAATTTAGTAGTTGTTGAAATACATATATTTTGAAAATGAAGTGTAAATAAATTGCAATCCAAGGAAACGAAATGAAAATTTATTAATATAAGGACTTGATTAAGAATAAGAGTAGTTACAAATTATTTTGTTTTTATTTTCTTTCTTTAACACTTGCAAAGCCTAAAGCCCAAGCAGGAAATCCAACTTCTCTATTTCACGTTAACAGGTTGGGTCCTTATTTCTTCAAAAGCCAAATTTTTCCTTTTACCCTAATTCCTAAATCAAAGATTGAACAGAAAAAAAAGACGGCAAACAAAATCGCGACTAGGGCTTAGGCGAGAGGCTAGCATCGGCGAAGCAATGGAAGCGCATGATGGTGGTTGCTATCATGGTTGACGCATGGACGAGGATGCTGCAACTTGGGTTCTAGCTAGGGCGACGGTAAACGCGGCCTTCAAGAGGTGGTTGAGGCAGTCGATTGCAAGAGCAGAACCAAGGCATGCGGTTGGGTTTTAAGGTTGGCGATGTTGGATATGAGCAGAAGTCGAAGGCAAATTTGTGAAGCAGCAACAGTGAGAGGCTGTTGATGACCAGGATGTTGGCTGAGGTGATTTTTTTGCCGTGCTCGATGCATGAATGAATGAGACAGTGGTCGATGCTCACTTTGTGTGACCGTTTTCTTCGCATTATTAACATGAGTTATCTTATAACTCATACACCTATATCTATGCAAGTTTATTCCGTATGTTTGCTTCGTTTGGGATAACGTTAATGGTTGGTAGGGAATGATAGAATTAAAATAAACTTGACGATGTAGTTTCAATTGGTTGATGCTTAAATTGGTTTTATAAGATGTTTAAAATATTGGGTTGGACTCAATAGTTAAAAATGAATTAGATGATTAAAATAAGATTACATGTTAAAATTCATATTGTTCATTGTAAGCTGGGTTAATGGTTGAAAATACAAACATTGTTGTATAATCTGAGTTTGTTGGAAAGCAACTCGGATTGATAAACAATTCCGTATTAAGGAATTATATTTTATATAGCAATGTTGGCTCAAGATGTTGAATTTTCATTGGATTTATTATTTGAATTATTTAAATGTTTTTAAATGAATTTCAAAAATAAGATTATCCATTTTGATCCTTATTGGAATTTAGTTTATAAAATGTATAGTTAGATTATATTATCCTCTTAACTTATTGTTTATTTTAAAATTTCTAATTAAAACCTTCAAAGATAGGTTATATTTATTTATAAAATCTTTTCTATTATTTATAAGTATATAATTTTGGAAATACCTTTGGGGCAAAAGATAAGATATGTTATTACTTTAGAAAAGTGGTTATTGAAGTAATAAATTAAGTTTCAAGTAAATTTAGTTATAAAAGTTGTTTAAATTATTTTAGAAAGAGTTTGAATGCCTTTGGAAAATTATATCTTTATTTGTACGTATATATATTTAAATAGATTTTCAAAATAAATTAATCTATCAATTTTCTAAAGTAAAGCTTTGTTTTAAAATAAGTTTAAGTAAGATTTTCAAGTTTACAAAGAGTTTATGGTTTTAAAGTGTTTATGAAGTAATAATATATATATATATATATGAAATAAAGTGAATTATCAATTATTAAAATATTTTTTTGATTCAAATACCGAATAAAAGAATTTTATTTTAAGATTCAAAACCTTGTAACTCTTTTCTTTATACACACACACACATGAGTTATTGGATTTTAAAAGTGATAAATTTGAAAGTAAACTATAGATAAAGAAATTTAGATATCATTCTTATATGATAAAATTTTATTACTTACTTTCAAACTATAACCTATTATTGACTTTTATTGTTTGGCCTTTGGTTATATGTATATACCATTTGATATTTCTTTGGTGACTTCAAAACCAGTGCTTTCCAGCAATTAATGCTTTCATTTATATTCTATTAAATTTCGTGCTTTTCTATGAAACAAAGAATTTTACTAGATGATTGAATTGTCGGGTGGTCGGTACACTTTGTACAATTCTTTTGATTATTATTACAATTTATTAAATAAAGTTTGAAGTGGAATTACTAGCTTTTAATAAAAATTGAATTTATTATCTGACATGAGATAGTTGGTTAAATTTTTGTGATTACTGGAGTGATAGTAATTAACACTTAGAGTTGTATTATCTTAGGGTATCCGGATTTCGGACCAATAGATCCTCGAGAGAAGATAACTCATTTTTCATCAATCTGAGAATCAATATATTTTTAGATTTGCGTAGGTAGATCTCTTTCGAAAGATTTGTTACGGTGTAAATACGACTTTCTCTTTCGAAAGGTAGATTTTTACATTCATCGTAGTTTATAGATACTAAAACCTATCATTTTTTTTTGTGTTATACAGTTTGACTATGTTTACCTCTTTCGGTAGGTATATTCGTGTAGGACTGATTAGGTACATGGTTGCTTTTTTCTTTGAGCAATGTTTCTAATCTGCAGTCTCTTTCGGTATGCTTTCTCTTTATGTAGCGAGTCTCTTTCGGTAGGTTTCCTATCACTGTATTAAATCGATCGATGACTACTACTATAATTATTATTTCATTATTGTTAATTATTTCTTCAAAGATTTTAGTATGGATATTCTGTATCCTTTGTGGCTCTGAGAAATTTTGAATTGGTTATAACCATATTTTGGGATGATGTTCCATTAGAGACTTGATATGAATTTATGAAATGGTGATTTGTTAGATATGCCTTATTTAAGTATTTGTTTTGGACATATTTTATTAATGACTTATTTGGTTATTGTTATGTCATAATTGTGATATTTATATCCATCGGTTTGATATACCTTTAATGGATTTCTAGGATTTAGGCATATTTTGAGATGACTTGTTTTAGAGTTAAGTCATTTATGGATTTATAAAGTGGTGAATTTAATTAATATGACATATTATGATTGTTTGTTTGACATATTTTATTATGGCTTATAATTTTAAGTCATATAGTTATGATATTAATATGTCACCTTTTATTTTGATATAGTCTAACCCATTTATTGTTTTAACACTCTGGTCAGGCCAAAAATTTACAGGTACATGGACCCATTGATCTTTGGATTTAGGGCTAGCATTAATATAGACTATTTTGGTAGTTGATTTTACTTCATACTTGTATATATTGACAATTAGGAGTTTATGTCATCTATATTATATAGTAGTGACTTTGTACTTGATACAATATTTTGGATATGATTTATGTATATTTATGTGGGTCCAATACTCACATTTTGCAGACTCGCATCTTATGATGAAGTATGTTGTATATTAGTCCGCTGCAATCTACGACTATGATTCTAATTTGTCTATGTTATATACTGTTCTAATATTTTTAATCAGTGTTTATTTCTTTGTATTAATATTGCATACGTCAAATTTTCATTTTAGATCCCCAAAAAGGTAAATAAGATGTGTCAGTTTTAGTATAAAGATATATTCACATTCAATCACCCTTAACTATCCGTATTCTATGAATTAGCAGACAACATTACTTGTAATGTTCTTTACTAAATTGGGCATAGAAGTGGGGTCGTTACAGCTTGGTATCAGAGCTACATACCTTATAAAATATAGTTTGCATAGAGTCAAGCTCTAAAACTAGATGACCTAGAGGCTCATCCCTTAGGTATGTAGTTGTTAGTAATTTAATTAACTATTTAGGAATAGGAATATAAATGATTATTGGGAATAATCATTGGGACATATTTGAACAATCTTTTGATAATACTATATAACTTATTGTTATGAAAATATTGGAACTCACTTATGTAAAGAGTGAGATTTAATGGATATTATAAATAAGTAGATGACCTAGAATTAAATTGTTATGTCCTAATTTGTTAGTGATCAGAGTGCGTAGTGGAAGCTGGAAAATAGCTTTCTGCTGAAGGTGATTGTTTATTTGTTTGATTGAAATGTATGTTGTTTACATTAATGGACGTTTGACTGTTTTGAAAATTCTAAATTATTTTTGAATCAGTATTGAGTACGAATTTTCATTTGAAAATTTATAATATGCTCGATATTAATAATTAATCATTACGGTATCTTCATTTGTATGGTTGCCAAAAAGGAAATTGAAAACTTTGCTTTATATATAACGAAATTGTAATTATTAATATAACCAAATAAATACCAAGTTACATAGTGGAATTAAAATTTGTTAACAATTATTTTATTTTAATTTTGAAATGGATAGAAAGAACTTTTATGAAAGCAAATATTAAATTTGGAATTTGAAAATATACTTAATAAATAAAATAAGCAATGAGAAAAAAATTGATCGGTTAATGGATATTTGGTTGTTAAAAAACTTTAAGTGATTGTGAAAAATTAATATTGAGTAGAAATCACCATTGAGAGTTGAAACTTGCTCAATAAGGACAATAAGAACTTGCGGTGTCCTCGGTGGTGTAGTTACTGCAAGAAATATTGGAAATTTAAATTTATAAAAAATAAAAAATATAGTAATTAATGTGTGACTAACTAAATGTTAAAATGATATTAAAATTTAATGTTTATCTGAGGTATATATCGATGAATGTGTATGCAATGGAATTGTAATCAGCAAATTATTATTTCTATGATAATATTAAGATTAACTGAATGGATTTTGTTAAAAACATGCATCTGTTTAAATTGAAATCTTTTTGATAAAGGATATACATATATGTGGAATTTGATTATATTCATTATAAATAAGGAAATATTTTGAAAAATCATAAAGTATTGAAAGACATATGTATATCATATGGAAATAAATTTTTGTGTTAATTTGTCCGTTGAGTGTTTTAAGAATTCTGATTGATGTGTTTGGCTAACGTTATCTATAGGGTTTCCTAAACACCAGTACGAGACATTCAAACACAGTGTTTTGGACAATAAAATGTTTTTAGTAATTATACTTAGTGAGTATATAATATTTTTGTAAAGAAGATAAACTTTTTATATAAGTTAAATACTGTATATATTAAAATGGATAGTATGGAAGGATGTTTGAAGATAAAAATAATATTTTATAGAAGGGTATAAATTATATTATTGAAAAGAGATAGAAAACGAAGTTAATAAGTGTTTGATGAAAGTAGAAACTTAATATATAAATATTGATTGTTGTTATTAAAAGATTTTTTAAAGCTAAGCAAATCTTTGAATAAATAGTTTTTAAAAGAATATAGTATTAGTATTAAAGGGAGGTTTAAAACTAAATTAGTAAAGTTTCTTTGGAACTAATATATACATATTTTTACCCTCAATTGAAGTAATGATTGTGTATTACCTCGCATGAACTTAGTACCTGAATTTTGATGTGTTTTGGTGATGTATTTAATAATGTTGTGCCTGGTCTGTGAACATGTTCATCAATTTGCTAGTACACCTATGTTGGTTTGTGTGTGTCCCCAATCCTGTTGTATAACTACCTTTGTGCGACCTGTTTTACCCCATCCGCTTTAAATTTTTCAAGATCAGAAGTGCTGCCTACTTGATTTCCTGTGGTTGTGGGCTGTTGGTTGCAATTACATAATTATGTAATCACCTTGGAGTTTTATGTTATGTGTTTCTTTGTTGATTGATTGAGTGACTTGCTGCAGCTTTATTATACTTGTGCATGTTCATGTGCATTGTCATTTAGTTTGTTGAGTTTGTATTGGTTAGCTCATGCTTCTTATAGCTCGACCATTCCACTGTGTGCACTTGTATATATGCTGCTCCAAACATTGATCTCTGTCTGGTCATGTTTTGCATTTCCTTGATGAACTTAGTTTAAGTGGCATATTTTGTATCTTCCATTGATGCTTTCATGTTACTTCTTCTATAATTCCAGTGCTCAGTAGATGCCTAAGAACCATCATTTCTTGGGCTAAACGTCCGTGATTTCTGATTTGATCTAGATGATTTATTTACATCATTCCATGACAAGTTCATTTTATTTTCATTAGTATCCCTAGACCTCATGTTTGTCTACATTCTTTGAATTAGTTTTAGTAGACTGTAATGAACATTAATTTTACTTATAAGGACACATAATGCACAGTTGCATTAAAATTACATTATTGTGAAATGGTTTGTATACTCAATAACTATTACCATTTCCTTTATGCAATATAAATGTTTTATATTCTCTATTAACTATTGTTCTTATGTAAGAAATATCATAACTATCAGTAAATGAATAGGCATGGTAGGAATACACTTTTGTGTTGTTTGTCACACATCCATCAGCAGACCTCGGGCCTAATTTTTTAATAAGCTATTAGGTGAGTATTTTATGACAACAAATTAGTAAGCACATCCCACTATTTAAGTGTGAGTGAATGTGTATCATATATTTGGATGTTATATGTGTGATTGAGTTTGAATATCAACATTTATGTAATACCTACAACTTCATAATTCCATTATATTAAACCTACTATGAGTATAATATTCTTCATATATTTATACAATGATAACTACTGATTCTTTATTCTTCTTCTTGGTTGCAGGGAAAATCGTAAACGATTGCTGAAAATACTTGAAAATTTTAAACTAGTTGCTGGAACAGACCAAGGGAATGAAATCACATGATAATTGTTGATATAAACAATTTCTAACACGTATGAAACATAAAGTGTAAATATATAATGAGTTTTAGTAAGGAAGTTGTAATAATGTGTTGGTTTTATACTCACCTATTAAGTATATAATGAATGTATACTTATTGAAACTTTCTTAGATAAAACTAATACTTTGTCTTGAGTTGACAACGGGTACTCAAGAAGCATATTTGGACTAAATGGCGAGAATAGCTCGCTTATACTCATATAAAAATTATGATAGCTCATTTTAAAACGCCGAAATAAAGGTACGTTTACGGATTAAATACGAAAATGAAAGAAATATTGTTATATATTGTGTTTCCGACCATGTGTTCGATGTGTATTATTTATATTATATATGTGAAATTGCAAATGTCTCTCGTTACAAAGGAGACTCTGCCAAAATTTTTCCAAAAATTTTAACACTTAGAAAAATTTCAATAAATTTTTGTATGCGAAGAAACGGAAATTTATGAATGAATCTATTTAAATTTATAACATGCGATAAGTTTGATTCTAATGTTAACTGTTTAAGTTTAGATTGAGTTTCAACATAACAGTAAAATTTGAAAAGAGTTAATGTTAGAGTTTAGTGCGACAACTCCCTGTAGAAATTTTGAGGACGCAATTTTCATAATAGGAGAGGTCCGTACAACACTATTTTCAAAGACATAATATTGGACAAAATAAATTATAGTAAAAATATTCGAATTCGATTTTTTTTTTATAATTAATATCTTGGAAATAAGATTTTATTTATTAAAGTCCATTTAATAGCAAATTTTGTTTTAACAAAATTGAATTAATTAATAAAATAATTTTTAGAAGATATATTAAACATGATAAAGTGTTGTTGTTAAATATAGAATATTTTACAGTATAAATGATTATATATGATTAAAAGTGACGAAAAGATGTTTTAGTTGATATTTAGTTAAATATTTAAATTTTCAAAGATTAATAAATCTATTTTATATCAATATTGTGAATAATTAAATAGAATGGAACAATATTTAATTGAGCCGAAATTTAGTAGTTGTTGAAATACATATATTTTGAAAATGAAGTGTAAATTAATTGAAATTCAAGGAAATGCATTAAATAAAAATTTATTAATATAAGGACTCTATTAAGAATAAGAGTAGTTATAGATTAATTTGTTTTTATTTTCCTTCTTTAACACTTGTAAAGCCCAAAGCCCAAGTAGGAAATCAAACTTTTCTGTTTCACGTTAACATGCTATGTCCATATTTCCTCAAAAACCAATTTTTGCCTTGTACACTAATTCCTAAATCAAAGATTGAAAAAAAAAACGGAACGACGTCAAACAAAATCGCGACTACGGCTTAGGCGCGTGGCTAGCGGCGACGACGCAATGGAAGCGTATGATGGTGGTTGCTATCATGGTTGACGCATAGCCAAGGAGGCCACGACCTGGGTTTTGGAAACGTGCGACGATAGACGCGACCTTTAGGAGGTGGTCGTGGTAGTCGATTGTAGGAAAGGAACAAAGGCATGCAGTTGGGTTTTGATGTTGGTGATGTTGGATATAAGTAGAAGTCGGAGGCACATTTGTGAAGTAGCGGCAGTGAGAGGTTGCTCATGACCGGGATGTTGGTTGAGGTGATTTTTTTGCTATGGTCGACACATGGATGAAGGAGGCAATGGTTGATGCTGGCTTTGTGTGACCGTATTTTATTCACATTGTTAAGGTGAGTTATCTTATAACTCACACACCTTTATCTATGCAAGTTTATTCTGCATGTGTGCTTCGTTTGGGATAATGTTAATAACTGGAGGTAATGATAGAATTAAAATAAAATTGATGATGTAGTTTCAATTAGTTAATGCTTGAATTGGTTTTATAGAATGTTTGAAATATTGGGTTTGAATCAATAGTTAAAAATGAATTAAATTGTTAAAATAATATTACATGTTAAAATTTATATTGTTCATTATAAGTTGGGTAAATGGTCGAAAATACATACATTGTTGTATAATCGGGGTTTGCAGGAAAGCAACTCAGATTGATAAACAATTTTGTATTATGGAATTATATTTTTTAGAGCAATGTTGGCTCAAGATGTTGAATTTTCATTGGATTCATTGTTTGAATTATTTAAATGTTTTTAAATGAATTTCAAAAATGAGATTGTATCCATTTTGATCCTTATTGGAATTTAGTTTATAAAATATATAGTTAGATTATATTATCCTCTTAACTTATTATTTAATTTAAAATTTCCAATTAAAACTTTCAAAGATAGGTAATATTTATTTACAAAATGTTTTCAAAATTATTATTTATAAGTATATAATTTTGGAAATATTTTAGGGGCAAAATATAAGATATGGTATTATTTTAGAAAAGTGGTTATGAAAATATTTAATTTCAAATAATTTTAGCTATAAAAGTCGTTTAAGTGATTTTAGAAAGAGTTTGAAAGCCTTTGGAAAAATATATCTTCGATTTTCAAAATAAAGTAAGCTATCAGTTATGAAAAGTAAAGCTTTGTTTGAAAATAAATCAAGTTTACAAATAGTTTCTTATTTTAACGTGTTTATGAAGTGATATTATATATATATATATATATATATATATATATATATATATATGAAATAAAATGAATTATCAATTATTAAAATATTTCTTTGATTCAAATACCTAATAAAAGAATTTTATTTAAGATTTAAAACTTTGTAACTCTATATATATATGTGTGTGTGTGTGTGTGTGTGTGTGTGTGTGTGTGTGTGTGTGTTATTGAATTTTAAAAGTAATAAATTTGAAAGTAAACTATAGATAAAGTAATTTAGATATCATTCCTATATGATAAAATTTTATTACTTACTTTCAAACTATAACCTATTATTGACCTTTGGCAATATGTATATACCATATTGGTATTTCTTTAGTGACTTTAAAACCATTGCTTTCGAGCAATTAATGCTTTCATTTGTATTCTATTGAATTTCATGCTTTTCTATGAAACAAAGAATTTTCATAAACGATTGAATTATCAGGTCGTATGGGACGCTTTGTACAATTCTTTCAATTATTATTACAATTTTTTAAATAAATTTTGATGTGGAAATTAATAACTTTTAGTAAATACTTGAATTTACTATCTGGTATGGGACAATTAGTTAAATTCTTATGATTATTGGAGTAATAATTAACAGTTAGAGTTGTATTATCTTAGGATGTTCGAATTTTAGACTGATAGATCCCCGTAAGAAGATAACTCATTTTCATCGAACTAGGAACTGATACATTTTTAGATTTGGGTAGGAAGATCTCTTTTGGAAGATCTATTATGGTGTAAATACGGCTATCTCTTTCAGAAGGCAAATTTTCACATGCATCGCAATCTATAGATACTACAACCTATCAGTTTATTTTGTTTTGTATAGTTTGACTATATTTACCTCTTTCGGTAGGTATATTTGCATAGGAAAGATTAGGTACACAACTGCTCTTTTCTTTAAGTGGTGCTCCTAATCTATATTCTCTTTCGTTAGGCTTCCTTTCTAAGTAGCGGGTCTCTTTCGGTAGATTTCGTGTCACTATATTAAACTGATAGATGACTACCATTGTTATTTCATTATTGATAATTATTTCTTTAGATTTAGCATGGATATTCTATATCCGTTGTGGCTCTAAGGAATTTGAATTTATTATCACCATATTTTTGAGAAGATAGTCAATTGGAAACTTGATATGAGTTTATGAAATGGTGATTTGTTCGATATGCCTTATTTGAGTATCTGTTTTAGGCATATTATTCATGACTTATTTGGTTATTGTTAAGTCATAATTGTGATATCTATATCTATTGGTTTGATATTCCATTTGTGGATTTTTGGGATTTAGGCATATTTTCAGATGACTTGTTTTAGAGTTAAGTCATTTATGGATTTATAAAGTGGTGAATTTAATTATTATGATTGTTTTTTTAGCATATTTTATTACAGCTTATTATTTTAAGTCATAGAGTTATGATATTAATATCTCACCTTTTATTTAGATATCGTCTGACCCATTTATTATTTTAATACTCGGCTCAGGTCGAGACTTTATAAATATAGGGACCCATTGACCTTTGGATTTTGTGCTTGCTTTGAAGTAGACTGTTTTGATCATTTTAGTTTACTTCATGCTTGTATATATTGGCAGTTAGGAGTTTATGTCATCTATATTGTATAGTAGTGACTTTGTACTTGATAAAAGATTTTGGATATGATGTATATATTTATGTGGGTCCAGTACTCACATTTTGTCGACTCGCATCTTATTATGAAATATGTTGTATATTAGTCCGCTGCAATCTGTGGCTCTGATTCTAATTTATCTATATTATATAATGTTCTGAACAAATCGTTGTTTTTATTACTTTGTACTAATACTGCACACGTCAAATATTCAGTTTAGATCCTCAAACAGGTAAATAAAATGTGTCAGTGTTAGTATAAAGATATAGTCACATTCAATCACCCTTAACCAGCAGTATTATTCAGATTAGCAGAAAACATTACTTGTAATGTTTTTTGCTAAAATGGGCATAGCAGTGGGTCATTACAACTTCTCAATTTTACTCTAACTTTTTTGGAAATATTTTAAAAGTATTTTGGGAGCTATTTATTTTTGAAGGAAGTTAATATAATAACGGAAATAACGGATGTTTTATTTTGAAGAAAAAGAGAATTTATCTTTTATAATAAAGCAATTCTGTTTTAAAGGAAGATAACAATATTTTGGAATAAATATCGCTGAAACATTTTATACAAATTATTGTATAGTAAAAATAGATTTATAAATGGTATTTTCTTAAATAAAAGAGAGAATTGCAAATATTATTTTACAAATAAAAGAATAGATTGATGAATAGTATTTTATAAAAAGGGAATTTATATCATTTTTATAAATTGGAATAATAAATCACATTTGTGAATTTATAATGATATTTGAAATGATCATTTTATGGAAAGTATATGAGATTTATTTGAGATTTATGAAAGAAGTTTTATAATTATATTTAGAGATTTATAAAAGGAGTTTTGTAAATAAATTTGGAGTCTATAAAAAGAAGTTTTATAGATATGAAGGAAATTTACAGAAAGGTGTTTTTGAGTAGAAAGGAGATTTATAAATAGAAAGGAGTCTTATGAAGGATTTTTGTAAAAGTAATTTATAAAAGAAAAGTAGTATATGTTTATAATAAACAATGTTTTCAAATGACTTTTTTTTAAACCCAAATATGTATGGTTTTGGAAGTATATTGTTTTGTGAATATACTTTTACCGTAGCGATAAGTATGTGGATATTTTTCGAAGTATTGGAAGAATATAAATGAATAGTGATTGAGTAGTATACTTATGTATATCTCTGTAAAAGTATTTTGATACAAATATGTACAAAATGTTTTTAATTAATGAAAGGATTAATTAAAGAGGCTTAAGGTTGCTTGTGTGTTTAATCATGTTTGTTTTCTTATGAAATTAAATCTCTGATTTGATTGATTGGTTATTTGATAGTTAATAACCGACTATCAAATCATGACATAATATACTTTGGAAATATCTAAAATAAACATAGACATTATATGGTACAGTTATCTTTTACGTATAAACTCGTTCTGCTCTTTTAAAACGAATGAGAAGGAAATCCGTCCGCTGAAATTATTAGGAGGTGATCTCCGCTCTTATGTGTTGTCAGTTTATTTCTTGTAGAATCGAAGTTGAGTCTACAATAAACTATCATTTCGTTTTGGAGAGCCCGGTAAGGAGTGTACTTATACGAGATGACTTGAAACTGTAACCACTCCAAAATCATATATGTGTTTTATGCTTTTGAGGTGGTACGTAATCTACTTTAAGATGCGAGGATCCATTTGTGATTCCTAGACCAGTTGAGGCATGGGAATTTATATGTGATTCCGAGATCTATTAAATTTGGGAATTCATGTGTGATTCCAAGGACTATTGAGGTATGGGGATCCATATTTAGTTTCAAAATCTGTTCGAGCAGTGAACTCGTGTACTGGAATGTCGGACGTAGCCTCATCAACGGAGATGACTAAAACCACAATTAAGATGTAAAGCTAGGGGTTTAGCTAACCCATTAGGGTGTAAGTGACTCTACCCTAGAGATACCTATAGTTTATGCATGTAGTAAGTGGTGTACTTAGTCTATGTGTGGCCAGCTATGTACTTTCTATGGTACTCCAACTAAGGATGTACGATGCTTCAAAAGGATATCTTTGATCCTTAGACGGGGGGTCCTTCTCGAAGTACTGAGGGCATCTCCACAGAATCCTACATAATAAGTGAACGCACCATAGCAGTTTGATTTGTATTGTAACGACCTAGAATTTCAGTCATTTGGATGTAGAATATTTAATTTATTTTAAATATTGGAAGTTAATTTTATAAGTTAAATAACTTATATTTCAAATATAGCGATTTATATGGTAATTAAATTGTTAAATTTAACATTTGAACTTGTTTAAATAATTGAATCTTGAATTTAATATGAATGGGAAATGATTTCTGAAGTTGATTTAAAATCTATTTTAATAAAAATCAAGGTAGTAAACTTTTAAATTTGAATTAAAAATGAGTAAACTAGTTTTTATAGTAATTCTTTTTAATTAACGTATAAAACTAGACTTCCAGGGCACTTTTCAAATTTCGATGAAACCAGTTGCATTGGATTCGTAATAGTATATTACAGTATAGCCTCAAATTTCATGGTGATTGGATGTATCGTTGGGATGTGCGAGTTCGAAAAGCATAGAAATTAAATATAGGAATTTAATTTAATATAACTCGATTTTGAAAAGTTAACTTCCGAATATGATGGAATTAGGTCCCAATATATATTCCATTGCGTTCGGAATAGGGGTATAGCATATAGAATGACAGGAAGCATTTGGAGTTTGAAAAATTTGACGAATGAATAGTGCCTTGAATTTTTATATAAAAGGATCTTGGAAATTTTCATTTATAAAAACCAAAACCCTAATAAATGCGCCACCATGATTCTTCTTCCACAATCAACGGCCCATGTTCATCACGTCGATCAAGGCCATATCGCCCAAAACTTTTTACATGCAACTTGTAGAGATCGTCTTCACATACCCGTCCATACAATCTGATCACCATGATTCGTCGCGAGGTACCATGAATCGATGATCAGAGGCAGCATTTCGAGCTCGTTGTGCGTCGTGGAGGTGTGGCGAGGTGGGCAACGTTGTGGCGTGGGCGTATGCAATCGGCGGTGGTGCCGGAAGAAGCATGGTCAATATCATGGTCAAAAAATGGAAGAAGAAGGTCGCGAGCCTGGGAATGAACGTGCGTGAGGAAGGAGGATGGAGGGAGAGTAAGTGTAAGTTAAAATTGTTAATTAATTTTAAGTGAAATATAATTTATTTATTTAAACCATTTATAATTCATAACTTATTCAAGCAAGGTCCAAATCGAGCACGACAAGTTGCATTGCGATCATATCGACGAGCACTATGCTATTAACTTGGATTGGACGAATTTGGAGATCATAGGAATTTTGGCTAAAATTGGACGCTTTTTTAATTTTAATCCGAACGTGAATGTTTTGATGACTGAAAATCTAGTGTGAGTTAATCTCACCTTTTTGGTTAACCAGAATATTATATAGTCAATGAAATTTATTTATTGGATGCAAGGATATTTATAGTAGATTATTATTGATTATCTGGATGAATTACTAGTTTATATTGTTATCGCCTATTGGAGAGAATGACCCCCTATTACGTTCCTGTGTAAGAGCGGATGACTTTTTGTATATGAATCCCGCATCGAAGCGCCTGATTTATATTTTTATGGTTATATATTATATGTGATCCGGGGGATAGGTTAGAGGGATCCAACAGGATTCCTCACGGTGTTGATTTTGTTTTTATATAATTTGATATATATGATATGATGGATGCTATAATTGATTACACGGTAACGATTTTGCTTATTTCGTGCTTAGTAGCACCGGGACTCATTTTTGATATTTTAAAATACTATAAAATAGTGATTTGATTTGAAAAAAGATTCCAAAGTGATTTTGGAAATCATATATGATCTAAATAATTATTCTTTGATTATTTGAAGAAGTAATTTATTATAAAATCAATGGCAAGATTTTTGTGGACATTATAATTTTATAAAATATTTTAAATAGATATTTGAATAGTAAATAATTTTTTTTTTCAAATCTTGGAAAATAAGTTAGTCATTTATAATAAATGCATGTTGTTTTAAAAGGAAAATAGAAATATTTTTATTTAAATATTTATTAACCATTTTATATAAAGTCGCATATATTTATATGGGTACATAAATTAGAATAGAATTTATAAATTTGATAAGCTATATAAGTGATATTTTACAAAAGAAGTGGAGATTTGCAAAGCCGTATTTTTGTTAGAAAAAGCATGGATTTATAAATGGTGTTCATATATAAAAGGAAACAATTATCATGGGATAGATTGGGAAAAATAAATCAAATGTTGAATTTATTATACGATGTGGAATGTCATTTTAGAAAATAGTTGATTCTATTTTGGAAATTGAAGATGTAGTAAATTTAGGATTTCTTAAATGATATTTTACAAATTGAAAGAAATTTATAATTTTTTTTATACCTATGGGAGTAAGATTCGAAGCGGTGGAAATCATGTTTTTGATTAGGACTTATGAACAAGTGTGATTTATAAAGGAATGAATTTATAAATGGGGTTCATAAATAAAGGGATTTTTTGGAATGAAATTTCATAAAATAGAGGAGATTTATAAATATAGTTTATAAATATGGAAATGGTCATGTTGGAAATTAAGTATGGATTTTTATCATGGAAATATAATTATGCTTTTAAAAGTTGTTAATTTATAATAATATTGTTTTAAAAGTGACTTATCAATATTTTGAAAGGTTAATTATTTAAAATTATTAGTATGGTTTGAAATTAAATATAATTATTTATAAATAAAGTTTTTACAAATTAGTTATTGGTAATTACTAAAATGTTGAAGATAAATTATTATTGTTTTATTTAGGATGTTAGGATTTATAAATTTATTATTTTAAAATGTTTTAAAGTTAATATTTATTTATAATGTTTACTATTATATAAAAATGATGATTTAAGTAAATAATTAGAAATTATGTTTTAAATGTTTTGAGATTTATAAATAGGGTTTTATGAACTAATGTGGATTATTAGAGGAAGCTTATAATAAGTTTGGTAAAATGTAAAGGAAGATTTGTTAAAAGTAGATATTTATAAAAGAATTTTAGAAGCGGATTTATCGATTTACAAAAGGAATTTTATAAATGGTTTTATGGATAGGTGATGGAGTTATAAATGATTTTAGAATTGAATAAAAAGGGGAAACTTTCCAAATGTTGGTGAATATACTTATACCGTTGAGATAAGTATATGGTTAGTTTTCTAAATATTGAGAATAGGGATTTGTGGGCATATATATCTGTATCTTTGTAAAAGTATTTTGGAACAAATATTTACTAAGTGATTTGAGAAAATAGAACAATTTGTTAAAAGAGGCTTGTGTTGCTTGGTGCTTAACCAATGTTGCTTTTTTACTTTGGAATTAAATCCCCGATTGAATGTTTGTTATTAAATAGTTAAATAACCGACTATCGAAATTAAACCCTAAACGTAACTTTGGAAATATCTAGGAGAAACACATAAGTTATATGGCACATTCATCTCCGATGATGCTATACTCTGCGTATAAATCTCATTTCTTTTTCCTAGGATAATGATAAGGAACACATCCGCTAACGGTAAGGAGGTGATTTTCGCTCTTATCTTTGACTATCCATTTCCTAAATCACCGGGGTTGAGTTTACCAGAATTAGCGAATGTTGTTTCAAGTAGACTAGGATTAGATATGTTATCCGAAAACCACTTCGATCCAACAAATGCGTTTCGAAGTGAAGATATCTTAAAGATGATGGAATCTAGAGAAGGAGCACTCAAGTGTTTCATTCCATCCCAGAATGGACTTGTATGGATGAATGTCAGTATTGCATTGTTGATTGGAGGGCAGTGTTAGCATTCCAAGTGGAAAGTGCTATTAAAGGTAAAAGAAAAGCCTCAAACCTCATCAACTTGGAAATCAAAAAATCAGGCATGCAGCAGAACCTAGTGGGTCACTCTTATCCAATTATGTTCATTCCAACTCTAGACCGGTCACTACCTATTCATGTATGCTTCGAGGCTTAAAGGGGGGTGATCATATTCGGTACTACTAGTCAAGTGGTAGGCCAATCCTGTGTGGCAGGGGTACAAGATGTTCATGTCAGACCTGGTGCATTTATACAGAGACATACCTTCGGAAGGTAGTTCCTTACCTTGTCATAACATGTAGTCCAATCTCCAATACGTACCTTTACGGTTTTGATTATAGAACCAAGTTTGCTGGAATTTAATTAATGTAACAATTTAGGCTAATCTTAATAAGTATTTGTATTTAGACACTATTATAATATCAATGAATTTTATATAAAATGTTTTTATTATCATATGTTAAAACCCCATCCGTGTTTATATGTGGCATGGTCTTACGAGATGCTTTTGATTTTCAAATGTTTTTTATAACTTAAAAATACCGGTTGGTTGTGTTTTCTCATGTTGGTTTTTCGGACTTACTCAGGTGTTATTTTATTATAATCTTCGGGTCATACCAAGCATTTTTACAGATTGCTTTGGGTGCATTAGAGCTCTAAAGACGAGTTGGAGATCTACATGACGTATTCACGTATACATGTATTTCTGATGTTTTGTTGCTAAAAATATCAGAAACTATGTGGACACATTATTATAACTGTCCAGGCCGATGATTGTGACTTGAGTGTTGTACTCTGGTTGATGTACGTATATTAAAGATTATAGATTCCCTTTTGTAAAGCTCATTGATATTATATTATATGTTGTACCGCTACGATTGTGAGATTCTGTGTTGTTTTTATTTTTATGTTCTCCTTCTTCTCTTATCTTCTCCTTTCCTTTTTCTTTTTCATAATTATCCGTCCTTCCATTCGATTTGGGTTGGACATGTGTGGTATATTATTAGCTTGAATTGTACGAATTGGTGAGTCATTACAATTGGTATCAGAGCTTAGGTTGAACTAAACACCTAGGCTTTGGTGGCAATTTATCCATTTGAGAAAGGGTAAGCGAGACCCTAGGATGAGTTTGAGTGGATATATATGAGCTCGTATTTGTTAGTGATATAAAAATGTTTTATATTGTGTTAATTTTCCTGTTGAGTGGCTTATGAATTCTGATCGGTACGTGGGATGCCATGATATTGATAGGGGTTTCTAAACGCTTAAACAAGGCAAATCGATACATTATTATTTAAAAGTGAGTAAACGAAATAATATTACCTAAATTATATTTTATATATATAAGAATAATTTTTCAGAAATTATTATAGCTATATATGGTGTGTTGGTTTGTTAGTGAGTGATAATATTTGATTATTATCATTGTTGCTGCTGTTGTTGTTTGGGTTCTAATAAAAATTTGTTATTATTATATTCTAAACAAAGATAAACATATGAAAGATGAGCTATATTAAAAGGTAAATGTATAAGTATGGATTATAGAATATTGATTGTAGTTAAAATAATCAATATTTGCGAATGAAATTGAATAAGCATATTTATAAATATGATTTGTAAATGAAAATGGATTTAAAACAAGGGATTTGAGAATTTAAATCCCATAGATTTGAAAATTGTTTTCAAAGGTTTTGGAGAAAAGAAATATATATAATGGTATTGTTTGCAAATATTTTGACTAGAAATATTTTAAAAGGAATTTAAAAGAGAATAGAAAGCACTTAACCCACGTCAGTCACTGGAAAATGTTTCTAGTAATGACTGCAGCATTATCAGCATTCATTTTCGAATGTCTAAGTGAGTGGTTGCTGCCCTTGAAGTTTTATTTTAGTAAAACGAATTTGTTATAGATTCCAAAAGTGTAATTTGATATATAAATGAGTTATGTATATATATATGATATAAATATGATTGAAATAAAACTAGGTGTTTGAAGATCCTGGAAATTTCTATCTAAATGTTGAGAAAACATATAATAAGTTTTGACTTATAAATTGGAAATGGTATAGATAAGAAAAGAAAGTGTGGAATTGAGATAAGAAATTTAAAATTTTACTTATGTCAATGTAAATAAAGTGAATTGTATGAGATGAAGTTCAGTTAGTAAAGGTTAAGTGAAATTGAACTTGATTTGTAATAATTAATGAAATAGACTAATGAAGTAAATTAGTGCAATGAAATATGAACTTGAGTTGTAGAATAGAATGCAATTTAGCTTCTGGAATGGATATGAACTTGAGTTTAAAATGGTATTCAACTTAAGTTGCAAGATGAAGTGGATATGGTTTGAAATGTTGTTTGATAAAATTGAGTTTTAACACAGGTAATTATTTTATGGAAATGGTCCATACACGAGTTAGTATGCAAATGAATTGTTGTTAAACTTAGATTGAATTTAAGAGGAAGGTAAGTAAAGTAAATGAGAATCAAATTGAATGTGGATAAATGAATGTAAGTGAAATTGAAATGAATAATTGGATTTGATATAAATTGGCTATAACAAACTGAATGCAAATGGATTGAGTTTTAATAAACTGAATGTTAACTAATTGAATATGAAATAAGTGAATGTTAAACAAAGGAATGTCAATTAATTGGATGTAAACCAACTGAAAGTAAAGAAATTGAATGGGAGTCAACTGAAATAAAACAAATTGAGTGGGAGTCAACTGAATCTTAATAAGAAATGAAAGTATACAATGTTGATATTGAAAAGGCAAGTTGTTTTGTTGATTAATAAATTGGATGGATATTTATCATTTAAAATGGTTCTCTTGTTACATTTGCTAAAACTGCATATAGTTATGGTGTATTCTATATATATAGTGATCGTAATTAAATTGTTAAATTTAATATTTGAATTTTTTTAAATAATTGAATCTTGAATTTAATATTTTGGAAATGATTTCTAAAGTTGACTTAAAATCTATTGAATAATAATAAAGATAGTAAACTTTAAATTTGGATAAAAATTAATAAACTAGTTTGTATGGTAATTTGTTTTAATTAATGTATAAAAATAGCCTTCCATGGCATTGTCTTGGATTTCGACGTAACAAGTTTCATTGGATCCTAAATAGTATGTTATAGTATACCGTCGAATTTCATGGCGATTGGACATATCATTGGGACGTATGAGTTCGACACGCATAGAAATTAAATATAGGAATCTAATTTAATATAACTCGATTTTGAAAAGTTAACTTCCGCATAAGATGGAATTGGTTTCGATATATATCCCATTGCATTCGGAATAGAGGTATAACTTATAGAACACCAAGCGGCATGTCTCGTTTGGAGTTCAAAAATTTGACGAACGATAGTGCCATGAAATTTATAAAAGGACCTTGGAAACTTTCATTCGTAAAAACCAAAACCTTAAAAAACGCAGCCACCATTCTTCTTCTTCCCTAATCAACGGTCCACATTCATCACATCGATTAAGGCCATATCGGCTAAAACTTTGTAAATAAACTTGTAGAGACCATCTTCACAAACCTATCCATATAATCCGATCACCACGATCCGTTGTGAGGCACCATGGATCGACGATCAAAAGTAGTAGTTTCGAGCTCATTCTTTTTGGGATCGGTGAAGTTTTAAGGCATCACTGTGGGTTTGTGAAGGCGCGACGAGGTGGGCGACGTTGCGGCGTGGGCGCACGCGATCGGCGGTGGCGCCTGGAGAAGCATGGTCGATTTCACGGTCAAAAAAATGGAAGAAGAAGGTTGCTATAACATCCCACATTTTATATAATTAAATAATCAAATAATGATGAATAGTGAAGATAATTATTTTTGTAATTGTTTGAATATGGCCTTGGAACTTATACCATTGTTTCGTGGCGATTTTCTGATCACTTTACATATATAACTTGTCAAAATTCAACTTAATACGGAGAAATTACGAAAGAAACAAAAATCAAGAAAAAATAAATAAATATAGCATGGGTGACCCACAAGCCAAAAGGGCCGACCCCTAATACTCAAAAGTCGACCTATAAGTCGACCCACGTGTCTCCCTGGATGTGAATTCGTCCAAGAACATTCCGTAGTGTATTATTTTGATTTTTGTGCGATCGGAGCCACACGTTCATAGATCTGATGGCTACAAACGACCCTGTGACGTGGTGACTCCAGATTTAGTTCAAAAATCCAACTGTCTGAGATCCCAAAACACCATTATAAATAGAACCCTAGACCTAGCTATTTTCTCACAACCAGATTTTCTCCTAATGGATTTACCGCATGAGGCTGAACGCTAATTGGAAAATGTTAGCTTATTTTTTTCCTTTGTACGAGAATAAATTTGCTAAAGAGAAGAATTCAAAAATATGGACTAAATTAGAAAAACACTAGATTTACAAAAATTAGATGTAAGAAGAACTGAAATAAAAGGAGAAAAACAGAAATTTACAGTAAATTTTACTAAAATGGAAGAAATAAATAAAAAGAGATAATCTAATAACTTGATTTGGAAGTAAATAATAGATTAATTGGTTGGTTTAGAAAAGAGAATACATTTCTATAGCTTAATATTTAAAAGATAACGATAAACGTAATTGCAAGAGTAAAAGAAAGAAAAAGGGAATTAGTGTAAAATAGAGAAACTATTGTATTTTGCACTATCCAAAAAAGAAAAAATAATAATAAAAGAAATATCTTGCAACTACGAACAATTGTTTGTAGCATTATGTAGTATCAAAATATGAAAATGAGATTTTTAGCATAGTTTCTGTCACGATCCGGTTTTCGACCCTCGAAAATCGACATCAATACGTCTACTGTATTACATGCCGACAATTGAATACCGGAAATACCAAACCGTAAGGGAAGAAGAAAGGGGTAGAAGGAGAAATAGAAGACAACAACACAGAATCTCACAATCGTAGTGGAACAATATATAATAGATAACAATTGGTCTTTATACAAAAAGAACTATAACTATTTTTATGCATTACATCATCAGAGTACAACACAATCAATAGTACAATACTGGAAAGTTATAATAACTTGTCCTCACCAAAACTGACGATACAGCTTACAATTCACAGCGAATTATACACAAAGTACATATGATACGTCTCGTCGTCCAGCTCATCCCCTAAGTTCCACAGCATCCTATCCTGAATTTGTAATACTTGGTCTGACGCGAGCATTATAATAAAATAACACCTGAATCAGTCCGGAAAACCAGCATGAGAAAAAAACTCAATTGAATTATTAAAATTTCCAAAATCATTTGAAAATCAAAGGTATCTCGTAAGACCACGCTACAAATAAACATGCCGGGTTTTTACCGTACGATAACCAAAACATTTTATATTAAAATCCTCTGATATTATAATAGTGTCTACGTACAAATACTTATTCAAACGGCTAAAATGCTTGCATCTCACATTCCATCATAGTTGGGCACAATCAAGTCCGTGAGGCGCTTATTGGAGATTCGGTTTCCATATAATGGTAGGGCTACTGGGTTACCGCTCGTCACAGTACCTGGCCTAGATCAGCGTACCGAGGACCACTCTCGATCCCCTGCAATACAGGACCAGAGCTACCCCTTACTGGGTAGTCCAAATAAGATCACCCCACGATTGAGATCAACAACCGCCGACACAGCCGTAAAAAGAGACTCTAGAGAGGGATGCCCTTACCCTACTTAGGTGCTAACCACTAAGCTTTGCTGCACCTCCCCTGTTTTAACCATTCCCAATTGATGAGGCTTAAGGCTACGACTACCTTTTTAGCACATATTCACTTAGAATGCTCACCGTTGTCCAATGACGATGTACTGATAGCATTCATCCATATAAGTTCGTTCTCGGTCCGAACGGAATCGAAGGCACTTTTCCCACTACATCCATTTTGGAATCACCATTAGGATTAGTAGCGACTAGCCCTTGCAATTCACTGCTCCGTCTTTGACTTTGAGCTCTTGTCTTCATTTTGAAAATTTACTCGTCGGATCGAAGTGGTTTTAAGATCCCAAATCCAATCTCGGTCTCTTTGAAACAATGTTCACTGTTCCCGGTAAACACAACCCCGGTTCTCTAGGAAATAAACAGACGAAAATAAGATCGGAGATCACCTCCTAACCGTTAGTCGATGAATTTCCTTATAAACGTCCTAGAAGAACGAAACGAGTTTATACGTACACTATAGCACCTCGAACGGTGACTGTACTATAAAATTCCCGTGTTTTCTCTAGATATTTCAAAAGTTATATTCGGGAGCAGATTGGATAGCGGTTATTTAGCTATCAAATAAACAATCATTTCAACCAGTTTTTTATTTCCACTGAAAAAGACCAAGTCTTATTAAATTTAGTTTTTAAATAAATTAAATCACCTTATCCAAAGGTATACGCTTAAAATATTTAAAATAAGCTACTTAAATTCTTTATTTAAATTAATACTTATGAAATTCTATAATAATTCTCCAAGTAAAACTTTAGACAAAAACTTCTTTTAAAATAAATCTAATACATAAAGTATAAATACTTAATCATTATCCTTTAAATCATAATACTAATTTAACCTTTAAAAATACTTAACTACTACAACTAACTTAATAAATATTTACTTTAACAATTTTAAAACAACTAAATAATAATTTTTTCTAAAACATTCTTTTAAAATACTTTTAAAACTTCTAATTTAAACATAAAAATATTTCTTTCAAAATATACTTAGCATTCCATAAAAAAGACACTTTCCACTCCAATAAAACCAGTCTTTTCATTCATAAATCCTCCTCGATTTATTTTCAGTTTAAAATTTACGTTCCAACCCCATAAATTTCCTTTTCCATACTTAAAAAATAAACTACCATTTATTTTAAACGATTTCTCATCCTCTTATAAATTTCCACCGTGAATTTATAATTTCAAATTATCCATTGATAATTGCCTTACTTTATAAACCCACTTTATAAATTCCATATTCTCATTTTCCTTTTATAACCGTCATAAAATGCTTAAGTCGAATTTAAATCGATTTTCAAGATTAACTCCATTTTTAAATAAATTTCCCAATACATTCCAAAATCCACTAATTCAGATCTCACTTCCCTTTTATGATTTAAAAATCTTTATTTAAATCTGGGACATTTATCCCATATTTTATTTCTTCTCAAATTCCCTCTTTGCTTTTCTCTAATCTATTTTAAATCTTGGATTTCAAAATAAATACTTTTATACTTAAGCAAATCACTTAAGCCCCATTATTAAATGCTTTTATTCAAATATTCCAAAATCTCTATCTTTCCATATTTAGAAATTATCAAGTACAATTTCAAAATCGCACCATTCATTTTTCTCAAATTCATTACTTTTGAATTTTCCAACTTTACTATAAATCTCCTACTTTGAAATTCCCCTTTTTATTTCCCTTAAAAAATTCAATATTTATATTTTTAAAATGCCAAAATATATTCGGCAATAACATATCATCCAACAAATTCTATTTTCGAATACAATCTATCACAGATTATTCAATATTTCATATATCACTGAAATGTAATGAATTCAATGTTTGAGAGGAGTCCAGTTGGATCACTCCAACTTGTTTCCCCGCATCCATAGATTAGCACAATATAAAAATACCAATACCACTTTGGGGAGGACATCATAGTATATAGGGTCTTTCGTTATTATGCAGGGCGCATAGGGTCTCGTCCGCTATATAATACAGGAATATCAATCATTTCAATACTAATATGTATACTACTATATATATGTAATCATCAACATATAATTATAGATCTATCAATCTAATCAACATCCAATAATTTAAATTTAAGCATTTAAATTTAAATAGTAATCCAAATGAGTGAGAGATTCTCACCTTCTATTTTTAATTTGCAATTCGATCCTAACCCGACTTGTTTTCTTCACGATTTTAGACCTTGTATAAACATTATATAGTTTGTTAACATTTGAAGTGATCAAAAAATAAATTACCGTTTACTAAATTTAATTAACTAATTTTAATTGATAGTTAAACTAACCTAGTTTACATTTTCTTTTCATCTTTTTGACAAAATTATAAATTTAATAACGGGGTGTGTGTATATATCCTAATTACCCTTGTACATCTTTTAAAATTAAACAGTAAGTTGATGTGTGTGTGTCTATATATATATATATACATACATATATATATATATATTTCAGTAAATAACACAATAGTAATTTACTTTACTGTAAAATTATCTGATAAATGGAACAATAAATCAACAAGTTACATTACCAGTTTTTAAACTTAAGTACATATTTAAATTAAAATGTTAAAAATCGAATTACCTACACGAACGCTGGAACAACAGCATCGAGCAGCCTTCCACTAGGCCTTCATGCGATTCCCTAGCCACCATCAACCATAGCTTCACCTATGCCTCCCATTTCCTCCACCGATGACCTGAGCTCAGCTCCACTCGACGCCACAAAAACATCACGAACCCCTATGGCTGAGCCTCTCCATCACCGCGAAGACAAGGACCACGCAAATTCCATTTTCACGAGTGCCTCCACCCCGCTTATCTCTGACTCAGTCGCGAATCCCCTAAAAGGAAGTCGACTCCATTCGACTCAACCGTGACATGGAAAACGAACGAATTCGTTCGATTCAATTTGGAAAAAAAGAAGTTAGGAGAAGCCGTGAAAGAAGAAGCCGTTGCCATTATTTATTCGATTAGTTTATGGTTGGGAGGAGAGGAAAGATCGAAGTGGATTCTGCAATCTTATTTCGTTCATTTTCACTTTTCTTTTTTATGAAAATGCGCGCTGTTTTTTTTAAAAGGAAGATGTTGCGTAAATAATATGTCCTGCGTGCTTCTCAAAAGAAAATGGAGGAAGACAAGATGAGATGCTAGCGTGTTTGAATCAACAAGCTACAGTGATTTGAAGTGGAAGAAAAAAGGTTTGATGTGAAAATAATTTCAGATGATGGCTGACTAAGACATACATACATACATACACACACACACACACACACACACATATATATATATATGTTAATTCAAATTCAAATTGTCTCGATAAATACAACTTAAAATCTTAACCTCCTATCGAGGCATGCTGCTAGGCACTTATACTGTTATACCCCTATTCCAAACACAATAGAAATGGTTTCGAGTCCTAATTCGATCGTGTAGAGAAGATAGCTTTTTGGATCTAGTTATTATATTGAATTTTCGATATAGATTTCAGCACGTTTACCAACCGTACGGCCAAACGATAACCCCAAACATAACAAAATTTGAAATTCGATAATAATACATTATTACGGATCCAATGGAACTGGTTTCATCGAATTCCGAGATTGTGCCTTGGAGGGCTATTTTAAAATGTCAATTTAAACGATATATTTTTAAAACTGAACGAATCACTTCCAATTTCAATTTTAAAGCTTTTATTATCTTCAATATTCTCAATATAAATTTTATAAGCCTTCAAAATATTTTTAACAAGCTTAAAACTCAAGATTCCTTATTTTGCCCGATTTTCAATTATTAATTTAAATAATTTAAACCACCCAATAAATAGTGGCATTTGGAATTCAAGTTAAAAATTAACTTTTAAATATTTAAAATCAATTAAACATTCTAATTTCAAATACCTAAATTTTCGGGTCGTTACAGTTTCTATAACCAACCAAATAGAATAGAACCACTTCCTAGAATAAAAGAAGTTAAATTGAAGAGTTATAAGAATTAAAGAAGAAATCAAGTTAATTATTAGACAAAACCAGAAGCAATTAACATAAATGTACCTAGATCTGCATTTACTACGTCGATAGTAGAATAAAAGTAGTGTAGTTATTATGATAAGTAAATTTATGACAGTCGGACGTCGTCCAAAGCCAAGATTATTATATAATGTGAGAGAATTAAAGAGAATTCAATATCATAATAAAAGAATACAGACTAGAATAGAAAAGAGACGCTTGTAATTATATTTATAATATATAGATTATAAAAGAGAATGAAAGTGACGATTGCAAGTAAAATTGTAACATAGGTTATAATTAAGCAGAAAGAACAGAAAAGGCTTATATTAAGACTTAAATTAAGTTCATAAGCAAATAGAGCAGAAATAACAGAAGAGACTTATTTTAAAACTTACAATAAGTTAATAAGCAAACATAGAAACAAGGCTCATACCAATAGCATTGCCTTTCAGTCAGGAACTGATGGTCTCACAATGATTAGGTATGGCTGGGATAAGCTTATGCTAATTAGGGTAAACAAGCCAACAGAATAAGAAAAGTAAACTAAATGAAAATAAAAGATTGGACTTACGGTCTAATAAAATAGTAAAATACGTTTAGAGCAGCCCAAAGGATGAAGAGCCTAACGAAGCAGTTCATCATAGATTCTAGTATAGAAGAAGCACGCCCAACTTAGTTATTTTGGGCTAGAAGGAAGTACGAGACTTCAACGGGACGTGAGGGTACTCTAAGGAGGCCCTCTGGGGTAGGCGTAGTGAAGTATCCCCCCCCCCCCCGACAGCAGATGTGTAGGTGTTCCATCAAGAGACTATGCCTTGACTGCTTTTGCATGGCAGGACCTTTGTAGGTAGTCTAAAGGGGTTGACGTTTGGAGTAGGATATTCGTATGACACCGTACTTGACTTGCGAGTAGGTTTTAGTGGGCAGGACCCAAAAGGATAGTCGTATGCAGATATCGGGCTAGCATCAAACCAAGAAGCGAGTTCAAGAAAGACTGGAGTTAAACCAAAATGGAAATGATTCTTTCACTATCAAGACTTTGGATGAGGAGCGCAGCCAATTGGATGTTTAGATTGTTTGTAGTAGGGCACAACCACTTAGCTCTTAGAGGTCTTTCGATTAGTTAAGGGGTGGCTGTGTGGGACTATAACCACGACGAGAAAAGAAATAGACGAAGTAGAATATCCGTAGGCCTAACGAAGTAGTCCTTTACAGATATAGAAAATCCCCGACTGAGCTTCTTACAAGGTAGACATGTTAAGAGAGATTCGAGGAGTAGATAGAAAGATTACGTATAGTCCTTAAGGAACACACTGGGTAGTACATTTTGGATGTTTGATCATTAGCATATGCTAGTACGGATGCAGTTTTACGTTATCAAAGCAGGCAACGGAACATATGTATTATAGGCCTAACGAAGCTTCCTTTATAGATGTAGTCACATAACGCTCTCGGAGCAAGATAATGGATCCTTTCGAGGAGGATACAGAAGGTACTATGGGTAGTACCTAGGACCGATGCATTCGTTGGGTATATAGCTACATAAATGTATTAGTTATTAGGTTTTAATCTACTAGGGGTAGATGGGTACGATTCACGCACGGAGGCGAGAGTAGTATAAACTCAATAAACCTAATATAACAGAAAACGAAAATAAAATGGTATATGTAGAATTAAGCCTAGAAGTGTATAATTTTTCCATTCGCCAGAACTTTAGTTCTGACCACCTTCTCATAGCATTCTACAGGTTTGGTAGATGGTAGAGACTTTCTAGCTTTGAAACACTTCTTTAGAAAGTGTTATTATATTGGTGAGTATTTACTTACTATTATATTTTAGTCAGTTCCGCTGTGAGATATTTATTGAGATCTGATATATTTGTCTTTTCCTATTTGCAGGATAACAGATACCCAACTCGAACTTCAGTGGGCTTGGGTTTTAGCATTTTGCAAAAAAATTGGACCCAATGAAATTTGGGTCATTAGATTTGGTATCGGGGCCTTGGTTTAGGATTTCTAGGTAGATAGTGAGTGAACGTATTTGTATTTTTGAATAAAATATAAATATATTATGTACTAAAATCCAAATAGTCTCCAATTATAGATTTTAACATATGGAAAGTTTTTAGAAGTATATTTGTACATAGTTTACTAGTTGGGTTTGGGATGACCTAAGTATGTTGAGCCCTACGTTATTACTAATTTATAGCATACAAATAATCCATGTTTTGAGAGTAGATTAGTATCCATATGATATAGGAGGTAGGGAAATTCCCTAGGGATAGTAGGGGGAGTGTTTTTATTTTTTAGGTAGTAAGAGGTTTTAGTAAGAAGAAAATCCACTTTATTTGTAGCCCAACAAAATGAAACTTTTGGAACTGAAAAGTTGAAAAAAATATAATTGTTAATGTATTTGAGGAAGTAAATATTGAGTTTTTTTAAAAAATAAGTGGTATAAAATTTAAATTGGTTTCTATATGATGTAAATTTTGTTAAAAGTAAAATTCTTTTTGAAGAATAATAAAGCATGTATAGCTCGCTAGCTTCTTTGTAGGTAAACAAAGATTTTAAAGTATAGAAACCTAGAGTATGTTAAGTATCGAAAACGTAAGTTACAACATTTATTGTTGTAATAGATGTTTTTGTGAAAATAAGGGAAACATAGACTATGCCACTATTGTTGTAGTAGGTGACTCCCAAAGGAAATGTTTTTGCATAGCAGATGAGATTTATTAATATTTATTTTAATTGAATCCATATATTAGTATTTTTGGGTTGTAGTAACGGTGTTTCACGCATCATCTGTTTTGACCAAAATGAGTTTCAAAGATAATTTCTAAAGTAGTTTGTATGTACACTTATTATTTAAATAAGTATATGGGAATATTTTCTAGTTATGAAAATACTAAAGCATTTTTGAAAAATGTGTTCTTTTGAAAAATAATGCATGTTAAATTAATGAATTAGTAGGAAATATCTCATGTAAGTGAGTATAGAGTAAACATACTTTAATCTATTGGAATGAAATGAATAATTATATAATTTTCTATGAATCACAAATAAAGATGTTTTGTGCATGTTATAAGGAATACGTGAAAGAGATGTACAAGGTATGGAAAGCATTATATTTTGTATAGCCTATTTCGATAAAACATAATATAAATTCCTTATAATTTCACATAAACATGAAATCCTCCTTTAAAGGATTCATAAAAGGTTTTAGCGTTAATGGTTTCTCATAAGAGAAAGTAATTCCAATACTTTAAAGTATAAAACAGTTGAGTGTAGTAAGTTAGAAACTCCTCCAAGGTTAAGTAATTGGAAGAGTAAAAAAGTTAAGAGATTTTTGATAAAATAATTGTTCTTATCTACTTCATTTTTAGTAAATTTGAGAATCTATGAAAAGAAGATATTTCTAAAACATGTGAGGACATTTTTTTCGAAGTCAAGAAAAAAGAAAAATGTTTTAAGAATAAGCAAGACATGCTTTAAATAAAAATGGTCTGTTGAAAAAGTAAATAAGTATTCGAAAAGATAAAATTTTAAGTAACCAAGCACCTATAAATTTAGCAGAAAACTTCAAACTAACACTTTCAAAGGCAAGAATTCTGGGATTTGATGTTTCAAAAATTTAGAAGCTTGAATTTTTGAAGTAAAGTGATAAATGTAACGACCCAGAATTTTTAATAATTAAAATTTGAATATTTAATTAATTTTAAATATTTATAAGTGAATTTATAAGTCGAATAAATTTTTATTTGAATTATTGGATTTAATTGGATAATTAAATCGATAATTTAATAAGTTAAATTATGGAAATAATTGAAAATTTAGTTAAATATGATTGAAAATGATTTGTAAAATTTTATTTTATCATATTGAAGTTAGAATGATATTTTAGAACTTTTAAAATCGAATTAAAAGTTAATTTGTGAAAATTGAATATTTTAATAATTTAAATCGACTAGTGAAAATAGCCAATTTTTGAACAGTCTCAGAATTGAACGAAACCAGTTCCATTGGATCCGTAATAGTTAGTTATTATCGGATTTCAATTTTCGTGTCAATCGGAGTTATCGTTTGATCGTGGCAGCTCGAAACGCATCGATTTATTTTTAATTTTAATTTGGCGAGTTAAAACAGCCATTTTTCAAAAAGTCTCGGATTTCGACGAAACCAGTTTCATCAGATCTGTAATGTGATATTATTGTAAGGTTTCAAATTTCAAGTCAATTGGATTTACCGTTTGTCCGGTACGAATTAAAACGCCTAGAAATCGATTTAAATCGGTTTAATTCAAATTGAGCGTTTATAGCCATAACTCGCACAGATGTCCGAATTAGCTTCCGAAACCTATTCCATTGTGTCCGGAACGCGGGGTAAACCCTAGAAACGCTGGTTACGGCGCGTAAATCGGAGTTCGGAATTTCCGGATGAATAGTGTTCGATTTTCTCCTATAAATAGAGACCCTTGCCTTCATTTATTAAAAAAAAAAAAACTAAAACCCTAAACGTGTAGCCGCCACCCCCATAAACAACGGCCAGAAATTCATGAACTTCAACCTCGATTATCTCCCTATCCATCGACATTTACCAACAACTTTCAACTAGAGAATTGAAGAGCATGAAGAGATCTACAAGATCAACGGTTGTGATTGGAAACGGAGCTATGGATTTGCTGCAATCGGGGTTTGAAGTGGCCGGCTTGCGCACGCATTTCGAAGAGAGGGGGGTGGCCGAGTGGGTGCGGTCTGGGGGCGGAGGTGCACGTGGGTGAGGCCTTCAACGTGGAGCAAGCTGATCGTGTTCAAGTGGCGTGTGGTGGCTCGAATTCCTAACCCTAGTATTGATGGAGTATGGGTTTCTTGTTCGTGCTCGGCCTGTAGAAGATACGTGAGGGATGAAGGTTAATAAAAAAAAATAAAGTTGTAAATAATTTTATTTATAATTGTACAAACTTTAAACTGCGATAACTTTTTCATACGAGGTCCGTTTCGGACGAGATTTTTTGCGTTGGAATCGTATGGACGAGCACTACGCGATGGAGTTGGATTGGAGTCGTTTGGAGTTAGTGAGAATTTTGGGTAAAATTAAACGTCCGTTTAATTTTATTCGAAATAAATCGCTAAAACGGAATTTAAATCAAGGTGAGAACTTCTCACTCAATCGAATCAGTTTCGATTTTATTTTAAATAGTTAGATTTAAAATATTTGAATGCATGTTTGAATGATGATTGATATCTATTGGTTGTTAAAATAGACATTATGCGCCGTTAGTAAGCGGATGTTATTTATTAAAAACATATACCGCGAATATTTCATAAACAGTGAAATTGGTATTATATATAATATCAATATATATATATTGGCATATGTATATATTGCAGTTGATTGATTTCCCGTATTTTTAGCGGATGAGACCCTATTGCGCCGTTATTAAGCGGATAATATTTAATAAGAACATATACCGCGATAATTTCGTACTGGAGCGAAATTGGTATTGTGCTAATGTTTTTGGATGCAGGAAAACAGGTTGGAGGGATCCAACTGGATTCCTCAACAGTATTTATTTGATTTCAGATATTTCGATATTTGATGGATTTTCATATTGATATATGATATCGTTGTAGTCGTGATTGACTATTTGGTGTGTAGCATCATTGGACCCAGATTTTGGGATTTTAAAATGATTTTTAAAGTGATCTTTGAAAATATTAAATAATTTTGGAATTGATCCATATTAAATTAATAAACGTTATAATTTTTAAAGTTATAAAAATTATGATTTTTGAGAAATATAGTTAAAAACTGATTTTTGAGAATACGATGCTAATGATTTTATGAAATAGTTTAATCGGGATTTTAGAACTTATTGTGAAAAGTTTAAATATAGGATTTATAAAATTTGATTATTTTATAAATCGAAATGGTGAAATTATAAAGGAATTTAAAGACGTTTAAAAAGAATAATGTAAATTGATTTATATTAAGAGATTTATAAATGGATATTTATAAATTGAAATATTGACATTATAAAACGAGTTTTTATAAGTGTTTGAATGAAGTGAAAATGAATTTTTGTAAATGAATGGAATTCATAAAATTTTAAATGGTGAAGTTATAAATGAAATTTATAAATAGTGAGATTTATAAATTTCGTGAAATTATTAAAGAATATATTTGGATAAATAATCGAATCTTATAAGTTATAAGATTTATAATTATGAAGTTTAAAGGAACGATTTTGTAAATAATCGTTTTATAAATATTTAACTTATAATATGAACCTTTAGTTTATAATTGAGTTATAAATCGAATAGGTTAATAAAGGAATTTATAAAAAGAAGTTTTATAAAATAAATAGAAATGGGATTTATAAACGTCGTTTTATAAATTCGCAAACGACTTATTTTGATAAGTAAATTGCTGAAACCTATTAATGGAGTTATATTCACGTTTTTAACTGTGAATAATCCTTTGAAATAAAATGAATAAAGGATGAAATTTGTTAACAAAGAATATTCACGTTTTTGAATAGTGAATAATATGTTAAAGAAAATGTTTGAATGACATGTTTAAATTGAATTAAAACGATCTAACGATGTTTTAAAATGTGTTGAGATTCGAAACCATAGCTTTCAACATTCATTGTTGAAATAGACGTTTTCGAGAAATAAAAGAAAGTAGTGGACTATAACACTGTTGTTATAGAAATGATTTCCGAAAGGAAATGTTTTGTATAGTATTGGGATTTATATATCTATTTTAATTTCGAATCCCTATACTAGTGATTTTGGGTTGTCGTAACGATGTTTTACGCAACATTCGTTTTGGCCCAAATAAATATGTTAAAGAGAATGATTTCCTTAAAGAATGAAATATATACTTAATTTCGATTGAAGTATATTGAATATTTTCCAAGTGTTGAAAATAAATAAAGATTTGTGAATTACTTATGAATAAATAAGTATGGAAATGTTTTCCAATATGAAGTGAATATTTAGAATTTATCTTTTGAAGATAAATTGAAAATGGATAGTTGAAATCGTATATGCATGGATATTTTGAAATATAAATTCATTATGGAATTTATAAATGAAAAGTGGAATTTGTTTAGAAAGATAAATATTGATTTATTTTTGAAGTGTTGAAATTATATATCTTGTAAAGATATTTTGAAAAATAAATAATTTGGAAAATTATTTGGAATCTGGTGATGTGTGCATATCTATTGATAGTTAAATAATCCGACTATCAATATTTCCCTTTGAATGGGTATTTGATGTGATTTGATTGAATTTGAATGTCACACTTATTTTTGAATAAGCGCTCACTATTCGGGTTAACCGGGAAAGGACCATGGGGTCGTATAACCCATTCCGAATATGTGATACGTCGTTGTGAATTGCATTGAAGACCGGTGTTGAAGACCGGATATTTGCGAAAGCGATAGGATGACCTGTCGATTGACTCTGCACCGAGTAGCTACGGTATTGAGTTCTCCATATGTGATGGTGAATCCGATCAGGATTGTGAATATCCGGATTGCAAGGAGTTCTTTGTAAGTGCCTTCGGTTTTGTTCGAGCCCGGAACAGACTTGTATGGATTGTATGTCTGACATTACAAATTGAGATGTAAAGCCGATTTCTTTCAAATATATTTCTGTTGGTGGCGGAGAATTTATTCTTTTATCTTAACACCCTTCTCTGAGACGTACGTGCTTAGAGGTTATATAGTTGAAGTTATCAGCGATATATTCCCAAATTGGTAATGTGACATGCTGAGTGATGCTGAAATAATCATTGTGTTGATTATTTGTGATAGGATCGTTTATTTGATCGTCTATCCTTGTGATCATTGTGTTGATCATTTGTTGACCCAAAGCATGGCTTTTGTATAAAGTATGTTTTTGTGGACGTGACTTCGTCGAGCCTCACATCCCGGAATGGTCAAAACAGGAAAGATGCGGCAAGGTTATGAGGGGTAGCTCCCTTTAGGGTATGTGCATTTCCTTCTGGAAAGGGTGGTATCATGGTATGGAGCCCAGATACTTACTCATGTTGATACACTATATTTATTACTGTGTGGTGTTGTTGGTGACGAGCGCTCGGTTAAAGGTCCAATGGGACCGGGGGATGCCATATTCGTGTAGTAGTTACCTAGTGATAAAGGTAACCCGGCCTTGTGTTGGCAGAGAGCTGGTTAAGTTCTCGGGGACGTCCAGCCAGAGGCGTTTCCATGTGGCAATGGGAAGTTCCTTGGCCTGACCATTTGTTGGAAATCCAAAGAAACAATACGAAACTTGTACGGTATTAGTTGTATAACCTGCTATGGAATGTGGCGGTAACTTGCTATTGAACATAGTTAGCTATAGTAGGCATACGAGAATGGTCGTATGTTGGCTAAGATTTATATTCTACTTTCGAAATGAATTTTTTTCCTACACTATACACTAATAATAATATCAAATGTCTTTTAAATGCGTATCAAGCATCTTTGACTATCATAAGGAGAAATCTCCTCCGATTCTGCGTTTGCATTGTGTGTGTGTGCGGGAGGCCTTATGGTAGTCTCATTTTTAAAAGCATTGCGAATTGAAATAAAAATATTCCTCTATTTTGATTTTTAAAGATAAATAAACTGTTTTGAGTTCTCACACCAGTCACATGACTGACTCGGAGTTTATTGTTTTCCTTCCTAAACTCTGGGTGCCCACCAATTTCCACACGGGCAGTCAAGAGTTAGGTTTATCAGGATATTCTGGAGTTGCTGGAGCCAAGCTGGATCGTATGGCGTATTACTTGTATAGTATTTCTTTTTCCGCTGCACTGTTTGTTGTTGTTGTTGTACACTCTGATGTAATGATAATGTGATATGATGTAATGAAATGTATAAATTGTAATAACTAATATAGTTCTTTGTTTAAAGATTATTCATTTATTATTATATGTTGTTCCGCTGCGAATTGTGAGATTCTGATGTTGTTCTGTTTTCTTTCTGTTCCGTTCTATCTCTGTTCCCTCTGTTTTCAAATTCTCTACTTTCTTTTGTCTTTTCTCTCTTTTAAAATTTTCCCTATTTTCTATCTTCTTATCTTCTCTTTCTCTCTTTTTCTTTTCTTAAATTTTTCTTAAACCCCTAAGGGTTCGTATTTTCGTTCATCTTGAATTAATCAATGGAGATTAGTGTCTATTCAAGGAGTACGGACTTACGGGTCTTTACATTTGGTATCAGAGCTTATGGTTAAGCGACAACCATGGTTCTGTTGGGTATAATTCATTAGAGATAGAGTCAGTAGTACTCTAGAATGAGTTGAGTGTAATAATAGCTATGAGAGCGTATTTGTTAGTGAATATAAAATTGTTTTATATTGTGATGATTGGTTTGTTGAGTGGTATATAGATTCTGGTTAATACGAGTAATTAACGTTGTTGATAGGGATCTCTAAACACTTGAATAGAACAATTCGACACAATATTGTTTTAAATTGAGTAAATGAAATAATTTTACCTTGATTATATTTTATATATAAAGAAAATAATTTTTCAGAATTATTAAATTGTATATAAGTTGATTGTTTAGGTTGTTTGAATAATCTAAATAAAAGAATTATTGTATAAGTAAAAGAATTATAAGAATTAAATTATAATTAATGTGATTTACAATTGTGAATAAACTTATATATATAACAAGTGAAACTATATGAATATGAGTTGTGAAAAAAAAAATGAAATATAACTTAAGTGATATGGAATGACGTTGATATTAGTATCAAGGTAAATTAATAAAATTAAGTGATGGATATGAACTTGAGTTATATAAATGAAATTCAACTTTAGTAATTGAATTGAATTAATGGATTAAATGTTAATTAATTGAATGTGAATAATTGATATGAAATAATGAATGAAAGTGTTAATTCATTGAAATCTAATGTTATTGGAAGTTGAATAATTGAATGAAAATCAATTTAATTAAACCAAGTTGAATGAATATAAGCAAAGGAATTTGGTTGTAATTGATATACATTGATTGATTATATGGTTGTTAGATGATTGTATATAATTCATTAAGTATTAATGAAAGTGAATTAGTGAAATTTAAAGCTATGTAATTGAATTCAAATTAGAAGTAAATAAATTTGAATAGAATTGAATTTGATTTGGAAGTGAACCAACTTGAATATAAATTAGTGAATATAAACTAATTGAGAATGAATGTTAATAAGAACATCCACTGTATATGAATCAAATGTGATTAAATTGAAAACCCAATTCATTGAATATTAATAAGAATATAAATGAATATATATTGATTATGAATTTGTTGAATGCTAGTTGGTTGATGTTTGAATATGTTGCATTTGCTATGTGACATATATAGTTGTTATGGAGATATATGTTGTATATTGAGGTTATTTTCATATATGCATGTTCTCATGTTGTTTGTTGAGTGATTAGTAGGTGCGGATCGCGTTTGCTTCGCATTTGGAGCTCGCTTTAGCGCTATATTAGCCGTATATGCTTGCTAATAAAAATATAAGGTACATATCTCGGATTAAATATCGTACTTTTACATTTTTTCCCTTCGGGATGCCTCATTACTTGATGAGATGTATATTTGTGATATATATACTGTCATTTTTTTTCGGATCGAGCCGCGCAAAGGAGACTATGGCGAATTTTTCCGAAAATTTAAGGCGTTAGAATTTTTTTTTGAAAAAATGGGAAATTTTTTGAAAACTTTAAACTTTGATTTGAAGTTGAAAGTTAAATAGTAGTAGTTGTTTTTGAAAAGATAACTAAGTATGATTTGAAAACTTAGTAAAATATTATAAGAAATTTAATTATGAATTTTGGGAAAATTAATAAATTCTATAACTTTTCTTACTTGTAATTTCGAGGACGAAATTCTTTTAAGGGGGGAAGATTGTAACGACCCAGAATTTTTAATAATTAAAATTTGAATATTTAATTAATTTTAAATATTTATTAGTGAATTTATAAGTCGAATAAATTTTTATTTGAATTATTGGATTTAATTGGATAATTAAATCGATAATTTAATAAGTTAAATTATGGAAATAATTGAAAATTTAGTTAAATATGATTGAAAATGATTTGTAAAATTTTATTTTATCATATTGAAGTTAGAATGATATTTTAGAACTTTTAAAATCGAATTAAAAGTTAATTTGTGAAAATTGAATATTTTAATAATTTAAATCGACTAGTGAAAATAGCCAATTTTTGAACAGTCTCAGAATTGAACAAAACCAGTTCCATTGGATCCGTAATAGTTAGTTATTATCGGATTTCAATTTTCGTATCAATCGGAGTTATCGTTTGATCGTGGCAGCTCGAAACGCATCGATTTATTTTTAATTTTAATTTGGCGAGTTAAAACAGCCATTTTTCAAAAAGTCTCGGATTTCGACGAAACCAGTTTCATCGGATCCGTAATGTGATATTATTGTAAGGTTTCAAATTTCAAGTCAATTGGATTTACCGTTTGTCCGGTACGAATTAAAACGCCTAGAAATCGATTTAAATCGGTTTAATTCAAATTGAGCGTTTATAGCCATAACTCGCACAGATGTCCGAATTAGCTTCCGAAACCTGTTCCATTATGTCCGGAACGCGGGGTAAACCCTAGAAACGCTGGTTACGGCGCGTAAATCGGAGTTCGGAATTTCCGGATGAATAGTGTTCGATTTTCTCCTATAAATAGAGACCCTTGCCTTCATTTATTAAAAAAAAAAAAACTAAAACCCTAAACGTGTAGCCGCCACCCCCATAAACAACGGCCAGAAATTCATGAACTTCCACCTCGATTATCTCCCCATCCATCGACATTTACCAACAACTTTCAACTAGAGAATTGAAGAGCATGAAGAGATCTACAAAATCAACGGTTGTGATTGGAAACGGAGCTATGGATTTGCTGCAATCGGGGTTTGAAGTGGCCGGCTTGCGCACGCATTTCGAAGAGAGGGGGGTGGCCGAGTGGGTGCGGTCTGGGGGCGGAGGTGCACGTGGGTGAGGCCTTCAACGTGGAGCAAGCTGATCGTGTTCAAGTGGCGTGTGGTGGCTCGAATTCCTAACCCTAGTATTGATGGAGTATGGGTTTCTTGTTCGTGCTCGGCCTGTAGAAGATACGTGGGGGATGAAGGTTAATAAAAAAAAAAATAAAGTTGTAAATTATTTTATTTATAATTGTACAAACTTTAAACTGCGATAACTTTTTCATACGAGGTCCGTTTCGGACGAGATTTTTTGCGTTGGAATCGTATGGACGAGCACTACGCGATGGATTTGGATTGGAGTCGTTTGGAGTTAGTGAGAATTTTGGGTAAAATTAAATGTCCGTTTAATTTTATTCGAAATAAATCGCTAAAACGGAATTTAAATCAAGGTGAGAACTTCTCACTCAATCGAATCAGTTTCGATTTTATTTTAAATAGTTAGATTTAAAATATTTGAATGCATGTTTGAATGATGATTGATATCTATTGGTTGTTAAAATAGACATTATGCGCCGTTAGTAAGCGGATGTTATTTATTAAAAACATATACCGCGAATATTTCATAAACAGTGAAATTGGTATTATATATAATATCAATATATATATATTGGCATATGTATATATTGCAGTTGATTGATTTCCCGTATTTTTAGCGGATGAGACCCTATTGCGCCGTTATTAAGCGGATAATATTTAATAAGAACATATACCGCGATAATTTCGTACTGGAGCGAAATTGGTATTGTGCTAATGTTTTTGGATGCAGGAAAACAGGTTGGAGGGATCCAACTGGATTCCTCAACAGTATTTATTTGATTTCAGATATTTCGATATTTGATGGATTTTCATATTGATATATGATATCGTTGTAGTCGTGATTGACTATTTGGTGTGTAGCATCATTGGACCCAGATTTTGGGATTTTAAAATGATTTTTAAAGTGATCTTTGAAAATATTAAATAATTTTGGAATTGATCCACATTAAATAAATAAACGTTATAATTTTTAAAGTTATAAAAATTACGATTTTTGAGAAATATAGTTAAAAACTGATTTTTGAGAATACGATGCTAATGATTTTATAAAATAGTTTAATCGGGATTTTAGAACTTATTGTGAAAAGTTTAAATATAGGATTTATAAAATTTGATTATTTTATAAATCGAAATGGTGAAATTATAAAGGAATTTAAAGACGTTTAAAAAGAATAATGTAAATTGATTTATATTAAGAGATTTATAAATGGATATTTATAAATTGAAATATTGACATTATAAAACGAGTTTTTATAAGTGTTTGAATGAAGTGAAAATGAATTTTTGTAAATGAATGGAATTCATAAAATTTTAAATGGTGAAGTTATAAATGAAATTTATAAATAGTGAGATTTATAAATTTCGTGAAATTATTAAAGAATATATTTGGATAAATAATCGAATCTTATAAGTTATAAGATTTATAATTATGAAGTTTAAAGGAACGATTTTGTAAATAATCGTTTTATAAATATTTAACTTATAATATGAACCTTTAGTTTATAATTGAGTTATAAATCGAATAGGTTAATAAAGGAATTTATAAAAAGAAGTTTTATAAAATAAATAGAAATGGGATTTATAAACGTCGTTTTATAAATTCGCAAACGACTTATTTTGATAAGTAAATTGCTGAAACCTATTAATGGAGTTATATTCACGTTTTTAACTGTGAATAATCCTTTGAAATAAAATGAATAAAGGATGAAATTTGTTAACAAAGAATATTCACGTTTTTGAATAGTGAATAATATGTTAAAGAAAATGTTTGAATGAGATGTTTAAATTGAATTAAAACGATCTAACGATGTTTTAAAATGTGTTGAGATTCGAAACCATAGCTTTCAACATTCATTGTTGAAATAGACGTTTTCGAGAAATAAAAGGAAGTAGTGGACTATAACACTGTTGTTATAGTAAATGATTTCCGAAAGGAAATGTTTTGTATAGTATTGGGATTTATATATCTATTTTAATTTCGAATCCCTATACTAGTGATTTTGGGTTGTCGTAACGATGTTTTACGCAACATTCGTTTTGGCCCAAATAAATATGTTAAAGAGAATGATTTCCTTAAAGAATGAAATATATACTTAATTTCGATTGAAGTATATTGAATATTTTCCAAGTGTTGAAAATAAATAAAGATTTGTGAATTACTTATGAATAAATAAGTATGGAAATGTTTTCCAATATGAAGTGAATATTTAGAATTTATCTTTTGAAGATAAATTGAAAATGGATAGTTGAAATCGTATATGCATGGATATTTTGAAATATAAATTCATTATGGAATTTATAAATGAAAAGTGGAATTCGTTTAGAAAGATAAATATTGATTTATTTTTGAAGTGTTGAAATTATATATCTTGTAAAGATATTTTGAAAAATAAATAATTTGGAAAATTATTTGGAATCTGGTGATGTGTGCATATCTATTGATAGTTAAATAATCCGACTATCAATATTTCCCTTTGAATGGGTATTTGATGTGATTTGATTGAATTTGATTGTCACACTTATTTTTGAATAAGCGCTCACTATTCGGGTTAACCGGGAAAGGACCATGGGGTCGTATAACCCATTCCGAATATGTGATACGTCGTTGTGAATTGCATTGAAGACCGGTGTTGAAGACCGGATATTTGCGAAAGCGATAGGATGACCTGTCGATTGACTCTACACCGAGTAGCTACGGTATTGAGTTCTCCATACGTGATGGTGAATCCGATCAGGATTGTGAATATCCGGATTGCAAGGACTTCTTTGTAAGTGCCTTCGGTTTTGTTCGAGCCCGAAACAGACTTGTATGGATTGTATGTCTGACATTACAAATTGAGATGTAAAGCCGATTTCTTTCAAATATATTTCTGTTGGTGGAGGAGAATTTATTCTTTTAGCTTAACACCCTTCTCTGAGACGTACGTGCTTAGAGGTTATATAGTTGAAGTTATCAGCGATATATTCCCAAATTGGTAATGTGACATGCTGAGTGATGCTGAAATGATCATTGTGTTGATTATTTGTGATAGGATCGTTTATTTGATCGTCTATCCTTGTGATCATTGTGTTGATCATTTGTTGACCCAAAGCATGGCTTTTGTATAAAGTATGTTTTTGTGGACGTGACTTCGTCGAGCCTCACATCCCGGAATGGTCAAAACAGGAAAGATGCGGCAAGGTTATGAGGGGTAGCTCCCTTTAGGGTATGTGCATTTCCTTCTGGAAAGGGTGGTATCATGGTATGGAGCCCAGATACTTACTCATGTTGATACACTATATTTATTACTGTGTGGTGTTGTTGGTGACGAGCGCTCGGTTAAAGGTCCAATGGGACCGGGGGATGCCATATTCGTGTAGTAGTTACCTAGTGATAAAGGTAACCCGGCCTTGTGTTGGCAGAGAGCTGGTTAAGTTCTCGGGGACGTCCAGCCAGAGGCGTTTCCATGTGGCAATGGGAAGTTCCTTGGCCTGACCATTTGTTGGAAATCCAAAGAAACAATACGAAACTTGTACGGTATTAGTTGTATAACCTGCTATGGAATGTGGCGGTAACCTGCTATTGAACATAGTTAGCTATAGTAGGCATACGAGAATGGTCGTATGTTGGCTAAGATTTATATTCTACTTTCGAAATGAATTTTTTTCCTACACTATACACTAATAATAATATCAAATGTCTTTTAAATGCGTATCAAGCATCTTTGACTATCATAAGGAGAAATCTCCTCCGATTCTGCGTTTGCATTGTGTGTGTGTGCGGGAGGCCTTATGGTAGTCTCATTTTTAAAAGCATTGCGAATTGAAATAAAAATATTCCTCTATTTTGATTTTTAAAGATAAATAAACTGTTTTGAGTTCTCACACCAGTCACATGACTGACTCGGAGTTTATTGTTTTCCTTCCTAAACTCTGGGTGCCCACCAATTTCCACACGGGCAGTCAAGAGTTAGGTTTATCAGGATATTCTGGAGTTGCTGGAGCCAAGCTGGATCGTATGGCGTATTACTTGTATAGTATTTCTTTTTCCGCTGCACTGTTTGTTGTTGTTGTTGTACACTCTGATGTAATGATAATGTGATATGATGTAATGAAATGTATAAATTGTAATAACTAATATAGTTCTTTGTTTAAAGATTATTCATTTATTATTATATGTTGTTCCGCTGCGAATTGTGAGATTCTGATGTTGTTCTGTTTTCTTTCTGTTCCGTTCTATCTCTGTTCCCTCTGTTTTCAAATTCTCTACTTTCTTTTGTCTTTTCTCTCTTTTAAAATTTTCCCTATTTTCTATCTTCTTATCTTCTCTTTCTCTCTTTTTCTTTTCTTAAATTTTTCTTAAACCCCTAAGGGTTCGTATTTTCGTTCATCTTGAATTAATCAATGGAGATTAGTGTCTATTCAAGGAGTACGGACTTACGGGTCTTTACAATAAATACCAAGCCAAACCAGACTTTTAAATATAGAGTAGATAGGAATCATTTCCTAAGTGTAACGGAAAAAGTATAAGGCTATAACAGTAATTACTCCTAGTAGTAATAATAAGAGTTCCCGTAAGGTTTATAGGACACTAGCGAAACCTAGAAATGTTGCTTTATATGTGTAGACTATAGAAGAATAGTGAAACGATATTAATAAGATGGTAAGACACACGTGGTTGAGATAGGTAGACCTTAGTTGGAAAAAGAATGAAAGATAAAGAGAAAATTTCCACAAACTTAGTTGTCTTTTTATGTAGAGATTGTATAGATTGAAATCCTTATCCATTACAGTAAATAAGACTTAGTTACTCCTTTATGAGCATGGAATAGAAGAGATGAATAGATCTGATTCATCATGAGTAATACAACATAAGTTGGTAAAAAAAGTAATAGGCGGCAGGAGGAGCATATTAGTTACTTGGATTCCTAGAGTAGGACCTTTCTGTGTTAGAGTGGATATGGTCCTAAACCTCCTAGCCCTAGATGATAGCTTTGGTTAGTTACTATATTAAAAGAAAAGTAAAAGCAGATAAAAGGTAACTAAAAGAAAAATAGTACGGTGTAAAGAAAGTAACAGAAACGTCAATAGAAATAAATGAGAATTCAAAAGAAAAATACATCTTTCCTATAAATTAAGCTTGGGAAAAGGTTCGAAAAGAAAAATCTTTCTTATGTAAACCGTGCTTGGGAAAGAAAATAGAGATTTTATAGGATAGCGGCATATTCCAAGTATGGAGGAAGGGTATGCAAAAGTAAAATGGAGAAATGTGAAGTTTTTCCATTCTCTACCTTCTTTCTGACATAAGAAATCGAATTCGAAAAAATTAGATTTTTCTGAAATTCGAATATTAAAAGTTGTGTGGTAGGATTTGGATGAAAACTTCGATGAAGTACACCCCTAATAAGTAGGAATGTGGGAAATTTTTGATGAAAAATATTTTGAGTTTTCAAAAGATAGCATTCATACAGAAATTGCAAGTGTATTAGGGTGTGTGCGTCGTATTTAAATAAATGTTTAAAGAAGGAAAACATTCATATAAGAGGTACTGCTTAGAAATTCATGTACATGCATATTTTTTGAATTGAATAACACTTTTGCACAAGAATACGAATGGTCGCAAAATTGGATGTACACAAATTTGATGTGATTGATGCAAATTTTTTTTACCCTTGTCGGATTTTGGGAATGAAATTTCCTAAAGAATGGGAGAATGTAACACCTGCATTTTTATGTAATTAAATAATCAAATAACGATAAATAGTGAAGATAAACATTTTTGTAATTGTTCGAATATGGCCTCAAAACTTGCAATATTATGTTTATGGCGATTTTCTGATCAATTTCCGTATATAACTTGTTGAAATCTGAGTTAATACGGAGAAATTATGAAAGAAACAAAAATCAAGAAAAAATAAATAAATATAGCACAAGCCGAACTATAGGTCGACCCACAATATAATGACCTACTATTTTGGACCATTCAAATCGACAATAAAACCGCACATGGCTGACTTGAATAATTCAAAATAGTAGGTTGTAATATAATTTGGGGCAAATAAAACCAATCACAGAATCATAGACAAAGATAAATCAGAATAACTCGCAACGAAAATAAAATAACAGTAGTAGTTCATGAAGCTACTACAATACAGTCTCAAACACAGTCTCAAAACATGTACAAAATACAGAGTCTGAAAAAGTAAATACAACAGAAATCCCAAATACATAGATGTTCACTAGTACAATAGCAGAATAGAAAATACTGAAAGAAATAGGTAGCAACTTGATAAATGATGATCTTTAGCAATCCTAGCTCCAGAAGATGAATTCCGAAGCTGATACTCAGGCTGACTCAAGCGTAAGAAAATAAACACAAACACTCGAGTCAGGACATACATACTTATAAAATGTAAATCAACTCAAGTGAATTGTAAAATAAATGCACAAGTAACTTAAAGGGTGTTTGGGACCGCCCATCCTCTAAGGATCCCTTAAACTATTTACTATGTAGTAATATAAGCTATTATAATAATGTCTAGAAGTAAAGTAAACTTACTTTAAAATAGCATTAAGGGTTACCCATATCCCCCTTAACAATACATAGTCCTAGTAGTCTATCCAGTATCATATTCCCTCATGATTGGGAAGCCACCAGAGGATGCTCCACAGGCTACGTCACAAAACCAAAATCGTACAGGGCACGCTAGGGTAGGTGACACGGAAAAACAAGGCAATGTCAGGGTAGATATACCAATTACGCTTCCGGGACCGGTGGTAATGCGTAGCAGCTACTACCACCCACCTCGAATCACACTCCTAAAATCAAAGGTGCACACCAATCAATCATAAAGTAATAGAATGGCATACGAAGAAGTGTGGCCGATAAGAGGAGCTACCTCATTAGCTCGTCAATCGCTCCTGTTTTAGCCACCTTATGCCAACTCACGGGAGTCGGGTCCATGTACATACCTCAGTAGAACGTTGCCACCATCCTACTTCATTTTGGAATCTCCACCGCGCACACGGTTGTTAAAGTGGTTTTCGAAGTTGGTAGAGAGTATGATAACTTCTGATCCCTGTCTCTTTAACAACCCAACGTTATTATTATTCGTGGTTATACATTTCAAAAATAAATTATATTTCACTTCAGACATATTCATTTAGACCATTTAAATTCAATGTCAAATAATATTATTTTAAAGTTGTAGCATTCCAAATTTCATTATTCAATTATAGAATTTCCAAAACATTGTAAATTTCGACTACAACAGCACTTACCAAATGTTACGGTAGACCTAGTAATATCTCAAAAACATTGTCATTTTCAGAAACAGCAGCGCTTATAAAGTGCTACACTAGGTATTTTAGTATATACAAAAACAGCTCAATTCAGAAACTGCGGCACCTCAGAAATGCTACTGTAGGTATATTTAGTATATTCAACTCATAGTTCAATTCAAAAACTGCAGCACTTCAAAAATGCTGTTGTAGGTATATTTAGTATATTCAATACATAGTTCATTAAACCACAGCATTTCTGAAACGCTATAATTTCTGTTATAAGCTTTACTATACCCTTTAAAACAATATATCTTCAAATTTTCTCATTTTTAACTTATCAAACTTATTTCACTTTTCAAAATTATTTATTTGAATATTACTTAACTTATAATTTTAATAAAATAACATTTTATTAATAAATATCCAATTTAAATTAAAAATTCATTTGTTAAGTCAAATACTTTATAAATTACTTAGCTCTTATTTCACCAATTACTTAACACTTTATTTAAAATACCCATTTCATAAATAACATATTCTTATCTCTAAGTTAAGCTTAAAGTTCCATTAAAACCTTGAATTTTTAATTATTAAGTCAAATCAAAATTTGCATTTTTATCATTAATTTTCTTATACATTTTAACTTATAGAAATCATTTTAACATTTATTTAAATCATTTAAATCCAATTTAAGTTAAAATATCATATTTTATATCTCAAAAATACTTGAAAATATTCAGAAAATATTTAATATTAACCATGGGTCTGTACATAATTTTCTAACCTAGGTGAAGTGATACAAATATGTATCATTTCAATCCGTAATTTAAAAAGAAAAATCCGGGTTCTATCATTTCAAACCTGCAATCCCAAGTCAAATAAATTAAATAAAATCGCTTGAGCCTATCATTTCAGCTCGTAACGATTTTTCCTTATTCTAATGTCTGTTTGGGTATGTATCATTTCAACCCATAGTGATTCTATTCTACATGGAACTTGCAGTGTGAGAAAAAATAAATAAAATAAACAGTATAACATATTATGTGATGTAACAAATATATAATCCGGTAATATCATCATATAATGTCAGATGACAAGCAGATGTGAGCATATAACATATCATATCAACTATTACAATTCAAGTGACATTGTTTCACATTTATATGAGTACGATTATCTAGAGTGAATAACTCACCTCTGAAGCTAGAGATCAAATTCAAAACACAAAATCCAAACCCCGCAAAGCATGAAAAGGCACGACTAGATTTGAGAAGAAGTAAACCCAAATTCAAATCTTGTAAACAAATAAATAAAACAAATATAAGTATATGATTTAACACAAACAAGATATGAACTCAACAATGTAAACATGAATCAGTTTGAACAAAATGAAGAAAACATTGCTTTAAACCAACAAGTGGGCTCGACCACCATGTAAATGGGCTATCCACACCATCACATGGCTCAGCCATGATCATTTGGGTCAAGGAAACATCATATCATGGCTATGGAGTGGCAAAGAAATAGAAGATGGTGGTGTTTCATGTTGTGGTCGATGCAAGTGGATAGGGTTTTGGTGATGTAGAGCCTTGGCCAGGGTTTCTAACATGATTTTGGTGATGGGAATGCGTTCTATGGTCACGACCATGATTAGGGAAGATGATGCAAAGGTGATGGTCGGTCAAGGTGGTGGAGGGAAGGGGATGTGGTCGGCAATAGAGGAGCACGAGGTGGAGGCCGAGCCTAACATGAAGAAAACAAAAGAAAAGCAAAATGAAAAAAAGAGAAAGAAGAGGAAGCCATGGAGAAAACTTACTGTATTTTTTCTTCAGGCAACAAATGAGACGTGAGAAACTTTTTTGTACGTGATATAGAAATAGATGAGGCGGCTAGGGTATTGGAAATACGCGGCTAAAAGAATGAACGACAAGGAATTGAAGAGGACAGAAAATAAAGAGCCTATTTGATTTCCAAGCAAATAAACTGAAGACTCTTTGAATTTCCAAGCCCAAAAATCAATTAAAAGAAAATAGAAATTAGAGAATGGAAAATAAAATAAAATAGAGTATAGAAAATAGAAAATGAAAAATAATGATGTAGGAAAATGTAATAGTAAATAAATAGAAAAATGCTGAATCACGTGTAAAAGGTTGAAAGTTATCAAATTTTAAAAGTATAAAACGGAATTTTACGAAACGAAAAGCAGTACTCAAATAGATTTTCAAAGAAAAAGATTAGAAATTTAAAATTCAAATTTAAAATTTTCAACTATGGTCATACTTTGACTTTCAATTGACCAAAATATAAAAATTTCAATTTTTTTTTTATATTTGGAAAATAATTTATAAACAAAATCTAAAATTATATTAAAATATTCCAAAATTTAAAATCCTAAATAATTCAACATTAAAGTTTCAATTAAAATTGAATTATATTTATTAAAATTTTGGGTTGTTACACACAAGCCACAAGGGTCTACCCTAAGGTCGACCTTGAATACACAAAGGTCGACCTTTAGGTCAACCCGCGTGTCCCCCCGGACGTGAATTCGTTTAGGGACATGTCGCAGCGTGTTAAGCAATTAAAGCCATTGGTTCATAGATTTAATGGCTCTAAACGACCCTGTGACATGGTGACTTCAGATTTAACTCAAAAATTCAATGGTCTGAGATCGCCAAACTCCACTATAAATAGATTCCTAGGCCTAGCTATTTTCTCACAATCAGATTTCTCCCAATGGGTTTATTGCTTGAGGCTGAACCTAAATAGAAATTTTTTTTTTGGGTTCATTGCCTGAGGCTGGACCCTAAAAAATAAAATATTTCTAGGAAGAAGACCTTCTCAACAAAAATATTAAACACCTTAGAAGGAGATACATGAAGACAATAGAGCCAAGCTAAGTATAAGCAAAGCTAAGGATGACAAGTTAGTGGATTTAAATTATATATCTTTTACATTTATGACATATTATCGTTAAACTCCCTTTTTATATTTTAATTCGGCCTTTTTTTCAATAATTAGTCCTGTTGAAAACTATAAATTACATAAGAAAGCTTATATTTAATTATTATTTATATGGAAAAGGAAGATAGTAATCCAGTTAAATATGACTAATATTAGGCTTGATAGTTAGAGAAAGGCGTAAGCCTAAAAGTAAGAAATTTGCAGTTATTTACAACTATTTTAAAGTTGAAATTTAGCCGATAGATGTTAGCTTCTTTTAATTCTTTTTTACGCCAATAAATTAGTTAAAGAAAAGAATTCGCAAATACGGACTAGATTAGAAAAACACAAGATTTACAGAAATTAGATGTAAGAAGAACTGAAATAAAAGGAGAAAAATAAAAATTTACAGTAAATTATGCTAGAATGGGAGAAATAGATAAAAAGGAAAAATCAATGGAAGTAAGTGATATATTAATTGGTTAATTTAGATAAGAGAATACATTTCTCCAGCTTAATATTTAAAAGATAACGATGAACGTAATTACAAGAGTAAAAGAAAAAAAGGGAATTAGTGTAAAATAGAGAAACTACTATATTTTGCACTATCCAAAGAAGTAAAGTAATAACAAAAGAAATACCTTGCAGTTACGGACTATTGTTTATAGCATTATTTAGTATTAAAACATGAAAATGAATTTTTAGCACAGTTTCTGTAGCCTATCAAATGGAATAGAATCACTTCCTAGAATAAGAGAAGTTAAAGTGAAGAGTTATAGGAACTAAAGAAGAAATCAAGTTAATTGTTAGACAAAATTCGATGAAATTACCATAAATGTACCTAAATCTGTATTTACTACGCAGATAGTAGAATAAAAGCAGAGTAATTATTATAATAAGTAAATTTGTGACAGTCGGATGTCATCCCAAGCCAAGATGTCATATAATATAAGAGAATTAAAGAGAATTCAATATCATGATAAAAGAAGACAGATTAGAATAAAAAGAGACGCTTGTAATTTTGTTTATAATATATAGATTATAAAAGAGAATGAGAGTGACAATTGCAAGTAAAATTGTAACATAGTTTATAATTAAGCGGTTAGAACAAAAAAGGCTTATTTTAAGACTTAGATTAAGTTAATAAGAAAAAAGAGCAGAAATAACAGAAGAGGCTTATTTAAAACTTACACTAAGTTAATAAGCAAACATAGAAACTAGGCTCACACCAACCGCATTCCCTTTCGGTCAGGAACTGATGGTCTCATAATAGTTAGGTGAGATTGGGACAAGCTTATGCTAATTTAGGGTAAATAAGTAGCCAATGGAATAAGAAAAGTAAACTAAACACAAAATAAAATATTAGACTTAGGATCTAATAAAATAGTAAAATGCACTTGGAGTAGCCTAAAGGATAAGCCTAACGAACAAGTTCATCACAGATTCTAGCACAGAAGAAGCACGTCCAACTTAGTTTTTTTGGGCTAGAAGGAAGTACAAGACTTCAACGGGACGTGTGGGTACTCTTGGGTGTCCCTCTAAGGTAGGCATAACGAAGCAGTCCCCCAGAGGCAGGTCTGTAGGTGTTCCATCAAGAGAGTGTGATTTTTCATGGCGGGACCATTGTACGCAGTCAAAAGTGGTTGATGTTTGAAGTAGGATATTCGTATGACACCATACTTGACTTGCGTGTAGGTTTTAGTGGGCAGGACCCAAAATATAGTCGCATGCAGATATCAGGCCAGCATCAAACCAAGAAGCAAGTTTGGGAAAGAGTAGAGTTATACCAAAAGGCTAAAGATTCTTTCTCTATCGAGACATTGGATGAGGGGAGCAGCCACTTGGATGCTTAGATTGTTTACAGTAGGGCACAACCACTCAGCTCTTTAGAGGTCTTTCGATTAGTTGAGGGGTAGCTGCTTGAGGCCATAGCCACGATGAGAAAAGAGACGGACCAAGTAGAATATCTGTATGCCTAACGAATCGATCCTTTAAAGATATAGAAAATCCTGACTGAGTTCCGTACAAGGTAGACCTTGTTAAGCAGGATTCAGGGAGTAGATAGAACGATTACGTATAGTCCTCAAGGTTCACACTAGGTGGTACATTGTGGAAGTCCGAGCATGAATATAGGCTAGTGTGGACGCGGTTTCACATTATCGTAGCAGACGATAGAACATCTGTATTGTAGGCCTCACGAAGCTAACTTTTACAAATGTAGTCATAGAATGCTCTCGGAGAAAGACGATGGAGTCCTTTTCGAGGAGGATACGTAAGGTGCTATGGATAGTGTCTAGGACCGATGCGGTCATTGGGTGTATAGTTGCATATATATTTTAGTTATTAGGTTTTAATCTTTTAGGGAGTACGTGGATATGATTCACGCATGAAGGCGAGAGTAGCATAATCCCAATAAACCTAATATAACAGAAAATGGAAATAAAACAGTATATGTAGAATTAAGCCTAGAAGTGTATAATTTGTCCATTCACCAGAACTTTAGTTCTGACCCCCTCCTCATAACACTCTACAGGTTAGGTAGATGGTAAAGACTTTCCAACTTTGAGACACTTGTTTAGAAAGTGTTATTATATTGGTGAGTATTTACTTACTATTATATTTTAGTCAGCTACACTGTGAGACATTTATTAAGCTCTAATATATTTGTCTTTGCTTATTTGCAGGATACCAGATACCCAATTCGGGCTTCGGTGGTTTGGATTTTAGCATTTTTGCATATAATCCGGACCCACTGGAATTTGGGTCGTTACAGTTGCAAGCTTGGGAAAGAACGTGCATGAGGGAAAAGGATGGCGGGAGAGTAAGTTTAAGTTCAAATTTTTAATTAATTATAAGTTAAATATAATTTAATTATTCCAACCATTTATAATTCATAACTTATTCATGCGAGGTCCAAATCGAGCGCGACAAGTTGCTTTGTGATAGTATCGACGAATACTATGCTATTAGTTGGATTGGACGGATTTGGAGATCGTATGAATTTTGGTTAAAATTGAACGCCTTTTGATTTTAATCCAAATGTGAATGTTTTGACGACTGAAAATTTGGTGTGAGTTAATCTCACCTTTTTGGTTAACCAGAATATTATATAGTTAATGAAATTTATTTATTGGAAGCGAGAATATTTTATAATTGATTGTTATTTACTTTTTAGATGAATTAATAGTTTATATTGTTGGTTTGGATATATTCCCACCTATTGGAGCGGATGAGACCCTATTACGTTCCCGTGTAAGAGCGAATGACACTTTATATACGAGTCCTGCCTCGAAGCGGTTGATTTATATTTTTATGATTATATATTTTATGTGATCCAGAGGGATAGGTTGGAGGGATCCAACATGATTCCTCACATTGTTAATTTTTTTTCATATAATTTTATATATGATAAGATCGATGCTATAATTGATGACATAGACATGATTTTGCTTATTTCGTGCTTTAGTAGCACCGAGCCTCATTTTTGGTATTTTAAAATACTAGAAATAGTGATTTGATTTAAAGAGGGATTTCAAGGTGAATTTGGAAATCATATATGTTCTAGAAAACTATTCTAGAATTATTTGAAAAAGTAACTTATTATAAAATCAAAGATAGGATTTTTATGGATATTATGATTTAATAGTTTAATAACATATTTTAAATAGATATTTAAACAGTAAATAAAGATTTTTTAAAATCTTGGAAAATAAGTCAGTCTTTTATAATAAATGGTTATTGTTTTAAAAGGAAAATAGAAATATTTTTATTTAAATATTTATTAACCATTTTATATAAAGTCATATATATTTATATGGGTACATGCATTAAAATGGAATTTCTAAATGTGATAAGCTAATTTTTTTTAGTAAAAGCATGGATTTATAAATGTTGTTTATAAATAAAAGGAAACTATTATCATGGGATAGATTGGGAAATGTAAATAAAATGGTGGATTTATTATACGATGTGGAATGTTGTTTTAGAAAATAGTCGAATTTATTTTAGAAATTAAAAGTGAGGGTAAATTTGGGATTTGTTAAATGATATTTTACAAATTGAAAGAAATTTATACCTATGGGAGTAAGATTAGAAGAGGTGGAAATTATGGTTTTGACTGGGACTTTATGAATAAGTGAGATTTATAAAGGAATGAAGTTATAAATGGGGTTCGTAAATAAAGGGATTTTATGAAAGGAAGTGTCATAAAATAGAGGAGATTGATAAATATAGTTTATCAATATGGAAATGGCTGTGTTGGAAATTAAGTATAAATTGTTATCATGGAAATATAATTATGTTTTTAAAAGTTGTTAATTTATGTTAGTATTATATTAAAAGTGATTTATCAGTATTTTAATATTTTGAAAAATTAATTATTTAAAATTATAAGTATGGTTAGAAATTAAATATAATTGTTTATAAATAAAGTTTTTGGAAATAAATTATTTGTAATTATAAATGTTGAAGATAAATTTTTTATTTTTTATTTAGGATGTTCGGAATTTATAAATTATTATTTTAAAATATTTTTAAGTTAATATTTATTTATTTATAATGTTTTTTTTGGGCAAGGCCAGCCGGTTTTATAGTGGACCGTCCACTTTTTATTACGAACGTAATAAAAACAAAAAATACAGGAGTAAGGTAGAGACACCTTAACTACTATGAAAGAAGAAAAATTACAGCACAGCAGTGTGACAGAATGTCACAGCTACAAAATAACTAACGAAGACTAGGACTCCTCCAAAGAGGAAGAAACACCAACAACATCTTCCACCAGGGAAGAGACCAAGGAGCCGTCCCCAAGAAGACCAATAAAGGGGCGAAATAGGAGTGTAATACAAGGATCATAAATCACAACATCAGAAGTGTAAATAAAAGATCGATCACAGGAAGTATCAGCAAGCATGACAGAATTTAATTCGGCATACGGTCCATCCACAAGAACCAAGGAATCACTAGAAGGTCTATAATAAAGGCATCGTAGGTCCATAAGATCAGCGTATACATATCTAAAATAGGAATCATCCACGGGGTTGAAACGCAAATCAAAACGGCGATCAACCCAACATCTCTCAGACTCAACCCAAAGAACTGGCAGCTGAGGCGAAGCAAGATCCTGAACAGCAATGGAATCAGCAGAATCAACAGTAGGGACAATGGATGCAGTAGGGGAAACCGGCAGAGCAAAATCAGACGGCGGACGAGGAATAGAAATAGGAGCTTCAGGTGGAGGAGCAACCTGAGAGACTTTGGGAACCCATTCGGAGGCAGTGGCAGAGGGATCTTAGGCGCAACAGCGGAAACAACTGAATGCGTGCAGGCAGAGACTAAGTGGCCAAAGGAGTGACAAGAGTAACAAATGTCCGGGACCCACCCATAACGTACACGGACTTCCACCACATGGCCAACGGCAAGCTGGACAGGAATGGAGGAAGGGAGAGGCTTAGAGGGGGTAATCTCAATCAGAGCTTTAGCGTACACCAGTTTTTCACGCACGACTGTGTTAGCATCAAAACATCTCAATTTTCCAACATTGCAAGCAAGCCAATTCAAACCAAGCAGCGGCTGTAGAGCAGAAGGTATCTGAGAAAAATAAACCCAAACTGGGATAGAAAGGACTTGTTCACGGGCACTGGCAACTGTTGGAGACCAAGGAGTAATAATAAGTGGTTTCCTATCAAAAAAAGAAGGCTCGGCCTCACGTACACGACTGCGATCCACAGAGGAGGAAGACAACAGGAAATACATAGAGTCAACAAGCTTAACATTAGATCACCACGCAGCCGCCAAGCCCTACGCAAAATAGAAGCCACATCATGAATGCACTGAAAAGGGTCCAAAAATAAACCAACCAAATAATCTAACCAATAGTCCAATCCGGCTTGCGTAACATTAGGGGGAGGGATCATCACTCCATCTACCTCAACGATATCAAATTCAACTGGTTCATAGACACCCGCATTACGGGGTAAAGTTGTAAAAAGCGAAGACCAAGATTTGGGACAAACCGAGGAAGGAGCAAGAGGAGGAAACTGCTCAACAACGGGAACGCCAACTAAGGCGGCACACAAAGGATTAGGACCAGCAGTGGTGGCCGCAAGCAAAAGGTCACCAGAACCCAACACATTGGAAACTACATTCTCACGAGCATTTAGACAAACTCCTGATGTACATAGATCAAAACTCGAAAAATCAACAGCTGCAGATCGAACCTCACTTCCAGCCACATCAATATCCACACCAATTGCACCAGGGATAACAACATCATTCTCAAGCAAGGTAGCAGGACCACTATCAGATAATAAAACATCACCTACCGAAGCAGACAACAACTCAGGGCACGCGCAATAGATGACGTCAGCAGCTTGGACAGAATTCTGGACAGAAGGCAGTGGAGGAAACTCAGTGATAGAAAGCATGGGCGGAGAACACGATGACGTAGCCAGTGGATTCTTGAATATCCTATCAGATCTAGTAGAAGAGGGCGTAGAGGAAAGAGCAACGAGGAGGGCCGAAAGATGGGGAGAACTAGGCATGGTCGATAAAGGGGAAAGAGGATGGAATGGAAAGACGCGGGACTAAAGGAAGGAGGCTACGGAGATCTGGCCGAGAAAGGCAAGAGAGAAACGGAGTTCGCCATTAAAGGTCATTAATTAATCAAGTTGGAAAACATTAGTTGATTTATTTATAATGTTTACTATTATATAATGATAGTGTTTTAAGTAAATGATTAGAAATTATGTTTTGAATGTTTTGAGATTTATAAATAAGGTTTTATAAACAGGTTTGGATTATAAGAGGAAGCTTATAATATGTTTGGAAAAACATAAAGGAAGATTGGTTAAAAGATAAAAAGGTTCTATAAATAATTTTAGATATTTATAAAAGAATTTTAGAAGCGGATTTATCAATTTATAAAAGGAATTTTACAAATGGTTTAGTGGATTTATGATGGAGTTATGACTGATTTTAGAATTGAATAAAAGGGAAAATCTTCCCAAACGTTGGTGAATATACTGATACTTGGGATAGGTGTATGGATAGTTTTCTAAGTATTGAGAGATAGGGATTTGTGGGGGTATATGTATATCTTTGTAAATGTACGTTGGTACAAACATTGACAAAGTGATTTGAGAAAATTGAAGAATTTTTTAAAAGAGGCTTATTGATGCTTGGTTCTTAATCAATGTTGGTTTCACTATGGTATTAAATCCCTGATTTAATGTTTGTTATTCAATAGTTAAATCACTGACTATCGAAATTGGACCCTAAACGTAACATTGGAAATATCTATGAGAAACACGTGAGTTATTAGGCATAGTCATCTCCGATGATGCTGTACTGTGCATATAAATCATGTTTCACTCTCCTAGAACAATGATAAGGAACCCGCCCATCAATGGTTAGGAGGTGATCTCTACTCTTATCTTTGATTGTTCATTTGGTAATTAGTGAATGTTGTTTTGAAGAAACCGAGATCAGATATATTATCCGAAAACCACTTCGATCCAACGAATGTGTTTTGAAGTGAAGACATCTTGAAAATGATGGAATATGGAGACGGAGCTCTCAAGTGTTTCGTTCAATCCCAGAACAGACTTGTATGGATGAATGCTGGTATTGCATTGTTGCCTAGAGGGTAGTATTAGCATCTTAAGCAGAAAGTGCTATTAAAGGTAAAACTTAGCCTCTAACCTCATCAACCAGGAAATGACAAAAATTAGGCATGCAGCAGGGCCAAGTGGGTCGCTCTCATCAGGCTATGGTCATTCCAAATCTAGATCGGTTACTATCTATTCATGTATGCTTCAGGGACCAAAGTCGAGGTGATCATATTTGGTACTACTAGTCAAGTGGTAGGCCAGTCTCCTATGGCAAGGGTACAAGATGTTCTTGTCAAACCTCAGTGCATTTATCTAGAGATGTACCTTTGGAAGGTATTTCCTTAACTTATCATAACATGGAATCCAATCTCCAATATATGCCTTTACGGTCTTGACTGTAGAACCTATTATGCTGGAATCTAATTAATGTAACAATTTAGGCAAAGAATAATAAGTATTTGTATCTAGACACTATTACAATATCATAGAATTTCAAATAAAATGTTTTGGCTATCGTAAGGCAAAAACTCGTCTATGTTTATATGCGGCGTGGTCTTACGAGATACTTTTGATTTTCAATGGTTTTCTATAACTTTAAAAATCCAATTGGGTGTGTTTTCTCACACTGATTTTCCATACCGACTTGGGTGTTATTTTATTATAATGCTCGGGTTAAATTGAGCATGTTTACAGATCGCTTTGAATGCATTAGAGCTCAGGAGATGAGTTGGAGATCTACATGACGTATTCATGTTTATATGTATTTTCCCTATTTTTGTTGTTGAAAATATCAGCAATTGTGAGGACTGGTTATTATAACTGTCCAGGCTGATGGTTGTGACTTGATTGTTGTATTCTGATTGATGTATTTTACGTTCAAGATTACAGTTTCCTTTTTATAATGGCTATTAATATTATATCGCATGTTGTTCCACTGCGATTGTGAGATTTTGTGTTATTTTTAGTTTTCATTTCTCCTTCTTCTCTTCTCTTCTCCTTTCCTCTTTCTTTCCCATAACTATCCGTCTTTTCGTTCGATTTGGGGTAGACATGTGCGGTATACTGTCAACTTAAATTGTACGGATTGGCAGGTCATTACATGTATACCTATTATTGCTGTGTTATACACTCATGCATAACATAACTATTTCTTATGTATTTTCAACTCTAGGCATTATTATAATATCATTGGATTTTCTAATAGAAATGGTTTGGTTATCGTAAGGTAAAAACCCTTTCGTATTTATGTGCGACATAGTCTTATGAAACACCTTTACTTTTAAAAGGTTTTATAATAATAAAAATCCATATGATTTGTATCTCTTACGCTGATTTACCAAACTGATTAGGGCGTTGTTTTCTTATAATGCTTGGGTCGGCTCTAGCATGTTTCCATATTTAGTTACGGATGCTTTGGAGCTTCAAGAGATGAGCTGGGTTCCTCTAAGACGTATTTTCGTTCTTTATTTCTAATACATCTCTAATTTTGTATTTATCAGCATTTGTAAAGACAGGATGTTATAATTGTCCAAGTTGACTATATTTTAGTTTACTCTGACTGATGTATGTATATTACAGTCTTCTTTTGTAAGGATCGTTGGTATATTATATATTACTCGTCAAGTTGTAAGATTTTGTTCTGTCTTTTATTTTCTTTCAATCCCAGAATCTATCTTTCTCGCACATGGATTTTCGGCACGTAAATACGATGGATGTATTAGTTTTGACTTTTTGAGGGTCGAAAAGGCAAGTTGTTGCAGTATATACTTAAAATCCAACTATCCTCTTGTGCTTATTAACGCGCACCTTCTTAGGGGAAAATTCTTAATCCTTTGTTGCATCTCGCTTCTAGATGCTTGCAATGTATAGTTTCTTACTTTCCATTTTTCTAGAAGAAATATACGTCTTCAATCATCAATCCATTAAAATCCACATCATAAGGCAGCCTAGGCCTAGCAAAGGAGTGAAGTACCATCCAACCTCTGGGACACTTTTATATGTCATATTGTTGCTCTTCTCGGTCCACACCTTACTGTACAGCCGACACTCTTTGGGGTAATTAGAGTAGGTGTATAAATTTAACTCTATTTATTATTCTAATGCATAATTGCCTCATGCATCCATTCAGAATATGGTCATAACTACTTCTATAGTCGGAACTGATAGAGTTTGGCATATAATATATACATAATTATAGGTAAAAATACAAATACATTCACTCGGTGTATTCTAATCTCTATGATTGACTTGCCCTACCTTGATACCAAATGTAACAACCTGCACCTTAATGGGCCTAAATTTCGACTAAATCAAAACCAAAGTCCATTATGGCATGGATCGTTGGTTTTGGTAACCTGTAATAAACAGAAGCATATCATAGAGCGATTAATATAATCTTACAGCGGAATAGAAACATATAATAAAACATGAATACCGACAGAGCCTGCTACCTCGGAATAAATAATATTTCTTGGATATCTCATTGTCTTGGTAGGTAGTTCATGAATAAGAAGACTTCTCCATCCAATGTTTCTGTCTTGCTTCAATAGCCCTTCGCTCAAAATCTATCACGTGGGTTGCAATGAGGAAGAGGCCAGAACAACGTTCACTTTACCCATAACACTAGCGTATATCAGTTGACTTTCATTTATGCCTATTATTTACGGCTAGTCCTTTCAATCTTATATGCGCATATGATATGTCCAACCTTCTCCGAGGTATAACTATATATATATATATAAATGATGTACTACCCAAAAGAAAAACCTAATCACTTAATACTTCTTAAATCGGGAGGAGGCAGACTTAACGACCATTTAAAAACTCAACCCCAAAGCAGACCCTCTGTAACGTAATCCCTAGTCAATCGACTCTAGCTACAGAGACCGATGACCCCTATATACGGCTTTATAATTTAATTTTCTTATTATTAACACATCTCAAAGACTCGTCTAAAGGTCAACTAGCGCACCTTCAAGAAACAAACAACTAACTAATTAAACAATGAGGTCTTTGTGTATCCCATATGGATTCTACACTAGTTGGAAGATAATCCATCAGGGAATAACCCTAACTTTTGCTAATGATCGCTCGGGACTACTGCCGAACATGTACGAGCTCCTTCTAACAAAAAATTAAATATCAACGAGTATTTGGTTCATCCCTCATGTACCCGTCATATGCATCCATTTTTCTGTGTTCTATATACTTATATATAACTATTGAGAGTCGGGATTGCACCTTCTGATGAGAGATACGAGCAAGGGTTTTGAGAAAACTAGTCTTTTTCAAATTGTATTAAGCTAGTAAGCAAACAAAAATCCCATGGGTATTTGAACCCGAGTTTCTGGAAAAATGCAGAATATTTGATGGAAGAACAAGAGATCCTCTTGAACAACCATCATAGCCTATATGCTTGCCCTACTACTAAATACCGATCCAACATCATACTATAATAGTCTGCCAACCTCCCAAAGTCAAAGTCTCGCTTAGACTAACCTAAGTAATTCAAGAAAAAATAACCAGCCTATTTACTTAATACATCTTGTTATAAATGAAGCAGAACCCTTTATCCAAAAAGTACCCACCACAAGAAAATATTAACAATTCCATTTAATAATGCATTATTCTAAAGGGTTATTTTTTGCCTTTAATTATTTGTTTTACTCTATTTGTTTTGTACTTTTCATATGTAACGCCTTCACAAAGCGCAAAATCTCCTAATTATTTCATGGTCGTGGATTTCTTGAATTATTTCCCTCTCCCTATTTCCTCTTTCATTTCGTTCCATTTTTCCTTAGTCTCCCATACCAGTGGAAGCAAATCTCCAAATCACTTCTTCAGAACCTTTCCTCCTTCATACACCCTAATCGCATCCAGTTAACCCTACGTAGCTTCATCTTTAATCGACAGCATTAACCATTCGAACTTCAAATGGGTAGCACATACTGACTCTAACTACTGCAATGGCGTCGGCAACTCCAAGTTCAGCATAGCTAGGGTACAATACAAATGTCCTCCAAATTCCAATCTTTCATCTTTGGTAATAATTGGTTGTTACTTATTTGCTTTGGCTAATTTGCCAATTTACTACTTTACAGCTTAATTTTGGACATTTTTATATTTTAATTTTTTAATTTAAGTTTAATTGTACTTTTATTGTATTTTTACTTTTACTGTAATTTGTAAACAACATTGTGTTAGTTAGTTTTGATCAACTTTTACATAGTTTTATAAAAGTTCGATAGCTTTGTTAGATTTGATACTGTTTGAATCAAACAAAGGGTTTTGTGATTTTTCTTTGTTCCCTATTTTGACTGACGTTGATATAGTAAGAGACATGTAGTAATTTGTAGGTGTAAACGATGTATTCTGATGGTAGATTTGTTTTTGAGTTAGAATCTGATCCTTTTTCTTCTTAGTTGCTCAATCACGTTGATTTTTCCAGTAAATATGTGCTTACATTTGTATCGGTACAACTGAAGTGTATTTTTAGATTAGTGTAACTACAAATGCTTCAATTAAAATTAAGTGTTAAAAAAATCAGCCTAGAGTGGGTTATTGATTGAATTACCTCTATTGAATAGAATACCAACCCTGTAATAAAGTAGCTAATGGACGGTGAAACTATTTTCAGACTTAGGTGGCTAATGCATTACGTTTGTTTTAGTTTTGTAAAGGTGATAAACTCACACTTACGTTTGCTACTCTCATGTTTACTTTGTAACTTATGCATTAGCTTGATTAATATTTCTTTGTATTGCTAGTGTGGGTATAAATCAAAACATCTCTGTTTTTAACATTTAATTTATGCATGTATGTATCTGTTTCTGCATAAAACTTGCCATGTCTTGTGGAGTTTGGTTGTTAAGTAATTTAAAATGTATTTTTATACCATCTAATTGTAGGATCGATTTCACCCTAGAGGGGGGGTGAATAGGGTGATGGTGTTAATTATAAAAATTAACTGGGGAAGCTTATAAAATTATTTCAACACAGATATATCAAAATTATAGCTGCACACATAATATCAGAATAATAAATGATAAAATAGAACGACACAAAATTTACCCAGCTTCGGCAATACCCTGCCTACGTGTTTCCCCCAAGGTTTCTACTAGAAATTAGATAGTCAGACGCTTACACACGTAAAATTGCGACGCCCGCTATCGACTAAACCTAACTCTACGCTCAAAACCCTACCACAACTCAGCCACTGAGTTGCGAATTCTCAAACTACGCCACTAGTTTGTCCCCTAGTCACATGACTAGAAATTTAAATGGTTTAAAAAGAAATTACAAGTTAAAAACAATTTAAAATAAAATAATCCTAATTAAAAAATTAAAAGCCCTTATTAAACTTAAAAATAGTCGGCCTTTTTTTTTTATTTGGCCCGTTCTCTTTATTTTTGGTTAGTGGCGGCTTTGTTCTCTCGTTCGTTCCTCTTTGCGAAATTAGGGCTTTTGAGAAATTTTCGAAGCACCACCTATGTTGATCGATCAGTGGATATTTGCGTGTTTGATTTTTCGATCGTTCGTCTGATGCTTTCGGCTGCTTCTGGAGTTCGACTTCAATTTTGGTATGTGATTTTCCTTTATGCTTTTCTGTTATGCTCGATTGAACTCCGATATCTTGAAATTGCCGATGATGATTTGTTTATATAGGGTTTGTAACCCTTGATTTTCGTTCGTACAAATATTTTTGAATTTGTCAATATTATGCTTTCGGCCGATCGATATTGTTTTGATGCTGATGATTTCTTTAACTTAATTAAATTCGTATACTTGGTTGGTACTTGCTTCTCACAGCTTTAAATCTAAACTGTTCGTTTCTTTATCACCACGTCTCTGACTTGTTCAACATTGACTTCGGCTTGATGTTTTTTTGATTTGGTACGAACTTGATATTGATACTGTAAATTCATGTTTCTGCTAGCTTCGGCCTTGACTTCTGATTTCGTGTGCTTGCAATTGTTTGCAGCTGCACGTTGCCATTGTCGTTCTTAAAAAATAGTTGCTGTAGCCGTGACCTACAGTCTTCACTGCACCCTTCTTTGCATTGTATATTTGTATGCTTGTGCATTTATGTTGTAGAGCCATGTTGTATGGTCAGTGGTTCTAACCTGATGGTTGATGCATATTGCTTCGACATTTCCATGTATTGTAGTTGTTATCTTATTCATGTTGTATTGGTCATTTGTATACATACATTCATGTATGTATATAGGTGTATGTCTGCATTCATCTTTACCACTGGACTATTTACTGACTTGAGTCTTGTTGCGTTAAGTTTGATCATGTTTCTGTGCCTTGCTGTTTGGTCATTTTTGTATGTCGTCACTGTATATCCCTTTGTTGCACTTGATTGCTCTAACCTGATGGTTGATGCTCCTGTTGCACTGCCTTCTTTTTTTGTTTCTTGCCAGTTCAATATGTCTTCATTTGTACACGTATATGTATGTGATGTCTCGATTGCTTCAACGTACTGTTGTTATTGGTTTTGCACTTGGGCTTCATGTAGTGTCTGCACTTATCCTGTCCACTGCCCTTTTTCTGTTGCAAATGTTCATGTATGTTTTCATTGACTTGTTTTGCTTGCATTCAAATCCTTGCCGTCAGCTTTGTTCATCATGGTAGTAGCATTGTGTACATGTGTGTTTTGTTGAAGTGGTTGTTGCATTGAGTTGAGTCATGATTGCAGTGACTTGACCTTTGCATTTTGTTTAGTTTTCGAAATTTCACCTGAGTTGAATCCAGCTTGTAGCTCGGATTTGATCTTGTGCTGAAAGTTGTGACATTATTTTATTGCGCTTGAGTTGAATCCGGTATTTTGGGTTTGACCTATGCGCACCTGTCCCTGTAAATCAATCAAGTATATATTTCGGTGTGCACGGCCTTGTGGAATATACAGTGATACACTGTATGTCACAAGCTGTTCGTGTATGATAAATTCAAATTTAAATGACGACGAACAACCCAAATAACTGAGGCAAATAATGTTTCCAAAATCCATATTTTATTTTATATTGCAAAAACATTTCTTTTTCAATTTTACTGCATTAGTGAATATTTTTGCAGATTGCTCAAATGCTGAATCAAACTTAAATGAAGTTGAAGATAATTACGAGTGTGAGTGATATGTAGTGAGGTCAACTGTAAATGTAAATTTGTGATGTAATTGAATTTGTATCAAAGTTGTATAGTGAATAGTGAGAGCTTGAATTTGTACTATTCTAAATTATAACAAATATTTGTTTGATAAAATTTCTGTTTGAATTCAAATTCTGTGTTATTTATTTTTATTCAGCAAATATTTATTTAGTCTATGGAAAATAAAATAGTACATTAAAAAATACATTTAAACAAATATATATATGTTTATTATCATCAAACAAAAATCATATAAGCGCATATTCAACAATCTCTCCCTTTTTATGATAACAAACATATATTTAAGATTTTGAATATGTTAAATGTATTTGATCATAGATATATCCTAATTGCTCCCCCTATTTAAATGCTTCCTCTCAACATAAAGCTCCCCCGATATATAGGCATACAAATAAAAATATGCAAATGAACCTAGATGCAAATAGGCAATTGTTTGACCTTTGCTTGATTTTATTTGACAAAATTTTAACTTTTCTCTCCCCCTTTTGTTATCAGCAAAAGAGTAATAATGTTAGAGAAAATAGAGATAAAGTGATCGATATTAATCCAACATTAAAACTCAATTGAATATAAATTTTAAATTTCAATAAAAAATCAAACAAAAATCATAAATACTTTGTTAGGCGCATATTCCACTTTTAGAATGATGGGAATGATGTCATCAAATAAAACCATACAGTTGTGTCTATTTGTGGTATATTTATATCAGGAATTTGAATATCTACTAACCATGCATAACCGTTAGGACTTTTAAATGAGATTAGTAGTATTCCAATTTTATTTAAAAAAAATAAATTCAAGTATCTTCTAAACACGCATAACCGTGAGGACTTTTAAATGGGATTAGAATCAACTTGTTTATTTTAAAAATCAACTTTATATATGCGTTCCATAAATGCATAACCGCGAGGACTTTTAAATGAGCATGGAAGCACATAACAAATTCCAAGTAATTCACCCATGCATAACCGTGAGGACTTTTAAATGAGAGTGAATACTTTAGTATTTATTTATTTATTATTATTATTATTTAAAGAAATATAAAATGAAAAATGAACAGTTCCTGTTTAAAATACCATATATCGACAAACTATATTGAATTTTGATGAGTGATGGTCGTTAGAAATATGATAGAAATAGAGATGGTCATGAAATTTTTTACCAACAAAAGTTTTATAACTCTTGTTTAAATTTCAAAAGAAATTTACTAATTATACCGTCTCGAGTCGTAATATATGATAAATATCAACACTCATCACTTTTTCAATCACTATTTATCTTTTCGATAATTATTAGGGAGTCAGATTAGTCAAAATAGTAATTTAAAATCAAATTCAAAAATAATTATGAAATCAATGTTTCAAAATGACTAATCTGAAAATATGGTTAAAAATGATTTTCTCGAGGGGGTTATATGAGAAAAATTTCTGCTATTTGAAAATTATTTGAATTGAAAAATATGCAGATATTTTCTTTAAAAAACGATGCAGTTACTAAATGTCTCAGCAAATCACGTTTCACTAGTAATTTATCTATCAACTAGATTACCAGTGTAATCTGCATCTGAATTTCTCTTTCACTCAAATTATCACTAATTAAATTTGATAGACCAGACCGTGAATATAGAGTTAGCCGTATTATAACCAAATGTATTATCCAAAGAAACACTATTTTTAATTCAAACTGATATATATGAATTAATTCAAAGAATCTAGAGATTTTTATAGTGTTTTTTGGCATAAGAATATAGTTGGCTGACTATTTTGAATAAGTCATAATCAAAATAATTGTTATTTCATCATCACATCATTGGCTGATTTAATTCAGAATATGGTGCAGATTATCACATTTAATATATCATTCAAATAAATATACCTTTACCTGTTTTACCTTTACGATGTTTTTCGTTGTTGTCTGTTGTGATTCTGTCACCTTTGTACTAGGCTAAGGAACTTTGCTTTGTTGCTCGTTGTGTCGTTGGAACAGCCAAAATCCAGAGAACACTATTGTTGTTCCTTAGCCTGCCACCATACCTACACGGGAAAAGATTTATGTGACCTATTTGTTTTTATAGGTCCATGCTTGTTAGTGGCAGAATATTTAGAAAAATAATTTTGTGGGGACCTAAAACTATTTATAATTGTTCCTTTCGGCACCCAAATTTGTTTAACTTTGAGAGATTTTATATTTGTGCCTTTTGGAACCTAAATCGTTATAGTGTTCACATGTTTGGGTCTGTACCAACAATTATTGTGATTGTGTCCATATTTTCTACAAATTGTGTACATAGAATTAACTTGATTAATATTGCTTTCAACAATTTTCAAACTACTATATCCAAGTCCTTGTCTAACCGTATTAACAGTTTGCTTTCCTAATAGCATATTCAACGATTTTTCACTTTTTGAAAATTTATCTAAAGTCGTTGACAATTGTTGGACTTGTGTTTTGAGAGATTCATTTTCGTTTAACAATTGTGTGCACTTTTTAATAGAATTCTCTCTCCTAGTATTTTCATTCTCTTTTAAAATCAGAATTTCATTTTCAAGTGATTTTATATTGATTTCTGATTTTTTTAATTTCCTCTTCGAATGTTGGACACTTATCACACTTAAGGATCCTTCTTTGATAGTTTTTAACTAATTGGTCAAGTTGTTCATTTAATTCTATCAAAGTGTCTTTTTGTGATTCAAGTTTAGCGTATTTTTCCCTAAGTCGTTCAAAACAGCCATTTACTTCGTGGAAATAAATAAGTAATTCAGAGTGAGTAAGTTTTGATACCTTGCTTGGCTCGTCATCGTCGCTATCAGTTATATTTCCATGAAGGCACATATCTGCTTTCTCACTCTTACGGCTAGGACTTTGATTATCTTCATCGCTTGTATTCCACGTGGCTGTAGCATTTCTCCGTTTTGATTTCTTTTCAAAATCGCATTGAAATCGAGGATAATTGGGCTTGATATCACCGGGTTTGTTGCAAATGATTCCGTGTTCTTCCGAGTTGTCTAGTGCTTTGATTATTATGCTTTGTTAATTTTTGATTTAGAGCTGGATTTCCATATTTGTGGTTCCACCTTTTGAATTTCTTCATAATTAACGCCAGCTCAGCTGCTCCATCATTATCATCCTCATCACAACTGCTTTTTACGAATCATGTTAAGCACATTTCTTCAACTGAGTTGGTCGTGGAGGATTTCTCATTGCTGTTGACTTTTGCACCATATATTGCATTTAAAGTATTCCAGATTTCCTGTGCAGTTTCACAATGAGAGATGAAATTAAAATTATCTTGATTAATATAAAAATATAATAAATGCATAGCCAAAGTATTAATCGAGATAATTTTCTTATCAGTTATCTCACACCCATTGTCAACAATATCCCAACATTTATTATTAACAGATTTTAAATAAAATTCCATTTTCAATTTCCAATTCAAAAAATCTGTTCCATCGAAAATAGAAGGAATAATATTGGAATGACCCTCAAAATTATTATTAAAAGAAGCCATTTTAAAAATTCAATTTTTTAAAACAAAAATCGATTTTTGAAACACGAATTTTTAAAATAAAAATTGACTTCTATTCCTAGCTCTGATACCACTTGTAGGATCGATTTCACCCTAGAGGGGGGGCGAATAAGGTGATGGTGTTAATTATAAAAATTAACCGCGGAAGCTTATAAAATTATTTCAATACAGATATATCAAAATTATAGCAGCACAAATAATATCAGAATAATAAATGCAGAAATAGAACGACACAGAATTTACCTAGCTTCAGCAAAACCCTGCCTACGTGCTGCCCCAAGGTTTCTACTAGAAATTAGATAGTCAGATGCTTACACACGTAAACTTGCGACACCCGCTATCGACTAAACCTAACTCTACGCTAAAAACCCTGCCACAACTCAGCCACTGAGTTGCGAATTCTCAAACTACGCCACGTAGTTTGTCCCCTAGTCACACGACTAGAAATTTTAACGGTTTAAAAAGAAATTACAAATTAAAAAAAAATTAAAATAAAATAACCCCAATTAAAAAATTAAAAGCCCTTATTAAACTTAAAAATAGCCGGCCCATTTTTATTATTATTTGGTCCGTTCTCTTTATTTTTGGTTAGTGGCGGCTTTGTTCTCTCATTAGTTCCTCTTTGCGAAATTAGGCTTTTGAGAAATTTTCGAAGAACCGCCTATGTTGATCGATCAGTGGATATTTGCGTGTTTGATTTGTCGATCGTCCGTCTAATGCTTTCGGCTGCTTTTGGAGTTCGACTTCAATTTGGTATGTGATTTTCCTTTATGCTTTTCTGTTATGCTCGATTGAACTCCGATACCTTGAAATTGCCGATGATGATTTGTTTATATAGGGTTTGTAACCCTTGATTTTCGTTCGTACAAATATTTTTGAATTTGTCAATATTATGCTTTCGACCGATCGATATTGTTTTGATGTAGATGATTTCTTTGACTTAATCAAATTCGCATACTTGGTTGATACTTGCTTCTCACGGCTTTAAATATGAACTGTTCGTTTCTTTATCACCACGTCTCTGACTTGTTCAACAATGACTTCGGCTTGATGTTTTTTTTGATTTGGTACGAACTTGATATTGATACTGTGAATTCATGTTTCTGCTAGCTTCGGCCTTGACTTCTGATTTCGTGTGCTTGCAATTGTTTGCAGCTGCACGTTGCCATTGTCGTTCTTAAAAAATAGTTGTTGTAGCCATGACCTACAGTCTTCACTGCACCCTTCTTTGCATTGTATATTTGTATGCTTGTGCATTTATGTTGTTGAGCCATGTTGTATGGTCAGTGGTTCTAACCTGATGGTTGATGCATATTGCTTGGACATTTCCATGTATTGTAGTTGTTATCTTATTCATGTTGTATTGATCATTTGTATACATACATTCATGTATGTATATAGGTGTATGTCTGCATTCATCTTTACCGCTGATCTATTTACTAAATTTAGTCTTGTTGCATTAAGTTTGATCATGTTTCTGTGCCTTGTTGTTTGGTCATTTTTGTATGTCGTCACTGTATATCCCTCTGGTGCACTTGATTGCTCTAACCTGATGGTTGATGCTCCTGTTGCACTGCCTTATTTTTTTGTTTCCTGCTAGTTCATTATGTCTTCATTTGTACACATATATGTATGTGATGTCTCGGTTGCTTCAACATACTGTTGTGTTTGGTTTTGCACTTGGGCTTCATGTAGTGTCTGCACTTATCCTGTTTACTGCCCTTTTTCTGTTGCAAGTGTTCATGTATGTTTTCATTGACTTGTTTTGCATGCATTCAAATCCTTGCTGTCAGCTTTGTTCATTATGGTAGTAGCATTGCGTACATGTGTGTTTTGTTGAAGTGGTTGTTGCACTGAGTTGAGTCATGATTGCAGTGACTTGACCTTTGCATTTTGTTTATTTTTCGAAATTTCACCTGAGTTGAATCCAGCTTGTAGCTCGGATTTGACCTTGTGTTGCACTTGAGTTGAATCTGGTATTTTGGGTTTAACCTGTGCTCACCTGTCGCTGTAAATCAATCAAGTGTATATTTCGGTGTGCACGACCTTATGGCATATACAGTGATACACTGTGTATGTCACAACCTGTTCGTGTATGATAAATTCAAATTTAAATGACGACGCACAACCCAAATAACCGAGGCAAATAATATTTTCAAAATCCATATTATATTTTATATCGCAAAAATATTTCTTTTTCAATTTTACTGCGTTAGTGAATATTTTTGCAGATTGCTCAGATGCAGGATTCTAACTGGAATTAAGTTGAAGATAAATATGAGTGTGAGTGATATGTAGTGAGGTCAACTTTAAATGTAAAATTGTGATGTAATTGAATTTGTATCAAAGCTGTATAGTGAATGGTGAGAGCTTGAATTTGTACTATTCAAAATTGTAATAAATATTTGTTTGAATAAAATTTCTATTTGAATTCAAATTCTGTGTTATTTATTTTTATTCAGCAAATATTTATCTAATCTATGGAAAATAAAATAGTACATTAACAAATACATTTAAACGAATATAGATATGTTTATTATCATCAAACAAAAACCGTATAAGCGCATATTCAACACTAATGGATCCTTTCTTAATCGACATATAAGCAGATTCATTTGAATGTTATAAAATACTCAAAATACACCAAAAATCACACGGTACTTTAATATACACCACATTTTACATACGCCAGTTTAATCATTATATCACATTAACGTTTCTAATTAGCTCATAAAGAAAACAACTCTTGTTCTTTTCTTAATCTTAATTCACTAAAACTCTAGATACCTATCGCAAACCGATTTAGCCGCCATCCCTTCAATTCATTTTTTATACATGATAATGGGCAGATTGTAGAATAAAGAAATAGGTGCAAATAATTCAGTGTAAGTCTTTTACGATTCACATTTGTCAGCAAGGATAGTGCTGGGTTGGACATTATAAGCCTTGCAGTATGGTTGAATCCATTTAGACTTTAGTAACCGTGCAGAAAGTTGCCATTATTACATGTAGTAAATTTTCTTCATTTTCAAGGTTAAGCTATAATACAATTCATTACTATAAATCTGAAACATTGTCAAGTTAGTTTAAAATTTGAAGCAAAAAACTACTAACATCGATGTCTTTCAATTCTATTCCGGATCCTCAATATCTATTATAAAATTTGAAGATGGCTGTTATGGTATTTGTTTTAGTTTAAGTGTGTAGCCACTAGACAATTTTGTGTCACAATTATCTTTAAGGAGAAATGTAAGTTTTGTTCTATAAAAAGAAGTTTTTTTTTAAAATCCATTGTTTTTTTGTATATGTAAATACGTACATACGTACCTATATAACTTGTGTTTTGCATTGGTAACGTACCTATATAACTTGTGTTTTGCATTGGTAAAATATTGTTGTTTTTACCAGCCGTTTATGTGGAAACCAACATGGGTTGATTAGGAAGTATGGGATCATGTGTTGCACGCAATGCTTCAGAATTTCAAAGAGATTGGCTTCATTAAGTTATATTTGCATTCATTTAAACTTGTGCTATATTGATACAACCATATGTTCTTTTCATATATTCTAACTGTTTGTGATAAAATATGTATTAAAAATTGCAGTATCATTAAGAAAGCCTGCAACTAGAAGCATGGAGATGGATCCCCAGGTATATTCTCAGCAATGTTGCTTATTGGGGTTTATATTCTGTGAATCTAATCTTGTTTTGCTTTTCAATTTCTATGTGCATTTCTTGATTATGTATTGAACTTTCTATTTGCTTCTTAGATTATGCCATGAGAAAGTTTTGAAATTTTATATCTTTTTACATGGATTATATTATTTTTTGCTTTTTCAGATTTGTCATTTGAATTATATATTTGAAACTATAAATATATATTAGGAATATAGGCTTCATACAAGAAAATCGATAAATCTGCCCTAGCAATAGTATATATTAGAATTAGTATATCTGGTTAACAATCACAATGGTTCTCATGTTTGGTGTAGGCCTCAACAAGTGCATTAAATCAGTTTCTACTGTATGCAATAACATAAAGAAAGGTACTGGCATAGGTAATTTATTTATTATGTATTGTTGTTTTTATGGCATTAGATCAGTTTCAACTATATGCAATAACTTAAAGAAACCTCCAAGTTATTTGGCACATTTTAGTTTCCACTTTGCAATCTAAACATACATCACAAAATACTAATTTAGACAATCTTAATATGATCGCCTTTTTATGTACTTAGGAAAAGAAAGACCTTGCTGAAAGAGTGATGATTACACGTCTTCATTTGTATGGTAAATGGATCATGTTAAAAATCATAATATTTACAATTTGGTAGCATAATCTGAAACTAAAATTTGAAGTAAATTCTTGCTTTTAAGAGATAGAAACTGGATCATGAAAAATTGTATGAAACAAAATCTAATGTGAATTTTGGGTTGAAGCGTGGGTGACTCATTGAGACTGTTATTTGGCCTTCTAATGAAATAAGCATAAAAGAATTTGGAGCATTTTAATGATTCCTATTTTATTGAAATATTTTGGTAAGCGTAATTATCATTGATTTCCATTTTAGCAAAATTTGCAAATTTTATATAATTGCTCAGCGATACATTCACAAACCATATAATTATTTTATGCTATTTTATTGTTATAAAAAAGAGGATGGAAAAAATACATGCCTATAGAGATGCACAAGAGGCTACAAATTTGTAGACCAAATCACGTTTTGGCATGTGAGCGATGTTTCTATATTACAGTATAGACCAAATCACGTTATCATATGCACAAATTATACAATAAAAAGACATTCCTAGATTACTTTACAGCCATATCATTGTGTATGTTTGGGAAAGTTAAAAATTTGTGTTTTCATTATTCTTTTTTTATTTTATATGCAAAAATGGTGAAGGCGGTACACATGTGGTATTATCAAAGTAATAAGAGATTACAGCCGCAATGTTGTCTGACTTATGTTTACATGATTATATAGAATGTGAAACCGAGTCCAGCACCATGGAAGGGTGCAAAATGGTGTGTGACAAAGAGTGGAAGTGGAAATGACATTCTACAATCAAATATAAACTATGTGTGTAGCACGGGCTTGGTTGATTGCAAACAAATACAAAACGGAGGAGCCTGCTTCCTACCCAACACCCTTTAAAGTCATGCTTCGTATACCATGAATGCCTACTATCAATTATGATTATAACTCAAAGAAACTCAAAATAATCCATGCAGGTTAATACAATATAGCTTAAGTAGCAAAACATATATTTTAACTTTTATAGCTCGTCATGAACAACCTCGCTCAAAACCCGAGACTTTATGTCAATGATTAAAATCCAAATTATGTTCCCTTTATATCAGAAAATTAAAAATATCCTAAATTCATAAAGTAGATATTATTATGATAGTATCTACATCCAAAAATTAACCATCAGACTTTTATAAAGTAATTGAGATTATGTGTATTTTAGCACGTAAATGAGATATTTATCATTGTAATTTATTTTTTATTTTTATTTATATAAACGTTATCACTAAAAAGTATTTATGTACAATCAAAATTTTCCACTTGATTCTTTGAGTTTATTAATTATGAACAAAGTGCGTAACCATTTCATAACCCGTTGTATCCGTAGATATAAATATTCTGATTTTAAATAATAATTTCAGATTGAGATGTGAATATGAATTGATCCACATTTGAAAGTATAGGTAGACAGACCTTTGTACCATGAAAAAGTTGAAACCCAAGGATAAGAGTTATAGAGGCTATCAGTTTGAACTTTTATAAACTCAAGCTCTATAAAGGATTTGATAATAGTTGCAAGGCTATTTCAGTCTTGTAGAGCAAGATCAGGTAAAGTGTTAACCGAAAGCGGATATTGGATACCTTCTGTTGTTGTTTATAAACTTAATTAGAAATTTTTTGTTATTTATAAACCTTCTAGCATTACTTCAACTTTATGAATTTATGAGTTTTCTATTGGTTGGACATTTTCATTTTCTTGGTTTAAATTGTAATGCTTCTAAATTATACACATATTATATATTTCATGCTTCTGTTTTTTAAAGTTTTATGAAGATTTCAAAATTTAAATATAAACAAAAAATTTCAATTTATCATTTTAACCTTTAAATTACTACCGTTATACTGTATATGTCCTAAAAAAGACTGGCTCACTGGGGCAAGAATAAACTTGTCGCTTGTATCATAGTCAACACTTCTCCCCAATTTAATGTGTGAATTAGTTTGCAGGTATTTGTTTCTCTCATTGAGATAGGTGAATCACCAAATCATCGCAATGAATGGATTAGCTAATTTCTTTTACGCAATCCGAGATAATGCAGTTCAGATCTGGTTTTGAATTATTTGTTTATAGATGAAGCTTGCTTGCAGGTGTATAGACTATAAACCATAATGAGTAATTTTGTATTCTCTTTTAGGAAAAAAATTTGTTTGAAAGGGATTTCACTTTGTCCATGATGGAGTTTCAAGAAGATTCTTCCATGGTTGATTCCTAAACAATTTTGGCTACGCTTACTAGGTAGCCACCCATTCCTTTATTTTTCTGAATGAATTTTTATATATAGTAATTATGCATAGTAATTTTGCATTTTTTCCCCCATTTTGATGCAATTTGCCCCATACTATCATTTTTTTAATCTACATAGCTTGATTATGTAAGAAATTACATAATCTCAAATGTCACTCTTCTAGCTTTTCATCTATAGAGGAAGGGGTATTATTAATAGTTCGCTAAGTTTAGAATAATAATAACAAAAAATTATGAAGTAATGATAAGCTAACTAATTTTAATAAAAATAACTAAGCGTATAAAAATAATAATAATATATTAACTTTAATTTTCATAAAAATTAACTAAGTTAATAATAATAATAGATTATATAATATTAACCAAATTAACTAAATTTTATAAAAATTAACTAGACTTATATAATAATATTATCATTATTAATAAATCATAAAATATTAACCAAGTTAACTATATTTTATAAAAATTAACTATATATATATATATATACAACAACAATAATAAATTAACAAATTTTATAAAATTTAACTTTGTTTATATAAACATATAAATTGTTAACCAAGTTAACTAAGCTTTAAATTTATACTAAATTCATAAAAATTTAACAAAGATTGATAAAAATTAACTAAATTTTATAACAATAATAATAGCATAATTCAACCAATGCTTACGGTAAATCACTAAATTGATAATATAACAATTTCACTATTGTTTTTGAAAATTAACTATAATAATAATATTACTTATAATAATAATAATAATAAAACCATAATAGCAGTATTAACAACTAACAAACTAAGTTTTTAAAAAATAAACATAAAAATTAACTAAGTTTATAATAATATTGATGATGATGATAACAACAGCGATAATAATAATGCCAATACTAGTAAATTACAAGATTCATTAAGTTTCATAAAAAATAAATAAGTTTAGAATAACAAAAATAACATTAATAATGATAAAGTATTAACCAATTTAGTTAAGTTTTATGAAATTTAAAATAATTATATAATATAATAACAATAATCCTTCTTTTCTTTTCTTATTTATAAGTTAGAGTGTATTGTTATAATCCATCTTTTCTTCAACATGGTTAATTCATGTCCACTGATTTGATCCCACTGTGTTTACTATGAAAGTACCAAGAATATATCACTATTTTATGAAGGACTTGTCTTTTATCATGATAACTTAAAATAAAGAATATTGAATTGCATTTGTATGATTATTATCTAGTAACGACTAATGAGTTACCGTTAGAATGAAAAGATTTTTGCTATATGTGTGGTGATTAATTGGTTAGGGATTGATACATGTTTATAAACATCAAATATTCTGTATATTTTGGTTGCAGAGTCTGTAAATGGTGAAGTAACATGGAAGCTTGAACATAAATTCACAACATGAAATAAATTTCCTATAACAAAGAAAATTCAAAATCATCTCATGCTCTTATAACATAGAAGCTTGATCTTCGTTACTATAAATTATATTAGGCATGTAATATCCCGGAATTTCTAGGAGTTTAAAATGCTGATAATCTCTTAATTTGGATTATTTGAATTGATAAAATTGTTATTTTCAAAAATAAATGAACTTATTTAAAATTGATATTTATTTATTTAAATTGATTTTTAGATTTGGAATTTTTTAAAAGTTTGACTTTGAATTAAATATAAATTTGGATTTGTATTTATTTAATAAGAATGAATACAAGCTTTTGAAATAGCATTTAAAAATGAGTTAAAGATATTATATATAATTTTATTTAGATCATATTTGGTTTCATTTCTTTCAAAGTTTGTATTTTATATAAATTTAGCAAACATTTATAAATGTATAAATATATTTGTTTATTTAATTAGAAAAGCATTTATAAAATTTAGAAAAAACATGTTTGTTCATTAGAAAATAATTTTTAAAGTCTTTTGAATTTTTCTTTTAAAAACAAATACATAAGAGTAACAAATGTTTAATCTTAAAACACATTGTTACAAGTGTTGCAACATTTATGTGGATATGAGACAAGTGTCCATTGTCTTTAAATTTTCTTTTTAATTTATTAAATCTGAAAATTTCTTGTATAAAACATCTTATTTCTTCATCTTCTTTTCTTTTAAACATTTTGTTCATTTCTAAAAAGAAAACTAAAAAAAAATCATCTTACAACTTTCAACATCCAAAACCAGAAAATCCTTCAAAATAAAATCTGAAACAATCCTCAAACTCAAACCAAACCCTGAATTACATTTTCTGTTCAAATCAAAAACCTGAAACATTAATTCTGCAATGTTCAAAAGCCTGTAAATATTTTCTTGAGCAAATCAATTTGCAAGTCTGCAGATTCAAAAATCAAAGATCTGCATACTTGAATGTCTGCAACTTGTTCTCAACAAAACAAAAATCAATCCCTCAGCAAAAACTGCATACCTGCAGTTGTTTTTCAAAAACAAAACCTACTTTTCCAAAGGCATGGAACCAATTCTCTGTAGCATTCATTCTGCATCAACTCCTCAAAACTCAAGTAGCCTACCTCATAATTTTCAAATGCATGCAAGAAAAACACAAATCAATTCCTCAAACAAGTGCCTGCAGTTTTTTTTTTTCTTAAATCAAAAATCTGCACTTACTCCTCTTAAACAGAAACCTATAATTCATTACCCAGATTCTGCATTTTGAAGTCTGCACCCAATTTTCAAGTGCATGCAAATCTTAAGGAGTATTACCTGAAACTGTCACCTCTGCCAAGTGTGCATGCAAATGATTTGGGGTCAAGTTGTTGGCTGTTCTTCAAATTGCAACCTGAGATACTCCAGTTTTTTTTAAAGCTTCAAAATTCAAAATTTCTGTTGCAAATTTCCTACCCTTCTTCTTGAAGCTCTGCACTTCAAAAATAAGGTGAGTAAACATTTTCACTAAACTCAATTAGTTAAGTTGCTGATTTCTATGAATTTATGATGATATTCATATACATATAAATTTGCTTCTGTATAGTCATATGTTTAATATGTAGGTTATGGCTTTGAAACTGTGCATGTTTGTTTGCTTGATCATCTCTGTTTTGACTTACTGTAGGATGAAGTTTAAATCTAAACTTCAAACTATTTTGTTTAAACAACTAGTTAAAACACAGATTCAAAACAAAATAAGTTAGTTAAGCATAAACCAAGAACTAAAAGATTCAAACTAAGATTATGTTTTGGAATTTGTCTGGGAAGCCTACAATGCAGTGACATTTGATAATAAATGTTGAAATCAAATGATGAAAATTAGATGAAATAATTATATAATCTGGGTTGTCACTGGAAAATATGAATTTTAAAAAGAAATTCACATTTTTTAAAATTGTATTGAATGTGTAATTGGATTTTGTCTGGAATTTGGGTTTTTGCCAAAATCTGTTGATTTGTGTATTTAGAGTGTTCGAGATTTTGGGTAGAGCTAGTTGAAACATCAGTAAGTATAGCAAAAATCATTGAAGAATTTTTAAATCACTTTGATGTTTGAATTTGCCAGAAATTCAATTTAAACCTAGTTTTGATAGCCTACTGGAAATTTATCACTGCATCGTCTTTATGGCGTCGAGTGAAGTGAGAATTGGAGTGAAGGAAGGTTGGTGGGTCGGTGGACTATGGCCGGAGTTGTAGTAGATATAGATGATCAGCGGTGATGATTTTGGAGTTTTCTGGTGATGGGATTTTGAATTTTGTCAACTGACGAACTCGATTTTGATTAAGGGAAGATTTTGGAGTTTGGTTGTTTGTGGAGGACTGTGGAGAGGTGGGATGACTTGTCGGCGATGTCAACGTTGGTCGGCGGTGGCTCAAACTCCGGTGCAGGTGCACGAGCCCTAGTTGGTGTCTGCAGTTTTTCTGTGTTGGGTTGATATGTTTACTCGAAGTTGATATCGGGTTATGGGAGGGGAAACTCGGGAAAGAACTCGGGGAACTCGTGTGGCTTTGGGGTGGATTGCTGTGTTTTCTGTTTTGGTTTTGAACAGTTTAGTTCAAACAATTTTTTTTTAGGATTTAAAGTCCATGTGCTTCGTTCCCAGTAAATAAAAGAGTAAACCTGTACTTAAGTGTTAACAAAATTTTCAAAATTAATGAATAGGTCTAAAACTTTAAATAGTTTAAATCAAAGTAAAATTCTTGTTATGAATTGAATTATTTTATAAATGAAATTTATATGATTTGTTTAAATGTTTTTAGCTAATGTTGTTTTCAAACTTATTTTGGGAAAAAAATAAAATAATTTTATAATTGTTTTTATTGATTAACAAATAAAGTTTAAGATAACACATTGACTTGAAATTAGATTTGTTAATTAATAATTAGTGAAAGAAATTAATGATTTCTTATAATTTAATTTAATTAAGGAATTAAGTTAAATTAAGATTTCAAGATTTATTTAAGATAATATTTTATCTTAAATAATGATTAAGAATTAATAATGTGTAATTAGTTAGTTAATTCAAGAAGTTTAAGTTAATTAAATAATTTAATTTTTATTTTAAAAAGGGGGTTAATTAAGTAATTAACTAAGTATAATTATTTATTTAATTAACTGTTAATTAAGATGATGATTTAATTAATGACAAATGATTAATTAAATTATAATTACTTATTAACTAAGTAATTGAGAGTTAATTAAATAGTAATTAATTAATTAATTAAGGATTTATTTAGTTTAAATGAGTTTCCTTAATTAATAATTAAAGGATTATTAATTTATAATGAAAGTTAATTAAGAATTAATTAACTGTTTTATTTAGGTTAATTAATTATAATTAAGAATTAATTCATTGTAATTATGGATTAATTAATTTGTAATTAAGATTGTTAATTAATAATTAAGTTTATTAATTAATGATTAAGAGTTAATTAATTAGTTAATTAAGTTTAATTAATTAATTATAAAAGTAATTAATGATTAATTACTTTTGATTAAAGAATTGATTAATAATTAAGGTTTATTAATTTATAATTGGAGATAATTAATCTGATAATTGAAGATTAATTTGGTAAATGAGTAATTATGGATAAATTACTCAATTTTGTTTTATGACATGATTGAAATCAAGTAAGTTAATTAATTTGTTAATTAATTAAATATAATCACTTGATTAAAGATTAAGTATGTTTACTTAATAAGTTTTGGGTAAGGCTAATTACTTAAAGATAAGCAATTGATGAATTACAAAAGTAATTGAGATAAGGTAATTACTGATTGGGAAGTAATTTTTAAATGGGTTGATTACTTGTTGAAGTAATTAAAGATTTATTACTTGATGTAATAAATGAATTTATAAAGTAATTAAGAAGTAATTAAGAATAATTAATTACTGTATTTAGGTTGATGTAATTTAAGAAATTAATATAAGCCTGATTAATTAATTAAGGTTCATTAATTGATATGATTAATGAAAATAATTAGGGATTAATTACTTTATTAGAGTTAATTAATCAAGGTTGATTAGGATTAATTAATTGATTTAATTAATGGTTAATTAAGTAAGATTTATTGTGATGAAGGTAATTAATTTAATTAATTTTAAATTAATTAAGTGATTAGGTAATTAATTTAATTCACTTTAAATTAATTAGAGATAGTTAATTTAATTCAGTTTAAATTAATTATATTGGTATGAGTTAATAATTGCTTATGGATGATTGGATGACATTGATTGTCTTGAATGCTGTGTGATCTCAGTAATGAGATAAGTATGGTCGTATGATAGGAATGCTTGGTTGAATTGTGATTATCAATTGGGATGTTGATATATTGATTATCTACTATGATATGGATTATATGAATTACCTGTTATTTGATAATGTTGATTATCAATTGTGGCCTGTGCATTATCTATTCTGTGTATATGTAGATAGTTGAATTTAATTGTTTTAAAACCTTTAAAACAACTTGGACTTAAAAGACACGCTTTGGATTTCGATGAGACCGGGATCGGGTTTCCATATTTGGATATCCGAAAACCACATCGATTCCAAATAACGTTAGGTCGTGAATCTATGTGGAGCTTTGTGAAGACTCGAGGTGTAAGGGCTATACGTCAGTATAACTCTGTGGGTGATTCCGTAATGAGTTGACGGAATAGACCTTATAGATTCGAGATGGTGGTTTAGAGTGCAAGGGTTATTGTCGTTAACTCTGAGGGTGATTCCAAAACGAGTGTAACGAGATAATGCCTTCGGTTTCGTTCAAACCCGGAACGAACTTGTATGGATTGAATGCTTTCAGCACATCGTCAGGTGGACGATGAGCATTCTAAGTGATAAGTCCTATAAAGGTAATCGTAGCCTCAAGCCTCATCAACCGGGAATGGCTAAAACAGGGGAGGTGCGCCAAAGCTTCGTGGGTAGCCCCCACTTGAGAGTAAGATTTACCCCTGTCTAGAGTCCCTTTTATTTCGGCTGTGTGGGACGGTTGAATAGCTACAACCGTCGGGGTTGTCTTATTTGGAACCATTCAGTAAGGAATGGGTCCGGCTTTGTGTAGCAGGGGAGTTAGGGTGGCTCCTCGGTACGGTGATCTAGGCCACGTACTGTGACGGGCGGTACCCCAGTAGCCCTGCCATTGTATGGAATCCAAAATCCAATAAGTGCCAACGGTTTTGATTGTATTACCCACTTTTGTGGCTAGTAGCTGGAATTTAATAGATGTAACAATTTCGGCTATTTCATATTTATTTGAAAACCCTAGACACTATTATAATATCACAGAATTTCTTATCAAATGTTTTGGTTAGCGTAAGGTAAAAACTTTTCCATGTTTATGTGTGGGAAGTCTTACGTGATACCTTTTTTTTTTTCAAAAGGTTTTTTTAAAGTTAAGCAACTTTAACCGTTTACTCACACCAGACCCATGTCTGACCCGGAGTTTATTCTGTTTTTCTTAAACTCTTGGGTACTCAAATTTTTACGAGTAGCCAAGGGATTCAGGTTAGGTTTTTAAGTTGGCTTGACGAATTCTGAAGGAGCAATGGAGCAGGAGGCTTCTGCGTATAGCTATAGAGTATTCCGCTGTGTGTTCTCTGATATGTTGATGTTTTTGAGTTGTATTGAGTTGTATAACTAGACAGGTGTTTATAACTGTCTAGTATGAGTTGATTATGCTGTGTAACTCTGATGTATATGATACTATGTAAAGTATTATGTGATTAATATAATTTATTCGTTCCGCTGTTTAGATTCTGATGTGTTGTTTCTTTCTTCTTCTCTATCTTTTCTCTTTTCTATCCCTTTCTTTCTTAAAAATGATGCGATTTTCCGGAAGTGGAAAGTCGGGTCGTCACACTTGGTATCAGAGCGTTAGGTTGAGTGAATACCTAGGCTCTGTAGTGGAGTCTTTCTTGAGAGAGCGTACTTGTAATTTTTATATATAATTATATATATATATATTTCTACCTATCTGTTGGGTTACCTGTTCGGGTTTCCCAATATAAGTTATAAAGGTAGATGAGGTAGTGGTGTGTGTAACACAACTACCATTGGTTGGAGTTTGAATGTTTGAGGTTGGAAGAGTATTTGTCGAGACTGTAGACCTAATACCGTCTCAAGTAACCTTTGTAGTTTGGAGTAAGACTTCATTTGATCTCTTAAGGAAACCTGTTAAGGTTCGAAGTTCATCTTTGAAGTGTAAGTTTATTTGCGCTCGTGTGAGCGGATTTTTGAGAATTGGATCTGTTGGTTGGGTAGAAGTGAGTGAGGGTATTTTGATACCACAGGAAGTAATAGCTGCGTGATGAGATGCAGTGACTATGGATGTCTCTGAAGATGTTTTCTTTCGAAGCAAGTTTAATGAAGTGTGTTTGCTTCGGTGTTGTAGTTGAGTTCAGTAGGGTGTATGTGTTTAGTTAGAGGTCCGAGTTTCTCAAAGAACTTTGGATAAGAAGTCTTTGGCATCTGTGTTAGCAGGGCAGTTTGGGGGTGTTCTCGGTGTGGGCAAGAGATCTTTTTGGCTTAGCATTTTTTTGAGATGGAATTCAGAAGCAGTAGTGAGGATCTGTTTCTTCGATGGATTAGTTGGTCGAAGATAAACTGTTCTGATTAGTGGAGAGAGAACAGTATCTTGGATATTGGATTGGGTTGTTCGCAAAAGTGACTTGCGATGGTTTAGTGATTATCTTAGATAGTCTTTTGCTTGGATTAGTGGCATTTCTAGAGGATGTAGAAGTTAGAGATTTGCCCGCATTGGAGATTGAGTTCTGAATCAACTTGATGTCAGGAGTGATACCGGTGATTCAGCTGGGATGTGCTGTTTAGTCGGCATTTTCATCTGCTCCAAATCAGAGTTGTGCAGCGGAAGCTAGGTGGCTGTTGTTTTAGAGTAGAAGCAACTGGAAGTTGCAGTGTTTTGGATTTGAGAGTCTCTACTGAATTTATTTTTCAGAATCCAAGGCTAGTTGACGAGTGGTTCTGTTCTGGTCTTTTCTGGATAGGAGAAGTTGTTTTCCACTGTTGATAGTAGAGTTTGATTTTGATTTTGGATTGATTTTGTGAGGATCAGTTTGTTGAGTTGATCCAATTAGTTTGTAGAAGCATCAGCGAAGGTTGAGCTGATCAGGAAGTGTCTGTAGGCAGCCCGGATCATCTGGAAAGTTTTTGAGGTTTAGAAACGGAAGAATTTGGAATTCGAAGTTGGAGACTTCGATGTTGTTGAGTTTTCTCTGGTAAAAGGAAGCAATAAGATTTGGTGAGACTATGAGGTGATCTCCGTAGTATATTGGATTTTTCTGAGTTTTTGTAAAGATCGGTGCTTTGGTTTGAAGAGTTGAATTGTCAGTTTGGAAGACTGGAATTCAAATATTTCACGTGTCTCTGAGGGAGTACGTGTTTTGGTCCATCTCTGTTTTGAGACTAGTTGTTCTGTGAAGGATTAGTTGCTGATCAGACTTGTCTGTGGTTTGGTATCTTGTATAGATTATAGATCTAGCTGAGTGGTAGACTCAGTAGCTTAGCAGTATAGCTAGTTGGATTTAGTAGAGCGAGTATCCCTGTGCCTTTACCTGGGAAACTCGAGATAATTTTAGGAAGCTTATCCGGGTCTGTGTCCGGATAGCTAGTGTTAATTATTTGTTTGAATTGGTTGTTTGCTTGATTAGGTATGGCTGTTATGTATGTTTGAATTGGTTAAAATAAATGAAACTTTGGATTATCTTTGTTTTAAATTTCGAGGACGAAATTCTGTTAAGGGGGGAGGATTGTAATATCCCGGAATTTCTAGGAGTTTAAAATGCTGATAATCTCTTAATTTGGATTATTTGAATTGATAAAATTGTTATTTTCAAAAATAAATGAACTTATTTAAAATTGATATTTATTTATTTAAATTGATTTTTAGATTTGGAATTTTTTTAAAAGTTTGACTTTGAATTAAATATAAATTTGGATTTGTATTTATTTAATAAGAATGAATACAAGCTTTTGAAATAGCATTTAAAAATGAGTTAAAGATATTATATATAATTTTATTTAGATCATATTTGGTTTCATTTCTTTCAAAGTTTGTATTTTATATAAATTTAGCAAACATTTATAAATGTATAAATATATTTGTTTATTTAATTAGAAAAGCATTTATAAAATTTAGAAAAAACATGTTTGTTCATTAGAAAATAATTTTTAAAGTCTTTTGAATTTTTCTTTTAAAAACAAATACATAAGAGTAACAAATGTTTAATCTTAAAACACATTGTTACAAGTGTTGCAACATTTATGTGGATATGAGACAAGTGTCCATTGTCTTTAAATTTTCTTTTTAATTTATTAAATCTGAAAATTTCTTGTATAAAACATCTTATTTCTTCATCTTCTTTTCTTTTAAACATTTTGTTCATTTCTAAAAAGAAAACTAAAAAAAAATCATCTTACAACTTTCAACATCCAAAACCAGAAAATCCTTCAAAATAAAATCTGAAACAATCCTCAAACTCAAACCAAACCCTGAATTACATTTTCTGTTCAAATCAAAAACCTGAAACATTAATTCTGCAATGTTCAAAAGCCTGTAAATATTTTCTTGAGCAAATCAATTTGCAAGTCTGCAGATTCAAAAATCAAAGATCTGCATACTTGAATGTCTGCAACTTGTTCTCAACAAAACAAAAATCAATCCCTCAGCAAAAACTGCATACCTGCAGTTGTTTTTCAAAAACAAAACCTACTTTTCCAAAGGCATGGAACCAATTCTCTGTAGCATTCATTCTGCATCAACTCCTCAAAACTCAAGTAGCCTACCTCATAATTTTCAAATGCATGCAAGAAAAACACAAATCAATTCCTCAAACAAGTGCCTGCAGTTTTTTTTTTCTTAAATCAAAAATCTGCACTTACTCCTCTTAAACAGAAACCTATAATTCATTACCCAGATTCTGCATTTTGAAGTCTGCACCCAATTTTCAAGTGCATGCAAATCTTAAGGAGTATTACCTGAAACTGTCACCTCTGCCAAGTGTGCATGCAAATGATTTGGGGTCAAGTTGTTGGCTGTTCTTCAAATTGCAACCTGAGATACTCCAGTTTTTTTTAAAGCTTCAAAATTCAAAATTTCTGTTGCAAATTTCCTACCCTTCTTCTTGAAGCTCTGCACTTCAAAAATAAGGTGAGTAAACATTTTCACTAAACTCAATTAGTTAAGTTGCTGATTTCTATGAATTTATGATGATATTCATATACATATAAATTTGCTTCTGTATAGTCATATGTTTAATATGTAGGTTATGGCTTTGAAACTGTGCATGTTTGTTTGCTTGATCATCTCTGTTTTGACTTACTGTAGGATGAAGTTTAAATCTAAACTTCAAACTATTTTGTTTAAACAACTAGTTAAAACACAGATTCAAAACAAAATAAGTTAGTTAAGCATAAACCAAGAACTAAAAGATTCAAACTAAGATTATGTTTTGGAATTTGTCTGGGAAGCCTACAATGCAGTGACATTTGATAATAAATGTTGAAATCAAATGATGAAAATTAGATGAAATAATTATATAATCTGGGTTGTCACTGGAAAATATGAATTTTAAAAAGAAATTCACATTTTTTAAAATTGTATTGAATGTGTAATTGGATTTTGTCTGGAATTTGGGTTTTTGCCAAAATCTGTTGATTTGTGTATTTAGAGTGTTCGAGATTTTGGGTAGAGCTAGTTGAAACATCAGTAAGTATAGCAAAAATCATTGAAGAATTTTTAAATCACTTTGATGTTTGAATTTGCCAGAAATTCAATTTAAACCTAGTTTTGATAGCCTACTGGAAATTTATCACTGCATCGTCTTTATGGCGTCGAGTGAAGTGAGAATTGGAGTGAAGGAAGGTTGGTGGGTCGGTGGACTATGGCCGGAGTTGTAGTAGATATAGATGATCAGCGGTGATGATTTTGGAGTTTTCTGGTGATGGGATTTTGAATTTTGTCAACTGACGAACTCGATTTTGATTAAGGGAAGATTTTGGAGTTTGGTTGTTTGTGGAGGACTGTGGAGAGGTGGGATGACTTGTCGGCGATGTCAACGTTGGTCGGCGGTGGCTCAAACTCCGGTGCAGGTGCACGAGCCCTAGTTGGTGTCTGCAGTTTTTCTGTGTTGGGTTGATATGTTTACTCGAAGTTGATATCGGGTTATGGGAGGGGAAACTCGGGAAAGAACTCGGGGAACTCGTGTGGCTTTGGGGTGGATTGCTGTGTTTTCTGTTTTGGTTTTGAACAGTTTAGTTCAAACAATTTTTTTTTAGGATTTAAAGTCCATGTGCTTCGTTCCCAGTAAATAAAAGAGTAAACCTGTACTTAAGTGTTAACAAAATTTTCAAAATTAATGAATAGGTCTAAAACTTTAAATAGTTTAAATCAAAGTAAAATTCTTGTTATGAATTGAATTATTTTATAAATGAAATTTATATGATTTGTTTAAATGTTTTTAGCTAATGTTGTTTTCAAACTTATTTTGGGAAAAAAATAAAATAATTTTATAATTGTTTTTATTGATTAACAAATAAAGTTTAAGATAACACATTGACTTGAAATTAGATTTGTTAATTAATAATTAGTGAAAGAAATTAATGATTTCTTATAATTTAATTTAATTAAGGAATTAAGTTAAATTAAGATTTCAAGATTTATTTAAGATAATATTTTATCTTAAATAATGATTAAGAATTAATAATGTGTAATTAGTTAGTTAATTCAAGAAGTTTAAGTTAATTAAATAATTTAATTTTTATTTTAAAAAGGGGGTTAATTAAGTAATTAACTAAGTATAATTATTTATTTAATTAACTGTTAATTAAGATGATGATTTAATTAATGACAAATGATTAATTAAATTATAATTACTTATTAACTAAGTAATTGAGAGTTAATTAAATAGTAATTAATTAATTAATTAAGGATTTATTTAGTTTAAATGAGTTTCCTTAATTAATAATTAAAGGATTATTAATTTATAATGAAAGTTAATTAAGAATTAATTAACTGTTTTATTTAGGTTAATTAATTATAATTAAGAATTAATTCATTGTAATTATGGATTAATTAATTTGTAATTAAGATTGTTAATTAATAATTAAGTTTATTAATTAATGATTAAGAGTTAATTAATTAGTTAATTAAGTTTAATTAATTAATTATAAAAGTAATTAATGATTAATTACTTTTGATTAAAGAATTGATTAATAATTAAGGTTTATTAATTTATAATTGGAGATAATTAATCTGATAATTGAAGATTAATTTGGTAAATGAGTAATTATGGATAAATTACTCAATTTTGTTTTATGACATGATTGAAATCAAGTAAGTTAATTAATTTGTTAATTAATTAAATATAATCACTTGATTAAAGATTAAGTATGTTTACTTAATAAGTTTTGGGTAAGGCTAATTACTTAAAGATAAGCAATTGATGAATTACAAAAGTAATTGAGATAAGGTAATTACTGATTGGGAAGTAATTTTTAAATGGGTTGATTACTTGTTGAAGTAATTAAAGATTTATTACTTGATGTAATAAATGAATTTATAAAGTAATTAAGAAGTAATTAAGAATAATTAATTACTGTATTTAGGTTGATGTAATTTAAGAAATTAATATAAGCCTGATTAATTAATTAAGGTTCATTAATTGATATGATTAATGAAAATAATTAGGGATTAATTACTTTATTAGAGTTAATTAATCAAGGTTGATTAGGATTAATTAATTGATTTAATTAATGGTTAATTAAGTAAGATTTATTGTGATGAAGGTAATTAATTTAATTAATTTTAAATTAATTAAGTGATTAGGTAATTAATTTAATTCACTTTAAATTAATTAGAGATAGTTAATTTAATTCAGTTTAAATTAATTATATTGGTATGAGTTAATAATTGCTTATGGATGATTGGATGACATTGATTGTCTTGAATGCTGTGTGATCTCAGTAATGAGATAAGTATGGTCGTATGATAGGAATGCTTGGTTGAATTGTGATTATCAATTGGGATGTTGATATATTGATTATCTACTATGATATGGATTATATGAATTACCTGTTATTTGATAATGTTGATTATCAATTGTGGCCTGTGCATTATCTATTCTGTGTATATGTAGATAGTTGAATTTAATTGTTTTAAAACCTTTAAAACAACTTGGACTTAAAAGACACGCTTTGGATTTCGATGAGACCGGGATCGGGTTTCCATATTTGGATATCCGAAAACCACATCGATTCCAAATAACGTTAGGTCGTGAATCTATGTGGAGCTTTGTGAAGACTCGAGGTGTAAGGGCTATACGTCAGTATAACTCTGTGGGTGATTCCGTAATGAGTTGACGGAATAGACCTTATAGATTCGAGATGGTGGTTTAGAGTGCAAGGGTTATTGTCGTTAACTCTGAGGGTGATTCCAAAACGAGTGTAACGAGATAATGCCTTCGGTTTCGTTCAAACCCGGAACGAACTTGTATGGATTGAATGCTTTCAGCACATCGTCAGGTGGACGATGAGCATTCTAAGTGATAAGTCCTATAAAGGTAATCGTAGCCTCAAGCCTCATCAACCGGGAATGGCTAAAACAGGGGAGGTGCGCCAAAGCTTCGTGGGTAGCCCCCACTTGAGAGTAAGATTTACCCCTGTCTAGAGTCCCTTTTATTTCGGCTGTGTGGGACGGTTGAATAGCTACAACCGTCGGGGTTGTCTTATTTGGAACCATTCAGTAAGGAATGGGTCCGGCTTTGTGTAGCAGGGGAGTTAGGGTGGCTCCTCGGTACGGTGATCTAGGCCACGTACTGTGACGGGCGGTACCCCAGTAGCCCTGCCATTGTATGGAATCCAAAATCCAATAAGTGCCAACGGTTTTGATTGTATTACCCACTTTTGTGGCTAGTAGCTGGAATTTAATAGATGTAACAATTTCGGCTATTTCATATTTATTTGAAAACCCTAGACACTATTATAATATCACAGAATTTCTTATCAAATGTTTTGGTTAGCGTAAGGTAAAAACTTTTCCATGTTTATGTGTGGGAAGTCTTACGTGATACCTTTTTTTTTTCAAAAGGTTTTTTTAAAGTTAAGCAACTTTAACCGTTTACTCACACCAGACCCATGTCTGACCCGGAGTTTATTCTGTTTTTCTTAAACTCTTGGGTACTCAAATTTTTACGAGTAGCCAAGGGATTCAGGTTAGGTTTTTAAGTTGGCTTGACGAATTCTGAAGGAGCAATGGAGCAGGAGGCTTCTGCGTATAGCTATAGAGTATTCCGCTGTGTGTTCTCTGATATGTTGATGTTTTTGAGTTGTATTGAGTTGTATAACTAGACAGGTGTTTATAACTGTCTAGTATGAGTTGATTATGCTGTGTAACTCTGATGTATATGATACTATGTAAAGTATTATGTGATTAATATAATTTATTCGTTCCGCTGTTTAGATTCTGATGTGTTGTTTCTTTCTTCTTCTCTATCTTTTCTCTTTTCTATCCCTTTCTTTCTTAAAAATGATGCGATTTTCCGGAAGTGGAAAGTCGGGTCGTCACAAGGCAATTGTGTTAAATGACACAAAACTATTCTTCCTAAATTGGCACAGACATAGTTATCAATAAGTTGTTTCTCCATTTTAATGTTTTTATTTTTTTTATCAACTTGATAATAAAAAAGAAGAAAAAAGACGTGTTGGGACTGGGTTAAGCCTGTAAACGGTTGGATATGGGTTCGAATAGTGTCATATTCCTATCTGTACACCAAATTATTTTCGGATATCAGATATTCATATTCTCGGATAAGAATGGACATATGTTTATCAGATACTCTTCGACCAATTCACAACCAGTAAACATAAACAAATAAATAGAAATTTTTTATTTATTATAATTCCATTTTAGTACTAAAAATATAAAAATTATAAAGATGCTAATAAAAATACTTTTAAGCAGTAAATATAATTTTTTTACATATATATATATATATATATATATTTATCTAGATAAAATAGCAAATGACACTTATTTATATACTAAAATACATAAAAAATAACTATAATCTTGATAATAACCGGACGGATAATTATCGGATATGGATATGGTCATATCCGTATCCGTATCCATTTTTCAGATATCGGATAATTAATTTCAAGTGATCACATTGATGAAGAAGAGGACGTAGATAGCATTTTTCTTGACAACGAACATGCAATTTTAATATATACAATTTTTACTAAATAAATATTCCTACCTATAATAGAGTAGAACTAGCAACCTAGAATGCACTCTCTTCTGTTATAGCTTGGCCTGCTACACATGTCGTAATAGAATGAAGAGTATGTCTTTTGCCGTTTCATTTTTGTTTCTAGTTAGTTTTTGGTTAATTTACACGATGATGAATGTTGGAAAGTTCTCAGCCCAGATAAATTCCCACAAACTTAATTTCACAAACCCAAATACCTGTTGGGGAAATTCACTGTCATATTTTATAGCTTGTTGACACACATGCACAAATACCATCTTAACCTATTTTTATCTTATGCTTTAATATTGGAGTCTACTGGATACACTTTGAAGTGCACCTAGCCATCTTTAGCTAATAATTATATCATACTTACGCTAATTGAGTGGGATGGAGATTGTTGAAGGTGAATGGATTGGAGTTCACTGTTTGCGATCAGCAAGGGTTTGTGGTGGAAGGGAAGAGTTGTTGTTGGAATTGATGGTGAAATGTTGTTGAGGTGTATGGCTTCGAGACGATTAGGAAAAGGTTGGTGTATATGGTTTCCGGCTTACAATCTATTTTGATATTGATACAAGTTACTGGCATCTTACTCCTGACTATTGTTAATCGACGGAATTTCCATCAGATTAGAAAACCGTCGATAAATTTCAAATTAAAAATAACCGCAAGCACACGGTGTACGAATGTAACACGTGGCGTATACAGGTCGATCCGCAGGGAGTTGTTAGAGTTTTAAAAATCTTTTCAATCAAATTAGACCAAATGGAGAAGAAATTGTTGACTAGAACTAAAATGAAGCTAAAGCTAGAATTAAAATGTGATTAGAAAACTATTGAACTAGAGAACAATTTAGAGGCAAATCCACTCTCGTATTTTTGTAAATCAACAAACAAACAATTTATGATCTCTAACTTTGATTTAAGTGAAATATTGTTGTATTTATCATAAGTACGGTTTGTTTATGTTATTAATTAACATAACTCAAACCATCAAACTATAATACAACAAATAACCCACTTATAATTCTCATGAAAATGAAGTCAAAGCGAAAGCTATTTTAAGTATGATCTATTTACTATTGTAACTAGTAATATAGATCATCAAATTTCATTTTTGCTTTACTTTCACAATCAAAAATGGATTAGCAAATGATGTTGCAACTTGTGTTTATGTTGAATAAGAATAGCTCATTTGCATAAACAATATAAGCTATCAAACCCACTTGTATAAACTTACATCAAAATCCACTTCATGAAGCATAAACCAAATGAGATCATAAATCATAAAATGTTGAAATTACATAAAGTTAGAGAGCTTCATCACCCCTAAATTGAAGGGGTTTAGATTCTCATTTATGGCATTGAAGCAACACAAGTAGGTTTCAACATTAACAAAAAAATAGAAAATAAGCAAAGAAAGCAAAAGAGATTAGCTACTAACTACTTGCATAAATGTAAATCTAAGCTATGAACATAAGAAGAAAGAGAGCATAGAAATAAACATTAACAATAAAACAAAGAAAAACATGTAGAAAAGAGAGAAGAAAGAGGCTTGAAAGTCATTTTTATTTCATAAAACATTGAGCTTACACTTTGATCTCTTAATTTCCTAAGTAAAATGAAAGAGTAGAAGATCCTATTTTCATGTACATAAGAGGGCTATTTATACATGCATAAAACCCTAATTCTATTTTTAGGGAGATTACTAAATTGCCCTTTAGGAAGCATGGCCACCAAGTAACCATTATCCACTAATTAATCCATCATTTGTTTTGCATTAAGCTTCAACCTCCACTTAGTTGTCCATTAGCTCCAAATTGTACATTTAGGTAAGTGGGTGGGGTCCTCCATGTCCATGGCTTGAATTATTTCCCTCTTCTTTCCTTTGTATTCATTTGTGCATGCACATATCTTCATATAAGCCTCTTCCATATGCATCTAAATTCCTATAAAAATTATCAAAAAATGTCCAAGTAAAAATTCTTTTTGGCAAAGCCAGCGTGGTTATCTGGTCCCCTACCAGTTTATTGCAAACCAATAAATGTTACAACAGAAAACAAAGAGATTACAAGGAAGGGAAAACATCAACAAAAACATAAAAAAAGAAATGAAAAAATGATCAAACCCAACTTTGCAACAGTGTAGGGTTGAAAACAGTTTGACAGATCTTCAATTGACAATAAATAGCATTCTTCACTTCATACCAAAGCTCATCCCCATTTTTTCTCTGATTTTCAGAAAATATAGCATTTCTTTCCCTCCAAATGACTGTCATGTAAATTTTCAAGCACACAGCAAGCAACCTACCCATTTCATCTTTCTTCTTGGTAGCATTATGGAAAACTTCCCACACATCACTAGTGTTAGCAGAAAGTAATCTCAGTCCAGTTTTAAACCCAATTCTTTGTATCAGAAATAGAAGAGCAGGGCATTGAAAGTAAATATGATGTGGAGACTCTTCATATAGGTCACAAAACAAGCACTCCATAGTGCATCCCATGCCATATTTGCTCAGAACATTTCTTGTTAGCAAGGCTTGGTTTATTACTTTCCATAGCATCAAGTTGTCTTTTGGTTGTGAATCAGATGACCAGATAACAGTGCTCCATTTAGCTGCAGGCAAAGGTGTAGTGACAGTGACATAGTTGTAAACTCCTTTAATTGAATGAGGCTTCATATCCCAAACAACAATGTCATATTGAGTATCAGGTAGGTATAGCTGATGCATTTTATTCCACAGCTGCCTTAAATATTGATTACTATTGGAAGGAAGCATAATTTTTCCATCATGAATATAATCAATGGCCTTTGCATCAATGTGTATACCAGACTGCAAAATCTGATAATAGTCACATAATGTAGATAAGATTAGACCTTTACTGACCCAGGGGTCATGCCAGAAACTGACAGTAGAATTAGCTTTGACAGGATATAAAATCATAGGTAGGATAACATTTCTCAAATTCAATAAATTTCTCCAAATCCAACTAATGGACAGAGGATTATCCATACACCAAAAATACTTATTCTTAATATTGTGATGCCTGACCCAGTCAACCCATAAACTAGCTTTATTGTTTATTAAGTCATCAATATGTGTACTTATTGCTGCTAAATTCCACTTCCTGACATTTATAACCCTAAGACCTCCCATATTTTTAGAGGCTTCAAATTTTTAAAAGGAACAAGGCAAAAGTTTCTTGTTATGAATGCTTCCTGTCCAAAAAAATCTGTTCATACATTGACACATGCACAAAAATGACCGTTTTGCCCCTGAATGAAGATGAAAATATGATGGTTTGGAAATAGTTGAATTTTGGTTTTAAACATGTTAAAATGCCCAAATATGATTTTTATTTAAATAAAAAGAGATAAAATATGGATGTAAATATATGCACATTTACGTGCACATCAAATACCCCCACACTTATCTTTTTATTCATCCTCGAATAAAAGAAAACTAAGATAAATCCATTTTCGTAGGGAGCACGATTGCATTGAGCGCATGCAATAATCCGTTGAACCTCTGGGTGTCCCCAGTAGGACGAGTGTTGTCTCGTGAGGGTTTTCAGTGGATACTACCCACAAAATCCAAATGTAGGATGAACATATTGACAAAATGCAAGATTTATATACAAAGAGATGAATGCAAGTTTTTAAAAATATTTACAAATGAAGGATTTATTTTGAAATTAACACGAATATGTTAAATATAGGTTTTGGCTATTATTTGGAAAATTTATGTCATTTACTCGTCAAAGTTTCCAACAAAAATCACGTTATCATAACAAATAGACTATAGTTTAACTCGTTGTTCTGATTAATAACATAGTGTAACTATGAAATGGATCCTTAGTTGATTATCAAAGTTTATCAAAGTGGTATTTTCATTTCTTTTCAATAAAAAATGAAATCAAATAAGTAAAAATAGTGTTAGGATTTCAATTGTTTGCTCTCTCATTATTTTCAAGAAAAATTACACACCTAGCTCAGATAAACTGAGGCCAGATATACCACCCACGCACTGCCTTTCGGGCTTATGTGAGGGGAGTACAGAGCTTGGCGAGTGCACACACTTTCGTGCGTACACCTATCGACCGTAGGTGGTTTTTATTAAGTCTGTTTTTTTTACATGTGTTCCATACATGCATAACCGTGAGGACTTTTAAATGAGTATGAAAGCACATAATCAAAGATTCTAAGTAATTCACCCATGCATAACCGTGAGGACTTTTAAATAAGAGTGAATACTTTGGATGTTATTATTTTTTTATTTTTTTTATTTTTTTTAGAGAGAGAGAGTTTTGCAAAATCATCTTAGCACCATTTAACTTAGAAGATAAAAATGTTATATCGTTTACTTTAAATTTACCACCTTTTTAAACAAAGATTTTCAAATAGAACATACTTCATAATTAACACATATGAACCTTCCTATATACTAGTTAAACCATTGTTATTTGTAATCAAACTTCATTTATATTTTTGTTAAGACAAATAAATTTTCAAAAATTTCAATTTTATTAACCAAAACTTATACTTATCTCATAGTGTTTCTTTAAAAATAAATCAAAGTGCTAAAAAGAAAATGTTTTTGAGATTTAGAAATTTTGAGATTTTTTCTTTAAGTAAGAAAATGAAAATTCAAAAATGCCATGAAACTAAAAATAAAAAACGAGACTCCCCCCACACTAATTTTAATTGTGTCTCCACAGTCAATGCATGATATAATGAGTGCGACGAGGAAAATTATGTACATATTTACAAAAGAGGGTTAACATTCTTACTAGACGTAGCTTGGCTCATGAAGGATCATGAGTTCCTCTTCTTGGTTACTAGGCAATTCCAAGAAAGGTTTCAAACGATAACCTTTGACTCTGAAAATCGATCCATCCCTAGGGTTTTCTATTTCTACGGCACCATGTGGAAAAACAGTTCGTACCACAAATGGTGCGATCCATCTCGATTTAAGTTTCCCAGGGAATAAATGAAGTCTTGAGTCATATAAAAGAATTTTCGGGTTAGGCGAAAATGTTTTTCTTAAGATTGGCTTGTCATGAAAAACTGTTGTTCTTTCTTTGTAAATTTTCTCGTTTTCATACGCGTCATTCCTAAGTTCTTCTAATTCGTTGAGTTGTAGATTTTGGTTTTCGCCAGCTTTCTCAAGATCAAAATTTAAGTTCTTAATTGCCCACAATGCTTTGTGTTCAATTTCAATGGGTAAATGGCAAGCTTTACCATAAACTAAACAAAATGGAGACATCCCAAGGTTAGTTTTAAAAGCAGTACGGTAAGCCCAAAGCGCGTCGGTCAATTTTCAAGACCAATCTTTTCGATTTTGTTAACAGTTTTCTCCAAGATTTTTTTATTTATGGATTTGAAACTTCAACTTGACCAGAAGTCTGAGGATGATACGGAGTGGATAACTTGAGGGTTATCGAGTATTTCTTCATTAAAGTCTCAAAAGAGCGGTTACAAAAATGGGTTCCATTATCACTGATTATTGTGCGAGGTATGCCAAACTTCGAAAAGATGCTTTCTTTGAGAAATTTCACACCAATTCTATGGTCATTGGTTTTGCAAGAAACGGCTTCGACCCATTTTGAAACGTAATCGACGGCGAGAAGGATATACAAGTTTCCAAAAGAATTGGGAAAAGGTCCCATAAAGTCAATACCCCAAACATCAAAGATTTCGATCGTAAGAATGGGATTTAGAGGCATCATATCTCATCGAGAAATTCGTCCAAGCATTTGACATCGATCGCAAGTTTTACAAAATTCGAATGAGTCTTTGAAAAGAGAAGGCCAGTAGAAACCACATTGAAGCACCTTTTCCGTAGTTTTTCGAGGACCCAAATGTCCACCACACGCTTGATCGTGGCAAAACGAAAGAACACTCCTGATCTCATTATCCAGAATGCAACGTCGAATGATTTGGTCGGGACAATATTTGAACAAGTATGGATCGTCCCAAAAGAAATATTTCACTTGGGACATGAATTTGCATTTGTTCTGTTTGGACCAAGATGAGGGAGTTTCTTTAGTGACTAAGTAGTTCACTATATCAGCGTACCATGGGTCGATAGAAATTGAAAGAAGTTGTTCATCGGGGAAGTTTTCTTTGATCGGCAAAGAAGATGGTGCGTTCGGAAGATGAGACAAGTGATTAGTTATGACATTATCAGATCCTTTTTTGTCTTTGATTGTACGGTCATATTCTTGAAGTAGAAGGATCCAACGAATCAAACGAGATTTAGCATCCCTTTTAACGAAGAGATATCGAAACGCAGAATGGTCAGCGTAGATAGTAATGTGTGAACCTATCAAGTAAGGTCAAAACTTTTCGAGAGCAAAAACTACAGCTAGAAGCTCTTTTTCGGTTGTTGTGTAGTTGAGTTGAGCATCGTTCAGAGTCAACTCGCGTAGTAAATGACGTGTAGGATCTTGTTGATGCGTTGTCCTAAGACAGCACCAACAACGAAGTTCGAAGCATCACACATTATTTTGCAAGGAAGATCCCAATTAGGTGCGCAAATGATTGGAGCAGAAATGAGTTCGTTCTTAAGACGTTCAAAAGAAGAGATGCAATCAGAGTTAAAATCGAAAGGAACGTCTTTTCCAAGAAGAGTCGTCAAAGGACGAGCGATTTTGCTAAAGTCTTTCACAAAGCGTCGGTAAAAGCCAGCGTGTCCTAAAAATGATCGAATGTCCTTAACAGATTTGGAAATGGGTAGATTTGCAATTACATTGATTTTTTGCTTTATCTACCTCAATTCCTTTATTTGAGATGATATGTCCAAGGACTATGCCTTGTTTGACCATAAAGTGGCATTTTTCCCAATTCAAAGTCAAATGTTTTTCTTTACATCGATTTAGAACCAACTCGAGGTGATGTAAACATTGCGAAAAAGAATCGCCAAAGATTGAGAAATCGTCCATAAAAACTTCTAGAAAGCGTTCTATCATGTCGGAAAAGATTCCAACCATACATTTTTGGAAAGTCGCAGGAGCATTGCAAAGTCGAATGGCATACGTCGATAAGCGAAGGTACCGAATGGACACGTAAAAGTCATTTTCTCTTGATCTTCGGGAGCGATTGGAATTTGGTTATAGCCGGAATAACCATCAAGGAAGCAATAAAATTCATGGCCGGCTAAATGTTCGTGCATTTGGTCGATGAAAGGAAGGGAGAAGTGATTCTTATGTGTTGCGGCATTTAGTTTTCGATAATCAATGCAAACACGCCAACCCGTTTGAGTACGAGTTGGAATAAGCTCATTTGAATCGTTCTTGACAACGGTTAGCCCAGACTTTTTCGGTACAACGTGAATTGGGCTAACCCATGAACTATCAGAGATTGGGTAAATGATTCCGTTATCGAGAAGTTTAAGAATTTCATCACGCACCGCATCTTTCCTTTTTGGATTAAGCCTTCGCTGCGCGTCACGAGTAGGCCTGGCATCATTGATTAAATGAATGCGATGTTGAACAAGAGTGGGACTAATTCACTTTATATCGGAAATCGATCATCCAATTGCTTCTCTGTTTTTCGAAAGAATAGAGTGTAACGAGGTTTCTTGATCAAGACAGTGAGTTGCAGAAATTATGACGGGTAACGTTTCGTCTTCACCTAAATATGCATACTTAAGGTGATAAGGAAGTGGTTGGAGGTCCAACTTCGGGAGTTTTTCGATCAAAGAGTTGGATTGAGATTCGGACTCAACTTGAAGCGATTCAAAGGGAAGAGTGTATTCAATCTCGTTGGGAATTTCGGGAAGCAACTTTTCGTACTCGGCTTCGCGTTCGTCGTTAACGTCAAGTGTCTCATTTTCGAAGTTTTGGTGAATGGAACTAACTTCCAACGTTTCGTCGTGAGGTTCATTCGATTGGCTTTCAAGATTGAAAATGTTAAGATCCAAAGTCATGTTTCCAAAAGAGATTTTCATTGATCCGTTACGACAATTGATTAAGGCATTTGAGGTGGCTAAGAATGGTCGGCCAAAAATCAATGGAATTTGACTCCAGGGATTTATCACGGGTTGTGTTTTGAGAACTATAAAGTCAACAGGGAATATGAATTGCCCTACTCGAATGAGCACGTCTTCGATTTCTCCCACGGGCTTCTTAATCGAACGATCGGCGAATTGAAGTGTAACTTTTGTGGGTTTGAGCTCACCTAAACCTAATTGTTCGTACACGAAGTATGGAATCAAGTTGACACTCGCACCTAGGTCTATCAAACATTTTTAATTGCCTTATCTCTAATTGTACAAGAAATTGTATGGCAGCCAGGATCTTTGTATTTAACGGGCATGGAATAGGATAAGACTTCACTCAAACTGGCTGCTAAGAAGACTTTTTTGAGCACCTGAGTGTGTTGCTTTTGGGTGCACAAGTCCTTAAGAAACTTTGCGTACGTGGGGACTTGCTGAATGATATCAAGGAGCGGAATGTTAACTTTAACTTGTTTAAAAATTTCCAACATCTTTTCCATTTGGTCCGAGTGTTTCTTTGGTCGAAGACGATGTGGAAATGGAACACGAAACTCGATAGATGGGTCTACTCGAGTAGAAGAGGAAGAGTTTTGATTGGCATTTGATTCGACGTTTGGCTCCCTATTCTGTTCAGATTCGTTTTTCGTTTTAGGAACGTCGAGAGAGATTTCCCGTAAATCGTTTGGGTTAACGACTTGATTATCGATTTGTTTACCGGAACATAAAGTTGCGATAGCATTCAATTGGGTGACATTGCTATCTTGAACAATATAGGCTTGATTTGAATTTGCGTTTTGATTTATGGGATTTGGAAGGGGCTGGCTTTGAAAAGTGCCTCGTTCGCGTTCACTTAAAGATGTGGCTAGTTGACTTATTTGCATTTCGAGTTTTGCAATTGATTGGTTTGTGTTTTTCATATATGAAGTCAATGAATTTTGCAAATTGTTGTTTGACTGAAGGCTTTGAGTAGTTGCCTTAGCCAACGTTTCAAGAGTTTTCTCAAGTGAAGTTAAACGTTTATCGTCTTGGGAAGGATGAGCTGAATTTGTTTGAAAATTTGATTGTTGTGGTTGATTATGGGATGGACCCGCAAAGTTTGGTTGAAAATTGTTGGGCTGAAAGGGTGGACATGAAGCATTATTCAGGAATGCTTGAAAATTGGGACGAATCGTATTCTTGTTGCGATTGTTTTGGTTCCACGCAAAATTCGGGTGATTTCTCCAACCAGGATTGTAAGTTGGAGAAAACGGGTCGTTTTTGGCTTTATTGAAAGCATTGATTTGTTCAACAGAATTAGGACACTGATCGGCTATATGATTAGGATCGTTGCATTTATAACACATTGGTTGGGAAGCTTGGTTCATTTGATTCGATGAGAAAACATTATCAAATTTTTTAATCATTGCATCGATCTTGGCTTCCAAAGCAAAAGAAGATCCTATCGAGATTGCACTCGATTGTGAGTAAATTGATTTTTCATTCGAACATTCCAATTGGGACGACTTTTCAGTGAGGTTTTCAAGGAATTGCCAAGCATCGTCGTGATGTTGGGCAAGAAAGTTGCCTTGGCACATTAATTCGAGCATTGTTCGCGAGCTGTTTTCGAGTCCATCGTATAAGATTTGGCAAATTGTCCATTTTTCAAAGTTATGATGTGGACATTTTATCAAAAGCTCTTTGAATCTTTCAAAATATTTTCCAAATGGTTCTCCCTTGAATTGATGAAAATTTACAATTTCATTTCGAATTTTACTCGATTTTTCCAAAGGGTAGAATTTTTTCAAGAAAGCTTTTACGAATTCTTCCTAGGTTTTAATCGAGTTTGACGATAAGCTGTACAACCATTTTTCGCGTAATCCGTAAGAGCGAATTGGATTAATCGAAGTTTGATTCCATCATCGGAAAGTTGTTGGAGTTTAATGGTTGTGCAAACTTGTTCGAATTTAGTCAAGAAGATGTATGGGTCATCGTGCTCAAAATTGCCAAATTTCGAAAGTGTGGCAATATGGTTCGAGTGAATTTCAAAATGGTTACCCTAGGGGCGGGTAACGTGATGCAAGATGGAATAGAAACTCTATCGGGAAAGATTCTATCCATAAGAGTTCGATGGGCGTTTTCGTTCGCCAATTCAAGAGGATCGTCTGTCCGAGTTAAACGGTTTGTAGAAGGACGCGAGTCCAACGATTCGTTGTTGTGTCACGAGTCCAAGTACTCATGCACAAGTGAAAGTCGAGAAGAGAAAGGAGTTAGAATTGAGTTTAGAGAATGAAAGAAGATTTGAAAATGTGTTTTTGTTTTTTTTGACTTTTTTTACAAGGAAGAAAACTATTTAACAAATGAGATTTATTTTCAAAAGAAAAGTTTGATTTTTGTTTTGTTTTTGGTTTTTCATTTTTTTTTTTATGTTTTTGGTTTTGTATTTTTTTTGTTTTTTCAATTTTTAAATATTTACCAAAAGGATGTTTTTAAAAAAAATGGAAATTGATTTTTGTTTTTGAATTTCCAATTTTTTTTTCTTTTTGAAAAGATTTATATTTTTTAGGATTTTTGTTTTCGATTGAAAATTTTCAAAGGAAAGGAAAAAAAGAGATTTTTTATTGAAAAATCAAGTTAAATTTACAATTTTTTTTTGGATTTTGGATTTTTTAATTTTTTTTTTAAATATGCATGAACTAATGCAACTAAATGAATGCAAAGGACTTAATTACAGTTTTTTGTCCTTAGTAGCTCCTAACCCAAAATTGTATAATCACACTTTGTCTTAAATCAACAAAAATATTTCTTAGCCAAGTAACAGACATGAGTTATCAGTGCACCACGAATCACCGTAGCAATGGAGCCGAAGGTTTAAGTACCTTCAGAGGAACAACCAGTATAATATTTATGTATCACCATAATTTTTATGACTGGTTGTTACTCTGCCGTAGCCTGGACACCAAGAAATAAAATCGTTCAAATAAAACAATCGTGAAGACACAATTAAGCCATAAGTGAGCTCGTGACACCCTTAGGTCCAACATCTAACATTTATTATTAGTCAAATTCTATGATGAAATGCGTTTGTGGGCTAAGGAAAGGGTGATGAAATCCCTCACCTTATGTGAATTGGGGTATTGCCCTTAGAAAACAAAAACAAGATGAGATGACTGCAAAGCAGAAATTAAACGTGAAATTACAATGCAACTAAAATAAAGTTTTTATATATATACAAATGTAAATGCAAGCAACCAACAATGCAAATCATAACAAAACTAGAGATGAAAGGACGATACCAGATCGTGCAGATTATAAGCAATTTATTTTTAAGCGGCAATATTTTTTTAAGCAAGCAAGCAAGCAATTATTTTTGGCAAGCGTTTCTTCTACTTGATATTCTGCTTTGGCAACCTGAAATTAAAACAAGATATATACAATTATATATATATTTATCTTTTTATATCAAGGAAGAAATAAGGAAATATCAAAACAAATGAACTTAAAACAAAACAAAATAAAAAAATAACTCTTTTTTTTGAAAAGGATGGACTAAAACTAATCAAAACAAACTATTTTTTTAGGATGTGTCAAACAGGAAAAAAAATTGAAACACTAATCAAAACAAAATAAAACAATCTTAAAACTAATTCCACACAACAAATTTTTTTTGAACTAGCCCAAACCCGGCTATAGTACTTCTCAACTTCTTCTTATTTAGTCAAACAAACACATGCCACCATCCACAGAAAAATTTCGAAACGCTCAGTTTCCCAAATCTAAAACGCAATTCACAATTCGAAATTCAAGATTGAAACAACTACTAATCCGCAACTAGATGAAGATGAAATCTAAGTTGTTCTGCGATTTTGGGATTCAAGGATTATTTGGTTCGATTGAAGTCTACGGTTCGAGTTCGAGTTCGAGTTCTCGGTTGTTGATGTTGCCGTGAGTAAGCAGTAGGGTACGGAGATGATGGCAGATGTTAATTGCTCTTAGGTCGATGATGGATTTTCAGGCAATTCGTTTGGATTGGGAAGTTGTAGGTGAAGGCGAGTGTTGCTATAACGACCCTGACTCGACCTTCGAAAATCGGCACCGAATACGACACTCGTATTCAAATGCCGCAGATCCAAACGTCGAACCTGGTTCGCCGGAGCTTATAACACATTAAGTAAATAACACAGCAGAAGAAATGAATAATATATATCAATGTACAACATTTGATACAATAACTGATACAACATGAATGGTACAATGAATATACATCAGAGATACAAGAAATAGCAGCGGAAAGAAAAGATAACACAGCAGCGGAACAAATCTCCAAAATGGCCTTCAAGAAAGAACTCCAGTATTAGTAATCTCCATCTCCAAAGCACCAATCCAGAAATAGCGAGAACTCCCAAATCAAGATGAAGAGAAGCAACTCGATCCAAAATGCGATTGCCAAATCCTAAGGCTGAAAGCTATCGAATCTATACCTACTATAGATTATCTGAAAACCCCAACTCTAGACTGCCCGTGTGGGAAAATAGTGGGCACCCAGAGTTTAGGAAAGGAACAATAAACTCCAGGCCAGTCATGGGACTGGTATGAGCAAACAAAAACATTTGGTCTTTTAAAACAGATAGAGAAATTTAAATTTGAAATCCGCAATGCTTTTTAGAAAATGAAACTACCATAAGGCCTCCCGCCACACACACAATGCAAACGCAGACTTGGAGGAGATTTCTCCTTATGATAGTCAAATATGCTTACTACGCAAAAATCAAATCATTTTTGATATTATTATTAGTGCATAGTGTAGAAAACAATTTCGAAAGTAGAATACAAATCCTAGCCAACATAGACATTCCGAACTATGCCTACTATAGCTACCATCCAAACAGTGGTGACCACCATAAGTGAATGGCAGGTAATACAACTAAAACCGTACAAGGCACGTATTGGATGAATGGATTTCCAACAAATGGTCAGGCTAAGGAACTTCCTACTGTCTATGGGATCGCCTCTGGCGGGACGTCCCGAGAACTAACGTTACGGTTAGATCTCTGCCAACACAAGGTCGGGTTACCTCTGTAACTAGGTAACTACTACACGAATATGTCATCCCCCGGTCCTTTGGGACCTTTATCCGAGCGCGCGCAACAACCACAAAGTATCACAAAGTAATAGATCTGCAGTATCCACATGAGTAAGTATCTGGGCTCCATACCATGATACCACCCTTTACCAGAAGGGAATGACACACCCTAAAGGGCGCGACCCTCATAACCTTGCCGCATCTTTCCTGTTTCGACTATTTTCGGGGTGTGAGGTCCTGATGCAGTCTCGTCCACAAAGCTACGCTTTGGCACAAAGCCATGCTTTGGGCCAACAGATGACCAAAGCAATGATCACAAAGATAAATGATCAAACAAATGATCATATCACAAATGATCAACCAATGATCATCACACAGCAGCACTCAGCATGCCACATTACCAAATTGGGAATATTACTGATAAATATCAACTACATAACCTCTGAGCTCGTACGTCTCAGAGAAGGGTGCTAAGCTAAGAGAATAAATTCTCCGCCACCAAGCAGAAATGTATTTGATAGAAATCAGTTAATATCTCAAAGTGTAATGTCGGACATACAACCATACAAGTCTGTTCCGGGTTCGAACAGAACCGAAGGCACTTCCGAAGAAGCCCTTGCAAATTCGGATAATCCCTAATCACGTCCGGACTTCCCATCACAAATGGAGATCTCTATACCGGGGATCAGCCAGTGCAGAGACAATCGACGAGTTACCCTTTTGTTTTCGGAAATATCCGGTCTTTACCACCGGTCTTCAATTGCTATCCATAACGTCGTATCACTATTCGGAATGGGCTATATGACACTAGGTCCTCTCCCGGCTAAACCGAATAATGAGCGCCATATTTTAAAACATATGGATATGGGATTTTAGTTAAGTCACAACTTATAAAATCCAAAACTTTTCTTTCAAATGGTTAAACGAATTACGATTTTAAATCTTTAAACAAAAAGATTTATTTCACAAAGTTTCACCTAATTTCACAAAGATCTATTCATAGATTCAAAACAACTTCCATTCCAATTGGATTAACTCGATAAATCTTTAAATTTAAGATTTAATTTATAGCTTTCAAAACACGTTCCAAAGATTTATTTATAACTTGGAATACCATTTTCATTTCAACTTAAATTCCTTTTAACACACATTGAAAATCCATTTCTTATATGAAAGCTTCTATTATTGGAAAACAACAGTTTTCGTTTCAGAAAAGTCCGATTTATACAAGTTGAAATCTTGGGTAAATTTTAAATTTCAAAACATCACTTTTAAATTGGTTTAAAAACCCATATAAATCCATTTATAAGTTGAATACCTTTTTAAACCCTAGTTCCCAAATTATAGAATTCAACTTCAAATATTGAATTCAAATTTAAATCAAATTATTTAAATTTCAAACTCAATTAAGTTATTCACATAACTTTTATTTTTGAAATTCATTTTTTTCAAATACTTCAATCCTAATTCCAAAACTATTTTGGATTCAAAAATTCAAATTTTAAAACAATTTCAAAATCTGTGACTTAACCCATTTCCACGTGCAATCCATATTTGTGTGTGTATAAGTGTGGTCCAGGGGTTTTACACAATAGTGCACAACATCATCATTACAGATTCAATCATAAAGATAAGCGGTATAACCCATAACGCTTATCTATATTCATAGATTCATAGATAAAGTAAATTATCAATCACAAAAATTCACTAATATGATTCGATGTGGGTTTCGGATAACCAACTGGAATCCGACTCCCTGTCGCATCGAAACTCAAATGTCGTTTTACGGGTCAAAGGGTTTCATATACATACGACAGTATATTCATCACAAATATAGCAGATCAGCACAAAGTATCACATAGCATCACATCACATATCAAATATATCAATCCATCACACAACATTCAATAACAATCAGCATCTACAATTAAGATGAATAAACTGGGTGGTTTTAAATTTATTACCTACATGATTATTTTCATTTATTATTCCTAATTAATTAACTATCCATATTTATTCAATTAATAAATCTTCAATTATTAATTTAAAATCTAATATCATTCAATTAATGATTTCTTAATTACAAATTAATTATTCTAAGAAAAATTAATCTTAAACTTTAATTAATCAAATTAAAACCCTTAATTACTTTAATTAATTATCCATTTCATTAATTAATTAATTATATTAATTATCCATTTGTACTACCTTAATAATTAAATGAATTACAAATCATTAAACTTTTCTTTATCTTTAGATAAACATTCCTTATTTAAATTATGCATTTAAAAACAAAATGTTTTTTTTATTTACATTAAATTCCATTTAACATTTTCTTTAAACTCAAGACTCAAATTTGTCTTAAATAAGAGTTTAAAACAATACACAACTTAATCTTATATGTTTAAAAGAAACATATACTTTATTAATAAGTTTAAAACAATTTAGATTTCAATTCAACTTAAATTCAAATAAATTCAAAAATTGCTTTAAAATCTCAAAACTGAAATATAACTTCCATTTTCAATTTAGTTTAAACTCTTTAAAACTCTTCCTACAATTTCACCTTCAATTCAAATGTAAATCATTTGAAAGCAATTCAAATTTAATTCTTTACTTTAAAACTGAAGTTTTAAAAAAATTTAAATCCAGATTTAAATCTCAGTTTTTTTAATTCAGTTTGAATTTTTAATTTACATACCTAACCTTCCAATTCAAAATGCAAATCACATATACATTCACACTTGAGAATTTAAAATCAAATTTGAATTTGAAACATAATTACTTTCAAATCTCTTATAATCAAATCTGATCTCATATTTAAAATTCCAAATTAAGAACTAAGTTTAAATCTCCACCTTAAATTTAAATTTACTTTTACATTTTAAAACAGAAGAACAGTTTCTGTTTAGTTTTGAAAACCAAACTTTTAAATTTTCTGAATTTAAATTATTTCAAAGAAAACAGAATTTAAACTTTATTTAAATTCAGATTTGAATTCAGTTTTAACATCCTAAGTTAAAACTTTAGTTTGCAAATTATTTTTCAAACCTTAAAGATCTGGAAACAGGCTCATGTTCCTCCTTTCTTTCTTTTTTTTTTCTTTTTATTTTAAACCAATTTAAAATTTCTGCATTTAAATTATTACAAAATAATAATTCAACCAATTTGAATTCATCCCTAGGTTCAAGTTTAAATCCTAAGTTCAAATTTCCATTTCAATTTAAACTTGATTCTTAAAATTATAAAAAAAAACAGAACGGGTCTGTTAAATAAAACCTGAAACAATGCAACTTAATCTTATTTGAATTCTTGCATTTAAATTATTACAACATCAGAATTCAAATATTTTGAATTCATCTTCATATTCAAATTTCAGATTTAATCTAAACTTGGCTTTTTAAAATCAAAAAAACAGAACAGTAACAGTTTCTGTCAATAAAAGCCTGAAACAACAAAATACACAGACCCTATTTGACTTCGAGTCATTTTCCTACTTGCTTCGGGTTATTTCCTACTTCCCCCGTGACTAACTCGAGTCAAAAACCCTGCAACCCAACATATCACAAACCTGGAAACAGACCAACCCCCCTCCACTTCAAACCTGTCAACTCCATTATCAACCATCTCCGACCATCATCACACACCATACTCCGGCGATGACTCCTTCAACACATCATCAATACACACCCCAAAGATCTTTGAACTCGATCAACCCTTGAGTTCATACTCGAGCAATTACAGCAACTCAGTGGAACTAGGGTTCATAACAGAAACCTTCCAAATTTCAACACCAAACCCAACTTCAACTCAATTAAATAATTTCCCACAATCCTTAATAGATACACTATCTTCAGAAAACAAATTAACTAGTTCACAGGCAAAGATCAACTGAAGTTGATCAAAAATGTAGAATACTGTGCCTTTGAAAACTGCACTATATTTACCACACAAAATAATTTGGAATTTTTGTTTTTAAAATTCTTGAATTCATTTATGATTCTATTTATAAACTTGAAACCTTAATTCCTGATACCTATTTTTTTTTTCAAGTTACAGAATTTAATTGTGTTTATATTTCAGACAACACAGAAAACTAAACAACTTATATAATTTTTTTTTATGCTTACTTTATTTTGAAATAAGCAAATTTCAATCAAGATTGAAACATAACAGCAAACAAATCGAAAGAAATAGGATTTTTCTATTAACTAGAACTTAAACTATAGCAATCAGAACCATGGAATCAAACATGCATTGCATTCATAAATACACAGGCAGTAAAAAGAAAACATGTACAAACATTTAACTCAGTAGAAAATCAAGCAAGCAATCCTACTTAATTTACTTTAAATTAAGTGTTACTCACCTAATTATGCAGAATGCAGAGCACAATCAACTTGCAGGGTATCAGACTTTTGAAAATATGAAATGCAGGCAGGCTCCTTGAATGCAGACCTCTTTCTTCAGATGCTTAGAAATGTAAAGCTTCAACTTGATCTATAAATGATATGCAGAGCTTTAAATGGATGCATGCAGGCCTTTGAAATGCAGAGCCTCAATCTTGAAATTGCAGGGCTTTTTGATTTATACATGCAGGCTTAAATTGATGTGCAGGCTTGTATTTTGAAGAAGAGGAGTTGGATTGTTTGATGCAGATTTGCAATTTTTGGAAAGAGGAGTTGAAGGTTTGTTTGGGTTTCAGATTTTAACATGAATGCAAATGTATGCAGATTTGAAAAATGCAGTTTGTATGGTCTGAGAATGAAGATTTTGGGTTTTTCTTTTGTTTTGAGTTCAAACTGAATTGTTTTTTTTTTCTTATCTTATGTTTTGAACAGCTTTATGGCTTTGAAAGATGTGAAGCCAAATCTTTTTCTACTATTTTTTTCAGATTTTCTAAGATACTATATGATGGCATATGGGAAGATGTGAAGTTTCTTGTATTTTTGTTTTTTTTTTATTTCATTATTTTAAACAAAAGAAATGATGCTATTTGTATGTATATAAACATGTAAGATCTAAAGGTATGATTACATTGTTTGTACATATACATATGTACAATATATATATTTTCATGTTCTACCCCTTTTGTATTATTGATTTGTAAATATGGAAGTGATTTGTATTATTTATATTTTCATACTCCTAACATTTGTAATATTTTTACATTTCAAATTTTGGAAATATAAAACTATATTCTTTTCCAGAAGAAGATGCATTTTAAATCTTTTTATCAAATCAAATAAAAAAGTACATAATAGGGTTGAATTAAAATTCTGAAATAGCTTTTGTAATTTTTTATTTATTTATATCAATTTTATAATATTACTTTTTAAACCAATATTATTTTTAAGCTTAGTTTTAAATCATTTATATCTAATTCAAAATAAAATTTTCAAAAGAAATATTACCAAATTTCTACTAGTATAAAATTATGTGGTTTTAAAATCCAAATTTATAAATATATACATATTTATTCAAATTATAGTGCATATTCATCTCAAATAAAATTATCCTTAAATTCCCACCAAATTTCTATTTATAATCTAAAATTTTTAAGTTTATTTTGGAAATCTCAAATTAATTCACAATTAAATTCACAGTTTAAATTCAAAATCAATTTAATTATTGAATTATTTTGGCTAATATTTCAGGAATGTTACAGATTCCCCTCCTTAAGAAATTTCGTCCTCGAAATTTGCTAGGAAGACGAAAAGAAAAGATGAAAGATAGAGAAATTCCTTTCCAAATCAAACTGGATATAAATTCTGTATTTGGCTTACCAAATAAGAATATCAACAATAGATATGAGAACAATCTCATATAATATTACACAAGATATTTGGGTCCATCGGTCTACGAATATGCAAGGGCATTGACTAGTTCGAAGAGATAACTAATCGTTCGTAGAATATATCGGATCCCAGAGAATAGATAAATGGATCAAATCTTCATATTAGTTAACCAATTTACTAATTTAAAATTTCCAATTTATTTAATATTTTCAATTTCAAATTCATTAGAGTTTAGATCGAAAAGCTGATAAGAAACCGATGAAGATACGAAGTAAGAATTTCCTACAACGATACGTATGGCCATCATCACACCGAAACTTCTTTCTGGAGCAGTCACGAAGCAATCAAAAGAATTCGAAATCGAATCAAAGGAGATTGATAGAGAAAAGTTGTTTCCACTGTTGCAGGGTATTGACCATTTGTAGTCGTATTCCCCTGTCCCCTATCTCGTTCTCTTCTCGCACTCATACTTACTATCAGTGGATAGTAAGAGAATTTACTGAGGCACTCGAACAGATATCTTAGGGATATACTCATTCTAGGGTATGCTTCATCCTATCTCTAATGAGTTACTTAATGTGTTATACTCCTGAGCTAAGGTTTTAACCATCAGCTCTGATACCACTTATAACGACCCTGACTCGACCTTCGAAAATCGGCACCGAATACGACACTCGTATTCAAATGCCGCAGATCCAAACGTCGAACCTGGTTCGTCGGAGCTTATAACACATTAAGTAAATAACACAGCGGAAGAAATGAATAATATATATCAATGTACAACATTTGATACAATAACTGATACAACATGAATGGTACAATGAATATACATCAGAGATACAAGAAATAGCAGCGGAAAGAAAAGATAACACAGCAGCGGAACAAATCTCCAAAATGGCCTTCAAGAAAGAACTCCAGTATTAGTAATCTCCATCTCCAAAGCACCAATCCAGAAATAGCGAGAACTCCCAAATCAAGATGAAGAGAAGCAACTCGATCCAAAATGCGATTGCCAAATCCTAAGGCTGAAAGCTATCGAATCTACACCTACTATAGATTATCTGAAAACCCCAACTCTAGACTGCCCGTGTGGGAAAATAGTGGGCACCCAGAGTTTAGGAAAGGAACAATAAACTCCAGGTCAGTCATGTGACTGGTATGAGCAAACAAAAACATTTGGTCTTTTAAAACAGATAGAGAAATTTAAATTTGAAATCCGCAATGCTTTTTAGAAAATGAAACTACCATAAGGCCTCCCGCCACACACACAATGCAAACGCAGACTTGGAGGAGATTTCTCCTTATGATAGTCAAATATGCTTACTACGCAAAAATCAAATCATTTTTGATATTATTATTAGTGCATAGTGTAGAAAACAATTTCGAAAGTAGAATATAAATCCTAGCCAACATAGACATTCCGAACTATGCCTACTATAGCTACCATCCAAACAGTGGTGACCACCATAAGTGAATGGCAGGTAATACAACTAAAACCGTACAAGGCACGTATTGGATGAATGGATTTCCAACAAATGGTCAGGCTAAGGAACTTCCTACTGTCTATGGGATCGCCTCTGGCGGGACGTCCCGAGAACTAACGTTACGGTTAGATCTCTGCCAACACAAGGCCGGGTTACCTCTGTAACTAGGTAACTACTACACGAATATGTCATCCCCTGGTCCTTTGGGACCTTTATCCGAGCGCGCGCAACAACCACAAAGTATCACAAAGTAATAGATCTGCAGTATCCACATGAGTAAGTATCTGGGCTCCATACCATGATACCACCCTTTACCAGAAGGGAATGACACACCCTAAAGGGCGCGACCCTCATAACCTTGCCGCATCTTTCCTGTTTCGACTATTTCCGGGGTGTGAGGTCCTGATGCAGTCTCGTCCACAAAGCTACGCTTTGGCACAAAGCCATTCTTTGGGCCAACAAATGACCAAAGCAATGATCACAAAGATAAATGATCAAACAAATGATCATATCACAAATGATCAACCAATGATCATCACACAGCAGCACTCAGCATGCCACATTACCAAATTGGGAATATTACTGATAAATATCAACTACATAACCTCTGAGCTCGTACGTCTCAGAGAAGGGTGCTAAGCTAAGAGAATAAATTCTCCGCCACCAAGCAGAAATGTATTTGATAGAAATCAGTTAATATCTCAAAGTGTAATGTCGGACATACAACCATACAAGTCTGTTCCGGGTTCGAACAGAACCGAAGGCACTTCCGAAGAAGCCCTTGCAAATTCGGATAATCCCTAATCACGTCCGGACTTCCCATCACAAATGGAGATCTCTATACCGGGGATCAGCCAGTGCAGAGACAATCGACGAGTTACCCTTTTGTTTTCGGAAATATCCGGTCTTCACCACCGGTCTTCAATTGCTATCCATAACGTCGTATCACTATTCGGAATGGGCTATATGACACTAGGTCCTCTCCCGGCTAAACCGAATAATGAGCGCCATATTTTAAAACATATGGATATGGGATTTTAGTTAAGTCACAACTTATAAAATCCAAAACTTTTCTTTCAAATGGTTAAACGAATTACCATTTTAAATCTTTAAACAAAAAGATTTATTTCACAAAGTTTCACCTAATTTCACAAAGATCTATTCATAGATTCAAAACAACTTCCATTCCAATTGGATTAACTCGATAAATCTTTAAATTTAAGATTTAATTTATAGCTTTCAAAACACGTTCCAAAGATTTATTTATAACTTGGAATACCATTTTCATTTCAACTTAAATTCCTTTTAACACACATTGAAAATCCATTTCTTATATGAAAGCTTCTATTATTGGAAAACAACAGTTTTCGTTTCAGAAAAGTCCGATTTATACAAGTTGAAATCTTGGGTAAATTTTAAATTTCAAAACATCACTTTTAAATTGGTTTAAAAACCCATATAAATCCATTTATAAGTTGAATACCTTTTTAAACCCTAGTTCCCAAATTATAGAATTCAACTTCAAATATTGAATTCAAATTTAAATCAAATTATTTAAATTTCAAACTCAATTAAGTTATTCACATAACTTTTATTTTTGAAATTCATTTTTTTCAAATACTTCAATCCTAATTCCAAAACTATTTTGGATTCAAAAATTCAAATTTTAAAACAATTTCAAAATCTGTGACTTAACCCATTCCACGTGCAATCCATATTTGTGTGTGTATAAGTGTGGTCCAGGGGTTTTACACAATAGTGCACAACATCATCATTACAGATTCAATCATAAAGATAAGCGGTATAACCCATAACGCTTATCTATATTCATAGATTCATAGATAAAGTAAATTATCAATCACAAAAATTCACTAATATGATTCGATGTGGGTTTCGGATAACCAACTGGAATCCGACTCCCTGTCGCATCGAAACTCAAATGTCGTTTTACGGGTCAAAGGGTTTCATATACATACGATAGTATATTCATCACAAATATAGCAGATCAGCACAAAGTATCACATAGCATCACATCACATATCAAATATATCAATCCATCACACAACATTCAATAACAATCAGCATCTACAATTAAGATGAATAAACTGGGTGGTTTTAAATTTATTACCTACATGATTACTTTCATTTATTATTCCTAATTAATTAACTATCCATATTTATTCAATTAATAAATCTTCAATTATTAATTTAAAATCTAATATCATTCAATTAATGATTTCTTAATTACAAATTAATTATTCTAAGAAAAATTAATCTTAAACTTTAATTAATCAAATTAAAACCCTTAATTACTTTAATTAATTATCCATTTCATTAATTAATTAATTATATTAATTATCCATTTGTACTACCTTAATAATTAAATGAATTACAAATCATTAAACTTTTCTTTATCTTTAGATAAACATTCCTTATTTAAATTATGCATTTAAAAACAAAATGTTTTTTTTATTTACATTAAATTCCATTTAACATTTTCTTTAAACTCAAGACTCAAATTTGTCTTAAATAAGAGTTTAAAACAATACACAACTTAATCTTATATGTTTAAAAGAAACATATACTTTATTAATAAGTTTAAAACAATTTAGATTTCAATTCAACTTAAATTCAAATAAATTCAAAAATTGCTTTAAAATCTCAAAACTGAAATATAACTTCCATTTTCAATTTAGTTTAAACTCTTTAAAACTCTTCCTACAATTTCACCTTCAATTCAAATGTAAATCATTTGAAAGCAATTCAAATTTAATTCTTTACTTTAAAACTGAAGTTTTAAAAAAATTTAAATCCAGATTTAAATCTCAGTTTTTTTAATTCAGTTTGAATTTTTAATTTACATACCTAACCTTCCAATTCAAAATGCAAATCACATATACATTCACACTTGAGAATTTAAAATCAAATTTGAATTTGAAACATAATTACTTTCAAATCTCTTATAATCAAATCTGATCTCATATTTAAAATTCCAAATTAAGAACTAAGTTTAAATCTCCACCTTAAATTTAAATTTACTTTTACATTTTAAAACAGAAGAACAGTTTCTGTTTAGTTTTGAAAACCAAACTTTTAAATTTTCTGAATTTAAATTATTTCAAAGAAAACAGAATTTAAACTTTATTTAAATTCAGATTTGAATTCAGTTTTAACATCCTAAGTTAAAACTTTAGTTTGCAAATTATTTTTCAAACCTTAAAGATCTGGAAACAGGCTCATGTTCCTCCTTTCTTTCTTTTTTTTTTCTTTTTATTTTAAACCAATTTAAAATTTCTGCATTTAAATTATTACAAAATAATAATTCAACCAATTTGAATTCATCCCTAGGTTCAAGTTTAAATCCTAAGTTCAAATTTCCATTTCAATTTAAACTTGATTCTTAAAATTATAAAAAAAAACAGAACGGGTCTGTTAAATAAAACCTGAAACAATGCAACTTAATCTTATTTGAATTCTTGCATTTAAATTATTACAACATCAGAATTCAAATATTTTGAATTCATCTTCATATTCAAATTTCAGATTTAATCTAAACTTGGCTTTTTAAAATCAAAAAAACAGAACAGTAACAGTTTCTGTCAATAAAAGCCTGAAACAACAAAATACACAGACCCTATTTGACTTCAAGTCATTTTCCTACTTGCTTCGGGTTATTTCCTACTTCCCCCGTGACTAACTCGAGTCAAAAACCCTGCAACCCAACATATCACAAACCTGGAAACAGACCAACCCCCCTCCACTTCAAACTTGTCAACTCCATTATCAACCATCTCCGACCATCATCACACACCATACTCCGGCGATGACTCCTTCAACACATCATCAATACACACCCCAAAGATCTTTGAACTCAATCAACCCTTGAGTTCATACTCGAGCAATTACAGCAACTCAGTGGAACTAGGGTTCATAACAGAAACCTTCCAAATTTCAACACCAAACCCAACTTCAACTCAATTAAATAATTTCCCACAATCCTTAATAGATACACTATCTTCAGAAAACAAATTAACTAGTTCACAGGCAAAGATCAACTGAACTTGATCAAAAATGTAGAATACTGTGCCTTTGAAAACTGCACTATATTTACCACACAAAATAATTTGGAATTTTTGTTTTTAAAATTCTTGAATTCATTTATGATTCTATTTATAAACTTGAAACCTTAATTCCTGATACCTATTTTTTTTTCAAGTTACAGAATTTAATTGTGTTTATATTTCAGACAACACAGAAAACTAAACAACTTATATAATTTTTTTTTATGCTTACTTTATTTTGAAATAAGCAAATTTCAATCAAGATTGAAACATAACAGCAAACAAATCGAAAGAAATAGGATTTTTCTATTAACTAGAACTTAAACTATAGCAATCAGAACCATGGAATCAAACATGCATTGCATTCATAAATACACAGGCAGTAAAAAGAAAACATGTACAAACATTTAACTCAGTAGAAAATCAAGCAAGCAATCCTACTTAATTTACTTTAAATTAAGTGTTACTCACCTAATTACGCAGAATGCAGAGCACAATCAACTTGCAGGGTATCAGACTTTTGAAAATATGAAATGCAGGCAGGCTCCTTGAATGCATACCTCTTTCTTCAGATGCTTAGAAATGTAAAGCTTCAACTTGATCTATAAATGATATGCAGAGCTTTAAATGGATGCATGCAGGCCTTTGAAATGCAGAGCCTCAATCTTGAAATTGCAGGGCTTTTTGATTTATACATGCAGGCTTAAATTGATGTGCAGGCTTGTATTTTGAAGAAGAGGAGTTGGATTGTTTGATGCAGATTTGCAATTTTTGGAAAGAGGAGTTGAAGGTTTGTTTGGGTTTCAGATTTTAACATGAATGCAAATGTATGCAGATTTGAAAAATGCAGTTTGTATGGTCTGAGAATGAAGATTTTGGGTTTTTCTTTTGTTTTGAGTTCAAACTGAATTGTTTTTTTTTTCTTATCTTATGTTTTGAACAGCTTTATGGCTTTGAAAGATGTGAAGCCAAATCTTTTTCTACTATTTTTTTCAGATTTTCTAAGATACTATATGATGGCATATGGGAAGATGTGAAGTTTCTTGTATTTTTGTTTTTTTTTATTTCATTATTTTAAACAAAAGAAATGATGCTATTTGTATGTATATAAACATGTAAGATCTAAAGGTATGATTACATTGTTTGTACATATACATATGTACAATATATATATTTTCATGTTCTACCCCTTTTGTATTATTGATTTGTAAATATGGAAGTGATTTGTATTATTTATATTTTCATACTCCTAACATTTGTAATATTTTTACATTTCAAATTTTGGAAATATAAAACTATATTCTTTTCCAGAAGAAGATGCATTTTAAATCTTTTTATCAAATCAAATAAAAAAGTACATAATAGGGTTGAATTAAAATTCTGAAATAGCTTTTGTAATTTTTTATTTATTTATATCAATTTTATAATATTACTTTTTAAACCAATATTATTTTTAAGCTTAGTTTTAAATCATTTATATCTAATTCAAAATAAAATTTTCAAAAGAAATATTACCAAATTTCTACTAGTATAAAATTATGTGGTTTTAAAATCCAAATTTATAAATATATACATATTTATTCAAATTATAGTGCATATTCATCTCAAATAAAATTATCCTTAAATTCCCACCAAATTTCTATCTATAATCTAAAATTTTTAAGTTTATTTTGGAAATCTCAAATTAATTCACAATTAAATTCACAGTTTAAATTCAAAATCAATTTAATTATTGAATTATTTTGGCTAATATTTCAGGAATGTTACAGTTGCGTGGAGGTTGGGATGTTCGTATGGCGATGCGATGGGCGGTGAAGCTTGCATCGATTTGCGGAATTCGAGGCGAGTTTGATGTTCTGGTATTTGGTTCGATTTCGTTGTAGCATTGGTTCTTGAGATTTGGGGATTTTCTGAAGAGGTCTGCGACGAAATTGTAAAGGCTACTGGCAGTAGACTCGGTCACCATTAGTTCAGGCGAGTGCTGTTGAAGGCGTGTTTTGGTGGTGTAGGCTTGCAAGAAGATGAACTTGTATATGACTGTGGCTTCGAAGGTGTCTGAATTGAAATTCAGCAGTTCTTCTTCTTCTTCTTCTTTTTTGGTGGTTGGAGCAGAACATTGTGATGGATGTGGTCGGAAGTGTAGGATGGTGATGGTGGAACTGTAGATTGTTGGGGGCGGTGAGGTTTTTTTTGGGAAATGCAGAGGTCAGGGAGTTGCTTGTCAGGTGTAATTGTAGTGCAGATGTGTTGAATGGAAATGTAAGAGGTTGTTGAAGTATGGTTGGTCTGGTTCTGATGGATGATGTTGCAGTGAAATTTGTGTGGTGTGAAGCAAGTCAGTGAGCAGTAACAGTGGAAGTGGATGGTGCAGGAGAATGAAGTGGTTTGCAGTTATGTAGGTGAGTGTTGTATTCAAGGTGATGGGCAGTTGCAACTTAGTTGATGGTTTCTTGGAGGATGTACGCAGAGATGTTGAAGAAAGGAAGAACAATGATTGTATAGTTGAACAGAGAGTTGAAGTGCAACACTGTAGTTGCAACAGAAATTTGTAAGACTGAAGAAAATGTAGAATGTAAAAGCGAATGCAAATAATAAAATATTTTTGTTTTTTTTAAAATTGTATTTTTTTTATGCAAACACACACACACGAAATAAAAAAAATCAAACAACAAATAATTCAAAGAATATAAAACTAAAATCAAGACAATTCCCCAGCAACGGCGCCAAAAACTTGTTAATCGACGGAATTTCTATCGGATTAGAAAACCGTCGATAAATTCAAATTAAAAATAATCGCAAGCGCACGGTGTACGAATGTAACACGTAGCGAATACGGGTTGATCCACAGGGAGTTGTTAGAGTTTTAAAAATCTATTCAATCAAATTAGACCAAATGGAGGAGAAATTGTTGACTAGAACCAAAATGAAGCTAAAACTAGAATTAAAATGTGATTAGAAAACTATCGAACTAGAGAACAATTTAGAGGCAAATCCACTCTCATATTTTTGTAAATTAACAAACAAACAATTTATGATCTCTAACTTTGATTTAAGTGAAATATTGTTGTATTTATCATAAGTATGGTTTGTTTATGTTATTAATTAACATAACTCAAACCATCAAACTATAATACAATAAATAACCCACTTATAATTCTCATGAAAATGGAGCCAAAGAAAAGGCTATTTTAAGTACGATCTATGTACTATTGTAACTAGTAAAATAGATCATCAAATTTCATTTTTACTTTACTTTCACAATCAAAAATGGATTAGAAAATGATGATGCAACTTGTGTTTATGTTGAATAAGAATAGCTCATTTGCATAAGCCATATAAGTTATCAAACCCACTTGTATAGACTTGCATCAAAACCCACTTCATGAACATAAACCAAATGAGATCATAAATCATAAAATGTTGAAATTACAAAAAGTTAGAGAGCTTCATCAGCCCTAAATTGAAGGGGTTTAGCTTCTTATTTGTGGCATTGAAGTAACACAAGCAAGTTTCAACATTAAAAAGAAAAGAAAATAGAAAATAAGCAAAGAAAGCAAAAGAGATTAGCTACTAACTACTTGCATAAATGTAAATCTAAGCTATGAACATAAGAAGAAAGAGAGCATAGAAATAAGCATTAACAATAAAACAAAGAAAAGCATATAGAAAAGAGAGAAGAAAGAGGCATAGAAGCCATTTTTATTTCATAAAACATTGAGCTTACACTTTGATCTCTTAATTTCCTAAGTAAAATGAAAGAGTAGAAGATCCTCTTTTCATGTACCTAAGAGGGCTATTTATACATGCATAAAACCCTAATTCTATTTTTAGAGAGATTCCTAAATTGCCCTTTAGGAAGTGTGGCCAGCAAGTAACCATTATTTACTAATTAATCCATCATTTGTTTTGCATGAAGGTTTAACCTCCACTTAGTTGTCAATTAGCTCCAAATTGTACATTTAGGTAAGTGGGTGGGGTCCTCCATGTTCATGGCCTGAATTATTTCCCTCTTCTTTCCTTTGTATTCATTTGCGCATGCATATATCTTTATATAAGCCTCTTCCATATGCATCCAAATTCCTATAAAAATTACCAAAAAATGTCCAAGTAAAAATTCTTACATTGACACATGCACAAAAATGACCGTTTTGCCCTTGAATGAAGATGAAAATATGATGGTTTGGAAATAGTTGAATTTTGGTTTTAAACATGTTAAAATGCCCAAATATGATGTTTATTTAAATAAAAAGAGATAAAATATGAATGTAAATATATGCATATTTACGTGCACATCAATTATATAGCTAGTTTTTCAAGTACAAATATACTATTGAGTTGCTACAATTTAAAGGCATAAGATCAAGCTATCGCGAGAACTTCTACATGTATATGGCTTTGACTGCTGAAGTGAGGAATTTCATGCATGCAAGGTGTGATGTCCCAGAATTTAGGCAATACTTATTTAATAATTTCTTTGATAATTATTTTAAAATGTGAAATATTGATTTAATAATTTAGTTCAAACTGGAATTCTCTTTTGAAAATTAATGATTATTCAGTTTGTTTAATGATGTTCTTTTCAAAGTTAAAAATATTTAAGTAATAAATTTATCTTTCTAAACTGATTTAAAAATATTTATTTATAATGTATAAATGTTTATACATTGTAAATAGAGGATTTGGTTTTAATTTTAATTTATATTTAATAAAGGATATTTTCTAATTATTAAATATAAATGTTTGGATGAGAGCTTCTCTGTTTCTTTTGGAAGTGAGTAACCTCACAATTGAAAGTTGTTTTAAATTTTCTGTTGCATGTGAGTAAATTTTTGCTGTGAATACTGACTTTTAGTGAGTAACCTCACTATCATGTTTAAACACAAATTATCTTTAAAAACATAAGTAACAAATATATGTGTTGCAGTGAATACTGATTGATGATTGCCATGCTTTATGTACATTTGTGAGCCTGTGTGTTTTCAGTTAATTTTATCATCTCCTGTGGGTTAGTATTACTGTGTTGTATAGAATTGGGAATTTTTTTTCTTCCTGATTTTCAAGTGATATTGGGGTGGTGTGTTTCTGCTAGGAGGGGAAGAATTGATGGAAGAGTGATGAATAATGGACAGAAGTAGTGTCAGTAGGTGGTGATGTTTGAAATTGGGTTTTTCAGGTTTTCAAAACCCTGGTTTTAAGGGTTGCAGTACTTAGCATATGCACATCTTCTCTGTTGCTTCGAGTTATTTGAGGCTTTGGGAATTTGTAAAGGAGGTGTAAAGGAAGCTATGGCCAAGGTCGTGTTGATGATGATGGTCGGAGGCGAGTTTAAGGGCTGTTGACAGGTTTGCAGTGGTTTCTCAAGGTCTGGTGAACTTCTGGGGGTGCAGGTTTTTGACTCGAGGCATTACTCGGGTAATTTTTATTTTGACTCGAAGCTAGGGGTTAGAGAACTCGAAGTAAATATTGTTTACTCGGGTATTTGGTTGCAGGTTTTAAAATATGTAGTTTTACAGTTTTTAAAATTTTGAATGAAGCTCATATTTTAAAGATTGTAAATTGATTCAAATGTAAGATTAAACTGAATTCAAATGTAGCTTTGAATTCAAAGTTTTTAAAAATAAAATTTTAAATTTAAACAAGATTTAAATTCAGTTTTAAAACAAGATTTAAAAACAGTTTCAGGTTAAACCAGAGAGTATTTTGCAGTTTTTTTTTATGTTGAATGGAATTCAATTTAGTGCAGGAGTTTGATTCAAGTATAACTTGAATCTGAATTCAAATGGAGTTTTGAGTTCAAGGTTTTAAAATGAAACTTTTAAATTTAAACAAGTTTTAAATTCTGTTTAAATCGAGACTTAAAAACAGTTCAGGTTTTAATCCAGAGAATTTTGCAGTTTTTAGTTTAAATGAATTCATATTTTTTTTTAGATAGAATCTGATTCAAATGGAAGTTGAATCTACATTCAAATGTAGTTTGAAATTCAAAGCTTTTAAAAAAAGTGAGATCTTAAATTTAAACAAGATTCAAATTTAGTTTTGAGTCAAGATTTTAAAAACAATTTCAGATTATCTTTTAAAACCTTATTTTTGATTTAAAACTGTTTATTTGAGTTTTAAAAGTATGAACGGATTAAAATGTTTTTAAGTAAGATTTAAATTTGTTTGAAATCAAGTTAAAACTGTTTTCAAGTTTACTTTGAAAACCAGCTTGATTTCAAACAGTTTGTAAATATAAAAAAAAATGATGAACATATTCAAATGTTTTTAAAAGCGAATTTGGAAATGAAATTTGATTCAAATAAGGTTTAAACTTAGAAAATTATTTCTTTTAATGTCTGAAATATGAAATGTTAATTTAAAATTGAAGTTTAAAGTAATCAATCTATTCTCAAGCTTGATTTATTTTAATCAAGTAATTTTGGTTTAAACTTCTCTTTTATATCTAAGTAATGAATGTTCTTTAAACATTCATTTTATTTAAGGTTTATAATTATTTTAATTTGGATCAATGTTTAAATAGTTAAACATTTTAAATATTAAATTTTTAAATGGAATTTAATTTAAATTTAGAAATGTATTGTTTTAATACATTTTAATGAGTCATTTGATAAGTGATTTAATTATTCTGAAAAATATTTAAGATAATTAAGGATTTACTTAATTATTTGACTTAAATAATGGTTTAGATTAATATTAATTAGAAATGATTTATTAATATAATTTAAATTTTCTTAAGTATATAATTATTGAAATGTTGTTAATTAATAATTGGTGATAATTATCTAGGGATAATTTAGTAATTAATTAATGTAATTAATTTTGATAATTAACTAGATTAATTAATTGAATCTAATTAATTGTAAATTTGTTAAGTATTATTAATTGTTAAAGTAATTAAGGAATTGATTACTTATTGTAATTAATTTTGATATGTGATTTAATTAAGTTAATTAATTTAGTTTAATTAATTTGATGATTAATGATTTTTAGAGAGTAAGTACTTAATGTAATTAATGGAGCAGGATTACTTAAGAGAAGTAATAATGATAATTACTGGAATGTAATTAGTAATATGGATAATTACTTTTGTAATTAATTAAGGAATTAATTAATGATTAATTATTGGATAATTAATTTGTAAATGAGTAATTAAAGATAGTTAATTACTAAATTAAATATTAATCAAGGTGATTAATAATTAGATTAATTATTAAATGTAATTAATTTTAATTATGTAATTTATTTAAATATTAAAGATCATTAATTATTAAAATTAATGATGTAATTAAGCATTGTTTGATTAAGTAATAATTAATTAAGTGATTAATTAATTGTAATTAATTAATTATAAAATGAATAATTAAATGTTAATACTTATGATTAAGGTTAATTAATTTGTGAAAATTAATTAAAGAATAATTACTTATTGTAATTAGTGAATGATTAATCAAAGTTGTTTAATCAAGTTAATACTTAGGAAGTGAATTAATTAACTGGGTTAATTAATCTATGAATATTAAGAACGATTTAAATAGTAATTAATTTAATTTATTTTAAATTAATTAGAGATGGTTGTAATTAATTTAATTCATTTTAAATTAATTATAACTGATGATTAAATCATTGCTTATGGATATTATTGATTGAATGGTTGTGATCTCAGAAATGAGATGAATTGTATCTGTATGATATGGATGATTGGTTTAAGTATGATGGTTTGTGATGGATTATTTGGTTGAATGATTATCTGTTTGTGATGATACAGATTATCTGTTTATGATATGAATGTGCTTATCTATTGTGAGATGTAGTTTATCTATCTATGTGAATTAGATAATAATAAAATGAGTTGATTATTTAAAACCCTTAAGTATAACTTGGACATTAAGATGGCGTTTGGTTTCGATGAGACCGGGATCGGGTTTTCATATTTGGATATCCGAAAACCACATCGATTCCAATTAAACGTTAGGTCGTTAATCCAAGTATAGCAAGGGAAGACTCGAGGTGTAAGGGCTATATGTCAGTATAACTCTGTGGGTGATTCCGTAATGAGTTGACGGAATAGTGCTTATAGATTCGAGATGGAGATTTAGAGTGCAAGGGTTATCGTCGTTAACTCTGAGGGTGATTCCAATACGAGTGTAACGAGATTATGCCTTCGGTTTCGTTCGAACCCGGAACGAACTTGTATGGATTGAATGATTTCAGAATATCGTCGGGTGGACGATGAGCATTCTAAGATTTATATGTCCTATAAAGGTAATCGTAACCTCAAGCCTCATCAACCGGGAATGGCTAAAACAGGGGAGGTGCAGCAAAGCTTCGTGGGTATCTCCCACTGGAGAGCAAGATTTACTCCAGTCTAGAGGTCCCTTTATATTCGGCTGTGTGGCAGTTGGTGACGACCAATCTGCGGGGTAGTCTTGTTCGGGAATGTTCAGTAAGGAATGGTCCCGGCTTTGTGTTGCAGGGGAGTGGGAGTACTCCTCGGTACGGTGATCTAGGCCACGTACTGTGACGGGCGGTACCCCAGTAGCCCTGCCATTGTTGGAAACCCATTTTCCCTACGAGACCCTACGGTTTTGATTGTATTACCCACTTTTGTGGCTAGTAGCTGGAATTTAATCATGTAACAATTTCGGCTATTTCTTATTTACATGAAAACCCTAGACACTATTATAATATCACTGGATTTCCTAGCAAATGTTTTGGTTAGCGTAAGGTAAAAACTTTTCCATGTTTATGTGTGGGAAGTCTTACGTGATACCCTTTGTTTTCAAAGGATTTTCTAAAGTTAAGCAACTTTTATCCCCGTTTACTCACACCAGACCCCTGTCTGACCTGAGTGTTTATTTTCTGTTTTATTAAACTCTTGGGTACTCATATTATGTATGAGTAGTCAAGTGATTCAGGATTGCTTTGACGAGTTCTGGAGGAGATAATGGAGCATGAGGCTTCAGCGTGTAGATATATTTAGTGATTCCACTGTGTTGAGTTATATCTGTTTTCTCTGATGTACTTGAATTGTAATAGCTAGACAGATATTTATAACTGTCCAGTTTGTGTTGTATCAGCTGTATTACTCTGATGTATATGATACTATGTAAAGTTTTATGTGATATATTATAATTTATTCGATTCCGCTGTGAGATTCTGATGTTGTCTGTTTCTTCTTTCCTTTATTTTCTCTTTTCTATCCCTTTCTTTCTTCTTAGCAATGCGACTTCCTGGAGTTTGGAAGTTGGGTCGCTACAATGTGGTATCAGAGCACTAGGTTGAGCGAATACCTAGACTCTGGAGTGGTGTCCTTCTTGAGAGAGCGTATTTGTAATTTTGAATATATATATATATATATATATATATATATATATACATATATATATATATATATATATATATATATGCCTATTTGTTGGGTTACCTGTTCAGGTTTTCCAATAAGTAATAAAGGTAGATAAGGTAGTGGTGTGTGTAATACGACTACCAGTGGTTGGAGTTCCAGTGTTTGAGATTGGTAGTGATCTGCTAGGGCAGTATTGGGCATCTTGAGTAGGTCTGCAGTTGGTGAAGGATTTCACCGATCTCTAAAGGAAATCTTTTCAAGATTCAGAGTTTATCTTTGGATTGTAAGCTGGATTTCACTCGTGTGAGTGGATTTTCTTGAGTTTGGATCAGTTGGGAGTACAGAAGCCAGAAATGGTATCTTGGTAACTTCAGGAAGGAGTTCTATCTATATTTGAGTTTGAGACTCAGTTTGGCAGAGTGTTATGAGCTTGGTTTGGGAGCGAGTTTCTTGAGATATATCTGTCTATCTGGAAGGCTCTTTTGTGAAGAGGCTGGTGTGGCTTTGAGGTTCGATGAGCTTTTGGATTAGGAAGTCTTTGGCAGCAGTAGCAGCAGTGAGTGGCCTGTTCTTCGATGGTTCGGAAGTCTCTGTGATTCTTCTGTCAGTAGTCCATGCAGATGGTGGAGCTTGTCCATTTCTTCTGGAGCTAAGTTGGGAGTAATGTTAGTAGAGGTGGACCACTAGTTTCTTCTTTTGAAGGCTTTAGCTGTTCTGTTTGTTGAAGTGAGAACGATTTCTTGGGATCTAAACTGAGTGGAATCGCAAAAGTGACTTGCGATGGTTCGGAAGTTCTCCGTGTGATCTTTGTTTGGATTGAAGCATCTTTAGAGGATGTTTGAGTTATCGAAGTGATTTGATTTTTCGGATATCTTCGAGGGAGTTAAGATTTGCATCCATCAAGAGTTTGAGTTCTGTTTCAACTTGATTCTTGAAGCTTTTCCGGTAGATCAGATTAGTAGGAGGGATCTTTGAGAAAGAGATCTATTTAAGTTGGCAGGATTTATTGGATCTAGTTTTCTGGTTGAATTTTTGTTATGTGTTGTGACCGAATCGGATAGGTCACTGAGATTTATGGAATTTGATGAACAATATTCCGGGATAAGTTTATCAAGTTTGTACTTGTGTTCATCAACAACATTCTTGAATCAGAGTTGCGCAGTGGAAGCATGGTGGTAGCTATTCCAGAATAGAAGCAACACCGATTCTTTGGGAATTTGAGTTTTGTCTTGAATCAGAGGATTTCTGCAGGAAATTTATTTTGGATCTGGAGACTTGATTGTTTTGTATCTGTTTGTTTTCCAGAATAGGAGTAGTAGGTTGGAAGTCTTCTGATATTTTGTAGTAGAGTTTGTGTGGTGGATCTGTTTGATCTAGAAGTTGAGGGCGGCCCAGGATCGACATGAGAGATGTGTGGATAAGAGATTGGATCTTTCTGATTTCTCTTGAGAGTTAAGTGTTTGGTCTACAGGATTGAATTTCCAGTTCGGATGGCTGGAATTTGTTTTTTTTTTTCACGTATCTCTGAGGGAGTACGTGTATGGTTTATCTTTGGTTTTAGAATCAGTAGTTCTGTGAGATTTGGAAGTTGATCATGACTTGTCTGTAGTCCTGTATTCTGTTTAGATTTGTAGATCTAGATATATAGGAGCTCTAGATCTGAGTGGTGTAGCTAGTTTAGATTCTGTAGGGCGAGTGTCCCGGTGTTTATACCTGAGAAACTCTAGGGAATTCTATCCAGAATTTTGTCTGGGTAATTAGAATTGTTGTTTGAATTGGTTGCTATGGCTGTTAGTATTTGGTTGATAGCATATGTTTACTCTTTTTAAAATTTAAAATCTGTATGGGATTATTAAATTACCTTTGCTTTTAAATTTCGGGGACGAAATTCTTTTAAGGGGGGAGGAATGTGATGTCCTGGAAATTTTGGCAATATTTATTTAATAATTTCTTTGATAATTATTTTAAAATGTGAAATATTGATTTAATAATTTAATTCAAACTGGAATTCTCTTTTGAAAATTAATGATTATTCAGTTTGTTTAATGATGTTATTTTCAAAGTTAAAAATATTTAAGTAATAAATTTATCTTTCTAAACTGATTTAAAAATATTTATTTATAATGTATAAATGTTTATACATTGTAAATAGAGGATTTGGTTTTAATTTTAATTTATATTTAATAAAGGATATTTTCTAATTATTATATATAAATGTATGAATTGTAAATTGATTAATTTGATTTAAAATAATTTAAAATAGTATTATAAACTTTTTTAAAAGTTTGTTTTAAAAGATCTATCTTATAATTTTCATAGAAATGAAAGTAAGTATTTATTTGATTATAAGAATAAATATAGTTTAATTTTGTTTTATAATAAAAGTTTGTTTTATTTTATTTTAAATTTTGTTTTTCTCTTTGAAATAAGATTTAATTCATTCTTGTTAAAATATAACATTTGGTTTGAAGACTCTCAAATAAAATTTAATTCAACAATTCTTTTCTTTTGAAATGTAGTTTCATAAAGAATATTATTTTAAAAATAATTAAGCAAACATTAAAATGTAAATGTATAGTTTTATAAAGAAGTGTATATGTATTTATTTAAAGGCTAATGTTAATAAATCATTTAGAAACATTTTAAAATAAATTAGAAATGGTTAAGATAAATTTAAATACATTTACAAATTTAGAATTCTCTTTTAATAATTGAATTGCATATGTGTTAGCTTTTCAAAACATTAAGTGAGCACTTGTAAATTTATCTACACCTAAAAATAACAAGTGGTAAACTAATTTATTCTTGGATTTCATTCTTTTAAATAAACAAATGTTTTTCTTTGCTCAAACCTTTTTATCAAATGGAACCTGAAATCAGATTTGAGCAAAATCAAAACTCAAAACAAATGCATGTTAAAATCCAGCAAAGCAAATACAGACCAATCTTCAATCAAATTCTCAAATCTGCATGCCATTTTTCAACTTCAAAACTGAAGCTCAACTGCAATATAAAATCTGTGCAATTGGAAATGGGTCTGCATGCATTCATTAACAAGATAAAAGCAATCTTCATCAACCAGAAAAGTAATTTCTGTAATCAAATGAAGCCAGGATCAACATACAGTTCAAAAAAAATCAGTTTACACCATCATCAACAAGCAATTTCAACTACAGATTTGCATCTATGAAATTGATCTCTGCATCTTCACTTGAAAAAGGTGAGTAAGCTTTTATTTTAAAAACAATTTTGTTTAAAATCAAAGATAAATGAAAATTCCAGAACTAAAATACTAGTTCACATGAATTTAAAACTGTTTGGATGAGAGCTTCTCTGTTTCTTTTGGAAGTGAGTAACCTCACAATTGAAAGTTGTTTTAAATTTTCTGTTGCATGTGAGTAAATTTTTACTGTGAATACTGACTTTTAGTGAGTAACCTCACTATCATGTTTAAACACAAATTATCTTTAAAAACATAAGTAACAAATATATGTGTTGCAGTGAATACTGATTGATGATTGCCATGCTTTATGTACATTTGTGAGCCTGTGTATTTTCAGTTAATTTTATCATCTCCTGTGGGTTAGTATTACTGTGTTGTACAGAATTGGGAATTTTGTTTCTTCCTGATTTTCAAGTGATATTGGGGTGGTGTGTTTCTGCTAGGAGGGGAAGAATTGATGGAAGAGTGATGAATAATGGACAGAAGTAGTGTCAGTGGGTGGTGATGTTTGAAATTGGGTTTTTCAGGTTTTCAAAACCCTGGTTTTAAGGGTTGCAGTACTTAGCATATGAACATCTTCTCTGTTGCTTCGAGTTATTTGAGGCTTTGGGAATTTGTAAAGGAGGTGTAAAGGAAGCTATGGCTAAGGTTGTGTTGATGATGATGGTCGGAGGCGAGTTTAAGGGCTGTTGACAGGTTTGCAGTGGTTTCTCAAGGTCTGGTGAACTTCTGGGGGTGCAGGTTTTTGACTCGAGGCATTACTCGGGTAATTTTTATTTTGACTCGAAGCTAGGGGTTAGAGAACTCGAAGTAAATATTGTTTACTCGGGTATTTGGTTGCAGGTTTTAACATATGTAGTTTTACAATTTTTAAAATTTTGAATGAAGCTCATATTTTAAAGATTGTAAATTGATTCAAATGTAAGATTAAACTGAATTCAAATGTAGCTTTGAATTCAAAGTTTTTAAAAATAAAATTTTAAATTTAAACAAGATTTAAATTCAGTTTTAAAACAAAATTTAAAAACAGTTTCAGGTTAAACCAGAGAGTATTTTGCAGTTTTTTTTTATGTTGAATGGAATTCAATTTAGTGCAGGAGTTTGATTCAAGTATAACTTGAATCTGAATTCAAATGGAGTTTTGAGTTCAAGGTTTTAAAATGAAACTTTTAAATTTGAACAAGTTTTAAATTCTATTTAAATCGAGACTTAAAAACAGTTCAGGTTTTAATCCAGAGAATTTTGCAGTTTTTAGTTTAAATGAATTCATATTTTTTTAGATAGAATCTGATTCAAATGGAAGTTGAATCTACATTCAAATGTAGTTTGAAATTCAAAGCTTTTAAAAAAAGTGAGATCTTAAATTTAAACAAAATTCAAATTTAGTTTTGAGTCAAGATTTTAAAAACAATTTCAGGTTATCTTTTAAAACCAGATTTTTGATTTAAAACTGTTTATTTGATTTTTAAAAGTATGAACGGATTAAAATGTTTTTAAGTAAGATTTAAATTTGTTTGAAATCAAGTTAAAACTGTTTTCAAGTTTACTTTGAAAACCAGTTTGATTTCAAATAGTTTGTAAATATAAAAAAAAATGATGAACATATTCAAATGTTTTTAAAAGCGAATTTGGAAATGAAATTTGATTCAAATAAGGTTTAAACTTAGAAAATTATTTCTTTTAATGTCTGAAATATGAAATGTTAATTTAAAATTGAAGTTTAAAGTAATCAATCTATTCTCAAGCTTGATTTATTTTAATCAAGTAATTTTGGTTTAAACTTCTCTTTTATATCTAAGTAATGAATGTTCTTTAAACATTCATTTTATTTAAGGTTTATAATTATTTTAATTTGGATCAATGTTTAAATAGTTAAACATTTTAAATATTAAATTTTTAAATGGAATTTGAATTTAAATTTAGAAATGTATTGTTTTAATACATTTTAATGAGTCATTTGATAAGTGATTTAATTATTCTGAAAAATATTTAAGATAATTAAGGATTTACTTAATTATTTGATTTAAATAATGGTTTAGACTAATATTAATTAGAAATGATTTATTAATATAATTTAAATTTTCTTAAGTATATAATTATTGAAATGTTGTTAATTAATAATTGGTGATAATTATCTAGGGATAATTTAGTAATTAATTAATGTAATTAATTTTGATAATTAACTAGATTAATTAATTGAATCTAATTAATTGTAAATTTGTTAAGTATTATTAATTGTTAAAGTAATTAAGGAATTGATTACTTATTGTAATTAATTTTGATATGTGATTTAATTAAGTTAATTAATTTAGTTTAATTAATTTGATGATTAATGATTTTTAGAGAGTAAGTACTTAATGTAATTAATGGAGCAGGATTACTTAGAGAAGTAATAATGATAATTACTGGAATGTAATTAGTAATTTGGATAATTAATTTTGTAATTAATTAAGGAATTAATTAATGATTAATTATTGGATAATTAATTTGTAAATGAGTAATTAAAGATAGTTAATTACTAAATTAAATATTAATCAAGGTGATTAATAATTAGATTAATAACTAAATGTAATTAATTTTAATTATGTAATTTATTTAAATATTAAAGATCATTAATTATTAAAATTAATGATGTAATTAAGGATTGTTTGATTAAGTAATAATTAATTAAGTGATTAATTAATTGTAATTAATTAATTATAAAATGAACAATTAAATGTTAATACTTATGATTAAGGTTAATTAATTTGTGAAAATTAATTAAAGAATAATTACTTATTGTAATTAGTGAATGATTAATCAAAGTTTTTTAATCAAGTTAATACTTAGGAAGTGAATTAATTAACTGGGTTAATTAATCTATGAATATTAAGCAGGATTTAAATGAGTAATTAATTTAATTTATTTTAAATTAATTAGAGATGGTTAGAATTAATTTAATTCATTTTAAATTAATTATAACTGATGATTAAATCATTGCTTATGGATATTATTGATTGAATGGTTGTGATCTCAGAAATGAGATGAATTGTATCTGTATGATATGGATGATTGGTTTAAGTATGATGGTTTGTGATGGATTATTTTGTTGAATGATTATCTGTTTGTGATGATACATATTATCTGTTTATGATATGAATGTGCTTATCTATTATGAGATGTAGTTTATCTATCTATGTGAATTAGATAATAATAAAATGAGTTGATTATTTAAAACCCTTAAGTATAACTTGGACATTAAGATGGCGTTTGGTTTCGATGAGACCGGGATCGGGTTTTCATATTTGGATATCCGAAAACCACATCGATTCCAATTAAACGTTAGGTCGTTAATCCAAGTGGAGCAAGGGAAGACTCGAGGTGTAAGGGCTATACGTCAGTATAACTCTGTGGGTGATTCCGTAATGAGTTGACGGAATAGTGCTTATAGATTCGAGATGGAGATTTAGAGTGCAAGGGTTATCGTCGTTAACTCTGAGGGTGATTCCAATACGAGTGTAACGAGATAATGCCTTCGGTTTCGTTCGAACCCGGAACGAACTTGTATGGATTGAATGATTTCAGAATATCGTCGGGTGGACGATGAGCATTCTAAGATTTATATGTCCTATAAAGGTAATCGTAACCTCAAGCCTCATCAACCGGGAATGGCTAAAACATGGGAGGTGCAGCAAAGCTTCGTGGGTATCTCCCACTGGAGAGCAAGATTTACTCCAGTCTAGAGGTCCCTTTATATTCGGCTGTGTGGCAGTTGGTGACGACCAATCTGCGGGGTAGCCTTGTTCGGGAATGTTCAGTAAGGAATGGTCCCGGCTTTGTGTTGCAGGGGAGTGGGTGTACTCCTCGGTACGGTGATCTAGGCCACGTACTGTGACGGGCGGTACCCCAGTAGCCCTGCCATTGTTGGAAACCCATTTTCCCTATGAGACCCTACGGTTTTGATTGTATTACCCACTTTTGTGGCTAGTAGCTGGAATTTAATCATGTAACAATTTCGGCTATTTCTTATTTACTTAAAAACCCTAGACACTATTATAATATCACTGGATTTCCTAGCAAATGTTTTGGTTAGCGTAAGGTAAAAACTTTTCCATGTTTATGTGTGGGAAGTCTTACGTGATACCCTTTGTTTTCAAAGGATTTTCTAAAGTTAAGCAACTTTTATCCCCGTTTACTCACACCAGACCCCTGTCTGACCTGAGTGTTTATTTTCTGTTTTATTAAACTCTTGGGTACTCATATTATGTATGAGTAGTCAAGTGATTCAGGATTGCTTTGACGAGTTCTGGAGGAGATAATGGAGCATGAGGCTTCAGCGTGTAGATATATTTAGTGATTCCACTGTGTTGAGTTATATCTGTTTTCTCTGATGTACTTCAATTGTAATAGCTAGACAGATGTTTATAACTGTCTAGTTTGTGTTGTATCCGCTGTATTACTCTGATGTATATGATACTATGTAAAGTTTTATGTGATATATTATAATTTATTCGATTCCGCTGTGAGATTCTAATGTTGTCTGTTTCTTCTTTCCTTTATTTTCTCTTTTCTATCCCTTTCTTTCTTCTTAGCAATGCGACTTCCTGGAGTTTGGAAGTAGGGTCGCTACAATGTGGTATCAGAGCACTAGGTTGAGCGAATACCTAGACTCTGGAGTGGTGTCCTTCTTGAGAGAGCGTATTTGTAATTTTGAATATATATATATATATATATATATATATATATGCCTATTTGTTGGGTTACCTGTTCAGGTTTTCCAATAAGTAATAAAGGTAGATAAGGTAGTGGTGTGTGTAATACGACTACCAATGGTTGGAGTTCGAGTGTTTGAGATTGGTAGTGATCTGCTAGGGCAGTATTGGGTATCTTGAGTAGTTCTGCAGTTGGTGAAGGATTTCACCGATCTCTGAAGGAAATCTTTTCAAGATTCAGTGTTTATCTTTGGATTGTAAGCTGGATTTCACTCGTGTGAGTGGATTTTCTTGAGTTTGGATCAGTTGGGAGTACAGAAGCCAGAAATGGTATCTTGGTAACTTCAGGAAGGAGTTCTGTCTATATTTGAGTTTGAGACTCAGTTTGGCAGAGTGTTATGAGCTTGGTTTGGGAGCAAGTTTCATGAGATATATCTGTCTATCTGGAAGGCTCTTTTGTGAAGAGGCTGGTGTAGCTTTGAGGTTCGATGAGCTTTTGGATTAGGAAGTCTTTGGCAGCAGTAGCAGCAGTGAGTGGCCTGTTCTTCGATGGTTCAGAAGTCTCTGTGATTCTTCTGTCAGTAGTCCATGCAGATGGTTGAGCTTGTCCATTTCTTCTGGAGCTCAGTTGGGAGTAATGTTAGTAGAGGTGGACCACTAGTTTCTTCTTTTGAAGGCTTTAGCTGTTCTGTTTGTTGAAGTGAGAACGATTTCTTGGGATCTGAACTGAGTGGAATCGCAAAAGTGACTTGCGATGGTTCAGAAGTTCTCTGTGTGATCTTTGTTTGGATTGAAGCATCTTTAGAGGATGTTTGAGTTATCGAAGTGATTTGATTTTTCGAATATCTTCGAGGGAGTTAAGATTTGCATCCGTCAAGAGTTTGAGTTCTGTTTCAACTTGATTCTTGAAGCTTTTCCGGTGGATCAGATTGGTAGGAGGGCTCTTTGAGAAAGAGATCTGTTTAAGTTGGCAGGATTTATTGGATCCAGTTTTCTGGTTGAATTTTTGTTATGTGTTGTGACCGAATCAGATAGGTCACTGAGATTTATGGAATTTGATGAACAATATTCCGGGATAAGTTGATCAAGTTTGTACTTGTGTTCATCAACAGCATTCTTGAATCAGAGTTGCGCAGTGGAAGCATGGTGGAAGCTATTCCAGAATAGAAGCCACACCGATTCTTTGGGAATTTGAGTTTTGTCTTGAATCAGAGGATTTCTGCAGGAAATTTATTTTGGATCTGGAGACTTGATTGTTTTGTATCTGTTTGTTTTCCAGAATAGGAGTAGTAGGTTGGAAGTCTTCTGATATTTTTGTAGTGGAGTTTGTGTGGTGGATCTGTTTGATCTAGAAGTTGAGGGCGGCCCAGGATCGACATGAGAGATGTGTGGATAAGAGATTGGATCTTTCTGATTTCTCTTGAGAGTTAAGTGTTTGGTCTACAGGATTGAATTTCCAGTTCGGATGGCTGGAATTTGTTTTGTTTTTTTTCACGTATCTCTGAGGGAGTACGTGTATGGTTTATCTTTGGTTTTAGAATCAGTAGTTCTGTGAGATTTGGAAGTTGATCAGGACTTGTCTGTAGTCTTGTATTCTGTTTAGATTTGTAGATCTAGATATATAGGAGCTCTAGATCTGAGTGGTGTAGCTAGTTTAGATTCTGTAGGGCGAGTGTCCCGGTGTTTATACCTGGGAAACTCTAGGGAATTCTATCCAGAATTTTGTCTGGGTAATTAGAATTGTTGTTTGAATTGGTTGCTATGGCTGCTAGTATTTGGTTGATAGCATATGTTTACTCTTTTTAAAATTTAAAATCTGTATGGGATTATTAAATTACCTTTGCTTTTAAATTTCGGGGACGAAATTCTTTTAAGGGGGGAGGAATGTGATGTCCCGGAAATTTTGGCAATATTTATTTAATAATTTCTTTGATAATTATTTTAAAATGTGAAATATTGATTTAATAATTTAATTCAAACTGGAATTCTCTTTTGAAAATTAATGATTATTCAGTTTGTTTAATGATGTTCTTTTCAAAGTTAAAAATATCTAAGTAATAAATTTATCTTTCTAAACTGATTTAAAAATATTTATTTATAATGTATAAATGTTTATACATTGTAAATAGAGGATTTGGTTTTAATTTTAATTTATATTTAATAAAGGATATTTTCTAATTATTATATATAAATGTATAAATTGTAAATTGATTAATTTGATTTAAAATAATTTAAAATAGTATTATAAACTTTTTTAAAAGTTTGTTTTAAAAGATCTATCTTATAATTTTCATAGAAATGAAAGTAAGTATTTATTTGATTATAAGAATAAATATAGTTTAATTTTGTTTTATAATAAAAGTTTGTTTTGTTTTATTTTAAATTATGTTTTTCTCTTTGAAATAAGATTTAATTCATTCTTGTTAAAATATAACATTTGGTTTGAAGACTCTCAAATAAAATTTAATTCAACAATTCTTTTCTTTTGAAATGTAGTTTCATAAAGAATATTATTTTAAAAATAATTAAGCAAACATTAAAATGTAAATGTATAGTTTTATAAAGAAGTGTATATGTATTTATTTAAAGGCTAATGTTAATAAATCATTTAGAAACATTTTAAAATAAATTAGAAATGGTTAAGATAAATTTAAATACATTTACAAATTTAGAATTCTCTTTTAATAATTGAATTGCATATGTGTTAGCTTTTTAAAACATTAAGTGAACACTTGTAAATTTATCTACACCTAAAGATAACAAGTGGTAAACTAATTTATTCTTGGATTTCATTCTTTTAAATAAACAAATGTTTTTCTTTGCTCAAACCTTTTTATCAAATGGAACCTAAAATCAAATTTGAGCAAAATCAAAACTCAAAACAAATGCATGTTAAAATCCAGCAAACCAAATACAAACCAATCTTCAATCAAATTCTCAAATCTGCATGCCATTTTTCAACTTCAAAACTGAAGCTCAACTGCAATATAAAATCTGTGCAATTGGAAATGGGTCTGCATGCATTCATTAACAAGATAAAAGCAATCTTCATCAACCAGAAAAGTAATTTCTGTAATCAAATGAAGCCAGGATCAACATACAGTTCAAAAAAAAAATCAGTTTACACCATCATCAACAAGCAACTTCAACTACAGATTTGCATCTCTGAAATTGATCTCTGCATCTTCACTTGAAAAAGGTGAGTAAGCTTTTATTTTAAAAACAGTTTTTTTTAAAATCAAAGATAAATGAAAATTCCAGAACTAAAATACTAGTTCACATGAATTTAAAACTGTTTGGATGAGAGCTTCTCTGTTTCTTTTGGAAGTGAGTAACCTCACAATTGAAAGTTGTTTTAAATTTTCTGTTGCATGTGAGTAAATTTTTACTGTGAATACTGACTTTTAGTGAGTAACCTCACTATCATGTTTAAACACAAATTATCTTTAAAAACATAAGTAACAAATATATGTGTTGCAGTGAATACTGATTGATGATTGCCATGCTTTATGTACATTTGTGAGCCTGTGTGTTTTCAGTTAATTTTATCATCTCCTGTGGGTTAGTATTACTGTGTTGTATAGAATTGGGAATTTTTTTTCTTCCTGATTTTCAAGTGATATTGGGGTGGTGTGTTTCTGCTAGGAGGGGAAGAATTGATGGAAGAGTGATGAATAATGGACAGAAGTAGTGTCAGTAGGTGGTGATGTTTGAAATTGGGTTTTTCAGGTTTTCAAAACCCTGGTTTTAAGGGTTGCAGTACTTAGCATATGCACATCTTCTCTGTTGCTTCGAGTTATTTGAGGCTTTGGGAATTTGTAAAGGAGGTGTAAAGGAAGCTATGGCCAAGGTCGTGTTGATGATGATGGTCGGAGGCGAGTTTAAGGGCTGTTGACAGGTTTGCAGTGGTTTCTCAAGGTCTGGTGAACTTCTTGGGGTGCAGGTTTTTGACTCGAGGCATTACTCGGGTAATTTTTATTTTGACTCGAAGCTAGGGGTTAGAGAACTCGAAGTAAATTGTTGTTTACTCGGGTATTTGGTTGCAGGTTTTAAAATATGTAATTTTACAGTTTTTAAAATTTTGAATGAAGCTCATATTTTAAAGATTGTAAATTGATGCAAATGTAAGATTAAACTGAATTCAAATGTAGCTTTGAATTCAAAGTTTTTAAAAATAAAATCTTAAATTTAAACAAGATTTAAATTCAGTTTTAAAACAAGATTTAAAAACAGTTTCAGGTTAAACCAGAGAGTATTTTGCAGTTTTTTTATGTTGAATGGAATTCAATTTAGTGCAGGAGTTTGATTCAAGTATAACTTGAATCTGAATTCAAATGGAGTTTTGAGTTCAAGGTTTTAAAATGAAACTTTTAAATTTAAACAAGTTTTAAATTCTGTTTAAATCGAGACTTAAAAACAGTTCAGGTTTTAATCCAGAGAATTTTGCAGTTTTTAGTTTAAATGAATTCATATTTTTTTTAGATAGAATCTGATTCAAATGGAAGTTGAATCTACATTCAAATATAGTTTGAAATTCAAAGCTTTTAAAAAAAGTGAGATCTTAAATTTAAACAAGATTCAAATTTAGTTTTGAGTCAAGATTTTAAAAACAATTTCAGATTATCTTTTAAAACCTGTTTTTTGATTTAAAACTTTTTATTTGAGTTTTAAAAGTATGAACGGATTAAAATGTTTTTAAGTAAGATTTAAATTTGTTTGAAATCAAGTTAAAACCGTTTTCAAGTTTACTTTGAAAACCAGTTTGATTTCAAATAGTTTGTAAATATAAAAAAAAAATGATGAACATATTCAAATGTTTTTAAAAGCGAATTTGGAAATGAAATTTGATTCAAATAAGGTTTAAACTTAGAAAATTATTTCTTTTAATGTCTGAAATATGAAATGTTAATTTAAAATTGAAGTTTAAAGTAATCAATCTATTCTCAAGCTTGATTTATTTTAATCAAGTAATTTTGGTTTAAACTTCTCTTTTATATCTAAGTAATGAATGTTCTTTAAACATTCATTTTATTTAAGGTTTATAATTATTTTAATTTGGATCAATGTTTAAATAGTTAAACATTTTAAATATTAAATTTTTAAATGGAATTTGAATTTAAATTTAGAAATGTATTGTTTTAATACATTTTGAATATTAATAAGTCATTTGATAAGTGATTTAATTATTTTGAAAAATATTTAAGGTAATTGAGGATTTACTTAATTATTTGATTTAAATAATGGTTTAGATTAATATTAATTAGAAATGATTTATTAATCTAATTTAAATTTTCTTAAGTATATAATTATTGAAATGTTGTTAATTAATAATTGGTGATAATTATCTAGGGATAATTTAGTAACTAATTGATGTAATTAATTTTGATAATTAACTAGATTAATTAATTGAATCTAATTAATTGTAAATTTGTTAAGTATTGTTAATTGTTAAAGTAATTAAGGAATTGATTACTTATTGTAATTAATTTTGATATGTGATTTAATTAAGTTCATTAATTTAGTTTAATTAATTTAAATAAATCATCTAATGATTTTTAGAGAGTAAGTACTTAATGTAATTAATGGAGCAGGATTACTTAGAGAAGTAATAATGATAATTACTGGAATGTAATTAGTAATTTGGATAATTACTTTTGTAATTAATTAAGGAATTAATTAATGATTAATTATTGGATAATTAATTTGTAAATGAGTAATTAAAGATAGTTAATTACTAAATTAAATATTAATCAAGGTGATTAATAATTAGATTAATTACTAAATGTAATTAATTTTAATTATGTAATTTATTTAAATATTAAAGATCATTAATTATTAAAATTAATGACGTAATTAAGGATTGTTTGATTAAGTGATAATTAATTAAGTGATTAATTAATTGTTATTAATTAATTATAAAATTAATAATTAAATGTTAATACTTATGATTAAGGTTAATTAATTTGTGAAAATTAATTAAAGAATAATTACTTATTGTAATTAGTGAATGATTAATCAAAGTTGTTTAATCAAGTTAATACTTAGGAAGTGAATTAATTAACTGGGTTAATTAATCTATGAATATTAAGCAGGATTTAAATGAGTAATTAATTTAATTTATTTTAAATTAATTAGAGATGGTTGTAATTAATTAAATTCATTTTAAATTAATTATAATTGATGATTAAATCATTGCTTATGGATATTATTGATTGAATGGTTGTGATCTCAGAAATGAGATGAATTGTATCTGTATGATATGGATGATTGGTTTAAGTATGATGGTTTATGATGGATTATTTGGTTGAATGATTATCTGTTTGTGATGATACAGATTATCTGTTTATGATATGAATGTGCTTACTATTGTGAGATGTAGTTTATCTATCTATGTGAATTAGATAATAATAAAATGAGTTGATTATTTAAAACCCTTAAGTATAACTTGGACATTAAGATGGCATTTGGTTTCGATGAGACCGGGATCGGGTTTCCATATTTGGATATCCGAAAACCACATCGATTCCAATTAAACGTTAGGTCGTTAATCCAAGTGGAGCAAGGGAAGACTCGAGGTGTAAGGGCTATACGTCAGTATAACTCTGTGGGTGATTCCGTAATGAGTTGACGGAATAGTGCTTATAGATTCGAGATGGAGATTTAGAGTGCAAGGGTTATCGTCGTTAACTCTGAGGGTGATTCCAATACGAGTGTAACGAGATAATGCCTTCGGTTTCGTTCGAACCCGGAATGAACTTGTATGGATTGAATGCTTTCAGAACATCGTCAGGTGGACGATGAGCATTCTAAGATTTATATGTCCTATAAAGGTTATCGTAACCTCAAGCCTCATCTACCGGGAATGGATAAAACAGGGGAGGTGCAGCAATGCTTCGTGGGTAGCTCCCATTGGAGAGCAAGATTTACTCCTGTCTAGAGGTCCCTTTATATTCGGCTGTGTGGCAGTTGGTGACGACCAATCTGCGGGGTAGTCTTGTTCGGGACTGTTCAGTTAGGAATGGTCCCGGCTTTGTGTTGCAGGGTAGTGGGAGTACTCCTCGGTACGGTGATCTAGGCCACGTACTGTGACGGGCGGTACTCCAGTAGCCCTGCCATTGTTGGAAACCCATTTTCCCTACGAGACCCTACGGTTTTGATTGTATTACCCACTTTTGTGGCTAGTAGCTGGAATTTAATCATGTAACAATTTCGGCTATTTCTTATTTACTTGAAAACCCTAGACACTATTATAATATCACCGGATTTCCTATCAAATGTTTTGGTTAGCGTAAGGTAAAAACTTTTCCATGTTTATGTGTGGGAAGTCTTACGTAATACCCTTTGTTTTCAAAGGATTTTCTAAAGTTAAGCAACTTTTATCCCCGTTTACTCACACCAGACCCCTGTCTGACCTGAGTGTTTTTTTTCTGTTTTATTAAACTCTTGGGTACTTATATTATGTATGAGTAGTCAAGTGATTCAGGATTGCTTTGACGAGTTCTGGAGGAGATAATGGAGCAGGAGGCTTCAGCGTGTAGATATATTTAGTGATTCCGCTGTGTTGAGTTATATTTGTTTTCTCTAATGTACTTGAATTGTAATAGCTAGACAGATGTTTATAACTGTCTAGTTTGTGTTGTATCGGCTGTATTACTCTGATGTATATGATACTATGTAAAGTTTTATGTGATATATTATAATTTATTCGATTCCGCTGTGAGATTCTGATGTTGTCTGCTTCTTCTTTCCTTTCTTTTCTCTTTTCTATCCCTTTCTTTCTTCTTAGCAATGCGACTTCCTGGAGTTTGGAAGTTGGGTCGCTACACAAGGACACAGATGTAAGGAATGGAAATATGGAATAGGATGAAAAACTGGCTGGTAAGTATTTAATGCACTTGCATTTATAATGAGTTCTGGTCATATTTTGGCTGAGGACTTATGTAAGATCCAACATTTCAGGTTTGAACTTGATAACGGTGGCATGATATATGTTTCTTTATTGTAGTTACTTTTATATATGTTCTCACCGTACAGTTGTTTAGGCAACATGGTTAGTTTGACACAGGTATGTTTTACAATTTATGCTATTAGATGTATGTTTGTATATATAATTTTAGTTTATGAAATAACTTATGAGACTTATGATATACGTTTGAATAACTTACAAGGGAAAATAATAATGATATGTTTGCGTTTAAAATTCAATGACCCATACATATGATTTTTTTGATATTAGCTTTGCTGATATCCTTGGGAATGCTACTGTTTTACAATTTCGAGAAGATTAGGCTGAGGTTGGTGTGAAGTTATGTAAATCTTAATCCATCTAATGATAGAAGGTACTACCAATAACCTGTAATTTTCATCATAGTTTTGTATAATTTTACTCAAACTGTTCTGAATTTTCAAAAAGTACTACCAATGATCAAAGACATGCATCAAGAAAGGCTTTGAGCAGTTCAAGTTCTTAGTGATGCATTTGATACTTATAGACGTTAACTTTGAACTATGTTGTCTTTTGTTATCATGAATATTTTTTGAATTTGGTAACTCGTGTATTAAACTTATTTTTGTTAGTTGATACTTTATTTTGTTATCATGAATATGCTTAACATTTGCTGATTATTATGTTTTTTCGGTTCATACATTGTTCAAATTGTTATCTATCTAAAGAAGATTCATTTTGATTATCATAATTAAATGTAATAGTGGGGTGCATAAAATATATAGTAAAATAAAGCGTAGCTCCTAAAAAGCGTTATAACTATACGACATAAGTGCCCTAAAAAGATAATGCAATGTATGAGGTTACTGTCAGCAAATAGGCATTATTGTATCTACACATTTTATAGCTGTATATATATGATATAAATGGATGTAGATATACTATAAACATGTTGATATATAGAGTGAAATAGGCTCTATAGAATAACTATTTTATAGCGGCTATATTATGCGATGAAATCATGCTCTTTTATAGTGGTTATTTTTGTGTTATAAATGTGAAATTCTTTTTTATAACATGTTGATACACAGCGTTTATCAAACCGCTATAGTTGTGTTTAATAGTGGCTATATGCCACTATAAAAGACTGTTTTTCTTATAGTGACTGACCCATTTAATACTTCAAATCTGAGGTGAACCCTTGTATATTTCCCCCTACGTATACGCAACCCCATACCCTTTTCCCATGGGTCCTACGTTTGGAGATGACCCATATCATTTATAAGTATACATAATTACTGGTAGCCTCTAGGTAAAAGGAAGACTTTTGTTTTGTAACTCTGACGACCTCATTTCCCAATCCACTGAACCACACCAATCATCCTAAGCCTGAATGTTGGGTTAGGCCCACTAATTCACACTCATTCTAAATGTATAACTAAGGTTGTATAATTTCACACTATGAATACTATACCTTCTTCCAGCATTTAATTCCTATCTTATACGCTTATTTGCTATATTCCTTAAATTTCAACTCTCCGTACTAAATGGTCGTTATTATTCAAATTAAACGATCTCTAATAACATTTATTTATTTGTTCTGGTTCAACCTATTATGCGCATTTCATTTCCATATAAATGCCATATTAAATCCTTTTTCCTGACCCATTAAACGTGTGTGTGTATTCCTATTTCTAACTATTAAATTTCTAAACCAGAACAATCTTTTCCACGTTTTAATTTATCAGAGCTAGAGGATTGTCATTATATCTTTCCATAAATTTACCAAAAGTGAGACCGTTGGTTTGTTGGAAATTACAAAGAATTATCTACTTTCTTTTATTGAAATGGATAGTGCAAACTATGGAGAAGAACATCCGTAGTCTATACATCTCTTTCATTTTTGGTGTATTCCTTATTATTTTAATGAGGCACGTTTTACGCATCTATGGAATTGGATAATTTATGAAAATTATATGAAAGTAGATACAACAAAATTATACCCACAACGCTCCTAATAAATTAAAGCATAGAAATTCACTTTCCAAGTAAAATTAGGGTAATCTAGATTAATATTAACAAAATACAACCAATTATAATGATTTGGAATAAATCTTACAAGCTCATCAACATTCCACTTTAATAAAATTTGAGACTAATTTCTAGACTTCCAAATTATGGTGTAAATACCGTTTCTATTCCAATTACCTATCTTATTGAATATGTAGGTGATTTTCCATACATTTGTTTTAAGCCTATAACTCATCAGGCTTATACAAGCATAATAACTAAATAAAATTCAACAACATAAATTTCAACGTTATAAATAATCATATAATTTCCTACTCACCTTTCAAGCTTTTCAGATCTCCCAAATCTGAATTCATCCCTTTAATTTGACCTATTTTTCTTTTTAATCCGAAATAATATGTATAACAAGATATATACATACAGTTAGGATTACAGATCTGAGAAGATATTTGGGGTTAAGAAGAATATAGCTTTATAATTGCATAAATTACCCTTTTCTTTCGCAACATTGATTCACTTCTTCTCTTCTTCTCTTTTATTTTCCATCCTTATCCATTTGTGCGCGTGTGTATATATATAATATTTTATAATTTCTAGAAATAACGGGGAAGGGAAAATGGCAGAGCTTTAGTTCTTTGATTAGAAAATATGAAAAGAAAAATGAAGGGCTAGGTATGTATTTATAGGCTCTTTAATCAATCATATCTATTAGATTTAAATAATTATATCCAGGTCGTTCGGCCAAGGTTCAACCCTCGCCGCCACCTTCAGGACCGATCAACTGCTCTCTTATAGGCGGTCAACCAGCCCAAGGAAGGAGCCGACCGATGGGGTCCCATATTTATTATTATTTATTTTCTATTTTCCATGTTTAGTTATTTCCATTTCGAAAACTTCAAACACAAATAACTTCTTAGTTTGAACTCCGATCGCAAAACTCAAAATATGAAAATTGCTCAAAAAATCCACACGAATGCAAGGTGCAAGTTTTGTGATCAAATTCTAACGTTTTGTCAAATTCCATTTTTGATCCTTAATAATTGTTTATTAATTACCATTAATTTTATTGCGTGTTACAACATAAACATAAGAAATTGGATGGTTCCAATCAATAAAACTTGCTTTTGAAAATTCATCTCATTTCCCTTTATTACTTGGAGTTGTAAAGCTGTTCCTTTCACTCTGATTCCTCATATCAGGAGAGATTTCATCTATTTGAACAAAATTTTCCACTTGAAAACGAAAACCTTGTAAATCCATATAGCCGTGAATAGGGAGCTCCTTCCAAAATGGGGTATTCTCGGTTAGTCTAGATTTCACGGCCATTCTCTACATTACTCACCTTTTCGGCCTTGTTAGCCTCAACATTAAACCTGTCCAAGTAGTCTCTTAGCAGTTCTCCTCGCCTTTGCTTTAGGTTGGCTGGCATGCTTGCATCAATGGTGGGATCTTTGGAAGTGTATAACTGTGCTAGGAATTCATAAATAGACTGCTCTCACGAATAGTTGGTCATTTGACAATAATTATGATAGCACTTTGTAGCTGCTTCAAAGAGAGTGGTAGGAAGCAGTTTGCACCTTACTGCTCCTGGGCATCATACACGTTTATTTAGATTTTAAAAGACATCAAGTGGTCACTAAGGTTAGTTTAACTGTCACACTTGTAGAATATGGTAGTATATGATTTTTGTTTGATGATAATAAACATATATATATATATATATATTAATTTAAATGTATTTGTTATTATAGTATTTTATTTCTCATATAATTAATAAATATTTGTTGAATAAAATAAATAACATAAAATTTAATTCAAACATATATTTTATTCAAACAAATATTATTACAATTTTGAATAGTACAAATTTAAGCTCTCACTAAACATACACAATTTCAATTACATTACAATTTCGATTACATCACAAATTTCAATTTACTATATTGACCTCACTACATTTCACTCAAACACTCATATTTATCTTCAACTCTATTTCAGTTTGTATCCAGCATCTGAATTATCTGCAAAATAAATACTAATGCAGTAAAATTGAAAAAGAAATATTTTGCAGTATAGAATAAAAGTGTGTGTTTGAAAATTTTATTTGCCTCCTTATTTGGGTTGTTCGTCGTCATTTATTTTGAGTTCATCCTGTGCAGTTAAAGCGCTCGGCAGATTCAAAGCGGTGGAGGTGCAAAAAGTCATAGCGGGGATATAGCGAGGATATAGCGGGATATAACAGATTGCTCTAAAATAGTATATAAAACTCGTACTTAATGTTGTAACATTTATATATTTATACCATTTATATATTTATACCATTTATATATAGCGGGATATAGCAGATTCAAAGCGGTGGAGGTGCAAAAAGTCATAGCGGGGATATAGCGAGGATATAGCGGGATATAGCAGATTACCCCGCAATATCTCATAGCATTAATAGCGGGGATTAATAGCGGGGTTACATCGGGGTAATAGCGGGGCATTAACTACACAGAGTTCATCTTACACGAACAGCTTGTAACATGCATAGTGTATCACTGTACATGTCACAAGGCCCTACAAAACGATATACACTTGATAAAATTGCAGGGACAGGTGAGCACAAGGTCAGACCCAAGCCGAGGCTGGATTCTACTCAAGTGCAATATGAAAACAAGTCACAAAGTTTCAAATACATTAGAGCCTACATATATACATGTGTACATGTACACATGTGCACTGCCTCAGCATCTCGAATTTCAGCCAAGAGACAAGCGGTGGTGGGCTCAAAGGATTAAGGGGATTTACACGAATAAAAATGTACACTTGAAGAATCAAATGCAATAGCAAGTTCATAAACAACTGGAAACAGTGAGGCAAAAACGTAGCAGTGAACAACGCACTCCAGAGATCAATGTGTACAACATGACCACAAAGCAACCAAACAACTTCAACAAGAATAAAATGTACAAACCACTAGTGAAACAAAAACTTCAGACTCGAATCTACAACTTCAATTACCAGAGGAAGTGAACCAAAAACTATATTACCAGTGAATTAATGAACCAACACAACAATAATGACTCAAACTCAAAAAAGCATGAATACATATACAAGTGCATCTAACCAGACCACTCTAAGATCATGGAGATCAATATCAAGTGCAGATCACATCAAATAGTGATGAACCAGAACACAATACAACTTAGATGAAAGCAAAACTAACCAAGTCCAGTTACAACATGGACTAGCACAATGGAGTATGCAAACAGTTTAACCTCAAGTGGAAAGCAAAGCAAACCGTGGACCAAAGTGCAAAGTAGTTCAACATGAATGCACCCAGAGTGGTCAGAGAACACAACAACAGCAAGCTTGGTTTCAACAATGCAACATGAAGACACAATGCAATAGAAGTGACATATGTATGCACATATGCATGTACGTACATATATATATATATATATATATATATATATATATATATATGCATGAATACACATGTAGACATATATATGCAGTGGAAACCAGACTAGACTTCACACCAGAGTATATGAAGTATACAAGCATTCAAATGATACCAGTCATCATCAACAAAAATGAATACAGCATGAACTCAATGATAGGATGCAAGTGGAACAAGGCACCAAATCACATGACAATATATGTATTGAAACTTCATAACCAAACCAGACCAAGAGTTCACAAATGAAGCAGTGGAACAGTACTGGTCACATGACAACAATGCAAAATAGCAACCAAAATGAAGTATAATAGCATGAGATGAAGGCTATACAAATATACCACCATATATATATACATACATATGTATACACAAAAGTATACATATATAGGCATTGCACATGTGACCAGAACAAAAGCTAACCATAAAACAGTTTCGAAAGCATAAAGCCACAACAAAGTGCTCACCACTCCAAATGAACTCAACAGAGATCAACAATACAAAGAGAACATCTCCATTTAAATAAAATGAAAAATATACAAAGATTGAATGGTTCAGTTTACAAATCAGTGAAGCAGCAGTGTGAATATAGTCATAGAAAAAAATCATATCAAAAGAAACAATCTGCAATAGTTGTAACGTAAATAAGTCAAAGTCTCAAAAAATTCAAATTCCATGATCATAGGAGCAAAAGAAAGAACCAACTCAAGCAAGTGAAAATGTATCAGTAACGTGTAAAAAATGAAGCAGTCAAGATTAATCATCATCATTTAAGCAAAATCGAACGGCCAAGCAAGAATTATGAAGAATTCAAACATATGTATACATATGAAAATATAGGAAATCGATTCCTTAAATACCCATTCACCGTCGGTAGTTAATCATTTGAGTTCAAGACTAAACTCAAGAGTATACTCTTAAATCAAAAACAATTTTATAACTCGAATCAAAATCGAGTTCAAGCAAAATCAACAGTGAAATAAAGCAAAAAATCACATACCAATTTCGATTCAGTTAAACTCAACTCAGATTATTAAAGCTGCCGAAAGCCAGTCAAAGCTAGGAGGCGATTAACGGAGCAAAGTAAGGCAATTTAATCACTTCAATCGCTCAGAAATCAAGCGGCAGCTTCAATCACGAACCCTAATTTTAAAAGAGGAATGCTAAAACACAGCCAAAGATATTTCATGAAATAAAAGAAAACGGAAGTCGCCTTTTTTATTACTTAAGTGGGTCGGCTATTGTTTTATATTAATTGGGCTTAAATACAGGGTTTTGTTTTTAAGTGTTTATTTTCAATTGTAATTTTCTTTAAAAAGTTTCAAACTCTAGTTGTTTAACTAGGTTACGAAGTACGGTTTTATAGTTCGAGAATTCGCAACTCGGTGGCTGAGTTGTGGCAGGTTGTTGAGCGTAGAGTTAGGTTAGTCGATAGCAGGTGTCGCAAGTTTACGTGTGTAAGCGTCTAACTACTTAATTTCTAGTAGAAACCTTAGGGCATCACGTAGGCTGGGTTTTGCTGAAGGTGGGTTAAATCTGTGTGTATTCTATTTCTGCTTTTTATTATTCTACTGTTATTTGTGCTGCAATTATTTTATATATTTCTGCATTAATTATTATTATTATTAGTATCACTCTATTCACCCTCCCTCTAAGGTGAAATTGATCCTATAAGTGGTATCGAAGCTAGGAACAAAAACCAATTTTTGTTTTAAAAATTTTATTTTTCAAAAAAACTTTTTTTAAAATTTTTAAATTTTTAAATGGCTTCTTTTAATTACACTTTTGCTGGGGGCAGTCCATAGTTAGACCACCCATGTTCAATGGTGAATATGCTTACTAGAAAAATAGTATGAAAGTTTTTATGAAAACCATTGATGTTTGGAATATTGTTGAGACAGGATATGTGACACCAACTATAGTGGTAGATAACCAAGAAATTGAAAAAACGATGGATCGATAGACAGATCTTCAAAATAGACTATAGAATGCTAATGCTAAAGCTATGAATTCTATAATTTGTTCATTGGATAAAATTGAATTTAATCGTGTCTCACATTGTCTAACTGCGCAGAAAATGTAACGACCCTGACTCAACCTTCGAAAATCAACACCAAATACATTACCTGTATTCGAATGCCGCAAATTCAAATGTCCAATCTAGTTCGTCGGAGCTTATAACACATTAAGTACAACAAGAAAGTGGAAGAAAAATGAATAATATCATTGATACACAACAGATACAACATCTGATACAAATGATTGTCAATGTTATCAGAGATAATACAACAGCGGAAAAGATAACAACAGAAGAGATAACTCCAACATGATCTCCAAGAGAGAGTGAATCCACAAACTGCATCTCCAATGCCAAAGCTCAAAAGACTCCAATCTCCAAATCAAAAGCTCGAACCACCATCACGTTGACTTAAGCAAGGTCAGTCCGGGAATGCAATTACCAAACTCCAAAGACTCCAAAGAATTCCAAACAGAAAGCTGAAGACTACCCAATCTATATCTATTAGCTGATTATCTGAAAATCTGACTCTAGGCTGCCCATGTGGAAAATTGTGGGCAACCAAAGTTTAGAAAGGAAACAATAAACTCCAGATCAGTCATGGGACTTGTGTGAGCAAACGAAAACAGTTTATTTTGAACAAAAACAAAAAAAGGAAATAAAAAGAAAATCCTCAATGCTTTTTGGAAAATGAAACTACCATAAGGCCTCCCGCCACACATATACAATGCAAGCGCACAATTGAAGGAGATTTCTCCTCATGATAGTCAAACATGCTTGATACACGAAAATCCTTTTTGATATTATTATTAATGCATAGTGAATAAAATAATTTCGAAAGTACAATATTAATGTAAGCCAGCATACCACCATTATTGTATACCTACTATAGCTACCAATCAAACGACGGGTCACCACCATATGTAAAAGGCAGATTATATAACTAAAACCGTACAGGGCGCATATTGTTTCTTTGGATTTCCAACAAATGTTCAGGCTAAGGAACTTCCTCACCGAATGGGATGCATCTGGAGGGACGCCCCCGAGAACCTAATTGGATCTCTGCCAACACAAGACTGGGTTACCTCTGTAACTAGGTAAATACTAACATGAGTAATGCCACTCCCTGGTCGTTACCGACCTTTATCCCGGGATTCACCAACAAATAGCAATGACCACATAGGTTAAATATCTGGGCTCTACACCATGATACCATCTTTATCCAGAAGGAAATGGACATACCCTAAAGGGCGCGACCCTCATAACATTGCCGCAACATTCTTGTTTCGACCATTTTCGAGGTGTGAGGTTTGGCGAGGTATTGTCCACAAAACTACGCTTTTCACAAAATCAATGCTTTGATCAACAAATGATCAGCAGCACTTCGTATGCCACATTACCAAATTGAGAATGTATCACTAGTAACCATCAACTACATAACCTCTGAGCTCGTACGTATCAGAGAAGGGTGTTAAGCTAAGAGAATAAATTCTCTGTGTGATAACTCCAAATTTTGGAGTATCTGTCAATTGATAATTAACTGGGTTAATTAGTAGAAATACTGATTTATAAATTAAAAAAATAAATCCGATAATGAATATTTACATCTGGATAAATATTTATTTAATAATCTCTTGATATAATCGACAATATCAGTTAAACGATCTTCTTTTATAATTATTTAATTTGGCGAAATTTATATTTTCAAAATAAATGACATGTTTTCTATTATAATGTCAATTACAGATTAATATAAATTTAATTTAGTAATAAACCAGTGTGTGTGTATATTTTATTAGTGGTATTTTGATTTTGAATCATTTTTCTTTAAATATGCATAAATATAAACAAGAGGGAAAATACTATAAATATATATATATATATATATATATAAACATATTAAAACATAAAACTACAAATGTGAGTTATGAAAATTCAAAATTACAAATGTAAACTAAATGTCACATGCAATTACAAGTGTGGACTAATGGTACAAGTGTCATTTATATATTTTTTAAATAAAAAAACAAACTATGTTTTATAAACATATTTTCCCCCCTCTTTGACTTTTCTTTGATCTACATTATCAATACAAATAGAAACAAAAGAAAAATATATAAACTAAAGCCAGTAACAAACCAGAGATTAAAATCAAAGGAAATTCAAACCTGGACCAGATTAGCTCAACAATTCAAATTCAACACAAAGCCAATTCATCATGTGAAGAAATGAAGCAGCTCAGGTTCAAAATTTAAGTAAGATCAAGCAACAGTTGCATAATCGAACAATTTCCAGGAAGAAGTTCTCTGTTCTTTTTTATAGTGAGTAAACCACACTTTAAATCTGCTTTAAATCTGGATGCATGAAATAAATCTTTGATGTCAGATGTAATAATTGTTTGCATGATATGAAATATATATATATATATATATGAACATATGGATGTGCATGTCTGTATACAAACCTGATTTACTCTGTTATAGTTGTTCAGGTTTTAAAACTTGTAACAATTCAAGATCTTCTTCTCTAAATCCCTTCAAGTTATCAATATATAAACAAAGTTTGTTTGTTCAAGATCTAAATTCTAAAAATATTTTGTTAGATATGAAAGTAGTTTTACTAGGATGTAAATATGACGGTAAAACTTAAAAATATCAAAATTTCGACCTGAACAATTTGAGGATCCATGACTATAATCCGATTTATCTTCACAAATTGTGATTTTTAGAAAAAGAATTAAGATTTTTAGGCTTTAAGTTAGAGTGGAATTGCATATTGTTTGGAAAATGGGTTTTGAACGTTTTCTGATGATCGAGGTAGCTTTGGGGTCGGGAGCACTGCCGGAGGTGGCGAAGAGGTAGTGGCCTTGGCAAAAATGGTGACTGGTCCAATAGTCCACTATGGTGACGACACAGAGGTGATCTAGGGTTTTAAACCTAGTTTTGATCGGTGTGGTTTCAGGGGAAAGTTCATCGTCGATAGGGCATCAGGAATGACCGGTCTAAGGGGAAAAGTAGCGTTGGTCAATAATGCTTCTCTGGTCGGAGGATCGTGGTCAATGGTGGTTTGTTTCGATGGCGCGTAGCGATTGCCTGATGGTGGGTGTGTGTTCCAGGTTGAAGTCTGATGGGTTTGAGTTCGCTCGAATTTGATTTCAGAATGGATCATGGGGTCTGGGTGATGGGATGCTCAGGGAAGGTCACCGGTAACTTGCGAGTACTCTCGGCGGCAACCAGTGGTGATCGGCATGGTCGTGCATGTGCATACATCCACAAACGTGTCAGGTTTGGGTAAGAATCGTTACAGCTTGAGTTTGTGCTTGTAGGGTAGGCTCGAAGTCAGGGACGTAAAGAGAAGCATGGGGTTTAATTCGAGTTTTTGTGAGGTAATACTCGGGACTGTTCTTGGGTTATAAGTTAGATATTAACAAATTTTTTTAAAAACTTAACTAAGTCAAGATAAATTAATTATCTTAAAACTATTTTAAGTAATAAATTGATTATTTAAATGTTTCGTTAATTTAAGTTGAGAAAGTATTTTAAGATGTTAATCAAGTTAATCCTTAAGTTGATTTAAAAGCTTAATTAATCAGATAATTAAATAGTTTAATTAAAAGATTAAACGTTTTAAAATTTTAGTTAAACTTATAGCTTTTAAGTTATTTTGATTCCAAGGTTATTAGGCAAGACTTTGGAATAATAATTAAGAAAGATTAGTTAAGATAAATGATTTATCATTTAAATTTATTGATAATTAAAGATTTATTAATAAATAATTAAGGATTAATTATTGGTTAATAAATTAGAAATTAAAGTGTGATTATTATTAGCAAAAGAATAATTAATAGTTGGGACTAATTATTGATTTAGGGTTAATTAATCAATGTAATTAACTAATGTGATTAATTAACCAATGGGATAATTACTTAATGAAAGTATTTAAAGGTTAATTACTTAAGGGAAGTAATTAAGAATTAATTACTTAGTGTAATTAATTAAAGGATTGATTAATTAAGGAAATTAATTAAGGGTTATATGATTTATGAGTGTGATTAATTAAAGGATAATTAATCAATGTAAGTGATTATATGATAATTAATTTGGAGTAATTAATTAAGGATCAATGTGACTAATGTGAATGGGTGAAGGTTAATTAATTTGTGTAATTAATTAAGGGTTAATTACTTATTGTAATTAAAGGATAATTAGTCAAAGGTGATTAATTAAGATGGATAATTAAAAGATGATAAATTAATTGGTTTGTAATTAATTAATGTTAAGTAAAGGTAATCTAAGTGATTAAAAGATTAGTAATTAATTTAATTAGAAATAAATTGAATTAATTTTGGAAGTGATCAATCTTGCTTATGAATGATTGGATGATGTTAAATGCCTGGAATCGATTGATATCTCTGATATGAAATATTTTGTGATATGACAGTGATAATGTGGTTATCTATAGATGATGAATTGCTGTGTAAAAAGTGACATCCTGTATTTAAAGTTGAATTGTATTTCACTTGAATAACTTGGGTTAAGATGGCATTAAATTCGAAGAGACCGGGGTCGGGTATCAGTAAATACCCGAATCCACTTCGATTGGGGTATCAGGAAACACCCGAACCCACTTTGATTTGTAACCTACAATGATTCTATATAGATTTGATATGTGTAATCAATAGGCTGAAATGGAATAATTTAAATACTGGATCATTTAATACTAAGTAAAGGTACTTAGGGATTGATTGTGAATATAAATTTTGACTATAGCAAGTTGTGAACTTGTAGTGATGAACGAGTTACCCCGGGTTTTAAGTATGTTTTGTGCATTAGTATTTCTTGTTAGATGGGTTTACTCACACTGGTTTCCAACCTGACCCGGGGGTTACTTTGATGTAATGCTCGGGTCAGACCGAGTATTGCAGATTTCCAGGTTAGAACATTTTGGAGCTCAGGAGGCGAACTGGATGGTAGGACGGATGGATAATTCCGTTGTGTATATTATTGTAGTTATTTGGTACATGTTGATTTTAAATGTCCAGTGTTTGTGTAAGTGTTGTAACTCTGATGTATGGATGTAAATTAACTAATACAGTTTTCCTTTGCATAACTGCTATTTTATTTGATATTATTTTTTATCTGCTGCGAATGTGAGAATCTGTGTCTTGTTTCTGTTTCTTCTTCTATCTCTTTTCCTCTTTACCCTAACTATTTGAGATTTTCGAGATCGAAAATTCCGGGTTGTTATATTTGGTATCAGAGTCGAAGGTTAAGCGAGAACCTTGGCTCTGGTGGGTTTACCCATCAAGAATAGGGTCAGTGTTACCCTAGCATGAGTTGAGTGTGTGTGTGTCTATGAGAGCGTACTTGTTATTTTCTTATATAAAGTTTTTAAAAATGGTTTTAAAATAAATGACTTTTATGAAAGGATATATTTTGATATATAAAGCAAATAATTTTCCAATTATTTTATATAAAGGAAATCAATATGTATATTTGAAATAAACCCTAAGGTTGAGTTTTGAATTTTCCTTGGAAAGTGATGTGAAAAACCAAAGTGAAATAAGTTTTTAAACTTAAGTGGGAAGATTATTAATGACAAGTTTAAAATTTGAAATGGAAGTTCAAATCGAATAATGTTGACTGGAGTAAATTGAATTGAAGTTAACTTAGGGAAAGTTAAATAAGTTTAGGACAAGCAACCTGAATTGGAAATTTCAAGATGAATGTAACGACCCGATTTTACGACGTCCGAAAGTCGATATTTATACGTCTACTGTATCAAATGTCGCGCAATCGAATGCTGGAAAACCGAACCGTTAGGGTTTAAGAAGAAGAAGATAGGAGAAGAACATAAACAATAAACAGAATCTCAGATTTCGCAGCGAAACAATATGTAATAGATAAATGAATAATTTTTAAATCAAAGAATCACCTCAGTTAATATAATACAACATCAGAGTTTACAACAACAACATACATCACTGACAGTTATTATAATTTGACTATATGAAAACTGATTTGCACAACCATACGCAACAGACGCTACATAGTAAAAATACGTCTCGCCATCCAGCTTCAACTTCTGATCTCCATAGAAACTCCTTTCTGACTTCGCCCCGGATAACTGAAACTTGACTCTAGGCTGCCCGTGTGGAAAATTATGGGCACTCATAGTTTAGAAAGGGAACAATAAACTCTAGGTTAGTCATGGAACTGATGTGAGATCTTAAAACAGTTATTCTTTTACAAAAGACAACAAAGAAATTTAAAAGAAATCTGCAATGCTTTTTTAGAAAATGAAACTACCATAAGGTCTCCCACCACACATGAAATGCAAACGCAGAATTGGAGAAGATTTCTCCTTATGATAGTCAAACATGCTTGATACACAAAATCCTTTAATATTATTATTATTAGTGCATAGTGTGGAAAACATTTCGAAATTAATCTTAGCCAGCATACATGCCATTATAGTATGCCTACTATAGCTACCATATTAGATGGCAGGTTCTACAACTAAAACCGTACTGGATTCGTATTGGGAATTGGATTTCCAACAAATGGTCAGGCCAAGGAACTTCCAATTGCCACATGGGTACGCCTCTGGATGGACGCCCCGAGAACCTAACCGGATCTCTGCCAACACAAGGCTGGGTTACCTCTGCAAAATAGGTAACTACTACACGAGTATGCCATCCCCCGGTTGTAAACAACCTTTATCCGAGGATCCTCAACAACAACAATCATAAAGTAATATATATTTGCGATATTCATATAAGTTAAGTATCTGGGCTCCATACCATGATACCACTTCTATCCAGAAGTAAATGTACATACCCTAAGGGGCGCTACCCCCATAACCTTGCCGCATCCTTCCTGTTTTGACCATTCCGGGGTGTGAGGTCCGACGAAGTCTCGTCCACAAAGATGCAATTTTCACAAAAGCCATGCTTCGATCAACAAATGATCAGCAGCACTTCGTATGCCACATTACCAAATTGGGAATGTATCTCTAGTAACCATCAAATACATAACTTTTGAGCTCGTACGTCTCAGAGAAGGGTGTTAAGCTAAGAGAATTGTAACGACCCAGAATTTATATTAATTAAAATTCAAATATTTAATTGAATTTAAATATTAATAAGTGAAATTTATAAGTCGAATAATTTATTTTCGAATATTGGATTTAATTGGATAATTAAATCGATTATTTAATAGTTGAAATTACAGAAATAATTGAAAATCGAGTTTAATATGAATGAAAATGATTTGTAAAATTATATTTTATCATATTGGAGTTATAACAATGTTATGGAACTTTTAAAATTGAATTAAAAGTTTATTTGTGAAAATTGAATATTTTAATATTTAATTATCGACTGAAAAATAGCCAATTTTCAAATAGTCTCGGATTTTGACGAAACCAGTTTCATCGGATCCGTAATGTTAAATTATTTCATGGTTCCAAATTCCGTGTCAATCGGATTTACGGTTTGTTCGGGGCAAGCCAAAACGCCTAGAAAATAGTTTAAATCGATTTAATTTAAAATCGATCGTTTATTGCCGTAACTCGCACAGATGATCGAATTAGCCTCCGAAACACGTTCCATTGTGTTCGGAACGCGGGGTAAACCCAAAAAACGCTGGTCACCGCGTGTAAATCGGAGTTCGAAAAACCCGGGATGAATAGTGTTCGTCGTTTTTTTCTATAAAAGCACTTCATTATTTTCTTTTTTTGCAAAATAAACCCTAACCCTAGAAATAGAAGCTAGCCGCCATCTTCATTTACGAAGGCCGAAAATCAATCTCCTTCCTCCCTCATTTTCTCCAAATCTATGCATCGAATCGAGAAGTTGTCAACTAGAAAGATGTAGAGCACTCCAGGATCTTGAAGATCAACGACCATGATCGTTTCTGGTGCCATAGATCATCGGCAAACGAGCCACGAAGTCGTCACGTTCGAGCTCAAAAATAGAGGCCATCATGGGGCCGAGCTTCATCGTGCTCACGTCATAGATAGAGTGGGGAATGGCGCTTAGAATGATGGGTGTTGATCGGAGTGTAGGTCGTCGATGGTGGTTGCGTTATTAAGGTATTGGAGCGGCCCTGGGTTGTTTATCATACGCGACCTGGAGATGTTATGCGTGAGGGAAGAAGCATGAAGCAAGGGCCGAGAACAGAGGATGGAGATCGTGCGGCCAGAAATGCGTAGGGTTTAATTATAAAAGAAATTGTAAAGTTTATTTATATTTAAAATCGTGTAATCTTTAAAATGTTGTAACTTGTTCATACGAGGTCCGTTTTGGACGAAACCAGTTGCGTTGGAACTGTATGGACGAATAATACGCAATGGAATTGGATTGGAGTCGTTTGGAGCTAGCGAAAATTTTGAGTAAAATTAAACGCACGTTTAATTTTATTCGAAATAAAACACGAAAACGGAATTAAAATCAAGGTGAGAACTTCTCACTCAATCGAATAGTTTCGATTTAAATTTTAAATAGTTAGATTTAAAATTTCCTGAATGTATGTTTGAATGATGATTGTTATCTGTTGATTGTTAAAATAGATATTATGCGTCGTTAGTAAGCGGAGGTTATTTATTAAAAACATATACCGCGAATATTTCACAATACAGAGAAATTGGTATTATATATGTACTTGGAGTTGATTTCCCGCATTATATAGCGGATGAGACCCTATTGCGTCGTCTATTAAGCGGATAATATTTTGTAAATCCCATATACCGCGATAATTCCGTACTGGAACGGAATTGGTATTGTGCTAACATCTGTGGATGCAGGGAAACAGGTTGGAGGGATCCAATTGGATTCCTCAAATGATTGAATTGGTTTCAATGTTGTGTGTTGATCTATTTATAATCTTTGTGATTATCTTTGTGATTGAGATCGTTAAAGGCTAAAATTTAGCCGAATATATTTTTGGTATCGTTAGATGCCGAAAATAAATAAAATTGGATTTTTGAAAATTTAAGTTGAGATTTCATAATAAATTGAAAATTTGGAATTGATTCATTTTAAATAAATAAACGTTATAATTTTAATGTTATAAAAATTATGATTTTTGCGAAATATGACCGAAATGTGATTTTTGAAATAAATAGTTGATAAATTTGTAAAATGATTTAAATTGGGATTTTTGAATTATTATAAACGGTTTATATAAAAGGTTTATGAAATTGATATTTATAAATTAAAAATATTAGAATTATAAAACGAGTTTTTATAAGTGTTAAAATGAAGTATAAACGGATTTCATAAGTGAATGAAATTTATAGATTTATAAATTGTGAACTTATAAAACGAATAGATTTTGTAAAATAAAGGATTTATAAGTAATTCACTTATTAATTGGAATTTGGTATTTAAATGAGATATAAACAGAATTTGTCCATTAAGGGATTTTATAAGTGGAAGTTTTTATAAAATAAATATAAGTGGAATATATAAACGTTGTTTTATAAATCCGAAATCAACTTATTTTGATAAGTTAATTATTATAGCTTATTAAAGGAAGTATATCCACGATTTTGGATAGTGGAAAATCCTTTAGATAAAATGTGTAGAAAATGTTGAATTTGGTTAATGAAGTATATACACGATTTTGGACAGTGAATATATATTAAAGAAATGTTTTGGGGAAGTGACGTTTTAAATAGATTTATAACAATTTAAAGATGTTTTAAAATGCATTAAATATCGAACACATAGATTTCAACATTCGTTGTTGAAATAGACGTTTTCGAGAAATAAGGAAATGGTGGACTATAACACTGTTGTTATAGTAAATGATTTCCGAAAGGAAATATTTTATATAATATTGGGATTTATATATTTATCTTAATTTTGAATCCCTATACTATTGATTTTGGGTTGTCGTAACGATGTTTTACGCAACATTCGTTTTAACCCAAATAAATGTGTTAGGTGAATGTTTTCCTTATAGAATAAAACATATACTTAATTTGAATTTAAATATATTGAATGTTTTCAAAATGTTGAAAATGAATAGATTTGTGAATTACTTATTATTTAATAAGTATGGAAATGTATTTCCAATATGAAGTGAATGTTTTGAGATTTTATCTTTTAAAGATAAGTTGAAAATGGATATTAGAAATCGATTTGGAAATCGTATATTCATAGATATTTTGGAAAGGTAAATTCACCGTGGAATTTATAAAAGGAAGAGAAATTTGTTTAAAAATAAACATTGATTTATTTTTAAAGTGTGGAAATGAATTTACGAATTTGGGATGTAAATTTAATAAATCGGTAAGGATTTATTTAATTGGTTTAAATGAACCATTTTGAAATGAAAGTTGTAAAGTTGAAAATTGATTTGAAATTGGTTTTCAAATGGTTAAAGTGTGGAATATATATCTTATAAAGATAATTTGAAAAATAAATAATTTGGGAAGATTATTTATAATCGGGTGATGTTGTGAATATTGATTGATAGTTAAATAACCGACTATCAATATTGACCTTTAAATAGGTATTTGTTGTGAATTGGTTGAAATTGAATGCTACACTTATTTTTAAATTATTGCGCTCGTTATTCGGATTACCCATTCCGAATAGTGATACGACGTAATGGATAGCATTGAAGACCGGTGTTGAAGACCGAATATTTTTGAAAACGGAAGGATTACCGTCGAATGTCTCTGGATCGGCTGATCTCTGATATAGAGATTTATTACCCTTTGTGATGGGAATCCGGACGTGATTAGTGAATATCCGGATTGCAAGGAGTTCTTAGTAAGTGCCTTCGGTTCCGTTCGATCTCGGAACGGACTTGTATGGTTACGTGTCTGACATTACATTTTGAGATATAAAGCAGATTTCTTTCAAACACATCTCTGTTGGTGGCGGAGAATTTATTCTCTTAGCTTAACACTCTTCTCTCAGACGTACGAGCTCAGAGGTTTTGTAGTTGAAGATTATCAGCGATATACTCCCAATTTGGTAATGTGGCACGCTGAGTGTTGCTGTGCGATGATTATTTATTGATCATTTATTGATCAAAGCGTGGCTTTGTAAAAAAGTGTAGCTTTGCGGACGAGACTTTGTTGAGCCTCACAACCTGGAAATGGTCGAAACAGGAATGTTGCGGCAAGGTTTTTTTTAAGGGCCGGCCCCTAAAGTATGTCCATTTTCTTCTGGATAGAGGTTGTATAATGGTATGGAGCCCAGATATTTAACCTATGTGGTTGCTGCAAATTTATTACTTTGTGGTTGTTGGTGTTGAGGATCCTCGGATAAAGGTCGGTAACGACCGGGGGAGGGCATACTTTTTGTGGGAGTAATCAAGTTACAGCTTCATTGCACCCAGAAGCGTGTGGTAACTCGGCCTTGTGTCAACAGAGATCCGGTTAGGTTCTCGGGGCGTCTTTCCATAGGCGTACCCATTTCGGTGTAGGAAGTTCCTTTGCCTGACCATTAGTTGGAAATCCAAAGAAACAATACGATCCTGTACGGTTTTAGTTGTATAACCTGCCATGGAATGTGGCGATAACCTGCTATTGAACATGGTAGCTATAGTAGGCATACGATAATGGTCGTATGTTGGCTAAGATTTATATTATACTTTCGAAATGTTTTCTACACCCCACTAAAAATAACAAAAATCAAATGATTCTGCGTAGTAAGCATCTTTGACTATCATAAGGAGAAATCTCCTCCAATTCTGCGTTTGCATTGTGTGTGTGGCGGGAGGCCTTATGGTAGTTTCATTTTCCAAAAGCATAGCGAAATTCTATTGATTTTCTTTGTGAAAATAATTGTTTTAGTTCTCACACCAGTCACATGACTGACTCGGAGTTTATTGTTTTCCTTCCTAAACTCTGGGTGCCCACCAATTTCCACACGGGCAGTCTAGAGTTAGTTTATCAGTATATTCTGGAATTTAGGAGTTGCTGGAGGCAAGCTGGATGGCATGACGTATTCACTAGTATATAGTATTTCTTTTCCACTGTTTGTTGTTGTACACTCTGATAATGTAATGTAACGTAATATGATGTAAAGTAATAACTAATATAGTTCTTTGTTTAAAGATTATTCATTCATCTATTATATGTTGTTCCGCTGCTATTGTGAGATTCTGATATTGTTCTGTAGTTTCTTTCTGTTCTGTTCTATCTTTTTCTTCTTCTTAAACCATAAGAATTTGGTTTTCCGGCATTCGATTGCTCGGCAGTTGATATAGTAGACGTATTGATGTCGGTTTTCGGAAGTCGAAGAATCGGGTCCTCACAAGTGGTATCAGCGCATTTGGTTAAGTGACAACCTTGGCTCTGTTGGGGATTACTCATTAGAGATAGAGTCAGTAGTACTCTAGAATGAGTTTGAGTGTAATAATAGATACGAGCGCGTATTTGTTAGTGAATATAAAATGTTTTATATTGTGTTTGCTTATCCATTGAGCTGTTTGTGAATTCTGGTCGGTAGATGGGACGCCATATTATCGATAGGGGTTTCTAAACTCTTAAACGAGATAAACCGACATAGTATTATTTAAATTGGGTAAATGAAATAATTTTACCTTGATTATATTTTTATCTACAAAGGAAATAATTTTTCAGAATTATTAGTGTATATAAATTGATTGTTGATTGTTGAAAATGTAAGAATGTATGCAAGTAAACAAAAATTGTTTGAATAAGTTAAATTAAAACAACAATTGTAAAAGGATGAATTGCATAAGCGAAGAATTATAAACTATGGAATTATAATTAATATGATTTACATTTGTGAAATAATCTTACATATAAGAAGTGAAACTGTATGAATATATTTATAAATATGGGTTGTAATTAAAACTGAATTTGAAAATTTTGGAGATTTGGAAAGTTCAAATTCCTTTTGATTTTGAAAATGAATTTCAAAGGATATGGAAAAGTACCTTCCATTGAAAATTTTTGAAGGTGTTGGAACTCGGTATGAGTGTCCATTTGAATTGGAATCCCGCGTGATGGGATCATGTTGATTGATCATGATGTATGCTAGCGTAATTTGAGGGGCGTGATGCCTACAGTTACAAGAGATTCCACTAGGATAGTGGCGCAACCGCCGCGTAAACTGCGATCTAGATGCCAAAGCGAAATTCGAGGGGCGAGATGCCTACGTTCACAAGCGATTCCACTGGGATAGTGGCGTAACCGCCGTGTGAACTACGATCTATGGCAACAACCATGGCGAAATTCAAGAGATGTGAAATCTACAGATTACAAGCGATTCTACTGGGATAGTAGCGTAACCGCCGAGTAACTGTGATCCATGGGGGAACGTGCTTTCCATATCCATTTTTAAAATGGAATATAACTTAAGCGAAGTTGAATAAAGTTGATTTTGGTGTCGAAATAAATTAATAAGTGAATTAATGAAATGAAGTCATTAAGGATATGAACTTGAGTTATATAAATGAAATTCAACTTGGAATGTAAAATAAATTAACAATTGAATTAATAAACGGATTGAATATTAATCAATCTAATATGAATGAATTGAATGTAAATCAATTGAATGTGAATAAATTGATATGAAATAATGGATGTAAATGTTAATTCATTAAAGCTAATTAAAAGCGTTGAACCACATTGAATGTAAAGAAATGTAAATTGAATAAATTTGGTTGTAATGAATGTACATTGGTTGTTATTTGATTGTTAATTGATTGTATATAAATTCATTAAGTGTTAATGAAGTTGAATTGATAAATTGGAAGCTAAGTAATTGAAATCAAATTGGAAGTTAAGTGAATCTTAAATAGAATTGAATTTGATTTGGAAGTGAACCAACTTGAATATAAATTAGTGAATATAGAATAACTGAATATGAATAAATGAATGTTAGTAAAATCCAACGTTAATGAATCAAATGTGATTAAAATGAAAACCAATTCAATGAATATTAATGAGAAGCGAATTTATATTGATTTGGTTACGAATTTGTTGGATGATAGTTGGATGATAGTTGATTGATGGTTGCATTTGTTGCTTTTGTTGCGTTTGCTATGTTGGCATATGTAGTTGTTATGTTGCTATCTGATGTATATCGATACTATTTTCATATATGCATGTTTCTTATGTTATTGTTGAGTGTTTAGTAGGTGTGGATTGCGCTTGCTTCGCGTTTGGAGCTCGCTTTTGCGCTATATTAGCCGTTATACGCTCGCTAATAATAAATAAGGTACATATGTCAGATTACATACCGTACTTTTACACTTTTTTCCCTGCGGGATGCCTCATCACTTGATGAGATGTATATTTGTGATATATATACTGTCATTTTTTTCGGATCGAGCCGCGCAAAGGAGACTCTGACGAATTTTTCCGAAAATTTAAGGCGTTAGAATATTTTTGAGACAATTGGGAAATTTTTGAAAACTAAGTTTGGATTTGGAAACTTAGTAAAGATATTGTAAGAAGTTTAACTATGAATTTTGGGAAAGTTAAACACTTAAGAGATTTGAAAAATCTAATTTGAATGGTTTGTTTTAGAAAGTTAGTGGATTCTGTAACTTTTTCTTACTTGGTAATTTCGAGGACGAAATTCTTTTAAGGGGGGAAGTTTTTAACGACCCAGAATTTATATTAATTAAAATTTGAATATTTAATTGAATTTAAATATTAATAAGTGAAATTTATAAGTCGAATAATTTATTTTCGAATATTGGATTTAATTGGATAATTAAATCGATTATTTAATAGTTGAAATTACAGAAATAATTGAAAATCGAGTTTAATATGATTGAAAATGATTTGTAAAATTTTATTTTATCATATTGGAGTTATAACAATGTTATGGAACTTTTAAAATTGAATTAAAAGTTTATTTGTGAAAATTGAATATTTTAATATTTAATTACCGACTGAAAAATAGCCAATTTTCGAATAGTCTCGTATTCCGACGAAACCATCGGATCCGTAATGTTAAATTATTTCATGGTTTCAAATTTCGTGTCAATCAGATTTACGGTTTGTCCGAGGCAAGCCAAAACGCGTAGAAAATAGTTTAAATCGATTTAATTTCAAATCGATCGTTTATTGTCGTAACTCGCACAAATGATCGAATTAGCCTCCGAAACACATTCCATTGTGTTCGTTACGCGGGGTAAACCCTAGAAACGCTGGTCACCGCGTGTAAATCGGAGTTCGAAAAACCCGGGATGAATAGTGTTCGTCGTTTTTTCTATAAAAGCACTTCATTATTTTCTTTTTTTGCAAAATAAACCATAACCCTAGAAATAGAAGCCAGCCGCCATCTTCATTTTCGAAGGCCGAAAATCAATCTCCTTCCTCCCTCATTTTCTCCAAATTTATGCATCGAATCGAGAAGTTGTCAACTAGAAAGATGTAGAGCACTCCAGGATCTTGAAGATCAACGGCCATGATCGTTTCTGGTGCCATAGATCATCAGCAAACGAGCCACAAAGTCGTCACATTCGAGGTCAAAAATAGAGGCCATCATGGGGCCGAGCTTCATCGTGCTCACGTCATAGATAGAGTGGGGAATGGCGCTTAGAATGATGGGTGTTGATCGGAGTGTAGGTCGTCAATGGTGGTTGCGTTATTAGGGTATTGGGGCGGCCATGGGTTGTTTATCATACGCGACCTAGAGATGTTATGCGTGAGGGAAGAAGCATGAAGCAAGGGCCGAGATCAGAGGATGGAGATCGTGCGGCCAAAAATGCGTAGGGCTTAATTATAAAAGAAGTTGTAAAGTTTATTTATATTTAAAATCGTGTAATCTTTAAAATGTTGTAACTTGTTCATACGAGGTCCGTTTTGGACGAAACCATTTGCGTTGAAACCGTATGGACGAATACTACATAATGGAATTGGATTGGAGTCGTTTGGAGATAGCAAAAATTTTGGGTAAAATTAAACGCACATTTAATTTTATTCGAAATAAAATGCGAAAACGGAATTAAAATCAAGGTGAGTACTTCTCACTCAATCGAATAGTTTCGATTTAAATTTTAAATAGTTAGATTTAAAATTTCTTGAATGTATGTTTGAATGATGATTGTTATCTATTGATTGTTAAAATAGACATTATGCGCCGTTAGTAAGCGGAGGTTATTTATTAAAAACATATACCGCGAATATTTCACAGTACAGTGAAATTGGTATTATATATGTACTTGGAGTTGATTTCCCACATTATATAGCGGATGAGACCCTATTGCGCCGTCTATTAAGCGGATAATATTTTATAAATCCCATATACCGCGATAATTCCGTACTGGAATGGAATTGTTATTGTGCTAACATCAATGGATGCAGGGAAACAGGTTGGAGGGATCCAACTAGATTCCTCAAATGATTGAATTGGTTTCAACGTTGTGTGTTGATCTATTTATAATCTTTGCGATTATCTTTGTGATTGAGATCGTTAAAGGCTAAAATTTAGCCGAATATATTTTTGGTATCGTTAGATGCCGAAAATAAATAAAATTGGATTTTTGAAAATTTAAGTTGAGATTTCCTAATAAATTGAAATTTTGGAATTGATTCATTTTAAATAAATAAACGTTATAATTTTAATGTTATAAAATTATGATTTTTGTGAAATATGACTGAAATGTGATTTTTGAAATAAATAGTTGATAAATTTGTAAAATAATTTAAATTGGGATTTTTGAATTATTATAAACGGTTTATATAAAAGGTTTATGAAATTGATATTTATAAATTAAAAATATTGGAATTATAAAACGAGTTTTTATAAGTGTTGAAATGAAGTATAAACGGATTTCATAAGTGAATGAAATTTATAGATTTATAAATTGTGAACTTATAAAATGAATAGATTTTGTAAAATAAAGGATTTATAAGTAATTCACTTATTAATTGGATTTTGGCATTTAAATGAGACATAAATAGAATTTGTCCATTAAGGGATTTTATAAGTGGAAGTTTTTATAAAATAAATATAAGTGGAATATATAAACGTTGTTTTATAAATCCGAAATCAACTTATTTTGATAAGTTAATTATTATAGCTTATTAAAGGAAGTATATCCACGATTTTGGATAGTGGAAAATCCTTTAGATAAAAGGTGTAGAAAATGTTGAATTTGGTTAATGAAGTATATTCACGATTTTGGATAGTGAATATATATTAAAGAAATGTTTTGGGAAAGTGACGTTTTAAATAGATTTAAAACAATTTAAAGATGTTTTAAAATGCATTAAATATCGAACACATAGATTTCAACATTCATTGTTGAAATAGACGTTTTCGAGAAATAGGGAAATGGTGGACTATAACGCTGTTGTTATAGTAAATGATTTCGGAAAGGAAATATTTTATATAATATTGGGATTTATATATCTATCTTAATTTTGAATCCCTATACTAGTGATTTTGGGTTGTCGTAACGATGTTTTACGCAACATTCGTTTTAACCCAAATAAATGTGTTAGGTGAATGTTTTCCTTAAAGAATAAACATATACTTAATTTGAATTTAAGTATATTGAATGTTTTCAAAATGTTGAAAATGAAAAGATTTGCGAATTACTTATTATTTAATAAGTATGGAAATGTATTTCCAATATGAAGTGAATGTTTTGAGATTTTATCTTTTAAAGATAAGTTGAAAATGAATAATAGAAATCGATTTGGAAATCGTATATTCATAGATATTTTGGAAAGGTAAATTCACCGTGGAATTTATAAAAGAAAGAGAAATTTGTTTAAAAATAAACATTGATTTATTTTTAAAGTGTGGAAATGAATTTACGAATTTGGGACGTAAAGTTAATAAATCGGTAAGGATTTATTTAATTGGTTTAAATGAACCATTTTGAAATGAAAGTTGTAAAGTTGAAAATTGATTTGAAATTGGTTTTCAAATGGTTAAAGTGTGGAATATATATATCTTGTAAAGATAATTTGAAAAATAAATAATTTGGGAAGATTATTTATAATCGGGTGATGTTGTGAATATTGATTGATAGTTAAATAACCGACTATCAATATTGACCTTTAAATAGGTATTTGTTGTGAATTGGTTGAAATTGAATGCTACACTTATTTTTAAATTATTGCGCTCGTTATTCGGACTACCCATTCCGAATAGTGATACGACGTAATGGAAAGCAATGAAGACCGGTGTTGATGACCGGATATTTTTGAAAACGGAAGGATTACCGTCGAATGTCTCTGCATCGGCTGATCTCCGATATAGAGATTTATTACCCTTTGTGATGGGAATCCGGACGTGATTAGTGAATATCCGGATTGCAAGGACTTCTTAGTAAGTGCCTTCGGTTCCGTTCGATCCCGGAACGGACTTATATGGTTACGTGTCTGACATTACATTTTGAGATATAAAGTAGATTTCTTTCAAATACATCTCTGTTGGTAGTGGAGAATTTATTCTCTTAGCTTAACACCCTTCTCTCAGACATACGAGCTCAGAGGTTTTGTAGTTGAAGGTTATCAACGATATACTCCCAATTTGGTAATGTGGCACGCTGAGTGTTGCTGTGTAATGATTATTTATTGATCATTTGTCGATCAAAGCGTGGCTTTGTAAAAAAGCGTAGCTTTGTGGACGAGACTTCGTTGAGCCTCACAACCCGGGAATGGTCGAAACAGGAATGTTGCGGCAAAGTTTTTTTTTAGGGGTCGTGCCCCTAAAGTATGTCCATTTTCTTCTGGATAGAGGTTGTATCATGGTATGGAGCCCAGATATTTAACCTATGTGGTTGCTTCAAATTTATTACTTTGTGGTTGTTGGTGTTGAGGATCCTCGGATAAAGGTCGGGTAACGACCGGGGGATGGCATACTTTTTGTGGGAGTTATCAAGTTACAGCTTCATTGCATCCAGAAGCGTGTGGTAACTCGGCCTTGTGTCAGCAGAGATCCGGTTAGGTTCTCGGGGCGTCTTTCCATAGGCGTACCCATTTCGGTGTAGGAAGTTCCTTTGCCTGACCATTAGTTGGAAATCCAAAGAAACAATACGATCCTGTACGGTTTTAGTTGTATAACCTGCCATGAAATGTGGCGGTAACCTGCTATTGAACATGGTAGCTATAGTAGGCATACGATAATGGTCGTATGCTGGCTAAGATTTATATTATACTTTCGAAATGTTTTCTACACTATGCACTAAAATAACAAAAATCAAATGATTCTGCGTAGTAAGCATCTTTGACTATCATAAGGAGAAATCTCCTCCAATTCTGTGTTTGCATTGTGTGTGTGGCGGGAGGCCTTATGATAGTTTCATTTTCCAAAAGCATAGCAAAATTCTATTGATTTTCTTTGTGAAAATAATTGTTTTAGTTCTCACACCAGTCACATGACTGACTCGGAGTTTATTGTTTTCCTTCTTAAACTCTGGGTGCCCACCAATTTCCACACGGGCAGTCTAGAGTTAGTTTATCAGGATATTCTGTAATTTAGGAGTTGCTGGAGGCAAGCTGGATGGCATGGCGTATTCATTAGTATATAGTATTTCTTTTCCGCTCTTTGTTGTTGTACACTCTGATAATGTAATGTAACGTAATGTAATGTAATATGATGTAATGTAATAACTAATATAGTTCTTTGTATAAAGATTATTCATTTATCTATTATATGTTGTTCCGCTGCTATTGTGAGATTCTGATATTGTTCTGTAGTTTCTTTCTGTTCTGTTCTATCTTTTTCTTCTTCTTAAACCATAAGAATTCGGTTTTCCGGCATTCGATTGCTCGGCAGTTGATACAGTAGACGTATTGATGTCGGTTTTCGGAAGTCGAAGAATCTGGTCCTCACAAGAATAAATTCTCCGCCACCAACAGAAATGTATTTGATATAAACCATCTTTACATCTCAAAGTGTAACATCAGACACACATCCATACAAGTCCGTTCCGGGATCGAACGGAACCGAAGGCACTTCCAAAGAAGCCTTTGCAAATCCGGATATTCACTAATCACGTCCGGAATCCCCATCACAAAGGGTGATAAAATCTCTATACCGGAGCAACCCGACGCAGAGACATTCGACAAGTATCCTTTCGCTTTCGAAAATACCCGGTCTTCAACACCATCTTCAAATGCAATCCCATTTCGTCGTATCGTTATTCGGAATGGGTTCTATGACACAAGGTCCTCTCCCGGCTAATCCGAATAACGAGCGCTTATCTTAAAAATAAGTGTTTTATTCAGATTCAAACAAATCACAGCAATTTCACTTTGATCTTTTAACAAAAGATCCATCGCCATCACAAAGGTTCGATGTAGGTTTCGAATATCCATTTGGAATTCGACTCCTGGTCGCATCGAAATTCAATTGCCCATTAAAGGCCAATATTGATAGTCGATTATTTAACTATCAACCATCGTTCACAACAGTTGCTGGATTTCAAATAAATTTCTTTCAATTGTTATTATTTTCAATATATCTTTGCAAGATAAAATTTCACTTTTCAACCCTTTGAAAATAAATTCAAATCAATTTTTTTTTCACACTTCAGTCCTTTGAAAATAAATTCCAAATCAATTTTCTTTCTTACGCGGAAAACGTTTTCAAATATTTATTCATTTCCACTAAAAATCTACCGATTTCGAATATTTTAAAATAATATAAAATACTTATTCAAAATATACTTGAAAATATTTAAAATAAACTATTTTAGAATATTTTCTTAAATATTAGTTATGAAAAAATATTATACTAATATCTCATATAAAAATTCAAGTCCAAAACTATTTTTTTAGAAATTAGTAGATAGAGTATAAATATTTAAATAACTATTTTCTAAATCAATTATCAATTTAAATCTTTAAAATAATTCCTCATATAACTAATCAAATAATTTTTTTTACTTTAAACAATTTCCAAATTAATTTCTCCAACCATATTATTTTAAAACCAAATCTAAAACTTTTAAACTTTATTCAAAAGCCATTTTAAAAAATATACTCGGCTTTCCAGGGAAGAATTCTTTTTTCCATTACAAAATGGTCATTCCAATAAATTAATAAATCTTCTTGATTTATTTTAATTTACATTCCAATTTGTAAATTTCTTTCCACGCTTTAAAAATAAACCAATATTTATTTTTAACCAATTTCGCTTTTCTTTATAAATTCCCGTTGTGAATTTACATTTCCAAATATCAACTGATATACGAATTTTAAATCGATTATCAAATATCACCTTCAAACCAAATCAAATCCCAATTTGATTTCCAGTTTATTTCAAACTCAAAATCAAATTCCAATTTGATTTCCTAAATTAATTTTCCAATATCAAATCAATTTCAAATTGATTTTCCAAGTTATTTCCAAAACACCTAACCAAATTTCCAAATCGATTCCTAAGATTTATTCTAACTCCAAATTAATTCCCGAATCGATTTCTAAATTTAATTTCAAATCTAAATTAAATTCCAAATTTAATTTCTAAATTTATTTCCTTTTGAAATAAATTCTTTTATCTCTTTCAAATATTTAAAATCTGTATCTTAAATAAATTCTTCAACTGTTAAACTACATTCTCGAAATTTCTTTATTAAAAATATTTTCCATATTTTTGGAATTAATTCGATCGGATTATTAAAATCAACTTTAATACTTTAATTGTAACGGTCTAGGCTTTTCTACTCTAATTTCCAAAAAACCAATTTCATATTTCTAGTATCCTACGATACCAAAAATATATTCGGCTAATTTCTAGCCTTCAATGGTTTCAATCACAAATAGCCACACATAGATTACAAATAATAAACATTCGGTATTGAAAGAAATCAAAATGTTTTGAGGAATCCAGTTGGATCCCTCCAAGTTGTTTCCCTGCGTCCACAGACGTTAGCACAACAATTAAATACCCATTCCACTTCGAGGTGGAATATCACGGTATGTGGGATTTATAAAATATTACCCGCTACTATGCGGCGCAATAGGGTCTCATCCGCTATATAATGCGGGAAATCAACAATCTTCAAATACATATATAATACCAATTCCATTTCGAGGTGGAATATCACGGTATATGGGTTTAATATAATAACCTCCGCTATTATGCGGCGCATAGGGTCTAAACTAATATAACTAATAATAAATTAATTATTCAAACACACAATCAATCAATTTTAATTTAACTATCACAATTCCACAACCAATCAATAACTGGAATTTTCAATTAAAATTTTGAGTGAGAAGATCTCACCTTTTATTGTGCATGCAATCCAATTTCTTTCCAGCTGGATTTCCACACAGTTTTAGACCTTGTATAAATACTTATATAAGATTTCATTAATACTCGAGCTAATCGAATAATTTATTTCCTTTTAAATAATTTTAATAAACTAACAATTTGATTTAAAGCTAACTTCCCTTTTAATTAAAATCTTTGTTTAACCAAACATTAAATATAAAACTAAATTTCCTTTAAAATAATTTTAATAAGCTTATCAAACAAATAAATTTCCATATTGATTTAAAACAAGGATATTTTTATTGGATTTAAAATAGAACATGCATGTAGATTTTATCAACTTAAAAAAAATTATTTTATACCTTAATAAAACCCCTTTACTGTTTACATAATAACTATTACAGTAACTGATTTTTATATGTTAATGAGAATTTATTTAAACTAATCACCAATTTGTAAATAAATTTTCTTTTTAATAAAAAAATCCAATCAACTAATAATTTAGTTTTAAACTAGTGATTTAAACTAATAACTTTCCATTAATTTTTTTTTCTTTTTAAACAAACAACTAGAATAATTTAAATAGGCTAACTTAACAATTTAACCATCAATTCCTTTATTTAAAATAACAAGTAATTTTAAAATACTTATATTTATTATTTTTCTTCTAATATTATTTTATACGTACTGATTTATCCATATATATATATATATATATATATATATATATATATATATATATATATATATATTTAAATATGTATGAGTATTAAATTTGAACAGAATTATTTTACTGTAAATACCCTTTTTCTGTTTTTTTTTAATTTCTAGCCTATAAAAAAAAATATATATATATATATATATATATATATATATATGTGTGTGTGTGTGTGTGTGTGTGTGTGTGTGTGATCTAAATAAAAACAACACATATGTACCTTCACTATTGAAAATCCCTCATTGTTGTTCCACTGCCGCCGAGCCTTTTCCACGCGCATGCAACCACCACCAACGACAACACTTCGAACCCCGAACATTCCTTGTCGCTGCCTCCAATCCCTCAAGCAAACTCCCATTGCGAACCACCTCGACATCACCTGATGCCAAGCGAACAACCTCGCATGCCTCAAAAAATTCATCACGAATGTCGCCCCCAACCTCCCTAAAATCAACGATGCCAAGCCGAGATCCCATCGCACGTGTGAGCTTCACGCGCCTACTCCTGGCTGAGGTCGTCGAGCCTTCAATTTGCGCTCGAACTCGAGAAGAACGAATCGCCTCCAAATTGATGTTCACGACCCCTCGTGTTTTGAATTTGGATCGAGATCCGTCCCCTTATTTTTCTTTTTTCTTTTTATTTCCGTCGATCTGATTTTGGAACGAAGAGAAAAAGGGAATTCGGCCATTGATAGTTTTGAACAAAATTAAGTTGTATATATTATTATCTTTTTATTTTGAAACGAGCTTTGAAGAATCGAACTGAGAAGGAACTCGATTTAGATTCAAAAGTAGCGGCCATTATTTGTTTTAAACGGAGACGAGCATGTTGTTTTGTTTTTTTTATTATTATTTTTCTTTCTTTGAACGAGCTAGAAAAAATTTCAACGCGTGTTAAAATATTTGCCAGGTGTTAGATAATGAGAACGTGTAAAATTTGCTTTTATAAAGCATTATTATATTTAAATTTAAATTTAAATTCAAATTGCTTTGATAACCGCATCCTAGAATCTCGATCTCCAATCGAGGCGTGCCGCCAGACGTTTATACTGTTTAACCCCTATTCCGAATGCAACGGAAAAGGTTCCGAGTCCAAAATCGATCGTATGGAGAAGATAACTTTTTGAAGTAGTTAAAACATTAAATTTTCAATTTAAATTTCAGTGCGTTTGCTTATCGTACGGCCAAACGATCACTACAAACACTACGAAAATTGAAATCCGATAATAATAAAATATTATGGATCCAATGAAACTAGTTTCGTTGAATTCCAAGATTGTGCCTCGGAAGGCTATTTTTAATTATCGATTTAAACGATATAAATTTCAATACTGAACAACACAGTTTAAAATAAAATTCTGAAGCTTCTATCATCTTCAGTATTATCCATATAAATTTTCTAAGTCATCAAATTATTTTTAACAGGCTCAAAATTGAAGATTTCCAATTTTACCCAAATTTCTATAATTAAATTCAATAATTAAATTGCCAAATTCATCCTGATATTTGAAATTCAAGTTAAACTATCATTCAAACATTTAAAATTAATTAAATATTTTGATTCTAAATGTTAAAAAATTTCGGGTCGTCACAATGAAATTGAGATTTAACTTAGGAAGTTAAATGGTTGATTTGAATTGAGAATTTGTGTGATCTAAAAATGGGTTTGAAATCTGGAAATTGAAAATGGATGGATGTTTTTTTTATTGGATGATATCATCCTATTGTTATTAATAATCTTTAAACTGTGAATTGTGAGGGGAATTTAACTTTAATTTGAAATTAAGGATATGGAATTACTTTGAACTTAAGATTTGAATGTTAAGAATTGAACTTGTAAATTAAGATTGTTAAGGATTGGTTTCAAAAATTGAAATTGGATAATAAATTGAATTTCAAAGATTAAATTGTTTAAAAATGATTTGAATTATCATTTGAATATAAAAATAGGTTTATGGAGAAGTAAAGGCAATTTAAAATAAAATTTTGAAATTTGGGCTCAGAATTGAATTGTTTAAAGACTTTAAATAAGGTTAATTTGGTTTAAGAGGTTAAACCAACATTTGAAAATTTAACTCGAATTTATATAATTCGAGATGATTTAAATTGAATTTGAATTAGTTCAAATTGAAATTTGGTTTGAATAATTTGGAGTTGTGATTATAGTTGAATAGTTTCAAATTCAAATTGAATTTGATTTGAACTTGGAAAGAATCGAGGTTAATTCACCTTGAATTAGGATTAATTCAAATTGGAGTTGAAATGAATTGAAATTTAAAATTGGTTAAATTTGAAAATTATTTGAATAAATTGAGATTGAAATCGAAGTGGAATAAAGTTAAATTAGGAGTGGGTATTGAAGTTGTTTAAATTGATTTGATACTGAATCAATGTTAAGAGGAAGTGGAAATTCAAAATTGAATTGATTGGAATAAAGATTGGGTGGTGGAACAGTTTGGCTCCGAACTATTTCAAACAAATTATTTTAATATAAGCTTTCTTAAATCTATTTTTCCAAGCTATTTGCTATATACAATCTTTCTTTTTATAGCCAAACTATTTTATACTTATCTTACAATTAGTTTTGAAACTATTTAACAATTTTTCAACTGTTTTATAAGCTAATTACTGTTTTTCAACTACTTTATAGCTAATTACTATTTTACGACTACTTTGCAATTATTTAAAATTTCTATAATGATTTGACTATTTTCCAAACTATTTTATAATTACTTAACTATTTTACAGCTATTTTACAAACTAATAATTATTTTTCAACTACTTATCTATTTTTAACTTTTCAAGCTATTTTCTAAAATTTAAGCTGGTCAGGATACAAACTGTTTATGATTAAATATCCATTTGAGATAAGAATTAAAGGGATAATCCAAATGAGATTGAAGCAATTGTGAATTAAGTGATAGAAATTAAAGTGAATGTGATTAGAAAAGGAGATTGATTTGGCCAATTATCAATAGAGATAAATACGTAAGATGATGTATATAATTCTATTAGTATAATGATTTGATCTAGATTCGAGCATAGAATTTCGAGATAGTGTATCGATCCGAGTTGGGATTTTTCATTCGATTTTTGACGATGAACCTAGATATGGATTTTTGATTGGTTCTAGAAATTCTCTATCATAGTTGTGACTATGCAAGGAGAATGAAGGTTTCTGATCAAGAAACCAGATCTGAGTCCGCATTAGGAAGTCAGGTGGACGATACTAGTTCGAAAGAGAAATTGTGTGATCGAGTGAGCGATCAGATTGATATAGCGTACGGATAATGTATGTATATCGTACGGGCTTGAATGAAATTGATATTGAAATTTTTGGATAAGAACTAAAAGATGATTTTTGAAATGGAATGGTATATTTGATTAATAAATGGTTCTTGAAATGAAAGGTATATTTTGTGAAATATATGATGAAATAAAGTGGAAATTGGATATTTCTATGGTAGAAATTTACTTTATGGAAGTAAGTAATATGGTAAGTGACCCTCTAGAATAATCAAATTTGAATATTGATTTGAAATTAAAAAAGTTATATATCTTTGTTATATATATGATAAACTCCCCTTGTTGAATCTTTTGTCAAAAGAAATGGGTTTTTGAAAGTATTTGGAGTATAAAAAGTGAATTTATACAATTATGAAGGTATTTAAAGATTTTTCAAGGTTATATATATATATATATAAAGGATCTTATGAGAATGATTTTGAGAAAAGGTTTTTGGAACCTATGGATTTTGGAAAGGGTTTTAGTTTTTGGGAAAAAAATCAAATTTGGAAATTTGGAAAGCCTAGTTTTGAGAATTATCGATTTTAGGATAATCGATTTTGAGAAAGGAGATTTAAATGAGATTCGTACTAGGTGTATGATTTGGAAGATACTATATATGTATACTATAAAGTGTTTTGAAAGTGGCTCTGAAGAAAAAGGAGCTCCCTTGAAATGAACTTCTCAGGAGTACCATAGGTTGGTACTGCCTTAAGCCTCCAAGGGAGGAGTCTCCAAAGTGGATCCTATGAGGAAGTTCGGACAAACTGAAGTTCCTAAGGATTATTGGGTAGCGAAAGTCGAGGGCGCTGATGCCTATAGAGGCATTTGGGTTATGTTGTAACGACAGTGTAACTCGATGTCGCTACGATCTACTGTAAACCATAGTAGAAATCATGTGGAGGTGAGTGTCAATGGTCTACGCTTGATTTTGCCGAGAAGGCAACATAACATCGGTAGACTGTGATCTATGGTCGAGTGGAGTGGAGAAGTTTCATTCTTTTGCAGCGGAATTCGAGGGAGCTGATGCCTACAGTTATATGAGTTTTTGCTGTGATAGCAACATAACCCCAGATGTAGCTGCGATCTGTAGCGGGTTCCATGGCGTAATCGAGGGGCGCGGAGTGCCTACGGTTATCTATGGATTTTGCCGGGATGGCAACGTAGCCATCAGGTTAATTGCGACCGTGGATGGGGGTGATGATTTCCAGAGCATTCTCACCAAAAGAAGTTTCCTCTATTTTCAAAAATGTTTTCTATATTTTCAACAAAAGATTTTTCAAGTATTTTCACTAGGTGTTGGAGATGGGTTTACCAAGTACTTATAGATTTTTAGTCCTACGCCTGATCAACGTATGATCGAATTTCTATGGAATGAGGATGGAATCGTTGAAACATCGAGTTGTAAAATGATATTTTTATAAAACTATTTTGGCAATATTATATAGATTTTAAAGTGTTTTAAAAATGTTCAAAGAGAAATTTAACTAATATTAAGCATTATAATAAATTCTGGCTTCGTTCCTTTTAGAGGATGAAAAGATTCAAAGAGGGAAGGAATGTGATAACCAGAGATTTTGGTGTATCTGTTAATTGGTAATTAATTAGGTTAATTAGTAGAAATACTAATTTATAAATTAAACAAATAAATATGATAATGAATATTTACATCTGAATAAATATTTATTTTATAATCTCCTGATATAATTAACAATATCAGTTTAATGATCTTCTTTTATAATTATTTAATTTGGCAAAATTTATATTTTCAAAATAAATGAACATGTTTTCTATTATAATGTCAAATTACAAATTAATATAAATTTAATTTAGTAATAAACCAATGTATGTATATATATATGTTTATTAGTGGATAGTTTGATTTTGAATCATTTTTCTTTAAATATGCATAAATATAAATAAGAGGGAAAATACTATAAATATACATATATAAAAACATATTAAAACATGAAATTACAAATGTGAGTTATAAAAATTCAAAATTACAAATGTGAACTAAATGTCACATGCAATTACAAGTGCAAACTAATGGTACAAGTGTTATTTATTTTATTTTAAAAAACAAACTAAGTTATATAGACATATTTCTTCCCCCATCTTTGACTTTTCTCTGATCTACATTATCAATACAAAAAAAAATAAAAGAAAAATATATAAACCAAAGCCTATAACAAACCTGAATTAAAATCAAAGGAAATTTAAACCTGTACTAGATTAGCTCAACAATTCAAATTCAACTAAAAGCCAATTCATCAAGTGAAGAAATGAAGCAGCTCAGGTTCAAAATTTAAGCAAGATCAAGCTACAGTTTCATAATCAAACAATTTCCAGGAAGAAGTTCTCTGTTCACCACACTTTAAATCTGCTTTAAATATGGATGCATGAAATAAATCTATGATGTCAGATGTAATAATTGTTTGCATTACGAATTATATATATATATATATATATATATATATATATATATGAACATATGGATGTGCATATCTATATACAAACCTGATTTACTTTGTTCTAGTTGTTCAGGTTTTAAAACTTGAAACAATTCAAGATCTTCTTCTCTGAATGCCTTCAAGTTATCAATATATAAACAAAGTTTTGTTTGTTCAAGATCTAAATTCTAAAAATATTTTGTTAAATATGAAAGCAGTTTTGCTAGGATGTAAATATGACGGTAAAACTTAAAAATATCAAAATTTCAACCTGAACAATTTGAGGATCCATGACTATAATCTGATTTATCTTCACAAATTGTGATTTTTAGAAAAAGAATCATGATTTTTAGGCTTTAAATTAAAGGGGAATTGCATGTTGTTCGAAAATGGGTTTTGAACGTTTTCTGATGATTGGGGTAGCTTTGGGGTCGGGACCAATGCCGGAGGTGGCGAAGAGGTAGACGGCCTTGGCAAAAATGGCGACTGGTCCAATAGGCCACTATGGTGATGGCACGGTGATGATCTTGGGTTTTAAACCTAGTTTTTATCGGTGTGGTTACAGGGGAAAGATCATCGTCGATAGGGCAACAGGAATGACCGGTCCAATGGGAAAAGTAGCATTGATCAATAATGCTTCTCTGGTCGGAGGATCGTTGTCAATGGTGGTTTGTTTCGGTGGTGCCTGGCAATTGTCTGACGGTGGGTGTGTGTTCTAGGTTGAAGTCTAATGGGTTCGGGTTCGCTCGAATTTGATTTCAGAATGGATCGTGGGGTCTGGGTGATGGAATGCTCGTGGAAGGTCACCGGCGACTTGCGAGTACTCTCGACGGCGACCGGTGGTGATTGGCGTGGTCGTGCATGTGCACACATGCATGAACGTGTCAGGTTTGGGTAAGGATCGTTACAGCTCGAGTTTGTGCTTGTGAAATGTTAGGGTAGGCTCGAAGTTAGGGACGTAAAGAGAAGCATGGGGTTAAACTCGAGTTTTTGCGAGGTAATATTCGGGACTGGTCTTGGGTTATAAGTAAGATGTTAACAAATTTTTTTTAAAACTTAACTAAGTCAAGATAAACTAATTATCTTAAAACTATTTTAAGTTATAAATTGATTATTTAAATGTTTTGTTAATTTAAGTTGAAAAAGTATTTTAAGATGTTAATCAAGTTAATCCTTAAGTTGATTTAAAAGCTTAATTAATCGGATAATTAAATAGTTTAATTAAAAGATTAAATGATTTAAAATTTTAGTTAAACTTAAAGATTTTAAGTTATTTTGATTCCAAGGTTATTAGGTAAGACTTTGGAATAATAATTAAGAAGATTAATTAAGATAAATGATTTATGATTTAAATTTATTGATAATTAAAGATTTATTAATAAATAATTAAGGATTAATTATTGATTAATAAATTAGAAATTAAAGAGTGATTATTATTAGCAAAAGAATAATTAATAGTTGGGACTAATTATTGATTTAGGGTTAATTAATCAATGTAATTAACCAGTGTAATTAATTAACCAATGGGATAATTACTTGATGAAAGTAACTAAAGGTTAATTACTTAAGGGAAGTATTAAGGATTAATTATTTAGTGTAATTAATTAAAGGATTGATTAATTAAGGAAATTAATTAAGGGTTAGTTGATTTATGAGTGTGATTAATTAAAGCATAATTAATCAATGTAAGTGATTGTAGGATAATTAATTTGGAGTAATTAATTAAGGATCAATGTGATTAATGTGAATGGGTGAAGTTTGATTAATTTGTGTAACTAATTAAGGGTTAATTACTTATTGTAATTAAAGGATAATTAGTCAAAGGTGATTAATTCAGATGGATAATTAAAAGATGATTAATTAATTGGTTTGTAATTAATTAATGTTAAGTAAAGGTAATCTAAGTTGTTAAAAGATTAGTAATTAATTTAATTAGAGATAAATTGAATTAATTTTGGAAGTGATCAATCTTGCTTATGAATGATTGGATGATGATAAATGCCTGGAATTGATTAATATCTCTGATATGAAATGTTTAGTGATATGACAGTGATAATGTGGTTATCTATCGATGATGAATCGCTGTGTAAAAAGTGACATCCTTTATTTAGAGTTGAATTGTATTTCACTTGAATAACTTGGGTTAAGATGGTATTAAATTCGAAGAGACCGTGGTCAGGTATCAGTAAATACACGAACCCACTTCGATTTAGGTATCAGTAAATACCCGAACCCACTTCGATTTGTAACATACAATGATTCTACATAGAATTGATATGTGTAGTCAATAGGTTGAAATGGAATAATTTAAATGACTGGACCATTTAAAATAAGTAAAGGTACTTAGGGATTGATTTTGAATATAAGTGTTGACTATAGCAAGTTGTGAACTTGTAGTGATGAACGAGTTACCTCGGGTTTTAAGTATGTTCTGTGCAATAGCATTTCTTGTTAGATGGGTTTACTCACGCTGGTTAGCCTGACCCGGGTGTTACTTTGGTGTAATGCTCAGGTCAGACCGAGTATTACAGATTTCTAGGTTAGAACGCTCTGGAGCTCAGGAGGCAAACTAGATGGCAGGACGGATGGAGTATTCTGCTATGTATATTATTGTAGTTATCTGGGACATATTGATTTTAACTGTCCAGTGTTTGTATAAATGTTGTAACTCCGATGTATGGATATAAATTAACTAATACAGTTTTCCTTTGTATAACTTCTATTTTATTTGATATTATATTTTATCCACTGCGAATGTGAGAATCCGTGTCTTGTTTCTGTTTCTTCTTCTATCTCTTTTCCTCTTTACCCTAACTATATGGGATTTTCGGGATCAAAAATTCCGGGTAGTTACACTCTGCCACTAAACAGAAATGTATTTGATAGAAATCAGCTTTACATCTCAAAGTGTAACGTCAGTCATACATCCATACAAGTCTGTTTCGGGTTCGAACAAAACCGAAGGCACTATAAAAGAAGCCCTTGCAATTCGGGAATTCACAATCCCGATCGGACTCCCACACATATGGAGATCTCTGTACCGGCACGACTCAGTGCAGAGACATTCGACGGGTAATCCTTTCGTTCTCAAAAATACCCGGTATTCACCATCGGTCTTCAAATGCTATCCATTACGTCATATCATTATTCAGAATGGGTTTTTTGACATAAAGTCCTCTCCTGGCTAAACCGAATAATGAGCGCTTAATTTTAAAAGCATATGGATATATGGGATCTTAGTTAAGCCACAAACTTTAGTCCAAAACCTTTCTTTCAAATGGTTTAACAAATTTCCACTTTAAATCTTTTAAACCAAAAGATTCACCCTTTTAAAATCCACCAAGGTTCAACAATCATTCACAAAGATTCATTCATAAGTTCCAAAACTATTTCCATTTCAAATCTTTTATACAAAAGATACATCATTAAGATCCTCTTTAATTTGAAAACAAAGTTCACCAATCTTCGACAAAGATTCATTCATAGTTTTCAAAATAATTTCCATTTCAAACTTGAAATCTTTCAACAAATACTGGAAGTTCTTTCGTTATATGAAAGCCTTTATCATTTGAAACAAATGCTTTTCGTTTCGGAAAAATCCGATCAAATATGCACAAGTTATAGCCTTTACAGTATAAACATGGGTTCTCAAAATAATACTTTTAAAATACTTCAAAAATGGTTTAAAATCCATAAATATACACCATATAACTTGTAAAACCTTTTTAAACCATAGTTTTCAAAATTATAGCATATATTCATAGAACTCAATTTCAAATCTTGAATTCAAATTCAAATCAAACCATTTAAATTTCATAATTTTAACAAGCCATATTATTTTCAAAACTTCCAAAAAAATTTCATCTTTAAAACCAATTTTACTTCCAAAACCATTTGGATTCAAAATTCAACTTTAAAACCATTTTATAATATTAAATTCAAATATCTATGACTTAACCAATTTCCTCGTGCAATCCATATTTGTGTATGTATAGTGTAGTCTAGGGGTTTTACACAATAGTGCAACATCATTAATCATCACAACACTAGCACAACAATATCGATATGCGGTATAATCCTATAACGCTTATCTTCATTCACAGATTCATAGATAAATAACATAAATTCATCACAGATAACTAAATTACATTCGTCATAGCTCAAATCAAAATAATTCATATCACAAAGTATCACACAACAGGGATATCAAACAATTCAAAGCATTCAGTACAATCCAAACATCCATAAATAAGATCAATTAGTCACTTGATTAATTTAAACCAAATTAATCACTAATTCTGGTTAATTAACATTAATTAATTATAAATCATTTTAATTAATTATCCTTTAATGATTTATTAATTAACCCTTAATAATAAATTAATCAACCTTAATTAATAAATAAATCAACTTGTAATCATTAAATAATTTAACTTTAAATAATCACATTTTAGTAATTAACCTTTAATTACTTACATTAATCAATCTTAAATCAATTACATTAATTAATTAGCTTCTAATTAATTAATTTTTATTGAAATCTTATTAATAAACCTTTGAAAATAATTATCATTAACATATAGTTTATCTTAAACCCTTTAAGTTAATTTAAAATCAGAACAACATATAAGACAAACCATTTATCTTTGAAATCTCATTTAAATAACCTTGAAAATTAAATTTATTCTTAACATATGAATTAACTTAAATTCCTTAAGTTAATTAAAACCATCGTCTTTTAACTACTTAGATATACCATTTAAATTTATTTTAAATAAACGTAAGATTTCTTTTTAAAATAAAGAATTAAAACACTTTACTTAATTAAATTAAAGATAATTTATTTAAAACTTCAACTAGCTCCTAAACTAGTATAAAACATTTATTTTTAAGCAAGAAAGTGTTTAAAACTTGATTCATTTTAAATTGGAAAACTTGTTTTTTTTAAAAAAAAATGAAAACTGTTTCAATACCCACCCGAGTCAAACCCAAAGTAAACCCGAGCCTTACTTTGAGTTTCACCATTTCCACTTTCTGCTTCGAGACACTCACGCAAATAACTCTGCACAAACCCGAGAATGTATCTTCTTCCCCAAACCTTTGAAAACAACATACACAACTAATATCATGTGCACGCGCATGATCACCAGAATGGCTTCCGACCAACATCGCTCCCTCTCGCACATCATCGACGACTAGCCCGACACCCATGACCACCCAGATCGTCAAAACCCACCCGAGATCAAAATTTGCCTATCAGGGTTCAACCTGGAACACAGCTGATCATCGAAATTCACCTTAAACTTTCACCCCCGACCATCAAGGATCATGCAATTGCTCCCAGAGCTTCGCCAAAGTCCAACACTTCTTTTTCCCTTAGTGCGATCGCCTTCGATCCACCGTGATTGATGAAATCATCGCTTCTTCTGCATCAAACCAAACTTGGTTAAAAATCCTAATCTTCATCGTTTCATCGCCTCGATCATTGATAAATTCAATTAGTATTTTTCATATGATCGCAAGACCTCCGACCATCCCCAGCATCAACCCTGACCCACTGATCGTCGTCGATCATCAGAAATTTACGAAAATGTAAATTTCGTTCAACATACAATTTCTCACGATTTATAAAACTAAAAATCTTGAAATGAATTTCTAATATAATCATTTTCAATTTCTAATTGAGTTATGTAATCAAACTATGAAACTAAAATGTTTGAATTTCCTGTCTTTTTTCAAACTTCACTGTATATCTTAATTTTCCCGAGAACTCTAACGATTTTGATTTAAGAGAAAAAAAAATTAAAGCTTAGATCTTGATGGTATAAACATATTTGATTCAAATCTTAAGGCCTAAAACGAATTGGGGGAAGAGTCATTGATTTTTGAACAAGTTTTTTAAAAAATTGTAAACAAGAATAGAGATGTATTTTTTTTCCTGTTCCTAGACATGCACACCATTTACACATGTATATATACATACATACCATGATGTTTGCACTCATGTGAGTACTTACCATCACTATACTTCAAGAATTAATCACGAATATCAAGCTATCGTCATCACAGACATAAGAGATCAAGAGAGTCTGGTTCTAAAATTTAAAATTTTCTCACCTGGATGTTTTGAATAGAAGATAGCCTAGAAAATTATATTTGATTTCAAAACTGAAAACTTGGTTGATCAGGATTTGATTGTTGAATTGCAACCTTGATCTGATGCATGATTAGCTGAGATGTTGTTTGCCTTGAAACTTTTCTTTGCTTGATTAAGTTGAATTTTTTGTTGAATTGATCTTCTTTTTATTTTACAGGTTTTGATTTCTGAACCTTGCTTTGTTTGATTTTGAGTTTGTGATAATTTTTCTTTTTGTTTTCTCAGGTTGGAGATGCACTTTGATCCGGTTTGAGTTTTTCTTTTTTTAGCTTTGAACTAAATGAGAGAAAAGGAATTTATGATATATATAAACTTACTTTATTTATTATTTTGAAAAACAAAGGACACTTGTATTTTGCATGGTGACATTGTTAACACTTGTTTAATTTTCATAATAAAACATTTACATTTGTTATTTGCTTGTATTAACATTTTACAAATGTATTTTGCATGTTTTTATATATTTACAAATGTCATAAATTTTTATTTTTATGTTAAAACCCTTAACTCAATTTTAATTAATTTATTTATTATGTTTTTAAATTATAAATATATATATACAAACTATGTTTTTATTATTTTCAAATATATTATGGTTTATTAATTTCAAAAGATACATACATATTAAAACAATATATTTATTCTTGTTTAAAAATTTTAAATTCAAATTATTATACTTTTAAATGAATGAATGTTTATATTTATACATTTTCTATTATTTATACTTGCATAACTTATAAAGAAAATGATTTTAAAAATCTAATTATACTTTAATAAATAAACATACATATGTATATTAGATAATACAAAATTTATTTTTAAACATCTTTTAAACTTTTACTATATCAATTTCAAAATATAACTTTCATATATACATACATACATATATATATATATATCATATATTATAATTAGAAGACAAATTTTATTCATCTTAAAATACAGAGTATTCAAATGCAATTTATCTTCCAAGGTATTTATTCTTGAATTTCAAATTTTAAAATTTAATTAGAAATCAATTGTATACAAATATATAAGTAAACAATATATACTATTTATTTTGGAAATTTCCAAACTCAAATTTCAAACTAAAATCTATTTATATAAATAGACAGGCGCATATCTTATTTAATTTGAAAAAATTCAAATTAATTCACAATTTAATCCAAAATTTTATATTTAATTGCCAATTAAATTTGACTCAAAACCTGGATCGTTATAGAAAATCTATAACACACTTGAAGTGACTCACGAAGGAACCTCTCAAGTCAAAGAATCTCGCCTTGCCATGCTTAGTAGTGAATACGAGAACTTCACAATAGCCGAGGATGAAAATGTTAAAGAGATGTATGGACGACTTTCTAATCTCGTATACAAATCAGAAGGTCTTGAAAAACCATACACTGAACTGGTAATAGTCCAAAAAATTCTCAGAGTGCTTCCATAAAATTATGAAGCCAAGTCACTGCTATTCAAGAATCGAAGTATTTGAAACAGATTAAAGTCGAAGAATTTATTGGAAATCTCACCGCTTATGAGCTAGAAATGGAATTCAAGGAAGAACGTGAAGAAGGTGATACTCGAAAGAAATTGATAGCTCTCAAAAGAACAACAGAAAGTGAAGATGATGATGATGATGGTGCAGTAGAACTGGTGCTGATAATAGAGAAATTCAAAAGGTGGAATCACAAGTATGGAAATCCAACTTTAAATCAACAATTGAAAAGCAAAATAGTCAAAGTACTAGACAACTCAGAGGAATAGGAGATCATATGTCACAAGTTCAACATACCTGATCATATCAAGCCCAATTATCCTCAGAATTGAATCAACCAAGGAAACAAACCGAAAAGGAGAAGTTTTGCAGCTACTAAGGATGAAACTGATGAAGCCGATAAAAGCACTAGCAGTGAGAGTGAAAAAGAAATTTTGTTTCTTCAAGGAGAAACAACTGACAGTGATGACGATGAGCCAAGCGAGGTATCAAAACTTACTCATTCAGAATTACTTATATATTTCATGAGGTAAATGGTTGTTTTGAACGACTTAGGGAGAAGTACGCTAAAATTGAATCACTAAGAGAAAGTTTAATAAAACTAAATAAATTGTTTGATCAATTGGTTAAAACTATCAAATCAAGTGCCCTAAGTGTGATAAGTGTCCATCACTTCCAGAAGAAATTAAAAAAGCAGAAATTAAAATTAAACCACTTGAGAATGAAATTCTGAGTTTGAGAGAAAGTGAAAATAATAGGAGAGAAAATTCTATTAAAAGGTGCACTTTGTTATTGAATGAAAATGAATCCCTCAAAACACAAGTCCAGAAATTGCCTATGACTTTAGGAAAATTTTCAAAAGAAGAAAGATTGCTAAATATGTTATTAGGGAAACAAACTATTAATACTATTAAACAAGAACTTGGGCATAATCAATCTGAACGAGTTAGAAGCGAAATTAATCGAGTCAATTCCAAGTGCACGATTTGTGGAAAAACTGGACACAATCACAATAATTGCTGGTATAGACGCAAACACATAACAACCATACCAATTTGGGTTCCAAAATGCATGAATATAAATCCCTTAAAGTTAAACAAATCTGGGTGCCAAAAGAACAAATATAAATTGTCTTGGGTCTACTCAAGCATATTTTTCAAAAAAAATTATCACTAACAAACGTGGACCTATAAAAACAAATAGGTCACAAAAATCTTTTCTCGTGTCGGTGTGGTGGCAGGCTAAAGAACAATAACAGTGTTAACTGGATTCTGGCTATTCCAGGCACACGACAAATGACAAATCAAAGTTCCTTAGCCTAGCATAAAGGTGGCAAAGTCAAAATGGGTAAAACGAAAAAGTACCGGCAAAGGTAAAATAGGTAACGGTACATTTATCTTGAACGATATATTAAATGTAAAAATCCACACCATAATCTGATTTAATTCAGCCAGTTATGTGATAAGGAAACAAATATTGATTTTGATTCTGATTTGTGCAAAAAATATTGACCAATCATCTTTTCATCCTTGAACTATTCCATATAGATTTACTTGGACTAACTATATTGCAAGTTTAGATGATAAGAGATGTTATCTTGTATTGATTGATAATTACTCAAGATACACATGGATATATTTGTTTATCTTACTGTTTCTGGATTTGACACTATATTCACTAGTTGTTTATTTGCACGTTTTCAATTCAAATCCAAAAGAATTCAATTTAAAAGTGTAAAAATGATTTTAAGGTATTTGTTGCACACTTTAAGATTTGGTCTAAGATATCTATCTAATGATAACCTTGAGTCAAAGGGAATTTTGGATGCAGATTACACTGTTAGTCTAGTTCATAGAAAAAGTACAGGGGAAATATGTTTTATGTTGAGACATTCATTAATTGCATCATTTTCAAAGAAAATATCTGCATATTCTTCAGTTCAACTGATTTACAATTAGCAGACATTTTTTTATAAAATCCCTTCCAGAAAATAGTTTTTGTTGACTTCGTTTAAGATTAGGCATTTTAGAAATTTTGGTCTTATAATTATTTTTGGATTTCATCTTAAACAACTACATTAACTAAACTGAGTCCCTACTGATTATCGAAAAGATAAATAGTGATTGAAAAAGTGATGAATATTGATACTAATCATATATTATGACTTGAGACGGTATATTTAGTAAATTTCTTTAAAAATTTAAACAAGATTTATAATAACTTTTGTTGGTAAAAATTCCATGACCATCCCTATTTCTATCATATTTCTAACGACCATCATTCATCAAAATCCAATAAGTAAGTCAAAATGTGGTATTTCAAATAGGAAATTATTCGTTTTTTTTATTTTTTAGCAAGAAAAAATCTAAAGTATTCATTCTCATTTAAAAGTCCTCACAGTTAGGCATGGGTGAATTACTTAGAATATTTGTTTATATGCTTTCATGATCATTTAAAATTCCTCACAGTTATGCATGTATGGAACACATATCAAAATTGATTATTAAATAGACGAGTTGATTCTAATCCCATTTAAAAGTCCTCACGGTTATGCATGGTTAGAAGATACTTGAAATTCATTTTTTTATATAAATTGGGAATACTACTAATCTCATTTAAAAGTCCTGACGGTTATGCATGGTTAGCAGATATTCAAATTCCTAATATAAATATACCACAAATAGACACAATTATATGATTTATATGCCGAATTACTCCTATCACTCTAAAGTGGAATATGCCCCTAACAAAGTATTTATGATTTTTATTTGATTTTTTATTGAAATTTAATATTTATACTCGATTGGGTATTAACGTCTATCACTTGATCTCTATTTTTCTAACACTGTTACTCTTTTGCTGACAACAAAAGGGGGGAGAAAAGTTAAGATTTTGGCAAATAAAGTTCAAATATTTTTTGCATAATCCCAGTTAGGTTCATTTGCATAATTTACTTATTTTCATGCATATGTGAAGGGGGAGCTTGGTCGGGGGAGCATTTAAATAGGAGGACTAAATAGAGTTCACCAATGACTAAATACATTTAATAAATTCAAAATCTTAATACATGTTTGTTATCATCAAAATGGGGATATTGTAGAATATGCTAGTATATGATTTATGTTTGATGATAATAAACACACACACACACACACACACACACATATATATATATATATTCATTTAAATGTATTTGTTATTGTACTATTTTATTTTTCTTATAATTAATTAAATATTAGTTGAATAAAATAAATAACACAAAATTTGAATTAAAACATATATTTTATTCAAACAAATATTTTATTACAATTTTGAATAGTACAAATTTTAGCTCTCACTATATATACACAATTTCAATTACATTACAGTTTCGATTACGCCACAAATTTCAATTTACAATGTTGACCTCACTACATTTCACTCAAACACTCATAATTATCTTCAACTATATTCTAGTTTATATCCAGGATCTGAATTATCTACAAAGTAAACACTAACGCAGTAAAATTGAAAAGAAATATTTTGCTGTATACAATAAAAGTGTGTGTTTGAAAAAAAAAATTGCCTCAATTATTTGGGTTGTTCGTCATCATTTATTTTGAATTCATCTTACTCGAACAGCTTGCAATATGCACAACGTATCACTGTACATGTAAAAAGGTCATGCACACTGATATACACTTGATAAAAATGCAGGGACATGTGAGCATAAGGTCAAACCCCGCCAAGGCTGGATTCAACTCAGGTGCAATACGAAAAGAAGTCACAAAGTTTCAAATACACTAGAACCTGCATATACACATGTGTACACGTGTACATTTGCATTGCCTCAGCATCTCGAATTTCAGCCATGAGACAAGCAGTGGTAGACTCAAAGGATTAAGAAGATTCACATGAATACAAATGTACACTTGAAGAATCAAATGAAACAGCAGGCTCATAAACAACTGGAAATAGTGAGGAAAAAACATAGCAGTGAACAAAGCACTCCAGAGACCAGTGTGTACAACAAGACCACAAAGCAACCAAACAACTTCAACCAGAATGAAATATGCAAACCACTAGTGAAACAAAAAGCTTCAAACTCTAATGTACAACTTCAATTACCAGAGGAAGTGAACCAAAAACCAAATTACCAGTGAATTAATCAAGCAACACAACAACAATGGCTCAAACTCAAAAAACATGAATACATATACAAGTGCATCTAACTAGACCACTCGAAGATCATGAAGATCAATATCAAGTGCAGATCACATCAAACAGTGATGAACCAGACCATAATACAACTCAGATGAAAGCGAAACTAACCAAGTCCAGTTACAACATGAACTAGCATAGTGGAGTATGCATTTTAACCTCAAGTGGAACTCAAAGCACACCGTGGACCAAAGTGCAAAGTAGCTCAACATGGACGAACCCAGAGTGGTCAGAGTGTGACGACCCACCTCCTCGACCCATAGAAATTGACACTAATACATCCTCGGTATTCACGTGCCATAAATTCAAGTGCCGGAGAGGCATATATCATGGGGTAAAGAAATAAAGATAGAAGATAGACAATAATAGAATCTCACATCGTTATTCAACAAATAATTATAATATGAGTAGTACAAGCAATTACTCCAAGTTGTTCCATCAAAGGTTGACAGGTATTAACCCAACAAGGATAGTTATAATGATATATCCTTGCAGGGCTGGTAAATACTAATACATAATACAAACAAAGCGGAAAGTGACAGATAACTTCAACAAAAGACCTAAAATGCTCCATGCTCCATGCTCCAATTCAAAATGCTCCAAGCCTACCTAACTAATTGGCTGTCCAGGAAAATAGGCACCCAGAGTTTAAGGGGAAAAGAAAATAAACTTCAGGTCAGTTATCGGACTAGTGTGAGAAAGTCAAAATACAATGTTTGAAAACAAAAGGTATCTCATAAGACCATGCCGTACATAAACACGGAATAGGTTTTTTCCTTATGATAACCAAAACATTTGCTACGTAGAATATGTGGATATTATTTTTAATGACATTCTTTTTAAAACGCTTTTCAAGTAAGTATACATAATCGTAGCCGAAATTGTTACATTATTAAATTCTAGCATACTAGGCTCTACAATCATATCGAGAGGCACTTATTGGAGAATGGACTTCCATACAATGACAAGGTAAGAGACTACCTTCCAACAGTGCATCTTTAGAAAAATGCACCTGGGGCTCCAACCTCTATAACACAGAACCTACCTTTACCATAGATAGTACCGAATATGTCATCACCCCGGTCATTCCCGACCTACCCGAGAGCTCTCTTTGCATACACCATGTTAATTTAAAACCCGACGTCATAGCAGGAATAAATATATCTAGAAAGGTGATGACTATACCCTAGTGGGAGCGACCCACTTGGCTCTGTTGTGTCTACCCTGTTTTTATCATTTCCCGATGGTGAGGCTCGAGGTAACGATTACCTTACTTATAGCACATTTAATTTTGAATGCCACATTGCCAATCCATAATCACAGAACTGATTTCTACAAACGTATAACTTATGAGCTTGTATGTCTTGGAAAAGGATGTTAAGCTAAGAGAAGTTGCCTTCTCCGCCACCAATCAGATGATATTTTCATAGAAATCAACCAACTTAACTACAATTGCAACGTCAGATATCCATCCACATAAGTTGTCTAGGAACAGGACAAACCGAAGGCACTCTCCTACCACATCCTGTCGGGAGTTATTCTTAGAATTAGTAGCGATTAGTCCTTCCATTGGATATTTGATAACGAAGAGACCACTGCTACTATATGTATATTGGGAGTTTATCCCCAAATAATCAACAAGCAGTCCTTCATTACGAAAATCCTTAATATCATATCCATGTCTTCACTTCGAATACGTAAATTGGTTCGAAGTGGTCTTCAGATAGGAATTACCCAAATCCGATCCCGGTTCCTACGAACCAATCATCAATTAAAAAGATGTTAATTTCATATATGACTATCAATCATCATTCAATTTAATTCATATTTCTATACATTCATAGATATATCTTAGAGATATATTCAATGAAATATTTCTTTATGTTTCTCAAAGTATATGGAATCATTAAGCCTCATTTATCAAATCCTTTTGGCTAATTTAAACCTTTTTAAATCATGGAATAATTTCGAACCCTTTTATGTTTTAATTAGAAAAGTATTTATAATTCATTTCATTTAAATCTTAACAAGATTTCCTAATTCAAAACCCATAATTTTAATTCGACTAAAAAGCATATTATCTAGGATGTTAATCCAAAACCAGTAAATGTTAAGTGGGTAGAATCTATAGAAATCATCTAATTCTACTCAATATCAATTCCCATATTCAACAAATACTATGGGTGGAATAACGGTGAAAACACCCTTTAAATTCCACGAATACTTTAAGTTCCTTCTTCGGGCTTTAACATGGAGTACAAGAAGATTATCTCCATAAAATTCAAGTTATTTATCTTTGGAGAATTATATCCTTTAGCTTTGGAAAATTTTGATCCGAGTAAATCAAATTTACAATCCCATCCGTCGGGCCAGTCTAGATAGCCAGGGAGAGCAGGAAATAGGTGTTCCAAACTCAAGCCTAGACACCATCTCTCTGACACTCATAAGGCGATCAAGTAATTTGATCGACTCTAAATCATTTAATATTTAACTATTCCGCAAATCATTCAAATCATCTTTAAAATAATTTATTAATCATTTGAAAATATTTACAAAATATTTGTAAATTAATGGTTGCATTTAAACCTACATTTCAAAAGTTATACAAAAGTGTTGTCGAAAAGTGCTGCTGAAAGTGCTGCGGAAAGTGCTTTTTAGCTAGATTGATCAAAATGACTTCTTTTTTTATCATTTGGAAACTCATTTTTATAACTCAAATCAGTTTTAAAACATTTTAAAATATTTTTATAATTTATTTCATATTTTCAAACAATTTTAAAGAGGTTTAACATTCCATATACACTAATTCATTAAATAAAGGAAAGTGATTTCCTTTGTGCTTATCGATGTGTATTTCCATGACTTGCATATATATTCAACATTCATATTAAACAACCATAATCAATAATAAAAATCAAACATATATAACATCCAATAGCATATGATAGTCTAGGAATATACTCACTAAACTATGAAAACAAGGAATATACTCACTAAACTATGAAAACAAGGAATGTACTCTCTAAACTATTTGCTTTGATGGTGACTTGGAATACTTCACCTCTGATAATGAATTTTAGTTCTTTTCTTTAGTTTGTGAATGAATTAAAATGAGATATGGACTTGGCTATTTATAGGTGAAGAGAAGGGTACTTTAGTCATTTCCTACACCTAACCAGATTCAACCACATTTTGATCCAATAGAAAACATCTTGATGGCCTAATTTGGTTCGACCACATTTTGGTCCAATAGAAAACATCTTGATGGCTTAATTTTATTCGATCACATTTTGGTCCAATAGAAATCCTCCTTATCAACTATGGCATAACATGATTCGACCGGATTTTGGTCCAATTGCAACCATCCTCATGGAATATAATAATCATTATGCTATTTTGTTTCATTAGGCAAGTAATTATACTGCTCTGTTTTATTAGGCAAGTAATTATACTATTCTTTTTTATTAGGCAAGTAATTATACTATTCTGTTTTATTAGGCGGGGTTAATAATTCTTTCTTGTTTTATTAGGCATATAATTTTAATATACTGTTTTGTTAGGCAATGTTAATAATTCTCTCTTGTTTTATTAGGCATGTAATTATACTATTCTTTTTTATTAGGCAGGGTGAATAATTCTTTCTTATTTTATTAGTTAAACTTATTCTTAAATAAATTGGTAACCCTAACCGCCATATAAATCATACCATCTTTAAACTAACATTTTACATCAGTTTAAAAAAATCCATTTGAGACGTTTTATCCAAATTTTCATTCTACATATAAAATCCATTAATAAATCATTTAAAAACATACCGACTATTCAAATTCAAAGTGATCAAATTATGGATCCTTACATCCTCTCCTACTTAAAGGAAATTTTGTCCTCAAAATTAATCGGATAAACACAAGATATCAAAGAAACCCAATGATATCATATATACCACACAAAGATACAAGAAAAGTGACATCAACACAACTGGTGAGTATAATCAAAAGAAACAACAAAATACAAAAAAAAAATCAACTCGAGATAAGAATCCCTAATATAGTCCTCAGTTAACCTCTCCATTCCACTGAACCTTAACAAGATTCACAACCTTTTCCTTAATCGCTTTATGTCACAAGCGACAATACGAATAGGCCACCTAAGGACGGTTAGGTTAGGCTGAACCTCAAAATCAACTCGTTGTCCCGGGTCTACTATCATAAAAGGATCTTGTACATACTTATGTAAATGAGATACGTGAAATACCTTTTGCACATCTAATAGTCAATCTGTTAACTCCACTTTATATGCAAGTTTACCAATTCGGTCCAGTATGTGAAAAGGGCCAATATATCAAAGGCTAACTTCCCTGCCCGACCAAATCTTACCACTCCTCTCATTAGAGAAACTTTTAGGAATACATAATCTCCAACTAAGAACTCTAAATTTCTTTGCCTTTGATCAACATAGCTCTTCTGCCTACTCTGGGCTTCTTTCATTTTTTTTCTAATTAGGTCAACCTTTTCTGAAGCTTCTCTAATCATGTCAGGACATAGTACTAATCGATCTTCGGTCTTGATCCAACATGCTGGGGATCTACACGGACGACCATACAAAGCTTCATATGGGGTCATTCCAATACTAGCCTATTAACTATTATTATAAGAGAATTCTATCAGATGAAGGTAGCTTTCCCATGAACATCCGAAATCTAAGATGCAAGCTCTTAGAAGATCCTCCAACACTCAATTTACTCTCTCAACTTGTCCATCGGTCTGGGGGTGATATGTGGTGCTTATGTTTAGCTTAGTTCCTAAAGTTGTTTGCAATGCCTCCTAGAACTTACTGGTGAAGATAGGGTCTCGATCACTGATTATACTACTGGGGACACCATACAATTATCTACTTCCCTCATGTATATTTCTGCCAGACTTGCAGCAGTTTTCGTTGGTTTTACTGGGATTAAATGTGCGCTCTTTGTTAATCGATCTATGATAACCCAAATGCCTTCATTTCCTTTTCTTAATCGAGGTAAACCATCGATGAAATCCATCGATATTTGGTTCCATTTCCAAGTATGAATTTCAAGAGGTTGGAGTAATCCAGCGGTCTTTTGCTGCTCACTTTTGATCTGTTGACAATTTGCACATCTGCTAATATGGATAGAGATATCCCTCTTCATGCCATCCTACCAAAAAGTTCTCTTCGTATCTCGATACATTTTAGTAACTCTGGGATGTACAGAAAGTCGAGAATTATGACATTTTGTTAAAACTTGTTGCCTTAGCCCATCGACATTGGGAACACATATCCTTCCGTTCATTTTTAATATTCCCTGCTCGTCTACTTTGAATCCTATCCATCTTGCTGGTATTATATTCTCCTCTACTTCCCTAGCTAATCTTGAAATGATTGGATCCTTGAGCCGATTCTCTTTTATACGATTAATCAAGGTTATATGTACCACTAATTAAGCTATAATAGCATTCCTTCTGCATAGCGCATCCGCCACTACATTGGCTTTCCCAGGTGTGTATAAGATATCAAGATCATATGATGCAAGAAATTCTAACCAACGTTGTTGTCTCATATTTAAGTCCTTCTGAGTGAAAAGATACTTCAAAGATTTGTGATCCGTGAAGATCTCGAACTTTTCCCCCAGTAGAAAATTCCTCCATATTTTTAATACGAATACAACGGCTAATAAGTCTAGGTCGTGTGTTGCATAATTCCTCTCATGAGTCTTTAATTGTTTGCTTGCATAAGTGATGACCTTTCCATGCTGCATCAGAACAATACCTACTCCTCCCCACAAGCATCAGTATATATAGTTAAACCGCCGCCTTCATCAAAAATAGTTGGGAATGGAGCAGTAATTAACCTTCTCTTGAGTTCCTTGAATGCTTCTTCACATTTCGGTCTCCGTTTAAATTTAACATCCTTCATAGTCAATTTTTTTAAATGAGAGGAAATTTTGGAGAAGACTTGAATGAATCTCCAGTAATATCCTGCCAATCCTAAGAAGCTACGAATGTCCTTCGGGGTTTGTGGTTGCTTCCAATCATGTATAGATAAAATCCTTTTCTTGATCTACTGAGATCCCTTCTCCCGACACAATATGCCCAAGGAATCTTACTTCTTTCTCCCAAAAGAGCCATTTCAAAATTTTAGCTTTAAGTACATTTCTCCGCAATATTTCCAACACAATCTCCAAATGCGTTTCATGTTCTTCCTCGGTTTTAGAATAGATAAGAATATCATCAATAAAATCCACCATGAATTTGTTTAGCACATCTTCAAATACTCTATTCATAAGGTCTCAAAATAGGCGGGTGCATTATTCAACCCAAAAGGCATAACTAGCCATTCGTAAAACCAATCTAGACCCCTAAATGTAGTTAATGGAATGCCGTCCTCGGTTATTTTTAGTTGATTGAATCCTATGGCTAAATACATTTGTGAGAATACTCGGGAACCATGGAGTTGATCAAATAAGTCATCTATGCGGGGTAGAGGATACTTGTTTTTAATCGTTTGCTTATTTAGGTCTCGATAGTCTACACAAAGCCTTAGGGAGCCGTCATACTTAGCTACAAAAACTACCACTGCGCCCCCAATTTGAGAGACTAGGTATAATTAGTCCATTGTTAACAAATCATCAGTTTTGTTTGCCAACTCAATCTTTTCCTTCGAGGCCATCCTTCAAATAGGGTGAATAACGGGTCTTGCACCAAGAATTAAGTCAACTCGGAACTCAATTTCCCGATGCGAGGTAAAGTTTTAGCTTCCCCAATTACTATAGCATTTGATCGACCATTAGTAGACATAGTGTTGCTACCTCCCCTTCGACCTCTCCTATTACTCATCTCCTATTATTTGCATATAGCAAGGGAACGTCTTTAAAAATATAGACGAAATTACTTTAGGGAATTGGTATTAACTCTAATAAACTTATTTGGATAAAAATTTCAAATATGCGCTCTCTCGGACTAAACTCATTCTAAGGTAATACTAACCCTATCTCTATTGAGTTGACCCCATCTAGGCTTAGGTATTCACTCAACCATAAGATCTGATACCAAATATGACGACCAACCTCCTCGAATCATAGAAATGTACACTAATACATCCTCGGTATTCATGTGCCATAAATCCAAGTGCCGGAGAGGCAGATTATCATAGAGTAAAGAAATAAAGATAGAAGATAGACAATAATAGAATCTCACATCATACTCAACACATAATTGTACATATGAGTAGTACATGCAATTACTTCAAGTTTTTAATCAAAGTTATGACAGGTACTAACCCAAGTAGGATAGTTATAACGACATATCCTTACAGTGCTGGTAAATACTAATACATAATACAAACACAGCGGAAAGTGACTGATAACTTCAATAAAAGAACCAAAATGTTCCATGCTCCGTGCTCCATTCCAAAATGCTCCAAGCTTACCTAACTATTTGGCTGCCTAGGAAAATAGAGCACCTAGAGTTTAAGGGGAAAGGAAAATAAACTCCAGGTCAGTCATGGGACTGGTGTGAGAAACTCAAAATACAATGTTTGAAAACAAAAGGTATCTCATAAGACCATGCTTCACATAAACACGGAACGGTTTTTTTCCTTATAATAACCAAAACATTTGCTACGTAGAATATATAGTTATTATTTTTAATGACATTCTTTCGAAAACAGTTTCCAAGTAAGTATACATAATCTTAGCCGAAATTGTTACATTATTAAATTCCAGCATACTAGACTCTACAATCAAATCCGAAGGCACTTATTGGAGAATGGATTTCCATACAATGATAATTCCCAAATGATTGACAAGCAGTCCTTCATTACGAAAATCCTTAATATCATATCCATGTCTTCACTTCAAATAGTAAATTAGTTCGAAGTGGTCTTCAAATAGGAATTACCCAAATCTGATACTGGTTCCTCCGAACCAATCATCGATTAAAAAGATGTCAAGTTCATATGTGATTATCAATCATCATTCAATTTAATTCATATTTATATTCATTCATAGATATATCTTAGAGATATATTCACTGAAATATTTCTTTATCTTTCTCAAAGTAGATGGGATCATCAAGCCTCATTTATCAAATCATTTTGATTAATTTAAACCTTTTTGAATCCTGGAATAATTTCAAACCCTTACATATTTTACTTAGAAAAATATTTCTAATTCATTTCATTTAAATCTTAACAAAGATTTTCTAACTCAAAACTCATAATTTAAATTCAGTTAAAAACATGTTATCTACGATGTAAATCCAAAACTACTAAATGTTAAGTGAGTAGAATCTATAGAAATTTTCTAATTCTACTCAATATCAATTCCCGTATTCAACAAATACTATAGATGGAATAACGGTGAAAGCACCCTTTAAATTCCATCAATAGTATGAGTTCCCTCTTCGGGCTTTAACACCAAGTACAAGAAGATTATCTCCATAACATTCAAGTTATTTATTTTTGGAGAATTTTATCCTTTAACTTTGGAAAATTTTGATCTGTGTAAATCAAATTTACAATCCCATCATTCGGGCCAGTCCGAATAACCATGGAGAGCAAGAAACTGGTTTTCCAAACTCAAGCCTAGACACTATCTCTCTGACACCCATAAGGCAGTCAAGTAATTTGATCGACTCTAAATCATTTAATATTAACTATTCCATAAATACTTCAAATCATCTTTAAAATAATTTATTAATCATTTAAAAATATTTACAAAAGATTTGAAAATGAATGGTTGCGTTTAAAACGGCATTTCAAAAGTTATACAAAAGTGTTGTCGAAAAGTGCCGTAGAAAGTGCTTTTTAAGCTATATTGATCAAAATGACTTCTTTTTTTATCATTTGGAAACTCATTTTTATAACTCAAATCAATTTTAAAATAATATTAGAATTTATTTCATATTTTTAAACAATTTTAAAGAGGTCTAATATTCCATATACACTAATTCATTAAATGAAGAAAAGTGATTTCATTTGTGCTTATCGACGTGTATTTCCGTGACTTGCATATATATTCAACATTTATATTAAACAACGATCACCAATAATCAAAATCAAACATATATAACTTCGAGTAGCATATGATAGTCAAGGAATATATTCACTAAACTATGAAAACAAGGAATATACTCACTAAACTATGAAAACAAGGAATATACTCACTAAACTATTTGCTTTGATGGAGACTTGGAATACTTCACATCTGATAATGAATTTTAGTTCTTTCTTTGGTTTGTAAATGAATTAAAATGAGATATGGACTTGGTAATTTATAGGTGAAGAGAATGGTACTTTAGTCAATTCCTATAGTCTAACCAGATTCGACCACATTTTGATCCAATAGAAAACAACTTGATGCCCTAATTTGGTTCGACCACATTTTGTCCAATAGGAATCCTCCTTATCAACTATGGCATAACATGATTCGACCAGATTTTGATCCAATTGCAACCATCCGCATGGAATATAATAATCATTATGCTATTTTGTTTCATTAGGCAAGTAATTATACTATTCTGTTTTATTAGGCAAGTAATTATACTATTCTATTTATTAGGCAAGTAATTACACTATTTTATTTTATTAGCAGGATTAATAATTCTTTCTTGTTTTATTAGGCATGTAATTATACTATTTTGTTTTATCAGGCAAGGTTAATAATTCTCTCTTGTTTTATTAGGCATGTAATTATACTATTCTGTTTTATTAGGAAAGGTTAATAATTCTTTCTTGTTTTATCAGGTAAACTTATTCTTAAATAAATTGGTACCCATAACCGCCTTATAACTCGAACCGCCTTTAAACAAACATTTTACATCAGTTTAAAAAAAATCCATTCGAGACGTTTTATGCGAATTTTGATTCTAGATATGAAATCCTTTATTAAATCATTTAAAAACATACCGACTATTAAAATTAAAAGTGATCAAATTAAGGATCATTACACAGAGCACACAACAACAGCAAGCTTAGTTTCAATAATGCAACATGAAGACACAATGCAATAGAAGTGACATGTGTATGCACATATGCATATAAGTACATACATATACATGCATGAATATATGTAGACATATATATGTTGTGGAAACCAAACTAGACTTCACACCAGAGTATATGAAGTATACAAGCATTCAAATGATACTAGTCATCATCAACAAAAATGAATATAGCATGAACTCAATGACAGTATGCAAGTAGAACAAGGCACCGGATCACATGACAATATATATATATATATATATATATATATATATATATATATATATATCAAGGCTTCATAACCAAACCAGACCAAGAGTTCACAAATTAAGCAGTGGAACAGTATTGGTCACCTGACAACAATGCAGAACAGCAACCAAAATGTAGTACACAGACATGAGATAAAGGCTACACAAAGAAACCACCATACATATATATAGAGACACACACACGTATACACACATGTATACATATATAGGTAGTGCACATGTAACTAGAACCCAGGCCAACCATAAAACGGTTTTGAAAGCATAAAGCGACAACAAAGTGCTCACAATTCCAAATGAACTCAACAGAGACCGACATTACAACGAGAACATCTCCAGTTAAATAAAATGACAAATATACAAAGCTTAAATGGTTTAGTTTACAAATCAGTGAAGCAGCAGTGTGAATATAGTCGCAGAAAAAATGAAGTCAAGAGAAACGATCTGTAACAGTTGTAACATGAACAAGCAAAGTCTCAAAAAATTCAAATTCCATGATCGTAGGAGCAAAAGAAGGAACCGAATCAACAAGTGAAAATATAGCAGTAACGTGTAAAAAAATGAAGTAGTCAAGATTAATCATCATCATTTAAGCAAAATCGAACGTCCATGCAAGAATTATGAAGAATTCAATCATATCTATATATACGAAAATATAGGAAATCAGTTCCTATAAATACCCAAGTTCATCGTTGGTAGTTAATCATTCGAGCTCATAAATAAAATCCAGAGTATACTCTTAAATCGAAAACAATTTTATAACTCGAATCGAAATCGAGTTCAAGCAAAATCAACAATGAAATAAAGCAAAAAATCACATACCAATTTCGATTCAGTTGAACTCAACTCGCATTATTGAAGCAGCCGAAAGCCAATCAAAACTAGGAGGCAATTAACGGAGTAAAGCGAGGCAATTTAACCACTTCAATTGCTCGAAATCAAGCAGCAGCCTGAATCACGAAGCCCAAATTTTAAAAGAGGAATGCAAGAACACAGCCGAAGATATTTCACGAAATAAAAGAAAAGGGAAGTCGTCTTTTTTATTACTTAAGTGGGTCGGCTATTGTTTTGTGTTATTTGGGCTTAAATATAGGGTTTTGTTTTTAAATGTCTATTTTCAATTGTAATTTTCTTTTTAAATTTTCAAACTCTCGTTGTTTAACTAGGTTACGAACTACCGTTTTGTAGTTTGAGAATTCATAAATCAGTGGCTGAGTTATGTAGGGTTTTGAGCGTAGAGTTAGGTTAGTCAATAGCGGATTAGCAAGTTTACATGTGTTAAGCGTTTGACTCCTTAATTTCTAATAGAAACCTTGGGGGCAGCACGTAGGAGGGTTGCCGAAGCTGGGTAAATCTACGTTGTTCTATTTCTGCTTTTTATTATTCTGCTGTTATCTATGCTGCAATTATTTTATATATTTCTGCATTAGTTTTTATTGTTACTAGTATGGGCCCGTGCTCCGCACACGGGTTGTTTGTGTTATTGTATACGTTGTTGTTTGAGCGCAAATATATAAACAGAAAGATAGGGTATTTTTGGAATTTCAAAAAGACACAGAGTAAATTTGTTTAACGAATTTTCTTTATTTGTAGTAGATATTAGTATCACCCTACTCATCCACCCCCCCCCCCCCTCTAGGTTGAAATCGATCCTACAATACTTGATTGAGGGAATCTTGACATATGATGGCAATGGGACTATCAGAATTCCCATAGTAAATATGGCTCCTCTAAATTTATTATCTACCTTAGGATCCATCATCCTTTTTCCTTTCAAGCCTACCATGTCCTTTACAATTTTCTTAGCTAAATCATTTAAATACGCTTCATCGTCTATATAGTCTTTCCTTCCTGGCTTATGTTCTTTTTGAGAAGCCGAACTAGCAGATCACACGAGGGGAGATCTTGACTCCTTGTTTGATTTTTGAGTTGGGTAATTATCATCTCTTTTTTGTGGTTCTAGGGTGCATTCCTTAACGTTTTTTATTTTTCAAGTCTGAACATTCAGCATTTCATCAGAGGGACTCAACTTCATCCTCATTATTTTCCTTTGTTCTTTGGTTGTCCTTGAAATTTTCTAAGAAATGATCATTTCAATTAGCTCATGCATGGTTTGGAGCTGTTTCTTCATAGTTGTAAGGTCATTCTCTTCACTTAGTGCCTTTATTGGTGTTGATGCTTGTCTTGTTTCAACATTCTCCATAATGAACTGAAGGGTTACATTTCTTCAAAGTTTGTATAATGCATAGATTCCTCTCGTTCTTAAACATTGACTTTCTTGATTAATCTTCCCATTTTGCAAGAACATAAGGGACAATAGGTTGTTTCTTCCCAGAGTTTAATTCTCAATGACAGCACCATAAAATGTTACGTCAAAATTTGGTTCTAACCAACGCGCATTGTTTAAAGAGAATTAATACTTGGGTATGGCAAGTTACTTTGTCAAGTATGTTTGACTTGAGTGCATTTGAAGCCATTTATGAAAATAGAGATCTTGCTCATAAAGTCATGATTTCAATTTGATCTTATGGCCATTAAAGTCCTAAGTTCAAGCTTTTTGTATTGCACAGGTAATATTAAAAATGAGAGAGATGTATAGTTTGGAATTTTCCATTTTCTAGTAGGTGGTACATGCCCATGTATAGAGAAACTGAATATCTAAATTCCTGACACGTGGCATTTGTGGAGATGGACGATTGTGATATGCCGGCGTGGCATATAGCCAACTTTGACATATGGCATGGCTCTCTTCATTTTGATTATTTTATGACAATGTAGAATAAAAAACCAATTGGGATGTGCCACATGACTAAATAATGCACCAGATTTAGCATTTTTATCATTATGCGATAGCTACTTCATTCTTAACATCGAGAACTATGCGACCTTTGTTATGCGACAGCTCCAATCTATGTGCTTTTCAACATATGATGACTCTTTGATCTTCAGCATGCGATAGCCCTTTTGATTCAATCTTTTATAGTCTTATTATCAACTTATGACAGCGACCTTTATTATGTGATAGCCTTCAATTTGCGATGGTTTTATATTATTAACACATGATATCCTAGCCTTCAACATGCAACAGTTCTTAACTTGTGGCGGCTTTCACCTTGCGACAACCTTTAATATACAATGGCCTTTAACTCGTGATAGCTTTATGCTATCACCTTGTGACAACTTTCAATATGAAATTGCCCTCCTCTTGCGATAGCCACTCATTTTGCGTTAATATCCAATGGCTTTGTCTATACCTTAACTTGTGATAGCTTACAGATGTCAACTTGCAATAGCTTCTATATATCAACTTGCACTTCTGTATATCAATTTGTGACAGCCTCCTTTATTCTTTATCCGTGATAGCTCTATAATATCATCTTGTGATAGCCTTGTCCTTATCAACTTTTGACAACTTTATGGTGTCAACTTGGGATAGCATTTACTATATCAACTTATGGTAGCACATTGTTATTAACTTGCGATGTTTTTGACATTGTCAATTTTCGACAATTTCACCTCTTATTCATTCTCGAAAGTTTGGGTGTGAAATAACGGTCACTACATATATGGATCGTTGCTCCAGTATTGAGCCATGATTTATTTTCAATGCCATCAATGGAGTATGTTACTTGCATCACAGATGCAAGCTTTTCTTCGACCATATTCGGAGTGTTCTTTGGTTGTTTCTTTCATAAACGATAGTCACGAGCTTCATAGTCGGGCTAGTTACAAAAGTAACATTCACCGTTCTTCTTACTGACCTTGTCATGCTAATTCTTTTTAAACTATGTCTCATTCTTTGGTATAAAATAAATATTTTGTTTCTCCGACATTCTTTACCTTAAAATGAAACTCAGTTTGTTGACTATCATTTGGTTCTCGTTTATGAGAGTCCTCTTCTATGATAAGATGACATCATAAACCCTCCAAGTTATAGTCCACTTCCACATGTTTGAATTTCTTCTTGTAATTTGTCTAAGGAGGATATCAAGATATGATCACTATAACTATGAATGATTTGGAAAGGTCAATCCTTGCATCTTTAAGAAGACTGAAAATAAGTAATATCTCATTCAGCAATAACGGACTTATTCTCGGTCATCTTGAAATTTATAAAATTACATATTAAAAGGATTTATTACTTGCCTCAAATATGCGATTATTGTTTCCTAGTGGAGTCCATTCTTTTATTGTTTCTAGGCTTAGATGTGCATTGTACGTAGAAGTTGATAACACATCCAGGATCCATCCTCTACATAGAAAACCATCTTCCTTATGCTTTTTTCGCTTTGCTTTAAGTGCATCATCATTTTTTGGAATATCATTAGGTATTTCTTCCAGACCTTCCTCTATAATATAGAACAATTTGACAATGATTAGAAAGAATTTCATAGTTTCTTGCTAATAAGTGAAGTTATCTCTGTTAAAGCATTACCATCGAGTGAGAATGAGATGTTAGTTCTGATTAGTAAGGAATTAATATTTGTAACAGCCCGCAAATCCGTACCCCTTGAGTCAACACTATTCTACCTCTGTTAACTCAAGTGGCACAGAAATACGAACCATTTGGGTTTAAGAAGAAGAGATAGAAGGAGAAGAAGCTAAACAATATCATGATCTCACAGTCGCAGCGGAATAAAATATAATAGCAAATATAGATCTTTACACAAAATGAACTCTATACCAGTTTTTATACATCACATCATCAGAGTATCTCATACATTAAATATTTACCAGTCAGACAAATCCATACAATCACAACAGCGGAATATATATGTATAGATAATACATCACGGACTCCAGCTCCTCTCCTGCTCCATAGCATCCTGTCCTGAACATATAATACTCGGTCTGACCCGAGCATTATAATGAAATAACACCCAAGTCAGTCTGGAATACCAGCTGCTAATAATGCATCCAACTTGATTATTAAAGTTTCAGAAATCCTTTGAAAACAAAAGCATCTCGTAAGACCACGCCACAAATAAACATGTCGGGTTTTTACCTTACGATAGCTAAAACACCTTTTTATAGAAATCCTCTGATATTATAATAGGGTCTATATACAAATACTTATAAAATAGCCGAAATTGTTACATCTATTAAATTCCAGCTACTAGCCACAAAAGTGGGTAATACAAACAAAACTCGTACAAGGCTCGTAGGGAGAATGGATTTCCAACAATGACTAGGCACTGGGGTACCACCTGTCAAAGTACGGGGCCTAGATCACCGTACCGAGGACCACGCCCGATCCCCTGCAACACAAAGCCGGACCCATCCCTTACTGGACAGTTCCGAATAAGATCACCCCGCGGTTGGGATCAGCAACCGCCCACTAAGCCGGAATAAAAAGGGACATCTAGACAGGGATGACCTTACTCTCCAGTGGGGGCTACCCACGAAGCCTTGCTGCATATCCCCTGATTTTCAGTCATTCTCATTTGATGAGGCTTGAGGCTAAGCGTTACCTTTTAGAACGTTTCACTTAGAATGCCTATCGCCCACCTGACGATGTTCCAAAAGCAATCATCCATACAAGTCCGTCCCGGGTTCGAACGGAACCGAAGGCACTACTCCTACTACATCCGTTTTGGAAATATCCTCAGGATTAGTAGCGACTAGCCCTTGCACTTCACTGCTCCATCTTCGACTCCGAACACGTTTTACGAAACGTACAAACCGGATTGAAGTGGTTTTCGAGAAATAAATCTCGATCCCGGTCTATTCGAAACGATCAACGCATTTGTCCAATATTGATAGTCGGTGATTTAACTATCAATTTACATCCATAAGCATTCATCACACAATAAATAATTCCCAATTATTTTACTCAAATATCTCTCACAAGATATATTTTCAAATTTTCAAAGCTCATTTGAAAACGATTTCCAAATTTCTTCCTTTACAAGGTAAATCCTTTACCATTTATTCCCATTGGAAATAACCAAGTTCAAACCAATTTAGATTTAAAACAGTTAAAACATTTCATACCGAAATATACTTTAAAATATGTAAGTTTACTTCTAGTTATTTACTCAAAATATAAATTTTAAAATATGTGAAGTAAAACTATTTATTAAGACATAACTTGATTTTTACATAAAGGTTTAGTTAAACTAAATTTAAAAGCGGATTTTAAAGGGATTAATAATAATTTCTAATAACTTTATTCAAAACTAGCCTTTAAATAAATCCATTTGTAAAAATAATTTCTAATGTATTCGTAAATAGTTACTATTGCCAATTTTCTAATTAGTTACTTAAAAATAATAATTTCAAAAATACTCTTTAAATCAAGTTTAAACTTTAACTTATTCTTAAATAAAATCTGTTAAAACACAAACTTGGTTTCCCAGGGAAAACACACTTCCATGTCGCCATTCCAAAGAACTTTTTCTTATAAATCCAGCCGATTTGTTACCATTCAAATTCATGTTTAAATAACATAAATTTCTCTTCCATGTTTTTTTTAAAAATAACTTCTTTCGAAGCCCAAACATAGTTTTCCATTCCTGGAAACTCACTTTCAAAGTTCGGTTTTAAAAATCTTTTAAAATAAACTTTTGAGAATTTATTAAAGGAAAATGATACTTATGAATTACTAAATGAAATCCCATTGGTGAAAAATGAATTACAAATATTTTATTTACATTTTAAACTGCTAATTTATATTTTGGAAAACCTCATTGAACATATACTTTAATTTCCTGGAAAACATCACCAAATAATCCCATCGTTATTTTGTAACCATTTATGAGTTCTATTAAATTTATCTCCCAATAGTTTTACCTTCACAATTATCAACTGATAACTTTTCTCTTTGTTTATCATTCCAAATTTTACAAATTTCAACTTTTCATCCCAAACAGATGTCAATTTTAATTCTTTTAAATTCTTTATTTAACAATACCCTTTATTTCCTAAAAACCCAATTAATCCATTTATAATTAAATTCCGGATTTATAATTTATCCAACAATATTCCAATACAATTTAATTTCAGATTTATCAATCACAACATATAAACAGACATCATCATCAATTATAAAAATAATTACTACATCGTGAGGAATCCAGTTGGATCCCTCCAACCTGTTTTCCCTGCATCACAAATATTAGCACATCACGTATATAAATATCAATCCAGACTGATAACAGCAATTATATTCAACCAATCACACAGATATTTAAGTATTAACTATTTAAACTACCTAGCATCCAGATGTGAACTCACCTTGTGTTTCGGCGAGCGTTCGAAATTTAAATTAAACCGAACGACGTTCGATTTAACTCAAATTTCTACTTGCCCGGAATGATTCTCGAACTATACCATTGCATAGTACGCATCTCTGCGATTTCGGCGCCGCAGATTTTGTTCGAATCTGATTTCATACGAAAAAGTTATTCAAATTTAAAGATTTGAATTTAAATTTTAAAACAATTTCTTGTTATTTTAGTTACTATTACCCAAACAATAACAGCCGTAGGTCAAGCAGTGAGAAATCGAGGCCATCCCTGCATCTTCTTCCTTTACGCGAGCCGGTACAGAAAGTCGAACCCATCAACTCGCGAACTAGGGTTCGAGGCCGCTCCTCCTCCATCCCATTCGAGCGCGATCAGGCGCCGCCACAACACGCGCCAACACCTCCTCCATCGCCGGCCAGAAGGCGGTGAAACTCGGCGCAACCACCAGCTCTAAAAACGAACACGAACGCGCGGCCTTCCCAACTCGATTTCTCCCATCTTATCGCTCTAAACACGATCACTACCGCACAATTCGAAGAACTCGGGGAGCTCTTCATCTTTGTAGTTGAACGAATCTCTTAAAACTCAACGGATTGAGGTAGATCTAAGGTGGAAGGCAAACCAATTTCGGCCATTAACGTGAATAAGCGGCGGCCTGAGAATAAGTTAGGGTTTAGCAAAGATATTTATTTATATAATATAATTTTATATTATTATAATATCGTTCTTCACTGTTTTAATAAACTATGCAAACGAACTCCAATTCTCACGTACCAATAGGCGTTCCTAGGTTTTTTCCATGTTCCGGACACAATGGAACAAGTTCCGGAAGCTAATTCAGTCATACGTGTGAGTTACAGAATTAAACGATCAATTTACAATTAAATCGGTTAAATCGATTTCTAAGCGTTTCGTGCTGCCACGGTCAAACGACAACTCCGATTGCTACGAAAATTGAAATCCGATAATAAATAACTATTACGGATCCAATGGAACTGGTTTCGTCGAATTCCGAGACTGTGCCCCGGAAGGCTGTTTTAACTCGTCTATTAAATCGAGCGATTTTCAAAATTGTCGAAAACGCTTAAAATTTTACTAACTTAATGATAAATTACATAAAATTTATAATCACATTAAAAATCATTCTGGCTCATTCCAGACCAAAATCCGATTAAATTGCATTTTAATAATATTAAATCCATTATTAAATTAACATAAATTTCCCAATAATAACTTATTAACTTTTAAATTCTTCTAAAAATTCAACAACAATTTTTAATATCCAAATGGACTAAAAATAAATTTTAAAAACATTTTTATCACTATTTACATCTAATTTCCCAAATTGTTTCAGTCCAATATTTAATTACTATTCAAAATTGAATTAAATTATCATATTTTAAAACCTATAACTTATTTTATAAATTGAACCCAATTCTCTTTGTTCCAAAATTAATTAAAAATCCTTAGTGAACATTTAAAATGAATTTAAATGTTCAAAATTCAAGGGCTCAAAGATGTTACATTCCTCCCCCCTTATAAAAATTTCGTCCCCGAAATTTGCTAAGGTAGAAGAATGCTTCCAGACCCAATAACAAACTTACTTAGTGAAATCTAAATTTCACTTCGCTCAAATTCACTTTGCCCAGATCCTTTAGTTTCAAATCGAAACTACTAATTCAATCCTATTCCAAAATTCTTTATTTTCAATCGTAATTTGAAATCGACTTGTTGCTAATGAAAAAAATGCTCCTACACTCATTAACTTAACCCAAACTTCTTTAGTTAAAAGCTTATATACACTTCCCAAAATCCTTTAGCCCAAATCCAAACTCATTTTCTTTATTTATACTCAAAAGCTTTTGTGGCAACATTATTTCAAAACAACATTACTAGTTACTAAAATTTCCAAAATTCCCAAAAAAATTCTAACTCCCAAAATTTCCGGAAAATTTTGGCAGAGTCTCCCATGTACGGAGGAGCTTTCGCGATATCGCGATACAGATAAATAAATATACATCGACCCACACGGTCGGAAACCAAAATATATCACAACAAATATATCATTTCCCAATTATATTTGCGTAGGCGTACCTTTTTAGCAAATTTTAATAACAAGCGGCTGATATAACGCATATACGCGCTCCAACTCTCTCGAACGTCTTCCGTACCTGTACTTACTCAACAAACTCATCAGTTTTCAAAGATAAGAACGTTTTAACAACATTTCCAATATAAATGTAAGCCAACATATCCATTTACATCCCGAACAACACTTTGCATAATTTCATAAGTAAGTCATATTTTAAAGCATATACAAAGTTCCTTTTCTAATGCCCAACTCCAAGTTATTTCACACAAAGAATTTTATATACAAGTTTTGCTATGTTTCATTCATATTCTACCCCATCTCTGAATTGATTTCCCAGTCAATTTCCTTTTTAATTGGATACATTTGCACTTCTATTATGATTCACTTACATTTATACTCAAATCCATTTATTAAGATTTTAGCCCATTCTACTTTCATCCAAACCAACTTCATTTTATTTCACTTGAATGATTTACATTCAAGTTTACTACATACCATTCATATTTATTGCAACCAATTCATTTCTATTTCAATATGATTAACATATGCCTTACTTGCATTTCTTTACTTTAACTTACATTCCCAATTTGATTTACAATCAAATTTTATTTTAAACTTGAAACATTTGCATTTCTTTTATGATCCATTTCCATTCATATGCACAATCACTTAATTAGATTGCATTTATCTAATTAATTTAAAACCATCTTTATTTGCTTCTTCAAATCAATTCACTTGCATCCATGTACAAACTCTTTGAATTTTATTCCAATCCATATCAATTTATTCAAAAATCAATTTCAATTGCTTATTAAGCAACTCAATTCTGAATACATGCAATTTTCATGTCATTCGAGCAAAATAACCACCACTTAGGCTTATACCCACTAAAATTAATTCTACTTAAGATTTATATTAATTTATTCAATTTTGCCTAGTTCACAAGCCAAGTATTCTTATTCCATTGCAATTATTAAATTAAATTTTCCTTACATTTTTATTTCATTAACCAATTCAGGTTTATATTAATTTCATTCCATCTTGGATTATTTACAACCCATACATCCTTAATTTATCACAATAATTAATTAATACCATTTCACTTGCAATTCAATTTTATTATCTAACAAATTTCATTCAAGAGTACTTAATAAAGCTTATTCACAATCATTTTGTTTTTCTCTTTCAAGTTTCTTAAGTTCTTTCACAACATTTTCATTATCTTCTTGTATCAATTTTATTTTATTTCCATTTGATTCTCATTCAATCAAATTCCAATCCATTTACAAATTCGAATGCCCTTTGTTTACTTATTCAATCCATTTTAGATTTATTTTATTAACAAAGAGACCATTTAAATTATTTCACTCGTTTGAATTTATTTATAAATCAAATCATCATTATTATAATCTAATCCCATTATCCATTCACACTTACAATATTTATTACCAAAATTAAATTCCATTCCAAAACTGGACTTTATTTACTTTCTAAATTTTGGCCAAACTATCCAAAATTTTATTCATGCCAATACAAATTCCATTTAATTTAGCTTACACAAAATTCATTTCCAAACAATCATTTAGAATTTAGTTGAGTGAGCATTTACTTCATTCAACATCATTTCAACTAAATTAAATTTCCATTCAATTCGATTCTTATCCCAAATTTATTTCAAGTTTACTTGAAATTTTGCTTAGCCAAATTAAATTCATTCCACTTCTTTACCACTTAAATAAGGATTGAATTTCATTCAATATGCCTATAATGCAACTGAATTTTGTATTTCATTTCACTTCAATTTAATTCCTCCATAAATAAATTCAAAACTTATTTTCTATTGTAAGTTCATTCACATTTTTTTTAATCTCTCGCTCTACCTTATTTCAATTTACATTTCATTTGTGATTAAGTTTGAATCAACCATACCATTTCCCTATTTCCCATTTGTGATTATAATTTCCATTTCTTATTTATAAGTTCACCCAATTATTTACTTCAAACTTTATATTGCTCATTTTAATCCATTTACATCTTATAATCACAATTCCAAATTCTATATATATATATATATATATATATATATATATATATATATATATATGTATCGCTGAATTCTTAAGGATACAAATTTTCTTTCAATCTAATTCTTTGTAAAATTTTAAATCCACAATTCCATATTATAGGTATAACACATAATAGCTTATGGGTACAATTCATTGTACAATAACCCATGATTACTAAGTTATTTACATTTCAATTTAATCCAAACCAATTTAATTCTAAGTTCAATTTATTTAACTTATCCCAAGTTAAATTCAAAATCCACTTCAATATACTTTATTCACTTTTAATAACTCAAGTTAAAATTTTAATTCCAAGATTAAGATTTACATTTCCTTCTTATTAGCATCAACTTTACCAAAATAAGTTCATTAGTTGATGCATTTTAACTTTACACACCATTTAAATAGAATGTTTCAGAATTCAATTACCCGGTTTTATTCCAAAACCATTTTGAAATAATAATCAATTCATACACTCCTGGTATATCAAATCAAACTTCCAGATTTCTAAAACAATCTATTTTCACCAAAAAAAATTCCCTTTTGAAACTTTTAAGATTACTTGTATCACAACAAGTCCAACAAATATCATAACCAACCATTTTGGTAGCAATCCATCACTTTAGAAACTCGAAAATGGATTCTAATGATGTGGCCAGCATCGTCAGGATTATTTTCCAACGACTGAAGTGAATTCAATGCTTCTTACTTTCCCAAATTCATTTCAAAACAGTCTCCATTCAAAAATACTTCCCAAAATAATATTCCAATATTGCCTTCAAACACTTTAACAAACATTTCAAACTTTCCCAGGATTTTAAATTTTCAAACCTTTATTTCCATTACATTTAAAATCCTTTCCAAAACTTCCGGGATTTAAATTCTGGTTCAATTCAAATTTAGTTATTTTTCCTTTTATATAATTTATATTTGTAGAATTTTATTTTCATTATAATTATTTCAAATTTCAGATTAAATTTCAAATTCTTATTTGATTTAGACATTAACAACCAATCATCCAAATATATATAATAATTTCAGAAAATTATTTCTTTTATATCAAAATATAATTTTGGGTAAAATTATTTCATTTACCCACGTTAAAAACAATACTATGTCGGTTTATCTTGTTTAAGAGTTTAGAAACCCCTATCGATACGGTTGTACTTCCCGTACCGACCAGAATTCATAAACACTCAACCGATAAGTCAACACGGTATAAAAACAATTTTATATTCACTAACAAGTACGCTCTCATATCTATTACTACGCTCAACTCATTATAGAGTACTCTTGACTCTATTTACTGAGTAAATTTCCCCACCAAAGCCTAGGGTGTCGCCAACCTAAGCTCTGATACCAAGTGTAACAGCCCGCAAATCCGTACCCCTTGAGTCAACACTATTCTACCTCTGTTAACTCAAGTGGCACAGAAATACGAACCATTTGGGTTTAAGAAGAAGAGATAGAAGGAGAAGAAGCAAAACAATATCATGATCTCACAGTCGCAGCGGAATAAAATAATAGTAAATATAGATCTTTACACAAAATGAACTCTATACCAGTTTTATACATCACATCATCAGAGTATCTCATACATTAAATATTTACCAGTCAGACAAATCCATACAATCACAGCAGCGGAATATATATATATATATGTATAGATAATACGTCACGGACTCCAGCTCCTCTCCTGCTCCATAGCATCCTGTCCTGAACATATAATACTCGGTCTGACCCGAGCATTATAATGAAATAACACCCGAGTCAGTCTGGAATACCAGCTGATAATAATGCATCCAACTTGATTATTAAAGTTTCAAAAATCCTTTGAAAACAAAAGCATCTCGTAAGACCACGCCACAAATAAACATGTCGGATTTTTACCTTACGATAGCTAAAACACCTTTTTATAGAAATCCTCTGATATTATAATAGGGTCTATATACAAATACTTATAAAATAGCCGAAATTGTTACATCTATTAAATTCCAGCTTCTAGCCACAAAAGTGGGTAATACAAACAAAACTCGTACAAGGCTCGTAGGGAGAATGGATTTCCAACAATGACTAGGCACTGGGGTACCACCTGTCAAAGTACGGGGCCTAGATCATCGTACCGAGGACCACGCCCGATCCCCTGCAACACAAAGCCGGACCCATCCCTTACTGGACAGTTCCGAATAAGATCACCCCGCGGTTGGGATCAGCAACCGCCCACTAAGCCGGAATAAAAAGGGACATCTAGACAGGGATGACCTTACTCTCCAGTGGGGGCTACCCACGAAGCCTTGCTGCATATCCCCTGATTTTCAGTCATTCCCATTTGATGAGGCTTGAGGCTAAGCGTTACCTTTTAGAACGTTTCACTTAGAATGCCCATCGCCCACCTGACGATGTTCCGAAAGCAATCAGACATACAAGTCCGTCCCGGGTTCGAACGGAACCGAAGGCACTACTCCTACTACATCCGTTTTGGAAATATCCTCAGGATTAGTAGCGACTAGCCCTTGCACTTCACTGCTCCATCTTCGACTCCGAACACGTTTTACGAAACGTACAAACCGGATCGAAGTGGTTTTCGAGAAATAAATCTCGATCCCGGTCTATTCGAAACGATCAACGCATTTGTCCAATATTGATAGTCGGTGATTTAACTATCAATTTACATCCATAAGCATTCATCACACAATAAATAATTCCCAATTATTTTACTCAAATATCTCTTACAAGATATATTTTCAAATTTTCAAAGCTCATTTGAAAACGATTTCCAAATTTCTTCCTTTACAAGGTAAATCCTTTACCATTTATTCCCATTGGAAATAACCAAGTTCAAACCAATTTAGATTTAAAACAGTTAAAACATTTCATACCGAAATATACTTTAAAATATGTAAGTTTACTTCTAGTTATTTACTCAAAATATAAATTTTAAAATATGTGAAGTAAAACTATTTATTAAGACATAACTTGATTTTTACATAAAGGTTTAGTTAAACTAAATTTAAAAGCGGATTTTAAAGGGATTAATAATAATTTCTAATAACTTTATTCAAAACTAGCCTTTAAATAAATCCATTTGTAAAAATAATTTCTAATGTATTCGTAAATAGTTACTATTGCCAATTTTCTAATTAGTTACTTAAAAATAATAATTTCAAAAATACTCTTTTAAATCAAGTTTAAACTTTAACTTATTCTTAAATAAAATCTGTTAAAACACGAACTTGGTTTCCCAGGGAAAACACACTTCCATGTCGCCATCCCAAAGAACTTTTTCTTATAAATCCAGCCGATTTGTTACCATTCAAATTCATGTTTAAATAACATAAATTTCTCTTCCATGTTTTTTTTAAAAAATAACTTCTTTCGAAGCCCAAACATAGTTTTCCATTCCTGGAAACTCACTTTCAAAGTTCGGTTTTAAAAACTTTTAAAATAAACTTTTGAGAATTTATAAAAGGAAAATAATACTTATGAATTACTAAATGAAATCCCATTGGTGAAAAATGAATTACAAATATTTTATTTACATTTTAAACTGCTAATTTATATTTTGGAAAACCTCATTGAACATATACTTTAATTTCCTGGAAAACATCACCAAATAATCCCATCGTTATTTTGTAACCATTTATGAGTTCTATTAAATTTATCTCCAAATAGTATTACCTTCACAATTATCAACTGATAACTTTTCTCTTTGTTTATCATTCCAAATTTTACAAATTTCCACTTTTCATCCCAAAAAGATATCAATTTTAATTCTTTTAAATTCTTTATTTAACAATACCCTTTATTTCCTAAAAACCCAATTATTCCATTTATAATTAAATTCTGGATTTATAATTTATCCAACAATATTCCAATACAATTTAATTTCAAATTTATCAATCACAACATATATACAGACATCATCATCAATTATAAAAATAATTACTGCATCGTGAGGAATCCAGTTGGATCCCTCCAACCTGTTTTCCCTGCATCACAAATATTAGCACATCACGTATATAAATATCAATCCAGACTGATAACAGCAATTATATTCAACCAATCACACAGATATTTAAATATTAACTATTTAAACTAGCTAGCATCCAGATGTGAGTGAGAATAACTCACCTTGTGTTTCGGCGAGCGTTCGAAATTTAAATTAAACCGAACGACGTTCGATTTAACTCAAATTTCTACTTGCCCAGAATGATTCTCGAACTGTACCATTGCATAGTACGCATCTCTGCGATTTCGGTGCCGTAGATTTTGTTCGAATCTGATTTCATACGAAAAAGTTATTTAAATTTATAGATTTGAATTTAAATTTTAAAACAATTTCTTGTTATTTTAATTACTATTACCCAAACAATAACAGCCGTAGGTCAAGCAGTGAGAAATCGAGGCCATCCCATGCGTCTTCTTCCTTTAAGCGAGCCGGTACAGGAAGTCGAACCCATCAACTCGCGAACTAGGGTTCGAGGCCGCTCCTCCTCCATCCCATTCGAGCGCGATCAGGCGCCGCCACTACACATGCCAACACCTCCTCCATCGCCGGCCAGAAGGCGGTGAAACTCGGCGCAACCCCCAGCTCTAAAAACAAACATGAACGCGCGGCCTTCCCAACTCGATTTCTCCCATCTTATCGCTCTAAACACGATCACCACCGCACAATTCGAAGAACTCGTGGAGCTCTTCATCTTTGTAGTTGAACGAATCTCTTAAAACTCGACGGATTGAGGTAGATCTAAGGTGGAAGGCAAACCAATTTCGGCCATTAAACGTGAATAAGCGGCGGCCTGAGAATAAGTTAGGGTTTAGCAAAGATATTTATTTATATAATATAATTTTATATTATTATAATATCATTCTTCACTGTTTTAATAAACTATGCAAACGAACTCCAATTCTCACGTACCAATATGCGTTCCTAGGTTTTTTCCATGTTCCGGACACAATGGAACAAGTTCCGGAAGCTAATTTAGTCATACGTGTGAGTTACAGAATTAAACGATCAATTTACAATTAAATCGGTTAAATCGATTTCTAAGCGTTTCGTGCTGCCACGGTCAAACGACAACTCCGATTGCTACGAAAATTGAAATCCGATAATAACTAACTATTACGGATCTATTGGAACTAGTTTTGTCAAATTCCGAGACTGTGCCCCCGGAAGGCTGTTTTAACTCGTCTATTAAATCGAGCGATTTTCAAAATTGTTGAAAACGCTTAAAATTTTACTTTTAAATTTTACTAACTTAATAATAAATTACATAAAATTTATAATCACATTAAAAATCATTCTGGCTCATTCCAGACCAAAATCCGATTAAATTGCATTTTAATAATATTAAATCCATTATTAAATTAACATAAATTTCCCAATAATAACTTATTAACTTTTAAATTCTTCTAAAAATTCAACAACACTTTTTAAAATCCAAATGGACTAAAAATAAATTTTAAAAACATTTTTATCACTATTTACATCTAATTTCCCAAATTGTTTCAGTCCAATATTTAATTACTATTCAAAATTGAATTAAATTATCATATTTTAAAACCTATAACTTATTTTATAAATTGAACCCGATTCTCTTTGTTCCAAAATTAATTAAAAATCCTTAATGAACATTTAAAATGAATTAAATGTTCAAAATTCAAGGGCTCAAAAATCCGGGATGTTACAATATTGCTCGATTCACCCTTTGTATTGATATTATTATCCAAAAATTGTTTGAAATTTTGTCTCCAGTGAAGATGATGATGTCATGCTTCAGGCTTTCTGGATCTTTGTATTTATTATTTTAGACAATAATTCAACCCTAACGAGTACAAATAAGTTACAAAATTATCAATTTAAGGATTTGTATGGCTTATTATGATGTAATTGGATTTAAAATTTATATTACTTTAGTCTGACCAAGAAAGCACTAGTTTTTAATGGATGATGATGCGATACGAGATAAACAAAGTGAGAAAGAATAACTGAATAAGTTATGTGTTTTTGCTTTTGGATGACAAGCCTATTCATAGCCAACAAATAGTCCTGTCATTTGCAATAGTCATACTAGCTCGCTAGTTCTATACTTGTTCATTCCAAACATAAAAATAGTCATAACAGCTACAAAAAATTTCTAATTTCTATTATTTGAAGAATCACTATTTTAAGGCACTAGCCTTAAGGTTTAAGCTTGGAATACGAGAAGATTACAGCTGGATAATGTCACGATTGATCTGTAAAGAGGTAAGATGAAAGTGCAAAGTTAAATTGGAATTAGTATGAATTTTTTTACTACATAACTCAAATTTGAGCTTTTCATTCGTTTTTATGTTTTGCACTGTGGTTGTAGAATCCATATAGTTTTCATTTATTTACTGCATATCGACTAGAAGAACAATGCAATTTTTAAATACATGATTACCAGTAGAATCTTCTCTTGGTATTTGCATATATCAGGTCACAAATATTATCAAATTTACTAGAAAAAGAGTTGAAAATTGTTTTTAATATAGATTTTTAATGTATTTCTTTAATGATGGAGGAGAAGTATTTGTTAAATTACTGCAATAAGTTGTTTCAACTAATTATGTTCATTATGGGCTATACCAGGTCTTTTGTAAACCATATCTATCTCAAATAACATGAACATTCATTTTAAAATAACATGTTATTCAATATTGTGATAATTTTCTCATGATTACAGCTTATTGTAACAACTATCACATAACATATTATTTAAAAAATATATAATGCATATTCTTTGACTTAATTACTTTGTTAATTATATCACTATATAACAAAGTATATAATAGAAATTAGATACCTTTATTACGAACAAGATTGGTTATAGAGTTAGATAAATGTAAGAAATTATATAATTTTCACTAGGGCATACCTCTTTCCTTTCACGGATAACATGAGGTTTAATATTTCATCTTTTACAGAAATAATAATGAGTCTATATTGTAGTATTTAGAAAAATCAAAACCAAAGCAGCTTTTGTCAGTTCATACTGTCATTTTCACTACAAAATTACCTTGAGTTCTATCGAAAACAACCCACTTGAAACCTCAATCCTACTTCCACTTCAAATTTTCAAAATCTAACCACACACGTTTGTTAATATTGTACAAAAAGCTCAAATACATGATTTCATGTTTTTTCGATCAAATTTGATACTCTAGCTTATCAAATTTAATTACTAGCCCATGTTAGCTAATATCGAAAAAACAATTAACGTATAAGATTGAGGATCAAACTAATTTCGAATGACACAAAATTTTATATTTAAGAGTTGCCGGCAATAATAATGATTCCGTATAGTCAAAATTAGAAATATCAGAATGGAGACAGTGTTGTTAGTGCAAACTGGTCGTCTCCACTATATGTTATATCACTATAAGAAATATTGAAATTTACGGCGGAAGCTTTTGACGGTCGCCGACGGCTCTGTCATTATGCTTTCGACGGCTCCGAACGACCAATCAATTTATTTGGACTTATTAATTTTTTATTCAATATTAGTTCAATAAGTTAGAAATTTGATTAAATATATAATAATTCAAATCCTAAGAATTTTTAAATATATTTCTATTCAATTATTCAAATTTATGAAAATTCCTTATTAATTAAATTAGTGTAGTCAATAATCTTTTTTGTTGTGTAATTATATTTGATAATTAACTTTATTGAAAATTGAACATTGCCAAACATTTTCTGCAAGTTTCAGTCTATCAACTATAAAATTTCGATGAAAGTTATGATAAATAATAGTTTTATGAATTTATTTTGTAAACATTGCGTGTATAACTATTATTTAAAATTTGTAAATTAATATGAAAAGGCAAATAAGAGAGGCTGTAATCATTAATATTTAGTTCACATTCATCGATAATTACTATAAATTGTTCAATTTTTTTCTACAAATTAAAATTTTCAAATAAACTAATATATATTAAATTTATTTTTAAAAGTGTGAAAATGTAATAAAAATAATTAAGTAGCCATTGAAAGCTGTTGCTTATTAAAGCCGTCAACAGATTTCGGAAGCGGTCGGAAAATCGTGTATATTCAGCTACCAAGCCGAGAGCTGCTTCATTACATTTGCCTCCCCCGAAATTCCAAAAAAAACCTAGCTGCTCCTTCGCTCTCCATCGTTGGCGAATCCACACTACTCCCTACCATCAATAAGTTCATCATTATCCACTCTCCACAACCTTATGGCACTAACTCATCTCCAATCAAGTTTTTACCTTAATACTAATTGATTTTCATTTGATAAATTAGGGTTGATTTGTGATGTAAGTTATTTTTATTACCCATTGATTGTTTATTATACTCCATTGAATGCAATTACAGTTATTATTGTTTAAATCCAAAAATTAATATATAATTTAGTGTGCGTGTATATGTGCATTAGGCCTGGCTTAGATTAATTAGTATAGATGCGCATAATTTAATGTATGTGCATGTTTTCTAAAATGTCGAAAATAATAATTTATTTACATAATCATTTATTAATTTAGACCCTTAACTATGTAAAAAAGCCCTAGTTAGTTAGAATGTGTAGCATGCGGTAAACTAATGCATATTGTTGTTTATATTTTAAATATAATATTATATTCATATCATTAAATTTGAAAACATAAAAGATTTTATAAAAAGGTAAAAATTATATAATTAATAAAACAATAAACATTAATAAATTATTGTACAAATGCTAATATGTTATATTATTAATAGAAAAACATGTAACTGTAATATATAAACAAATTGATGCATATGTGCTTTATTTTTTTTAAATCTCTTAGAGAGTTTTTAGCCCTATCTAATAAGTATTGTATATGATTGTTATATGGATATTCGTTTCCCATAGAACGGACATCCGTATTCATCTGATACAATATTTATTGGATTTTTCCCTGTATTTGACAAGTTACAGATACAATAAAGTAATTACATTTGGTAAATCATTTCATTTTAAATGGTAAACAGAATTTCGACAGCACTTTTTTTGTTACCTATGTACACATATTTGTATACGATATAAGGAAAAAAAAGGAAAGTGCTGCCAAAATTTTGTTGAATCATTTAAAATGAAATGATTTACGAAATATACTGTTGTGTTTGTAATGGGAAGTAGGATGACCAAGTATCAAAGTATAAAAATAAACTAAAAATTTAATACTATATTCATAATTTATGCCAAACCATAAAATGTATAAATGATAATTAATAAATGAATTATGGTTAAAGGAACAATAAACTATATAAATGAGTTGAAAAATAAAATGTCAATTTATAAAATGATCAATACTTTTTTTATTTTCTATCACATTTTCTTAAATAGGAAAAACGAACACTTACTTTGTTGATTGGAGTTGGATGTATCAACCACGATGGTGGTGTTGAGAGGTTCAACAAAGGAACATTTTTATAATGGTGTAAATGTACTTATTGAATACGCTTTAAGTAATAACAAAAACGACGAAGAAATACATTGTCTGTGTAGTAGGTGCAAATTTTTGAAGCATTTGGTACGGGATGTGGTTAAAGTTCATTTGTGCCAATATAGTTTCGTGTCAGATTATAAAGTGTGGGATTGTCATAGAGAACTTGTACCACCAACTCCTTTATAGTCAGAGGAGGAGGTGGGTAATGACATTGTCATAGCGAATCCCATAGAAGATATGGTTGAAGATGTAGCACAATCCATGTTCCCTACGATAGAAGTGATAATGATGATGTAAATGTCGAAGAAGGACCAAATATTGGAGCAAAGAAATCTATGATTTATTGAATGCTGCTAAGAAACCCCTTTGGGATTGATGTAAAAGTGGTATCCAATTATCAATAATTATAGAGTACATTGCGATGAAATCAAAATACATCTTCACAGAAGCTGGATTTACAGCCATTTTACAAGCTGCAAAATGGCATATGTCGCTCGATAATTTAATGTGGGAAATTTTATATAGTGAAAAAAATTATGCCTTCTTTTGGTTTGCCATATCGAAAAATAAGCACATGTTCAAATGGTTGCATGTTATCTTGGAAAGGGGACATTGATCTTAGAAGTGTAGAAAATGTAAAGAGGAAAGATATAAACCAAGAAAAAAGAAGGAAAAGGAAGTTCCATACAAGCGTATAGTGGTTCAACGATAGAAATCACCATGTAGCACACACATATATTCTTCTTAATTGTGTTAAAGTTGCATCACTTGTTAGGTAATATTAATTAATAATTCTCAATATATTTATTTCAATAATACAGGTGTAGATTATAATGCAATACACTATCTATATCTACAGTGTTTACGAATCACAACATCCATGCGGCGATCTCAATAAAGAATTCACTGGTTAGTTTTTGAAATACATTTATGATCCAAGAAAGTGTGCGGTCAACGAGGATTGAAACATCTTGCATTGGGACAAAAAGGAAATCTCAAGACATATCCAATATTCTTCTTCAATTGTTATAAATTCAACACCAAAGAATATGGTGCTGAAAAATTAATTAACAATATCGGTGTATTTGTTAAAGGTAACGATGATCCAAATAATCATGTAAATGATTTTTACACCATGTTAACCTAGATTTTGCAATTGACATGTTTCACATGACCTACGGAGGAAGTTTTTTTGTTTAGATGCAATTGTTCAGCAATATTCCAAGTTTTGGAATCAACATGTACAAAGACAATAGTCTTACTAAAATAAAGCATACCTCACGTTATCATAAGTACGATCTTTTGTACTAGCCAAACAAAAGCAAGATTTACGTTTGATGGAAACAATATTCTAGAAGAACAAGCTTATCTGGCAGATATTGAGGAAAATAGTGAAATAATAACTGATGATCATACTGATTTTGGGCCTCTTAATGATGAATCAAATGTTTTAGTAGAAGCATTTGAGACTATAAAGGAAAACTATATAGAGGACGAGACCGATTCTAAATCAGAGAATGACAAGGACCGATTAATAATGTACATTTTGAAAGAAGGTAATTTATGTGATTATTAATGTTACATTTTTCTTATAAAAAATGATATGTTTTCTCATAGTTAAATGATATATTCCACCATAATAAAATGACATGTCTGTGGTAGGTATTATGTTGCTTTTTTGACGTTGAAGTTCTTCCCATTCAGGTTCCCCCCTCTTTTTCTCAAAGCGGGACTGCCGCAGGAGATGGTGGCAGTGCCGATCAGAGCAGGCGCAACATCCCATAGAAACGTTACAACGTAAAGAGAAATAGTAAGTATTAAATTTATTTCACCATCATAAATATTTTTCATATGATATATTAGTCATGATTTATTAAAGGTTTGTATCATATTTAACACGGGGGATTTTAACTAGAGCCTTTAAAGCTTGTTCCTAATATTTCTAAGCAAGTTTACATGAGCAGGATGATCACAGGCTGGCATAGGTGGGATAAAATTCTAGAACACATCATAGAGTGTATCTGGAAGGACTTTCTTGTAAGTGTAAATTTATATATCATTATATACAGCCACCGTACATTTTGTTGACCAAGTATAAATGTATAACTTATATTTTGTCAACGTGCAGTGGGCGGTAAATTGCAATAAGTTGACACTCTCCATTGCAAAAACTACAAGATGAGAATGATGAGGAAGAACTACCGCAACATGCCATCAGGCATAGAAAAGCGGGGAAGAAAACTGATTGGATGGGCGCAAGCGTGTGGGATGCTTGAGTTGTTTGGTGGAATAGTGATGAGGCGAAGGTAAGTTTACTAATCTCTTATTAATTATCTAAATTGAAGTTTCATATACAATTGATCACACTATATGTAGAGCATATATATAATATCACTTTAACTTGTTCAATTTAAATGTACAGGCAGAGTCAGATTTAAACTCTGTAAAAAGAATAAGAATCAAATCACACATCACAGTGGTTCTAAGTCATTCCAGCGTTAACGTGAATAGTTGGTAAATTTACTAATTTTGATTACAAATAGCTATTAAATTGTATTTTGCATATATAATAATAATACATAATAATTACATCAGGAAAGAGAGCATATGGGTCCCATCTCCTACATGGACATATTTGTCCGTAGTCATGCCATCGAGCATCAAATGAAGATGGCACACTCTCGTACACATGGGCCGACGATAAATCAACAAAGTCCCATGTAAGCATATTTTAAGTTATAAGATATTAATAATCAGTTTAATTAATCAGTTACAAAGAATTAAAATAATATAGTGTAATTTTCAATTGTATTTTTATTTTGCATTGTATGAAAAATTTATGCAACAACGAAAGCAGCCGCTTAAAGGAAACGGGACGAGATCAGTTGACTACCGATGAGGAGGATGCGATTTTTGAAGCTGTCGTGGAGCCAAAAACACAGAATAGGCGGTATGGCTTTGGAAACCAAAGGTACCGAACACTTTGTTTGGATTTGACTATTTACCAATCTCTCGACTGTAGCAAACTTGAAATTGTTTAGATTATTCGTTGAAATTTGTTTAGGTTACAAAATCATTTTCTTATAAATAAGTTAACCACATATCAAAATGTAGTTAGATAATGAGATGAATAATTAAGTTTATAAAAGAATAAGTAAGTTTATTAAAAAATAATTAAGTTTTATACAAATTTAACTTAAGTGGTGTAATGACCCGCCATTTCGAACCATTCAAATCGACAATAATCCATACATGTCAGACTTGAATTACTCAAGACAACATATTGTTATTTATATATTTGGCGAAACTTAGCATATGCAGTAAATAAACTAATCATAGAATCACAAACATAGAGTTTTACAACAATAAGCAGCGTAATAGATAAATAATAGTTCATGAAGCTACTATAGAAACATCAGAATCCAAAACAACTACAACAGAAATCCCAAATACATAGAAGTCTCAAATACAAAAGCAAATGACAAGTCTGAAAATAAATAACTAGAAATAACTGAAAGTTGAATAGATAAAAGATAGAACCCTAAGCAATAATCCAAACTCTAGAGGTGAGTCCCGAATGCTGTGACACTCAGGCTGACCCAAGCATAAAGTAAAACAAAAAACACTCGAGTCAGGATTAACATTCTTATGCAAGTAAATCAACTCAAGTGAAATGTCAAGTGAAATGCCATATAACTTAAAGGATGTTTGGGATTCCCATCCTTTAAGGATCTGTGAACTATCTACATACATAATACAATACGCTACATAGACAATGCCTATAGTGAAGTAAAATATTAAAATAGCATTAAGACATTACCCATATCCCTCTTAGCACATTTTTATATAAATATCGTAGTCTATACAGATACTACAAGCTCCACCAAACCTATGGGATACTCAGTGAGCATTCCATAGGTACGATGCAAACCAAACTCGTAGTGGGCGCATTAAGGCATATGACAATGCATGTGAGGCAATCCCAAGGTAGGATACTACCGTTTTGCGGATCCAAACTTATGGTAATGCATAGCAGCTACTACCGCCCACCTCGAGACATACTCCCATAATCAAAGGTGCACACTAATTAAATCACAAAGTAATAGATATGGTTTCGAAAAAGCATGCTCGATCAAAGGTGCGATCTCACTTGGCATGGAGTGGCTCCTGTTTTAGTCATATCAAGCTGACCCGAGGGGATTAGGGCTGCGTTCGTACCTCCGTTCGTCAAACCATCCTACTTCGCTCTGGATTCTCTGCCACATGGACAATTTTTAAAGTTATTGAAATAAATTTATAAACATTTAAATAAAATCTCAAATTACAATTTAAATCAAAATCAAAATTAAATATATCTAACTTCAGTTATATTTAACTCTAAAAATATTCACTTAATCACTTTTTATAAACATTTAAATAAAATCCCAAATTACAAAGTTAATCGAAATTAAATAATAAATTTCAATTTTATTTAAATTTGAAATATTCATTTAACCATCTTTAATCAAAATCAAGTTACCAAGTTATAAAATCATGTCGTTAAAAGCTCAAAATCAATAAGCTCAAATCAATTCCTGTTTAAATACAATTCTTAAACAAATTAAATTACAAATCAATTTTTTAATTTATTTTCCCAATCTTAATTTATTATAGTTATTACAAAAATCTATTTTCAAAATATTAATAATATGAATCTAAATAAATATCTTAAACATATTTTTTATATATTAAATTAAATTTTATTATATTAATTATTGTTAAATTAAATCTTATTTATTAATATTTTATTTTGTATTAAATCTTATTTTATATATTTGAAAACAATAAAGTTATAAGTAAAATCTTATAATTTACATTTTTTTTCAAAACTTAACTTTTAAATTTTAAAATTTCCAAAATATATAATTGAAAAATCTAATTTTTTTTCACAAATTAAAATTTAAAATAAAATCTTTATATTATATTTAAAATCAAAAAACATATATTTCCTTTTCTCAAAAATTTGGAAATCACTGAAAAATAGACCAACGGTGTCCATATATAGTTTTCTATCCTATGGTCAAGTGAACGGATATTCATCATTTCAACCCGAAATAATTTAATATTTACAAGTATATATCATTTCAACCCGAAATCCTCAAAATTTCAAAAATCAATAAAAATGCTTGGATTTATCATTTCAACTCATAACGATTTTTCCTAATCTATAAGATCGTTCGGTTATGTATCATTTCAACCCATAATGATTTTCTAAACTAGTAGGTAACTTGTAGTGTGAGAACAATAAAATAATAACATAAAATAACATAGCATATCTAGCCATTTAAATATAATATATATACAACATGTTATAGTCATATGTCAATTAACATAGGTAAAAAAATTAAAATAATAACATATCGTATTTAATAGTTTAATTACTAACCAATCCAAGTTTAACAACATATGTAAATCATCATTCCATATGAAATCAATTTACTAAACATATGAATGTCAATCGTGAGTGATCGCTCATCATTTGAGCCTATGGAAATTACACAACACAGCAAGCTACGAATTTGAATCTCGAGCTCTACAGGTGCTACCAATCCAAACGGCAACTCCAAAGAAAAGAAAAGCGGATTGAAATCGATGAATTCAATGAGAATAATATATATATTCCTTTCTTTTTTGATAAAAAGAAGAGAAGAGCTAGGAGCTGCTGAGTGCGCGAGTGGGCTGCTTGCAGTGGGGTTCGGTGTTGATTGGGTTCGGGTGGCGGCGGCAACGGAGAGGCGGTGAGGAAGTGGATTGTGTGAGCCAAGGCTGGAGAGTGAAGGTCGGTCGAGCAATAGGCAAGGTAGGAGAGGGGTTGCCAGGTGGATGTGGAGGGGTGATCGGCTGCTGCGTTGGAGAGGGAATGGAGGCTGGAGGAGGCGGAAGGTGGTCAGGGTTTGTCGCGTGGAGAGTTGGGTTTTCGGCTGTTGTGCTTATGTGGGCACAGAGGAGATCGGTCAGGCAGCTGAGAGGCAGTGGGGTGGAGGCAAGCGGGCGGAGGGAGAAAGGAAGGCGGTGGTCAGGGTTATGGGTCGAAGGCGGATTGTGTTTTGGCATGGGTGACAGTGGTTAGAGGGGAAGGGCTCTACGGCGGCGGAAATGGGAAGGTAGCAAGGCGAGGTTCGATGAGAGGGTGGTGCTGGTCCTTGGGCTTGGTGGAAAGCTAGGTTTCTTAGGCAACAAAAGAATGCAATATATATATATATATATATATATATATTTAAAAAAAAATCAATGAAAGAACAGAACATACAGAAGGGAGAAGAAAGAATGGCAACGAACCATAATATATTCAAACAATGGCAATAGAAAAGGCCAAAAGTCGAATTTCTGAGAATATTAACGGCCAGTGGCTATTAGCTTTAATAGATGGATAAACGAAAGGACATAGAACACTAAAAAGGCTCAAAATGGATACCAATACGGTTAATCGTTTCCTAGATTTCGCTGTGTATCGGACATTGAAATACACAAATGAATATACTGAGGAGATCAGCGTGATGAGACGAAAAATATGGTATACAGATATGAAAGACATGACCTACCTATCAAAACTCGATTTCCACTGCCAAAATGCTACTAAAAGCCAAAAATAATATAAATGGAGCTAGAGCAGTCCAAATTTGGCGAAAGGAATTATAATGTCATACTCAGAAAATAGTTTACATTTTTTATGTAAAAATATTCAGATTTCAAAAATATTTTATTTCCATCAAATTTTAACTGATTGTAAATTTTAAATTTCACATAAGAACAAACTTACATATTTTCTGATGAAAATTTGCCACTTGCTATATTTAATTAGACGTATTCCAAATATCGAATTTTCATTGCTAATTTTTTTTTTTCATGAAAAATTTAGTTAATTATGTTTTTTAAATCGTTAAAATTTTCGAGTCGTTATACTCTCCCCCACTCAAAAATTTTCGTCCCAAAAAGGAACAAGATAGGAGAATAGAAGCAATAGAAAGGAAAGATAGATTCGAAATACATAGTATCAGATATAACAATTAATTCGAAACCATATAAATTTCATTTTCGAGCGTTAACATTATACATTACATTACTTATTAACATCCATTTATTATTATCATTCTAATTAACTTACTTTTAATTAATTTACATTCATATCGAACTTATTTTCATTCACCTTATTTACTTCTTAATTGATTAACATTAACTTAAATAGCATTCTCTTTTTATTATTCAATTTATTTCACTTAACATATCTTGCAACAAAGATTATGTATATAAACATTTATTATAATCACTCAATTTTTATTTCTAAATTCCCTTAACAAAATTTCATTTTTGGACATCTTATTACTTACATTCATATTGTATACTATTCGGTTACATGTTCTCATTACATTCAAATTTTTTTCGGGTAAGTTTTATTCATGTTTCCAAATGTAATTGAGCACTATACAAATTTACCTTATATTTACAACATTTCTATTAAGCAAAATTTAGTTTGAACATTTTTGTTACTTAAGTTTTCTCTAGTATAAACTTCAATTACATATTCACATTACATTTTAAATTTTTGAATATTTCAGGTACGTTATATATGTTTTAAAATGCAGTGGAGTATTATACAAATTAATTTTATCCTAGTTCAACTGTTTCAAGTTGATTCAATTTCATTTCTCATTTTAGACATTCCGATTATTCAAAAAAATTGCATCATTTCAATAATTGAAAACCATCACTTAACATAAAACTTAAGAGTTAAATTTTCGGTTTCACTTCGAACCATTTTGAAATAAATACCTATACATACGTACGTACGTACGTACATCCATCCATCCATCCATACATACATACATACATATATTTTTTGTACATTAAATCATACTCAAGAAATTCAAATCAAATCCATTTTCCATAACAGAAGTATAGAAAAGCTACTAAATGGTCTCCCCACTTTGAGACTCGAATATGGATGTCGATGATATTGTAGTCATCATCGAAATTATTTTTCAGCGACATAAGAGGAGAGTACAAACTTACTTCTTTTAATAATTTTTTTTGAAACAATTTCCATTTGAAAATACTCTCAAATAATATATATTTTTTCAAAACTTTGAAAACCAAAATTTGAAAATCACCGAAAATTAAATTCTCAAATCTTTAGTTTAAATTCATCTCATTTGAAAATCAGATTTATAAGCCATGTTTATAAAATTTCATCTCTTTATAATATACAACAATAGTTAACGATTTAGGAATGTTGACAAAACTATAAGTGATAATCTAGTACTATCATTTTTTAACAATTAATTCATTTCACTATCTAATTCAAGAAAATTATACTTTTATATATAAAATATAATCATATGTAAAATTATTTCATTTACCAATTTCGAAAACAATATTGTGTCAGTTTGCTCTGTTCAAGTGTTTTGAAATTCCTATCCATAGTGTTAGCTAGATGAATCGATCGAAACTCAAAATTCAAACTTAACAACTCAAACAACATAATATAAAACATTTTTATATCAATTACAAAACACGCTTCCTCATAGGATGATTTAAGAATGGATTTTAGAACAAGGATAGAGATTCAAATTTAGAGGGACCCTAATCAAAGAGAATGATAACTAAAAGATAGACTCGAAAAATAGATAAGATAATTAAATTACAAAAGAGGAAAGATGGATAGACTTATTTTAATCGCTGCGACCTTAACCGGGTCACCGAGACTCCATTTTCAGAAACAATGTGTCCAAGGAATCGAACTTCATTCCTCCAGAAATGACACGTAGAAAATTTGGCTTCCAGCTGATGAATCTTAAGAGTTTCCAGCACATAGACCAAATGTGATTCATGTTCCTTCTCAGACTTAGAATAGACGAGAATATCATCAACGAAAACTAGGACAAAATTGTTGAGAACATCGTGGAAAACGTGATTCATGAGATTGATAAAGAAGGCATGAGCATTGGTTAATCCAAAGGGCATGGCTAACCTTTCATAGAAATCATTCTCTGTTCGAAAAGCTATCTTAGGAATGCTCTCCTCGGCAACACGAAGCAGGTGAAAACCGATGGCAAGATCAACTTGAGAGAATACTTTAGCTTCGTAAATCTGATCGAACATATTATTTATACAAGGCATAGGATACCTGTTATTAAGAGTAAGCTTGTTCAGCTCTCTATAATTAACACATATCCTCGAAGAACCATCAGATTTGGTGACAAAGACCACAGCTGCCCCTATTCATAAAAACTCTGCCTAATCAAACCCTTGGAAAACAAATCTTCAATCTACTTCCTTAACTCGACTTTCTCCCTGGGTGCCATCCGTCTAGGAAGAAGAACAACAAGTCGAGCTCCAGGAATAAGATCGATACGAAATTCAAAATCCCGCTTAGGAGGTAGAGAAGTGACTTCACCAAAAAACATCAAGATAATCCCTGACCATCAGGGTGGTGTCAAGATCACTAGGCTGAGAATCAATCGAAAAGATAAAACTGCCTCATAATCCTGAGGCATTCGACATTCGATCACAAGAGAATTACCCTGGTCATCTACTAGAGAAAGGTTCAGGCTTTGTAAGAAATAACAACATCATACTGCTTTAACCAATCACCTCCAAGTAAGATATCAAATGCATCAAAACCGAGGATATAGAAATCTCTGGTGAATTGACGCCTGTTGTAATGGAGTTTCACCCCTTTACAAATCATACTAAGGTTGGAGAAATCACTGATAGGATCAGTTACATATAAGGATGAAGTTAGCAATTGGGGTTACAAGATGTGCTCAAATTTATTATAGAGATCGACAAAAATAAAGCTATAAGATACTCCAGTATCAAAAGAACACGAAAAGGAAAAAACAAGAATGGGTTTTAGAACTTTCAAAATTCAAAAGAAAATCTTAGTCAAAGAGGATCATAACAAAGAATTTTAAGCTCGAACAAAGATGATTCTATGATTAGTTCTGCTTATTCTACGGTACAACTACCCTATCTCTAATGAGTTTTTGCTCCATAAGCTAAGTTTTGCCTAAACCAGAGCTCTAATACCAAATGTAATGACCCACCATTTCGAATCATTCAAATCGACAATAATCCACACATGTCGGACTTGAATTTCTCAAAACAACATATTGTTATTTATACATTTGGCAAAACTTAGCATATATAGTAAATAATTCAATCACAGAATCAGGGGCATAGAGTTTTACAACAATAAGCAGCGGAATAGATAAATAGTAGTTTATGAAGCTACTACAGAAACGTCAGAGTCCAAAACAACTACAACAGAAATCCCAAATACAGAGAACTCTCAAATACAAAAGCAAATGATAAGTCTGGATATAAATAACTGGAGATAACTGGAAGCTGAATAGATAAAAGATAGATCTCCAAGCAAAGTTCCAAACTCTAAAGGTAAGTCTCAAATTATATGACACTCAAGCTGACCCAAGCATAAAACAAAACACAAAACACTCGAGTCAGGATTAACATTCTTATGCAAGAAAATCAACTCAAGTGAAATGTCCAAGTGAAATGCAACATAACCTAAAGGATGTTTGGGATTCCCATCCTTTAAGGATCGGTTAAACTATCTACATACATAATACAATATGCTACGTAGCTAATTTCTACAATAAAGTAAAATTTTAAAATAGTGTTAAGGTGTTACCCATATCCCCTTTTACACATTTTTATATAAATATCATAGTCTATACAGATACTGTAAGCTCCACCAAACCGGGGGGTACTCAGTGAGCAATCCATAGGTACGATACAAACCAAACTCATAGTAGGTGCGATAAGGCATATGACAAGGCACGTGAGGCAACGCCAGGGTAGGATACTACTGTTTTACGGATCCACACTGATGGTAACGCATAGCAGCTACTACCGCTCACCTTGAGACACACCCCCATAATCAAAGTTGCGCACCAATCAAATCAAATAGTAATAGATAGGGTTTCATAGAAGCATGCTCTATTGGAGATGCGACCTCATTTGGCCTGGCCTGGCTCCTGTTTTAGTCATATCAAGCTAACCCGAGGGGTCAGGCTGCATTCATACCTCATACAGAATCATTTGCCAAATCATCCTACTTCGTTCTGGATTCTCCACCACGTGTACAGTTGTTAAAGTATTTTCGATATTGGCAGAGAGTGACAATATCTGATCCCGGTCTCTTTAACAACTAAATGCTTATTTCACACCATGGTCATTTTACAAAATCACTTTATAAACATTTAAATAAAATCTCAAATTACAAATTAAATCAAAATCAAAATTAAATATCTAACTTCAATTATATTTAATTCAAAAAATATTCACTTAATCATCTTTTATAAACATTTAAATAAAATGGACAGAGGTGGGTTTTTAGCTGCTGTGCTTATGTGGGCGTGGAGGAGATCGGTCAAACGGCTGAGAGGCATTGGGGTGTAGGCAAGTGGCCGGAGGGAGAAAGGAAGGCGGTGGTCAGGGTTTCGGGTTGGAGGTGGATTGGGTTTTGGTGTGGGTGGCAGCAGTTGAGGGGAAGGGCTGTACGGCGGCGGATTTGGGAAGGGAGCAAGGCGAGGTTCGGTGAGAGGGTAGTGTAGGCTCGTAGGCTCAGTGGAAAGCTAGGTTTCTCAGGCAACAAAAGAATGCAAGCTATATATATTTAAAAAAAATTCAATGAAAGAATAAAATGGACAGAGGGAGAAGAAAGAATGGCAACGAACCAGAATATATTCAAAACAATGGGCATAGGAAAAGCCAAAAGTTGAATTTCTCGGAATATTAACAGCTAGTGGCTATTAGCTTTACTGCATGAACAAATGAAAGGACATAGAACACTAAAATGACTCAAAATGGGTACCGATATGGCTAATCGTTTCGCAGATTTCTCCGTGCACCGGACGACAAAATACAAAAATGAATATACTGTGGAGAACAACGCAATAAGATGAACAAGATGGTACACTTATATGAGATACACGACCTACCTATCAAAACTCAATTTCTGCTGCCAAAATGCTGCTAAAACGCCGAAAATAATATAAACGGAGCTAGAGCAGTCCAAATTTGGCGAAACGAATTATGACGTCACACTCATAAAATGGTTTACAGTTTTTTTGTAAAGATAATTTGATTTGAAAAATATTTAATTCCATCAAATTTTAACTGATTTTAAATTTTAAATTTCACATCAGAACAAACTCACATACTTTCTGATGAAAATCAACCACTTGCTATGTTTAAATAGACGTATTTCAAATATCAAATTTTCATTGCTAAATTTTGTTGTTTATTTCCATGAAAAATTTAGTTAATTACGTTATTTAAATTGGTAAAATTTTCAGGTCGTTAAAAGTTGCTTAAAAATTTATAAAAGTTAACTATTGTTTATAAGGTTTAACTAAATTAACCAAATTTTTTTAAAAATTAACTAAGTTAACTAGGTTTTATAAAAATTAAATAATTCCCTGAAAATTAACTAAAATTTATAAAACTTAAGCAAGTTTATAAAAATTAATCTAGTTATATAAAAATTAACTAATTAACCAAGTTTTATAAAAATGAAATAAATTTACAAAAAGTTAACTATGTTTTACAAAAACTAGTTGGACTTATAAAAATTAGCCCAATTTATCAAACTTGACTAATTTTTTTATAAGTTAAGTTTGATAAAAATTAAACAAGTTTATAACAGTAACTAAGTTACTAAAAATTAATTAAGTTATTAAATAAATTATTTAGTTTATAACAATAACTCAGATTATGAACATGCAATTTCTTATCAATTCGGTTTATCTTCGATATACATACATGTACAAACGCAGGATTGAGAAGACAACCCAACCATTCTCAATTTAATCAAAGAAAATAAGGTAATAATGTCATTTAATCCTAACAATATTCTATTTCACACTATTATAACATATGTTAATCATATATATCACACTGTTACAACGGCTGCTAAGCTAATAGACAAAAATCTCTTAGTAGATCATGTGTTGCAGGCTAAAAGCAAGCAGAGCAATTACCAAAAACCTCAGGACAAAGAAGAGACTCAGTAGCCGAAATCCAGGATTGTAGAGCTGGAGGAGTGAGACTACCGTCGCGCTGTGGAGATGATGCAGTTGGACTAGCTCTTGGCTATGTATATGGAGTAGCATGAGGCATTTCCTTCGTCGGGTCGTTCCGAAGGCGATGATGAGACTTGATAGGTATGATTTTTGTGTTTATGTTTAGACATTGTAGGTATATGCATTTGGAGATGGTGATGATGATGTATTTAGGTGTGTTTGATACATATTGAGGAGATGTTGGATGATATGATGGTTTGTTTTGACACGATTGACACATTTTGAGATGTTGGATGTTAATTATGTGTAGATTGGTTAAAAAATTTGTTGTATGGAGGAGTTTTATTTGTCGTCAATAGTGATGTTTTTTTAGTATTGATGTTTTATATGTGATTTGGGCTTATATATATGATTTATATTGTGAAATCAATCTACAATATATATTGATATGTACGTATTGTATAGGAGATGAACTGCAGCAGAAATAAAAAAACAGGCCAAATTTTCGACGGCTATTGATGGCCTATTGGTCAGGAATATCCAACGGCTATCGACGACTATCGATGACTTATAGGCAGAAAATAATCAACGACTTGTAATGGTTTTCGACAGCTAGAGAACAAAGGTTTCTTACGGCTTCCGACACACGCAAAGGTGAACCATGAATAGCCACGTGCACACGATGGTCGTCGGAAAGCCGTCGGAATTTTCCGTTGGTACCCATCGCAAAGCCATTGACGAAGCCGCCGTAAGCACTATTTGGCGACGGCTTTATTTTCGACGGCTTTTACCGACCTTTCGATGGCCGTCAATGGATTTCAACAGTCGAAAATTACGTTCGTTTTTGTAGTGTATTGAGTTCAATCTAAAACGACAGTTTGGGATGATAATCTCATATATGTTTTGAATTTTCGAAATACGACCGTACATACTCGTTCGAAATACGATCATACATGCTCGTTGATACTGCATTAATTGCTTAAACATTTCATTTTAAGTTATTCCAGCTTAATTTCAAGCTCCATTTTATCAAATTTAATTATTAGACGGTGTTAAGCAAATATTCGAAGACATATAACTTATAAGATCAAGTATAAAACTGAGTTCAAATAGATGGTTTTAGGAGATATATTTAAAACTTACAGATCAGGATACTCATATTTACTATTTACGTTCTAAAAAATTTCCTACGATAAAATAGGTATTAGGTAGATAGAGAAATAAATATGATGATACAAGGTAAACACCACTAAAATTTCATAAACTCTGCTTTTTCCTACTAGAGCAACGCCAACAGCATGTTAGATATTATAAAATGTGAAATGTAACCCCTAAATACCCTCCAATACAGATAACAATTTGTAACTGATTACAAATTCAGATCCATAGTTCGAGAATTTGTAATTTGTTTGAGGGTTTGTTTAACAAACACCCAACTCTTAAAGCTTGTTCAACAGATGTGTGAGAAGTGGGCCCTTATTCAACAAGCATCCTGGACGCGCCTTAACAGGAGTCTGCACCTTCAACAAGCATTCTAAACATTGAAAAATAGTATGGATTAGATTTTGTAACTCTTAAAAATTGTAATGTGTAGCCAAATTTCTGTTTGAGATGCTCTGGTATATATTTCAATATCCTTTGAAAAGAAACACACATATTTAAACCTCCAGTTTTCATCTCAAGTTCGCAGCCTCCTCCGGCGTTAACCAAACATCCAATCCATCGCCTCTGACCATCACCGCAAATGAATCGAGGATCCGCGTTTTTGAGATTTAGTGATCGTTGGCAGTAGAAAGAGGAAAAGCAACGCGAAAATTCGAACTACATTCATGTTTAGAGAAGTTGTTTTGGTCTTTTGAAGAATTTGTGAATTAGGGAACTGGGCTCAAAGGTTTAAGTTCAAAAACATGCAGAATACAGCTGAATAACATGGTAATCGATCTGAAAAGAGGTGAGCTGCAAGCGTGCCAAGTGAAAACTGGAATTGTTACGAATTTATTTGCTGCATACCTCAAACTGTTTTTATCTTCTTCTAGGTTTTGTGTTGTAGTTTTCAATTTTGATCCCATTTAAGTTATGATCCCATCTGTCAGGCAATTTTTCTTGACATGAATTGGTACTGGCATCAAGTAATGTTAATAAGCAATACACAAAACAGGTGATGCAACAGTTTGGGTGTATAGGACATATAAAATAGTTAGATGTGATGTTGGAAGAAATACGTTCTAAAATCAGAGTTTGATCATGCTTCCATCAACTAGCAAAAGCAACCGAAGTTATCAGATATGAAGTTGCAAGCTGTTTGTAATATGGATGCATAATATATTTGGTTAATTTATGATGGAGGAGAAGTATTTGTTGAATTGCTTCAACTAATTTGGTTGGTTATGGGTTAGGTACTTTGTATATTTGGTTACTATATATGCAATCAGTATTTATACTAAAAGTTTTGCAATATTTCAAGCAATTGTTGATAGAAATTGCTTATGTCAAATATTTGTTATTCTTAGTTAGTAATCTAATTGTATACTACTATTTCAACGTGTCACCAATCAAAATTATACATGTCAAATATTCGTCATTATCAACATTTACAGCAAAATTTCACTCATATATCAAGCATTCATTGACCAACTTTTATTATGTCAAATATTTGCCATGTCAACGTCTGACATTCAAATATTAGCCTAGTTATCTATGTAAATGAAAGCAGTACTATTTCAACCATTTGTCAACCAAAATTATGCCTTTGAAATTTTTGCCATTATTTACATTACAGTAAAATTTCGATATTTTTTGCCTTTTCTTCTTTGCTTTTAGGTTATTCCTTTTGGATTGTTCAGTGTTCATCACAATAGACGTCTTTGGTTGTCATTTTTAAACATTAAATTTCTCCTTCTATAGACCTACAAATGTTTTCCATTTTTATTTAGGAATTAGGTTTTAGGTTTTTCAACTGAGTTGATGACGATTTGTTCTTCGATTAGTGTTGAAAAAGCTATAGCCGACATATTATTTTCAATAATAATGATGTAAATCAAAATTTCTCTTTAAAAATATTATAAAAGGAAGCAGCATTGTCCGTCAGAATTGGTCGTTTCCATTGTAAGTTACTTAGAGTAATGTCTAAAACAATCAATTCGAAACCACAATTTTCTTTTATTTTAAAATTTCAAAATCTAAACATACACATTCGGTGCTATTCTACGAAAATCTTAAAAACACGGTGTCATTTTGATTCAATTTAATATTTCATCGAATCAAATTTAATTATTAGCCGCTGTTAGCTAATATGGTAAAAACAGCTGAAAAAAATAGCAAACAAAAAAGATGGCAAACCATTTAAATGTGGTATAATTCCACTCTTCCAAGTTTGTAGTTTTAGGAGAAAAAAGTATTTGAAATAGTTTTGGAAAAACGATTGGAATAATCGTTAAGAGAAAATTATGCATTTAAACCTCCAATTTTCTTCTCAAGTTCCCAGACTCCTCAGGTGTTAACCAAACATCCAATCCATCGCTTCTGACCATCAGGGCAAATGAATTGAGGATCCGCGTTTTGAGATTCAGCGACTGTTGGCAGTACAAAAAGGAAAAGCAATGCGAAAATGCGAATTACATTCATGCTTAGAGAAGTTGTTTTGGTCTTTGGAAGAATTTATGAGTTAGGGAACTGGGCTCAAAGGTTTAAGTTCAAAAACATTTAGAATACAGCTGAATAATATGGTAATCGATCTGAAAAGAGATAAGATGAAAGTGTTGCGAAGCGAAAACTGGGATTGGTATGAATTTATTTCCTGCATACCTCAAAATCTTTGCTGTCTAGGCAATTTTGATGACATTAAGCAACATTAATAAGGAATGCAGTAAACATCTTCTGTAACATCTTCGGTGTTTATAAGTTGCAGATAATTGTTCGCAATATGGATGTACAGTATATTTGTTTTATGATGAAGGAGAAGCATTTGTTGAATTGTTTCAATAAGAATTAGGTTCATCATAGGCTGGGTGCTTTGCAAATCAGGCGACTCTCTCTGCAGCTAAGGCTCGGTGTTGCAAATACAATCAGTAACGTGCATGCAGAAAGAGGAATATTGTTCATATCTCTGTGTATGTTCATGGGGGATCATTCATCATGTAAGTTTATCTGAAATATGAAACCTGAACTACTGTGGTAATGGATATAAAATATATTTAACATTTCATTCATTCATGGAGTATCAAATAATTAATAACCACTAATTAAGAGAATAATAATTTGACTTTACTTTACTACAATTTGATCAAGGGTACATAACAAACCACCATCCAATATCCAAGCGTAGGTGAAACTGAAATGGTGGTGGTATAAAAAAGAATGAAATAATAGAGTTAATAAAATTAATGATCAAAGGAATCAGAATAAATGAAGGTATATATGTCATGAGGAAGGATGATGAATTAAATTAGTCCATGCTTCCTTCCATTAGGTGAATGTGCGCTGATGAATGAATTATGAATAAAAGAAGGGATTCAAATGCTCCTTTTTGCAGATACAAGTGGCTTCAACTTCTCCATCATTTGATCGAAGTCGTCCTCCGTCTTGATTAAACTCAAGCGTGTGTAACGACTATCGGCTTCAAAAAGCACTCCGCTTTGAGTTTTAATTTGAGCATTCCTGAGTAGAGCTTCACAATCCGTGTCTTCCTCCCATTCACACTTTAGCCATCCGAATGCTGCGATTAATTGATGTAAATTAGCAATTGCGTTAAGCATGTATATATGCAGTTGGTTTGAAGATATATATAAACGGACAAAGTTAGCGAAATTAATTAAGTAGCTAGCTAGGAGCATACATGGTGAGGGATCTCTAACTTTTTTGAAGTAGTTGCAATATTGCGGAGAGAGGTTTTGAAGGGAGAATCGATCTGAAGATGCAACTAGCTTGGTAAGTTCAGCCCATCTTTTAGACAATGTTTGATAGCCAAATTGGTTGATGTCGGCCATTGTTTCCCGTTTCGTTTTCATTTGCAACAAGATCTCCTTTATTAGTTTCAAGGTTCGAAGTTGCGTATCGTGGGAAGTTCCTTCCGTGTTCTCGGTCATGTACTCCATTACCCTGTCGTATACTTTCACGTCCTTTATGAGCGCCCACCTGTACATATATACAATATGTAATTTGTTATGATTAGCATACATGAATGATGCAGACCACCACCGTTGACAATATACATATGAATGAAAGTTAACGTTACTAATTAAGAAGAAGAAAAAATAAAAAGACTGTCGTACCCGAATCTGCTGCCGGAATGTCCAGTGTATTTGGACATGGAAAACAACATTATATCTTCGTTGGCGGGTTGTGCAATTGGGGTATAATGCGGCCAATAGTAGACGTGGTCGTGGATTGCTAAAGAGCCATTGATTATGGAATGGTGAAATCGACCTTCGGGATTATTGGGCGAAGTCACCAATTCTATGATGTTTTGAGGAGAAGCGGCGTTAACGTAATCGGATGCGTTCCCTTTCCATTCGTAGCCGGTAAAATGAAAGAATTTGGTTTGCTTTCTGAAGACGGGATAGTAAGGGACGGCAGCGACAACTTTTGATGGTTGCACATCGCGTGATATATCGTTTGGGGAAAGGGTGATGACTAGACCGTTGAGGAGTTGAGTGACGCCGGTACCGAAGACGATGTACTTATCATCGGCTTTGGCATTACCGATGGCCTGATGTAAAAGTCTGACGTGTTTTTCAAGCTCAGCGTTGATGATATTACCGGAAGATGGCTGGAAGAAATAGCTCATTCTATGCCAGGGTGATATGAGAAGAGCGGCGTTGGATTTGTGTTGCATCCAATATTTTTCGAGAAACAAAGCGTCGCCGCTTACAACATCAGAGGAGCAGTTAGGGAGCAAAGTGGAGCAATGGGGACCGGTGTAGCAAGTGTTGCACTCGCACATGGGAGCAAAGTGGAGCAATGGGGATTCCGTCCAAGTAAGCTCTGCCATGCCCGGAGCAGTCTATTGCGGCCACTGCCTCTGCCTCCTTCACTCCCTTTGCAGTCCAGCTTGAGCTTGGCTTCTTCATCAGTGGATAGCCCATCATGCTTACTAATATGGATATGATGAAGAGCAATATCAGTAGCCATGGCTTTTCATTTTTATTTGCTTGGTACTCCATTTCTTTCTTTCTTTCTTCCTTCCTTCCTTCCTTGCCGATTTGATCTTGTACGGATTGAACCTATGTTTTATTTGTAATATTTATTTATGTGATATATATTGGTAGATACAGAGATCGATCGATCTCTTATATATAGAGTGGCTGCTTCACATATATTTCAAACATTAACATGCATGCATGCCTGTATATTTACACGTTTTTGATTAACGTACGACTTTCTTTATTGCATGATATTTGACCCTTCATTTGACCAATTTCCTCGTTAACGATTTGGTCTCGATCAATATTTGAAAGTCTTCTCTTCCTTTATGCTCCCGACTTTTGAGTTTGATCCAGTCTCCATCTTTTGAACAGAACCATATGTATATAACTTATACCAGGTGCAGGTCAAATATACGGGGCCAATTAATTAGTATTTGTCTAGGTTTTTACTTTGTTTGGTTTTTATATATATGTGTGTGTGTATAGTCTTTATCTTTTGGTTTCTTCATTATGCATAAATATATATAAGTATGCACGCATGCAGTGCAGCAGGAGGGGTACATAACACTTACCTATTTGCACCAGCAGCAGTTCATGACCTTTCCTAACTGAACTTAGTCTTCATTTTTAATTTTGATGCGTGCGCCACCTTCTATAATGTAATTAATTTGTTAAGCTTAAAAAAACTTCAGACCCACATCCTAAAACTCCTGTTCGTATTACCATCCTAAATGCAAATAAATTATGGCTGAGCTAAAACTGGTTTAGACATATACATGGATTCTGTAAACTTTATAAATTATTTGGAAGCATGACAGCATATGTTTGAAATAAAAAAAAACTTGTAATATGTTTATCTTGCTAATGTTGAGCAAAATCGTATGTACCATATTTTTCACCACAAAAAAGATTTTACTACATATATTTGTTCAAAACCAAAATCGCCATAATTATTTTCAAATTACCAAAATTCGAGATGTTTCAGAACTCTATTTCTCGACTAGGGGATCCTAGAGAGACGTTTCCATCTTTACAGGAAAAGTAGACTTTTACAAACAAATTTGAACGTTAGTGAGATTCGCTTTCCGAGTCATGTGATCAACACTTGAATTCATCGAGAAATAGAATTACAATTCTATGGAGCAATGCCAATAATTGATTATCGTCGATCCATAGCTATCATACATCAAGGATTTACCCTCATCCATTACCGTTATCAATTTTGTCCTATCCGAGTTCTTGCAGACACCCCGTCTTGTCTTACCCTTCTCTTTGATCGAAGTATCATCAAATGATGGCGACTAGGGGAAATGAATCGGCAAGGAGCTGACGAAATGGCGGTCGATGGAGCTTTTGAGGATAACTCGAGAAACTATGAAGTCAACATTGCGAGTCAAATCTTGCAACGACGCATGAGGGCGCTGCCTTGGATTATTCACTAAATTTGTCAAAGGCTTGTTCTTTTGGATGGATCAACTTCATGGAGTGAAAGGGATATGGAGTGGAAGTTGGGGTTGATGCTTGAATTGAAGATGTAATCAATGAAGAACGACTCTTGAGTTTGAATGCAAGTTGTCAAAGGCTTAAATGAGGATAAAATGTGTGAAAAGTTCTTAGCCTAGACTTTTATATGGATCGACACTGATAAATCGTTACCAATCCACTATTGACCAGCACCGATGCATCGTGCTAATAAAAGAAATGGAAAGTAGAAAAGGGTGAAAAACTACCTAACCATAAACTAGAATGACTTTCAAAAAGTTCTCCCTAATGAACAGCGTCCTCGGATAATGTACTTCAATATTTGTGTCTACTGAGCAGACATGACGAGGTGCCAAAATTCTTAGTGAGGATGCAACATTCCGCGGAAATGTATTGAGTAAAGGAAGCATATACGCGGATTTGGATTTGATCGCTTGTCTTGATTCAAAGTTGTGTATTCAAATAAACAAACTTTGGTTTTATCCCTTGATTGAGGTAGCAAATGTCATGCCATATTTTTACTTTTCATTACGTCATGCATTCTCATCAAGTCAAAAGTAAAATAAATTTTATGTAGGAAAAGAGACGATTCAAATTGGAAATTAATGAAGTCGATAGATCATACTTTAGATTATAAGCTCGGTTACATATTGGTTTTCTATTGCACCTGATTCACAAATAGTGTGATTAATAAAATCAATGTGTTATAAGCAATTTATAAATATATTATATATTAACAATACCTATTGATTCGCAAATCCATTGTGTCTATTCTGCGTTGGCGGTTCCATGATAGCGTCAAAAATCATGTCCTACTCATTCGCAATCAGCCCGTCTCGACTTGTTCTCTCGAGCAGGCGGTCTAGTTCTTTAAAGAACTTATCTTGCGATTAAAAGTCGAATTATAATTAAAATTCATATTATATTATTTTAATTATTTATAACTTAATATTTAAAGTGATTATTAATAACTTATAATTTAAACTTTGCTTACCATGGACTCTTGTGATTTTGTATCATGGTCATGTATATGTTTTTGAGCCATCTTCATTGAGATGCTCGATGGCGTGAGGACGAGTAAAAACTTCCAAGTTGGAGACGGCACAAACATGCTCTCTTACCTTAAATAATTACTATTTATTATTATTATTATATATGATTATACAATGTTAGAAGTATTTATAACCGCAATCTATAAATTTTCTAGTTCTTGACAGCAACGTTGGAATAGCATTGAACCCCTACGACGTGTAAAAGGATTTGCATTTCTATTTGCCGAATTCTGCTCAAATTTTGCCTATAAATTTAACATAAACATTGTATTTCACATTTTTAAACTGATGCAACTATTATACTAATTTCTACTAAATTTTTAATAAATATACAGGACTAGTAAACTTACAATCACTTTTGACTTTTCTAATAAGCATTTAATGCTTCCCATAAGGCTGCGCTCATTCAGTCAGGCATTTTTTCCGCTTTTAATGCTTGACCTTTTATCGTGGTAATTTTTCTGCATTTTTTGGTCCAATAATTTCTGCAAAGGGAATCTATTTCCTGTAAATCTACTGGCTTCTGCATATTGAAATTAAAATGAATTATATATTTATACTTAATCAACAAATTACACAATTGTTATATATAATGAAATACACATTTATATTTACGTAAAAATCTTTCCAAATACACTCTACAATGTGGGATGAGAGATTCTCCTACTTACGCTAGCAAGTAGTCATTCTGCCCTTATAGGTAAACTTAGAAATATCAAGCACAATATATGAGGGCTCCAATTCAAAATCCTATATTAATTATGATATAGATTTTTAATACATCATGAATAATATATCGTACAAAAAATACTTATGATGTTGCAAAGAATTTGATACATACGCACTTGTTTTACTTACTGATCTAACTATGGGACGAACCACATGTGATGAGTAGCCACCATCGCCTCTTGCGGTAGTCCCTCTCTGACTAAAAGATGAGGAATTTGATGAATGTAAAGATAGTCGACATGGGACATAATATTTGTCACAGACAAATCATTTTATTATGGAAGAACATATCATTTTATTATAAGAAAACATATTATTTTTTGGGGAAAACATGTAACATTACTAATCACATAAATTACCTTATATCAAAACATATCATTGCTTTTGTTTTAAAAACTACCGACCAGTCTGCTTTATCTCATTTTAGGGATGGATACGCAGCAAAATAAAGTTGTAGTGCCTGCTTGGCTAAGAGAATGACGAGAAATCCATATACAAAGCAAGTCTAACATTACGGCTCTCTGCAACAAAAGCTGGATAAGTCTTATCAAAATGTTTCCTTGCTTTTCCCTCAATTGATGTGTTAACAAAATGTTTCCTTGCTTTTCCCTCAATTGATGTATTAAGGTACCTTCTTTCTGTATTCTCACAATATGTCATCTCATATAAGGTGCGTTAAAAGAAGATGCATATTTATAACCTTGTTTAGAAGTGATTGGTAGTAATGCATTCTCTTGTATGAAACTTCTTTTCCCTTCTTTTTTCTTGGTTTGTATCTTTCCTCATTACATTTTCTACACTTCCTAAAATTGATGTTCTCTTTCCAAAATAACATGCAACCATTTAAACAAACATCTTTCTTCTGTTATGGCAAATCGAAAGCAGACATAAGTTTTTATACTTCATAATGATTTTTGCACAATAAATTATCGGATGTCATTTGTCGTTTTGTAGCTTGTACAACTACTGTAAATCCGACTTCTATGAAGTTGAATTCATATTTTAGTAATGTATTAAGTAGTTACTAATAATTGAGTATCACTTTTACAACCATCCTAAAGGAGATTCTTAGTAGCATCTAATAAATTATAAAAAAAATTGCTCCAGTATCTTGTTCTTCTTCGACATTTACATCTTCATCATCAATTGTAACCGTATGAAACATTGATCGTGCTGCATCCTCAATCATATCTTCTATAAAATTCATCGTAATATTGTCACTATCCAACTCCTCATCTGACACTACAGAATTATGTGCAATAAGTTCTCCGCGACGATCCCACACATAATAACGTGGCATAAAACCATTTAGACACAATGTACTATAACCATATCTGGTTTCCAATGCTTCTAATGTTTGTAATTTTTACAAGGGCAATGAACCTCTTCGTCGTTTCCATTATTACTAAAAGCAAATTTAATAAGTTCATATACACCATTAAAAAAATGTTCCATTATTGAGTCATTCATTTCCTTTCATTCATACATCCACCTTCATTCGATGACAAAATAATTGATCATTTTTTCCTATTTCAAAATATATGATAGAAATTTAAAGAGCCTATAGAATGATTCCCAAAATTATGATTTTTTATTGGATTGTCATTTTATTTTTCAATTCATTTATACATTTTAATGTTTTATTAATTATGCCATATATTATTCTTTTTACTTTTTTTATACTTATTTTCAATTTTAACATATTATTTTTTACGTAATATTATATTTTCATATTTTTTTTTTTTTACCTTTGATGGTCGGTCATTCTACTTCCCATTACAAGCACAATAATAATTTCATTTCACAAATCATTTCATCTTAAATGATTCAACAAATTTTAACGGTACTTTCCCTTTGTTTCCGGGGATAAATCCGATACGTATTGGATGAATATTGATGTCCGTTTTGTAATAAAAACGAATATCTATATAATGATCATATGTAATACTTGTTAGATAGGGCCAAAAAAGCTAATGGATATAAAAAATAAAGTACATTATGCACTAGTTTATTTATATTAACTTTATACACTAATTCATCATTTGAATTCATTAACAATTAAAAACTAATAAACGATTGTTTTTTTCATTTTAGCAAACACTAATTTAAATTTATTATACACTAATAATAGATTAACATTTTACACTAATAATATACACAAAAACTAAATTTGTATATAATTAACAGTATACACTAATAAAGAGATAAAGCAAATATTTGTTTTGACACTTTAGACAACATATATACTAATTAACAGTAAATTATGTTGCTCTAATAACCAGATACGCTAATCAACCCACATTAGCCCTAATTACACATTAATTTTCGGATTTAACATTAATTCTACTTTATAATTACAATATAAACATTAATAACCCTAATTAACATTTCCAAATCAACTAATACATAATTATAACCAATAAATAGTCTATTATCCATAAATCTAAGCACAAACTAACGCTAATCTTTATCAAAATTTGAAATAATTAGTATAGTGGAAGAGTATACCTAATTTTTGATGGATTGAAGCTTGGAGAATCCAATTTGATGAATGTTGTGATGGATTTTAGGGGATGGGGATGGCTAGGGATAGGGCTGTCACTGGATATCCAAAAAATCCAAAATCCATCGTATCTGTATCTGAAAAGCGGATAAATATCTAATGTTAAAAATGAATGTGGATGCGGATACGAAGACATTTGCATTCGAAAATTATCAACCTGGTTTATTCTAAGATAATAGTTTAGATTATACATATTTTAGTACAATGAAAGATATATTTTATTGTTTTATTAAATTAGAAATTTACATTATACGCATTAAATGCATATCAACCGCTCAAAACTATTTATTATCATTATATTTTTTATTTTAACACTTTAATAATTAATGGGATTAAAAAAGTTTATGTTAAACAAATTTTCAATTTATGTTTCTTGATTTATCGATCGTTAACAGATAGAATAATTATCTAATATCCGTCTGCATCCCGGTTGTAGATATTTGATATCAAAAAATGGTTTTGGATATGACACCATCTACACCCGAAAGTATCCATCGACAAGCCTAGCTACGGACAGTTAGGGACAGATTTGGGGGATTTAGAAATAGGGTTTTAGGCTTAGAAAATATAGAAAATAAGGAAGAAACGGGGTCAGCCGCTGCCATATTCGCAATTTTTCAATAGCTTTTGATGGCTTTCGATGACTATAAATAAAGAATATTTTCTTTTTTCTGAAAATAAATTTAATTTGTTATAAAAGTTTTAAAAAAGTTTACAATAAAACATTTTTGTTTAAATGGCTAACTCACCCAAATGCTAACCGTAGATTATTTTTAAACAACATAAAATATACATCCATCAACCATCAATCTCTATTTAATTCCTTAAGGAGGTAAAATCATTGAATCAGGTATTTAAAATAATTTTTTTATTAAAGTGTACAATAACCCTTTTTTATTGAATATTAAAAAAGATATCTTTATTCATTATATAATACTTTTTTTTAATGATTTGATAGTTAATTGTGAATTTTAAATGCATTTATGACAATAAATTCGTATAGAAGAAAATATTAGATAAAAGTAAATAAATTCGTTGAATCTTATGTTGATCTAAGTTGTTTTGGGCATACGGTATATGAAAAGAAAATAAATAGGTTCAATGTATCAATCTTGATTTTCAACTTTATAGCCATTCCTCGACATTCAGGCTTAAACATTTCGTTCAAAGATCAAACGATCATCTAACGAGATGAAATTCAAACCATATATACTATATTATGTATTTATCCAATCTTTATGGTTGGATTTATAATAAAAAAGATAGAAAACAATTTAGACTTAAAACGTATAATTTCATAGAAGTTGTGTTAACAATATATACTATGTGTTATACAACTCATTGGAAAATGATAGATTTTAAGTCTAATTTTTTTCCATAAATTTTTTTTATCAAGCTTTATGGATTGGATAAATACATTATAGAGTATACGAGGCATGAATTTTGTCTTGTTTGAAGATCGTTTGGCCTTCGAACTATAGATTTATATTCCGAATGTCGACGAATGACTATAAATTTGAGAATCAAGATTGACACCCTTAATTTATTTACCGTCTTATCGTATTCTGAACGTAGGTCAGAAATACTTTGAATCAACATATGATTCAAAAAATTCTTTTTCTATAGCATATTTTATTTCCTATGAATTTATAATGTTAAATACATTTAAAAATTCATAATTTGGTACACAATGGTTAAAAAATATATTTAAATTCAAAAAGTGTTACACTGCATAAATTTCACTTAATTTGTATAATGGACGGACTAAAAGTTGCATAGTTTGATCGTTTGAGTTCAATTTTTAATAAGGTTAAATATCGAATCGCACAATAAAAGGTTATTGGAAATACTAATTTAATTAATCACAAACCATCATAAAATTGAAGAATTGAATAAAAATCGCTTCTTTAATTTTTAGGAATTAAATTAGTCATTTTAAACGAATTTCAAACTTCTATAATGAATAATTTATAATAATGTGATAAACTAAATTAAATAAAATAGCACGCCGTCGAAAATGGCTTGATGGAGCCGTCGACGGTAGTCGAAACTGTTCGTTGCTATTTTGTTCATTTCTAGTAGTGATTAGGTAGTGCACCCAATTAGGTGTTGCTTTCAGTTAAAAGCTCAGTAACCATTGTTCTAACTCGATTGCAGATTGGTTTTCTATTGTACCCAATTAGGACTTGCATTCGTGTTGCTTTGGGTTATAAGCTTGGTTAACCATTGTTCTAAATCGGTTACAGATAAGTTTTCTATTGTATTTGATTAGGCCGTTCACCCACTTAAGTGTTGCTTTCGAGTATAAGCTCGGTTAACCATTGTTGTAACTCGGTTGTAGAAGTACCCGATTGGGTCGAGCATCCAATTAGGTGTTGTTTTTGGTTATGAACTCATGTAGCCGTTCTTTTAACTCGATTACAAATTGGTTTTCTGTTGTATCCGATTAGGTTGTGCGGCTGATTCGATGTTGCTCCCAGTGAATTTTGATGTTATGTTGTTTATGTACTGATTTTTTATGCAATTATATTATTATATTGTATTATTGAGTGGCAATTTTGTTACACTACATAACTTTTATATTGTGTAGCTAAAATCTGATAAATAGCAAATATATTGTATACAATTAATCATAAAAAAAATTCATCAAAATATTATATTTTAATAAAATATTTACCAACTAAAATATTCAATAATTAGTTCAACACATATGTTGAAAAAGTAGTTGATTATGCATTTAATGAAATTATAATCAAACTTAAGATATTTTGTAAAATGTCAAGAATTTTAGTAACTGCCAAATATCTGCGTTTGACTGGTATAGATTTTTCGAGTCTTATAATTGAATTGAAAATACAAAGTTTCTAATCAAGTACAAAATAACATCCATATTTCCTCTAAATTGTTTAACTATTTCAACATTTCTTCTTAAACATCCTATATTAAAGAATGTTTTTAAAATACAGCACAGAACATTCAGTCAAGTCAGATATTTTTCTATGATTTAAGCATAATTTCCTGTAAGAAAATAATTTTTGAGAAATTTTGTAGTTTTAGGATATGTCTCGGCAATTTTTTTTGTCTATTGCTTTGTCATACAGAATAAGAGTTCTTCTTTGTTGCATTACTTCATCTTCATATAACATTTCACTTTCAATTTGTACATCTTTTGATAGATCTTTGATGAATCAGATTATAACTATTGTGCAATCAATTCTGCATCATTTGAAAATTGTTAGTATTAACGTTCTTGTTGGAATTCCTAAAAAGCAAAGTGAATGAAAAATACAAGTCCCACATCTCCAAATTGTGAGAGCTATATTGGTTTAAATATAGCTTTCTCATGAGGAGGTTGGGGGCCTGGGGCTTCCAAATGTATGCTTCGTTGTGAGGAGGGAGATCATGCATCACCACCACACACGCGCGCGCGCCGCTGCCGCCGTCCGTCCGACCGAACCGGGCCGGGCCGGGCTCGGGTACGGGTCTAAAATGACCATTCTTTTTACTAGGCCATTGTTTAACGGTTTTGGGCTTCGTCTGAAACTGGGCTGGGCCTGCAATTTAAAGAGAAGCGGGCGGGTGAACAGACGCAGGGTTTTTTCCTGAGGAGATGCGACTGTTCATAAGCGGACGCGAATAACTGAAGTGGCGCGACCCGTTAGAGGCGAACAGTAGCGGGTGCGGCCCGTTAGAAGCAAACAGGTGCGGCCAAACGCGAACGGGTGCGACCTGACTGAAGCAGTGCAGGCGAAACAGTACCAGGCGATACGAATGGGTGCAAGCCAGTAGCGAGCGGGTGCGACCCGTTAACGAACAGCAGGGACCAAAAGGCAACGGGTGCGACCCGTCAAGCAGACGCGACTGTTCGAAGGGATGCGGGCGAAATTATAAATAGGAGAGAATACTGATCACATTCTCATTCTATTCCAATCTAATTTCTTTTGCTTTTTTGCTCCGTTGCTCTATATTCCATATATATCACAGAGTTGACATACTCATTACAATCTCGTGCAGATTACGTCTGTTGTATCTTGGGAGAGTTTTGAAATAAAATTCTTAAGGAAATTGTTACGACAAGCCTCAGACGGAATTTCCTTTATATACTGGTTAGATTCACTGTAATCTTTCCCGTTTATAAGTTGTACTATTTCTTACAATAGTATAACGTTGTTGTTGTAATTTATTTACAACGTAACTTATTGTTACATTTATCTAATACAGAATTCCAGCGTAGTGGAATTCTAATCAATAAACTTGTGCGACGAGTTTATTGTAGCGTGCTATCTGTTTTAGTACACTAGACAAATAACATCTTAAGAATTTTACTGTTTTACACTAAAACAGAGATGTTAACAGTTGACAACATGAAAATGGATAAGTCCAACTTTTCAGCGGTTATTTCTGAATGCAATTTGATTCAGAACCCTAACCAATGGTGGGTTGACACAGGAGCTACTCGTCATGTTTGCTCTGAAAAATCCATGTTTTCAACATACCAGAAATTCGATCAGAAAGAAAGACTCTACATGGGTAATTCTGCAGTTTCCATGATCGAAGGAAGTGGCACAGTTATCCTCAAGTTCACTTCTGGAAAAACTGTCAAATTGAATGACGTGCTTCACGTTCCAGACATACGTAAGAATCTCATCTCTGGTGCAGTCCTATCAAAGAAGGGATTCAAGATGGTGTTTGAGTCAGACAAGATGGTTCTGTCCAAAGCTGGAATGTATATCGGAAGGGGATATTTATGTGGTGGCCTATTTAAGGCAAATGTAGTCGTTACCGGCAATAAATCTATGTATTCTGATTGTGCTAATAATAAAATTGAAGTCTCTTACTTGCTTGAGCACGAAATTTTACTATGGCACGATAGATTAGGACACATAGACTTCCGAAAAATAAAGAAATTATCAAACTTGGGATTGATTCCAAATTTCCAAGTAGATAAGAACTACAAATGTGAGACATGTGTAGAAGCAAAAATGGTCAAACAACCATTTAAATCTTTTGACAGAAGCACCGAACCATTAGGTTTGGTACATACAGATTTATGTGATTTTAAATCACTACCTACAAGAGGTGGGAAAAAGTATTTTATTACTTTTATTGACGATTATACGCGATATTGCTATGTATATCTTTTAAATAGTAAGGATGAAGCAATAACCGCGTTTATAAAATACAAGGCCGAGGTAGAAAATCAGTTAAATAAAAAGATCAAGATATTGAGATCTGATCGAGGTGGAGAATATGAATCACCATTTGAACAGTTCTGTGCCGAAAATGGTATAATTCATCAAACAACAGCTCCATATTCACCACAACAAAATGGTGAAGCCGAGAGGAAGAACAGAACGTTAAAAGACATGATTACTGCCATGCTTTTAACTTCTGGTCTGCCGACGAACTTGTGGGGGGAAGCCTTAAATATGTCTAAACACATATTAAACAAAGTTCCTCACAATAAATCGGGAACAATTCCATATGAGATATGGAAAGGACACAAACCAAGCTTTAAATACCTCAAAGTGTGGGGGTGCTTGGCAAAAGTTCCAGTTCCGCCTCCCAAGAGAGTCAAACTTGGACCAAAAACAGTAGACTGTTATTATCTTGGGCCAGCCCAAAATAGTAGTGCCTATAGATTTTTGGTATTCAAGTCTGATATAAATGATATTCATGTAAATACAATCATGGAATCAAGAGATGCCTTGTTCTTTGAAAATGTGTTTCCACATAAAAGAAACGATGAAAATCCTGTCCCAAAAAGGACAAGAGATAACAGAGATGGGACATGTGAAGATGAAACTCATCAGGACAACGAGGAGGTTGAACCAAGAAGAAGCGTAAGGGCAAGAACTTCCAAAACATTTGGTTCGGATTTTTTAACTTATATGTTAGAACACAAACCTCAAACGTACAAGGAAGCAATGTCATCTTCTAAATCTTCATGTTGGAAAGAAGCAATTCAAAGTGAGATTGATTCAATTCTAAGTAATAAAACTTGGGAAATTGTTGATATTCCACCAGGAATAAAACCAATTGGCTGCAAATGGATTTTCAAGAAGAAAATGAAAGCCGATGGCTCTATCGACAAGTATAAAGCCAGATTAGTAGCCAAAGGATATCGTCAAAAAGAAGGAGTAGACTTCTTTGATACCTATTCACCGGTTACACGAATAACCTCTATAAGAATGTTAATAGCAATTGCATCCATTTATAATCTAGAGATTCATCAAATGGATGTAAAAACAGCATTCTTAAATGGAAATCTCGATGAGGAGATTTACATGGAGCAACTGAGGGATTTATTTCCAAAGGAAATGAAAACAAAGTCTGTAGATTAGTCAAATCATTATACGGACTAAAACAAGCTCCAAAGCAATGGCACTCAAAATTTGATAGTGTCATGATGAAAAATGGTTTTCGTATAAATGAATGTGATAAATGTGTTTATTACAAACAGATTTGACAATCATATGTGATGATTTGTCTATATGTAGACGATATGCTAATCTTTGGTCCTAATACTAAAGTAATAGAGACTATAAAGAAGATGTTAATCAACAATTTCGATATGAAAGACTTAGGAGTTGCGGACGTTATTTTGGGAATCAAAATAATAAGAACACCTAATGGAATTGAACTATCTCAGTCACACTATGTAGACAAAGTGATTGAAAAATTCCAAGAGTATGGAATTAAAGGAGTGAGGACACCTTTTAATCCATCGGAAGTACTGCATAAAAACACTGATGAGAGTGTAATGCAACTGGAATACTCTCGTGTAATAGGATGCTTAATGTATCTGATGAGTTGCACCAGACCAGATATAGCTTATGCAGTAAGTCGATTGAGCAGGTACACAAGCAATCCAGGGAAGGAACACTGGAAAGCACTAATGAGAGTGCTTGGATATTTAAAAAAATACCACTAACTATTCCTTACATTATGGAAAATATCCTGCCGTCTTAGAAGGATATAGTGATGCAAACTGGATTGCAGATTCAGAGGAATCAAAATCAACGAGTGGTTATATCTTTACCCTAGCAGGGGCAGCGGTGTCACGGAAATCTACTAAACAAACATGCATAGCTCGATCCACTATGGAATCAGAGTTCATTGCATAGATAAAGCAGGCGAAGAAGCAGAATGGCTTCGTCACTTTTTAGAAGATATTCCGTTTTGGCCTAAACCTGTACCGGCCATATGCATACACTGTGATAACCAAGCAGCGCTAAGCAGAGCGCAAAACTTTGTGTATAATGGAAAGTCACGACATATTCGTCGACGCCATAATACAGTTAGGCAGTTACTCTCAAATGGAACTATTTCCATAGATTATGTGAGAACAAATGATAACCTAGCGGATCCATTTACTAAAGCTTTATCAAGAGAGAAAATTGACTGCGCATCGAGGGGAATGGGTTTAAAAGCCTAAACCAACAAGAGTTACCTTATACGGAAACCTATCCTAGCGACTGGAGATCCCACGGACTAGGATCAATAGGCAAACCAGTTATGAGTAACTCAAGAAGTAATGCATTTGTCTGGACTTGGTCCTACTCCATTCCTATGGTGCAAAATATAATGCATGCCTACAGAAGTTTTAAAGGTTAAAACTATGTTTTTTAATGATGACCATATCTTGGAAATAACAAGTGGGGTATAGGTAGGATACTCTTAATGGTTGCGATCACCTATGTTAGTGTGAGCTGGGTCGACTCTATGAGAATATTAAAAGGCTTTTATTATCTAAAAACACTCGTAGAACCAAAAATTGTTCAGGACCAAAATGAACACAACCAAGAGATTGGGTGAGAAGGGAATCAATGCTTCGTAAAGCTTATTGTCTGGATATACAATAAAGGCCGACGGTTCAAGATGAAATAATTCACCGATTAGCCAAGTAGATCCGATAAGTTTTAACTAGGGAAAGTTCAAAGTGAAATATCTACTTATCCACGATAAAGAATTATTCCATATGTACTCTGTGATATTTCGCTTTGTGTGGGGGATATGTATATTATCATTCATGTGGGGGATTGTTGGAATTCCTAAAAAGCAAAGTGAATGAAAAATACAAGTCCCACATCTCTAAATTGTGAGAGCTATATTGGTTTAAATATAGCTTTCTCATGAGGAGGTTGGGGGCTTGGGGCTCCCAAATGTATGCTTCGTTGTGAGGAGGGAGATCATGCATCACCACCACACGCGTGCGCGCCGCCGCCGCCGTCCGTCCGACCGAACCGGGCCGGGCTCGGGTTCGGGTACGGGTACGGGTCTAAAATGACCATTCTTTTTACTAGGCCATTGTTTAACGGTTTTGGGCTTCGTCTGAAACTGGGCTGGGCTTGCAATTTAAAGAGAAGCGGGTGGGTGAACAGACGCAGGGTTTTTTCCTGAGGAGATGCGACTGTTCATAAGCGGACGCGAATAACTGAAGAGGCGCGACCCGTTAGAGGCGAACAGTAGCGGGTGCGGCCCGTTAGAAGCAAACAGGTGCGGCCAAACGCGAACGGGTGCGACCTGACTGAAGCAGTGCAGGCGAAACAGTACCAGGCGGTACGAATGGGTGCAAGCCAGTAGTGAGCGGGTGCGACCCGTTAACGAACAGCAGCGACCAAAAGGCAACGGGTGCGACCCGTCAAGCAGACGCGACTGTTCGAAGGGATGCGGACGAAATTATAAATAGGAGAGAATACTGATCACATTCTCATTCTATTCCAATCTAATTTCTTCTGCTTCTTTGCTCCGTTGCTCTATATTCCATATATATCACAGAGTTGACATACTCATTACAATCTCGTGCAGATTACGTCTGTTGTATCTTGAGAGAGTTTTGAAATAAAATTCTTAAGGAAATTGTTACGACAAGCCTCAAACGGAATTTCCTTTGTATACTGGTTAGATTCACTGTAATCTTTCCCGTTTATAAGTTGTACTATTTCTTACAATATTATAACGTTGTTGTTGTAATTTATTTACAACGTAACTTATTGTTACATTTATCTAATACAGAATTCCAGCGTAGTGGAATTCTAATCAATAAACTTATGCGACGAGTTTATTGTAGCGTGCTATCTGTTTTAGTACACTAGACAAATAACAGTTCTAAGATTAATTTTTGTATATTATAAGGTTTTTCTTTCGATTGCGTTCTTGTTGGGGTAACCCACAAAATTGACTTTAGTGCTGATGGATTATTCCTTTTTTTTGCATAAACTGATTGCATCACTTCCACGGTTTTGTCTCTTATTGAAAATATTTAAAAGTCATTGTATGTGATTCATTGTTATAAATGTTTGACTGGAAATATAAAACACAAGTATTTTTCTAGTGAGATATTACATGGTTGCTAGGGAAATATTTTACAGCAGTAATTAAAAATCAACGTATATTTTTAATTTATGACCATTCGTGCTTCTTATTTGTATGGGCAATTGAAGTTTTCCTTTTGGGTCTTCGTGAAATATAATGTTCCCAACTTTTATTAACTCCATTAAAATCTAACAATATATAGTGGGTTTTATTGCATAGTGCCGACCTTTGAACTGAGTAGCTTCTAAATAAATCTAGACGTCAAGATGAAAATAGAATAGATAGAGAGCTTGGGGCATAATTGGAATAGATAAATGAAGCAAGTCAAGAAGTCGGGGAGGGTTTGGACAAAAACAACATAGTTGGTATCGATCACTATTGCTGTCACTACATTGTTGATCTACCGGGGGATATACCTAAGGACTGTGGAAGGTTGGAGCTTATGAAAGCATAGGGGAACTACAACTATTATGACATTATGGTCGGTACCGACCATAATTACTGATGGTACCGACATTTCCTCCAAATTGATTTGTTTTCTCCCCTATCTTCTCAGATATGAAGTTTCACCTATTCTTCCATGATTTATTGAATATGATGGACAATTCCATCTATAAATAAAGAGGCTAGAGAAACATAGAGAGGACTTTTATTTTTGAGCTCATACTCTTCATCTATTACTCTCTACCTTAACTAGTCACTAAGTGTTGTAGTTCCAACCATATTATGCTTTCAAGATCTAAAATTATTGTAATAGTGCTCATACTTGTGACAAATATGAAACTAAGATTAAGTGGATGCACGCATGAGATTTGGTCAAACCACTATAAAAGTGCTACGTTCTTTATCGTTTCTACTTGATTTTAGTTGATCTCTTCTCGTTTTTGTTCGACAACAGTGTTGTATCACTTTTTGGTCTAATATTTTTGATGCTTTCAATGAAAATAAGGCTCCTTGGTTGTAGATCTAGCTTAGTATTGTGGATTGCAAGCCTCCAGAAGTTAGATCCAAAAGATTGTTGTTGTAGATCTAGCGTTACTGTGATTTCAGAAGGAACCAAAATAAGATTTGAAGAAATAGCCCATAAGAGACCTTCCATGAGATCTGGAGCCACTGTCGGAGAAGATAAAGCTTTTTATTATGACGATGAAACCACTCAGAAGTTGAACGACTTACCGGGATCTTCTTCCCTATAGGAGGTGGATCCAAACTTGAAATTGACAGGATGATGATTAGGATGAACCACAAAATGGTTTATAGTCAAAAAGCCCTCTTGGATAAAATGGAAGAAAACTTCACTTTGTTAGCCCAGTAGTCATAAAGGTATAGGAAGAGCCGTAAGGATTCATCATCATTAAATTTTAAGGAAGATAGTTCATCTTCATTAAGCTAGAACAAGAGAGACGACAAGCAGAAGATTAAAGGAAAGGCTGTAGGGATGTCAAAAAGGAGTACAAGAGGAAGTATCCAACTTTTTTCCACGATCAACATGGTCGGCACTGACTAAAATCGAGTCAATACGTAGCATGTTGGGGTCGGTTCTAGAGTGCAACTACCTGATGTATTAAACTTTTTTGACAACAAGGACGAATTGCAAGATACTGGCAATGAAGTAGAGAAAAATGTTGGAACACACAATGCTGGTGCTTAGATGAATACCACATAAGCTTCCATGCATCATAGAAGATGTAAACTAATTTCTCTCCCAGGGACGGTAGAGCCGAGACATCATCGAACAAACCAAGAGTGTTTGTAGAGTCAAATAGTCAGGGTTGTTCTAGATGATCACCGTCCAAATAATCAATAGAATCAAGAGTATATTGTTGATAATGGTAAGGATATTACCGAATGGAAATCAATGGAGAAAGAATGAATAATTGGGCTTGGCACTTAGCAAGACTTCATGTACTGATGACTTTTTGCGAGAAGTATATCCTAGAAATTTTTTTATGCCAATGATGTTGTCATATAATAAGACAAATTCCCTATATAACATCTATTGAAATATGAGTGGCACATGGATAGTGATGGAGCTACCAATGTAGTGTGGTGCAGCTGTTTCCCTATAAACTAGACAGGGTGGATACTCATGAGCATAAGACCAATAACTGCCGCCGCTTAAGAGATGTGATTGAAGATCTGATATGTAGAAAGAAGTTACAGGGGTACATGAGGGATCTGTAGGATGGTGGGCAAATCAATTCCATGATTTTGTCTCTTGTTGAAAATATTTAAAAATCATTGTATGTGATTCATTATGATAAATGTTTGACTGGAAATATAAAACACAAGTATTTTTCGAGTCAGATATTACATAGTTGCTAGGAAAACATTTACAGTAGTAACTAAAAATCAATGTATATTTTTACTTTATGACCAAACGTGCTTCCTATTTGTATGGGCAATTTAAGTTTTGCCTTTTGGGTTTTTATGAACTATAATGTTTCCAACTTTTATTAACTCCATTAAACTCTAAAAATGTACGGCGGTTTTTATTGCATAGTGGTGTTATCCTACCTCTGAACCAAGTAGATTCTAAATAAATCTGGATGTCAAGATGAAAATAGAACGAATAGAGAGCTTAGGGGCATAATTGGAATAGATAAATGAGCCAACTCAAGAAGTAGGGGAGGATTTGGACAAAAACAACATAGTTGGTACCAATCACAATTACTGTCACTACAGAGTTGATCTATAGGGGATACATCGAAGGATTGTGGAAGGTTGGAGCTTATGAAAGCATAATTGAACTACCGCTATTACGACAACCATTATGGTCGGTACTAGCCTTAATTATTGACGGTATCAACCATAATTGTTGATGATACCGACATTTGCTCCAAACTGATTTTTTCTCTCCCCTATCTTCTCGGATTTGAAGTCTTTCCTATTCTTCCATAATTTATTGAATATGATGGACAATTCCATCTATAAATAAAGAGGCTGGAGCAACATGGAGAGGACTTTTATCTTTTAAGCTCGTACTCTTCAACTATTACTCTCTACCTTAATTATTGTCACTAAATGATGTATTTTCAACCATATTTTCTTTCAAGATCTAAAGTCACTTTAATAGTGCTCATACTTTTGACAAATCTAAAGTTAATAAGATTAAGTGGATGAAGGAACAAGTTTTGGTCAAACCACTACAAAAATGTTGCCTTTTTTGCCGTTTCGCTTTGATTTTAGTAGATCTATTCTCATTTTTGTTCGACTAGCTGTGTCGTATCACCTTTTGGTATAATATTTTTGATGCTTTAGCTTTTTAGTGATAGATCTAGCTTAGTTTTGGATTGCACGCCTCTAGAAGTTGAATCCAAAAGATTATTGTTGTAGATCTGATGTTACTGTGATTTGAAAGGAACCAAAATAACATCTGAAGAAATAGCCCATAAGAGACCTTCCATGAGATCTGGAGCCACTGCTAGAAAAGATAAAGCTTCTCATTATAATGATGAAACGACTTAGTTGTTGAATGATTTACCAGGATCTTCTTCCCTATAGGAAGCAGTATCCAGACTTGAAATTGACGGGATGATGATTAGGATGAACCAAAGATGGTTGATAGTCAAAAAGCCCTCTCGGATAGAATGGAAGCAAACTTCTCTTTGTTAGCCCATCAGCCATAAATATATAGGAAGGGTCATAAGGATTCATCACTGTCAAATTCAGAGGAAGATAGTTCATCTTCATCAAGCTAGAACAGGAGAGACAACAAGTAGAAGATGAAGGGAAAGGCTTTTGGGATGTCAAAATGGAGCATAGGAGGAAGTGGCCAAATTTTATCCACGTCCAATATGGTCACTACCGACCAAAATCAAGTCGGTACTAGGCATGTTAGGGGTAGTTCCAGAGTGTAACTACCTGATGTATTAAACTTGTTTGGCAATAAGAACGGCTTACAGGATACTGGCAATGAAGAAAATAAAAATGCCGAAACATAGAATGCCGGTGCTTAGACGAACGCCACATAACTGACCAGGCATCACAGAAGATCCAAACTAATTGCTCTCCCAGAGCCAGGAGAGCTTAGACATCATCGAACGGACCAAGAGCACTTGTGGAGTCAAATACTCGGGGCTGTTCCTGATGGTCGCCATCCAAGTAATCAACCCAGTGAAGAATTTATTGTTGATAATGGTAAGGTGATTAATGAATGAAAATCAGTGGAGAAGGAATTAATAATGGGTCTTGACACTTAGCAAGACTCAAACATTTACTGATGACATTTTGCGAGAAGTATATCTTAGAATGCTTTTTATGCCAATGATGCTGTCATATAACAAGACGAATGACCCAGATAACATCTATTGAAATACAAGTGGTACATGGATGATGATGGAGCTACCGATTTAGTGAGATGTAGTTGTTTCCCCATAATCTTAGATGGGGTGGCTATGATGTGGTTCATCGGCTCACAATGCTGTCCATATCTTCATTTGATCAACTGGCGAGAAAGTTCATGGGGTATTTCAGGCTCCACACCGTTTAATCAATAGATATAATGTCCTTATCAAGTATTCATTAGGATGCCAGAAAAATTCAAAAATATTTTCTAAGCCAATTTAATACTACGACCGTTGAAGTAAGAAATCCGAAGGAGGATATTATGTTGATGGATTAATTCAGGGGATAAACCAGGATACAGAGTTTGGTAGACGGCTAAAGAGGAAGTAACCACTTACTGTGGAGGATTTTTATAATAATGCATCCCAGTTTTTGCACTTGGAAAAGGTAGACTTGGCTACCAGAAATGTTGGTGGTTGATCTTCGAATGAAGTTGTGCAGAGCATGTCACTATTAAGCAAACCGGCGAGAGTTCCGATAATGATGCGGTAAATATTGGAACTAGTATTAACAACCAGAAAAGTGGAAATCAGGGCACTGGTGATAAAAGAAATGATACAAAAAAGCATCCAAGTACTTGAAACCAAAGGATTATACTCCTTTGAACAATACCGTTGAAAATATCTACCTTGTAAAAAAAGGAAAGTAGAACTATAAGAAGCCACCTCGAAGGGAGCCATTTGAGGCCGAACGGGGTTCAAGGAAGTATTGTCACTTCCATGACACTCATGGGCACAAGACCAATGAGTGCCATCACTTAAGAGATATGATTTAAGATACGATACACAAAAAGAAGTTGCAAGGGTACATGCAAGATCTGCGGGATGGCAGGCAAAATGCTAAACCTCTGGGGTACAACGCACAGAGGGATCGACCAAGGTCTAGTGGAGAGGGACCTGAACCTGGGTGGTAAAAGGGTAGGATTATGATTAACACTATAACTGGAGGACATCATCCATCGGAGAAGAGCTGGAATGAGAAGGAGCGGTATAGAAATTCGAAGAAACACTTACCGCGGTAGAGTATTTTGCTGTCGAAAATGGAGCTCTTGCAAAACAACTGAAGACAATGAGTAATGATATTGTTTTTCAAGATAGAGAAGTTGATGGGGTGCAAGTGTCAACTTTGACCTCATGGTGATTACTGCTAGAGTTAGATGTCCGCCCTAGGGCCAATTATATAAATTTTTAAAAATATCTAACTCGATAACCAATCTTGCTCAAAATGAAATTTGTTTTCTTTGATTTATATGCTTGATATAATATGTTATATTAATTAATAGATTTAATTAAAAGGATATTAAATAGAAAATTCATAACTGGTATGTTTATGTGACAATAGTTACAAAATGTTGTAACCATGAGCAATTTGTCACAATGAAATTAAACATAACATTTTAATTATTCCTAGCTAAGATGTATCGAGACTAGATATTAATACATCTGTTGAGACTAGAGTACGTAACAAACTTCAATTGTTAGGCATCATATTACTTATTACTACTGGCAGCACTAAGGGGTTACGTACTGATAGTTATTGGATAACAATGGAATGACTCAGTCGATAGCTTTCCATTGTTTAACATAACTAAAGTCAAATAGAAAATATTGACGTGACAATATTACACAACTCCCCCGATTTGAGAATACTATCAAGCTTCAATCTGGAAACTTTGCTTTGATTATAGTTAAATCATGGCATGTTGTCCATCAAAAAACTGCCGTTGGGTTGAGTGGGGGCATGAAAGTGACTATTCAAGAGAAAATTCGCCTCCTTGGTTATGTGAGGTTAGTACCAAAGTCAACTGATGTCAACTCAAAATCAAATTCTCTGGCTAGAGCGGTTTGGTTAATAATAATAATTATTATTGAACCAAGGACTTTGCGTTTGGGCTATAGAGTTGAATATGGATGATATTGGAATTTTGACTATTACTAAATTTCATAAGTCCAAAGTAATATAGTTTAACAAAGAGAGTTGATGTAAATAATTGTCACTACCAAGTAACGCTTAATAAAGTAAAATTGGATTTTATCGAAATTAAATATGCAATAAATTCAGCCATAATGTCAAATCGCATGTTAAGTGACGTGTAAATGTTAATATTTGAAATATTCAATATTAATCACTGACCCAATTTACATCTAATAGTCATACAACCGGAACATTGAATATTCCTTTTACCACCTGATTTAATTAATTAATAATTTTTTTAGTTAATTTAATTAACTAATATTTATTATAAATTTTCATTTGATGTATATTGAACATTACTAAATAGTGTGTTTATAATAGTTATAAATTTACCGATCGATATACAATATCGGTACACGTTTAAATAAGATTTAAAATTGCATTAAATTTTGTTTGGCCTTGGACCAGATTTTAGGCCCATATAGGCAAGTTAATTTCAGTTGCAGAGGGGTGTTTAGGCCAACCATGTTATGGAAAAGAGGAGGAGTTCAAATTATTAAAAGAGGGGAAATATTAAGAGAGAGATATTAGGATGAGATTCACTTTTCCCTCTCTTAACTTCTTATTTATTTGCCACCTCTTTTCATCATTTCTTAGACTTTTGCTCTCCTCTCCTTGATATTTTCGGCCAGCAAACCCCTTCTCTAACCCCCAAAAATCAAGGTACTAAATTACAACAAAACACTTCGGTTCGATCGTGGTGGTAAAGAAATTTGGGAGCTAGCTACTTCCGATTTGTGAATGGATTCAAGAGGATCAATTCAACATTTCAACGTGTGTGCAAGGGTTTTGGTGAAAGGTAATTCTTCATTTTATTTTTTATATTATATTTATATTTATTATTTATGTAATAGGATGTAGATTATATTATGACTTTTGCATATCGAAATGCTATTACAAATTGGTTGGTTATGTATATTGTTATATTTATATATAATTAAAAAAATTTATGCTTACTATCTACTTGATGACCATGACCTATGAACTAAAAAAAGTTTAAATAATATTTTTGAATGAATCAATTAATCAAAATCAATATTTAGAAGATTAATGTTATATATCATATGTTTTAAATTAATTTTTTTATTATCATATCATATATATATTAGCAGTAAATAAAAAATATTTTTTTATGAATAAATATATTAATTATTTATTTTAACATAAATTATTTACGTAATTTTAAAAATATGTGTGTGTGTGTATTTATTGTAAATAATAAAATTTTGCATAAAAATATTACATAACATATATTATGTAGAAAGCTTTCGAAAACATTTTTTTTGCTTAACGCTTTTAATTTTAAACTATATTAAAAATCAAACCCCAAAAAGAAATATAAAAAACTTTATTTAGCCGAGAGCAAAATTAGTAGGATCACAATTTAAAAAATAATAATTTTATTATTTACATGCATATACATTTATATCTAATTACGTATATTTATATGTATTGCATAAATTAATTTAAAATAAAATATTATTTTAATAAATTGTTTTTGGCTTTCATATTATATATTATACATACATGTATGTGTTCAAAATTATTCTATAATTTAATATTTAATTATTTTATTGATTTACTTGTTATATATATATATATTAACATACGTACATATTATATATATATATATATATATTATAAATGTGTTATATAAAAATTGTTTATAACTAACATTTAGTGTGTATATATATGTGTGTATTTATATTATATATTTACTTATATATTTTATTATGAGACAAATACATACACATTTAGGTAGCAAATCGAATACAAAAGGGGCTAACATGTTCATTGCGATGTAAATCACAACATCTATACATGGGTATGTTAAACCATGTACACATTATTTTGTTACATATGTACGTGCACACATATGTGTATATGATACACATATATAATATAATACAAAATTACATAAAATAAAACATTTTTTATAAATTCAAATGAAAATTTATCTTATTTAACATAAAATTTACAAAGGTTATAAATGAATTAGACTACATAGACCCATTAAAGATCCAATTATGTAAAAAAAACTTGGAGTTCACCGATTTTACCCTTTATGTGCTAGCCCAATTCCAACGCAGTTAAGGGCAAGGCATCCATTCAGCCATAAGGGTTGATGAACATTACGAATTGATACATATAGATTATGTAATCCAAAGTCGATTAATTCTGAAACAGTTTCATGTACTTTGTTATATCCACCGATAAGTTATCACGGACATGGACATGTGTACACATGCAGTATATCTATGATATTCTCATAGCATGCGAAGTGGAAATAAATAAAATAACTCGTAGTAGAAAATAAAAATAGTTTGATTTGATTGAATAGGTGAGTATCTTGGAAAGAGTTCCAAATATCCTAAAAATGAATAAAGACTCAATCTCAAAAGTCACTCCTTCCTATGATATATAAAGATGTATTGAAAGGAGTAGTTGAACATTGTAGAACAATTTATGATTAATGTCGAATGAAGTTTACTTCTTTCCATAAGGTTGCATGTTTAAGAGTAGTACAAATGGTTAAAATTAATTTCATCTATAGAATAATTTACAAAATCATAAAAGACAAGGATTTATAGAAAACCATAACATATTCTAGGCTGAGGAGTTGGCATGTTGTGTGAGTCGAAAGACTACATACAAATTGTATGTGATAGATCTTGTTCGAATTAACCGAAATGAAGTTTAGACACGATTGTCATTGGATAACCTATTTATGTGGTGAACATAATTTTTGTAAACTAAAACCAAATCCATTTTATATATAAGGCAATTCATAAAAAATTTATGGATACTCATTCCTTTATACTAAGAAACACATTCCATTGCACTAAGAAACAACTGTTTTTTAAGAAATACCAGCTTCATAGCAAAGGAATTTCTGTTAGAAATTGTTAGTGGTAGAATGGATTTAGATACAATTCAAAGAAAAAACTGATCAAGTGGGATGAAATAAATTAACCTAACCTAAACGAACACAATGCATTATAGAGTATAATAAGTATTCTCACACATCAAAGAGAGACTATGAGTTTCTTATTAATATCGAGAATAGATAACCCTCAGTTGTCAATTAAACCATTAAGATGTGATATGATGCAAAAATTCGAAAAGGTTCCAAGTATGTTATAAAAACATGGTTTTGGTAGTTGTATCCAAAGGGATATGATCCATCGACAACAAATATGTCTTTCAAAGAAAGACTGATATTACAGTTGGAATATAATGATCGACATTGATAAGAATATCATCATAAATTTCAATTGTTGAAATTTACATAATAGATTCTCCGTTCAATGTACTTAAGTTAATTCAAAGTTTGCTAACAAAATTATTGCTAGATATGACTTTGAGTTTTGGTACATATGCGTTAAAGTAGAAAATTCTACATAATGATCTATAATATACTTTTTGCACATGATTACCAAAGTCTCTCGTAATCAGTAGGAGAGATATTGAGTTTGAGGGTTTTTAGTTATGATCCAAGAACTATACAAAAGTAACATTCTATAAGCATTAGAACTGAGTAAATAGTTCGATAGAAATATCAAATAGTTTGATTTTCAGTCAAAATGTAGAGGAATCTTGTGTACGTAAAAAAAGGACAATTAAATGGTACGTAGATATTTCTAAATTATAAATAACAACATACTGTTGTCTGTTAATAATGTTCTTACACTCAGATCAATAATAGTTTGGTTGTTTAATATCCAATATTGGATTAGTAAGTTATATCTTTTATAATAAGTATAAAGGATGTTGCGAATATCCCAAACGATATGCAAAAATACCTTATTAAAATGTTTAATATGGAAAATGTAAGATCGAATCCTTATGTTTGACAATATGAATTACCATACATGATTTATTGTCCACAATATCATATTTTTCTTGTGAATTAGGATTATGAAGAAAATATCAAATCCAATTTAAGATCACTAAATGATATTTTAAAGTGTTATCGAGTATTTGTGAAATACTATAGAATTGTTTACAGAAACAACGAATTCCTTTTAAAGGAGTGTTCAGACTTGAACTTCACAAGTGCATCATTTATAATACTTCAATTCTTGTTCAAACCTTAAGTAAGAAGCTTTAAATTGAAAATGTTTCAATTGATAGGTTGTGGCTGATTCAATGAAAGGCTAAGTATATCGCCTTGGATAGCGCCACAATAAAAGCTATATAAATATAAATGCACAAATTTATAATTGAGCTAAAGGTGATTCCAAGTATTAAGAATATTATATCATTTTTATATAAGGTAAGAATAAAACTTACTAGAAGTCAAGAAATATAATCTAAATAGTTCCCGTGGTAAAGGAAGTTTATCAGCATCAGAGAGATTTGAATAATAGAGTAGATGATTGAAATAGCATAGTAGATATAGTCATGAAGGGTCTAACTCAGTTAGTTTTCATCAAACTAAGTGAAGGGATGGGATAAAGATTCCATTATTGGCCCCAAGTGCATGTGGAAAATTGATAGAGGTAGGTGTATGCCCTAGTGGTAATTATGTAATTTTTTTACATATATTTAACTCAATAACCAATCTTGATAAAAAAAATCTTTCTATTATATACTTGATATAACGTGTTATATTAACTAATTAGAAGTAAATTTAAAAGGAAAATCCATAAATGTTATCTTTTTGTGATCGTAGTTACAAAGTGTTGTGACTATGAGTAATTTTTCACAATGAAATTAAACATAACTTATTAAACATTCCTAGTAAATAATTAATAATCATTATCGAAATACAAACTTTGTGTTTGGACTATAGAGTTGAATATGGATAATACTGGAATTTTGACCATCACCAAATTCTATAAGTTCAAAGTGATATAGTTTTAGCAAAGAGAATTGATGTGAATAGTTGTCACTACGGGGTAGCGATTAATAAAGGAAAATTAGATTTCACCAAAACCAAGTAAGTGACAAATTAGGCCATAATGTCATGTCACTAATTAAGTGAAGTATGAATGTTGATATTCGAATTGTTCAATATTAATCGCTAACCGAATACACACCTATGAGTCAAACAACCGAAACGTTGTACACTCATTGATTTAATTAATTTGTAGTAGCTATAATTTAATTAGATTAATTAATATTTATGAGTTATTAATTATAAAATTTTGGTTAATGTGTTTTGAACAATTATAAATAGTGTACGCATAATAGTGATATAAACACTAATCGATATTCAATATTGATACGCATTTAAATTGGATTTAAATGTAATAAATATTATTTGGGCTTGAAATGGATTTGAGGCCCATATAAGGCATGCTAAGTTCAGCTATGATAGGTACATTGAGGTCGGCTGACTATAAAATGGCTACGAGGGAGGGATTTTGAGTGTTTAAAAGAATGGAATGAGTAAGAGAAATTTAAGGATTTTGATCCTACTTTTGCCCTCTAGCCTCTCGCTTATATAAACATCATTACCCTTACTTTGGATTAGATCTTTTTGGTAGCCACCGTCCTCTTCTTTTGCTGGTGAACGCTCTTCCTTCCCTCTCCTAAAATATCTATGCAGTCTAAATAAAATTAAAATCAAATAATCATCGATGGTAAGGCAATTCGGAAGCTAGCAACTTCAGGATTGGAATTTGATTCAGGGACTTCACTTCTTTATTTCATGATACTAGCTTTGGACTTGGGTGAAAGATATTCTTCTTGTTTATTATAATATTACAATGTTTATATGATTATTGTACTATAATATTATAATGTCAAACCATGTACACATTATCTTATTGCAATTGCACACACATAATGATATATATATATATATTTGTGTGTGTGTGTGTGTGTGTCTATGTATGTGTGTTGTTACATATATATTTAATGTAATACGAATTATCTAAAATAAAATTTTAATCATAAATTCAAATAAAATATTGATTTTATTTAACAGAACATTTTGAAAAATTCTAAATGAATTAGACTACATAGCCAATTAAAGATCCAACAAGGAAAAATATTGAAATTTATCCAATTCTTTCATTGTGGGATTTACCTGTTCCAACAATTATGGTTATTTTTGGTGAAACTACTTCGCACTGATTGACTGTGGGAGTTTGGTTGATATTCTATTCAAGAAGACGTTTGAATATACGAAGATTAGTCCGAAGAACATAAAGCCAGGTAAATCACGTATTCAAGGATTTACCAAAGAGGCAAAGAGCCTATCATATGAGTTGATCTATCAGTGGAATTGGATGAAACCGACCATAAGGTTGTGTTGGAATAGACCTTTATGATAGTTAATGAATTTTATGCTTATAAAGCGTTTCAAGGTCGACAACCCTCGCTAGTTTTAGAATAGTCCTAGCTCTATGGTGTTTGATGATGAAATTACCAATCGAGAATGAGGTTAGAGCTATTCAAGTGGCCATACACTGGTCGGGAACACTATGTTGGTGATCTCAGAGAAGCAAAGCGGCCTGGAAAAGGGAAAGGTATAAAGAAGGTTCTTTGCATCAAAACTACGAATGCGTAGCAACTACCACCGAACCCCTGACTAGGGTCCTTTAGTAATTTCTATAATCCTATAAACCCCCTAAAATAGCCAGAGGATGCGAGGGTGGCACCAGTAGAGCCAATGATTTATATCCCGGTTGATGATAATGATCCCTCTCAGGTACCCAAGGTCGGTTCTTAGCTCGGCTTGAAAATGAAAAGGAGTTGGTAAGGTTTTTTTAATGGAAAAACCTAGATATTTTTTCTTGAACACATCCTGATATATGTAATGTTGACATACATAGCATGCCATGCACTAAATGTGGGCCAACATTGCCCTCCTATGAAGTATAAGAGATGTAGTCTAGGTCTAGAGCGATCTACTGCACTTAAAGAAGAGGTGGATAAGCTAAAGGCAAATGGCTTTATCCATAATGCCTCCTACCTCGAATGGGTATCGAATCCTATGTTGGTCAAGAAGCCAAATGGAAAATGAAGGACTTGTATTGATTATTTAGACCTGAATTAAACATCCCCAAAAGACAACTTCCAACCGTCAAAGATAAACCAACTTGTGGACTCAACTGTTAGACACGAATTGCTTCCTTTTATGGATGCATACTCTAGCTACAACCAAATAGCAATGCACATTCCAGATTAGGAGCATGCTAGTTTCATCATAGATTTGGGCATGCACTAATAACGAGTGATGTCGCTCGATTTGAAGAATTCTGTAGCTACTTACAAAAGATTGGTGAATATGATGTTCAAAACTCAAATGGGATGGATGATGGAGTATTATTTGGATGATATACTGGTGAAGTCACATCAATCGATGAATCACATAGATGACCTGGCTGCATTGTTCGATGTGCTCTGAAAATACGAAATGAATCTTAATTTGTTGAATTGTTCATTTGGGGTCGCATCAAGAAAACGTTTGGGTTTCATTTTGAACAGAAGATAACGCAGATCAGATTCAAGCATTAAACGATGTTACTGCCCAAAAAACAAGGAGGGAAATGCAGAGCTTGAATGGCAATGTCACCGCACTGAGTCAATTTATTTCAAAGGCGATGGACAAATGTATACCGTTCTTTGATTCCCTCGACAAGGAGAAATGAAAGTTTGTTTGGACCAAGGAATGCTAGGAAGCTTTTTAGAAATTTCTAGAGCATATGGAGAGACTGCCAGTCTTGTCGAAGCCTTTGAAAGGAGAAGATATATTCATTTACTTGATGGTATTTGCTCATCCACTAAGTGCATCCTTGATACATGAGGAATCTAAGATACAAAGGCCCATATACTATATCAACAAGAGCTTTTCCGAAGTAGAGAAGAACTATAGAAAGCTGGAGAAGCTCGGGTACTGCTTGTTGATTGCTTCGAGGGAGTTGTGATCATATTTTCAGGATAATCCAATAAAGCCGTTTACTTATTATCCACTAAGGAAGGTATTGCATCGACCTGAGACCTTGGGAAGATTATTGAAGTGAAATATCAAGCCTAGTCAATATGACACAACCTACCATCCTAATAGGCAATATAAGGATAGAAATTGGCCGATTTCATTGCCCAATTCACCGTCCAAGATGGAGAAGGGGAAGAAAACATGGTTCAATTGATGTTGATAGAGCTTCCAATGAACGTAGTTCCAAGTAAGGAGTGATTCTCATGACCTTGAAAGGATTAATTATATACTATGCACTAAAGCTAGAGTTCCCGGCAATAAACGACGAAGCCAAATATGAAGCGTTAATTCTAGGACATAAAATATCGAAAGAACAAGGGTCAAGGCGCCATATATATTCAACTACTTTCAACTAGTGATCTGCTAAGTCAAGAAGGAATTTCAGGCTATGGGAGCGAGATTTACCCTTTACCCAATGAAGACACCGGAACTATTGAATGGTATTGAACATTATACAATCACACACATACCTAGAGAAGAGAATTGAAAGCTGATTCACTAACCAAACCGACCAGCCCTATGGATGCTTTATCGGCTACGAGCGTCGAGCAGATGGATGTCGAATGGATCATGGGTGCCTGGGAGGAAAAGGAGTCATTGATAACTCCAATCAAAGACTAACTGCTGAAGGGAACCCTCTCGAATGGAAGGAATAAATGGCTTAAACTCCTTCGTAAAGTACCATGATTTATAATGAAAGAGGAAGTGTTGTATAGAAGAGTTTCCTCAGCCCCATTGCCATGGTATGTCACCAGAGATGAAGATAAGAAAATCCTTTTGGATGTACACGAACGAAGATGTGGTAATCACATCGAAGGGCATACTTTAGCTAAGAAGTTACTTCATTATGGATACATTTTGCCTACCATTAGCCACAACGTAGCTTATCACATCAGATGAAGCGATAAATGCAAAAGGTATGTGAAATACCGAGGGACTTATTTATATTGATTACGCAAATGGTTAGCCTATGGCCATTTGTGATTTGATAAATTGATATAATTGGTTTGCTACCTATGTCAAAGGGTGGAGTGAAGTATACTATTATAGCTTTAGACCACATCCCAAAGTGGGCTGAAGCGAAACCATTAATCATGATCACAATGAAGAAAGTGATCAACTTTGCAATGTATGACATCATATGTAGAATTAGAGTCATATACAAAATCATCACTAACAATGGAACACGATTTGGGAGTATCGAGTTCAAAGACTTTTACAACCGGTATCTAATTGCGAAGAGCATTTTCGCAATATCACACCCATAAATAAATTGATAGGTGGAGGTGATGAAAAAGATCATCAAATTCATCCTGAAGAAACAACTAACGAAAATCTAGGGTAATTGGGTTGATGAGTTACCACTTGCACTGTATGCTTATCGTGCAACCCATAAGTCCATGACTGGGTACACTCTATTTTTTTGCCTAGGAATTGAGGCCATGATTTTGATAGAACTGAAAATCCCTTCTCATTAAAGAAACACTATGATCCTAATATGAATGAGGAACTCTTTCTTGGATCTCTTGAATTGGTCTATGAATGCGAAAAGAGGCTGAACTGATGGTAGCTACTCAAGAAAAGAATAGCAACGCATTTCAATACCATGGTTGGGAACCGTACCTTTGAGGTAGGGGACCTTATTTTAAAAGAGGTCCTCCCTGTTATGGGGGCACTTGTATGAATTGGGAAGGTCGATGTGCGATTGAACAAACCTTTCCGATCAAACTTTTAAGCGATTGACCATTGAAGGGATCTCTTTTCCACAACGTGGAATAGCAAGCATCTGCAACTCTAATTCACTTAGATTTATTTGTTTTCTCAGAATAAGCTACCCTATTTGACTTGGGGCAATGTAATAATGTAATAATTTCCATTTCTTTTGTTCACAAATAAAATTGGCTTTCAAGCCAATGGAACCATGTTCTTATAAGTATAAATTTGTAGTGCATGATTAGTAGCGCGATCAGGTATCTGGAGATAGGTACCTGTAACGACCTAGAATTTGACCACTTTAAAATATACTATTTAAAGTGATTTTAAATATAAAATAGGTAAGGTTATATGATTCAAATAATATTAGATAGGATTTGAAAAGAGAATTATATACAAAAATAGTAATATTTGTCTATATCAACAAAAGTGACAAAATGCTGATTTCAGAAAAGTAAGTTTCAACGGTTAAATGAATTATTTTAATTTATTTATTAGTGTTTATATTTTTAAATAACATTATACAAATTTATTTTTTAATTTGGTTTACATAAATAAATAGTTTAACTAAAACGTCAAAATGTGACCGTGAAACATTTTGTCGAAAATCAACGTTTTATCGATTAAATGTTGTCACAACGTCGTTGCACCTTTATTTTCTTATGTAGGAACATATATGTAAATAGTATAAGTATTAATTAATTTACTAATCAAGTTTACTTTTACTAAACATACTTAGAAATTTCTAGAATATGATTAAGAAAAAGTAAGCACAAGAGGACAAACATGTCATTTCAAAGCAAAAGGTAAACATCAAATCAAACTAAACATAATTATTATATTCTTTACTTAATACTTAAGTGAAAATGACATAAAGTAATAATTTGAAATGTGATGTTATGTGTTGAAAAAATAAGGTTGCTTAAAAAGTAAGTAAAGATATTTTGGTCTTTTCACAAAATATTATTTTAGTCCAACACTTTTTCTATAAATAAGCATCCACTTTCTCACTTTTTTACACTTCTTCTTCTTCCTTTTTCAAGCTTTTCTTTCACTCTCTAATGGCTTCTTCTCTTCCATTTCCTTACTACCCTTTTTAAAACCATATCAAACAAATTCACAACACCACCAAACTTTACCAAACACCTTAGAATATCACCAAAATAAGGTTTAACATCTAAGAAGTGAAGAAATGATAGAGGAAGGGGAGGATCAAGGTGTGGCCGAACCTATGGAGGAGGTGGAGCAAGTTCAAGGAGCTCTGGAGCGAGAAAAGGAGAAGAAGGAGATGACCGAGTGCTAGAAAATGAGGTGAAGTTGTTTACGTCATGCTTTGGTATAGTTAAGAGGATTTAATGAAGCGTTATTACATATGAATGTTGGTAGGAAGAATTGGTTAAGTTAAAGGTGAGTACTCAAATCTTAGTTTTATTTTAATAAAACTTAAGTTGATAATACACAGTTAAATTAGAAATTAATACGTGGTTGCAAATTGGTTGATAATGTGATTGTTTGTGTGGTTGGTAACTTGTTTGATAAATGATAAAAGAAATGGTTAGTAAGTATAGTTAATTCAATGAAAATTAAATCCATATAAATGTTTGTATAGAAATTATTTAGCTTCTTAATGATTTCAAAATATCTAAAAAGATTATGAATGATATATTATAATAATATAATATTATAAAGTGAAATGAAATGGAAAATGAGTTTGAAATGATAAAAATATTATTTTAAATGAGACAAAATATTTTAAATGCAGTTTAAAACAAATTTAAAGTGTTTCGGACAAGTTCCGAAGCAATTCACAAAATTAGTCAAAACCGAGCCCATCGCGTAGCGGTAGTTCAAAAATTTCGACCCGTAACTCCAAACTAATGTAGAGAATGATTTCTAAGTTGAATTTCTTCGAAATAAAAATTCTTTGGTCCACAATGATAATATTTTTCCAACGAAGAAAGAAAATAAAGATTTCATCAAGTAAAATTTGAAATATCCCGAAAGCAATTTTCTAAAAATATCGTGGTTTTGTAGTTCGAAATCCAAAATGAGTTTTCTTTATAAATGATTTTTTAAATGATTTAAAAATATAAAATAAATTAGATAAATCTATTAATATGGTTTAAAAGATATTTGGAATGGAAAATATGAATTTTCAAATATTGAAAAGTTGTTTAAATCAAATAAGCTTATATAGCACTTTCCACAGCACTTTTATGCTGTGAATTCTATAACCTTTTGAATATGAGTATTAAACTTAACAGTTATTTCCTAAATCTTTTATAAATGATTTTAAGGGAATAATTAAGTAATGCAAAGATGGTTTGAAAGTTTTAATGAGAGTTTGAATAAATGGTTAACAGAAATTATTTGTAACACTTAAACAAAAAGTGAAGAATATTGAATGTAATAACAAACTTAGTATGTGGAAAAGAGTAGTATATTTATCCCACTTGTGAGATTTGAGAAGATAAAATAAGGTGTTTGACTAAGGTTAGGAATGGAGCAACTAGTACCCTGAACTTACCTAGCCTATATTTTCTCTTTTTAGGCGAGGGGTGGAATAGATCGAAAGGAAAGCCCCAATGCTCTAAAAGATCATATTCAAGGTTTTCAAGATAAAAGAAAAGAAACAAATTCTTTGAATGTTAATTAACTACTTAACATCTATTATCAATGATTAGCACGAAAAACTGGGATCAGATTTGCTTGATTATGTTCAACATGATAGGGGGTTCTCGCTTAGTGAATAGTGAGGAAGCTCAGAATCTTACCTCTACACGTCCCTAGTGTGAAAGGGTTGGTTGATAATCGAGAGGCTTGTCATAAAACCAGATCCGAGGTACCACATGTAGTCACCTCCATGTTGAAAAGCAAGAGTGCCCGTGTTGAAAAGCAAAAGGGTAGCGGGATAGTTGAAAAGCCTACCGGGGCTGGTCCGAAAAAAACGTTCGTTGCATTTGGTATCAGAGCTGAAGGTTAAGCGAGAACCTTGGCTTTGGTGCGGTAAAGACTCATCAGATAGGGTTAATAATACCCTAGGATGTGTAACTCATTAGATATAGGGTTAGTAAAATCATAGAATGAGTTTGAGTGTATTATATATGAGTGCGTATTTGTTAGTGACTAATAAATTGTTTTGTGTTGATTCATTTATTGAGTGATTTATCGATTCTGATCGATGCACCTGATCACCGTTATCGATGAAGATTCCTAAAAACTTAGACAGGACGAACCGACACACTAGTTTTGAAAAAATTAGTAAATGAAATAATTTTACCTAGAATTATATTTTGAATATAAAGTATATATTTTGAAAAGTTCTATAGTTAGAAATCTATATTAGTGAAATTTAAATATGAACATTTTGTGATTAGAATTTCACAATTTGATTATAAGATGTTTCATAAAGATAATCGATAAGTAAGAAATCTGATAAGGCAATTAAGATCTTTAATACTTATTCCAAAATAATAAATTAAGAAACGATAATGTTAAGTTACTATCATAAATTGATCAATTGTTTGATTTAAAAGTTTAAGTACAAATACCTTGTAAATTAAGTTTCACAATTTAATTATAAGGTGTTTGATAATAAGATTTGTTTAAGGAATGTACATATAAGATAAAAATAATATAAGATAAATAATAGAAAATGATTATGTAAAAGGAAAAATAATATAAAAGGAATGAGAATTTAAATTCAAGTAAAATAATTGTGGTAATTTAAATGAATTTAATTAATATAAGATAAAACGAATTTATAAAATAGGTTTTATAAAGTAACCTCTAAAGGATTTTGAAAATGGTATTATTTCATTTAAAAAGAGATATTTTATGATAACTAGTTCGAATGGTTCGAAAATAAACTAAAAATGGGCAAGAGATGTGTTTGGATGGTAAGCACTTCTCTTAAGTATTACTTTTCTTATTAAGAGGATATATGATACTATTGATAGTACCCAGTCCCTTGGATTGTTTTGGAGTTACTCGATCTATATAATTTTCTTAAGTTAAAGATATAATGTGAATCATTAATTGATAAATTGATTAGTAATCTTTATAACAGTGGTTAAACCAAACATAAATTGGGATCGCTAATTGATAAGACAAAGCGGGATTCTCGATAATTTTGGACAGTCAGAAATTTTCAAATCATACCTAACTCAAAACTAAGAAATTTATGAAAACATTTTGTAAAAGATTGTGAAATACTTTGAGTAAATAAAACAAGATAAGGTTAATTTATAAATCTGATTTATAAAGAAAAAAAGGTTTAAGAGTAAAGAGTTTGAGGATTTAAATACGGGTGGTTTTAAAATTTGTTAGATGGAGTGATTTTAGTAAACCCAATTTGAAATTTTGGATTTGTATACACTCTTAGGATGTAAAGGTATATCATAGAAATATAGATTTAAGTCATGAACTATTATGTAAAATAATGACTCCTCAAAAAAAAATTATAACCTGGAAATGTTTTATTAATGAATTCAAGCATTTATAAAAGATTTGGACTTAAGTCTTTAAAATGTGATTGATTTTCATAAGTTATAAGATAAAACTCAAGTAATAGTTTTATGAAATGATTCGTAAATAATTTTAATGTTAAAGAAAATATATTGAGTTAAAAGATTGTGGGAAAACTTTTTTAAAGATAAATCATATTTTGAGTGAAAAATGGTTTCTTTAGAATATTTTCATTTAGTAAAAATATTTAAAGGGATTATATAAAGAAGCATATTTATATAAAAATTAAAATTAAGATAAAAGTTTTTGAAAGTTAATAAATACATATATTACATGTAGATCATTTCATCGCACAAATTTTGATCTATAATTTAAGTACAGAACTTTGAGGTGTTTATATTGGTCCCAAAAAGGATTTATCACTCGATTCTTCACGATGAGCATTAATGAGAATTTATGGTTAAATACTTTAGTTTTCTATCATAGTTGAGAGCTATGCAAGAAAAGCAAAGGTTCTGATCTAGAAGCCTAATCGAAGTCCGCACTAGAGGATCGAGGGATCGATATTAGTTCGGAAATAAAGTTAGGAGGCCGAATAAGATATATCATATGGATGATATGTGTATATTATATGGAATTAAGTTTAAAGATAAATACTTTAAGCAAACTTTTGTTTTGGGTAATTTCGAGGACAAAATTCTTTTAAGTAGGGGAGAATGTAACGACCCAGAATTTGGCCACTTTAAAATATACTATTTAAAGTGATTTTAAATATAAAATAGGTAAAGTTATATGATTCAAATAATATTAGATAGGATTTCGAAAGAGAAGTGTACATAAAAATATTAACAATTGCCTATATCGACAAAAGTGACAAAATGCTGATTTCACAAAAGTAAGTTTCAATGGTTAAATAAATTATTTTAACTTATTTATGAGTGTTTATATTTTTAAATAACATCATGCAAATTTATTTTTAAATTTGGTTTGCATAAATAAATAGTTTAACTAAAACGTCAAAATGTGACTGTAAAACATTTTGTCGAAAATCAATGTTTTTTCGACTAAAAGTTGTCGCAACGTCGTCGCGCCTTTATTTTCTTATATAGGAACATATATTCAAATAATATAAGTATTAATTAATTCACTAATCAATTTTACTTTTACTAAACATACTTAGAAAATTCTAGAATATAATTAAGAAAAAGTTAGCATAAAAAGACAAACTTGTCATTTCAAAGAAAAAAGTAAACATCAAATCAAACCAAACATAATTATTATATTCCTTACTTAATACTTAAGTGAAAATGACATAAAGTAATGATTTGAAATTTGATATTAAGTGTTGAGGAAATAAGATTGCTTAAAAAGTAAATAAAGGATATTTTGGTCTTTTTACAAATATTATTTTAATCCAAAACTTTTTCTATAAATAAACATCAACTTTCTCACCTTTTCTTCTTCTTCATTTTCAAGCTCTTATCCCACTCTTTAATGGCTTCTTCTCTTCCATTTTCTTACTAACTATTTTGGAACCATATCAAATAAAGTCAAAACACCACCAAACTATATCAAAGACCTTGGAATATCACCAAAACATGGTTTAACATTTAAGAAGTGAAGAAATGATGGAGGAAGGTAAGGATCAAGGTATGGTCAAACCTATGGAGGAGGAGAAGCAAGTTCTAGGAGCTCTGGACCGAGAAAAAGTGAAGGAGGAGATGGTCGAGCGCTAGAAAGTGAGGTGAAGTTGTTTACGTGATGGTTTGGTGTAGTTAAGAGGATTTAGTGAAGTGTTATTACATATGAATGTTGGTAGGAAGAATTGGTTAAGTTAAATGTAAGTACTCTAATATTAGTTTTATTTTAATAAAACTTTAGTTGATAATACACATGTTAAATTAGAAATTAATATGTTGAATATTGGTTTATATTGGATGATAACTTGGTTGCAAATTGGTTGATTATGTGATTGTTTGTATGGTTGATAACTTGTTTGATAAATGATTAAAGAAATGGTTAGTAAGTATAGTTAATTCAATGGAAATTAAATCCATATGTATATGTGTATGGAAATTATCTAACCTCTTAATGATTTCAAAATATCTAAAAAGATTAGCAATGATATTATAATAATATAATATTATAAAGTGAAATGAAATGGAAAATGAGTTACCGACACATCAAAGTTTCTCCCTCGAGCTGCTACGAAGCCATCAATGAATTGAAATCAGATGATGAAAAAAAGAGATTGATAGAGAAAGAGTTATTCCTTGTTGTTGCAGGGTATCAATCATCTGTACTGGTATTTCCCTGTCCCCTATCTCGTCCTCTTCTTGCACTCATACTCACTATCAGCGGATAGTAAGGGAATTTACTGAGGCATACGGATGGATATCTTAGGGATATACTCATTTTAGGGTATACTTCGCCCTATCTCTAATGAGCTACCTAATGTGTTATACTCCTAATCTAAAGTTCAACCTTCAACTCTGATACCAATTCTAACAATCCTGACTCGACCTTCGAAAATGGGCACCGAATATATCACCTATATTCAAATGCTGCAGATTCAAATGTCGAATCTGGTTCGTCGGAGCTTATAACACATTAAGTATAACAACACAGCAGAGGAAAATGAATAATATCATTGTTACAACAATGAATACAATTATCCAATACAATATGATACAACAATATCAGAGACAATGACAACAGCGGAAAAGATAACAATGGAAGAAATAACTCCACTATGATCTTCGATAAAGAGTGAATCCAAAATCTATAAATCCAAACCAAATCTCCAAAGCCAAAGCTCTAAACTTCAAGCTCGAACCACCATCAAGCTAAACTGAACCAAACTCCATCCCAATGCGATTGCCAAGACTAAAGGCCGGATGCTATCGACTCTATATCTACAAGCTGACTATTCGACTATCTAAAAAATCCAACTCTAGACTGCCCATGAAAAATTATGGGCAGCCAGAGTTTAGGAAGGGAACAATAAACTCCAGGCCAGTCATGGGACTGGTATGAGCAAACAAAAATAGTTTATCTTTATCAAAAGCCAAACAAAAGATTTTAAAGAAATTCACAATGCTTTTTGGAAGATAAAACTGCCATAAGGCCTCCCGCCACACACACAATGCAAGCGCAAACTTGGAGGATATTTCTCCTTATTACAGTTAAAAATGCTTGATATGCGAAAATCTTTTTGATATTATTATTAGTGCATAGTGCAAAAAATCTTTTGAAATTATAATATAAATCTAAGCCAGCATAGGTACCATTATATTATGCCTGCTATAGCTACCACCTGAGGTGGCAGGTTATACAATTGCAATCATAAAGGGCTCGTATTGTTTTTTTTGGATTTCCAACAAATAGTCAGGCAAAGGAACTTCCCACACAAAATGGAACGCCTCTGGAGGGACGTCCCCGAGAACCTAACCGGATCTCTGTTACACAAGGCCGGTGTAACCAGGTAACTACTGACACGAGTATGCCACTCCCTAGTCGTTACCAACGTTTATCTGAGGCGTCTCTCAACCAACAACCACAAAGCAATAAGTTTTGAATCATCCACATAGGTAAATATCTGGGCTCCATATCATGATAACACCTTTGATCCAGAAGGAAATGACATACCCTTAGGGGGTGCTACCCTCAAATAACCTTGCTGCCACGATTCCTATTTCGACCATAACTGGGTTGTGAAGCTCGACGAAGTCTCGTCCACAAAGCTACACTTTTCACAAAGTCAAGCTTTGATCAACAAGTGATCAGCAGCATTTCGTATGCCACAATACCAAATTGGAAATGTATCAGTAACCATCAACTACATAACCTCTGAGCTCGTACGTCTCAGAGAAGGGTGTTAAGATAAGAGAATAAATTCTCCGCCACCAAATAGAAATGTATTTGACAAACTGGTTTTACATCTCAAAGTGTAATGTCATACACACATCCATACAAGTCAGTTCCAGGTTCGAACAGAGCCGAAGGCACTTCCAAAGAAGTCCTTGCGAATCCGGGCATCCTCACTCCCGATCAGACTCCCCATCACATATGGAGATCTCTATACCGAAGCAACTCAGTGCAGAGTCATTCGATAGGTTATCCTATCATTCTCGAAGACACCCGATCTTCACCACATATCTTCAAACGCAATCCATTTCATCGTATCACTATTCAGAATGGGTTATATGACACAAGGTCCTCTCCCAGCTAAACCGAATAGTGAGTCGCGATATTTTAAAAACATATAGATATGGGATCTTAGTTAAGTCACAACTTATTACCCAAAACTTTTCTTCCAAATGGTTAAACAAATTACCATTTTCAAATCTTTTAAACAAAAAGATTCACTTCACAAAGTTCACCAATTTTTTCCACAAAGTTGCATTTTCAATATTTAAACAAAAGATCTATCTTTGAGACCCTCTTTTGTTTGGAAAAAAAATTCACAAATATTTTACAAAGATTCCTTTATAGCTTTCAAAACAATTTCGTTTCAAATCTTTTATCCAAAGGATATACCTTTAAGATCCTCTTATAAGATTCACTAATCTTTTACCAAGATTCATTAAAACAATTTTCATTTTAAACTTGAAATCTTTTCAACACAAATAGGAAATCTTTTCTTTATATGAAAGCTATTGTTATTTGAAAACAAATAGTTTTCTTTTTCGAAAAAATCCGATTACATTTGCACAAGTTAAAGCTCTTCAAGTATAAAGCTTGGTTTAAATTCAAATTTACCAAAACAATACTTTTAAAACTGTTTAAAAACTATATAAACACGTTTATAACTTGTATAATCTTTCTAAACCAAAATTCTCAACATAGAATTCAATTTCAAATCTTGAATTCAAATTCAAATCGAATTATTTAAATTTCAAAACTTTATCAAGTTATTCAAAATAACTTTTATCTTCAAAACTCCTTTTCAAAAGCTTTTCACATTTAACCCAAGTCCATTTCCAAAACCATTTGAATTCAAAAATTCAATCTTTAAAACCATTTTCAAAAATCCATGACTTAACCAATTTCCTCGTGCAATGCATATTTGTGTGTGTATGAGTGTGGTCCAGGAATTTTACAAAATAGGGCAACAATCATCAATCATTACAGATTCAAACACATCAATACCGATAAGCGGTATAATCTATAACGTTTATCTCCATTCACAGATTCACAGATAATGTAAATTTATTACAGATAAATAAATTACATTCATCATAGATAAATAAATTACATTCATCACAGCTTGAATTAAAATAATTCAAATCACAAAGCATCACACAGTAGAGATATCAAACAATTCATAGCATTCAATAAAATACAATCATCCATAAGTAAGGTTAATTGATTATCTGATTAATTGAAATCAGATTAGTCACTAATCCAGGTTGACTAACATTAGTTAATCACAATTTATATTAATTAGTTATCCTTAAATTATTTATTAATCAATCTTCATTAATGAATTAATCAACCTTTAATTATTAAAGAATCAATCTTAATTATTCAATTATCCTTAATTGATTTTCATTTAATTAATTATCCTTAATTAATTATAATAAGTAATTATTCTTAATTACTTGTATTAATGTATCCCAAATTAATTTTAATCACTTGATTAATCAACTTTAATGATTAATTAATTACTTTCAATTAAGTAATTATCTTTAAGTAATTAATTACCCTTAATTAATTACCTTAATTAATTAATTATCCTTTATTGTAATCTCATAAGGTAATTAGCTTAAATTTAATTTCACAAAGTGACTATACTTACTTAATCCCTTAATTACATCCTTTAAATAAAATAAATTATCATTAACAAATAGTTCAATTTCAAAACACTTAAATTAATCAAACATTTTTAAGATAAAACATTTACTTTTAATTACTTATTTATACCTTAAAAATAAACTTAAGGATTCTTTTGGAAACTTGAACTTAACTAATTCAAAAATAATTATTTTAAAACTTTATCCATTTAACAAAACTGGTAAAAACGAATATTTAATTAAGAAAGTATTTTAAACTTGATTAAAACTGAAATTCGAAAACTTGTTTAAATTTTAGAAATTTAGAAACTATTTTCAACCTAAACTTCCCAGACCCGAGACACATTCCAAATTCCCCGAGCCAAATTCTAAATTACTTGAGCCAGACTTCGAGAAACTTGCATTCTTCTTCTTTTATTTTTCTCTTCTTCTTCTTCTAACTTTGTTTTGATTTAAGTTATAAACTGTTATTCAACCCATGCGAACTGCCCGAAGGAAACCCCAAGCAACACATCGTTTTTCTCGAGCTAATTCCCAAGGCCCTTATCCTTTCTTCCTCGATACAGAACTTCACAGTGATCATCTGACACATATCGATCACCTTCAACCATCAATGCCAATGCCGGCACATCGACCACCACCCCCACTCTCAACCCCGACCACCAAAGCCTTGAGACAACCCCCACAATCAAAATCCAACAACCGAGCTTCCTATTAGAACAGAACCCATCGTCAAAAATTCGCCTCGAGTAGCCACCACCGACCACCAGAATTTACGACGTTCCACCCAAAGCAATGCCACAACCCCACGCATCTTTCCCCCTGGGTGCGATGCAACCCGAAGCAACACCGACGATGAAACATCGCTTCTTCCTCATTGAACCAAACTGGGTTAAAATCCCTATATCACCTTCTACGCTCCGCCACGCTCATCAGAAATATTCATGAATATTTTTCCATGAATCCTCATCACCCAAGCTACCTTCAGCCATAATCACGACCTCTTTTATTTCGCCGACGACCGGCAATTGCGACAACCCAAATTCCGTTCATCACGAGAAATCCCGACATTCACATACTTAAAAATCGTGAAATTACTTCCTAAAATCATCATTTGTTATCACGAAGCTGATTATGGAATTAAAACATGAATTTAAGTTCATTGATTTTCGACTTATATATAAAGTTTTACTGCATTGTCCTAATTTTGAAAGAATACTAAATCTTAAATTCTTGGAACTGTTTTTAAAAATAAATTCACATTGTTATAATCATTTTCACTTTAAAGATCAAGGTCTGAAATTTTTTGTTAAGAAGGTATGATTTTTTTTCTTGAATTTGTAGCTTGTTACACTAAACAGAGCCAGATATATACATATACAGGCATGCACATCATTCACAAATATATATACATACATCCAGACATATTTTACTTCCATACTAAAAAATATATCACATGCAGATCAAGATTCAAATTAGATTTAAAACTTAAGTTGTAGTTTGCTCATCTAGGTAGGAACAGGGCAGAGAACAGGAACAAATTCTTTTGCCTGAAATTTTTTGATGTTGATCTTTAAATCTGAAAAATCTTTGATTTCCTTGCTGATTTGTTTGAGATGTTCTTGGATTTGAACTACTGTTTGCTATTGATTTCTTGCATTTAAATTGCTTAGGTTTTACTGCTTTGATCTTTTTCCGGTTTTTGTAAACTATTTGTTTGATTTTGTATTGTTTCCAGGTTTTGATTCCAGAAAATTATCTGTTGTTTGAACTTAGAGTTGAATCTGATCTTTGATTTCCACAATCTTCAATTTGTTTTCAGATTGAAAAATTAGATCTGAGATGACCTTAAATTTGATCAAGTTTTAATACGAAGAAATTGTTTTGGTTTGTAGAAACTTTTCTCAGGTTTGAGAATAACCTGGTTTATCAATTTCATTTCTTATTCATGTTTTCATGATTTTTTAAATTAAAAGTAAAATTTGTTTGCTACTTGTTAAAACATGTTAACACTTGTCTATACATATTTTGATTTTCTTGCAAAGTATTTTGTAACCTTAATTTTGTTTAAGTCCTTAGTTTATTTAATTTTGGAATTATGGTTTAAACCCTTGTTAATTTATATTTACATATGTTTGTATTTACAACTTTATAAGAAATTGAGTTTGAAATCAACTTATATTTACACAATTTTTTTTGTTTCCAATATTCAAATTATCTCTTAAATAAATTCACAAATAAATCCAAACCCAATCTATTTGTAAATATTTACAATTGAATTTCCCAAATTAAATTCAATTTTTTTCTAAAATATTTATTTTAGAGGTTTAAATTCAAAATGAAATTCAAAATAAATTTATATACATATAAATAAACACACATATGTATATTAGATAACAAATTCTATTAGTATAAAATTATATAGTTTTCAAATCTAAATTTTATTTATTTATAAGATATTAAATATAGAATTTTAAATACACAATTAAATTTTAAAATCAATGTCCAATAAACAAATATCTTATTTAATCTTGGAAAAATTAAAAAATTTACAATCTAAATTCATAAATTTTTATCAATTACTAAATTTAATTTTACTCAAAAATCGGAATCGTTACACATTCCCTCTTAGGAAATTTCGTCCTCGAAATTTGAAAGACAGGGAGGCAATAAAAGAATATAGAAAGATAGAGAGATGAATTACCAGATCAAGCTGAATATCTATTCTGCATTTGGCTTACCAAATCAGAATATCATCAATAGATACAAGAACGAATCTATTTAACTCTTTACAAGACACTCGGGTTATCCAGATCTATGAAGTATGCAAGGGCATTGGTTAGTTCGAAGGGGTAATTAACCATTCGTAGAACATATCTAGATCCCATAGAGTTGACAGATATGTGGACATAAATCCAAAACTTTTTAATTTAGAAACCAAAGTATACCTATCAACCATAGCAACCAAAGCAAACAATTCATCCAAACAAACAATTTTGACATATCCGGAGTTTATGTCCCATACCGACACATCAAAGCTTCTCCCTCAAGCTGCTACGAAGCCATCAATGAATTGAAATTAGATGACGAACAAAAGAGATTGATAGAGAAAGAGTTATTCCTTGTTGTTGCAGGGTATCGATCATTTGTACTGGTATTCCCCCATCTCCTAACTCGTCCTCTTCTTGCACTCATACTCCCCATCAGCGGATAGTAAGGGAATTTACTGAGGCATACGGACAGATATCTTAGGGATATACTCATTCTAGGGTATACTTCACCCTATCTCTAATAAGCTACCTAATGTGTTATACTCCTAAGCTAAAGTTCAACCTTCAACTCTGATACCAATTCTAACAATCCTGACTCGACCTTCGAAAATCGGCACCGAATATATCACCTATATTCAAATGCTGCAGATTCAAACATCAAATCTAGTTCGCCGGAGCTTATAACACATTAAGTATAACAACAAAGCAGAAGAAAATGAATAATATCATTGATACAACAATGAATACATTTTATCCGATACAATATGATACAACAATATCAGAGACAATGACAACAGCGGAAAAGATAACAATGGAAGAAATAACTCCAATATGCTTTCAGGTTTTGATTCCAGAAAATCATCTGTTGTTTGAACTTAGAGTTGAACCTGATCTTTGATTTCCACAGTCTTCAATTTGTTTTCAGATTGAAAAATTAGATCTGAGATGACCTTAAATTTTATCAAGTTTTAATATGAAGAATTTTTTTTGGTTTGTAGAAACTTTTCTCAGGTTTGAGAATAACCTGGTTTATCAATTTCTTTTCTTATTCATGTTTTCATGATTTTTTAAATTAAAAGTAAAATTTGTTTGCCACTTGTTAAAACATGTGAACACTTGTCTATACATATTTTGATTTTCTTACAAATGTCTTTTGTAACCTAAATTGTGTTTAAGTCCTTACTTTAATTAATTTTGAAATTATGGTTTAAACCCTTGTTAATTTATATTTACATATGTTTATATTTACAACTTTATAAGAAAAATCTACTTATATTTACATAATTTTTTTGTTACCAATATTCAAATTATCTCTTAAATAAATTCACAAATAAATCCAAACCCAATCTATTTGTAAATATTTACAATTGAATTTCCCAAATTAAATTCGATTTATTTTCTAAAATATTTATTTTAGAGTTTTAAATTCAAAATGAAATTTAAAATAAATTTATATACATATAAATAAGCACACATATGTATATTAGATAACAAATTTCTATTAGTATAAAATTATATAGTTTTCAAATCCAAATTTTATTTTTTTATAAGATATTAAATATAGAATTTCAAATCCACAATTAAATTTTAAAATCGATGTCCAAATAAACAAAAAGCTTATTTATTCTTGGAAAAATTAAAGAAATTTACAATCTAAATTCATAAATTTATATCAATTACTAAATTTAATTTTACTCAAAAATCGGGATCGTTACAAAAACAGACGATTTAATTATTTTTAACATAACCCAAAATGTAGTGGTTGATGACTTTAATCAAACATAATGATTTTCTAAAAAAAAATATTAATTGAACATAGACAACTCGAAATTATACTAATAATTGTTCATCTGAAAAGTGCACGGCTTTGAGTTTTCTCTAACGTACTACATTGATCTGTACGCTCTCAAAAATAGATGAAAAATTGTAATATTTTTATCTTTGAATGTCAAAGTTGTTCCTGAATTGTAAACAAATTTAAAATAAATGTTTTGTGTTAATGTAGTGGTTGACGACTTTAATCAAACATATTGGTTTTCTCTAACCTACTAAATTTATTTGTATTCTGTCAAAAATAGGTAACAATGAATTTTACTACTTGATACATGAATTGAGTCAAAAGATTTTTTAGTAATGATAACCTGATTACTGAAACTAAGGCTTGGGTAGGCTACTATATTGAAATGGAAGAACATATATATCGTAATTTATTGCTGTAGTAGGTAGTATTAACATCATAGTAGATACGACGGATAACTTACGGATGAAAACACTATAAAATGGACGATTTAATTATTTTTAACATAACCCGGTAACAGTTGACAAAGGGCGACTCTAAAGCAGTTTGATTACCAAATAATCAGGTTATCAAGAAACAAATTGCATTCATCCACTCTCACCAAAAACACAATTATCAGGTAAAATGACTAAAACGTACATAAACCATTACTTAATAGCCTATAGGTAGTACTTGGCTGTATTTTCAGTAAACTCCTATTTTGTAAGAGCATGTACGCACAATCATTTTTGCAGCTAATCAATTGTCTGAAACAAACGCTAAACAGCAAGCAACAAAGTTATTAGAAAAAAATTTCACTTCCAACAGAACTGAGCAGAATAAAGCTAAAAGACTAACAACTGATCTGGAAAAAAAATTAATGAGCATATGTCCCATTACTACATTAAACTACAATGAAATAATTCACATTTTGAAAATAAATTAAAGGCCAATCATCCACATATTTTAAAACAGTTGGTGATACTAATTCGACATACAAACTCACATGAAAACTGATTATCTTAGAAATGACATTATTGCCTAAAAAGGGCCTTAAAAACAAAACCTTTTTTTAATAGTCAACAAAATTACTGAAAACCACATATCATAATGATACATGTTATCAAACATGGAACAATGAAGCATGTATCAAAAATATGTTTTGAATTTAGTAAGGATGCATGATATTAACATGTAGATGTACACGATTTCTAAATTGCTTTGGCAATAACTTGCTGCACCTCTAAATTGCGTCAGCAGTAGTTTAGAAATTAAACATTAAACTAACAAATTCAGGGAATTAAAACAAAACTAACTGTTGGAAAATTATTATGAGCTTTTTAAATTTTTGTTTGTTAATGAAAATTAACCTTTTGTTAACCAAAATTAACCTGGCAATACAACAGTTACTCAAATAAATAAGCATATACTGAATTTTGGATTATATTCAATTAGAAAAATAATGAACGAATGATTTCGCATGAATAGCTAATAGAACCATTAGAAATATTTGTTTGATTACAACGTTAACCATTCAATACAAATAAAAAAGAATAAGCATACCTTTATAAGGATGGAAAGAAGAAATAATTTGACAAATTCAAATGCAACTTTTCCACAATTTCCTCTGGTTTGATAAGTAGTAGTTACTAATTTTTCCAAAATTATATGCAGGTAAATAAGCGAATATGAAGCAAACCAAGCATCCATAGAGTTGAAATAAATATTCAGGCGGCTCATAAAGTGCTTGAAATAAATTTGCTGTAAAAAATAACAAACTGAATTTAGTGAATACAGAAGCATGTGAATGTACATACGTGCACTTCAAATGGGCAGTAATATGCTATAGTCTCATCTTTCATGCTGTTGAGGGAAATAGAAAGAGCAGCAAGAAGTTGGGGCTATTACAATCTATTGACCAATATTTCATATATAGACACATACATATATATATACATTTGACTGCACACACATGAAGGAAAATGTGTGTATATGCATTAATATACACATCCATAAATATATGCATTTCCCCCAAAATTAATCTGATTTGTCAAATAAATAAGGGAAAGTAGATTCATGAATGCAAATAAATCAAAACAAAAAAGTTAGAAAATAACAAAAAAAATGAGCAGATCAAAAAATTAAAACAATCGCACCACTATCACGAGTAGAACATCATTATCAGACAATCACATGATAGTTCATAAAAAAATAAATTAAAATGGAAGTACATATAGTTTGTAATTGATTGCTGTAGTAGGTAGTATGAATATCACAGTAGAACACCGTAGATAACCTAGGCATGAAAACACTGTAAGACAGATGATTTAATTATTTTTAACATAACCCTCTAACAGTTGACAAATGACAACTCTAAAGTAGTTTGATTACCGAGTAAAATGTACATAACCATTACGTAGTGGCTAATAGGTAGTACCTAGCTGTGTTTTCAGTAAACTCCTATTTTTTAAGAGCATGTACGCACAATCATATTTGCAGCTAATCAATCGTCTGAAACAAACACTAAACAGCAAGCAACAAAGTTATCAGAAAAAATATTCACTTCGAACAAAACTGAGCAAAATAAAGCTAAAAGATGAACAACTGATGTGGAAAAAAAATTAATGATCATATACCCATTACTACATTAAACTACAATGAAATAGTTTGAATTTTGAAAATAAATAAAAGGCCAATCATCCACATATTTTCAAAAAGTTGGTAATGCTAATTCGACATACAAACACACATGACAACTAATTAGCTTAGAAATGATACTATAACCTAAAAGAGGACTTAAAACAAAACGTTTTTTTTTAATAGTCAACAAAATTACTAAAAATCACATATCATAATGATACATATTGTCAAACATGGAACATTAAATATTAAAGTAACTAATTCAGGGAATTAGAACAAAACTAATCATTGAAAGATTAGTATGATCTTTTTAAATTTTTGTTTGTTAACCAAAATTAACCTTTTGTTAACCAAAATTAACCTGCAATACAACATTTACTCTAAAAAAGAAGCATATACTTAACATAACCCACTAACGGTTGACAAAGATGAATAAAATTTGAAAGTGAATTCAAGGGAAAGATTATAATCAATACCTGAATATGTAACATGGGTGTAGCGACGGGGATGGATAGTTGAAATCTGGCACTGCAATTCCACACAAAGAGCAAGCAGGTAGCCTAAGACAAAAATGGGCGATATTTGTAATGTCTCTTAGAGTTTCAACTCTAACAAACACAAATTCAACATAAAGGTACATAAATTGAGTTACAAACCCTAATTTTGACGTGGAGTTAACATAAAGGAACAGTGAAAATAACTTGGATTCTTGTGTTGGGGAGGAAGGAGGCGAATTCCATAGAAAAAGCAAGCAGCTAGCCTGAGACAAAAATGGGTGATATTTTTAATGTCACTTAGAGTTTCAAATTTAGCAAACACAAATTGAACATAAAGGTGCATAATTTGAGTAACAAACCCTAATTTTGAGGTGGAGTTAACATAAAGGTACCGAAATCAACAGTTTAGAATAGTGAAAATAACCTGGATCCTTGCATTGAGGAAGGAGGCGAATCGCAATGGATAAAAGAACAGTTTAGAACAGTGAAAATAACCTGGATCCTTGCGTTGAGGAAGGAGGCGAATCGCAATGGATAAAAGCAAGATATTGTTTCATAATCTGGCAGAGGGGAAGGAGGCAAACCGCAATGGATAGATCGAAGGACGAAGCAAATAGTAAATGGATATAGAACGTGCGACATAGAAATTACATAAATGTCCTTATCATGGTAGAAAAAGCAGAAGGTTATTATAGGTATTTCAAAAGCTTCATTTGGGGGTATTCCCATTATATATAAATATTGTCTTTATCCTTCGGTTTCTTCATTATACATAAATCTATATAAGTATGCACGCTTGCAGTGCAGCAGGAGGGGTATATAACACTTCTCTATTTGCACCAGCAGCAGTTCATGACCTTTCCTAACTGATAACTTAGTCTTCACTTTGAATTTTGATGCCTGCGCCCCCCTTATATAATGTAGTTAACTTGTTAAGCTTAAAAAAACTTCAGACCCACATCCTAAAACTCCTGTTCATATTACCGTCCTAAACGAAAATAAATTATGGCTGGGCAAGAACAGGTCTAGACATATATATGGATTCTGTAAACTTTATAAATTATTTGAAAGCATGAAAACTTATGTTTGAAATAAAAACAAACTTGTACTATTCTTATCTTTCTAATGCTTTTTATGTAAGTGTTGCTGTAAAAACAAACTTGAAGTATGTTTATCTTGCTAATGTTGAGCAAAATTGTATGTACCATATTTTTCGCCACAAAAAAGATTTTATTACATATATTTGTTCAAAACCAAAATCTCCATAATTATTTTCAATTACCGAAATTCGAGGTGTTTCAGAACTCTATTTCTTGACTAGGGGATCCTAGAGAGACGGTTTTCATCTTTACTGGAAAAGTAGACTTTTACAAACAAATTCGAGCGTTGGTGGGATTTGCTTCCTGGGTCATGTCAACACTTGAATTCATCGAGAAATAGAATTACAATTCTATGGAGCAATGCCAATAATTGATTATCGTCGATCCATAGCTATCATACATCAAGGATTTACCCTCATCCATTACCGTCATCAATTTTGTCCTATCAGAGTTCTTGCAAATACCCCGTCATGTCCCTTCTCTTTGATTGAAGTATCATAAAATGATGGAGACTACGGGAAATGACTCGGCGAGGAGCTGATGAAATGGCGGTCGATGGAGCTTTTGAGGATAACTCGACAAACCATGAAGTCAACAGCGCGAGTCAAATTTGGCAACGACGCATGAGGGCGTTGCCTTGGATTATTCACTAAAATTTGTCAAAGGCTTGTTCTTTTGGATGGATCAACTTCATGGAGTGAAAGGGATATGGAGTGGAAGTTGTGATTCAAGCTTGAATTAAAGATGGAATCGATGAAGTACGACTCTTGAGTTTGAATGCAAATAAAGTTGTCAAAGGCTGTAATGAGGATAAAATGTGTGAAAAATTCTTAGCCTAGACTTTTATATGGATCGACACTGATAAATCATTACCAATCCATTATTGACCGGCGTTGATGCATCGTGCTTTTAAAAGAAATGGAAAGTAGAAAAGGGTGAAAAACTACCTAGCCATAGACTAAAATGACTTTCAAAAGTTCTCCCCAATGAACAAAAATCCTCGGATAATGTACTTCAATATTTGTGTCTATTGAACAGATATGACGAGGTGCCAAAATTATTAGTGAGGATGCAACATTCCGCAGAAATGTATTGGGTAAAGGAAGCATCTGCGCAGATCTGGTTTTGATCGCTTGTCTTGATTCAAAGAACCTTGTGTATTAAAATAAACATACTTTGGATTTATCCCTTGATTGAGGTAGTAAATGTCATGCCATATTTTTACTTTTCGTTACGTCTTCGTTAACATGCATTCTCATCAAGTCAAACGTAAAATAAATTTTATGTTGGAAAAGAGATGATTCAAATTGGAAATTAATGAAGTCGATAGATCATACTTTAGATTATAAGCTCGGTTACATATTGGTTTTCTATTGCACCTGATTCGCAAATAGTGTGATTAATAAAATCAATGTGTCATACATTATTTATAAATATATTATATATAAACAATACCAATTGATTCGCAAATCCATTATGCCTACATTGTGTTGGCGGTTCCATGATAGCGTAAAAAATCATGTCCAAATCATTTGCAGTCAGCTCGTCTCTACCTGTTCTCTCGAGCAGGCGGTCTAGTTCGTTAAGGAATTTATCTTGCGATTAAAAGTAGAATTATGATTATAATTCATATTTCATTATTTTAATTATTCATAACTTATTATTTAAAGTGATTATTAATAACCTATGATTTAAAGTATGCTTGCCATGGACTGTTGTGATTGTATCATGTCATGTATATATTTTTGAGCCATCTACAATGAGATGCTCGATGGCGTGAGGATGAGTAAAAACTTCCAGTAGGAGACGGCACGACCATGCTCTTTTACCTTAAATAATTACTACTTATTATTATTATATTTAATATATATGTATATATGATTATACAATGTTATAAGTATTTATAATCGCAATTTATAAATTTTCCAGTTCTTGACGGCAACGTTGGAATAACATTGAACCCCCGCGACATGTAACAGGATTTGCATTCCTATTTGTCGAATTCTGCTCAGATATTGCCTATAAATTTAATATAAACATTGTATTTTATATTTTTAAATTAATGCAACTATTATACTAATTTCTACTAAATTTTTAATAAATATACATGACTTGTAAACTTACAATCACTTCTTGACTTTTCAAATAAGCATTTAATGCTACCCATAAGTTTGCACTCATTCAGCCAAGCATTTTTTCCACTTTTAGTGCTTGACCTTGAATCGCAGTAATTTTTCTTCATTTTTTGGTCCAATAATTTCTGCAAAGGGAGTCTATTTCTTGTAAATCTACTGGCCTCTGCACATTGAAATTAGAATGACTTATACATTTATACTTAATCAACAAATTGCACAATTTTTATATATAATGAAATACACATTTATATTTACGTAAAAATCCTGCCAAATACACTTTACAATGTGGGTTGGGATATTCTCCTACTTAGGCTAGCAAATAGTTATTCTGCCCTTATAGGTAACCTTAGAAATGTCAAGCACAATATATGAGGGCCCAATTCAAAATCCTATATTAATTATGATATAGATTTTTAATACATCGTGAATAATATATCTCACACAAAATATTTATGATGTTGCAATGAATTTGATACCTACCCACTCGCTTTACTTACTGATCTAACTATGGGACGAACCATATGTGATGGGCAGCCACCATTGCCTCTTGCGGTAGTCCCTCTCTAACTAAATGATGAGGAATTTGATGAATGTGAAGATCGTCAACGTGGGACATAATATTTGTCACAGACAAATCATTTTATTATGGAAGAACATATCATTTTATTATAAAAAACATATTATTTTTTGGGGAAAACATGTAACATTAATAATCACATAAATGACCTTATATCAAAACATATCATTGCTTTTGTTTTAAAAACTACCGACCAGTTTGGTTTATGTCATTTTAGGGATGGATACGAAGCAAAATAAATTTGTAGTGCCTACTTGGCTAATACAAAAGGATTATATTATGGTAATGAGAGTTATGTTTTATTTCAATAGGATTATAATCAATGGCGTAGCCAGGATTGGAAGCTGGCGGAGGCACAATTAAAAAAACAGGGGTTCGAAGATGGCAGTCGACGATGTTTTTTTAACTATCACTTGAATAGTTACGTGTTGTGTGTTTTGATCTAATGTGAATTTCGCATATGTTATGCTATAAAATAAATATAGATGATCTACTAATGCAAATATAAGTGCAAATTACATGTCAATCACTGAAGCATCCTAAGTCTCTGTTTATGATCCCAGTGTTTTTCGTTCAGATTGAACCTAAGTTAGGTAAATAGATGTATTGATAGATAAACATGGAATTCATCCTGAGTTGTATGAAGTAACGAACAAACAGAGAAGGGCTCCAAAACATTGCTTTTATATCTGTTTCCATTCAAGCATTTCATCAGAAAACTTACCTTCGATAGTACAAGCTTTTGCTTTGGAAAATATAACAGAAAGTTTTGCATGCAAGCTGTTTTTTTCCCTCAAATACTGTGGCAGGCACGTGCCTACCCCATATGCAAGGGGGCTCCGCCCCTGATTTTAATCTTTGTGCACGTTGATTCATGAACCTGAAACATTACTGAACCAAATGCATATCTAAATAAAAAAATTCTCTACAGGTTTTATAAAATATGTCAATTCCATAAGCAAGAAAATCACCAATAGTCCATAACAAAGAAGAAAACATACGAAAATTCTTTTCTTGAAACGTCGTATATTTCAACTCCTTCATGCCATAGTGTTTCCAACTCTTCAATCACTAGTTGTAAATAAACATTGATTCCTTATATCAGATCATCAAGGCCAGAGACAACAATAGTGAGAAACATATATGGAGTTTTCAATCCATCCACGGATGCAAATTATAAGATGTAACTATAATATTCCAAGATGAATATTTAGAACCAAATTGAGAGAGTGACGAGAAATCCATATACAAACCAAGTCTAACATTATGGCTCTCTACAACAAAGGCTGGATAAGTCTTATCAAAATGTTTCCTTGCTTTACCATCAGTTGATGTATTAAGGTACCTTCTTTCTGTGTTCTCACAATACGTCATCTCATATAAGGTGCGTTAAAAGAAGATGCAAATATATAACCTAGTTTAGAAGTGATTGGTGGTAATGCATTCTCTTATATGAAACTTCTTTTCCTTTCTTTTTTCTTGGTTTGTATCTTTCCTCATTACATATTCTACACTTCCTAAAATTGATGTCCACTTTCCAAAATAACATGCGACCATTTAAACAAATACCTATCTTTTGTTATGGCAAATCGAAAGCAGACTTAAGTTATTTCACTTCATAATGATTTTTGCACATTAGATTATTGGATGTCATATGTCATTTTGTAGCTTGTAAAACTGCTGTAAATCCAACTTCTATGAAGTTGAATTCATATTTTAGTAATGTATTAAGTAGTTACTGATAATTAAACATCACTTTTACAACCATCCTAAAGGAGTTTCTTAGTAGCATCCAATAAATTATAAATTTTTTTGCTCCAGTATTTTTTTCTTCTTCGACATTTACATCTTCATCATCAACTTGAACCATATGGAATATTGATCGTGTTGCATCTTCAATCATATCTTCTATAGAAATCACTGTAATATTGTCACTATCCACCTCCTCATCTGACACTATAGAATTATGTGTAATAAGTTCTTCATGATGATCCCACATATAATAACCTGGCACAAAACCGTTTAGACACAATGTACTATAACCATATCCAGTTTTCAATGCTTCTAATGTTTGTAGTTTTTACAAGGGCAACAAACCTCTTCGCCGTTTCCATTATTACTTAAAGCAAATTTAATAAATTCATATACACCATTATAAAAATGTTCCATTATTGAGCCATTCATTTCCTTTCATTCATACATCCACCTTCTTCGACCAACAAAATAATTGAACATTTTTTCCTATTTCAGAAATATGATAGAAATTTAAAGAACCTATAGCAAGATTCCCAAAATTATGATTTTTTATTAGATTGCAATTTTATTTTTCAATTCATTTATACATTTTAATGTTTTACTAATTATGCCATATATCATTCTTTTTACCTTTTTATACTTATTTTCAATTTTAACATATTATTTATTACATAATATTATATTTTCACATTATTTTTTTTACTTTTTATGGTCGGTCATTCTACTTCCCATTACAAGCACAATAATGATTACATTTCACAAATCATTTCATCTTAAACGATTCAACATATTTTGATAGTACTTTCCCTTTGTTTCTAAGGACAAATCCGACGACTACGTATCAACTAATACACAATTATAACCAATAAATAGTCTATTATGCATAAATTTAAGCACAAACTAACGCTAATCTTTATCAAAAATTGAAATAATTAGTTTAGTGGAAGAGTATACCTAATTTTGATGGATTGAAGCTTGGAGAATCCAATTTGATGAATGTTGCGATGGATTTTGGTGGATTTTGATGGCTAGGGATAGGGCTACCATTGGATATCCAAAAAATCCAAAATCCATCGTATTTGTATTTGAAAAGCGAATAAATATCTGATGTTCAAAAATGGATAGATGCGGATACGAAGACATCTGCATTCGAAAATTATCCGCCTGGTTTATTCTATTATTATTATTATTATTATTATTATTATTATTGAAATGGTACTTTATATACAACAAATCATTGGGACAACATATCCCATGTCAATAAACGTTCGAAAGCAAGTTTCGAACTTATGACCTCTTGCACCAAAGCCGAATCAATATACCACTTGGACAATGGTGCTTGTCTTATTCTAATATTATAGTTTAACTTATGCATATTTTAGTACAACCAAATATATATTTTATTGTTTTATTAAATTAGAAGTTTATACTATGCGCTTTAAATGCATATCAACTGCTCAAAACTATTTATTATCATCATATTTTTTATTTTAACACTTTAATAATTAATGGGATTAAGAAATTTTTTGTTAAACTAATTTTTTTTAATTTATGTTACTTGATTTATCAATCGTTAGCAGATAGGATAATTGTCTAATATCTGTTTATATCCGCGGATGCAGATATTTGATATCCAAAAATGGTTTTGGATATTGCACCATCTACACCCGAAAGTATCCGTCGACAAGCATAGCAATGGACAGTTTAGGATAGATTTGGAGGGTTTAGAAATAGGGTTTTAGGCTTTAGAAAATATATAAAATAAGGAAGAAATGGGGTTAGCTGCCGCCATATTCGCGATTTTTCGACGGCTTCTGCTGGGCTTTCGACGACTATAAATAAAGAACATTTTCTATCTTTTGAAAATAAATTTAATTTGTTATAAAAGTTTTTAAAAAGTTTGCAATAAAACTTTTTAGTTTAAATGGCCAACTCACCTAGATGCTAACCGTATATGATTCTTAAACAACATAAAATATACAATCACCAACCATCAATCTATATATAATTCCTTAAGGTGATAAAATCTTTGAATCAGGTATTCAAAATAGTTTTTTTATTAAAGTTTACAATAACTCGTTTTTTATTAATATTAAAAATTATTTTTTTATTTGTTATATAATACTTTTTTTAATGATTTGATGGTTAATTGTGAATTTTAAATGCATTTAAAATAATAAATTCATATAGAAGAAAATATTTGGTAAAAATAAATAAATTCGTTGAATCTTATGTTGATCTAAGTTATTTTGGGCATACGGTCAAAATATTAAGAGAAAATAAATAGGTTCAACGTATCAATCTTGATTTCCAACTTTATAACCATTCCTCGACATTCAGACTTAAACATTTTGTTTAAATGTCGAACGATCTTCAAACGAGACGAAATTCAAACCATATATACTATATTATGTATTTATCCAATCCTTATGGTTGGATTTATAAAAAAGACAAAAAATTTAGACTTAAAATAGATCATTTTCATAGAAGTTGTCTTAACAATATATACAATGTGATATACAACTCATTGGAAAATGATAGATTTTGAGTCTAATTTTTTTTCCTTAATTTTTTTTAATATAGCCTTTTGGATTAGATAAATACATTATAAAGTATATGTGGCATGAATTTCATCTTGTTTGAAGATCATTCGGCTTTCAAACTATAGATTTTTAGTCCAAATGTCGATGAACGACTATAAATTTGAGAATCAAGATTGACACCGTTAATTTATTTATCTTCTTATCATATTTTGGATGTAGGTCCGAAATACTTTGAATCAACATATGATTCAAAAAATTCTTTTTCTACAGAATATTTTATTTGATATGAATTTATAATGTTAAATACATTTAAAAATTCATAATTAGGTACACAATGGTATAAAAATATATTTAAATTCATAAAAGTGTTACACTGCATAAATTTCACCAAATTTATATAATGGACGAACTAAAAGTTGCATAGTTTGATCGTTTGAGTTCAATTTTCAATAAAGTTAAATATCGAATTACACAATAGAAGGTTATTGAAAATACTAATTTAATTAATCACAAACCATCATAAAATAGAAGAATTGAATAAAAATGCATATTTATTAGTCATTTTAAACCAATTTCAAACATCTATAATGAATAATTTATAATAATGTGATAAACTATATTAATTAAAATAGCATGCCGTCGAAAATGGCTTGACGGAGTCGTCGACGGTAGTCGGAACTGTCTGTTGCTATTTTGCTCATTTCTAGTAGTGATTAGGTCGTGCACCCGATTAGGTATTGCTTTTTGTTAAAAGCTCGGCTAACCATTATTGTAACTCGATTACAGATTGGTTTTCTATTATACCCAATTAGGACTTGCATCCTTGTTGCTTCGGGTTATAAGCTTGGCTAACCTTTGTTCTAAATCGGTTACAAACTAGTTTTCTATTGTTTTCACTTATGAACTCGGGTAGCCATTGTTCTAGCTCGATTACAAATTGGTTTTCTATTGTATTCGATTAGGCTGTGCATCTGTTTCGATGTCGCTCTCAGTGGATTTGGATTATATTTTGTTTATGTACTGATTTTTTATGCAATTATATTATTATATTATATTATTGAGTGGCAATTATTTGTTACACCATATAACTTGTATATTGTGTAGCTAAAATCTGATATTGAACAGCAAAATTTTTGTATACAATTAACCATAATAAAATTTCATCCAAATATTACATTTTAACAAAATATATACCAACTAAAATATTCAATAATTAGTTCAACATATATGTTAAAAAAGTAGGTGATTATGCATTTAATGAAATTATGATCAAAATTAAGATATTTTGTAAAACGTCAAGAATTTTAGTGACTGTCAAATATCTGCGTTTGACTGATATAGATTTTTCCAGTCTTATATTTGAATTGAAAATACAAAATTTCTAATCACATACAAAATAACATCCATATTTCCTCTAAATTGTTTAACTATATCAACATTTCTTCTTAAACATCCAACATTAAAGAATGTTTTTAAAATACAGTACAAAACATTCAATCAAGTCAGATATTTTTCTATGATTTAAGCATAACTTCCCGTAAGAAAATAATTTTTGAGAAATTTTGAAGTTTAGGATCTATCTCGGCTATGTTTTTTGTCTATTACTATGTCATACAGAATAAGAGTTCTTCTTTGTTGCATTACTTCATCTTCATAAAACATTTTTCTTTCAGTTTGTACATCTTTTGATAGATCTTCGATGAATCAGATTATAAATATTGCACAACCAATTCTGCATCATTTCAAAATTGTTAGTTTTAACATTCTAAAATTAATTTTTGTATATTATAAGTTTTTTTTCGAACGTGTTCCTGCTAGGTAACCCACAAAATTAACTTTAGTTTTGATGGATTATTCCCCTTTTTTGCACAAATTGATTGCATCACTTCCACGATTTTGTCTCCTATTGAAAATGTTTAAAAATCATTGTATGTGATTCATTGTTATAAATTTTTGACTGGAAATATAAAACACAAGTATTTTTCTAGTGAGATATTACATAGTTGCTAGGGAAATATTTTACAGTAGTAATTAAAAATCAATGTATATTTTTAATTTATGACCATTTGCGCTTCTTATTTGTATGGGCAATTGAAATTTTTCCTTTTGGGACTTTGTTAAATATAATGTTTCCAACTTTTATTAACTCCATCAAAATCTAACAATGTATAGTGGTTTCTATTACATAGCGCCCGCCTCTGAACCAAGTAGCTTTTAAATGAATTTGGACATCAAGATGAAAATAGAATGGATAGAGAGCTTGGGGGCATAATTGGAATAGATAAATGAAGCAAGTCAAGAAGTCGGCGATGATTTGGACTAAAACAACATAGTTGGCACTAACCACTATTGTTCACCACTACATAGTTGATCTACCAAGGGGATACATCTGAGGATCGTGGAAGTTTGGAGCTTATGAAAGCGTAGGGGAACTACCACTATTACGACATTATGGTCGATACCGACCATAATTATTGACGGTACCGACTTTTTCTCCAAATTGACTTGTTTTCTCCCCTATCTTCTCGTATCTAAAGTTTTATGTATTCTTTCATGATTTATTGAATATGATGGACAATTCCATCTATAAATAAAGAGGCTAGAACAACATAGAGTGGACTTTTATTTTTTTAAGCTCATACTCTTCATCTATAACTCTCTGCCTTAACTATTAAGTGTTGTAATTCCAACCATATTTTGCTTTCAAGATCTAAAATTATTGTAACAGTGCTCGTACTTATGACAAATCTGAAGTTAAGATTAAGAGGACGGAGGCATGAGATTTGGTCAAACCACTATAAAAATGTTGCGTTGTCGTTTCTATTTGACTTTAATTGATCTATTCTCGTTTTTGTTCGACCAGCAGTGTTGTATCACTTTTTGGTATAATATTTTTGATGCTTTAACTGAAAATAGAGCTACTTGGTTGTAGATCTAGCATAGTATTATGGATTGCAAGCCTCCAGAAGTTAGATCCAAAAGATTGTTGTTGTAGATCTGGTGTTACTGTCATTTTAAAAGGAACCACAATAAGATTTGAAGAAATAGCCTATAAGAGACCTTCCATGAGATCTGGAGCCACTGTCGGAGAAGATAAAGTTTTTCGTTATAACGATGAAACCACTCAGATTTTGAACAACTTACCGGGATCTTCTTTCCTATATGAGGTGGATCCAAACTTGAAATTGACAGGAGGATGATTAGGATGAACTAAAGAATGGTTTATAATCAAAAAGCCTTTTTGGATAGAATGGAAGAAAACTTCGCTTTGTTAGCCAAGCAATCATAAAGGTATAGGAAGAGCAGTAAGGATTCATCATCATCAAATTTTAAGGAAGACAGTTTATCTTCATTAAGCTAGGACAAGAGAGACGACAAGCAAAAGATGAAGGGAAAGGCTGTTAGGATGTTGAAAAGGAGTATAAGAGGAAGTATCCAACTTTTGTCCATGTCCAACATGGTCAGCACTGACCAAAATCGAGTTAGTATCCAGCATGTTGGGGTTGATTCTAGAGTGCAACTACCTGATGTATTAAACTTGTTTGACAATAAGGACAACTTGCAAGATACTGGCAATGAAGTAGAGAAAAATGTTGGAGCACATAATGCTGGAGCTGTGACGCCCCACCTCTATACCCACGCTAGCCAAGAACATTACGGTGAATGTTGTCAACTAGCACGGAGAATAAGGCTGTTGAGGAGCGACCATCCGTGTAATTGCTTTGTGCGAGCATCGATATGTCAGATAGTATAGCATGCAATTCTTTTCAAGTGGAAATCCGACATGCCGACACAAACTCAAAGCTACTACACAGTGGCTATAATATCTTCGGAAACAAATATAGAAATAAACATAACACAAATCAGTCACAGGCAATTCATATCACAAAGGCGGAAATAGATATGAATATTACACATAAAAGTGTATATCAGAGTAGTGGTCAAAAGATCCACGATAATACAAAAGAATAGCAACACGTGCTATACAAAAGAGTAAATATACATCATAGGGTCTGTATCTCAAATGTATACAACAAAAACTACTAAACTAAAGTAGTTATCCAAAAGTCAGAGAAGCAAATCCCGAAAGGAAGTCAAGCGGAAGCACCTGTAACATCTCGGTCTGACCCGAGTATTATTTCATAAGAAAATAATAAACGGATCAGTCTAGCTATAATATCAGATAACATGATATAGAATTAAGCGATATGGCATAAACATATAATAATCACAATGCCAAGCTGTGATAAATAAGTAATTGAAAATCAACAAAAGATTAATCAATATCACAATAATCTACTCAAGATAAAAAGGAATGTCATACTCCTAATTTCATTCACCAAGCCACAATAAATGACATATATATTCATGCCAATCGTAAAAGTTGGTGAAACATAAATTCCAGAATTCAACATACGAAATCCAGAAATCACAATCAAAGGGAACAACGACGTCGTACAGCGGGACATCCGATGAACCAAATCACAATCAAAGGGAACAACGACGTCGTACAGCGGGACATCCGATGAACCAAAACACAATCAAAGGGAACAACGACGTCGTACAGCGAGACATCCGATGAACCAAATCACAATCAAAGGGGACAACGACGTCGTACAGCGGGACATCCGATGAACCAAATCACAAAGACATTGCACAATGCTAGTCTAAAACATAAAGATGATCGTCATGATCAATGAGAAGTGTCGATTACAGTAAGCTAGTAAATATATGAGCTTAGCTTCATGTCCCATAACCACTAGCATAACTTAAATATTTACGAACAAATTGTAGATCTTCACTAGAAAATTGTCACAAGAGATTCAATCGAACAAGTCCAAGAATTAACCGACGAAGTAAACGCAAGCGTTTCATACCACTCGTTTTACTAAGTCGTTTGATTGGATTTCTCATACGAGTGAGGTAAAGGCTTGTATATACTAATAGATTGGAAAACGGTTTAAGAAAACGAGCTTTGTAATAAAATAGTGTTGAAATCATTTGAAGAAAGAGTTTTGATATTTACTACTAGTATAGAAAACCTTTATATTTTAAAGTGACAAATCATAGAAGTGATTGTAGAAACAATCGGGCATAAAAATTCACATTCAAAGACGTGAATAAAATCCAAAGAAATCGATATAAAATCCATCAAAGTGGATATATCTAAAATTCCCAAAGAAAAGGTCATCAAAGTCGATAATAAATAACAACAACAAAAGGGAGACAACACGAATAGATTAAAGTTGGATATTCAAATGAATTAGCAATATAGGCTAATCTGGCAAATAGTAGCAGGTCGGTCGACCGGACTCCCTGAGTCGGTCGACCGAACCAGAGGTTGGAAGGGCTCGGGGCACCAGGTCGGCCGACCGGCCCAGGGGCTCGGTCGGCCGAAGCCTGTAACCAGCAATTCCAAACAGAGGCAGGAAGTGCCTGGACTACAGGTCGGTCGACCGGCCCAGGGGCTCGGTCGGCCGAACCTGTATGTTTGCACTTCCTACCCTATTTCAAAAGAGGTGCAACTCTCGATCAAATTGCAATTGCACGAGTAACGACGCTAAGGGTTTAAGCCAATCGACTACCCGGCCCTATATGCTCCTCGATGCATCACCAAAAACATGTTCAAACATCAAAGTTAGGATTTTTAACGAATTGAACTCAAAACACTAAAAATTGGAATATTCACAAAAGTAATCCAAATCAAAATCAAATGCACACGAATAAGTGTTAGGAATTCATACCTAACAATAGAAGAGAATTATAAGCATAGATGTGAGATTAAAAATCTCACCTTTGAACCCAAAAACAATGAATGAGAAGCTTGAAGACAAGGGAAGATCAACCACACTTCAATCTCAACACTAGAAGCTTGATTCTAAGCTAAAAAGAGAAACATTTCCTAAACTAGGTTTAGGAATTTTCTGAAATCAAAGAGAGAATGGGTTAGGAAAGAAGAAGAGAAGGCATACCAATGGGTTCACTTGAGTTTGGAGCAAGAAGATGGATTTGCTAATGGAAACTAGGGCTTAGGATTTCCTAATTCTTTTTCTCTTCCCCCATTTTTGATGAAGCTTGAATGTATAAGGAAATTATGAAGTAATGAAGAGGAGAGGGGTTGGGACTGAATACATAAGTGGGGTTATTGGGCTCAGCCCAAACCAAAGCCCTAAGTAAAAAGTAGCAAAAATCAACTTTCTCCAAACATATCGAAGCTTATACTCAAAAAGGTCGCAAATGTCATTTTGAACTCAATGGGGGTGGTCTCGAGTCTCAATTCGACTGTTTGCACAAAGTAGCGTTTTGGACCAAAATCCGACGAACGATAAAATATTTAAATATAAAATCGATAAATATGCGGGTTGTTACAGGTGCTTAGATGAACACCACATAACCGGCTAGGCATCATAGAAGATGTAGACTAATTGCTCTCCCAGGGATAGGGGAGCCGAGACATCATCGAACAAACCAAGAGCGTTTGTAGAGTCAAATAGTCGGGGATGTTCTAGATGGTCACCGTCCAAATAATCAACAGAGTCAACAATATATTGTTGATAATGGTAAGGAGATTACCAAATGGAAATTAGCGGAGAAAGAATGAATAATGGGGATTGGCACTTAGCAAGACTCCATATACTGATGACATCTTGCAAGAAGTATATCCTAGAAAGTTTTTTATGCCAATGATGCTGTCATATAACAAGACGAATTACATAGATAACATCTATTGAAATATGAGTGGTACATGGATGGTGATGGAGCTACCAATGTAGTGTGATGCAGCTGTTTCACTATAAACTAGACGAGGTGGCTACGATGTGGTTCATCAGCTTCCATGATGCTCATTGGCATTATACCAATGATTGCCGCCACTTAAGAGATGTGATTGAAGATCCGATATGTAGAAAGAAGTTGTAGGGGTACATGAGAGATCCGTAGGATGATGGGAACCCATGATTTTGTCTCTTGTTGAAAATATTTAGAAATCTTTGTATGTGATTCATTATTATAAATGTTTGACTGGAAATATAAAACATAAGTATTTTTCTAGTCAGATATTACATACTAGGAAAATATTTTATAGTAGTAGTTAAAAATCAATGTATATTTTTTATTTATGACCAAATGTGCTTCCTATTTGTATGGGCAATTGAAGTTTTGCCTTTTGGGTCTTTGTGAACTATAATGTTTCCAACTTTTATTAACTCCGTTAAACTCTAAAAATGTACGGCGGTTTTTATTGCATAGCGGTGTTATCCTGCCTCTGAACCGAGTAGCTTCTAAATAAATCTGGACGTCGAGATGAAAATAGAACGAATAGAAATGTAGGGGCATGATTGGAATAGATAAATGAACCAACTCAAGAAGTATGGGTGAATTTGGACAAAAACAACATAGTTGGTACCAATCACAATTGCTGTCACTATAGAGTTAATCTACAAGGGGATACATCGGAGGACCATGGAAGGCTGGAGCTTATGAAAGCATAAGGGAACTACCACTATTACGATAACCATTATGGCCGGTACCGACCATAATTATTGACGGTATCGACCATAATTATTGACGGTATCGACATTTGCCCCAAATTGATTTTTTTCTCCCTTATCTTCTCGGATTTCAAGTCTTACCTATTCTTCCATGATTTATTGAATATGATGGACAATTCCATCTATAAATAAAGAGGCTGGAGTAACATAGAGAGGACTTTTATCTTTTGAGCTCGTACTCTTCATCTATTACTCTCTACCTTTATTGTTGTCCCTAAGTGTTGTAATTTCAACCATATTTTCTTTCAAGAACTAAAGTCACTTTAATAGTGCTCGTACTTGTGACAGATCTAAAGTTAATAAGATTAAGTGGATGAAGGAACAAGATTTGGTCAAACCACTATAAGGATGCTGTGTTTATTGTCGTTTCTATTTGATTTTAGTAGATATATTCTCGTTTTTAGTTTGACTTGTAGTGTTGTATCACCTTTTGGTATAATATTTTTGATGCTTTAGCTTCTAAGTGATAGATCTAGCTTAGTTTTGTGGATTGCAAGCCTCTAAAAGTTGAATCCAAAAGATTAATTTGTATATATGATGTTACTGTGATTTTAGAAGGAACCAAAATAAGATCTAAAGAAATAGCCCATAAGAGACCTTCCATGAGATCTGGAGCCACTACTGGAGAAGTGTAACAACCCATTTTTATAAGGGGGAGGAATGTAACAATACAGAATTTTGGGTCGTTAGATTTTGAACATTTAATTCATTTTAAATGTTGAATGTGAATTATAATTTGACTTTGAATAAGAAGATTTTGGTTAAATTAATGAAATTAGTTAAATTTCAAATAAAGTAATTCAATTGAATTTGAAAAATAATAATATAATATTTGGGAATTGGGATAATTTGTGAATCTGGAGGTAAATAGATGCAAAATTGGTTTCTAAAATTTATTTTAAGTCTATTTGGATCTAAATAGCGATGTTGGACTTTTAGATGGAATCAAAAGTCGATAAGTAAAATTTGGGAATTTTATATTAATTTAATAATGGAATTTAATAATATAATAATGTAAATAATCAGATTTTGATTCGGAATGAATCATAATAATTTCTAGTGTGATTATAGATTCTATGCGATTTATAATTAAGTTAGTAAAGTTTTAAAGGTAAAATGTCAAGTGATTTCGACGATTTGAAAATCACTCGAACTTATCGACGAACTAAAATAGCCTTCCGGGGCAAAATCTAGGAATTCGAAAAAACCAGTTCCATCCGTTATAATGTATTATTATCGGATTTCAAATTTCCTAGCGTTCGGAATTACCGTTTGTTTGTACGGGTGAGAAACGTGTTGAAATTAAAACCGATAATTTAATATTTAAACTCGATTCAAAAGCTAACTTCCACATACGATCAAATTAGCCTTCGAAACACGTTCCATTGTGTTCGGAACGCGTGTAAAACCTTATAATCGCCTGTCGGCATGCGTTGTTTGGAGTTCGTTTGTAAAACCTGTAATTTTGGAAAAATATAATAAAATAATTGGATTACACGTATATATATACATATAACGGCCCAAAACCCTAATTCGTGTTCTTCGGCCGCCACAAAACATTTCATGGCCGAAGTCGCTCGACATTCCTCCCTCAAATTCTCTTCATCCAAGCATTTTCAAGCCGAGGCTCCAACTAGGGAGTGGTAGGGCTCGTCGAGACAATGTTATCCAACGGTGAATCTTGGCTGCGACGATCGAGGAGACGCCAGATCGTCGATGAAGGCTGAAGGTTCGTTCACGTTTCTAGAAGGCTAGGCGTAGCCGAGCATTGCTGCATTCTGGTCGTTGGTTCGGGGCGACGAGCCTTCGATGTAGTGGAGCCTGATCGGCGTAGAGATGGTCGAGGGTGGAACAATGTGTAGGATTTTGAGGCGGCTGATGGGTTTCGTGTGCGTTCGTGTATCGGAGGGAGAGAAGATGTAGCATGCGGTCGTGATTTCCTTTCTCTGATCGAACGGCTGGATTTGGTTTGTGTAAAAAAAAGTTTATAGATGAATTATAATTCAAACTTTATAAATTCGTAACTTGAGCCTATGTTGTCAGATTTCGACGAAACAAGAAGCGCCGGAATCGCAGCGACGCGATCTACACGCTGCAAAAGATCCAAAAGTATTTGGAGCTAGCAAAAATTTTATGTTAAATCGAACGCCGTTCGACTTAATTTGAAATTTGAACGCTTGTTGAAATTCAAGGTGAGTTTATCTCACTCACATATGGAATGCTAGTTAGTTTAAATAGTTAATATTTAAATGATTGCTTGATTGGTCGAATGTGATAATTATTATCAGGTTAGATTGATATTTATTTGTTACGCTAATATCTATGGATGCAGGGAAACAAGTTGGAGGGATCCAACTGGATCCCTCACAATATAGAAATTATTTTCATAATTGATGATGCATTTTATTTATATACTGTGATAGATTAATTTGAAAATTAAATTATGCTGTGCTATGATTGGGTGAATACAATCTGGGAATTTAAAATATAAATAAAATAAATTGGGTTTAAAAGGAAATGTGAAATGAAAATTTATAAACTGGGTTTATAAATGAAGTGGAATATTTATCGAGGATAAATATTGAAATTATAGGTTTCCGGTGTGAATTTCTATAAGAAGTGCAAATTGCTTAATAATAATAGTGAGATTGTTTTTAAAGGATGGGAAGTGTACTTTTTCCTGGAAGTTTAGTATGTTTTAAAGAAAAGCTTTCAAAATATAAATGGGAAATTTAAATGTGTTTTAGAATATTTTAGAAAGAAAATATTTTTTTTAATTATTTTTAAGTATAAGCAAATATTTATTCAAGTAATTATGGTAATTAATTATTTTAAAAGGTAAATTGGTATTATGTTTGAAAAGGAAATCTTAATATAAATGTTTGATTTAATGACTTTATTTAAAAAGCTAATCTTGGTTTACATTACTTAGAAACTCTTATGGAATTTCTTAAGTATTATTTTTATTTAAAGTAATTTTAGTAACCTTATTTTAATGATTTAAGTATATCCTTTGAAATTGATTTTCTAGGAAATGGGAATTGTGTTAAAAATAAAAAGGTGTTTATTTTTAAGGTGTGGAAAGGAGTTTACGGAATTTAAACGTAAATTTGAATTGAGATAAATCAAGCAGGATTTATAAAAAGGTTCTTTGGTTTATTCTGAAAATGGAAGTGTGGTTCCTTAAAAAGCCAAGTACGTTTCAAACAGATTTTTTTTGAAGTAAAAATCAAAGTTTTAAATTTGTTTTTAAAAGAACGTTTTAAGAAATTATTGTTTAAGTTGTAGAATTTTTAAGAGTAAATATTTAATAAATTAGTTATAGTAGTAATTATTTTAAAGGGGTTAATTGGTATATGTTTTAAAAGAATATCATTAATATTTATATTTTATAAACTAGTTTTATTGTAAAGATAGTTTGGTTAAAATTCTATATGAAAACTTGTATAGGATTTCATAACTTTATTTTAAAATTTAGTATGATTTACTTTTATTTTGAAGAAAAATGGTTTATATTTTATAAAGCAGTTTTATTTGAAACATTTAAAAAGTATGTATATAATTAAATTAAAGTATGTAAATAGCTTTAGTTTAAATTATTATAAATCTAAAGTATTTGGCTTGGATGTTTTCATTGGAAATCAATATTTGGAAATTTATTCCATAAGGGGTGTGTGGTTTGAAAACTGTTTCAAAAGGGGGCTGAAAAGGAAAATATATCTTGCGAAGATATTTTGAGGTTAATAAATAATTTGGGGAAATTATTTATTGTTTGATGGATGTTTGTGAATGTTAATTGATAGTTAAATAACCAACTATCAATACTGGCCAATGCGTTGATCGTTTCGAAGAGACCGGGATCGGGATTAATTTCTCGAAAACCACTTCGATCCAGTTTGTACGTTTCGTGGGAAAAACAAGTTCGAAGTCGAAGATGGAGCAGTGAAGTGCAAGGGCTAGTCGCTACTAATCCTGAGGACAATTCCAAAATGGATGCAGTAGGAGTAGTTCCTTCGGTTCCGTTCGAACCCGGGATAGACTTGTATGGATGAATGCTTTCGGAACATCGTCAGGTGGACGATGGGCATTCTAAATGAAACGTTCTAAAAAGGTAACGCTTAGACTCAAGCCTCATCAACCGGGAATGACTGAAAATCAGGGGATATGCAGCAAGGCTATGTGGCTAGCACCCATTAGGGTGAGGTCGTCCCTGTCTAGATGTCCCTTTTTATTCGGCTTAGTTGTGCGGTTGCTGATACCAATCATGGGGTGATCTTACTCGGAATTATCCAGTAAGAGGTAGTCTAGGTCTTGTGTTGTAGAGGATTGGGAGTAATCCTTGGTACAGTGATCTAGGCCACGTACTGTGACAGGTGGTACCCTAGTGCTTAGTCATTAGTTGGAAATCCATTCTCCCTACGTGCCTTTTACGGATTTTGTTTGTATAACCCACTTTGTGGCTAGTAGCTGGAATTTAATCATGTAACAATTTCGGCTATTTGAATAAGTATTTGTGTATAGACATTATTATAATATCAGAGGATTTTGATAAGAAATGTTTTAGCTATCGTGAGGTAAAAACCCGGCATGTTTATTTGTGACGTGGTCTTATGAGATGCTTTTGATTTCAAAGGATTTTGAAACTTTAATAATCAATTTGGGTGTATTTTACTCACACTGGTATTCCAGACTGACTCGGGTGTTATTAAATTATAATGCTCGGGTCAGACTGAGTATTATATATTACAGGAAAGGATGCTATGGAGCTCAGGAGAGGAGCTGGAAACCGAGACGTATTATCCGTACTTGTTTATATCCGCTGCCGTGATTGTTTGAAATTGTCAGGCTGGTAATTGTTGTTTGTTTATGATACTATGATGGTATATTGTATAAAACAGATATATTTTTCATTTTGTATAAAGATATGATATTATGTATTATAATTTGTTCTGCTACGACTGTGAGATTCTATTATTGTTTAGTTCCTTCTTTCTTCTATCTTCTTTCTTTTCCCTTAACTATTTGTCTTTTTCGGCACTCGAGCATCGACATGATATTCTGTGGAGTATTTTGTGTCGATTTTCGAGGGTCGAGAAGGGCGGGTCGTCACACGTGGTATCAGAGCTTAGGTTGGCGATAACCTTGGTTCTGGTGGGGAAATTACTCATTAAACAGAGTTAATAGTACTCTAGAATGAGTTGAGTGTAATAATAGATATGAGAGCGTATTTGTTAGTGAATATAAAAATTGTTTTTATGCCATGTTGACTTATCGGTTGAGTGTTTATGAATTACGGTCGGTACGGGAAGTACAACCGCATCGATAGGGGTTTCTAAACTATTAAACAAGATAAACCGACATAGTATTGTTTTTAAAGTGGGTAAATGAAATAATTTTACCCAAAATTATATTTTGATATTGAAGAAATAATTTTCTGAAATTATATATAAGTGGATGTTTGGGTGCCAATACTAAATTCAAATAAGAAACTAAAATTTCATGTAAAATTTAAAATGGTTTATAACCAAATAGGATTCTATAAATATGATTTTTTCAAAAGGAGTATAGCTAAAATTTGATTTAAACCAGAATTTAAATCCTGAAAATTTTGAAAAGTTTTTTAAATGCATTTAAAACAAAAGGTTTGGGAACATAAAATCTTGGAAATGGTGGAAATGTTTCCCAAAAATTTGAAGGAAATAATGGAGTATTATTTTGGGAAATTTTTTTGAATGGAAATTGTTTGAAAGGAATTTGTGGAAGTAAGGAAGCACTGAACTCACTTCAATCGCTGGGAAATAATCCTGATGATGATGGCCACATCATCAGAATTCATTTTCGAGTTTCTAAAGTGATGGATTGCTACCGTGGAGATTGGTTATGATATTTGTTTGGACTTGTTGGGTATACAAGTTGTTTTAGGCAATGGATTGCTGCCGTGGACTTGTTTGGACTTGTTGGTATACAAGTGATGGATTGCTACAGCGGAGATTGGTTATGATATTTGTTTCAAGTTTCTAAAGTGATGGATTGCTACTTCTTATTATGGCAACCTAATGTTTATTTTGTGCAAGAAACTAAAGGCTACTAAGAATGCATTAAGGTAATGGGCTTCTCCAAAGTTTGGTAATGGCTCTCTTACATCCACTAACCTTAAGGTTCAGCTTAAATATGTGCAAAAACTTCTTGATGAGGATCCCTCCAATCCAATTTTACCTCAGAATGAATCCTTCCTTTTCCAACAACTCAATGATGCATTAAATATAGAAGCTAGTATGATAAAGCAAAAGCTGCACCAGAGGTGGGCTGAAGAAGGAGATAGGAATTCTGCCTTTTTCCATGCTTCTTTCAAGGATAATCAAGCTAGAGACCATATCCACTCTCTTTGGGATGATGATGGTGTTCTCCTTTCTTCCGCTGATGAGATTGACCATCACTTGCTTCAACATTTTTCCAAGCTTTTAGGAAACTCTGATAATTTTGAACCTGATCTTGATAGTCTGAATAGCTTAGTGCTTCCTATGCTAAACTCTGAAATGAAAAACATGCTAGTACAAAAGGTTTCTGACCAGGAAATTAAAGATTCCCTATTTGCTATGAATTCTTCTTCGAGTGGTTGGCCTGATGGATTTAATGTTGTCATTTTCAAGGCAGGTTGGCGTATTGTTAGTCAAGTTTTTTTGGCGGCCGACCATAATTATTTTTATTAAGTTTAAAATGCTTCGTGAAATTAATGCAACAAACCTTGTCCTAATCCCTAATCCCTAAGGTTAGGCCTATTGAAAATGCTTCATCCTTACGTCCAATTTTATGCTGTAACGTTGTTTATAAGTGTGTTTCCAAGATCCTAGCTTCTAGACTTGTTGTAGTGCTACCTTCCATTATCAATTCGAACCAGTCTGCTTTCATTCCGAAGAGGAACATTCTTGGTAACATAATGATGGCTCATGAACTTATTAATGGGTATGGTAGAAGTTGGATCTCCCCTAAAACTATGCTAAATCTTGACATTAGCATAGCGTATGATAGCTTGCAATGGACCACTATTGTTTGTGTTATGTCATTAATGGGTTTCCCTAAGGTGTTTGTTGCATGGCTGTATGCATGTATTTCTTCTCCTACTTACTCTCTTTGCTACAATGGGAAGAATTCAGGCTTCTTTAAGGGGAAGAAAGGGGTTCGTCAAGGGGATCCCATTTCCTCCTATATCTTCATTATAGTTATGGAAGTTCTGTCTTGTATGTTGTCTATAAAATTCGAGGATAAGAGGATTTCGTATCACCCTAAATGTAATCAGTTGCAAATCTCCTCGCTTTTCTTTGAGGATGATGTTATGATTTTCAGTAAGCCCAATGATCATTCTATTGCTGGGATCCTTGAGACTCTTCATTTCTTTTATCTTGCTATTGGGTTAAACATCAATCGTTCTAAATCCCATATTCTCATCTCTGGTCTTGGTTCATCTGCCATGGCTAGGATTGTTACACTTTCTGGTCTTCAACCGATGGAAAATAATATGTCTTAACTTGGTCTCCCTCTTTGTACGTCCAAAGTTACCAGAGTTGACTGCACTAACCTTTATGATAAAATTATTTCAAAGTTGAACTCTTGGACCTCCAGATATCTTTCTATGCCTGGTAGATTGGTACTTGTCAAGTCTATTTGCTTTTCTATGACTGTGTATTGGGCACGTACTTTCATTCTGCCCACTAAACTGCTCACTATGATCAGAGCTTCTATGCTCAGATTCCTTTGGACGGGGTCTATTCATAATAGGAAACTGGTTCCTCTGTCATTCTCAAGTTTGGAAAAACCTCTTAGTAAGGGTGGTCTTGGAATCATCAATATGGAGTTATGGAATAAATCTGCTGTTAGTTCCCATATTGATGCTTTACTTCATAAAAGGAACATCCTTTGGGTTCAATGGGTTTGGATGTATCGTATTAAATCTGGTGATTTTTGGTCTATGATTATTACTTAAGGAACAAGTTGGATATGGCTCAAAATTCTTAGTATGAGAAGTACTTTCCTTCCATTTGTTAAATACACTATGTCCCCTGACTGCTCGGCGAGTTTTTGGAAGGATACATGGGTTAGGGAAGGCTTGGTGTTGGAAACTATGTTGACTTCCCAAGAAAGGCTGCAATCTTTGATTGGTTGTAATGCTCGTGCAGTGGACTTCATTGTCAGTGGGAAAATGTGTACCCCAATTCAAGCAATCAAGTTGTTAATTCGTTATGGAGGAGTTTGTGTCATTGTGTTGTGCCTATGAATCATGAGACTGGAGTTAATTGGAAGGGGAGACCTCATAAAATTAGTAGGGTGTATTATAATCTCCTACACACTGATACTTTTTCTTCATTTTCTTGGCTAAGGTATGTTGGTCTTCCCATTTCCCTGCTAAAGATAACATGTTGTTCTGGAGAATATTGCACAAAGCTATTCTGAGTAGGGATAGATTGCTGTTAACTGGTTTGGAAACTAATCACCTTTGCCTCTTCTGTAACTTGTGCCCTAAATCAGTTGACCACTTATTCTTTGATTGTGAATTCTTATCTAATATGATATCTTCCCTGATGAATAAAGTTGGCATTTCGAGCTTTTGTGGCAACTCATCTTCTGACTGGAATGAGCTTATTATCGCGACGAGGTGGAGAACTAATGTCAATGACATAATCTTCTTTGTCCTTAAAAATACCTTAGAACTGTTTGGTTAGAAAGGAACTCTTGATGCTTCTCAAGTGAGGCCTCTTCTGTGCATCAACTCTGGGATAAAATAATGGTGAATACTGCCTCTGGTATCAGATTCTCTTGGCATGCATTCTCTCCGCATAATCATGGCCTTTGGAATTGATTCTTGATGTTGTGTGTTGTTTGGTTTGCAATCTTTGTTTGTGCATGCTTTTGTGCATGTCTGGCCATCTTGTTTTGGTCCTTCTTGCCTTCTCTGCATCTGGTTCAGTTTCATGTCTACGTTGGTCTTTTTTGTGGCTTGTGTGATTTTGCTTGCTTGTAATTGGTTTTGGTTGTTTGTTTTCTTCACGGCAAAAGCTTGTTTTTGTCGTGGTCTTCTTTTTCCTTTAATAAACTCTGATAGGGGTCCAGTCAACCTCGTTTGCCTTGCCAAAAAAGTTGTTTTAGAATTTCAAAGAGGAAATTTGTTTTGGTAAAAACAAGTGTTTTGGAATTCGGAGATTTGATTTGATATACCAAGTGGGTATGTGTTATTTATGATTTCAAAATGGTTTGAAATAAAACCGGGTAATTGAATTCTAGGAACTCTATTTGAATAATGTGAAAAGTCAGGATGAATCAACTATTGAACTTAAAGTGAAGTTGATCTAATTAAGATGGAAAATGAAAATTTTAATCCTGGAATTAAAATTTAACTTGAGTAAATGGAAGTGGATAAAATATATTTTCATTTAACTCAGGATAAGTTAATAAAATAAAATTGAAATTTGAAATTGAATTAAATTGAATATAAAATTGAAATGTACAATGATTATAATTGTGTAATGAAATTTTATACCCTTAAGCTATTAAGTGATATATATATATATATATATATATATATATAATTTGGAACTGCGATTATAAGGTGAAAATGACTCAAATAAGCAATATAGCTTTTAAATAAATAAGTTGGTGAACTTTAGAATAGGAAATGAAAGTTGTAAAACCAAAATAAATTGATTGGTGTTTAATGGGAAATTCAAATTTTGATCCTAAATGAAAATATAAATTGGAATAAGGTGAAGAAAAATAAAATGTTAATGGACTTAGGTTACTAAATAAGTTTTAAAACTTATATATTAGAGAGTAAAAATTTAAATTGAATGGAGAAACAAAAATTGGATTTAACTTAAATTAAAAAGGAATTGAATTGAATTTGAATTGAAGTAAAAATCAAAATTCAGTTGTGTTATAAATAATATTGAATGAAATTCAATTCTTATTTAAAATGGTAAAGGAAATGGTATGAATTTAAGTTGGATAAATAAAATTTACTTGAACTTGAATTAAATTTAGAAAAGAATTGAATTGAAAGAAAATTTAATTTAGTTGAAATGATATTGAATGAAGCAAATGCTCACTCAACTAAATCCAAAGGAATTGTTTGAGGATGAATTTAGTGTAAGCTAAATTAAATGAAAATTGTATTGGAATGAATAAAATTTGGTAGCTTGTTAAAAATTTGGAAAGTAAAACAAAACCCAGTTCTGGTTTAGAATAATTGGAATGGTTATGTTATTAATAAATTCAGAAATGAATTGAGGAGGTAGTAAATTTAAAATAGATTGAGTAAGTAAACAAATTGAATTAAAATTTGTAATGGATTAGAATTTGATTGAATAAGAATCAAATTAAAATGGAAATAAGATTAAGGAGAGAAGAAATGGAGTTATTTTGTTATTGAAATAACTTAAGCAAATTGGAAAATGATTGTGGTCCAACTTTATAAGTGGTCTCGAATGAAATTTGTTTAGATAATAAAATTGAAATGCAAGTGAAAGGATTTTAATTTATTATTGTGATAAAGCAAGAATGCTTGAGTTGTGAATAATTCCGAATGGAGAAAAAAAATTAATATAGTTTGAGCAGGAATTAATTTAAATTGTTATAAACTTAAATAATTGTTATTTGCTTAAATAACATTAAATTTGCATAGAAATGGGTCATTTTGTTGTAAACGGAATTGAATTGGTTTAAAGAAGCAAATGAAATTGGTTTTTATCAATTGGTATGGATTGGAACCTTATTAAGTGGTTTTGTATATAAATGCAAGTGAATTATAAAAGAAATGCAAGTATATCAAATTTAAAATAAAAATTAGATTGTGAATCAATTTGGAATTGAATTGAAGTAAATTGATGTAAGTCAAGCATAGGTTAATCGTATTAAAGAGAAAATGAACTGGTTGTAGTAAATATGAATTGTAAAAAAATAAACTTGATTGTAAAACATTTGAGTGGAACAAAATGAAGTTTGGATTTGTTAGGAAAATTAAATGGTATTGAAATTTTAGGATTTGCTTATAATATATGGTTAACAGGTTGAATTATAAAATTTGTTTGTTTGAACTATGTAATTGAGGTGTTTGGCTAAGATTAATATATGGAAGGATGTTATAAATATCATATTATTGAAAACTGATGTGTTTGTTTAAGTAAGTACAGATACGGAAGGCAATCGATAGAGTTGGAGCGCGTATATGCAATATTATTTAGCCGCTTGCTTTTAAAATGCTAATCTAAGGTACGCCTACGCAATAAAATTTGGGAAATGATAATATATTATGGTATATTTTGGTTTCCGACCGTGTGGGTCGATGTATATATTTATTTATATCTATTGTGATACTGTAAAATGCTCCCCATACAAAGAAGACGCTGTCAAAAAATTTCAAAATTTTTGGGAGTTCGAATTTTTTTCGAAATTTTGAAAATTTTGGGTTAACTAGGACAGTGATTTTTGAAATGAAATTGAAAACAAGCTTTTGAGTTAGAAATAAAAGAAAATGGTTTTGGAATTGAGCTAAAGGTTTTGGGTGAAGTGAATGTAAATTTTAAACTAAGTAAGTAGGGGTAAGTAAATGAATTTAGTAGCATTTTTCATACCTTAGCAAATTTCGGGGACGAAATTTTTATAAGGGGGAGGAATGTAACAATACGGAATTTTGGGTCGTTAGATTTTGAACATTTAATTCATTTTAAATGTTGATTATGAATTATAATTTGACTTTGAAGAAGAAGATTTTGGTTAAATTAATGAAATTAATTAAATTTCAAATATGGTAATTCATTAGAATTTGAATAATAATAATCTAATATTTGGGAATTCGGATAATTTGTTAATCTGGAGGTAAATAGATACGAAATTGGTTTCTAAAATTTATTTTAAGTCTATTTGGATCTAAATAGAGATGTTGGACTTTTAAATGGAATCAAAAGTCGATAAGTAAAATTTGTGAATTTTATATTAATTTAATAATCGAATTTAATAATACAATAATGTAAATAATCAGATTTTGATTCGAAATGAATCAGAATAATTTATAATGTGATTATAGATTCTATGCGATTTATAATTAAGTTAGTAAAGTTTTAAAGGTAAAATGTCAAGTGATTTCGACGATTTTGAAAATCGCTCGAACTTATCGACGAATGTAAAATAGCCTTCCAGGGCACAGTCTTTGAATTTGATGAAACCAGTTCCATTGGATCCGTAATAATGTACTATTATCGGATTCAAATTTCGTAGCGTTTAGAGTTACCGTTTGTCTGTACGGGTGAGAAACGAGTTGAAATTAAAATCGATAATTTAATATTTAAACTCGATTCAAAAGCTAACTTCCACATACGATCAAATTAGCCTCTGAAACATGTTTCATTGTGTTCGGAATACGGGTAAAACCTTATAATCGCATGTCGGCATGCATTGTTTGGAGTTCGTTTGTAAAACCTGTAATTTGGAAAAATATAATAAAATAATTGGATTACACGTATATATATACGTATAATGGCCCAAAATCCTAATTTGTTTTCTTCGGCCGCCACAAAACATTTCATGGCCGAAGTCGCTTGACATTCCTCCCTCAAATTCTCTTCATCCAAACATTTTCTAGCCGAGGCTCCAACTAGGGAGTGGTAGGGCTCGTCGAGACGATGCTATCCAATGGTGAATCTAGGCTGCGACGACTCGAGGAGACGCCAGATCGTCGATGAAGGCTGAAGGTTCGTTCGCGTTTCTAGAAGGCTTGGCGTAGCCGAGCGTTGCCGCGTTTTGGTCGTGGGTTCGGGGCGACGTGGCCTTCGATGTAGTGGAGCCTGATCGGCGTAGAGATGGCCGAGGGTGGAGCGATGGGTAGGGTTTTGAGGCGGCTGATGGGTTTCGTGCGCGTTCATGTATGGGAGGGGGAGAAGATGTAGCATGCGGCCGTAATTTCCTTTCTCTGATCGAACAGCTGGATTTGGTTTGTGTAAAAAAAAATTATAGATGAAATATAATTCAAACTTTATAAATTCGTAACTTGAGCCCATGTTGTCAGATTTCGACGAAACAAGAAGCGCCGGAATCACAGCAACGCGATCTACATGCTGCAAAAGATTCGGAAGCGTTTGGAGCTAGGAAGAATTTTAGGTTAAATCGAATGTCGTTCGATTTAATTTAAAATTTGAACGCTCGTCGAAATTCAAGGTGGGTTTATCTCACTCACATCTGGAATGCTAGTTAGTTTAAATAGTTAATATTTGAATGATTGTTTGATTGGTTGAATGTGATAATTATTATCAGGTTGGATCGATATTGATTTGTTGTGATAATATCTGTGGATGCAGGGAAACAGATTGGAGGGATCCAACTGGATCCCTCACAATATAGAAATTATTTTCATAATTGATGATGTGTTTTATTTATATACTATGGTAGATTAATTTGAAAATTAAATTGTATTGTGCTACGATTGGGTGAATACAATCTGGGAATTTAAAATATAAATAAAATAAATTAGGCTTAAAAGGAAATATGAAATGAAAATTTATAAACTGGGTTTATAAATGAAGTAGAATATTTATCGGGGATAAATATTGAAAGTATAGGTTCCCGGTGGGAATTTCTATAGGAAGTGCAAATTGTTTAAAAATAATAGTGAGAATGTTTTTAAAGGATGGAAAGTGTACCTTTTCCTGGAAGTTTAGTATGTTTTAAAGAAAAGCTTTCAAAATATAAATGGGCTGTTTAAATGTGTTTTAGAATATTTTAGAAAGAAAATATTTTTTTTAATTATTTTTAAGTATAAGCAAATATTTATTCAAGTAATTATGGTATTTAATTATTTTAAAAGGTAAATTGGTATTATGTTTCAAAATGAAATCTTAATATAAATGTTTAATTTAATAACTTTATTTAAAAAGGTAATCTTGGTTTACATTACTTAGAAACTCTTATGGAATTTCTTAAGTATTATTTTTATTTAAAGTAATTTTACTAACCTTATTTTAATAATTTAAGTATATCCTTTGAAAGTGATTTTCCAGGAAATGGTAAATGTGTTAAAAATAAAAAGGTGTTTATTTTTAAAGTATGGAAAGGAATTTACGTGATTTAAACGTAAATTTGAATTGAGATAAATCAAGCAGGATTTATAAAAAGGTTCTTTGGTTTATTCTGAAAATGGAAGTGTAGTTCCTTGAAAAGCCAATTACGTTTCAAAAAGATTTTTTTTAAAGTAAAAAGTTTTAAATTTTTTTTCAAAGAATGTTTAAAAAATTATTGTTTAAGTTGTAGAATTTTTAAGAGTAAATCTTTAATAAATTAGCTATAGTAGTAATTATTTTAAAGGGGTTAATTGGTACATGCTTTAAAAGAATATCATTAATATTTATATTTTATAAACTAGTTTTGTTGTAAAGATAGTTTAGTTAAAGTTTTATATGAAAACTTGCATAGGATTTCATAACTTTATTTTAAAATTTAGTATGACTTAACTTTTATTTTGAAGAAAAATGGTTTATATTTTATAAAGCAGTTTTATTTGAAACATTTAAAAAGTATGTATATATTTAAATTAAAGTATGTAAATAGCTTTAATTTAAATTATTATAAATCTAAAGTATTTTGCTTGGATGTTTTCAGTGGAAATCAATATTTGGAAATTTATTCCACAAGGGGTGTGTGGTTTGAAAACTGTTTCAAAAGGGGGCTGAAAAGAAAATATATCTTGTGAAGATATTTTGAGGTTAACAAATAATTTGGGGAAATTATTTATTTTTTGATGGATGTTTGTGAATGTTAATTGATAGTTAAATAACCGACTATCAATACTGGCCAATGCGTTGATCATTCGTTTCGAAGAGACCGAGATTAATTTCTCGAAAACCACTTCGATCTGGTTTGTACGTTTTCATGGGAAAAACGAGTTCGGAGTCGAAGATGGTGCATGAAGTGCAAGGGCTAGTTGCTACTAATCTTGAGGATGATTCCAAAATGGATGTAGTAGGAGTAGTGCCTTCGGTTCCGTTCGAACCCGGGAGGTACTTGTTTGGATGAATTCTTTCGGAACATCGTCAGGTGGACAATGGGCATTCTAAGTGAAACGTTCTAAAAAGGTAACGCTTAGCCTCAAGCTTCATCAACTGGAAATGACTGAAAATCAAGGGATATGCAGCAAGGCTATGTGGGTAGCACCCATTAGGGTGAGGTCATCCCTGTCTAGATGTCCTTTTTTATTCGGCTTAGTGGTGCGGTTGCTGATCCCATCCATGGGGTGATCTTACTTGGGATTATCCAGCAAGGGTAGTCCTGGTTTTGTGTTGCAGGGGATTGGGAGTAATCCTCGGTACGGTGATCTAGGCCTCGTACTGTGACAGGCGGTACCCCAGTGCCTAGTCATTAGTTGGAAATCCATTCTCCCTATGTGCCTTTTACGAATTTTGTTTGTATAACCCACTTTGTGGCTAGTAGCTGAAATTTAATCATGTAACAATTTGCTATTTGAATAAGTATTTGTATATAGACACTACTATAATAACAGAGGATTTTGATAAGAAATGTTTTAGCTATCGTAAGGTAAAAACACGACATGTTTATTTGTGGCGTGGTCTTACGAGATGCTTTTGATTTCAAAGGATTTTGAAACTTTAATAATCAATTAGGGTGTATTTTTCTCACGCTGGTATTCCATACTGACTCGGGTGTTATTAAATTATAATGCTCGAGTCAGACCGAGTATTAAAAATTATGGGAAAGGCTGCTATGAATCTTAGGAGAGGAGCTGGAAACCGAGATGTATTATCCGTACTTGTTTATGTCAGCTGCTGTGATTGTTTGAAATTGTCAGGCCGATAATTGTTGTTTGTTTGTGATACTCTGTTGGTATATTGTATAAAAATGATATAGTTTTCATTTTGTGTAAAGATCTGATATTATGTATTATATTTTGTTCCGCTGCGATTGTGAGATTCTGTTATTGTTTAGTTCCTTCTTTCTTCTATCTTCTTTCTTTTCCCTCAACTATCTGTCTTTTCCGGCACTCGAGCATCGGCATATTATTCTGTGGAGTATTTTTTGTCGATTTTCGAGGGTCGAGAAGGGCGGGTCATCACAAGAAGATAAAGCTTCTCGTTATAATGATGAAACCACTCAGATGTTGAACGATTTACCAGGATCTTCTTTCCTATAGGAAGCAGTATCCAAAATTGAAATTGACAGGATGATGATTAGGTTGGACCAAAGAATGGTTGATAGTCAGAAAGCCCTCTCAGATAGAATGGAAGAAAACTTCGCTTTGTTAGCCTAGCAGCCATAGATGTATAGGAAGAGTCATAAGGATTCATTACTGTTAAATTCAGAGGAAGATAGTTCATCTTCTTCAAGCTAGAACATGAGAGACGACAAGCAGAAGATGAACGGAAAGGATTTTAGGATGTCAAAATGGAGCATAGGAGGAAGTGGCTAAATTTTATTCACGTCCAACATGGTCGCTACCGACCAAAATCGAGTCAGTATTGGGCATGTTAGGGGTAGTTCCAGAGTGTAACTACCTAATGTATTAAACTTGTCTGACAATAAGGACGACTTGCAGGATCCTGGAAATGAAGAAAACAAAAATGTTGAAACATAGAATGTTGGTGCTTAGATGAATGCCACATAACCGACCAGGCAATCACAGAAGATCCAGACTTATTGCTCTCCCGAAGCGAGGAGAACTTAGACATCATCGAACGAACCAAGAGCACTTGTAGAGTCAAATACACGGGGTTGTCCTGATGGTTGCCATCTATGTAATCAACCTAGTGAAGAATATATTGTTGATAACGGTAAGGTGATTAATGAATGGAAATTAGTGGAGAAATAATTAATAATTGGACTTGACACCTAGTAAAACTCCATTTAGTGATGACATTTTGCAAGAAGTATATCTTAGAATGTTTTTTATGCCAATGATGCTGTCATATAACAAGACGAAAGACCCAGATAACATCTATTGAAATACGAGTGGTACATGGATGGTGATAGAGCTACCGATGTAGTGAGGTGTAGTTGTTTCCCTATAATCTTAGATGGGGTGGCTATGATGTGGTTCATCAGCTCACACTACTATCCATATCTTCATTTGATCAGCTGGCGAGAAAGTTCATGGGGTAGCTCAGGCTCCACACCGCTTGATCAATAGATATAATGTCCATGTCAAGTATTCATTAGGATGCCGAAAAAATTCTAAAAGATTTTCTTAGCCAATTTAATACTACGACGATTGAAATAAGCAATCCAAAGGAGGATATTATGTTGATGGCATTAATTCGGGGGATAAACCAAGATATAGAGTTTGGTAGACGGCTAAAGAGGAAGCAACCACCTACTATGGTGGATTTCTATAATAAGGCATCCCAGTTTTTGCACTCGGAAAAGGTAGACTTGGCTACCAAAAAAGTTGGTGGTTGATCTTCGAATGAAGTTGTGCAGAATACATCGCTATTAAGCAAACCGGTGAGAGTTTTGATAATGATGCGATAAATATTGGAACTGGTAAAAACAACCATAAAAGAGGAAATCAGGGAACTGGTTATAAAATAAATGATACAAAAAAGCATCTGAGGTACTAGAAACCAAAGGATTATGCTCCTTTGAATGATATGGTTAAAAATACCTACCTTGTAACAAAAGGAAATTAGAATTATAAGAAGCCACCTCGAAGGGAGCCATTTGAGGCTGAACGGGGTTCGAGGAAGTATTATCGCTTCCATCACACTCATGGGCACAAGATCAATGAGTGCCATCACTTAAGAGATGTGATTGAAGATCTGATATGTAAAAAGAAGTTGTAGGGGTACATGAGAGATCCGCGGGATGGCGGGAAAAATGCTAAACCTCTGGGCATAACGCTTAGAGGGATCGACCAGGGTCCAGTGGAGAGGGACCTAGGTGGTAGGAGTGTTGGATTATGATTAACACTATAACTGGAGGACATTATCCAACGGAGAGGAGCTAGAGTGAGATGGAGCAGTATAGAAGTTCGCAGAAACCCTTATCGCAGTAGAGTACTTTGCCGTCGAAAATGGTGCTCTTGCAAAACAACTGAAGACAATGAGTAATGACATTATTTTTCAAGATAGAGAAGTTGATGGGGTGCAAGTGTCAAAGTTTGACCTCATGGGGATTACTGCTAGAGTTAGATGTATGCCCTAGGGGCAATTATATAAATTTTTACAAATACCTAACTCGATAACCAATCTTGTTCAAAACGAAATTTGTTTTCATTGTATTATATGCTTGATATAACATTTTATATTACTTAATCGGTTTAATTAAAAGGATATTGAATAGAAAATTCATAACTAGTATGTTTATGTGACATTAGCTACAAAATTTTGTAATCATAAGCAATTTGTAACAATGAAATTAAACATAACGTTTTAAATATTCCTAGTTAAGATGTATCGAGACTGGATATTGACACATCTTTTGAGACTAGAGTACGTAACAAACTTCAATTGTTAGGCATCATATTACTCGTAAATACTGGCGGCACCAAGGGGTTACGTACTGATAGTTATTGGATAAAAATGGAATGACTCAGTCGATAGCTTTCCATTGTTTAATATTACAAAAGTCAAATAGAAACTATTGATGTGATAATATTACACAACTCCCCTGATTTGAGAGTATTGTCAAGCTTTAATCTGGAAACTCCGCTTTGATTATAGTCAAATCGTGGCATGTGGTCCATCAAACAACTACCGTTGGGTTGAGTGGGGGCATGAAAGTGACTATTCAAGAGAAAATTCGTCTCCTCGGTTATGTGAGGTTAGTACCAAAGTCAACTAAAGTCAATTCAAAATCAAAGTCTTTGGCTAGAGCGGTTTGGTTAATAATAATTGTTATTATTGAACCAAGGACTTTGCGTTTGGGCTGTACAATTGAATATGGATGAATTGGAATTTTGACTATTACTAAATTTCATAAGTCCAAAGTGGTATAGTTTTAACAAAGAGAGTTGATGTAAATAATTACCACCACCACATAACGCTTAATAAAGTAAAATTGGATTTTATCGAAATTAAGTACGCGATAAATTCAGCCATAATGTCAAATCGATGTTAAGTGTTGTGTAAATGTTAATATTTGAAACGTTCAATATTAATCACGGACTAAACTAACACCTAATAGTCATACAACCAGAACGTTGAATATTCCTTTTACCACCCGATTTAATTAGTTAATAAATTATTTTTAGTTAATTTAATTAATTAATATTTATTAAATATTTATTATAAATTTTCATTTGATGTGTATTGAACATTACTATATAGTGTGTTTATAATAGTTATAAATTTACCGATCGATACACAATATCGGTACACGTTTAAATAAGATTTAAAATTGCATTGAATTTTGTTCGGCCTTCGACCAGATTTTAGGCCTATATAGGCAAGTTAATTTCAGTTGTAGAGGGGTGTTTAGGCTAGCCATGTTATGGAAAAAAGAGGGAGTTCAAATGATTAAAAGAGGGGAAATAGTAAGAGAGAGATATTAGGACGAGGTCCACTTTTCACTCTCTTAACTACTTATTTATTTTCCACCTCTTTTTGTCATTTCTTTTAGACTTTTTCTTTCCTTTCCTTGATATTTTCGGCCAGCAAACCCCTTCTCTAAGCCCAAAAAATACAAATACTAAATTACAACAAAACACTTCGATTTGATCGTCGGTGGTAAAGAAATTTGGAAGCTAGCTACTTCCGATTTGTGAATGGATTCAAGAAGATCGATTCAACATTTCAACGTGTATGCAAGGGTTTTGGTGAAACGTAATTCTTCGTTTTATTTTTTATGTTATATTTATATATATTATTTATATAATAGGATGTTAGATTATATTATGAATTTCGCATATCGAATTGCTATTGCAAATTGGTTGGTTATGTATATTGTTATATCTATATATAATTAAAAATAATAATGCTTACTACTACTTGATGGTCATGACCTACAAATTAAAAAAAATTAAATAATATTATTGAATGAATCAGTCAATCAACAACATTTATAAGATTGATGTTATATGTCATGTGTTTTAAATTAATTTTTTTTGTTATCGTATAATATATATTAGCAGTAAATAAAAAATATATTTTTAAGCATAAATGTATTAATTATAATTTACCATAAACTGTTTACATAATTTGAAATATATATATGTGTGTGTGTGTGTGTGTGTGTGTGTGTGTCTATATATATATATATTTATTTTAAATAATAAATTTTTGCATAAAATCATTGCATAACATATAAAAGATGTTTGCTTTCTATTATTTACTTGATATAATGTGTTATATTAATTAATTAGAAGTGCATTTAACAGGAAAATCCATAAAAGTTATGTTTTTGTGATCGCGGTCACAAAGTGTTGTGACTATGAGTAATTTTTCACAATGAAATTAAACATAACTTGTTAAACATTCCTAATAAATAATTAATAATTATTATCGAAATACAAACTTTGTGTTTGGACTATAGAGTTGAATATGGATAATACTGGAATTTTGGCCATCACCAAATTTTATAAGTTCAAAGTGATATAGTTTTAGCAAAGAGAATTGATGTAAATAATTGTCACTGCCGAGTAACGATTAATAAAGGAAAATTAGATTTCACCAAAACCAAGTGAGCGACAAATTTGGCCATAATGTCATGTCACTTATTAAGTGGGATCATGGACGCCTGGGAGGAAAAGGAGTCATTGATAACTCCAATCAAAGACTATTTGCTGAAGGAAACTCTCCCGAATGGAAGGAATGAATGGATCAAACTCCTTCGTAAAGTACCATAATTTATAATGAAAGAGGAAGTGTTGTATAGGAGAGGTCTCTCAGCACTCTTGCCATGGTATGTCACCAGAGATGAAGATAAGAAAACCCTTTTGGATGTACATGAAGGAAGATGTGGTGATCACATCAAAGGGAAGACTTTAGCCAAGAAGATACTTCATTATGGATACATTTTTCCCACCATTAGCCATAGCGTAGCTTATCACATCACATGAAATGATGAATGCAAAAGCTATGTGAAATACTAAGGGACCTATCTATAGAGCTTATGCAAATAGTTAGCCTATGGTCATTTGTGATTTGGTAAATTGATATAATCAATGTGCTACCTATGTCAAAGGGTGGAGTGAAGTATGCTATTGTAGCTTTAGACCACATCACATAATGAGCTAAAGCGAAACCATTGATCGTGATCACAATGAAGAAAGTGATCAACTTTGCAATGTATAACATCATATGTAGAATTAGAGTCGTATAAAAAACCATCACTAACAATGGAACACGATTTGGAAGTATCGGTTTCAAAGACTTTTAGAACCCGTACCGAAGTGCGAAGAGTTTTTTCGCAATAGCACACCCTAAACAAATGGATAGGTGGAGGTGATGAACACGATCGTCAAATTCATCCTAAAGAAAAAATAACAAAAACCCAGGGCAATTGGGTTGATGATTTACCATTTGCACCGTGGGCTTACTACACAACCCACAAGTCTACGACTGGGTACACTTTATTTTTTTCCCCAGGAGTTGAGACCATGATTTCAATAGAACTGGAAATCACTTCCCATTGAAGAAAACACTATGATCCTAATATGAATGAGGAACTCTTCCTTGAATCCCTTGACTTGGTCTATGAATGTGAGAAGAGGTTGAACTGATGGTAGCTGCTCAATAAAAGAGTAGCAACGCATTTCAACACCACAGTCGGGGAACCATACCTTTGAGGTATGGGACCTTATTTTGAAAGAGGTCCTCCCTATTACGGGGACCTTGTCTGAATTGGGAAGGTCGTTGTGCGATTGAACAAACCTTGGCGATCAAACTTTTAAGCCATCGGCCGTTGAAGGGATCGCTTTTCCATGAGCGTGGAATAGCAAGCATCTACAACTCTATTTCACTTAGATTTATTTGTTTTCTCAAAATGAGCCACCCTATTTGACTTGGGGAAATGTAATAATTTACATTTCTTTTGTTTACAAATAAATTTGGCTTTCAAAACCAATGGAACCACGTTCTTATAAGTATAACTTTGTAGTGCATGATTAGTAGCACGATCAGGTATCTGGAGATAGGTACCTGTAACGACCTAGAATTTGACCACTTTAAAATATACTATTTAAAATGATTTTAAATATAAAATAGTTTAGGTTATATGATTCAAATAATATTAGATAGGATTTGGAAAGAGAAGTATATACAAAAATAGTAACATTTGCCTATATCGACAAAAGTGGTAAAATGCTGATTTCAAATAATATTAGATAGGATTTGGAAGGGTATTTTGGTCTTTTCATAAAATATTATTTTAATGCAAAACTTTTTCTATAAATAAGCATCCACTTTCTCACTTTTTTACACTTCTTTTTCTTCCTTTTTCAAGCTTTTCTTTCACTCTCTAATGGCTTCTTCTCTTCTATTTCCTTACTAACTTTTTCAAAACCATATCAAACAAAGTCAAAACACCCCCAAACTTTACGAAACACCTTGGAATATCACCAGAATATGATTTAACATCTAAGAAGTGAAGAACTGATGGAGGAAGGGGAGGATCAAGGTGTGGCCAAACCTATGAAGGAGGAGGAGAAAGTTCAAGGGCTCCGGAGCAAGATAAAGAGAAAGAGGAGATGACCGAGCGCTAGAAAATGAGGTGAAGTTGTTTATGTGATGGTTAAGTATAGTTAGGAGGATTTAGTGAAGCGTTATTACATATGAATGTTGGTAGGAAGAATTGGTTAAGTTAAAGGTGAGTAATCAAATCTTAATTTTATTTTAATAAAACTTATGTTGATAATACACATGTTAAATTAGAAATTAGTATATTGAATATTGGTTGATATTGGATGATAACTTGGTTGCAAATTGGTTGATTATGTGATTGTTTGTGTGGTTGATAACTTTTTTGATAAATGATAAAAGAAATGGTTAGTAAGTATAGTTAATTCAATGAAAATTAAATCCATATAAATATATGTATAGAAATTATTTGGCCTCTTAATGATTTCATAAATTCTAAAAAGATTAGAAATGATATTATAATAATATCATATTGTAACGTGAAATGAGTTTGAAATGATGAAAATATTTTTTTTAATGAGTTAAAATAGTTTAAATGTGGTTTAAAACAAATTCGAAGTGTTTCAGATAAGTTCCGAAGCAATTCAGAAAATTGGTCAAAGCCGAGCCCGTCAAGTAGTGGCGGTTCGTAAATGTTGACCCGTAATTCCAAACTAATGTAGAGAATGATTTATAAGTTGGATTTCATCGAAACAAAAATTATTTGATCCATAATGATAATAATTTTCCAATGAAGAAAGAAAATCAAGATTTCATCAAGTAGAATTTGAAATATGTTCTAAACAATTTTCTAAAAACATCGCGGTTTTGTAGTTTGAAATCTGAAATGAAACTTCTTCATAAATGATATTTTTAAATGATATAAAAATATGAAATAAATTTTATAAATATATCAAAATGGTTTAAAAGAGATTTGGAATGGAAAATATGAATTTTAAAATATTAAAAAGTTGTTAAAATCAAATAAGCTTATATTCTGTAGCACTTTTATGCAGCGAATTCTACAACCTTTTGAATGTGAGTTTTAAACTTAACAATTCTTTTCTAAATCTTTTATAAATTATTCGAAAGGAATAATTAAGTAATGTAAAGATGGTTTGAAAGTTTTAATAAGAGTTTGAATAAATGGTTAAGAGAAATTGTTTGTAACACTTAAACAAAAAGTAAAGAATATTGAATGTAATAACAAACTTCGTATGCAGAAACGATTAGTACATTTATCCCGCCGGTGAGATCTGGGAAGATAACATAAGATGTTTAACTAAGGTTAGGAATGAAGCAACCAGCGTCCTGAAATTACCAGGCCTATATTTTCCCTTTTAGGCGAGGGTTGGAATAGATCGAAAGGAAAGCCAAATGCTCTAAAAGATCATATTAAGTTTTCCGAGATAAAAGAAAAGAAACAAATTCTTTGAATGTTAATTAACCACTTAACATCTTTTATCAATGATTAGAATGGAAAATCGGGATCGAATTTGCTTGATTATGTTCAATATGATAGGGGGTTCTCGCTTTGTGAATAGTGAGGAAGCTTAGACTCTTACCCCTATGTGACCCCAGTGTGAAAGGGTTGGTTGACAATTGAGAGGCTTTCCGTAAAAGCAGATCCGAGGTACCACATGTAGTCACCTCCATGTTGAAAAGCAGGAGTGCGCCCATGTTGAAAAAAAGAAGGGTAGAGGGATGGTTGAAAAGCCTACCGAGGCGGATCCGAAAAACCCATTCGTTGCATTTGGTATCAGAGTAGAAGGTTAAGCGAGAACCTTGGCTTTGGTGGGTAAAGACTCATCAGAGATAGGGTTAGTAATACCCTAGGATGAGTAATTCATTAGAGATAGGGTTAGTAACACCCTAGAATGAGTTTAAGTGTATTATATATGAGTGCGTATTTGTTAGTGACTAATAAATTGTTTTGTGTTGAATCATCGGTTGAGTGGTTTGTGGATTCTGATCGATGTGCCTAATCACCCTTATCGATAAGGATTTCAAAACACTTAAACAAGGCGAACCGACACACTGATTTTGAAAAAAATGGTAAATGAAATAATTTTACCTAGGATTATATTTTGAATATAAAGTATATATTTGAAAAGTTGTATAGTTAGAAATCTGGATTAGTGAAATTTAAATATAAAAAACTTGTGATTAGAATTTCACAGTTTTATTATAAGATGTTTCATAAAGATAGTCAATAAGTAAGAAATCTGATAAGGTAATTGAGATCTTTAATACTTATTCCAAAATAATAAATTAAGAAATGATAATATTAAGTTACTATCATAAATTGATCAATTGTTTGATTTAAAAGTTTGAGTACACATACCTAGTAAATTAAATTTCACATTTTAACTATAAGGTGTTTGTTAGTAAGATTTGTTTAAGAAATGGACATATAAGATAAAAATAATATAAGATAAATAATAGAAAATGATTATGTAAAAGGAAAAATAATATAAAAGGAATGAGAAATTCAAGTAAAAGAATTGTGGTAATTTAAATGAAGTTAATTAACATAAGATAAAATGAATTTATAAAGTAGGTTTTATAAAGTAATCTCTAAAGGATTTTGAAAATGGAATTATTTCAAATAAAAAGAGAAATTTTATGATAACTAGTTCGAATGGTTCGAAAATAAACTAAAAATGGGCAAGAGATGTGTTCGGATGGTAAGCACTTCTCTTAAGTATTACTCTTTTTGTTAAGAGGATATATGATACTATTGGTAGTACCCAGTCCCTTGGATTGTTTTGGACTTACTCGATCTATATAATTTTCTTAAGTTAAAGAGATAATGTGAATCGTTAATTGATAAATTGATTATTAATCTTTATAAAAGTGTTTAAACCAAAGATAAATTAAGATCGTTAATTGATAAGATAAAGCAGGATTCTCGATGATTTTGGACAGTCGGAAATTTCCAAATCATACCTAACTCAAAATTAAGAAATTTATGAAAACTTTTGGTCAAAGATTGTGAAATACTTTGAGTAAATGAAATAAGATAAGGTTAATTTATAAATCTGATTTATAAAGAAAAAAGATTTAAGAGTCAAAAGTTTGAGGATTTATATACGAGTGGTTTTAAAATTTGTTAGATGGATGGATTTTAGTAAAACCAATTTGAAATTTGGGATTTGTATATACTCTTAGGATGCAAAGGTATATTACAGAAATATATATTTAAGTCATCAACTGTTACATAAAATAATGAGTCCTCAAAGGAAAATGTTTTATTAATGAATTCTAACATTTATTAAGGATTTGGACTTAAGTCTTTAAAATGTGATTGATTTGCATAAGTTATAAGATAAAACTTAGGTAAAAGTTTTATGAAATGATTCGTAAACAATATTAGTGTTAAAGGAAATATATCGAGTTAAAAGATTATGGGAATTTTTTAAAAGATAAATCATCTTTTAGGTGAAAAATGGTTTCTTTAGGATATTTTCCTTTAGTAAAAATATTTGAAGGGATTATACAAAGAAGCACTTTTATAAAATGTTTAAAACTAAGATAAAAGTCTTTGAAAGTTAATAAATACATATAATAAATGTAGATCATTTCGTCGCACAAATTTGATCTATAATTTAAGTACAGAACTTTGAGGTGTTTACACTGGTCCGAAAAAGGATTTATACTTGATTTTTGACGACGAACATTAATGAGGATTTTTTATTAGATAATTTAGTTTTCTATCATATTTGAGAGCTATGTAAGGAAAGCAAAGGTTCTGATCTAAAAGCCTGATCGAAGTCCGCACTAGAGTATCAAGGGACCGATACTAGTTTGGAAATAAAGTTGTGTATTAGAATAGGAGACCGAATAAGATATATTGTACAGATGATCTGTGTATATTATATTGAATTAAGTTTAAAGATAAATGTTTTAAGCAAACTTTTGTTTTGGATAATTTCGAGGATGAAATTCTTTTAAGTAGGGAAGAATGTAACGACCCACAATTTGACCACTTTAAAATATACTATTTAAAGTGATTTTAAATATAACATAGGTAAGGTTATATGATTCATATAATCTTAGATAGGAATTGGAAAGAGAAGCATACATAAAAATTGTAACATTTGCCTATATCGAAAAAAGTGACAAAATGCTGATTTCAGAAAAGTAAGTTTCAATGGTTAAATGAATTATTTTAATTTATTTATAAGTTTTTATATTTTTAAATAACATCATATAAATTTATTTTTAAATGTGGTTTACATAAATAAATAGTTTAACAAAAACGTCAAAATGTGACCGTAAAACATTTTATCCAAAATCAACGTTTTGTCGATTAAAAGTTGTCCCAATGTCGTCGCACCTTTATTTTCTTATATAGGAACATATATTCAAATAGTATAAGTATTAAGTAATTCACTAATCATGTTTACTTTTACTAAACATACTTAGAAAATTCTAGAATATAATTAAGAAAAAGTAAGCACAAAAGGCAAACATGTCAATTCAAAGCAAAATATAAACATCAAATCAAACCAAACATAATTATTATATTCTTTACTTAATACTTAAATGAAAATGACATAAAGTAATGATTAGAATTGTGAGGTTAAGTGTTGAAAAAATAAGGTTGTTTAAAAAGTAAATAAAGGATACTTTGGTCTTTATACAAAATATTATTTTGATCCAAAACTTTTTCTATAAATAAGCATCCAATTTCTCACTTTTTCACATTTCTTCTTCTTCATTTTTCAAGTTTTTCTTCCACTCTCTAATGGTTTCTTCTCTTCCATGTCCTTGCCAGTTTTTTCAAAACCATATCAAATAAAGTCAAAATACCACCAAAATTTACCAAAGACCTTAGCATATCACCAAAACATGGTTTAGCATCTAAGAAGTGAAGAAATGATGGAGGAAGGGAAGGACCAAGGTGTGGTTGAACCTATGGAGGAGGTGGAGAAAGTTCAAGGAGCTCCGGACCAAGAAAAAGAGAAGGAGGAGATGGCCGAGCGCTAGAAAGTGAGGTGAAGTTGTTTACGTAATGGTTTGGTGTAGTTAAGAGGATTTAGTGAAGCGTTGTTTCATATGAATGTTGGTAGGAAGAATTGGTTAAGTTAAAGGTGAGTGCTCAAATCTTAGTTTTATTAAATAAAACTTAAGTTGATAATACACAAGTTAAATTAGAAATAACATGTTGAATATTGGTTGATATTGAATGATAACTTGGTTGCAAATTGGTTGATTATGTTATTGCTTGTGTGGTTGATAACATGATTGATAAATGATTAAAGAAATGGTTAGTAAGTATAGTTAATTCAATGGAAATTAAATCCATATAATTGTGTGTATGGAAATTATTTATCCTCTTAATGATTTCCATATATCTAAAAAGATTAGAAATGGTATTATAATAATATAATATTATAAAGTGAAATGAAATGGAAAATGAGTTTGAAACGATTAAAATATTGTTTTAAATGATTTAAAATAGTTTAAATGTGGTTTAAAACAAATTTGAAGTGTTTTGGAATAATCAATCACAAAATTGGTCAAAATCGAGCCCATAGCGTAGCGGTAGTACTTAAATTTCGACACATAAATTCAAACTAATATAGAGAATGATTTATAAGACGGATTTCTTCGAAATAAAAATTCTTTGGTCCATAATGATAACAGTTTTCCAACGAAGAAAGAAAATCAAGATTTCATCAAGTAGAGTTTGAAATATTCGAAAATAATTTTCTAAAAACATCGTTTTTTGCAGTTGGGAATCCAAAAAGGGAAAATAAGCTTATATAGCACTTTCTGCAGCACATTTATGCTGTGAATTCTATAACATTTTGAATATGAGTTTTAAACTTAACAATTCTTTCCTAAATATTTTGTAAATGATTTCAAAGGTGTAATTAAGTAATGTAAAGATGGTTTGGAAGTTTTAATAAGAGTTTGAATAAATGGTAAGGAGAAATTGTTTGTAACAATTAAACAAAAAGTGAAGAATATTTAATGTAATAGCAAATCGAGTATGCGGAAATAACTAGTACATTTGTCCTGCCTGAGAGATCTGGGAAGATAAAACAAGGTGTTTGATTAAGTTTAGAAATGGAGCAACCAATGCCCTAAACTTACTTGGCCTATTATTTTTTTTGGACGAGGGGTGGAATAGATCGAAAGGAAATCCCGGATGCTCTAAAGATCATAATTAAGTTTTCCAAGATAAAGGAAAAGAAACAAATTCTTTGAATGTTAATTTACCACTTAACATCCTTTATCAACGATTAGCACGGAAACCGAGATCGAATTTGGATGATTCCTATCCGAAAACCCTTTCAGACTAATTTTTGAAATAAAACATATTGAAGACAATGATCATTGATGACAAAGATATTCAAAATGTAGGATTACTTACTATTAGTCCCTTGAGGTGAAATTTACCATATCTAAGGTTGCAGTAGTACTCTGTTATGAAAATCTTCGATTTGCAAGAATATGATTTGAAGTTAAGAAAGAAATCTTTGATTAAGATTTAATGAATGATTTGGGAATATTTTTCCTAAGTTAAAAGTTATAACTTGAATATAAGAAATCTTTGATTAAAATTTAATAAATGATTTGGAAAGGTTTTCCTAAGTAAAAGAGAAAATGATTTAGAATTATTCCAGTATTTAAGAAAGGTTTAAATAAACCAAATGATTTGATAAATGAGGCTTAATGATTCTATATACTCTTGAAAAGAAAGTGGATTAAATTGAAACAAATATATCAAAGAAATATATTTTATAAAAGATGAAGTAATTGATGATTGATATCTACATATGAATTTAACATCTTTTAAATCGATAACTGGCTTAGAAGGAACCAAGGTGGGCGATCCCTATCTAAAAGCCACTTTGAACCGATGTATACGTTCGAAAGTGAAAACATGTTGAAGATGATGATTATTGAAGACCATGGATCTTTATAGCGTGAGGACTTCTTGTTGACATGCCCTGGGTCGCTCTCATTATAGAGTTATTTATAGTAGTGGTCTCCTCGTTGTGGAGATTTTTCGGATTGCAAGGACTACTCGCTAATAGTGGTAGTAGGAGAGTGCCTTTGGTTTCATTCAGTCATGGAATGAACTTGTATGGAAGAATGTCTAACATTACACTTCTAAAACTCAATGTTTGACTTTTACAAATGTACATCTCCTTGGTAGTGGAGAAGGCAACTTCTCTTAGCTTAACACGCTTCTCTGAGACATACGAGCTCAAAGGTTGTATGCTTGCAGGAGTCAAATAGTGATCAAAGGAATAGCAATGTGGCATTCAAAGTGAAGAAGATGTGTTATGTGAAAAGGTAATGTTGCCTCGAGCCTCATCAACCGAAAATGATCGAAACAGAGTTATATGCGACAAGGCTAAGTGGGTCGTTCGCAATTAGGGTATGATCATCCCCTTCTAGATATATTTCTTTCCGCCATGACATTGGGATGTAATTAATGTGGTTTGTATGTTAGAGCACGCGCGGTTAAAGGTCGGTAACGATCGGGGGATGATATATTCGGTGCTATCTAGTTACAAAGATATGCCAGTCATGTGTTGGTAGAGGATCTTTGTCATGGTCCTCGGTACATTCCTTTAGAGATGTACTGCCGGAAGGTATTCCCTTCACCTGGTCATTTGTATGGAAATCCATTCTCCAATAAGAAGCTACGGTTTGTTTGTATTGGCTTAATGAATAGTCTCGAAATGCTCTATGAGTAACCATTTCGGCTAAGATTAATAAGTTTATTTGCAAATGTATTCAAAGAAATGTCAATAGAAATAATATCAAACGTTTTGATATAAAAGTGTTTTAGTTATTGTAAGGTAAAAACCCGTCTATGTTTATATGTAGGAATGGTCTTATGAGATACTCTTTCCTTTCAAATAATTTTGCTCAAAGGCTGATATATGACACTATTATTTATTATTGAGTTTTCTAACGCTGGTTTATCAAGCCTGATCCAAGTAGTTTCAATAATGGGGTCAGATCCGAGTAGTTTCAGGCTTAGTTGAAGACGGTTGGAGTTTCCAAAGGAGAGTCGAAAATCTTCATCACCGTATAGACGTATTCTATTATCCGCTACATCTATTTCATTTGTTTTGTTGTTTGTCAGCATTTGTAAGGGTGTTATAGCTGTCCAGGATGAATCTAGGTAATACTCTGATATTTTATATTAAAATTTTACGCCGTAATGATTATTATTGAAATAATATATGTTATTCCATTCGGTTGAGATTATGTTCTGTCTTTATTTTCTTTCTACTCTTAATGATCTGCTCATTCGTGCAATTTGAGTTGGGTATGTGTGATTTATTGTCGACTCTTGTATGGAAAAAACAGGCCTTTACAGTACCGGTCCTTTGATTCATGATCGGGTTAGGGAAGTATAATCATTTTGGAGTTCATTGGACGATTCACCCATATCCCTTCGATCTTTGATTAATGCTCGGAGACGGGCAAACTCAACAATGGATTCCTGGAGATAGGAAACTAAAACACAGGTTTCGAAGATAGGAACCGGTGTATAATTGAGACTTTCACGACTACATTTACATCTTGGCAAGACATGTCTAGCTGAAACAAATAATGATGGTTATTGAGTGAATTCGATAATGCCTAAAGATAGGTGAAAACAAAAATGGATGCTCATAGTCAAGCATTTGAGATACGAATCACTGAGATCAGGATTGGTGTATGATTGAACTTTTTACAAGTATGACCACACATATGGCTTTGCAAGACATGCCTAGCTGATGATAAGTGATGAAGGTTAAAGAACGTACTCAACCAATACCCATAGACAGGCAATATCGAATCGGTGTCTGTAAATAGATGCCCAAAACGTCGTGTCTTAGAGATAAGAAATAGTACCAAACTAGATGCTTCCCCAATTACAACCTTGTTTATGGTAAAATGAAATCCAACAAAGAAAAACAATGTTGGCTGCAGAATTGCCAAATGAAAATTGTTTTGTTTAGCCAAGAAAGAACTACTTTGGTGATGATAAAGGGAATTCAATAAAGAAATATTACTAATCTATTGCACAAAGTTATTTATATGTACAAAGTTACAATAAATAATGATATTGCATGGATACAAGCATGTATAATATAGATGAAACAACATCACAAATGATTATATAATATATGAAGGCAGACATACATGCAAGTAAAGCAAAAGGTTTAGAAATGTAAATACAACAAAGACTATGCAGAAAAACAGTCTTTTATTTATATCAACTTTTTATACAAGAGTCGGGGGCGCTTACGCACAATGTAGGCCTTTATATAGAAAGAAAACAAAATACATCAAAAGACAAAAAGAAACCGTCTGACCAAATGCTGAGTCGGTCACCTACTTCTTCCTCCCTCACTTGCAATACTTGATATCAAGCTTTATGAGATGCTTCTTTTAGCCCTTCCCTTCTTAGATCCTCTCCTTCTCTGGAGTACTTCCCTCAGAAGGCGTATACTCTTCCTTGGTGGTTCAATTGATGGGTTATTTAGGCTATTTAGATGCAGGATTAAAAAAATGAAGCATCATCAAAACCGTGACCTTTAGGTGGTCTTATTTTCAAAGGTGGAAAACTTTTTATTTCTTGGCTCGAGCTTGATCTTGATTGTCTTATAGTCAAGTTTCAACCTCTCCGCCCTTGTGATGTGATCAGATGAGTCCTTTGTGCTTATGATTGAAACCTCTTCCTCCTTAGACCGACTAATTCCTCTAACCCATCAGATGCACCTCCCTACTGAGAATTTGGATTCGAGGTGAACGTGTAAGGGAGATATGGAACGATTGGCACTGTGATGATGAAGGTTAAGGAAGTACAAATAGCTCTCAGACTTGGGACTTGTTTAGATGACTGTGGAGGAGGCAGCGATGGTTGACTTGTAACTTGATAGACAAAATAGTATAAGTTAGTGATGTCCCTTAGCGAGAGTTGAAGTTTCTAGAAGATCAAAGAGATAAGAGAAATACCTTGGCTTGATGGAATTTCCTTGGCTGATGACTTGATGATTTCCCCCTCCTGGTGGAAGATTTAGTCGGTTGGATAACCGAAGGAGAGGAATCAAGAGCATCAGCGCTGGACACGACTGAAATTGGAATCTCAGTAATGGTGGTCTCAAAAGTGGCCACCGTAGAAGTAGTAATCTTCTGACTTAAGAATAGATGATTCTGCTCGATCCAATGCATGAGTCAACAGAAGCCTCAATAGTTACCTTCCCTGTAACTACATCTTGTGCAGCCAGAATAGCTTTGTCTTCCTTGAAGGCCGCAATGACTTCCTCATCCATAAGAGCTGCCTTTAATGTTTCTTTGGTTATGCATTTACTGTCTACAGTAGCTTCGCAAAGTATTTCTTCACCGACCTCTAGTAATGCAGCAGAATAACTCATCCCTAATCACTTTATATTTTTGTTGTCTATGATGTTAGTGAAAAATTACAGTAGAGTGGCATTCATTTCCTCATTAGCTTGATCAGCTTTCATCTTAAGTCCTACAATATCCTCTCCGTTCAGTGGGATCAATTTGAGCTTGTAATTTGGAATCTATATCAACTTTCAAATTGTCCTTAAGATTGCTACCTTGGTCTGGAGGGTTTTTGGTTGTGCATTTTTTATCTTAACCTATTCTGCAAGTTCGGCATTTTATTAATGAGTGGTTTTCATTTAATCTTTCATTAATGTGGTGACTTGTGTGTGGGCTCTTGACGTTTCTTCTATTAACTCTTTCGAGTTTTTAGCTGATATTAGTACGCCATCTCTTTCTTTAGTAAGGTTGAGTCAGGGAGTCTGAGAGTCAATACATGGCTGAGAGGCACCATAGTCACGTTGGAAGTGATTACGAAGACCTTGAAATTTCTCTTGATGGCACTATTTCTTTTCCATATCATGATGCTCTTTCTCCTCATCTTGGCGCCTTCGTCTAGCATCCTCATCCTGATGCTCTTTATCCTTTATCCCCCTTCTATCGTCTTTAGACTAGTGTTATGTGTCGAGACGCTATGTCTAAATGTTCGAAGTTATTAAGCAATGTTGGCTCACACTAGAGTGGAGATATCCCATGCGATCTCTTCCAGTTGGAAGAAAAAAGGGTGTATCAGAACAAAGCATTGAATTAAGGATGATTGCAGAGTGTCGGTGTTCATTATTCTAGAAGTATGTGAAGTGCTGGTATTTCCCTAAGTACTTCGCAGACCATGTTCAGGGATTTAAAAGGATGGTGTTTCATCACCCTTGGCGAGAAGATCCCCAAACGAGAAGCTATATCCTTCATGACTTATGTTAAGAATGTCTTGAAAAGTAAAACCTCCATTACAAAAGGCTGAAAGCCTGTCAAGTTCACCAAACGAGCTAAAGATACTCTTAAAAGAACCCATAGGATGTGTCACTTCCCCAGGTGGTAAAAGATTTGGACTTGGGGCATGCTAAGAGGACTTAATAATCTAGCACTTCGGATGAGACGGGACAGGAACTGTATCGCCTTTGAGGGATATCTCCCTATATGATTCATTGTTGCCTAGGCCATAGTCCTCGTCATCATCTTCATCATCCCCTCATCATCTCCCTCTTCTTCTCTTTCTCTTTCTTCTCCACTTCCTTCATCCCTTCCTCTTGCTACGGTCTCTTCAACCCTCAATTTCTCCTTACCTATGTTCACTTCGACTCTATGGCCCTTTTCTCCCTCTCGATTATCATCGTCAACATCATGAACGGAGGTTGAGGGACAGGTTGCAGCTTGAGATTTCTTGGAAGGGAGCGGAAAAGTAATGACGTGTCTGTTAGGGTGTAAGCGGCTATACTGCTGAATCCTCTCATTGGTGAGTAAGAAGAGGCAGTTTGGAATTGGTAATCAACTCGCTTTAGGAGCTCTGATGGGTAAGCATGTGCATTTTTTCATCTCAGTCGGGGAGGTCTGTTAAAGATAAATAAAAGGACTTAATCAATTTGATAAAGAAAATCCAAAATAAGAAAAGATTTAGAAGCGGAGACCAGGCAACCAGAGGTGGTCGAAGCCATATGGATAGCAAACGAAGAAGTATTCGCTCTTAAAGTAACGACACTTGTTGTGAAGTGCCTCATTAAATTTGAAGCAATTATAAGCTTAAACAGTCAACAAGGAAGGCGAGTTTGATATCTTTTGAATCTTATAAGATAAGTTAGCTCCTCGAATCTTGGAGTATCATTCAATCACATCATAAAGAAGACATGCAAAGAATTAATTAGTGTGTATCCACTGGGATGCACTTATGTCGGAGCCAGCCCAATCTTTTGCAAGAAGAATTTGAGAAATTTGTTGAAGGACAAAATGGCTCCACCTAAACACATGTTTTTGTTACACATGGTGTAGCAATAAGTTGATTGTGTGCTCATTGATTGATTGTTGGCAATAAAACAATCGTTCTTTGGAATCTCATGTTGAAACAAAATGAAATTAAATGATCTGCTGTCGGCAATGATGGAGTTTAATATGGAAGATTATCTAACAATCTTGAGGCACGTCACTCGTTCAAGGAACGTGGCTAACCATGAGGTTTTGCCACTGTAACAAATTGCTTTTGAAGTCATGTGTTATAGAACGCTTTGCTCCAAATGGAGCAGACATGGAGGCTTGAGTGGTAGAAGAACCGGTACTGACTTTAAGGCGAGAAGATAGCCGATTCATTCTGAATCGAAAAAGCTTGATAGTGAACTTAGTAAGGTGTGTTTTACTTTAAAATTTGCTTAATTAATACATGTGTAGGCGATGTGCAAGATCCAATAGATGTCGACGTGTATGGACCAATCAGATTCCAAACATTGACCAGAGCAGTGCAAAGTGTCAGTCTATATAGTGTGCATCTTGTGTATAGAGCACGGTGTATGGAATACTCAGCCTACTCGCGTTGGCAAACGAGCTCCATTGCACGATGAAACTATGTGTCGGATTGAACCTATTATTGCATAATAAACGAAAATGAAACTATTTTCCAATTCAAAACAGAACTTTCTTTTAGGTATCGAAGTTGAATGGCTTTAGTGGTGTGAGAATTCGAATTCCTAAGGGAGAGAATTGGATGAGATTGGAAAATCCAATTTCAATAGTTAAAAGTTTAGTACCAAGTACTTATACTTGTATTCAAGAATCATATCGGTGCCGACATGGTTTGGTTGGTACCAATATGTTTCTATCTTCGTTTAAAAAAATAAAGAAGAGAAAAGAGAAGAAGAATAAGAGTAACATACTTATTCGAGATATGATGTGGTTTTCGAAGTGATAAGAACTTCCACTTGATTGCTAAAGAAGGGATGGAATACCAATTACTTGAAGTGATGAAAGGATATTTTCAGAACAGATACGATGCTTAAAAGGTAGTGATTGGTTACCCGAAGACTACTTTCTGATTAATATAGTATTGGTTTTATTGATCCAAAGCGTGCCATTTTCATAGAACCTTACTTTCGAAGGCAAGTGGTATTCAGTCTTTAAACCGAGCAGCTTCTAAGTAAATTTGGATGTCGAGACCAAGATGGCATAGAGCGAGAGCTTGGGCATACTTGGTATGCACAAATGAAGCAACTCAAGAAGTAGAGGAGGATTTGGACAAAAACAACATGATCGGTACCGAGTTGATTTACCGGGGGATACATCTAAGGACCGTGGAAGGTTAGAGCTTATGGAAGTGTGTGGTAACTTGCACTATTAAGATCACCATTATGGTCACTACTGACAGCAATTGTGGCCGATACCATCATGGTTTTTTTCTCCAAACCTACTTGTTCTTCTCCTCTATCTTCTTGGATCTGAACTCTTACATGTTCTACGGCGGAATGATTGAGGCTGGAGAAACATAGAGAGGAATTTTTGAATCTTTTGAGCTCATACTCTTAATCTCTTACTCTCTACCTCAACCGTTGTTAGTAAGTATTGTAGTCCCCATTATACTTTGCTTTCAAGACATGAAATCATTGTAAAAGTGCTTATACTTGTGCAAATTCGAAATTAATAAGACAAAGTGGATGTAGGCATAAGATTTGGCCAAACCACTATAAAAATCATGTGTTCTTTGCTACTTCTATTTGATTTTTTAGATCTATTCTTGTTTCGTTTGGTTGGAGGTATTATGCCACTTTATGGTCTAACAAGCGATCTCAATATTTTCTTGGAATTATTGCTCTTTCTTCTAGCACATCGATCACTAAAGCTTGATATGTTAATTTATAGTTTTAAATTATTGATAACTGTGTTTACATTTTAATTAGCTTAGAATTTCATATGTGATATATATCTACATTGTTAAGATCCATTTAGCAGTGTAGGACTTTAAGTAAATGATATATTCATGTTCTGGCTTTAATTTTATTCTATGAACTAGTCTATGACCTGTTAGCCGTAAAATCTACTCAAGAGAAGAAGTATGAAAGAAGGTTAATAAGATTGAGGTTTTGATTAAGAAATAGGCCTAGGCTTCATAAAGGTCGTAAGAGGATGTTTCGAAAGCATTAAGTAGGTGCCAAAAGAGTTGAAGGCACCAACTGCTCATACAGTAAGAAAACTTTCGATCCAGATGAAAACAGATATACCCTTCCCCTACTTTCAACCTTTCGACATGGATAAACAAGCAAGTACATATTCAAAACCCATTTCGAAGGCAATAGATAATGCTCTCCCACTTACAAGCCAAACCTTCCGGAATTAAAGGTTTCTCTTCTGTCGCAACCTTTCTGAAGGCATATACAAGCCTTTCGAACCGATCAAGGCCTATTATTTTAAGGGAAGGTTCCGCCTTAGTCGTAAGGCATGCATTCAAAGGCTACTTAACATCATCGAAGCCATTGACACTTGAATCTCTTGGAAACCAATATGAATAACCTATCGACAGTGTCTGGAGCTTCAAGCTTACATCCAATTACAACAAGGAAAGAGAAGATGTAGAGAAGGGTGCTGTGGAGAAAGCAGTACTCAGAATCAACATAGGCAAAAGGATGATAAATGCCCCTTTTGACTCAGTCGAAAGGTCTAGGGAAGGAAAAAGAAGGCACAAGAGTAAACCAGGAAGAACAACAAGATTCCTTCCTACAGCGTCGAAAGGGATCACGGTCTTTCGACTAAGTCAAAAGGCTTGAAACGATATAAAAAGGGGTACTTTCGACCCAGTCGAAAGTAAAAGTGGGAAGGGGGCCGATCTGCATCTTTAAATAAGACCCCAAGGGTCCATTTTTAGGGGACCAAATTCTAGAATCCTGAATTCATCTTTTTACTCTACTTTCTTAGTTACAATTGTATTCTCAAAAAACCTTGAATCAAATTAGGGAAAAAGCTCTATTTCTTGTAAATCATTTTGGATTGTGAATAAAAAAGGGAGATGGCTTGCCATTAAGGATATTGGCAATGAGGAAGATCATTTTGATCATTAGCTAGACTAATGATCCATTGCATATGACTCTAACCTATTCTCATGATTTCTTTTTGTCTATGCAATGCATAAGATTGACTTGGGCATTTTTGATCGAAACACGTCATTATCGAAACCTTCACTTAACATGAAAACCAAAGTGATGATGGGGTTTTAACCATGTTAAGATCATGAGAGTTGGGAATACCTAGATCGATCTTATACAAGGAAAGCAAATTGGATTGTAGGAAATAATAAGCTAGGACTGTTCCGAAAGGGAGAAACCCCTTTAGACCTAGTCGAAAGGGGTGTTTTCGAATGGAATCTTAGTTTATAATTGGCTAACAATCATGTATATAGGAACTCATTCGAAAAGGATCGACCCCTAGAAACATTAGTAACCCTTCGAAGTGGATCCATAGCAAGAATAATGAAACCATGGGGTCGAAAATAACCGTACCATACTGATAAAGTAAGCATCCCTTTTCGACATAAATGAAAGGACCTGAATGTTACCTTTCGACGTGGTCGAAAGGAATGAAGAGCAAGGATGGAAAGCTACTTTCGACTCATTCAAAGGATAGGATCCAATCGGATTTTATTCTCTGAACTGTATCCCAAGGAAAACTCCTTGAAGCCCATCGACTAAGTCAATCCAGTCAAAAGGTAAGGATGGCTTTATTAGCCCTTTCAATTAAGCCAACTTAGACGAGAGGTGGTGCAGTCACCTTAAACCCTTTTGACTATGTCAATCTAGTCAAAAGGCATGCTTGTGAAGAAGTGGATCCTTTCAATAACATGGTTTCGTTTGAATCCAACTACCTTCGAATAGAATTGGGGATGTTGACTAGTTTTCTTGTTATATATTAGTAAGTTTACCTACTTGGCAAGGAATTATCCTGCTTGGAGTTGCATCAGTGTCCGTTTGGAAAATATACGAGCATTTTCTTTGTAACTTTTTCTTTGAGATATTGTTTCTGTGAGGTCACCGAACCAGTACTACACAAAGATAGTACATTTTCTTTTAGATTGCAATATAAACTACACAAGATAGAATGAGTTATTATAATTTACAACAAGGTTGCACAAGCTTTAATTTTTCGAAATTTATACCTTGTGAATAATGAACATATGTCAGCAGCACTAGTGGGAATGCAGAGCTTGCATTGGAGAGCAAGTAAGTTGACAGTAGATATATTATGATTAGCTTAGCAATGTCTATTATGTCTTCTAATTATGATTAGCCATGATGTGTGTATTGTAACTCTTTCATTTTTCCAACCAGTTTTTTTTGATGTCATTTTCTTTCAAAGTTACTTTCATATCTCCAAAAGTAAAGCAATCACTATTGAAAAGACACCTATTATCAAGTCTATGGAAGCTGATTCTTTGGTTATGTCTTCCTTTGTTATTGATCCTTCAAGGAATGGTTTGATCATACTGAAGAACGAAGTAAGGCTTAATTGTGTTCTGTTTTTTTAAGCAGTGCCTCTTTTTTTAATTCTAGATCAACGCGTGGAAAGATTTCAACCTTCTTTTATAGCTTTCTCCTATATTTTTTCCATCATTTTGTATATATTTTGTTTTTTGGTTTTTAAAGCTATTATTATGCAGCTATTATTGTGTCACTGCATTTTCTTTGTGGTTATTTTCTTTTTAATGATTATAGATGAATATATTGTTGGAGTTCGTTAAACTCCAAAGAAAATGCGGATTGTTCTTATGAGATTTCGTCTTCAGTTTCAGCACTTATTACTTGTCTTTGGTCATCAACAAACGTCTTTTGAGTTGATTGAGATTCACATTTATCTTGGGAATTTTGGGTTGCTACTTTTTGTGCACAAGAAGCTTTGGTTACAACGTTGTTTGTCTTCTTCTCGGTACAAAGTTTATGAAATTCTCAATTTGATTGCATATATGTGGACTACAGATATTTATTTGTCAAATATTTGCCATGACATATTTGCTTTGAAAATATTTATAAAAAATTGCTTTTGAAACTATTTACCATTCTCGTTTTTCATCTAATTGCATATTATAATTTTAGGCTACCATCAAATTAAACTATGTTGACAAATATTTGACATTCCTAGCCTTTACAATAAAAGTTTTATAGCATATCAACCAATTATCATCTAAAATTGTTCATAACAAATATTTGTCATTTTCAATATTTCATGAAAATGTGTACTACAATTTCAACTTATTATCAACCAATGCCATATATGAAAAATAGTTGTTATTATTAGTATTTATACTAAAAGTTATGTAATATTTCAAGCAATCGTTGATAAAAATTGCTTATGGCAAATATTTGTCATTCTTAGTTAGTAATCTAATTGTATACTACTATTTCAACGTATCATCAATCAAAATTATACATGTTAAATATTTGTCATTATCAACATTTACAGCAAAATTTCGCTTATATATCAAGCATTCATTGACCAACTTTTATTATGTCAAATATTTGCGTAGCATTCAAATGCTTGCCTAGTTATTTATGTAAATTGAAGTAGTACTGTTTCAACCTATTGCCAACCAAAATTATACCTTTTAAATTTTTGCTATTACTAATATTACTGTAAAATTTCGATATTATTTACCTTTTCTTCTTTGTTTTTAGGTTATTCCTTTTGGATTGTTCAATGTTCGTCACAGTATGCGTCTTTGGTTGCCATTTTCAAACAGTAAATCTCTCATTCTATAAACTTGTAAATGTTTTCCAATTTTGTTTAGGAATTAGGTTTTTGGTTTTTCAATTAAGTCGATGGCGATTTGTTCTTCGATTGGTGTTGAAAAAGCGATAGTCGACAGATTATTTTCAACGATAAAAATGTAAATCAAAATTTATCTTTAAAAAAATATAAAAGGAAGCAGCATTGGCCGTCAGAATTAGTCGTTTCATTGTAAGTTACTTAGAGTAATGTCTAAAACAATCAGTTCGAAACCACAATTTTCTTTTATTTCAAAATTTCAAAATCTAAGCATACACATTCGTTGCTATTCTACGAAAATCTTAGAGACACGGTGTCATTTTGATTCAATTTAATATTTCATCGAATCAAATTTAATTATTAGAGCATCTCCAACAGATACGAGTATATATTTTACAAAATATATACTTTAGTTATGTAATCAATCATTTTATCCAACAGAATTTAATCAGGCGCTTGTTCAACAGACGCCCGATGTTCAGGAGCCTGTTGAACAGGCCCCTGACATTAAATAATTATAAAATATATAATGTAAGGTGCCTGTTGAACAAGCGCTTGAACACTGGGCGGGCGCCTGTTGAACATGCGCTTGACAATATGACGCTTGTTCAACAAGCGCCTGAGGTACAGATGTTTGTTGAGCCATCATAATCCTAAATTCCCAAACTCCACTGCCTCAAATCCACACTATCGCATTTTCTTAACCTCTGTTGGAACGTTATTTCGGTGTGGATTTGAGAAAATGTGAAATGTTAGCAACTGTTGGAGTTGCTCTTAGCTGCTGTTAGCAAATAAGGTAAAACAGCTGAAAAAAATAGCAAATAAAAAAGATGGTAAACCATTTAAATGTTGTATAATTCCACTCTTCCAACTTTGTAGTTTTAGGAAAAAAAGGTATTTGAAATAGTTTTGGAAAAACGATTGGAATAATCGTTAAGAGAAAATTACACATTTAAACCTCCAATTTTCTTCTCAAGTTCCCAGACTCCTCGGGCGTTAACCAAACATCCAATCCATCGCTTCTGACCATCAGGGCAAATGAATTGAGGATCCGCGTTTTGAGATTCAGCGACTGTTGGCAGTACAAAAAGAAAAAACAATGCGAAAATGCGAATTACATTCATGCTTAGAGAAGTTGTTTTGGTCTTTGGAAGAATTTATGAGTTAGGGAACTGGGCTCAAAGGTTTAAGTTCAAAAACATTTAGAATACAGCTGAATAATATGGTAATCGATCTGAAAAGAGATAAGATGAAAGTGTTCTATATGTTTTCTCTTCTCTGTCAATCCGTCAATATAATATGGTAATCGAAGAATTTATGAGTTAGGTCAATCCGTCAATATAATATATGGGGCTAGCTGCCTGCTACTTGTTCTTTATCTCGGCTCCTTGATTCACTTGTTTCTCTTCTCTGTCTTTTGGTTTCGATATTTACTTTATCAATTAATATGTAAGCATGCAGCTGAATCACTACCAACGGGTTTCTGTTTCTATATGTTGAATATATTTCATGCTTAATTATTTACTCCTGACTAAACAAAGAGACCAGTTCAATTTTTCCTTTATTGGTTCATAAGCATGACAACTTATGTTTGAAATAAAAACAAACTTGTAATATGTTTATCTTGCTAATGCTTTTTATGTAAGTGTTGCTGTAAAAATAAAGCCTTTTCAAATTTTTCCTTTAATGGTTTGTTTTCTTTATTTACGTATTTTATCTAATAATTGGAACACATTCTGTTAGTCTGTTTTCTTTATTTACGCATTTTATTTAATAATAGAAACACGTGCTATTATTTAGCAAACAAAGAACAAACCTCAGTTATGTAGTAAAAAATATATAAGCTTTGGCAATTTTGAATTCATGCAACTTTTGTTTTTGTATTTGATCTGTAACGACCCAGAATTTTTGATAACTTAAATTTGAATATTTAATTTATTTTTAATATTAATAAGTGGAATTTTTAAGTCGAATAATTTATTTTTCGAATATTGGATTTAATGGGATAATTAAGTCGATTTATTTAATAGTGAAATTCCACAAATAATTAGATATTGGGTTAAATATGATTGAAAATGGTTTGGAAAATTTTGTTATATCATATTAAAGTTATAGAAATATTTTAGAACTTGTAAAATTGAATTTGGAGTTAATTCGTAAAAATTGAATATTTTAATATTTAATTATCGACTGAAAAATAGCCAATTTTTGAACAGTCTCGGAATTGAACGAAACGAGTTCCATTGGATCCGTAATAGTTAGTTATTATCGGATTTCAAATTTCGTAGCAAACGGAGTTGTCGTTTGACCGTGGCAGCTCGAAACGCATCGATATCGTTTTAATTTTAATTCGGCGAGTTAAAATAGCCATTTTTCAAACGGTCTCGGATTTCGACGAAACCAGTTTCATCGGATCCGTAATGTGATATTATTGCAAGATTTCAAATTTCAAGTCGATCGGATTTGTCGTTTGTCCGGTACAAGCCATAACGCCTAGAAATCGCTTAAATCGGTTTAAATTTAAATCGACCGTTTATTGTCGTATCTCACTCATACTTCCGAATTAGCTTACGAAACCTGTTCCATTGTGTCCGGAATGCAGAAAAACCTTAGAATCGCCTGGCGGCACGCGTCGTTTGGAGTTCGTTTGCAAAAGTGTTAAATCGGGCATTTTATTATTAAAATAATATTAACATATATGTTATCTTCTTTTCCAAAACCCTAATCCACATAGCTACAGCCGCCACCTTCTTGTTAATGGCTGAAAATACTCCTCCTTCCTCCCTCAAAATCTCCCAATCCACGCAAAATTAGACGAAGTCGTCAACTACAAAATCGAAGGGGATAATGAGTACTGCAATCTCAACGGTCGAGATCGTTTAAAACGAAGTGGATCAACGGCAAAGGGGATTTGAAGGGCGCACGTTCATGGGGCTGTATCTCAGCAATGGCAAGGCCGAGCTCTGCATGCTTCTGGCCGAGTATTTGTCTTGGTCGTGGCTTCGAAGTGGGAGTGTTTGATCAAGTTCAAAATCGTTGTGGAGGCCGCTTGAATTAGGGTTTGTGGATGGAGTTGGGTTTCTACGTGCGTTCCTCTACCTGGAAGGTGCGTGCGTGAAAAAGAAAGAAGGGGGGGAGTGGAGATGTGCGGCCCAGATTTGTGGAGGTTGGAAATTATTAAAACAAGTTGTAAATTTATGAATTTAATAAATTGTGTGATATTAAAATATGCGTATCTTTGTCATGCGAGGTCGGATTCGAACGAGATTTTTTGCGTTGGCTTCGTATCGTCGTGCTCTTCGCGATGCAGCTGGTTTGGAGTCGATTGGAGCTCGTTTGAATTTCGGGTAAAATTAAACGTTCGTTTAATTTTATTCGAAACGAACGCCGAAACCGGAAATAAAATCAAGGTGAGAACTCCTCACTCAATCGAAAGGTTTTGTTTAAAATTTTAAATAGTTAATATTGATTGATAATTGTTGATTGATTGTGGTAGTAGATATAATAGGACATATACTATATATAGCGATATATATATATTGGCATATGTATATATCGGATTTGATTTCCCGCCTCGTATAGCGGATGAGACCCTATTGCGCCGTTATTAAGCGGATATTTATAAAATCCCATATACCGCGATATTCCACCTTGAAGTGGAATTGGTATTGTGCTAACGTCTGTGGTTGCAGGGTAACAGGTTGGAGGGATCCAACTGGATTCCTCGCATATTTATTTGTTTATAAATATTATGTTGATTGTTGATAATCATATTGATATATGACACTTATTCCCGTGATTGACCATCTGATGTTGTTGCATCATCGGATTCAAATTTTTAAAAATTAAAATAACGGTTTTGAATTTAAAAGGGGTTTTAAATCGATTTTTCAAAGAATATGGTTTATTAAAAATTTTGAATTGATTAAATTTTAAAATAAATAGATGGATAAAATTTTATGTTTTAAAAATTTATATTTTTATAAAATATAACTTAAAAGAAATTTTTAACAATAATAGGTTTTTATAAAATAGTTAAATTTGGTTTTTTGGGGAGTTATTATTATTAATGGTTTATATAAAGGATTTTATAAATGGATGTTTTTAAATAAAAAATTATTGAAGTTATAGAATAAATTTATAAAGTGTTAAGTTGATGTATAACATGAATTTCACTAGGATTTATAGATTAATAAATGTGAAATTTATAAAACGAATGGTTATTGGAAAATCTTAAGTTTATAAGTTATTAACTTATAGAAATGGATTTGGGCATTAAAAAGGGGAATATTATAGAAATTGTTAATAAATGAAGATTTCATTAGTTGAAATTATTATAAACCTTAAAGAAATCTTGTAAGTGATAAGATTTTAAATTGGTGAAGTTCAATGGAACGATTTGGTAAATAAATAATATTATAAGTATTTAACTTACAATATGGCTTTTGGGTATGAAATTGGGTTATGTAAAATTGCATCGGGTTAATAAAGGAATTTATAAAATTGGGGTTTATAATAGAAATGGAATTTATAAACTATGTTTATAAATTTGAAATCCATCGGATTTGATAAATTGAAATATGGGAATTTGTTAAGTGGGCTATATTCACTATTTTGAATATTGAATAGATTATTAAATAAAATGGGTTTGTTTTTGGAAAAGGAATGTTTTAAGTGGAATTTAAAACGAATTAAAGGTGTTTTAAAATGTATTGAGTATTGAAAACATAGATTTCAACATTGATTGTTGAAATAGACGTTCTCGAGAAACAGAAGGGGATAATTTGTATAGTATTGGATTTATATATCTATTTTTAATTTCAAATCCATATACTAGTGTTTTTGGGTTGTCGTAACGATGTTTTACGCAACATTCGTTTTTAACCCAAATAAATGTGAATAAAGGAATGTTTTCTTAAAGAGAATGGAATAAATACTTAACTGTGATTTAAGTATATGGAATATTTTCAAATCGTTGAAAATAAATAAATTTGTGAATTACTTATTTTTAAAATAAGCATGGGAATGGTTTTCTAATATGAAATGGAACGGTTTTTGTGAATTCACCTTTAAGGTAATTGAAAGCAAATAACTTGAAATCGATTTGAGAATCGTATGCTAGTAGATGCTTGGAATTTAAATCCACTTTGGAATATATATATATGAAGGGAAATTTGTTTAAAAATAAATGTTGATTTATTTTTAAATATGAAAATATAATTTACGAATTTGGAACGTAAGTAAAATAAATCGGTAAAGATTTATTTGGTGGTTTGAAGTTTGTTTCAAAAGGTATATATGGTTAAGGTGATTTGAAATTAGTTTTCAAATGGTTAAGGTGATTTGAAATTAGTTTTCAAATGGTTAAGGTGATTTGAAATTGGTTTGCAAATGGTTAATGTAATTTGAAAATTGGTTTTCAAATGGTAAAGGTAAATTGAAAATTGGTTTTTCAATTGGTTAAGTGTGGAAAATTTTATCGTGAAGTGGTTTTGGTAAAGCAAATAACTGGGGCAATTATTTGGAAATGGTGTATATATATATATATATCTCGTAAGATATTTTTGGGGTTAAATAATTTTGGAAAATTATCTGGAATCTGATGATGTGGCGCATCTTTATTGATAGTTAAATAACCGACTATCAATATTTACCCTTGGATGGTATTGATTGTGTTTGTTTGGAATTGAATGCACACTTATTTTTAAAATAAGCGCTCGCTATTCGGTTTAGCCGGGAGAGGACCTTTGTGTCATATATCCCATTCCGAATATGCGATACGTCGTTTGGATTGCATTTGAAGACCGGCGTGAAGACCGGGTATTTGTGAAAACGATAGGATGACCTATCGATTGTCTCCGCATCGTTAGCTACGATATGGAGATTTCCTTTGTGATGGGAAATTTTATCGGGATTGTGAATACCCGGATTGCAAGGGCTTTTTTGGAAGTGCCTTCGGTTCTGTTCGAACCCGGAACAGACTTGTATGGTTACGTGTCTGACATTACATTTTGAGAGATAGAGCAGATTTCTTTCAAATACATTTCTGTTGGTGGCGGAGAATTTATTCTCTTAGCTTAACACCCTTCTCTGAGACGTACGAGCTCAGAGGTTATGTAGTTGAAGGTTATCAGCGATATTTCCCAATCTGGTAATGTGGCATGCTGAGTGCTGCTGTGTGATGATCATTGGTTGATCGTTTGGATATGATCATTTGTTTGATCATTTATCTTTGTGATTATTGCTTTGGTCATCTGTGGACCCAAAGCATGGCTTTGTTGCACAAAGCGTAGCTTTGTGGACGAGACTTCGTCAGGACCTCACTCCCCGGAAATGGTCGAAACAGGAATATGCGGCAAGGTTATGAGGGTCGCGCCCTTTAGGGTATGTCATTTCCTTCTGGAAAAGGGTGGTATCATGGTATGGAGCCCAGATATTTACTCATGTGGAAACACTATATATATTTCTGTGTGGTGTTGTTGGTATCGAGCGCTCGGATAAAGGTCCCAAAGGACCGGGGGATGACATATTCGTGTAGTAGTTACCTAGTTACAGAGGTAACCCGGCCTTGTGTTGGCAGAGATCTAACCGTAACGTTAGTTCTCGGGACGTCCCGCCAGAGGCGATCCCATGTGGCAGTAGGAAGTTCCTTAGCCTGACCATTTGTTGGAAATCCATTCATCCAATACGCGCCCTGTACGGTTTTAGTTGTAGAACCTGCCATTTAACATGGCAGCTATAGTAGGCATAGTATCATGGTACCTATGCTGGCTAGGATTTATATTATACTTTCGAAATATTTTCCACTATGCACTAGTAATAATATCAAAGAATTTTTCTCGTAGTAAGCATGTTTGACTATCATAAGGAGAAATCTCCCCCATGTGTGCGTTTGCATTGTGTGTGTGCCGGGAGGCCTTATGGTAGTTTCATTTTCCAAAAAGCATTGCGGATTTAAAAATTTAAATTTTCTTGTTGCTTGTTTAAAGATAAACTGTTTTTGAGTTCTCACACCAGTCCCATGACTGACCTGGAGTTTATTGTTCCTTTCCTAAACTCTGGGTGCCCACTATTTTCCACACGGGCAGTCTGGAGTTAGGTTATCAGGTTATTCTGGATTCGGGAGTTGCTGTGCAGATCTGGAGGCGAGCCAGATAGCGTAGTCTATTATATATTGTATATAGTATTTCTTTCCGCTGTTGTTGTCGTACACTCTGATTGATGTAATGTAATGTGATGTAATGTATAAAATGTATAGTTCTTTTGTTTTAATGAATATTCATTTATCTATTATATGTTGTTCCGCTGCGACTGTGAGATTCTGTTATTGTTTCTCGTTCTGTTACTTGTTTTTCTGTTTTCTCTTCTCTTTCTTTTCTTTCTTCTTCTACCTCTTTCTTCTTCTAAAACTCTAACGGTTCGATTTTTCGGCAACGAAAAATCGCGATCGTTACATTTGGTATCAGAGCATATGGTTAAGCGACAACCTGCTCTGTTGGGTGTTACTCATTAGAGATAGGGTCAGCAGTACTCTAGAATGAGTGTGAGTGTAATAATAGATATGAGTGCGTATTTGTTAGTGAATATAAAATTGTTTTATATTGTGATGATTGGTTTATTGAGTGGTATATGAACCTTCGTCGGCGCAGCCTCGAAAACTGAATCGAAGGGGTTCCTAAACACTTGAATAGAACAATTCGACACAATATTGTTTTAAATTGGGTAAATGAAATAATTTTACCTCGATTATATTTTATATATAAAGAGAAAATAATTTTTCAAGAATTATTGAAGTGTGTATATAATTGATTGCTTGGTTGTTGTAAATGATATATATATATATATATAAAATAATTAAAAGTTGTTTGAATAAGCTGATAAAAGCAACTATTGTAAAAAGAATAATGGTATAAACCAATGAATCATAAGATGAAATTATAATTAATAATGATTTACAATTGTAAGATAATCATGTATGTATATAAGAAGTAAAAAATTATATAAGTAAAAGGTTTATAAAAGTGATTTATGAATAGAAAGAAAACTTTTTGAAAGAATAATTAGCATTGATTTCACTATTGTCACTGGGAAATAATAAGGGTGATGACTGCAGCATCACCAGTATCATTTTCGAGTTTCTATGTGATGGATTTGCTACAAAAATGAATTTAAAATTGAAGTTTTGTTGTAATAAATCAATTTGAAATTAAAATTCAACTTGAAGTTGATAAGTATAAGCGAAATAAGTTTTGAACTTATAATATAAGTTAGAAGTTGAATAATAAGTTTTATAACTTATAGAATGGGAAAATGTAAGTGAAACCAGTTATTGAAGTGGTTAAACAATTAAGTTAAGTAAAATGGAATATGAATTTGAATATTGATATGAATTTGACTTAAGTAAAAGTTAAATAGGATTTACTTTGGAATTTAAAATCCGAATTGAATTGATAAGTAAAACTTAAGTTTAATTAACAAATGATGTTTAAATGGAATAACTTAAGTGAAGTTGAATAAAAAAATTGATCTTTGTATCAAAGTTAAATAATCAAGTGAATTAAATGATGTAAATAAAGTTGAAATGGAATGCAAGTTAAGTAATATTGAAAGAATTGATGTTAATATCAAAATAAATGAATAAAGTGAGTAAATGAAATTGTTAAAGATGTGAACTTAAGTTATATAAATGAAATTCAATTTTATTTGTAAAAAGAACTAGCAATTGAATAAAGAATGGATTGAATGTTAATCAATAGAATATGAATAAGTTGATATGAAATGATGCATGCAAGTGTAAATTCATTTGAAAATAGTTGAATAGTAGAATGAAAATCAATTGAATGTTAAACCAATTGAAATTAAAACAGTTGAACCAAATTGAATGTAAGTAAAATGGATAAAATTTGGTTGTATTGGATGTGCATTGGTTGTTATTTGCTTGTTGGTTGATTGTATGTAAATTCATTAAGTGTTAATGAAATTGAACTAGCGTAATTGGAAGCTATGAAATTGAATAGAATTGAATTGGAATTGAAACGAATGAAAATGAATATGCAACTTTAATAGTAAGCTAAAAGTGGTATAAGAAGCATGTATTGGAAATTTTATAATTGAATTGGCAAATTGGTTTGAATATTATAATTGGATATTATGCTAGCAGGATATACAGGTATATAATGGATTGGAATTTTGATTTTGAAGTTAAAAAAAAAATTGAATTGCTCGACAAAAAGGTACGTATTTCAGTTTTTATATGAGATTTGATGATTTCCTTCTCTAGCCACTTGGCTTTCTCTTTTCTTTTTGATTCTGAGGGGCCGTAGAGCCGTTTTGTAGTCGTACCGATCTAGCCGCGCAAAGGAGACTCTGGCGAAATTTTTTCGAAAATTTAGGGAGTTAGTAAAATTTTGAGAAATTTTGAAAGTTTGAAATTTGAATTTAAATTTAAATTTGAATTGTTGAGTAAACAATGTTGTTTGAAACCTATAATTGAAGTTGGAAAGCTAATTGAAATGATAGTAAATCTTTAATAAAAAGATTGGTGTTAGAAGGTTGATAAAACTATTAGTTTTGGAAAAATAATAAACGGATTATGAATTATTCTCCTTAACTTGCAATTTCGAGGACGAAATTCTTTTAAGGGGGGAAGATTGTAACGACCCAGAATTTTTGATAACTTAAATTTGAATATTTAATTTATTTTTAATATTAATAAGTGGAATTTTTAAGTCGAATAATTTATTTTTCGAATATTGGATTTAATGGGATAATTAAGTCGATTTATTTAATAGTGAAATTCCACAAATAATTAGATATTGGGTTAAATATGATTGAAAATGGTTTGGAAAATTTTGTTATATCATATTAAAGTTATAGAAATATTTTAGAACTTGTAAAATTGAATTTGGAGTTAATTCGTAAAAATTGAATATTTTAATATTTAATTATCGACTGAAAAATAGCCAATTTTTGAACAGTCTCGGAATTGAACGAAACGAGTTCCATTGGATCCGTAATAGTTAGTTATTATCGGATTTCAAATTTCGTAGCAAACGGAGTTGTCGTTTGACCGTGGCAGCTCGAAACGCATCGATATCGTTTTAATTTTAATTCGGCGAGTTAAAATAGCCATTTTTCAAACGGTCTCGGATTTCGACGAAACCAGTTTCATCGGATCCGTAATGTGATATTATTGCAAGATTTCAAATTTCAAGTCGATCGGATTTGTCGTTTGTCCGGTACAAGCCATAACGCCTAGAAATCGCTTAAATCGGTTTAAATTTAAATCGACCGTTTATTGTCGTATCTCACTCATACTTCCGAATTAGCTTACGAAACCTGTTCCATTGTGTCCGGAATGCAGAAAAACCTTAGAATCGCCTGGCGGCACGCGTCGTTTGGAGTTCGTTTGCAAAAGTGTTAAATCGGGCATTTTATTATTAAAATAATATTAACATATATGTTATCTTCTTTTCCAAAACCCTAATCCACATAGCTACAGCCGCCACCTTCTTGTTAATGGCTGAAAATACTCCTCCTTCCTCCCTCAAAATCTCCCAATCCACGCAAAATTAGACGAAGTCGTCAACTACAAAATCGAAGGGGATAATGAGTACTGCAATCTCAACGGTCGAGATCGTTTAAAACGAAGTGGATCAACGGCAAAGGGGATTTGAAGGGCGCACGTTCATGGGGCTGTATCTCAGCAATGGCAAGGCCGAGCTCTGCATGCTTCTGGCCGAGTATTTGTCTTGGTCGTGGCTTCGAAGTGGGAGTGTTTGATCAAGTTCAAAATCGTTGTGGAGGCCGCTTGAATTAGGGTTTGTGGATGGAGTTGGGTTTCTACGTGCGTTCCTCTACCTGGAAGGTGCGTGCGTGAAAAAGAAAGAAGGGGGGGAGTGGAGATGTGCGGCCCAGATTTGTGGAGGTTGGAAATTATTAAAACAAGTTGTAAATTTATGAATTTAATAAATTGTGTGATATTAAAATATGCGTATCTTTGTCATGCGAGGTCGGATTCGAACGAGATTTTTTGCGTTGGCTTCGTATCGTCGTGCTCTTCGCGATGCAGCTGGTTTGGAGTCGATTGGAGCTCGTTTGAATTTCGGGTAAAATTAAACGTTCGTTTAATTTTATTCGAAACGAACGCCGAAACCGGAAATAAAATCAAGGTGAGAACTCCTCACTCAATCGAAAGGTTTTGTTTAAAATTTTAAATAGTTAATATTGATTGATAATTGTTGATTGATTGTGGTAGTAGATATAATAGGACATATACTATATATAGCGATATATATATATTGGCATATGTATATATCGGATTTGATTTCCCGCCTCGTATAGCGGATGAGACCCTATTGCGCCGTTATTAAGCGGATATTTATAAAATCCCATATACCGCGATATTCCACCTTGAAGTGGAATTGGTATTGTGCTAACGTCTGTGGTTGCAGGGTAACAGGTTGGAGGGATCCAACTGGATTCCTCGCATATTTATTTGTTTATAAATATTATGTTGATTGTTGATAATCATATTGATATATGACACTTATTCCCGTGATTGACCATCTGATGTTGTTGCATCATCGGATTCAAATTTTTAAAAATTAAAATAACGGTTTTGAATTTAAAAGGGGTTTTAAATCGATTTTTCAAAGAATATGGTTTATTAAAAATTTTGAATTGATTAAATTTTAAAATAAATAGATGGATAAAATTTTATGTTTTAAAAATTTATATTTTTATAAAATATAACTTAAAAGAAATTTTTAACAATAATAGGTTTTTATAAAATAGTTAAATTTGGTTTTTTGGGGAGTTATTATTATTAATGGTTTATATAAAGGATTTTATAAATGGATGTTTTTAAATAAAAAATTATTGAAGTTATAGAATAAATTTATAAAGTGTTAAGTTGATGTATAACATGAATTTCACTAGGATTTATAGATTAATAAATGTGAAATTTATAAAACGAATGGTTATTGGAAAATCTTAAGTTTATAAGTTATTAACTTATAGAAATGGATTTGGGCATTAAAAAGGGGAATATTATAGAAATTGTTAATAAATGAAGATTTCATTAGTTGAAATTATTATAAACCTTAAAGAAATCTTGTAAGTGATAAGATTTTAAATTGGTGAAGTTCAATGGAACGATTTGGTAAATAAATAATATTATATGTATTTAACTTACAATATGGCTTTTGGGTATGAAATTGGGTTATGTAAAATTGCATCGGGTTAATAAAGGAATTTATAAAATTGGGGTTTATAATAGAAATGGAATTTATAAACTATGTTTATAAATTTGAAATCCATCGGATTTGATAAATTGAAATATGGGAATTTGTTAAGTGGGCTATATTCACTATTTTGAATATTGAATAGATTATTAAATAAAATGGGTTTGTTTTTGGAAAAGGAATGTTTTAAGTGGAATTTAAAACGAATTAAAGGTGTTTTAAAATGTATTGAGTATTGAAAACATAGATTTCAACATTGATTGTTGAAATAGACGTTCTCGAGAAACAGAAGGGGATAATTTGTATAGTATTGGATTTATATATCTATTTTTAATTTCAAATCCATATACTAGTGTTTTTGGGTTGTCGTAACGATGTTTTACGCAACATTCGTTTTTAACCCAAATAAATGTGAATAAAGGAATGTTTTCTTAAAGAGAATGGAATAAATACTTAACTGTGATTTAAGTATATGGAATATTTTCAAATCGTTGAAAATAAATAAATTTGTGAATTACTTATTTTTAAAATAAGCATGGGAATGGTTTTCTAATATGAAATGGAACGGTTTTTGTGAATTCACCTTTAAGGTAATTGAAAGCAAATAACTTGAAATCGATTTGAGAATCGTATGCTAGTAGATGCTTGGAATTTAAATCCACTTTGGAATATATATATATGAAGGGAAATTTGTTTAAAAATAAATGTTGATTTATTTTTAAATATGAAAATATAATTTACGAATTTGGAACGTAAGTAAAATAAATCGGTAAAGATTTATTTGGTGGTTTGAAGTTTGTTTCAAAAGGTATATATGGTTAAGGTGATTTGAAATTAGTTTTCAAATGGTTAAGGTGATTTGAAATTAGTTTTCAAATGGTTAAGGTGATTTGAAATTGGTTTGCAAATGGTTAATGTAATTTGAAAATTGGTTTTCAAATGGTAAAGGTAAATTGAAAATTGGTTTTTCAATTGGTTAAGTGTGGAAAATTTTATCGTGAAGTGGTTTTGGTAAAGCAAATAACTGGGGCAATTATTTGGAAATGGTGTATATATATATATATATCTCGTAAGATATTTTTGGGGTTAAATAATTTTGGAAAATTATCTGGAATCTGATGATGTGGCGCATCTTTATTGATAGTTAAATAACCGACTATCAATATTTACCCTTGGATGGTATTGATTGTGTTTGTTTGGAATTGAATGCACACTTATTTTTAAAATAAGCGCTCGCTATTCGGTTTAGCCGGGAGAGGACCTTTGTGTCATATATCCCATTCCGAATATGCGATACGTCGTTTGGATTGCATTTGAAGACCGGCGTGAAGACCGGGTATTTGTGAAAACGATAGGATGACCTATCGATTGTCTCCGCATCGTTAGCTACGATATGGAGATTTCCTTTGTGATGGGAAATTTTATCGGGATTGTGAATACCCGGATTGCAAGGGCTTTTTTGGAAGTGCCTTCGGTTCTGTTCGAACCCGGAACAGACTTGTATGGTTACGTGTCTGACATTACATTTTGAGAGATAGAGCAGATTTCTTTCAAATACATTTCTGTTGGTGGCGGAGAATTTATTCTCTTAGCTTAACACCCTTCTCTGAGACGTACGAGCTCAGAGGTTATGTAGTTGAAGGTTATCAGCGATATTTCCCAATCTGGTAATGTGGCATGCTGAGTGCTGCTGTGTGATGATCATTGGTTGATCGTTTGGATATGATCATTTGTTTGATCATTTATCTTTGTGATTATTGCTTTGGTCATCTGTGGACCCAAAGCATGGCTTTGTTGCACAAAGCGTAGCTTTGTGGACGAGACTTCGTCAGGACCTCACTCCCCGGAAATGGTCGAAACAGGAATATGCGGCAAGGTTATGAGGGTCGCGCCCTTTAGGGTATGTCATTTCCTTCTGGAAAAGGGTGGTATCATGGTATGGAGCCCAGATATTTACTCATGTGGAAACACTATATATATTTCTGTGTGGTGTTGTTGGTATCGAGCGCTCGGATAAAGGTCCCAAAGGACCGGGGGATGACATATTCGTGTAGTAGTTACCTAGTTACAGAGGTAACCCGGCCTTGTGTTGGCAGAGATCTAACCGTAACGTTAGTTCTCGGGACGTCCCGCCAGAGGCGATCCCATGTGGCAGTAGGAAGTTCCTTAGCCTGACCATTTGTTGGAAATCCATTCATCCAATACGCGCCCTGTACGGTTTTAGTTGTAGAACCTGCCATTTAACATGGCAGCTATAGTAGGCATAGTATCATGGTACCTATGCTGGCTAGGATTTATATTATACTTTCGAAATATTTTCCACTATGCACTAGTAATAATATCAAAGAATTTTTCTCGTAGTAAGCATGTTTGACTATCATAAGGAGAAATCTCCCCCATGTGTGCGTTTGCATTGTGTGTGTGCCGGGAGGCCTTATGGTAGTTTCATTTTCCAAAAAGCATTGCGGATTTAAAAATTTAAATTTTCTTGTTGCTTGTTTAAAGATAAACTGTTTTTGAGTTCTCACACCAGTCCCATGACTGACCTGGAGTTTATTGTTCCTTTCCTAAACTCTGGGTGCCCACTATTTTCCACACGGGCAGTCTGGAGTTAGGTTATCAGGTTATTCTGGATTCGGGAGTTGCTGTGCAGATCTGGAGGCGAGCCAGATAGCGTAGTCTATTATATATTGTATATAGTATTTCTTTCCGCTGTTGTTGTCGTACACTCTGATTGATGTAATGTAATGTGATGTAATGTATAAAATGTATAGTTCTTTTGTTTTAATGAATATTCATTTATCTATTATATGTTGTTCCGCTGCGACTGTGAGATTCTGTTATTGTTTCTCGTTCTGTTACTTGTTTTTCTGTTTTCTCTTCTCTTTCTTTTCTTTCTTCTTCTACCTCTTTCTTCTTCTAAAACTCTAACGGTTCGATTTTTCGGCAACGAAAAATCGCGATCGTTACATGATCTAAAACTAGATTTACTTTTGTCATCTCCTATCGCATCAGTATTCTCACAAAAATACCTTTCACCCATGCCAAGATTATCTTTTATGCACTCGGGCCTAAATGGCATAACCGATCGATAGAAATGCTGCAACACTCCATCCATCTTTATCTGTATATTCCATATAGCACACTAGATAGATGTCATATTCATGAAATACGATTCGCTTTCCAGATTCCTTGTTGGTGAAAGAGTAGACGTGGAACTTAAAATCTCAAGTTAAATGGCGTGGAGGTTGGAGTCCTCTTCAAGGCGTAGTATTGAGAGAAAGAGTATATACCATATTTTTCGCCGCAAAAAGGATTTTACTATATATATTTGTTCAAAACCAAAATAGCTAGAATTATTTTCAAATTCCCGGATGAAATTCGAGATGTTTATGGGCTCTGTCTCTCGACTAAGAGACCCGAGAGAGACAATTCCATCTATACAGGAGAAGTAAACTTTAACAAACAATTTTGAGCGTTGGTTGAATTGCTGCCCGAGTCATGTCGACACTTGAATTCATCAAGAAGTAGAATTATTTTCAATGGAGCAATGGCGATAATTCATTGTCATCGATCCATAGTTAACATCAGGGTCGGCCCCAAGGCAAGGCAGGCAAGACGGCGGGGGTAACGATGTGGTGGTGGTGGTGGGTTCGATCATTTATTTAGATAAAAATATGTTATATAATAACAAAAATAATTAACAATGTAGTGAGGTGGTTAGCTTATTGTCATTTAAATCAAACAACCAAAGTTTGAGTATGGAAAGCTGGAAATTTTTGGGGCAATTTTTTTTTTAAGTTCGGACTAGGACGTAACCGGTTAGGCCGGCTCTGGTTATCATACATCAAAAATTTGCGCCCATCCATTACCCCTGTCAATTTTGTCATGTCCAAGTTCTAGCAAACACACCGTCTTGTCTTACCCTTCTCTTTGATTGAATTATCATCAAACGGCGATGAGTAGGGGAAATGGATCAGCGAGGAGCTGACGGGATGGCGATCGATGGAGCTTTGGAGGATGACCCAACAGCTATGGTGTCAATGGTGCGAGTCGAATCTTGCAACGAGGCAGGAGGGCACTGCCTTAGATTATTCATGAGAATTTGTCAAAGGAGTGTTCTTTTGGATGGGTCGACTTCATGGGGTAAAAAGGATATGAAGTGGAAGTCGAGGTTCAACATGAATTGAAGATGGAATCGATGATGAACGACTCTTGAGTTTGAATGCAAGTAAAGTCGTCGAAGGCTGGAACAAGGATAAAATGTTTGAAAAATTCTTAGCCTAGACTTTTATATGGATCGACATAGATGGATCGACACCAATCCATTATGGATCGACACCGATGCATCGTGCTTATAAAAGAAATGGAATGAAGAAAAGGATGAAAAACCACCTATCATAAATTAGAATGACTTTTAAAAATTTCTCCCCAATGAATAGAGTCCTCGGATAATGGACTTCAATATTTGTATCTACTGAGAAGACATAACGAAGTGCCGAAATTATCAGTGAGGATGCAACATTCCACGGAAATGTATTGAGTAACGGAAGCATCTGCGCAGATCTGGAATTGAATGCTTGCCTTGATTCAAAGCACGTTTTATGTTCAAAGAACCTTACTTTGGATTTATCCCTTGATTGAGGTAGTTAAATGTCATGCCATAATTTTACTTTCCATTACGTCGTTATCATGCATTCTCATCAAGTAAAAAGAAAAAATATTTTTTATGTACGAAAAGAGATGATTCAAATTGGAAATTAATAAAGTACAATAGATCATACTTTAGATTATAAGCTCGGTTACATATTGGTTTTCTATTGCACCTAATTAGGTGTTACATTAGGTTATAAGCTCGGTTACATATTGGTTTCTATTGCATCTGATTAGGTGTTATGTTAGGTTATAAGCTCGATCAACCATTGTTGTAATTCGTACCAGATTGATTTTCTATTGTACTCGATTCACTACAAGAGGGAATAGTTTTTTGATGGTTAATAGCTGTCGGCGTCCGTCGTAAGCCGTCGAGCAACCACACATGTCGATAGACTTTTCGACGGCTTTATCGACAAATTTTTGACGGCCTTCATCGAACTGTTCGACAGTTTTCATCACATCGTCAAGTACACATGGCAAGCATTGAGTCTTTCGCGTTTTGGCCAATCGAAAGCCGTCATAAAATATAAAAAATTTCTTTTTGTAATTCAACTATGATTCATCCCTCAAACACACATATACTACAATATATATCGCAGCACACTTTCGCACACATAAATCATATATATTAAAGCCCAAATCCCACATATCATATACACCACAAAATACATCAATAATAAAGAATGCATCAATATATATAATAAGCATAAGTTCAATCTCAAAATTCCACCACAAAGTTCAATCTCGAACATCTGCCAACATCTCAAAATGTATCTTATATCACATCAAATCAATCTCATCAATCTCAAAGTACATGTAATTCTCATACTATCTCACAATATCAAAGTGCATATATACAATATTTCAACATAAATAAAAAAATTCATACCTACTTCTCATCGCCTTCAGATCCCTGTGAATCTACTATACCGTTGCAAATGCCCAGCAACGCACTCATCCAACATCTGGTACATCTCCTCTGTCCGATGTCTGTCTCGATCCTCAAGGTGAGAAATACGATCTCTCAAGTCTACAATCTCCTAACTGTCGCAAGCTCTTCTATAGCTGACTTACTTTCGTCTAAGCTACAATATTTTTACCAAAGTGTATGAGTTTCATGTAGTGTGATTAATAAAATCTATGTGTTATACATTATTCAAAAATATATTATACATAAATATTATCTCTTGATCCGCAAATCCATAGTGCCTATTCCGCGTTGGCTGTTCAACGATAGCGTCAAAAATCATGCCCTCCTCATCCGCAGTCATCTCGTCTCGACTTGTTCTTTCAGCAGGCGATCTAGTTCTTTAAAGAATTTCTCCAGCGAGTAAAAGTAGAATTACAATTAAAATTCATATTACCTTATTTTAATTATTTATAACTTATTATTTAAAGTGATTATCAATAGCTTATAATTTAAACTATGCTTATCATGGACTCTTGCAATTTTGTGTCATGCCATGTGTATGTTTTTGAGCCACCTTCATTCACATGCTCGATGGCGTGAGTACGAGTAAAAACTTTCAAGCAGGAGATGGCATGGCCATGCTCTCTTACCTGAAATAATTATTATGCATTATTATTATATATATGATGATTATACAATGTTATAAGTATTTATAATCGCAATTTATGAACTTACCCATACACAACTGCAAATACACATTGTTATATGAATATGTATTCTCACAGTTACAACACAGCCCTTAAACTCACAAAACCAATACATTGATACAAAATACTGCACATAAACCCATTTTATAACATGACACAGCAAGGCACAGTAGTCCCAACGAAGCTTAAATCATTTGAACTGAAAGATTATTTGTTTAAATAGCATATCTCAACCGTAACACATAATACAGTAAAGTACAATTCGACATCAGCACTATAACGTAAAGAAAACATTATTCACCGATATGCTTTTTAGGAGCAGTAGTAGTATCATCTGTATCATCTTAAAGTTGTGAGTTGACTGCATTTTGCATACCATAGTTTACAAAATGTATTGAGCCAAAAGTGATGATTGTCATTTGATGCAATTTGAATGTTATACCTTTGTATATATTTGTACATGCTTTCAAACACCACACAACTTGTAGCCATTCCAGTTCATCCGTTATCTTTTTGCATGCTACTCTGCCCGTGCTAAGCAAGTGAGAACAGTAACTATTGTGAGAAAGCCTCTCTTTGTGAATATATACATTCTGATTTCCTTCTTCATTTGGCTTCCTAAGCTATCGGTTGGTTCTTTAATGTATTCATGTACATGGATATATTATCTAACCATTATGATTGAAAACCACACCATAATAAATATTAGTATAATATTCAAGAAATCTAGAAATGTATCATATCTCTCATCCTAGTACCTTTCAGATCCAACTCTAGTCCAGCAAACAGGCAAATATCTTAGTTTCAAAATGAAAAAAAAAACACAATACTAATCAAAAATCCTATCAAAGCATTTTTGACTTCCATTCCACTATCTTCTCCCTTTGATTAATGTACTCCTAGGTGCACAACTTGATAAAAAACTGTGAGATGGCCAAAGATCAAAGATCGCAAATGAAGAAAACCTCAAACCACATATCATTCACTATTTTCATGTAGTAAAAAAAATTGACTAAAATTGTAGGTTAGCTAAAATATAGGCTAATATGTTAAATAATGAAAAATCTTAATATTTTTATCTTTGAATGTCAAAGTTGTTCCTGAATTGTGAAGAAATTTAAAATAAATGTTTTGTGTTAATGTAGTGGTTGACGACTTTAATCAAACATAATGATTTTCTAAAAAAAAATATTAATTGAACATAGACAACTCGAAATTATACTAACAATTGTTCAAGTGAAAAGTGCACATCTTTGAGTTTTGTCCAACCTTCTATATTTATTTGTACGCTCTCAAAAATAGATTAAAAATCTTAATATTTTTATCTTTGAATGTCAAAGTTGTTCCTGAATTGTAAAAAAATTTAAAATAAATGTTTTGTGTTAATGTAATGGTTGACGACTTTAATCAAACATAATGATTTTCTAAAAAACATATTAATTGAACATAGAAAACTCAAAATTATACTAACAATTGTTCATCTGAAAAGTGCACGGCTTTAAGTTTTCTCTAACGTACTAAATTGACTTGTTCGCTCTCAAAAATAGATGAAAAATCGTAATATTTTTATCTTTGAATGTCAAAGTTGTTCCTGAATTGTAAACAAATTAAAATAAATGTTTTGTGTTAATGTAGTGGTAGACGACTTTAATCAAACATAATGGTTTTCTCTAACCTACTAAATTTATTTGTATTCTCTCAAAAATAGGTAACAATAATTGTACTACTTGATAAATGAATTGAGTCAAAAGATTATTCAGTATTAACATCATAGTAGATATGACGGATAACTTATGAATGAAAACACTGTCAAACTCTAATGATCCTGAATCGACCTTCGAAAATTGGCACCGAATATATCACGTATATTCAAAAGCCGCAGATTCAAACGTCGAATCTGGTTCGCCGGAGCTTATAACACATTAAGTATAACAACAAAGCAGAAGAAAATGAATAATATCATTGATACAACAATGAATACAATTATCTGATACAATATGATACAACAATATCAGAGACAGCGATAACAGCGGAAAAAATAACAATGGAAGAAATAACTCCAATATGATCTTCGATAAAGAGTGAATCCAAATTTTGCAACTCCAAACCAAATCTCCAAAGCCAAAGCTCTAAACTTCAAGCTCGAACCACCATCAAGCTGAACTGAACCAAACTCCATCCCAATGCAATTGCCAAGACTAAAGGCTGGATGTTATCGACTCTATATCTACAAGCTGACTATTCGACTATCTAAAAAATCCAACTCTAGACTGCCCGTGTGGAAAATTGTGGGCACCCAGGAAGGGAACAATAAACTCCAGGTCAGTCATGGGACTGGTAGAGCAAACAAAAACAGTTTATCTTTATCAAAAGCGAAATAAAAGATTTTAAAGAAATTCGCAATGCTTTTTCGAAAATGAAATTGCCATAAGGCCTCCCGCCACACACACAATGCAAGCGCAAACTTGGAGGAGATTTCTCCTTATGACAGTTAAAAATGCTTGATACGCGAAAATATTTTTGATATTATTATTATTAGTGCATAGTGCAGAAAACCTTTCGAAAGTATAATATAGATCTTAGCCAGCATAGATACCGTTATATTATGCCTGCTATAGCTACCACCTGAGGTGGCAGGTTATACAATTGCAATCGTAAAGGGCTCATATTATTTTGTTTGGATTTCCAACAAATGGTTAGGCAAGGAACTTTCTACACAAAATGGAACGCCTCTGGAGGGACGTCCCCGAGAACCTAACCAAATCTCTGCTACACAAGGCCGGGTTACCTCTGTGACTAGGTAACTACCGACACGAGTATGCCACCCCCCGGTCATTACCAACCTTTATCCGAGGCGCCTCTCAACCAACAACTACAGAGACATAATTTTTGCAGCATCCACATAGGTAAATATCTGGGCTCCATACCATGATACCACCTTTGATCTAGAAGGAAATGACATACCCTCAGGGGGCGCTACCCCCAAATAACCTTGTTCCCACGATTCCTGTTTCGACCATAACCGAGTTGTCAGGCTCAACGAAGTCTCATCCACAAAGCTACACTTTTCACAAAGTCATGCTTTGATCAACAAATGATCAGCAGCACATCGTATGCCACATTACCAAATTGGGAATGTATCATTAGTAACCATCAACTACATAACCTCTGAGCTCGTATGTCTCAGAGAAGGGTGTTAAGCTAAGAGAATAAATTCTCCGCCACCAAACAGAAATGTATTAGATAGAAACTAACTTTACATCTCAAAGTGTAATGTCAGACACTCATCCATACAAGTCTGTTCCAGGTTCGAACAGAACCGAAGGCATTTTCAAAGAAGTCCTTGCAAATCCAGGCATCCTCAATCTCGATCGCACTCCCCATCACATATGGGGATCTCTATACTGGAGCAACTAGAGCAGAGTCGTTCAACAGGTTATCCTATCGTTCTCGAAGACACCCGGTCTTCACCACCGTCTCCAAATGCAATCCATTACGTCATTTCACTATTCGAAATGGATTATATGACACAAAGTCCTCTCCCGGCTAAACCGAATAGTGAGTGCAATATTTTAAAAACATATGGACATGGGGATCTTAGTTAAGTTACATCATATTACCCAAAACTTTTCTTCTAAATGGTTAAACAAATTACCATTTTCAAATCTTTTAAACAAAATGATTCACTTCACAAAATTTAACCAATTTTTTTCACAAAGATTCATTTAAAATATTTAAACAAAAGATCTATCTTTGAGATCCTCTTTAGTTTGGAAACAAAGTTCACAAATATTTTACAAAGATTCCTTTATAGCTTTCAAAACAATTTCATTTCAAATCTTTTATCCAAAGGATATACCTTTAAGATCCTCTTATAAAGTTCACTAATCTTTTACCAAGATTCATTAAAATAATTTTCATTTCAAACTTGAAATCTTTTCGACATAAATTGGAAATATTTTCTTTATATGAAAGCTGTTGTTATTTGAAAACAAATAGTTTTCATTTTTGGAAAAATCCAATTACATTTGCACAAGTTAAAGCCCTTCAAGTATAAAGCTTGGTTTAAATTCAAATCTCCCAAAACAATACTTTTAAAATGGTTTAAAACCTATATAAACACATTTATAACTTGTATAACCTTTCTAAACCAAAATTTTCAACATAGAATTCAATTTCAAATCTTGAATTCAAATTCAAATCAAATTATTTAAATTTCAAAACTTTATCGGGTTATTCAAAATAACTTTTATCTTCAAAACTCCTTTTCAAAAGCTTTTCACATTTAACCCAAGTCCATTTCCAAAACCATTTGAATTCAAAAATTCAATCTTTAAAACCATTTTCAAAAATCCATGACTTAACCAATTTCCTCGTGCAATCCATATTTGTGTGTGTATGAGTGTGGTCCACGGGTTCTACACAATAGTGCAACGAACATCAATCATTACAGATTCAAACACATCAATATTGATAAGCGGTATAATCTATAATGCTTATCTTCATTCACATATTCATAGATAATGTAAATTTATTACAGATAAATAAATTACATTCATCATAGATAAATAAATTACATTCATCACAGCTTGAATTAAAATAATTCAAACCACAAGCATCACATAGTAGAGATATCAAACAATTCACAGCATTTAATAAAATACAGTCATCCATAAATAAGGTTAATTGATCATTTGATTAATTGAAATCAGATTAATCACTAATCCAGGTTGATTAACATTAGTTAACCACAATTTATGTTAATTAATTATCCTTAAATTATTTATTAATCAATCTTAATTAGTGAATTAATCAACCTTTAATTATTAATGAATCAATCTTAATTATTCAATTATCCTTAATTAATTAATCAATAAATAAATTAACCCTTAATTAATTTTCATTTAATTAATTATCCTTAATTAATTATAATAAGTAATTATCCTTAATTAATTATATTAATTAATGCCAAATTAATTTTAATCACTGGAGTAATCAACTTTAATCATTAAATAATTACTTTCAATTAAGTAATTTGTTTAAGTAATTAATTACCCTTAGTTAATCACCTTAATTAATTAATTATCCTTTTTTGTAATCTCACAAGATAATTAGCTTAAATTTAATTCCACAAAGTAACTATACTTACTTAATCCCTTAATTACGTCCTTTAAATAAAATAAATTATCATTAACAAATAGTTCAATTTCAAAACCCTTAAGTTAATCAAACTTTTTTAAGATAAAACATTTATCTTTTAATTACTTATTTATACCTTAAAAATAAACTTAAGGATTCTTTTGGAGACTTGAACTTAACTAATTCCAAAATAATTATTTTAAAACTTTATCCATTTAACAAAACTGGTAAAAACAAATATTTAATTAAGAAAGTATTTTAAACTTGATTAAAACTGAAATTCAAAAATTTGTTTAAATTTTAGAAATTTAAAAACTGTTTTCAACCCAAAATTCCCAGACCCGAGACACATTCCAAATTCCCCGAGCCAAATTCTAAATCCTCAAGCCAGACTCCGAGAAATCCGCATTCTTTCCTTTTTCTCTCTTTTTACTTTTAACTTGATTTTGATTTAAGTTATAAACTGTTATTCAACCCATGCAAACTGCCCGAAGGAAACCCCGAGCAACACATCGTTTTTCTCGAGCTAATTCCCGAGGCCCTTATCCTTTCTTCCTCCATACAAAACTTCACAGCGATCAACTGACACATGTGCACGTGCATAGGCGTATCGATCACCTTCAACCATTGATGCCAATGCCGGCATATCAACCACCACCCCCATTCTCGACCCCGACCACCAAAGCCTTGAGACAACACCACAATCAAAATCGAACAACCGAGTTTCTTATTAGAACATAACCCATCATCAAAAATTTGCCTCGAGTAGCAACCACCGACCATCAGAATTTACGTCGTTCCACCCAAAGCAACACCACAACCACACGCATCTTTCCCCCTGGGTGCGATGCAACCCGAAGCAACACCGACGATGAAATCGTCGCTTCTTCCTCATCGAACCAAACTGGGTTAAAAACCCTACATCACCTTCTACGCTCCGCCACGCTCATCAAAAAAATTCGTGAATATTTTTCCATGAATCCTCATCACCCAAGCTACCTTCAGCCATAATCACGACCTCCTTTATATCGCCAACGACCGGCAATTGCCACAAACCCAAATTCCGTTCATCACGAGAAATCTCGACATTCACATACTTAAAAATCGTGAAATTACTTCCTAAAATCATCATTTGTTATCATGCATGAAGCTGATTATGGAATTAAAACATGAATTTAAGTTCATTGATTCTCAACTTATACATAAAGTTTTACTGCATTGTCCTAATTTTGAAAGAATACTAAATCTTAAATTCTTGAAACTGTTTTAAAAAATAAATTCACATTGTTATAATCATTTTCACTTTAAAGATCAAGGTCTAAAAAAATTTGTTAAGAAGGTATGATTTTTCTTCTTGAATTTGTAGCTTGTTACACTAAACAGAGCCAGATATATACATATACAGGCATGCACATTATTCACAAATATATATACATACATCCAGACATATTTTACTTCCATACTAAAAAATATATCGCATGAAGAACAAGATTCAAACTAAATTTAAAACTTTAAGTTGTAGTTTGCTCACCTGGGTAGGAAAAGGGCAGAGAATAGGAACAAATTGTTTTGCTTGGAAATTTTTGATGTTGATCTTTAAATTTGAAAATCTTTGATTTGCTTGCTGATTTGTTTGAGATGTTCTTGGATTTGAACTACTATTTTCTATTGATTTCTTGCATTTAAATTGCTCAGGTTTTACTGCTTTGATCTTTTTCTAGTTTTTGAAAACTGTTTGTTTGATTTTGTATTGCTTCCAGGTTTTGATTCCAGAAAATCATCTGTTGTTTGAACTTAGAGTTGAATCTGATCTTTGATTTCAACAATCTTCAATTTGTTTTCAGATTGAAAAATTAGATCTAAGATGACCTTAAATTTGATCAAGTCTTAATATGAAGAAATTGTTTTGGTTTGTAGAAACTTTCTCAGTTTTGAGAATAACCTGGTTTATCAATTTCTTTTCTTATTCATGTTTTCATGATTTTTTTAAATTAAAAGAAAATTTTGTTTGCCACTTGCTAAAACATGTTAACATTTGTCTATACATTTTTTTGATTTTCTTACAAATGTCTTTTGTAACCTTAATTGTGTTTAAGTCCTTACTTTAATTAATTTTGAAATTATGGTTTAAACCTTTGTTAATTTTATATTTACATATGTTTATATTTACAACTTTATAAGAAATTGAGTTTGAAATCTACTTATATTTACAAAAAAAAAATTTGTTCCCAATATTCAAATTATCTCTTAAATAAATTCAAAAATAAATCCAAACCCAATCTATTTGTAAATATTTACAATTGAATTTCTCAAATTAAATTCCATTTATTTTCTAAAATATTTATTATAGAGTTATAGATTTAAAATGAAATTCAAAATAAATTTATATACATTTAAATAAACACACATATGTATATTAGATAACAAATTTCTATTAGTATAAAATTATATAGTGTTCAAATCCAAATTTTATTTATTTATAAGATATTAAATATAGAATTTCAAATACACAATTAAATTTTAAAGTCAATGTCCAAATAAACAAATATGTTATTTAATCTTGGAAAAATTAAAAAATTTACAATTTAAATTCATAAATTTATATCAATTACTAAATTTAATTTTACTCAAAAATCGGGATCGTTACAGATTCCTCCCTTTTGGAAATTTCATCCTCGAAATTTGAAAGACAGGGAGACGATAAAAGAATATAGAAAGATAGAGAGATGAATTACCAGATCAAGCTGAATATCTATTCTGCATTTGGCTTACCAAATCAGAATATCATCAATAGATACAAGAACGAATCTCTTTAACTCTTCACAAGACACTCGGGTCATCCAGATCTATAAGTATGCAAAGGCATTAGTTAGTTTGAAGGGGTAACTAACCATTCATAGAACATATCTAGACCCTATAGAATAGACAGATATGTGGACATAAATCCAAAACCTTTTAATTTAGAAACCAAAGTATACCTATCAACCATAGCAACCAAAGCAAAAAATTCATCCAAACAAACAATTTTGACCTATCTGGAGTTTATGTCCCATAATGGCACATCAAAGCTTCTCCCTCGAGCTGCTACGAAGCCATCAATGAATTAAAATCAGATGATGAACAAAAGAGATTGATAGGGAAAGAGTTATTCCTTGTTTTTGCAAGGTATCGATCGTTTGTACTGGTATTCCCCTGTCCCCTATCTCGTCCTCTACTTGCACTCATACTCACTATCAGCGGATAGTAAGGGAATTTACTCAGGCATACGGAAGGATATCTTAGGGATATACTCATTCTAGGGTATACTTCACCCTATCTCTAATGAGCTACCTAATGTGTTATGCTCCTGAGCTAAAGTTCAACCTTCAGCTCTGATACCAATTCTAACGATCCTGACTCGACCTTCGAAAATTGGCACCGAATATATCATCTATATTAAAAAGCCGTAGATTCAAATGTCGAATCTGGTTCGCCGGAGCTTATAACACATTAAGTATAACAACACAGAAGAAGAAAATGAATAATATCATTGATTTCCACAGTCTTCAATTTGTTTTCAGAATGAAAAATTAGATCTGAGATGACCTTAAATTTGATCTAGTTTTAATATAAAGAAATTGTTTTGGTTTGTAGAAACTTTTCTCAGGTTTGAGAATAACCTAGTCTATCAATTTCTTTTCTTATTCATGTTTTAATGATTTTTTAAATTAAAAGTAAAATTTGTTTGCCACTTGTTAAAACATGTTAACACTTGTCTATACATATTTTGATTTTCTTACAAATATCTTTTGTAACCTAAATTGTGTTTAAGTCCTTACTTTAATTAATTTTGAAATTATGGTTTAAACCCTTGTTAATTTATATTTACATATGTTTATATTTTACAACTTTATAAGAAATTGAGTTTGAAATCTACTTATATTTACCCAATTTTTTTTGTTTCCAAAATTCAAATTATCTCTTAAATAAATTCACAAATAAATCCAAACCCAATCTATTTGTAAAGATTTATAATTGAATTTCCCAAATGAAATTCAATTTATTTTTTAAAATATTTATTTTAGAGTTTTAAATTCAAAATGAAATTCAAAATAAATTTATATACATATATATAAACACACGTATGTATATTAGATAAAAAAATTCTATTAGTATAAAATTATATAGTTTTCAAATCCAAATTTCATTTATTTATAAGACATTAAATATAGAATTTCAAATTAACAATTAAATTTTAAAATCAATGTCCAAATAAACAAATATATTATTTAACCTTGGAAAAATTAAAAAAATTTACAATTTAAATTCACAAATTTATATCAATTACAAAATTTAATTTTACTCAAAAATCGGGATCGTTACAAAAATAGACGATTTAATTATTTTTCACATAACCCAAAATGTGGTGGTTGACGACTTTAAATAAACATAATGATTTTCTGAAAAAATATATTAATTGAACATAGACAACTCGAAATTATACTAACAATTGTTCATCTGAAAAGTGCACGGCTTTAAGTTTTCTCTAACGTACTAAATTGATCTGTACGCTCTCAAAAATAGATGAAAAATCATAATATTTTTATCTTTGAATGTCAAAGTTGTTCCTGAATTGTAAACAAATTTAAAATAAATGTTTTGTGTTATTGTAGTGGTTGATGACTTTAATCAAACATAATGGTTTTCTCTAATCTACTAATATTTATTTGTATTCTGTCAAAAATAGGTAACAATGAATTTTACTACTTGATAAATGAATTGAGTCAAAAGATTTTTCAGTAATGATAACCTGATTACTGAAATTAAGGATTGGATAGGTAACTATATTGAAATGGAAGAACATATATGTCATAATTTATTGCTGTAGTAGGTAGTATTAGCATCATCGTAGATATGACGGATAACTTACGGATGAAAATACTATAAAACGGATGATTTAATTATTTTTAACATAATCGAGTAACAGTTGACAAATGGCGACTCTAAAGCAGTTTGATTACCAAATAATCAGGTTATTAAGAAACAAATTGCATTCATCCACTCTCACCAAAAACACAATTATCAGGTAAAATGACTAAAATGTACATAAACCATTACTTAATAGCCTATAGGTAGTACCTGGCCGTATTTTTAGTAAACTCCTATTTTGTAAGAGCATGTACACACCATCATGTTTGCAGCTAATCAATTGTCTGAAACAAACGCTGAACAGCAAGCAACAAAGTTATCATAGAAAATGTTCACATCCAACAAAACTGAGCAGAATAAAGCTAACAGACTAACAACTGATCTAGAAAAAAAATTAATGAGCATATTTCCCATTACTACATTAAACTGCAATGAAATAGTTCACATTTTGAAAATAAATTAAAGGCCAATCATCCACATATTTTAAAATAGTTGGTAATGCTAATTCGACATAAAAACTCACATGACAACTGATTAGCTTAGAAATGACATTATAACCTAAAAAAGGCCTTAAAAACAAAACCTTTTTTTAACAGTCAACAAAATTACTGAAAACCACATATCATAATGACACATATTATCAAACATGAAACAGTGAAGCACGTATCAAAAATATGTTTTGAATTTAGTAAGGATGCATGATATTAACATGTAGATGTACATGATTTCTGAATTGCTTTAGCAATGACTTGCTGCACCTCTGAATTGTGTCAGTAGTAATTTAGAAATTAAATATTAAATTAACAAATTCAGGAAATTAAAACAAAACTAACTATTGGAAGATTATTACGATAACTTTAAATTTTTGTTTGTTAATGAAAATTAACCTTTTATTAACCAAAATTAACCTGGCAATACAACAGTTACTCACAAAAATAAGCATATACTGAATTTTGGATTCTATTCAATTAGAAAAATAACGAACGAATGATTTCGCATGAATAGCTTACAGAACCATTAGAAATATTTGTTTGATTACAAAGTTAACCATTCAATACAAATAAAAGGAATAAGCATACCTTTATAAGGATGGAAAGAAGAAATAATTTGACAATTTCGAATGCAACTTTTCCACAATTTACTCTGGTTTGATAAGTAATAGTAACTAATTTTTCCTAAATTATCTACAGGTAAATAAGCGGATATGAAACAAACCAAGCATCCGTAGAGTTGAAATAAATATTCAGGCAGCACATAAAGTGCTTGAAATAAATTTGCTGTAAAAAATAACAAACTGAATTTAGTGAATACAGAAGCGTGTGGGTGTATATACGTGTACTTCAAATGGGCAGTAATTGGATATAGTCGGTCGGATCTTTCAGGTCGTTCAGGGAAATAGAAAGTGTAGCAAGAAGTTGGGGCTATTACAATCTATTGACCAATATTTCATATATAGACACATACATGTATATACATTTGACTGCACACACATGAAGGAAAATGTGTGTATAAGCATTAATATACACATCCATAAATATATGCATTTCCCCCAAAAGTTAATCTGATTTGTAAAATAAATAAGGGAAAGTAGATTCATGAATGCAAATAAATCAAAACTAAGAAGTTAGAAAATAACAAAAAAATGAGCAGATCAAAAAATTAAAACATTCGCACCACGACCATGAGTAGAACATCATTATCAAACAATCACATGATTGTTCATAAAAAAGTAAAATGAAATGGAAGTACATATAGTTTGCAATTTGTTGTTGTAGTAGGTAATATGAACATCACAGTAGAACACCGTAGATAACCTAGGCATGAAAACATTGTAAGATAGATGATTTAATTATTTTTAACATAACCCCCTAACAGTTGACAAATGACAACTCTAAAGTAGTTTGATTATCGAGTAAGATGTACATAAACCATTACTTAATGGCTAATAGGTAGTACCTGGCTGTATTTTCAGTAAACTCTTATTTTTTAAGGGCATGTACGGACAATCATATTTGCAGCTAATCAATCGTCTGAAACAAATGCTGAACAACAAGCAACAAAGTTATCAGAAAAAATGTTCACTTCGAACAAACTGAGCAAAATAAAGCTAAAAGACTAACAAATTATGTGGAAAAAAAAAATTTAATGAGCATATGTCTCATTACTACATTAAACTACAATGAAATAGTTCGAATTTTGAAAATAAATAAAAGGCCAATCATCCACATATTTTCAAAAAGTTAGTAATGCTAATTCGACATACAAACTCACATGACAATTGATTAGCTTAGAAATGATACTATAACCTAAAAGAGGACTTAAAAACAAAACTTTTTTTTAACGGTCAACAAATTACTGAAAACCACATATCATAATGATACAGATTATCAAACAAGGAACACTAAATATTAAAGTAACAAATTCAGGGAACTAAAACAAAACTATCTATTGAAAGATTAGTATGAGCTTGTTTGTTAACCAAAATTAACCTTTTGTTAACCAAAATTAACCAGGCAGTACAACATTTACTCTTAAAAAGAAGCATATACTTAACATAACCCACTAACAGTTGACAAAGATGAATAAAATTTGAAAGTGAATTTAGGGAAAAGATTATAATCAATACCTGAATATGTAACATGGGTGCAGCGATGGGGATGGATAGTTGAAATCTGGCTCGGCAATTCCATAGAAAAAGCAAGCAAGTAGCCTGAGACAAAAATGGGCGATATTTGTAATGTCTCTTAGAGTTTCAACTCTAACAAACACAAATTCTACATAAAGGTACATAAGGTACATAATTTGAGCGACAAACCCTAATTTTGACATGGATTTAACATAAAGGTACAGTGAAAATAACCTGGATTCTTGCGTTGGGGAGGAAGGAGGCAAATTCCATAGAAAAAGCAAGCAGCTAGCCTGAGACAAAAATGGGTGATATTTGTAATGTCACTTAGAGTTTCAAATCTAACAAACACAAATTGAACATAAGGTGCATAATTTGAGTAACAAACCCTAATTTTGAGGTGGAGTTAACATAAAGGTACCGAACTCAACAGTTTAGAACAGTGAAAATAACCTAAATCCTAGCGTTGAGGAAGGAGGTGAATCGCAATGGATAAAAGAACAGTTTAGAACGGTGAAAATAACCTGGATCCTTGCGTTGAGGAAGGAGGTGAATCGCAATGGATAAAAGCAAGATAATGTTTCGTGATCTGGAAGAGAGGAAGGAGGCGAACAACAATGGATAGATCGAAGGATGAGGCAAATAGTAAATGGATAAAGAACGTGCATCATAGAAATTACATAAACGTCCTTATCATGGTAGAAAAAGCAGAAGGTTATTATAGGTTTTTCAAAAGCTTCATTTAGGGGGATTCCCATTATATATAGATATTGTCTTTATCTTTTGGTTTCTTCATTATACATAAATATATATAAGTATGCACACATGCAGTGCAGCAGGAGGGGTACATAACACTTACCTATTTGGACCAGCAGCAGTTCATGTCCTTTCCTAACTGATAACTTAGTCTTCATTTTGAATTTTGATGCCTGCACCACCTTATATAATGTAATTAACTTGTTAAGCTTAAAAAAACTCCAGACCCACATCCTAAAACTCCTGTTCGTATTACCGTCCTAAATGCAAATAAATTATGGCTGAGCTAGAACTGGTTTAGACATATATATGGATTCTGTAAACTTTATAAATTATTTGAAAGCATGACAACTTATGTTTGAAATAAAAACAAACTTGTAATATTCTTATCTTTCTAATGCTTTTTATGTAAGTGTTGCTGTAAAAACAAATTTGTAATATGTTTATCTTGCTAATGTTGAGCAAAATCGTATGTACCATATTTTTTGCTACAAAAAAGATTTTACTACATATATTTATTCAAAACCAAAATCACCATAATCATTTTCAATTACCAAAATTTGAGGTGTTTCAAAACACTATTTCTCGACTAGGGTACCCTAGAGAGACGGTTCCATCTTTACAGCAAAAGTAGACTTTTACAAACAAATTCGAGCTTTGGTGGGATTTGCTTCCTGGGTCATGTCAACACTTGAATTCATCAAGAAATAGAATTACAATTCTATGGAGCAATGCCAATTATCGTCGATCCGTAGCAATCACACATCAAGGATTTACCCTCATCCATTACCGTCATCAATTTTGTCCTATCCAAGTTCTTGCAAACACCCCGTCTTGTCTTACCCTTCTCTTTGATTGAAATATCATAAAATGATGGAGACTACGGGAAATGAATCGGCAAGGAGTTGACAAAATGGCGATCGATGGAGCTTTTGAGGATAACTCGACAAACTATGAAGTCAACAGTGTGAGTCAAATCTGGCAATGACGCATGAGGGCGTTACCTTGGATTATTCACTAAATTTGTCAAAGGCTTGTTCTTTTGGATGGATCGACTTCATGGAGTGAAAGGGATATGGAGTGGAAGTCGCGATTCAAGCTTGAATTGAAGATGGAATCTATGAAGTACGACTCTTGAGTTTGAATGCAAGTAAAGTTGTCAAAGGCTGAAACGAGGATAAAATGTGTGAAAAATTCTTAGCCTAGACTTTTATATAGATCAACGCTGATAAATCATTACCAATCCATTATTGACCGGCACCAATGCATCGTGCTTTTAAAAGAAATGGAAAGTAGAAAAGGGTGAAAAACTACCTAGCCATAGACTAGCATGACTTTCAAAAGTTCTCCCCAATGAACAAAATCCTCGGATAATGTACTTCAATATTTGTGTCTATTGAGCAGACATGACGAGGTGCCAAAATTCTTAGTGAGGATGCAACATTACGGGAAATGTATAGGGTAATGGAAGCATCTGCGCAGATCTGGATTTGATCTCCCGTCTTGATTCAAAGAACCTTATGCATTCAAATAAACATACTTTGGATTTATCCCTTGATTGAGGTAGTAAATGTCATGCCATATTTTTACTTTTCGTTACGTCTTCGTTAAAATGCATTCTCATCAAGTCAAAAGTAAAATAAATTTTATGTAGGAAAAGAGATGATTCAAATTGGAAACTAATGAAGTCGATAGATCATACTTTAGATTATAAGTTTGGTTACATATTGGTTTTCTATTGCACCTGATTCGCAAATAGTGTGATTAATAAAATCAATGTGTTATACGTTATTTATAAATATATTATATATAAACAATACCTATTGATTCACAAATCCATTGTGCCTATAATGTTTTGGCGGTTCCATGATAGCGTCAAAAATCATGTCCTAATCATTTGCAGTCAGCTCGTCTCTACCTGTTCTCTCGAGCAGGCGGTCTAGTTCTTTAAAGAATTTATCTTGCGATTAAAAGTTGAATTGTAATTAAAATTCATATTACATTATTTTAATTATTTATAACTTATTATTTAAAGCGATTATTAATAACTTATGATTTAAACTATGCTTGCCATGGACTCTTGTGATTGTATCATGTCATGTACATATTTTTGAGCCATCTACAATGAGATGCTCGATGGCGTGAGGATGAGTAAAAACTTCTAGGTAGGAGACAACACGACCATGCTCTTTTACCTTAAATAATTACTACTTATTATTATTATTATATTTAATATATATGTATATATGATTATACAATTTTATAAGTATTTATAATCGCAATTTATAAACTTTCCAGTTCTTGATGGCAACGTTGGAATAACATTGAACCCCCGTGACGTGTAATAGGATTTACATTCCTATTTGCCAAATTCTGCTCAGAGTATGCCAATAAATTTAACACAAACATTGTATTTCACATTTTTAAACTAATACAACTATTATACTAATTTCTACTAAATTTTTAATAAATATACAGGACTCATAAACTTACAATCACTTCTGAACTTTTCCAATAAGCATTTAATGCTTCCCATAAGGTTGCACTCATTCAGTCAGGCACCTTTTTCCGCTTTTAATGCTTGACCTTGTATCGCAGTAATTTTTCTTCATTGTTTTGGTTTAATAATTCTGCAAAAGGAGGCCATTTCCTGTAAATCTACTGGCCTCTGCACATTGAAATTAAAATGAATTATACATTTATACTTAATCAACAAATTGCATAATTTTTATATATAATGAAATACACATTTATATTTACGTAAAAATCCTGCCAAATACACTCTACAATGTGGGTTGGGATATTCTCCTACTTAGGCTAGCAAGTAGTTATTCTGCCCTTATAGGTAACCTTAGAAATATCAAGCACAATATATGGGGGCTCCAATTCAAAATCCTATATTAATTATGATATATATTTTTAATACATCATGAATAATATATCTCATACAAAATATTTAGGATGTTGCAATGAATTTGATACCTACCCACTCGCTTTACTTACTGATCTAACTATGGGACGAACCATATGTGATGGGCAGCCACCATCGCCTCTTTGCTTTTCCAACAGTTGATGTATTAAGGTACCTTCTTTCTGTGTTCTCACAATACGTCATCTCATATAAGGTGTGTTAAAAGAAGGTGCATATATATAACCTTGTTTAGAAGTGATTGGGTAGTAATGCATTCTCTTATATGAAACTTCTTTTCCCTTCTTTTTTCTTGGTTTGTATCTTTCCTCATTACATATTCTACACTTCCTAAAATTGATGTCCTCTTTCCAAAATAACATGCAACCATTTAAAAAAATACCTATCTTTTGTTATGGAAAATCGAAAGCAGACATAAGTTATTTCACTTTATAATGATTTTTGCACATTAGATTATCGGATGTCGTATGTCGTTTTGTAGCTTGTAAAACTACTGTAAATCCGACTTCTGTGAAGTTGAATTCAAATTCTAGTAATGTATTAAGTAGTTACTGATAATTGAGTATCACTTTTACAACCATCCTAAAGGAGTTTATTAGTAGCATCCAATAAATTATAAAAAAATTGCTCCAGTATTTTTTTCTTCTTCGACCTTTACATCTTCATCATCAACTTGAACCATATGGAATATTGATCGTGTTGCATCTTCAATCACATCTTCTATAGAATTCGCCGTAATATTGTCACTATCCACCTCCTCATCTGACACTATAGAATTATGTCTAATAAGTTCTCCAAGATGATCCCACACATAATAACTTGGTACAAAACCGTTTAGACACAATGTACTATAACCATATTCGGTTTTCAATGCTTTTAATATTTGTAGTTTTTACAAGGGCAACAAACCTCTTCGTCGTTTCCATTTTTACTTAAAGCAAATTTAATAAATTCATATACACCATTATAAAAACGTTCCATTATTTAGCCATTCATTTCCTTTCATTCATACATCCACCGTCTTTGACCGACAAAATAATTGATCATTTTTTCCTATTTCAAAAATATGATAGAAATTCAAAGAACCTATAGGAAGATTCCCAAAATTATGATTTTTTATTGGATTGCAATTTTATTTTTCAATTCATTTATACATTTTAATGTTTTACTAATTATGCCATATATTATTCTTTTTACTTTTTGTATACTTATTTTTAATTTTAACATATTATTTATTACATAATATTATATTTTCACATTATTTTTTTACTTTTTGTGGTCGTCATTCTACTTTCCATTACAAGCACAATAATAATTACACTTCACAAATCATTTCATCTTAAACGATTCAACATATTTTGATAGTACTTTTCTTTTGTTTCCAAGGACAAATTCGATAACTACATATCAACTAATACACAATTATAACCAATAAATAGTCTATTATGCATAAATTTAAGCACAAACTAACGCTTATCTTTATCAAAAATTGAAATAATTAGTTTAGTGGAAGAGTATACCTAATTTTGATGGATTGAAGCTTGGAGAATCCAATTTGATGAATGTTGCGATGGATTTTGGCAGATTTCGATGGCTAGGGATAGGGCTGCCATTGGATATCCGAAAAATCCAAAATCCATCGTATTTGTATTTGAAAAGCGGACAAATATCTGATGTTCAAAATTGGATGGGATGCGGTTACGAAGACATCTACATTCGAAAATTATCCGCCTGGTTTATTCTAATATTATAGTTTAACTTATGCGTATTTTAGTACAACGAAATATATATTTTATTGTTTTATTAAATTAGAAGTTTATACTATGCGCATTAAATGCATATCAACTGCTCAAAACTATTTATTATCATCATATTTTTTATTTTAACACTTTAATAATTAATGGGATTAAGAAAGTTTTTGTTAAACTAAAATTTTCAATTTATGTTATTTGATTTATCGATCGTTAGCAGAAAGGATAATTATGTAATATTTGTCTATATCCGCGGATGCAGATATTTGATATCCAAAAATGGTTTTGGTGTTGCACCATCTACACCCGAAAGTATCCATCGACAAGCCTAGCTATGGATAGTTTGGGATAAATTTGGGGGGTTCAGAAATAGGGCTTTAGGCTTTAGAAAATATAGAAAATAAGGAAGAAACGGGGTCAGCTGCCACTATATTCGTGATTTTTCGACGGCTTCTGATGGCTTTCGATGACTATAAATAAAGAATATTTTCTCTCTTTTGAAAATAAATTTAATTTGTTATAAAAGTTTTTAAAAAGTTTGCAATAAAACTTTTTTGTTTAAATGGCTAACTCACCTAGATGCTAACCGTATATGATTCTTAAACAACATAAAATATACAACCACCAACCATCAATCTATATATAATTCCTTAAGGAGATAAAATCTTTGAATCAGGTATTCAAAATAATTTTTTTATTAAAGTTTACAATAACCCGTTTTTTATTAATATTAAAAATGATTTTTTTATTCGTTATATAATACTTATTTTAACGATTTGATAGTTAATTATGAGTTATAAATGCAATTAAAATAATAAATTCATATATAAGAAAATATTTGGTAAAAATAAATAAATTCGTTGAATCTTATGTTGATCTAAGTTATTTTGGGCATACGGTTAAAATATTAAAACAAAAATAAATAGGTTCAACGTATCAATCTTGATTTTCAACTTTGTAGCCATTCCTCGACATTCAGACTTAAACATTTTGTTCAAATATCAAATGATCTTCAAACGATATGAAATTCAAATCATATATACTATATTATGTATTTATCCAATCCTTGTGGTTGGATTTATAGAAAAAGACAAAAAATTTAGACATAAAACATATCATTTTCATAGAAGTTGTCTTAACAATATATACTATGTGTTATACAACTCATTGGAAAATGATAGATTTTGAGTCTAATCTTTTTTCCTTAATTTTTTTTTGTCATGGCCTTATGGATTAGATAAATACATTAGAAAGTATATGTCGCATGAATTTCGTCTTGTTTGAAGATCATTTGGCTTCCGAACTATAGATTTTTAGTCCAGATGTCAACGAACGGCTATAAATTTGAGAATCAAGATTGACACTGTTAATTTATTTATCTTCTTATCATATTTTGAATGTAGGTCCGAAATACTTTGAATCAACATATGATTCAAAAAAATTCTTTTTCTACAGAATAATTTATTTCATATTAATTTATAATGTTAAATACATTTAAAAATTCATGATTAGGTACATAACGGTAAAAATTATATTTAAATTCATAAAAGTGTTACACTGCATAAATTTCACCAAATTTGTATAAAGTACAGACTAAAAGTTGCATAGTTTGATCGTTTGAGTTCAATTTTCAATAAAGTTAAATATCAAATAACATAATAAAAGGTTATTGAAAATACTAATTTAATTAATCACAAACCATCATAAAATAGAAGAATTGAATAAAAAAGCATATTTAATTTTTGGGAATTAAATTAGTCATTTTAATCAAATTTCAAACATCTATAATGAATAATTTATAATAATGTGATAAACTATATTAATTAAAATAGCATGCCGTCGAAAATGGCTTGACGGAGTCATCGGCGGTAGTCGAAACTGTCCGTTGCTATTTTGCTCATTTCTAGTAGTGATTAGGTCGTGCACCCGATTAGGTGTTGCTTTCTGTTAAAAGCTCAGCTAACCATTATTGTAACTCGATTGCAGATTGGTTTTCTATTGTACCCAATTAGGACTTGCATCCGTGTTGCTTCGAGTTATAAGCTTGGCTAACCTTTGTTCCAAATCGGTTACAAACTGGTTTTCTATTGTATCTAATTAGGTTGTTGAGTCGCTTAAGTGTTGCTTTCGAGTATAAGCTCAGTTAACCATTATTGTAACTCGATTGCAGAAGTGCCCGATTAGGTCAAGCATCTACTTAGGTGTTGTTTTTAGTTATGAACTCGTGTAGCCGTTGTTCTAGCTCGATTAAAATTGGCTTTCTATTGTATCTGATTAGGCTGTGCGTCTGTTTCAATGTTGCTCCCAGTGGATTTGGATTCTATTTTGTTTGTGTACTAATTTTTAACGCAATTATATTATTATATTATATTATTGAGTGGCAATTATTTGTTACACTATATAACTTGTATATTGTGTAGTTAAAATCTGATATTAAACAGCAAATATATTGTATACAATTAATCATAATAAATTTTCATCAAAATATTATATTTTAACAAAATATTTACCAACTAAAATATTCAATAATTAGTTCAACATATATGTTTAAAAAGTAGTTAATTATGCATTTAATGAAATTATAATCAAAATTAAGATATTTTGTAAAATGACAAGAATTTTAGTAATAGTCAAATATCTGCGTTTGACTGATATAGATTTTTCCAGTCTTATATTTGAATTGAAAATACAAAACTTCTAATCACATACAAAATAACATCTATATTTCCTCTAAATTGTTTAACTATATCAACATTTCTTCTTAAACATCCTACATTAAAGAATGTTTTTAAAGCACAGCACAGAACATTCAGTTAAGTCAGGTATTTTTCTATGATTTAAGCATAACTTCCCGTAAGAAAATAATTTTTGATAAATTTTGTAGTTTTAGGATCTATCTCGGCCATGTTTTTTGTCTATTACTATGTCGTACAGAATAAGGGTTCTTCTTTGTTGCATTACTTGATCTTCATATAACATTTTTCTTTCAGTTTGTACATGTTTTGGTAGATCTTTGATGAATCAGATTATAAATATTGCACAATCAATTACGCAACATTTCAAAATTGTTGGTATTAACATTCTAAAATTAATTTTTGTATATCATGAGTTTTTTTTTCGAACGTTTTCCTGCTGGGTAACCCACAAAATTGACTTTAGTTTTGATGGATTATTCCCCTTTTTTGCACAAATTGATTACATCACTTCCACGATTTTGTCTCCTATTGAAAATATTTAAAAATCATTGTATGTGATTCATTGTTATAAATGTTTGACTGGAAATATAAAACACAAGTATTTTTCTAGTGAGATATTACATAGTTGCTAGGGAAATATTTTACAGTAGTAAATAAAAATCAATGTATATTTTTAATTTATGACCATTTGCACTTCTTATTTGTATGGGCAATTTATTTTTTTCCTTTTGGGTCTTCGTTAAATATAATGTTTCCAACTTTTATTAACTCCATTAAAATCTAACAATGTATAGTGATTTCTATTACATAGCACCGGGCTTTGAACCAAGTAGCTTCTAAATAAATCTGGACGTCAAGATGAATATAGAATGGATAGAGAGCTTGGAAGCATAACTGGAATAGATAAATGAAGCAAGTCAAGAAGTCGGGGAGGATTTGGACAAAATCAACATAGTTGGTGTTAATACCCTAGGTATTGATTTTGATGACAACAACCATATAAATATTACTACTAACGTATCTTCGAGTTATGCAGTCATATTAGATATATTATGGAGACATTTACAGAGATAAACAAGAATACAGTGGAAGCAAATGAATTATAGAAGAAGGTTGATCAGAGCAATTGAAGAACAAAACCCAATTAGAGAAGAATGCTGAAGCATAAAGGTGTTTGAAGTGATGAGGAGTTGATTGAACCTTAGAATATCTTGTTCAAGATCTCATGGCAATTATACTTGAAGATCATCAACCATTGACCTCAACCAAATCACAAAAATCCACAAATATAAGGTAATTTGAAATGCTGAAAATTTGCAACGCTTATTAGTGTTGTTGTTCATTTTGTAACACACCCATGTCGACATGGGGTACTTGGGCATGTCGACATACTAGCAGTTTTCAGAATTTCAAATTTTAAATGAAGAGACATTTCCCTCCACCTCTTCACCAAAAGACATTTCTCATCAACCACTATATAAAGGCCTCTGAAAACGAATTTTAACTTCAAGAATTCTCATTTTTCTCTTACTCCTTCTCCAAACATTTGCAAAAGAAATCCATTGCATACTCTTTAAATCTCCTTGCAAATCGGTTCTATTTCACTCCAATTCTTCACTGATTTGCAAGCCACATAATATCAGAGAGTTGTACTTTAATTCACATCATTCTCTCTCTGATTTCATCCTATTCCTCAAAAGAATTCAAAGATATATTTCCATTGGAGGTCTATAGGATCATTGTACCGAATCTGCAAGAATCTGTATTGAAGATATAACCACTTGCCATAGTTTGTTGTTGGTGATAAGGAAAAGTTGTTCTTGTAGCCTGTAAAATCAAGAGGGTGTGTCTTGTAACCCGTAAAACTAAGATTGTAAAGGTGTTCTTGCCACCCATGGAAAGCAAGTGATTATAGTGGAATTATGCAAGATTGAGTGCAGGACTGGATGTAGGATTGGTTAATCCGAACTAGTATAAAAATGCGGGTGTTATTTACATTACTGTATTTTACTTTATTACTTACTTATTCCCTGATTACTTCTTTCTGTTTGCAATTTGAGTAAATATAGTTTTATATTCATAAGTAAGTAGTTAATACACAATTCACCACTTCTAGTGTCTGAATAGCCTTAAGATCCAACAATGTGTTATAGCCACCCTAGTTTCCAACATTTGGTATCGGGGCATTGGTTTTCAAAAATTCATAACTTGATTTTTGAAAAGTATAAATGGCTAATGACACTAGTAACATATTTTTTAACACTTTTGTAGAAGGGCAATCTACCACTAGACCCCCTCTATTTGATGGTAGTAGTTATACTTATTGGGCTTGTAGGATGAAATGTTATTTGCAGTCTAATGGTTTGGATATTTGGAACAGTACCCAAATAGAGTACATAGAGCCTCAAATTGAATATTCAAAATGGACACTAGACCAAAAGACACAAGCATTTAATAACTCTAAGGCCATGAACATTTTATTTTGCTCCTTGGATAGAAATGAATTTAATCGGGTGTCTATTTGTAATTCTGCATATGAAATTTGAAGAACACTGCCAGTTACACATGAAGGCACTAATAAAGTAAAATAAATAAATATATCTATGCTAACTAACCAATTTCAACTCTTTTAAATGAAACCAAATGAGTCTATTTCTGATATGTATTCTAGATTTCAAGATATAGTACATGCCTTAATATCATTAGGAAAGAAAATTAACGAAGAAGACCAAGTCAGAAAGATCCTGAATTCACTTCCTAGTGAATGGGATCAGAAGACTCTGGCAATTAAAGAAACCAATGATATTAGTATTACAAAAGTAGAAGATTTAATTGGTAACCTAATGTCTAATGAAGTAAAGTTGCAGATTAGAAAAGAGAATCAGGCAAATGAGAAGAAATCACTAGCACTCATTGCTATGATCGACAAAGATGAACCAGATGATGATGCTATCGATGGTGACATCGAGTTTATGACCAAGAAGTTCAAGAAATTCTTGAAGTATTGGATAACAAACAAACTTCGAAAAACTAACAACAATAATTCAAAAAATGGAAATGTTGTTAAATGTTTCGAATGTGATAAACCGGGTCATTTGAAAAGAGACTGTCCCAAACTGAAGAAATCAAAGTCAAACACTTTCAGTAAGGAGAGGAAACAGGCACTCAATGCAAAATGGGATGATTCAGATACATCATCAAGTGATAGTGATTCAGAAACAGAAAACGCCAACATGTGCTTCATGGCAAAGGATGACTAGGTATGGAATTTTAATAAAGAAATTACTAATGTTTTGAATGATATGAATCGGGGATATAAAATATTTCGGAAAGAGTACAATAATAGTTTGGCAGAGATAGATAGATTAAAAATATCAAATAAAAGGTTAACTGAAGAAAAACAATATCTAAAAGATGAAATTGAAAGACTTAATATGTATAATGATGTAAAGGATATGACACTTGGAAGTTTTGAAAAACTAAAAAGTGAAAATGAATCCTTAAAATTAGAACTTCTTTCAATGAAGTCACAGATCATTGATCTGAATGACCAAATAACATTTCTAGACAATGTTATTCTTAACCGTAATAAGGATTTTGACAAAATGAAAACTGATGTTGGTAAATTTTACAAAGGGAAGGATAATCTAGAAAAATTATTATCTACAACTAAGCGCAGTAGGAATAAACATGGACTTGGATACACCCCTAAGGCTAAATTAAAGAAAAATAGTATTAAAAATACTAAGTTTGTTAAGGCTACCAAGTTCAAACCAAAACCTAGGAAATTAAAGTTAAAACCTCCAAATAGATTCATTAACTTATGGGTTCCAAAAAGGGTGGATGATATTGAAAAAGAAAAATATATTGATAATTTTATTAATAATTTTCATTCATCTAATGATTATATTTTGAAAGGACATTCAAACTATTCATGGGTTCGGGGTCCCAAAACTTAACCCCATGGACCCAGAATAAAAACGATACCAGTGTGTATATTTTACAATTTTTCAAATACCAAACAATGTATATCAGATAGCAGATGCTCAAAGCATATCACAAGAAATCTATTGTACATTGGATAAATACAAAAAGAATTTGTTATTGGCGTCAACAAAGTCGGTAACTCTAAAACTCATCTTATTATTTGATAAGTTTATTTCATGTTTTAATTGATTTGGTTTCCCCTCAAGTGTTTTGTTTATAATCATTTATCTCCATATACAAACTCTACATATTGTCTAGCGGTGATTTAAGTGACTCTTTTTCGCCCTTTTTGTTGATGACAAAGAAGGAGAAAAGATATAAATACACTAGGCAAAATGATAGGGGGAGTGCATAGAGTTAAGGAGAGCCAAATATAAAAAATATTATATTTTATCTCTCAAATATTTATATGGTTGTCATCATCAAAAAGGGGGAGATTATTAATACACTAGGTATTGATTTTAATGACAACAACCATAAAAATATTACTACTAATGTATCTTCGAGTTATGCAGTCATATTAGATATATTATGGAGACATTTACAGAGATAAACAAGAATACAGTGGAAGAAAATGAATTATAGAAGAAGATTGATCAGAGAAATTGAAGAACAAAACCCAATTAGAGAAGAATGCTGAAGCATAAAGGTGTTTGAAGTGATGAGGAGTTGGTTGAACCTTAGAATATCTTGTTAAAGATCTCATGGCAATTATACTTGAAGATCATCAACCATTGACCTCAACCGAATCACAAAAATCCACAAATATAAGGTAATTTGAAATGCTAAAAATTTGCAACACTTATTAGTGTTGCTGTTTATTTTGCTACACACCCATGTCGACATGGGGTACTTGGGCATGTCGACATACTAGCAGATTTTAGAATTTCAAATTTTAAATGAAGATACATTTCCCTCCACCTCTTCACCAAAAGACACGTCTCTTCAACCACTATATAAAGGCCTCTGAAAACGAATTTTAACATCAAGAATTCTCATTTTCTCTTACTCCTTCTTCTCCAAACATTTGCAAAAGAAACCCATTGCATACTCTTTTAATCTCCTTGCATATCGATTCTATTTCACTCCAATTCTTCACTGATTTGCAAGCCACACAATATCAGAGAGCTGTACTTTAATTCACATCATTCTCTCTCCGATTTTATTCTATTCCTCAAAGAATTCAAAGATATATTGCCATTGGAGGTCTATAGGATCATTGTACCGAATCTGCATGAATCTGTATTGAAGATATAACCACTTGCCATAGTTTGTTGTTGGTGATAAGGTAAAGGTGTTCTTGCCACCCATGGAAAGCAAGCGATTATAGTGGAATTCTGCATGATAGAGTGCAGGACTGGATGTAGGATTGGTTAATCTGAACCAGTATAAAAATCCGGGTGTTATTTACATCACTCCATTTTACTTTATTACTTACTTATTCTCTGATTACTTCTTGATGTTTGCAATTTGAGTGAATACGGTTTTATATTCATAAGTAAGTAGTTAATACACAGTTCACCACTTCTAGTGTCTGAATAGCCTTAAGATCCAACGTTGCGCTATTGCCACCCCTGTTTCCAACAGTTGGTACCAACCACTGTTGTTTATCACTACATAGTTGATCTACCAAGGAGATACATCTGAGGACCATTGAAGGTTGGAGCTTATGAAAGCGTAGGGGAACTACCACTATTACGGCATTATGGTCGATACCGACCATAATTATTGACGGTACCGACATTTTCTCCAAATTGACTTGTTTTCTCCCCTATCTTCTCATATCTAAAGTTTTACCTATTCTTCCATGATTTATTGAATACGATGGGCAATTCCATCTATAAATAAGGTGGGAGCAACATAGAGAGGACTTTTATTTTTTGAGCTCATAGTCATCATCTATTACTCTCTGCCTTAACTATTGTCACTAAGTGTTGTAATTCCAACCATATTTAGATCTAAAATTATTATAACGGTGCTCGTACTTATGACAAATCTGAAATTAAGATTAAGTGGACGCAGGCATGAGATTCGGTCAAACCACTATAAAAATGTTGCGTTCTTTGTCGTTTCTATTTGATTTTAGTTGATCTATTCTCGTTTTTGTTCGACCAGCAGTGTTGTATCACTTTTTGGTCTAATATTTTTGATGTTTTCACTGAAAATATAGCTACTTGGTTGTAGATCTAGCATAGTATTGTTGATTGCAAGCCTCTAGAAGTTAGATCCAAAAGATTGTTGTTGTAGATCTGGTGTTACTGTGATTTCAGAAGGAACCAAAGTAAGAATTGAAGAAATAGCCCATAAGAGACCTTCCATGTGATCTAAAGCCATTGCCTGAGAAGATAAATCTTTTCATTATAACGATGAAACCACTTAGATTTTGAACAGCTTACCGAGATCTTCTTTCCTATAGGAGGTGGATCCGAACTTGAAATTGGCATGAGGATGATTAGGATGAACCAAAGAATGGTTTATAATCAAAAAGCCCTCTTGGATAGAATGGAAGAAAACTTCTCTTTGTTAGCCAAGCAGTCATAAGGATATAGGAAGAGCCGTAAGGATTCATCATCATCAAATTTTAAGGAAGACAGTTCATCTTCATTAAGCTAGAACAAGGGAGACGACAAGCATAAGATGAAGGGAAAGGCAGTAAGAATGTCGAAAAGGAGTACAAGAGGAAGTAGCCAACTTTTTTCCATGTCCAACATGGTAAGCACTGACCAAAATCGAGTCAGTATCCATCATGTTGGGGTTGGTTCTAGAGCGCAACTACCTGATGTATTAAACTTGTTTGACAATAAGGACAACTTGCAAGATACTGGCAATGAAGTAGAGAGAAATGTTCGAAAACACAATGCTGGTGCTTAGATGAACACCACATAACCGGTTAGGCATCATAAAATATAGAGACTAATTGCTCTCCCAGGGATAGGAGAGCCGAGACATCATCGAACAATCCAAGAGCGTTTGTAGAGTCAAATAGTCAGGGCTGTTCTAGATGGTCACCGTCCAAATAATCAACATAGTCAACAATATATTGTTGATAATGGTAAGGAGATTACCGAATGGAAATCAGCGGAGAAAGAATGAATAATGGAGATTGGCACTTAGCAAGACTCCATTTACTGATGACATTTTGCAAGAAGTATATCCTAGCAATTTTTTTGTGCCAATGATGATGTCATATAACAAGACAAATTACATAGATAACATCTATTGAAATATGAGTGGCACATGGATGGTGATGGAGCTAACAATGTAGTGTGATGCAGCTGTTTCCTAATAAACTAGACGAGGTGGCTATGATGTGGTTCATCAACTTCCATGATACTCATTGGCATTATACCAATGACTTTCGCCACTTAAGAGATGTGATTGAAGACCCGATACGTAGAAAGAAGTTGCAGGGGTACGTGAGAGATCCGCGGGATGGTGGGCACCCATGATTTTGTCTCTTGTTGAAAATATTTAAAAATCTTTGTATGTGATTCATTATTATAAATGCTTGACTGGAAATATAAAACATAAGTATTTTTCTAGTCAGATATTACATACTAGGAAAATATTTTACAGTAGTAATTAAAAATCAATGTATATTTTTAATTTATGACCAAACGTGCTTCCTATTTGTATGGGCAATTGAAGTATTGCCTTTTGGGTCTTTGTGAACTATAATGTTTCCAACTTTTATTAACTCCGTTAAACTCTAAAAATGTACGACGATTTTTATTGCATAGCAGTGTTATCATGCCTTTGAACCGAGTAGCTTCTAAATAAATCTGGACGTCGAGATGAAAGTAGAACGAATAGAGAACATAGGGGCATAATTGGAATAGATAAACGAACCAACTCAAGAAGTAGGGTGAATTTGGACAAAAACAACATAGTTGGTGCCAATCACAATTGCCGTCACTATAGAGTTAATCTACAGGGGGATACATCGGAGAACCGTAGAAGGTTGGAGCTTATGAAAGCATAAGGGAACTACCACTATTACGATAACCATTATGGCTGGTACCGACCATACTTATTGACGGTATTGACCATAATTATTGACGGTACCGACATTTGCTCCAAATTGATTTTGTTTCTCCCCTTTATTCTTGGATTTGAAGTCTTACCTATTCTTCCATGATTTATTGAATATGAAGGACAATTCCATCTATAAATAAAGAGGTTGGAGCAACATAGAGAGGACTTTTATCTTTTAAGCTCGTACTCTTCATCTATTACTCTCTACCTTAACTATCGTCGCTAAGTGTTGTAGTTTCAACCATATTTTCTTTCAAGATCTAAAGTCACTTTAATAGTGCTCATACTTGTGGCAGATCTAAAGTTAATAAGATTAACTGGATGAAGGAACAAGATTTGGTTAAACTACTATAAGTATGCTGTGTTTATTGTCGTTTCTATTTGATTTTAGTAGATATATTCTCGTTTTAGTTTGAACAGTAGTGTTGTATCACCTTTGGTATAATATTTTTGATACTTTAGCTTCTAAGTGATAGATCTAGCTTAGTTTTGTGGATTGCAAGCCTTTAAAAGTTGAATCCAATAGACTAATTTTATAGATCTGATGTTACTGTGATTTTAGAAGGAATCAAAATAAGATCTGAAGAAATAGCCCATAAGAGACCTTCCATGAGATCTGGAGCCACTACTGGAGAAGATAAAGCTTCTCATTATAAAGATGAAACCACTCAGATGTTGAACGATTTACTAGGATCTTCTTTCCTATAGGAAGTAGTATCCAAACTTGAAATTGACAGGATAATGATTTGGATGGACCAAAGAATGGTTGATAGTCAGAAAACCCTCTCGGATAGAATAAGAAAACTTCGCTTTGTTAGCCTAGTAGCCATAGAACAGGAGAGACGACAAGCATAAGATGAAGGGAAAGGATTTTAGGATATCAAAATGGAGCATAGGAGGAAGTGGCCAAATTTTATCCACGTCCGACATGATCACTACCGACCAAAATCTAGTCAGTACTGGGCATGTTAGCGGTAGTTCCAGAGTGTAACTACCTGATGTATTAAACTTGTATGACAATAAGGACGACTTGCAGGATACTGGCAATGAAGAAAACAAAAATGCTGAAACACAGAATGTTGGTGCTTAGATGAACGCCACATAACCGACCAGGCAATCACTGAAGATCCAGACTTATTGCTCTCCCAGAGTGAAAAGAGCTTAGACATCATCGAACGAACCAAGAGCACTTGTATAGTCAAATACATGGGGCTATTCCTGATGGTCGCCATCTAAGTAATCAACCTAGTGAAGATTATATTGTTGATAATGATAAGGTGATTAATGAATGAAAAGTAGTGGAGAAAGAATTAATAATGGGACTTAACACCTAGTAAGACTCCATTTAGTGATGACATTTTGTGAGAAGTATATCTGAGAATGTTTTTTATGCCAATGATGCTTTCATATACGAATGACCCAGATAACATCTATTGAAATACGAGTGTACGTGGATGGTGATAGAGCTACCGATGTAGTGAGGTGTGGTTGTTTCCCTATAATCTTAGATGGGGTGGCAATGATGTGGTTCATTGGATCACACTGCTATCCATATCTTCACTTGATCAACTGGCGAGAAAGTTCATGGGGTAGTTCAGGCTCCAGACCGCTTGATCAATAGATATAATGTCCTTGTCAAATAGAAAATATTGATGTGATAATATTACACAACTCCCTCGATTTGAGAGTATTGTCAAGCTTCAATCTGAAAACTCTGCTTTGATTATAGTCAAATCGTGGCATGTGGTCCATCAAATAATTACCGTTGGGTTGCGTGGGGGCATGAAAGTCACTATTCAAGAGAAAATTCGTCTGCTTGGTTATGTGAGGTTAGTACCAAAGTGAACTGAAGTCAATTCAAAATCAAAGTCTTTGGCTAGAGCGGTTTGGTTAATAATAATTGTTATTATTGAACCAGGGACTTTGCGTTTGGGCTGTAGAGTTGAATATGGATGAATTGGAATTTTGACTATTACTAAATTTCATAAGTCCAAAGTGATATAGTTTTAACAAAGAGAGTTGATGTAAATAATTGTCACTACCACGTAACGCTTAATAAAGTAAAATTGGATTTTATCGAAACTAAGTACGCGATAAATTTAGCCATAATGTCAAATCGCATGTTAAGTGACATGTAAATGTTAATATTTGAAACGTTCAATATTAATCACTGACCAAATTAACACCTAATAGTCATACTACCAGAACGTTGAATATTCCTTTTACCACCTGATTTAATTAATTAATAAATTATTTTTAGTTAATTCAATTAATTAATATTTATTAAATGTTTATTATAATTTTTCATTTGATGTATATTGAACACTACTATATAGAGTGTTTATAATTGTTATAAATTTACCGATCGATATACAATATCGGTACATGTTTAAATAAGATTTAAAATTGCATTGAATATTGTTCGACCTTGTACTAGATTTTAGGCCTATATAGGCAAGTTAATTTCAGTTGTAGAGGGGTGTTTAGGCCGGCCATGTTATGGCAAAAAGGAGGAGTTCAGATGATTAAAAGAGGGGAAATAGTAAGAGAGAGATATTAGGGCGAGATCCACTTTTCACTCTCTTAACTTCTTATTTATTTGCCACCTCTTTTCATCATTTCTTTTAGACTTTTGCTTTCCTTTCCTTGATATTTTCGGCTAGCAAACCCCTTCTCTAAGCCCTAAAAATACAAGTACTAAATTACAACAAAACACTGCGATTCGATCGTCGGTGGTAAAGAAATTTGGGAGCTAGCTACTTTCGATTTGTGAATGGATTCAAGAGGATCGATTCAACATTTCAACGTGTATGCAAGGGTTTTGGTGAAAGGTAATTCTTCTTTTTATTTTTATATTATATTTATATATATTATTTATATAATAGGATGTTAGATTATATTATGAATTTTGCATATCGAATTGCTATTACAAATTGGTTGGTTATGTATATTGTTACATCTATATATAATTAAAAAAAAATATGCTTACCACCTACTTGATGGTCATGACCTATAAATTAAAAAAATTAAATAATATTATTGAATGAATCAATTAATCAAAATCAATATTTAGAAGATTAATGTTATATGTCATGCGTTTTAAATTAATTTTTTTTAATCGTATAATATATATTAGCAGTAAATAAAAAAAATTAAGAACAAATATATTAATTATTTATTTTACCGTAAATTGTTTACATAATTTGAAATATGTGTGTGTGTGTGTATTATTGTAAATAATAAAATTTTGCATAAAATTATTACATAACATATATTATGTAGAAAGCTTTCGAAAATGAATTTTTTGTTTAACGTTTTAATTTTAAAATATATTACAAATCAAACACCAAAAATAATAAATAAAAATTTATTTGGACAAGAGCAAAATTAGTAGGATCACAATTCAAAAAATAATAATTTTATTATTTACACACATACATTTATATCTAATTTTGTATATTCACATGTATTGCATGGCTTTTATATTATATATTATATATATGTGTGTGTGTGTGTTAAAAATTATTCTATAATTTAACATTTAATTATTTTATTGATTTAATTGTTATATATATATATATTAACATACATACAAAAATATTATATATATATATATTTTATAAATGTGTTATATAAAAATTGTTTATAACTAACATTAAGTGTGTGTATATATGTGTATATATATGTGTATTTATTATATATTTATTATATAGTTTATTATGAGACAAATATATACACATTTAGATAGCGAATCGAATACAAAAGGGGCTAACATGTTCGTTGCGATGTAAATCATAACATCTATACATGGGTATGTTAAACAATGTACACATTATTTTGTTGCATATGTACGTGCATACATATGTGTACATGATACACATATATAATATAATATAGAATTATATAAAATAAAACTTTATTTATGACTTCAAATAATTTTTTTTATTTAACATAAAATTTACAAAAGTTCTAATGAATTAGACTATATAGACCCATTAAAGATCCAATTATGTAAAAAAAACTTGGAGATCACCGATTTAACCCTTTATGTGCTGGCCACATTCCAACACAGTTAAGGGAAAAGCATCCATTCAATGGGAACATCATAAGAGTTGATGAACAGTACGAATTGATACATATAGATTATGTAATCCAAAGTCAATTAATTCTAAATAGTTACATGTACTTTGTTATATTCACCGATAAGTTATCACTAACATGGACATGTGTACACATGCAGTATATTTATGATATTCTCATAGCATACGAAGTGGAAATAAATAAAATAACTCATAGTAGAAAATAAAAATAGTTCGATTTTATCGAATAGGTGAGTATCTTGGAAAGAGTTCCAAATGTACAAAAAATGAATAAAGATTCAATCTCAAAAGTTACTCATTCCTATGACATATAAAGATGTTGAAAGGAGTAGTTGAACATTGTTGAACAAATTATGATTAATGTCGAGTGAAGTTAAGTTAATTTCTTTCTATAAGGTCGCATGTTTAAGGGTAGTACAAGAGGTTAAAATTAATTTCATCTACAGAATAGTTTATAAATCATAAAAGATAAGGATTTATAAAAAACCATAACATATTCTATGTTGAGGAGTTGGCAGGTTGTGTGAGACGAAAGACTACATACAACAATTTTATGTGATAGATCTTGTTTGAATTAACCCAAATGAAGTTTAGAAACTATTTTCATCGAATAACCTATTTATGTGCTGAACAAATTTTTTTATAAACTAAAACCAAATTAGTTTTATATATAAGGCAATTCATGAAAAATTTATGGATACTCATTCCATTACACTAAGAAACAACTATTGTTTTGAGAAATACCAACTTCATAGCAAAGGAATTTCTGTTAGAAATTATTGGTGGTAGAATGGATTTGGATACAATCCAAAGAAAATACTGATCATATGGGATGAAATAAATTAACCTAACCTAAACGAACACAATGCATTATAGAGTATGATAAGTATTCTCGCACATTAAAGAGAGACTATGAGTTTCTTATTAATATCGAAAATAGACGATCCTCGGTTGTCAATTAAACCATTAAGATGTGGTATGATACACAAATTCGAAAAGGTTCCAAGTGTATTATCAAAACATGGTTTTGGTAGTTGTATCCAAAGGGATATGATCCATCGACAGAAAATGTCTTTCAGAGAAAGACTAATATTACAGTTGGAATATAATGATCAACATTGATAAAAATATCATCGTAAATTTTATTTATTTAAATTTACATAACAGATTCTCCATTCAATGTACTCAAGTTAATTCGAAGTTTGCTCACAAAATTATTGCTTGATATGACTTGAGTTTCGATACATATGCGATGAAAAAGAAAATTCTACATAATGATCTATAATATACTTTTTGCACATAATTACCAAAGTGTTTCGTAGTCAGTGGGAGTGATATTGAGTTTCTCGGTTTTTAGTTATGATCCAAGAACTATACAAAAGTACCATTCTATAAGCATTAGAATTGAGTAATAGTTTGATAGAAATATCAAATAGTTTTATATTCAATCATAATATAGAGGAATATTGTGTACGTAAAAAAGAACAATTAAATGGTACATAGATATTTTTAAATTATAAATAAACAACATACTGCTGATTGTTAATAATGTTCTTACATTAAAATCAATAACAATTTGGTTGTTTAATACTCGATATTTGATTTGTAAGTTATATCTTTTATAATAAGTATAAAGGATGTTGCGAATATCCTAGATGACATGCGAAAACACCTTATTAAAATGTTTAATCTGGAACATGTAAGATCGAATCCTTATGTATTGACAATATGAATTACGATACATGATTTATTTTCCACAATATCATATTTTTCTTTTGGATTATGAAGCAAATATCAAATCCAAATTAAGACCACTAAATGGTATTTTAAAGTGTTCTCGAGTATTTATGAAATACTAGAGAATTGTTTATAAAAACAACGAACTCCTTTTAATGGTGTGTTCGGACTTGAACTTCACAAGTGCCATCGAGTATAATACTTCAATTCTTGTTCAAATCTTAAATAAGAAGCTTTGAATTGAAAATGTTTCAAATGAAAGGTTGTGACTGATTCAACGAAAGGCTAAGTATATCGCCTAGAATAGCGCCACAATAAAAGCTGTATAAATATAAATGCACAAATTTACAATTGAGCTAAATGCGATTCCAAATAATGAGAATATTATATCATTGTTATATGATGTAATAATAAACTTACTAGAAGTCTAGAAACATAATCTAAATAGTCCACATGGTAAAGGAAGTTTATCAGCATCAGAGATAGTTGAATAACAGAGTAAATGATTAAAATAGCATAGTAGATTTAGTCATGAAGGGTCTAACTTGATTAGTTTTCATCAAACTGATTGAAGGGATGGGATAAAGATTCCATTATTGGCCCCAAGTGCAAGTGGAAAATTGATATAGGTAGGTGCATGCCCTAGTGGTAATTATATAATTATTTTACATATATTTAACTCGATAACCAATCTTGATAAAAGATGTTCTCTTTCTATTATTTACTTGATATAACGTGTTATATTAATTAATTTGAAGTACATTTAACAGGAAAATCCATAAATGTTTTGTTTTTGTGATCGCAGTCACAAAGTGTTGTGACTATGAGTAATTTTTCACAATGAAATTAAACATAACTTGTTAAACATTCCTAATAAATAATTAATAATTATTATCGAAATACAAACTTTGTGTTTGGACTATAGAGTTGAATATGGATAATACTGGAATTTTGACCATCACCAAATTCTATAATTCAAAGTGATATAGTTTTAGCAAAGAGAATTGATGTAAATAATTGTCACTACAGAGTAACGATTAATAAAGGAAAAATAGATTTCACCAAAACCAAGTAAGCGACAAATTTGGCCATAATGTCATGTCACTTATTAAGTGGAATCATGGACGCCTGGGAGGAAAAGGAGTCATTGATAACTCCAATCAAAGACTATTTGCTGAAGGGAACTCTCCCGAATGGAAGGAATGAATGGCTCAAACTCCTTCGTAAGGTACCATGATTTATAATGAAAGAGGAAGTGTTGTATAGGAGAGGTTTCTCAGCCCTCTTGCCATGGTATGTCACCAGAGATGAAGATAAGAAAACCCTTTTGGATGTACATGAAGGAAGATGTGGTGATCACATCAAAGGGCAGACTTTAGCCAAGAAGATACTTTATTATGGATACATTTTGCTCACCATTAGCCACAGCGTAGCTTATCACATCAGATGAAGCGATGAATGCAAAAGCTATGTGAAATACTAAGGGACCTATCTATAAAGCTTATGCAAATAGTTAGCCTATGGTCATTTGTGATTTGGTAAATTGATATAATCGGTGTGCAACCTATGTCAAAGGGTGGAGTGAAGTACGCTATTGTAGCTTTAGACCACATCACATAGTGGACTGAAGCGAAACCATTAATCGTGATCATAATGAAGAAGGTGATCAACTTTGCAATGTATAACATCATATGTAGAATTAGAGTCGTATAAAAAATCATCACTAATAATGGAACATGATTTGAGAGTATCGGTTTCAAAGACTTTTACAACCGGTATCGAAGTGCGAAGAGCTTTTTCGCAATAGCACACCCTAAACAAATGGATAGGTGGAGGTGATGAACAAGATCATCAAATTCATCCTGAAGAAAAAATAACGAAAACCCAGGGCAATTGGGTTGATGAGTTAACACTTGCACCGTGGGCTTATTGTACAACCCACAAGTCTACGACTAGGTACACTCTATTTTTTTGCCTAGTAGTTGAGCCCATGATTTCAATAGAACTGGAAATCACTTTTCATTGAAGAAAACACTATGATCCTAATATGAACGAGGAATTCGTGCTTGAATCCCTTGACTTGGTCTATGAATGCGAGAAGAGGCTGAACTGATGGTAGCTGCTCAATAAAAGAGCAGCAACGCATTTCAATACCATGGTCGGGAACCTTACCTTTGAGGTAGGGGACCTTATTTTGAAAGAGGTCCTCTCTGTTATGGGGGAACTTGTCTAAATTGAGAAGGTCGATGTGCGATTGAACAAACCTTGGCGTTCAAACTTTTAAGCTATCGACCCTTGAAGGGATCGCTTTTCCATGAGCGTGGAATAGCAAGCATCTACAACTCTATTTCACTTAGATTTGTTTGTTTTCTCAAAATGAGCCACCCTATTTGACTTGGGGCAATGTAATAATGTAATAATTTCCATTTCTTTTGTTTACAAATAAAGTTGTCTTTCAAAACCAATGGAACCACGTTCTTATAAGTATAACTTTGTAGTGCATGATTAGTAGCACGATCAGGTATCTGGAGATAGGTACCTGTAACGACCTAGAATTTAACCATATTAAAAAATACTATTTAAAATGATTTTAAATATAAAATAGGTAAGGTTATATGATTCAAATAATATTAGATAGGATTTGGAAAGTGAAGTATATGCAAAAATAGTAACATTTGCCTATATCAACAAAAGTGACAAAATGCTGATTTTAGAAAAGTAAATTTCAATGGTTAAATGAATTATTTTAATTTATTTATGAGTGTTTATATTTTTAAATAACATTATACAAATTTATTTTTTAATTTGGTTTGCACAAATAAATAATTTAACTAAAACGTCAAAATGTGATCGTAAAACATTTTGTCGAAAATCAACGTTTTGTCAATTAAATGTTGTCGCAACGTCGTCACACCTTTATTTTCTTATATAGAAACATATATTCAAATAGTATAAGTATTATTTAATTCATTAGTCAAGTTTACTTTTACTAAACATAGTTAGAAATTTCTAGAACATAATTAAGAAAAAGTAAGCACAAAAGGATAAACATGTCATTTCAAAGCAAAACATAAACATAAATCAAACTAAACATAATTATTATATTCTTTACTTTATACTTAAGTGAAAATAACATAAAATAATGATTTGAAATGTAATGTTAAGTGTTGAAAAAATAAGCTTGCTTGAAAAGTAAGCAAAGGGTATTTTGGTCTTTTTACAAAATATTATTTTAATGCAAAACTTTTTCTATAAATAAGCATCCGCTTTATCACTTTTTTATACTTCTTCTTCTTTCTTTTTCAAGCTTTTCTTCCACTCTCTAATGGCTTCTTCTCTTCCATTTCCTTACTAACCTTTTCAAAACCATATCAAACAAAGTTAAAACCCCACCAAACTTTACCAAACACCTTAAAATATCACCAAAATATGATTTAACATCTAAGAAGTAAAGAACTGATGGAGGAAGGGTAGGAACAAGGTGTGGACGAACCTATGGAGGAGGAGGAGCAAGTTCAAGAATCCCCGGAGCAAGAAAAATAGAAAGAGCTAGAAAATGAGGTGAAGTTGTTTATGTGATGGTTAAGTATAGTTAGGAGGATTTAGTGAAGCGTTATTGCATATGAATGTTGGTTGGAAGAATTGGTTAAGTTAAAGGTGAGTAATCAAATCTTAATTTTATTTTAATAAAACTTATGTTGATAACACACATGTCAAATTAGAAATTGAATGTTGAATATTGGTTGATATTGGATGGTAATTTGGTTGCAAATTGGTTGAATATGTGATTGTTTGTGTGGTTGGTAACTTTTTTGATAAATGATAAAAGAAATGGTTAGTAAGTATAGTTAAATCAATGAAAATTAAATCCATATAAACGTGTGTATCGAAATTATTTGGCCTCTTAATGATTTCAAAAATTCTAAAAAGATTAGAAATGATATTATAATAATATAATATTATAAAGTGAAATGAAATAGAAAATGAGTTTGAAATGGTGAAAATATTGTTTTAATGAGTTAAACTAGTTTAAATGTGGTTTAAAACAAATTTGAAGTAAAGCAATTCACAAAATTGGTCAAAGCCGAGCCCGTCGTGTAGCGGCGGTTCGTAAATTTCGACCCGTAACTCCAACTAACGCAGAGAATGATTTATAAGTTGGATTTCTTCGAAATAAAAATTATTTGTTCCCAACGAAGAAATAAAATCAAGATTTCATCAAGTAGAATATGAAATATGTCCTAAACAATTTTCTAAAAACATCGCGGTTTTGTAGTTCGGAATCGAAAATGAAGCTTCTTTATAAATGATATTTTAAATGATTTAAAAATATGAAATAAATTTGATAAATATTTTAAAATGGTTTAAAAGAGATTTGGAATGGAAAATATGAATTTTAAAATATTAAAAGGTTGTTTAAATCAAATAAGCTTATATTTCGTAGTACTTTTATGCAGCGAATTCTTCAACCTTTTCAATGTTAGTTTTAAACATAACAATTCTTTACAAAATCTTTTATAAATTATTTGAAAGGAATAATTAAGTAATGTAAAGATGGTTTGAAAGTTTTAATAAGAGTTTGAATAAATGGTTAAGAGAAATTGTTTGTAACACTTAAACAAAAAGTAAAGAATGTTGAATGTAATAACAAACTTCATGTGCAGAAACGACTACTACAATTATCCTGCCTGTGAGATCTAGGAAGATAAAATAAGATGTTTAACTAAGATTAGGAATGAAGCAACCAACACCCTGAACTTACCTGGCCTATATTTTCCCTTTTTAGGCGAGGGATGTAATGGATCGAAAGAAAGCCAGAATGCTCTAAAAGATCATATTAAGTTTTCCAAGATAAAAGAAAAGAAACAAATTCTTTGAATGTTAATTAACCACTTAACATCTTTTATCATTGATTAGCACAGAAAATCGGGATCAGATTTGCTCGATTATTTTCAGCATGATAGGGGGTTCTCGCTTTGTGAATAGTGAGGAAGCTTAGACTCTTACCCCTATATGTCCCTAGTGTGAAAGGGTTGGTTGACAATTGAGAGGCTTTCCGTAAAAGCAGATCCGGGGTACCATATGTAGTCACTTTCATGTTGAAAAGCAGGAGTGCCCCCATGTTGAAAAAAAGAAGGGTAGCGGGATGGCTGAAAAGCCTATCGGGGCGGATCCGAAAAACCCATTCGTTGCATTTGGTATCAGAGCAAAAGGTTAAGCGAGAACCATGGCTTTGGTGGGGTAAAGACTCTTCAGAGATAGGGTTAGTAATACCCTAGGATGAGTAACTCATTAGAGATAGGGTTAGTAACACCCTAGAATGAGTTTGAGTGTATTATATATGAGTGCGTATTTGTTAGTGACTAATAAATTGTTTTATGATGAATCATCGGTTGAGTGGTTTATGGATTCTGATCGATGCGCCTGATCAACCTTATCGATGAGGATTCCTAAACACTTAAACAAGGCGAACCGATACATTGATTTTGAAAAAATTGGTAAATGAAATAATTTTACCTAGGATTATATTTTGAATATAAAGTATATATTTTGAAAAGTTGTATAGTTAGAAATCTGGATTAGTGAAATTTAAATATGAACAACTTGTGATTAGAATTTCACAGCTTTACTATAAGATGTTTCATAAAGATAGTCAATAAGTAAAAAAAATCTGATAAGGTAATTAGAATCTTTAATATTTATTCCAAAATGATAAATTAAGAAATGATAATGTTAAGTTACTATCATAAATTGATCAATTGTTTGATTTAAAAGTTTAAGTACAAATACCTTGTAAATTAAATTTCACGTTTTAACTATAAGGTGTTTGTTAATAAGATTTGTTTAAGGAATGGACATATAAGATAAAAATAAAATAAGATAAATAATAGAAAATGATTATGTAAAAGGAAAAATAATATAAAAGGAACGAGGATTTAAATTTAAGTAAAAGAATTATGGTAATTTAAACGAAGTTAATTAATATAAGATAAAATGAATTTATAAAATAGGTTTTATAAAGTAATCTCTAAAGGATTTTGAAAATGACATTATATCAAATAAAAAGAGAAATTTTATGATAACTAGTTCGAATGGTTCGAAAATAAACTAAAAATGGGCAAGAGATGTGTTCGGATGGTAAGCACTTCTCTTAAGTTTTACTCTTCTTGTTAAGAGGATATATGATACTATTGGTAGTACCCAGTCCCTTGGATTGTTTTGGAGTTACTCGACCTATATAATTTTCTTAAGTTAAAGAGATAATGTGATCATTAATTGATAAATTGTTAATCTTTATAAAAGTGTTTAAACCAAAGATAAATTGAGATCGTTAATTGATAAGATAAAGCGGGATTCTCGATGATTTTGGACAGTTGGAAATTTCCAAATCATACTTAACTCAAAACTAAGAAATTTATGAAAACATTTGGTAAAAGATTGTGAAATACTTTGAGTAAATGAAATTAGATAAGGTTGATTTATAAATCTAATTTATAAAAAAAAAATTAAGAGTTAAGAGTTTGAGGATTTAAATACGGGCGGTTTTAAATTTTTTTACATGGATGGATTTTAGTAAACCAATTTGAAATTTGGGATTTGTATATACTCTTAGGATGTAAAGGTATATCATAGAAATATAGATTTAAGTCATGAACTGTTACGTAAAATAGTGACACCTCAAAGGAAAATGTTTTATTAATGAATTCCAACATTTATTAAGGATTTGGACTTAAGTCTTTAAAATGTGATTTATTTGCATAATTTATAAGATAAAACTTAAGTAATAGTTTTATGAAATGATTCGTTAACAATATTAGTGTTAAAGGAAATATATCAAGCTAAAAGATTGTAGGAATTTTTTTTAAAGATAAATCATCTTTTAGGTGAAAAATGGTTTCTTTAGAATATTTTCCTTTAGTAAAAATATTTGAAGGGATTATATAAAGAAACACTTTTATAAAATGTTTAAAATTAAGATAAAAGTCTTTGAAAGTTAATAAATACATATAATATATGTAATCGTTTCATCGCATAAATTTTGATCTATAATTTAAGTACAGAACTTTGAGGTGTTTACACTGGTCCGAAAAAGGATTTATCACTCGATTCTTGACGACGAACATTAATGAGGATTTTTGATTAGATAATTTAGTTTTCTATCATATTTGAGAGCTATGCAAGGAAAGCAAAGGTTCTGATCTAAAAGCCTAATCGAAGTCCGCACTAGAGGATCGAGGGATCGATGCTAGTTTGGAAATAAAGTTGTGTATTCGAATAGGAGACCGAATAAGATATATCATATGGATGATCTGCGTATATTATATGGAATTAAGTTTATAGATAAATGTTTTAAGAAAACTTTTGTTTTTGGTAATTTCGAGGACGAAATTCTTTTAAGTAGGAAGAATGTAACGACTCACAATTTGACCACTTTAAAATATACTATTTAAAGTGATTTTAAATATAAAATAAGTAAGTTTTTATGATTCAAATAATCTTAGATAGGATTTGGAAAGAGAAGTATACATAAAAATTGTAACATTTGCCCATATCGAAAAAAATGACAAAATGTTGATTTCAGAAAAGTAAGTTTCAATGGTTAAATGAATTATTTTAATTAATTTATGAGTGTTTATGTTTTTAAATAACATTATATAAATTTATTTTTAAATGTGGTTTACATAAATAAATAGTTTAACTAAAACGTCAAAATGTGACCATAAAACATTTTATCGAAAATCAACGTTTTGTCGATTAAAAGTTGTCGCAATGTCGTCGTACCTTTATTTTCTTATATAGGAACATATATTCAAATAGTATAAGTATTAAGTAATTCACTAATCATGTTTACTTTTACTAAACATACTTAGAAAATTCTAGAATATAATTAAGAAAAAGTAAGCACAAAACGACAAACATGACAATTCAAAACAAAATGTAAACATCAAATCAAACCAAACATAATTATTATATTCTTTACTTCATACTTAAGTGAAAATGACATAAATTAATGATTTGAACTATGATGTTAGGTGTTGAAAAAATAAGGTTGCTTAAAAGGTAAATAAAGGATACTTTGGTCTTCATACAAAATATTATTTTAATCCAAAACTTTTTCTATAAATAAGCATCCAATTTCTCACCTTTTTACATTTCTTCTTCTTTATTTTTCAAGATTTTCTTCCACTCTCTAATGGCTTCTTCTCTTCCATTTCCTTTCTAGTTTTTTCAAAACCATATCAAATAAAGTCAAACACCACCAAAATTTACCAAGACCTTAGAATATCACCAAAATATGGTTTAGAATCTAAGAAGTGAAGAAATGATGGAGGAAGGGGAGGATCAAGGTGTGGTCGAACCTATGCAGGAGGAGGAGAAAGTTCAAGGAGCTTCGGACCGAGAAAAAGAGAAGGAGGAGATGGCCGAGCGCTAGAAAGTGAGGTGAAGTTGTTTACATAATAGTTGGTGTGGTTAAGAGGATTTAGTGAAGCGTTGTTGCATATGAATGTTGGTAGGAAGAATTGGTTAAGTTAAAGGTGAGTACTCAAATCTTAGTTTTATTTTAATAAAACTTAAGTTGATAATACACATGTTAAATTAGAAACTAATATGTTGAATATTGGTTGATATTGGACGATAACTTGGTTGCAAATTGGTTGATTATGTTATTGTTTGTGTGGTTGATAACTTGTTTGATAAATGGTTAAAGTATAGTTAATTCAATGGAAATTAAATCCATATAAATACGTGTATGGAAATTATTTAGCCTCTTAATGATTTTCAATATCTAAAAAGATTAGAAATGACATTATAATAATATAATATTATAAAGTAAAATGAATTGGAAAATGAGTTTGAAACGATTAAAATATTGCTTTAAAGGAGTTAAAATAGTTTAAATGTGGTTTAAAACAAATTTGAAGTGTTTCAGACAAATCAATCACAAAATTGGTCAAAATCGAGCCCGTCGCGTAGCGGTTGTACGTAAATTTCGGCCCATAAATTCAAACTAATGTAGAGAATGATTTATAAGTCGGATTTCTTCGAAATAAAAATTCTTTGGTCCATAATGATAACTGTTTTCCAACGAAAAAATAAAATCAATATTTCATTAAGCAGAGTTTGAAATATGTCTCAATCAATTTTCTAAAAACACCGCGTTTTTGCAGTCCGCTATCCAAAAAGGGATTTCTTTATAAATGATGTTTTAAAATGATTTAAAAATATGTAATAAATTTGATAAATCTATTAAAATGGTTAATGGAGATTTGGAATGGAAAATATGAATTTTCAAATATTAAAAAGTTGTTTAAATCAAATAAGCTTATATAGCACTTTCCACAACACATTTATGCTATGAATTCTATAACATTTTGAATATGACTTTTAAACTTAACAATTATTTCTTAAATCCTTTGTAAATGATTTTAAAGGTGTAATTAAGTAATGTAAAGATGGTTTGGGACTTTTATTAAGAGTTTGAATAAATGGTTAAGAGAAATTGTATGAAATACTTAAACAAAAAGTGAAGAATATTGAATGCAATAACAAACTGAGTATGCAGAAATTAATAGTACATTTGTCCTGCCTGTGAGATCTAAGAAGATAAAACAAGGTGTTTGATTAAGGTTAGAAATGCAGCAACCAATGCCCTAAACTTACTTCGCCTATATTTTCTTTTTTTGGATGAAGGGTGGAATAGATCGAAAGGAAAGCCTGAATGCTCTAAAGATCATAATTAAGTTCTCTAAGATAAAGGAAAAGAAAAAAATTCTTTGAATGTTAATTAACCACTTAACATCTTTTATCAACGATTAGCACGAAAAACCGAGATCTAATTTGGGTGATTCCTATCCGAAAACCCCTTCAGACTAATTTTAGAAATAAAACATATTAAAGACAATGATCATTGATGACAAAGATCTTCACGATGCAGGATTACTTGCTATTAGTCTCTGGAGGTGAAATTTACCAAATCTAAGATGGCAGTAGTACTCTATTATGAAAAACTTCGATTTGCAAGAATATGATTTGAAGTTAAGAAAGAAATCTTTGATTAAGATTTAAGGAATGATTTGGAAATATTTTCCCTAAGTTAAAAGTTATAACTTGAATATAAGAAATCTTTGATTAAGATTTAATAAATGATTTGGAAAGGTGTTCCTAAGTAAAAGAGAAAATGATTTGGAATTATTCCAGTATTTAAGAAAGGTTTAAATAAACCAAATGATTTGATAAATGAGACTTAATGATTCTATATACTCTTGAAAAGAAAGTGGAATAAATTGAAATGAATATATCTAAGAAAGATATTTTATAAAAGATGAAGTAATTGATGATTGATATCCACATATGAATTTAACATCTTTTAAATCGATAATTGGCTTAGAAGGAACCAAGGTCAGATTTGGGTGATCCCTATCTGAAAACCACACTGAACCGATGTATACGTTTGAAAGTGAAAACATGTTGAAGATGATGATTATTGAAGACCATGGATCTTTATAGCGTGAGGACTTCTTGTTGACATGCTTTGGGTCACTCCCATTATAGAGTTATTTATAGTAGTGGTCTCCTCGTTGTGGAGATTTTTCGGATTGCAAGGATTACTCGCTAATAGTGGTAGTGGGAGAGTGCCTTTGGTTTCATTCAGTCCCGGAACGAACTTGTATGGACGAATGTCTAACATTACATTTCTAAAACTCAATGTTTGACTTTTACAAATGTACATCTCCTTGGTGGCGGAGAAGGCAACTTCTCTTAGCTTAACACACTTCTTTGAGACATATAAGCTCAGAGGTTGTATGCTTGCAGGAGTCAAATAGTGATCAAAGGAATAGCAATGTGGCATTTAAAGTGAAGAAGATGTGTTATGTGAAAAGGTAATCGTTGCCTCGAGCCTCATCAGCCGAAAATGACCGAAACAGAGCTATATGCGACAAGGCTAAGTGGGTCGTTCCCAATTAGGGTATGATCATCCCCTTTTAGATATATTTCTTTCCGCTATGACCTTCGGGATGTAATTAATGTGGTTTGTATGTTAGAGCACGCTCGGTTAAAGGTCGGTAACGATCGGGGGATGATATATTCGGTACTATCTAGTTACAAAGACAGGCCGGTTATGTGTTGGTAGAGGATCTTTGTCATGGTCCTCGGTACATTCCTTTAGAGATGTACTGTCGGAAGGTATTCCCTTCACCTAGTCATTTGTATGGAAATCAATTCTCCAATAAAAACCTATGGTTTTGTTTGTATTGGCGTAATGAATAGCCTCGAAATGCTATATGAGTAACCATTTCGGCTAAGATTAATAAGTTTATTTGCAAATGTATTCAAAGGAATGTCATTAGAAATACTATCAAACATTTTGATATAAAAGTGTTTTAGTTATCGTAAGGTAAAAACCCGTCTATGTTTATATGTGGGCATGATCTTATGAGATACTCTTTCCTTTCAAAGGATTTTATTCAAAGGCTAATATATGACACTGTTATTTATTATTGAGTTTTCTAACGCTGGTTTATCAAGCCTGATCCAAGTATTTTCAATAATCGGGTCAGATCCGAATAATTTCAGGCTTAGTTAAAGAGGTTGAAGTTTCCAGAGGAGTGCCGAAAATCTTCATCATCATATAGATGTATTCTGTTATCCACTACATCTATTTCATTTGTTTTGTTATTTGTCAGCATTTGTAAGGGTAGGTGTTATAGCTGTCCAGGCTGAATATAGGTAATACTCTGATATTTTATTTTAAATTTTTTGCTGTAATGATTATTATTGAAATAGTATATGTTATTCCATTCGGTTGAGATTCTGTTCTGTCTTTATTTTCTTTCTACTCTTAATGATCTGCTCATTCGTGCAATTTGAGTTGGAGATGTGTGGTTTATTATCGACTCAAATGGTACGGAAAAACAGGCCTTTACAGTATCGGTCCTTTGATTCATGATCGGGTTAGGGAAGTATAATCTTTTTGGAGTTCATTGGACGATTCACCCATATCCCTTCGATATTTGACTAATGCTCGAAGACAGGCAAACTCAACAAGGGATGCCTGGAGTTAGGCAACTAAAACCCAAGTTTCGAAGATAGGAAACGGTGTATAATTGAGACTTTCACGACTACGTTTACATCTTGGCAAGACATGTCTAGCCGAAACAAATAATGACGATTATTGAGTGAATTCGATAATTCCCAAAGATAGGTGAAAACAAAAATGGATGCTCATAGTCAAGCATTTGAAATACGAATCATTGAGATCAGGATTGGTGTATGATTAAACTTTTTACAAGTATGACCTCACCTATGGCTTTGCAAGACATGCCTAGCCGATGATAAGTGATGAAGGTTAAAGAACATACTCAACCAATAACCATAGACAGGCAATATCTAATCGGTGTCTGTAAATAGATGCCCAAAACGTCGCGTTAGAGATAAGAAATAGTACCAAGCTAGATGCTTCCCCAATTACAACCTTGTTTATGGTAAAATGAAATCCAACAAAGCAAAGCAACGTTGGCTGCAGAATTGCCAAATGAAAATTATTTTGTTTAGCCAAGAAAGAACTACTTTGGTGATGATAAAGGGAATTCAATAAAGAAATATTACTAACCAACTGTAGAGAGTTATTTATATGTACAGAGTTACAATAAATAATGATATTACACGGATACAGGCATGTATAATATAGATGAAACAAAATCACAAATGATTATATAATATATGAAGGCAGACATACATGCAAGTAAAGTAAAAGGTTTAGAAATGTAAATACAACAAAGACTATGCAGAAAAATAGCCTTTTATTTATATCAACTTTTTATGTAAGAGTCGGGGGCGCTTACACACAATGTAGGCCTTTATAAGAAAACAAAATACATCAAAAGACAAAAAGAAACTGTCTTACCAAATGCTGAGTCGGTCACCAACTTCTTCCTCCCTCACTTGCAATACTTGATATCAAGCTTCATGAGATGCTTCTTTTAACCCTTTCCTTCTTAGATCCTCTCCTTCTTTGGAGTACTTCCCTCACAAGGCGTATACTCTTCCTTGGTGGTTCAATTGATGGGTTCTTTAGGCTATTTAGATGCAGGATTAAAAAGAAGCATCATCAAAACCGTGACCTTTAGGTGGTCTTATTTTCAAAGGTGGAAAAAATTTCAGATCTTGGCTCGAGCTTGATCTTGATTGTCTTATAGCCAAGTTTCAGCCTCTCCGCCCTTGTGATGTGATCAAATGAGTCATTTGTGCTTGTGATTGAAACCTCTTCCTCCTTAGATCAACTGATTCCTCTAACCCATCATATGCCCCTCTCTACTAAGAATTTGAATTGGTGGTGAACGTGGAAGGGAGATATGGAACGATTGGCACTGTGATGATGGAGGCTAAGGTAGTAGAAATAGCTTTCAGATCTGGGACTTGTTTAGATGACTATGGAGGAGGCAGCGATGGTTTAACCTGTAACTTGATAGACAAAATAGTATAAGTTAGTGATGTCCCATAGCGAGAGTTGAAGTTTCTCGAAGATCAAAGAGATAAGAGAAATACCTTGGCTTGATGGAAATCCCTTGGCCGGTGACTTGATGATTTCCTCCTCATGGTGGAAGATTTAGTCGGTTAGATAACCGAAGGAGAGGAATCAAGAGCATCAGCACTGGACATGACTGAAATTGGAATCTCAGTAATGGTGGTCTCAAAAGTGGCCACCGTAGAAGTAGTAATCTCTATTGCAGGCTCTTCTGACTTAAGAATAGATGATTTTGCTCGATCCAATGCATGAGTCAACAGAAGCCTCAATAGTTACCTTCCCTGTAACTACATCTTGTGCAGCCAGAGTAGCTTTGTCTTCCTCTAAGGCCGCAATGTCTTCCTCATCCATAAGAGCTGCCTTTAATGTTTCTTTGGTTACGCCTTTACTGTCTACCGTAGCTTTGCGAAGTATTTCTTCACCACCTCTACTAATGCAGTAGAATAACTCATCCCTAATCACTTTATATTTTTGTTGTCTATGATGTTAGTGAAAAATTACAGGAGAGTGGCATTCATTTCCTCATTAGCTTGATTAGCTTTCATCTTAAGTTCTACAAAATCCTCTCTGTTCAGTAGGGTCAATTTGATCTTGTGATTTGGAATCTATATCAACTTTCAAATTGTCCTTAAGACTGCTACCTCGGTCTGGAGGGTTTTCGATTGTGCATTTTTTATCTTAACCTATTCTGCAAGTTCGGCATTTTCTTAATGAGCGGTTTTCATTTAATCTTTCATTAATGTGGTGACTTGTGTGTGGGCTCTTGATGTTTCTTCTATTAACTCTTTCGAGTTTTTAGCTAATATTAGTATGCCATCTCTTTCTTTAGTAAGTTCGGCCAGCTCTCTTTATAGCCTAATACTATCCTATCTTGGTCTTTTCTCCCTTACTCGAACGATTGGAAGAGCGTCTAATTGATTGCCAAAGAGACCATGGATAGCCTCTTCTACTCTAAAAGCTAGTCTAAAATTTCCTTAACCCATATATCCTTTGGTTAGTATCTTAAAGAGTGATATCTCAGGCATTGCAATCAAACATGACCTCCATCAGGCAATAGTAAGGGAAGTTTGCCTACATCCTAATATATTTAGCTATACTTGGGCCTATATGGGGGTGGAGGTGGAGCTACATGAGTTGAAACTTATTTAGATATATGGGAGGTAGAAACAGTAATGATGTAGGGTTTAGTCAATTGTGGTTGTTGTCAGGGAGTCTGAGAGTCAATACATGGCCGAGAGGCACCTTAGTCGCGTTGGGAGTGATTATGAAGACCTTGAAATTTCTCTTCATGGCACTATTTCTTTTCCATATCATGACGCTCTTTCTCCTCATCTTGGCGCCTTGGTCTAGCATCCTCGTCCTGATGCTCTTTATCCTTTTCCCCCTTCTATCGTCTTTAGACTAGTGTTATGTGTCGAGACGCTATGTCTAAATGTTCGAAGTTATTAAGCAATGCTGGCTCACACTAGAGTGGAGATATCCCATTTGATCTCTTCTAGTGAGAAGAAAAAAGGGTGTATCAGAACAAAGCACTGAATTAAGGATGATCGTAGAGTGTTGGTGTTCATGATTCTAGAAGTATGTGAAGTGCTAGTATTTCCCTAAGTACTTCGCAGACCATATTCAAGGATTTAAAAGGATGGGGTTTCATCACCCTCGGCAAGAAGATCCCCAAATGAGAAGCTATATCCTTCATGGCTTATGTTAAGAATGTCTTGAAAAGTAACGCCTCAGTTATAAAAGGCTGAAAGCCTGTCAAGTTCACCAAACGAGCCAAAGATACTCTTAAAAGAACCCATAGGATGTGTCACTTCCCCAGGGCGTGCAAGATTTAGACCTGGGGAATGCTAAGAGGAATTAATAACCTAGCACTTCGAATGAGACGGGACATGGACTGTATCGCTTTTGAGGGATGTCTCCCTATATGATTCATTGTCACCTAGGCCATAGTCCTCGTCATCATCTTCATCATCTCTCTCTTCTTCTCCTTCTCTTTCTTCTCCACTCCTTCATCCCTTCCTCTTGCCATGGTCTCTTCAACCCTCACATTCTCCTTACCTATGTTCGCTTCGACTCTATGGCCCTTTTCTCCCCCTAGATTATCATCGTCAACATCATGAACGGAGGTTGAGGGACAGGTTGCAGTTTGAGATTTCTTGGAAGAGAGCGGAAAAGTAATGACATGTCTGTCAGGGTGTAAGCGGCTATACTGCTGAATCCTCTCATTGGTGTGTAAGAAGAGGCGGTTTGGAATTGGTAATCAACTCGCTCTAGGAGCTCTAATGTGTAAGCATGTGCATTTTTTCATCCTAGTCGAGGAGGCATGTTAAAGATAATTAAAAGGACTTAATCATTTTGATAAAGAAAATCCAAATGAAGAAAAGATTTAGAAGCGGAGACTTATGTCCAGGCAACCAGAGGTGGTCGAAGCCATATGGACAGCAAACGAAGAAGTATTAGCTCTTAAAGTAATGACGCTTGTTGTGAAGTGCCTCAATAAATTTGAAGCAATTATAGCCTTAAACAGTCAGCAAGGAAGGCGAGTTTGATCTCTTTTGAATCTTATAAGATAAGTTAGCTCCTCTAATCTTGGAGAATCATTCAATCGCATCATAAAGAAGACATGCAAAGAATTAATTAGTGCGTATCCACTGGGATGCACTTATGTCGGAGCCATCCCAATCTTTTGCAAGAAGAATTTGATAAATTTGTTGAAGGACAAAATGGCTCCACATAAACATATGTTTTGTTACACATGCTCTAGCAGTAAGTGGATTGTGTGCTCATTGATCGATTGTTGGCAATAAAACAATCGCTCGTTGGAATCTTATGTTGAAGCGAAATGAAATTAAATGATCTACTGTCGGCAATGATGGAGTTTAATCTGGAAGATTATTTAAGAATCTTGAGGCACATCACTCGTTCAGGGAACGTAGCTAACCATGAGGTTTTGCCACTGTAATAAATTGCTTTTGAAGTTCATGTGTTATAGAATGCTTTGCTCCAAATGGAGCAAACGTGGAGGCTTGAGTGGTAGAAGAACTGATACTGACTTTAAGGCGAGAAGATCGTTGATTCATTATAAACCGAAAAGCTTGATAGTGAACTTAGTAAGGTATGTTTTACTTTAAAATTTGCTTAATTAATACACGTGTAGGCGATATGCAAGATCTATATAGTGTGCATCTTGTGTATCTTGTGTATAGAGCACAGTGTATGGAATACTCAGCCTACTCGTGTTGGCAAACGAGCTCCATTGCACGATGAAACTGTGTGTCAGATTGAACCTATTATTTCATAATAAACGAAAATGAAATTGTTTTCCAATTCAAAACAGAACTTTCTTTTGGGTATCGAAGTTGAATGGCTTTAGTGGTGGTGAGAATTTGATTTCTTAAGGGAGAGAATTCGCTGAGATTGGAAAATCTAATTTCAATAGCTAAAAGTTTAGTACCAAGTACTTATACTTGTATTCAAGAATCATATGGGTGCCGACATGATTCGGTTGGTACCAATATGTTTCTATCTTCGTTTAAAAAAATAAAAAAGAGAGAAGAGAAGGAAGAATAAGAGGAACATACTTATTCGAGATATGATGTGGTATTCGAAGTGATAAGAACTTCAACTTGATTGCTAAAGAAGAGATGGAATACCAACTACTTGAAGTGATGAAAGGATATTTTCAGAACAGATACGATGCTTAAAAGGTAGCGATTGGTTACCCGAAGACCACTTTCTGATTAATATAGTATTGGTTTTATTGACCCAAAGCATGCCTTTTTTATAGAACCATACTTTCGACGGCAAGTGGTATTCAGTCTTTAAACTGAGTAGCTTCTAAGTAAATTTGGACGTCGAGACCAAGATGGCATAGAGCGAGAGCTTGGGTCATACTTGATATGCACAAATGAAGCAACTCAAGAAGTAGAGGAGGATTTGGACAAAAACAATATGATCGGTACCGAGTTGATTTACCGGGGGATACATCTAAGGACTGTGGAAGGTTAGAGCTTATGGAAGTGTATGGTAACTTGCACTACTAAGATCACCATTATGGTCACTACTGACTGCAATTGTAGCCGATATCATCATGATTTTTTGCTCCATACCGACTTGTTCTTCTCCTCTATCTTCTCGGATCTGAACTCTTACATGTTCTACGGCGGATGACTGAGGCTGGAGAAACATAGAGAGGAATTTTTGAATCTTTTGAGCTCATACTCTTAATCTCTTACTCTCTACCTCAACCGTTGTCAATAAGTGTTGTAGTCCCGATTATACTTTGCTTTCAAGACGTAAAATCATTGTAAAAGTGCTTGTACCTATGCAAATTCGAAATTAATAAGACAAAGTGGATGTAGGCATAAGATTTGGCCAAACCACTATAAAAATCATGTGTTCTTTGCTACTTCTATTTGATTTTTTATATCTATTCTTGTTTTTTTTGGTTGGAGGTAGTGCCACTTTTTGGTCCAACAAGCGATCTCAATATTTTCTTGAAATTATTGCTCTTTCTTCTAGCACATCGATCACTAAAGCTTGATATGTTAATTTATAGTTTTAAAATATTGTTAATTGTGTTTACATTTTAATTAGCTTAGAATTTCATATGTGATATGTATCTACATTGTTAAGATCTATTTAGCAGTGTAGGACTTTAAGTAAATGATATATTCATGTTCTGGCTTTAATTTATTCTATGAACCAGTCTATGACCCATTAGCCATAAAATCTACTCAAGAGCAGAAGTATGAAAGAAGGTTAATAAGATTGAGGTTTTGATTAAGAAACAGGCCTAGGCTTCATAAAGGTCGTAAGAGGATGTTTCGAAAGCATTAAGTAGGTGTCAAAAGAGTCGAAGGCACCAACTGCTCATACAGTAAGAAAGCTTTCGATCCAGATGAAAACAGATGTACCCTTCCCCCACTTTCAACCTTTCGACACAGATAAACAAGCAAGTACATCTTCGAAACCCATTTCGAAGGCAATAAATAATGCCCTCCCACTTACAAGCCAAACCTTTCGGAATTAAAGGTTTCGCCCCTATCACAACCTTTCTGAAGGCATATACAAGCCTTTCGAACCAATCAAGGCCTATAATATTAGGGGAAGGTTCCGCCTTAGTCCTAAGGCATGCATTCAAAGGCTACTCAACATAATCGAAGCCATTGACACTTGAATCTCTTGGAAACCAATATGAATAACCTATCGACATGTTTGAGGCTTCAAGCTTACATCCAATAACATCAAGGAAAGAGAAGATGTAGAGAAGGGTGCTGTGGAGAAAGCAGTACTCAGAATCAACAAAAGCAAAAGGAGATGCCTTCCTACAACGTCGAAAGGGATCACGGTCTTTCGACCAAGTCGAAAGGCTCGAAACTGCATATGAAAAGGGGTACTTTTGACTAAGTCGAAAGCAAAAGTGAGAAGGGGGCCGATCTGCATCTTTAAATAAGACCCAAGGGGTCCATTTTTAAGGGACCAAATTCTAGAATCCTGAATTCATCTTTTTACTCTACTTTCTTAGTTACAATTGTATTCTCAAAAAACCCTGAATCAATTTAGGGAAAAAGCTCTATTTCTTGTAAATCATTTTGGATTGTGAATAAAAAAGGGAGATGGCTTGTTATTAAGGATATTGGCAATGAGGAAGACCATTTTGATCATTAACTAGACTAATGATCCATTGCATATGACTCAAACCGATTCTCATGATTTCTTTTTGTCTATGCAATGTATAAGATTGACTTGGGCATTTTTGATTGAAACACATCATTATCGAAACCTTCACTTAACATGAAAACCAAAGTGATGATGGGGTTTCAATCATGTTAAGCTCATGAGAGTTGGGAATACCTAGATCGATCTTATAAAAGGAAAGCAAATTGGATTGTAGGCAATAATAAGCTAGGACTGTTCCGAAAGGGAGAAACCCCTTTCGACCTAGTCAAAAGTGGTGTTTTCGAATGGAATCTTAGTTTATAATTGGCTAACAATCATGTATATAGGAACTCATTCGAAAAGGATCAACCCCTAGAAACATCAGTAACCCTTCGAAGTGGATCCATAGCAAGAATAATGAAACCATGGGGTCGAAAATAACCGTACCATACTGATAAAGTAAGCATCCCTTTTCGACATAATTGAAGGACCTGAATGTTACCTTTCGATGTGGTCGAAAGGAATGAAGAGCAAGGATGGAAAGCTACTTTTGACTCATTCAAAGGATATGATTCAATCGGATGTTGTTCTCTAAACTGTATCCCAAGGCAAACTCCTTGAAGCCTATCGACTAAGTCAATCCAGTCGAAAAGTAAGGATGGCTTTATTAGCCCTTTCAATTAACTCAACTTAGAGGAGAGGTCGTGCAGTCACCTTAAACCCTTTCGACTATGTCTATCTAGTCAAAAGGCATGCTTCTAAAGGAGTGGATCCTTTCAATAACATGGTGTCGTTTGAATCCAACTACCTTCGAATAGAATTAGGGATGTTGACTAGTTTTCTTGTTAAAACATGACCTTCATAAAAATTAAATTTTATACTATTTTTCGTATTTTCATCTTTATTTATTTTAATATATTGCAAGTATACAGTAAAATTATATAACTTAGATTCAAAAAATCTGTTAAATTACATGTCTAAAATATGGACTCCTCTAATTTCAGTATCATTAGCTTGGTTATAGTACGCACCTTTCATGTTTTAATAGAAGAAAAAGAATATTAGAATGTATTATAGCATGTCAATAAGAAAGTAAAATATGAATTTTATCAAAGCTTAATGTCTGTATGTGATATATTTTCAAGCAAGCATTTCCTCTCACACATACACACATATGAGAGTGTATGTGTGCGAGAGTTTATTTGTACATTATTTTTTGTTTAAATAACTTACATATTTCCATGTGCATGGTAAACATTTGTAAGCTCATTACTCTGTTAGCCATGTTTTTACAAGCTTGCTTTTTTCAACCACTATCTCCGTCTCTTCTTTAATTTCACTCCTATTGTGATCAGATTCCATGATATTATATGATAACACTTTCGGTTAAGCTTTTGTATCCTTTTTTTTGCTGATATTGACTTCTTCTAATTTCCTCCAATGTAGTGTTTTTTTTTGTTGTAGTAAGTTTACATTCAAAATTTGGAACTTTTGATGTTCCTTTTTTTGTTTCTATTTTTAATACTTTTGGCAGAGAAGAAGGAGAAACTTTGCTTTTATTTCTCATCAATTATTTCTCATCATTTTCAATCTTGATTTTATAATCTATAGCCATTTGTTAAAAGTTTTCCGATTCTTGAGTTAAGGTTAGGCTGCTTTCCTGGCTTTCACTTGATGTAAGCACCTTGAAACTGGGTAGTCAATTCCAGATCTTTCTTTAGTTTTATTATTGGCTATGATTGTATAATTAATCTATAATAAATATTTGAAGTAATTTTTTCTTAGAAATTTACCTTTTGAATTAGAAGATTTATCTTTGTAGATGTACCTTTTTGACTTCCTTCATCGTCATCTCTTACTATCCCCATCGTTTTCACCTTTATCATTAATGTACTTATCATCTTCATTGTTTTCTTCTTAAGTTGAATCTTTGTATTAATCTTCTTTTTCAGCCTCTTGTTCTTCATCATTTTCTTTTTGTTGCTTTGGTTTATTCAAATCTTCGATCTTTTTATAGGTTTTTGTTTTCCTTTTCCAGATGCATATTTTCCTTTTTTCGTTTTTGTAGTTGCGCTTTTAGATTCTTAATATCATCGTGAATTGAATTTTTTTTTCGTTAGACGATCCAACTCTGTTGGTTTTTAGCTTTTTTTTCATTCTTTATTTTTCTTCTTTTTTCTACAAATTAGGACAAATATATTTTACTTTTTCCATAGCCATAAATATAAATTTACTTTTTCCATAGCCACAAATATAAATGAGACATATTTGTTTTGTAATTAGTTACAAAGTTAATTATTCGCCTGGCAAATATACCTTCCTTGCAAATATTTACCTTCCTCGGTTTTTATAGTTATTGTTTTTTTGACATATCTAGCAATCATTAAGAATTTTTTTTATAGCAAATATTCATCATTATCAGTTTTTATATAATTGTGTTCTATAATTTCAACTTATTGTCTATCAAAACCATGTATGTAAAATATTTTACAATAAAACATTTTCAATTTTAAATACAATATACGGTATTTATGCAATATTATTGAACAATTTTATTTTAAGAAACGAAGTATCATTGCAGAAAGGTTTTGCCAAATATTTGACAATCATATATTTGCTTGTCAAATATTTATTTGGCAAATATTCGACAGTCACTATTTATCATAATTTTTTAAAGGTTTTTATCTTCTTATATATATTAGTAAGTTTACCTTCTTTGCAAGGAATGATCTTGCTTGGAGTTGCATCAGTGTGTGTTTGGAAAATATACGAGAATTTTCTTTGCAACTTTTTCTTTGAGATATTGTTTCTGTGAGGTCACCGAACCAGTACTACACAAAGATAGTACATTTTATTTTAGTTTGCAATATAAACTACACAAGATAGAATGAGTTATTATAATTTACCAGAAACAAGGTTGCACAAGCTTGAATTTTTCGAAATTTATACCTTGTGAATAATGAATATATGTCAGCAGCATTAGTGGGAATACAGAGCTTGCATTGGAGAGCAAGTAAGTTGACAGTAGATATATTATGATTAGCTTAGCAATGTCTATTATGTCTTCTAATTATGATTAGCCATGATGTGTGTATTGTAACTCTTTCATTTTTCCAACCAATTTTTTTTGATGTCATTTTCTTTCAAAGTTACTTTCATATCTCCAAAAGTAAAGCAATCACTATTGAAAAGACATCTATTATCAAGTCTATGGAAGCTGATTCTTTGGTTATGTCTTCCTTTGTTATTGATCCTTCAAGGAATGGTTTGATCATACTGAAGAACGAAGTAAGGTTTAATTGTGTTCTGTTTTTTGTAAGTAGTGCCTCTTTATTTAAATTTTAGGCCAACGCGAGGAAAGATTTCAACCTTCTTTTGTAGCTTTCTCCTATATTTTTTCCCATCTTTTTATACATCTTTTGTTTTTTGGTTTTTAAAGCTATTATTATGCAGCTATTATTTTGTCATTGCACTTTCTTTGTGGTTAGACGAATATATTGCTGGAGTTCCTTAAATTCCAAAGAAAATGCGGATTGTTCTTATGAGATTTCATCTTCAGTTTCAACACCTATTTCTTGTCTTTGGTCATCAACAAACGTCTTTTGAGTTGATTGAGATTCATATTTTTCTTGGGAATTTTGGGTTGCTACTTTTTGAGCACAAGAAGCTTTGTTTACAACATTCTGTATCTTCTTCTCGGTACAAAGGTTATGAAATTCTCAATTTGATTGCATATATATGGACTAAAGATATTTGTTTGTCAAATAGTTGGCATGACATATTTGCTTTGCAAATATTTATCAAAAATTGCTTATTGAAACTATTTATCATTCTTATTTTTCATCTAATTGCATACTATAATTTCAAGCTACCATCAAATTAAACTATGTATGACAAATATTTTACATTCCTAGCCTTTACAATAAAAGTTTTCTAGCATATCAACCAGTTATCATCTAAAATTATTTATAACAAATATTTGTCATTTTCAATATTTCATGAAAGTGCGTACTACAATTTCAACTTATTATCAACCAATACCATATATGAAAAATAGTTGTTATTATCATTATTTATACTAAAAGTTTTGTAATATTTCAAACAATTGTTTATAAAATTTGCTTATGTCCAATATTTGTTATTCTTAGTTAGTAATCTAATTGTATACTACTATTTCAACGCATAATCAATCAAAATTATACATCTCAAATATTAGTCGTTATCAATATTTACAGCAAATTTTCACTCATATATCACACATTCATCGACCAACTTTTATTATGCCAAATATTTGACATGCCCGCGTTTGTCATTCAAATATTTGACTAGTTATTTATGTAAATGGAAACAGCAAAATTGCACTCTTTCAAGTTTGTAGTTTTAGGAGAAAAAAGTATTTGAAATAGTTTTGGAAAAACAATAGGAATAATCGTTACGAGAAAATTACACATTTAAACCTCCAATTTTCTTCTCAAGTTCCCAGACTCCTCGGGCGTTAACCAAACATCCAATCCATCGCTTCTGACCATCAGGGCAAATGAATTGAGGATCCGCGTTTTGAGATTCAGCGACTGTTGGCAGTACAAAAAGAAAAAACAATGCGAAAATGCGAATTACATTCATGCTTAGAGAAGTTGTTTTGGTCTTTGGAAGAATTTATGAGTTAGGGAACTGGGCTCAAAGGTTTAAGTTCAAAAACATTTAGAATACAGCTGAATAATATGGTAATCGATCTGAAAAGAGATAAGATGAAAGTGTTGAAAAGCCTATAGGTCAATCCGTCAATATAATATATGGGGCTAGCTGCCTGCTACTTGTTCTTTATCTCGGCTCCTTGATTCACTTGTTTCTCTTCTCTGTCTTTTGGTTTCGATATTTACTTTATCAATTAATATGTAAGCATGCAGCTGAATCACTACCAACGGGTTTCTGTTTCTATATGTTGAATATATTTCATGCTTAATTATTTACTCCTGACTAAACAAAGAGACCAGTTCAATTTTTCCTTTATTGGTTCATAAGCATGACAACTTATGTTTGAAATAAAAACAAACTTGTAATATGTTTATCTTGCTAATGCTTTTTATGTAAGTGTTGCTGTAAAAATAAAGCCTTTTCAAATTTTTCCTTTAATGGTTTGTTTTCTTTATTTACGTATTTTATCTAATAATCCGAACACATTCTGTTAGTCTGTTTTCTTTATTTACGCATTTTATTTAATAATAGAAACATGTGCTATTATTTAGCAAACAAAGAACAAACCTCAGTTATGTAGTAAAAAATATATAAGCTTTGGCAATTTTGAATTCATGCAACTTTTGTTTTTGTATTTGATCTAAAACTAGATTTACTTTTGTCATCTCCTATCGCATCAGTATTTTCACAAAAATACCTTTCACCCATGCCAAGATTATCTTTTATGCACTCGGGCCTAAATGGCATAACCGATCGATAGAAATGCTGCAACACTCCATCCATCTTTATCTGTATATTCCATATAGCACACTAGATAGATGTCATATTCATGAAATACGATTCGCTTTCCAGATTCCTTGTTGGTGAAAGAGTAGACGTGGAACTTAAAATCTCAAGTTAAATGGCGTGGAGGTTGGAGTCCTCTTCAAGGCGTAGTATTGAGAGAAAGAGTATATACCATATTTTTCGCCGCAAAAAGGATTTTACTATATATATTTGTTCAAAACCAAAATAGCTAGAATTATTTTCAAATTCCCGGATGAAATTCGAGATGTTTATGGGCTCTGTCTCTCGACTAAGAGACCCGAGAGAGACAATTCCATCTATACAGGAGAAGTAAACTTTAACAAACAATTTTGAGCGTTGGTTGAATTGCTGTCCGAGTCATGTCGACACTTGAATTCATCAAGAAGTAGAATTATTTTCAATGGAGCAATGGCGATAATTCATTGTCATCGATCCATAGTTAACATCAGGGTCGGCCCCAAGGCAAGGCAGGCAAGACGGCGGGGGTAACGATGTGGTGGTGGTGGTGGGTTCGATCATTTATTTAGATAAAAATATGTGATATAATAACAAAAATAATTAACAATGTAGTGAGGTGGTTAGCTTATTGTCATTTAAATCAAGCAACCAAAGTTTGAGTATGGAAAGCTGGAAATTTTTGGGGCAATTTTTTTTTTAAGTTCGGACTAGGACGTAACCGGTTAGGCCGGCTCTGGTTATCATACATCAAAAATTTGCGCCCATCCATTACCCCTGTCAATTTTGTCATGTCCAAGTTCTAGCAAACACACCGTCTTGTCTTACCCTTCTCTTTGATTGAATTATCATCAAACGGCGATGAGTAGGGGAAATGGATCAGCGAGGAGCTGACGGGATGGCGATCGATGGAGCTTTGGAGGATGACCCAACAGCTATGGTGTCAATGGTGGAGTCGAATCTTGCAACGAGGCAGGAGGGCACTGCCTTAGATTATTCATGAGAATTTGTCAAAGGAGTGTTCTTTTGGATGGGTCGACTTCATGGGGTAAAAAGGATATGAAGTGGAAGTCGAGGTTCAACATGAATTGAAGATGGAATCGATGATGAACGACTCTTGAGTTTGAATGCAGGTAAAGTCGTAGAAGGCTGGAACAAGGATAAAATGTTTGAAAAATTCTTAGCCTAGACTTTTATATGGATCGACATAGATGGATCGACACCAATCCATTATGGATCGACACCGATGCATCGTGCTTATAAAAGAAATGGAATGAAGAAAAGGATGAAAAACCACCTATCATAAATTAGAATGACTTTTAAAAATTTCTCCCCAATGAATAGAGTCCTCGGATAATGGACTTCAATATTTGTATCTACTGAGAAGACATAACGAAGTGCCGAAATTATCAGTGAGGATGCAACATTCCACGGAAATGTATTGAGTAACGGAAGCATCTGCGCAGATCTGGAATTGAATGCTTGCCTTGATTCAAAGCACGTTTTATGTTCAAAGAACCTTACTTTGGATTTATCCCTTGATTGAGGTAGTTAAATGTCGTGCCATAATTTTACTTTCCATTACGTCGTTATCATGCATTCTCATCAAGTAAAAAGAAAAAATATTTTTTATGTACGAAAAGAGATGATTCAAATTGGAAATTAATAAAGTACAATAGATCATACTTTAGATTATAAGCTCGGTTACATATTGGATTTCTATTGCACCTAATTAGGTGTTACATTAGGTTATAAGCTCGGTTACATATTGGTTTCTATTGCATCTGATTAGGTGTTATGTTAGGTTATAAGCTCGATCAACCATTGTTGTAATTCGTACCAGATTGATTTTCTATTGTACTCGATTCACTACAAGAGGGAATAGTTTTTTGATGGTTAATAGCTGTCGGCGTCCGTCGTAAGCCGTCGAGCAACAACACATGTCGATAGACTTTTCAACGGCTTTATCGACAAATTTTTGACGGCCTTCATCGAACTGTTCGACAGTTTTCATCACATCGTCAAGTACACATGGCAAGCATTGAGTTTTTCGCGTTTTGGCCAATCGAAAGCCGTCATAAAATATAAAAAATTTCTTTTTGTAATTCAACTATGATTCATCCCTCAAACACACATATACTACAATATATATCGCAGCACACTTTCGCACACATAAATCATATATATTAAAGCCCAAATCCCACATATCATATACACCACAAAATACATCAATAATAAAGAATGCATCAATATATATAATAAGCATAAGTTCAATCTCAAAATTCCACCACAAAGTTCAATCTCGAACATCTGCCAACATCTCAAAATGTATCTTACATCACATCAAATCAATCTCATCAATCTCAAAGTACATGTAATTCTCATACTATCTCACAATATCAAAGTGCATATATACAATATTTCAACATAAATAAAAAAATTCATACCTACTCCTCATCGCCTTCAGATCCCTGTGAATCTACTATACCGTTGCAAATGCCCAGCAACGCACTCATCCAACATCTGGTACATCTCCTCTGTCCGATGTCTGTCTCGATCCTCAAGGTGAGAAATACGATCTCTCAAGTCTACAATCTCCTAACTGTCGCAAGCTCTTCTATAGCTGACTTACTTTCGTCTAAGCTACAATATTTTTACCAAAGTGTATGAGTTTCATGTAGTGTGATTAATAAAATCTATGTGTTATACATTATTCAAAAATATATTATACATAAATATTATCTCTTGATTCTCAAATCCATAGTGCCTATTCCGCGTTGGCTGTTCAACGATAGCGTCAAAAATCATGCCCTCCTCATCCGCAGTCATCTCGTCTCGACTTGTTCTTTCAGCAGGCGATCTAGTTCTTTAAAGAATCTCTCCAGCGAGTAAAAGTAGAATTACAATTAAAATTCATATTACCTTATTTTAATTATTTATAACTTATTATTTAAAGTGATTATCAATAGCTTATAATTTAAACTATGCTTATCATGGACTCTTGCAATTTTGTGTCATGCCATGTGTATGTTTTTGAGCCACCTTCATTCACATGCTCGATGGCGTGAGTACGAGTAAAAACTTTCAAGCAGGAGATGGCATGGCCATGCTCTCTTACCTGAAATAATTATTATGCATTATTATTATATATATGATGATTATACAATATTATAAGTATTTATAATCGCAATTTATGAACTTACCCATACACAACTGCAAATACACATTGTTATATGAATATGTATTCTCACAGTTACAACACAGCCCTTAAACTCACAAAACCAATACATTGATACAAAATACTGCACATAAACCCATTTTATAACATGACACAGCAAGGCACAGTAGTCCCAACGAAGCTTAAATCATTTGAACTGAAAGATTATTTGTTTAAATAGCATATCTCAACCGTAACACATAATACAGTAAAGTACAATTCGACATCAGCACTATAACATAAAGAAAACATTATTCACCGATATGCTTTTTAGGAGCAGTAGTAGTATCATCTGTATCATCTTAAAGTTGTGAGTTGACTGCATTTTGCATACCATAGTTTACAAAATGTATTGAGCCAAAAGTGATGATTGTCATTTGATGCAATTTGAATGTTATACCTTTGTATATATTTGTACATGCTTTCAAACACCACACAACTTGTAGCCATTCCAGTTCATCCTTTATCTTTTTGCATGCTACTCTGCCCGTGCTAAGCAAGTGAGAACAGTAACTATTGTGAGAAAGCCTCTCTTTGTGAATATATACATTCTGATTTCCTTCTTCATTTGGCTTCCTAAGCTATCGGTTGGTTCTTTAATGTATTCATGTACATGGATATATTATCTAACCATTATGATTGAAAACCACACCATAATAAATATTAGTATAATATTTAAGAAATCTAGAACTGTATCATATCTCTCATCCTAGTACCTTTCAGATCCAACTCTAGTCCAGCAAACAGGCAAATATCTTAGTTTCAAAATGAAAAAAAACACAATACTAATCAAAAATCCTATCAAAGCATTTTTGGCTTCCATTCCACTATCTTCTCCCTTTGATTAATGTACTCCTAGGTGCACAACTTGATAAAAAACTGTGAGATGGCCAAAGATCAAAGATCGCAAATGAAGAAAACCTCAAACCACATATCATTCACTATTTTCATGTAGTAAAAAAAATTGACTAAAATTGTAGGTTAGCTAAAATATAGGCTAATATGTTAAATAATGAAAAATCTTAATATTTTTATCTTTGAATGTCAAAGTTGTTCCTGAATTGTGAAGAAATTTAAAATAAATGTTTTGTGTTAATGTAGTGGTTGACGACTTTAATCAAACATAATGATTTTCTAAAAAATATATTAATTGAACATAGACAACTCGAAATTATACTAACAATTGTTCAAGTGAAAAGTGCACATCTTTGAGTTTTGTCCAACCTTCTATATTTATTTGTACGCTCTCAAAAATAGATTAAAAATCTTAATATTTTTATCTTTGAATGTCAAAGTTGTTCCTGAATTGTAAAAAAATTTAAAATAAATGTTTTGTGTTAATGTAATGGTTAACGACTTTAATCAAACATAATGATTTTCTAAAAAACATATTAATTGAACATAGAAAACTCAAAATTATACTAACAATTGTTCATCTGAAAAGTGCACGGCTTTAAGTTTTCTCTAACGTACTAAATTGACTTGTTCGCTCTAAAAAATAGATGAAAAATCGTAATATTTTTATCTTTGAATGTCAAAGTTGTTCCTGAATTGTAAACAAATTAAAATAAATGTTTTGTGTTAATGTAGTGGTAGACGACTTTAATCAAACATAATGGTTTTCTCTAACCTACTAAATTTATTTGTATTCTCTCAAAAATAGGTAACAATAATTGTACTACTTGATAAATGAATTGAGTCAAAAGATTATTCAGTATTAACATCATAGTAGATATGACGGATAACTTATGAATGAAAACACTGTCAAACTCTAATGATCCTGAATCGACCTTCGAAAATTGGCACCGAATATATCACGTATATTCAAAAGCCGCAGATTCAAACGTCGAATCTGGTTCGCCGGAGCTTATAACACATTAAGTATAATAACAAAGCAGAAGAAAATGAATAATATCATTGATACAACAATGAGTACAATTATCTGATACAATATGATACAACAATATCAGAGACAGCGATAACAGCGGAAAAAATAACAATGGAAGAAATAACTCCAATATGATCTTCAATAAAGAGTGAATCCAAATTTTGCAACTCCAAACCAAATCTCCAAAGCCAAAGCTCTAAACTTCAAGCTCGAACCACCATCAAGCTGAACTGAACCAAACTCCATCCCAATGCAATTGCCAAGACTAAAGGCTGGATGTTATCGACTCTATATCTACAAGCTGACTATTCGACTATCTGAAAAATCCAACTCTAAACTGCCCGTGTGGAAAATTATGGGCACCCAGGAAGGGAACAATAAACTCCAGGTCAGTCATGGGACTGGTAGAGCAAACAAAAACAGTTTATCTTTATCAAAAGCGAGATAAAAGATTTTAAAGAAATTCGCAATTAATTAGTATTTGTCTAGGTTTTTACTTTGTTTGGTGTGTGTGTTTGTGTGTGTATATATATATATATACACACACACACACACACATACATACACTACAAGAAAAAGGCGGAATACCGACAGCCAAGACCGACGGCTTCCGACGGCCATTTTTCGACGGCTTTCGACGGGCCGTCGGCGGCCGTCGGAAGCCGTCGGAAATTTGCGATTATACCTGCCAGCCGAGACCTTTCTTCCTCCTCCATTCCATACGAAAATAAATCAAAAAAACCCTCAAATTCAACCCCCAAGCTTCCAATCCCTAATTTCTAGCTTACGGATCTTCCAAGGCTCTCTAATCAAGCTCCATTACTCTTAATCTCAGGTATAATCTCTTATTTTTGTGAAAAAATCAGTTTTTACCCTAATTTTAGATTTGTATAAATTGATAAATTAGGGCGAATTAATGATTGCAATTGTTTCCACTAGCGTAATAACGGTTTATAGCATCACATGGTATACCGATTTCATCTTTTATCGTGAAATTGTGATAAACACGTATAATTTGTGCTTGTTCATGTATATGTAAATTGTTGTGTATGCCTTGATTCGACGATTGTATACGTTATTTGGAATAAAAGATAAAATGATTGAATGAACTAGGAGTATTATATTGTGCACGTATTTACTTATGACACAAAAAAAAATGCATTACTCTAAATTATAATTGTGTGTATTGAAAAATGACAAAAATGTTAAACCAGCCCTAAGTTGATGCGTAATACGTCGAATAAATGTGTGAAATTAATATATAAATGTGAACAGTGAGTAAAACTGTATTTTTTCGTAAAATGTGCGCATGTAACTGACAAATGTCCCTTAGAGAGTTTTTGGCCCCGTCTGACGAGTGTTGTACATGATCGTTGTATAAATAGTCGTTTTTTTCGAAAAACGACCATTTATATTCATCTGGTACAATATTTGTCGGATTTGTCCCAGTATTGGACAAGTTATGAACACAGTAAGAATTTACATTTTGTATACTACTTCGTCTCAAACGGTTCATAAAATTTCAGCCTAACTTTTCTTTTTTGTTTCCTACGTACACGCATTTGTGTACAATGCAGGGAACAAAAGGGAAATGCTGCCGAAATTTTATTGAATCGTTTGAGACGAAGTAATATACGAAATGTAAATGCTTACTGTGTTTGTAATGGGAAGTAGGATGTCTGACCAATGAAAAAAAATTATATATATTTTTAATCGTTACGTACGTTAAAAAATAAAATGTGCCCTATTTGAAAATATTTTTAAATTTGTGAAGTTGTTCTTTAAATTCAAAAAATTATACAACCATGAAAATAATCTTTTTTGAATTTGTATTCTTTAAAATAAATATTAATTTTTGAACTTTTCATTTTGCAAATAGGAAAAATGATTGATTATTTTGTTGATCGGAGGAGATGGATGTACCAAAGAAAAGGACTGAGGGGCTCAATAAAAGAAGATTTTTATAATGGTATAAACGTGTTTGTTGAATTCGCTTTAAGTAATAACGGAAACGATCCAGAAATTCGTTGTCCGTGTAGTAGGTGTAGACATTTGAAGTATTTGTTACCAGATATTGTGAAAGTTCATTTGTGCCAACACAGTTTCGTACCAGAATATTATGTTTGGGATCGGCATGGAGAAGTTGTAGCAAATACTTCTGTAGAGTCTGAAAGTGTCGTTAACGAAATAGTTTCAACGACCCGTATAGAAAATATGGTCGAAGATGCAGCACGATCAATGTTTCCTATGGTTCAAGTTGACGACGATGATGGAAATGTTGAAGAACCAAATATTGAAGCTAAAAAAACTTACGATTTACTAGATGCAGCTAAGAAACCTATTTGGGATGGTTGTAAAAGCGGCACTCAACTGTCAGTAATCGCAGAATACATTGCGATGAAGTCAAAATACAACATCACTGAAGTTGGGTTTACGGCTGTTGTACAAGCTGCGAAAAGACATATGCCGTCCGATAATCTAATGTGTGAAAATCACTACGAAGTTAAAAAACTTATGTCGGCTTTTGGTTTACCGTATCAGAAAATAGATACATGTTTAAAAGGATGCATGTTGTTTTGGAAAGAAGACGCAAACCTTAGAAATTGTAAAGTTTGTAATCAGGAGAGATACAAACCAAGAAAAAAGAAGGGGAAGGAAGTTCCGTACAAGCGTATGCACTACTTACCCATAACTCCAAGACTTCAAAGATTATATGCATCTTCTGTAACTGCGTCTAATATGAGATGACATAGCGTGAGAACAGAGGAAGAGGGTACGTTGACACATCCGGCCGATGGAGAAGCATGGAGGCATTTCGATAAAACGTATCCAAATTTTGCAGCGGAGAGTCGAAATGTTAGATTAGGATTATGTACGGACGGTTTTTCTCCATTTTCTCAATTTGGTTCTAAATATTCATCATGGCCCATTATCGTTACACCGTATAATTTACCTCCATGGATGTGCATGAAAACGCAATATATGTTTCTTACTGTTGTCGTTCCTGGCCTCGACGATCCGACACAAGGAATCGATGTATATTTACAACCGTTGATTGAGGAGTTAAAAATACTGTGGAATGAAGGAGTAGAAACATACGATGTGTCCAAGAAGAAAAAAATTCGTATGTTTGCTTCTTTGTTGTGGACTATAAGTGATTTTCCTGCCTATGCAATGCTTTCGGGATGGAGTACTGTCGGTCGTCTAGCATGTCCATATTGCATGGATGAAACACGAGCGTTTTCTTTACCTCATGGTAAGAAAATTTCATGGTTTGACTGCCATCGATATTTTCTCCATGTAAATCATCCCTTCAGAGGAGACAAGAAAAACTTTTTAGCTAATAGAGTAGAAACCAGACAACCACCGACAATATGGTCAAGCGAAGACATATATGAACTTGTTAAGGACTATCCAAAGATATATGAAATTGGCGAGCAAATAGAAATTGAAGGCAAATCAGTTGTTCATAACTGGTGCAAACAAACTATTTTTTGGGAGTTGCCGTATTAGAAACATCTTCTGCTTCGCCATAACATAGATGTGATGCACAATGAGAAAAATGTATTTGATAATATTTTTAACACAATTTTGAATGTGAAAGGGAAGACGAAGGATGATTTGAAATCAAGACGTGATATAGAAGAATTATGCAAACGTCTTGAGCTTCGTATGAAACCAAATGACAATAAAAAACCCAAAGCTTGTTACGAATTAGATAATAATCAAGTTAAAGCTGTGTTAAAATGGGTGGAAGGGTTAAGATTTCCTGATGGGATATCATCAAATCTTCGTAGATGTGTTGACTTTAAAAATGGTAGATTAAGCGGAATGAAAAGTCACGACTGTCACATAATGATGGAAAATTTATTCCCCATAATGTTCAAAGAACTACTGCCGTTAAAAGTTTGGAAAGTAGTAATAGAACTTAGTATGTTTTACAAAGAGCTTTGTTCGACTACTTTAAAAGTGCAACGTTTACGTAAACTTGAAGTGGACATTCCTATATTGCTTTGCAAATATGAGAAAATATTTCCGCCTGGTTTTTTTAATGTGATGGAACATTTACCTGTTCATCTCCCATCTGAAGCACGACTTCGAGGTCCTGTCCAATACGGATGGATGTATCCATTTGAGAGGTATATGTAATATATATGTTATAACGTAATTTAATTGCATTTGAAAGATGAAGTTAATATAAATTAATGTTGCATAGATATTTGAATCACCTGAAGAAAAAAGTGAGGCAAAAAGCACGGGTAGAAGGTTCGATATGTAAATCTTATATCGAAGAAGAAGCTTCGTTCTTTTTCTCTCACTATTTCAGTGACCATGTGAATATTTCATTTGAAAGTGTTCCTCGTAATGACGAAGGCGACGAACAAGAGTCCGCTCAAGCAATGTTATCTATTTTTAGACAACATGGTCGGCCTTCTGGAAAATGTGTAGAAATATGGCTAGACGATAGAGATCTTCATGTAGCACACACTTATATTCTTCTAAATAGTGCCGAGGTTGCGCCGTTTGTTAGGTAATCTGAAATAATAATTTGTGTTTTATTCTTTTCTTATATGCATGCGCGTGTATAACCTAATGTAACAATTTGTTTATATATACAGTGTTTATGAACGTGAACATCCAAACGGAGATCTCAGTAAAGAATTTTCCGGTTGATTTTCAAATTACGTTTATGAGCCGAGAAATTGTGTTGTTGACGAAGGGTTGAAACATCTTGCGATGGGACCAAAAAGAGTGGTCAAGACATATCCAATATATTTCGTCAACGGATATAAATTTAACACCAAAGAATACGGTGCAGAAAAATTAACAAATAATACTGCTGTATTTGTTAAAGGTAGTGACGATCCAGAAAATCATTTAAATGATTCTTATGGCGTTCTGACACAAATTTTGCAACTGACATATTTCTCACGACCCGCGGAGGAGGTGTTTCTATTTAGATGCAATTGGTTTAGCAATTTTCCAGGTTTTGGAATTAATGTGCACAAGGATTATAATCTTATCGAAATAAAGCATACATCGCACTATCACAAGTATGATCCTTTTGTACTAGCCAAACAAGCATTGCAAGTTTATTACGCTCCTTATCCGTCTCTAAAAAGAGATAAAGCAGATTGGTCTGCAGTTTTTAAAACAAAGGCCAGATTCACATTCGATGGGAAGAATATTCCCGACGAACAAGCTTATCAGGCAGATCTTGAGCAAAATAACGAAATAATTATTACAGACGATCATACAGATTTTGGTCCCTTGATCGATGAATCAAATGTTTTGGTAGAAGCGTTTGACAGTGCAGAGGAAAATATCGTCGAAAATGAGACCGAATCTGAATCAGAAGATGATGATGACTGATACAAATCTGAATCTGTTTTTTTGCAATTGATGTAACTGTGTTAAATTCTTGATGTATTATGAAATTGATGTAACTATGAAACCAAATCCGTTTACTATTGTTCGCATGTTGTATTCTTGATGTATTATTAAATTGATGTAACTATGAAACCAAATCCGTTTACTATTGCATGTTGAATTCTTGATGTATTATGAATCAGGTATAACACACTTCCATTTCTATTTCCATTTCAGTCATTAATTAAGCTGTAATTTGTACCGTTGATGTCATTTTCATATGAAATATATTTCACTATCATGTTTTTATACTCTTATATAATGATGTGTATATGTCACAGGTTTATCAGTATGTCGTATAGAGGTAGGAGCTCTTCCCGATCGTCTGGAGGCGATGGCAGTGGCCCATCGCAAGAGCCACAGCGTGCTGTTGTATCTTTGGTCCCTAGAGCAGAAGGGTAATTAAAATTAAATTTTATTCAGCATCTTATTTTTTCTATGATATACGTACGTACTTATCTATATCGTACTTAAAAACAGGGGGTTCGACCTACTTCCCTCCAAGGTTGTGCTGGACGTCTCTAGAGCAGCATATCGCAGTAGGATGAGTGCGTGCTTGCCGAAGTGGGACTCCATCCTCCTCACATCGTAGAGTGCGTATGGCAGGATGTTCTAGTATGTATAATTTTTTAGTTTTCCATTTTTAATTCGTTTTTGTCGTTTTTCTATTGTTTATCGTTTAAAGTGTAATCTTTTTTTCACACAGGCTGAGATAGACATCCAGACAGACGACATGATGCTGGCACGAGCATACTGGATGAGGAAGATGCGCAAGAACTACAGGGATACGATATCCGAGATTAAGAAATCCGGTAAGAAACTAAAGTGGATGGGAGAGAGCGTGTATCAAGCTTTGTTGAGCTACTAGGAGACGGACGAGGCGAAAGCAAGTATACTATTTTTTTTTGAATTATTAATTTGACGTGATTGAAAAATAATGTATCAAATTTTGAATGTACAGGCAGAGTCGGATAGAAACTCTGCAAATAGAAATAAGAATCCCGTCACTCATCTCGGAGGATCGAAGTCGTTTCAGCAGTATCGGCAGGAGTTGGTAAATTTACTGAATAATAAATGTAAATAGTTTATGCTATATGATTCTAAATGTATAATAATTGTATGTAACAATCAAATTCAGGAAGCCGAGGCACAGGGTCATGTCAGCTATATGGACGTGTTCACCCGTACGCATGCTGTCGAACATGTTAATCCAGACGGGACTGTTTCGTACACATGGCAGGACGATAAATCCAGCAAAAGCCATGTAAGCATATTTCATTTTATTCACTATTAGTAATTGTTAAATTATGATGAAATAAGATATGATATTATTAATTTGTTAATGCATGAGATGTTTATGGAGCAGCGGCAGAAACTCCTTGCTGATACAGGTCGAGAACAGCTGACGACCGATGAGGAGGACATTATTTTTGAGTCCGTTATGACTCCAGCTGAGCATGGTCGATGTTACGGCTTTGGCAATTTAGCGGTAAATAATTTACTTTTTATTAAAATATGATATTTTTACCTTTTCAAGACAATAAACTTGGATTTTATTTATTTTTCAATTATTGCAGTCCAGCAGTCATAGTAGCGGACGGCGGAGCAGACCACAGAGCGATTTAGCAACTATAGAAGAATTACGGACTAGAGTGTCCCAATTGGAGGAGCAGAACCGCCAACAGGCCTTGCAGACCGCACAATTATCAGAGTACATGCAGCAGTTTGGTGGCCGCTTCCCTTCCTCGGTTGGCTCTGGATCTGGAGGAGATTGACTCATTGCTTGCTTGTTCGTCGTTCAGGTATGTTTTTTGTTTGTGTAGAATGATTTGATAGACGGTGCGGATAAATATTGATTTGTATAATTATGTATGATACACTTGGTTTTCTAGTTTTATGAGGACATGTGCATAAGAATATTGATGAATTTGTGTATTAACAATATGGTGGAACAATTATTGTTAATGTTGGGATGGTTATGTATGTTTTTTATCTTATTTTGATTGTATTTTTATCTTATTTTGATTGTATTTTTATTTATTTGTGCGTTTGTTAAGTATGTTGTAGTTTAGGTTTGGATCTTTGATTGGATTATTGTATATTGGGTTGTGAATTATTGATATCAGAGTATTTGGAAGAGAAATGTGGTTGTAAGGCAATGGTTGCAGCGAATACCCAAAAAAATAAAAATTTGCAGACTTCCGACGGCTCCCGACGGCTTATCGGCCAAAATTTCCGACGGCTTCCGGTGCTTTCAGTCGGGCTGTAACTCAGTATTTCCGACGGATTCCGACGGGCGCCGGAATCCGTCGGAATCCATCGGAACCCGTCGGACTCCGTCGGAATAATAGACGGCGGTAGCCGTCGGAAGCCGCTGGAAGTACTGTTCTCCGACGCCGTCTTTTCCGACGGCTTTTTGCGACGGCCGCCGACGGTTTCCGACGGCCGCCGTCGGTTTCTGGCCATCGGAAATGCTGTTTCTCCTTGTAGTGATATGTATGTATGTATGTATGTATGTATGTATGTATGTATGTATGTATGTATGTATGTATGTATGTATGTATGTATGTATGTATATTGTCTTTATCTTTTGGTTTCTTCATTATGCAAAAATATATATAAGTATGCACGCATGCAGTGCAGCAGGAGGGGTACATAACACTTACCTATTTGCACCAGCAGCAGTTCATGACCTTTCCTAACTGAACTTAGTCTTCATTTTTAATTTTGATGCGTGCGCCACCTTCTATAATGTAATTAACTTGTTAAGCTTAAAAAAACTTCAGACCCACATCCTAAAACTCCTCTTCGTATTACCATCCTAAATGCAAATAAATTATGGCTGAGCTAAAACTGGTTTAGACATATACATGGATTCTGTAAACTTTATAAATTATTTGGAAGCATGACAGCATATGTTTGAAATAAAAAATAAACTTGTAATATGTTTATCTTGCTAATGTTGAGCAAAATCGTATGTACCATATTTTTCGCCACAAAAAAGATTTTACTACATATATTTGTTCAAAACCAAAATCGCCATAATTATTTTCAAATTACCGAAATTCGAGATGTTTCAGAACTCTATTTCTCGCTAGGGTATCCTAGAGAGATGTTTCCATCTTTACAGGAAAAGTAGACTTTTACAAACAAATTGGAACGTTAGTGAGATTTGCTTCTCGGGTCATGTGATCAACACTTGAATTCATCGAGAAATAGAATCACAATTCTATGGAGCAATGCCAATAATTGATTATCGTCGATCCATAACTATCATACATCAAGGATTTACCCTCATCCATTACCGTTATCAATTTTGTCCTATCCGAGTTCTTGCAGACACCCCGTCTTGGCTTACCCTTCTCTTTGATTATAGTATCATCAAATGATGGCGACTAGGGGAAATGAATCGGCAAGGAGCTGACGAAATGGCGGTCGATGGAGCTTTTGAGGATAACTCGAGAAACTGTGAAGTCAACATTGCGAGTCAAATCTTGCAACGACGCATGAGGGCGCTGCCTTTGATTATTCACTAGAATTTGTCAAAGGCTTGTTCTTTTGGATGGATCAACTTCATGGAGTGAAAGGGATATGGAGTGGAAGTTGGGGTTGATGCTTGAATTGAAGATATAATCAATGAAGTACGACTCTTGAGTTTGAATGCAAGTTGTCAAAGGCTTAAATGAGGATAAAATGTGTGAAAAATTCTTAGCCTAGACTTTTATATGGATCGACACTGATAAATCATTACCAATCCATTATTGACCAGCACCGATGCATCGTGCTAATAAAAGAAATGGAAAGTAGAAAAGGGTGAAAAACTACCTAACCATAAACTAGAATGACTTTCAAAAAGTTCTCCCCAATGAACAGAGTCCTCGGATAATGTACATCAATATTTGTGTCTACTGAGCAGACATGACGAGGTGCCAAAATTCTTAGTGAGGATGCAACATTCCGCGGAAATGTATTGAGTAAAGGAAGCATCTACGTGGATATGGATTTGATCGCTTGTCTTGATTCAAAGTTGTGTATTCAAATAAACAAACTTTGGTTTTATCCCTTGATTGAGGTAGCAAATGTCATGCCATATTTTTACTTTTCATTACGTCATGCATTCTCATCAAGTCAAAAGTAAAATAAATTTTATGTAGGAAAAGAGACGATTCAAATTGGAAATTAATGAAGTCGATAGATCATACTTTAGATTATAAGCTCGATTACATATTGGTTTTCTATTGCACCTGATTCACAAATAGTGTGATTAATAAAATCAATGTGTTATACGCAATTTATAAATATATTATATATTAACAATACCTATTGATTCGCAAATCCATTGTGTCTATTCTGCATTGGCGGTTCTATGATAGCGTCAAAAATCATGTCCTAGTCATTCGCAATCAGCCCGTCTTGACTTGTTCTCTCGAGTAGGCGGTCTAGTTCTTTAAAGAACTTATCTTTGCGATTAAAAGTAGAATTATAATTAAAATTCATATTATATTATATTAATTATTTATAACTTAATATTTAAAGTGATTATTAATAACTTATAATTTAAACTATGCTTACCATGGACTCTTATGATTTTGTATCATGGTCATGTATATGTTTTTGAGCCATCTTCATTGAGATGCTCGATGGCGTGAGGACGAGTAAAAACTTCCAAGTTGGAGACGGCACAAACATGCTCTCTTACCTTAAGTAATTACTATTTATTATTATTATTATTATATATGATTATACAATGTTACAAGTATTTATAACTGCAATCTATAAATTTTCTAGTTCTTGACAGCAACGTTGGAATAGCATTGAACCCCCACGACGTGTAAAAGGATTTGCATTTCTAGTTGCCGAATTCTGCTCAAATTTTGCCTATAAATTTAACATAAACATTGTATTTCACATTTTTAAACTGAAGCAACTATTATACTAATTTCTACTAAATTTTTAATAAATATACAGGACTAGTAAACTTACAATCACTTTTGACTTTTCTAATAAGCATTTAATACTTCCCATGAGGCTGCGCTCATTCAGTCAGGCATTTTTTCCGCTTTTAATGCTTGACCTTTTATCGTGGTAATTTTTCTGCATTTTTTGGTCCAATAATTTCTGCAAAGGGAGTCTATTTCCTGTAAATCTACTGGCTTCTGCATATTGAAATTAAAATGAATTATATATTTATACTTAATCAACAAATTGCACAATTGTTATATATAATGAAATACACATTTATATTTACGTAAAAATCTTTCCAAATACACTCTACAACGTGGGATGAGATATTCTCCTACTTATGCTAGCAAGTAGTCATTCTGCCCTTATAGGTAAACTTAGAAATATCAAGCACAATATATGAGGGCTCCAATTCAAAATCCTATATTAATTATGATATAGATTTTTAATACATCATGAATAATATATCGTACACAAAATATTTATGATGTTGCAAAGAATTTGATAATTACGCACTTGTTTTACTTACTGATCTAACTATGGGACGAACCACATGTGATGAGTAGCCACCATCGCCTCTTACGGTAGTCCCTCTCTGACTAAAAGATGAGGAATTTGATGAATGTAAAGATTGTCGACATGGGACATAATATTTGTCACAGACAAATCATTTTATTATGGAAGAACATATCATTTTATTATAAGAAAACATATTATTTTTTGGGGAAAACATGTAACATTACTAATCACATAAATTACCTTATATCAAAACATATCATTGCTTTTGTTTTAAAAACTACCGACCAGTCTGCTTTATCTCATTTTAGGGATGGATACACAGCAAAATAAAGTTGTAGTGCCTGCTTGGCTAAGAGAATGACGAAAAATCCATATACAAAGCAAGTCTAACATTACGGCTCTCTGCAACAAAAGCTGGATAAGTCTTATCAAAATATTTCCTTGCTTTTCCCTGAATTGATGTATTAACAAAATGTTTCCTTGCTTTTCCCTCAATTGATGTATTAAGGTACCTTCTTTCTGTATTCTCACAGTATGTCATCTCATATAAGGTGCGTTAAAAGAAGATGCATATTTATAACCTTTTTTAGAAGTGATTGGTAGTAATGCATTCTCTTGTATGAAACTTCTTTTCCCTTCTTTTTTCTTGGTTTGTATCTTTCCTCATTACATATTCTACACTTCCTAAAATTGATGTTATCTTTCCAAAATAACATGCAACCATTTAAACATACATCTATCTTTTGTTATGGCAAATCGAAAGCAGACATAAGTTTTTATACTTCATAATGATTTTTGCACATTAGATTATCGGATGTCATTTGTCGTTTTGTAGCTTGTACAACTACTGTAAATCCGACTTCTATGAAGTTGAATTCATATTTTAGTATTGTATTAAGTAGTTACTAATAATTGAGTATCACTTTTACAACCATCCTAAAGGAGATTCTTAGTAGCATCTAATAAATTATAAAAAAAATTGCTCCAGTATCTTGTTCTTCTTCGACATTTACATCTTCATCATCAATTGTAACCGTATGAAACATTGATCGTGCTGCATCCTCAATCATATCTTCTATAAAATTCATCGTAATATTGTCACTATCCAACTCCTCATCTGACACTACAGAATTATGTGCAATAAGTTCTCCGCGACGATCCCACACATAATAACGTGGCATAAAACCATTTAGACACAATGTACTATAACCATATCTGGTTTCCAATGCTTCTAATGTTTGTAATTTTTACATGGGCAATGAAACTCTTCGTCATTTCCATTATTACTAAAAGAAAATTTAATAAGTTCATATACACCATTATAAAAATGTTCCATTATTGAGTCATTCATTTCCTTTCATTCATACATCCACCTTCATTCGATGACAAAATAATTGATCATTTTTTCCTATTTCAAAAAATATGATAGAAATTTAAAGAGCCTATAGAATGATTCCAAAATTATGATTTTTTATTGGATTGTCATTTTATTTTTCAATTCATTTATACATTTTAATGTTTTATTAATTATGCCATATATTATTCTTTTTACTTTTTTTATACTTATTTTCAATTTTAACATATTATTTTTTACGTAATATTATATTTTCACATTATTTTTTTTACTTTTATGGTCGGTCATTCTACTTCCCATTACAAGCACAATAATAATTTCATTTCACAAATCATTTCATCTTAAATGATTCAACAAATTTTAACAGTACTTTCCCTTTGTTTCCGGGGATAAATCCGATACGTATTGGATGAATATTGATGTCCGTTTTGTAATAAAAACGAATATCTATATAATGATCATATGTAATACTTGTTAGATAGGGCCAAAAAATCTAATGGATATAAAAAATAAAGTACATTATGCACTAGTTTATTTATATTAACTTTATACACTAATTCATCATTTGAATTCATTAACAATTAAAAACTAATAAACGACTGTTTTTTTCATTTTAGCAAACACTAATTTAAATTTATTATACACTAATAATAGATTAACACTTTACACTAATAATATACACAAAAACTAAATTTGTATATAATTAACAGTATACACTAATAAAGAGATAAAGCAAATATTTTTTTTGACACTTTAGACAACATATATACTAATTAACACTAAATTATGTTGCTCTAATAACCAGATACGCTAATCAACCCAAATTAGCCCTAATTACACATTAATTTTCGGATTTAACATTAATTCTACTTTATAATTACAATATAAACATTAATAACCCTAATTAACATTTCCAAATCAACTAATACATAATTATAACCAATAAATAGTCTATTATCCATAAATTTAAGCACAAACTAACGCTAATCTTTATCAAAATTTGAAATAATTAGTATAGTGGAAGAGTATACCTAATTTTTGATGGATTGAAGCTTGGAGAATCCAATTTGATGAATGTTGTGATGGATTTTGGCGGACGGGGATGGGTAGGGATAGGGCTGTCACTGGATATCCAAAAAATCCAAAATCCATCGTATCTGTATCTGAAAAGCGGATAAATATCTGATGTTCAAAAATGAATGTGGATGCGGATACGAAGACATTTGCATTCGAATATTATCAACCTGGTTTATTCTAAGATAATAGTTTAAATTATACGTATTTTAGTACAATGAAAGATATATTTTATTGTTTTATTAAATTAGAAGTTTACATTATACGCATTAAATGCATATCAACTGCTCAAAACTATTTATTATCATTATATTTTTTATTTTAACACTTTAATAATTAATGGAATTAAAATTTTTTATGTTAAACTAAAATTTTCAATTTATGTTTCTTGATTTATCGATCGTTAACAGATAGAATAATTATCTAATATCCGTCTGTATCCCGGTTGTAGATATTTGATATCAAAAAATGGTTTCGGATATGACACCATCTACACCCGAAAGTATCCATCGACAAGCTTAGCTACGGACAGTTGGGGACAGATTTGGGGGATTTAGAAATAGGGTTTTAGGCTTTAGAAAATATAGAAAATAAGGAAGAAACGGGGTCAGCCGCTGCCATATTCGTAATTTTTCAATAGCTTTTGATGGCTTTCGATGACTACAAATAAAGAATATTTTCTCTTTTCTGAAAATAAATTTAGTTTGTTATAAAAGTTTTAAAAAAGTTTACAATAAAACATTTTTGTTTAAATGGCTAACTCACCCAAATGCTAACCGTAGATGATTTTTAAACAACATAAAATATACATCCATCAACCATCAATCTCTATTTAATTCCTTAAGGAGGTAAAATCATTGAATCAGGTATTTAAAATAATTTTTTTATTAAAGTGTACAATAACCCTTTTTTATTAAATATTAAAAAATATATTTTTATTCATTATATAATACTTTTTTTAATGATTTGATAGTTAATTGTGAATTTTAAATGCATTTATGACAATAAATTCGTATAGAAGAAAATATTTGGTAAAAGTAAATAAATTCGTTGAATCTTATGTTGATCTAAGTTGTTTTGGGCACACGGTCAAAATATGAAAAGAAAATAAATAGGTTCAATGTATCAATCTTGATTTTCAACTTTATAGCCATTCCTCGACATTCAGGCTTAAACATTTCGTTCAAAGATCAAACGATCATCTAACGAGACGAAATTCAAATCATATATACTATATTACGTATTTATCCAATCTTTATGGTTGGATTTATAATAAAAAAGACAGAAAACAATTTAGACTTAAAACGTATAATTTCATAGAAGTTGTGTTAACAATATATACTATGTGTTATACAACTCATTGGAAAATGATAGATTTTAAGTCTAATTTTTTTCCATAAATTTTTTTTATCAAGCTTTATGGATTGGATAAATACATTATAAAGTATATGAGGCATGAATTTTGTCTTGTTTGAAGATCGTTTGGCCTTCAAACTATAGATTTATAGTCCGAATGTCGACGAACGACTATAAATTTGAGAATCAAGATTGACACCCTTAATTTATTTACCGTCTTATCGTATTCTGAACGTAGGTCAGAAATACTTTGAATCAACATATGATTCAAAAAATTCATTTTCTATAGAATATTTTATTTCCTATGAATTTATAATGTTAAATACATTTAAAAATTCATAATTTGGTACACAACGGTTAAAAAATATATTTAAATTCAAAAAGTGTTACACTGCATAAATTTCACTTAATTTGTATAATGGACGGACTGAAAGTTGCATTGTTTGATCGTTTGAGTTCAATTTTTAATAAAGTTAAATATCGAATTACACAATAAAAGGTTATTGAAAATACTAATTTAATTAATCACAAACCATCATAAAATTGAAGAATTGAATAAAAATCGCTTCTTTAATTTTTAGGAATTAAATTAGTCATTTTAAACGAATTTCAAACTTCTATAATGAATAATTTATAATAATGTGATAAACTAAATTAAATAAAATAGCACGCCGTCAAAAATGGCTTGATGGAGCCGTCGACGGTAGTCGAAACTGTTCGTTGCTATTTTGTTCATTTCTAGTAGTGATTAGGTAGTGCACCCAATTAGGTGTTGCTTTCGGTTAAAAGCTCAGTAACCATTGTTGTAACTCGATTGCAGATTGGTTTTCTATTGTACCCAATTAGGACTTGCATTCGTGTTGCTTTGGGTTATAAGCTTGGTTAACCATTGTTCTAAATCGGTTACAAACTAGTTTTCTATTGTATTTGATTAGGCCGTTCACCCGCTTAAGTGTTGCTTTTGAGTATAAGCTCGGTTAACCATTGTTGTAACTCGGTTGTAGAAGTACCTGATTGGGTCGAGCATCCAATTAGGTGTTGTTTTTGGTTATGAACTCATGTAGCCGTTCTTTTAACTCGATTACAAATTGGTTTTATGTTGTATCCGATTATGCTGTTCGGCTGATTCGATGTTGCTCCCAGTGAATTTTGATGTTATGTTGTTTATGTACTGATTTTTTATGCAATTATATTATTATATTGTATTATTGAGTGGCAATTTTGTTACACTACATAACTTTTATATTGTGTAGCTAAAATCTGATAAATAGCAAATATATTGTATACAATTAATCATAAAAAAAATTCATCAAAATATTATATTTTAATAAAATATTTACCAACTAAAATATTCAATAATTAGTTCAACACATATGTTGAAAAAGTAGTTGATTATGCATTTAATGAAATTATAATCAAACTTAAGATATTTTGTAAAACGTCAAGAATTTTAGTAACTGCCAAATATCTGCGTTTGACTGGTATAGATTTTTCCAGTCTTATAATTGAATTGAAAATACAAAGTTTCTAATCAAGTACAAAATAACATCCATATTTCCTCTAAATTGTTTAACTATTTCAACATTTCTTCTTAAACATCCTACATTAAAGAATGTTTTTAAAATACAGTACAGAATATTCAGTCAAGTCAGATATTTTTCTATGATTTAAGCATAATTTCCTGTAAGAAAATAATTTTTGAGAAATTTTGTAGTTTTAGGATATGTCTCGGCAATTTTTTTTGTCTATTGCTTTGTCATACAGAATAAGAGTTCTTCTTTGTTGCATTACTTCATCTTCATATAACATTTCACTTTCAATTTGTACATCTTTTGATAGATCTTCGATGAATCAGATTATAATTATTGTGCAATCAATTCTGCATCATTTGAAAATTGTTAGTATAAACGTTCTAAGATTAATTTTTGTATATTATAAGTTTTTTCTTTCGAATGCGTTCTTGTTGGGGTAACCCACAAAATTGACTTTAGTTCTGATGGATTATTCCTTTTTTTTTGCATAAACTGATTGCATCACTTCCACGATTTTGTCTCTTATTGAAAATATTTAAAAGTCATTGTATGTGATTCATTGTTATAAATGTTTGACTGGAAATATAAAACACAAGTATTTTTCTAGTGAGATATTACATGGTTGCTAGGGAAATATTTTACAGTAGTAATTAAAAATCAACGTATATTTTTAATTTATGACCATTCATGCTTCTTATTTGTATGGGCAATTGAAGTTTTCCTTTTGGGTCTTCGTGAAATATAATGTTCCCAACTTTTATTAACTCCATTAAAATCTAACAATATATAGTGGTTTTTATTGCATAGCGCCGACCTTTGAACTGAGTAGCTTCTAAATAAATCTAGATGTCAAGATGAAAATAGAATGGATAGAGAGCTTGGGGAATAATTGGAATAGATAAATGAAGCAAGTCAAGAAGTCGGGGAGGATTTGGACAAAAACAACATAGTTGGTATCAATCACTATTGCTGTCACTACATTGTTGATCTACCGGGGGATATACCTAAGGACCGTGGAAGGTTGGAGCTTATGAAAGCATAGGGGAACTACAACTATTATGACATTATGGTCGGTACCGACCATAATTACTGACGGTACCGACATTTCGTCCAAATTGATTTGTTTTCTCCCCTATCTTCTCAGATATGAAGTTTCACCTATTCTTCCATGATTTATTGAATATGATGGACAATTCCATCTATAAATAAAGAAGCTAGAGAAACATAGAGAGGAATTTTATTTTTTGAGCTCATACTCTTCATCTATTACTCTCTGCCTTAACTAGTCACTAAGTGTTGTAGTTCCAACCATATTCTTCTTTCAAGATCTAAAATTATTGTAATAGTGCTCATACTTGTGACAAATATGAAATTAAGATTAAGTGGATGCACGCATGAGATTTGGTCAAACCACTATAAAAGTGCTACGTTCTTTATCGTTTCTACTTGATTTTAGTTGATCTCTTCTCGTTTTTGTTCGACAACAGTGTTGTATCACTTTTTGGTCTAATATTTTTTATGCTTTCAATGAAAATAAGGCTCCTTGGTTGTAGATCTAGCTTAGTATTGTGGATTGCAAGCCTCCAGAAGTTAGATCCAAAAGATTGTTGTTGTAGATCTGGCGTTACTGTGATTTCAGAAGGAACCAAAATAAGATTTGAAGAAATAGCCCATAAGAGACCTTCCATGAGATCTGGAGCCACTGTCGGAGAAGATAAAGCTTTTTATTATGACGATGAAACCACTCAGAAGTTGAACGACTTACCGGGATCTTCTTCCCTATAGGAGGTGGATCCAAACTTGAAATTGACAGGATGATGATTAGGATGAACCACAAAATGGTTTATAGTCAAAAAGCCCTCTTGGATAAAATGGAAGAAAACTTCACTTTGTTAGCCCAGTAGTCATAAAGGTATAGGAAGAGCCGCAAGGATTCATCATCATTAAATTTTAAGGAAGATAGTTCATCTTCATTAAGCTAGAACAAGAGAGACGACAAGCAGAAGATTAAAGGAAAGGCTGTAGGGACGTCAAAAAGGAGTACAAGAGGAAGTATCCAACTTTTTTCCACGATCAACATGGTCAGCATTGACTAAAATCGAGTCAATATGCAGCATGTTGGGGTTGGTTCCAGAGTGCAACTACCTGATGTATTAAACTTTTTTGACAACAAGGACGAATTACAAGATACTGGCAATGAAGTAGAGAAAAATGTTGGAACACACAATGCTGGTGCTTAGATGAATACCACATAAGCTTCCTTATGTAGTCATATAATAAGACAAATTCCTTATATAACATCTATTGAAATATGAGTGGCACATGGATGGTGAAGGAGCTACCAATGTAGTGTGGTGCAGCTGTTTCCCTATAAACTAGACAGGGTGGATACTCATGAGCATAAGACCAATAACCGCCGCCACTTAAGAGATGTGATTGAAGATCTGATATGTAGAAAGAAGTTGCAGGGGTACATGAGGGATCTGTAGGATGGTGGGCAAATCAATTCCATGATTTTGTCTCTTGTTGAAAATATTTAAAAATCATTGTATGTGATTCATTATGATAAATGTTTGACTGGAAATATAAAACACAAGTATTTTTCGAGTCAGATATTACATAGTTGCTAGGAAAACATTTACAGTAGTAACTAAAAATCAATATATATTTTTACTTTATGACCAATCGTGCTTCCTATTTGTATGGGCAATTGAAGTTTTGCCTTTTGGGTCTTTATGAACTATAATGTTTCCAACTTTTATTAACTCCATTAAACTCTAAAAAAGTACGGCGGTTTTTATTGCATAGTGGTGTTATCCTACCTCTGAACCAAGTAGCTTCTAAATAAATCTGGATGTCAAGATGAAAATAGAACGAATAGAGAGCTTATGGGCATAATTGGAATAGATAAATGAGCCAACTCAAGAAGTAGGGGAGGATTTGGACAAAAACAACATAGTTGGTACCAATCACAATTACTGTCACTACAGAGTTGATCTATAGGGGATACATCGAAGGACTGTGGAAGGTTGGAGCTTATTAAAGCATAATGGAACTACCGCTATTACGACAACCATTATGGTCGGTACTAGCCTTAATTATTGACGGTATCAACCATAATTGTTGATGATACCGACATTTGCTCCAAACTGATTTTTTCTCTCCCCTATCTTCTCAGATTTGAAGTCTTGCCTATTCTTCCATAATTTATTGAATATGATGGACAATTCCATCTATAAATAAAGAGGCTGGAGCAACATGGAGAGGACTTTTATCTTTTAAGCTCGTACTCTTCAACTATTACTCTCTACCTTAATTGTTGTCAATAAATGATGTAATTTCAACCATATTTTCTTTCAAGATCTAAAGTCACTTTAATAGTGCTCATACTTCTGACAAATCTAAAGTTAATAAGATTAAGTGAATGAAGGAACAAGTTTTGGTCAAACCACTACAAAAATGTTGCGTTTTTTGCCGTTTCTCTTTGATTTTAGTAGATCTATTCTCATTTTTGTTCGACTAGCTGTGTCGTATCACCTTTTGGTATAATATTATTGATGCTTTAGCTTTTTAGTGATAGATCTAGCTTAGTTTTGGATTGCAAGCCTCTAGAAGTTGAATCCAAAAGATTATTGTTGTAGATCTGATGTTACTGTGATTTAAAAGGAACCAAAATAACATCTGAAGAAATAGCCCATAAGAGACCTTCCATGAGATCTGGAGCCACTGCTAGAGAAGATAAAGCTTCTCCTTATAATGATGAAACGACTTAGTTGTTGAACGATTTACCAGGATCTTCTTCCCTATAGGAAGTAGTATCCAAACTTGAAATTGACGGGATGATGATTAGGATGAACCAAAGATGGTTGATAGTCAAAAAGCCCTCTCGGATAGAATGGAAGCAAACTTCTCTTTGTTAGCCCATCAGCCATAGATATATAGGTAGGGTCATAAGGATTCATCACTGTCAAATTCAGAGGAAGATAGTTCATCTTCATCAAGCTAGAACAGGAGAGACAACAAGTAGAAGATGAAGGGAAAGGCTTTTGGGATGTCAAAATGGAGCATAGGAGGAAGTGGCCAAATTTTATCCACATCCAACATGGTCAATACCGACCAAAATCAAGTCGGTACTGGGCATGTTAGGGGTAGTTCCAGAGTGTAACTACCTGATGTACTAAACTTGTCTGGCAATAAGAACGGCTTACAGGATACGGGCAATGAAGAAAATAAAAATGCTGAAACATAGAATGTCGGTGCTTAGACGAACGCCACATAACTGACCAGGCATCACATAAGATCCAAACTAATTGCTCTCCCATAGCCAGGAGAGCTTAGACATCATCGAACGGACCAAGAGCACTTGTGGAGTCAAATACTCGAGGCTGTTCCTGATGGTCGCCATCCAAGTAATCAACCCAGTGAAGAATTTATTGTGGATAATGGTAAGGTGATTAATGAATGAAAATCAGTGGAGAAGGAATTAATAATGGGTCTTGACACTTAGCAAGACTCAAACATTTACTGATGACATTTTGCGAGAAGTATATCTTAGAATGCTTTTTATGCCAATGATGCTGTCATATAACAAGACGAATGACCCGGATAACATTTATTGAAATACAAGTGGTACATGGATGATGATGGAGTTACCGATTTAGTGAGGTGTAGTTGTTTCCCCATAATCTTAGATGGGGTGGCTATGATGTGGTTCATCGGCTCACAATGCTGTCCATATCTTCATTTGATCAACTGGCGAGAAAGTTCATGGGGTATTTCAGGCTCCACACCGCTTAATCAATAGATATAATGTCCTTGTCAAGTATTCATTAGGATGCCAGAAAAATTCAAAAATATTTTCTAAGCCAATTTAATACTACGACCTTTGAAGTAAGAAATCCGAAGGAGGATATTATGTTGATGGATTAATTCAGGTGATAAACCAGGATACAGAGTTTGGTAGACGGCTAAAGAGGAAGCAACCACTTACTGTGGAGGATTTTTATAATAATGCATCCTAGTTTTTGCACTTGGAAAAGGTAGACTTGGCTACCAGAAAAGTTGGTGGTTGATCTTCGAATGAAGTTGTGCAGAGCATGTCACTATTAAGCAAACCGGTGAGAGTTTCGATAATGATGCGATAAATATTGGAACTAGTATTAACAACCAGAAAAGTGGAAATTAGGGCACTGGTGATAAAAGAAATGATACAAAAAAGCATCCAAGTACTTGAAACCAAAGGATTATACTCCTTTGAACGATACCGTTGAAAATATCTACCTTGTAACAAAAGGAAAATAGAACTATAAGAAGCCACCTCGAAGGGAGCCATTTGAGGCCGAACGGGGTTCAAGGAAGTATTGTCACTTCCATGACACTCATGGGCACAAGACCAATGAGTGCCATCACTTAAGAGATATGATTTAAGATACGATACACAAAAAGAAGTTGCAAGGGTACATGCAAGATCTGCGGGATGGCAAACAAAATGCTAAACCTATGGGGCACAACGCACAGAGGGATCGACCAAGGTCTAGTGGAGAGGGACCTGAACCTGGGTGGTAAAAGGGTAGGATTATGATTAACACTATAACTGGAGGACATCATCCATCGGAGAAGAGCTAGAATGAGAAGGAGCGGTATGGAAATTCGAAGAAACACTTACCGTGGTAGAGTATTTTGCTGTCGAAAATGGAGCTCTTGCAAAACAACTGAAGACAATGAGTAATGATATTGTTTTTCAAGATAGAGAAGTTGATGGGGTGCAAGTGTCAACTTTGACCTCATGGTGATTACTGCTAGAGTTAGATGTCTGCCCTAGGGCCAATTATATAAATTTTTAAAAATATCTAACTCGATAACCAATCTTGCTCAAAATGAAATTTGTTTTCTCTGATTTATATGCTTGATATAATATGTTATATTAATTAATAGATTTAATTAAAAGGATATTAAATAGAAAATTCATAACTGGTATGTTTATGTGACAATAGTTACAAAATGTTGTAACCATGAGCAATTTGTCACAATGAAATTAAATATAACATTTTAATTATTCCTAGCTAAGATGTATCGAGACTAGATATTGATACATCTGTTGAGACTAGAGTACATATCAAACTTCAATTGTTAGGCATCATATTACTCGTTACTACTGGCGGCACTAAGGGGTTACGTACTGATAGTTATTGGATAACAATGGAATGACTCAGTCGATAGCTTTCCATTGTTTAACATAACTAAAGTCAAATAGAAAATATTGATGTGACAATATTACACAACTCCCCCGATTTGAGAATATTGTCAAGCTTCAATCTGGAAACTTTGCTTTGATTATAGTTAAATCGTGGCATGCTGTCCATCAAAAAACTGTCGTTGGGTTGAGTGGGGGCATGAAAGTGACTATTCAAGAGAAAATTCGCCTCCTTGGTTATGTGAGGTTAGCACCAAAGTCAACTGATGTCAACTCAAAATTAAATTCTCTGGCTAGAGCGGTTTGGTTAATAATAATAATTATTATTGAACCAAGGACTTTGCGTTTGGGCTATAGAGTTGAATATGGATGATATTGGAATTTTGACTATTACTAAATTTCATAAGTCCAAAGTAATATAGGTTAACAAAGAGAGTTGATGTAAATAATTGTCACTACCAAGTAACGCTTAATAAAGTAAAATTGGATTTTATCGAAATTAAATACGCGATAAATTCAGCCATAATGTCAAATCGCATGTTAAGTGACGTGTAAATGTTAATATTTGAAATATTCAATATTAATCACTGACCCAATTTACATCTAATAGTCATACAACCGGAACATTGAATATTCCTTTTACCACCTGATTTAATTAATTAATAATTTTTTTAGTTAATTTAATTAACTAATATTTATTATAAATTTTCATTTGATGTATATTGAACATGACTAAATAGTGTGTTTATAATAGTTATAAATTTACCAATCGATATACAATATCGGTACACGTTTAAATAAGATTTAAAATTGCATTAAATTTTGTTTGGCCTTGGACCAGATTTTAGGCCCATATAGGCAAGTTAATTTCAGTTGCAGAGGGGTGTTTCGGCCAACCATGTTATGGAAAAAAGGAGGAGTTCAAATTATTAAAAGAGGGGAAATAGTAAGGGAGAGATATTAGGATGAGATTCACTTTTCCCTCTCTTAACTTCTTATTTATTTGCCACCTCTTTTCATCATTTCTTAGACTTTTGCTCTCCTCTCCTTGATATTTTCGGCCAGCAAACCCCTTCTCTAAGCCCCAAAAATCAAGGTACTAAATTACAACAAAACACTTCGGTTCGATCGTGGTGGTAAAGAAATTTGGGAGCTAGCTACTTCTGATTTGTGAATGGATTCAAGAGGATCAATTCAACATTTCAACGTGTGTGCAAGGGTTTTGGTGAAAGGTAATTCTTCATTTTATTTTTTATATTATATTTATATTTATTATTTATGTAATAGGATGTTAGATTATATTATGACTTTTGCATATCGAAATGCTATTACAAATTGGTTGGTTATGTATATTGTTATATTTATATATAATTAAAAAAAATTATGCTTACTATCTACTTGATGATCATGACCTATGAACTAAAAAAAGTTTAAATAATATTTTTGAATGAATCAATTAATCAAAATCAATATTTAGAAGATTAATGTTATATGTCATATGTTTTAAATTAATTTTTTTATTATCATATAATATATATATTAGCAGTAAATAAAAAATATTTTTTTATGAATAAATATATTAATTATTTATTTTAACATAAATTATTTACGTAATTTGAAAAATATGTGTGTGTGTATATTTATTATAAATAATAAAATTTTGCATAAAAATATTACATAACATATATTATGTAGAAAGCTTTCGAAAACATTTTTTTGTTTAACGCTTTTAATTTTAAAATATATTAAAAATCAAACCCCAAAAAGAAATATAAAAAACTTTATTTATCCGAGAGCAAAATTAGTAGGATCACAATTTAAAAAATAATAATTTTATTATTTACATGCATATACGTTTATATCTAATTACGTATATTTATATGTATTGCATAAATTAATTTAAAATAAAATATTATTTTAATAAATTGTTTTTGGCTTTCATATTATATATTATACATACATGTATGTGTTCAAAATTATTCTATAATTTAATATTTAATTATTTTATTGATTTAATTATTATATATATATATTAACATACATACATACATACATATATTATATATATATATATATTTTATAAATGTGTTATATAAAAATTGTTTATAACTAACATTTAGTGTGTGTATATATGTGTGTATTTATATTATATATTTACTTATATATTTTATTATGAGACAAATACATACACATTTAGGTAGCGAATCGAATACAAAAGGGGCTAACATGTCCGTTGCGATGTAAATCACAACATCTATACATGGGTATGTTAAACCATGTACACATTATTTTGTTACATATGTACGTGCACACATATGTGTATATGATAGACATATATAATATAATACAGAATTATATAAAATAAAACATTTTTTATAAATTCAAATGAAAATTTATCTTATTTAACATAAAATTTACAAAGGTTATAAATGAATTAGACTACATAGACCCATTAAAGATCCAATTATGTAAAAAAAACTTGGAGTTCACCGATTTTACCCTTTATGTGCTAGCCCAATTCCAACGCAGTTAAGGGCAAAGCATCCATTCAGCCATAAGGGTTGATGAACATTACGAATTGATACATATGGATTATGTAATCCAAAGTCGATTAATTCTGAAATAGTTTCATGTACTTTGTTATATCCACCGATAAGTTATCACGGACATGGACATGTGTACACATGCAGTATATCTATGATATTCTCATAGCATGCGAAGTGGAAATAAATAAAATAACTCGTAGTAGAAAATAAAAATAGTTCGATTTGATTGAATAGGTGAGTATCTTGGAAAGAGTTCCAAATATCCTAAAAATGAATAAAGACTCAATCTCAAAAGTCACTCCTTCCTATGATATATAAAGATGTATTGAAAGGAGTAGTTGAACATTGTAGAACAAATTATGATTAATGTCGAATGAAGTTAACTTCTTTCCATAAGGTTGCATGTTTAAGAGTAGTACAAATGGTTAAAATTAATTTCATCTATAGAATAATTTACAAAATCATAAAAGAAAAGGATTTATAAAAAACCATAACATATTCTAGGCTGAGGAGTTGGCATGTTGTGTGAGTCGAAAGACTACATACAAATTGTATGTGATAGATCTTGTTCGAATTAACCGAAATGAAGTTTAGACATGATTGTCATTGGATAACCTATTTATGTGGTGAACATAATTTTTGTAAACTAAAACCAAATCCATTTTATATATAAGGCAATTCATAAAAAATTTATGGATACTCATTCCTTTACACTAAGAAACACATTCCATTGCACTAAGAAACAACTGTTTTTTAAGAAATACCAGCTTCATAGCAAAGGAATTTCTGTTAGAAATTGTTAGTGGTAGAATGGATTTAGATACAATTCAAAGAAAAAACTAATCAAGTGGGATGAAATAAATTAACCTAACCTAAACGAACACAATGCATTATAGAGTATAATAAGTATTCTCACACATCAAAGAGAGACTATGAGTTTCTTATTAATATCGAGAATAGATAACCCTCACTTGTCAATTAAACCATTAAGATGTGATATGATGCAAAAATTCAAAAAGGTTCCAAGTATGTTATAAAAACATGGTTTTGGTAGTTGTATCCAAAGGGATATGATCCATCGACAGCAAATATGTCTTTCAAAGAAAGACTGATAATACAGTTGGAATATAATGATCAACATTGATAAGAATATCATCATAAATTTCAATTGTTGAAATTTACATAATAGATTCTCCATTCAATGTACTTAAGTTAATTCAAAGTTTGCTAACAAAATTATTGCTAGATATGACTTTGAGTTTTGGTACATAAGCGTTAAAATAAAAAATTCTACATAATGATCTATAATATACTTTTTGCACATGATTACCAAAGTCTCTCGTAATCAGTAGGAGAGATATTGAGTTTGCGGGTTTTTAGTTATGATCCAAGAACTATACAAAAGTAACATTCTATAAGCATTAGAACTGAGTAAATAGTTCGATAGAAATACAAATAGTTTGATTTTTAGTCAAAATGTAGAGGAATCTTGTGTACGTAAAAAAGGACAATTAAATGGTACGTAGATATTTCTAAATTATAAATAACAACATACTGTTGTCTGTTAATGATGTTCTTACATTAAAATCAATAATAGTTTGGTTGTTTAATATTCAGTATTGGATTAGTAAGTTATATCTTTTATAATAAGTATAAAGGATGTTGCGAATATCCCAAACGATATGCAAAAATACCTTATTAAAATGTTTAATATGGAAAATGTAAGATCGAATCCTTATGTTTGACAATATGAATTACCATACATGATTTATTGTCCACAATATCATATTTTGCTTGTGAATTAGGAGTATGAAGCAAATATCAAATCCAATTTAAGATCACTAAATGATATTTTAAAGTGTTCTCGAGTATTTGTGAAATACTATAGAATTGTTTACAGAAACAACGAATTCCTTTTAAAGGAGTGTTCAGACTTGAACTTCACAAGTGCATCGTTTATAATACTTCAATTCTTGTTCAAACCTTAAGTAAGAAGCTTTAAACTGAAAATGTTTCAATTGAAAGGTTGTGGCTGATTCAATGAAAGGCTAAGCATATCGCCTTGAATAGCGCCACAATAAATGCTATATAAATATAAATGCACAAATTTATAATTGAGCTAAAGGTGATTCCAGGTATTAAGAATATTATATCATTTTTATATAAGGTAAGAATAAAACTTACTAGAAGTCAAGAAACATAATCTAAATAGTTCCCATGGTAAAGGAAGTTTATCAGCATCAGAGAGATTTGAATAATAGAGTAGATGATTGAAATAGCATAGTAGATATGGTCATGAAGGGTCTAAGTCAGTTAGTTTTCATCAAACTAAGTGAAGGGATGGGATAAAGATTCCATTATTGGCCCCAAGTGGAAAATTGATAGAGGTAGGTGTATGCGCTAGTGGTAATTATGTAATTTTTTTTACATATATTTAACTCAATAACCAATCTTGATAAAAAAAATTTCCTTCTATTATATACTTGATATAACGTGTTATATTAACTAATTAGAAGTAAATTTAAAAGGAAAATCCATAAATGTTATCTTTTTGTGATCGTAGTTACAAAGTGTTGTGACTATGAGTAATTTTTCACAATGAAATTAAACATAACTTATTAAACATTCCTAGTAAATAATTAATAATCATTTTCGAAATACAAACTTTGAGTTTGGACTATAGAGTTGAATATGGATAATACTAGAATTTTGACCATCACCAAATTCTATAAGTTCAAAGTGATATAGTTTTAGCAAAGAGAATTGATGTAAATAATTGTCACTACGGGGTAGCGATTAATAAAGGAAAATTAGATTTCACCAAAACCAAGTAAGTGACAAATTAGGCCATAATGTCATGTCATTAATTAAGTGAAGTATGAATGTTGATATTCGAATTGTTCAATATTAATCGCTAACCGAATACACATCTATGAGTCAAACAACCGAAACGTTGAACACTCATTGATTTAATTAATTTGTAGTATTTATAATTTAATTAGATTAATTAATATTTATGAGTTATTAATTATAAAATTTTGGTTAATGTGTTTTGAACAATTATAAGTAGTGTACGCATAATAGTGATATAAACACTAATCAATATTCAATATTGATACGCATTTAAATTGGATTTAAATGTAATAAATATTATTTGGGCTTGAAATGGATTTGAGGCCCATTTAAGGCATGCTAAGTTCGGCTATGATAGGTACATTAAGGTCGGCTGACTATAAAATGGCTATGAGGGAGGGATTTTGAGTGTTTAAAAGAATGGAATGAGTAAGAAATTTAAGGATTTTGATCCTACTTTTGCCCTCTAGCCTCTCGCTTATATAAACATCATTACCCTTACTTTGGATTAGATCTTTTTGGTAGCCACCGTTCTCTTCTTTTGCTGGTGAATGCTCTTCCTTCCCTCTCCTAAAATATCTATGCAGTCTAAATAAAATTAAAATCAAATAATCATCGATGGTAAGGCAATTCGGAAGCTAGCAACTTCAGGATTGGAATTTGATTCAGGGACTTCACTTCTTTATTTCATGATGCTAGCTTTGGACTTGGGTGAAAGATATTCTTCTTGTTTATTATAAAATTACAATGTTTATATGATTATTGTACTATAAGATTATAATGTCAAACCATGTACACATTATCTTATTGCAATTGCACACACATAATGATATATATGTGTGTGTGTGTGTGTGTGTGTGTGTGTCTATGTATGTGTGTTGTTACATATATATTTAATGTAATACGAATTATCTAAAATAAAATTTCAATCATAAATTCAAATAAAATATTGATTTTATTTAACGGAACATTTTGAAAAATTCTAAATGAATTAGACTGCATAGCCAATTAAAGATCCAACAAGGAAAAATATTGAAATTTATCCAATTCTTTTATTGTGGGATTGCCCTGTTCCAACAATTATGGTTATTTTTGGTGAAACTACTTCGCACTGATTGACTGTGGGAGTTTGGTTGATATTCTATTCAAGAAGACGTTTGAATATACGAAGATTAGTCCGAAGAACATAAAGCCAGGTAAATCACGTATTCAAGGATTTACCAAAGAGGCAAAGAGCCTATCATATGAGTTGATCTATCGGTGGAATTGGATGAAGCCGACCATAAGGTTGTGTTGGAATAGACCTTTATGATAGTTAATGAATTTTCTGCTTATAAAGCGTTTCAAGGTCGACAACCCTCGCTAGTTTTAGAATAGTCCTAGCTCTATGGTGTTTGATGATGAAATTCCCAATCGAGAATGAGGTTAGAGCTATTCAAGTGGCCATACACTGGTCGGGAACGCTATGTTGGTGATCTCAGAGAAGCAAAGCGACCTGGAAAAGGGAAAGGTATAAAGAAGGCTCTTTGCATCAAAACTACGAATGCGTAGCAACTACCACCGAACACCTGACTAGGGTCCTTTAGTAATTTCTATAATCCTATAGACCCCCTAAAATAGCCAGAGGATGCGAGGGTGGCACCAGTAGAGCCAATGATTTATATCTTGATTGATGATAATGATCCCTCTCAGGTACCCAAGGTCGGTTCTTAGCTCGGCTTGAAAATGAAAAGGAGTTGGTAAGGTTTTTTTAATGGAAAAACCTAGATATTTTTGCTTGAACACATCCTGATATATGTAATGTTGACATACATAGCACGCCATGCACTAAATGTGGGCCAACGTTGCCCTCCTATGAAGTATAAGAGATGTAGTCTAGGTCTAGAGCGATCTGCTGCACTTAAAGAAGAGGTGGATAAGCTAAAGGCAAATGGCTTTATCCATAATGCCTCCTACCTCGAATGGGTATCGAATCCTATGTTGGTCAAGAAGCCAAATGGAAAATGAGGACTTGTATTGATTATTTAGACCTGAATTAAACATCCCCAAAAGACAACTTCCAACCGTCAAAGATAAACCAACTTGTGGACTCAACTGTTGGACACGAATTGCTTTCTTTTATGGATGCATACTCTAGCTACAACCAAATAGCAATGCACATTCCAGATTAGGAGCATGCTAGTTTCATCATAGATTTGGGCATGCACTAATAACGAGTGATGTCGCTCGATTTGAAGAATTCTGTAGCTACTTACAAAAGATTGGTGAATATGATGTTCAAAACTCAAATGGGATAGATGATGGAGTATTATTTGGATGATATACTGGTGAAGTCACATCAATCGATGAATCACATAGATGACCTGGCTGCATTGTTCGATGTGCTCTGAAAATACGAAATGAATCTTAATTTGTTGAATTGTTCATTTGGGGTCGCATCAAGAAAACGTTTGGGTTTCATTTTGAACAGAAGATAACGCAGATCGGATTCAAGCATTAAACGATGTTACTGCCCAAAAAACAAGGAGGGAAATGCAGAGCTTGAATGGCAATGTCACCGCACTGAGTCAATTTATTTCAAAGGTGATGGACAAATGTATACCGTTCTTTGATTCCCTCGACAAGGAGAATGAAAGTTTGTTTGGACCAAGGAATGCTAGGAAGCTTTTTAGAAATTTCTAGAGCATATGGAGAGACTGCCAGTCTTGTCGAAGCCTTTGAAAGGAGAAGATGTATTCATTTACTTGATGGTATTTGCTCATCCACTAAGTGCATCCTTGATACGTGAGGAATTTAAGATACAAAGGCCCATATACTATATCAACAAGCGCTTTTCCGAAGTAGAGAAGAACTATAGAAAGCTGGAGAAGCTAGGGTACTTCTTGTTGATTGTTTCGAGGGAGTTGTGATCATATTTTTAGGATAATCCAATAAAGCCGTTTACTTATTATCCACTAAGGAAGGTATTGCATCGACCTAAGACCTTGGGAAGATTATTGAAGTGAAATATCAAGCCTAGTCAATATGACACAACCTACCATCCTAATAGGCAATATGAGGATAGAAATTGGCCGATTTCATTGCCCAATTCACCGTCCAAGATGGAGAAGGGGAAGAAAACATGGTTCAATTGATGTTGATAGAGCTTCCAATGAACGTAGTTCCAAGTAAGGAGTGATTCTCATGACCTTGAAAGGACTAATTATATACTATGCACTAAAGCTAGAGTTCCCGGCAATAAACGACGAAGCCAAATATGAAGCGTTAATTCTAGGACATAAAATATCAAAAGAACAAGGGTCAAGGCGCCATATATATTCAACTACTTTCAATTGGTGATCTGCTAAGTCAAGAAGGAATTTCAGGCTAAGGGAGCGAGATTTACCCTTTACCCGATGAAGACACCGAAACTATTAAATGGTATTGAACATTATACAATCACACACATACCTAGAGAAGAGAATATGAAAGCTGATTCACTAACCAAACCGACCAGCCCTATGGATGCTTTATCGGCTACGAGCGTCGAGCAGATGGATGTCGAATGGATCATGGAGGCCTGGGAGGAAAAGGAGTCATTGATAACTCCAATCAAAGACTAACTGATGAAGGGGACCCTCTCGAATGGAAGGAATAAATGGCTTAAACTCCTTCGTAAAGTACCATGATTTATAATGAAAGAGGAAGTGTTGTATAGAAGAGTTTCCTCAGCCCCATTGCCATGGTATGTCATCAGAGATGAAGATAAGAAAATCCTTTTGGATGTACACGAACGAAGATGTGGTGATCACATCGAAGGGCATACTTTAGCTAAGAAGATGCTTCATTATGGATACATTTTGCCTACCATTAGCCACAGCGTAGCTTATCACATCAGATGTAGCGATAAATGAAAAAGGTATGTGAAATACCGAGGGACTTATTTATATTGATTACACAAATGGTTAGCCTATGGCCATTTGTGATTTGATAAATTGATATAATTGGTGTGCTACCTATGTCAAAGGGTGGAGTGAAGTATACTATTATAGCTTTAGACCACATCACAAAGTGGGCTGAAGCGAAACCATTAATCATGATCACAATGAAGAAAGTGATCAACTTTGCAATGTATGACATCATATGTAGAATTAGAGTCATATACAAAATCATCACTAACAATGGAACACGATTTGGGAGTATCGATTTCAAAGACTTTTACAACCGGTATCTAATTGCGAAGAGTATTTTCGCAATATCACACCCATAAATAAATGGATAGGTGGAGATGATGAAAAAGATCATCAAATTCATCCTTAAGAAACAACTAACGAAAATCTTGGGTAATTGGGTTGATGAGTTACCACTTGCACTGTAGGCTTATCGTGCAACCCATAAGACCATGACTGGGTACACTCTATTTTTTTGCCTAGGAGTTGAGGCCATGATTTTGATAGAACTGAAAATCCCTTCTCATTAAAGAAACACTATGATCCTAATATGAATGAGGAACTCTTTCTTGGATCTCTTGAATTGGTCTATGAATGCGAAAAGAGGCTGAACTGATGGTAGCTACTCAAGAAAAGAATAGCAACGCATTTCAATACCATGGTTGGGAACCGTACCTTTGAGGCAGGGGACCTTATTTTGAAAGAGGTCCTCCCTGTTATGGGGGCACTTGTATGAATTGGGAAGGTCGATGTGCGATTGAACAAACCTTGCCGATCAAACTTTTAAGCGATTGACCATTGAAGGGATCTCTTTTCCACAACGTGGAATAGAAAGCATCTGCAACTCTAATTCACTTAGATTTATTTGTTTTCTCAGAATAAGCTACCCTATTTGACTTGGGGCAATGTAATAATGTAATAATTTCCATTTCTTTTGTTCACAAATAAAGTTGGCTTTCAAGCCAATGGAACCATGTTCTTATAAGTATAAATTTGTAGTGCATGATTAGTAGCGCGATCAGGTATCTGGAGATAGGTACCTGTAACGACCTAGACTTTGACCACGTTAAAATATACTATTTAAAGTGATTTTAAATATAAAATAGGTAAGGTTATATGATTCAAATAATATTAGATTGGATTTGAAAAGAGAAGTATATACAGAAATAGTAATATTTGCCTATATCGACAAAAGTGACAAAATGCTGATTTCAGAAAAGTAAGTTTCAATGGTTAAATGAATTATTTTAATTTATTTGTTAGTGTTTATATTTTTAAATAAAATTATACAAATTTATTTTTTAATTTGGTTTACATAAATAAATAGTTTAACTAAAACGTCAAAATGTGACCGTGAAACATTTTGTCGAAAATCAACGTTTTATCGATTAAATGTTGTCGCAACGTCGTTGCACCTTTATTTTCTTATGTAGGAACATATATTTAAATAGTATAAGTATTAATTAATTTACTAATCAAGTTTACTTTTACTAAACATACTTAGAAATTTCAAGAATATGATTAAGAAAAAGTAAGTGCAAGAGGACAAACATGTCATTTCAAAGCAAAAGGTAAACATCAAATCAAACTAAACATAATTATTATATTCTTTACTTAATACTTAAGTGAAAATGACATAAAGTAATAATTTGAAATGTGATGTTAAGTGTTGAAAAAATAAGGTTGCTTAAAAAGTAAGTAAAGGTATTTTGGTCTTTTCACAAAATATTATTTTAGTCCAACACTTTTTCTATAAATAAGCATCCACTTTCTCACTTTTTTACACTTCTTCTTCTTCCTTTTTCAAGCTTTTCTTTCACTCTCTAATTGCTTCTTCTCTTCCATTTCCTTACTACCCTTTTTAAAACCATATCAAACAAAGTCACAACACCACCAAACTTTACCAAACACCTTAGAATATCACCAAAATAAGGTTTAACATCTAAGAAGTGAAGAAATGATAGAGGAAGGGGAGGATCAAGGTGTGGCCGAACCTATGGAGGAGGTGAAGCAAGTTCAAGGAGCTCTGGAGCGAGAAAACGAGAAGAAGGAGATGACCGAGCGCTAGAAAATGAGGTGAAGTTGTTTACGTCATGCTTTGGCATAGTTAAGAGGATTTAATGAAGCGTTATTGCATATGAATGTTGGTAGGAAGAATTGCTTAAGTTAAAGGTGAGTACTCAAATCTTAGTTTTATTTTAATAAAACTTAAGTTGATAATACACAGTTAAATTTGAAATTAATATGTGGTTGCAAATTGGTTGATTATGTGATTGTTTGTGTGGTTGGTAACTTGTTTGATAAATGATAAAAGAAACGGTTAGTAAGTATAGTTAATTCAATGAAAATTAAATCCATATAAATGTTTGTATAGAAATTATTTAGCTTCTTAATGATTTCAAAATATCTAAAAAGATTATGAATGATATATTATAATAATATAATATTATAAAGTGAAATGAAATGGAAAATGAGTTTGAAATGATAGAAATATTATTTTAAATGAGACAAAATAGTTTAAATGCAGTTTAAAACAAATTTAAAGTGTTTCGGACAAGTTCCGAAGCAATTCACAAAATTGGTCAAAACCGAGCCCGTCGCGTAGCGGTAGTTCAAAAATTTCGACCCGTAACTCCAAACTAATGTAGAGAATGATTGCTAAGTTGAATTTCTTCGAAATAAAAATTCTTTGGTCCACAATGATAATATTTTTCCAACGAAGAAAGAAAATAAAGATTTCATCAAGTAAAATTTGAAATATCCCGAAAGCAATTTTCTAAAAATATCGTGGTTTTGTAGTTCGAAATCCAAAATGAGTTTTCTTTATAAATGATTTTTTTAAATGATTTAAAAATATAAAATAAATTTGATAAATCTATTAATATGGTTTAAAAGATATTTGGAATGGAAAATATGAATTTTCAAATATTGAAAAGTTGTTTAAATCTAATAAGCTTATATAGCACTTTCGACAGCACTTTTATGCTGTGAATTCTATAACCTTTTGAATATGAGTATTAAACTTAACAATTTTTTCCTAAATCTTTTATAAATGATTTTAAGGGAATAATTAAGTAATGCAAAGATGGTTTGAAAGTTTTAATGACAGTTTGAATAAATGGTTAACAGAAATTATTTGTAACACTTAAACAAAAAGTGAAGAATATTGAATGTAATAACAAACTTAGTATGTGGAAAAGAGTAGTATATTTATCCCACTTGTGAGATTTGAGAAGATAAAATAAGGTGTTTAACTAAGGTTAGAAATGGAGCAACTAGTACCCTGAACTTACCTAGCCTATATTTTCTCTTTTTAGGCGAGGGGTGGAATAGATCGAAAGGAAAGCCCGAATGCTCTAAAAGATCATATTCAAGTTTTTCAAGATAAAAGAAAAGAAACAAATTCTTTGAATATTAATTAACTACTTAACATCTATTATCAATGATTAGCACGAAAAACTGGGATCAGATTTGCTTGATTATGTTCAACATTATAGGGGGTTCTCGCTTAGTGAATAGTGAGGAAGCTCAGACTCTTACCTCTACACGTCCCTAGTGTGAAAGGGTTGGTTGATAATCGAGAGGCTTGTCATAAAACCAGATCCGAGGTACCACATGTAGTCACCTCCATGTTGAAAAGCAGGAGTGCCCGTGTTGAAAAGCAAAAGGGTAGCGGGATAGTTGAAAAGCCTACCGGGGCTGGTCCGAAAAAACCGTTCGTTGCATTTGGTATCAGAGCTGAAGGTTAAGCGAGAACCTTGGCTTTGGTGTGGTAAAGACTCATCATATAGGGTTAATAATACCCTAGGATGTGTAACTCATTAGATATAGGGTTAGTAACATCATAGAATGAGTTTGAGTGTATTATATATGAGTGCGTATTTGTTAGTGACTAATAAATTGTTTTGTGTTGATTCATTTATTGAGTGATTTATCAATTCTGATCGACGCACCTGATCACCGTTATCGATGAAGATTCCTAAAAACTTAGACAGGACGAACCGACACACTAATTTTGAAAAAAATAGTAAATGAAATAATTTTACCTAGAATTATATTTGAATATAAAGTATATATTTTGAAAAGTTGTATAGTTAGAAATCTATATTAGTGAAATTTAAATATGAACATTTTGTGATTTGAATTTCACAATTTGATTATAAGATGTTTCATAAAGATAATCGATAAGTAAGAAATCTGATAAGGCAATTAAGATCTTTAATACTTATTCCAAAATAATAAATTAAGAAATGATAATGTTAAGTTGCTATCATAAATTGATCAATTGTTTGATTTAAAAGTTTAAGTACAAGTACCTTGTAAATTAAGTTTCACAATTTAATTATAAGGTGTTTGATAATAAGATTTGTTTAAGTAATGTACATATAAGATAAAAATAATATAAGATAAATAATAGAAAATGATTATGTAAAAGGAAAAATAATATAAAAGGAATGAGAATTTAAATTCAAGTAAAAGAATTATGGTAATTTAAATGAATTTAATTAATATAAGATAAAACGAATTTATAAAATAGGTTTTATAAAGTAATCTCTAAAGGATTTTGAAAATGGTATTATTTCATATAAAAAGAGATATTTTATGATAACTAGTTTGAATGGTTCGAAAATAAACTAAAAATGGGCAAGAGATGTGTTTGGATGGTAAGCACTTCTCTTAAAGTATTACTTTTCTTATTAAGAGGATATATGATACTATTGATAGTACCCAGTCCCTTGGATTGTTTTGGAGTTACTCGATCTATATAATTTTCTTAAGTTAAAGATATAATGTGAATCATTAATTGATAAATTGATTAGTAATCTTTATAAAAGTGGTTAAACCAAACATAAATTGGGATCGCTAATTGATAAGATAAAGCGGGATTCTCGATAATTTTGGACAGTCAGAAATTTCCAAATCATACCTAACACTAAACTAAGAAATTTATGAAAACATTTTGTAAAAGATTGTGAAATACTTTGAGTAAATAAAACAAGATAAGGTTAATTTATAAATCTGATTTATAAAGAAAAAAGATTTAAGAGTAAAGAGTTTGAGGATTTAAATACGGGTGGTTTTAAAATTTGTTAGATGGAGGGATTTTAGTAAACCCAATTTGAAATTTTGGATTTGTATACACTCTTAGGATGTAAAGGTATATCATATAAATATAGATTTAAGTCATGAACTATTATGTAAAATAATGGCTCCTCAAAAAAAATTATAACCTGGAAATGTTTTATTAATGAATTCAAGCATTTATAAAATATTTGGACTTAAGTCTTTAAAATGTGATTGATTTGCATAAGTTATAAGATAAGACTCAAGTAATAGCTTTATGAAATGATTCGTAAATAATTTTAATGTTAAATAAAATATATTGAGTTAAAAGATTGTGGGAAAACTTTTTTAAAGATAAATCATATTTTGAGTGAAAAATGGTTTCTTTAGAATATTTTCCTTTAGTAAAAATATTTAAAGGGATTATATAAAGAAGCATCTTTATATAAAAATTAAAATTAAGATAAAAGTTTTTGCAAGTTAATAAATACATATATTACATGTAGATCATTTCATCGCACAAATTTTGATCTATAATTTAAGTACAGAACTTTGAGGTGTTTATATTGGTCCCAAAAAGGATTTATCACTCAATTCTTCACGATGAGCATTAATGAGAATTTATGGTTAAATACTTTAGTTTTCTATCATAGTTGAGAGCTATGCAAGGAAAGCAAAGGTTCTGATCTAGAAGCCTAATCGAAGTCCGCACTAGAGGATCGAGGGATCGATATTAGTTCGGAAATAAAGTTATGTATTTGAATAGGAGACCGAATAAGATATATCATATGGATGATATGTGTATATTATATGGAATTAAGTTTAAAGATAAATACTTTAAGCAAACTTTTGTTTTGGGTAATTTCGAGGACAAAATTCTTTTAAGTAGGGGAGAATGTAACGACCCAAAATTAGGCCACTTTAAAATATACTATTTAAAGTGATTTTAAATATAAAATAGGTAAAGTTATATGATTCAAATAATATTAGATAGGATTTCGAAAGAGAAGTGTACATAAAAATATTAACAATTGCCTATATCGACAAAAGTGACAAAATCCTGATTTCACAAAAGTAAGTTTCAATGGTTAAATAAATTATTTTAACTTATTTATGAGTGTTTATATTTTTAAATAACATCATATAAATTTATTTTTAAATTTGGTTTGCATAAATAAGTAGTTTAACTAAAACGTCAAAATGTGACCGTAAAACATTTTGTCGAAAATCAATGTTTTTTCGACTAAAAGTTGCCGCAACGTCGTCGCACCTTTATTTTCTTATATAGGAACATATATTCAAATAGTATAAGTATTAATTAATTCACTAATCAATTTTACTTTTACTAAACATACTTAGAAAATTCTAGAATATAATTAATAAAAAGTTAGCATAAAAAGACAAACTTGTCATTTCAAAGAAAAAAGTAAACATCAAATCAAACCAAACATAATTATTATATTCCTTACTTAATACTTAAGTGAAAATGACATAAAGTAATGATTTAAAATTTGATATTAAGTGTTGAGGAAATAAGATTGCTTAAAAAGTAAATAAAGGATATTTTGGTCTTTTTACAAATACTATTTTAATCCAAAACTTTTTCTATAAATAAACATAAACTTTCTCACTTTTTTTTACTTTTTCTTCTTCTTCATTTTCAAGCTCTTATCCCACTCTCTAATGGCTTCTTCTCTTCCATTTTCTTACTAACTTTTTCGGAACCATATCAAATAAAGTCAAAACACCACCAAACTATATCAAAGACCTTGGAATATCACCAAAACATGGTTTAGCATTTAAGAAGTGAAGAAATGATGGGGGAAGGGAAGGATCAAGGTATGGTCAAACCTATGGAGGAGGAGAAGCAAGTTCGAGGAGCTCTGGACCGAGAAAAAGTGAAGAAGGAGATGGTCGAGCGCTAGAAAGTGAGGTGAAGTTGTTTATGTGATGGTTTGGTGTAGTTAAGAGGATTTAGTGAAGTGTTATTACATATGAATGTTGGTAGGAAGAATTGGTTAAGTTAAAGGTAAGTACTCTAATATTAGTTTTATTTTAATAAAACTTTAGTTGATAATACACATGTTAAATTAGAAATTAATATGTTGAATATTGGTTGATATTGGATGATAACTTGGTTGCAAATTGGTTGATTATGTGATTGTTTGTATGGTTGATAACTTGTTTGATAAATGATTAAAGAAATGGTTAGTAAGTATAGTTAATTCAATGGAAATTAAATCCATATGTATGTGTGTATGGAAATTATCTAACCTCTTAATGATTTCAAAATATCTAAAAAGATTAGCAATGATATTATAATAATATAATATTATAAAGTGAAATGAAATGGAAAATGAGTTACCGACACATCAAAGTTTCTCCCTCGAGCTGCTATGAAGCCATCAATGAATTGAAATCAGATGATGAACAAAAGAGATTAATAGAGAAAGAGTTATTCCTTGTTGTTGCAGGGTATCGATCATTTGTACTGGTATTCCCCTGTCCCCTATCTCGTCCTCTTCTTGCACTCATACTCACTATCAGCGGATAGTAAGGGAATTTACTGAGGCATACGGACGGATATCTTAGGGATATACTCATTCTAGGGTATACTTCGCCCTATCTCTAATGAGCTACCTAATGTGTTATACTCCTAAGCTAAACTTCAACCTTCAACTCTGATACCAATTCTAACAATCCTGACTCGACCTTCGAAAATGGGCACCGAATATATCACCTATATTCAAATGCTGTAGATTCAAATGTCGAATCTGGTTCGCCGGAGCTTATAACACATTAAATATAACAACACAGCAGAGGAAAATTAATAATATCATTGATACAACAATGAATACAATTATCCAATACAATATGATACAACAATATCAGAGACAATGACAACAGCGGAAAAGATAACAATGGAAGAAATAACTCCACTATGACCTTTGATAAAGAGTGAATCCAAAATCTATAAATCCAAACCAAATCTCCAAAGCCAAAGGTCTAAACTTCAAGCTCGAACCACCATCAAGCTAAACTGAACCAAACTCCATCCCAATGCGATTGCCAAGACTAAAGGCTGGATGCTATCGACTCTACATCTACAAGCTGACTATTCGACTATCTGAAAAATCCAACCTAGACTGCCCGTGTGAAAAAATGTGGGCAGCCAGAGTTTAGGAAGGAAACAATAAACTCCAGGTCAGTCATGGGACTGGTATGAGCAAACAAAAACAGTTTATCTTTATCAAAAGCCAAACAAAAGATTCTAAAGAAATTCACAATGCTTTTTGGAAAATAAAACTGCCATAAGGCCTCCGGCCACACACACAATGCAAGCGCAAACTTGGAGGATATTTCTCCTTATTACAATTAAAAATGCTTGATATGCGAAAATCTTTTTGATATTATTATTAGTGCATAGTGCAAAAAAACCTTTTGAAAGTATAATATAAATCTTAGCCAGCATAGGTACCATTATATTATGCCTGCTATAGCTACCACCTGATGTGGCAGGTTATACAATTGCAATCATAAAGGGCTCGTATTGTTTTGTTTGGATTTCCAACAAATGGTCAGGCAAAGGAACTTCCCACACAAAATGGAATGCCTCTGGAGGGACGTCCCCGAGAACCTAACCGGATCTCTGTTACACAAGGCCGGTGTAACCAGATAACTACTGACACGAGTATGCCACTCCCTAGTCGTTACCAACCTTTATCCGAGGCGTCTCTCAACCAACAACCACAAAACAATAAGTTTTGCAGCATCCACATAGGTAAATATCTAGGCTCCATATCATGATAACACCTTTGATCCAGAAGGAAATGACATACCCTTAGGGGGCGCTACCCCCAAATAACCTTGCTGCCACGATTCCTTTTTCGACCATAACTGGGTTGTGAAGCTCGACGAAGTCTCGTCCACAAAGCTACACTTTTCACAAAGTCAAGCTCTGATCAACAAGTGATCAGCAGCATTTCGTATGCCACAATACCAAATTGGGAATGTATCAGTAACCATCAATTACAAAACCTCTGAGCTCGTACGTCTCAGAGAAGGGTGTTAAGCTAGGATAATAAATTCCCCGCCACCAAATAGAAATGTATTTGACAAACTGGTTTTACACCTCAAAGTGTAATGTCATACACACATCCATACAAGTCTGTTCCAGGTTCGAACAGAGCCGAAGGCACTTCCAAAGAAGTCCTTGCGAATCCGGGCATCCTCAATCCCGATCGGACTCCCCATCACATATGGAGATCTCTATACCGAAGCAACTCAGTGCAGAGTCATTCGATAGGTTATCCTATCATTCTCGAAGACACCCGGTCTTCACCACATGTCTTCAAACGCAATCCATTTCATCGTATCACTATTCAGAATGGGTTATATGACACAAGGTCCTCTCCCAGCTAAACCGAATAGTGAGTCGCGATATTTTAAAAACATATAGACATGGGATCTTAGTTACGTCACAACTTATTATCCAAAACTTTTCTTCCAAATGGTTAAAAAAATTACCATTTTCAAATCTTTTAAACAAAAAGATTCACTTCACAAAGTTCACCAATTTTTTCCACAAAGATGCATTTTCAATATTTAAACAAAAGATCTATCTTTGAGACCATCTTTTGTTTGGGAAAAAAAATTCACAAATATTTTACAAAGATTCCTTTATAGCTTTCAAAACAATTTCATTTCAAATCTTTTATCTAAAGGATATGCCTTTAAGATCCTTTTAAAAGGTTCACTAATCTTTTACCAAGATTCATTAAAACAATTTTCATTTTAAACTTGAAATCTTTTCAACACAAATTGGAAATCTTTTCTTTATATGAAAGCTATTGTTATTTGAAAACAAATAGTTTTTTTTTTTGAAAAAATCCGATTACATTTGCACAAGTTAAAGCTCTTCAAGTATAAAGCTTGGTTTAAATTCAAATTTACCAAAACAATACTTTTAAAACTGTTTAAAAACTATATAAACACGTTTATAACTTGTATAATCTTTCTAAACCAAAATTCTCAACATAGAATTCAATTTCAAATCTTGAATTCAAATTCAAATCAAATTATTTAAATTTCAAAACTTTATCAAGTTATTCAAAATAACTTTTATCTTCAAAACTCCTTTTCAAAAGCTTTTCACATTTAACCCAAGTCCATTTCCAAAACCATTTGAATTCAAAAATTCAATCTTTAAAACCATTTTCAAAAATCCATGACTTAACCAATTTCCTCGTGCAATCCATATTTGTGTGTGTATGAGTGTGGTCCAGGAATTTTACAAAATAGGGCAACAATCATCAATCATTACAGATTCAAACACATCAATACCGATAAGCGGTATAATCTATAACGTTTATCTCCATTCACAGATTCACAGATAATGTAAATTTATTACAGATAAATAAATTACATTCATCATAGATAAATAAATTACATTCATCACAGCTTGAATTAGAATAATTCAAATCACAAAGCATCACACAGTAGAGATATCAAACAATTCATAGCATTCAATAAAATACAATCATCCATAAGTAAGTTAATTGATTATCTGATTAATTGAAATCAGATTAGTCACTAATCCAGGTTGACTAACATTAGTTAATCACAATTTATATTAATTAATTATCCTTAAATTATTTATTAATCAATCTTCATTAATGAATTAATCAACCTTTAATTATTAAAGAATCAATCTTACTTATTCAATCATCCTTAATTAATTTTCATTTAATTAATTATCCTTAATTAATTATAATAAGTAATTATCCTTAATTACTTGTATTAATGTATCCCAAATTAATTTTAATCACTTGATTAATCAACTTTAATCATTAGTTAATTACTTTCAATTAAGTAATTATCTTTAAGTAATTAATTACCCTTAATTAATTACCTTAATTAATTAATTATCCTTTATTGTAATCTCATAAGGTAATTAGCTTAAATTTAATTTCACAAAGTAACTATACTTACTTAATCCCTTAATTACATCCTTTAAATAAAATAAATTATCATTAACAAATAGTTCAATTTCAAAACACTTAATTTAATCAAACATTTTTAAGATAAAACATTTACTTTTAATTACTTATTTATACCTTAAAAATAAACTTAAGGATTCTTTTGGAAACTTGAACTTAACTAATTCAAAAATAATTATTTTAAAACTTTATCCATTTAACAAAACTGGTAAAAACGAATATTTAATTAAGAAAGTACTTTAAACTTGATTAAAACTGAAATTCGAAAACTTGTTTAAATTTTAGAAATTTAGAAACTGTTTTCAACCTAAACTTCCCAGACCCGAGACACATTCCAAATTCCCCGAGCCAAATTCTAAATTACTTGAGCCAGACTTCGAGAAACTTGCATTCTTCTTCTTTTATTTTTCTCTTCTTCTTCTAACTTTGTTTTGATTTAAGTTATAAACCGTTATTCAACCCATGCAAACTGCCCGAAGGAAACCCCAAGCAACACATCGTTTTTCTCAAGCTAATTCCCAAGGCCCTTATCCTTTCTTCCTCGATACAGAACTTCACAGCGATCATCTGACACATATCGATCACCTTCGACCATCAATGCCAATGCCGGCATATCGACCACCACCCCCACTCTCAACCCCGACCACCAAAGCCTTGAGACAACCCCCACAATCAAAATCCAACAACCGAGCTTCCTATTAGAACAGAACCCATCGTCAAAAATTCGCCTCGAGTAGCCACCACCGACCACCAGAATTTACGACGTTCCACCCAAAGCAATGCCACAACCCCACGCATCTTTCCCCCGGGTGCGATGCAACCCGAAGCAACACCGACGATGAAACATCGCTTCTTCCTCATTGAACCAAACTGGGTTAAAATCCCTACATCACCTTCTACTCTCCGCCACGCTCATCAGAAAAATTCATGAATATTTTTCCATGAATCCTCATCACCCAAGCTACCTTCAGCCATAACCACGACCTCTTTTATTTCGTCGACGACCGGCAATTGCAACAACCCAAATTCCATTCATCACGAGAAATCCCGACATTCACATACTTAAAAATCGTGAAATTACTTCCTAAAATCATCATTTGTTATCACGAAGCTGATTATGGAATTAAAACATGAATTTAAGTTCATTGATTTTCGACTTATATATAAAGTTTTACTGCATTGTCCTAATTTTGAAAGAATACTAAATTTTAAATTCTTGGAACTGTTTTTAAAAATAAATTCACATTGTTATAATCATTTTCACTTTAAAGATCAAGGTCTGAAATTTTTCGTTAAGAAGGTATGATTTTTTTTCTTGAATTTGTAGCTTGTTACACTAAACAGAGCTAGATATATACATATACTGGCATGCACATCATTCACAAATATATATACATACATCCAGACATATTTTACTTCCATACTAAAAAATATATCGCATGCAGATCAAGATTCAAACTAGATTTAAAACTTAAGTTGTAGTTTGCTCATCTAGGTAGGAACAGGGCAGAGAACAGGAACAAATTCTTTTGCCTGAAAATTTTTGATGTTGATCTTTAAATCTGAAAAATCTTTGATTTGCTTGCTGATTTGTTTGAGATGTTCTTGGATTTGAACTACTGTTTGCTATTGATTTCTTGCATTTAAATTGCTTAGGTTTTACTGCTTTGATCTTTTTCCGGTTTTTGTAAACTATTTGTTTGATTTTGTATTGCTTCCAGGTTTTGATTCCAGAAAATCATCTGTTGTTTGAACTTAGAGTTGAATCTGATCTTTGATTTCCATAATCTTCAATTTGTTTTCAGATTGAAAAATTAGATCTGAGATGACCTTAAATTTGATCAAGTTTTAATACGAAGAAATTGTTTTGGTTTGTAGAAACTTTTCTCAGGTTTGAGAATAAACTGGTTTATTAATTTCATTTCTTATTCATGTTTTCATGATTTTTTAAATTAAAAGTAAAATTTGTTTGCCACTTGTTAAAACATGTTAACACTTGTCTATATATATTTTGATTTTCTTGCAAAGTATTTTGTAACCTTAATTGTGTTTAAGTCCTTAGTTTATTTAATTTTGGAATTATGGTTTAAACCCTTGTTAATTTTATATTTACATATGTTTGTATTTACAACTTTATAAGAAATTGAGTTTGAAATCTACTTATATTTACACAATTTTTTTTGTTTCCAATATTCAAATTATCTCTTAAATAAATTCACAAATAAATCCAAACACAATCTATTTGTAAATATTTACAATTGAATTTCCCAAATTAAATTCAATTTTTTTCTAAAATATTTATTTTAGAGGTTTAAATTCAAAATGAAATTCAAAATAAATTTATATACATATAAATAAACACACATATGTATATTAGATAACAAATTCTATTAGTATAAAATTATATAGTTTTCAAATCTAAATTTTATTTATTTATAAGATATTAAATATAGAATTTGAAATACACAATTAAATTTAAAATCAATGTCCAAATAAACAAATATCTTATTTAATCTTGGAAAAATTAAAAAATTTACAATCTAAATTCATAAATTTTTATCAATTACTAAATTTAATTTTACTCAAAAATCGGGATCGTTACACATTCCCTCTTAGGAAATTTCGTCCTTGAAATTTGAAAGACAAGGAGACAATAAAAGAATATAGAAAGATAGAGAGATGAATTACCAGATCAAGCTGAATATCTATTCTGCATTTGGCTTACCAAATCAGAATATCATCAATAGATACAAGAACGAATCTATTTAACTCTTCACAAGACACACGAGTTATCCAGATCTACGAAGTATGCAAGGGCATAGGTTAGTTCGAAGGGGTAACTAACCATTTGTAGAACATATCTAGATCCCATAGAGTTGACAGATACGTGGACATAAATCCAAAACTTTTTAATTTAGAAACCAAAGTATACCTATCAACCATAGCAACCAAAGCAAACAATTCATCCAAACAAACAATTTTGACCTATCCGGAGTTTATGTCCCATACCGACACATCAAAGCTTCTCCCTCGAGCTGCTACGAAGCCATCAACGAATTGAAATCAGATGATGAACAAAAGAGATTGATAGAGAAAGAGTTATTCCTTGTTGTTGCAGGGTATCGATCATTTGTACTGGTATTCCCCTTTCTCCTAACTCGTCCTCTTCTTGCACTCATACTCACTATCAGCGGATAATAAGGGAATTTACTGAGGCATACGGACGGATATCTTAGGGATATACTCAATCTAGGGTATACTTCGCCCTATCTCTAATAAGCTACCTAATGTGTTATACTCCTAAGCTAAAGTTCAACCTTCAACTCTGATACCAATTCTAACAATCCTGACTCGACCTTCGAAAATCGGCACCGAATATATCACCTATATTCAAATGCTGCAGATTCAAATATCAAATCTGGTTCGCCGGAGCTTATAACACATTAATTATAACAACACAGCAGAAGAAAATGAATAATATCAATGATACAACAATGAATACAATTATCCGATACAATATGATACAACAATATCAGAGACAATGACAACAGCGGAAAAGAGAACAATGGAAGAAATAACTCCAATATGCTTTCAGGTTTTGATTCCAGAAAATCATCTGTTGTTTGAACTTAGAGTTGAACCTGATCTTTGATTTCCACAGTCTTCAATTTGTTTTCAGATTGAAAAATTAGATCTGAGATGACCTTAAATTTGATCAAATTTTAATATGAAGAATTTTTTTTGGTTTGTAGAAACTTTTCTCCGGTTTGAGAATAACCTGGTTTATCAATTTCTTTTCTTATTCATGTTTTCATGATTTTTTAAATTAAAAGTAAAATTTGTTTGCCACTTGTTAAAACATGTGAACACTTGTCTATACATATTTTGATTTTCTTACAAATGTCTTTTGTAACCTAAATTGTGTTTAAGTCCTTTCTTTAATTAATTTTGAAATTATGGTTTAAACCCTTGTTAATTTATATTTACATATGTTTATATTTACAACTTTATAAGAAATTGATTTTGAAATCTACTTATATTTACATAATTTTTTTGTTACCAATATTCAAGTTATCTCTTAAATAAATTCACAAATAAATCCAAACCCAATCTATTTGTAAATATTTACAATTGAATTTCCCAAATTAAATTCGATTTATTTTATAAAATATTTATTTTAGAGTTTTAAATTCAAAATGAAATTCAAAATAAATTTATATACATATAAATAAACACACATATGCATATTAGGTAACAAATTTCTATTAGTATAAAATTATATAGTTTTCAAATCCAAATTTTATTTGTTTATAAGATATTAAATATAGAATTTCAAATCCACAATTAAATTTTAAAATCGATGTCCAAATAAACAAAAAGCTTATTTAATCTTGGAAAAATTAAAGAAATTTGCAATCTAAATTCATAAATTTATATCAATTACTAAATTTAATTTTACTCAAAAATCGGGATCGTTACAAAAACAGACGATTTAATTATTTTTAACATAACCCAAAATGTAGTGGTTGATGACTTTAATCAAACATAATGATTTTCTAAAAAAAAATATTAATTGAACATAGACAACTCGAAATTATACTAACAATTGATCATCTGAAAAGTGCACGGCTTTGATTTTTCTCTAACGTACTACATTGATCTGTACGCTCTCAAAAATAGATGAAAAATTGTAATATTTTTATCTTTAAATGTCAAAGTTGTTCCTGAATTGTAAACAAATTTAAAATAAATGTTTTGCGTTAATGTAGTGGTTGACGACTTTAATTAAACATATTAGTTTTCTCTAACCTACTAAATTTATTTGTATTCTGTCAAAAAATAGGTAACAATGAATTTTACTACTTGATAAATGAATTGAGTCAAAAGATTTTTCAGTAATGATAACCTGATTACTGAAACTAAGGCTTGGGTAGGCTACTATATTGAAATGGAAGAACATATATATCGTAGTTTATTGCAGTAGTAGGTAGTATTAACATCATAGTAGATACGACGGATAACTTACGGATGAAAACACTATAAAACGGACGATTTAATTATTTTTAACATAACCCAGTAACAGTTGACAAAGGGCGACTCTAAAGCAGTTTCATTACCAAATAATCAGGTTATCAAGAAACAAATTGCATTCATCCACTCTCATCAAAAACACAATTATCAGGTAAAATGACTAAAACGTACATAAACCATTACTTAATAGCCTATAGGTAGTACTTGGCTGTATTTTTAGTAAACTCCTATTTTGTAAGAGCATGTACGCACAATCATTTTTGCAGCTAATCAATTGTCTGAAACAAATGCTGAACAACAAGCAACAAAGTTATTAGAAAAAAATTTCACTTCCAACAAAACTGAGAAGAATAAAGCTAAAAGACTAACAACTGATCTGGAAAAAAAATTAATGAGCATATGTCCCATTACTACATTAAACTACAATGAAATAATTCACATTTTGAAAATAAATTAAAGGGCAATCATCCACATATTTTAAAACAGTTAGTGATACTAATTCGACATACAAACTAACATGAAAACTGATTATCTTAGAAATGACATTATTACCTAAAAAAGGCCTTAAAAACAAAACCTTTTTTAATAGTCAACAAAATTACTGAAAACCACATATCATAATGATACATGTTATCAAACATGGAACAATGAAGCATGTATCAAAAATATGTTTTGAGTTTAGTAAGGATGCATGATATTAACATGTAGATGTACACGATTTCTAAATTGCTTTGGCAATAACTTGCTGCACCTCTAAATTGCGTCAGCAGTAGTTTAGAAATTAAACATTAAACTAACAAATTCAGGGAATTAAAACAAAACTAACTGTTGGAAAATTATTATGAGCTTTTTAAATTTTTGTTCGTTAATGAAAATTAACCTTTTGTTAACCAAAATTAACCTAGCAATACAACAGTTACTCACATAAATAAGCATATACTGAATTTTGGATTATATTCAATTAGAAAAATAATGAACGAATGATTTCGCATGAATAGCTAACAGAACCATTAGAAATATTTGTTTGATTACAACGTTAACCATTCAATACAAATAAAAAAGAATAAGCATACCTTTATAAGGATGGAAAGAAGAAATAATTTGACAAATTCGAATGCAACTTTTCCACAATTTCCTCTGGTTTGATAAGTAGTAGCAACTAATTTTTCCAAAATTATGTGCAGGTAAATAAGCGAATATGAAGCAAACCAAGCATCCATAGAGTTGAAATAAATATTCAGGCGGCTCATAAAGTGCTTGAAATAAATTTGCTGTAAAAAATAACAAACTGAATTTAGTGAATACAGAAGCATGTGAATGTACATACGTGTACTTCAAATGGGCAGTAATATGCTATAGTCGCATCTTTCATGCTGTTGAGGGAAATAGAAAGAGCAACAAGAAGTTGGGGCTATTACAATCTATTGACCAATATTTCATATATAGACACATACATATATACATTTGACTGCACACACGTGAAGGAAAATGTGTGTATATGCATTAATATACACATCCATAAACATATGCATTTCCCCCAAAATTAATCTGATTTGTCAAATAAATAAGGGAAAGTAGATTCATGAATGCAAATAAATCAAAACAAAAAAGTTAGAAAATAACAAAAAAAACGAGCAGATCAAAAAATTAAAACAATCGCACCACTATCATGAGTAGAACATCATTATCAGACAATCACATGATAGTTCATAAAAAAATAAATTAAAATGGAAGTACATATAGTTTGTAATTGATTGCTGTAGTAGGTAGTATGAATATCACAGTAGAACACCGTAGATAACCTAGGCATGAAAACACTGTAAGACAGATGATTTAATTATTTTTAACATAACCCCCTAACAATTGACAAATGACAACTCTAAAGTAGTTTGATTACCGAGTAAAATGTACATAACCATTACGTAGTGGCTAATAGGTAGTACCAAGCTGTATTTTCAGTAAACTCCTATTTTTTAAGAGCATGTACGCACAATCATATTTGCAGCTAATCAATCGTCTGAAACAAATACTAAACAGCAAGCAACAAAGTTATCATAAAAAATATTCACTTCGAACAAAACTGAGCAAAATAAAGCTAAAAGACGAACAACTGATGTGGAAAAAAAATTAATGAGCATATTCCCATTACTACATTAAACTACAATGAAATAATTTGAATTTTGAAAATAAATAAAAGGCCAATCATCCACATATTTTCAAAAAGTTGGTAATGCTAATTCGACATACAAACACACATGACAACTAATTAGCTTAGAAATGATACTATAACCTAAAAGAGGACTTAAAAACAAAACTTTTTTTTTAATAGTCAACAAAATTACTAAAAATCACATATCATAATGATACATATTGTCAAACATGGAACATTAAATATTAAAGTATTTAATTCAGGGAATTAGAACAAAACTAACCATTGAAAGATTAGTATGATCTTTTTAAATTTTTGTTTGTTAACCAAAATTAACCTTTTGTTAACCAAAATTAACCTACAATACAACATTTACTCTAAAAAAGAAGCATATACTTAACATAACCCACTAACGGTTGACAAAGATGAATAAAATTTGAAAGTGAATTCAAGGGAAAGATTATAATCAATACCTGAATATGTAACATGGGTGTAGCGACGGGGATGGATAGTTGAAATCTGGCTCTGCAATTCCACACAAAAAGCAAGCAGGTAGCCTAAGACAAAAATGGGCGATATTTGTAATGTCTCTTAGAGTTTCAACTCTAACAAATACAAATTCAACATAAAGATACATAAATTGAGTTACAAACCCTAATTTTGACGTGGAGTTAACATAAAGGTACAGTGAAAATAACTTGGATTCTTGCGTTGGGGAGGAAGGAGGCGAATTCCATAGAAAAAGCAAGCAGCTAGCCTGAGACAGAAATGGGTGATATTTTTAATGTCACTTAGAGTTTCAAATTTAGCAAACACAAATTGAACATAAAGGTGCATAATTTGAGTAACAAACCGTAATCTTGAGGTGGAGTTAACATAAAGGTACCTAAATCAACAGTTTAGAATAGTGAAAATAACCTGGATCCTTGCGTTGAGGAAGGAGGCGAATCGCAATGGATAAAAGAACAGTTTAGAACAGTGAAAATAACCTGGATCCTTGCGTTGAGGAAGGAGGCGAATCGCAATGGATAAAAGAAAATATTGTTTCGTAATCTGGCAGAGGGGAAGGAGGCAAACCGCAATGGATCGATCGAAGGACGAAGAAAATAGTAAATGGATATAGAACGTGCAACATAGAAATTACATAAATGTCCTTATCATGGTAGAAAAGGCAGAAGGTTATTATAGGTATTTCAAAAGCTTCATTTGGGGGGTATTCCCATTATATATAGATATTGTCTTTATCCTTCGGTTTCTTCATTATACATAAATCTATATAAGTATGCACGCATGCAGTGCAGCAGGAGGGGTATATAACACTTGTCTATTTGCACCAGCAGCAGTTCATGACCTTTCCTAACTGGTAACTTAGTCTTCACTTTGAATTTTGATGCCTGCGCCCCCCTTATATAATGTAGTTAACTTGTTAAGCTTAAAAAAACTTTAGACCCACATCCTAAAACTCCTGTTCATATTACCGTCCTAAACGCAAATAAATTATGGCTGGGCAAGAACAGGTCTAGACATATATATGGATTCTGTAAAATTTATAAATTATTTGAAAGCATGAAAACTTATGTTTGAAATAAAAACAAACTTTTACTATTCTTATCTTTCTAATGCTTTTTATGTAAGTGTTGCTGTAAAAACAAACTTGAAGTATGTTTATCTTGCTAATGTTGAGCAAAATTGTATGTACCATATTTTTCGCCACAAAAAAGATTTTACTACATATATCTGTTCAAAACCAAAATCGCCATAATTATTTTCAATTACCGAAATTCGAGGTGTTTCAGAACTCTATTTCTTGACTAGGGGATCCTAGAGAGACGGTTTTCATCTTTACAGGAAAAGTAGACTTTTACAAACAAATTCGAGCGTTGGTGGGATTTGCTTCCTGGGTCATGACAACACTTGAATTCATCGAGAAATAGAATTACAATTCTATGGAGCAATGCCAATAATTGATTATCGTCGATCCATAGCTATCATACACAAGGATTTACCCTGATCCATTACCGTCATCAATTTTGTCCTATCAGAGTTCTTGCAAACACCCCGTCTTGTCCCTTCTCTTTGATTGAAGTATCATAAAATGATGGAGACTACGGGAAATGACTCGGCAAGGAGCTGATGAAATGGCGGTCGATGGAGCTTTTGAGGATAACTCGACAAACCATGAAGTCAACAGTGCGAGTCAAATCTGGCAACGATGCATGAGGGCGTTGCCTTGGATTATTCACTAAAATTTGTCAAAGGCTTGTTCTTTTGGATGGATCAACTTCATGGAGTGAAAGGGATATGGAGTGGAAGTCGTGATTCAAGCTTGAATTAAAGATGGAATCAATGAAGTACGACTCTTGAGTTTGAATGCAAGTAAAGTTGTCAAAAGCTATAATGAGGATAAAATGTGTGAAAAGTTCTTAGCCTAGACTTTTATATGGATCGACACTGATAAATCATTACCAACCCATTATTGATCAGCGTTGATGCATCGTGCTTTTAAAAGAAATGGAAAGTAGAAAAGGGTGAAAAACTACCTAGCCATAGACTAAAATGACTTTCAAAAGTTCTCCCCAATGAACAAAATCCTCGGATAATGTACTTCAATATTTGTGTCTATTGAGCAGATATGACGAGGTGCCAAAATTATTAGTGAGGATGCAATATTCCGCAGAAATGTATTGGGTAAAGGAAGCATCTGCGCAGATCTAGTTTTGATCGCTTGTCTTGATTCAAAGAACCTTGTGTATTAAAATAAACATACTTTGGATTTATCCCTTGATTGAGGTAGTAAATGTCATGCCATATTTTTACTTTTCGTTACGTCTTCGTTAACATGCATTCTCATCAAGTCAAAAGTAAAATAAATTTTATGTTGGAAAAGAGATGATTCAAATTGGAAATTAATGAAGTCGATAGATCATACTTTAGATTATAAGCTCGGTTACATATTGGTTTTCTATTGCACCTGATTCGCAAATAGTGTGATTAATAAAATCAATGTGTTATATACGTTATTTATAAATATATTATATATAAACAATACTAATTGATTCGCAAATCCATTGTGCCTACATTGTGTTGGCGGTTCCATGATAGCGTAAAAAATCAAGTCCAAATCATTTGCAATCAGCTCGTCTCTACCTGTTCTCTCGAGCAGGCGGTCTAGTTCGTTAAGGAATTTATCTTGCGATTAAAAGTAGAATTATGATTAAAATTCATATTTCATTATTTTAATTATTCATAACTTATTATTTAAAGTGATTATTAATAACCTATGGTTTAAAGTATGCTTGCCATGGACTCTTGTGATTGTATCATGTCACGTATATATTTTGAGCCATCTACAATGAGATGCTCGATGGTGTGAGGATGAGTAAAAACTTCCAGTAGGAGACGGCACGACCATGCTCTTTTACCTTAAATAATTACTACTTATTATTATTATATTTAATATATATGTATATATGATTATACAATGTTATAAGTATTTATAATCGCAATTTATAAATTTTCCAGTTCTTGACGGCAACGTTGGAATAACATTGAACCCCCGTGACATTTAACAGGATTTGCATTCCTATTTGTCGAATTCTGCTCAGATTTTGCCTATAAATTTAATATAAACATTGTAATTTATATTTTTAAACTAATGCAACTATTATACTAATTTCTACTAAATTTTTAATAAATATACATGACTCGTAAACTTACAATCACTTCTGGACTTTTCCAATAAGCATTTAATGCTACCCATAAGTTTGCACTCATTCAGCCAAGCATTTTTTCCACTTTTAGTGCTTGACCTTGAATCGCAGTAGTTTTTCTTCATTTTTTTGGTCCAATAATCTCTGCAAAGGGAGTCTATTTCCTGTAAATCTACTGGGCTCTGCACATTGAAATTAGAACGAATTATACATTTATACTTAATCAACAAATTGCATAATTTTTATATATAATGAAATACACATTTATATTTATGTAAAAATCCTGCCAAATACACTTTACAATATGGGTTGGGATATTCTCCTACTTAGGCTAGCAAATAGTTATTCTGCCCTTATAGGTAATCTTAGAAATGTCAAGAACAATATATGAGGGCTCCAATTCAAAATCCTATATTAATTATGATATAGATTTTTAATACATCGTGAATAATATATCTCACACAAAATATTTATGATGTTGCAATGAATTTGATACCTACCCACTCGCTTTACTTACTGATCTAACTATGGGACGAACCATATGTGATGGGCAGCCACCATTGCCTCTTGCGGTAGTCCCTCTCTAACTAAATGATGAGGAATTTGATGAATGTGAAGATCGTCAACATGGGACATAATATTTGTCACAGACAAATCATCTTATTATGGAAGAACATATCATTTTATTATAAGAAAACATATTATTTTTTGGGGAAAACATGTAACATTAATAATCACATAAATGACCTTATATCAAAACATATCATTGCTTTTGTTTTAAAAACTACCGACCAGTCTGGTTTATGTCATTTTAGGGATGGATACGAAGCAAAATAAATTTGTAGTGCCTACTTGGCTAATACAAAAGGATTATATTATGGTAATGAGAGTTATGTTTTATTTCAATAGGATTATAGTCAATGGCGTAGCCAGGATTGGATGCTGGCGGAGGCACAATTAAAAAAACAAGGGTTCGAAGATGGCAGTCGACGAATTTTTTTAAACTATCACTTGAATAGTTATGTGTTGTGTGTTTTGATCTAATGTGAATTTCGCATATGTTATGCTATAAAATAAATATAGATGATCTACTAATGCAAATATAAGTGCAAATTACATGTCAATCACTGAAGAATCCTAAGTCTCTGTTTATGATCCCAGTGTTTTTCGTTCAGATTGAACCTAAGTTAGGTAAATAGATGTATTGATAGATAAACATGGAATTCATCCTGAGTTGTATGAAGTAACGAACAAACAGAGAAGGGCTCCAAAACATTGCTTTTATATCCGTTTCCATTCAAGCATTTCATCAGACAACTTACCTTCGATAGCACAAGCTTTTGCTTTGGAAAATATAACAGAAAGTTTTGCATGCAAGCTGTTTTTTTCCCTCAGATACTGTGGTAGGCACATGCCTACCCCATATGCAAGGGGGCTCCGCCCCTGATTTTAATCTTTGTGCATGTTGATTCATGAACCTGAAACATTGCTGAACCAAATGCATATCTAAATAAATCTACAGGTTTTATAAAATATGTCAATTCCATAAGCAAGAAAATCACCAATAGTCCATAACAAAGAAGAAAACATACGAAAATTCTTTTCTTGAAACGTCGTATATTTCAACTCCTTCATGCCATAGTGTTTCCAGCTCTTCAATCACTAGTTGTAAATAAACATTGATTCCTTGTATCAGATCATCAAGGCCAGAGACAACAATAGTGAGAAACATATATGGAGTTTTCAATGCATCCACGGATGCAAATTATAAGATGTAACTATAATATTCCAAGATGAATATTTAGAACCAAATTGAGAGAGTGATGAGAAATCCATATACAAACCAAGTCTAACATTATGGCTCTCTACAACAAAGGCTGGATAAGTCATATCAAAATGTTTCCTTGCTTTACCATCAGTTGATGTATTAAGGTACCTTCTTTCTGTGTTCTCACAATACGTCATCTCATATAAGGTGCGTTAAAAGAAGATGCATATATATAACCTTGTTTAGAAGTGATTGGTGTTAATGCATTCTCTTATATGAAACTTCTTTTCCTTTCTTTTTTCTTGGTTTGTATCTTTCCTCATTACATATTCTACACTTCCTAAAATTGATGTCCACTTTCCAAAATAACATGCAACCATTTAAACAAATACCTATCTTTTGTTATGGCAAATCGAAAGCAGACTTAAGTTATTTCACTTCATAATGATTTTTGCACATTAGATTATTGGATGTCATATGTCATTTTGTAGCTTGTAAAACTGCTGTAAATCCAACTTCTATGAAGTTGAATTCATATTTTAGTAATGCATTAAGTAGTTACTGATAATTGAGCATCACTTTTACAACCATCCTAAAGGAGTTTCTTAGTAGCATCCAATAAATTATAAATTTTTTTGCTCCAGTATTTTTTTCTTCTTCGACATTTACATCTTCAAGTTTTTGCTCCAGTATTTTTTTCTTCTTCGACATTTACATCTTCATAATCAACTTGAACCATATGGAATATTGATCGTGTTGCATCTTCAATCATATCTTCTATAGAAATCACTGTAATATTGTTACTGTCCACCTCCTCATCTGACACTATAGAATTATGTGTAATAAGTTCTTCATGATGATCCCATACATAATAACCTGGCACAAAACCGTTTAGACACAATGTACTATAACCATATCCAGTTTTCAATGCTTCTAATGTTTGTAGTTTTTACAAGGGCAACAAACCTCTTCGTCGTTTCCATTATTACTTAAAGAAAATTTAATAAATTCATATACACCATTATAAAAATGTTCCATTATTGAGCCATTCATTTCCTTTCATGCATACATCCACCTTCTTCGACCAACAAAATAATTGAACATTTTTTTCTATTTCAAAAAATATGATAGAAATTTAAAGAACCTATAGCAAGATTCCCAAAATTATGATTTTTTATTAGATTGCAATTTTATTTTTCAATTCATTTATACATTTTAATGTTTTACTAATTATGCCATATATCACTCTTTTTACCTTTTTATACTTATTTTCAATTTTAACATATTATTTATTACATAATATTATATTCTCACATTATTATTTTTACTTTTTATGGTCGGTCATTCTACTTCCCATTACAAGCACAATAATGATTACATTTCACAAATCATTTCATCTTAAACGATTCAACATATTTTGATAGTACTTTCCCTTTGTTTCCAAGGAAAAATCCGACGACTACGTATTAACTAATACACAATTATAACCAATGAATAGTCTATTATGCATAAATTTAAGCACAAACTAACGCTAATATTTATCAAAAATTGAAATAATTAGTTTAGTGGAAGAGTATACCTAATTTTGATGGATTGAAGCTTGGAGAATCCAATTTGATGAATGTTGCGATGGATTTTGGTGGATTTCGATGGCTAGGGATAGGGCTACCATTGGATATCCGAAAAATCCAAAATCCATCGTATTTGTATTTGAAAAGCGAATAAATATCTGATGTTCAAAAATGGATGAGATGCGGATACGAAGACATCTGCATTCGAAAATTATCCGCCTGGTTTATTCTAATATTATAGTTTAACTTATGCATATTTTAGTACAACCAAATATATATTTTATTGTTTTATTAAATTAGAAGTTTATACTATGCGCATTAAATGCATATCAACTGCTCAAAACTATTTATTATCATCATATTTTTTATTTTAACACTTTAATAATTAATGGGATTAAGAAATTTTTTGTTAAACTAAAATTTTTAATTTATGTTACTTGATTTATCAATCGTTAGCAGATAGGATAATTGTCTAATATCTGTTTATATCCGCGGATGCAGATATTTGATATCCAAAAATGGTTTTGGATATTGCACCATCTACACCCGAAAGTATCCGTCGACAAGCATAGCAATGGACAATTTAGGACAGATTTGGAGGGTTTAGAAATAGGGTTTTAGGCTTTAGAAAATATATAAAATAAGGAAGAAATGGGGTCAGCTGCCACCATATTCACGATTTTTCGACGGCTTCTGCTAGGCTTTCGACGACTATAAATAAAGAACATTTTCTCTCTTTTGAAAATAAATTTAACTTGTTATAAAAGTTTTTAAAAAGTTTGCAATAAAACTTTTTAGTTTAAATGGCCAACTCACCTAGATGCTAACCGTATATGATTCTTAAACAACATAAAATATACAATCACCAACCATCAATCAATATATAATTCCTTAAGGAGATAAAATCTTTGAATCAGGTATTCAAAATAATTTTTTTGTTAAAGTTTACAATAACCCGTTTTTTATTAATATTAAAAATTATTTTTTTATTCGTTATATAATAATTTTTTTAATGATTTGATGGTTAATTGTGAATTTTAAATGCATTTAAAATAATAAATTCATATAGAAGAAAATATTTGGTAAAAATAAATAAATTCGTTGAATCTTATATTGATCTAAGTTATTTTGGGCATACGGTCAAAATATTAAGAGAAAATAAACAGGTTCAACGTATCAATCTTGATTTCCAACTTTATAGCCATTCCTCGACATTCAGACTTAAACATTTTGTTTAAATGTCGAACGATCTTCAAACGAGACGAAATTCAAACCATATATACTATATTATGTATTTATCCAATCCTTATGGTTGGATTTATAAAAAAGACAAAAAATTTAGACTTAAAATAGATCATTTTCATAGAAGTTGTCTTAACAATATATACAATGTGTTATACAGCTCATTGGAAAATGATAGATTTTGAGTCTAATTTTTTTTCCTTAATTCTTTTTATCATAGCCTTTTGGATTAGATAAATACATTATAAAGGATATGTGGCATGAATTTCATCTTGTTTGAAGATCATTCGGCTTTCAAACTATAGATTTTTAGTCCAAATGTCGATGAACGACTATAAATTTGAGAATCAAGATTGGCACCGTTAATTTAGTTATCTTCTTATCATATTTTGAATGTAGGTCCGAAATACTTTGAATCAACATATGATTCAAAAAATTCTTTTTCTACAGAATATTTTATTTCATATGAATTTATAATGTTAATACATTTAAAAATTCATAATTAGGCACACAATGGTAAAAATATATATTTAAATTCATAAAAGTGTTACACTGCATAAATTTCACCAAATTTGTATAATGGACGAACTAAAAGTTGCATAGTTTGACCGTTTGAGTTCAATTTTCAATAAAGTTAAATATCGAATTACACAATAAAAGGTTATTGAAAATACTAATCTAATTAATCACAAACCATCATAAAATAGAAGAATTGAATAAAAATGCATATTTATTAGTCGTTTTAAACCAATTTCAAACATCTATAATGAATAATTTATAATAATGTGATAAACTATATTAATTAAAATAGCATGCCGTCGAAAATGGCTTGACGGCGTCGTCGACGGTAGTCGGAACTGTCCGTTGCTATTTTGCTCATTTCTAGTAGTGATTTGGTCGTGCACCCGATTAGGTATTGCTTTTTGTTAAAAGCTCAGCTAACCATTATTGTAACTCGATTACAGATTGGTTTTCTATTATACCCGATTAGGACTTGCATCCTTGTTGCTTCGGGTTATAAGCTTGGCTAACCTTTGTTCTAAATCGGTTACAAACTGGTTTTCTAATGTTTTCACTTACGAACTCGGGTAGCCGTTGTTCTAGCTCGATTACAAATTGGTTTTCTATTGTATTCGATTAGGCTGTGCATCTGTTTCGATGTCGCTCTCAGTGGATTTGGATTATATTTTGTTTATGTACTGATTTTTTATGCAATTATATTATTATATTATATTATTGAGTGGAAATTATTTGTTACACCATATAACTTGTATATTGTGTAGCTAAAATCTGATATTGAACAGCAAAATTTTTGTATACAATTAACCATAATAAATTTTCATCAAAATATTACATTTTAACAAAATATATACCAACTAAAATATTCAATAATTAGTTTAACATATATGTTAAAAAAAGTAGGTGATTATGCATTTAATGAAATTATAATCAAAATTAAGATATTTTGTAAAGCGTCAAGAATTTTAGTGACTGTCAAATATCTGCGTTTGACTGATATAGATTTTTCCAGTCTTATATTTGAATTGAAAATACAAAATTTCTAATCACATACAAAATAACATCCATATTTCCTCTAAATTGTTTAACTATATCAACATTTCTTCTTAAACATCCAACATTAAAGAATGTTTTTAAAATACAGTACAAAACATTCAATCAAGTCAGATATTTTTCTATGATTTAAGCATAACTTCCCGTAAGAAAATAATTTTTGAGAAATTTTGTAGTTTAGGGTCTATCTCGGCTATGTTTTTTGTCTATTACTATGTCATACATAATAAGAGTTCAACTTTGTTGCATTACTTCATCTTCATAAAACATTTTTCTTTCAGTTTGTACATCGTTTGATAGATCTTCGATGAATCAGATTATAAATATTGCACAATCAATTCTGCATCATTTCAAAATTGTTAGTTTTAACATTCTAAAATTAATTTTTGTATATTATAAGTTTTTTTTCGAACGTGTTCCTGCTAGGTAACCCACAAAATTGACTTTAGTTTTGATGGATTATTCCTCTTTTTTGCACAAATTGATTACATCACTTCCACGATTTTGTCTCCTATTGAAAATGTTTAAAAATCATTGTATGTGATTCATTGTTATAAATGTTTGACTGGAAATATAAAACACAAGTATTTTTCTAGTGAGATATTACATAGTTGCTAGGGAAATATTTTACAGTAGTAATTAAAAATCAATGTATATTTTTAATTTATGACCATTTGCGCTTCTTATTTGTATGGGCAATTGAAATTTTTCCTTTTGGGACTTTGTTAAATATAATGTTTCCAACTTTTATTAACTCCATCAAAATCTAACAATGTATAGTGGTTTCTATTACATAGCGCCCGCCTCTGAACCAAGTAGCTTTTAAATGAATTTGGACGTCAAGATGAAAATAGAATGGATAGAGAGCTTGGGGCATAATTGGAATAGATAAATGAAGCAATTCAAGAAGTCGGGGATGATTTGGACAAAAACAACATAGTTGGCACCAACCACTATTGTTCATCACTACATAGTTGATCTACCAAGGGGATACATCTGAGGATCGTGGAAGTTTGGAGCTTATGAAAGCGTAGGGGAACTACCACTATTACGACATTATGGTTGATACCGACCATAATTATTGACGGTACCGACATTTTCTCCAAATTGACTTGTTTTCTCCCCTATCTTCTCATATCTAAAGTTTTATGTATTCTTTCATGATTTATTGAATATGATGGACAATTCCATCTATAAATAAAGAGGCTACAACAACATAGAGTGGACTTTTATTTTTTGAGCTCATACGCTTCATCCATTACTCTCTGCCTTAACTATTGTCACTAAGTGTTGTAATTCCAACCATATTTTGCTTTCAAAATCTAAAATTATTGTAACAGTGCTCGTACTTATGACAAATCTGAAGTTAAGATTAAGTGGAAGGAGGCATGAGATTTGGTCAAACCACTATAAAAATGCTGCGTTGTCGTTTCTATTTGACTTTAGTTGATCTATTCTCGTTTTTGTTCGACCAACAGCGTTGTATCACTTTTTGGTATAATATTTTTGATGCTTTCACTGAAAATAGAGCTACTTGGTTGTAGATCTAGCATAGTATTATGGATTGCAAGCCTCCAGAAGTTAGATCCAAAAGATTGTTGTTGTAGATCTGGTGTTGCTGTGATTTTAAAAGGAACCATAATAAGATTTGAATAAATAGCCCATAAGAGACCTTCCATGAGATCTGGAGCCACTGCCGGAGAAGATAAAGTTTTTCGTTATAATGATGAAACCACTTAGATTTTGAACAACTTACCGGGATCTTCTTTCCTATAGGAGGTGGATCCAAACTTGAAATTGACAGGAGGATGATTAGGATGAACCAAAGAATGGTTTATAATCAAAAAGCCTTTTTGGATAGAATGGAAGAAAACTTCGCTTTGTTAGCCAAGCAATCATAAAGGTATAGGAAGAGCCGTAAGGATTCATCATCATCAAATTTTAAGGAAGACGGATTATCTTCATTAAGCTAGAACAAGAGAGACGATAAGCAAAAGATGAAGGGAAAGGCTGTTAGGATGTTGAAAAGGAGTACAAGAGGAAGTAGCCAACTTTTGTCCATGTCCAACATGGTCAGCACTGACCAAAATCGAGTTTGTATCCAGCATGTTGGGGTTGATTCTAGAGTGCAACTACCTGATGTATTAAACTTGTTTGACAATAAGGACAACTTGCAAGATACTGGCAATGAAGTAGAGAAAAATGTTGGAGCACACAATGCTGGTGCTTAGATGAATACCACATAACCGGCCAGGCATCATAGAAGATGTAGACTAATTGCTCTCCCAGGGACAGGGGAACGGAGACATCATCGAGCAAACCAAGAGCGTTTGTAGATTCAAATAGTCGGGATGTTCTAGATGGTCACCATCCAAATAATCAACAGAGTCAACAATATATTGTTGATAATGGTAAGGAGATTACCAAATGGAAATCAGCGGAGAAAGAATGAATAATGGGGATTGGCACTTAGCAAGACTCCATTTACTGATGACATCTTGCAAGAAGTATATCCTAGAAAGTTTTTTATGCCAATGATGCTGTCATATAACAAGACGAATTACACAGATAACATCTATTGAAATATGAGTGGTACATGGATGGTGATGGAGCTACCAATGTAGTGTGATGCAGTTGTTTCACTATAAACTAGATGAGGTGGCTACGATGTGGTTCATCAGCTTCCATGATGCTCATTGGCATTATACCAATGATTGCCACCACTTAAGAGATTTGATTGAAGATCCGATATGTAGAAAGAAGTTGTAGGGGTACATGAGAGATCCGTAGGATGGTGGGCACTCATGATTTTGTCTCTTGTTGAAAATATTTAGAAATCTTTGTATGTGATTCATTATTATAAATGTTTGACTGGAAATATAAAACATAAGTATTTTTCTAGTCAGATATTACATACTAGGAAAATATTTTATAGTAGTAATTAAAAATCAATGTATATTTTTTATTTATGACCAAATGTGCTTCCTATTTGTATGGGCAATTGAAGTTTTTCCTTTTGGGTCTTTGTGAACTATAATGTTTCCAACTTTTATTAACTCCGTTAAACTCTAAAAATGTACGGCGATTTATATTGCATAGCGGTGTTATCCTGCCTTTGAACCGAGTAGCTTCTAAATAAATCTGGACTTCGAGATGAAAATAGAACGAATAGAGAACGTAGGGGCATGATTGGAATAGATAAATGAACCAACTCAAGAAGTATGGGTGAATTTGGACAAAAACAACATAGTTGGTACCAATCACAATTGCTGTCACTATAGAGTTAATCTACAAGGGGATACATCGGAGGACCGTGGAAGGTTGGAGCTTATGAAGGCATAAGGGAACTACCACTATTACGATAACCATTATGGCCGGTACCGACTATAATTATTGACGGTATCGACCATAATTATTGACGGTATCGACATTTTCCCCAAATTGATTTTTTTCTCCCCTATCTTCTCGGATTTCAAGTCTTACCTATTCTTCCATGATTTATTGAATATGATGGACAATTCCATCTATAAATAAAGAGGCTGGAGCAACATAGAGAGGACTTTTATCTTTTAAGCTCATACTCTTCATCTATTACTCTCTACCTTTATTGTTGTCCCTAAGTGTTGTAATTTCAACCATATTTTCTTTCAAGAACTAAAGTCACTTTAATAGTGCTCGTACTTGTGACAAATCTAAAGTCAATAAGATCAAGTGGATGAAGGAACAAGATTTGGTCAAACCACTATAAGAATGCTGTGTTTATTGTCGTTTCTATTTGATTTTAGTAGATATATTCTCGTTTTTAGTTTGACTAGTAGTGTTGTATCACCTTTTGGTATAATATTTTTGATGCTTTAGCTTCTAAGTGATAGATCTAGCTTAGTTTTGTGGATTGCAAGCCTCTAAAAGTTGAATCCAAAAGATTAATTTGTAGATTTGATGTTACTGTGATTTTAGAAGGAACCAAAATAAGATCTAAAGAAATAGCCCATAAAAGACCTTCCATGAGATCTGGAGCCACTACTGGAGAAGTGTAACAACCCAGAATTTTGGGTCGTTAGATTTTGAACATTTAATTCATTTTAAATGTTGAATGTGAATTATAATTTGACTTTGAATAAGAAGATTTGGTTAAATTAATGAAATTAGTTAAATTTCAAATAAAGTAATTCAATTGAATTTGAATAATAATAATCTAATATTTGGGAATTGGGATAATTTGTGAATCTAGAGGTAAATAGATGCGAAATTGGTTTCTAAAATTTATTTTAAGTCTATTTGGATCTAAATAGCGATGTTGGACTTTTAAATGGAATCAAAAGTCGATAAGTAAAATTTGGGAATTTTATATTAATTTAATAATGGAATTTAATAATATAATAATGTAAATAATCAGATTTCGATTCGGAATGAATCATAATAATTTCTAATGTGATTATAGATTCTATGCGATTTATAATTAAGTTAGTAAAGTTTTAAAGGTAAAATGTCAAGTGATTTCGACGATTTTGAAAATCGCTCGAACTTATCGACGAACTAAAATAGCCTTCCGGGGCAAAATCTTGGAATTCGACAAAACCAGTTCCATCCGTTATAATGTATTATTATCGGATTTCAAATTTCCTAGCGTTTGGAATTACCGTTTGTTAGTACGGGTGAGAAACGTGTTGAAATTAAAACCGATAATTTAATATTTAAACTCGATTCAAAAGCTAACTTCCACATACGATCAAATTAGCCTTCGAAACACGTTCCATTGTGTTCGGAACGCGTGTAAAATCTTATAATCGCCTGTCGGCATGCGTTGTTTGAAGTTCGTTTGTAAAACCTGTAATTTTGGAAAAATATAATAAAATAATTGGATTACACATATGTATATACGTATAACGGCCCAAAACCCTAATTCGTGTTCTTCGGCCGCCACAAAACATTTCATGGCCGAAGTCGCTCGACATTCCTCCCTCAAATTCTCTTCATCCAAGCATTTTCAAGCCGAGGCTCCAACTAGGGAGTGGTAGGGCTCGTCGAGACAATGTTATCCAACGGTGAATCTTGGCTACGACGACTCGAGGAGACGCCAGATCGTCGATGAAGGCTGAAGGTTTGTTCACGTTTCTAGAAGGCTAGGCGTAGCCGAGCATTGCCGCATTCTGGTCGTTGGTTCGGGGCGACGAGTCCTTCGATGTAGTGGAGCCTGATCGGTGTAGAGATGGTCGAGGGTGGAGCGATGTGTAGGATTTTGAGGCGGCTGATGGGTTTCGTGTGCGTTCGTGTATCGGAGGGAGAGAAAATGTAGCATGCGGTCGTGATTTCCTTTCTCTGATTGAACGACTGGATTTGGTTTGTGTAAAAAAAAGTTTATAGATGAATTATAATTCAAACTTTATAAATTCGTAACTTGAGCCTATGTTGTCAGATTTCGACGAAACAAGAAGCGCCGGAATCGCAGCGACACGATCTACACGCTGCAAAAGATCCGAAAGTGTTTGGAGCTAGCGAGAATTTTATGTTAAATCGAACGCCGTTCGATTTAATTTAAAATTTGAACGCTTGTTGAAATTCAAGGTGAGTTTATCTCACTCACATATGGAATGCTAGTTAGTTTAAATAGTTAATATTTAAATGATTGCTTGATTGGTTGAATGTGATAATTATTATCAGGTTAGATTGATATTTATTTGTTATGCTAATATCAGTGGATGTAGGGAAACAAGTTGGAGGGATCCAACTGGATCCCTCACAATATAGAAATTATTTTCATAATTGATGATGTATTTTATTTATATACTGTGATAAATTAATTTGAAAATTAAATTATGATGTGCTATGATTGGGTGAATATAATCCGGGAATTTAAAATATAAATAAAATAAATTGGGTTTAAAAGGAAATGTGAAATGAAAATTTATAAACTGGGTTTATAAATGAAGTGGAATATTCATCGAGGATAAATATTGAAAGTATAGGTTTCCGGTGTGAATTTCTATAAAAAGTGCAAATTGCTTAATAATAATAGTGAGATTGTTTTTAAAGGATGGGAAGTGTACTTTTTCCTGGAAGTTTAGTATGTTTTAAAGAAAAGCTTTCAAAATATAAATGGGAAATTTAAATGTGTTTTAGAATATTTTAGAAAGAAAATATTTTTTTTAATTTTTTTTAAGTATTAGCAAATATTTATTCAAGTAATTATGGTAATTAATTATTTTAAAAGGTAAATTGGTATTATGTTTGAAAAGGAAATCTTAATATAAATGTTTGATTTAATAACTTTATTTAAAAAGCTAGTCTTGGTTTACATTACTTAGAAACTCTTATGGAATTTCTTAAGTATTATTTTTATTTAAAGTAATTTTAGTAACCTTATTTTAATGATTTAAGTATATCCTTTGAAAGTGATTTTCTAGGAAATGGGAATTGTGTTAAAAATAAAAAGGTGTTTATTTTTAAAGTGTGGAAAGGAGTTTACGGAATTTAAACGTAAATTTGAATTGAGATAAATCAAGCAGGATTTGTAAAAACGTTCTTTGGTTTATTCTGAAAATGGAAGTGTAGTTCCTTGAAAAGCCAAGTACGTTTCAAACAGATTTTTTTGAAGTAAAAATCAAAGTTTTAAATTTGTTTTTAAAAGAATGTTTTAAGAAATTATTGTTTAAGTTGTAAAATTTTTAAGAGTAAATATTTACTAAATTAGTTATAGTAGTAATTATTTTAAAGGGGTTAATTGGTATATGCTTTAAAAGAATATCATTAATATTTATATTTTATAAACTAGTTTTATTGTAAAGATAGTTTGGTTAAAATTCTATATGAAAACTTGTATAGGATTTCATAACTTTATTTTAAAATTTAGTATGATTTACTTTTATTTTGAAGAAAAATGGTTTATATTTTATAAAGTAGTTTTATTTGAAACATTTAAAAATTATGTATATAATTAAATTAAAGTATGTAAATAGCTTTAATTTAATTTATTATAAATCTAAAGTATTTGGCTTGGATGTTTTCATTGGAAATCAATATTTGGAAATTTATTCCATAAGGGGTGTGTGGTTTGAAAACTGTTTCAAAAGGGGGCTGAAAAGGAAAATATATCTTGCGAAGATATTTTGAGGTTAATAAATAATTTGGGGAAATTATTTATTGTTTGATGGATGTTTGTGAATGTTAATTGATAGTTAAATAACCGACTATCAATACTGGCCAATGCGTTGATCGTTTCGAAGAGACCGGGATCGGGATTAATTTCTCGAAAATCACTACGATCCGGTTTGTACGTTTTCGTGGGAAAAACGAGTTCGAAGTCGAAGATGGAGCAGTGAAGTGCAAGGGCTAGTCGCTACTAATCCTGAGGACAATTCCAAAATGGATGCAGTAGGAGTAGTTCCTTCGGTTCTGTTCGAACCCGGGACAGACTTGTATGGATGAATGCTTTCGGAACATCGTCAGGTGGACGATGGGCATTCTAAATGAAACGTTCTAAAAAGGTAACGCTTAGACTCAAGCCTCATCAACCGAGAATGACTGAAAATCAGGGGATATGCAGCAAGGCTATGTGGCTAGCACCCATTAGGGTGAGGTCATCCCTGTCTAGATGTCCCTTTTTATTCGGCTTAGTTGTGCGGTTGCTGATACCAATCATGGGGTGATCTTACTCGGAATTATCCAGTAAGGGGTAGTCTAGGTCTTGTGTTGTAGGGGATTGGAAGTAATCCTTGGTACAGTGATCTAGGCCACGTACTGTGACAGGTGGTACCCTAGTGCTTAGTCATTAGTTGGAAATCCATTCTCCCTACGTGCCTTTTACGGATTTTGTTTGTATAACCCACTTTGTGGCTAGTAGATGGAATTTAATCATGTAACAATTTCGGCTATTTGAATAAGTATTTGTGTATAGACACTATTATAATATCAGAGGATTTTGATAAGAAATGTTTTAGCTATCATGAGGTAAAAACCCGACATGTTTATTTGGGACGTGGTCTTATGAGATGCTTTTGATTTCAAAGGATTTTGAAACTTTAATAATCAATTTGGGTGTATTTTTCTCACGCTGGTATTCCAGACTGACTCGGGTGTTATTAAATTATAATGCTCGGGTCAGACTGAGTATTATATATTACAGGAAAGGATGCTATGGAGCTCAGGAGAGGAGCTGGAAACCGAGATGTATTATCCGTACTTGTTTATATCCGCTGCTGTGATTGTTTGAAATTGTCAGGCTGGTAATTGTTGTTTGTTTGTGATACTATGATGGTATATTTTATAAAACAGATATATTTTTCATTTTGTATAAAGATATGATATTATGTATTATAATTTGTTCTGCTACGACTGTGAGATTCTGTTATTGTTTAGTTCCTTCTTTCTTCTATCTTCTTTCTTTTCCCTCAACTATCTGTCTTTTTCGGCACTCGAGCATCGACATAATATTCTGTGGAGTATTTTGTGTCGATTTTCGAGGGTCGAGAAGGGCGGGTCGTCACACGTGGTATCAGAGCTTAGGTTGGCGATAGCCTTGGTTCTGGTGGGGAAATTACTCATTAAACAGAGTTAATAGTACTCTAGAATGAGTTGAGTGTAATAATAGATATGAGAGCGTATTTGTCAGTGAATATAAAAAAAAAATTTATGCCGTGTTGACATATCGGTTGAGTGTTTATGAATTCTGGTCGGTACGGGAAGTACAACCGCATCGATAGGGGTTTCTAAACTATTAAACAAGATAAACCGACATAGTATTATTTTTAAAGTAGGTAAATGAAATAATTTTACCCAAAATTATATTTTGATATTGAAGAAATAATTTTCTGAAATTATATATAAGTGGATGTTTGGGTGCCAATACTAAAATCAAATAAGAAACTAAAATTTCATCTAAAATTCAAAATGGTTTATAACCAAATAGGATTCTATAAGTATGATTTATTCAAAAGGAGTATAGCTAAAATTTGATTTAAACCAGAATTTAAATCCTGAAAATTTTGATAAGTGTTTTAAATGCATTTAAAACAAAAGGTTTGGGAACATAAAATCTTGGAAATGGTGGAAATGTTTTCCAAAAATTTGAAGGAAATAATGGAGTATTATTTTGGGAAATTTTTTTGAATGGAAATTGTTTGAAAGGAATTTGTGGAAGTAAGGAAGCACTGAACTCACTTCAGCCGCTGGGAAATAATCCTGATGATGATGGCCACATCATCAGAATTCATTTTCGAGTTTCTAAAGTGATGGATTGCTACCGTGGAGATTGGTTATGATATTTGTTTGGACTTGTTGGGTATACAAGTTGTTTTAGGCAATGGATTACTGCCGTGGACTTGTTTGGACTTGTTGGTATACAAGTGATGGATTGCTACAGTGGAGATTGGTTATGATATTTGTTTCGAGTTTCTAAAGTGATGGATTGCTACCTCTTATTATGGCAACCTAATGTTTATTTTGTGCAAGAAACTAAAGGCTACTAAGAATGCATTAAGGTAATGGGATTCTCCAAAGTTTGGTAATGGCTCTCTTACATCCATTAACCTTAAGGTTCAGCTTAAATATGTGCAAAAACTTCTTGATGAGGATCCCTCCAATCCAATTTTAGCTCAGAATGAATCCTTCCTTTTCCAACAACTCAATGATGCATTAAATATAGAAGCTAGTATGATAAAGCAAAAGCTGCACCAGAGGTGGGCAGAAGAAGGAGATAGGAATTCTGCCTTTTTCCATGCTTCTTTCAAGGATAATCAAGCTAGAGACCATATCCACTCTCTTTGGGATGATGATGGTGTTCTCCTTTCTTCCGCTGATGAGATTGACCATCACTTGCTTCAACATTTTTCCAAGCTTTTAGGAAACTCTGATAATTTTGAACCTGATCTTGATAGTCTGAATAGCTTAGTGCTTCCTATGCTAAACTCTGAAATGAAAAACATGCTAGTACAAAAGGTTTCTGACCAGGAAATTAAAGATTCCCTATTTGCTATGAATTCTTCTTCGAGTGGTGGGCATGATGGATTTAATGTTGTCTTTTTCAAGGCAGGTTGGCGTATTGTTAGTCAAGTTTTTTTGGCAGCCGACCATAATTATTTTTATTAAGTTTAAAATGCTTCGTGAAATTAATGCAACAAACCTTGTCCTAATCCCTAATCCCTAAGGTTAGGCCTATTGAAAATGCTTCATCCTTACGTCCAATTTTATGCTGTAACGTTGTTTATAAGTGTGTTTCCAAGATCCTAGCTTCTAGACTTGTTGTAGTGCTACCTTCCATTATCAATTCGAACTAGTCTGCTTTCATTCCGAAGAGGAACATTCTTGGTAACATAATGATGGCTCATGAACTTATTAATGGGTATGGTAGAAGTTGGATCTCCCCTAAAACTATGCTAAATCTTGACATTAGCAAAGCGTATGATAGCTTGCAATGGACCACTATTGTTTGTGTTATGTCATTAATGGGTTTCCCTAAGGTGTTTGTTGCATGGCTGTATGCATGTATTTCTTCTCCCACTTACTCTCTTTGCTACAATGGGAAGAATTCAGGCTTCTTTAAGGGGAAGCAAGGGGTTCGTCAAGGGGATCCCATTTCCTCCTATATCTTCATTATAGTTATGGAAGTTCTGTCTTGTATGTTGTCTATAAAATTCGAGGATAAGAGGATTTCGTATCACCCTAAATGTAATCAGTTGCAAATATCCTCGCTTTTCTTTGAGGATGATGTTATGATTTTCACTAAGCCCAATGATCATTCTATTGCTGGGATCCTTGAGACTCTTCATTTCTTTTATCTTGCTACTGGGTTAAACATCAATCGTTCTAAATCCCATATTCTCATCTCTGGCCTTGGTTCATCTGCCATGGCTAGGATTGTTACACTTTCTGGGCTTCAACCGATGGAAAATAATATGTCTTAACTTGGTCTCCCTCTTTGTACGTCCAAAGTTACCAGAGCTGACTGCACTAACCTTTACGATAAAATTATTTCAAAGTTGAACTCTTGGACCTCTGCCTGGTAGATTGGTACTTATCAAGTCTATTTGCTTTTCTATGACTGTGTATTGGGCACATACTTTCATTCTGCCCACTAAACTGCTCACCATGATCAGAGCTGCTATGCTCAGATTCCTTTGGACGGGGTCTATTCATAATAGGAAACCTCTGTCATTCTCAAGTTTGGAAAAACCTCTTAGTAAGGGTGGTCTTGGAATCATCAATATGGAGTTATGGAATAAATCTTGTTAGTTCCCATATTGATGCTTTACTTCATAAAAGGAACAGCCTTTGGGTTCAATAGGTTTGGATGTATCGTATTAAATCTGGTGATTTTTGGTCTATGATTATTACTTAAGGAACAAGTTGGATATGGCTCAAAATTCTTAGTATGAGAAGTACTTTCCTTCCATTTGTTAAATACACTATGTCCCATGACTGCTCGGCGAGTTTTTGGAAGGATACATGGGTTAGGGAAGGCTTGGTGTTGGAAACTATGTTGACTTCCCAAGAAAGGCTGCAATCTTTGATTGGTTGTAATGCTCGTGCAGTGGACTTCATTGTCAGTGGGAAAATGTGTACCCCAATTCAAGCAATCAAGTTGTTAATTCGTTATGGAGAAGTTTGTGTGATTGTGTTGTGCCTATGAATCATGAGACTGGAGTTAATTGGAAGGGGAGACCTCATAAAATTAGTAGGGTGTATTATCATCTCCTACACACTGATACTTTTTCTTCATTTCCTTGGCTAACGTATGTTGGTCTTCCCATTTCCCTGCTAAAGATAACATGTTGTTCTGGAGAATATTGCACAAAGCTATTCGGAGTAGGGATAGATTGCTGTTAACTGGTTTGGAAACTAATCACCTTTGCCTCTTCTGTAACTTGTGCCCTAAATCAGTTGACCACTTATTCTTTGATTGTGAATTCTTATCTAATATGATATCTTCGCTGATGAATAAAGTTGGCATTTCGAGCTTTTGTGGCAACTCATCTTCTGACTGGAATGAGCTTATTATCGCGACGAGGTGGAGAACTAATGTCAATGACATAATCTTCTTTGTCCTTAAAAAATACCTTAGAACTGTTTGGTTAGAAAGGAACTCTCGATGCTTCTCAAGTGAGGCCTCTTCTGTGCATCAACTCTGGGATAAAGTAATGGCGAATACTGCCTCTGGTATCAGATTCTCTTGGCATGCATTCTCTCCGCATAATCACGACCTTTGGAATTGATTCTTGATGTTGTGTGTTGTTTGGTGTGCAATCTTTCTTTGTGCATGCTTTTGTGCATGTCTGGCCATCTTGTTTTGGTCCTGCTTGCCTCCTCTACATCTGGTTCAGTTTCATGTCTACGTTGGTCTTTTTTGTGGCTTGTGTGATTTTGCTTGCTTGTAATTGGTTTTGGTTGTTTGTTTTCTTCACAACAAAAGCTTGTTTTTGTCGTGGTCTTCTTTTTCCTTTAATAAACTCTGATAGGGGTCCAGTCAACCTTGTTTGCCTTGCCAAAAAAGTTGTTTTAGAATTTCAAAGAGGAAATTTGTTTTGGTAAAAACAAGTGTTTTGGAATTCGGAGATTTGATTTGATATACCAAGTGGGTATGTGTTATTTATGATTTCAAAGTGGTTTTGAAATAAAACCGGGTAATTGAATTCTAGGAACTCTATTTGAATAATGTGAAAAGTCAGGATGAATCAACTATTGAACTTAAAGTGAAGTTGATCTAATTAAGATGGAAAATGAAAATTTTAATCCTGGAATTAAAATTTAACTTGAGTAAATGGAAGTGGATAAAATATATTTGCATTTAACTCAGGATAAGTTAATAAAATAAAATTGAAATTTGAAATTGAATTAAATTGAATATAAAATTGAAATGTACAATGATTATAATTGTGTAATGAAATTTTATACCCTTAAGCTATTAAGTGATATATATATATATATATATATATATATATTTTGGAACTGCGATTATAAGGTGAAAATGACTCAAACAAGCAATATAGCTTTTAAATAAATAAGTTGGTGAACTTAAGAATAGGAAATGAAAGTTGTAAAACCAAAATAAAATGATTGGCGTTTTATGGGAAATTCAAAACTTGATCCTAAATGAAAATATAAATTGGAATAAGGTGAAGAAAATAAAATGTTAATGGACTTAGGTTACTAAATAAGTTTTAAAACTTATATATTAGAGAGTAAAAATTTAAATTGAATGGAGAAACAAAAATTGGATTTAACTTAAATTAAAAAGGAATTGAATTGAATTTGAATTGAAGTAAAAATCAAAATTCAGTTGTGTTATAAATAATATTGAATGAAATTCAATTCTTATTTAAAATGGTAAAGGAAATGGTATGCATTTAAGTTGGATAAATAAAATTTACTTGAACTTGAATTAAATTTAGAAAAGAATTGAATTGAAAGAAAATTTAATTTAGTTGAAATGATATTGAATGAAGCAAATGCTCACTCAACTAAATCCAAAGGAATTGTTTGAGGATGAATTTAGTGTAAGCTAAATTAAATGAAAATTGTATTGGAATAAATAAAATTTGGTAGCTTGTTAAAAATTTGGAAAGTAAAACAAAACCCAGTTCTGGTTTACAATAATTGGAATGGTTATGTTATTAATAAATTCAGAAATGAATTGAGGAGGTGAATAAATTTAAAATGGATTGAGTAAGTAAAAAAATTGAATTAAAATTTGTAATGGATTAGAATTTGATTGAATAAGAATCAAATTAAAATGGAAATAAGATTAAGGAGAGAAGAAATGGAGTTATTTTATTATTGAAATAACTTAAGCAAATTGGAAAATGATTGTGGTCCAGCTTTATAAGTGGTCTTGAATGAAATTTGTTTAGATAATAAAATTGAAATGCAAGTGAAAGGATTTTAATTAATTATTGTGATAAAGCAAGAATGCTTGAGTTGTGAATAATTCCGAATGGAGAAAAAAATTAATATAGTTTGAGCAGGAATTAATTTAAATTGTTATAAACTTAAATAATTGTTATTTGCTTAAATAACATTAAATTTGCATAGAAATGGGTCATTTTGTTGTAAACGGAATTGAATTGGTTTAAAGAAGCAAATGAAATTGGTTTTTAAATCAATTGGTATGGATTGAAACCTTATTAAGTGGTTTTGTATATAAATGCAAGTGAATTATAAAAGAAATGCAAGTATATCAAATTTAAAATAAAAATTAGATTGTGAATCAATTTGGAATTGAATTGAAGTAAATTGATGTAAGTCAAGCATAGGTTAATCGTATTAAAGAGAAAATGAACGGGTTGTAGTAAATATGAATTATAAAAAAATAAACTTGATTGTAAATCATTTGAGTGGAACAAAATGAAGTTTGGATTTGTTAGGAAAATTAAATGGTATTGAAATTTTAGGATTTGCTTATAATATATGATTAACAGGTTGAATTATAAAATTTGTTTGTTTGAACTATGTAATTGAGGTGTTTGGCTAAGATTAATATATGGAAGGATGTTATAAATATCATATTATTGAAAACTGATGTGTATGTTTAAGTAAGTACAGATATGGAAGGCAATCGATAGAGTTGGAGCGCGTATATGCAATATTATTTAGCCGCTTGCTTTTAAAATGCTAATCTAAGGTACGCCTACGCAATAAAATTTGGGAAATGATAATATATTATGGTATATTTTGGTTTCCGACCGTGTGGGTCGATGTATATATATATTTATATCTATTGTGATACTGTAAAACGCTCCCCGTACAAAGAAGACGCTGTCAAAAAATTTCAAAATTTTTGGGAGTTCGAAATTTTTTGGAAATTTTGAAAATTTTGGGTTAACTAGGACAGTGATTTTTGAAATGAAATTGAAAACAAGCTTTTGAGTTAGAAATAAAATAAAATGGTTTTGGAATTGAGCTAAAGGTTTTGGGTGAAGTGAATTTAAATTTTTAACTAAGTAAGTAGGGGTAAGTAAATGAATTTAGTAGCATTTTTCATACCTTAGCAAATTTCGGGGACGAAATTTTTATAAGGGGGAGGAATGTAACAATACGGAATTTTGGATCGTTAGATTTTGAACATTTAATTCATTTTAAATGTTGATTATGAATTATAATTTGACTTTGAAGAAGAAGATTTTGGTTAAATTAATGAAATTAATTAAATTTCAAGTATGGTAATTCAGTAGAATTTGAATAATAATAATCTAATATTTGGGAATTTGGATAATTTGTGAATCTGGAGGTAAATAGATACGAAATTGGTTTCTAAAATTTATTTTAAGTCTATTTGGATCTAAATAGAGATGTTGGACTTTTAAATGGAATCAAAAGTCGATAAGTAAAATTTGTGAATTCTATATTAATTTAATAATCGAATTTAATAATATAATAATGTAAATAATCAGATTTTGATTCGGAATGAATCAGAATAATTTATAATGTGATTATAGATTCTATGCAATTTATAATTAAGTTAGTAAAGTTTTAAAGGTAAAATGTCAAGTGATTTCGACGATTTTGAAAATTGCTCGAACTTATCGACGAATTTAAAATAGCCTTCCGGGGCACAGTCTTTGAATTTGATGAAACCAGTTCCATTGGATCCGTAATAATGTATTATTATCGGATTCAAATTTCGTAGCGTTTGGAGTTACCGTTTGTCTGTATGGGTGAGAAACGCGTTGAAATTAAAATCGATAATTTAATATTTAAAATCGATTCAAAAGCTAACTTCCACATATGATCAAATTAGCCTCTGAAACATGTTCCATTGTGTTCGGAATACGGGTAAAACCTTATAATCGCATGTCGGCATGCATTGTTTGGAGTTCGTTTGTAAAACCTGTAATTTGGAAAAATATAATAAAATAATTGGATTACACGTATATATATACGTATAATGGCCCAAAATCCTAATTTGTTTTCTTCGGCTGCCACAAAACATTTCATGGCCGAAGTCGCTTGACATTCCTCCCTCAAATTCTCTTCATCCAAGCATTTTCTAGCCGAGGCTCCAACTAGGGAGTGGTAGGGCTCGTCGAGACGATGTTATCCAATGGTGAATCTAGGCTGGACGACTCGAGGAGACGCCAGATCGTCGATGAAGGCTGAAGGTTCATTCGCGTTTCTAGAAGGCTTGGCGTAGCCGAGCGTTGCCGCGTTTTGGTCGTGGGTTCAGGGCGACGTGGCTTTCGATGTAGTGGAGCCTGATCGGCGTAGAGATGGCCGAGGGTGGAGCGATGTGTAGGGTTTTGAGGCGGCTGATGGGTTTCGTGCGCGTTCATGTATGGGAGGGAGAGAAGATGTAGCATGCGGCCGTAATTTCCTTTCTCTGATCGAACAGCTGGATTTGGTTTGTGTAAAAAAAATTATAGATGAATTATAATTCAAACTTTATAAATTCGTAACTTGAGCCTATGTTGTCAGATTTCGACGAAACAAGAAGCGCCGGAATCACAGCAACGCGATCTACATGCTGCAAAATATTCGAAAGCTTTTGGAGCTAGCAAGAATTTTAGGTTAAATCGAATGCCGTTCGATTTAATTTAAGATTTGAATGCTCGTCGAAATTCAAGGTGGGTTTATCTCACTCATATCTGGAATGCTAGTTAGTTTAAATAGTTAAAATTTGAATGATTGTTTGATTGGTTGAATGTGATAATTATTATCAGGTTGGATCGATATTTATTTGTTGTGCTAATATCTGTGGATGCAAGGAAACAGGTTGGAGGGATCCAACTGGATCCCTCACAATATAGAAATTATTTTCATAATTGATGATGTGTTTTATTTATATACTATGGTAGATTAATTGGAAAATTAAATTGTATTGTGCTATGATTGGGTGAATACAATCTGGGAATTTAAAATATAAATAAAATAAATTAGGTTTAAAAGGAAATATGAAATGAAAATTTATAAACTGGGTTTATAAATGAAGCAGAATATTATCGGGGATAAATATTAAAAGTATAGGTTCCCGGTGGGAATTTCCATAGGAAGTGCAAATTGTTTAAAAATAATAGTGAGAATGTTTTTAAAGGATGGGAAGTGTATCTTTTCCTGGAAGTTTAGTATGTTTTAAAGAAAAGGTTTCAAAATATAAATGGGCCGTTTAAATGTGTTTTAGAATATTTTAGAAAGAAAATATTTTTTTTAATTATTTTTAAGTATAAGCAAATATTTATTCAAGTAATTATGGTATTTAATTATTTTAAAAGGTAAATTGGTATTATGTTTCAAAATGAAATCTTAATATAAATGTTTGATTTAATAACTTTATTTAAAAAGGTAATCTTGGTTTACATTACTTAGAAACTCTTATGGAATTTCTTAAGTATTATTTTTATTTAAAGTAATTTTACTAACCTTATTTTAATAATTTAAGTATATCCTTTGAAAGTGATTTTCCAGGAAATGGGAAATGTGTTAAAAATAAAAAGGTGTTTATTTTTAAAGTGTGGAAAGGAATTTACGTGATTTAAACGTAAATTTGAATTGAGATAAATCAAGCAGGATTTATAAAAACGTTCTTTGGTTTATTCTGAAAATGGAAGTGTAGTTCCTTGAAAAGCCAATTATGTTTCAAAAAGATTTTTTTAAAGTAAAAATCAAAGTTTTTATTTTTTTTTCAAAGAATGTTTTAAGAAATTATTGTTTAAGTTGTAGAATTTTTAAGAGTAAATATTTAATAAATTAGCTATAGTAGTAATTATTTTAAAGGGGTTAATTGGTACATGCTTTAAAAGAATATCATTAATATTTATATTTTATAAACTAGTTTTATTGTAAAGATAGTTTAGTTAAAGTTTTATATGAAAACTTGTATAGGATTTCATAACTTTATTTTAAAATTTAGTATGACTTAACTTTTATTTTGAAGAAAAATGGATTATATTTTATAAAGCAGTTTTATTTGAAACATTTAAAAAGTATGTATATATTTAAATTAAAGTATGTAAATAGCTTTAATTTAAATTATTATAAATCTAAAGTATTTTGCTTGGATGTTTTCAGTGGAAATCAATATTTGGAAATTTATTCCACAAGGGGTGTGTGGTTTGAAAACTGTTTCAAAAGGGGGCTGAAAAGAAAATATATCTTGCGAAGATATTTTGAGGTTAACAAATAATTTGGGGAAATTATTTATTTTTTGATGGATGTTTGTGAATGTTAATTGATAGTTAAATAACCGACTATCAATACTGGCCAATGCGTTGATCGTTTCGAAGAGACCAGGATTAATTTCTCGAAAACCACTTCGATCTGGTTTGAACGTTTTCATGGAAAAAACGAGTTCGGAGTCGAAGATGGAGCAGTGAAGTGCAAGGGCTATTTGCTACTAATCTTGAGGATGATTCCAAAATGGATGTAGTAGGAGTAGTGCCTTCGGTTCCGTTCGAACCCGGGACGGACTTGTATGGATGAATGCTTTCGGAACATCGTCAGGTGGACAATGGGCATTCTAAGTGAAATGTTCTAAAAAGGTAACGCTTAGCCTCAAGCTTCATCAACCGAAAATGACTGAAAATCAAGGGATATGCAGCAAGGCTATGTGGGTAGCACCCATTAGGGTGAGGTCATCCCTGTCTAGATGTCCCTTTTTATTCGGCTTAGTGGTGCGGTTGCTGATCCCATCCGTAGGGTGATCTTACTTAGGATTATCCAGCAAGAGGTAGTCCTGGTCTTGTGTTGCAGAGGATTGGGAGTAATCCTCAGTACAGTGATCTAGGCCTCGTACTGTGACAGGTGGTACCCCAGTGCCTAGTCATTAGTTGGAAATCCATTCTCCCTACGTGCCTTTTACGGATTTTGTTTGTATAACCCACTTTGTGGCTAGTACCTGAAATTTAATCATGTAACAATTTTGGCTATTTGAATAAGTATTTGTATATAGACACTACTATAATATCAGAGGATTTTGATAAGAAATGTTTTAGCTATCGTAAGGTAAAAACACGACATGTTTATTTGTGGCGTGGTTTTATGAGATGCTTTTGATTTCAAAGGATTTTGAAACTTTAATAATCAATTTAGGTGTATTTTTCTCACGCTGGTATTCCAGACTGACTCGGGTGTAATTAAATTATAATGCTCGAGTCAGACCGAGTATTAAAGATTACAGGAAAGGTTGCTATGGAGCTCAGGAGAGGAGCTGGAAACCGAGATGTATTATCCGTACTTGTTTATGTCAGCTGCTATGATTGTTTGAAATTCTCAGGCCGATAATTGTTGTTTGTTTGTGATACTCTGTTGGTATATTGTATAAAAAAGATATAGTTTTCATTTTGTGTAAAGATCTGATATTATGTATTATATTTTGTTCCGCTGCGATTGTGAGATTCTGTTATTGTTTAGTTCCTTCTTTCTTCTATCTTCTTTCTTTTCCCTCAACTATCTGTCTTTTCCGGCACTCGAGTATCGGCATATTATTCTGTGGAGTATTTTTTGTCGATTTTCGAGGGTCGAGAAGGGCGGGGTCGTCACAAGAAGATAAAGCTTCTCGTTATAATGATGAAACCACTCAGATGTTGAACGATTTACCAGGATCTTCTTTCCTATAGGAAGTAGTATCCAAACTTGAAATTGACAGGATGATGATTAGGTTGGACCAAAGAATGGTTGATAGTCAGAAAGCCCTCTCAGATAGAATGGAAGAAAACTTCGCTTTGTTAGCCTAGCAGCCATAGATGTATAGGAAGAGTCATAAGGATTCATTACTGTCAAATTCAGAGGAAGATAGTTCATCTTCTTCAAGCTAGAATAGGAGAGGCGACAAGCAGAAGATGAACAGAAAGGATTTTAGGATGTCAAAATGGAGCATAGGAGGAAGTGGCTAAATTTTATCCACGTCCAACATGGTCGCTACCGACCAAAATCGAGTCAGTATTGGGCATGTTAGGGGTAGTTCCAGAGTGTAACTACCTGATGTATTAAACTTGTCTGACAATAAGGACGACTTGCATGATACTGGAAATGAAGAAAACAAAAATATTGAAACATAGAATGTTGGTGCTTAGATGAATGCCACATAACCGACCAGGCAATCACAGAAGATCCATACTTATTGCTCTCCCGAAGCGAGGAGAACTTAGACATCATCGAACGAACCAAGAGCACTTGTAGAGTCAAATACACGGGGCTGTCCTGATGGTTGCCATCTATGTAATCAACCTAGTGAAGAATATATTGTTGATAATGGTAAGGTGATTAATGAATGAAAATTAGTGGAGAAATAATTAATAATGGGACTTGACACCTAGTAAAACTCCATTTAGTGATGACATTTTGCAAGAAGTATATCTTAGAATGTTTTTTATGCCAATGATGCTGTCATATAACAAGACGAATGACCCAGATAACATCTATTGAAATACAAGTGGTACATGGATGGTGATAGAGCTACCGATGTAGTGAGGTGCAGTTGTTTCCCTATAATCTTAGATGGGGTGGCTATGATGTGGTTCATCAGCTCACACTACTATCCATATCTTCATTTGATCAGTTGGCGAGAAAGTTCATGGGGTAGCTCAGGCTCCACACCGCTTGATCAATAGATATAATATCCATGTCAAGTATTCATTAGGATGCCGAAAAAATTCTAAAAGATTTTCTTAGCCAATTTAATACTACGACGATTGAAATAAGCAATCCAAAGGAGGATATTATGTTGATGGCATTAATTCGGGGGATAAACCAAGATATAGAGTTTGGTAGACGGCTAAAGAGGAAGCAACCACCTACTATGGTGGATTTCTATAATAAGGCATCCAAGTTTTTGCACTTGGGAAAGGTAGACTTGGCTACCAAAAAAGTTGGTGGTTGATCTTCGAATGAAGTTGTGCAAAACACATCGCTATTAAGCAAACCGGTGAGAGTTTGGATAATGATGCGATAAATATTGGAATTGGTAAAAACAACCATAAAAGAGGAAATCAGGGCACTGGTTATAAAATAAATGATACAAAAAAGCATCTGAGGTACTTGAAACCAAAGGATTATGCTCCTTTGAATGATATGGTTAAAATTATCTACCTTGTAACAAAAGGAAATTAGAATTATAAGAAGCCACCTCGAAGGGAGCCATTTGAGGCCGAACGGGGTTCGAGGAAGTATTATCGCTTCCATCACACTCATGGGCACAAGATCAATGAGTGCCATCACTTAAGAGATGTGATTGAAGATCTGATACGTAAAAAGAAGTTGTAGGGGTACATGAGAGATCCACGGGATGGCAGGAAAAATGCTAAACCTCTAGGCATAACGCTTAGAGGGATCGACCAGGGTCCAGTGGAGAGGGACCTAGGTGGTAGGAGTGTTGGATTATGATTAACACTATAACTGGAGGACATTATCCAACGGAGAGGAGCTAGAGTGAGATGGAGCAGTATAGAAGTTCGCAGAAACCCTTATCCCAGTAGAGTACTTTGCCGTCGAAAATGGTGCTCTTGCAAAACAACTGAAGACAATGAGTAATGATATTATTTTTCAAGATAGAGAAGTTGATGGGGGTGCAAGTGTCAAAGTTTGACCTCATAGGGATTACTGCTAGAGTTAGATGTATGCCCTAGGGGAAATTATATAAATTTTTACAAATACCTAACTCGATAACCAATCTTGTTCAAAACGAAATTTGTTTTCTTTGTATTATATGCTTGATATAAAATTTTATATTAATTAATCGATTTGATTAAAAGGATATTGAATAGAAAATTCATAAATAGTATGTTTATGTGACATTAGCTACAAAATTTTGTAATCATGAGCAATTTGTAACAATGAAATTAAACATAACGTTTTAAATATTCCTAGTTAAGATGTATCGAGACTGGATATTGACACATCTTTTGAGACTAGAGTACGTAACAAACTTCAATTGTTAGGCATCATATTACTCGTAAATACTGGCGGCACCAAGGGGTTACGTACTGATAGTTATTGGATAAAAATGGAATGACTCAGTCGATAGATTTCCATTGTTTAATATTACAAAAGTCAAATAGAAACTATTGATGTGATAATATTACACAACTCCCCCGATTTGAGAGTATTGTCAAGCTTCAATCTGGAAACTCCGCTTTGATTATAGTCAAATCGTGGCATGTGGTCCATCAAACAACTACCGTTGGGTTGAGTGGGGGCATGAAAGTGACTATTCAAGAGAAAATTCGTCTCCTTGGTTATGTGAGGTTAGTACCAAAGTCAACTAAAGTCAATTCAAAATCAAAGTCTTTGGCTAGAGCGGTTTGGTTAATAATAATTGTTATTATTGAACCAAGGACTTTGCGTTTGGGCTGTACAGTTAAATATGGATGAATTGGAATTTTGACTATTACTAAATTTCATAAGTCCAAAGTGATATAGTTTTAACAAAGAGAGTTGATGTAAATAATTGCCACCACCACATAACGCTTAATAAAGTAAAATTGGATTTTATCGAAATTAAGTACGCGATAAATTCAGCCATAATGTCAAATCGATGTTAAGTGCTGTGTAAATGTTAATATTTGAAACGTTCAATATTAATCATTGACCAAATTAACACCTAATAGTCATACAACTAGAACGTTGAATATTCCTTTTACCACCCGATTTAATTAGTTAATAAATTATTTTTAGTTAATTTAATTAATTAATATTTATTAAATATTTATTATAAATTTTCATTTGATGTATATTGAACATTACTATATAGTGTGTTTTTAATAGTTATAAATTTACCGATCGATATACAATATCGGTACACGTTTAAATAAGATTTAAAATTGCATTGAATTTTGTTCGGCCATGGAACAGATTTTAGGCCTATATAGGCAAGTTAATTTCAGTTGTAGAGGGGTGTTTAGGCTAGCCATGTTATGGAAAAAAGAGGGAGTTCAAATGATTAAAAGAGGGGAAATAGTAAGAGAGAGATATTAGGACGAGGTCCACTTTTCACTCTCTTAACTTCTTATTTATTTGCCACCTCTTTTTATCATTTCTTTTAGACTTTTTCTTTCCTTTCCTTGATATTTTCGGCCAGCAAACCCCTTCTCTAAGCCCCAAAAATACAAGTACTAAATTACAACAAAACACTTCGATTCGATCGTCGGTGGTAAAGAAATTTGGAAGCTAGCTACTTCCGATTTGTGAATGGATTCAAGAAGATCGATTCAACATTTCAACGTGTATGCAAGGGTTTTGGTGAAACGCAATTCTTCGTTTTATTTTTTATGTTATATTTATATATATTATTTATATAATAGGATGTTAGATTATATTATGAATTTTGCATATCGAATTGCTATTACAAATTGGTTGGTTATGTATATTATTATATCTATATATAATTAAAAATAATAATGCTTAGTACCTACTTGATGGTCATGACCTACAAATTAAAAAAAATAATAATATTATTGAATGAATCAATCAATCAACAGCATTTATAAGATTGATGTTATATGTCATGTGTTTCAAATTAATTTTTTTTGTTATCGTATAATATATATTAGCAGTAAATAAAAAATATATTTTTAAGCATAAATGTATTAATTATAATTTACCGTAAACTATTTACATAATTTGAAATATATATATGTGTGTGTGTGTGTGTGTGTGTGTGTGTGTGTGTGTGTCTATATATATATATATATATATTTTAAATAATAAATTTTTGCATAAAATCATTGCATAACATATATTATGTAGAGAGCTTTCGAAAATGATTTTTTTATTTAACGCTTTTAATTTTAAAATATATTAAAAATCAAACACCAAAAATAAATAAATAAAACTTTATTTGGCCAAGAGCAAAATTAGTAGGATTACAATTTAAAAAATAATAATTTTATTATTTTCACACACACATTTATATCTAATTATGTATATTCATATGTATTGCATAAATTAATTTAAAATAAAATAAAAAATATTATTTTAATAAATTGTTTTTGGCTTTCATATTATATATATGTGTGTTAAAAATTATTCTATAATTTAATATTTAATTATTTTATTGATTTAATTGTTATATATATATTAACATAACATATATATATATTTTATAAATGTGTTATATAAAAATTGTTTATAACTAACATTAAGTGTGTACATATATGTGTATATATATGTGTATTTATCATATATTTACTTATATAATTTATTATGAGACAAATATATACACATTTAGACAGCGAATCGAATACAAAAGAGGCTAACATGTTCGTTGCGATGTAAATCACAACATCTATGCATGGGTATGTTAAACAATGTACACATTATTTTGTAATATATGTACGTGCACACATATTTGTATATGATACACATATATAATATAATACAGAATTATATAAAATAAAACTTTGTTTATAAATTTAAATAAAAATTTATTTTATTTAACATAAAATTTACAAAAATTCTAATGAATTAGACTACATAGACCCATTAAAGATCCAATTATGTAAAAAAAATTGGAGTTCACCGATTTAACCCTTTATGTGCTGGCCCCATTCCAACACAGTTAAGGGAAAAGCATCCATTCAGGGGGAGCATCATAAGAGTTGATGAACACTACGAATTGATACATACAGATTATGTAGTCCAAAGTCAATTAATTCTAAAACAGTTACTTTGTTATATTCACCGATAAGTTATCACTGACATGGACATGTGCACACATGCAGTATATCTATGATATTCTCATAGCATACGAAGTGGAAATAAATAAAAAATTCGTAGTAGAAAATAAGAATAGTTCTATTTGATCGAATAGGTGAGTATCTTGGAAAGAGTTCCAAATGTACAAAAAAATGAATAAAGATTCAATCTCAAAAGTCACTCCTTCCTGTGATATATAAAGATGTATTGAAAGAAGTAGTTGAACATTGTTAAACAAATTATGATTAATGTCGAATGAAGTTAAGTTAACTTCTTTCTATAAGGTCGCATGTTTAAGGGTAGTACAAGAGGTTAAAATTAATTTCATCTAGAGAATAGTTTACAAAATCATAAAAGATAAGGATTTATAAAAAACCATAACATATTCTAGGCTGAGGAGTTGGCAGGTTATGTGAGTCGAAAGACTACATACAACAATTGTATGTGATAGATCTTGTTTGAATTAACCCAAATGAAGTATAGAAACTATTGTCATTGAACAACATATTTATGTGATGAACATAATTTTTATGAACTAAAACCAAATTAGTTTTATATATAAGGCAATTCATGAAAAATTTATAGATACTCATTCCATTACACTAAGAAACAACTATTGTTTTGAGAAATACCAACTTCATAGCAAAGGAATTTCTGTTAGAAATTGTTGGTGGTAGAATGGATTTGGATACAATCCAAAGAAAATACTGATCATGTGGGATGAAATAAATTAACCTAACCTAAACGAACACAATGCATTATAGAGTACAATAAGTATTCTCGCACATCAAAGAGAGACTATGAGTTTCTTATTAATATCGAGAATAGACGATCCTCAGTTGTCAATTAAACCATTAAGATGTGGTATGATACACAAGTTCGAAAAGGTTCCAAGTGTGTTATCAAAACATGGTTTTGGTAGTTATATCCAAAGGGATATGATCCATCGACAGAAATGTCTTTCAGAGAAAGACTAATATTACAGTTGGAATATAATGATCAACATTGATAAAAATATCATCGTAAATTTTATTTGTTTAAATTTACATAACAGATTCTCCATTCAATGTACTCAAGTTAATTCGAAGTTTGCTCACAAAATTATTGCTTGATATGACTTGAGTTTCGATACACATGCGATGAAAAAGAAAATTCTACATAATGATCTATAATATACTTTTTGCACATAATTACCAAAGTGTTTCATAGTCAGTGGGAGTGATATTGAGTTTGTGGGTTTTTATTTATGATCCAAGAACTATACAAAAGTACCATTCTATAAGTATTTGAATTCAGTAATAGTTTGATAGAAACATCAAATAGTTTTATTTTCAGACAAAATATAGAGGAATCTTGTGTACGTAAAAAAGAACAATTAAATGGTACATAGATATTTTTAAATTATAAATAAACAACATACTGCTGATTGTTAACGATGTTCTCACATTAAAATCAATAATAGTTTGGTTGTTTTATACTTGATATTGGATTTGTAAGTTATATCTTTTATAATAAGTATAAAGGATGTTGCGAATATCCTAAATGATATGCGAAAACACCTTATTAAAATGTTTAATGAGGAACATTTAAGATCGAATCCTTATGTATTGACAATATGAATTACCATACATGATTTATTGTCCATAATATCATATTTTTATTATGAATTTAGATTATGAAGCAAATATCAAATCCAAATTAAGATCACTAAATGGTACTTTAAAGTGTTCTTGAGTATTTGTGAAATATTAGAGAATTGTTTACAAAAACAACGAACTCCTTTTAAAGGAGTGTTCGGACTTGAACTTCACAAGTGCCATCGAGTATAATACTTCAATTCTTGTTCAAATCTTAAATAAGAAGCTTTAAATTGAAAATGTTTCAAATGAAAGGTTGTGGCTGATTCAATGAAAGGCTAAGTATATCGCCTAGAATAGCGCCACAATAAAAGCTGTATAAATATAAATGCACAAATTTACAATTGAGCTAAATGTGATACCAAGTACCGAGAATATTATATCATTATTATATGATGTAATAATAAAACTTACTAGAAGTCAAGAAACATAATCTAAATAGTTCCACATGGTAAAGGAAGTTTATCAGCATCGGAGAGAGTTGAATAACGATTAAAATAGCATAGTAGATTTAGTCATGAAGGGTCTAACTCGATTAGTTTTCATCAAACTGATTGAAGGGATGGGATAAAGATTCCATTATTGGCCCCAAGTGCAAGTGGAAAATTGATAGAGGTAGGTGCATGCCCAAGTGGTAACTATACAACTATTTTACATATATTTACCTCGATAACCAATCTTGATAAAAGATGTTTGCTTTCTATTATTTACTTGATATAATGTGTTATATTAATTAATTAGAAGTGCATTTAACAGGAAAATCCATAAAAGTTATGTTTTTGTGATCGCAGTCACAAAGTGTTGTGACTATGAGTAATTTTTCACAATGAAATTAAACATAACTTGTTGAACATTCCTAATAATTAATAATTATTATCGAAATACAAACTTTGTGTTCGGACTATAGAGTTGAATATGGATAATACTGGAATTTTGGCCATCACCAAATTTTATAAGTTCAAAGTGATATAGTTTTAGCAAAGAGAATTGATGTAAATAATTGTCACTACCGAGTAACGATGAATAAAGGAAAATTAGATTTCACCAAAACCAAGTAAGCGACAAATTTGGCCATAATGTCATGTCACTTATTAAGTGGGATCGTGGACGCCTGGGAGGAAAAGGAGTCATTGATAACTCCAATCAAAGACTATTTGCTGAAGGAAACTCTCCCGAATGGAAGGAATGAATGGATCAAACTCCTTCGTAAAGTACCATAATTTATAATGAAAGAGGAAGTGTTGTATAGGAGAGGTTTCTCAGCACTCTTGCCATGGTATGTCACCAGAGATGAAGATAAGAAAACCCTTTTGGATGTACATGAAGGAAGATGTGGTGATCACATCAAAGGGCAGACTTTTGCCAAGAAGATACTTCATTATGGATACATTTTTCCCACCATTAGCCATAGCGTAGCTTATCACATCAGATGAAGCGATGAATGCAAAAGCTATGTGAAATACTAAGGGACCTATCTATAGAGCTTATGCAAATAGTTAGCCTATGGTCATTTGTGATTTGGTAAATTGATATAATCAATGTGCTACCTATGTCAAAGGGTGGAGTTAAGTATGCTATTGTAGCTTTAGACCACATCACATAATGAGCTGAAGCGAAACCATTAATCGTGATCACAATGAAGAAAGTGATCAACTTTGCAATGTATAACATCATATGTAGAATTAGAGTCGTATAAAAAACCATCACTAACAATGGAACACGATTTGGAAGTATCGGTTTCAAAGACTTTTACAACCGGTATCGATGTGCGAAGAGTTTTTTTGCAATAGCACACCCTAAACAAATGGATAGGTGGAGGTGATGAACAAGATCGTCAAATTCATCCTGAAGAAAAAATAACAAAAACCCAGGGCAATTGGGTTGATGATTTACCACTTGCATCGTGGGCTTACTGTACAACCCACAAGTCTACGACTGGGTACACTTTATTTTTTTCCCTAGGAGTTGAGACCATGATTTCAATAGAACTGGAAATCACTTCTCATTGAAGAAAACACTATGATCCTAATATGAATGAGGAACTCTTCCTTGAATCCCTTGACTTGGTCTATGAATGCGAGAAGAGGCTGAGCTGATGGTAGCTGCTCAATAAAAGAGTAGAAACGCATTTCAACACCACAGTCGAGGAACCATACCTTTGAGGTATGGGACCTTGTTTTGAAAGAGGTCCTCCCTATTACGGGGAACTTGTCTGAATTGGGAAGGTCGATGTGCGATTGAACAAACCTTGGCGATCAAACTTTTAAGTCATCGGCCGTTGAAGGGATCGCTTTTCCATGAGCGTGGAATAGCAAGCATCTACGGCTCTATTTCACTTAGATTTATTTGTTTTCTCAAAATGAGCCACCCTATTTGACTTGGGGCAATGTAATAACTTACATTTCTTTTGTTTACAAATAAATTTGGCTTTCAAAACCAATGGAACCACGTTCTTATAAGTATAACTTTGTAGTGCATGATTAGTAGCACGATCATGTATCTGGAGATAGGTACCTGTAACGACCTAGAATTTGACCATTTTAAAATATACTATTTAAAATGATTTTAAATATAAAATAGTTTAGGTTATATGATTCAAATAATATTAGATAGGATTTGGAAAGAGAAGTATATACAAAAATAGTAACATTTGCCTATATCGACAAAAGTGATAAAATGCTGATTTCAAATAATATTAGATAGGATTTGGAAGGGTATTTTGGTCTTTTTATAAAATATTATTTTAATGCAAAACTTTTTCTATAAATAAGCATCCACTTTCTCACTTTTTTACACTTCTTTTTCTTCCTTTTTCAAGCTTTTCTTTCACTCTCTAATGGCTTCTTCTCTTCTATTTCCTTACTAACTTTTTCAAAACCATATCAAACAAAGTCAAAACACCACCAAACTTTACCAAACACCTTAGAATATCACCAGAATATGATTTAACATCTAAGAAGTGAAGAACTGATGGAGGAAGGGGAGGATCAAGGTGTGGCCGAACCTATGAAGGAGGAGGAGCAAGTTCAAGGGCTCCGGAGCAAGATAAAGAGAAAGAGGAGATGACCGTGCCCTAGAAAATGAGGTGAAGTTGTTTATGTGATGGTTAAATATAGTTAGGAGGATTTAGTAAAGCGTTATTACATACAAATGTTGGTAGGAAGAATTGGTTAAGTTAAAGGTGAGTAATCAAATCTTAATTTTATTTTAATAAAACTTATGTTGATAATACACATGTTAAATTAGAAATTAATATGTTGAATATTGGTTGATACTGGATGATAACTTGGTTGCAAATTGGTTGATTATGTGATTGTTTGTGTGGTTGATAACTTTTTTGATAAATGATAAAAAGAAATGGTTAGTAAGTATAGTTAATTTAATGAAAATTAAATCCATATAAATGTATGTATAGAAATTATTTGGCCTCTTAATGATTTCATAAATTCTAAAAAGATTAGAAATGATATTATAATAATATAATATTGTAAAGTGAAATGAGTTTGAAATGATGAAAATATTTTTTTAATGAGTTAAAATAGTTTAAATGTGGTTTAAAACAAATCTGAAGTGTTTCAGACAAGTTCCGAAGCAATTCACAAAATTGGTCAAAGCCGAGCCCGTCAAGTAGCGGCGGTTCGTAAATGTCGACCCGTAACTCCAAACTAATGTAGAGAATGATTTATAAGTTGGTTCTTCGAAACAAAAATTATTTTATCCATAATGATAATAATTTTCCAATAAAGAAAGAAAATCAAGATTTCATCAAGTAGAATTTGAAATATGTTCTAAACAATTTTCTAAAAACATCGTTATTTTGCAGTTCGAAATCTGAAATGAAACTTCTTCATAAATGATATTTTTAAATGATATAAAAATATGAAATAAATTTGATAAATATATTAAAATGGTTTAAAAGAGATTTGGAATGGAAAATATGAATTTTAAAATATTAAAAAGTTGTTTAAATCAAATATGCTTATATTCTGTAGCACTTTTATGCAGCGAATTCTACAACCTTTTGAATGTGAGTTTTAAACTTAACAATTCTTTTCTAAATCTTTTATAAATTATTCGAAAGGAATAATTAAGTAATGTAAAGATGGTTTGAAAGTTTTAATAAGAGTTTGAATAAATGGTTAAGAGAAATTGTTTGTAACACTTAAACAAAAAGTAAAGAATATTGAATGTAATAACAAACTTCGTATGCAGAAATGATTAGTACATTTATCCCGCCGGTGAGATCTGGGAAGATAACATAAGATGTTTAACTAAGGTTAGGAATGAAGCAACCAGCGCCCTGAAATTACCAGGCCTATATTTTCCCTTTTAGGCGAGGGTTGGAATAGATCGAAAGGAAAGCCAAATGCTCTAAAAGATCATATTAAATTTTCCGAGATAAAAGAAAAGAAACAAATTCTTTGAATGTTAATTAACCACTTAACATCTTTTATCAATGATTAGAATGGAAAATCGGGATCGAATTTGCTTGATTATGTTCAACATGATAGGGGGTTCTCGCTTTGTGAATAGCGAGGAAGCTTAGACTCTTACCCCTATGTGACCCTAGTGTGAAAGGGTTGGTTGACAATTAAGAGTCTTTCCGTAAAAGCAGATCCGAGGTACCACATGTAGTCACCTCCATGTTGAAAAGCAGGAGTGCCCCCATGTTGAAAAACAGAAGGGTAGAGGGATGGTTGAAAAGCCTACCGAGGCGGATCCGAAAAACCCATTCGTTGCATTTGGCATCAGAGCAGAAGGTTAAGCGAGAACCTTGGCTTTGGTGGGTAAAGACTCATCAGAGATATGGTTAGTAATACCCTAGGATGAGTAACTCATTAGAGATAGGGTTAGTAACACCCTAGAATGAGTTTAAGTGTATTATATATGAGTGCGTATTTGTTAGTGACTAATAAATTGTTTTGTGTTGAATCATCGGTTGAGTGGTTTATGGATTCTGATCGATGTGCCTAATCACCCTTATCGATAAGGATTCCAGAACACTTAAACAAGGCGAACCGACACACTGATTTTGAAAAAATTGGTAAATGAAATAATTTTACCTAGGATTATATTTTGAATATAAAGTATATATTTTGAAAAGTTGTATAGTTAGAAATTTGGATTAGTGAAATTTAAATATAAAAAACTTGTGATTAGAATTTCACAGTTTTATTATAAGATGTTTCATAAAGATAGTCAATAAGTAAGAAATCTAATAAGGTAATTAAGATCTTTAATACTTATTCCAAAATAATAAATTAAGAAATGATAATATTAAGTTACTATCATAAATTGATCAATTGTTTGATTTAAAAGTTTGAGTACAAATACCTAGTAAATTAAATTTCACATTTTAACTATAAGGTGTTTGTTAGTAAGATTTGTTTAAGAAATGGACATATAAGATAAAAATAATATAAGATAAATAATAGAAAATGATTATGTAAAAGGAAAAATAATATAAAAGGAATGAGAAATTCAAGTAAAAGAATTGTGGTAATTTAAATGAAGTTAATTAACATAAGATAAAATGAATTTATAAAGTAGGTTTTATAAAGTAATCTCTAAAGGATTTTGAAAATGGAATTATTTCAAATAAAAAGAGAAATTTTATGATAACTAGTTCGAAAGCTTCGAAAATAAATTAAAAATGGGCAAGAGATGTGTTCGGATGGTAAGCACTTCTTTTAAGTATTACTCTTCTTGTTAAGAGGATATATGATACTATAGGTAGTACCCAGTCCCTTGGATTGTTTTGGACTTACTCGATCTATATAATTTTCTAAAGTTAAAGAGATAATGTGAATCGTTAATTGATAAATTGATTATTAATCTTTATAAAAGTGTTTAAACCAAAGATTAAGATCGTTAATTGATAAGATAAAGCAGGATTCTCGATGATTTTGGACAGTCGGAAATTTCCAAATCACACGTAACTCAAAACTAAGAAATTTATGAAAACTTTTGGTAAAAGATTGTGAAATACTTTGAGTAAATGAAATAAGATAAGGTTAATTTATAAATCTGATTTATAAAGAAAAAAGATTTAAGAGTCAAGAGTTTGAGGATTTATATACGGGTGGTTTTAAAATTTGTTAGATGGATGGATTTTAGTAAAACCAATTTGAAATTTGGGATTTGTATATACTCTTAGGATGTAAAGGTATATCATAGAAATATAGATTTAAGTCATCAACTGTTACGTAAAATAATGACTCCTCAAAGGAAAATGTTTTACTAATGAATTCTAACATTTATTAAGGATTTGGACTTAAGTCTTTAAAATGTGATTGATTTGCATAAGTTATAAGATAAAACTTAGGTAAAAGTTTTATGAAATGATTCGTAAACAATATTAGTGTTAAAGGAAATATATCGAGTTAAAAGATTATGGGAATTTTTTTAAAAGATAAATCATCTTTTAGGTGAAAAATGGTTTCTTTAGGATATTTTCCTTTAGTAAAAATATTTGAAGGGATTATACAAATAAGCACTTTTATAAAATGTTTAAAACTAAGATAAAAGTCTTTGAAAGTTAATAAATACATATAATACATGTAGATCATTTCGTCGCACAAATTTGATCTATAATTTAAGTACAGAACTTTGAGGTGTTTACACTGGTCCGGAAAAGGATTTATAACTTGATTCTTGACGACGAACATTAATAAGGATTTTTTATTAGATAATTTAGTTTTCTATCATATTTGAGAGCTATGCAAGGAAAGCAAAGGTTCTGATCTAAAAGCCTGATCGAAGTCCGCACTAGAGTATCGAGGGACCGATACTAGTTTGGAAATAAAGTTGTATATTAGAATAGGAGACCGAATAAGATATATTGTACAGATGATCTGTGTATATTATATTGAATTAAGTTTAAAGATAAATGTTTTAAGCAAACTTTTGTTTTGGATAATTTCGAGGATGAAATTCTTTTAAGTAGGGAAGAATGTAACGACCCACAATTTGACCACTTTAAAATATACTATTTAAAGTGATTTAAATATAACATAGGTAAGGTTATATGATTCAAATAATCTTAGATAGGAATTGGAAACAGAAGCATACATAAAAATTGTAACATTTGCCTATATCGAAAAAAGTGACAAAATGCTGATTTCAGAAAAGTAAGTTTCAATGGTTAAATGAATTATTTTAATTTATCTATAAGTTTTTATATTTTTAAATAACATCATATAAATTTATTTTTAAATGTGGTTTACATAAATAAATAGTTTAACAAAAACGTCAAAATGTGACCGTAAAACATTTTATCCAAAATCAACGTTTTGTCGATTAAAAGTTGTCCCAATGTCGTCGCACCTTTATTTTCCTATATAGGAACATATATTCAAATAGTATAAGTATTATTTAATTCACTAATCATATTTACTTTTACTAAACATACTTACAAAATTCTAGAATATAATTAAGAAAAAGTAAGCACATAAGGCAAACATGTCAATTAAAAGCAAAATGTAAACATCAAATCAAACCAAACATAATTATTATATTCTTTACTTAATACTTAAATGAAAATAACATAAAGTAATGATTTGAACTGTGAGGTTAAGTGTTGAAAAAATAAGGTTGCTTAAAAAGTAAATAAATGATACTTTGGTCTTTATACAAAATATTATTTTGATCCAAAACTTTTTCTATAAATAAGCATCCAATTTCTCACTTTTTCACTTTCTTCTTCTTCATTTTTCAAGTTTTTCTTCCACTCTCTAATGGCTTCTTCTCTTCCATGTCCTTGCCAGTTTTTTTAAAACCATATCAAATAAAGTCAAAACACCACCAAAATTTAACAAAGACCTTAGCATATCACCAAAACATGGTTTAGCATCTAAGAAGTGAAGAAATGATGGAGGAAGGGAAGGACCAAGGTGTGGTTGAACCTATGGAGGAGGAGGAGAAAGTTCAAGGAGCTCCGGACCAAGAAAAAGAGAAGGAGGAGATGGTCGAGCGCTAGAAAGTGAGGTGAAGTTGTTTACGTAATGGTTTGGTGTAGTTAAGAGGATTTAGTGAAGTGTTGTTGCATATGAATGTTGGTAGGAAGAATTGGTTAAGTTAAAGGTGAGTGCTCAAATCTTAGTTTTATTAAATAAAATTTAAGTTGATAATACACATGTAAATTAGAAATAACATGTTGAATATTGGTTGATATTGAATGATAACTTGGTTGCAAATTGGTTGATTATGTTATTGCTTGTGTGGTTGATAACGTGATTGATGAATGATTAAAGAAATGGTTAGTAAGTATAGTTAATTCAATGGAAATTAAATCCATATAATTGTGTGTATGGAAATTATTTAGCCTCTTAATGATTTCCATATATCTAAAAAGATTAGAAATGATATTATAATAATATAATATTATAAAGTGAAATTAAATGGAAAATGAGTTTGAAACGATTAAAATATTGTTTTAAATGATTTAAAATAGTTTAAATGTGGTTTAAAACAAATTTGAAGTGTTTTGGAATAATCAATCACAAAATTGGTCAAAATCGAGCCCATCGCGCAGCGGTAGTACTTAAATTTCGACACATAAATTCAAACTAATATAGAGAACGATTTATAAGACAGATTTCTTCGAAATAAAAATTCTTTGGTCCATAATGATAATAGTTTTCCAACGAAGAAAGAAATCCAAGATTTCATCAAGTAGAGTTTGAAATATTCTAAAATAATTTTCTAAAAACATCGTTTTTTGCAGTTGGGAATCCAAAAAGGGAAAATAAGCTTATATAGCACTTTCTGCAGCACATTTATGCTGTGAATTCTATAACATTTTGAATATGAGTTTTAAACTTAACAATTCTTCCCTAAATATTTTGTAAATGATTTTAAAGGTGTAATTAAGTAATGTAAAGATGGTTTGGAAGTTTTAATAAGAGTTTGAATAAATGGTTAAGAGAAATTGTTTGTAACAATTAAACAAAAAGTGAAGAATATTGAATGTAATAACAAACCGAGTATGCGGAAATAACTAGTACATTTGTCCTGCCTGAGAGATCTGGGAAGATAAAACATGGTGTTTGATTAAGTTTAGAAATGGAGCAACCAATGCCCTAAACTAACTTGGCCTATTATTATTTTTAGGCGAGGGGTGGAATAGATCGAAAGGAAAGCCCGGATGCTCTAAAGATCATAATTAAGTTTTCCAAGAAAAAGGAAAAGAAACAAATTCTTTGAATGTTAATTAACCACTTAACATCCTTTATCAACGATTAGCACGGAAACCGAGATCGAATTTGGATGATTCCTATCCGAAAACCCTTTCAGACTAATTTTTGAAATAAAACACATTGAAGACAATGATCATTGATGACAAAGATCTTCAAAATGTAGGATTACTTACTATTAGTCCCTGGAGGTGAAATTTACCATATCTAAGGTTGCAGTAGTACTCTGTTATGAAAATCTTCAATTTGCAAGAATATGATTTGAAGTTAAGAAAGAAATCTTTGATTAAGATTTAATGAATGATTTGGGAATATTTTCCCTAAGTTAAAAGTTATAACTTGAATATAAGAAATCTTTGATTAAAATTTAATAAATGATTTGGAAAGGTTTTCCTAAGTAAAAGAGAAAACGATTTAGAATTATTCCAGTATTTAAGAAAGGTTTAAATAAACCAAATGATTTGATAAATGAGGCTTAATGATTCTATATACTTTTGAAAAGAAAGTGGATTAAATTGAAACAAATATATCAAAGAAATATATTTTATAAAAGATGAAGTAATTGATGATTGATATCTACATATGAATTTAACATCTTTTAAATCGATAACTGGCTTAGAAGGAACCAGGGTGGGCGATCCCTATCTAAAAGCCACTTTGAACCGATGTATACGTTCGAAAGTGAAAACATGTTGAAGATGATGATTATTGAAGACCATGGATCTTTATAGCGTGAGGACTTCTTGTTGACATGCCCTGGGTCGCTCTCATTATAGAGTTATTTATAGTAGTGGTCTCCTCGTTGTGGAGATTTTTCTGATTGCAAGGACTACTCGCTAATAGTGGTAGTAGGAGAGTGCCTTTGGTTTCATTCAGTCATGGAACGAACTTGTATGGAAGAATGTCTAACATTACATTTCTAAAACTCAACGTTTGACTTTTACAAAGGTACATCTCCTTGGTAGTGGAGAAGGCAACTTCTCTTAGCTTAACAGGCTTCTCTGAGACATACGAGCTTAGAGGTTGTATGCTTGCAGGAGTCAAATAGTGATCAAAGGAATAGCAATGTGGCATTCAAAGTGAAGAAGATGTGTTATGTGAAAAGGTAATCGTTGCCTCGAGCCTCATCAACCGAAAATTACCGAAACAGAGTTATATGCGACAAGGCAAAGTGGGTCGTTCGCAATTAGGGTATGATCATCCCCTTCTAGATATATTTCTTTCCGCTATGACATTGGGATGTAATTAATGTGGTTTGTATGTTAGAGCACGTTCGGTTAAAGGTCGGTAACGATCGGGGGATGATATATTCGGTACTATCTAGTTACAAAGATACGCCGGTCATGTGTTGGTAGAGGATCTTTGTCATGGTCCTCGGTACATTCCTTTAGAGATGTACTGCCGGAAGGTATTCCCTTCACCTGGTCATTTGTATGGAAATCCATTCTCCAATAAGAAGCTACGTTTTGTTTGTATTGGCTTAATGAATAGTCTCGAAATGCTATATGAGTAACCATTTCGGCTAAGATTAATAAGTTTATTTGCAAATGTATTCAAAGAAATGTCAATAGAAATAATATCAAACGTTTTAATATAAAAGTGTTTTAGTTATCGCAAGGTAAAAACCCGTCTATGTTTATATGTAGGAATGGTCTTATGAGATACTCTTTCCTTTCAAAGAATTTTGCTCAAAGGCTGATATATGACACTATTATTTATTATTGAGTTTTCTAACGCTGGTTTATCAAGCCTGATCCAAGTAGTTTCAATAATGGGGTCAGATCCGAGTAGTTTCAGGCTTAGTTGAAGACGGTTGGAGTTTCCAAAGGAGAGTCGAAAATCTTCATCACCGTATAGACGTATTCTATTATCCGCTGCATCTATTTCATTTGTTTTGTTGTTCGTCAGCATTTGTAAGGGTAGGTGTTATAGCTGTCCGGGATGAATCTAGGTAATACTCTGATATTTTATATTAAAATTTTACGCTGTAATTATTATTATTGAAATAATATATGTTATTCCATTCGGTTGAGATTCTGTTCTGTCTTTATTTTCTTTCTACTCTTAATGATATGCTCATTCGTGAAATTTGAGTTGGGCATGTGTGATTTATTGTCGACTCAAATTGTATGGAAAAACAGGCCTTTACAATACTGGTCCTTTGATTCATGATCGGGTTAGGGAAGTATAATCATTTTGGAGTTCATTGGATGATTCACCCATATCCCTTCGATCTTTGATTAATGCTCGGAGACGGGCAAACTCAACAATGGATTCCTGGAGATAGGCAACTAAAAAACAGGTTTCGAAGATAGGAACCGGTGTATAATTGAGACTTTCACGACTAACATCTTGGCAAGACATGTCTAGCTGAAACAAATAATGATGGTTATTGAGTGAATTCGATAATGCCTAAAGATAGGTGAAAACAAAAATGGATGCTCATAGTCAAGCATTTGAGATACGAATCACTGAGATCAGGATTGGTGTATGATTGAACTTTTTACAATTATGACCACACATATGGCTTTGCAAGACATGCCTAGCTGATGATAAGTGATGAAGGTTAAAGAACGTACTCAACCAATACCCATAGACAGGCAATATCGAATCGGTGTCTGTAAATAGATGCCCAAAACGTCGTGTCTTAGAGATAATAAATAGTACCAAACTAGATGCTTCCCCAATTACAACCTTGTTTATGGTAAAATGAAATCCAACAAAGAAAAACAATGTTGGCTGCAGAATTGCCAAATGAAAATTGTTTTGTTTAGCCAAGAAAGAACTACTTTGGTGATGATAAAGGGAATTCAATAAAGAAATATTACTAATCTATTGCACAAAGTTATTTATATGTACAAAGTTACAATAAATAATGATATTGCATGGATACAAGCATGTATAATATAGATGAAACAACATCACAAATGATTATATAATATATGAAGGCAGACATACATGCAAGTAAAGCAAAAGGTTTAGAAATGTAAATAAAACAAAGACTATGCAGAAAAACAGTCTTTTATTTATATCAACTTTTTATACAAGAGTCGGGGGCGCTTACGCACAATGTAGGCCTTTATATAGAAAGAAAACAAAATACATCAAAAGACAAAAAGAAACTGTCTTACCAAATGCTGAGTCGGTCACCTACTTCTTCCTCCCTCACTTGCAATACTTGATATCAAGCTTTATGAGATGCTTCTTTTAACCCTTCCCTTCTTAGATCCTCTCCTTCTCTGGAGTACTTCCCTCAGAAGGCGTATACTCTATCTTGGTGGTTCAATTGATGGGTTCTTTAGGCTATTTAGATGCAGGATTAAAAAAATGAAGCATCATCAAAACCGTGACCTTTAGGCGGTCTTATTTTCAAAGGTGGAAAACTTTTCATATCTTGGCTCGAGCTTGATCTTGATTGTCTTATAGTCAAGTTTCAGCCTCTCCGCCCTTGTGATGTGATCAGATGAGTCCTTTGTGCTTATGATTGAAACCTCTTTCTCCTTAGACCGACTAATTCCTCTAACCCATCAGATGTACCTCCCTACTGAGAATTTGGATTCGAGGTGAACGTGTAAGGGAGATATGGAACGATTGGCACTGTGATCATGGAGGTTAAGGCAGTAGAAATAGCTCTCAGACTTGGGACTTGTTTAGATGACTGTGGAGGAGGCAGCGATGGTTGACTTGTAACTTGATAGACAAAATAGTATAAGTTAGTGATGTCCCTTAGCGAGAGTTGAAGTTTCTCGAAGATCAAAGAGATAAGAGAAATACCTTGGCTTGATGGAATTTCCTTGGCCGATGACTTGATGATTTCCCCTTCTTGGTGGAAGATTTAGTCGGTTGGATAACTGAAGGAGAGGAATCATGAGCATCAGCACTGGACACGACTGAAATTGGAATCTCAGTAATGGTGGTCTCAAAAGTGGCCACCGTAGAAGTAGTAATCTTCTGACTTAAGAATAGATGATTCTGCTCGATCCAATGCATGAGTCAACAGAAGCATCAATAGTTACCTTCCCTGTAACTACATCTTGTGCAGCTAGAATAGCTTTGTCTTCCTTGAAGGCCGCAATGACTTCCTCATCCATAAGAGCTGCCTTTAATGTTTCTTTGGTTACGCATTTACTGTCTACAGTAGCTTCGCGAAGTATTTCTTCACCGACCTCTGGTAATGCAGCAGAATAACTCATCCCTAATCACTTTATATTTTTGTTGTCTATGATGTTAGTGAAAAATTACAGGAGAGTGGCATTCATTTCCTCATTAGCTTGATCAGCTTTCATCTTAAGTCCTACAATATCCTCTACGTTTAGTGGAATCAATTTGAGCTTGTGATTTGGAATCTATATCAACTTTCAAATTGTCCTTAAGGCTACTACCTTGGTCTGGAGGGTTTTCGGTTGTGCATTTTTTATCTTAACCTATTCTGCAAGTTAGGCATTTTATTAATGAGTGGTTTTCATTAATGTGGTGACTTGTGTGTGGGCTCTTGACGTTTCTTCTATTAACTCTTTCGAGTTTTTGGATGATATTAGTATGCCATCTCTTTCTTTAGTAAGTTCGGCCAGCTCTCCTTATAGCCTAATACTATCCTATCTTGGCCTTTCCTACCTAACTTGGACGATTGGAATAGCGTCTCATTGATTGCCAAAGAGCCCATGGCTAGCCTCTTCTACTTTAAAAGCTAGTCTAAAATTTCCTTAACCTATATATCCTTTGGTTAGCATCTTAAAGAGTGATGTCTCAGGCATTGCAATCAAACATGACCTCCATCAGGCAATAGCAAGGGAAGTTTGCCTACATCCTAAAATCTTTAGCTATAGATGGGCCTATATGTGGGTGGAGATGGAGCTACATGAGTTGAAACTTATTTAGATATATGGGAGGTAGAAACAGTAATGATGTAAGGTTGAGTCAGGGAGTCTGAGAGTCAATACATGGCTGAGAGGCACCATAGTCGCGTTGGAAGTGATTACGAAGACCTTGAAATTTCTCTTGATGGCACTATTTCTTTTCCATATCATGATTCTCTTTCTCCTCATCTTGGCGCCTTCGTCTAGCATCCTCATCCTGATGCTCTTTATCCTTTATCCCCCTTCTATCGTCTTTAGACTAGTGTTATGTGTCGAGACGCTATGTCTAAATGTTCAAAGTTATTAAGCAATGTTGGCTCACACTAGAGTGGAGATATCCCATGCGATCTCTTCCAGTTGGAAGAAAAAAGGGTGTATCAGAACAAAGCATTGAATTAAGGATGATTGCAGAGTGTCGGTGTTCATTATTCTAGAAGTATGTGAAGTGCTGGTATTTCCCTAAGTACTTCGCAGACCATGTTCAGGGATTTAAAAGGATGGTGTTTCATCACCCTCGGCAAGAAGATCCCCAAACGAGAAGCTATATCCTTCATGACTTATGTTAAGAATGTCTTGAAAAGTAACGCCTCCGTTACAAAAGGCTGAAAGCCTGTCAAGTTCACCAAACGAGCTAAAGATACTCTTAAAAGAACCCATAGGATGTGTCACTTCCCCAGGTGGTGCAAGGTTTGGACTTGGGGCATGCTAGGAGGACTTAATAACCTAGCACTTCGGATGAGACGGGACAGGAACTGTATCGCCTTTGAGGGATGTCTCCCTATATGATTCATTGTTGCCTAGGCCATAGTCCTCGTCATCATCTTCATCATCCCCTCATCGTCTCCCTCTTCTTCTCCTTCTCTTTCTTCTCCACTTCCTTCATCCCTTCCTCTTGCCACGGTCTCTTCAACCCTCAATTTCTCCTTACCTATGTTCACTTCGACTCTATGGCCCTTTTCTCCCTCTCGATTATCATCGTCAACATCATGAACGGAGGTTGAGGGACAGGTTGCAGCTTGAGATTTCTTGGAAGGGAGCGGAAAAGTAATGACGTGTCTGTTAGGGCGTAAGCGGCTATACTGCTGAATCCTCTCATTGGTGAGTAAGAAGAGGCAGTTTGGAATTGGTAATCAACTCGCTTTAGGAGCTCTGATGGGTAAGCATATGCATTTATTCATCTCAGTCGGGGAGGTCTGTTAAAGATAAATAAAAGGACTTAATCAATTTGATAAAGAAAATCCAAAATAAGAAAAGATTTAGAAGCGGAGACCAGGCAAGCAGGGGTGGTCGAAGCCATATGGATAGCAAACGAAGAAGTATTCGCTCTTAAAGTAACGACGCTTGTTGTGAAGTGCCTCATTAAATTTGAAGCAATTATAAGCTTAAAAAGTCAACAAGGAAGGCGAGTTTGATATCTTTTGAATCTTATAAGATAAGTTAGCTCCTCGAATCTTGGAGTATCATTCAATCACATCATAAAGAAGACATGCAAAGAATTAATTAGTGTGTATCCACTGGGATGCACTTATGTCGGAGCCAGCCCAATCTTTTGCAAGAAGAATTTGAGAAATTTGTTGAAGGACAAAATGGCTCCACCTAAACACATGTTTTTGTTACACATGGTGTAGCAGTAAGTGGATTGTGTGCTCATTGATTGATTGTTGGCAATAAAACAATCGTTCTTTGGAATCTCAAGTTGAAACAAAATGAAATTAAATGATATGTTGTCGGCAATGATGGAGTTTAATATGGAAGATTATCTAACAATTTTGAGGCACATCACTCGTTCAAGGAACGTGGCTAACCATGAGGTTTTGCCACTGTAACAAATTGCTTTTGAAGTCATGTGTTATAGAACGCTATGCTCCAAATGGAGCAGACATGGAGGCTTGAGTGGCAGAAGAACCGGTACTGACTTTATGGCGAGAAGATAGCCGATTCATTCTGAACCGAAAAGCTTGATAGTGAACTTAGTAAGGTGTGTTTTACTTTAAAATTTGCTTAATTAATACATGTGTAGGCGATGTGCAAGATCCAATAGATGTCGACGTGTATGGACCAATCAGATTCCAAACATTGACCAGAGCAGTACAAAGTGTCAGTCTATATAGTGTGCATTTTGTGTATAGAGCACGGTGTATGGAATACTCAGCCTACTCACGTTGGCAAACGAGCTCCATTGCACGATGAAACTGTGTGTCGGATTGAACCTATTATTGCATAATAAACGAAAATGAAACTATTTTCCAATTCAAAACAGAACTTTCTTTTAGATATCGAAGTTGAATGGCTTTAGTGGTGTGAGAATTCGAATTCTTAAGGGAGAGAATTGGCTGAGATTGGAAAATCCAATTTCAATAGCTAAAAGTTTAGTAACAAGTACTTATACTTGTATTCAAGAATCATATCGGTGCCGACATGGTTTGGTTGGTACCAATATGTTTCTATCTTCGTTTAAAAAAATAAAGAAGAGAAAAGAGAAGAAGAATAAGATCAACATACTTATTCGAGATATGAAGTGGTTTTTGAAGTGATAAGAACTTCAACTTGATTGCTAAAGAAGGGATGGAATACCAATCACTTGAAGTGATGAAAGGATATTTTCAGAATAGATACGATGCTTAAAAGGTAGTGATTGGTTACCCGAAGACCACTTTCTGATTAATATAGTATTGGTTTTATTGATCCAAAGCGTGCCATTTTCATAGAACCTTACTTTCGAAGGCAAATGGTATTCAGTCTTTAAACCGAGCAGCTTCTAAGTAAATTTGGATGTCGAGACCAAGATGGCATAGAGCGAGAGCTTGGGCATACTTGATATGCACAAATGAAGCAACTCAAGAAGTAGAGGAGGATTTGGACAAAAACAACATGATCGGTACCGAGTTGATTTAACGGGGGATACATCTAAGGACCGTGGAAGGTTAGAGCTTATGGAAGTGTATGGTAACTTGCACTACTAAGATCACCATTATGGTCACTACTGACAGCAATTGTGGCCGATACCATCATGGTTTTTTGCTCCAAACCTACTTGTTCTTCTCCTCTATCTTCTTGGATCTGAACTCTTACATGTTCTACGGCGGAATGATTGAGGTTGGAGAAACATAGAGAGGAATTTTTGAATCTTTTGAGCTCATACTCTTAATCTCTTACTCTCTACCTCAACCGTTGTCAGTAAGTCTTGTAGTCCCCATTATACTTCGCTTTCAAGACATGAAATCATTGTAAAAGTGCTTATACTTGTGCAAATTCGAAATTAATAAGACAAAGTGGATGTAGGCATAAGATTTGGCCAAACCACTATAAAAATCATGTGTTCTTTGCTACTTCTATTTGATTTTTTAGATCTATTCTTGTTTCGTTTGGTTGGAGGTATTATGACACTTTATGGTCTAACAAGCGATCTCAATATTTTCTTGGAATTATTGCTCTTTCTTCTAGCACATCGATCACTACAGGTTTATATGTTAATTTATAGTTTTAAATTATTGATAACTGTGTTTACATTTTAATTAGCTTAGAATTTCATATGTGATATATATCTACATTGTTAAGATCCATTTAGCAGTGTAGGACTTTAAGTAAATGATATATTCATGTTCTGGCTTTAATTTTATTCTATGAACTAGTCTATGACCTGTTAGCCGTAAAATCTACTCAAGAGAAGAAGTATGAAAGAAGGTTAATAAGATTGAGGTTTTGATTAAGAAATAGGCCTAGGCTTCATAAAGGTCGTAAGAGGATGTTTCGAAAGCATTAAGTAGGTGCCAAAAGAGTTGAAGGCACCAACTGCTCATACAGTAAGAAAACTTTCGATCCAGATGAAAACAGATATACCCTTCCCCTACTTTCAACCTTTCGACATGGATAAACAAGCAAGTACATCTTCAAAACCCATTTCGAAGGCAATAGATAATGCTCTCCCACTTACAAGCCAAACCTTCCGGAATTAAAGGTTTCTCTTCTGTCTCAACCTTTATGAAGGCATATACAAGCCTTTCGAACCGATCAAGGCCTATTATTTTAAGGGAAGGTTCCGCCTTAGTCCTAAGGCATGCATTCAAAGGCTACTTAACATCATCGAAGCCATTGACACTTGAATCTCTTGGAAACCAATATGAATAACCTATCGACAGTGTCTGAAGCTTCAAGCTTACCTCCAATTACAACAAGGAAAGAGAAGATGTAGAGAAGGGTGTTGTGGAGAAAGCAGTACTCAGAATCAACATAGGCAAAAGGATGATAAATGCCCCTTTTGACTTAGTCGAAAGGTCTAGTGAAGGAAAAAGTAGGCATAAGAGTAAACCAGGAAGAACAACAAGATTCCTTCCTACAGCGTCGAAAGGGATCACGGTCTTTCGACTAAGTCAAAAGGCTTGAAACGACATATAAAAAGGGGTACTTTCGACCCAGTCGAAAGTAAAAGTGGGAAGGGGGCCGATCTGCATCTTTAAACAAGACCCAAAGGGTCCATTTTTAGGGGACCAAATTCTAGAATCCTGAATTCATCTTTTTACTCTACTTTCTTAGTTACAATTGTATTCTCAAAAAACCTTGAATCAAACTAGGGAAAAAGCTCTATTTCTTGTAAATCATTTTGGATTGTGAATAAAAAAGGGAGATGGCTTGCCATTAAGGATATTGGCAATGAGGAAGATTATTTTGATCATTAGCTAGACTAATGATCCATTGCATATGACTTTAACCTATTCTCATGATTTCTTTTTGTCTATGCAATGCATAAGATTGACTTGGGCATTTTTGATCGAAACACATCATTATCGAAACCTTTACTTAACATGAAAACCAAAGTGATGATGGGGTTTTAACCATGTTAAGCTCATGAGAGTTGGGAATACCTAGATCGATCTTATACAAGGAAAGCAAATTGGATTGTAGGAAATAATAAGCTAGGACTGTTCCGAAAGGGAGAAACCCCTTTTGACCTAGTCGAAAGGGGTGTTTTCGAATGGAATCTTAGTTTATAATTGGCTAACAATCATGTATATAGGAACTCATTCGAAAAGGATCAACCCCTAGAAACATCAGTAACCCTTCGAAGTGGATCCATAGCAAGAATAATGAAACCATGGGGTCGAAAATAACCGTACCATACTGATAAAGTAAGCATCCCTTTTCGACATAATTGAAAGGACCTGAATGTTACCTTTTGACGTGGTCGAAAGGAATGAAGAGCAAGGATGGAAAGCTACTTTCGACTCATTCAAAGGATAGGATTCAATCGGATGTTATTCTCTAAACTGTATCCCAAGGCAAACTCCTTGAAGCCCATCGACTAAGTCAATCCAGTCAAAAGGTAAGGATGGCTTTATTAGCCCTTTCAATTGAGTCAACTTAGACGAGAGGCGGTGCAGTCACCTTAAACCCTTTCGACTATGTCAATCTAGTCAAAAGGCATGCTTGTGAAGGAGTGGATCCTTTCAATAACATGGTTTCGTTTGAATCCAACTACCTTCGAATAGAATTGGGGATGTTGACTAGTTTTCTTGTTATATATTAGTAAGTTTACCTACTTGGCAAGGAATTATCCTGCTTGGAGTTGCATCAGTGTCCGTTTGGAAAATATACGAGCATTTTCTTTGTAACTTTTTCTTTGAGATATTGTTTCTGTGAGGTCACCGAACCAGTACTACACAAAGATAGTACATTTTCTTTTAGATTGCAATATAAACTACACAAGATAGAATGAGTTATTATAATTTACAACAAGGTTGCACAAGCTTTAATTTTTCGAAATTTATACCTTGTGAATAATGAACATATGTCAGCAGCACTAGTGGGAATGCAGAGCTTGCATTGGAGAGCAAGTAAGTTGACAGTAGATATATTATGATTAGCTTAGCAATGTCTATTATGTCTTCTAATTATGATTAGCCATGATGTGTGTATTGTAACTTTTTCATTTTTCCAACCAGTTTTTTTTATGTCATTTTCTTTCAAAGTTACTTTCATATCTCCAAAAGTAAAGCAATCACTATTGAAAAGACATCTATTATCAAGTCTATGGAAGCAGATTCTTTGGTTATGTCTTCCTTTGTTATTGATCCTTCAAGGAATGGTTTGATCATACTGAAGAACGAAGTAAGGTTTAATTGTGTTCTGTTTTTTTAAGCAGTGCCTCTTTTTTTAAATTCTAGATCAACGCGTGGAAAGATTTCAACCTTCTTTTATAGCTTTCTCCTATATTTTTTCCATCATTTTGTATATATTTTGTTTTTTGGTTTTTAAAGCTATTATTATGCAGCTATTATTTTGTCACTGCATTTTCTTTGTGGTTATTTTCTTTTTAATGATTATAGATGAATATATTGTTGGAGTTCGTTAAACTCCAAAGAAAATGCGGATTGTTCTTATGAGATTTCGTCTTCAGTTTCAGCACTTATTACTTGTCTTTGGTCATCAACAAACGTCTTTTGAGTTGATTGAGATTCACATTTATCTTGGGAATTTTGGGTTGCTACTTTTTGTGCACAAGAAGCTTTGGTTACAACGTTGTTTGTCTTCTTCTCGGTACAAAGTTTATGAAATTCTCAATTTGATTGCATATATGTGGACTACAGATATTTATTTGTCAAATATTTGCCATGACATATTTGCTTTGAAAATATTTATAAAAAATTGCTTTTGAAACTATTTACCATTCTCGTTTTTCATCTAATTGCATACTATAATTTTAGGCTACCATCAAACTAACTATGTTGACAAATATTTTACATTCCTAGCCTTTACAATAAAAGTTTTATAGCATATCAACCAATTATCATCTAAAATTGTTCATAAAAAATATTTGTCATTTTCAATATTTCATGAAAATGTGTACTACAATTTCAACTTATTATCAATCAATGCCATATATGAAAAATAGTTGTTATTATTAGTATTTATACTAAAAGTTATGTAATATTTCAAGCAATCGTTGATAAAAATTGCTTATGGCAAATATTTGTCATTCTTAGTTAGTAATCTAATTGTATACTACTATTTCAACGTATCATCAATCAAAATTATACATGTTAAATATTTGTCATTATCAACATTTACAGCAAAATTTCGCTTATATATCAAGCATTCATTGACCAACTTTTATTATGTCAAATATTTGCGTAGCATTCAAATACTTGCCTAGTTATTTATGTAAATTGAAGTAGTACTGTTTCAACCTATTGCCAACCAAAATTATACCTTTTAAATTTTTGCCATTACTAATATTACTGTAAAATTTCGATATTATTTACCTTTTCTTCTTTGTTTTTAGGTGATTCCTTTTGCATTGTTCAATGTTCGTCACAGTATGCGTCTTTGGTTGCCATTTTCAAACAGTAAATCTCTCATTTTATAAACTTGCAAATGTTTTCCAATTTTGTTTAGGAATTAGGTTTTTGGTTTTTCAATTAAGTCGATGGCGATTTGTTCTTCGATTGGTGTTGAAAAAGCGATAGTCGACAGATTATTTTCAACGATAAAAATGTAAATCAAAATTTATCTTTAAAAAAATATAAAAGGAAGCAGCATTGTCCGTCAGAATTAGTCGTTTCATTGTAAGTTATTTGGAGTAATGTCTAAAACAATCAGCTCGAAACCACAATTTTCTTTTATTTCAAAATTTCAAAATCTAAGCATACACATTCGTTGCTATTCTACGAAAATCTTAGAGACACGGTGTCATTTTGATTCAATTTAATATTTCATCGAATCAAATTTAATTATTAGAGCATCTCCAACAGATACGAGTATATATTTTACAAAATATATACTTTAGTTATGTAATCAATCATTTTATCCAATAGAATTTAATCAGGCGTTTGTTCAACAGACGCCCGATGTTCAGGAGCCTGTTGAACAGGCGCCTGACATTAAATAATTATAAAATATATAATGTCAGGCGCCTGTTGAACAAGCGCTTGAACACTGGGCGCCTGTTGAACATGCGCTTGACAATATGACGCTTGTTCAACAAGCGCCTGAGGTACAGACGTTTGTTGAGCCATCATAATCCTAAATTCCCAAACTCCACTGCCTCAAATCCACACTATCGCATTTTCTTAACCTCTGTTGGAACGTTATTTCGGTGTGGATTTGAGAAAATGTGAAATGTTAGCAACTGTTGGAGTTGCTCTTAGTTGCTGTTAGCAAATAAGGTAAAACAGCTGAAAAAAATAGCAAATAAAAAAGATGGTAAACCATTTAAATTTTGTATAATTCCACTCTTCCAACTTTGTAGTTTTAGGAAAAAAAAGTATTTGAAATAGTTTTGGAAAAACGATTGGAATAATCGTTAAGAGAAAATTACACATTTAAACCTCCAATTTTCTTCTCAAGTTCCCAGACTCCTCGGGCGTTAACCAAACATCCAATCCATCGCTTCTGACCATCAGGGCAAATGAATTGAGGATCCGCGTTTCGAGATTCAACGACTGTTGGCAGTACAAAAAGAAATAACAATGCGAAAATGCGAATTACATTCATGCTTAGAGAAGTTGTTTTGGTCTTTGGAAGAATTTATGAGTTAGGGAACTGGGCTCAAAGGTTTAAGTTCAAAAACATTTAGAATACAGCTGAATAATATGGTAATCGATCTGAAAAGAGATAAGATGAAAGTGTTGCGAAGCGAAAACTGGGATTGGTATGAATTTATTTCCTGCTACCTCAAAATCTTTGCTGTCTAGGCAATTTTGATGACATTAAGCAACATTAATAAGGAATGCAGTAAACATCTTCTATAACATCTTCGGTGTTTATAAGTTGCAGATAATTGTTCGCAATATGGATGTACAGTATATTTGTTTTATGATGAAGGAGAAGCATTTGTTGAATTGTTTCAATAAGAATTAGGTTCATCATAGGCTGGGTGCTTTGCAAATCAGGCGACTCTCTCTGCAGCTAAGGCTCGGTGTTGCAAATACAATCAGTAACGTGCATGCAGAAAGAGGAATATTGTTCATATCTCTGTGTATGTTCATGGGGGATCATTCATCATGTAAGTTTATCTAAAATATGAAACCTGAACTACTGTGGTAATGGATATAAAATATATTTAACATTTCATTCATTCATGGAGTATCAAATAATTAATAACCACTAATTAAGAGAATAATAATTTGACTTTACTTTACTACAATTTGATCGAGGGTACATAACAAACCACCATCCAATATCCAAGCGTAGGTGAAACTGAAATGGTGGTGGTATAAAAAAGAATGAAATAATAGAGTTAATAAAATTAATGATCAAAGGAATCAGAATAAATGAAGGTATATATGTCATGAGGAAGGATGATGAATTAAATTAGTCCATGCTTCCTTCCATTAGGTGAATGTGCGCCGATGAATGAATTATGAATAAAAGAAGGGATTCAAATGCTCCTTTTTGCAGATACAAGTGGCTTCAACTTCTCCATCATTTGATCGAAGTCGTCCTCCGTCTTGATTAAACTCAAGCGTGTGTAACGACTATCGGCTTCAAAAAGCACTCCGCTTTGAGTTTTAATTTGAGCATTCCTGAGTAGAGCTTCACAATCCGTGTCTTCCTCCCATTCACACTTTAGCCATCCGAATGCTGCGATTAATTGATGTAAATTAGCAATTGCGTTAAGCATGTATATATGCAGTTGGTTTGAAGATATAAACGGACAAAGTTAGAGAAATTAATTAAGTAGCTAGCTAGGAGCATACATGGTGAGGGATCTCTAACTTTTTTGAAGTAGTTGCAATATTGCGGAGAGAGGTTTTGAAGGGAGAATTGATCTGAAGATGCAACTAGCTTGGTAAGTTCAGCCCATCTTTTAGACAATGTTTGATAGCCAAATTGGTTGATGTCGGCCATTGTTTCCCGTTTCGTTTTCATTTGCAACAAGATCTCCTTTATTAGTTTCAAGGTTCGAAGTTGCGTATCGTGGGAAGTTCCTTCCGTGTTCTCGGTCATGTACTCCATTACCCTGTCGTATACTTTCACGTCCTTTATGAGCGCCCACCTGTACATATATACAATATGTAATTTGTTATGATTAGCATACATGAATGATGCAGACCACCACCGTTGACAATATACATATGAATGAAAGTTAACGTTACTAATTAAGAAGAAGAAAAAATAAAAAGACTGTCGTACCCGAATCTGCTGCCGGAATGTCCAGTGTATTTGGACATGGAAAACAACATTATATCTTCGTTGGCGGGTTGTGCGATTGGGGCATAATGCGGCCAATAGTAGACGTGGTCGTGGATTGCTAAAAAGCCATTGATTATGGAATGGTGAAATCGACCTTCGGGATTATTGGGCGAAGTCACCAATTCTATGATGTTTTGAGGAGAAGCGGCGTTAACGTAATCGGATGCGTTCCCTTTCCATTCGTAGCCGGTAAAACGAAAGAATTTGGTTTGCTTTCTGAAGACGGGATAGTAAGGGACGGCAGCGACAACTTTTGATGCTTTCTGAAGACGGGATAGTAAGCATGACAACTTATGTTTGAAATAAAAACAAACTTGTAATATGTTTATCTTGCTAATGCTTTTTATGTAAGTGTTGCTGTAAAAATAAAGTCTTTTCAAATTTCCTTTAATGGTTTGTTTTCTTTATTTACGTATTTTATCTAATAATCCAAACACATTCTGTTAGTCTGTTTTCTTTATTTACGCATTTTATTTAATAATAGAAACACGTGCTATTATTTAGCAAACAAAGAACAAACCTCAGTTATGTAAGTTGTAAAAAATATATAAGCTTTGGCAATTTTGAATTCATGCAACTTTTGTTTTTGTATTTGATCTAAAACTAGATTTACTTTTGTCATCTCCTATCGCATCAGTATTCTCACAAAAATACCTTTCACCCATGCCAAGATTATCTTTTATGCACTCGGGCCTAAATGGCATGACCGATCGATAGAAATACTGCAACACTCCATCCATCTTTATCTGTATATTCCATGTAGCACACTTGATAGATGTCATATTCATGAAATACGATTCGCTTTCCACATTCCTTGTTGGTGAAAGAGTAGACGTGGAACTTAAAATCTCAAGTTAAATGGCGTGGAGGTTGGAGTCCTCTTCAAGGCGTAGTATTGAGCGAAAGTGTATATACCATATTTTTCGCCGCAAAAAGGATTTTACTATATATATTTGTTCAAAACCAAAATAGCTAGAATTATTTTCAAATTCCCGGATGAAATTCGAGATGTTTATGGGCTCTGTCTCTCGATTAGGAGACCCGAGAGAGACAATTCCATCTATACAGGAGAAGTAAACTTTAACAAACAATTTTGAGCGTTGGTTGAATTGCTGCCCGAGTCATGTCGACACTTGAATTCATCAAGAAGTAGAATTATTTTCAATGGAGCAATGGCGATAATTCATTGTCATCGATCCATAGTTAACATCAGGGTCGGCCCCAAGGCAAGGCAGGCAAGACGCCGCCTAGGGCAACCGACCAGGCGGAGGTAACGATGTGGTGGTGGTGATGGGTTCGATCATTTATTTAGATAAAAATAGGTTATATAATAACAAAAATAATTAACAATGTAGTGAGGTGGTTAGCTTATTGTCATTTAAATCAAGCAACCAAAGTTTGAGTGTGGGAAGGTGGAAATTTTTGGGGCAATTTTTTTTTTAAGTTCGGACTAGGACGTAACCGATTAGGCCGGCTCTGGTTATCATACATCAAAAATTTGCGCCCATCCATTACCCCCGTCAATTTTGTCATGTCCGAGTTCTAGCAAACACACCGTCTTGTCTTACCCTTCTCTTTGATTGAATTATCATCAAACGGCGATGAGTAGGGGAAATGGATCAGCGAGGAGCTGACGGAATGGCGATCGATGGAGCTGTGGAGGATGACCCAACAACTATGGTGTCAATGGTGCGAGTCGAATCTTGCAACGAGGCAGGAGGGCACTGCCTTAGATTATTCATGAGAATTTGTCAAAGGAGTGTTCTTTTGATGGATCGACTTCATGGGGTAAAAAGGATATGAAGTGGAAGTCGAGGTTCAACATGAATTGAAGATGGAATCGATGATGAACGACTCTTGAGTTTGAATGCAAGTAAAGTCGTCGAAGGCTGGAACAAGGATAAAATGTTTGAAAAATTCTTAGCCTAGACTTTTATATGGATCGACATAGATGGATCGACACCAATCCATTATGGATCGACACCGATGCATCGTGCTTATAAAAGAAATGGAATGAAGAAAAGGATGAAAAACCACCTATCATAAATTAGAATGACTTTTAAAAATTTCTCCCCAATGAATAGAGTCCTCGGATAATGGACTTCAATATTTGTATCTACTGAGAAGTCATAACGAAGTGCCGAAATTATCAGTGAGGATGCAACATTCCACGGAAATGTATTGAGTAACGGAAGCATCTGCACAGATCTGGAATTGAATGCTTGCCTTGATTCAAAGCACGTTTTATGTTCAAAGAACCTTACTTTGGATTTATCCCTTGATTGAGGTAGTTAAATGTCATGCCATAATTTTACTTTCCATTACGTCGTTATCATGCATTCTCATTAAGTAAAAAGAAAAAATAATTTTTATGTACGAAAAGAGATGATTCAAATTGGAAATTAATAAAGTACAATAGATCATACTTTAGATTATAAGCTCGGTTACATATTGGCTTTCTATTGCACCTAATTAGGTGTTACATTAGGTTATAAGCTCGGTTACATATTGGTTTCTATTGCGTCTGATTAGGTGTTATGTTAGGTTATAAGTTCGATCAACCATTGTTGTAATTCGTACCAGATTGATTTTCTATTGTACTCGATTCACTACAAGAGGGAATAGTTTTTTGATGGTTAATAGCTGTCGGCGGCCGTCGTAAGCCGTCGAGCAACCACACATGTCGATAGACTTTTCGACGGCTTTATCGACAAATTTTTGACGGCCTTCATCGAACTGTTCGACAGTTTTCATCACATCGTCAAGTACACATGGCAAGCATTGAGTCTTTCGCGTTTTGGCCAATCGAAAGCCGTCATAAAATATAAAAAATTTCTTTTTGTAATTCAACCATGATTCATCCCTCAAACACACATATACTACAATATATATCGCAGCACACTTTCGCACACATGAATCATATATATTAAAGCCCAAATCCCACATATCATAGACACCACAAAATACATCAATAATAAAGAATGCATCAATATATATAATAAGCAGAAGTTCAATCTCAAAATTCCACCACAAAGTTCAATCTCTAACATCTGCCAACTTCTCAAAATGTATCTTACATCACATCAAATCAATCTCATCAATCTCAAAGTACATGTAATTCTCATACTATCTCACAATATCAAAGTGCATATATACAATATTTCAACATAAATAAAAAATTCATACCTACTCCTCATCGCCTTCAGATCCCTGTGAATCTACTATACCGTTGCAAATGCCCAGCAATGCACTCATCCAACATCTGGTACATCTCCTCTGTCCGATGTCTGTCTCGATCCTCGAGGTGAGAAATACGAGCTCTCAAGTCTACAATCTCCTAACTGTCGCAATATCTTCTATAGCTGACTTACTTTCGTCTAAGCTACAATATTTTTACCAAAGTGTATGAGTTTCATGTAGTGTGATTAATAAAATCTATGTGTTATACATTATTCAAAAATATATTATACATAAATATTATCTCTTGATTCGCAAATCCATAGTGCCTATCCGCGTTGGCGGCTCAACGATAGTGTCAAAAATCATGCCCTCCTCATCCGCAGTCATCTCGTCTCGACCTGTTCTTTCAACACGCGATCTAGTTCTTTAAAGAATCTCTCCAGCGAGTAAAAGTAGAATTACAATTAAAATTCATATTACCTTATTTTAATTATTTATAACTTATTATTTAAAGTGATTATCAATAGCTTATAATTTAAACTATGCTTATCATGGACTCTTGCAATTTTGTGTCATGCCATGTGTATGTTTTTGAGCCACCTTCATTCACATGCTCGATGGCGTGAGTACGAGTAAAAACTTACAAGCAGGGGATGGCATGGCCATGCTCTCTTACCTGAAATAATTATTATGCATTATTATTATATATATGATGATTATACAATGTTATAAGTATTTATAATCGCAATTTATGAACTTACGCAAACACAACTGCAAATACACATTGTTATGTGAATATGTATTCTCCCAGTTACAACACAGCCCTTAAACTCACAAAACCAATACATTGATACAAAATACTGCACATAAACCCATTTTGTAACATGACACAACAAGGCACAGTAGTCCCAACGAAGCTTAAATCATTTGAACTGAAAGATTATTTGTTTAAATAGCATATCTCAACCGTAACACATAATACAGTAAAGTACAATTCTACATCAGCACTATAACGTGAAGAAAACATTATTCACCGATATGCTTTTTAGGAGCAGTAGTAGTATTATCTGTATCATCTTAAAGTTGTGAGTTGACTGCATTTTGCACACCATAGTTCACAAAATGTATTGAGCCAAAAGTGATGATTGTCATTTGATGCAATTTGAATGTTATACCTTTGTATATATTTGTACATGCTTTCAAACACCACACAACTTGTAGCCATTCCAGTTCATCCGTTATCTTTTTGCATGCTACTCTGCCCGTGCTGAGCAAGTGAGAACAGTAACTATTGTGAGAAAGCCTCTCTTTGTGAATATATACATTCTGATTTCCTTCTTCATTTGGCTTCCTAAGCTATCGGTTGGTTCTTTAATGTATTCATGTACGTGGATATATTATCTAACCATTATGATTGAAAACCACACCATAATAAATATTAGTATAATATTCAAGAAATCTAGAAATGTATCATATCTCTCATCCTAGTACCTTTCAGATCCAACTCTAGTCCAGCAAACAGGAAAATATCTTAGTTTCAAAATGAAAAGAGAACACAATACTAATCAAAAATCCTATCAAAGCATATTTGACTTCCATTCCACTATCTTCTCCCTTTGATTAATGTACTCCTAGGTGCACGGCTTGATAAAAAACTGTGATATGGCCAAAGATCAAAGATTGCAAATGAAGAAAACCTCAAACCACATATCATTCACTATTTTCATGTAGTAAAAAAAATTGACTAAAATTGTAGGTTAGCTAAAATATAGGCTAATATGTTAAATAATGAAAAATCTTAATATTTTTATCTTTGAATGTCAAAGTTGTTCCTGAATTGTGAAGAAATTTAAAATAAATGTTTTGTTTTAATGTAGTGGTTGACGACTTTAATCAAACATAATGATTTTCTAAAAAATATATTAATTGAACATAGACAACTTTAAATTATACTAACAATTGTTCAAGTGAAAAGTGCACATCTTTGAGTTTTGTCCAACCTTCTATATTTATTTGTACGCTCTCAAAAATAGATTAAAAATCTTAATATTTTTATCTTTGAATGTCAAAGTTGTTCCTGAATTGTAAAAAAAATTAAAATAAATGTTTTTTGTTAATGTAATGGTTGACGACTTTAATCAAACATAATGATTTTCTAAAAAACATATTAATTGAACATAGAAAACTCAAAATTATACTAACAATTGTTCATTTGAAAAGTGCACGACTTTAAGTTTTCTCTAACGTACTAAATTGACTTGTTCGCTCTCAAAAATAGATGAAAAATCGTAATATTTTTATCTTTGAATGTCAAAGTTGTTCCTGAATTGTAAACAAATTAAAATAAATGTTTTGTGTTAATGTAGTGGTAGACGACTTTAATCAAACATAATGGTTTTCTCTAACCTACTAAATTTATTTGTATTCTCTCAAAAATAGGTAACAATAATTGTACTACTTGATAAATGAATTGAGTCAAAAGATTATTCAGTATTAACATCATAGTAGATATGACAGATAACTTACGAATGAAAACACTGTAAAACTCTAATGATCCTGAATCGACCTTCGAAAATTGGCACCGAATATATCACGTATATTCAAAAGCCGCAGATTCAAACGTCGAATCTGGTTCGCCGGAGCTTATAACACATTAAGTATAACAACAAAGCAGAAGAAAATGAATAATATCATTGATACAACAATGAATACAATTATTTGATACAATATAACAATATCAGAGACAACGATAACAGCGGAAAAAATAACAATGGAAGAAATAACTCCAATATGATCTTCGATAAAGAGTGAATCTAAATTCTGCAACTCCAAACCAAATATCCAAAGCCAAAGCTCTAAACTTCAAGCTAGAACCACCATACTGAACCAAACTCCATCCCAATGCGATTGCCAAGACTAAAGGCTGGATGCTATCGACTTTATATCTACGAGCTGACTATTCGACTATCTGAAAAATCCAACTCTAGACTGCCCGTGTGGAAAATTGTGGGCACCCAGAGTTTAGGAAGGGAACAATAAACTCCAGGTCAGTCATGGGACTGGTAGAGCAAACAAAAACAGTTTATCTTTATCAAAAGCGAAACAAAAGATTTTAAAGAAATTCGCAATGCTTTTTCGAAAATGAAATTGCCATAAAGCCTCCCGCCACACACACAATGCAAGCGCAAACTTGGAGGAGATTTCTCCTTATGACAGTTAAAAATGCTTGATACGCGAAAATATTTTTGATATTATTATTATTAGTGCATAGTGCAGAAAACCTTTCGAAAGTATAATATAGATCTTAGCCAGCATAGATACCATTATATTATGCCTGCTATAGCTACCACCTGAGGTGGCAGGTTATACAATTACAATCGTAAAGGGCTCATATTGTTTTGTTTGGATTTCCAACAAATGGTTAGGCAAGGAACTTTCTACACAAAATGGAACGCCTCTGAAGGGACGTCCCCGAGAACCTAACCAAATCTCTGCTACACAAGGCCGGGTTACCTCTGTGACTAGGTAACTACCGACACGAGTATGCCACCCCCCGGTCGTTACCAACGTTTATCCGAGGTTCCTCTCAACCAACAACTACAGAGAAATAAGTTTTGCAGCATCCACATAGGTAAATATCTGGGCTCCATACCATGATACCACCTTTGATCCAGAAGGAAATGACATACCCTCGGGGGCGCTACCCCCAAATAACCTTGTTCCCACGATTCCTGTTTCGACCATAACCGAGTTGTCAGGCTCGACGAAGTCTCATGCACAAAGCTACACTTTTCACAAAGTCATGCTTTGATCAAAAAATGATCAGCAGCACATCGTATGCCACATTGCCAAATTGGGAATGTATCATTAGTAACCATCAACTACATAACCTCTGAGCTCGTACGTCTCAGAGAAGGGTGTTAAGCTAAGAGAATAAATTCTCCGCCACCAAACAGAAATGTATTAGATAGAAACTAACTTTACATCTCAAAGTGTAATGTCAGACACTCATCCATATAAGTCTGTTCCGGGTTCGAACAGAACCGAAGGCATTTTCAAAGAAGTCCTTGCAAATCCGGGCATCCTCAATCTCGATCGCACTCCCCATCACATATGGAGATCTCTATACTGGAGCAACTAGTGCAGAGTCGTTCAACAGGTTATCCTATCGTTCTCGAAGACACCCGGTCTTCACTACCGTCTTCAAATGCAATCCATTTCGTCGTATCACTATTCGGAATGGGTTATATGACACAAAGTCCTCTCCCGGCTAAACCGAATAGTGAGCGCAATATTTTAAAAACATATGGACATGGGGATCTTAGTTAAGTTACATCATATTACCCAAAACTTTTCTTCTAAATGGTTAAACAAATTACCATTTTCAAATCTTTTAAACAAAATGATTCACTTCACAAGGTTCACCAATTTTTTTCACAAAGATTCATTTAAAATATTTAAACAAATGATCTATCTTTGAGATCCTCTTTTGTTTGGAAACAAAGTTCACAAATATTTTACAAAGATTCCTTTATAGCTTTCAAAATAATGTCATTTCAAATCTTTTATCCAAAGGATATACCTTTAAGATCCTCTTATAAAGTTCACTAATCTTTTACCAAGATTCATTAAAATAATTTTCATTTCAAACTTGAAATCTTTTCGACACAAATTGGAAATATTTTCATTATATGAAAGCTGTTGTTATTTGAAAACAAATAGTTTTCATTTTCGGGAAAATCCAATTACATTTGCACAAGTTAAAGCCCTTCAAGTATAAATCTTGGTTTAAATTCAAATCTCCCAAAACAATACTTTTAAAATGGTTTAAAACCTACATAAACACATTTATAACTTCTATAACCTTTCTAAGCCAAAATTCTCAACATAGAATTCAATTTCAAATCTTGAATTCAAATTCAAATCGAATTATATAAATTTCAAAACTTTATCAGGTTATTCAAAATAACTTTTATCTTCAAAACTCCTTTTCAAAAGCTTTTCACATTTAACCCAAGTCCATTTCCAAAACCATTTGAATTCAAAAATTCAATCTTTAAAACCATTTTCAAAAATCCATGACTTAACCAATTTCCTCGTGCAATCCATATTTGTGTGTGTATGAGTGTGGTCCACGGGTTCTACACAATAGTGCAAGGAACATCAATCATTACAGATTCAAACACATCAATATTGATAAGCGGTATAATCTATAATGCTTATCTTCATTCGCAGATTCATAGATAATGTAAATTTATTACAGATAAATAAATTACATTCATCACGGATAAATAAATTACATTCATCACAGCTTGAATTAAAATAATTCAAACCACAAGCATCACATAGTAGAGATATCAAACAATTCACAGCATTTAATAAAATACAGTCATCCATAAGTAAGGTTAATTGATCATCTGTTTAATTGAAATCAGATTAATCACTAATCCAAGTTGATTAACATTAGTTAACCACAATTTATGTTAATTAATTATCCTTAAATTATTTATTAATCAATCTTAATTAGTGAATTAATCAACCTTTAATTATTAAAGAATCAATCTTAATTATTCAATTATCCTTAATTAATTAATCAATAAATAAATTAACCCTTAATTAATTTTCATTTAATTAATTATCCTTAATTAATTATAATAAGTAATTATCCTTAATTAATTATATTGATTAATGCCAAATTAATTTTAATCACTGGATTAATCAACTTTAATCATTAAATAATTACTTTCAATTAAGTAATTATCTTTAAGTAATTAATTACCCTTAGTTAATCACCTTAATTAATTGATTATCCTTTTTTGTAATCTCACAAGATAATTAGCTTAAATTTAATTCCACAAAGTAACTATGCTTACTTAATCCCTTAATTACGTCCTTTGAATAAAATAAATTATCATTAACAAATAGTTCAATTTCAAAACCCTTAAGTTAATCAAACTTTTTTAAGATAAAACATTTATCTTTTAATTACTTATTTATACCTTAAAGATAAACTTAAGGATTCTTTGGAAACTTGAACTTAACTAATTCCAAAATAATTATTTTAAAACTTTATCCATTTAACAGAACTGGTAAAAACGAATTTTTAATTAAGAAAGTATTTTAAACTCGATTAAAACTGAAATTCAAAAATTTGTTTAAATTTTAGAAATTTAAAAACTATTTTCAACCCAAAATTCCCAGACCCGAGACACATTCCAAATTCCCCGAGCCAAATTCTAAATTCCCCGAGCCAAACTCCGAGAAATCCGCGTTCTTCTTCTTTTTTCTCTCTTTTTACTTTTAACTTGATTTTGATTTAAGTTTTAAACTGTTATTCAACCCATGCAAACTGCCCGAAGGAAACCCCGAGCAACACATCGTTTTTCTCGAGCTAATTCCCGAGGCCCTTATCCTTTCTTCCTCCATACAAAACTTCACAGCGATCAACTGACACATGTGCACGTGCACAGGCGTATCGATCACCTTCAACCATCGATGCCAATGCCAGCATATCAACCACCACCCCCACTCTCGACCCCGACCACCAAAGCCTTGAGACAACACCACAATCAAAATCGAACAACCGAGTTTCCTATTAGAACATAACCCATCATCAAAAATTTGCCTCGAGTAGCAACCACCGACCATCAGAATTTACGTCGTTCCACCCAAAGCAACGCCACAACCACACGCATCTTTCCCCCTAAGTGTGATGCAACCCGAAGCAACACCGACGATGAAATCGTCGCTTCTTCCTCATCGAATCAAACTGGGTTAAAAACCCTACATCACCTTCTACGCTCCACCACGCTCATCAAAAAAATTCGTGAATATTTTTCCATGAATTATCATCACCCAAGCTACCTTCAGCCATAATCACGACCTCCTTTATATCGTCGACGACCGGCAATTGCCACAAACCCAAATTCCGTTCATCACGAGAAATCCCGGCATTCACATACTTAAAAATCATGAAATTACTTCCTAAAATCATCATTTGTTATCATGCATGAAGCTGATTATGGAATAAAAACATGAATTTAAGTTCATTGATTCTCAACTTATACATAAAGTTTTACTGCATTGTCCTAATTTTGAAAGAATACTAAATCTTAAATTCTTGAAACTGTTTTTAAAAATAAATTCACATTGTTATAATCATTTTCACTTTAAAGATCAAGGTCTAAAAAAATTTGTTAAGAAGGTATGATTTTTCTTCTTGAATTTGTAGCTTGTTACACTAAACAGAGCCAGATATATACATATACAGGCATGCACATCATTCACAAATATATATACATACATACAGACATATTTTACTTCCATACTAAAAAATATATCGCATGCAGAACAAGATTCAAACTAAATTTAAAACTTAAGTTGTAGTTTGCTCACCTGGGTAGGAAAAGGGCAGAGAATAGGAACAAATTGTTTTGCTTGGAAATTTTTGATGTTGATCTTTAAATTTGAAAATCTTTGATTTGCTTGCTGATTTGTTTGAGATGTTCTTGGATTTGAACTACTATTTTCTATTGATTTCTTGCATTTAAATTGCTCAAGTTTTACTGCTTTGATCTTTTTCTAGTTTTTGAAAACTGTTTGTTTGATTTTGTATTGCTTCCAGGTTTTGATTCCAGAAAATCATCTGTTGTTTGAACTTAGAGTTGAACTTCTGATCTTTGATTTCAACAATCTTCAATTTGTTTTCAGATTGAAAAATTAGATCTAAGAGGACCTTAAATTTGATCAAGTTTTAATATGAAGAAATTTTTTTGGTTTGTAGAAACTTTCTCAGTTTTGAGAATAACCTGGTTTATCAATTTCTTTTCTTATTCATGTTTTCTTGATTTTTTTTAAATTAAAAGTAAAATTTGTTTTCCACTTGCTAAAACATGTTAACATTTGTCTATACATTTTTTGATTTTCTTACAAATGTCTATTGTAACCTTAATTGTGTTTAAGTCCTTACTTTAATTAATTTTGAAATTATGGTTTAAACCCTTGTTAATTTTATATTTACATATGTTTATATTTACAACTTTATAAGAAATTGAGTTTGAAATCTACTTATATTTACACAAAATTTTTTTGTTCCCAATATTCAAATTATCTCTTAAATAAATTCACAAATAAATCCAAACCCAATCTATTTGTAAATATTTACAATTGAATTTCTCAAATTAAATTCCATTTATTTTCTAAAATATTTATTATAGAGTTATAGATTTAAAATGAAATTCAAAATAAATTTATATACATTTAAATAAACACACATATGTATATTAGATAACAAATTTCTATTAGTATAAAATTATATAGTTTTCAAATCCAAATTTTATTTATTTATAAGATATTAAATATAGAATTTCAAATACACAATTAAATTTTAAAGTCAATGTCCAAATAAACAAATATGTTATTTAATCTTGGAAAAATTAAAAAAATTACAATTTAAATTCATAAATTTATATCAATTACTAAATTTAATTTTACTCAAAAATCAGGATCGTTCCAGATTCCTCCCTTTCGGAAATTTCATCCTCGAAATTTGAAAGACAGGGAGACAATAAAAGAATATAGAAAGATAGAGAGATGAATTACCAGATCAAGCTGAATATCTATTCTGCATTTGGCTTACCAAATCAGAATATCATCAATAGATACAAGAACGAATCTCTTTAACTCTTCACAAGACACTCGGGTCATCCAGATCTATAAGTATGCAAAGGCATTAGTTAGTTTGAAGGGGTAACTAACCATTCATAGAACATATCTAGACCCTATAGAATAGACAGATATGTGGACATAAATCCAAAACTTTTTAATTTAGAAACCAAAGTATACCTATCAACCATAGCAACCAAAGCAAAAAATTCATCCAAACAAACAATTTTGACCTATCTGGAGTTTATGTCCCATAACGGCACATCAAAGCTTCTCCCTCGAGTTGCTACGAAGCCATCAATGAATTGAAATCAGATGATGAACAAAAGAGATTGATAGGGAAAGAGTTATTCCTTGTTTTTGCAGGGTATCGATCGTTTGTACTGGTATTCCCCTGTCCCCTATCTCGTCCTCTTCTTGCACTCATACTCACTATCAGCAGATAGTAAGGGAATTTACTCAGGCATACGGACGGATATCTTAGGGATATACTCATTATAGGGTATACTTCACCCTATCTCTAATGAGCTACCTAATGTGTTATGCTCCTGAGCTAAAGTTCAACCTTCAGCTCTGATACTTATTCTAACGATCCTGACTCGACCTTCGAAAATTGGCACCGAATATATCATCTATATTAAAAAGCCGTAGATTCAAATGTCGAATCTGGTTCACCGAAGTTTTTTTTTTTGAAATGGTACTTTATATACAACAAATCATTGTGACAACATATCACATGTCAATAAACGTTCGAATCACGCAAGGCAAGTTTCGAACTTGTGACCTCTCGCACTAAAGCTAAATCACTTAACCACTAAAGCCGAAGCTTATAACACATTAAGTATAACAACACAGAAGAAGAAAATGAATAATATCATTGATTTCCACAGTCTTCAATTTGTTTTCAGAATGAAAAATTAGATCTGAGATGACCTTAAATTTGATCTAGTTTTAATATAAAGAAATTGTTTTGGTTTGTAGAAACTTTTCTCAGGTTTGAGAATAACCTAGTCTATCAATTTCTTTTCTTATTCATGTTTTAATGATTTTTTAAATTAAAAGTAAAATTTGTTTGCCACTTGTTAAAACATGTTAACACTTGTCTATACATATTTTGATTTTCTTACAAATGTCTTTTGTAACCTAAATTGTGTTTAAGTCCTTACTTTAATTAATTTTGAAATTATGGTTTAAACCCTTGTTAATTTATATTTACATATGTTTATATTTTACAACTTTATAAGAAATTGAGTTTGAAATCTACTTATATTTACCCAATTTTTTTTGTTTCCAAAATTCAAATTATCTCTTAAATAAATTCACAAATAAATCCAAACCCAATCTATTTGTAAAGATTTATAATTGAATTTCCCAAATGAAATTCAATTTATTTTTTAAAATATTTATTTTAGAGTTTTAAATTCAAAATGAAATTCAAAATAAATTTATATACATATATATAAACACACGTATGTATATTAGATAAAAAAATTCTATTAGTATAAAATTATATAGTTTTCAAATCCAAATTTCATTTATTTATAAGACATTAAATATAGAATTTCAAATTAATAATTAAATTTTAAAATCAATGTCCAAATAAACAAATATATTATTTAACCTTGGAAAAATTAAAAAAATTTACAATTTAAATTCACAAATTTATATCAATTACAAAATTTAATTTTACTCAAAAATCGGGATCGTTACAAAAATAGACGATTTAATTATTTTTCACATAACCCAAAATGTGGTGGTTGACGACTTTAAATAAACATAATGATTTTCTGAAAAAATATATTAATTGAACATAGACAACTTGAAATTATACTAACAATTGTTCATCTGAAAAGTGCACGGCTTTAAGTTTTCTCTAACGTACTAAATTGATCTGTACGCTCTCAAAAATAGATGAAAAATCGTAATATTTTTATCTTTGAATGTCAAAGTTGTTCCTGAATTGTAAACAAATTTAAAATAAATGTTTTGTGTTATTGTAGTGGTTGATGACTTTAATCAAACATAATGGTTTTCTCTAATCTACTAATATTTATTTGTATTCTGTCAAAAATAGGTAACAATGAATTTTACTACTTGATAAATGAATTGAGTCAAAAGATTTTTCAGTAATGATAACCTGATTACTGAAATTAAGGATTGGATAGGTAACTATATTGAAATGGAAGAACATATATGTCATAATTTATTGCTGTAGTAGGTAGTATTAGCATCATCGTAGATATGACGGATAACTTACGGATGAAAATACTATAAAACAGATGATTTAATTATTTTTAACATAATCGAGTAACAGTTGACAAATGGCGACTCTAAAGCAGTTTGATTACCAAATAATCAGGTTATTAAGAAACAAATTGCATTCATCCACTCTCACCAAAAACACAATTATCAGGTAAAATGACTAAAATGTACATAAACCATTACTTAATAGCCTATAGGTAGTACCTGGCCGTATTTTTAGTGAACTCCTATTTTGTAAGAGCATGTATGCACCATCATGTTTGCAGCTAATCAATTGTCTGAAACAAACGTTGAACAGCAAGCAACAAAGTTATCATAAAAAATGTTCACATCCAACAAAACTGAGCAGAATAAAGCTAACAAACTAACAACTGATCTGGAAAAAAATTTAATGAGCATATTTCCCATTACTACATTAAACTGCAATGAAATAGTTCACATTTTGAAAATAAATTAAAGGCCAATCATCCACACATTTTAAAACAGTTGGTAATGCTAATTCGACATACAAACTCACATGACAACTGATTAGCTTAGAAATGACATTATAACCTAAAAAAGGCCTTAAAAACAAAACCTTTTTTTTAACAGTCAACAAAATTACTGAAAACCACATATCATAATGACACATATTATCAAACATGAAACAATGAAGCACGTATCAAAAATATGTTTTGAATTTAGTAAGGATGCATGATATTAACATCTAGATGTACATGATTTCTGAATTGCTTTGGCAATAACTTGTTGCACCTCTGAATTGTGTCAGTAGCAATTTAGAAATTAAATATTAAACTAACAAATTCAGGAAATTAAAACAAAACTAACTATTGGAAGATTATTACGATATTTTTAAATTTTTGTTTGTTAATGAAAATTAACCTTTTATTAACCAAAATTAACCTGGTAATACAATAGTTACTCACAAAAATAAGCATATACTGAATTTTGGATTCTATTCAATTAGAAAAATAATGAACGAATGATTTCGCATGAATAGCTAACAGAACCATTAGAAATATTTGTTTGATTACAAAGTTAACCATTCAATACAAATAAAAGGAATAAGCATACCTTTATAAGTGTGGAAAGAAGAAATAATTTGATAATTTCGAATGCAACTTTTCCACAATTTCCTCTGGTTTGATAAGTAATAGTAACTAATTTTTCCTAAATTATCTACAGGTAAATAAGCGGATATGAAACAAACCAAGCATCCATAGAGTTGAAATAAATATTCAGGCAGCACATAAAGTGCTTGAAATAAATTTGCTGTAAAAATAACAAACTGAATTTAGTGAATACAAAAGCGTGTGTGTGTATATACGTGTACTTCAAATGGGCAGTAATTGGATATAGTCGCATCTTTCAGGTCGTTCAGGGAAATAGAAAGAGTAGCAAGAAGTTGGGGCAATTACAATCTATTTATCAATATTTTATATATAGACACATACATGTATATACATTTGACTGCACACACATGAAGGAAAATGTGTGTATAAGCATTAATATACACATCCATAAATATATGCATTTCCCCCAAAAGTTAATCTGATTTGTAAAATAAATAAGGGAAAGTAGATTCATGAATGCAAATAAATCAAAACTAAGAAGTTAGAAAATAACAAAAAAATGAGCAGATCAAAAAATTAAAACATTCGCACCACGATCATGAGTAGAACATCATTATCAAACAATCACATGATTGTTCATAAAAAAGTAAAATGAAATGGAAGTACATATAGTTTGCAATTGGTTGCTGTAGTAGGTAATATGAACATCACAGTAGAACACCGTAGATAACCTAGGCATGAAAACATTGTAAGATAGATGATTTAATTATTTTTAACATAACCCCCTAACAGTTGACAAATGACAACTCTAAAGTAGTTTGATTACCGAGTAAGATGTACATAAACCATTACTTAATGGCTAATAGGTAGTACCTGGCTGTATTTTCAGTAAACTCTTATTTTTTAAGGGCATGTACGGACAATCATATTTGCAGCTAATCAATTGTTTGAAACAAATGCTGAACAACAAGCAACAAAGTTATCAGAAAAAATGTTCACTTCGAACAAACTGAGCAAATAAAGCTAAAAGACTAACAAATTACGTGGAAATTTTTTTTAATGAGCATATGTCTCATTACTACATTAAACTACAATGAAATAGTTCGAATTTTGAAAATAAATAAAAGGCCAATCATCCACATATTTTCAAAAAATTAGTAATGCTAATTCGACATACAAACTCACATGACAATTGATTAGCTTAGAAATGATACTATAACCTAAAAGAGGACTTAAAAACAAAACTTTTTTTTTAATAGTCAACAATTTACTGAAAACCACATATCATAATGATACATATTATCAAACAAGGAACACTAAATATTAAAGTAACAAATTCTGGGAACTAAAACAAAACTATCTATTGAAAGATTAGTATGAGCTTGTTTGTTAACCAAAATTAACCTTTTGTTAACCAAAATTAACCAGGCAGTACAACATTTACCCTTAAAAAGAAGCATATACTTAACATAACCCACTAACAGTTGACAAAGATGAATAAAATTTGAAAGTGAATTTAGGGAAAAGATTATAATCAATACCTGAATATGTAACATAGGTGCAGCGATGGGGATGGATAGTTGAAATCTGGCTCGGCAATTCCATAGAAAAAGCAAGCAAGTAGCCTGAGACAAAAATGGGCGATATTTGTAATGTCTCTTAGAGTTTCAACTCTAACAAACACAAATTCTACATAAAGGTACATAAGGTACATAATTTGAGCGACAAACCCTAATTTTGACATGGATTTAACATAAAGGTACAGTGAAAATAACCTGGATTCTTGCGTTGGGGAGGAAGGAGGCAAATTCCATAGAAAAAGCAAGCAGCTAGCCTGAGACAAAAATGGGTGATATTTGTAATGTCACTTAGAGTTTCAAATCTAACAAACACAAATTGAACATAAGGTGCATAATTTGAGTAACAAACCCTAATTTTGAGGTGGAGTTAACATAAAGGTACCGAAATCAACAGTTTAGAACAGTGAAAATAACCTAAATCCTTGCGTTGAGGAGAAGGAGGCGAATCGCAATGGATAAAAGAACAGTTTAGAACAGTGAAAATAACCTGGATCCTTGCATTGAGGAAGGAGGTGAATCGCAATGGATAAAAGCAAGATAATGTTTCGTGATCTGGAAGAGTGGAAGGAGGCAAACAGTAATGGATAGATCGAAGGACGAGGCAAATAGTAAATGGATATAGAACGTGCATCATAGAAATTACATAAACGTCCTTATCATGGTAGTAAAAGCAGAAGGTTATTATAGGTTTTTCAAAAGCTTCATTTAGGGAGATTCCCATTATATATAGATACTATCTTTATCTTTTGGTTTCTTCATTATACATAAATATATATAAGTATGCACGCATGCAGTGCAGCAGGAGGGGTACATAACACTTACCTATTTGGACCAGCAGCAGTTCATGTCCTTTCCTAACTGATAACTTAGTCTTCATTTTGAATTTTGATGCCTGCACCACATTATATAATGTAATTAACTTGTTAAGCTTAAAAAAACTTCAGACCCACATCCTAAAACTCCTGTTCGTATTACCGTCCTAAATGCAAATAAATTATGGCTGAGCTAGAACTGGTTTAGACATATATATGGATTCTGTAAACTTTATAAATTATTTGAAAGCATGACAACTTATGTTTGAAATAAAAAAAAACTTGTAATATTCTTATCTTTCTAATGCTTTTTATGTAAGTGTTGATGTAAAAACAAATTTGTAATATGTTTATCTTGCTAATGTTGAGCAAAATCGTATATACCATATTTTTTGCTACAAAAAAGATTTTACTACATATATTTATTCAAAACCAAAATCACCATAATCATTTTCAATTACCAAAATTCAAGGTGTTTCAAAACACTATTTCTCGACTAGGGGACCCTAGAGAGATGGTTCCATCTTTACAGCAAAAGTAGAATTTTACAAACAAATTCGAGGTTTGGTGGGATTTGCTTCCTGGGTCATGTCAACACTTGAATTCATCAAGAAATAGAATTACAATTCTATGGAGCAATGCCAATAATTGATTATCGTCGATCCATAGCAATCACACATCAAGGATTTACCCTCATCCATTACCGTCATCAATTTTGTCCTATCCGAGTTCTTGCAAACACCCCGTCTTGTCTTACCCTTCTCTTTGATTGAAGTATCATAAAATGATGGAGACTATGGGAAATGAATCGGCAAGAAGTTGACGAAATGGCGATCGATGGAGCTTTTGAGGATAACTCGACAAACTATGAAGTCAACAGTGCGAGTCAAATCTGGCAATGACGCATGAGGGCGTTACCTTGGATTATTCACTAAATTTGTCAAAGGCTTGTTCTTTTGGATGGATCGACTTCATGGAGTGAAAGGGATATGGAGTGGAAGTCGCGATTCAAGCTTGAATTGAAGATGGAATCAATGAAGTACGACTCTTGAGTTTGAATGCAAGTAAAGTTGTCAAAGGCTGAAACGAGGATAAAATGTGTGAAAAATTCTTAGCCTAGACTTTTATATGGATCAACACTGATAAATCATTACCAATCCATTGTTGACCGGCACCAATGCATCATGCTTTTAAAAGAAATGGAAAGTAGAAAAGGGTGAAAAACTACCTAGCCATAGACTAGAATGACTTTCAAAAGTTCTCCCCGATGAACAAAATCCTCGGATAATGTACTTTAATATTTGTGTCTATTGAGCAGACATGACGAGGTGCCAAAATTCTTAGTGAGGATGCAACATTGCGGGAAATGTATAGGGTAATGGAAGCATCTGCGCAGATCTGGATTTGATCTCCCGTCTTGATTCAAAGAACCTTATGCATTCAAATAAACATACTTTGGATTTATCCCTTGATTGAGGTAGTAAATGTCATGCCATATTTTTACTTTTCGTTACGTCTTCGTTAACATGCATTCTCATCAAGTCAAAAGTAAAATAAATTTTATGTAGGAAAAGAGATGATTCAAATTGGAAATTAATGAAGTCGATAGATCATACTTTAGATTATAAGTTTGGTTACATATTGGTTTTCTATTGCACCTGATTCGCAAATAGTGTGATTAATAAAATCAATGTGTTATACGTTATTTATAAATATATTATATATAAACAATACCTATTGATTCACAAATCCATTGTGCCTATAATGTTTTGGCGGTTCCATGATAGCGTCAAAAATCATGTCCTAATCATTTGCAGTCAGCTCGTCTCTACCTGTTCTCTCGAGCAGGCGGCCTTGTTCTTTAAAGAATTTATCTTGCGATTAAAAGTTGAATTGTAATTAAAATTCATATTACATTATTTTAATTATTTATAACTTATTATTTAAAGCGATTATTAATAACTTATGATTTAAACTATGCTTTCCATGGACTCTTGTGATTGTATCATTTCATGTACATATCTTTGAGCCATCTACAATGAGATGCTCGATGGCGTGAGGATGAGTAAAAACTTCCAAGTAGGAGACGACACGACCATGCTCTTTTACCTTAAATAATTACTACTTATTATTATTATTATATTTAATATATATGTATATATGATTATACAATGTTATAAGTATTTATAATCGCAATTTATAAACTTTCCAGTTCTTGACGACAACGTTGGAATAACATTGAACCCCCGTGACGTGTAACAGGATTTGCATTCCTATTTGCCAAATTTTTCTCAGAGTATGCCAATAAATTTAACATAAACATTGTATTTCACATTTTTAAACTAATACAACTATTATACTAATTTCTACTAAATTTTTAATAAATATACAGGACTCATAAACTTACAATCACTTCTGAACTTTTCCAATAAGCATTTAATGCTTCCCATAAGGTTGCACTCATTCAGTCAGGTACCTTTTTCAGCTTTTAATGCTTGACCTTGTATCGCAGTAATTTTTCTTCATTGTTTTGGTCCAATAATTTCTGCAAAAGGAGTCTATTTCCTGTAAATCTACTGGCCACTGCACATTGAAATTAAAATGAATTATACATTTATACTTAATCAACAAATTGCATAATTTTTATATATAATGAAATACACATTTATATTTACATAAAAATCCTGCCAAATACACTCTATAATGTGGGTTGGGATATTCTCGTACTTAGGCTAGCAAGTAGTTATTCTGCCCTTATAGGTAACCTTAGGAATATCAAGCACAATATATGGGGGCTCCAATTCAAAATCCTATATTAATTATGATATATATTTTTAATACATCATGAATAATATATCTCATACAAAATATTTAGGATGTTGCAAAGAATTTGATACCTACCCACTCGCTTTACTTACTGATCTAACTATGGGACGAACCATATGTGATGGGCAGCCACCATCGCCTCTTGCGGTGGTCCCTCTCTGATTAAAAGATGAGGAATTTGATGAATGTGAAGATCGTCAACGTGGGACATAATATTTGTCATAGACAAATCATTTTATTATGGAAGAACGTATCATTTTATTATAAGAAAACATATTATTTTTTGAGGAAAACATGTAACATTAATAATCACATAAATGACCATATATCAAAACATATCATTGCTTTTGTTTTAAAAACTACCGACCAGTTTACTTCATGTCATTTTAGGGATGGATACGAAGCAAAATAAATTTATAGTGCCTACTTGGCTAATACAAAAAGATCATATTATGGTAATGAGAGTTATGTTTTATTTCAATAGGATTATAATCTTTGTGCACATTGATTCCGGAACCTGAAATATTGCTGAACCAAATGCATATCTAAATAAAAAAATTCTCTACAGGTTTTATAAAATATGTCAATTCCATAAGCAAGAAAATCACCAATAGTCCATAACAAAGAAGCAAATATACGCAAATTCTTTTCTTAAAACGTCATATGTTTCAACTCCTTCATGCCATAGTGTTTCTAACTCTTCAATCACTAGTTGTAAATAAACATTGATTCCATGTATCAGATCATTAAGGCCAGAGACAACAATAGTGAGAAACATATATGGAGTTTTTAGTGCATCCACGGATGCAAATTATAAGATGTAACGATAATATTCCAAGATGAATATTTAGAACCAAATTGAGAGAATGATGAGAAATCCATATACAAACCAAGTCTAACATTATGGCTCTCTACAACAAAAGCTGGATAAGTGTTATCAAAATGTTTCTTTGCTTTTCCAACAGTTGATGTATTAAGGTACCTTCTTTCTGTGTTCTCACAATACGTCATCTCATATAAGGTGTGTTAAAAGAAGGTGCATATATATAACCTTGTTTAGAAGTGATTGGGTAGTAATGCATTCTCTTATATGAAACTTCTTTTCCCTTCTTTTTTCTTGGTTTGTATCTTTCCTCATTACATATTCTACACTTACTAAAATTGATGTCCTCTTTCCAAAATAACATGCAACCATTTAAAAAAATACCTATCTTTTGTTATGGAAAATCGAAAGCAGACATAAGTTATTTCACTTTATAATGATTTTTACCAATTAGATTATCGGATGTCGTATGTCGTTTTGTAGCTTGTAAAACTACTGTAAATCCGACTTCTGTGAAGTTGAATTCAGATTCTAGTAATGTATTAAGTAGTTACTGATAATTGAGTATCACTTTTACAACCATCCTAAAGGAGTTTCTTAGTAGCATCCAATAAATTATAAAAAAAATTGCTCCAGTATTTTTCTTCTTCTTCGACCTTTACATCTTCATCATCAACTTGAACCATATGGAATATTGATCGTGCTGCATCTTCAATCGCATCTTCTATAGAATTCACCGTAATATTGTCACTATCCACCTCCTCATCTGACACTATAGAATTATGTCTAATAAGTTCTCCATGATGATCCCACACATAATAACCTGGCACAAAACCGTTTAGACACAATGTACTATAACTATGTTCGGTTTTCAATGCTTTTAATATTTGTAGTTTTTACAAGGGCAACAAACCTCTTCGTCGTTTCCGTTTTTACTTAAAGCAAATTTAATAAATTCATATACACCATTATAATAACGTTCCATTATTGAGCCATTCATTTCCTTTCATTCATACATCCACCGTCTTTGACCGACAAAATAATTGATCATTTTTTCCTATTTCAAAAATATGATAGAAATTCAAAGAACCTATAGCAAGATTCCCAAAATTATGATTTTTTATTGGATTGCAATTTTGATTTTCAATTCATTTATACATTTTAATGTTTTACTAATTATGCCATATATTATTCTTTTTACTTTTTGTACACTTATTTTTAATTTTAACATATTATTTATTACATAATATTATATTTTCACATTATTTTTTTTACTTTTTATGGTCTTCATTCTACTTCCCATTACAAGCACAATAATAATTACACTTCACAAATCATTTCATCTTAAACGATTCAACATATTTTGATAGTACTTTTTTTTTCCAAGGACAGATTCGATAACTACATATCAACTAATACACAGTTATAACCAATAAATAGTCTATTATGCATAAATTTAAGCACAAACTAACGCTAATCTTTATCAAAAATTGAAATAATTAGTTTAGTGGAAGAGTATACCTAATTTTGATAGATTGAAGCTTGGAGAATCCAATTTGATGAATGTTGCAATGGATTTTGGCAGATTTCGATGGCTAGGGATAGGGCTGCCATTGGATATCCGAAAAATCCAAAATCCATCGTATTTGTATTTGAAAAGCGGATAAATATTTGATGTTCAAAAATGGACGGGATGCGGTTACGAAGACATCTACATTCGAAAATTATCCGCCTGGTTTATTCTAATATTACAGTTTAACTTATGCGTATTTTAGTACAACGAAATATATATTTTATTGTTTTATTGAATTAGAAGTTTATACTATGCGCATTAAATAGGGGTGGGCACAGTCGATTAACCGAACCGATCGGTTAATTAACCGAGTTAACCGACCAAAAGATTCGGTTCGGTTAACCAAACCGAAAATATAATTGGATGGGTCATACCGACCGAACCGTCCAATTTAAACCGTGGTTAACCGCAAATATTTAACGGTTAACCGATGTGTTTTAATCGGTTGGTTAACCGATTTTTTTAGCCCATTTTAATAGTTCAAAATTAACCGATACCAACAAAACTGTCTCAATTCAAAATAGCCTACATTGAATAACACAAAATTGCCTTAGCTCAAACCAGTTCAAGTCAGTTCAGCAAATAGCATCGGCACAAGACAGTCAACAAACATAATACATGAATACAAATGTTTAGCAGTAGTACATAGTGAAATACACTACAAAGAAGCAATACAAAATTCATAGACTAAAATATCAGCAACGAAATGAAACTAATAGATACATATGCTATCACAGCCTAAAATACTTCATTGTTCAGATAGTTCACAGCATAGCATCACTGGATCAGCTGAAAGCAAGACCCCATGACGAAGACCAGCAAGTTGCATTCCATGAACTGAAAATTGATACAATATTGTATATATTATAGTAATTGTTTGGATAGTAATTATTAGTTGCATGTACACATACTATAGCATGTATATGGAGTCTGGACACTGATACATTACATATATATGTTTAGAATGAAAATAAATGTGAGTCAATGGTAAAATATAATACAATGCAAGTGGCACTATAACTTTGTTACAAACCTTACATTTGAAAAAATTATTCATCTATTAACGTAAGATGTAAGAATTTTCTTATTAATAATAAATGTAAGCAGCATTACATAATTTCTTACCAATCAGCAGGATTAATATTTTCATTAGACAAAAACACCATCATCTTGCAAAGTTAGTAGGTTTATATCAAATAAATTGCCACCTACTGGGTAGAAAACATGGATTCCCAACATGGCATAACCAGTGATGAAACCAAAAACATATTTACAATGAAAATAAACGTCAGCCAACGGTAAAATATAATATAGTGCAAATGGCACTATAACTTAGTTGCAGGCCTTACAATTGAAAAAAATTGTTCATTTGCTACCAAAAGATGTTAGAATTCCTTATCAGAAATAAATGCAAGTACCATTACATAGTTTCTTACCAATCAGTAGGATTAACACTAAATAGAGAAACATGTTTAAAGATAGCGCTACATAAATTTGTATAACCATTTAGGAGAAAATTCAATCACTTAGGATAAAATATATTATGCTGTCAAAAATGATTTATATTAGGGTTATGACAGCATTTAGAAAAGGCAGTCTTTTGCTTTTACTGATTTTGTATCCTATTCTATTTTCACACAAGCATGTTCCTAACATTAGCTGTACATACAACATTTTCAAATCAAATTCAAACATCAATCATGTATGTGTATGTATGTATATGTAAATACATACATACACACACACACACACACATATATATATAAATAATTAAAAACATCATTTATTAAACATCATAGTTTCACAATACCTTTAAGTCATGTTTTCATAATACCAATACATCAATTTTACACTAAGTACTACTACAAGACAGAATATACAATGCCAAGAAAACATCATATGCTTAATAACCCCAAAAAGAGCTTCAAACACTTGGATAATGTAGCATCTTGCTAATTTTTTTTGAACCACTCGTCTTTGATTACGTACAGTAAATAAATTCAACAATTAGTGATCAATTATTTATTTAAAGTATCAAGGCAAATTATCTTTACTCTCTTTAACTGAAAACTTCGACCCGCGTCTGTTAATAGAAAACTCCAACCCGCACCAATTATTTATTTAAAATATCAAGGCAAAGTATCTTTAATCTCTTTAAAGTAATACACATAGTTTTTTGCCGAATAAATAAAAAACATAAATTTTTCTATCAAACTAGATTTAGCAAATCAGAGGTTCATCTGTTAAGCCACTAATTTACAAATAAATTACATATATATGCAACTGAATTGGACAAGTAATCAGACTAAAACAGTAGAAATTAATTCAGTATGTACAGTAGATCAATAAAATCGAACGTAGTAAGTAGTAATTACACTAATTTAGAACTTAACCGAATAGTAAAGTATACCTAAATGCTTTCTCTTCCTTCTTAACGCCATTAATTCAGCAATAACTTAGATGGTCACCATTAGCGTGGAGCTGCGCGATTAACGTCGGCGATTAGCAGACGAGCAGACGAGATGAGCGCTGAGTAGATCTTTGGTTTTGACTTTTCTTGTTTTTTTATTTCATCTGGATCTGGAATGGAAATGATAATTGAATCTAAAAGGAAGAATATTAGGGCACACTGGTTATCGGTTCGGGTTGTTTACAATTGAGCAATTGGGCTCATAGTGGTTTTGGGCTAAGATAAGAAAATTATTTTTTTGGTCGGTTAACGGTTAACCGACCAACCATATTTTGTTAACCGTTAACCGAACCGGAAATGTTCGGTTATGGTCGGTCGGTTAACCAATGATGTCGGTTAATCGAAAGTATCGGTTAAATCGGTTCGATTGATGTCGGTTAAGTCGGTTAAATCGGTTAAGTCGGTTAAATGCCCACCCCTAGCATTAAATGCATATCAACTGCTCAAAACTATTTATTATCATCATATTTTTTATTTTAACACTTTAGTAATTAATGGGATTAAGAAAGTTTTTGTTAAACTAAAATTTTCAATTTATGTTATTTGATTTATCGAACGTTAGCAGAAAGGATAATTATGTAATATCTGTCTATATCCGCGGATGCAGATATTTGATATCCAAAAATGGTTTTGGTGTTGCACCATATACTCCCGAAAGTATCCATCGACAAGCCTAGCTACGGATAGTTTGGGACAGATTTGGGGGGTTTAGAAATAGGGTTTTAGGCTTTAGAAAATATAGAAAATAAGGAAGAAACGGGATCAGCTGCCGCCATATTCGTGATTTTTCGACGACTTCTGATGGCTTTCGATGACTATAAATAAAGAATATTTTCTCTCTTTTGAAAATAAATTTAATTTGTTATAAAAGTTTTTAAAAAGTTTGCAATAAAACTTTTTTGTTTAAATGGCTAACTCACCTAGATGCTAACCGTATATGATTCTTAAACAACATAAAATATACAACCACCAACCATCAATCTATATATAATTCCTTAAGGAGATAAAATCTTTGAATCAGGTATTCAAAATAATTTTTTTATTAAAGTTTACAATAACCCGTTTTTTATTAATATTAAAAATGATTTTTTTTATTCGTTATATAATACTTATTTTAACGATTTGATAGTTAATTGTGAATTATAAATGCATTTAAAATAATAAATTCATATAGAAGAAAATATTTGGTAAAAATAAATAAATTCGTTGAATCTTATGTTGATCTAAGTTATTTTGGGAATACGGTTAAAATATTAAAAGAAAATAAACAGGTTCAACGTATCAATCTTGATTTTCAACTTTGTAGCCATTCCTCGACATTCAGACTTAAACATTTTGTTCAAATATCAAACGATCTTCAAACGATATGAAATTCAAATCATATATACTATATTATGTATTTATCCAATCCTTATGGTTGGATTTATAAAAAAGGACAAAAAATTTAGACATAAAACATATCATTTTCATAGAAGTTGTCTTAACAATATATACTATGTGTTATACAACTCATTGGAAAATGATAGATTTTGAGTCTAATCTTTTTTCCTTAATTTTTTTTGTCATGGCCTTATGGATTAGATAAATACATTAGAAAGTATATGTCGCATGAATTTCGTCTAGTTTGAAGATCATTTGGCTTCCGAACTATAGATTTCTAGTCCAAATGTCAACGAACGGCTATAAATTTGAGAATCAAGATTGACACTGTTAATTTATTTATCTTGTCCGAAATACTTTGAATCAACATATGATTCAAAAAATTCTTTTTCTACAGAATAATTTATTTCATATTAATTTATAATGTTAAATACATTTAAAAATTCATGATTAGGTACATAACGGTAAAAATTATATTTAAATTCATAAAAGTGTTACACTGCATAAATTTCACCAAATTTGTATAAAGTACGGACTAAAAGTTGCATAGTTTGATCATTTGAGTTCAATTTTCAATAAAGTTAAATATCAAATAACATAATAAAAGGTTATTGAAAATACTAATTTAATTAATCACAAACCATCATAAAATAGAAGAATTGAACAAAAAAGCATATTTAATTTTTAGGAATTAAATTAGTCATTTTAAACAAATTTCAAACATCTATAATGAATAATTTATAATAATGTGATAAACTATATTAATTAAAATAGCATGCCGTCGAAAATGGCTTGACGGAGTCATCGGCGGTAGTCGAAACTGTCCGTTGCTATTTTGCTCATTTCTAGTAGTGATTAGGTCGTGCACCCGATTAGGTGTTGCTTTCTGTTAAAAGCTCAGCTAACCATTATTGTAACTCGATTGCAGATTGGTTTTCTATTGTATCCAATTAGGACTTGCATCCGTGTTGCTTCGAGTTATAAGCTTGGCTAACCTTTGTTCCAAATCGGTTATAAACTAGTTTTCTATTGTATCTGGTTAGGTTGTTCCAAATCAATGTATATTTTTAATTTATGACCATTTGCACTTCTTATTTGTATCGGCAATTTAAGTTTTTCCTTTTGGGTCTTCGTTAAATATAATGTTTCCAACTTTTATTAACTCCATTAAAATCTAGAATTTATAGTGGTTTCTATTACATAGCACCGGCCTTTGAACCATGTAGCTTCTAAATAAATATGGACGTCAAGATGAATATAGAATGGATAGAGAGCTTGGAGGCATAACTGGAATAGATAAATGAAGCAAGTCAAGAAGTCGGGGAGGATTTGGACAAAAACAACATAGTTGGTGTTAATACCCTAGGTATTGATTTTGATGACAACAACCATATAAATATTACTACTAACGTATCTTCGAGTTATGCAGTCATATTAGATATATTATGGAGACATTTACAGAGATAAACAAGAATACAGTGGAAGCAAATGAATTATAGAAGAAGGTTGATCAGAGCAATTGAAGAACAAAACCCAATTAGAGAAGAATGCTGAAGCATAAAGGTGTTTGAAGTGATGAAGAGTTGATTGAACCTTAGAATATCTTGTTCAAGATCTCATGGCAATTATACTTGAAGATCATCAACCATTGACCTCAACCAAATCATAAAAACCCACAAATATAAGGTAATTTGAAATGCTGAAAATTTGCAACACTTATTAGTGTTGCTGTTCATTTTGTAACACACCCATGTCGACATGGGGTACTTGGGCATGTCGACATACTAGCAGTTTTCAGAATTTCAAATTTCAAACGAAGAGACATTTCCCTCCACCTCTTCACCAAAAGACATTTCTCTTCAACCACTATATAAAGGCCTCTGAAAACGAATTTTAACTTCAAGAATTCTCATTTTCTTTTACTCCTTCTTCAAACATTTGCAAAAGAAATCCATTGCATACTCTTTAAATCTCCTTGCAAATCAGTTCTATTTCACTCCAATTCTTCACTGATTTGCAAGCCACATAATATCAGAGAGTTGTACTTTAATTCACATCATTCTCTCTCTGATTTCATCCTATTCCTCAAAAGAATTCAAAGATATATTTCCATTGGAGGTCTATAGGATCATTGTACCGAATCTGCAAGAATCTGTATTGAAGATATAACCACTTGCCATAGTTTGTTGTTGGTGATAAGGAAAAGTTGTTCTTGTAGCCTGTAAAATCAAGAGGTTGTGTCTTGTAACCCGTGAAACTAAGATTGTAAAGGTGTTCTTGCCACCCGTGGAAAGTAAGTGATTATAGTGGAATTATGCAAGATTGAGTGCAGGACTGGATGTAGGATTGGTTAATCCGAACCAGTATAAAAATGCGGGTGTTATTTACATTACTGTATTTTACTTTATTACCTACTTATTCTCTGATTACTTCTTTCTGTTTGCTATTTGAGTAAATACAGTTTTATATTCATAAGTAAGTAGTTAATACACAATTCACCACTTCTAGTGTCTGAATAGCCTTAAGATCCAACATTGTGTTATAACCACCCTAGTTTCCAACATTTGGTATCGGGGCATTGGTTTTCAAAAATTCATAACTTGATTTTTGAAAAGTATAAATGGCTAATGACACTAGTAACATATTTTCTAACACTTTTGTAGAAGGGCAATCTACCACTAGACCCCCTCTATTTGATGGTAGTAGTTATACTTATTGGGCTTGTAGGATGAAATGTTATTTGCAGTCTAATGGTTTGGATATTTGGAACAGTACCCAAATAGAGTACATAGAGCCTCAAACTGAATATTCAAAATGGAAACTAGACCAAAAGGCACAAGCACTTAATAACTCTAAGGCCATGAACATTTTATTTGCTCCTTGGATAGAAATGAATTTAATCGGGTGTCTATTTGTAATTCTGCGTATGAAATTTGAAGAACACTGCAAGTCACACATGAAGGCACCAATAAAGTAAAATAAATAAATATATCTATGCTAACTAACCAATTTCAACTCTTTCAAATGAAACCAAATGAGTGTATTTCTGATATGTATTCTAGATTTCAAGATATAGTACATGCCTTAATATCATTAGGAAAGAAAATTAACGAAGAAGACCAAGTCAGAAAGATCCTGAATTCACTTCCTAGTGAATGGGATCAGAAGACTCTGGCAATTAAAGAAACCAATGATATTAGTATTACAAAAGTAGAAGATTTAATTGGTAACCTAATGTCTAATAAAGTAAAGTTGCAGATTAGAAAAGAGAATCAGGCAAATGAGAAGAAATCACTAGCACTCATTGCTATGATCGACAAAGATGAACCAGATGATGATTCTATCGATGGTGATATCGAGTTTATGACCAAGAAGTTCAAGAAATTCTTGAAGTATTGGATAACAAACAAACTTCGAAAAACTAACAACAATAATTCAAGAAATGGAAAAGTTGTTAAATGTTTCGAATGTGATAAACCGGGTCATTTGAAAAGAGACTGTCCCAAACTAAAGAAATCAAAGTCAAACACTTTCAATAAGGAGAGGAAACAGGCACTCAATGCAAAATGGGATGATTCAAATACATCATCAAGTGATAGTGATTCAGAAACAGAAAACGCCAACATGTGCTTCATGGCAAAGGATGACCAGGTATGGAATTTTAATAAAGAAATTACTAATGTTTTGAATGATATGAATCAGGGATATAAAATACTTAGGAAAGAGTACAACAATAGTTTGGCAGAGATAGATAGATTAAAAATATCAAATAAAAGGTTAACTGAAGAAAAACAATATCTAAAAGATGAAATTGAAAGACTTAATATGTATAATGATGAAAAGGATATGACACTTGGAAGTTTTGAAAAACTAAAAAGTGAAAATGAATCCTTAAAATTAGAAAATCTTTCAATGAAGTCACAGATCACTGATCTGAATGACCAAATAACATCTCTAGACAATGTTATTCTTAACTGTAATAAGGATTTTGACAAAATGAAAACTGATGTTGGTAAATTTTACAAAGGGAAGGATAATCTCGAAAAATTATTATCTACATCTAAGCGCAGTAGGAATAAACATGGACTTGGATACACCCCTAAGGCTAAATTAAAGAAAAATAGTATTCAAAATACTAAGTTTGTTAAGGCTACCAAGTTCAAACCAAAACCTAGGAAATTAAAGTTAAAACCTCCAAATAGATTCATTAATTTATGGGTTCCAAAAAGGATGGATGATATTGAAAAAGAAAAATATATTGATAATTTTATTAATAAGGTTCATTCATCTAATGATTATATTTTGAAAGGACATTCAAACTATTCATGGGTTCGGATCCCAAGACTTAACCCCATGGACCCAGAATAAAAACGATACCAGTGTGTGTATTTTACAATTTTTCAGGTACCAAACAATGTATATCAGATAGCAGATGCTCAAAGCCTATCACAAGAAATCTATTGTACATTGGATAAATAGGAAAAGAATTTGTTATTGGCGTCAACAAAGTCGGTAACTCTAAAACTCGTCTTATTATTTGATAAGTTTATTTCATGTTTTGAATTGATTTGGTTTCCCCTCAAGTGTTTTATTTATAATCATTTATCTCCATATACAAACTCTACATATTGTCTAGCGGTGATTTAAGTGACTCTTTTTCGCCCTTTTTGTTGATGACAAAGAAGGAGAAAAGATATAAATACACTAGGCAAAATGATAGGAGGAGTGCATAGAGTTAAGGAGAGCCAAATATAAAAAATATTATATTTTATCTCTCAAATATTTATATGGTCGTCATCATCAAAAAGGGGTAGATTGTTAATACACTAGGTATTGATTTTGATGACAACAACCATAAAAATATTACTACTAATGTATCTTCGAGTTATGCAGTCATATTAGATATATTATGGAGACATTTACAGAGATAAACAAGAATACAGTGGAAGAAAATGAATTATAGAAGAAGATTGATCAGAGCAATTGAAGAACAAAACCCAATTAGAGAAGAATGCTGAAGCATAAAGGTGTTTGAAGTGATGAGGAGTTGGTTGAACCTTAGAATATCTTGTTAAAGATCTCGTGGCAATTATACTTGAAGATCATCAACCATTGACCTCAACCGAATCCCAAAAATCCACAAATATAAGGTAATTTGAAATGCTAAAAATTTGCAACACTTATTAGTGTTGCTGTTTATTTTGCAACACACCCATGTCGACATGGGGTACTTGGGCATGTCGACATACTAGCAGATTTTAGAATTTCAAATTCTAAATGAAGAGACATTTCCCTCCACTTCTTCACCAAAAGACACGTCTCTTCAACCACTATATAAAGGCCTCTGAAAACGAATTTTAACATCAAGAATTCTCATTTTCTCTTACTCCTTCTTCTCCAAACATTTGCAAAAGAAACCCATTGCATACTCTTTAAATCTCCTTGCATATCGATTCTATTTTACTCCAATTCTTCACTGATTTGCAAGCCACACAATATCAGAGAGCTGTACTTTAATTCACATCGTTCTCTCTCCGATTTCATTCTATTCCTCAAAGAATTCAAAGATATATTTCCATTGGAGGTCTATAGGATCATTGTACCGAATCTGCATGAATCTGTATTGAAGATATAACCACTTGCCATAGTTTGTTGTTGGTGATAAGGAAAAGGTGTTCTTGTAGCCTGTAAAATCAAAAGGGTGTGTCTTGTAGCCCGTGAAACCAAGATTGTAAAGGTGTTCTTGCCACCCGTGGAAAGCAAGCGATTATAGTGGAATTCTGCATGATAGAGTGCAGGACTGGATGTAGGATTGGTTAATCCGAACCAGTATAAAAATCCGGGTGTTATATACATCACTCCATTTACTTTGTTACTTACTTATTCTCTGATTACTTCTTTCTGTTTGCAATTTGAGTGAATACAGTTTTATATTCATAAGTAAGTAGTTAATACACAATTCACCACTTCTAGTGTCTGAATAGCCGTAAGATCCAACATTGTGCTATTGCCACCCCTGTTTCCAACAGTTGGTACCAACCACTGTTGTTTATCACTACATAGTTGATCTACCAAGGAGATACATCTGAGGACTGTTGAAGGTTGGAGCTTATGAAAGCGTAGGGGAACTACCACTATTACGACATTATGGTCGATACCGACCATAATTATTGACGGTACCGACATTTTCTCCAAATTGACTTGTTTTCTCCCCTATCTTCTCATATCTAAAGTTTTACCTATTCTTCCATGATTTATTGAATATGATGGGCAATTCCATCTATAAATAAAGTGTGAGCAACATAGAGAGGACTTTTATTTTTTGAGCTCATAGTCTTCGTCTATTACTCTCTGCCTTAACTATTGTCACTAAGTGTTGTAATTCCAACCATATTTAGATCTAAAATTATTATAACGGTGCTCGTACTTATGACAAATCTGAAATTAAGATTAAGTGGACGCAGGCATGAGATTTGGTCAAACCACTATAAAAATGCTGCGTTCTTTGTCGTTTCTATTTGATTTTAGTTGATCTATTCTCGTTTTTGTTCGACCAGCAGTGTTGTATCACTTTTTGGTCTAATATTTTTTATGCTTTCACTGAAAATAGAGCTACTTGGTTGTAGATCTAGCATAGTATTGTTGATTGCAAGCCTCTAGAAGTTAGATCCAAAAGATTGTCGTTGTAGATCTGGTGTTACTGTGATTTCAGAAGGAACCAAAGTAAGAATTGAAGAAATAGCCCATAAGAGACCTTCCATGAGATCTAAAGCCGTTGCCTGAGAAGATAAATCTTTTCATTATAACGATGAAACCACTTAGATTTTGAACAGCTTACCGGGATCTTCTTTCCTATAGGAGGTGGATCCAAACTTGAAATTGGCATGAGGATGATTAGGATGAACCAAAGAATGGTTTATAATCAAAAAGCCCTCTTGGATAGAATGGAAGAAAACTTCTCTTTGTTAGCCAAGCAGTCATAAAGGTATAGGAAGAGCCGTAAGGATTCATCATCATCAAATTTTAAGGAAGACAGTTCATTTTCATTAAGCTAGAACAAGAGAGACGACAAGCAGAAGATGAAGGGAAAGGCTGTAAGAATGTCGAAAAGGAGTACAAGAGGAAGTAGCCAACTTTTGTCCATGTCCAACATGGTAAGCACTGACCAAAATCGAATCAGTATCCATCATGTTGGGGTTGGTTCTAGAGTGCAACTACCTGATGTATTAAACTTGTTTGACAATAAGGACAACTTGCAAGATACTAGCAATGAAGTAGAGACAAATGTTGGAAAACACAATGCTGGTGCTTAGATGAACACCACATAACCGGTTAGGCATCATAGAAGATGTAGACTAATTGCTCTCCCAGGGATAGGAGAGCCGAGACATCATCGAACAAACCAAGAGCGTTTGTAGAGTCAAATAGTCGGGGCTGTTCTAGATGGTCACCGTCCAAATAATCAACAGAGTCAACAATATATTGTTGATAATGGTAAGGAGATTACCGAATGGAAATCAGCGGAGAAAGAATGAATAATGGGGATTGGCACTTAGCAAGACTCCATTTACTGATGACATTTTGCAAGAAGTATATCCTAGAAAGTTTTTTATGCCAATGATGATGTCATATAACAAGACGAATTACATAGATAACATCTATTGAAATATGAGTGGCACATGGATGGTGATGGAGCTAACAATGTAGTGTGATGCGGCTGCTTCCTAATAAACTAGACGAGGTGGCTATGATGTGGTTCATCAACTTCCATGATACTCATTGGCATTATACCAATGACTTCCGCCACTTAAGAGATATGATTGAAGACCCAATACGTAGAAAGAAGTTGCAGGGGTACGTGAGAGATCCGCGGGATGGTGGGCACCCATGATTTTGTCTCTTGTTGAAAATATTTAAAAATCTTTGTATGTGATTCATTATTATAAATGCTTGACTGGAAATATAAAACATAAGTATTTTTCTAGTCAGATATTACATACTAGGAAAATATTTTACAGTAGTAATTAAAAATCAATGTATATTTTTAATTTATGACCAAACGTGCTTCCTATTTGTATGGGCAATTGAAGTATTGCCTTTTGGGTCTTTGTGAACTATAATGTTTCCAACTTTTATTAACTCCGTTAAACTCTAAAAATGTACGACGATTTTTATTGCATAGCAGTGTTGTCCCGCCTTTGAACCGAGTAGCTTCTAAATAAATATGGATGTCGAGATGAAAGTAGAACGAATAGAGAACATAGGGGCATAATTGGAATAGATAAACGAACCAACTCAAGAAGTAGGGTGAATTTGGACAAAAACGACATAGTTGGTACCAATCACAATTGCTGTCACTATAGAGTTAATCTACAGGGGGGATACATCGGAGGACCGTAGAAGGTTGGAGCTTATGAAAGCATAAGGGAACTACCACTATTACGATAACCATTATGGCTGGTACCGACCATAATTATTGACGGTATTGACCATAATTATTGACGGTACCGACATTTGCTCCAAATTGATTTTGTTTCTCCCCTTTCTTCTCGGATTTGAAGTCTTACCTATTCTTCCATGATTTATTGAATATGAAGGACAATTCCATCTATAAATAAAGAGGCTGGAGCAACATAGAGAGGACTTTTATCTTTTAAGCTCGTACTCTTCATCTATTACTCTCTACCTTAACTGTCGTCGCTAAGTGTTGTAATTTCAACCATATTTTCTTTCAAGATCTAAAGTCACTTTAATAGTGCTCATACTTGCGACAAATCTAAAGTTAATAAGATTAACTGGATGAAGGAACAAGATTTGGTTAAACTACTATAAGAATGCTGTGTTTATTGTCGTTTCTATTTGATTTGAGTAGATATATTCTCGTTTTAGTTCGAATAGTAGTGTTGTATCACCTTTTGGTATAATATTTTTGATACTTTAGCTTCTAAGTGATAGATCTAGCTTAGTTTTGTGGATTGCAAGCCTTTAAAAGTTGAATCCAATAGATTAATTTTATAGATCTGATGTTACTATGATTTTAGAAGGAACCAAAATAAGATCTGAAGAAATATCCCATAAGAGACCTTCCATGAGATCCGGAGCCACTACTGGAGAAGACAAAGCTTCTCATTATAAACATGAAACCACTCAGATGTTGAACGATTTACCAAGATCTTCTTTCCTATAGGAAGTAGTATCCAAACTAGAAATTGACAGGATAATGATTTGGATGGACCAAAGAATGGTTGATAGTCAGAAAGCCCTCTCGGATAGAATAAGAAAACTTCGCTTTGTTAGCCTAGTAGCCATAGATGTATAGGAAGAGTCATAAGGATTCATTACTGTCAAATTCAGAGGAAGATAGTTCATCTTCTTCAAGCTAGAACAGGAGAGACGACAAGCAGAAGATGAAGGGAAAGGATTTTAGGATATCAAAATGGAGCATAGGAGGAAGTGGCCAAATTTTATCCACGTCCAACATGGTCACTACCGACCAAAATCTAGTCAGTACTGGGCATGTTAGGGGTAGTTTCAGAGTGTAACTACCTGATGTATTAAACTTGTCTGACAATAAGGACGACTTGCAGGATACTGGCAATGAAGAAAACAAAAATGCTGAAACACAGAATGTTGGTGCTTAGATGAACGCCACATAACCGACCAAGCAATCACAGAAGATCCAGACTTATTGCTCTCCCAGAGTGAGAAGAGCTTAGACATCATCGAACAAACCAAGAGCACTTGTATAGTCAAATACATGGGGCTATTCCTCATGGTCGCCATCTAAGTAATCAACCTAGTGAAGAATATATTGTTGATAATGGTAAGGTGATTAATGAATGAAAAGTAGCGGAGAAAGAATTAATAATGGTACTTAACACCTAGTAAGACTCCATTTAGTGATGACATTTTGTGAGAAGTATATCTGAGAATGTTTTTTATGCCAATGATGCTTTCATATACGAATGACACAGATAACATCTATTGAAATACGAGTGTACGTGGATGGTGATAGAGCTACCGATGTAGTGAGGTGTGGTTGTTTCCCTATAATCTTAGATGGGGTGGCAATGATGTGGTTCATCGGATCACACTGCTATCCATATCTTCTCTTGATCAGCCGGCGAGAAAGTTCATGGGGTAGTTCAGGCTCCATACCGCTTGATCAATAGATATAATGTCCCTGTCAAATAGAAAATATTAATGTGATAATATTACACAACTCCCCTGATTTGAGAGTATTGTCAAGCTTCAATCTGAAAACTCCGCTTTGATTGTAGTCAAATCGTGGCATGTGGTCCATCAAACAACTACCGTTGGGTTGCGTGGGGGCATGAAAGTCACTATCCAAGAGAAAATTCGTCCCCTTGGTTATGTGAGGTTAGTACCAAAGTGAACTGAAGTCAATTCAAAATCAAAGTCTTTGGCTAGAGCGGTTTGGTTAATAATAATTGTTATTATTGAACCAGGGACTTTGTGTTTGGGCTGTAGAGTTGAATATGGATGAATTGGAATTTTGACTATTACTAAATTTCATAAGTCCAAAGTGATATAGTTTCAACAAATAGAGTTGATGTAAATAATTGTCACTACCACATAACACTTAATAAAGTAAAATTGGATTTTATCAAAACTAAGTACGCGATAAATTCAGCCATAATGTCAAATCGCATGTTAAGTGACGTGTAAATGTTAATATTTGAAACGTTCAATATTAATCACTGACCAAATTAACACCTAATAGTCATACTACCAGAACGTTGAATATTCCTTTTACCACCTGATTTAATTAATTAATAAATTATTTTTAGTTAATTGAATTAATTAATATTTATTAAATGTTTATTATAATTTTTCATTTGATGTACATTGAACACTACTATATAGTGTGTTTATAATTGTTATAAATTTACTGATCGATATACAATATCGGTACATGTTTAAATAAGATTTAAAATTGCATTGAATATTGTTCGACCTTGGACTAGATTTTAGGCCTATACAGGCAAGTTAATTTCAGTTGTAGAGGGGTGTTTAGGCCAGCCATGTTATGGCAAAAGGAGGAGTTCAGATGATTAAAAGAGGGGAAATAGTAAGAGAGAGATATTAGGGCGAGATCCACTTTTCACTCTCTTAACTTCTTATTTATTTGCCACCTCTTTTCGTCATTTCTTTTAGACTTTTGCTTTCCTTTCCTTGATATTTTCGGCCAACAAACCCCTTCTCTAAGCCCTAAAATACAAGTCCTAAATTACAACAAAACACTGCGATTCGATCGTCGGTGGTAAAGAAATTTGGGAGCTAGCTACTTTCGATTTGTGAATGGATTCAAGAGGATCGATTCAACATTTCAACGTGTATGCAAGGGTTTTGGTGAAAGGTAATTCTTCTTTTTATTTTTATATTATATTTATATATATTATTTATATAATAGGATGTTAGATTATATTATGAATTTTGCATATCGAATTGCTATTACAAATTGGTTGGTTATGTATATTGTTATATCTATATATAATTAAAAAAAATTATGCTTACCACCTACTTGATGGTCATGACCTATAAATTAAAAAAATTAAATAATATTATTGAATGAATCAATTAATCAAAATCAATATTTAGAAGATTAATGTTATATGTCATGCGTTTTAAATTAATTTTTTTTAATCGTATAATATATATTAGCGGTAAATAAAAAAATTAAGAACAAATATATTAATTATTTATTTTACCGTAAATTGTTTACATAATTTGAAATATGTGTGTGTGTGTGTATTATTGTAAATAATAAAATTTTGCATAAAATTATTACATAACATATATTATGTAGAAATCTTTCGAAAATGATTTTTTTGTTTAACGTTTTAATTTTAAAATATATTACAAATCAAACACCAAAAATAAATAAATAAAAATTTATTTGGACAAGAGCAAAATTAGTAGGATCACAATTCAAAAAATAATAATTTTATTATTTACACACATACATTTATATCTAATTTTGTATATTCATATGTATTGCATGGCTTTTATATTATATATTATATATATATATGTGTGTGTGTGTGTGTTAAAAATTATTCTATAATTTAATATTTAATTATTTTATTGATTTAATTGTTATATATATATTAACATACATACAAAAATATTATATATATATTTTATAAATGTGTTAAATAAAAATTGTTTATAACTAACATTAAGTGTGTGTGTATATATGTGTATATATATGTGTATTTATTATATATTTATTATATATTTTATTATGAGACAAATATATACACATTTAGATAGCGAATCGAACACAAAAGGGGCTAACATGTTCATTGCGATGTAAATCATAACATCTATACATGGGTATGTTAAACAATGTACACATTATTTTGTTGCATTTGTACGTGCATTCATATGTGTACATGATACACATATATAATATAATATAGAATTATATAAAATAAAACTTTGTTTATGACTTCAAATAATTTTTTTTATTTAACATAAAATTTACAAAAGTTCTAATGAATTAGACTATATAGACCCATTAAAAATCCAATTATGTAAAAAAAACTTGGAGATCACTGATTTAACCCTTTATGTGCTGGCCACATTCCAACACAGTTAAGGGAAAAGCATCCATTCAGTGGGAACATCATAAGAGTTGATGAACACTACGAATTGATACATATAGATTATGTAATCCAAAGTCAATTAATTCTAAATAGTTACATGTACTTTGTTATATTCACTGATAAGTTATCACTAACATGGACATGTGTACACATGCAGTATATTTATGATATTCTCATAGCATACGAAGTGGAAATAAATAAAATAACTCATAGTAGAAAATAAAAATAGTTCGATTTTATCGAATAGGTGAGTATCTTGGAAAGAGTTCCAAATGTACAAAAAATGAATAAAGATTCAATTTCAAAAGTCACTCCTTCCTATGACATATAAAGATGTATTGAAAGGAGTAGTTGAACATTGTTGAACAAATTATGATTAATGTCGAGTGAAGTTAAGTTAATTTCTTTCTATAAGGTCGCATGTTTAAGGGTAGTACAAGAGGTTAAAATTAATTTCATCTACAGAATAGTTTACAAATCATAAAAGATAAGGATTTATAAAAAAACCATAACATATTCTATGCTGAGGAGTTGGCAGGTTGTGTGAGACGAAAGACTACATACAACAATTTTATGTGATAGATCTTGTTTGAATTAACCCAAATGAAGTTAGAAACTATTGTCATCGAATAACCTGTTTATGTGCTGAACAGATTTTTTTATAAACTAAAACCAAATTAGTTTTATATATAAGGCAATTCATGAAAAATTTATGGATACTCATTCCATTACACTATGAAACAACTATTGTTTTGAGAAATACCAACTTCACAGCAAAGGAATTTCTGTTAGAAATTGTTGGTGGTAGAATGGATTTGGATACAATCCAAAGAAAATACCGATCGTATGGGATGAAATAAATTAACCTAACCTAAACGAACACAATGCATTATAGAGTATGATAAGTATTCTCGCACATTAAAGAGAGACTATGAGTTTCTTATTAATATCGAGAATAGACGATCCTCAGTTGTCAATTAAACCATTAAGATGTGGTATGATACACAAATTCGAAAAGGTTCCAAGTGTATTATCAAAACATGGTTTTGGTAGTTGTATCCAAAGGGATATGATCCATCGACAGAAAATGTCTTTCAGAGAAAGACTAATATTACAGTTGGAATATAATGATCAACATTGATAAAAATATCATCGTAAATTTTATTTGTTTAAATTTACATAACAGATTCTCCATTCAATGTACTCAAGTTAATTCAAAGTTTGCTCACAAAATTATTGCTTGATATGACTTGAGTTTCGATACATATGCGATGAAAAAGAAAATTCTACACAATGATCTATAATATACTTTTTGCACATAATTACCAAAGTGTTTCGTAGTCAGTGGGAGTGATATTGAGTTTCTGGGTTTTTAGTTATGATCCAAGAACTATACAAAAGTACCATTCTATAAGCATTAGAATTGAGTAATAGTTTGATAGAAATATCAAATAGTTTTATTTTCAATCAAAATATAGAGGAATATTGTGTACGTAAAAAATAACAATTAAATGGTACATAGATATTTTTAAATTATAAATAAACAACATACTGCTGATTGTTAATGATGTTCTTACATTAAAATCAATAATAATTTGGTTGTTTAATACTCGATATTTGTTTGTAAGTTATATCTTTTATAATAAGTATAAAGGATGTTGCGAATATCCTAGATGACATGCGAAAACACCTTATTAAAATGTTTAATCTGGAACATGTAAGATCAAATCCCTATGTATTGATAATATGAATTACCATACATGATTTATTGTCCACAATATCTTATTTTTCTTTTGGATTACGAAGCAAATATCAAATCCAAATTAAGACCACTAAATGGTATTTTAAAGTGTTCTCGAGTATTTGTGAAATACTAGAGAATTGTTTACAAAAACAACGAACTCCTTTTAATGGAGTGTTCGGACTTGAACTTCGCAAGTGCCATCGAGTATAATACTTCAATTCTTGTTCAAATCTTAAATAAGAAGCTTTGAATTGAAAATGTTTCAAATGGAAGGTTGTGACTGATTCAACGAAAGGCTAAGTATATCGCCTAGAATAGCGCCACAATAAAAGCTGTATAAATATAAATGCAACAAATTTACAATTGAGCTAAATGTGATTCCAAATAATGAGAATATTGTATCATTGTTATATGATGTAATAATAAACTTAATAGAAGTCAAGAAACATAATCTAAATAGTCCATATGGTAAAGGAAGTTTATCAGCATCGGAGATAGTTGAATAACAGAGTAGATGATTAAAATAGCATAGTATATTTAGTCATGAAGGGTCTAACTTGATTAGTTTTCATCAAACTGATTGAAGGGATGGTATAAAGATTCCATTATTGGCCCCAAGTGCAAGTGGAAAATTGATATAGGTAGGTGCATGCCCTAGTGGTAATTATATAATTATTTTACATATATTTAACTCGATAACCAATCTTGATAAAAGATGTTCTCTTTCTATTATTTACTTGATATAACGTGTTATATTAATTAATTTGAAGTACATTTAACAGGAAAATCCATAAATGTTATGTTTTTGTGATTGCAGTCACAAAGTGTTGTGACTATGAGTAATTTTTCACAATGAAATTAAACATAACTTGTTAAACATTCCTAATAAATAATTAATAATTATTATCGAAATACGAACTTTGTTTTTGGACTATAGAGTTGAATACGGATAATACTGGAATTTTGACCATCACCAAATTCTATAATTCAAAGTGATATAGTTTTAGCAAAGAGAATTGATGTAAATAATTGTCACTACAGAGTAACGATTAATAAAGGAAAAATAGATTTCACCAAAACCAAGTAAGCGACAAATTTGGCCATAATGTCATGTCACTTATTAAGTGGAATCATGGACACCTGGGAGGAAAAGGAGTCATTGATAACTCCAATCAAAGACTATTTGCTGAAGGGAACTCTCCCGAATGGAAGGAATGAATGGCTCAAACTCCTTCGTAAAGTACCATGATTTATAATGAAAGAGGAAGTGTTGTATAGGAGAGGTTTCTCAGCCCTCTTGCCATGGTATGTCACCAGAGATGAAGATAAGAAAACCCTTTTGGATGTACATGAAGGAAGATGTGGTGATCACATCAAAGGGCAGACTTTAGCCAAGAAGATACTTTATTATGGATACATTTTGCTCACCATTAGCCACAGCGTAGCTTATCACATCAGATGAAGCGATGAATGCAAAAGCTATGTGAAATACTAAGGGACCTATCTATAAAGCTTATGCAAATAGTTAGCCTATGGTCATTTGTGATTTGGTAAATTGATATAATCGGTGTGCAACCTATGTCAAAGGGTGGAGTGAAGTACGCTATTGTAACTTTAGACCACATCACATAGTGGACTGAAGTGAAACCATTAATTGTGATCATAATGAAGAAGGTGATCAACTTTGCAATGTATAACATCATATGTAGAATTAGAGTCGTATAAACAATCATCACTAATAATGGAACATGATTTGAGAGTATCGGTTTCAAAGACTTTTACAACCGGTATCGAAGTGCGAAGAGCTTTTTCGCAATAGCACACCCTAAACAAATGGATAGGTGGAGGTGATGAACAAGATCATCAAGTTCATCCTGAAGAAAAAATAACGAAAACCCAGGGCAATTGGGTTGATGAGTTAACACTTGCACCGTGGGCTTATTGTACAACCCACAAGTCTACGACTAGGTACACTCTATTTTTTTGCCTAGGAATTGAGCCCATGATTTCAATAGAACTGGAAATCACTTTTCATTGAAGAAAACACTATGATCCTAATATGAACGAGGAATTATTGCTTGAATCCCTTGACTTGGTCTATGAATGCGAGAAGAGGCTGAACTGATGGTAGCTGCTCAATAAAAGAGCAGCAACGCATTTCAATACCATGGTCGGGAACCGTACCTTTGAGGTAGGGGACCTTATTTTGAAAGAGGACCTCTCTGTTATGGGGGAACTTGTCTAAATTGAGAAGGTCGATGTGCGATTGAACAAACCTTGCGTTCAAACTTTTAAGCTATCGACCCTTGAAGGGATCGCTTTTCCATGAGCGTGGAATAGCAAGCATCTACAACTCTATTTCACTTAGATTTGTTTGTTTTCTCAAAATGAGCCACCCTATTTGACTTGGGGAAATGTAATAATGTAATAATTTCCATTTCTTTTGTTTACAAATAAATTTGTCTTTCAAAACCAATGGAACCACTTTCTTATAAGTATAACTTTGTAGTGCATGATTAGTAGCACGATCAGGTATCTGGAGATAGGTACCTGTAACGACCTAGAATTTGACCATTTTAAAAAATAATATTTAAAATGATTTTAAATATAAAATAGGTAAGGTTATATGATTCAAATAATATTAGATAGGATTTGGAAAGAGAAGTATATACAAAAATAGTAACATTTGCCTATATCAACAAAAATGACAAAATGCTGATTTTAGAAAAGTAAGTTTCAATGGTTAAATGAATTATTTTAATTTATTTATGAGTTTTTATATTTTTAAATAACATTATATAAATTTATTTTTTAATTTGGTTTGCACAAATAAATAATTTAACTAAAACGTCAAAATGTGATCGTAAAACATTTTGTCGAAAATCAACGTTTTGTCAATTAAATGTTGTCGCAACGTCGTCACACCTTTATTTTCTTATATAGAAACATATATTCAAATAGTATAAGTATTAATTAATTCATTAGTCAAGTTTACTTTTACTAAACATAGTTAGAAATTGCTAGAACATAATTAAGAAAAAGTAAGCACAAAAGGATAAACATGTCATTTCAAAGCAAAACATAAACATAAATCAAACTAAACATAATTATTATATTCTTTACTTTATACTTAAGTGAAAATAACATAAAATAATGATTTGAAATGTGATGTTAAGTGTTGAAAAAATAAGGTTGCTTAAAAAGTAAGCAAAGGGTATTTTGGTCTTTTTACAAAATATTATTTTAATGCAAAACTTTTTCTATAAAGAAGCATCCACTTTATCACTTTTTTATACTTCTTCTTCTTTCTTTTTCAAGTTTTTCTTCCACTCTCTAATGGCTTCTTCTCTTCCATTTCCTTACTAACTTTTTCAAAACTATATCAAACAAAGTTAAAACCCCATCAAACTTTACCAAACACCTTAAAATATCACCAAAATATGATTTAACATCTAAGAAGTGAAGAACTGATGGAGGAAGGGGAAGAACAAGGTGTGGCCGAACCTATGGAGGAGGAGGAGTAAGTTCAAGAAGCCCCGGAGCAAGAAAAAGAGGAAGAGCTAGAAAATGAGGTGAAGTTGTTTATGTGATGGTTAAGTATAGTTAGGAGGATTTAGTGAAGCGTTATTGCATATGAATGTTGGTAGGAAGAATTGGTTAAGTTAAAGGTGAGTAATCAAATCTTAATTTTATTTTAATAAAACTTATGTTGATAACACACATGTCAAATTAGAAATTGATATGTTGAATATTGGTTGATATTGGATGGTAATTTGGTTGCAAATTGGTTGAATATGTGATTGTTTGTGTGGTTGGTAACTTTTTTGATAAATGGTAAAAGAAATGGTTAGTAAGTATAGTTAAATCAATGAAAATTAAATCCATATAAATGTGTGTATCGAAATTATTTGGCCTCTTAATGATTTCAAAAATTCTAAAAAGATTAGAAATGATATTATAATAATATAATATTATAAAGTGAAATGAAATAGAAAATGAGTTTGAAATGGTAAAAATATTGTTTTAATGAGTTAAAATAGTTTAAATGTGGTTTAAAGCAAATTTGAAGTAAAGCAATTCACAAAATTGGTCAAAGCCGAGCTCATCGTGTAGCGGCGGTTCGTAAATTTCGACCCGTAACTCCAACTAACGTAGAGAATGATTTATAAGTTGGATTTCTTCGAAATAAAAATTATTTGGTCCCAACGAAGAAATAAAATCAATATTTCATTAAGTAGAATTTGAAATATGTCCTAAACAATTTTCTAAAAACATCGCGGTTTTGTAGTTCGGAATCGAAAATGAAGCTTCTTTATAAATGATATTTTAAATGATTTAAAAATATGAAATAAATTTGATAAATATTTTAAAATGATTTAAAAGAGATTTGGAATGGAAAATATGAATTTTAAAATATTAAAAGGTTGTTTAAATCAAATAAGCTTATATTTCATAGTACTTTTATGCAGCGAATTCTTCAACCTTTTCAATGTTAGTTTTAAACATAACAATTCTTTGCAAAATCTTTTATAAATTATTTGAAAGGAATAATTAAGTAATGTAAAGATGGTTTGAAAGTTTTAATAAGAGTTTGAATAAATGGTTAAGAGAAATTGTTTGTAACACTTAAACAAAAAGTAAAGAATATTGAATGTAATAACAAACTTCATATGCAGAAACGACTACTACAATTATCCTGCCTGTGAGATCTAGGAAGATAAAATAAGATGTTTAACTAAGATTAGGAATGAAGCAACCAACACCCTGAACTTACCTGGCCTATATTTTCCCTTTTTAGGCGAGGGATGTAATGGATCGAAAGAAAGCCAGAATGCTCTAAAAGATCATATTAAGTTTTCCAAGATAAAAGAAAAGAAACAAATTCTTTGAATGTTAATTAACCACTTAACATCTTTTATCATTGATTAGCACAGAAAATCGGGATCAGATTTGCTCGATTATTTTCCACATGATAGGGGGTTCTCGTTTTGTGAATAGTAAGGAAGCTTAGACTCTTACCCCTATATGTCCCTAGTGTGAAAGGGTTGGTTGAAAATTGAGAGGCTTTCCGTAAAAGCAGATCCGGGGTACCATATGTAGTCACTTTCATGTTGAAAAGCAGGAGTGCCCCCATGTTGAAAAACAGAAGGGTAGCGGGATGGCTGAATAGCCTATCGGGGCGGATCCAAAAAACCCGTTCGTTGCATTTGGTATCAGAGCAAAAGGTTAAGCGAGAACCATGGCTTTGGTTGGGTAAAGACTCTTCATAGACAGGGTTAGTAATACCCTAGAATGAGTAACTCATTAGAGATAGGGTTAGTAACACCCTAGAATGAGTTTGAGTGTATTATATATGAGTGCGTATTTGTTAGTGACTAATAAATTGTTTTATGATGAATCATCGGTTGAGTGGTTTATGGATTCTGATCGATGCGCCTGATCAACCTTATCGATGAGGATTCCTAAACACTTAAACAAGGCGAACCGATACATTGATTTTGAAAAAATTGGTAAATGAAATAATTTTACCTAGGATTATATTTTGAATATAAAGTATATATTTTGAAAAGTTGTATAGTTAGAAATCTGGATTAGTGAAATTTAAATATGAACAACTTGTGATTAGAATTTTACAGCTTTACTATAAGATGTTTCATAAAGATAGTCAATAAGTAAAAAAATCTGATAAGGTAATTAAGATCTTTAATACTTATTCCAAAATAATAAATTAAGAAATGATAATGTTAAGTTACTATCATAAATTGATCAATTGTTTGATTTAAAAGTTTAAGTACAAATACCTTGTAAATTAAATTTCACGTTTTAACTATAAGGTGTTTGTTAATAAGATTTGTTTAAGGAATGGACATATAAGATAAAAATAAAATAAGATAAATAATAGAAAATGATTATGTAAAAGGAAAAATAATATAAAAGGAATGAGAATTTAAATTTAAGTAAAAGAATTATGGTAATTTAAATGAAGTTAATTAATATAAGATAAAATGAATTTATAAAATAGGTTTTATAAAGTAATCTCTAAAGGATTTTGAAAATGACATTATATCAAATAAAAAGAGAAATTTTATGATTACTTGTTCGAATGGTTCGAAAATAAACTAAAAATGGGCAAGAGATGTGTTCGGATGGTAAGCACTTCTCTTAAGTATTACTCTTCTTGTTAAGAGGATATATGATACTATTGGTAGTACCCAGTCCCTTGGATTGTTTTGGAGTTACTCGACCTATATAATTTTCTTAAGTTAAAGAGATAATGTGATCATTAATTGATAAATTGTTAATCTTTATAAAAGTGTTTAAACCAAAGATAAATTGAGATCGTTAATTGATAAGATAAAGCGGGATTCTCGATGATTTTGGACAGTTGGAAATTTCCAAATCATACTTAACTCAAAACTAAGAAATTTATGAAAACTTTTGGTAAAAGATTATGAAATACTTTGAGTAAATGAAATTAGATAAGGTTGATTTATAAATCTAATTTATACAGAAAAAAAATATTTAAGAGTTAAGAGTTTGAGGATTTAAATACGGGCGGTTTTAAATTTTTTTACATGGATGGATTTTAGTAAACCAATTTGAAATTTGGGATTTGTATATACTCTTAGGATGTAAAGGTATATCATAGAAATATAGATTTAAGTCATGAACTGTTACGTAAAATAATGACACCTCAAAGGAAAATGTTTTATTAATGAATTCCAACATTTATTAAGGATTTGGACTTAAGTCTTTAAAATGTGATTTATTTGCATAAGTTATAAGATAAAACTTAAGTAATAGTTTTATGAAATGATTCGTTAACAATATTAGTGTTAAAGGAAATATATCAAGCTAAAAGATTGTAGGAATTTTTTTAAAAGATAAATCATCTTTTAGGTGAAAAATGGTTTCTTTAGAATATTTTCCTTTAGTAAAAATATTTGAAGGGATTATATAAAGAAACACTTTTATAAATTGTTTAAAATTAAGATAAAAGTCTTTGAAAGTTAATAAATACATATAATATATGTAATCGTTCCATTGAATAAATTTTGATCTATAATATAAGTACAGAACTTTGAGGTGTTTACACTGGTCCGAAAAAGGATTTATCACTCGATTCTTGACGACGAACATTAATGAGGATTTTTGATTAGATAATTTAGTTTTCTATCATATTTGAGAGCTATGCAAGGAAAGCAAAGGTTCTGATCTAAAAGCCTAATCGAAGTCCGCACTAGAGGATCGAGGGATCGATGCTAGTTTGGAAATAAAGTTGTGTATTCGAATAGGAGACCGAATAAGATATATCATATGGATGATCTGCGTATATTATATGGAATTAAGTTTATAGATAAATGTTTTAAGAAAACTTTTGTTTTTGGTAATTTCGAGGACGAAATTCTTTTAAGTAGGAAGAATGTAACGACTCACAATTTGACCACTTTAAAATATACTATTTAAAATGATTTTAAATATAAAATAGGTAAGTTTTTATGATTCAAATAACCTTAGATAGGATTTGGAAAGAGAAGTATACATAAAAATTGTAACATTTGCCCATATCGAAAAAGTGACAAAATGTTGATTTCAGAAAAGTAAGTTTCAATGGTTAAATGAATTATTTTAATTTATTTATGAGTGTTTATGTTTTTAAATAACATTATATAAATTTATTTTTAAATGTGGTTTACATAAATAAATAGTTTAACTAAAACGTCAAAATGTGACCATAAAACATTTTATCGAAAATCAACGTTTTGTCAATTAAAAGTTGTCGCAATGTCGTCGCACCTTTATTTTCTTATATAGGAACATATATTCAAATAGTATAAGTATTAAGTAATTCACTAATCATGTTTACTTTTACTAAACATACTTAGAAAATTCTAAAATATAATTAAGAAAAAGTAAGCACAAAACGACAAACATGACAATTCAAAACAAAATGTAAACATCAAATCAAACCAAACATAATTATTATATTATTTACTTCATACTTAAGTGAAAATGACATAAATTAATGATTTGAACTATGATGTTAGGTGTTGAAAAAATAAGGTTGCTTAAAAGGTAAATAAAGGATACTTTGGTCTTCATACAAAATATTATTTTAATCCAAAACTTTTTCTATAAATAAGCATCCAATTTCTCACTTTTTTACATTTCTTCTTCTTCATTTTTCAAGATTTTCTTCCACTCTCTAATGGCTTCTTCTCTTCCATTTCCTTTCTAGTTTTTTCAAAACCATATCAAATAAAGTCAAAACACCACCAAAATTTACCAAGACCTTAGAATATCACCAAAATATGGTTTAGCATCTAAGAAGTGAAGAAATGATGGAGGAAGGGGAGGATCAAGGTGTGGTCGAACCTATGCAGGAGGAGGAGAAAGTTCAAGGAGCTTCGGACCGAGAAAAAGAGAAGGAGGAGATGGCCGAGCGCTAGAAAGTGAGGTGAAGTTGTTTACATAATAGTTGGTGTGGTTAAGAGGATTTAGTGAAGCGTTGTTGCATATGAATGTTGGTAGGAAGAATTGGTTAAGTTAAAGGTGAGTACTCAAATCTTAGTTTTATTTTAATAAAACTTAAGTTGATAATACACATGTTAAATTAGAAACTAATATGTTGAATATTGGTTGATATTGGACGATAACTTGGTTGCAAATTGGTTGATTATGTTATTGTTTGTGTGGTTGATAACTTGTTTGATAAATGGTTAAAGTATAGTTAATTCAATGGAAATTAAATCCATATAAATACGTGTATGGAAATTATTTAGCCTCTTAATGATTTTCAATATCTAAAAAGATTAGAAATGACATTATAATAATATAATATTATAAAGTAAAATGAATTGGAAAATGAGTTTGAAACGATTAAAATATTGTTTTAAATGGGTTAAAATAGTTTAAATGTGGTTTAAAACAAATTTGAAGTGTTTCAGACAAATCAATCACAAAATTGGTCAAAATCGAGCCCGTCGCGTAGCGGTTGTACGTAAATTTCGGCCCATAAATTCAAACTAATGTAGAGAATGATTTATAAGTCGGATTTCTTCGAAATAAAAATTATTTGGTCCATAATGATAACTGTTTTCCAACGAAAAAATAAAATCAATATTTCATCAAGCAGAGTTTGAAATATGTCTCACACAATTTTCTAAAAACACCGCGTTTTTGCAGTCCGGTATCCAAAAAGGGATTTCTTTATAAATGATATTTTAAAATGATTTAAAAATATGAAATAAATTTGATAAATCTATTAAAATGGTTAATGGAGATTTGGAATGGAAAATATGAATTTTCAAATATTAAAAAGTTGTTTAAATCAAATAAGCTTATATAGCACTTTCCACAGCACATTTATGCTATGAATTCTATAACATTTTGAATATGACTTTTAAACTTAACAATTATTTCCTAAATCCATTGTAAATGATTTTAAAGGTGTAATTAAGTAATGTAAAGATGGTTTAGGACTTTTATTAAGAGTTTGAATAAATGGTTAAGAGAAATTGTTTGAAATACTTAAACAAAAAGTGAAGAATATTGAATGCAATAACAAACTGAGTATGTAGAAATGACTAGTACATTTGTCCTACCTATGAGATCTAAGAAGATAAAACAAGGTGTCTGATTAAGGTTAGAAATGCAGCAACCAATGCCCTAAACTTACTTCGCCTATATTTTCTTTTTTTGGGTGAAGGGTGGAATAGATCGAAAGGAAAGCCTGAATGCTCTAAAGATCATAATTAAGTTCTCTAAGATAAAGGAAAAGAAAAAAATTCTTTGAATGTTAATTAACCACTTAACATCTTTTATCAACGATTAGACGAAAAACCGAGATCGAATTTGGGTGATTTCTATCTAAAACCCCTTCAGACTAATTTTAAAAATAAAACATATTAAAGACAATGATCATTGATGACAAAGATCTTCACGATGCAGGATTACTTGCTATTAGTCCCTGGAGGTGAAATTTACCAAATCTAAGATGGCAGTAGTACTCTGTTATGAAAATCTTCGATTTGCAAGAATATGATTTGAAGTTAAGAAAGAAATCTTTGATTAAGATTTAAGGAATAATTTGGAAATATTTTCCCTAAGTTAAAAGTTATAACTTGAATATAAGAAATCTTTGATTAAGATTTAATAAATGATTTGGAAAGGTGTTCCTAAGTAAAAGAGAAAATGATTTGGAATTATTCCAGTATTTAAGAAAGGTTTAAATAAACCAAATGATTTGATAAATGAGGCTTAATGATTCTATATACTCTTGAAAAGAAAGTGGAATAAATTGAAATGAATATATCTAAGAAAGATATTTTATAAAAGATGATGTAATTGATGATTGATATCCACATATGAATTTAACATCTTTTAAATCGATAATTGGCTTAGAAGGAACCAGGGTCAGATTTGGGTGATCCCTATCTGAAAACCACATTGAACCGATGTATACGTTTGAAAGTGAAAACATTTTGAAGATGATGATTATTGAAGACCATGGATCTTTATAGCGTGAGGACTTCTTGTTGACATGCTTTGGGTCGCTCCCATTATAGAGTTATTTATAGTAGTGGTCTCCTCGTTGTGGAGATTTTTCGGATTGCAAGTATTACTCGCTAATAGTGGTAGTGGGAGAGTGCCTTTGGTTTCATTCAGTCCCGGAATGAACTTGTATGGACGAATGTCTAACATTACATTTCTAAAACTCAATGTTTGACTTTTACAAATATACATCTCCTTGGTGGCGGAGAAGGCAACTTCTCTTAGCTTAACACACTTCTTTGAGACATATGAGCTCAGAGGTTGTACGCTTGCAGGAGTCAAATAGTGATCAAAGGAATAGCAATGTGGCATTTAAAGTGAAGAAGATGTGTTATGTGAAAAGGTAATCATTGCCTCGAGCCTCATCAACCGAAAATGACCGAAACAGAGCTATATGCGACAAGGCTAAGTGGGTCGTTCTCAATTAGGGTATGATCATCCCCTTTTAGATATATTTCTTTCCGCTATGACGTTCGGGGTGTAATTAATGTGGTTTGTATGTTAGAGCACGCTCGGTTAAAGTCGGTAACGATCGGGGGATGATATATTCGTACTATCTAGTTACAAAGACAGGCCGGTTATGTGTTGGTAGAGGATCTTTGTCATGGTCCTCGGTACATTCCTTTAGAGATGTACTGCCGGAAGGTATTCCCTTCACCTAGTCATTTGTATGGAAATCAATTCTCCAATAAAAACCTATGGTTTTGTTTGTATTGGCGTAATGAATAGCCTCGAAATGCTATATGAGTAACCATTTCGGCTAAGATTAATAAGTTTATTTGCAAATGTATTCAAAGGAATGTCATTAGAAATACTATCAAACATTTTGATATAAAAGTGTTTTAATTATCGTAAGGTAAAAACCCGTCTATGTTTATATGTGGGCATGGTCTTATGAGATACTCTTTCCTTTCAAAGGATTTTATTCAAAGGCTAATATATGACACTGTTATTTATTATTGAGTTTTCTAACGCTGGTTTATCAAGCCTAATCCAAGTATTTTCAATAATCGGGTCAGATCCGAATAGTTTCAGGCTTAGTTGAAGACGGTTGGAGTTTCCAGAGGAGAGCTGAAAATCTTCATCATCATATAGACGTGTTCTATTATCCACTACATCTATTTCATTTGTTTTGTTATTTGTCAGCATTTGTAAGGGTAGATGTTATAGCTGTCCAGGCTGAATCTAGGTAATACTCTGATATTTTATTTTAAATTTTTTGCTGTAATGATTATTATTGAAATAGTATATGTTATTCCATTCGGTTGAGATTTTGTTCTGTCTTTATTTTCTTTCTACTCTTAATGATCTGCTCATTAGTGCAATTTGAGTTGGAGATGTGTGGTTTATTATCGACTCAAATGGTACGGAAAAATAGGCCTTTACAGTATCAGTCCTTTGATTCATGATCGGGTTAGGGAAGTATAATCTTTTTGGAGTTCATTGGACGATCCACCCATATCCCTTCGATCTTTGACTAATGCTCGAAGACAGGCAAACTCAACAAGGGATGCCTGGAGTTAGGCAACTAAGACCCAAGTTTCGAAGATAGGAAACGGTGTATAATTGAGACATTCACGACTACATTTACATCTTGGCAAGACATGTCTAGCCGAAACAAATAATGACGGTTATTGAGTGAATTCGATAATGCCCAAAGATAGGTGAAAACAAAAATGGATGCTCATAGTCAAGCATTTGAAATACGAATCATTGAGATCAGGATTGGTGTATGATTGAACTTTTACAAGTATGACCACACCTATGGCTTTGCAAGACATGCCTAGCCGATGATAAGTGATGAAGGTTAAAGAACATACTCAACCAATACCCATAGACAGGTAATATCTAATCGGTGTCTGTAAATAGATGCCCAAAACGTCGTGTTAGAGATAAGAAATAGTACCAAGCTAGATGCTTCCCCAATTACAACCTTGTTTATGGTAAAATGAAATCCAACAAAGAAAAGCAACGTTGGCTGCAGAATTGCCAAATGAAAATTATTTTGTTTAGCCAAGAAAGAACTACTTTGGTGATGATAAAGGGAATTCAATAAAGAAATATTACTAACCAACTGCAGAGAGTTATTTATATGTACAGAGTTACAATAAATAATGATATTGCACGGATACATGCATGTATAATATAGATGTTACAAAATCACAAATGATTATATAATATATGAAGGCAGACATACATGCAAGTAAAGTAAAAGGTTTAGAAATGTAAATACAACAAAGACTATGCAGAAAAATAGCCTTTTATTTATATCAACTTTTTATGTAAGAGTCGGGGGCGCTTACGCACAATGTAGGCCTTTATAAGAAAACAAAATACATCAAAAGACAAAAAGAAACTGTCTTACCAAATGCTGAGTCGGTCACCAACTTCTTCCTCCCTCACTTGCACTACTTGATATCAAGCTTCATGAGATGCTTCTTTTAACCCTTTCCTTCTTAGATCCTCTCCTTCTCTGGAGTACTTCCCTCAGAAGTCGTATACTCTTCCTTGGTGGTTCAATTGATGGGTTCTTTAGGCTATTTAGATGCAGGATTAAAAAGAAGCATCATCAAAACCGTGACCTTTAGGTGGTCTTATTTTCAAAGGTGGAAAATTTTTCAGATCTTGGCTCGAGCTTGATCTTGATTGTCTTATAGTCAAGTTTCAGCCTCTCCGCCCTTGTGATGTGATCAAATGAGTCCTTTGTGCTTGTGATTGAAACCTCTTCCTTCTTAGATCGACTGATTCCTCTAACCCATCATATGCCCCTCTCTACTAAGAATTTGAATTGGAGGTGAACGTGGAAGGGAGATATGGAACGATTGGCACTGTGATGATGGAGGTTAAGGTAGTAGAAATAGCTTTCAGATCTGGGACTTGTTTAGATGACTATGGAGGAGGCAGCGATGGTTTAACCTGTAACTTGATAGAAAAAATAGTATAAGTTAGTGATGTCCCATAGCGAGAGTTGAAGTTTCTCGAAGATCAAAGAGATAAGAGAAATACCTTGGCTTGATGGAAATTCCTTGGCCGGTGACTTGATGATTTCCCCCTCCTGGTGGAAGATTTATTCGGTTGGATAACCGAAGGAGAGGAATCAAGAGCATCAGCACTGGACATGACTGAAATTGGAATCTCAGTAATGGTGGTCTCAAAAGTGGCCACCGTAGAAGTAGTAATCTCTATTGTAGGCTCTTCTGACTTAAGAATAGATGATTTTGCTCGATCCAATGCATGAGTCAACAGAAGCCTCAATAGTTACCTTCCCTGTAACTACATCTTGTGCAGCCAGAGTAGCTTTGTCTTCCTCTAAGGCCGCAATGTCTTCCTCATCCATAAGAGCTGCGCCTTTACTTTCTACAGTAGCTTTGCGAAGTATTTCTTCACCACCTCTAGTAATGCAGTAGAATAACTCATCCCTAATCACTTTATATTTTTGTTGTCTATGATGTTAGTGAAAAATTACAGGAGAGTGGCATTCATTTCCTCATTAGCTTGATTAGCTTTCATCTTAAGTTCTACAATATCCTCTCTGTTCAGTAGGGTCAATTTGAGCTTGTGATTTGGAATTTATATCAACTTTCAAATTGTCCTTAAGACTGCTACCTCAGTCTGGAGGGTTTTTGATTGTGCATTTTTTATCTTAACCTATTCTGCAAGTTCGGCATTTTCTTAATGAGCGGTTTTCATTTAATCTTTCATTAATGTGGTGACTTGAGTGTGGGCTCTTGATGTTTCTTCTATTAACTCTTTCGAGTTTTTAGCTAATATTAGTATGCCATCTGTTTCTTTAGTAAGTTCGGCCAGCTCTCTTTATAGCCTAATACTATCCTATCTTGGTCTTTTCTCCCTTACTCGAACGATTGGAAGAGCGTCTAATTGATTGCCAAAGAGACCATGGATAGCCTCTTCTACTCTAAAAGCTAGTATAAAATTTCCTTAACCCATATATCCTTTGGTTAGCATCTTAAAGAGAGATATCTCAGGCATTGCAATCAAACATGACCTCCATCAGGCAATAGTAAGGGAAGTTTGCCTACATCCTAACATATTTAGCTATACTTGGGCCTATATGGGGGTGGAGGTGGAACTACATGAGTTGAAACTTATTTAGATATATGGGAGGAAGAAAACAGTAATGATGTAGGGTTTAGTCAATTGTGGTTGTTGTCAGGGAGTTTGAGAGTCAATACATGGCCGAGAGGCACCTTAGTCGCGTTGGGAGTGATTACGAAGACCTTGAAATTTCTCTTGATGGCACTATTTCTTTTCCATATCATGACGCTCTTTCTCCTCATCTTGGCGCCTTCGTCTAGCATCCTCGTCCTGATGCTCTTTATCCTTTTCCCCCTTCTATCGTCTTTAGACTATTGATATGTGTCGAGATGCTATGTCTAAATGTTCGAAGTTATTAAGCAATGCTGGCTCACACTAGAGTGGAGATATCCCATTTGATCTCTTCCAGTTAGAAGAAAAAAGGGTGTATCAGAACAAAGCACTGAATTAAGGATGATCGTAGAGTGTTGGTGTTCATGATTCTAGAAGTAGGTGAAGTGCTAGTATTTCCCTAAGTACTTCGCAGACAATATTCAAGGATTTAAAAGGATGGGGTTTCAACACCCTCGGCAAGAAGATCCCCAAACGAGAAGCTATATCCTTCATGTCTTATGTTAAGAATGTCTTGAAAAGTAACGCCTCCGTTATAAAAGGCTGAAAGTCTGTCAAGTTCACCAAACGAGCCAAAGATACTCTTAAAAGAACTTATAGGATGTGTCACTTCCCCAGGGGGTGCAAGATTTAGACCTGGGGAATGCTAAGAGGACTTAATAACCTAGCACTTCGAATGAGACGGGACATGGACTGTATCGCTTTTGAGGGATGTCTCCCTATATGATTCATTGTCGCCTAGGCCATAGTCCTCATCATCATCTTCATCATCTCTCTCTTCTTCTCCTTCTCTTTCTTCTCCACTCCTTCATCCCTTCCTCTTTCCATGGTCTCTTCAACCCTCACATTCTCCTTACCTATATTCACTTCGACTCTATGGCCCTTTTCTTCCCCTAAATTATCATCGTCAACATCATGAACGGAGGTTGAGGGACAGGTTGCAGTTTGAGATTTCTTGGAAGAGAGCGGAAAAGTAATGAAATGTCTGTCAGGGTGTAAGCGGCTATACTGCTGAATCCTCTCATAGGTGTGTAAGAAGAGGCGGTTTGGAATTGGTAATCAAGTCTCTTTAGGAGCTCTAATGTGTAAGCATGTGCATTTTTTCATCCTAGTTTAGGAGGCATGTTAAAGATAATTAAAAGGACTTAATCATTTTGATAAAGAAAATCCAAATGAAGAAAAGATTTAGAAGCGGAGACTTATGTCCAGGCAACCAGAGGTGGTCGAAGCCATATGGACAGCAAACAAAGAAGTATTAGCTCTTAAAGTAATGACGCTTGTTGTGAAGTGCCTCAATAAATTTGAAGCAATTATAGCCTTAAACAGTCAGCAAGGAAGGCGAGTTTGATCTCTTTTGAATCTTATAAGATAAGTTAGCTCCTCTAATCTTGGAGAATCATTCAATCGCATCATAAAGAAGACATGCAAAGAATTAATTAGTGCGTATCCACTGGGATGCACTTATGTCGGAGCCAGCCCAATCTTTTGCAAGAAGAATTTGATAAATTTGTTGAAGGACAAAATGGCTCCATATAAACACATGTTTTTGTTACACATGCTGTAGCAGTAAGTGGATTGTGTGCTCATTGATCGATTGTTGGCAATAAAACAATCGCTCGTTGGAATCTCATGTTGAAGCGAAATGAAATGAAATGATCTACTGTCGGCAATGATGGAGTTTAATCTGGAAGATTATTTAAGAATCTTGAGACACATCACACGTTCAGGGAACGTGGCTAACCATGAGGTTTTGCCACTGTAATAAATTGCTTTTGAAGTTCATGTGTTATAGAATGCTTTGCTCCAAATGGAGCAAACGTGGAGGCTTGAGTGGTAGAAGAATTGGTACTAACTTTAAGGCGAGAAGATCGTTGATTCATTCTAAACCGAAAAGCTTGATGGTGAACTTAGTAAGGTATGTTTTACTTTAAAATTTGCTTAATTAATACACGTGTAGGCGATATGCAAGATCTATATAGTGTGCATCTTGTGTGTCTTGTGTATAGAGCACAGTGTATGGAATACTCAGCCTACTTGTGTTGGCAAACGAGCTCCATTGCACGATGAAACTGTGTGTCAGATTGAACCTATTATTTCATAATAAACGAAAATGAAATTGTTTTCCAATTCAAAACAGAACTTTCTTTTGGGTATCGAAGTTGAATGGCTTTAGTGGTGGTGAGAATTCGATTTCTTAAGGGAGAGAATTGGCTGAGATTGGAAAATCTAATTTCAATAGCTAAAAGTTTAGTACCAAGTACTTATACTTGTATTCAAGAATCATATGGGTGCCGACATGATTTGGTTGGTACCAATATGTTTCTATCTTCGTTTAAAAAAATAAAAAAGTGAAAAGAGAAGGAAGAATAAGAGGAACATACTTATTCGAGATATGATGTGGTATTCGAAGTGATAAGAACTTCAACTTGATTGCTAAAGAAGGGATGGAATACCAACTACTTGAAGTGATGAAAGGATATTTTCAGAACAGATACGATGCTTAAAAGGTAGCGATTGGTTACCCGAAGACCACTTTCTGATTAATATAGTATTGGTTTTATTGATCCAAAGCATGCCTTTTTTATAGAACCATACTTTCGACGACAAATGGTATTCAGTCTTTAAACTGAGTAGCTTCTAAGTAAATTTGGACGTCGAGACCAAGATGGCATAGAGCGAGAGCTTAGGTCATACTTGATATGCACAAATGAAGCAACTCAAGAAGTAGAGGAGGATTTGGACAAAAACAATATGATCGGTACCGAGTTGATTTACCGGGGGATACATCTAAGGACTGTGGAAGGTTAGAGCTTATGGAAGTGTATGGTAACTTGCACTACTAAGATCACCATTATGGTCACTACTGACTGCAATTGTAGCCGATATCATCATGATTTTTTGCTCCAAACCCGACTTGTTCTTCTCCTCTATCTTCTCGGATCTGAACTCTTACATGTTCTACGGCGGATGATTGAGGCTGGAGAAACATAGAGAGGAATTTTTGAATCTTTTGAGCTCATACTCTTAATCTCTTACTCTCTACCTCAACCATTATCAATAAGTGTTGTAGTCCCGATTATACTTTGCTTTCAAGACATAAAATCATTGTAAAAGTGCTTATACCTATGCAAATTCGAAATTAATAAGACAAAGTGGATGTAGGCATAAGATTTGGCCAAACCACTATAAAAATCGTGTGTTTTTTGCTACTTCTATTTGATTTTTTAGATTTATTCTTGTTTTTTTTGGTTGGAGGTAGTGACACTTTTTGGTCCAACAAGCGATCTCAATATTTTCTTGAAATTATTGCTCTTTCTTCTAGCACATCGATCACTAAAGCTTGATATGTTAATTTATAGTTTTAAAATATTGTTAATTGTGTTTACATTTTAATTAGCTTAGAATTTCATATGTGATATGTATCTACATTGTTAAGATCTATTTAGCAGTGTAGGACTTTAAGTAAATGATATATTCATGTTCTGGCTTTAATTTATTCTATGAACCAGTCTATGACCCGTTAGCCATAAAATCTACTCAAGAGCAGAAGTATGAAAGAAGGTTAATAAGATTGAGGATTTGATTAAGAAACGGGCCTAGGCTTCATAAAGGTCGTAAGAGGATGTTTCGAAAGCATTAAGTAGGTGTCAAAAGAGTCGAAGGCACCAACTGCTCATACAGTAAGAAAGCTTTCGATCCAGATGAAAACAGATGTACCTTTCCCCCACTTTCAACCTTTCGACACAGATAAACAAGCAAGTACATCTTCGAAACCCATTTCGAAGGCAATAAATAATGCCCTCCCACTTACAAGCCAAACCTTTCGGAATTAAAGGTTTCGCCCCTATCACAACCTTTCTGAAGGCATATACAAGCCTTTCGAACCAATCAAGGCCTATAATATTAAGGGAAGGTTCCGCCTTAGTCCTAAGGCATGCATTCAAAGGCTACTCAACATCATCGAAGCTATTGACACTTAAATCTCTTGGAAACCAATATGAATAACCTATCGACATGTTTGAAGCTTCAAGCTTACATCCAATAACATCAAGGAAAGAGAAGATGTAGAGAAGGGTGCTGTGGAGAAAGCAGTATTCAGAATCAACAAAGGCAAAAGGAGATGCCTTCCTACAACGTCGAAAGGGATCACGGTCTTTCGACCAAGTCGAAAGGCTTGAAACAACATATAAAAAGGGGTACTTTTGACCAAGTCGAAAGCAAAAGTGAGAAGGGGGCCGATCTGCATCTTTAAATAAGACCCAAGGGGTCCATTTTTAAGGGACCAAATTCTAGAATCCTGCATTCATCTTTTTACTCTACTTTCTTAGTTACCATTGTATTCTCAAAAAACCCTGAATCAATTTAGGGAAAAAGCTCTATTTCTTGTAAATCATTTTGGATTGTGAATAAAAAAGGAAGATGGCTTGTTATTAAGGATATTGGCAATGAGGAAGATCATTTTGATCATTAGCTAGACTAATGATCCATTGCATATGACTCTAACCGATTCTCATGATTTCTTTTTGTCTATGCAATGTATAAGATTTACTTGGGCATTTTTGATTGAAACACATCATTATCGAAACCTTCACTTAACATGAAAACCAAAGTGATGATGGGGTTTCAATCATGTTAAGCTCATGATAGTTGGGAATACCTAGATCGATCTTATAAAAGGAAAGCAAATTGGATTGTAGGCAATAATAAGCTAGGACTGTTCCGAAAGGGAGAAACCCCTTTCGACCTAGTCAAAAGTGGTGTTTTCGAATGGAATCTTAGTTTATAATTGGCTAACAATCATGTATATAGGAACTCATTCGAAAAGGATCAACCCCTAGAAACATCAGTAACCCTTCGAAGTGGATCCATAGCAAGAATAATGAAACCATGGGGTCGAAAATAACCGTACCATACTGATAAAGTAAGCATCCCTTTTCGACATAATTGAAAGGACCTGAATTTTACCTTTCGATGTGGTCGAAAGGAATGAAGAGCAAGGATGGAAAGCTACTTTTGACTCATTCAAAGGATAGGATTCAATCGGATGTTGTTCTCTAAACTGTATCCCAAGGAAAACTCCTTGAAGCCTATCGACTAAGTCAATCCAGTCGAAAAGTAAGGTTGGCTTTATTAGCCTTTCAATTAACTCAACTTAGAGGAGAGGTGGTGCAGTCACGTTAAACCCTTTCGACTATGTCTATCTAGTCAAAAGGCATGCTTCTGAAGGAGTGGATCCTTTCAATAACATGGTGTCGTTTGAATCCAACTACCTTCGAATAGAATTGGGGATGTTGACTAGTTTTCTTGTTAAAACATGGCCTTCATAATAATTAAATTTTATACTATTTTTCGTATTTTCATCTTTATTTATTTTAATATATTGCAAGTATACAGTAAAATTATATAACTTAGATTCAAAAATTCTGCTAAATTACATGTCTAAAATATGGACTCCTCTAATTTCAGTATCATTAGCTTGGTTATAGTAAGCACCTTTCATGTTTTAATAGAAGAAAAAGAATATTAGAATGTATTATAGCATGTAAATCAGAAAGTAAAATATGAATTTTATCAAAGCTTAATGTCTGTATGTGATATATTTTCAAGCAAGCATTTCCTCTCACACATACACACATATGAGAGTGAATGTGTGCGAGAGTTTATTTGTACATTATTTTTTGTTTAAATAACTTACATATTTCCATGTGCATGGTAAAAATTTGTAAGCTCATTACTCTGTTAGCCATGTTTTTACAAGCTTGCTTTTTTCAACCACTATCTCCGTCTCTTCTTTAATTTCACTCCTATCGTGATCAGATTCCATGATATTATATGATAACACTTTCGGTTAAGCTTTTGTATCCTTTTTTTGCCGATATTGACTTCTTCTAATTTCCTCCAATGTAGTGTTTTTTTTTGTTGTAGTAAGTTTACATTCAAAATTTGAAACTTTTGCTGTTCCTTTTTTTGTTTCTTTTTTTAATAATTTTGGCAGAGAAGAAGGAGAAACTTTGCTTTTATTTCTCATCAATTATTTCTCATCATTTTCAATCTTGATTTTATAATCTATAGCCATTTGTTAAAAGTTTTCCGATTCTTGAGTTAACGTTAGGCTGCTTTCCTGGCTTTCACTTGATGTAAGCACCATGAAACTGGGTAGTCAATTCCAGATCTGTCTTTAGTTTTATTATCGGCTATGATTGTATAATTAATCTATAATAAATATTTGAAGTAATTTTTTCTTAGAAATTTACCTTTTGAATTAGAAGATTTATCTTTTTAGATGTACCTTTTTGACTTCCTTCATCGTCATCTCTTACTATCCTCATCGTTTTCACCTTTATCATTAATGTACTCATCATCTTCATTGTTTTCTTCTTAAGTTGAATCTTTGTTTTTATCTTCTTTTTCAGCCTCTTGTTCTTCATCATTTTCTTTTTGTTGCTTTGATTTATTCAAATCTTCGATCTTTTTATAGGTTTTTGTTTTCCTTTTCCAAATGCATATTTTCCTTTTTTCGTTTTTGTAGTTGCGCTTTTAGGTTCTTAATATCATCGTGAATTGAATTTTTTTTCCGTTAGACGATCCAACTCTGTTGGTTTTTAGTTTTTTTCCATTCTTTGTTTTTCTTCTTTTTTCTACAAATTAGGACAAATATATTTTACTTTTTCCATAGCCATAAATATAAATTTACTTTTTCCATAGCCATAAATATAAATGAGACATATTTGTTTTGTAATTAGTTACAAAGTTAATTATTCGCCTGGCAAATATACCTTCCTTGCAAATATTTTCCTTCCTCGGTTTTTATAGTTATTGTTTTTTTGACATATCTAGCAATCATTAAGAATTTTTCTTATAGCAAATATTCATCATTATCTGTTTTTATATAATTGTGTTCTATAATTTCAACTTATTGTCTATCAAAACCATGTATGTAAAATATTTTACAATAAAACATTTTCAATTTTAAATACAATATACAATATTTATGCAATATTATTGAACAATTTTATTTTAAGAAACGAAGTATCATTGCAGAATGGTTTTTCCAAATATTTGACAATCATATATTTGCTTGTCAAATATTTATTTGGCAAATATTCGACAGTCACTATTTATCATAATTTTTTAAAGATTTTTATCTTCTTATATATATTAGTAAGTTTACCTTCTTGGCAAGGAATGATCTTGCTTGGAGTTGCATCCGTGTCCGTTTGGAAAATATACAAGCATTTTCTTTGCAACTTTTTCTTTGAGATATTGTTTTTGTGAGGTCACCGAACCAGTACTACACAAAGATAGTACATTTTATTTTAGTTTGCAATATAAACTACACAAGATAGAATGAGTTATTATAATTTACCAGAAACAAGGTTGCACAAGCTTGAATTTTTCGAAATTTATACCTTGTGAATAATGAATATATGTCAGCAGCATTAGTGGGAATACAGAGCTTGCATTGGAGAGCAAGTAAGTTGACAGTAGATATATTATGATTAGCTTAGCAATGTCTATTATGTCTTCTAATTATGATTAGCCATGATGTGTGTATTGTAACTCTTTCATTTTTCCAACCAATTTTTTTTTGATGTCATTTTCTTTCAAAGTTACTTTCATATCTCCAAAAGTAAAGCAATCACTATTGAAAAGACATCTATTATCAAGTCTATGGAAGCTGATTCTTTGGTTATGTCTTCCTTTGTTATTGATCCTTCAAGGAATGGTTTGATCATACCGAAGAACGAAGTAAGGTTTAATTGTGTTCTGTTTTTTGTAAGTAGTGCCTTTTTATTTAAATTCTAGGCCAACGCGAGGAAAGATTTCAACCTTCTTTTGTAGCTTTCTCCTATATTTTTTTCCATCTTTTTATACATCTTTTGTTTTTTGGTTTTAAAGCTATTATTATGCAGCTATTATTTTGTCATTGCACTTTCTTTGTGGTTAGACGAATATATTGCTGGAGTTCCTTAAATTCCAAAGAAAATGCGGATTGTTCTTATGAGATTTCATCTTCAGTTTCAACACCTATTTCTTGTCTTTGGTCATCAACAAACGTCTTTTGAGTTGATTGAGATTCATATTTTTCTTGGGAATTTTGGATTGATACTTTTTGAGCACAAGAAGCTTTGTTTACAACGTTCTGTATCTTCTTCTCGGTACAAAGGTTATGAAATTCTCAATTTGATTGCATATATATGGACTACAGATATTTGTTTGTCAAATATTTGGCATGACATATTTGCTTTGCAAATATTTATCAAAAATTGCTTATTGAAACAATTTATCATTCTTATTTTTCATCTAATTGCATACTATAATTTCAGGCTACCATCAAATTAAACTATGTATGACAAATATTTTACATTCCTAGCCTTTACAATAAAAGTTTTCTAGCATATCAACCAGTTATCATCTAAAATTATTTATAACAAATATTTGTCATTTTCAATATTTCATGAAAGTGCGTATTACAATTTCAACTTATTATCAACCAATACTATATATGAAAAATAGTTGTTATTATCAGTATTTATACTAAAAGTTTTGTAATATTTCAAACAATTGTTTATAAAATTTGCTTATGTCCAATATTTGTTATTCTTAGTTAGTAATCTAATTCTATACTACTATTTCAACGCATAACCAATCAAAATTATACATCTCAAATATTAGTCGTTATCAATATCTATAGCAAAATTTCACTCATATATCACACGTTCATCCACCAACTTTTATTATGCCAAATATTTGACATCCCCGCGTTTGGCATTCAAGGAAACAGCAAAATTGCACTCTTTCAAGTTTGTAGTTTTAGGAGAAAAAAGTATTTGAAATAGTTTTGGAAAAACGATAGGAATAATCGTTACGAGAAAATTACACATTTAAACCTCCAATATTCTTCTCAAGTTCCCAGACTCCTCGGGCGTTAACCAAACATCCAATCCATCGTTTCTGACCATCAGGGCAAATGAATTGAGGATCCGCGTTTTGAGATTCAGCGACTGTTGGCAGTACAAAAAGGAAAAGCAATGCGAAAATGCGAATTACATTCATGCTTAGAGAAGTTGTTTTGGTCTTTGGAAGAATTTATGAGTTAGGGAACTGGGCTCAAAGGTTTAAGTTCAAAAACATTTAGAATACAGCTGAATAATATGGTAATCGATCTGAAAAGAGATGAGATGAAAGTGTTGCGAAGCGAAAACTGGGATTGGTATGAATTTATTTCCTGCATACCTCAAAGTCTTTGCTGTCTAGGCAATTTTGATGACATTAAGCAACATTAATAAGGAATGCAGTAAACATCTTCTGTAACATCTTCGGTGTTTATAAGTTGCAGATAATTGTTCGCAATATGGATGTATAGTATATTTGTTTTATGATGAAGGAGAAGCATTTGTTGAATTGTTTCAATAAGAATTAGGTTCATCATAGGCTGGGTGCTTTGCAAATCAGGCGACTCTCTCTACAGCTAAGGCTCGGTGTTGCAAATACAATCAGTAACATGCATGCAGAAAGAGGAATATTGTTCATATCTCTGTGTATGTTCATGGGGGATCATTCATCATGTAAGTTTATCTAAAATATGAAACCTGAACTACTGTGGTAATGGATATAAAATATATTTAACATTTCATTCATTCATGGAGTATCAAATAATTAATAACCACTAATTAAGAGAATAATAATTCGACTTTACTTTACTACAATTTGATCGAGGGTACATAACAAACCACCATCCAATATCCAAGCGTAGGTGAAACTGAAATGGTGGTGGTATAAAAAAGAATGAAATAACAGAGTTAATAAAATTAATGATCAAAGGAATCAGAATAAATGAAGGTATATATGTCATGAGGAAGCATGATGAATTAAATTAGTCCATGCTTCCTTCCATTAGGTGAATGTGCGCTGATGAATGAATTATGAATAAAAGAAGGGATTCAAATGCTCCTTTTTGCAGATACAAGTGGCTTCAACTTCTCCATCATTTGATCGAAGTCGTCCTCCGTCTTGATTAAACTCAAGCGTGTGTAACGACTATCGGCTTCAAAAAGCACTCCGCTTTGAGTTTTAATTTGAGCATTCCTGAGTAGAGCTTCACAATCCGTGTCTTCCTCCCATTCACACTTTAGCCATCCGAATGCTGCGATTAATTGATGTAAATTAGCAATTGCGTTAAGCATGTATATATGCAGTTGGTTTGAAGATATAAACGGACAAAGTTAGAGAAATTAATTAAGTAGCTAGCTAGGAGCATACATGGTGAGGGATCTCTAACTTTTTTGAAGTAGTTGCAATATTGCGGAGAGAGGTTTTGAAGGGAGAATCGATCTGAAGATGCAACTAGCTTGGTAAGTTCAGCCCATCTTTTAGACAATGTTTGATAGCCAAATTGGTTGATGTCGGCCATTGTTTCCCGTTTCGTTTTCATTTGCAACAAGATCTCCTTTATTAGTTTCAAGGTTCGAAGTTGCGTATCGTGGGAAGTTCCTTCCGTGTTCTCGGTCATGTACTCCATTACCCTGTCGTATAATTTCACGTCCTTTATGAGCGCCCACCTGTACATATATACAATATGTAATTTGTTATGATTAGCATACATGAATGATGCAGACCACCACCGTTGACAATATACATATGAATGAAAGTTAACGTTACTAATTAAGAAGAAGAAAAAATAAAAAGACTGTCATACCCGAATCTGCTGCCGGAATGTCCAGTGTATTTGGACATGGAAAACAACATTATATCTTCGTTGGCGGGTTGTGCAATTGGGGTATAATGCGGCCAATAGTAGACGTGGTCGTGGATTGCTAAAGAGCCATTGATTGTGGAATGGTGAAATCGACCTTCGGGATTATTGGGCGAAGTCACCAATTCTATGATGTTTTGAGGAGAAGCGGCGTTAACGTAATCGGATGCGTTCCCTTTCCATTCGTAGCCGGTAAAACGAAAGAATTTGGTTTGCTTTCTGAAGACGGGATAGTAAGGGACGGCAGCGACAACTTTTGATGGTTGCACATCGGGTGATATATCGTTTGGGGAAAGGGCGATGACTAGACCGTTGAGGAGTTGAGTGACGCCGGTACCGAAGACGATGTACTTATCATCGGCTTTGGCATTACCGACGACATGATGTAAAAGTCTGACGTGTTTTTCAAGCTCGGCGTTGATGATATTACCGGAAGATGGCTGGAAGAAATAGCTCATTCTATGCCAGGGTGATATGAGAAGAGCGGCGTTGGATTTGTGTTGCATCCAATATTTTTCGAGAAACAAAGCGTCGCCGCTTACAACATCAGAGGAGCAGTTAGGGAGCAAAGTGGAGCAATGGGGACCGGTGTAGCAAGTGTTGCACTCGCACATGGGAGCTCCATCGACGACGATTCCGTCCAAGTAAGCTCTGCCATGCCCGGAGCAGTCTATTGCGGCCACTGCCTCTGCCTCCTTCACTGCCTTTGCAGTCCAGCTTGAGCTTGGCTTCTTCATCAGTGGATAGCCCATCATGCTTACTAATATGGATATGATGAAGAGCAATATCAGTAGCCATGGCTTTTCATTTTTATTTGCTTGGTACTCCATTTCTTTCTTTCTTCCTTCCTTCCTTCCTTCCTTGCTGATTTGATCTTGTACGGATTGAACCTATGTTTTATTTGTAATATTTATTTATGTGACATATATTGGTAGATACAGAGATCGATCGATCTCTTATATATAGAGTGGCTGCTTCACATATATTTCAAACATTAACATGCATGCATGCCTGTATATTTACACGTTTTTGATTAACGTACGACTTTCTTTATTGCATGATATTTGACCCTTCATTTGACCAATTTCCTCATTAACGATTTGGTCTCGATCAACCATCTATCTATCTGATTTAAAGTCCTTCAATTCTTCTTTCAATATTTTATTTTGATCCAGTCCCAATTGTTTGACCTCACCATGCATGCCATATATGCGTATAGGTCAATCCGTCAATATAATATATGGGGCTAGCTGCCTGCTACTTGTTCTTTATCTCGGCTCCTTGATTCATTTGTTTCTCTTCTCTGTCTTTTGGTTTCGATATTTACTTTATCAATTAATATGTAAGCATGCAGCTGAATCACTACCAACGGGTTTCTGTTTCTATATGTTGAATATATTTCATGCTTAATTATTTACTCCTGACTAAACAAAGAGACCAGTTCAATTTTTCCTTTATTGGTTCATAAGCATGACAACTTATGTTTGAAATAAAAACAAACTTGTAATATGTTTATCTTGCTAATGCTTTTTATGTAAGTGTTGCTGTAAAAATAAAGCCTTTTCAAATTTTTCCTTTAATGGTTTGTTTTCTTTATTTACGTATTTTATCTAATAATTCGAACACATTCTGTTAGTCTGTTTTCTTTATTTACGCATTTTATTTAATAATAGAAACACGTGCTATTATTTAGCAAACAAAGAACAAACCTCAGTTATGTAAGTTGTAAAAAATATATAAGCTTTGGCAATTTTGAATTCATGCAACTTTTGTTTTTGTATTTGATCTAAAACTAGATTTACTTTTGTCATCTCCTATCGCATCAGTATTCTCACAAAAATACCTTTCCCCCATGCCAAGATTATCTTTTATGCACTCGGGCCTAAATGGCATGACCGATCGATAGAAATACCGCAACACTCCATCGATCTTTATCTGTATATTCCATATAGCACACTAGATAGATGTCATATTCATGAAATACGATTCGCTTTCCAGATTCCTTGTTGGTGAAAGAATAGACGTGGAACTTAAAATCTCAAGTTAAATGACGTGGAGGTTGGAGTCCTCTTCAAGACGTAATATTGAGAGAAAGCGTATATACCACATTTTTTGCCGCAAAAAGGATTTTACTATATATATTTGTTCAAAACCAAAATAGCTAGAATTATTTTCACATTCCCGGATGAAATTCGAGATGTTTATGGACTCTGTCTCTCGATTAGGAGACCCGAGAGAGACAATTCTATGTATACAGGAGAAGTAGACTTTAACAGACAAATTTGAGCGTTGGTGGAATTGCCGCCCGATTCATGTCGACACTTGAATTCATCGAGAAGTAGAATTATGATTCAATGGAGCAATGGCGATAATTCATTGTCATCGATCCATAGTTATCATACATCAAAATTTTGCGCTCATCCATTACCACCATCAATTTTGTCATGTTCGAGTTCTAGTAAACACTCCGTCTTGTCTTACCATTCTCTTTGATTGAAGTATCATCAAATGGCGACGACTAGGGGAAATGGGTCGACGAGGAGTTGACGGAATGGCGACCGATGGAGCTTTGGAGGATGACTCAGCAGCGATGGAGTCAATGGTGTGAGTCGAATCTGGCAACAAGGCAGGAGGGCACTGCCTTGGATTATTCACGAGAATTTTTCGAAGGCGTGTTCTTTTGGATGGATCGACTTCATGGGGTATAAGAGATATGCAGTAGAAGTCGAGGTTCAACATGATTTGAAGATGGAAACGATGAAGAACGACTCTTGAGTTTGAATAAAAGTAAAGTTGTCGAAGGATGAAACAAGGATAAAATGTTTGAAAAATTCTTATCCTAAACTTTTATATGGATTGACACTAATGGATCGGCACCAATCCATTATGGATCAACAGCGATGCATCGTGCTTATAAAAGAAATGGAATGTAGAAAAGGATGAGAAACCACCTATCATAAATTTGAAGACTTTCAAAATTTTCTCCCCAATAATCAAAGTCCTCGGATAATTGACTTCAATATTTGTATCTACTGAGCAGACATGATGAAGTGCCAAAATTATCAATGAGGATGCAACATTCGACGGAAATGTATTGAGCAACGGAAGCATCTGCGCAGATCTGGAATTGATCGCTTGTCTTGATTCGAAGCACGTTTTGTGTTCAAAGAGCCATACTTTGAATTTATCCCTTGATTGAGGTAGTTAAATGTCATGCCATATTTTTACTTTCCACTACGTCGTTATCATGCATTCCCATCAAGTAAAAAGGAAAAATAATTTTTATGTACGAAAAGAGGTGATTCAAATTGGAAGTTATTGAAGTACAATATATCATACTTTAGGTTATAAGCTCGGGTACATATTGGTTTTCTATTACACCTGATTAGGTGTTACATTGGGTAATAAGCTTGGTTACATATTGGTTTTCTATTACATCAGATTAGGTGTTATGTTAGGTTATAAGCTCGGTAAACCATTGTTATAATTCGTACCAGATTGATTTTCTATTGTACTCAATTCACTACAAGAGGGAATAGTTATTTTGATGGTTAATAGCTGTCGGCGGCCGTCTTATGCCGTTGAGCAACTACATATCTCGATAGATTTTTCAATGGCTTTGTCGACAAATTTTTGACGGCCTTCGTCGGACTGTTCGACGGTTTTCATCACATCGTCAAGTACACATGGAAAGCTTTGAGTCTTTCGCGTTTTGGCCAACCGAAAGTCATCATAAAACCTAAAAAATTTCTTTTTGTAATTCAACCATGATTCATCCCTCAAACAACACGTATATAACAATATATATCGCAGCACACTTTCGCACACATAAATCATATATATTAAAGCCCAAATCCCACATATCATATACACCACAAAATATATCACATCAATAATAAAGAATGCATCGACATATGTAATAAGCATAAGTTCAATCTCAAAATTCCATCACAAAGTTCAATCTCTAACATCTACCATCATCTCAAAATGTATCACACATCATGATAGAATATATTTTACATATATTCTAGGCATTAGAATGTTTTCTGCATTTATTCTCTGATTTGACGATATCTTTATTTGAAAAGTATTTATTTAGTTACCTTTGTTTTAGCAAATCAGTTAGCTAATTTGTAGCCTCTTTATTGTGTTAGTATTTATTTAGTTACCTTTGTTTTAGCAAATCAGTTGGCTAATTTTTAGCCTATCTTGACTCTTGTAACCATATATATTATTGGACGTTGAATAGTTAAGATTAGTCCCACATCGGACAATTTTTACAATATAAATCATGCTTAAATACTAAGAGACCTCCCTTCACATCACCAATTGGTTTTGTGATAAAATGTGGTCTCTAACATGGTATCAGAGCGGGTTTAATTGTGTCACACGTCAGCCTCAATAAATGTCCACGTGTTTGACTGATGATACGCCACACGTGCGAGGCGTGTTAAGATTAGTCACACATCGGACAATTTTCACAATATAAATCATGCATAAATACTAAGAGACATTCCTTCACATCACCAATTGGTTTTGTGATAATATGTGGATGACATTATACTTACAGCTTCTTCTGATCGTCTTTGTAAGTATATTATGCCTCTGTTAGCTTCTGAATTCGCTATGAAGGATCTAGATCCTTTTAGTTTCTTTTTGGTTATTGCTGTCATTCGTCATGCCCATGGTCTTTTCTTATCTCAGACAAAGTTTGCTGCAAAAATTATTGAACGTGCCGGAATGTCTAACTGCAGTTCATGTCCAACTCTTGTTGACACTAAGTCCAAACTAAGTGCCACCGCAGACACTCTTTATGATGATCCGACTAAGTATTGTAGTCTTGTAGGTGCTCTTCAGTATCTTACATTCACTCGGCCAGACATTTCGTATGTCGTGCCGCAGATCTTCCTTCATATGCATGCCTCGACTAATGAGCATATGAAAGATCTTAAGTGTATCATACTCTATCTCCTTGGTACCCTTTCTTTTGGTCTCCACTTGTACAAATCCAATATTAATCATATTATCTCATATACAGATGCAGATTAGGGTGGTTGTCCTGACACTCGTCGTTCTACCTCTGGTTATTGTGTATTCTTTGGAGATAATTTGATTTCTTGGTCTTCGAAACGGCAACCTACTCTTTCCCGAAGTAGTGCTGAGGAGGAGTACAGTGGTGTTGGTAATGTTGTTTCTGATTCGTGCTGGATAAGAAATTTACTTCTAGAGTTGCATTGTCATATTCAAAAGGCTACTCTAGTTTATTGTGACAATGTGAATGCTATATACTTATCCGAAAATCCTGTTCAACATCAATGCACTAAACACATTGAGATGGATATTCATTTCGTCCATGAGAAAGTAGCTCGTGGCGAAGTGCGTGTGCTTCATGTACCGTCGCGTTACCAAATTGCTGATATTTTTACAAAAGGGCTTCCGCGCGTATTATTTAATGATTTCAGGGACAGTCTAAGCATACGAGAACCTCCTGCTTCGACTGAGGGAGTGTGATAGAATATATTTTACATATATTCTAGACGTTAGAATATTTCCTGCATTTATTCTCTGATTTGACAATATCTTTATTTGGGAAGTATTTATTTACTTACCTTTGTTTTAGCAAATCAGTTGGCTAATTTGTTGCCTCTTTATTTGGTTATTATTTATTTAGTTACCTTTCTTTTAGCAAATCAGTTGGCTAATTTGTAGCCTGTCTTGACTCTTGTAACCATACATATTATTGGACGTTGAATACAATGGGCAAGCAAATTGATTTCTAAATTGATTTCTATCACATCACATCAAACCAATCTCATCCATCTCAAAGTATACAACATCAAAGTGCATATATACAATATCTCAACATAAATAAAAAATTCATACCTACTCCTCATCGCCTTTAGATCCCTGTGACGAAGGAAATCTACTATACTGTTGCATATGCCCAACAATGCGCTCATCCAACATCTGGTACTTCTCCTTGGTCCGATGTCTGTCTCGATCCTCGAGGAAAGCAATACGAGCTCTCAAGTCTACAATCTCCTAACCGTCGCAAGCTCTTCTATAGCTGACTTGTTTTCGTCTAAGCTACAACATTTTTACCAAAGTGTATGAGTTTCATATAGTGTGATTAATAAAATCTATGTGTTATGCATTATTCATAAATATATTATACATAAACATTACCTCTTGATTCGCAAATCCATAGTGCCTACTCTGCGTTGGCGGCTCAATGATAGCGTCAAAAATCATGTCCTTCTCATCCATAGTCATCTCATCTCGACCTGTTCTCTCGAGAAGGCGATCTAGTTCTTTAAAGAATCTATCCTACAAGTAAAAGTAGAATTACAATTAAAATTCATATTACCTTATTTTAATTATTTATAACTTACTATTTAAAGCGATATTTAATAGCTTATAATTTAAACTATGCTTATCATAGACTCTTGTGATTTTGTGTCATGCCATATGTATGTTTTTGAGCCACCTTCATTGACATGCTCGATGACCTGAGTACGAGTAAAAACTTTCAAGTAGGAGACGACACGACCATGCTCTCTTACCTGAAATAATTACTATGTATTATTATTATATATATGATGATAATACAATGTTATAAGTATTTATAATCGTAACTTATAAACTTACCAATTCTTGACGGCAATGTTGGAATAACATTGAACCCCCATGACGTGTGACAGGATTTGCATTCCTATTTGCCGAATTCCGCTTAGTTTTTTGCATGTAAATTTCACATAAACATTGTATTTCACATTTTAAACTGATGCAACTATTATACTAACTTCTACTAAATTTTTAATAAATATACAAGACTAGTGAGCTTACAATTACTTCTACACTTTTCCAATAAGCATTTCATGCTTTCCTTAAGGTTGCACTCATTTAGACAGACATTCTTTTTCCATTTTTAGTGCTTGACAATGTATCGCGGTGATTTTTCTACATTTTTTTTAGTCCAATAATTTCTGCAAAGGAAGTCTATTTCCTGTAAATCTACTAGCCTCTGCACATGAAATTAAAATGAATTATACATTAATACTTAGTCAACAAATTGCACAATTTATATATATATAATGAAATACACATTTATATTTACATAACAATCCTACAAAATACACTCTACAACGTGCGGTGGGATATTCTCCTACTTAGGCTAGCAAGTAGTTATTCTACCCTTGTAGGCAACCTTAGAAATATCAAGCACAATATTTGAGGGCTCCAATTCAAGATCCTATATTAAACATGATATAGATATTTAATAAATCATGAATAAAATATCGTACAATAAATATTTATGATGTTGGAATAAATCTGATACTTACTCGCTCGCTTTTCTTGCTAATCTAACTATGGGATGAACCACATGTGATGGGCAGCCACCATCGCCTCTTGCGGTAGTCCCTCTCTAACTAGAACATGGAGAATCTAATGAATATGAAGATCGTCGACATAGGGACATGATATTTGTCATAGACAAATCATTTTATTATGGAAGAACATATCATTCTATTATAGGAAAAAATATTATTTTTTTAGGAAAACATGTAACATTAATAATCACATAAATTAGCTTCTATCAAAATATATCATTGCTTTTGTTTACAAACTACCAACCAATCTGCTTTATCTCATTTTAGGGACGGATAAGAAACAAAATAAACTTGTAGTGCCTGCTTGGCGAATACAAAAAGATCATACTTATGATAATGAGGGTTATGTTTTATTTCAATAAGATTATATTGTGCATGTTGATTCCCGAACTTGAAACATTGCTGAACCAATTGCATATCTAAATAAAAAAATTCTCTACGAGTCTATAAAACATGTCAATTCCAAGACCTAGGTTAAGACGCCGTAAAAATCTTTTATATGTTCATCTTGATCATCACTACCTTTAACAAATACATCTGTATAGTTAGTTAATTTTTCAGCATCGTGTGTTTTGATATTGAATTTAAATCCATTGATTAATAATATTAGATGTATTGGCATTTCTCTTTGATCCTATCACAAGATATTTCAATCCTTTATCAACTACAAAATGTCTCCGATCATAAACACAGTTTGAAAACCAATCAACAATTTTTTTACTAAGATCACTGCATGGATTGTGATTGGTAAATACTGCAAATATAATATATTACACATATTCTTTAAGTATGATTAAAATAAGTATAAATTTAAGAATTCACCTATCGAGAATTATTGAGTAACTATACCTAGCAAATGGTGCAAACTCAACTCAATTAAGAAGTAAATATTTTTTTGCTACATGGTATCTTTGTCGTCTAATCATGTTTTCATACATTTTCTTGCAGGTCGACAATGTTGTCTAAAAATAAATAACATTATTTAAGAACAATCATGTTCAATGCATTCTTCATTACACGGAACACTTTGGAATGATAAGTTCACATGGTCACTGAAATAATAAGAGAAAAAGAATAAAGTTTTCTCTTCGATATATGATTTGCAAATCGAACCTCCAACTCATGGTTTTTGTCTAATATTTTTCAGACGATTTAAGTATCTATTATAAAATTATTTCGAATTAAATTTATATATGTACTTTCTAATTTGAAATTTAATTAATATTTAACATACTCCATATTATTACCTTTCAAATAGATACATCCAACAATATTGCACAAGACCTCGAAGAAGTGCTTCAATGAAAAATGAACAGGTAAATGCTCTATTACATTAAAGAAAACTAGAGGAAAGATTTTTCCCAATTTGTAGGGCAGTATAGGAATATCTAATTCAAGTTTACGTTGATGCTCAACATTTAACGTATCAAACAAAGCTCTTTATAATGCAAATTAAGTTTCGTTATAACCCTCCAAACTTTTACGGGTGCGTTTTCTGAAAACTGCGGGTAACAATTTTTCCATCGTTACATGGCAATTGTGACTTTTCATCCCACTCAGTTTTTTTGTTTTTAAAGTCGATACATCTATGATGATTAGAAGAAACCTCATCAGGTAATCTTAATCCTTCCACCTATTTTAGCACAGGTTTTACTTTGTTTTTGTCTAAATCATAACATACTTTGGGTTTTTTATTGCCATTTCGCTTGGTATGAAGCTCGGGATGTTTACAATTCTTATATATCACATATTGATTTCACATCATCCTTAAACTTCCCCTTAGCATTCAAAATTGTATCAAACACGTTATCAAACATGTTTTTTCATTGTGCATCACGTCAGTGTTATGATGTAGTACGAGACCTTTCCAATGAGGTAACTTCCAAAATATACTATGTTTGCACCAAATATAAACCATCGATTTACCTGGAATTTCAATCTCTACTCCAGTTTCATGTATCTTTGGATATTCCTATTTAAATGTATATATTTCTATGCTTGATCAAATCGTTGGTAGTTGTCTTGTCTCTATTCTATTAACTAGAAGGTTATTTTATCTCTTCTATATGTATGATTAACATGGAGAAAACACCAATGACAATCAAACCATATAATTTTCTTCTCATGCGGTAAAGAAAATGCTCTTATCTCGTCCATGCAATGAGGACAAGCTATACGACCAGCCACACTTCAACCTGAAAGCATTCCAGAAGCAAGAAAATCACTAATAGTCCACAACGAAGAAGCGAACATACGAATTTTTTTTCTAAAGCATCATATATTTTAACTCCTTCATGCCATAATGTTTTCAACTCTTCAATCAATGGTTGTAAATAAACATTGATTCCTTATGCCGGATCATAAAGGCCAAGGACAACAATAGTGAGAAACATATATGGAGTTTTCAATGCATTCACGGATGCAAATTATAAGGTGTAACGATAATATGCCAAGATGAATATATAGAACCAAATTGAGTGAATGACGAGAAATCCGTACACAAACCAAGTCTAACATTACGAATTTCTACAACAAAAGCGGGATAAGTCTTATCAAAATATCTTCATGATTCTCCATCAGCTGGATTTATTAAGGTACTTTCTTTCCATGTTCTCACAATATGCCATCTCATATAAGGTGCGTTAAAAGAAGATGCATATAACCTTTAAAGTCTAGAAGTGACTGGTAATAATGCATTCTAATATAGAAATTCCTTTCCCTTCTTTTTTCTTGGTTTGTATCTTTTTTCATTACGTATTCTACACTTCCTAAAATTGATGTCCTCTTTCCAAAACAACATGCAACCATTTTAATATATATATATATCTATCTTTTGTTACGGCAAAATCGAAAGTGGACATAAGTTTTTTCACTTCATAATGATCTTCGCATATTAGATTATCAAATGACATATGTCGTTTTGCAGTTTGTACAACTACTATAAATCCAACTTCTGTGAAGTTGAATTTAGATTTCATAGTAATATATTCAGTAGTTATTAATAACTGAGTATCGCTTTTAAAACCATCCCAAAGGGGTTTCCTAGTAGCATACAATAAATCATAGATTTTTTTTGCTCCAATATTTGGTTATTCTTCAACATTTACACATTCATCATCAACTTGAACCATAGGGAACATTGATCGTGCTGCATTTTCAATCATATCTTCTATAGGATTTGCCGCAACACTGTCATTATCCACCTTCTCATCTGACATTATAGTATTAGGTGCAATTAGTTCTACGAGACTATCCCACACATAATATTTTAGCACAAAACCGCTTTAGCAAAAATGTACTATAACCATATCTGGTTTCAACTGCTTCTAATGTTTGTAGTTATTACAAGGGCAACGAGCCTCTTCGTAATTTCCATTATTACTTAAAACGAATTTAATAAATTCGTGTACACCATTATAAAATATTCCTTTATTGAGCCTTTCACTTTCTTTCATTCATACATCCACCTCCTTCGATCGACAAAATAATTGATCATTTTTCCTATTTTGAAAAATATGATAGAAATTTAAAAAACCTATAACAAGATTCCCAAAATTATGATTTTTTGCCGGATTGACATTTTACTTTTCAATTTACTTATACATTTGAATGTTTTATTAATTATACCATATATTATTCCTTTTACTTTTTTATACTTATTTTCAATTTTAACATACATTTTTTTACATAATATTGTATTTCACATTATTTTTATTTTTTATTTTTTATGGTCAGTCATTCTACTTCCCATTACAAGAAAGATAATAATTATATTTCACAAATCATTTTATCTTAAACGATTCAATAAAATTTTGATAGTGCTTACACTTTGTTTCCTGCATCGTACACAAATGAATGCTGTCAAAATTTTGTGAACTGTTTCACATGAAATTATTTGCAAAATGTAATTATTATATTGTGTTTATAACTTGTCCAATACAGGAACAAATTCAATAAATACAAATCAGATGAATATTGATGTTTGTTTGTAGTAAAAACAAATATCTATACAACGATCATATATAATACTTGTCGGACGGGGCCAAAAAATCTTATAGATATAAAAAATAAAGTACATTATACACTATTTTGTTCATATTAACATTATACACTAATTCATTATTTGAATTCGTTAATAGTTAAAACCTAATAAAAGATTTTTATTTTTACGTTTTAGCCAACATTAATTTAAATTTACTATACACTGATAAAAAATTAACATTATACATAACATACACATTAACTAAATTTATATATAATTAATAGTATACACTAATAAAGAGATAAAGTAAATAAATTTTTTGACACTTTAGCTAACAAATACACTAATTAAAATTACATTATGTTACATTAATAACCTAGTATGTTAATCAACCCAAATTAGCCCTAATTATACATTAATTTTCTGATTTAATATTAACCCTACTTTATAATTTTAATTTAAACACTAATAATCCTAATTAACATTTTCAAATTAACCAATACACAATTATAACCAATAAATAGGCTATTATCAACAAATTTAAGTATAAATAAACACTAATCTTTATCAAAAATTGAATAATTAGTTTAGGGGAATAATATACCTAATTTTTTATGGGTTGAAGTTTGGAGAATCCAATTTGATGAAGATTGCGACGGATTTAGACGGATTGCGATGGCTAGGGATAGGGCAGTCGATGGATATCCGAAAAATCGTAAGTCTGTCGTATTAGTATCTAAAAAATGGATAAATATCTGATGTGGAAAAATGAATGCGGATGCCGATACGAAGACATCCGCATTCGAAAATTGTCCGTTCGATTTTATTCAAGATTATATTTTAAATTATGTGTATTTTAGTACAATGAAAGATGTTCTTTATTTTTTTATTAAGCTGAAAGTTTATACTACATGCGTTATCAACTGCGCATGACTATTTATTATCATTATAATTTTTATTTAACCCTTTAATAATTAATGGGATTGAAAAAAGTTTATGTTAGACTAAAATTTTCAATTTATGTTTCTTGATTTATCGATCGTTTGTAGATAGGTGAATTATCCAATATCATTCTGTATCCATGGATACTGATATTTGATATCCGAAAAGATCTCGGATGTGGAAATGGATATGACACTATCTTCATCCGAAAGTGTCCGTCGACAGGCCTAGCTATGGACAGTTTGGAACAGATTTGGGGATTTAGAAATAGGGTTTTAGGCTTTAGAAAATATAGGAAATAAGGAAGAAACGGGGTCTGCTGCAGTCATATTCAAGATTTGTCAACAGCTTCTGATGGCCTTCGACGACTACAAATAAAAAATATTCTCTCTTTTGAAAATAAATTTGATTTGTTATAAAAAAAATTAAAAAAGTTTACAATTTTTTTTTTTTGCTTAAATGGCTAACTCACCCAGATGCTAACCCTAGATGATTCTTAAACAACATTAAATATATAGGCGCAACCATCAATCTATGTATAATAAATTAAGGAAATAAAATCTTGGAATCAAGTGGTCAATATAATATTTTAATTTTTTTTTACAATAATCGTTTTTTATTAAATATTACGAAAGTTCTTTTTATTCATTATATAATACGTTTTTAAATGATTTGGTAGTTAATTCTGAATTTAAAATTTATTTAAGATAATAAATTCGTATAAAATAAAATATTTGGTAAAGATAAATAAATTTGTTGAATCTTATGTTGATCCAAGGTATTTTGGACGTACGGTCAAGATATGAAAAGAAAATAAACAAGTTCAACGTATCAATCTTGATTTTCAACTTTATAGCCATTCATCAGTATTCAGACTTAAACATTTTGTTCGAAGATCAACCGATCTTCAAACGGGACATAACTTAAACCATATATACTATATTATGTATTTATCCAATCCATATGGTTGGTTTTACAAAAAAACAGATAGAAACAAATTTACACTTAAAAAGGGTTATTTTCATAGAAGTTGTCTTAACAATGTAAGCTATGTGTTATACAACTCGTTGGAAAATAATATATTTTGAGTCCAATTTTCCTTTCATTTTTTTATTATACCCTTACAGATTGGATAAGTACATTATAAAGTATATATGTCATGAATTTCTTCTCGTTTGAAGATCATTTGGCCTTCGAACTATAGGCTTTTAATCCAAATGTCGATGAACGACTATAAATTTGAGAATCAAGATTGACACCGTAATTTATTTACCTTTTTATCATATTTTGGATGTAGGTTCAAAATACTTTGAATCAACATAAGATTCAAAAAAATTCTTTTTCTATAGAAAATTTATTTCATATGAATTTATAATCTTAAATACATTTAAAAATTCATAATTAGGTACATGACGGTTAAATAATATATTTAAATTCATAAAAGTGTTACATAGCATAAATTTCACCTAAGTTGTATAATGGACGGACTGAAAGTTGCACAGACTATTCGTTTGAATTCAATTTTCAATAAAGTTAAATATCGAATTACACAACAAAAGGTTATTAAAAATATTAATTTAATTAAAACCATCATAAAATTTAAGAATTGAATAAAAATAGCTTCTTTAATTTTTGGAATTAATTAGTCATTTTAAACGAATTTCAAACTTCTATAATGAATAAGTTATAATAATGTGATAAATTAAATTAATTAAAATAGCCTACCATCGAAAATTGCTTGACGGAGCCGTTGGTGGTAGTCGAAACTGTCCGTTGCTCTTTTGCTCATTTCTAATAGTGATCAGGCCATGCACCCGATTAGGTGTTGCTTTTGGTTACAAGCTAGGTTAAACATTGTTGTAACTCGATTACAGAATGGTTCTCTATTCACTACAAGAATAGCTTGAAATACCGATGACCCTTGGCGACGGCTTCCAACAGCGGTTTCCGATGGCTTTCGACGCCCATCGGCGGCTGTCGGAAGCCATCAAAAATTCGCGTTATACGTGTCTCGGTTGAGACATTTCTTCCTCATTCAAGCCGAACTGAAAAAATTCTAAATTCCATAAAACTCATTTTCAAGCTTTCAAACCCCAAATTCAAGCTTACGGATCTTGCACGGCTCCTTAATCAGTCTCCATTGCTTCCAATCTCCGGTATAATCTCTAATATTTGCGTAAAACCTAATTTTTAACCTAAATCTAGATTTGCCTAGTTTGATAAATTAGGGCTAATTAGTGATTCTAATTATTTCTAATTGCCTAAATATGGTTTATAGTATCCCATAGAATTTTATTTGTTAGCTTTAAATTGTGAAAAGTAGGTATAATTCGTGAATTTGTGTACCTCTGTAAACCATTATATATGTGTTATTTGTAGCATTGTCTTATGTTATTAGGGTGTTTATGTATTCATATATGTGTGTGTATATGTGTTAATCATTATATACATACACACACACACACACAAACACACGCATGCTTATAATTAAATAAATTGTTTTCTATCAAAAACGTCGTAAAAAATAATTTACACATCCACTATAATATGCTAAATTAACCTTGTTCGATAAAATACGCAAAATGTGGTAAATTAATAATTTTTCAAAATATATAAAATTAGTAAATTTTCAACAGTTTACAAACAATAATATATTATATAATAAATAAGAAGTCAAACTATAAAACATCAAATTTTTGTGTGAACTACTTTATTATTACGTCCCTTAGAGAGTTTTTGATACCGTCCGACAAGTATTATATATGATCGTTATATAGATAATCATTTTTGTCATCAAACGAAAATCTATATTCATCTATTACAATAGTTGTTGGATTTTTTCATGTATTGGATAAGTTATAAACATAGTAAACAATTACATTTCATGCATTATATCATTTCATCACAAAATTGCGCCGTCGCTTTTCTTTTTTGTTTCTTGTGTACATGCATTTGTGTACAATACAGGAAACAAAGGGGAAGTGTTGCCGAAATTTTATTGAATCTTTTAAAATGAAATAATCTATGAATTGTAATATTTTACCGTTTTTGTAATGGGAAGTAGGATGACTGACCATCGAAATAGAAAACATAAACCAACATTTCAATATTGTATTCTTAAGTTGGGTTAAATTGACGCATATAAGATTATGTATCAATAAATTGAAAAATTAAACTTTAATTTATGAAATTATTTTTTGAATTTTCTTTGAGTAATAATGGAAACGATGTAGAAATTCATTTTCCATGTAGTAAGGGTTAACATTTGAAATATTTGTTATGAGATATTGGTTTACCATATCAAAATGTAGAAACATGTTTAAATGGCTGCATCTTATTTTGGAAAGTGGACATCACTCTTAGGAAGTGTAGAATATGTAATGGGGAAAGGTATGTGGCAGGATTTGAAATCTTCAACTTTTCTTGTACTATTACCACACGAGTCAATCTGCCGATGCACTACTGTTCTACAGTGTCGATTTTTGAAAGTTAGTTGACAACTGATTTATTTTCTTTGTTATATAAGTTTTGGTCGCTTGTATTAAAAGCATATCAGCTTGCATACCAAGCTTGCAATGATGACACTGGAGTTTCTTTGTCGTACTTTTCAACATTAAGACAACTATATGAAAGTCGAATCGTTTTCTGAATGTATTGAAAACTTTTCAACTACCTCAACTCCAGTTATTAATTTTTTTAATCAAACATCAGTCAAAGCACACATTTTAAGCCATGGATGCAAACTCCATGAATAACGAAGTTGGAAATCAAAATTCTCCCTCTGTACTCAAACTAAAGCCACAGAACTTGAAAACAAGTTATTTGTCGAAAAACAGAGATAAATTCTACTACAGTCGAAGTTAGAGTCATCTATACCTATTGCTTCTAAACATCATGACTTGTATAAAGATGAATGCATGAGTCTCAAAAAGAAATCGACTGCATTGGAAAATGACAACAATCTGCTCAGGGAAAATGAGCTTAAAAGTTAAAAAAACCTTAAAGAACTTGTTAAAAAAGAATAAAAGAGTTGATAACGAATATGGATTTGGGAGTTAGAAATTGTTTTAATTATTAAAGTATAATGAATTAAGATATTATGCTATTAATTTCAAATGTATTTTTATTTGTGCATGCTGGTAAGGTTTATAGAAAAAAGGCAGAAACTCCTTGAGGAAACAGGTTGAGAGCAGCTGACTACTGACGAGAAGGATGTCATTTTTGAGTCTGTCACGGACCTACCTTCATGGAACAGGCATTACGGTTTTGACAATCAAGCGGTAACGAATTATATATTTAGATATAACAATTTAGTAATCTTTCAGTTATACAGAACTTCACAACGCTTTAGTTTCGATAATAAGTTTATAGATAAAACAATTAAAATATTATGGTGTAGTTTCGATAGTAAGATTACAGTAATTGAACTATTACTAAATTAAATAAGTATTTCAAGGTAGACAAAGGAAAGTCGGCCAAACCAAAGCTCAGATCGATCTAGCAGAGATCGAGGAATTGAGAGCAAGTTGGTACGACTGGAGGAGAAGAACCGTCGGTAGACCATTGAGTTGGCACAGCTGCTGGATCAGTGTATTGCCAAGTACAAGCAGTAGTGTGGTGCCTGCTTTCCATTTTAAGTGGGTTCTGGAGGTTCTAGACGTGATTGACAGGAGTAATAATATGTTATTTTTGTTATGTGTCATTGTTTAGTATTGTTTGATGATACATTGAGATGGTGTTGTTGGATACTTTGAGATATTTTGTTTATTATTTGATGGTACGTTTTGTAACATTCCTTATCAAGAAGCCCAAAACTAAGTGCTATATATGCTACAGTCATTTATAGTATTAGCTTTCGGCGACTAAATACGGCTATGTTAATGGTATCTATAATATCATAAGCACTTGAATATGAAACAAAGCACAGACTTTCAAAACAACATTTCTTCATTAAATTTCAAAACGCATGTTCCATATTCCTAATACATAATCCCAGTAAGTCCCCAGATACAGATAAAATATACTTATTATAAAATACGCCAAGAGCAATATATGAAGATACCCTCTTGGATGATCAGAGTTATATAGTCATAATAGACTTAATACAAACATAGCAGAAATACAACAGAACATAAATTTGCTACTTCTAAATAGCTATCCGTTTGCCTCCTACATGCCTCCGGTAGCCTTATTCATCATCCTAGTAAACCTGAAAGCTGTGCAGTTAAAACGCTCAGCAGATTCGAAGCAGTGGAGGTGCAAAAAATCATAGCGAGGATACAGCGAGGATATAGCGGGATATAGCGGATGACTCTAAAATAGCATATAAAACTCGTACTTAATGTTTTTACAAATATATATGGTAATTAAATGAAAAACTATCATTCAATTGAATTATAATTAATACATAAATAATTTTAAACAAAAAATATGTGCGAATATACTTTAAATAAACGTAAAACTGTTATATAACATAATTGAATTTAGTAGAATATTAGAGTATTTTCATTTTTGAAAATATATTAAAAATTAAATCAAATAAATTAGTTTCATAATTTTTATAATGTATAAATGCAATTTTTAATTCATTTTATTAAAGAAGATATAGTGGAAATAGCAAAATTTAGCGGAATAACGGTATATAGCGGAAATAGCGGGGATTAAAGCAGAAAGGCTATATTTTGACGCTATATGGAAAATCGTAGCCGTAGAAATCCGCTATGAGATATAGCGGGGTTGTAGCGTGGTAATAGCAGGGCATTAACTACACAGCCTGAAAGGACCATAACCCCCCAGCCTACTCAAATCAATTTTGAGCACCCGAGAGTTTAAGGGAAAACCATAAACTTCAAGTCAGACATAAAGCCTGGTGTGAATAATACAATACATCTTGGTTTAATATGTTAAGTGATACCACGCCGCTTAGTGGAACGGGTTTCCTCTCACTAACATCCTTTTAAAACACATTTTTTGTAAAACCTTTTCTTGCAACCAAAACTGGTTAAATATTGTAAAGCATCATTATGTAAACATACATTGATATCATGTAATGAATGAACTATCTGTTCAAACACATAAGTTTTGTTTGGAAAACTTTTAACCTTTGGCTGACTCGGGCCTACCAGACAATATAAACCAAACTAATCTAACATCTGTTAGATACTCCTTTCCTAGACAATTTGTCCTTAACTATCTGTCAAGTAATTCTTTTCTAAACAGTCTGTTTCTAACTTAATCATCTCCCAAGTATTCATGTTTCTACTGGTTTTTCGGGCTCACCAATAACCTATCTGTATACAAACATATATTCCATTCAGTGTGTAATCATAATTTTAGTCTACCCATGACCAAACCCTACACATTGGAATTTTGGACAACATTCAACTGGGCCAATGGCTGATGTATAGGGCGCGACCCTATATCAGTCCCATCTGGTATTCTAATATCTTAATCATTTTACCTTGGGATCCCTTCCTAAATATTCATTGAAAATCTCTTTAAAATGATTTAAAATCTTTAAATTAAACTTACACAAGGAAAATATTTATATTCTTTATGCTTTACTGAAACCACTTCGCTATGTTACATACATATATACTTTACTCAAACTTTAATTGATGAAAATATTTAAACATTTGAAAGTACCCCTTTCGATTCCATTGAAAGTACATCTTTCTAAACCTTTTGAAAGCTTCTCTTTCGAAACCTAGTGAAAGCCTTTATTTATCTACGCCGGAAGGCTAAAACATTTCCTTTCGAAACAATACTTCAAACCTTTCGAAACCATTGAAATCTTTCCTTTTAAAAGCAACAAATGTTAGCGCCAAAATTGGTCACTAACACCCAAATGTAAATGAAAGCAACAACTAACGACCATAGATAATAGATAGGATATATGTAGAGAGTAATAATATGAAGAACAGTCGAAATTAAGATGAAAGCGGTAGAGAACACAGATTTTATAGTGGTTCGGCTAAGTCCAGCCTACGTTCACTCTAGAAGTTTCCCTTTTATTGATGTACGAATGAATTACAGTTACAAACTGATAGAGTAACCTTTAGCCTTAGAAAATAGAAAGTTAGAGAGCGGAGAGAAGAAGATCCCCCATCTGGAGACCCACGTGCTGTATTTACGGGCAAAACCATGTTGTTGGGCCTCCTGAGTAGTTTGGGCCTAACAAGGCCATAGCCGAACCCTACTACATTATGCCGACCGACCCTGAGCAGTTGGTATGCCGAACGAGGTACGACGCCGAGCGAGGTGCGATGCCGAGTGAGGTGCGATGCCAAGCGTCGTTCAATGCCGAGCGAGGCTTCATGCCGAACGTGGTGAGGTGTGCCAAACAAGGGGAGGTACGCCGATCGAGGGAAGGTGCGCGACCGAGGGGAGGTGTGCCGACCGAGGGAGGTGTGCCGACCGAGGGAGGTGTGCCGACCGAGGAAGGTGTGCCGACCGAGGGGAGGTTTGCCGACCGAGGGGAAGTATGCCGAGCGAGGGGAGATGTGCCGAACGAGGGGAGGTATGCCGAACGAGGTGAGGTGTGCCGAGTGAGGGGAGGTATGCCGACCGAGGGAAGGTGTGCCGATCGAGGGGAGGTGTGCCGATCGGAGCTTATCTTCCAGACCGAGCCGTGCAACCCCCCATTTCTTGACCAAATGACATACCCAAGTGAACTTCATTCTTTTAAACTGAATCCATCCTATTCCAGCCTCGATAATCATGAAGTTGGTTGGGTTGAATCCGCATGTTCATGGCCTTGACTCAAGGCGGGTTAACAATAAAACTTTAGACATCTTAAAACACTTCAAAACAATGCCTAAGAAAACCTTGGAAAAACATTCCATTTCAACCCTTTCGAAACCATTTAAAAAATAGGATCTTTCGACCTTGTCGAAGGCTACCTTTCGACCACTTCGAAAGCTACCTATCGACTCCATCGAAAACTTTGCTTTCAACCCCTTCAAACCCTTGGCTTTTGATCCCATCGAAACAATTTAGTAAATAATACCTTTCGAAAGCATTATACTTTTAAAACATAAACCGTTTGAAAAATCTTTCAAAACACTTTAGGTTTAATTTGAAACATGTGGAAAATTCTGTTTTAAAACCTATCGACCTCTTCGAAAGCTTAGTTTTCGACCCCTTCGAAAGCTTAAAACATAACTTCTAAAACAATAGGCTCCAACCTTATTAATACTTTAAAACACCTCTTTCAAAACCTTAGGTTAACACCTAAGTCAAAAGCTTCCTTTCGAAAGCAACGGGAAAGCAGTTGATTTTTAAAAGATAAGTACACCTTTCGACCTTGTCGAAAGCCAATGACTTCGAAAGGTAGAAAGGTAGAAAGGTGGCAGCCATTGCCTATTTCCTAACACATTAGTTCATGTTATTTCATTTTGATTTACATTTAACATGGCATGACCACCCTTTGTTAGGTAATCTCAACCTAATATTCTTCACAATATTTTATTTAATTTACCTAATTGAATATCCTAAACAAAATTATAAAATATGAGGTGTTACAGACTCCCCTCCTTAAAAAATTTCATCCTCGAAATTACATTAAAGTACACAATTAAGCAAAAGGTAAAACATGCCATCAAAATAATTCAAGGTAAGAGTCTCTAATCCTGCTCTTGGTCTTCAAGTACAGTCTTTAGCATTGTCACTCCAATGGACCTTTACTAATATGACTGTCTTGTTCCTCTACTTCTTCTCATCTTATTCCACAATCCAGATTGGTTTTCTAACTATAGTCAAGTCCGGCTCCACTATTAAATCTTCAAAACTATTGGTGCTATAGTAGTCTCCTGGTCTCTAACACATTTCCTAAGGTGAGAAATATGCAAAACATCGTGGACTCCTGCCAAAATATTCGGTAACTCCACTCTATAAGCGAGTTTCTCGATCCTCTCAACAATACGAAGAGGGCCCACGAATCTAGGTGCTAACTTTCCTATTTTTCTGAATCTAATCACACCCTTCATCGGTGAGTCCTTGATAAATACATAGTCTACAATAGAGAACTCAAAGTCTTTCCTTCTTTTGTCTGCATAACTTTTCTGCCTAGACTGAGCTTCCATCATCCTAGCTCGGATCTACTCAATCTCCTATGTGGCATCTTTCACTAAATCTGGACCAAGAACTAATCTATCCCTGGTCTCTAACCAAAATACGGGAGATTTGCATGGTCTTCCTTAGAAAGCTTCAAACGGTGCCATCCCAATACTAGTTTGATAATTATTGTTATACGAGAACTCGACTAAATGGAGATGGTCTTCCCATGATCCCTCGAAATCCAATACGCATGCCCGTAACAAATCCTCTAAGACTTTGTTAACTCCTTCCGTTTGCCCATCAGTCTGTGGATGGTAAGTGGTACCCATGTTGAAATTAGTTCCTAAAGATTCCTGTAGACTCTTCCAGAACTCACTATAAAATAAAGAATCTCTATCAGTGATAATATTACTAGGAATCCAGTAGAGTCTTACCACATTCTTCAAAAACAACCTCGCCAAAATAGGTGTCGTCCTAGTTGACTTACCGGAATTAAATGAGCACTCTTGGTTAATCTATCCACTATGACCCATGTACTTTCATTTCCTCTACTAGACCTTGGCAACTCATCAATATAATCCATAGAGATACCCACTTCCACATCGAAACTTCTAGCTATTGGCGTAATCCACTTGGCTTCTGTTTTTTAGCCTTTGCCTGCTGGCAATTCAAGCACTGCTTAACACATAAACCAATGTCCCGTTTTATACCTTCCCAGAAGAAACTTATCTTCATATCCTGATACATCTTCGTTCCTCCTGGATGGATAGTAAACTTCGAAAGATGGCATTCATCCAAAACATCCTTTCTCATATCTTCTACATTCAGAACACACAACCTCCTTTCTTTCTCAACCACACCTTCTAGACTGAAATCCTTTAAGTCATCGCTCTCTGCTCCTTCCCTTAACTTTCTGATCCGTTTAGCAAAAACTGGATCCTCCTCCTGTTTAAAAGCTATCTTCTCAATCATTATCGATCCAACTTCTAAACAAGACAATATAGCACTTCGTTCACTAGAACTTGCCTTGGATCTAAACTGCACTCCACAAGCTAATAATGCTTCCAAGTCTTTCCACTCAGCAATCATAGTTAATATTGCATTTTGATGTTTCCTGCTAAGTGCATCCGCCACCTCGTTTCCTTTTTCGGGTGAGTACTCAATTCAAAATCATAAGCAGCAATAAATTCCGACCATCTCTGATGTCTTATGTTCAGCTCCTTTTGAGAGTACAAATACTTTAATGGCTTATGATCTGTATAAAGCTTAAATTTCTCTCCCAAAAGTTATTACCTCCACACCTTCAAAGCAAATATAGCTGCAACTAACTCTAAATCATGCGTAGGATACCTAACTTCATGTTGTCTGCACTGTCTAGAAGCATACGCAATCACTTTACCTCTTTACATCAACATAGCTCCTAATCTAATTCCACATGCATCGCTATAAACCACCAAACCGCGATTCCCCTCTGGAGACACCAACATTGATGCATGGGTCAATAAGTGTTTCAAGTCTGGAATGCTTCCTCACACTTATCAGTCCATACAAACTTCACATCTTTTCGCGTAAGCTTAGTTATCAGTGCAGCTATCTGTGAAAAATCCTTTATAAATCTTCAGTAATATCCAACCAATCCAAGGAAGCTCTTTATCTTGGTCAATGTCTCAGGTCTCTTAAAATCATTCACTGCTTCAATCTTAGTTGGATCTACGGACAACCATTTCCCTGAGACTACATGACTAAGGAACTTCACTTCCTATCTTAAATTATGGCATTTCGAAAACTTAGCCTTCAACTGATGCTCCCATGATGCTCTCTTAGCATCTCAAGCACAACTCTAAGATGAACTTCATGCTCTTTCTCATCCTTAGAGTATATCAGAATATCATCCATGAAGTCCAACAAAAACTTATCCAAGTGCTCTTAGAAAAATCGGTTTATCAAATCGATAAATAATGCCAGTGCATTAGTTAGTCCGAACGGTATAACTAACCATTTGTATGATCCATACCTTGTCCTAAACACTGTCAAAGTAATACTCTCCTCTGCCACTCTGAGTTGATGAAATCCCGTTGCTAAATCCAGGTGAGAAAATACCTTGGCTCCACTTAACTTATCGAACAAATCTTAAATTCTCGGCAATGGATGTCGGTTCTTTATTGTCTTCTCATTCAACTTACGATAATCAAATCATAGCCTCAATGATCTGTCCGGCTTCTTAGCAAACATTGTGGTAGCTCCGAAAGGAAAACTGCTTGGTCGAATAAAACTCTTGCCTTCCAAGCCCACAAACTTCATATTAAACTCTTTCATTTCTATAGGTGTCATTCTACTCGGTGGCCTACTCACCAATTCCGCTTTAGGCACTACAATCTGAAACTCAATTGCACGTTTCGATGGCATCCCAACTACCAGCTCAAACACATTAGCAAGTTCTCTAACCACAAAGCTTCGATTCAACTCATCCTCCATTTCCATGATACCCAATAAATAATTCACCTTACAACTAGGATTTTCTATGGTGTAAACTATCCGATCACTACAATTCGGGTGACTAAGTGATAATTTTCTATCGTGGAAAAATATCCTAGCATCATATTTACCTAACCAATCCATCCCAAGGATGATCCCAAACCCCAAAGAAATAAATAGATGTAAACAACAATCAAAAGTATGACCTAACAATTTAAACACTAAATGGTCACACCTCATCCTAAGTATCGCGTACCTCCTATCAAATTTGCAACCCCTAAGGAAGTAACTAAATACGAAGGCCCTAGGTTAAGCTTATCTACCCAAAATTAAGAAATAAAAGAATGTGATGCACCAGTATCAAACAGAATGCTAACAGATATGCCATGAATCTATAGCGAGCCTCCCAGAACAACTTTCCCTTTCTCCTGCTCAACTGGCCTTGAAGTTGCAGGCTCCAATGAATACATCTGCCCCTTTCCTTCTCTAGCAAACTCTTTGCATTAGTTCTTATAATGGCTGACTTGATCACACTTAAAGCATCTGATGTTCTTCTTCTAACTGCTTCTTTCCCTCTTCCTTTTCCAGTACGACACTCATTAGCATAGTGTCCTTTCTTATCACATTTATAACAGACCACCTCAGATTTTCCCTTCTTCTGTGCTCCTCCCTTCTGAGCATTCTTCTTATGGAAAAACTTTCTTTTCTAACCTTGTCCCACCTGGACTTCCTTCTCTTTCTTCTTCTCTAAACAAGCCAATGCCTTCTCCTGCCTCGGTGCCATCTCTACCACTACATCACATGGATCTTTTATGTGCAGTAAGGTAGCTCTTGCCAGCTTCGGCTTCAAGCCTCTTATAAACTTTTCATTTCTCTTAATCACAATATCGGCCATGGAATACTCATACCGTGCTAACTCTGCGAATCTTCTAGCATACTCTAGAACAAATATCTCTCTTTGCTCCATTTCAGCAAACTTCCTAATCAACGCAGACTGGGCCATCACTGACATAAACCTTTCTTGAAACCTTCTCTTAAACTCCGTCCAAGTCATAGTTTCCTCATCTACTCTAGTAGTAACAGTATTCCACCAAAACAGAGCAGCTCCCTGAAGCTATCTTGAAGCTAGTCTCCTCTTCTGCTCGTTTCTAATCCTAAGTTGGTGAAAATCCTTTCACAATGCAATAGCCGGTTTTCTATCTCAATCGCATCCTCAATTCTAATGAATGGCTTCCCTCCAAGCCTAATATAATCTCTACTCAAGTTAGCATAGTGGTTGACTATTAGAGCTTCCTAAACTCCTCCTCCAGTAGCATTCCCACCAACAACTTCAGCTGTAATTCGAGCTTGCATCATGGTTACGAAAAAATGATACATGGCTCCCATATCCACTTGGGGAACCTCAGCACCAACATTTCAGCTTGAGCCTGACTTAGACCTCTTCTAGCATTTGGTCTGGCATTCCCATTAGTGGTGGTGCTCTCTCCTCCTAGGTTAACTCTTCCTCTTCTTCCTTCCATATTTGTATTCAAGCTTCGTGAGATACATATGAATAGCCTAACTAAGATAGGATTCTAGAGATACAACGTATACTTATAGATAATAAATACAAGTACGTTACTATAGCCTTATCCCATACCCCGATCTTAACTCTATACAAAGATTATGTTTTAAAATCCCATTTTTAGTTAAATTATTTCATAAACCATGATTTGATACCAAGCTGTAACATCCCTTATCAAGAGGCCCAAAACTAAGCGCTACAGATGCTGCAGTCATTTATCGTATTAGCTTCCGGCGACTAAATACGGCTATGTTAATGGTATCTATAATATCAGAAGCACTTGAATATGAAACAAAACACAAACTTTCAAAATAACTTTTCTTCATTAAATTTCAATACAGATGTTCTATATTCCTAATACATAATCTCAGTACATTCCAAGCGCAGATAAAATATATTTATTACAAAATACACCAAGAGCGGTATATGAGATACCTCTTTGAATAATCAGAGTCATATAGTCATAATAGACTTAATACAAACACGGTGGAAGTACAAAAGAATATAAATCCGCTACTCCTAAATAACTATCTGTTTGCCTCCAGCATGTCTCTAGTAGCCATATCCATTATCCTATTAAATCTGAAAAGAACTTAATCCCTCAGCCTACTCAAATCAATTTTGAGCACATGAGAGTTTAAGGGGAAAACATAAACTTCGAGTCATACAAAAAGCCTGGTGTGAATAATACTATACATCCCGCTTTAATATGTTAAGTGAGACCATGCCGCTTAGTGGAATGGGTTTTCCCTCACTAACATCCTTTTAAAACATATATTTTGCAAAACCTTTTCCTACAATCAAAACTGTTTAAATACCGTAAAGCACCATTATGCAAACATACATAGATATTAGGTAATAAATGAACTATCTATTCAAACACATAAGTTTTGTTTGGCTAACTTTTAACCTTTGGCTGACTCAGGCCTACCCGATAATATCAACCATATTAATCTAACATCTATTAGACACTCCTCTTCTGGACAATCTATCCTTAACTATTTGTCTGGTACTTCTTTTATGGATGGTCTATCCCCAGCCTAATCATCTCCCAGGTCATCCTGATCCTGACGGTTTTTCGAGCTCACCAATAACCTATCTGTGTACAAACATATATTCCTTTTGGTGTGTAATCATAATTTTAGTCTACCTGTGACCAACCCTACACACTAGAATTTTGGACAACAATTAGCTAGAGCCAATGGCTAATGTATAGGGCATGACCCCATACCGGTCCCAACTGGTATTCTAATATCTGAGTCATTTTACTTTGGGAACCCTTCCCATAATTTCCCTTGAAAATCTCTTTAAAATGATTCAAAACCTTTAAATCAAACTTACACAAGAAAAATATTTATATTCCTTATGCTTTACTCAAATCACTTCGCCATGTTACATACATATATATATACTTTATGCAAACTTTAATTGATGAAAAGATTTAAACATTTCAAAGTACCCTTTCGATTTCATTGATAATGCCCCTTTCTAAACCATTTGAAAGCTTCTCTTTCGAAACTAAGTGAACCCCATTATTTATCTAGACCGAAAGCGAAGACATTTCCTTTTGAAACCATACTTCAAACCTTTCGAAACCATTGAAATCTTTCCTTTCGAAAGCAATAAAACTTTAGACATCCTATCTTAAAACACTTCAAAACATTACCTTAGAAAACCTTCGAATTTTTTTCCATTTCAACCCTTTCAAAACCATTCAGAAATAGGACCTTTCGACCTTGTCGAAGGCTACCATCCGACACCTTCGAAAGCTACCATTCGACTCCAATGAAAGCTTTCCTTTTAACCCCTTCGAAAGCTTGGCTTTCGACCCCTTCGAACCATTCAGTAAATAGTACCTTTCGAAATCATTAAACTTTTAAAACTTAAACCTTTCGAAAACTCTTTCGAAAACACTTTTGGTTCAATTTGAAACATGTGGAAAATCCTCTTTAAAATCTTTCGACCTCTTTGGAAGCTTAGCTTTCGACCCCTTTGAAAGCTTAAAACATAACTTCTAAAAAAATAGGCTCTAGCTTTATTAATACTTTAAAACACCTCTTTCAAAACTTTGGCCATACATCAATCAGAATAAAAGGGGTAGAACATCTAAGTCGAAAGCTTCCTTTCAAAAGCAAGGGAGAAACGACTGATTTTTAAAAGAAAAGTATATCTTTTAGCCTTGTCGAAAGCCAATGACTTTAAAAGGTAGAAGGTGACAGCTAGGGATTTTGACCCCATCGAAACCATGTTAACCTCTCGATCTCGTCAAAAGCTTTAAACCTTTAGTTTGAATATTTGACCCGCTCAAAAGCAACCAAGTCGAAAGCTTCTTTTCGAAAGCAAGCTGGCGTCACTTTTGGCTTATAAAATAACACACACTCTTGAAAGTATCTGGACTATAGGATTGCGTAATATGAAGTATAATAAATAACTAGTGCGAAAAATAACCGTAAAATAATAATAGCAGTAGAATGACACCAGAGATTTTTATACTGGTTCGAACTCCCATTCTACGTCCAGTCTCATACTTCTTCTGGAACTATAGCTAGCAACCCTCACTTAACCTGGAGGAACAAGAATTGCACCATCTAAGCAACCAAACAGGACTTTGACCGCCTGAGCAACAGAAAAGGACTTAACTGCCTGAGTAGCCGAACAGAACTTGACCACCTAAGCAACCGAACAAGACTTTCTTATAAACTGGATTTAACTTGACTTTGTGTTCTGAAAGATATGGAATTTTCACTTATAGTACACCCTTCCTATAATCTTATCCTTAAAGTAGGTGTGTATATTTGTGTGTGCATGAAGAATAGGAAGTTTAATACTGCTTGAAGAATATGGAAATGAATACGTAAGCAATGATTGTATGAAAGCTTGTAGATATTGGTTTCAAGAATGCTAAGTGCTATAGATCAAAAGAGAATAGAAAATTAGGTGATTGGGTCCATGAATCTTGAGTGTATATATAGAGTGTGATGAGATATGACTTCCCAAAATCGACATCCATTAGAATCCAGGAGCTATGACCTTTTAGGTGGAAGGAACCCTTTGATCAAAAGAAGTGTCTTTTGGAGAAAAATGACAGTTGTAGATTCGGTCGACTGAACTTGCTTGGGCGGCCGACTGAATTTCAAATGTGCACAGAAAATGTTCAGTGTCAGTCGACTGCTTTACTATATATATTAAAAAAAATTGTACACAGCCTCAGTCGACTGCCTTATATGCGTCAGTCGACTTATGTTGTTGTTTTAGTGCAGTGAAAGTATTTTGTATGTGTATATGACATTTTTATAAAATGAATGCTAGTTTTGTAAATGAATCTGTGAGTCATGAAACTTAAGGATAGATTTTAAAAATTCTCTATACTAGACTCTATATACATATTGACTCTAGTTAACATCAATATCAATACGAACCACATTTGAGTCGATGAGTCTGGATTTGCCGTAGTCGTAGATTCGTGAACTTTCATCTCTTATCAGCATTCAAAACTTTATGAAAGAACATTCTACCCCATTTTGATGATGATAACTCCATTTGCTGTGAGTGAATTTTTGACAAGATTTGTAAAAAATCTATCCCCCTGAGTAATATGCTTGCAACTTTGATATTGTGTTCTCCCCCCGAATCTATGCTATATGTCCTATAGACAATTTATGTTTTTCTCTCCCTTTGTCATCGACAAAAAGGGAAGTACTCTAGGTATCGGATCGTTAAAGTACGAGTAATATGGCACAGGAAGACACATATATATAAAAAACAGACTTAACACATAACATAAAACAGTCACATCATTCGAAAACAATAGTACAACATGATATACATGGAAAACATAGAGTTTTAGACAATTACACAATACCACAAGACACAAATACCAAATTGTCTGAAAACAAATTTTAACAAAAAGCACAATTTTTTTTTGAAAGATATAAGATATTCTTACTAATCACCTTGATCTCCTTCGTTTGAGCTGACTTTATTATCTTCAGTTTCTTTATCATCATTGGAGTCGTCACCCACTTCCTCAGTTTCTTCTTCCTCTTGTTCTTCATTTGATGTAGACCAAGTGAAATGTTCCGTCGATCATTTCCCGTGAGATGTAGGTACAGGAATAGAGGTAGAAATTTGTTGGGAGCATGTGATTGCTTCTTAGATATTGTTGTCTTCATATGATTAAGCTTATTATTGACTTTGGTGACATTTTTATCGACTCTAGAAATAGTCGATTCAACACAAGATAGATGATCATCGAGAAGTCTTTGATTACGAGCAATGATAGTCACGGATTCGTGGAGGCAAGCTTGATGGTTTATTTCTTGAATCTCATAGACTTGTTGAGTACGTCGAGGAGGTTGGGATGATGAAGAGGCTTGCATATATGGAGTTTGTTGACGACCTTGTTGTTAGGATGGTTGAGCTTGACCCGTGGCTTGGTTTTCAAGCCAATGTTCGTAAGTATTATGGTGTGGTCAAGATATTGCTTCGGTAGGTTCACAAGGCTAAGAGTTTGAGTATTCAAGGAACCTATGGTCAAACATTCGGATCGACCAAAGTAACCTCGAAATGCTTAAGAATGCGCATGATGTAAGTTCCATAGTAGATCGTCCTCATTCAACCTTGGTTAAGAGTTTGGAACTCATCTGGAATGACCTTCGCCTAGTTAACTCGCATGTTTCCCCAAATGGCATATAAGGATTGAAAATCTCACCGGTAGACTTTCTCATAGCTTCCGGTGCATGGATTGATGGAGTAGGTAGGCACTCTATGCATATTGCGAGCTTTTTGGCCTTGATGCTACCGCTTTTAACTTCGTCAAGTCATCCGAGAGAAACAAATGACTAACATGATCATGAGTATCCATATTTACAGTAATTTCAGCTAACTTGTCACCTACATATGGACATTGTAGAATTCGTGCAAGTCATTATAGTGGAAGAAAAATCATTTTACCATATACCACCATCCAAATGTAGTCATCCAGACATGTAATTGTGTAGTGGTCTAGATTTAAGTTGGCGTAGAAATGTTTAATAAGAAGGTAACTAATCTTGTTGTTATTTGCCGCAAAATCAATGAGGTGCACCAATCCGCTATGACGAGCCAAGTCTTGAATGGAATATGAAGAAAAATCAGGAATTTGATAAAAGAACTTTCAAAAATCCTGGAGCTTTGCATCTTTTCAAAGAATTGCACCGCCTTGTCATTGTATAGCCATGCTCTTATTTGTGAATCCGAAGAACTTGATATGGTTCGAGAATGTCGAGGTCTTTTAGGAGCCATTTGTAGAACTAGGGTTTTGGTGATGAAGTGGGAGGTTGTAAATTGGAAAAGTATGGACAAATAGATGGGAGAATTGTAGAATTTCTAAGAGAATTTGAAGTGGGAAAATGTTTTAATGGCAGAAGGTTAAAAAGTTTGATGGCAAAATGTGAATTTGGTAAAGGTAAATAGTAAATTTAAAGAGGCTGCAAGACGGCTGAAGCCGGGTACATAGTATTAGTTGACTGAATATGCATATGCAGTCGAATGATTTATAATACAGAAAACAAAAAATAAAGGAGACAAATGATTGAATACAGAGGATCAATCGGCCAACGCATCTCGAGTTTTCTATGTTCAAATAAGACTATTCAGTCGACTGATAACAAATGGCAAACTTTTGACAATTCTAATGGTCAGTCGAGTGAATACAGAAGTTTAGTCGACTGATCCTACCCTGAAAGATTTCCAAGTAAATTCTTCCAATCCAGTCGACCGTCTGGGTGTGTCAGTCGACTGACTTCAGGTTTGAAATTATACTGGAATGCTTTTTCAGTTGACTAAGTTCCCTGGTTTAGTCGACTGATATTGAGGAATTTTTTAGGTAGACAGTTCTCTAGGAAAAATGAAACAAGTTTTGTTTTAAGCATAGAAGTTTAAGTTTATAACAAAGTTTAAAACAAGAAATATATTATTTTAAACAAAATAAAAATATCGTAGTACAAAAAATATAAGAACACAAATTAAGTAGATTTTGAGGAAGTGGAAGGAGTGTGGCAGTCTTCCGGTTCTACTTTCATATTCTCTTACAGAGGTCGTAGTGGTGACCAGTCTTGTCCACATTCCTAAGAATTAGGAGTAATTGATGGACTTTGAGGTGACGGTTTCCATGGATTACGACGTGAAGGAATCGTTGGTTGATGAACCGTGTTGTCTGAGGACGAATGTGACGACCCGAAAATTTTAACGAATTAAATTGGAATAATTAATTATTTTTAAAATAGTTAAAGGTTAATTTTAACTTGAATTCAAGATATCAATATTGACTTGATAATTAAATTATTGAATTATATAGTTTAAATATTGAATTTAATAGTTGAAATTGTGTAAATTATCGAATCTGTGATTCTAAGCCTATTTAAAATAATTTGAAGGCTTATAAAATCTATAATGATGATACTGAAGATAATAGAACGGTTGAGATTTAAATTAAAAGTAATTTGTTCAATTTTAATAATATATCATTTAAATCGATATTTAAAAATAGCCTTCCGAGGCACAGTCTCAGAATTCGACGAAACAAGTTCCATGGGATCCGTAATAGTTAGTTATTGTCGGATTTCAATTTTCGGAGCAATCAGAGTTGTCGTTTGACCCTGGCTGCTCGAAACGCGTATATTTATTTTAATCAATTTAATTTAAAATCGATCGTTTAATTCCATAACTTGCACGTACGTTCAAATTAGCCTCCAAAAACATGTTCCATTGTGTTCGGAACGCGGGTGAAACCTTATAAATGCCTGGCGGCTTGTTTGATTCGGAGTCCGTTCGAACAGCTTGTAAAATATAAGAATATTAATAAAATTAAAATAATAAACAACCTTCTTCAAGACGCATTCTTTTCCTTCCCAAACAAGCCACTCTCTTTCCTTAAAGCCGTATCCTTCCCTTCATCTATATTGGTTCTCTTCCCCTCAAATTCTTTATTTTCGACATCAGATTTAATAAAAAAAAAATGCCCGCACTTGTTTCCCAAATCAAATCGTCATTTTTGTTTCGTCCACCCTCGCGTCTTTTATGAGAAGCCGTAGTCAAATGGGTAGGGCTCGGCATCGCAAATTTTTTTTTAGGGTTCGCGTGCGGTGAGACGAAGCGGCAACTGCGTGTGGGAGTGGTCGCGATAGATCTTAGGTCGACGACGCAAGCTAGTGGGGATCGTGACTATTCGTGCGCAGCTCTGGCAAAGGATGGAAGCGGCGGCTCGTTCTTCGTACTGCCTGGAGCTTCGCGCGACTGAGTTGTAAGGAAGAGGTCATGGTCGAGTTCGAAAAGGGGGGTGAGGAGCGTGAGCGTTCGAACGATGGGGGTTGGGTGATGCTCGGCAGTGATGGGAGGAGACAGATTGGTATCTCGAAATCGTTTGTGAGTAATCCTTTCTTTTATAAAATTTTAGATTTTATCCTGTTCATTTGATAAGTTAAATATGTTTCTGAATGAATTTACTTGGATTTAAATCAATCTGCTTTGTTTGATTGATATTCATGCTCTGTTAAATCAATATGCAATTACCAATGATCTATGCCGTGTTGAAGTTCGAAATTGTGAGCAGTAATAGTTGGTGGGTTGTTACTCGAGTTTACTGTGTTTGTTTAGGAAGGGCTTTAGCATATGAATTCGTGAGAGGCTCTGGATAATTTTGGGCTCGGTAATGTTAAGGTCCACAAAATTTAAGTAAAAGATAATCAAGTTTTAATTGAATCTTAACTATTCTTTAAAATAATAAGGGTATTTAAAATGATTAGTTAATTTAAGAGATTATGTAATTTATCAAGTTAGTTCATAAATTTATTTAAAACATTATCAATAATGTGATTGAGTGGAAATTGAGGAAATAAAAAGTTTTATCGATAATCTAACTTAATTTAAGATTATCAGTTAATGACAAATTAATTCCAAGATTTATTTGATTGATTAAGGAGGTACTTGAGATTAATTAGTAGAATAAGTATGAGTTAATCGCTCAATGAGATTCATAGATTAATAAATTGATGATGCTTATAAAGGGTAATTACTTAGCATAAGTAAATGAGATGATAAATTCTTATGACCTTAATTAAGTAAGTTACCTCATGTAAGTAATTAAGAGATAGTTAATTACGAATGGGTTTAACTAAGGTTTATTAATGAATATGATTAACTAAAGATAAGTCAATTTTAGATAATTAATTTATGGAAGTAATTTAAAAATTTATTTAGTGTGAATGGTTAAGGCTAATTTATCTATGTGATAGATTAAGGTTTAAATTAATTAATGATCAAGGTTAATATATTGAGAATAAATTAACCAGGGGAATAATTACTTGGTGGGGGTAAATTAAGGTAAATTCCTTACGTACAGAAATTGAGAATTAATTACTTAGCGTAATTAATTAAAGGATTGATTAATTAATCAAAGAAATTTATTAAGGGTTAATAAATTAATAGGTATGATTAATTAAAGGATAATTAATCAATGTAAGTGATTGAGGAATAATTAATTTGAGTGATTAATTAAGGATCAATGAGATCAATGTGATGGCTGAGGGCGAATTAATTTGTGAAATTAAATAAAGAATTAATTACTTATTGTAATTAAAGGATAATTAGTCAAGCGTGGTTTATTAAGGATGGACATTAAAAGATGATTAATTAATTGGTTTAAGATTGGTTAATTAAGGATAATTTAAAATAATGTTGGAAATGTTAAGTCTTGCATATGGATGGTTGAATGTTGATTTAATACCATGGTTGATTGTTAACTATGATATGGAATGTTTTATGATATGATATGTTTGGACGGACAATGATAATGTGGTTATTCATCAATGATGAACTGCCGAGTAAAGGTGACATCTTTTATTTAAATCGGATTGAATTTCATTTGAATAATATGTGTTAAGATAAATGGAAGTTGAAGAGACTGGAGTCGGGTATTAGATAATTCCCGAAACCACTTCGATTCTTCATAGATTGCTTGGTAAAATCAATAAGCTGGAAGGACATGATTTAAGTAAATTGATGAGTGCAATAAATAATGTCGGTAACAATTTGTGAAATTGTAATTGATATCAGCTACCCGGGTTATGTATAAATTGTATGCTTTTGAAATTTATGTTAATTGGTTTACTCACGCTAGTTTCTAGCCTGACCCGGGTGTTACTTTGGTGTAATGCTCGGGTCAGACCGAGTATTACAGATTTTCAGGTAGGTACGTTCTGGAGCTCAGGAGGCGAGATGGATGGCGATATCGTATAGAGTATTCCGCTGTATTTATATTATTGTCACTCTGAGACTTGATAATTGTAAATATTCAGTGACTTTATATAATGTGAAACTCTGATGTATATTAAATGTAATCAACAGATATAGTATTCTTTTGTAAATTTTTATTATTTATTATTATATTTTATCCGCTGCGAATGTGAGATGTTTTGTGTTTCTGTTCTTCTTCTTCTATCTCTTTCTTCTTTTTCATAACTATCTGGAATTTTCGGGTTCGGAAATTTCGGGTCGTTACAACGAACCACAGAATTTAAGAGCCACTTGTTCAAGGAAGCTTAGCCGCTTGTTGTAACTCGAGAGTCTCTCGTTGATAGTGATGGATGTCATCTGTCTTTTCTTTGGTAGAAGGCAAGCCAAAAAATAGAGAACGTTTAGCTCTTTTGATGGGAGGGGTATAACCAGTGTCAATGGCAGACGGTGGAACAACAGGAACGAGTTCGTATATAGGAGTCGGTGTTGGAAGATTCACCGATTTTAAGCTAATGGAGTATAAGAAATTGAGCACCGATTTTGAGCTAATGGAGTATAAGAAATTGAGGTTGAGACAGAGTTTTTTTCTAAAGACATATCGATTGAAAAAAAGAACTTTTTTTTTTGTAAATATGGTGATAAGATAGTGAAAAGGACAGGCTTTTATAAAAGAAAGAATTGTAAAAAAAATAGACAAAACAAAGAGTGGATTTCAAATGTTTTAAATGTAAGCCTTTAATTTCCTAAGAATGAATGGATTAGAGTAAGTAAGAAAAGGAACCACATAATATGAAGAAAAAAAATTGTAACTAAATCTATTTATACTAAACAGATAGGATATTGCAAAGTAAATATCAAAATGACAGACTTTAAAGTGAATGAATTGAACTGCATTAAAAAGCATAACTTTTGTAAAAATAGAAATTACAAATCTTTTAAAGATAGAATTTCTAATTCTCCTCTAAGCTTAATAAAAGTATTTTCATTCAACGGTTTGGTAAATATATCAGCTAGTTGATTTTCAAGAGGATACAAACTCCAATTTGACCAAATCCTTTTCAATACTATCACAAAGAAAATGATGACGTATGTCGATATGTTTAGTTCGTGAATGATTGACAGGATTTTTTGATAAGTTTATAGCACTTATATTATCACAGTAAATAGTAGATTTAGATAAGTTCATACCAAAATCTTTAAGTGTTTATTGCATGTAAATTACTTGAGCACATGCTAAAGCAGCAGAAATATATTCTCCTTCACAAGTCGAAAGCGAAACACAATTTTGTTTCTTGCTAAACCAGGAGACTAAGGATCGTCCAATGAAATGACAGGTCCTGCATGTGTTGAATCATATATTTTGATTCATGACAAAGCAGTGAATTAGACTATATGGATAAGTGACAAAAAGAAAAAGAATTATGCTGTTCAAACTGCAAAAGAGACAAGGCTATGAAACTGCGTATAGTATGTTAATTTATTGAAGTTTTTTTGTCTTAGAAATGTTAAAATCTATCCTCAAGTAGTTAAGTTGTTTTAAAGCTTTAAAGTTTTAAAAATATGAAGACTGTGCTTTGACTGTCAGTTCAGTCGACTCATTGTATATGGCCAGTCGACTTAATCTGTACAGGTGCACAGAAACTCTCTGTTTTTTGCATAACTTTGAACATTCAGTTGAATGATTGTTTTAGGTCAGTCGACTGAATTCTTCCAACAACTATTTTTCTGAATGGACACTTCCTTTTGCCAAGAGTTACGTTCTAATATGAAGAGGTATGGATGCTTCCTTTGATCAGAACTCTTCATGAATGGTTGCATCTCTTTATCTACTATATAAACAAACAAAATGCACTTCACAAATCATCGATTTTCTGATTACTTTCTGATCATACTTTCTACTATCTCTGCATTTTGAAAAGCAATCATAACTTACGCATATTGCTTGAATCTCTGAATCAATTATCTTATTCTTTGATTCGAAGCGAAATTTTCCTTTCTAAATCTTTACACACACATATATACTTGAGGAAAAGATAATAGGTGTAACGACCCAGAATTTTGAATAATTTAAATTGAAAATATTTAATTAATTTTAAATATTTGAATGATGGTTTGACTGGAATTTCAAATTATCAGAATGAATTTGGCGATTAAATTATAAAATTTAATCTATTGAAGTTGAATAAAAATTTGGATCTTCAGTTTTGAGTTGATTAAAAATATTTCAGAGGCTTATAAAAATTATATTTATAATATTGAAGATAATCGAAGCTTCAGAATTGAATTTGAAAGTGAATTGTTCAGTTTTGAATTTATATCGTTTGAATCGATATTTAAAAAAATAGCCTTCCGAGGCACAGTCTCGGAATTCGACGAAACCAGTTCCATTGGGTCCGTAATATTGAATTATTACCGGATTTCAAATTTTGTATTTTTCGGAGTTGTTATGTGAACACACGGTGAGTAAAAGCGTTGGAATTTAAAACAAATTCAATTTAAAAATTTATATTTATATTAGTTAACCTCACCACGTTCTTTCCTCTGATCACGCCTAAATTCACGCTACTTTTTTGTTTATGTCGCGTCTGTTCCCTATCGTACTGGAAGAAAATCTCGTTCTTTTCAATTTTTAAATTCCCCTCTCCTTCATTCCTCAGTTCGAAACAAACGAAAATTAAAAATGGCCGAACAAACAAAAGAAAATCAAACGAGATAAAATGGCCGCTCCTCCTTCACGCTAGGAAAATCAGAAATTTACGAAAATCAAAATGAAATCCTCTGAAGAGAAAAAAAAATGGACGCAAGCTGCTTCCTTCTTCCAGTTCGAATCGAATACCTTCTCAGTTCGATTCTTAAAATCTCGTTTCGAAAAAAAAAATCTACAACAGCTTCGAAAAAAATGGCAAGCGGCAGGAGGGTGGATTAGGGGTGGCTTCGAGTCGCGAATGGCGGCGTCGGCGGCATGATTTTGGGCGAGTGCTTGGTCGCGATGGTCGAGGGTCGTGACGAGTGATGGAGCGGCGACTCGATTTCGTTCGATGGGGGAAGCACGGTCGCGTGTGGCTCCAGTCGAGTTCGGGGTTGTAGGGTTTCTGGGTTTGGGATTGATGGCCGCGAGTTGCAAATCGTGGCTGGGGAGATAGCTTGTCAGGGTCGGCGACGAGATGGCATAGTTCGACGAGCGTTCTGTTGGTGGCCGAGCTCGATTTTGGGGTATGGATTTCCTTTTCTAATTCTTCTGTTTAAAAAAAAAAAATTATAATTCCAGTAAGGCGAAATTTTGAAATTTCGAAAACAGGAAATAAATGTAACAGTATATATATATGTATATATATATATATATTTTGGATTTTGAAAGTATAGAAAATTTAAAACAGTTTAGAGAGTAAATAGCTACAGAAAGTTAAAACAATTTAAATTTTTTGAAATATCCATAAATCTATAGATATATATATGTGCAAATAAATAGTTTTATATAGTAAAAGAAATTTTGTATACAATTCAAATTATTAGTTCAAAATGAAACCCTTGGTTAATTTAAATTAATTTTAAAAGGAAATTAGTTAGAAAATTTAATTTAGTAGATAAAATGACTTATCAAAAGAAAATATTATTTATTATTGGAAAAATGGGATTATAAAGGTAAGTTAGTTTGGAATTCAAATTAAGTTGAGAAGTTTTAAAATGGCAAATTGAATAGTTCGATTTATTTCGAATATTTATCAATTGTATAAATTATTTATACAAGGTATAAAACAAGAGAAAACAAGCTGGAATGGATGTGGACTGAAGAATAAAAAGCTAAGGTGAGAACTTCTCACTCAAAAGGGTATTTAAATTTTAAATAGTTATATTTAAAATTTGTTGATTGATGGATTGTTGTTTGATTGTGATATTAGATATAGTAGGATATATATCTATATATAGCAATATATATATATATCGGCATATGTATATATTGCAGTTGATTGATTTCCCGCATTGTATAGCGGATGAGACCCTATTGCGCCGCCTATTAAGCGGATATATATTTTATAAAATCCCATATACCGCGATATTCCACCTCGAAGTGGAATGGGTATTGTGCTAACATCTGTGGATGCAGGGAAACAGGTTGGAGGGATCCAAGTGGATTCCTCACAAATATTTATTTTATTTCAGATATTGTGATATTTGATTGTTTATCATATTGATATATGATGTTTGGATGCACTGATTTGTTATTTGGATGTTGTGGCATCATCGAATCCAATTTTGAAGTTTTAAAGTAACGATTTTGATTTTTAAAGTGATTTTTGAAATTATACGTTTTATTAAAATTTGAATCTCTAAAATAAATAAATATTAAAATTTTATTATTATAAAAGTTATGTTTTTGGAAAATAGTGCTTAAGTATGATTTTGGAGTTATATGAGCTTTAAATAACGTTTTGTAAATTATTAAAAAGTTTGGTTTATTTAAATGGGGATTTTTGAATTATTATAAAGGATGTATATAGAAGACTTTTAGAATTGATATTTGTAAATCAAAAATATTGGAAAAATAAAATGAGGCTTTATAAATGTTGAAAATGAAGTATTGAAGGATTTCATAAGTGAATGAAATTCATAGTTGTATAAATGGTGAAATTTTAAAATGAATAGATGCTGTAGAATAAAGGATTTATAAGTAATTAACTTATAAACTGAATTTTGACTTTTAAATAGGATCAATAGAAATTGTTACTAAAGGAGATTTTATAAGTTGAAGTGTTAAAAAATATAAACGGAATCTTATAAGTAACAAGATTTATAATTTGTGAAGTTTTAAAAAGAACGACTTCGTAAATAAATGATATTATAAGTGTTTAGCTTATAATATAGACTTTTGGTATAAAATTAAGTTATATAAATTGAATTGGATTGATAAAGGAAAATTATAAATCGAAGTTATAAAATAGGAATGGGATTTATAAACATTGTTTATAAATTCGAAATCAATTGAATTAGATAAATTTAATATTGAAATTTATTAAAGAAAATATATTCACGATTTTGAACAGTAAATATATTATTAAAGAAAATGGATATATTTTGGGAAATGAATGTTTTAAATGGAATTTAAAACGATTTAAAGGTGTTTTAAAATGCATTAAGTACCGAATACATAGATTTCAACATTCATTGTTGAAATAGGTGTTTTCGAGAAATAGAAGGAAATGAAAACATAGATTTCAACATTTATTGTTGAAATAGATGTTTTCGAGAAAATAAGGAAATGATGGACTATAACACTGTTGTTATAGTAAATGATTTCCGAAAGGAAATATTTTTGTATAGTATTGGGATTTATATATCTATTTAATTTCGAATCCCTATACTAGTGATTTTGGGTTGTCGTAACGATGTTTTACGCAACATTCGTTTTGACCCAAATAAATGTGAATAAAAGAACGTTTTTCCTTAAGGAATGAAAAATATACTTAACTATGGTTTAAGTATATTGAATATTTTCAAATTGTTGAAAATAAATAAGATTTATGAAATACTTATTATTAAATAAGTATGGAATTGCTTTTCCAATATCAAACGAGACATTTTTGAGAATTTATCTTCTTGAAGATAAATTGGAATTGAGAAATTAAAACCTATTGAAAACTGTAGATCAGTAGATATTTTGAAATATAAATTCACTATGGAATTTATAAATGGAAAGGGAAAATTGGTTTCCAAATAAACGTTGTTTATTTTTGAGGTGTGGGAAATTTTATATCTTGTAAAGATATTTTTGGGAAAATAAATAATTTGGAAAATTATTTGGAATCTGATGATGTGGCGCATCTTTATTGATAGTTAAATAACCGACTATCAATATTTACCTTTAAATGGGTATTTGTTGTGATTGCTTGAATTGGATGCCACACTTATTTTTAAAATAAGCGCTCACTATTCGGGTTAACCGGGAAAGGACCATGGGGTCGTATAACCCATTCCGAATAGTGATACGTCGTTATGAATTGCATTTGAAGACCGGTGTTGAAGACCGGATATTTGTGAAAACGGATGGATTACCGTCGAGTTACTCTGCATCGGCTGATCTCCGATATAGAGGTTTTATCACCCTTAGTGACGGGTTGTCCGGACGTGATTAGTGAATATCCGGATTGCAAGGGCTTCTTTGGAAGTGCCTTCGGTTCTGTTCGATCCCGGAACAGACTTGTATGGAATGTATGTCTGACGTTACAATTTGAGATGTAAAGTTGGTTTCTATCAAATATATTTCTGTTGGTGGCGGAGAATTTATTCTTTTAGCTTAACACCCTTCTCTGAGACGTACGAACCCAGAGGTTATATAGTTGATGGTTACTAGTGATACATTCCCGAATTGGTAATGTGGCATACTGAGTGATGCTGTGAAATGATCATTGGTTGATCGTTTGTGATAGGATCATTTGTTTGATCGTCTATCTTGATGATCATTGCTTTGATCATTTGTTGACCCAAAGCACTGCTTTTGTAAAGCGTGGCTTTGTGGACGAGACTTCATCGAGCCTCACACCCCGGAAATGGTCAAAACAGGAAAGATGCAGCAAGGTTATTAGGGGGTAGCGCCCCTTTAGTGTATGTCATTCCTTCTGGATAGAGGTGGTATCATGGTATGGAGCCCAGATACTTAACCTATGTGGTTACTGCAAATTTATTACTTTGTGGTTGTTGGAAATCGGGGATCCTCGGATATAGATCGGTTACGATCGGGGAATGACATATTCGTGTTAGTTGTTACCCAGTTAGGGGTAACCCGGCCTTGTGTTGGCAGAGATCCGGTTAGGTTCTCGGGACGTCATTCCAGAGGCGTTTCCATGTGGCAATGGGAAGTTCCTTGGCCTGACCATTTGTTGGAAATCCAAACTCCAATACGCATCTTGTACGGTTTTAGTTGTAGAACCTGCCATTTACTTATGGTGGTCACCACTGTTTAGATGGTAGCTATAGTAGGCATACGATAATGGTCGTATGTTGGCTAAGATTTATATTCTATTTTCGAAATGAATTTTGCCTACACTATGCACTAGTAATAATATCAAATGTTCTTTTTAATGCGTATCAAGCATCTTTGACTATCATAAGGAGAAACCTCCTCCAAGTCTGCGTTTGCATTGTGTGTGTGGCGGGAGACCTTATGGTAGTTTCATTTTCAAAAAGCATTGCGTATTTTCTTTTAAAATTATCTTATTCTTTGTTTTAAAGATAAATAACTGTTTTAGTTCTCACACCAGTCACATGACTGACCTAGAGTTTATTGTTCCCTTCCTAAACTCTGGGTGCCCACCAATTTCCACACGGGCAGTCTAGAGTTAGGTTATCAGGTCATTCTGGATTCAGGTGTTGCTATAGATATCTGGAGGCGAGCTGGATGGCGTAGTATATTATATTGTATATAGTATTTCTTTTCCGATGTTGTTGTTGTAACACTGATAATGAATGTAATGTGATGTAATGTAATAACTGATATAGTTGTTAATTTAATAAATATTCATTTATATATTATATGTTATTCCACTGCGACTGTGAGATTCTGATATTGTTCTGTTGTTCTTTCTGTTTTGTTGTTCCGTTTCTCTCTTTTTCTCTCTTCTTCTACCTCTTTCTTCTTCTTAAACCATAAAGATTCGGATGTTTGTTCCCCTTTGGTTGGATGGTTGTGGAATGTTGCCAGCTCAAAGGAGTACGGATTTTCGGGCCTTTACAAGTGGTATTAGAGCATATGGTTAAGTGACAACCTGCTCTGTTGGGTATTACTCATTAGAGATAGAGTCAGTAGTACTCTAGAATGAGTTTGAGTGTAATAATAGATATGAGCGCGTATTTGTTAGTGAATATAAAATGATTTTATATTGTGTTGGTTGATTTATTGAGTGGCATATGAACCTTCGTCAGCGCGGTCTGCAAAACTGTGCCGAAAGGGTTTCTAAACACTTGAGTAGAGCAATTCGATACAATATTGTTTTAAAAATAGGGTAAATGAAATAATTTTGCCCAAAACTATTTTTGTATATAAAAGAAATGATTTTGTGTAATTTATTATAATGTAAATATGGATGCCTGGATGTTAGGAGTGGATAATATTAAAATTATTACCATTGATTATTGAATAAGAAATTGGAATCATAATCAAAATTTAGAAAATAAAATCCATATGCAAATGAAATTGAAGAATGTAAATTATAAATGTGATTTATAATTAGAAATGAAATTCCAGAGAAATATTTGGGAATGTTTTTGAAAGAATTTGGAAATTTTAGGAATTAAATTCCTGTTTGGTTTGGAAATAATTTTCAAAGGTTTTTGGAAAAATGTTTGAAGGATGGAAAGCTCTAAACTCTTTTCGGTCGCTGGAAAATAATTCCGATGATGACCGCGGCATCATCGGTGTTCATTTTCGGGTTTCCAAAAGAGGTATTGCTGTTAAATTGTTTTAATATGGAATTTGATTGGAAAATTTGGATTTGAGTTTGGAAATTCAAAAGATAATTTGAATTGATTTCGAAATTGATTTCGAAAGGTTAAAAGGACTCTGGAATACTATATAAAAATATTTATGGAATATTATTGAATTGATAACTTATACAACTTCAATTATGATAGAATAAATTTTAATTTAAAGAATAGAGTTAAATTAAAGTATGTATAAGTGGATAAATTTAGATAAAAGTAAATTTGAGAATTTAATCTAATGGGCTCAATTAATTGAGATAAAATGAACGGTGGATGAACAAATGAAGCTACATTCGTAAATAAATTGGAAATTGTTTACAAGGAAATGAACTTGAGTTTGAAGTGAACCAGCTTAAGAAAATTCGAGATGAATATGAATATGGAATGTAAACAAAATTGAATGGAATTAATTGGAAATGAAATGGAAATTAAAATCAATTAGAATGGATATGAATTCATTTCACTTAAAAAAATGAATTGAATAAAAGAAAGTGAGTTGTTAATCATTTGAATTGAATATAAATCGAAATTGTAAATTGAATTCAAATGAAATTAAAGTGCAAAATTGAATGAAAATGAATGTATAACTCCAGTAGTAAAGTGAAGATGATATAAGAAGTATATATCGAAATTTTGTAAAGGAAATGTGCAAAATGATACTTGAATATTGGAATTGGATACTACTACTAGCAGATTATACAGGTGTTATAAAGGAATTGGGATTTTGATTTCAAAGATAAAAAAATTGAATTGCTCGACAAAAAGGTACGTATTTCAATTTTAGTATGAGATTTGATGATTTCCTTACCAGCCACTTGGCTTTCTCTTTTCTTTTTGATTCTGAGGGGCCATAGTGCCATTTTGTAGTCGTACCGATCGAGCCGCGCAAAGGAGACGCTGGCGAAATTTTTCGAAAATTTAGGGTGTTAGAAAATTTTTGAGAAATTTTGGAAGTTTGAAATTTGAATTTGAATTTAAATTTAACTTGTGAAGTAAACGATATTGTTTGAAACTTATAATTGAAATTGGAAAGCTAGTTGCAATGATAATGGATCTCTAATAAAAAGATTTAGGTTAGTAAGTTGGTAAAACAATTTTGATTGAGAAAAATAGTAGACGAGTTAAGAACCATTTCTTCCTAACTTGCAATTTCGGGACGAAATTCTTTTAAGGGGGGAAGATTGTAACGACCCAGAATTTTGAATAATTTAAATTGAAAATATTTAATTAATTTTAAATATTTGAATGATGGTTTGACTGGAATTTCAAATTATCAGAATGAATTTGGCGATTAAACTATAAAATTTAATCTATTGAAGTTGAATAAAAATTTGGATCTTCAGTTTTGAGCTGATTAAAAATATTTCAGAGGCTTATAAAAATTATATTTATAATATTGAAGATAATCGAAGCTTCAGAATTGAATTTGAAAGTGAATTGTTCAGTTTTGAATTTATATCGTTTGAATCGATATTTAAAAAAATAGCCTTCCGAGGCACAGTCTCGGAATTCGACGAAACCAGTTCCATTGGGTCCGTAATATTGAATTATTACCGGATTTCAAATTTCGTATTTTTTGGAGTTGTTATGTGAACACACGGTGAGTAAACGCGTTGGAATTTAAAACAAATTCAATTTAAAAATTTATATTTATATTAGTTAACCTCACCACGTTCTTTCCTCTGATCACGCCTAAATTCACGCTACTTTTTTGTTTATGTCGCGTCTGTTCCCTATCGTACTGGAAGAAAATCTCGTTCTTTTCAATTTTTAAATTCCCCTCCCCCTCATTCCTCAGTTCGAAACAAACGAAAATTAAAATGGCCGAACAAACAAAAGAAAATCAAACGAGATAAAATGGCCGCTCCTCCTTCACGCTAGGAAAATCAGAAATTTACGAAAATCAAAATGAAATCCTCTGAAGAGAGAAAAAAAATGGACGCAAGCTGCTTCCTTCTTCCAGTTCGAATCGAATACCTTCTCAGTTCGATTCTTAAAATCTCGTTTCGAAAAAAAAATCAACAACAGCTTCGAAAAAAATGGCACGCGGCAGGAGGGTCGATTAGGGGTGGCTTCGAATCACGAATGGCGGCGTCGGCGGCATGATTTTGGGCGAGTGCTTGGTCGCGATGGTCGAGGGTCGTGACGAGTGATGGAGCGGCGACTCGATTTCGTTCGATGGGGGAAGCACGGTCGCGTGTGGCTCCAGTCGAGTTCGGGGTTGTATGGTTTCTGGGTTTGGGATAGATGGCCGCGAGTTGCAAATCGTGGCTGGGGAGATAGCTTGTCAGGATCGGCGACGAGATGGCATAGTTCGACGCGCGTTCTGTTGGTGGCCGAGCTCGATTTTGGGGTATGGATTTCCTTTTCCACTTCTTCTGTTTAAAAATAAAAATTATAATTCCAGTAAGGCGAAATTTTGAAATTTCGAAAACAGGAAATAAATGTAACAGTATATATATATATATATATATATATATATATATTGGATTTTGAAAGTATAGAAAATTTAAAACAGTTTAGAGGGTAAATAGCTACAGAAAGTTAAAACAATTTAAATTTTTTGAAACATCCATAAATCTGTAGTTATATATATGCAAATAAATAGTTTTATATAGTAAAAGAAATTTTGTTTACAATTCAAATTATTAGTTCAAAATGAAACCCTTGGTTAATTTAAATTAATTTTAAAAGGAAATTAGTTAGAAAATTTAATTTAGTAGATAAAATGACTTATCAAAAGAAAATATTGTTTATTATTGGAAAAATGGGATTATAAAGGTAAGTTAGTTCGGAATTCAAATTAAGTTGAGAAGTTTTAAAATGGAAAATTGAATAGTTCGATTTATTTCGAATATTTATCAATTGTATAAATTATTTATACAAGGTATAAAACAAGAGAAAACAAGCTGGAATGGAAGTGGACTGAAGAATAAAAAGCTAAGGTGAGAACTTCTCACTCAAAAGGGTATTTAAATTTTAAATAGTTATATTTAAAATTTATTGATTGATGGATTGTTGTTTGATTGTGATATTAGATATAGTAGGATATATATCTATATATAGAAATATATATATATATTGGCATATGTATATATTGCAGTTGATTGATTTCCCGCATTGTATAGCGGATGAGACCCTATTGCGCCACCTATTAAGCGGATACATATTTTATAAAATCCCATATACCGCGATATTCCACCTCGAAGTGGAACGGGTATTGTGCTAACATCTGTGGATGCAGAGAAACAGGTTGGAGGGATCCAACTGGATTCCCCACAAATATTTATTTTATTTCAGATATTGTGATATTTGATTGTTTATCATATTGATATATGATGTTTGGATGCATTGATTTGTTATTTGGATGTTGCGGCATCATCGAATCCAATTTTGAAGTTTTAAAGTAACGATTTTGATTTTTAAAGGATTTTTAAAGTGATTTTTAAATTATTCGTTTTATTAAAATTTGAATCTTTAAAATAAATAAATATTAAAATTTTATTATTATAAAAGTTATGTTTTTGGAAAATAGTGCTTAAGTATGATTTTGGAGTTATATGAGCTTTAAATAACGTTTTGTAAATTATTAAAATGTTTGGTTTATTTAAATAGGGATTTTTGAATTATTATAAAGGATGTATATAGAAGACTTTTAGAATTGATATTTGTAAATCAAAAATATTGGAAAAATAAAACGAGGCTTTATAAATGTTGAAAATGAAGTATTGAAGGATTTCATAAGTGAATGAAATTCATAGTTGTATAAATGGTGAAATTTTAAAATGAATAGATGCTGTAGAATAAAGGATTTATAAGTAATTAACTTATAAACTGAATTTTGACTTTTAAATAGGATTAATAGAAATTGTTACTAAAGGAGATTTTATAAGTTGAAGTGTTATAAAATATAAACGGAATCTTATAAGTAACAAGATTTATAATTTGTGAAGTTTTAAAAAGAACGACTTCGTAAATAAATGATATTATAAGTGTTTAGCTTATAATATAGACTTTTGGTATAAAATTAAGTTATATAAATTGAATTAGATTGATAAAGGAAAATTATAAATCGAAGTTATAAAATAGGAATGGGATTTATAAACATTGTTTATAAATTCGAAATCAATTGAATTTGATAAATTTAATATTGAAATTTATTAAAGAAAATATATTCACGATTTTGAACAGTAAATATATTATTAAAGAAAATGGATATATTTTGGGAAAGGAATGTTTTAAATGGAATTTAAAACGATTTAAAGGTGTTTTAAAATGCATTAAGTATCGAATACATAGATTTCAACATTCATTGTTGAAATAGGTGTTTTCGAGAAATAGAAGGAAATGAAAACATAGATTTCAACATTTATTGTTGAAATAGACGTTTTCGAGAAAATAAGGAAATGATGGACTATAACACTGTTGTTATAGTAAATGATTTCCGAAGGGAAATATTTTTGTATAGTATTGGGATTTATATATCTATTTAATTTCGAATCCCTATACTGGTGATTTTGGGTCGTCGTAACGATGTTGTACGCAACATTCGTTTTGACCCAAATAAATGTGAACAAAAGAACGTTTTTCCTTAAGGAATGAAAAATATACTTAACTATGGTTTAAGTATATTGAATATTTTCAAATTGTTGAAAATAAATAAGATTTATGAAATACTTATTATTAAATAAGTATGGAATTGCTTTTCCAATATGAAACGAGACATTTTTGAGAATTTATCTTCTTGAAGATAAATTGGAATTGAGAAATTAAAACCTATTGAAAACTGTAGATCAGTAGATATTTTGAAATATAAATTCACTATGGAATTTATAAATGGAAAGGGAAAATTGGTTTCAAAATAAACGTTGTTTATTTTTGAGGTGTGGGAAATTTTATATCTTGTAAAGATATTTTTGGGAAAATAAATAATTTGGAAAATTATTTGGAATCTGATGATGTGGCGCATCTTTATTGATAGTTAAATAACCGACTATCAATATTTACCTTTAAATGGGTATTTGTTGTGATTGCTTGAATTGGATGCCACACTTATTTTTAAAATAAGCGCTCACTGTTCGGGTTAACCGGGAAAGGACCATGGGGTCGTATAACCTATTCCGAATAGTGATACGTCGTTATGAATTGCATTTGAAGACCGGTGTTGAAGACCAGATATTTGTGAAAACGGATGGATTACCGTCGAGTTACTCTGCATCGGCTGATCTCCGATATAGAGGTTTTATCACCCTTAGTGACGGGTTTTCCGGACGTGATTAGTGAATACCCGGATTGCAAGGGCTTCTTTGGAAGTGCCTTCGGTTCTGTTCGATCCCGGAACAGACTTGTATGGAATGTATGTCTGACGTTACAATTTGAGATGTAAAGCTGGTTTCTATCAAATATATTTCTGTTGGTGGCGGAGAATTTATTCTTTTAGCTTAACACCCTTCTCTGAGACGTACGAGCCCAGAGGTTATATAGTTGATGGTTACTAGTGATACATTCCCGAATTGGTAATGTGGCATACCGAGTGATGCTGTGAAATGATCATTGGTTGATCGTTTGTGATAGGATCATTTATTTGATCGTCTATCTTGATGATCATTGTTTTGATCATTTGTTGACCCAAAGCACTGCTTTTGTAAAGCGTGGCTTTGTGGACGAGACTTCATCGAGCCTCACACCCCGGAAATGGTCAAAACAGGAAAGATGCAGCAAGGTTATTACGGGGTAGTGCCCCTTTAGTGTATGTCATTCCTTCTGGATAGAGGTGGTATCATGGTATGGAGCCCAGATACTTAACCTATGTGGTTACTGCAAATTTATTACTTTGTGGTTGTTGGAAATCGGGGATCCTCGGATATAGATCGGTTACGATCGGGGAATGACATATTCGTGTCAGTTGTTACCCAGTTAGGGGTAACCCGGCCTTGTGTTTGCAGAGATCCGGTTAGGTTCTCGGGACGTCATTCCAGAGGCGTTTCCATGTGGCAATGGGAAGTTCCTTGGCCTGACCATTTGTTGGAAATCCAAACTCCAATACACATCTTGTACGGTTTAAGTTGTAGACCCTGCCATTTACTTATGGTGGTCACCACTGTTTAGATGGTAGCTATAGTAGGCATACGATAATGGTCGTATGTTGGCTAAGATTTATATTCTATTTTCGAAATGAATTTTGCCTACACTATGCACTAGTAATAATATCAAATGTTCTTTTTAATGCGTATCAAGCATCTTTGACTATCATAAGGAGAAACCTCCTCCAAGTCTGCGTTTGCATTGTGTGTGTGGCGGGAGACCTTATGGTAGTTTCATTTTCAAAAAGCATTGCGAATTTTCTTTTAAAATTATCTTATTCTTTGTTTTAAAGATAAATAACTGTTTTAGTTCTCACACCAGTCACATGACTGACCTAGAGTTTATTGTTCCCTTCCTAAACTCTGGGTGCCCACCAATTTCCACACGGGCAGTCTAGAGTTAGGTTATCAGGTCATTCTGGATTCAGGTGTTGCTATAGATATCTGGAGGCGAGCTGGATGGCGTAGTATATTATATTGTATATAGTATTTCTTTTCCGATGTTGTTGTTGTAACACTGATAATGAATGTAATGTGATGTAATGTAATAACTGATATAGTTGTTAATTTAATAAATATTCATTTATATATTATATGTTGTTCCACTGCGACTGTGAGATTCTGATATTGTTCTGTTGTTCTTTCTATTTTGTTGTTCCGTTTCTCTCTTTTTCTCTCTTCTTCTACCTCTTTCTTCTTCTTAAACCATAAAGATTCGGATGTTTGTTCCCCTTTGGTTGGATGGTTGTGGAATGTTGCCAGCTCAAAGGAGTACGGATTTTCGGGCCTTTACAAGTGGTATTAGAGCATATGGTTAAGTGACAACCTGCTCTGTTGGGTATTACTCATTAGAGATAGAGTCAGTAGTACTCTAGAATGAGTTTGAGTGTAATAATAGATATGAGCGCGTATTTGTTAGTGAATATAAAATGATTTTATATTGTGTTGGTTGATTTATTGAGTGGCATATGAACCTTCGTCAGCGCGGTCTGCAAAACTGTGCCGAAAGGGTTTCTAAACACTTGAGTAGAGCAATTCGATACAATATTGTTTTAAAAATAGGGTAAATGAAATAATTTTGCCCAAAACTATTTTTGTATATAAAAGAAATGATTTTGTGTAGTTTATTATAATGTAAATATGGATGCCTGGATGTTAGGAGTGGATAATATTAAAATTATTACCATTGATTATTGAATAAGAAATTGGAATCATAATCAAAATTTAGAAAATAAAATCCATATGCAAATGAAATTGAAGAATGTAAATTATAAATGTGATTTATAATTAGAAATGAAATTCCAGAGAAATATTTGGGAATGTTTTTGAAAGAATTTGGAAATTTTAGGAATTAAATTCCTGTTTGGTTTGGAAATAATTTTCAAAGGCTTTTGGAAAAATGTTTGAAGGATGGAAAGCTCTAAACTCTTTTCGGTCGCTGGAAAATAATTCCGATGATGACCGCGGCATCATCGGTGTTCATTTTCGGGTTTCCAGAAGAGGTATTGCTGTTAAATTGTTTTAATATGGAATTTGATTGGAAAATTTGGATTTGAGTTTGTAAATTCAAAAGATAATTTGAATTGATTTCGAAATTGATTTCGAAAGGTTAAAAGGACTCTGGAATACTATATAAAAATATTTATGGAATATTATTGAATTGATAACTTATACAACTTCAATTATGATAGAATAAATTTAATTTAAAGAATAGAGTTAAATTAAAGTATGTATAAGTGGATAAACTTGGATAAAAGTAAATTTGAGAATTTAATCTAATGGGCTCAATTAATTGAGATAAAATGAACGGTGGATGAACAAATGAAGCTACATTCGTAAATAAATTGGAAATTGTTTACAAGGAAATGAACTTGAGTTTGAAGTGAACCAGCTTAAGAAAATTCGAGATGAATATGAATATGGAATGTAAACAAAATTGAATGGAATTAATTGGAAATGAAATGGAAATTAAAATCAATTAGAATGGATATGAATTCGTTTCACTTAAAAAAATGAATTGAATAAAAGAAAGTGAGTTGTTAATCATTTGAATTGAATATAAATCGAAATTGTAAATTGAATTCAAATGAAATTAAAATGCAAAATTGAATGAAAATGAATGTATAACTCCAATAGTAAAGTGAAGATGATATAAGAAGTATATATCGAAATTTTGTAAAGGAAATGTGCAAAATGATACTTGAATATTGGAATTGGATACTACTACTAGCAGGTTATACAGGTGTTATAAAGGAATTGGGATTTTGATTTCAAAGATAAAAAAATTGAATTGCTCGACAAAAAGGTACGTATTTCAATTTTAGTATGAGATTTGATGATTTCCTTACCAGCCACTTGGCTTTCTCTTTTCTTTTTGATTCTGAGGGGCCGTAGTGCCATTTTGTAGTCGTACCGATCGAGCCGCGCAAAGGAGACGCTGGCCAAATTTTTCGAAAATTTAGGGTGTTAGAAAATTTTTGAGAAATTTTGGAAGTTTGAAATTTGAATTTGAATTTAAATTTAACTTGTGAAGTAAACGATATTGTTTGAAACTTATAATTGAAATTGGAAAGCTAGTTGCAATGATAATGGATCTCTAATAAAAAGATTTAGGTTAGTAAGTTGGTAAAACAATTTTGATTGAGAAAAATAGTAGACGAGTTAAGAACCATTTCTTCCTAACTTGCAATTTCGGGACGAAATTCTTTTAAGGGGGAAGATTGTAACGACCTAGAATTTTGAATAATTTAAATTGAAAATATTTAATTAATTTTAAATATTTGAATGATGGTTTGACTGGAATTTCAAATTATCAGAATGAATTTGGCGATTAAATTATAAAATTTAATCTATTGAAGTTGAATAAAAATTTGGATCTTCAGTTTTGAGCTGATTAAAAATATTTCAGAGGCTTATAAAAATTATGTTTATAATATTGAAGATAATCGAAGCTTCAGAATTGAATTTGAAAGTGAATTGTTCAGTTTTGAATTTATATCGTTTGAATCGATATTTAAAAAAATAGCCTTCCGAGGCACAGTCTCGGAATTCGACGAAACCAGTTCCATTGGGTCCGTAATATTGAATTATTACCGGATTTCAAATTTTGTATTTTTCGGAGTTGTTATGTGAACACACGGTGAGTAAACGCGTTGGAATTTAAAACAAATTCAATTTAAAAATTTATATTTATATTAGTTAACCTCACCACGTTCTTTCCTCTGATCACGCCTAAATTCACGCTACTTTTTTGTTTATGTCGCGTCTGTTCCCTATCCTACTGGAAGAAAATCTCGTTCTTTTCAATTTTTAAATTCCCCTCTCCCTCATTCCTCAGTTCGAAACAAACGAAAATTAAAAATGGCCGAACAAACAAAAGAAAATCAAACGAGATAAAATGGCCGCTCCTCCTTCACGCTAGGAAAATCAGAAATTTACGAAAATCAAAATGAAATCCTCTGAAGAGAAAAAAAATGGACGCAAGCTGCTTCCTTCTTCCAGTTCGAATCGAATACCTTCTCAGTTCGATTCTTAAAATCTCGTTTCGAAAAAAAAATCTACAACAGCTTCGAAAAAATGGCACGCGACAGGAGGGTCGATTAGGGGTGGCTTCGAGTCGCGAATGGCGGCGTCGGCGGCATGATTTTGGGCGAGTGCTCGGTCGCGATGGTCGAAGGTCGTGACGAGTGATGGAGCGACGACTCGATTTCGTTCGATGGGGGAAGCACGGTCGCGTGTGGCTCCAGTCGAGTTCGGGGTTGTAGGGTTTCTGGGTTTGGGATTGATGGCAGCGAGTTGCAAATCGTGGCTGGGGAGATAGCTTGTCAGGGTCGGCGACGAGATGGCATAGTTCGACGCGCGTTCTGTTGGTGGCCGAGCTCGATTTTGGGGTATAGTTTCCTTTTCCACTTCTTCTGTTTAAAAAAAAAAAAATTATAATTCCAGTAAGGCGAAATTTTGAAATTTCGAAAACAGGAAATAAATGTAACAGTATATATATATATATGTGTGTGTGTGTGTGTGTGTGTGTGTGTGTGTGTGTATATATGTATATATATATATATATATATATATATATATATATATATTTTGGGTTTTGAAAGCATAGAAAATTTAAAACAGTTTAGAGAGTAAATAGCTACAGAAAGTTAAAACAATTTAAAATTTTTGAAATATCCATAAATCTGTAGATATATATATATGCAAATAAATAGTTTTATATAGTAAAAGAAATTTTGTTTACCATTCAAATTATTAGTTCAAAATGAAACCCTTGGTTAATTTAAATTAATTTTAAAAGGAAATTAGTTAGAAAATTTAATTTAGTAGGTAAAATGACTTATCAAAAGAAAATATTATTTATTATTGGAAAAATGGGATTATAAAGGTAAGTTAGTTTGGAATTCAAATTAAGTTGAGAAGTTTTAAAATGGCAAATTGAATAGTTCGATTTATTTCGAATATTTATCAATTGTATAAATTATTTATACAAGGTATAAAACAAGAGAAAACAAGCTGGAATGGAAGTGGACTGAAGAATAAAAAGCTAAGGTGAGAACTTCTCACTCAAAAGGGTATTTAAATTTTAAATAGTTATATTTAAAATTTGTTGATTGACGGATTGTTGTTTGATTGTGATATTAGATATAGTAGGATATATATCTATATATAGCAATATATATATATCAGCATATGTATATATTGCAGTTGATTGATTTCCCGCATTGTATAGCGGATGAGACCCTATTGCGCCGCCTATTAAGCGGATATATATTTTATAAAATCCCATATACCGCGATATTCCACCTCGAAGTGGAATGGGTATTGTGCTAACATCTGTGGATGCAGGGAAACAGGTTGGAGGGATCCAAGTGGATTCCTCACAAATATTTATTTTATTTCAGATATTGTGATATTTGATTGTTTATCATATTGATATATGATGTTTGGATGCATTGATTTGTTATTTGGATGTTGTGGCATCATCGAATCCAATTTTGAAGTTTTAAAGTAACGATTTTGATTTTTAAAGGATTTTTAAAGTGATTTTTGAAATTATACGTTTTATTAAAATTTGAATCTTTAAAATAAATAAATATTAAAATTTTATTATTATAAAAGTTATGTTTTTGGAAAATAGTGCTTAAGTATGATTTTGGAGTTATATGAGCTTTAAATAACGTTTTGTAAATTATTAAAAGGTTTGGTTTATTTAAGTGGGGATTTTTGAATTATTATAAAGGATGTATATAGAAGACTTTTAGAATTGATATTTGTAAATCAAAAATATTGGAAAAATAAAACGAGGCTTTATAAATGTTGAAAATGAAGTATTGAAGGATTTCATAAGTGAATGAAATTCATAGTTGTATAAATGGTGAAATTTTAAAATGAATAGATGCTGTAGAATAAAGGATTTATAAGTAATTAACTTATAAACTGAATTTTGACTTTTAAATAGGATCAATAGAAATTGTTACTAAAGGAGATTTTATAAGTTGAAGTGTTATAAAATATAAACGGAATCTTATAAGTAACAAGATTTATAATTTGTGAAGTTTTAAAAAGAACGACTTCGTAAATAAATGATATTATAAGTGTTTAGCTTATAATATAGACTTTTGGTATAAAATTAAGTTATATAAACTGAATTGGATTGATAAAGGAAAATTATAATTCGAAGTTATGAAATAGGAATGGGATTTATAAACATTGTTTATAAATTCGAAATCAATTGAATTTGACAAATTTAATATTGAAATTTATTAAAGAAAATATATTCACGATTTTGAACAGTAAATATATTATTAAAGAAAATGGATATATTTTGGGAAAGGAATGTTTTAAATGGAATTTAAAACGATTTAAAGGTGTTTTAAAATGCATTAAGTATCGAATACATAGATTTCAACATTCATTGTTGAAATAGGTGTTTTCGCGAAGTAGAAGGAAATGAAAACATAGATTTCAACATTTATTGTTGAAATAGACGTTTTCGAGAAAATAAGGAAATGATGGACTATAACACTGTTGTTATAGTAAATGATTTCTGAGAGGAAATATTTTTGTATAGTATTGGGATTTATATATCTATTTAATTTCGAATCCCTATACTAGTGATTTTGGGTTGTCGTAACGATGTTGTACGCAACATTCGTTTTGACCCAAATAAATGTGAACAAAAGAACGTTTTTCCTTAAGGAATGAAAAATATACTTAACTATGGTTTAAGTATATTGAATATTTTCAAATTGTTGAAAATAAATAAGATTTATGAAATACTTGTTATTAAATAAGTATGGAATTGCTTTTCCAATATCAAACGAGACATTTTTGAGAATTTATCTTCTTGAAGATAAATTGGAATTGAGAAATTAAAACCTATTGAAAACTGTAGATCAGTAGATATTTTGAAATATAAATTCACTATGGAATTTATAAATGGAAAGGGAAAATTGGTTTCAAAATAAACGTTGTTTATTTTTGAGGTGTGGGAAATTTTATATCTTGTAAAGATATTTTTGGGAAAATAAATAATTTGGAAAATTATTTGGAATCTGATGATGTGGCGCATTTTATTGATAGTTAAATAACCGACTATCAATATTTACCTTTAAATGGGTATTTGTTGTGATTGCTTGAATTGGATGCCACACTTATTTTTAAATTAAGCGCTCACTATTCGGGTTAACCGGGAAAGGACCATGGGGTCGTGTAACCCATTCCGAATAGTGATACGTCCTTATGAATTGCATTTGAAGAGCGGTGTTGAAGACCGGATATTTGTGGAAACGGATGGATTACCGTCGAGTTACTCTGCATCGGCTGATCTCCGATATAGAGGTTTTATCACCCTTAGTGACGGGTTGTCCGGACGTGATTAGTGAATATCCGGATTGCAAGGGCTTCTTTGGAAGTGCCTTCGGTTCTGTTCGATCCCGGAACAGACTTGTATGGATTGTATGTCTGACGTTACAATTTGAGATGTAAAGCTGGTTTCTATCAAATATATTTCTGTTGGTGGCGGAGAATTTATTCTTTTAGCTTAACACCCTTCTCTGAGATGTACGAGCCCAGAGGTTATATAGTTGATGGTTACTAGTGATACATTCCCGAATTGGTAATGTGGCATACTGAGTGATGCTGTGAAATGATCATTGGTTGATTGTTTGTGATAGGATCATTTGTTTGATCGTCTATCTTGATGATCATTGCTTTGATCATTTGTTGACCCAAAGCACTGTTTTTGTAAAGCGTGGCTTTGTGGACGAGACTTCATCGAGCCTCACACCCCGGAAATGGTCAAAACAGGAAAGATGCAGCAAGGTTATTAGGGGGTAGCGCCCCTTTAGTGTATGTCATTCCTTCTGGATAGAGGTGGTATCATGGTATGGAGCCCAGATACTTAACCTATGTGGTTACTGCAAATTTATTACTTTGTGGTTGTTGGAAATCGGGGATCCTCGGATATAGATCGGTTACGATCGGGGAATGACATATTCGTGTCAGTTGTTACCCAGTTAGGGGTAACCCGGCCTTGTGTTGGCAGATATCCGGTTAGGTTCTCGGGACGTCATTCCAGAGGCGTTTCCATGTGGCAATGGGAAGTTCCTTGGCCTGACCATTTGTTGGAAATCCAAACTCCAATACGCATCTTGTACGGTTTTAGTTGTAGAGCCTTCCATTTACTTATGGTGGTCACCACTGTTTAGATGGTAGCTATAGTAGGCATACAATAATGGTCGTATGTTGGCTAAGATTTATATTCTATTTTCGAAATGAATTTTGCCTACACTATGCACTAGTAATAATATCAAATGTTCTTTTTAATGCGTATCAAGCATCTTTGACTATCATAAGGAGAAACCTCCTCCAAGTCTGCGTTTGCATTGTGTGTGTGGCGGGAGACCTTATGGTAGTTTCATTTTCAAAAAGCATTGCGAATTTTCTTTTAAAATTATCTTATTCTTTGTTTTAAAGATAAATAACCGTTTTAGTTCTCACACCAGTCACATGACTGATCTAGAGTTTATTGTTCCCTTCCTAAACTCTGGGTGCCCACCAATTTCCACACGGGCAGTCTAGAGTTAGGTTACCAGGTCATTCTGGATTCAGGTGTTGCTACAGATATCTGGAGGCGAGCTGGATGGCGTAGTATATTATATTGTATATAGTATTTCTTTTCCGATGTTGTTGTTGTAACACTGATAATGAATGTAATGTGATGTAATGTAATAACTGATATAGTTGTTAATTTAATAAATATTCATTTATATATTATATGTTGTTCCGCTGCGACTGTGAGATTCTGATATTGTTCTGTTGTTCTTTCTGTTTTGTTGTTCTGTTTCTCTCTTTTTCTCTCTTCTTCTACCTCTTTCTTCTTCTTAAACCATAAAGATTCGGAAGTTTGTTCCCCTTATGTTGGATGGTTGTGGAATGTTGCGAGCTCAAAGGAGTACGGATTTTCGGGCCTTTACAATAGGAAGGTTGTACTATAAAAGACAAATCAGTGTTATCAAGAACACAATGTAACGACCCGCCTTTTTGGACAGTTTAAACCGACGATCCAATACACGTGTTGATTCCAAACCATTCAAAAGGGCAGATGGTTATTGCAGTAAATAAGAAAAGAAAAGAAAGAGAAAAAAAGGAAATGAAACAACACAGAATATCGCAGCGGAACGATAAAATATAATAGTCAAATAAACAGTTCATGAAGCTGTTTACATACTTTGATCATTATTTATACAACATTTATCAGAGTTATATATATACAACAGAACAAATAAAATAATGCAGCAGACAACATGATGCAAAGATAATAATAATAATAGTATACCAAATCTTCGTCTTCGTCCTCCAGAATAGATCTTCAATAAGCTGAAAAACTCAGGTCTGACCCGAGCGTAATGAAAAGACAAAACACTCGAGTCAGGACTAAAATATCCTCATGTAAGTTAAATCAATCGTAAATAAATATGAGTGTAACGGCGTAATAGATGTTTATGGGGTTTGACATCTCCTATCCAGTGTCAACGTGCGTGCAATAACTCAAGTGATGTTACGGGATTTTCCATCTCTCAAGGATCCGTTAAACTATCTACTATGTAGTACAATACACTATAATAATATGTCTATAGTAAAGTAAAAGTATTAAAATAGCGTTAAGGCGTTACCATAATTCCCCTTAACACATTTTTATAATGCCATAGTCTATACAGCACTGTAAACCCCACCGTAAACTAGTGGTTATCAGAGGGTACCCCATAGGTATAACACAAAACAAAACGTAGTGGTCGCGAATAGGATAATCAGTATGACAAGGTACATGAGGCGATACCAACTAGGATACTAGTAGTTGCGTGATCCGGACTGATGTTGAGAATAACCAGCAGCTACCTCAACACCGCGAAACAACACTCCCCAATCGAGGGGTGCACCCAAATCGAATCACAAAAGGTAATAGATATGGTATCAAAGAAGTGTGTCCGCTAGAGGTGGCGAACCTCAATGGCCCGGCGCGGCTCCTGTTTTAGTCATGTCAGGGGTCATCCAATATCGTTCTCTTTCTTAAATCAACGCGTTCACCAAACCATCCACTTCATTCTGGGTCAACACTCCGTGTATAATAGTTGTTAAAGTGGTATTCGGTATCGACAGAGAGTATGTCCATATTCGATCCCGGTCTCTTTAATAACTACGTATTATTACACCGGTGGCTCTTTTACATTTCAATCAATTCATAATTGATATCAAAATATCATATTCGCTTCAAAAATCAAATCCATTTCAAATATCATCATATGTATTCAAAATATAAGATTCCATTTCAAAAATCATTTTTCGCCTCAATATCTCATTTCGAGTTCAAAATCAGTTCGAATTTCAATTTAGGTTGCAACTTCATTTAACCCAATTCGTATTTACATTCAAGATTTAAACATAAACATTTCACCTTATTGACCAGCTTGAATTTTTAGAAAATAGTTTTAAGTAGTTTAAAAGTAGTTTTAAATAATTAAAATACTTAAATTCTTAAAATGGATTTAAAATAGATAAATTAGTTTAAAATAATTTAAATTGGGTTAAGTAGATTTAAAATAATTAAAATAGTTCAAGTATTCAAAAATGGTTTATATAACAGAGTAATTTGGAAAACAAAATAAAACAGCTTCAAAACCAGTCCATTTCAATTATAACTTCCCAACTCAAATCAATTTCAATTTCCATTCTACCGATTCAATTTCGATTTCAATTCAAATCAATGTCAACTTTGACTTCAAATTAATTCAATTTTACATTCACCTTCAGTTAATTCAATTTCAATTTATATCGATTTGGAGCTTGATTTTCAAAATATCAATTTATAACACTTAACAAAATTATCCTTCAATATTCAAATTTAAATCCAAATTTCAAATATGATTCAATTTCAAGCTCAATTTCAAAATATCATTTTTATATCACTTTTACTTAGTAATACTCAAAACTCGAAATAATGTTCAATCTTTAAAACAAATAAATTTTCAAAATTCAATCATATCCCGATTTTTAATCTCAAAGTCTCAACTTAAATTATTTAACAATTTTCTTTAACCAAAATTTATTTCAACATTCCAAACTCAATTTTCAGATAAATTCGATTTCTATAAATTGATTTCTATTTATAACTTTTAAAACAAAACATTTAAATAAATTTCAAATCGACGATTTTAAAAATTATTAATTTAGCCAGTCCGATGTCCGTACATAATTTTATATCATATGGCCAAGTGATCAGTTATTTCAATTAAATGTCAGGGATGAATATATATCACTTAAATCAAATCATAGTGTCATATGTATGCATAACAGGATATATATAAGCAAATAAACATCCAAAAATTTAAATATCAACCAATAGCATCCATCGAAATACATCATCCAATAGATAATACAATTCACGGCAATTTCATAGTTATCAATATCAGGTAATTTAATCGCAATTCAATTTTTTTATTTCAATTTGACTGTCAATTAAAATTTCAACGGTGAATTCAAATGACAATTAAATTTTATCAAACAACGACAAATAAAATTCATAACACTTCATAATGTCAAATTTAAATAGCACATAGATATTCAGTACGTTGTGAGCGTTATAAAACACTCACCTTGATTTCAATGTAGTTCCAGCGTTTTATTTCGAATAAAATTAAACGAGCGTTTAATTTTACTCGAAATTTTCACTATCTCCAAATGATTCCAAACCAGCTCTATTGCGTAGTTCTCGTCGATACGATTCCAGCGCAAAAAGTTTCGTGCGTTTTCAACCTCGTATGAAAAAGTTATGCTATTTTAAACTTTATACGAATTTAAATATACAATTTCAGCTTTTATTTTAAATATCAAACCCTCAACTCCATCCTGGCCATCGATTTTTGCATCTTCAGATCTGAGCCATCCCTCATCTCTTCTTCCTCAACGTGACAAACTCACGTCCCAAACCCATTAGCCGTCGTTCTTCCCGCAATTTTCACGACCAAACCGAGCAACTTGAAGACGATCGGAGAGTGCCACGTTGTTCGCCACCACGAGCTCCACCATCGGCCAGAGTGCAGCTCAGCTCGGCTTCTCCCCTAGCCTCGATTTGCATGAAAAAAGAAGCGGCTTCCATCTCGTTTTGCCGTCAATCCGTGGCTCCATTTCCGATCTCCACCGTTGGATAGCTAGATCTTGATGCCCTCTACAACTTTGTAGTTGACGACTTTTGCTAATTGTTTGTAGATTTGGAGATAGTAGAGGAGGAAGTTCGATAATTTCTGACCATTGAATATAGCCGGCAGCTGAAGCAATAAAACCCTAGGGTTTGTTTTCTTGTTTGCAAATGAGAATATAATCGTCCTTATATAGAAAATTGCAAAACACTATTCACCGAAAAAATTTCGAACTCCAAACGAAGCGTGCCGGCAGACGTTTCTAAGGTTTACCCCACGTTTCGAACACAATGTAATAGGTTTCGGAGGCTAATTCCATCGTATGTGCGAGTTACGGAAATAAACGATCAAATTTAAATTAAACCGATTAAACGAATTTCTATGCGTTTTGGCTTGCCCCGGACAAACGGTAAATCCGATTGACACGAAATTTGAAACCTTACAATAATATGACATTACGGATCCGCTGAAATTGGTTTCGTCAAAATCCGAGACTGTTTGAAAAATGGCTATTTTAACTCGTCAATTTAATATTAAAATATTCAATTTTCACAAATTTACTTTTAATTCGATTTTAAAAGTTCTACAACATCATTCTAACTTTAATATGATAAAATAAAATTTTACAAATAATTTTTAATCATATTAAACCCGTTATTCAATTATTCAATAAATTCCAAATATTAAATTTAAACAATTTTTGATTGTCCAATAATTCATTATCCTTTGAAATATTTGAAATTGAACTTATAAGATTCAACTTTTAAAACCAATTCACATCTTAGAACACTATTTCCATTTTACAGTTAATTATTCAATAAGTTTTAAATATTTACTTTAAACAATTTACTTGTTCATTATTCAATTATTTGATTTTAAATAGATTTTACTTATCAATCAATTACTCTATTATACCCAATGAATTCAACATTTATTTTCCTATCCAACTATTGATTGCAAAGGCATTCACTAAGTGGCATTTATTTTTCAATACTAATTACTATTCAAATCTTCGAAACCAATCTATTAAAATTTGTATTTCTACCTAAATAATTCACAATTCTTATTCACTTATTTACATTTGTTTTTCCATATATTCCCTTATAACCAAGTTATAACATTTGAGTCAATTCAATTAGATTGGAACTCCATTCAGTCTATAAATAATTACTTGGATAATTATTGTTGCAATTCATTCCAGTTATTATTATTCCAAACGGATTACAATTTTTTTTTCTAACATTAAATCACGAAATCTTATTAAATTAGTTATTTTAATTATCGAAAATTTACGCGTCGTTACACACAAAGTGTCAAAGCAATTTTTAGTGAATCTGTTGAAGTCCTATTCAGTTGTTCAGGCAGGTAAAGTCCTCTTTCGGCTGTTAGAGGCGGAAAAATCCTGACCGGTTGTTCAGGTGTCGTATATCTATTCCTCCGAATTAAGCGAGGGGATATTGTGAGAAATTCTAGAGGGAAGTCTGGGACTGGATGTAGAATGGGAAGTTCGAACCAATATAAAAATTCCTGGTGTGATCATTTTTATTTACTTTGCTACTATCATCTGTTTTCTGCTTTAGTTTTAAATATATTTCATATTACACGATCCTAAGTGATAGCTAGCCACACAGTAGTCACTTTCATTTGGTATCAAAGCAAGATCATCCTATAACCGTAACACAGTTATTTGATAATTTTTCATTTGTTAATATGGAAAATAACAACATCACAAGCACTGCCACTAACACTAGTTTTATTGAAGGTCAATCTACTGCACGACCTCCACTATTCAATTGCATGAATTATAATTATTGGTCAACTAGAATGAGAATATATATGCAATCTAATGGTTTTGAAACATGGAACATTACTCAAAACGAATATACTACTCCAACAGAAGATTTTTCAACTTGGGCTGCTGCATAGAAAACTGATGCTACTACAAATGCAAAAGCAATGGATATTCTATTTTGTGCATTAGATAGAAATGAGTTTGATAAAGTTAGTATGTGTACAAATGCTTATGAGATATGGGGAACTCTAAAAGTAACTCATGAAGGAACTAACAAAGTTAAACAAAGCAAAATTTCAATGTTGAAAAATCAGTTTCAAAATTTTAAAATGAAATCAAATGAAAATATAAATGACATGTATTCTAGATTTCAAGATATATATCATTCACTATTGGCACTAGGAGAAAAATTCTCTAATTTTGATATAGTATCAAAAATCCTAAACTCTTTAACGGATGAATGAGAAAGAAAGGTCCTAACTATCGAAGAAGCAAACGATCTTTGGACTATAAAACCATAAGAGTTAATAGGAAATCTAATGTCATATCAAGTAAATTTGTAGGCAAAGAAAGTTCAAGCACAAGATAAGAAGAATTTAGCGTTTCAAGTAGAACAAGATGACTCTGACTCAGATGAAGAGGATATGACATATATTGCTAAGAATTTCAAAAAGTTTTTGAAACTCAGAAAGAATAACAAGGGGAAGAGTTACAAAAAGAACTCTAGCAACAATAATAGCAATAAACCATCATCGTCTGTCATGCAATGTTATGAATGTCATAAGAAGAGTGATATGAAGAAAGATTGTCCAGAGAAACAGAAAAACAAATTCAAAACGAACAAATTCAAGAAGAAAGTATTTTCTGTAACATGGGATGATTCAGATTCCTCATCGTTAGAAAGCGACAGTGACAGTGACAGTGACACAGAGCAAGCAAATGTATGCTTCATGGCTACAAATAATGATGTAAAAGTGAACTAAGTTTTGAAGATTTAGTTGAACTTAATTCTGAACTAGTAGATTTGTAAAACAAACCAAGAAACATAATAAGGAGTTACAAGGAAAACTGAATAGATTTGAATTAGAAATTAGTACGTTTAGAGATGAAAAGAAAATTCTCGAAGAATAACTTGAAAAATCTCAAGAATCTAATTCTAATTTAGCTTTTCAACTTTCTATGATAACTCAGGAGATAGAAATTCAGAAGAATAAAAATGATGTTTTATCTATTGATATTAATGATTTAAAATCTAACATTAAAGTATTAGAGTTAGAAAAATCTAGTCTTAAAACTAAGTTAGAAGATATTAATAAAAATATTTCCAATTTTAATAAAGGAAGAGAAAATCTTTCTAAAATAATAGAAAATTCTCAGTCTACTTTAAATAAAATGGGATTAGGATTTAAGAAAATTGAAAATCCTAAAAAATCTGGAAAGTTTAAAAATAAGTTTAAAAACAAAATTAGTAAAGATTTAAAGAAGACAGTTTCTAAAGATTTTAAAACTATTAAAATATGGATTCCTAAAACAAATAATAACTTGATTAGGAATAAACATATCAAAACATTTATAGACTCTGTTCATAAAAATAAGAATTATATTTTTGAAGGGAATTCTGAACCTTCTTGGTTTTGGTTTACGAAGATCTAACTCTTAGGACCCTAAAAGAAAAGTGGCTACTATCTTGATCTTTATTTTTTGCAGGTACCACTTAAAAGGAGAGAAAAATGGATTCTAGACAGTGGTTGCTCAAAACACATGACTGGTGATAAAGACATGTTAACAAACACAGTCTACTCAAATGGAGGATCAGTCACTTTTGGAGATAATTCAAAAGGTTATGTCATCGGCAAAGGCGATGTGAGAAATAACAGTATCTGTAACTCACCTCTCATTACTGATGTTTTATTAGTTAAAAACTTAAAACATAACTTATTAAGTATAAGGCAATTATGTGATAAAGGTTTTAATATATCTTTTTCAGAAAATAAATGTAATATCTCTGATAAAAATCAAAAATTAATTTTTGAAGGTATAAGAGATAAAAATATTTATATTTTAAATATGAATATAAATCATAACACAAATATGTGTTTAGTAGCTACAGAAAATGATTTTTGGCTATGGCACAAAAGATTTTGTCATATAAATATTATACTATTATTAAATTAGCTAAAAATAAACTTGTTAAAGGACTACCTGATATGAAATTCAAAATTGATAACATCTATGATGCATGACAATTAGGAAAATTAACAAAATCTTCCTTTAAATCTAAGAAAATCATATCTACAACACAATCACTTGAACTATTACATATGGACCTTTTCGGACCTACTCAAATTCAATCTATTAATCACAATAGATATGTATTTATTATTGTCGATGATTTTTCAGGATATACATGGACTATTTTTATGAAACATAAAAGTGATACTTTTGAAAATTTTAAAATTTTTGTAAAGAGAATTCAAAATATAAAAAATTTAAAAGTTAAAAATATTAGAAGTGATCATGGAGATGAATTTGAAAATGAAGCTTTCGAACATTTTTGTCACAAGAAAGGAATTAATCATAATTTCTCCTTTCCTAGAACAGCACATCAAAATGGAGTTGTAGAAAGGAAAAACAGAACATTACCAGAGTCTGCACGAATTCTATTAAATGGAAGCACTTTACCTAAACATTTTTGGGCAGAAGCTGTTGCAACTGCTTGCTATGTTTTGAATCGTGTTTCTATTCGATCATTAGCAAAACATACTCCATATGAACTTTTAAATGGTAGAAAATCAAATATATCATATTTTAAATTTTTTGGTTCAAAATGTTTTATACTTAACACTAAAGATTAGCTTGGCAAATTTGATCCAAAATCCAATGAAGGGATATTCATAGGATATTCGGAAAGAAGCAAAACTTATCGAGTTTTTAATACAAGAACTAAAGTTATCGAAGAAACTCTTCATGTTTCATTCGATGAAAATATCAATATTTCTTCTAAAAATTCAAATTTGAAAAATAATACAAATATTATTCTAACAAATAATTCAGAAGATGATGATATTATTCTTCAAAATAATACTTCTGATGTTACTTTAGAAAATGTAAATACTATTAATAATGATAATATGACAAGATCCTCTCCAAGAATTCTTAGAGTTCACCCTGTTCAAAATATATTTGGAGAATTAAATTCAAATGTAAGAACAAGACATCAATTAAATCAAATGGGTCATATAGCTTTTCTCTCTAATATAGAACCTAAAAGTATTATGGAAGCCTCAACTGATGACTATTGGATTATTGCTATGAAAAAAGAGCTAAATCAATTTGAAAGGAACGAAGTTTGGGAATTAGTTCATAGACCAAGTGATTAATCAGTCATTGGTACAAAATGAGTTTTCAAAAACAAAGCTGTTGAACAAGGCAACATTACTAGAAATAAAGCTAGATTAGTAGCACAAGGTTATAATCAAGAAGAGGGAATAGACTATGAAGAAACGTTTGCTCCAGTTGCAAGACTAGAAGCTATACGTATTCTACTGGTCTTTATATGTTTTCATAATTTTAAATTATATCAAATGGATGTTAAAAGTGCTTTTCTAAATGGTTTTATAAAAGAAAATGTTTATGTTAAACAACCTCCTCTGTTTACTCATGAAAAATTTTCATATCATGTTTATAAACTGAAGAAAGCTTTATATGGTTTAAAACAAGCACCTCGTGCTTGGTATGATCGACTTAAAAGCTATTTACTGGAATCTGGTTTTGAGATTGGGAAAGTTGATCAAACTTTATTTATTAAGAAAACTAAACAAGATATTTTAATTATTCAAATATATGTTGATGATATTATTTTTGGTTCAATAAATGAAAAATTATGTCAGGAATTTTCGACTATCATGACAAATGAGTTTGAAATGTCACATATGGGAGAGCTATCATATTTTCTCGGATTACAAGTCAAACAAATTCAAAATAGCATTTTCCTTAATCAAGAAAAGTATTGTGCTAATCTAATTAAACGATTCGGTATGCAAAACACGTATGCCAAATCAACTCCTATGAGTACAACTATACATCTTGAAAAATATGAAAATGGTAAAAGTGTTGACCAAAAACTATATCGTAGTATGATTGGATCACTACCTTACTTAACTGCTAGTCGACCTGACATTATGATGAGTGTTTGTTTATGTGCCTCGATTTCAAGCAAATCCTAAAGAATCACATATGCGAGCATTTAAACGTATAATTCGTTATGTTAACAAAACCAAAGATTTAGGATTATTTTATCCAAAAGAATGTCCTTTTGAATTAGTATCATATAGTGATGCTGATTTTGAAGGAAGTCGGACAGATGGAAAAAGTACAAGTGGAACCTATCATTGGACGGTCCTTAGTATCTTGGTTTAGTAAGAAACAAAATTGTGTTTCACTATCGACATGTGAAGCAGAGTATATATCTGCAGCTTTAGCATGTGCTCAAGTAATCTACATGCAACAAACATTACAAGATTTTGATATAAAATTAAATAAGTCTATTATATACTGCGATAACACTAGTGTAATAAATTTATCTGAAAATCCTGTCAATCACTCATGAACTAAACATATTGACATTTGTCATCATTTTCTTCATGATAATATTAAAAAGGATATAATAAATTTAGAATTTGTAAATTCTGAAAATCAATTAGCTGATATTTTCACTAAACCACTCAATGAAAATTGTTTTATAAAATTAAGAAGAGACTAGGTATAATTTCTTTAAAAGAATTATAAAACTTACTAATTAATTTAATTTAAAAAAGAATTTAGGGTACTCAAACTTTGCACCTCGGGTTTGATAAGCCTATGTCACTTCCACCTGACCATTCAGTGTTTCACATCTACTCCTTATGCATTGTTTCTTTTATATTTTTAATTATTTTAGAAATAAATTTTCAGCCACAAACTCTAGTTTAATTCTCATCCTCATTCTTTCAATTTGCACGTAGAACCATCATTTTCTAACTGCATTTCCTCCTATATATTTCAGTAGCTCTCCTTTCTCCGTCAAAAGAAATCCGCATCTCAAACAATTTTTTTTTCTTTTACATAAACTTCTAAAAACTCCTTTTCTTTTCAAAATCAAAATGTCTTCACACGATTCATCAAATGGATCAACTTACTCATCTATCAACTTTGAAACTCCATCATCTGCATCATCAAACCTACCTACGCCTACTCCTACCCATGAACCTGCAAGACCATCAAATTATCGCATGGGTTATATGCCCCAGAAAAAGAAAGCTAGACGGTTTCTGTTCTTTGGTTCTCCTCAAACCAAACAAAAAATTAATGATCTACATCATTACCAGAGGGAATCGATAGCACTTCAGCGTGAGATGTATTATGAACTGAAAATGAATTCAAGACATCTGAGTTTTCTGGAGCAGACTAGATGGAAGTTCTGCGGTTCATCTTCCTCTACGGTTCATCAACCTACACCATTGTCATCTCAGAATCCATGGGATAGGTCGCCTCAAGCTTCACTGTCTCTCCAAACTCATGGGAGCGTGGAAACCGTTGGTCACCACTGCAACCATATGTAGAGAAGACGAAGGATGAACCGACAAATTCTAAGTCTCCACCAACCTTTTTTTCCAAATAATTATGTTTTCTCTATATTTTAAATTATTTTTTATCAGTACTTGATATGCATTGTGTCAGTATATAATATATATATATTATTTGTTTGTGTACAAAATTGACTGAATATGCTGCAAGACTTATTCAGCCGACTGAAAATTTCGATCAGTCGACTGAATCCGTATACTGTAAGTTTTCATACACTATTCAGTCGACTGATCAAAAGCAACCGGTCGACTGAATGACTAAACAGAGAGCATATTTGCTTATTCAGTCGATTGGCCTAGTCGACTAAATCTGATACAGAACTTGTGGGAAAGTTGTTCAGTCGACTAACCATATTACCCCAGTTGATTGAATCTGAAGCAGAACCCTTGGGAAAGTGGTTCAGTTGACTGACCACAATCGTTCAGTTGACTGACCACAATCGTTCAGTTGACTAAATTCGAATCTGAAGCCTACTTTTCACCTTTTTACCTACCTTTTTAACACTCCAACCCTTTACCTCCTCTTTTACTTTTTACATTTACCTTCAATCTTCAGAATTCAAAAACCCTAGTTCCCAATTTGTTTCCAAATTTCTTCAATACTTTGATAAATTCAAATGGCTCCTCGTCAAACAAAGAGATATAGGCATGCTTCTTCTTCCTCTGAGCCAATTGATTCTCAAATCGCGCAATGGCTATACGATGCAACCGTAATCCAAAGGTGGAATAAGATGAAGGAAGCCCGATTCTTTGAAGGTTGTTTTGTTGTTTTTCCTGATTTTACGTCGTATAGGATTCAAGATTTAGCAAGGAAAGCCATCTAGAATCACTCCTAGATCATAATCAAAACAATATCAAGATAAATCATACTTTGATAAAACTTTTCTATGCGAATTTGAACTTAAGGCATCAAAACCCACACAATCGTGACAATTGCATTTGGTGTTTAGTATGTGGCCAACAAGTGTTTCTTTCTTTAGATAGAATTGGTCATATTCTTCATACTTCGACAAGTGGTATTGAGTTACAAGAATTAAATGCTATTATAGGCGAGAGAGACGAAGTAAGTAATCGATTCTTAGAAGATAACATGACCGAACTTAAGTCTATTGCATTACGATCTACTGCAAGAATTATGCATAGAGCTTTAATGCACACAATTCTACCCCATATTGGCTCTTATGAGCTTGTCATGCAAACAACTATAAAGCATTATATGTTATTTGGGGAGAAGTTAAAGTAAATTTTGGCCAAAACTCATTCTAGAAGAATTTTTGTCATTCAACCAAGGTCGTATGAATATTATTTATTTTGGAGAATGTATTATGCGGCTACTTATGAATCTCCACGTTCCTATTTCAGAATCCGATGCCTCTATTCCAAAAACTCTGAATAGCCACACCATTATCCTTATGAAACTACCACCAAGACCTCTCACTATCATGACTTTTCAAGAATGGAAATCTCGACCTCGCCAAGAAACCTCTACTCAACAACAAATAAGAGATGACATCCGAATGCCAACTCCATCCCAAAGCACACGGGAATCTATTGATTTAATTGTAAGAAATCAAGTCATCTTGGATTCCCGCATAAAAAATCTTGATAAGAAAATTGACAAAAAATTTCTTTGGGATTTTATGGGATGCAATATCATGCTCCTCTTCCACCGCTACGGAGACTTCTCAATGTGATTCAGGAAAACGTCCAGCCCTTCAATTTACTTGGTCAACATCGGAAGAACATACTAGTTCTCACACAATTGGCAATGGAGGTGGCAGACAATTTGCAGGAAGTTCCTCCAGAGGAAAAGGACCAACGCAAGTTGAAGAAGAGGAGACGGAATCTAATTCTGAATTAGGTTGTTATCTTTTAGTGGTAGTAAGTTATTTATTTTTGTTCCAAACATTCTATCTATAAGTTTGTATTCGTAACATTTGAAATCTTTTGTTTCTGTGATTGTAACTAGTATTTTTTTCTATTGTGTTAGTTTAATGCTTAAATTATCATTTCCTTTTTGTCAATGACAAAGGGGGAGAGATTTGTATGACTAACCATTTCATGCAGGGATTAAAAAAGTCGCCATATATTCAGGGGTAGATATATATAACACCTGTTATATTTTCTCAAAAATATAGTATCACATATAACATGTTTTCATCATTCAAAAAGGGGGAGAATGTTGAATTATATATTTTGATTCATGACAAAGCAGTGAATTAGACTATATGGATTAGCGATAAAAAGAAAAAGAATTATGTTGTTCAAACTACAAAGGAGACAAGGCTATGAAACTGCGTATAGTATGTTAATTTATTGAAGTTTTTTAGTTTTAGAAATGTTAAAATCTATCCTCAAGTAGTTAAGTTGTTTTAAAACTTTAAACTTTTAAAAATATGAAGACAATGCTTTGACTGTCAGGTAAGTCGACTGACTGTATATGGCCAGTCGACTGAATCTGTACAGGTGCATAGAAACTCTCTGTTTTTTGCACAACTTTGAACATTCAGTTGACTGATCGTTTTAGGTCAGTCGACTGAATTCTTCCAACAGCTATTTTTTCTGAATGGACACTTCCTTTTGCCAAGAGTTATATTCTAATATGAAGAGGTATGGATGCTTCCTTTGATCAGAACTCTTCATGAATGGTTGGATCTCTTTAAATACTATATAAACACATAAAATTCACTTCAATAATCACCGATTTTATGATTACTTTCTGATCATACTTTCTACTATCTCTACATTCTGAAAAGCAATCACAACTTACATATATTGCTTGAATCTCTGAATCAATTATCTTATTCTTTGATTCAAAGTGATATTTTCCTTTCTAAATCTTTAAACACACATATATACTTGAGGAAAAGATTATAGGAAGGTTGTACTATAAAAGACAAATCGGTGTTATCAAGAACACAAAGTGTCAAAGCAATTTTTAGTGAATCTGTTGAAGTCCTGTTCAGTTGTTCAGGCATGTAAAGTCCTCTTTCGGCTGTTAGAGGCAGAAAATCCTGATCGATTGTTCAGGTGTTGTATTCCTATTCCTCCGGGTTAAGTGAGGGGATATTGTGAGAAATTCCAGAGGGAAGTCTAGGATTGGACGTAGACGGGAAGTTCGAACCAGTATAAAAATTCCTGGTGTGATCATTTTTATTTACTTTGCTATTATCATCTGTTTTCTGCTTTAGTTTTAAATATATTCCATATTACACGATGCTAAGTGATAGCTATCCACACAGTAGTCACTTTCAGCATGTACTCTTACGATCCGTCCGACATCCTCCAAAGTCAGCGTCACTATATGAAACTAACTTGAAAGGACATTCTTTTAGATAGAAGAGTCCAAATTTTTTGGTTTTGCTTAGATAACGCAATATTAGTTTCACTACTCGCATATATGATTGTTGAGGATTTGCTTGAAGTCGAGCACATAAACAAACACTCATCATTATGTCAGGTCTACTAGTAGTAAGATAAAGTAATGATCAAATTATGCTTAATATAATTTTAGGTCGACACTTTTACCATCTTTATCTCTATCGGGATGTATTGTTGTACTCATTGGAGTTGGTTAGGCAGAAATATTTTCCATATCGAAGTGTTTAATTAGATTATGACAATATTTTTCTTGATTAATAAAAATACCATTTTCCAATTGTTTAATTTGTAAACCAAGGAAATAAGATAATTCTCCGATATGTGACATTTCAAATTCTTTTATCATTATTGTATAGAATTCCTGACATATTTTTTCATTTATAGAACCAAAAATAATATCAACCACATAAATTTGAAAAATTAAAATATCATTTTTAGTTATTTTAAAAAAAAGAGTTTGATCAACCTTCCTAATTTCAAAACCAGAGGATACCTCTTAAGACATTCATTCTAAGCAAGGGTGCTTGTTTTTAACCGTATAAGGCTTTCTTAAGTTTATAGACGTGGTCAGGAAAATTTTCATATGTGAATAGAGGAGGTTGTTCAACATAAACATTCTCTTTTATATAACCATTTAAAAAAGCACTTTTAATATCCATTTGATAAAGTTTGAAATTATGAAAACATGCAAAGGCCAATAAGATTCATATTGCTTTAAGTCGTGCGACTGGAGCAAATGTTTCTTCATAGTCAATTCCTTCTTCTTGATTATATACTTGTGTAACTAATCTAGCTTTATTCCTAGTTATATTACCTTGTTCATCTGCTTTAGTTTTGAAGATCCATTTAGTACCAATGACTGATTGATCACTTGGCCTAGGAACTAGTTCCCAAACTTCGCTTTGTTCAAATTTGGTTTAGCTCTTCTTGCGCAGCAGAGGCATCTTTTACATTTTTAGGTTCAACATTCAAAAGAAATGCTATGGCCCATTTTATTGAGTTGATTTCTAGTTCTAACATGTGAATCAATTTGTCCTATGACATTTTCTACCGGGTGATTTCGTAAAATCCTAGAATAAATCTTAATTCATTTTTATTATAAATAATGTTTTCATCTTCTTCAAAATTATAAAAAATGTTTTCATCTTCTGCAAAACTATTTTGAGAAACCGTTTTTGTGATTGTGTTAGGTATTATTTCATCATCCTCAAGGTTTTTATTAAGTTTGAAATTTCATCGAATGAAACATGAAGAGTTTCTTCGATTGATTTTTTTTTCATTGAAGATTCGAGAAGCTTTGCTTCGCTCCAAATATCCTACGAAGATTCCATCATTAGAAATTGGATCGAATTTTGCAAGCTGATATTTTGTGTTTAAAATAAAACATTTTGAACCAAAGTTTTAAAATAAGAAATATTTGGTTTTCTTTGATAAAAAAGTTCATAAGGAGTATGTTTTGTTAAAGGTTGAATGGAAACATGATTTAGAACATTGCAAGCAGCTGCTACAGTTTCTGCGTAGAAATATTTTGGTAATGTGCTTCCATTTAATAAAGTTCTTGCACATTCTTGTAATGTTCTATTTTTCCTTTCTACAACTCCAATTTCTGTGGTGTTCTAAGAAAAGAAAAATTATGGTAAATTCCCTTTTCATTACAAAAATGTTCAAAGCTTCATTTCCAAATTCACCTCCATGATCACATCTAATATTTTAATTTTTAAATTTTTTGAGATTTTGAATTCTTTTTGCAAAGATCTTGAAAATTTCAAAGGTATCACTTTTATTTTTCAAAAAAATAGTCCAAATATCTTGAGAAATCATCTACTATAGTAAAAATATATTTCTTATAGTTTATAGATTGAACCTAAGTCGGACCAAAGAGATCCAAATGCAATAGTTCTAGTGGTTGTATAGTAGAAATATTTTTCTTTGATTTAAAGGATGATTTTGATAATTTTTCTAATTGACAAGCATCACAAATATTGTTTACTTTAAAATTCATTTTTGGTAAAGCTTTGAATAAATTATTTTTAGACAATTTATTTATAGCTTTGAAATTTATGTGACAAAATCTTTTGTGTCATAACCAAGAATCATTTTCTTTGGCTATTAAACACATATTTGTATTGTGATTTATATTCATATTTAAAACATAAAGATTTTTATCTCTAAAATTTTCAAAAATAAGATTTTTATTTTGATAAAAAATGCTACACTTATTTTCAGAAAATGAAATATTAAATCCTTTGTCACATAATTGGCTGATACTAAGTAAATTGTGTTTTAAATTTTTAACTAACAAAACTTCTGTACTGAGAGGTAAAATAGATACACCGTTATTGCTTACATCACCTTTGCTGATGACATATCCTTTGGAATTATCTCTAAATGTGATAGAACCTCCATTTTAGTAGATAATATTCATTAGCATTCCTTTGTTTCATGTCATTTGTTTTGAGCAACCACTATCTAGTATCTATTTTCCTCTCTTTTTGGATGGTGCCTACAAAATAAAGAATTACCATTGGTACCCACCGTTGTATTTTGGGTCCTAAGAGTTAGGTCTTAGGAAGCTAAAGCCAAGAGGGTTCAATATTCCTTTTGAAAATAAAATCTTTGTTATTATGAGTAGTTTTTATCAAAGATTTTATATATTTATTTCTAATGAAAGGATTATTTGTTTTAGGAACCCAAATTTTGATTGTCTTAGTAAAATTTGAGATTATTGAACTAGGTTTTTCAATTTTATTAATTTTTTTATATGAAGAATTCTTTTTCTTAGGAATAATTTTAGAAGAATGCTTATATCCTAATCCTCTTTTATTAGATTCAGCTTGAGAATTTTATATAATTTTTGAAAGATTTTCTCTGTCTTTATTAAAATTAGACACATTTTCCTAATGTCTTCTAACTTTGTTTTAAGGCTAGAATTATCTAAATCTTAAATTTTGACATTTGCTTTAAGGTCATGATTCCCAACTAATAGAGCATCATTCTTTTCTTTTTGAGTTTCTATCTCCTGACTTAGCCAAGAAAGTTGAGATGTCATATTAGAACAAGATTCTTGGGTAACTTGAAGTTTTTCTTCTAAAATTTTCTTTTCATCTCATAGCATTTTTACTTCAATTTCAGTTCTATTCAAATTTTCAAGAGTTTCTTTGTACTTTCTACTTTTTCCTTTTAATTTATCAAGTAATTCTGAATTGGTTTCTAACAGATCAACAAAAGTTAAGTCGCTTACCTCGTCTTTTGTGGCCAATAAGTTAATGTTGGTTTGTTCTGAATCACTGTATGAGTCACTATCTGATGATGAAGATGATTCTAAATCGTCCCACGTGATAGGGAAAGCTTTCTTCTTGAATCTGTCTTTTTAGTGCTCATTTTTGTCTTTCTTTTTCTCAGGATAGTCTTTCTTGATGTGGCCTTTCTTGTGACATTCATAATATTCTAGAGCAGATGATGATGGTTTGTTGGTGTTGTTATTGTTGCTGGAGCTATTTTTGTTATTTTTAAATTTGTTTCTCTTTCTAAATTTCAAAAACTTTTTGAAATTTTTAGCAATGAATGCCATATCTTCTTCATCTGAGTCTGATTCATCTTTTTTTACCTGGAATGTTATATTGTTCTTTCCTTGAGCCTATACTCGTTTTTCCTGGAGATTAACTTTATAGGACATTAGATTTCCTATCAACTCCTCCGGTTTTAGGGTCGAAATGCCATTAGCTTCTTCGATTGCTAAGACTTTTCATTCCGACCCATCCATTAGTGAGTTGAGGATTTTTGAAACAGTATTAAAATCTGTACAAGTTTCTCCTAATGCTATCAAAGAATGATATATATCTTGAAATCTAGAGTACATTTCATTTATAGTCTCATCTTGCTTCATTTTAAAACTCTGGAACATATTTTTGAGCATAAAATTTTTACTCTGTTTTACTTTGTTAGTACCTTCATGTATAATTTTAAGTGTACGCCAACTTTCATGAGCGATTTTACACATGTCTATTCTATTAAATTCATTTTTGTCTAATGCATAATATAACATATTCGTAGCTTTAGCATTTGCAGTAGTGTCTAATTTTTGTGTGTTAGACCATATTGAATATTCAGTAGTAGGAATAGTATATTCAGATTGCATAATGTTCCAGGTTTCATAACTACTTGCTTTTACATATATTTTCATTCTAGTAGCCCAATAGTTATAGTTTATTCCATTAAATAGTTAAGGTCGTGTAGTAGATTGACTTTCTAAAAAGGTAGTTTTAACTACAGTGCTGCCTTGTTTTCCATATTAAAACAATATCAGATAACTGTGTTACTGTTATATGATAGCTTTGCTCTGATACCAAATGAAAGTGTCTGTGCTATAGGATCATGTAATATGGAGTATAATAAATAACTAGTGCAAAAAAAATGTAAAATAATAGTAGTAGTAAAATGTCACCAGAGATTTTATATTGGTTCGAACTCCCATTCTACGTTCAGTCCCAGACTTCTTTTGGAATTATAGCTAGCAACCCTCACTTAAGCCGAAGGAATATGTATTACACCGCCTGAGCAAACGAAGAGGACTTTGACCGCTTGAGCAACAGAGCAGGACTTGACCTCTTGAGCAACTGCACTGGACTTGACTGCATGAGCAACCAAACATGACTTTCTTACAAACTGGACTTTGTTAGGAACTGAGTTGATGATGTTTTGATGACAACAACCTTATATAGTTATTATACTTTACTTTATAAAATAAATACTAACATTTCCATATATATATATATGTATGTATATGTATATAGGAAGTATATGCAGGTATCATCGAAGACTGATCAGTATAAAGAATCAAGCATCAAGATGAAGATTAGAGATTCAAGATTCTAGAGAATCAAGATTTCAAGATCTCAAGATAAGTGTCTAGTATTTTGTTAAAACTTCATAATAGCACTCTCATCTTTCTTCTAATTTTCTTTTGGGATGGAACCCAATTTCTATCGAAACCAGTGGCTTACAAACCCACGACAAGTAGCTTACAAACCTACGACAAGTGGCTTACAAACCCATGAAAATCAAAATCATTTAAACTACTTTGTACAAGTTCTCGAGTCCTATGGAGGAGCTCTGTAGGAAGGTTCTTGCAATTTCAGTTTGAATAGATTTTTCAAAATATTTTTTAATCTGTTTTCAAAATGTTTTAGCTTTCAAAATCATGTTTTCAAAAATATTTTCAAACTTTGCTTTAGCCTTGAAATATTCCTCTATTCTGATTTTAAAAAACTTCTATTTTTAAAACATCAAAACTTATGCTGATTTTAAATATTATTTATGTAATTGACGGTCTATATCAATTATATATATATTTAATATAATGTTTTATATTCATTCTCTATCTCAAAATATTGTTTAAACACTTTACTTTGCTTCAGAGAAGTTTCAACTTGTTTTAAATTCAATTGTCTTTTCAAAACAACATCTCTATAATTTTGAACTAAGAGATGTCGACATAAGGGGATACCCCATGTCGACATGGTGACAGTTAGATTCAAAATTCAATTTTCAAAAGAAGTGTCCATTCGTTCGAAAACCTTTCGCCAATGGTTATGACTGTTGTGCATCTATATAAAGGCTTCCAAAACGAATTTTTTTTAACAACTACTTTCTTGTTTTCTTCACTCTTTCTACTCTACCATTCCATATCCATAAAACTTCATATTTTTAAGATCGTGCCATCATTCTGCCAAATTCTCAATAGGAAACCATTTAGATACTCTCTCTATTTGATTCTCCATCATTCTACTAAAGATCAAAGTGCTATTCAGAGTTATAGGATTAATTTGTATCAAAAAGTCCATAGAGTCTATCCATTCAAAAGGATTGTTATTAAGAAGTATTAGGGTGATCTTGTGTCCCGTAGATCAAGAGAGTTTACCCCAGACTCGGAGATAGGAGGGTTCCTCAAGGCCTTAGAAATTGAGGGTTGTAATTTGGATATTGGCTTATAAAAATCTGCACAAGGATATTGCCTTAGTACAGGACTGGATGTAGGAGGATTCTGAACCAGTATAAAATCCGGTGTGTTCTTTCCTTTTACTTGCTTTCCTTTACTATTTGCATTTTTTATATGTTCTGTGATCATTCTGTGTTAGAATTCGGTTTAGATTTGTGTTGAAAGTTTTAATTTAGTCATATAGTTCATATATTCTTTAAAACACTATTTACCCTCCTCTAGTGTTATTTCTGCCTTAAGATCTTTAATCTGCATCCCTAACAATTGGTATCAGAGCATTGGTTTCCATCGTTTTCATAATCTGAAACTTGAAAAATATAAAAATGGCATTTTTGGAAAATTGTGTTAAAAATGTTTTGAATTTATGCATTTCATCAAAGTATCATAAGTCTGCATATAGTTATTTTAAAAAATCAAATTATCTACCGAATTGGTGTGTTATGCAGGGACAGACATGTTATATGGCTTTTGACGAATCAACACCCAATGGACAAACTGTGTAAATTGAGAAAGATAAATGGATACTTGATAGTGGCTGTTCGAGGCACATGACTGGAAATCCCGAGATACTCAAGGACATTACTTATGAAGATGGTGGATTAGTCAATTTTGGTGATAACTCTAAAGGATATGTGGTTGGCGTCGGCAATGTCGGTAACTCTAAAACTTTACTTATTTCTGATGTTTTATTAGTTAGGAACTTAAAACATAATCTGCTTAGTATAAGTCAACTTTGCGATAAAGGTTTTAAAATTAAATTTGGAAAAGATAAATGTCACATTGAAGATGATAAGTCTAATATAATTTTTGAAGGTATTAGGAAGAAAAATATTGATATCCTTAGTATGAAAATTCCAAATGATAATCTATGTCTTTTGGCTAATACAAGTGACCCTTGGATTTGGCATAAAAGATTTGGCCATTTGAATTTCAAATTATTATCTAGGATATCAAAACTTGACTTAGTTAGAGGTCTACCCAAGTTAAACTTTAAAGTAGATAGTATTTGTGACGCTTGTCAATTAGGAAAACTTAAGAAAAGTTCATTTAAATTAAAAGATGCTATTTCTACCTCTAGTCCTCTAGAATTACTTCATTTAGGTTTATTTGGTCCATCTCAAATTCAATCAATTAACCATAGTAAATATGTTTTTGTTATAGTAGATGATTATTCAAGATATACTTGGACAATCTTTTTAAAACATAAAAGTGATGCTTTTGAAATATTTAAAAACTTTTCTAAAAGAATTCAAAAACAACATTCTTTCAAAATTAAAACTATTCGAAGGGATCACGGTGGTGAATTTGAAAATGAAAATTTTGAGAATTTCTGTACTCAAAAGGAAATTACTCACAACTTTTCATTTCCAAGAACTTCACAACAAAACGGAGTAGTAGAACGTAAGAATAGAACGATTCAAGAGTGTGCTCGTACAATGCTTTCTGATACTAATTTACCTAAACATTTTTGGGCTGAAGCAGTTGCTACAGCTTGTTATATATTAAATATAATTTTAATTAGACCATTAACAAATAAAACTCCATATGAATTACTTTATAATAAGAAACCTGTAGTTGCTTATTTTAAATTCTTTGGGAGTATATGTTTTATACTTAATACAAAAGATAATTTAGATAAATTTGAACCAAAAGCTGATAAAGGATTCTTTATTGGTTATTCTAATAGAAGCAAAGCATTTAGAGTTTTTAATTTAAAAACTAATACTATTGAAGAAACTATGCATGTATCTTTTGATGAAAATCTTAAAGATATTGTACAAATAGATGAGGAAGAAGATTTTATAAATTTAAATCAATCTAATGAAACTATTAGTGAAATAAATCAACCTAATAAGAGATTTAAAATATCAAAATATCATCCTATAGAAAATGTTTTAGGAAATATTGAATCAGTAGTAAGAACTAGAAATCAATTAAGTTGTATGAGTAATGTAGCCTTTATATCAACAATTGCACTTAAAAATCCAAAGGAAGCATCGTCTGATGATTCATGGATTCTTGCTATGCAAGAAGAGTTGAATCAATTTACCAGAAATGATGTATGAGAACTTGTTCCTAAACCTGAGGATAAAAGTAATATTGGAACTAAATGGGTTTATAAAAATAAAATGAATGAACTCGGTGAGGTTGTAAGAAATAAAGCTCGCTTAGTCAAGCAAGGTTATTGTCAAGAAGAAGGAATTGACTATGATGAAACTTTTGCCCCCGTAGCAAGATTAGAAGCTATAAGAATTCTACTTCCTTTCGCTAATTATAATAATTTCAAATTATATCAAATGGATGTTAAAAGTGCTTTTCTAAATGGTTTTGTAAAAGAAGATGTTTATGTTGAACAACCTCCACTTATACTCATTGTTTCATGTTTGTTCTATACATATTATTTGTTCATACTAATCATTCTTGAATTTTTAAGTAGTTAATAGTTTTTGTTGATGACAAAGAGGGAGGAAGTTATAAAAATATATGTGCTTGGTGTAAGGGGGAGTCATGGAATAAAGGGGAGTTGTAGTTTTAAGAAGAAGTCACGGAGTAAGGGGGAGTTATGGAGAGTTATGGTATGGTAAGAATATTTTATAAATAAAGGTTGTCATCATCAAAAAGGGGGAGATTGTTAGGAACTGAGTTGATGATGTTTTGATGACAACAACCTTATATAGTTATTATACTTTACTTTATAAAATATATACTAACATTTCCATATATATATATATATATGTATGTATATAGGAAGTATATGCAGGTATCATCGAAGACTGATCAGTATAAAGACTCAAGCATCAAGATGAAGATTAGAGATTCAAGATTCAAGACTCTAGAGAATCAAGATTTCAAGAACTCAAGATAAGTGTCTAGTATTTTGTTAAAACTTCATAATAGCACTCTCATCTTTCTTCTAATTTTCTTTTGGGATGGAACCCAATTTCTATCGAAATCAGTGGCTTACAAACCCACGACAAGTAGCTTACAAACCTACGACAAGTGGCTTACAAACCCACGAAAATCAAGATAATTTAAACTACTTTGTACAAGTTCTCGATTCCTATGGAGGAGCTCTGTAGGAAAGTTCTTGCAATTTCAGTTTGAATAGATTTTTAAAAATGTTTTTAAATCTGTTTTCAAAATGTTTTAGCTTTCAAAATCATGTTTTCAAAAATATTTTCAAACTTTGTTTTAGCCTTGAAATATTCCTCTATTCTGATTTTAAAAAACTTCTATTTTTAAAACATCAAAACTTATTCTGATTTTAAATATTACTTATATAATTGATGGTCTATATCAATTATATATATATTTAAAATAATGTTTTATATTCATTCTCTATCTCAAAATATTGTTTAAACACTTTACTTTGCTTCAGAGAAGTTTCAACTTGTTTTAAATTCAATTGTCTTTACAAAACATCTCTATAATTTTGAACTAAGGGATGTCGACATAAGGGGATACCCCATGTCGACATGGTGACAGTTGGATTCAAAATTCAATTTTCAAAAGAAGTGTCCATTCGTTCTAAAAACTTTCGCCAATGGTTATGACTGTTGTGCATCTATATAAAGGCTTCCAAAACGAATTTTTTTAACAACTACTTTCTTGTTTTCTTCACTCTTTATTCTCCACCATTCCATATCCATAAAACTTCATATTTTCAAGATCTTGCCATCATTCTGCCAAATTCTCAATAGGAAATCATTTAGATACTCTCTCTATTTGATTCTCCCTCATTCTACTAAAGATCAAAGCGCTATTCAGAGTTATAGGATTAATTTGTATTCAAAAAGTCCATAGAGTCTATCCATTCAAAAGGATTGTTATTAAGAAGTATTAGGGTGATCTTGTGTCCCGTAAATCAAGAGAGTTTACCCTAGACTCGAAGATAGGAGGGTTCCTCAAGGCCTTAGAAATTGAGGGTTGTAATTTGGATATTAGCTTATAAATATCTGTACAAGGATATTGCCTTGGTACAGGACTGGATGTAGGAGGATTCCGAACCAGTATAAAATCCGGTGTGTTCTTTCCTTTTACTTGCTTTACTTTACTATTTGCATTTGTTATATGTTCTGTGATCATTCTGTGTTAGAATTCTGTTTAGATTTGTGTTGAAAGTTTTAGTTTAGTCATATAGTCCATATATTCTTTAAAACACTATTCACCCCCCTCTAGTGTTATTTCTGCCTTAAGATCCTTAATCCGCATCCCTAACAGACTTAACTTGACTTTGTGTGTTCTAAAAAACACTGATTCGTCACTTGTATTACACCCTTCCTCTAATCTTACCCTTAAAGTAGATGTGTATATTTGTGTGTGAATGAATAATAGGAAGTTTAATAGTGCTTGAAGAATACAGAAATAAATACGCAAGCAATGAGTGTATGAAAGCTTATAGATATTGAACTCAAGAATGCTAAGTGCTATAGATCAAAAGAGAATAGTAAATTTGGTGATTGGATCTATGAATACTAAGTGTATATATAGTGTGTGATGAGATATAACTTCTGGAAATCGACATCCATTAGAATCTAGGAGCCGTGACCTTCTAGTAAGAAGGAACCCTTTGATCAAAAGAGGTGTCTTATGGAGAAAAATGACAGTTGCAGATTCAGTCGACTGAACTTTCTTGGGCGGTAGACTGAATTTCAAAGGTGCACAAAAAATGTTCAGCATCATTCGACTGACCTAAGCAGTTCAGTCGACTGTTTACTATTTATATTTAAAAAAATTATACACAGCCTCAATCGACTATCTTATATGGATTAGTTGACTGATGCTGTTGTTTTAGTGTAGTGAAAGTATTTTGTATATGCATAAGAAATTTTTATAAAACGAATGCTTGTTTTGTAAACGAATTTGTGAGTGATATACCTTGAGGATAGATTTTAACAATTCTCTATACTAGACTCTATATACTTATTGACTCTAGTTAACATCAATATCAATACAAACCATATTTGAGTCGATGAGTCCGGATTTTCCATAGCCATAGATTCGTGAACTTTCATCTCTTGTCAGCATTCAAAACCTTATGATCCAATAACTCCAACCTCTTTGGAAACTAAGGTTTCGACCAAGTAACATTCAACCTTGTCCAATTGATTACGTACCAAGTTGCTTGATACCATACGCGTTGGCTTCGAAAGCTTGATGCCGAAAGGTCTGGTTTGGAAGCCTTGACGCCAAAAGTGGCCGAAACATGCTAAAAGCGTGATTTTCATGTTTTTAACTTAAAAGAGTTAACTTTCCAAATAACGTGTATTTATTTGTCAAATTCTTACTGGTTAATAAATTCTTTTCAGAAAAGTGCTGCCAATAATTTCATAATAAAATAATGAATTTATTTTATAAAATGCCCCTTCTCGTTGATTAAATATATAAAACATTTAAGTCCATACCTTAAATAAGTTTATATATTCATCAAATCACTTAGGAAAAATATGAAAAAATTCCAAAAATCTATTTTAATATGTTTTCCACCATGTAAAATTCAAACTAAAATAATAATTCTTTTAGCCTTAAATAATTTATAACCCAATAAATCATTTTCTTCACTAGAAAATTAATATAAAATACACATTAATTCACAAAATTATGAAAATAGAAACCTATCTCTAAAATATCATTTCTGACTTATCTTTAAATTTTCAAGGTAAGTTTGACATTTGTGAGTTGATAGGGGTGAGTTGTTGATGATGACATTTGAGTTGCTGATGGTGTGATATTTTTTGGTGTTTCACGGTGTATATATTGTATGATGACATGTATATATATTATGTTAACGAAGTGCTAGTTGGTTTGATGTTATGTGAGTTATGGTTGGTTTAATTTTCTTTATGCGATTTATGTATGATTTGAGATTATATTAAATATCTAAATTCGATATGTGCTTGTGTCTGACCAATTATATTTCTGAATTGTGTATGTGAGGCTAGCATGTAGCGGAAATCTGGAAAAATTCTTCAAGTATTTCGACGAATTCCAGTGACTGACGATGATTTACAGGTCAACAGTTTCTAATGGCTTCCGACGGCTAGTGGCGGTTTTATAGCTTCCTCTTGATCGGCCATGTGTCTTTGACGATCTTCTAGAGCCGTCGGGTTTTCGTCGGCAGCCGTCGGAAAGTTTACGTTGGAGGCTATTGGAAGGTGTCGGAAAAATTATGGGGCAATGAGACAAATTGCAATGGTTTTTTGCGTCTGTTTCTGACGGCTACAGACGCCGCCGATAGTTTTCAGCCATTAGAAATCGTACGTTTTCTGTGGTGATTGTACCCGATTAGGATGTGCATCCGTGTTGCTTTGGGTTATAAGCTCGGTTAACCATTGTTCTAAATCAGTTATAGATTGATTTTCTATTGTATCTGATTAGGTCGTTCACCTGCATAGGTGTTTCTTTCGAGTATATGCTTGGTGAACCATTGTTGTAACTCGGTTACGGAAGTACCCGAGTAGTCGAGTATCCGACTAGGTGTTGAATTCAGTTACGAATTCGGGTAACCATTGTTGTAACTCATTAAAAATTGGTTTTCTATTGTATCCGATTAGGCTGTGCAACTGATTGGACGCTGCTCTTGGTGAATTTTGATGTTATTTTGTTTATGTACTGATTTTTGATGCAATTATATTATTATATTATATTATTGAGTAGTAATTATTTGTTACACTACATAACTTGTATATTGTACAGCTGAAATCTGATATTAAACAAAAAATATTGTACACAATTAATCATAATAAATTTTCATCAAAATATTACATTTTAACAAAATATTTACCAACTAAAATATTCAATTATTAGTTCAACATATATGTTATAAAAGCAGTTTATGCATTTAATGAAATTATAATCAAACATAGATATTTTCTAAAACGTTAAGGATTTTAGTAACTGTCAAATATCTGCATTTGACTAGTATAGATTTTTCTAGTCTTTTATTTGAATTGAAAATAAAAAATTTCAACATTTCTTCTTAAACATCCAACATTAAATAATGTTTTTAAAATACAGTACATAACATTTAGTCAAGTCCGATAATTTTCTATGATAAGTATAATTTCCTGTAAGAAAATAATTTTCAGATATTTTATAGTTTTAGGATCTGTAACCGGCTATGTTTTTTGTCTATTACTATGTCATACAGAATTAGAGCTCTTCTTAGTTGCATTGCTTCATCTTCATATAACTTTTTTCCTTCATTTTTTACATTTGTTTAATAGATCTTCCATGAATCACATTATAACAATTTCGCAATCAATTCTGCATCATTTCAAAAATTGTTAGTATTAACGTTCTAAAATTAATATTTGTACATTATAAGTTTTTTCTTTCGAATAGTGTTCTTTTTAGGGCAATCCACAAAAATGACTAGTTCTGATGGAATATTCCCATTTTTTGCATAAATTGATTGCATCACTTCCATGATTTTGCCTCTTATTGAAAATATTTAAAAATCATTGTATGTGATTCATTGTTATAAATGTTTGACTGGATATATAAAACAAAAGTATTTTTCCAGTGAGAAATTATATAGTTGCTAGGGAAATATTTTATAGTAGTAATTAAAAATAAATTTATATTTGTAATTTATGACAATTCGTGCTTCCTATTTGTATGGGAATTTGAAACTTACCCTTTTGGATCTTTGTAAATTATAATGTTTCCAACTTTTATTAACTCCATTAAACTCTAACAATATATAGTGCTTTTTATTGCATAGCATTGTTATCGAGCATATGAATCGAATAGCTTCTAAATAAATCTGGATGTCGAGATGAAAATAGGATGGATAGAGAGCTTGGGGGCATAATTGGAATAGATAAATGTAGCAACTATAGAAGTCAAGGAGGATTTGGACAAAAACAACATATCTGGTATAACCACAATTGCTGTCACTATAGAGTTGATCTACCAAGGATATATCTGAGACTATGGAAGGTTGGAGCTTATGAAAGCGTAGGGGAACTACCACTATTATGACAACCATTGTGGTTGGTACGAACCATAATTATTAATGGTACCGACATCTTCTCCAAATTAACTTATTTCTCCCTTATCATCTCCGATCTAAAATCTTACCTATTCTTCAATGATTTATTAAATATGATGGACAATTCCATCTATTAATAAAGAGGCTAAAGCAACATAGAGAGGACTTTTATCTTTTGAGTTCATACTCTTTATCTATTGCTCTCTACCTTAACTACTGTCACTAAGTGTTGTAATTCTAACCATATTTTGATTTTAAGATCTGAAATAATTGTAATAATGCTCGTACTTGTGACAATTCTAATGTTAATAAGATTAAGTGGACGCAGGCATGAGATTTGGTCAAACAATTATAAAAATGCTGCGTTCTTTGTCATTTCTATTTGATTTTAGTAGATCTATTCTCGTTTTTGTTCAATTAGCAGTGTTTCATCGCTTTTTGGTCTAATATTTTTTATGCTTCCACTGATAATGGAGCTTCTTTGTTATAGATCAAGCTTAGTATTATGGATTGCAAGCCTCCAAAAGTTAGATACAAAGATTGTTGTTATAGATATGACGATACTATGATTTCATAAGGAGCCAAAATAAGGTTTGAAGAAATAGCCCATTAGAGACCTTCCATGAGATTTGTAGCCACTGCTGGAGAAGATAAAGCTTCTCATTATAACTGTAACGATCTCGAATTTTACTAAGTTTAAATTGATAATTAATTTAATTTTGGAATAAAAATGGTGAAATTAATTGGTAATTAATATAAGATTCTAATTAAATTATGAATTAATTGAGAATTAATTTGGATATTTGAAAATAAATATGTATATAAAATAGATTAAATATAGAATTTGAAATTGGGATGTATAAATAATGTAAGGATATTTGAATTTAAAATTATGAAATGGATTTTAAAAGTCGTGCAAATAATGAATGAACGAAAATAAGTATATAAGTTAAAATAAATATTTTAAGTTAGAAATAAATTAGACAAATTCAAACAACATGTAAATAGATTATACAGTTTCATAAGATATAAAGTTAATACATTAGGATAAATTCCAACAATATATTGACTATAGAATTTCATTTTTATTACAAAACAAAAGAAAAGAAAATATATATATATATATACTCATGTATGTAAAATATAAAGTAAACACCTAGCTAAATTTAAGCAACATGTTAAAAAATAGAATTCATTTGTATCACATAGAAAGAAGACAGTAAAATACATTCAAGTATGTAAAATTAAATTGGATAAGTATGAACAAACAAATTTTTTTTATAAGTATCTATGTACAAGAAAATAAAAGACAAGTATGTAGGCTTGAACAACAAGAGAAAAAAAATCTAAATATCAGCCCACCAAAGCAAGAAGATAAAAGCACGGCTAAAGAAAACTTTGACCAAAGTATGTACAAGCAAACAAAGGTAATTAATGCAAAAATATCTTAGCACACTTTTTATCTCATCTCAGCCGAAATCTTGCTTAACCATAGTAGAACAAATAAACATAATAAAACAAACTAAAGGAAAAAATCTCTCGCTTATATTGTACAAACAAATAATGATATAGCCTGTAAACTTCTTTTTATATGTATCAATCCATTCATTTTAGTTCGACCATTCCAAAGCTAAGCAAATCTGAATTAATAACATCTAAAAAACTCAAACAAAGATTCAACTTTAAACAATCCATTCAATTCAACAAAACAGAAAAAAAAGACCAAAGGAAGAAAGAAAAAAAAATGCAGTTTCAAACACCAGAGAAGCTCTCTATTCTTCCGTTCACTGTGAGTAAACACAAATTTTTTAAAGTTTTAAGTTTAATTAAAACTGAACAGGCAATTCATTGATGATATTGAGTTGTATATGTATTATTTTTGAATATAGTTTTGTGGTGTATATATAGGTTGTTTTGTGAAATGTTGAATCTATAGGTCTTCTCTGGTTGTTGTTACATAGTTGGATATTGTGACGCCCACCTCTATACCCACGCTAGCTAAGAACACTACGGTGTAATGCTGTCAACTAGCATGGAGAATAAGGCTGTTGAGGAGCGACCATCAGTTTAATTGCTTTGCGCGAGCACCGATATGTCAGATAGTATAACATGCATTTTATTTCAAGAGGAAATCCGACATACCGATACAAACACAAAGCTACTACACAGTGGCTATAATAATCTTCGGAAACAAATATAGAAATAAAAATAACAGAAATCAGTCACAGATAATTCATATCACATAGGCGGAAGAAGATATGAATATATAACTAACACAAGAAAGTGTATATCAGAGTAGTGGTCAAAAAGATCCACAATAATACAAAAGAATAGCAACACGTGCTATACAAAAGAATACAACTATGAGTCCATATCTCAAGTGTATGCAACAAAGTAAACTACTAATCTAAGTAGTTAGCCAAAAGTCAGAGAGATCAATCCCAAGTGAGAAGTCAAGCTGAAGCACCTGTAACACCTCGGTCTGACCCGAGTATTATTTAATAAGAAAATAATAAACGGATCAGTCTAACTATAAATATCAGATGAAACGATATAAAGTAAAAGATATGGCATAAACATATAATATCCGTAATGGCATACTACTATAAGCATGCAAATGATGATCAACAAAAGATCGTTCAATTCCACAAAAATCTTCACAAAGAACCAAAAAGGGTTTCATACCCAAAACTTGTATTCACAAAAGTCAATGACACACAAATTCACCAATGCACAAATATTGATAAAACTTATCAATGGAAATCACGAAAATAGGTGAGGCATAAATTCCAGAATTCAACACACGAAATCCAGAAGTCACAAGAAAAAAGGGGGGAGGCCTATCACACGAACGAGAAGCTATCTCATGGTAGCTAGCCATTAATTTTTGACACACGAACGAGAAGCTATCTCATAGTAGCTAGCCATTAATTTTTGACACACGAACGAGAAGCTATGTCATGGTAGCTAGCCATTAATTTTTGACACACGAACGAGAAGCTATCTCATGGTAGCTAGCCATTAATTTTTGACACACGAACGGCCCAAAGGCCATGGGGAGCTACCCCAAAAAGAAATGAGACGAAGCTCAATAAAATGAGTTACTGTCCTCCATGTGGACAAAGAGACATCGCACAATTGCTAGTCTAAATCACAAAAATGATCATCATGATCATCAAGAAGTGTCAATTACAGTAAGCTAGTAAATATATGAGCTTAGCTTCATGTCCCATAACCACTAGCTTAACTTAAATATTTACGAACAAATTGTAGATCTCCACTAGAAAATTTGTCAAAAGAGATTCAATCGAACAAGTCCAAGAATTAACCGACGAAGTAAACGCAAGCGTTTCATAGCACTTGTTTTACTAAGTCGTTTAATTAGATTTCTCATACGAGTGAGGTAAAGGTTTGTATATACTAATAGATTGGAAAACGGTTTTAAAACGAATTTGGTATTAAAATAGAATTGAAATCGTTTGGGGAAAGAGTTTTGATATTTACTACTAGTATTGAAACCTTTATATTTTTAAAGTGACAAAACACGAAAATGATTGTAGAACAATCAACCACCAAAATTCACATTCAAAGACGTGAATAAAAATCCAAAGAAATCGATCCGAATCCATCAAAATGGGTATTCCTAAAAATCACGAAGAAAATGTCATCAAAGTCGATAATAAGTGATAATAACAAAAGGGAATCAACATGAATCGATTAACATTGGAAATTCAATCCAAAAAGGCAAAATGGACTCAAACAGCTGGTTCAGTCGACTGAACAGAGTTTTCAGTCGACTAACCCTGTACCTGGAAATTTTCCAGGTTCAGGAAACTTTCTGTTTCCAGGTTCAGGTGACTGAACAGAGGATTCAGTCGACTGAATCATGCCTGGAAACTTTCGGGTTACAGGTTCAATCGACTGAACAGAAGGTTCAGTCGATTGAATCATGCCTGGGCTGTTTTTCAGCCTGTTCAAATGAAGAGCAAACTCTTCCAAAATGCAACCGGACGAACATTGGCTCTAAGGGTTTATGCCAATCGGCAACCCGGCCCTATATGCTCCTCGATGCATCACCAAAAGCACGATCAAACATCCATATAAGGATTTTCACACAAATTTGACTTAAAACCCAAAAATTGGAATATTCACAAAACCAATCCAAATCAAGAGCAAATGCACATGAAGAAGTGTTAGGAATTCATACCCAACAACCAAAGATAATTATAGCATAGATGTGAGATAAAAATCTCACCTTTGAACCCAAAAATAATGAATGAGAAGCTTGAAGACAAGGGAAGATCAACCACACTTCAATCTCAACACTAGAAGCTTGAATCTAAGCTTAAAAGAAGAACATTCCCTAAGTTAGGTTTAGGAAATTTCTGAAATCAAAGAGAGAATGAGTTGGAGAAGAAGAAAGAGATGCTTACTAATGGGTTCTCTTTGAGTTTGGAGCGAGAACTTGAGCTAGCAAGAAGAACTAGGGTTTGCAATTTCTATTTTCCTTTCCCCTCCACCATTTTCAGTTGGAGCTTGAGTTTAGAAGAGTGGAATGAGAGAATGGAGAGGAGAGGGCTGAGTTGGGGTATTAGTTAAGCTAGTGGGATGAACCCAAACCCTAAACCCAATTGAAAAAGTAACGAAATTCAACTTACTCCAAACATATCAAAGATTATACTCAAAAAGATCGCAAACGACATTTTGAACTCAATGGAAGGGGTCTTGAGTCCCAATTCGACTGTTTGCAAAAAGTAGCTTTTCGGACCAAAATCCGACGATCGATAAAATATTTAAATAAAATATTAAATATAAAATCATTAAATATGCGGGTTGTTACAGACCCTCCTCCTTAAAGAAATTGCGTCCTCGCAATACTTAAGAAGAAATTAGGAAGTAACAACCATAGAAGCATATCAACACAAAAGAAAATTGAAATAAGAAGTTCATCATAAAGAGCATGAAAGAGCAAGCTTGAACGGGATCGCTCGATGAATTCTCTGGATTCCCAAGAGTAATCCTTAGGATTTGGGAACCATTGAACTCTCACAAGAAGAACATCTTTATTCCGAAGGCGCTCAACCTCCGAAGTAATGATGCGAATGGGATGTTGCTTATAAATCAAATCTGGTGAAACTTCAATTTCTACAATGTCACCGGGTTCAAGAATAAAAACCGGAATCCCTAAGGCATTTCCGTAGATAAAAGACGTGGAGAACGTCAAGAATAGAAGAAAATTGAGCTGGTGCAATGACATAGTACAAAAACAGTACGCCCGATGAACCAAACCCGAATAATTTTGGAACACTGACGTAGTACAAAAACGATACGTCCCCTGAACCGATAAACCGGAACAACGATGTAGTCAAATAATGGTACATCCATTGATCCAGATAAGATGGAACATCGATGTAGTATAATAACAATACCCCCGATGAACCGAACACCATAAAAGAACATCGAACGCTAGTCCATAAAAGAGATGAGATGAAACTCAATAAAACGAAGTACGTCAAAACGCCCGATGAACTTGGTAAAACGATCATAAGATACAAGGAATCTCGAGCCAACGAGGTTGACGCAAATTAAGTTCCTTATGAGAAATAAATATTCCAAAGATTTATGATCGAGGTAGAGAACAAATTTCTCACCCAAAAATAACGATGCCGAATTCTAAAAGAAAAAACAATAGCCGCGAGCACTAGATCATGAGTGGCATATCTAGTCTCGATAAGCTATAATGATTTAGAAGCACAAGTGATAGCACGTTCTCCTTTGCAAGAGAATGGCATCCAAACCAATACGACTAGTATTGGTACAAATAGCAAAGTCTTGGTTCCCCTTCAGGAATCACAAGAATATGAGTATCGTAAAAGAATTCTTTCTTAATCTTCCTTCCCGAAAAGCTAAAACTTTCAAAATTACAATTAACTTATGTAACCATCTTTTTAGAAAATTTTACTTATTTAAAGTGAACTTTACTGTGTTTGATTGTCTCATCAAAGCGTTTAGGAAATTCCTATCGATAACGTTGATCAAGCGCATCGACCAAAATTCTTAAAGCACTCAACGGGCAATACAATCACAAAATCATCTTCTAGATAGTAAACATGTTTCTAAAAAAAAACTTTTAAGAATATTCTTCATTCGTTTTAAGAACAAAAACCCAATTTTACTTAAAAATAAATCTTATGGAAAAGATTTGCAAAATTTTAAATTACTATTTTCATCCAAAATCAATAAATACAAGAATGGTCTCATCGAAATATTCATAGAATATTTGATTTATAAAATGGATGAAATAAGCTGGACAAACTGAATGACAAAATAAGTCATTCATAAGAATCGTAACGAGTGTGGAATGCGGTAAGTGGAATGCAAACTCCCGCAACTCGTAGCAAATGAAAACCGGTGGCAAGGTCGAGCTGAAAAGACCTTATCACCACACAAAAGATTTCTTAGGTGATAAATCCTAAGACAAACTCAAAAATACCGGAAAGTTTCACAAACTATTTAGATAAGAGAAACAACACTTTCCTTATCATGAAGGCTTAAAGAATAAAATGATGCCTTCAAAAATTTGAAATCGGAATCTCAAGAAAAAAATAGAAATCTGCTTAATAGATAGAAAATGTCGAAGATGAATAGTCCACACGGAAAATAGGATATGGGCTTCACAACGATTGAGCCAATCCTTACAAAATCGATTCCGAAGCCTAAATAAGAATCGGCTCGGGAAGAAAAATCACATAACACAATTTCGAAGTCAATAAAAAGCAAATTGAGTGTCGCGGATCTACCATCCGGATTCACAATCCTCAAAGAAGTCATCAAGCCCAAAATATTCAAAGAAAAAAAGAATCGACAAGTTCTTTTGATATAAAAATAATGAGATGAAACCCATATCAAAAAGAACTCAAATAAGAAGATCACAAAATAAATGTAATCAAGGATTAAATGAGAAATACCTTGGCCACGAGAAGTGCCACTAGGGGCTTGCACTGCATTGAGCTCTCCCTCCTTCTTACTTTGAAGTACGGGACATGCAGTAATATGGTGACCCGAATTTTTGCAATAGCGACCAAAGAGGGGTTTCGGACACTCCCTCGCATAGTGGTTCGTGGAACCACAATTGTAGCATTGTCCACGACTAGAGGTAGGTGCTTTTGCTACCGAGGTTTCTTGCCTCCCTTTCTTGTTGGGAATGGGGCCTTTGAATTTAATTGGCCTCTTCATGTCGTTGTTGAAGTTCTGTTTGGCAACCGCAACTTCAACATTACTCTCTCTATCGGCCTCTTCAAGACGAAGAGCGATATCAATAAGCTGATCAAATGAAACTTCAAGTTTCAGGAGTAATGGCTTCTTAAGATTCTTATTCAAGCCATAGACAAATCTCTGATTTTTCTTCAATGGGGTATTAATGTATTCAACCCCGTATTTGGAAAGAGATTCGAAAGATGCGACATAGTCTGTCACAGAAGATTCACCTTGAACAAGGTCAATAAAACGCCGGGCCAAAGTTACTTTTTCGGCCTCCGGCACAAATTTCAATTCGAATCTTTCCCGAAATTGCTCCCAAGTGAGATCCGCTTCGATAATCTCCGAAGTTAAGAGCTCATACCAATCTAATGCTCTTTCTTGGAGCATGCTAGAAGCCACTTGGACTCGATGTAGATCAATAAGGTTCATGCGAGAAAAGATGCGGTCGCATGATTTGAGCCAAGCCTGAATTTCTGTAACACTCTCAGATCCTTTGAATGGTCTTCCACCCAAATCGGTATAGTCTCTGCACAAGCGTGCAAAACCGGATCTAGGATGAGTAGGCTCTGAAATGGGTCCGGCAGCTTGAGCATTCTTTACTAGATCAAGAAGCTGCTGGGCAGACATAAATACTCCATCCTGGGGAGTAGCACTAGATTGACCGGCGCTGGGGCGGCCTGGTCTAACCATTTCTCTTCTTTAAGAAAGAAAGAAAGAAGAGGAAAAAGTTATTCTCAAAATAAAAATCAAGCAATCTTGATAGATAAAACAAGGAATCATAAAAGAAAGTAGGATAGGACGGTACGAAGACCCGAATAAAATCCTAAAGCACGACTCCTAAGATGGACTTAGGACGATGATCCTTGTTAAATTATTCTACATTGTTCCGAAGTTTGGCTCTGATACCAAGCTGTGACGCCCCACCTCTATACCCACGCTAGCCAAGAACACTACGGTGTAATGCTGTCAACTAGCACAGAGAATAAGGCTGTTGAGGAGCGACCATCCGTGTAATTTCTTTGCGCGATCACCGATATGTCAGATGGTATAACATTCATTTTATTTCAAGAGGAAATCCGACATACCGATACAAACACAAAGCTACTACACAGTGGCTATAATAATCTTCGGAAACAAATATAGAAATAAACATAACACAAATCAGTCACAGATAATTCATATCACATAGGCGGAAGAAGATATGAATATATAACTAACACAAGAAAGTGTATATCAGAGTAGTGGTCAAAAAGATCCACAATAATACAAAAGAATAGCAACATGTGCTATACAAAAGAATACAACTATGGGTCCATATCTCAAGTGTATGCAACAAAATAAACTACTAATCTAAGTAGTTAGCCAAAAGTCAGAGAGATCAATCCCAAGTGAGAAGTCAAGCTGAAGCACCTGTAACACCTCGGTCTGACCCGAGTATTATTTAATAAGAAAATAATAAACGGATCAGTCTAACTATAAATATCAGATGAAACGATATAGTAAAAGATATGGCATAAACATATAATATCCGTAATGGCATACTACTATAAGCATGCAAATGATGATCAACAAAAGATCGTTCAATTCCACAAAAATCTTCACAAAGATCCAAAAAGGGTTTCATACCCAAAACTTGTATTCACAAAAGTCAATGACACACAAATTCACCAATGCACAAATATTGATAAAACTTATCAATGGAAATCACGAAAATAGGTGAGGCATAAATTCCAGAATTCAACACACGAAATCCAGAAGTCACAAGAAAAAAGGGGGGAGGCCTATCACACGAACGAGAAGCTATCTCATGGTAGCTAGCCATTAATTTTTGACACACGAACAAGAAGCTATCTCATGGTAGCTAGCCATTAATTTTTGACCCACGAACAAGAAGCTATCTCATGGTAGCTAGCCATTAATTTTTGACACACGAACGAGAAGCTATCTCATGGTAGCTAGCCATTAATTTTTGACACACGAACGGCCCAAAGGCCATGGGGAGCTACCCCAAAAAGAAATGAGACGAAGCTCAATAAAATGAGTTACTGTCCTCCACGTGGACAAAGAGACATCACACAATTGTTAGTCTAAATCACAAAAATGATCGTCATGATCATCAAGAAGTGTCAATTACAGTAAGCTAGTAAATATATGAGCTTAGCTTCATGTCCCATAACCACTAGCTTAACTTAAATATTTACGAACAAATTGTAGATCTCCACTAGAAAATTTTTCACAAGAGATTCAATCGAACAAGTCCAAGAATTAACCGACGAAGTAAACACAAGCGTTTCATGCCACTTGTTTTACTAAGTCGTTTAATTAGATTTCTCATACGAGTGAGGTAAAGGTTTGTATATACTAATAGATTGGAAAATGGTTTTAAAACGAATTTGGTATTAAAATAGAATTGAAATTGTTTGGGGAAAGAGTTTTGATATTTACTACTAGTATTGAAACCTTTATATTTTTAAAGTGACAAAACACGAAAATGATTGTAGAACAATCAACCACCAAAATTCACATTCAAAGACGTGAATAAAAATCCAAAGAAATCGATCTGAATCCATCAAAATGGGTATTCCCAAAAATCATGAAGAAAATGTCATCAAAGTCAATAATAAGTGATAATAACAAAAGGGAATCAACACGAATCGATTAACATTGGAAATTCAATCCGAAAAGGCAAAATGGACTCAAACAGCAGGTTAAGTCGACTGACCCTGTACCTGGAAATTTTCCAGGTTCAGGAAACTTTCTGTTTCCAGGTTCAGTCGACTGAACAGAGGATTCAGTCGACTGAATCATGCCTGGAAACTTTCGGGTTCCAGGTTCAATCGACTGAACAGAAGGTTCAGTCGACTGAATCATGCCTGGGCTGTTTTTCAGCCTATTCAAATGAAGAGCAAACTCTTCCAAAATGCAACCAGATGAACATTGGCTCTAAGGGTTTATGCCAATCGGCAACCCGGCCCTATATGCTGCTCGATGCATCACCAAAAGCACGATCAAACATCCATATAAGGATTTTCACACAAATTTGACTTAAAAACCAAAAAATTGGAATATTCACAAAACCAATCCAAATCAAGAGCAAATGCACATGAAGAAGTGTTAGGAATTCATACCCAACAACCAAAGATAATTATAGCATAGATGTGAGATAAAAAATCTCACCTTTGAGCCCAAAAACAATGAATGAGAAGCTTGAAGACAAGGGAAGATCAACCACACTTCAATCTCAACACTAGAAGCTTGAATCTAAGCTTAAAAGAAGAACATTCCCTAAGTTAGGTTTAGGAAATTTCTGAAATCAAAGAGAGAATGAGTTGGAGAAGAAGAAGGAGATGCTTACTAATGGGTTCTCTTTGAGTTTGGAGCGAGAACTTGAGCTAGCAAGAAGAACTAGGGTTTGCAATTTCTATTTTCCTTTCCCCTCCACCATTTTCAGTTGGAGCTTGAGTTTAGAAGAGTGGAATGAGGGAATGGATAGGAGAGGGCTGAGTTGGGGTATTAGTTAAGCTAGTGGGCTGAACCCAAACCCTAAACCCAATAGAAAAAGTAACGAAATTCAACTTACTCCAAACATATCAAAGATTATACTCAAAAAGATCGCAAATGACATTTTGAACTCAATGGAAGGGGTCTTGAGTCCTAATTCGACTGTTTGCAAAAAGTAGCTTTTCGGACCAAAATCCAACGATCGATAAAATATTTAAATAAAATATTAAATATAAAATAGATAAACATGCGGGTTGTTACAGATATTCATTCAAAATCCAAAACATTCTCATTCCATCATGGTTAAGCTTTAAATTTTCAAACAAACAAGATGTTTAAACATAAATCAGGCTTTTAAATTTTGTTTTTCAACCTGTTAGTGAGATATATCAACTGTTCTACAGTACAACAAATGATTATATGTTAAATTCAAGTATTTTAAAATGCTAATTCAATTTTACAACTTGAAACCTCACTGCAAAATAGGATTTTTAAAATAAAAATGGGATTTTTTAGTTAAGCATTTAACAAGCAGTTCGTGGTTGATCAGAAGTCGCGTTTTGATCAATTCCAGTTGATTGAATAAATTTAGGGCATTGAGATTCTGCTCGAAGCTAGTTCGGCAATGGGTGAAGTCGAGAAAATTATTGAATAAATTTTCTATTGTAAGAACTGAAAGAACGAGGTCAGACTAGGGTTTTATTGTAGTTTTGTTGGACGAAGAAAACGCGGCAAATTGTGCCGACTGGGGTGCTTCGAGTTCGATCGCACCCAGGGGAAAGGTTTAGGGATCGCTGGAGCAACTTTGGACGAAGTGGTGGGGTAGTCAGTGGACGAGGTCGCCGTCACGAGGTTGATTTAGGCAGCTAGTTGGGTTTCCAGGTTGAGCTCGATAGCTCATTTTGATTTCGTGTTGAATTCTTCGATGCCGAGCATTTGTTTAGGGGGAGATGATCATCGATGACTAGTCGGCGGTCTGGGAAATGGTCGGAGTTGGCCAGTTTGGTGTGCACGATGCACGCGTAAGCGTTGTGTCTGAACATGTCGTGATGATTGAAGATGAAGATTGTCTCGAGGTGGTATCGATTAGTTCCGGGTTTGGCTCGAGTTGGTATTCGTGTGAATTAGCCAGAGACAGCAGTTTTAAACACAGAAAAAAAAAAGAAACTGTGTATGGCTCGGGGGGTTTTGGGATTTTACTCGAAGTCCTGCTCGGGGATTTAGCATTTTGGCTTGGGTTTTATAAAAATCTGTAACTGTTTAAAATTATAAAAATGAAATTTAAAATTTAAAGAAAGATTTAAACTAAGTTTTAAATCAAAGTCTAAAAAATTATGGATTCAAGTTTTACCTTGAATGTTGAATTTAAATGTTAAGAAAAGTTTAAATAAAGTATGTTTAAAAATGATTTGGCTTCAAATAAAGGTTTAAACTTGCTTTATATAGATTCTTTTATAAAAGGATTTCTTTAATATTGAAGGAAAAGTTAATAAAATTTGTTTAACTTAAAAATTTATAAGTTAAATAATCAATTTATTTTTAAAGCTTGATTTTAAATAATTAGGTAATTTAGTTTAAAACCTTTTTCTTATATAAGTTTGTTTTATAAGAAATGAATGTTCTTTACATTTATTTTAAGATTTATAAAGTAATTTTTAAATTTGATTTAAATTTTAAATGGTCAATCATTTTGAATCTTAAATTCAAAATGGAACTTAAATGTAAGTTTAAAAGTAAAATGTTAAATACATATGTTAATGTTAATTAAGTCATAAATAAGGGAAATGAATTATCTTAGAGATAATTAAGGTTTGAAATCGATTTAATAAATAAGGTAAATATAGAACGATTAATTGATTTAATTTATAAATTAATGATTTAGGTTAATTTATAATTAGAGATTAATAAATGGATTGTTAAAGATAAATTAATTTGTGATTAATAATAATTTATCTAAGATTAATTTCTTAAGAATAGTAATTAAAAAGAATTGTAAATAGTTAATGAAGGTCGTTAACTAAGATTATTTAAATACTTAATTAATGTGATTAATTTTAACAATTAATTAGATTAATTAATTAATGATAATCATTTATGAAATTGTGTAGGTGTAATTACTTTATGAAAGTAATTAAGAAGTTAATTGCTCATTGTAATTAATTAAGTTTAATTTGATTAATTTAAGTTAATTGTCAAACATTGTGCATTGGATTGGTATTTCTGTTGTGATTATGATACTGTGTGATGTGAATGGCCTTATGCTGAACTTTGATTTGTTTCTATGTGTATGCGAAAACTTTTTTTGCCCATAAACGGCATTTAAATTTTGATGCGACAGGGAGTCGTGTTACAGTTAGCTATTTGAAACCCACATCGAATCGTAATGGTAAATCTTTGTGATTGATTAATTTACTTTATCTGTTAATCTGTGATGATTGATGATGTTGCACTATTGTGTGAAACCCCTGGACTACACCATACACACACAAATATGGATTGCACGTGGAAATTGGTTGAGTCGAAGATTTTTGAAATAGTTTAAAATGGAATTTTAAATCCAAATAATTTTGGGAATGGGTTGGGATTAAAGTAAAAGGTCTTTGAAAAGAAGTTTCAAAGATAAAATTTATGTTTGAATAACTTGATTACGCCTTGAGGTTTAAATAATTTGATTTAAATTTAAATTAAAATTTGAAACCGAATCCTATGATTTGAAACTAAGGATTAAAGATGTTAAACAGGTTATATTTGGGTTAAACCATTTTAAAGGTATTGATTTGGTAATTTGAATTTAAATTCAAAGGCTTTAACTCGTGCAAATATAATTGGATTCTTCTGAAACGAAAACTATTTGTTTTCAAATAATAAAAGCTTTCATATAAAAAATGAACGTCTAATTTGTGTTAAAAGGATTTCTAGTTTGAAATGAAAATGGTTTTCCAAGTTATGAATAAATCTTTGGAAACGGTTTGAAAGCTATAAGTTAAATCTTTGATTTAAAGATTTAACGAGTTTATCCAATTGAAATGGAAATTGTTTTGAAATCCGTAAATGGATCTTTTTGAAACTGGGTGAACTTTGTGAAATAAATCTTTCTGTTTAAAGATTTGAAATGGTAATTTGTTTAACCATTTGAAGAAAGGTTTTGGATTTTAGAAGTTGCGACTTAACTGAAATCCCATTATCCATATATTTTTAAATATTGCACTCATTATTCGGTTTATCCGGGAGAGGACCTTGTGTCGTATAACCCATTCTGAATAATGATGTGACGTTATGGATTGCATTTGAAGACCGGTGTTGAAGGCCAGGTATTTGTGAGAACGATAGGATAATCTGTCGATTGTCTCTACACCGAGTAGCAACGGTATGGAGTTCCCCCTAAGTGATGGAAGTCCGATCGGGATTGTGAATACCCGGATTTGCAAGGGCTTCTTCGGAAGTGCCTTCGGTTCTGTTCGGACCCAGAACAGACTTGTATGGTTGTATGTCTGACGCTACACTTTGAGATATAAAGCCGATTTCTTTCAAATACATATCTTTTGTGGCGGAGAATTTATTCTCTTAGCTTAACACCCTTCTCTTAGACATACGAGCTCAGAGGTTATGTAGTTGAAGGTTATTTGTGATATATTCCCAATCTGGTAGTGTGACATGCTAAGTGCTGCTGTGTGTTGATGATCATTCGTTGATCATTTGTGATCAACGCATGGATTTTATATAAAGTGTAGCTTTGTAGACGAGACTGCATCAGGACCTCATACACCGAAAATGGTCGAAACAGGAAAGATGCGGCAAGGTTATGAGGGTCGCGCCCTTTAGGGTGTGTCATTCCCTTCTGGTAAAGGGTGGTATCATGGTATGGAGCCCAAATATTTACCTATGTGGTGGCTTCAATCTCATTTACTATGCGGTTGTTGCTTTGTGGTTTAGAGGCGCCTCGAATAAAGGTCCCAAAGGACCGAGGGATGGCATGCTCGTGTAGTAGTTACCTAGTTACAGAGGTAACCCGACCTTGTGTTGGTAGAGAGCTGGTTAAGGTCTCGGGACGTCCCGCCAGAGGCGTACCCATGGACAGTGGGAAGTTCCTTAGCCTGACCATTTCTTGGAAATCCAAACAAAACAATACGCGCCCTGTACGGTTTTAGTTGTAGAACCTACCATTTACTTATGGTGGCTCCCCACTGTTTAGATGGTAGATATAGTAGGCATAATACGAAATGTCTATGCTCGATAAGATTAATAATATACTTTCGAAATGTTTTCTACACTATGCACTTATAATAATAATATCAAAGAAATTTTTTCCCATCAAGCATATTTGACTATCATAAGGAGAAATCTCTTCCAATTCCGCGTTTGCATTGTGTGTGTGCCAGGAGGCCTTATGGTAGTTTCATTTTCTAAAAAGCATTGCGGATTTCAATCTAAATTCTTCTGTTGTTTGTTTTAAAAGACCAAACTATTTTTGTTACTCATACCAGTCCCATGACTGAATCGGAGTTTATTGTTCCCTTCCTAAACTCTGGATGCCCATAATTTTTCCACACGGGCAGTCTAGAGTTGGTTTTTTTTTCCAGATAATCAGGTTTGGTATATTATTTGGAGTTAGTTCAGTCTTTGGATCAGGACGAGACTTGCTTATCTAGGTGAAACGTGATGGTGGGAGTTCAAGCTAGCTTTGGATTGGAGCAAAGGATTTGGGTATGCATTCTTTTGGAAGATATTCTATTCCGCTACTGGTGTTATCTATTCCTTTCCGCTGTTATTTCTTGTATCTCTGATAGTATTGATATCTATTGTATCATTCTGTGTATCATATTACATCAGATGTTGTGTCTGTCATTGTATCAATGTTATATATATTGATATTCTTTTTCTTCCGCTGTGTTGTACTGAATGGTGTTATAAGCTCCGGCGAACCAGATTCGACATTTGAATCTGCAGCATTTGAATATGAGTGTCGTATTCGGTGCCGATTTCCGAAGGTCGAGTCAGGGCCATCACATTTGGTATCAGAGCTGAAGGTTGGAACTTTAGCTCAGGAGTATAACACATTAAGTAACTCATTAGAGATAGGGTAAAGTATACCCTAGAATGAGTATATCCCTAAGATATCCGTTTCGAATGCCTATGCAATTCTCTAACTATCCACTGATAGTAAGTATGAGTGCGAGAAAAGAACGAGATAGGGGACAGGGGAGTACCTCTACAAATGGTCAATACCCAGCAATAGTGGAAACAACTTTCTCTATCAATCTCTTTTGATTCGTTTCCAAATTCTTTGATATGCTTCGTAGCAGCTAGAAGAAGAAGTTTCGGTGTGATGGTGGCCCTACGAATCGTTGTAGGAAATCCTTACTTCGTATCTTCATCGGTTTCTTATCAGTTTTTCAATTTAAACTTTAATGAATTGGAAATTTGGAATTGATTGAATATTATAATTGAGTTAATTAATTAATAGAATATGAGGCTAAATTTGAATTGAATCGATAAAACGATTTCGTTTAAAACCAAATTTAAAATTCTACTATAATTCCTTGTGAATATCAAAGTACGAAGTGGGACAAGTTAGTATATACTTTGGAGTATTCTGACTTGAATTTGGAATACATATCTTGTGTTTGAGAAATTGAATCTATCTATCTATTCTTTGGGGTCCGATATATCCTACGAATGGTTAGTTATCCCTTCGAACTAACCAGTGCCCCTGCATATTCATAGATCTGGTGACCCGAGTATCCTGTGTAGTATTGAATGAGTTTGTTCTCATATCTATTGTTGATATTCTGATTTGGTAAGCCAAATGCAGAATAAATATTCAGTTTGATCTGAAAAGATATTTTTCTATCTTTGTGTATCTATTTTTGTTGTTTTCGTGCCTGCAAATTTGGGGGACGAAATTTCTTAAGAGGGGCAATCTGTAACGATCTCGGATTTTACTAAGTTTAATTGATAATTAATTTAATTTTTAAATAAAAATGGTGAAATTAATTGGTAATTAATATAAGATTCTAGTTAAATTATGAATTAATTGAGAATTAATTTGGATATTTGAAAATAAATATGTATATAAAATAGATTGAAAATAGAATTTGAAATTGGGATTTATAAATAATGTAAGGATATTTGAATTTAAAATTATGAAATGGATTTTAAAAGTTATGTAAATAATGAATGAACGAAAATAAGTATGTAAGTTAAAATAAATATTTAAGTTAGAAACAAATTAGACAAATTCAAACAACATGTAAATAGATTATACAGTTTCATAAGATATAAAGTTAACACATTAGGATAAATTCCAACAACATAATGACTATAGAATTTCATTTATATTACAAAGCAAAAGAAAAGAAAATATATATATATACTCATGTATGTAAAATGTAAAGTAAACATGTAGCTAAATTTAAACAACATGTTAAATAATAGAATTCATTTGTATCACATAGAAAGAAGACAGTAAAATACATTCAAGTATGTAAAATTAAATTGGATAAGTATGAACAAACAATTTTTTTTTATAAGTATCTATGTACAAGAAAATAAAAGACAGGTATGTAGGCTTGAACAACGAGAAAAAAAATCTAAATATCAGCCTACTAAAGCAAGAAGATAAAAGCAAGGCTAAAGAAAACTTTGACCAAAGTATGTACAAACAAACAAAGGTAATTAATGCAAAAATATCTTAGCACGCTTTTTATCTCATCTCAGCCGAAATCTTGCTTAACCAAAGTAGAACAAATAAGCATAGTCAAACAAACCAAAGGAAAAAATCTCTGGCTTATATTGTACAAACAAATAATTATATAGCCTGTAAACTTCTTTTTATATGTATCAATCCATTCATTTCAGTTCGACCATTCCAAAGCTAAGCAAATCTGAAGTAATACCATCTAAAAAACTCAAACAAAGATTCAACTTTAAACAATCCATTCAATTCAACAAAATAGAAAAAAAAAGATTAAAGGAAGAAGAAAAAAAACTGCAGTTTCAAACACCATAGCAGCTCTCTGTTCTTCCATTCACTGTGAGTAAACACAATTTTTTTAAAGTTTTAGGTTTAATTAAAACTGAACAGGCAATTCATTGATGATATTGAGTTGTATATGTATTACATTTGAATAAAGTTCTGTGGTATATATAGGTTGTTTTGTGAAATGTTGAATCTACAGGTCTTCTCTGGTTGTTGTTACAGAGTTGAATATTCATTGAAAATCTAATACGTTCTCATTCAATCATGGTTAAGCTTAGAGTTTTCAAACAAACAAGATGTTTAAACATAAATCAAGCTTTTAAAATTTGTTTTTCAACCTGTTAATGAGGTATATCCACTGAAATCTTGTTTTACAGTACAACAAATGATTATATGTTAAATTCAAGTGTTTTAAAATGCTAATTCAATTTTACAACTTGAAACCTCACTGCAAAATAGGATTTTTTAAAAAAATGGGATTTTTTAGTTAAGCATTTAACGAGCAGTTCATGGTTGATCAGAAGTCACGTTTTGATCAATTCCTGTTGATTGAATAAATTTAAGGCATTTAGATTCTGCTCGAAGCTAGTTCGACAATGGGTGAAGTCGAGAAAATAGTTGAATAGATTTTCTATTGTAAGAATTGAAAGAACGAGGTCAGACTAGGGTTTTATTGTAGTATTGTTGGACGAAGAAAACGCGGCAAATTGTGTCGACTGGGGTGCGTCGAGTTCGATCGCTCCCAGGGGAAAAGCTTTGGGGGTCGCTGGAGCAACTTTGGACGAAGTGGTGGGGTTGTCAGTGGACGAGGTCGCCGTCACGAGGTTGGTTTAAACAGCTAGTTGGGTTTCTAAGTTGAGCTCGACAGCTCGTTTTGATTTCGTGATGAATTCTTCGATGCTGAGCGTTTGTTTAGGGGGAGATGATCAACGATGACTAGTCGGCGGTCTAGGAAATGGTCGGAGTTGGCCAGTTTGGTATGCACGATGCACGCGTAAGCGTTGTGTCTGAACATGTCGTGATGATTGAAGACGAAGATTGTCTCGGGGTGTATCGAGTAATTCCGGGTTTGGCTCGAGTTGGTATTCGTGTGAATTAGCTAGAGACAACAGTTTTAAACACAGAAAAAAAAGAAACTGTGTATGGCACGGGGGGTTTTGGGATTTTACTCGAAGTCGTGCTCGAGGATTTAGCATTTTGGCTCGGGTTTTATTGAAACCTGTAACTATTTAAAATTTTAAAAATGAAATTTAAAATTTAAAGCAAGATTTAAACTGAGTTTTAAATCAAAGTTTAAAAAATTATGGATTCAAGTACCTTGAATGTTGAATTTAAATAATTTTTATAAATTTAAATGTTAAGACAAGTTTAAATAAAGTATGTTTAAAAATGATTTGGTTTCAAATAAAGGTTTAAACTTGCTTTATATAGATTCTTTTATAAAAGGATTTCTTTAATATTGAATGAAAAGTTAATAAAATTTGTTTAACTTAAAAATTAATAAGTTAAATAATCAATTTATTTTTAAAGCTTGATTTTAAATAATTAGGTAATTTAGTTTAAAACCTTTTTCTTATATAAGTTTTTTTTATAAGAAATGAATGTTCTTTACATTTATTTTAAGATTTATAAAGTAATTTTTAAATTTGATTTAAAGTTTAAATGGTTAATCATTTTGAATCTTAAATTCAAAATGGAACGTAAATGTAAGTTTAAAAGTAAAATGTTAAATACATATGTTAATGTTAATTAAGTCATAAGTAAAGGAAAGGAATTATCTTAGAGATAATTAAGGTTTTAAACTGATTTAATTAACAAGGTAAATAAAGAATGATTAATTGAATTAATTTATAAATTAATGATTTAGATTAATTAATAATTAGAGATTAATAAATGGATTGTTAAAGATAAATTAATTTGTAATTAATAATAATTTATCTAAGATTAATTTCCTAAGAACGGTAATTAAAAAGAATTGTAAATAGTTAATAAAGGTCATTGACTAAGATTATTTAAATAATAAATTAATGTGATTAATTTTCACGATTAATTAGATTAATTAATTAATGATAATCATTTATGAAATTGTGTAAGTGTAATTACTTTGTGAAAGTAATTAAGAAGTTAATTGCTCATTGTAATTAATTAAGTTTAATTTGATTAATTTAAGTTAATTGTCAAACATTGTGCACTGGATTGGTATTTCTGTTGTGATTATGATACCGTGTGATGTGAATTGCTTATGCTGAACTGTGATTTGTGATTTGTTTCTATGTGTACATGAAAACTCTTTTTGCCCGTAAACGACATTTAAATTTCGATGCGACAGGGAGTCGGATTCCAGTTGGCTATCCGAAACCCACATTGAATCGTAATGGTAAATCTTTGTGATTGATTAATTTACTTTATCTATGAATCTGTGATGATTGATGATGTTGCACTATTGTGTGAAACCCCTGGACTACACCATACACACACAAATATGGATTGCACGTGGAAATTGGTTAAGTCGCAGATTTTTGAAATAGTTTAAAATTGAATTTTAAATCCAAATAATTTTGGGAATGGGTTGGGATTAAAGTAAAAAGTCTTTGAAAAGAAGTTTCAAAGATAAAATTTATTTTTGAATAACTTGATTATGCCTTGAAGTTTAAATAATTTGATTTAAATTTAAATTCAAACTATGAAACTGAATCCTATGATTTGAAACTTAGGATTAATAATGTTATACAGGTTATATATGGGTTAAACCATTTTAAAGGTATTGATTTGGGAATTTGAATTTAAATTCAAAGGCTTTAACTCGTGCAAATATAATTGGATTCTTCTGAAACGAAAACTATTTGTTTTCAAATAATAAAAGCTTTCATATAAGACATGAACGTCCAATTTGTGTTAAAAGGATTTCTAGTTTGAAATGAAAATGGTTTTCCAAGTTATGAATAAATCTTTGGAAACGGTTTGAAAGCTATAAGTTAAATCTTTGATTTAAATATTTAATGAGTTAATCCAATTGAAATGGAAATTGTTTTGAAATCCGAAAATGGATCTTTGTGAAACTGGGTGAACTTTGTGAAATAAATCTTTTTGTTTAAAGATTTGAAATGGTAATTTGTTTAACCATTTGAAGAAAGGTTTTGGATTTTAGAAGTTGTGACTTAACTAAAATCCCATTATCCATATATTTTTAAATATTGCGCTCATTATTCGGTTTAGCCGGGAGGGGACCTTGTGTCGTATAACCGATTCCGAATAATGATACGATGTTACAGATTGCATTTGAAGACCGGTGTTGAAGACCGGGTATTTGTGAGAACGATAGGATAACCTATCGACTGTCTCTACACCGAGTATCTACGGTATAGAGTTCTCCCTAAGTTATGAGAAGTCCGATCTCGATTGTGAATGCCCGGATTTACAAGGGCTTCTTCGAAAGTGCCTTCTGTTCTGTTCGAACCCGGAACAGACTTGTATGGTTATATGTCTGACACTACACTTTGAGATACAAAGCCGATTTCTTTCAAATACATATCTGTTGTGGCGGAGAATTTATTCTCTTAGCTTAACACCCTTTTTTGAGATGTACGGGCTTAGAGGTTATGTAGTTGAAGGTTATCTGTGATATATTCCCAATTTGGTAGTGTGAATGCTGAGTGCTTCTGTGTGTTGATGATCATTCGTTGATCATTTTTTATCAAAGCATGGCTTTTGTATAAAGCGTAGCTTTGTGGACGAGACTGCATTAGGACCTCACACCCTGGAAATGAACGAAACAGGAAAGATGCGGCAAGGTGATGAGGGTCGCGCCCTTTAGGGTGTGTCATTCCCTTCTGGTAAAGGGTGTATCATGGTATGGAGCCCAAATATTTACCTATGTGGTGGTTTCAATCTCATTTACTATGTGGTTGTTGCTTTGTGGTTTAGAGGCGCCTCGGATAAAGGTCCCAAAGGACCGGGGGGTGGCATGCTCGTGTAGTAGTTACCTAGTTATAGAGGTAACCCGGCCTTGTGTTGGCAGAGAGCTGGTTAAGTTCTCGGGACGTCTTGCCAGCAGCGTACCCATGGACAGTGGGAAGTTTCTTAGCCTGACCATTTGTTGGAAATCCAAACAAAACAATACGCGCCTGTACGGTTTTAGTTGTAGAACCTACCATTTACTTATGGTGGCGCCTCACTGTTTAGATGGTAGCTATAGTAGGCATAGTACGAAATGTCTATGCTGGCTAAGATTAATATTATACTTTCGAAATGTTTTCTACACTGTGCAATTATAATAATAATATCAAAGACATTTTCTCGTATCAAGCATATTTGACTATCATAAGGAGAAATCTCCTCCAATTCTGCGTTTGCATTGTGTGTATGCCGGGAGGCCTTATGGTAGTTTCATTTTCTAAAAAGCATTGCGGATTTCAATCTAAATTCTTCTGCTGTTTGTTTTAAAAGACCAAACTGTTTTTGTTACTCATACCAGTCCCATGACTGACTCGGAGTTTATTGTTCTCTTCCTAAACTCTAGATGCTCACAATTTTTCCACACGGGCAGTCTAGAGTTGGGTTTTGTTTTCAAATAGTCAGGTTTAGTAGATTATCTGGAGTTAGTTCAGTCTTTGGATCAGGACGTGACTTGCTTATCTAGGTGAAACGTGATGGTGGGAGTTCGAGCTAGCTTTGGATTGGAGCAAAGGATTTGGGGATCCATTCTTTTGGAAGATATTCTATTCCGTTGCTGGTGTTATCTATTCCTTTACGCTGTTATTTCTTGTATCTCTGATAGTATTGATATCTATTGTATCATTCTGTGTATCATATTATATCAGATGTTATATCTGTCATTGTATTAATGTTATATATATTGATATTCTTTTTCTTCCGCTATGTTGTACTTAATGGTGTTATAAGCTCCAGCGAACCAGATTCGACGTTTGGATCTGCGGCATTTGAATATGAGTGTCGTATTCGGTGCCGATTTTCGAAGGTCGAGTCAGGGCCGTCACAATAACGATGAAACCACTCAGATTTTGAATGATTTACCTAGGATCTTCTTCCCTATAGGAGGTGGTATCCAAACTTGAAATTGATAGGATGATGATTAGGATGAACCAAAGAATGGTTGACAGTTAGAAAATCCTCTTGGATAGAATGGAAGAAAACTTCACTTTGTTAGCCCAGCGGTCATAAAGGAATAGGAATAGTTGTAGAAGATAGTTCATCTTCATTAAGCTATAACAGGAGAGACAACAAGCAGAAGATGACGAAAAAGGCAGTTGGGATGTCGAAAAGGGTCACCGAAGGAAGTGGCCAAATTTTATCCACGTCTAACATGGTCAGTACTGACCAAAATCGAGTCAGCATCGAGCATGTTGGGGGTGGTTCTAGAGTATAACTACCTATTGTAGTAAACTTGCCAGGCAATAAGAACGACTTGCAGGATACTGGCAATGAAGCAGAGAAAAATGCTGGAACACGGAATGGTTTTGCTTAGATGAACGCCACATAACTGGCCAAACATCATAGAAGATCTAGACTAATTGCTCTCCTAGAGCAAGGAGAGCCTTAACATCATCGAACGAACAAAGAGTGTTTGTAGAGTCAATTATTCGCACTTAGAGCTATTCCTGATGGTCGCCATCCAAATAATCAATCCAGATAAGAATATATTGTTGATAATGGTAAGGAGATTACTGAATGAAAAGCAGTGGAGAAATAATGAATAGTAGGGCTTGACACTTAGCAAGACTCCGTTTACTAATGAAATTTTGCGAGAAGTATATCCTAGAAATTTTTTTATGCCAATGATGCCATCATATAACAAGACAAATGACCTAGATAACATCTATTTAAATATGAATGACACATGGATGATGACAGAGCTACCGATGCAGTGAGATGTAGCAATTCCCCTACAATCTTAGATGGGGTGGCTACGATGTTATTCATTGGCTCGCATTGAAGTACAAGTCTTCATTTGATCAATCGGCGAGAAAGTTTATGGGGTAGTCCAGGCTCCACATGGCATGATCAAAAGATATAATATCCTTGTCGAGTATTCATATGGGTGCTAAAGAAAGCTTAAAAGGTTTTCTAAGCTAATTTAGTCCTGCGACGACTGAAGTAAGCAATCCAAAGGAGGATATTACGTTGATGGCATTAATTCGAGGGATACACCAGATATAGAGTTTGGTAGAAGGCTAAAGAGGAAGCAACGGCCTACTATGGAGGAGTTCTATCACAAGGAATCTCAATTTTTGCACTTGGAAGAGGCAGACTTGGCCACAAGAAAAGCTAGTGGTTGATCATCGAATGAAGTTGTGCAGAGCACATCACTATTAATCACTAATGGAATCCACAACTGTAAGCACAGCTGAAACGTTGAACACTTACTGGATTTAATTAATCTGTAGTTGTTATAAGTTAATTAAATTAGTTAATATTTATGAATTATTAAGTATAAAATTTTATTTAATGTGTATTAAACAAGAATAAATAGTGTGTGCATATAATAGTTATATAAACACCAATCGACGTTGATTATCGATATGATTTTAAATTAGATTTAAATGTAACAAATGTTATTTAGGCTTGAAATAGATTTGAGGCCCATATGTCGGATGCTAACTTCGGCTATTATAGGGACTCTAAAGTCGGCCGACCATAAGATGGCTATGGTAGGGACTTTTGCACTCTAGCCTCTCACTTATGTAAACATGATTTCCCTCACTTTAGACTAAATCTTCTTGGTTGCCTCCATCCTCTTCTTTGTTGGCTGAAGATTCCACTTTCCTCTCCTAAAATATTCATGTAGTATAAATAAAAATTAAATAAAAAAATCGTCAATGGTAAGGCAATTCAGAAGCTAGCAACTTCAGGATTGGAATTTGACTTAGAAAGTTCACTTCTTCATTTCATCATGCTAGTTGTGGACTTTGATGAAAGGTATTCTTCTTTTTTTGGCAAGGCCAGCCAATTTTATAGTGGACCGTCCACTTTTTATTACGAACGTAATAAAAATTTGAAGTACAGGAGAAAGGCAAAAGCACCTTAACTACAAAATTAGGAAAATAAAGCACAGGAATGTGACCGATATGCCACAGTTACTGTAAATAACAACAAAACTAGGACTCCTCCGAAGAGGAAGAATCACTATCTTCCGCAGACACCTGGGAAGAATCCATAGGGACATTTCCAAAAAGACCAGAAAAGGGGCGAAAAAGGCTAGCAAGACATGGATCATAATCCAAGCATCAGAAGAGTAAATGAAAGAACGATCCCAGGAAGAATCAGCTAGCATTACAGAATTCGATCTCGCAAACAGACCATCCAAATCTAGAACTAAGGAATCACCAGAAGGAATGTAATGAAGGCATCTAAGATCCAGATGATCATTGGAAACAAATCTAAAAAAGGAATCATCAAACCATGTACAGAAGAGTAAATAAAGGCATCTAAGGTATTCTTCTTTTTTACTATAAGATTATAAAGTTTATATGATTATTGTACTTTAATATTATGATGTCAAACCATGTACACATTATCCCATTGCACTTGCGCCCGCCCGCACACACACGCACGCACACACACACACATATATATATGTCTTTCTGTGTATTATTACATATATATATATATATAACATAATTAGAATTATATAAAATAAAATTTTAAATATAAATTTAAATAATATATTGATTTTATTTAATAGAACATTTTGAAAAATTCTAACTGAATTAGACTACATAGCTCATTAATGATCAAGTAAGGAAAAATATTGAAATTTACCCATTTCTTTCATTGGGGGCTTGCCTTGTTCCAACAAATACAGCTATTTTTGGTCTAGCTACTTTGCATCAGATTCTGATTGATTATGGGAGTTCGGTTAATATTCTATTCAAGAAGATGTTTGATTATACGAAGATCAGTTTGAAGAACATAAAGCAAGGTAAATAACGTATTAAAGTATTTACCAAAGAGGCAAAAGAGCCTATCATATACATTGATCTACCAGTGGAATTGGGTGAAGCAGACCGTAAGATTGTGCAGGTATAGACCTTTGTGATAGTTAATTAATATTCTACTTACAAAGCTTTTCAAGGCCGACGTCCCTTGCTAGTTTTAGAATAGTCCTAACCCTATGGTGTTTCATGATGAAATTCCCAATTGAGAATGTGGTTAGAGCTATTCAAGGCGGGTAGAGCACTGGTCGGGAATGCTATGTTGGTCAGCTCAAAGAAGCAAAGCCATGTGGGAAAGGGAAAGGTATAGAGAAGGCACTTTGCATCAAAACTATGAACGCATATCAACTACCACTAAAGCCTTGAAGAGGGTCTTATAGTAATTTCTATAATCCTAAGGACCCTCTAAAAGAGCCAGAGGATGCAAGGGTGGCACCACTAGAACCAACAGTCAATATCATGATTGATGATGAAGATCCCTCTCGGGTTCCCAAGGTCGGTTTCAACTCAGCGTGAAAATGAAAAAGGAGTTGGTATGGTTTTTTTGGGAAAACTTAGATATGTTTGCCTGAACGCATCCTGATATAAATGGAATATCACCATATATAGCATGCCATGCGTTGAATGTGGGCCCATGATGCCCTCCTATAAAGTAAAAGAGATGCGGTCTAGGTCTATAGTGATCCGCTGCACTAAAAGAAGAGGTGGATAAGCTGAAGGCAAATTGCTTAATCCACGGTGCCTTATACCTCGAATGGGTATCGAATCTTGTGTTGGTCAACAAGCCAAATGGAAAATGAAGGACATGCATTGATTATACAAACATGAATAAAACATCCCCAAAAGAAAGCTTCCATCTGTTGAAGATCACCAACTTATGGACTCAACGGAAGAATACGAATTGCTATCTTTTATGGATGTATACTCTAGCTACAACCAAATAGCACACGTTCCTGATCAGGAGCATGCTAGTTTCATCAAAGATTTAGGCATGCGTTAATAATGAGTTATGTCGCTCGGTTTGGAGATTGCTGGGACTAATTACAAATGACTGGTAAATACGATATCAAAACACAAATGAGCCAAACGATGGAGTATTATTTGGACGATATGATGGTGAAGTCAAAGCGATCGATGAATCACCTGGATAACCTCATTACATTGTCCGATGTGTTCTAGAAATATGGAATGAATCTTAATCTATTGAAATATGGAATGAATCTTAACCTACTGAAATGTTCATTCGGAGTCACATCAGGAAGACGATTAAGTTTCATTTTGAGCTCAATGGGCTTTAACGTAGATCAGATTCAAGCATTAAACATTGTTACTGCCCAAAAAACATGGAGGGAAATGCAGAGCTTGAATGGGAAAGTCAACTCATTGAGTCAATTTATTTTAAAGGCTATGGAAAAATGTATACCATTCTTTGAGGTCCTCAACAAGGGGAAATGAAAATTTGTTTAGACCAAGGAATGCTAAGAATTCCAGTAATTGCTAGGGCATATGGAGAGATTGCCAATCTTGTTGAAGCCTTTGAAAGGAGAAGATATATTCATTTACTTGCTCATGCACTAAGTGCATCCTTGGTACGTGAGGAATCTACGATATGAAGGCCCGTATACTGTATCAACAAGTGGTTTGCTGAAGTATAAAAGAACTACTAAAAGCTAGAGAAGCCAAGGTACGACTTGTTGATTGCTTCGAGGAAGTTGTGACCATACTTCCTGGATTATCCAATAAAGGTGTTTACTTATTATCCACAAAGGCAAGTACTGTATTGACCCGAGATCTCGAGAAGATTATTGAAGTGAAATATTGAGCTGAGTCAAAATGACATAACCTACCACCTAATGGGCAATACGAGGAAAGAAATTTGCCGATTTCATTACCCAATTCACCATCTGGGATGGAGAAGAGGAAGAAAACATGGTTCAAATTTTCAAATGGAAGTTATGTGTTGACAGAGCTACCAATGAACGTAGGTTTGAGGAAGGAGTGATTCTCATGACCTTGAAAGGATGAATTATATACTATGCACTAAAGCTAGAGTTCTCAGCAATGAACAACAATGCCAAATATGAAGCGTTAATTCTAGGACTCAAAATATCGAAAGAGCAGGGGTCACCCATACCTGATGAAGACACTAGAACTACTAAATAGTATTGAACAATATACGATCATGCACATACTCAAAGAAGAGAATACATAATCTGATTCACTAGTCAAACTGGCCAGCCCTGTAGATGCTCTATCAGCTACAAGCATCGACTAGACAAATTTCAATTGGATCTTGGAGGCCTGGTAGGGAAGGAGTCATGGATAACTCCAATCAAAGACTTTTTGCTGAAGGGAACTCTTCCGAATGGAAGGAATGAATAGCTTAAACTCCTTCATAAAGTACCACGATTCATAATAAAAGAGGGATTGTTGTATAGGACATGTTTCTCATCCCTCTTGTCGTGGTGTATCACCAGAGATGAAGATAAGAAAATATTTGTGGATGTACACGATGGAAGATGTGGTGATCACATCGGAGGTAGACTTTAGCCAAGAAGATACTTCGTTACGGATATATATTTTGCCCACAATCAACCATGGCGTAGCTTATTACATCAGATTAAGCGATAAATGCAAAAGGTTTGCAAAATATTGAGGGACTCATCTATAGAGCTTACGCAAATGGTTAGCCTATGGTCATTTGCGGTTTGGGGAATTGATATAATCGGTGTGCTACAGATGTCAAAGGGCGGAGTGAAGTATGCTATTGTAGATTTGGACCACATCATAAAGTAGGCAGAAGCGAAACCATTAAACAAAGTTTTTACAACCGGTACTGAATTGCAAAGAGCTTTTCCATAATAGCACACCTATAAGAAAATGGATATGTGGAGGTGGTGAACAAGATCATTAAATTCATCCTGAAGAAACAACTAATGAAAGCCAAGGGCAGTTGGGTTGATAAGTTACCACTTGCACTATGGGCTTATAGAACAAACCATAAGTCCGTGACTAGGTATACTCTATTTGTTAGGCCTAGAAGTTGAGACCATGATTCTGTAGAACTAGAAATCCCTTCTCATTGAAGAAAACACTATGATCCTAATATGAATGAGTAACTCTTGCTTGAATCTCTTGACTTGGTCTATAAAAGCGAGAAAAGGCCGAACTGATGGTAGCCGCTTAAGAAAAGAGTAGCAAGGCATTTCAATACAAAGGACGGGAACTATGCCTTTGAGGTAGGAGACTTCAGTTTAAAGGAGGTCCTCCCTGGTACGAGGGCATTTGTCCGAGTTAGGAAGTTCCCCATGCGATTGAACAAAACTTGGAGGTCGAAATTTCAAGCTATCGACCATTGAAGGGATCGCTTTTCCATAAGTGGTAGAAATAGCACTCAAACCCAGGCCATGTTTAAATGACGGTGGAGGAGGCAGCGACGGTTGACCTATAACTGGACAGACAAAATAATATAAGTTGGTGATGTCCTTTAGCGAGAGCTGAAGTTTCTCGAAGATCAAAGAGATGAGAGAAATACCTTGGCCTAACAGAATTCCCTTGGCCAATAACTTGATAATTTCACCATCCCGATGGAAGATTTTGTAGGTTGGATAGCCTAAGGAGTGGAATCGGGGCATCAACACTTAACAGGACCATAATTGGAATCTCGGTAATAGTAGCCTCAGAAGTGGTCACCGTAGAAGTAGTAATCTCTATTGCAGGCTCTTTTGACTCAAGATTAGATGATTCTGCTCGATCCAATGACTGGGTCAACAGGAGCCTTAATAGTTACCTTCCCTGCAACTGCATCTTGTGCATCTAGAACAGCTTTGTCTTCCTCTAAGGCCACAATGTCTTCCTCATCCAAAAGAGTTGCCTTCAATGTTTCTTTGATTACGCCTTCACCGTTTGCAGTAGTTTTGCGGAGTATTTCTTCCCAGACCTCTAGTAATGCGGTAGAATAACTTATCCCCGGTCACTTTATATTCTTGTTGTCTATGTTGTTGGCAAAGAATTATAGGAGAGTGGCATCCATTTCCTCATTATCCAGATTAGCCTTCATCTCAAGTTCTACAATATCCTCTCTGGCTTCGATGGGGTTAATTTGAGCTTGTGCTTTGGAATCTACTTCAAATTTCAAATTTTCCTAAAGATTGTCTACCTCGGCCTGGAGGGTTTTCAGTGGTGCATTTTTTAGGTTAACCTGTTCTAAATTAAGCATTTTCTTAACGATTAGTTTTGATTTAATCTTTCATTAATGTGGTGAATTGTACATGGGCTCTTGATGTTTCTTCTATTAACTCTTTCGAGTTTTTGGCTGATCTTAATATGACATCTCTTTCTTTAGTAAGACCAGCCAGCTCCGTTTATAGCCCATGCTATCCTATTGTGATCCTTCCTATCTAATTTCCTTAACCCATATATCCTTTGTTTATCATCTTAAAGAGTGATATCTTAGGCATTGCAATCAAACATGACCTCGATAAGGCAATAGTTAGGAAAGTTTGCCTGCACCCTAGTATCGATAGCCGTAGATGGGCCTTTATGGGGGTAGAGGTGGAGCTGCATGAGTTGAAACTTATTTGGATATTGGGACGTAAAAACAGTAGTGATATAGGGTTGAGTCAATGGAGGTTTTTTTCGAGGGGTCCGAAAGTGAATACATGGCTGAGAGGCACCTAAGTCACGTTGGGAGTGTCCAAGAGGACCCTGCGATTTCTCTTGATGGCACTATTTCTTTTACGCATCATAATGATCTTTCTTCTCATCTTGGCACCTTTGTCTGGCCTCCTCATCCTGATGCTCTTTATCTCTTCCCCCACTTCTATCGTCTTTAGACTCCTGCTCTATGTTGGGATGTTATGTGTAAATTTTCAGAGTCGACAACCGGTGCTGGCTCATACTCAAGTGGAGATATCCCATGCAATCTCTTATAGTTGGAAAGGAAGAAAGGGTGTTCTAGAACAAAGCGTTGAATTAAGGACGATTGCAGTGGTGTTAGTGTTTATGATTCTAGATGTGTGTGAAGTGACAGTATTTCCCTAAGTATTCCACGGACCATGTTTGGGGATTTAAAAGGATGCAGTTTCATCACCCTCGGAAAGAATATCCCCAAACGGGAAGTTAAATCCTTCAGGACTTACGTTAAGAATGTCTTGAAAAGTAACGCTTCTGATACACATTGCTGAAATACTGTCGAGTTCACCCAATGAGCCAAAGATATTCCTAGAAGAACCTACGGGAGGTGTCACTTCTCCAGTTGGTGCAAGATTTGGACCGGGAACGTGCTAGGAGGACTTAATAACTAAGCAATTCGGACGAAACGGGACATGGACAGTATCGCATTCTAAGGATGTCACCACATATAATTCATTGTTGCCTAGGCCATAGTCCTCGTCGTCATCTTCATCGTCTCCCTCATCCTCTCCCTCTTCTTCTCCTTCTCTTTCTTCTCCACTTCCTTCGTCCCCTCCTCTTGCCACGCTCTCTTCAACCCTCACTTTCTCCTTACCTATGTTCGCTTTGACTTTATGCCCCTTGTCTCCTCCCTTGATTATCAGCATCAACATCATGAACGAGGGTTGAGGGATAGGTTTTAGTTCTAGATTTCGTAGAAGGGAGTGGAAAAGTAATGGCATGTCTATCGGGGTGTAGGTGGCTATACTGTTGAATTCTCTCACCGGTGAGTAAGAAAGAGGCAGTCTAGAATTATAATCAACTTGCTTTAGGAGCTCCAAGATGTAAGCATGTGAATTTTTTAATCTCGGTCTGGGAGGTCTGTGAAGGATGCTAAAAAGAGTTAGGCATTTTGATAAAGAAAATCCAAATGAATAAAAGATTTAGAAGAGGAGACTTATGTCCAGGCAACCATAGGCATTTGAAGCCGTATGGACAGTGAGTGAAGAAGTATTCGCACTTAAAGTGACTACGCTTATTGTGAAGCACCTCGAAAACTTTGAAGCGGTTATGAGCTTCAACAGTCAATAGGGAAGGCGAGTCTGATCGCTTTTTGAATCTTATAAGATAATTTAGCTCCCCGAAACTTGGAGCATCATTCAATTACATTATAAAGAAGACATATAAAGAATTAATTAGTGCGTATCCACTAGGATGCACTTGTGTCATAACCAGCCCAATTTTTTGCAAGAATAATTTGAAAAATAAATTGAAGGACAGAATGAACCTACCTAAACACATGTATTTGTTGCATTCAAGTGGTGTAGCACTAATGTGGACAATGTGCTCATTGATCGAATGTTAGCAATAAAATAGTCACTCTCTAGATGTCGTGCTAAATGAAAATGGAATTAAAAAACTCTACGGTCAACAATAATGGAGTTTTATATGGAGGATATCTAAGACTCTTGAGGCACATCGCTTATTCAGTGAATGTGGCTGGCCGTGAGGCTGTGTCACTGTAAAAAATTGCATTTGAAGTTCACGTGTTATAGAATGCCTTGCTCAAAATGCAGTAGACGTGGAGGCTTGAGTGGTAGAAGAACCAGTACTAACTTTAAGGCAAGAAGATCATCGAGTCGTTCTAAACTGAAAAGCTTGATAGTGAACTCAGTCAGGTATGTTTTACTTAAAATTTTCTTAGTTAAAACAAGTACATGCAATGTGCAAAATAAAATGGACGTCGATGTTTATGGACCAATCAAAATCTAAACTTCGGCCAAAATAGTGTGAAGTGTTAGTCGATATAGTGTGCATCCTGTGTATAAAGCATGGTGTATGGAATACTCTATGTAGATATCACATGTATTAGCAAACGAGCTCCATCACACGATGGAACTCTATGTCGGATTGAACTTGTTATCTTAGAATGAACGATAATGAAACTGTTGTCCAAATCGAAACAGATGTTTCTTTTTAAGACATAGGATCATGGTGTGTAAATTGAAATATTGATTTTAATATCCAATTTGGATGCCATAGCGCATTCAATGTGACCGTTTCCCAGAACCATCTCACTGAAATCAAGTCATCGGTCTATACTCAACCAAAGCTTGATAAAGATTGTTTATGTTGATTCAGTGAATGAAGTCTTGTCGCGTATGCTTAAATCAAGATTATCCCAGGAATAATTCGGAGCAAAGATATGATAATGTGAAGCGAACACTAAGCAGTGAATAGATCTTGAAATCAACTCGGTGTCGAATCTGTATTTTCTTAGTGTTCGCTTCATAGGCAACTTGAGTTCCCCTTTGAAAGTGATAAGCCCTAATTAGGCCATATATTATGCCTGACTTATGGTCAGTGGTGGGTTGATGATAATGGATGAAGCATTAACAACGACGCAGCTACATGGATGAAGTGTGCCGGTGGTTGCTATGGCAACATCAAGGACCAAGAACTCACCTATTGTTCAATTTAGATATGAAAATGAACAGGCTGAGACGAGCGAATTCGGTGTCGAGTTTAGGTAGGGAATCATGATGTTAATGATGATGATGCTATTAGGGGTTGCGGAAGCACTAGGTGCGGTGGTGATTTAGGTATCGAAGCTGAATGGCTTTTGTGGTAAGGGAGAGATATGGTTGAGATTGGAAAATAAATTTTCGATGGAAAAAATCTTCTAAGTGCCAAGCACTCATATTTGTATTCAAGAATCATGTCGGTACTGACATGATTTGGTCGGTACCAACGTGTTTCTATCTTCGTTTAAAAAATAAAGAAGAGAAAAGAGAAGAAAGAATAAGAGGAGCATGCCGATATGAGATATGATGTGGTTTCCGAAGTGATAAGAACGTCAACTTGATTGCTAAAGAAGGAATGAAATATCAACTATTTGAAGTGATGAACGGATATTTTCGGAATAAATATGATGCTTCAAAGGTAATGATTGTTTACCCAGAGAAAACTTTGTGAGTAGGATAGTATTGGTTTTCTTGATCCAAAGCATGACATTTTCATGAAACCATACTTTCGAAGGCAAGTGTTATCCTGTTATTAAACAGAGAATCTTCTAAGTAAATTTGGATGTCGAGACCAAGTCGGAATAGAGCGAGAGCTTAGATCATACTTGTAATAGATAGATGAAGCAACTTAAGAAGTAGGGGAGGATTTGGACAAAAACAACATGGTCGGTACTATGTTGATTTACCGGGGGATACGTTTGAGGACTGTGGAATGTTAGAGCTGATGGAAGTATAGGGTAACTTGCGCTACAATGATCACCATTATGGTCACTATCGACTGCAATTGTGGTCGATACCATCATGAATTTTTGCTCCAAACTGACCTATTCTTCTCCTCTATCTTCTCGAATTTGCACTCTTACTTGTTCTACGATGGATGATTTGAGGCTAGAGCAACATTAAGTGGAATTTCTGATCTTTTGAGCTTATACTCTTAAAATCTTGCTCTCTACCTCAATCGGTTTCAGTAAGTGTTGTAGTCCCGATTATACTTTGTTATCAAGATCTGAAATCATTGTAAAAGTGCTTGTACTTGTGACAAATTCGAAATTAATAAGATAAAGTGGACATAGGCATGAGATTTGGCCAAAACACTATAAATATTTTATGTTCTTTACTATTCCTATTTGATTTTTTATATCTATTCTTGTTTTGTTCGATTGGAGGTATTATGCCACTTTTTGGCCCAACAAGCGGTATCAATATTTTCCTGAAATTATTGCTCTTTCTTCTAGCACATCGATCACTAAAGCTGGATATGTTGATTTATAGTTTTGAATTATTGATGACCGTGTTTAGTTTTATTTAGCTTAGAATTTCATATGTGATATGTATCTGCATTGTTACGATCCATTCCGCAGTGTAGGACTTTATGTAAATGATATATTCATGTCCTGGCTCTAATTTTATTCTTTGAACCATTCTATGACATTCATAAAAATTAAATTTTATACATTAGTTTTCAAATTTTCATCTTTTTTTATTTTAGTATATTAGAAGTATACGATAAAATTATATACCTTAGATTCAACAAATCGGTTGAATTAATGTCCAAAATATGGACTCCTTTAATTTCAGTATCAATAGCTTGATTATAGTATGCACCTTTCATGTTTTAATAGAAGCAAAAAAAAATTAGTATGTATTATCGCATGTAAGTCGGAATGTAAAATATAAATTTTATCAAAGCATAATGTCTGTATGTGATATATTTTCAAGCAAACATTTGCCCCTCACACATACACATGTGTGCATGTTTGTGCGTTTATTTGTACATTATGTTTTGTATAAATAACTTACATATTTCCATATGCATGGTTAAAATTTGTAAGCTCGTTACTCTATTAGCCATGTTTTTACAAGCTTGCTTTTTTCAACCACTATCTTTGTCTCTTCATTAATTTCACTCCTATTGTAATCAGATTCTGTGCAATTGTATGACAACATTTTCGGTTAAGCTTTTGTATCCATTTTTTTTAATATTGATTTCTTTTGATTCCCCCCAATGTTGTCTTCCTTTTGGTGCAGGAAGTTCATATTCAAAATCTAGAACATTTGATTTTCCTCTTTTTGTTTCCTTTTTTACTATTTTTGACAGAGAAGAAGGAGAAACTTTGCTTTTATTTCTTTTCAATTTTTCCTCATCATTTGCAATCTTGATTTTATAACCTTTAGCCATTTGTTGAATGTTTTTTGATTCTTGAGTTAACATTTGGCTGCTTTCCTGGCTTTCACGTGATGTTAGCAACTTGAAACTTGGGTAGTCATGTACAGATATTTCTTTAGTTTGATTATCTGCTATGATTGTATAATTAATCTATAATAAATTTTTGAACTAAATTTTTCTTAAAAATTACCTTTTGAATTAGAAGATTTATCTTTTTTGATTTACTTTTTTGACTTCCTTCATTGTTATCTCTTACTGTCTTGTCGTCATCACCTTTATTATTAATGTACTCATCGCCTTCATTGTTTTCTTCTTAAGTTGAATCTTCATATTTATCTTCTTTTCAGTCTATCTTCTTCATCGTTTTCTTTTTATTGCTTTGATTTTTTCCAATATTCATTCTTTTTTTATATTTTCTTTTTCTTTTTCCATACGCGTATTTTCCTTTTTCATTTTTGTAGTTGCACTTTTGTGTTCTCTAAATCATCATCAACAATTTTTTTTTCTTTAGATGACCTAGCTTTGTTGGTTTTTAGCACTTTTGTCATCCTTTGCTTTTTTTTTCTTTTTTCTACAAAGTTGGACAAATATATTTTACTTCTTCCATAGTCATAAATATAAATGAGAGATATGTGTTTTCTAATTATTTACAAAGATAATTATTTGCCTGACAAATATTTACCTTCCTTGCAAATATTTTCCATCCTCGGTTTTTATAGTTATTGTTTTTTGATATATAGCAATCGCTAAGAATTTTTTTTACAGCAAATATTCGTCACTAAAGTTTTCGCATAGTTGTATTCTATAATTTCAACTTATTGTCTATTAAATCGATGCACGGAAAATATTTGATAATTTCAAAGTAAAATATATAGTATTTATGCAATACTGTTGAACAAACTTATTTTAAGGAAATGAAGTATCATTGTAGAAAAGTTTTGTCAAATATTTGACAAATGTATATTTTCTTGTCAAATATTTATTTGGCACCAATTATTATTTATCATAGAATTTATGGAGGTTTTTATCTTTTTTTATATATTAGTAATATTACCTTATTGGCAAGGAACGACCCTATCTTGCTTGAGTTGCATCAGTGTCCATTTGGAAAAAATAGGAGAATTCTTTGTAACTTTTTCTTTGAGATACTATTTATATGAGGTCACCGAACCAGTAGTGCACAAAGATAGTACATTTTATTTTAGTTTGCAATATAAACAACACAAGATAGAATGAGCTATTATAATTTACTAGAAACATGGTTGCATAAGCTTGAATTTTTCAAAATTTTATTGTCCTTACTTGTTCCATTAAATGCTTTCAAATTATTATCAACCATGAAATTGTTTTCATTTGTTTCGATAAGTGAATAATGAATATATGGCAATGACACTAGTGGGAATGCAGAGCATGCATTAGAGAGTAAGTAAGGTTATAGTAGATATATCGTGATTAGCCTAGCAATGTCTATTATGTCTTCTAATTATGATTAGACATGCCATTTTTATTGTAGCTCTTTAATTTTCCAACCAAATTTTTTGATATGTCATTTTCTTTCAAAGTTACTTTCATATCCTAGAAAGTAAAGCCACCACTTTTGAATAGGCCTCTAATATTAAGTCTATGAAAGATGATTCTTTGGTTATGTATTCCTTTGTTATTTATCCTTCAAGGAATGGTTTGGTCATACCAAAGAATGGAGTAAGCTACAATTGCAATATGTTTTTTTTGAAATGACATTCTTTTCTCAAATTTTGGATCAGTGTGTGGAAAGATTTTAAGTTGCTTCCATGGCTTTCTCCTTTATCTTTTCCATTTTTTTTGTACATCTTTTGTTTTTGTTCTTTTGACGCTGTTATTTTTTTGTAGCTTTTTTCTTGTCACCGCATTTTCTTTATGGTTGTTTTTTAATGATGATAAATGAATATGTGTCAGAGTTCGTTGGAATCCAAAGAAAATGCATATTTTTCTAATGAATATACATCTCCAGTTTCAATACTTGTTTCTTGTCTTTAGTCATCAACAAATGTCCTTTAAGGTGATTGAGATTTTTTTTGGTAAGTTTAAGTTGCAACATTTTGTGCCAAAGAAGCTTTATTTGCAACGTTTTTGTACCTACTTCTTGGTACCTATAAAGGTTATGGAATTCTCGATTCGGTGTCATATGCATGGATGACAAATATTTTGCTATGGCATATTTGCTTTGCAAATATTTATGGTAAATATTGTCGTCGTCTGTTTGTATGTAAATGTATACTACAATTTTATCATATAATCAATCAAAACAGCTTATGATAATATTTGACATTCTCAGTCTTTATAGTATAAGTTTTCTAATATATCTAGCAATTATTATCAAAAATTGCTCATGGAAAATATTTGTCATCCTCATTTTTACATCTAAATTCATATCATAATTTCTGCCTATCATCAATCAAAACTATGTATAACAAATATTTGACATTCCTAGTCTTTACAGTAAATGTTTTTTAACACATCAACCAATTTTCATCCAAAATTGCTTAAGAAAAATATTTTCATTTTTAGTGTTTCATGAAAACGTGTACTATAATTGCAACTTATTATCAATCAATACTGTATATGAAAAATAGTTGTGATTATCATTATTTATGCTAAAAGTTTTGCAATAGTTCAAGCAATCATTGAAAAATTTGCTTGTGGCAAATATTTGTTGTTCTTAGTTATTTATTTCATTATATACTACCATTCCAATGTATCATCAATCAAAATTATACATGTCCTCTATTTTTCATTGTCAATATTTAAAGTAAAATTTTGTTCCTATGTCAAGCATTCATTGATCAACTTTCATGACATAAAATATTTGTCATGTCAATATTTGGCATTCAAATATTTGCCTAGTTAACTTTGTAAATGGATGTAGTACTATTTCAACCTATCGTCAACCAAAATTATACCTTTAAAATATTCACCATTATTAATATTATAGTAAATTTTCGATATTGTTTACATTTTCTTCTTTGTTTTTAGGTTTTTCCTTTTAGATTGTTCATTGTTCATTACAGCAGGCATCTGTGGTTGACAATTTCAAACATTGAATTTCTATTTATATAAATCCACAATTGTTTTCCATTTTTATTTAGGAATTAGGTTTTTGGTTTTTCAGTTGAGTCGATCGTGATTTGTTCTTCGATTGGCATTGAAAAAGCGATAGTCGATAGATACATTTTCTTCGATGATGAGCTGTTCAATGTCGAGTTTTTAAGTTTTTTCTCATTCAATATCTAAAATGTCACAATGATAAATTGCGGATGTCGAAAGATTTTGCGCAAATGGCAAGCAATTAAGGGGTATAGTATTAATTTTTGTTAAATTGTTTAAAATTATGAATGTATCTTATAAGTTATGATTCGGAGGGATTTGAGGTTGATTATTTTCAATAATGAGGATGTGAGTCAAAATTTTCATTTAAAAAAAATAAGAAAGGAAGCAACATCGTCAGTTAGAATTAGTCATTTCCACTATAAGTTACTTAGAGTTATATCTAAAATGACCAGTTCGAAACGACACATACACATTCGTTACTATTTTATGAAAAACTTAAAAGCACGGTGTCATTTCGACTCAATTTAATATTTAATCAAATCAAATTCAATTATTAGTTGTTGTTAACAAATATGGTAAAATCTTTTGAAAAAGATAGCAAATAAAAAGGATGGTAAACCATTAAAATGTGGTATAATTCCACTTTTCCAAGTTTGTATTGTAATATATATCTATTAATAATATGGGTGAATATGCTAAATGATTAACATGCTAAATGAAAAAGGACACTATTGTAATCTACGTTGCATTTGGAGTCTATAGATAGAGAGCTCACTTGTATTATAGAGAGATCTGAAGTGAGTATAATGTCTTCTCTCTGTAATAACTTTTGTTCTTATTTAATTCTATAACACGTTATCAGCACGATGCACTCCATAAATTTCAGTTTTATTTAATTTATTTTTTTTACTTTTGCAAATATAATTATGATGCTACAATAGTTTTGTTGTCTTTCATTTTCAACTTGTAAAATATTATAACGTGTCATCAGTTTTTCTATTTTTCACCATTTTTTATATATGTATTTGCATATATTTGACAAAAATGTTGATGCATAATGTAACATGAAACAGAACTTTAACCCTTACTCATAATAAATGATTATTATGTTTTATCGAAATTGGATTTGATAAGGGTTGTGAATCATAATGACATCTTTAGGTTAATTTATTTGGTTAGAAATTTATTTGTTACATAAGAATTTTTGTAACAACCCTGGTTTGGAAATTACTGTTCAATATTGAATTATAATTTGTAAAACATCAATTAAAATGAGGAACTCAAGAAGCATATTTTAGAGCTTGAAATTAAGCAGTTGATTAAGTCTAGTTTTTCACCATGGGGTGCCGCGGTCGTCTTCGTGAAGAAGTCCGATGGAACTCTTAGGCTTTGCATCGACTATCACAGGCTTAATGAGTTGACCATCAAGAATAGATATTCGTTGCCTAGCTAGAATCGATGATATGTTCGATCAATTGAGTGATGCTAAGGTCTTTTCTCTGCTCGACCTTGCCACTAGATTTCATCAGCTCCGAGTTGCAGAAGATAGAAAATGTAATCTCCAAACAGGGTTGTTACATTTTTATTTGGGACGTATTTACAACATTTAGCTATACACCTTAAAGTGAAATTCTGACAATCTATTTGGATTATTTTACGTTTTTACATTACACATTTTCTTTTGAACTGGCAATTAACATATGATGATGTAATTATGAGAACAATATATATATATATAGACACACACACACACACACATACATATGATACAAATTTTATAGCTTTCTCCTATATTTTTTCCATCTTTTTGTACATCTTTTGTTTTTTGGTTTTTAAAGCTATTATTAAGCAGCTATTATTTTGTCACTGCATTTTCTTTGTGGTTATTTTCTTTTTAACGATTATAGATGAATATATTGCTGGAGTTCCTTAAATTCCAAAGAAAATGCGGATTGTTCTTATGAGATTTCATCTTCAGTTTCAACACCTATTTCTTGTCTTTGGTCATCAACAAACGTCTTTTGAGTTGATTGAGATTCATATTTTTCTTGGGAATTTTAGGTTGCTACTTTTTGAGCACAAGAAGCTTTGTTTACAACGTTTTGTATCTTCTTCTTGGCACAAATTGATTGCATATATATGGACTACAGATATTTGTTTGTCAAATATTTGGCATGACATATTTGCTTTGCAAATATTTATCAAAAATTGCTTATTGAAACTATTTATCATTCTTGTTTTTCATCTAGTTGCATACCATAATTTCAGGCTACCATCAAATTAAACTATGTATGACAAATATTTTACATTCCTAGCCTTTACAATAAAAGTTTTCTAGCATATCAACCAATTATCATCTAAAATTATTTATAACAAATATTTGTCATTTTCAATATTTCATGAAAATGCGTACTACAATTTCAACTTTATCAACCAATACCATATATGAAAAATAGTTGTTATTATCAGTATTTATACTAAAAGTTTTGTAATATTTCAAGCAATCGTTTATAAAATTTGCTTATGTCCAATATTTGTTATTCTTAGTTAGTAATCTAATTGTATACTACTATTTCATCGCATAACCAATCAAAATTATACATCTCAAATATTTGTCATTATCAATATTTACAGCAAAATTTCACTCATATATCAAACATTTATCGATTAACTTTTATTATGTCAAATATTTGACATGTCAGCCTTTGGCATTCAAATATTTGGCTAGTTATTTATGTAAATGCAAGTAGTAATGTTTCAACCTAGCAAAATTCCACTCTTCCAAGTTTGTAGTTGTAGGAGAAAAAAGTATTTGAAATAGTTTTGGAAAAACGATTGGAATAATCGTTAAGAGAAAATTACACATTTAAACCTCCAATTTTCTTCTCAAGTTCCTAGACACCTCAGGCTTTAACCAAACATCCAATCCATCGCTTCTGACCATCACGGCAAATGAATTGAGGATCCGCGTTTTGAGATTCAGCGACTGTTGGCAGTACAAAAAGGAAAAGCAATGCGAAAATGCGAATTACATTCATGCTTAGAGAAGTTGTTTTGGTCTTAGGAAGAATTTATGAGTTAGGGAACTGGGCTCAAAGGTTTAAGTTCAAAAACATTTAGAATACAGCTGAATAATATGGTAATCGATCTGAAAAGAGATAAGATGAAAGTGTTGCGAAGCGAAAACTGGGATTGGTATGAATTTATTTCCTGCATACCTCAAAATCTTTGCTGTAAACATCTTCTGTAACATCTTCGGTGTTTATAAGTTGCAGATAATTGTTCGCAATATGGATGTACAGTATATTTGTTTTATGATGAAGGAGAAGCATTTGTTGAATTGTTTCAATAAGAATTAGGTTCATCATAGGCTGGGTGCTTTGCAAATCAGGCGACTCTCTCTGCAGCTAAGGCTCGGTGTTGCAAATACAATCAGTAACGTGCATGCAGAAAGAGGAATATTGTTCATATCTCTGTGTATGTTCATGGGGGATCATTCATCATGTAAGTTTATCTAAAATATGAAACCTAAACTACTGTGGTAATGGATATAAAATATATTTAACATTTCATTCATTCATGGAGTATCAAATAATTAATAACCACTAATTAAGAGAATAATAATTTGACTTTACTTTACTACAATTTGATCGAGGGTACATAACAAACCACCATCCAATATCCAAGCGTAGGTGAAACTGAAATGGTGGTGGTATAAAAAAGAATGAAATAATAGAGTTAATAAAATTAATGATCAAAGGAATCAAAATAAATGAAGGTATATATGTCATGAGGAAGGATGATGAATTAAATTAGTCCATGCTTCCTTCCATTAGGTGAATGTGCGCCAATGAATGAATTATGAATAAAAGAAGGGATTCAAATGCTCCTTTTTGCAGATACAAGTGGCTTCAACTTCTCCATCATTTGATCGAAGTCGTCCTCCGTCTTGATTAAACTTAAGCGTGTGTAACGACTATCGGCTTCAAAAAGCACTCCGCTTTGAGTTTTAATTTGAGCATTCCTGAGTAGAGCTTCACAATCCGTGTCTTCCTCCCATTCACACTTTAGCCATCCGAATGCTGCGATTAATTGATGTAAATTAGCAATTGCGTTAAGCATGTATATATGCAGTTGGTTTGAAGATATAAACGGACAAAGTTAGAGAAATTAATTAAGTAGCTAGCTAGGAGCATACATGGTGAGGGATCTCTAACTTTTTTGAAGTAGTTGCAATATTGCGGAGAGAGGTTTTGAAGGGAGAATCGATCTGAAGATGCAACTAGCTTGGTAAGTTCAGCCCATCTTTTAGACAATGTTTGATAGCCAAATTGGTTGATGTCGGCCATTGTTTCCCGTTTCGTTTTCATTTGCAACAAGATCTCCTTTATTAGTTTCAAGGTTCGAAGTTGCGTATCGTGGGAAGTTCCTTCCGTGTTCTCGGTCATGTACTCCATTACCCTGTCGTATACTTTCACGTCCTTTATGAGCGCCCACCTGTACATATATACAATATGTAATTTGTTATGATTAGCATACATGAATGATGCAGACCACCACCGTTGACAATATACATATGAATGAAAGTTAACGTTACTAATTAAGAAGAAGAAAAAATAAAAAGACTGTCGTACCCGAATCTGCTGCCGGAATGTCCAGTGTATTTGGACATGGAAAACAACATTATATCTTCGTTGGCGGGTTGTGCAATTGGGGTATAATGCGGCCAATAGTAGACGTGGTAATGGTGAAATCGACCTTCGGGATTATTGGTCGAAGTCACCAATTCAATGATGTTTTGAGGAGAAGCGGCGTTAACGTAATCGGATGCGTTCCCTTTCCATTCGTAGCCGGTAAAACGAAAGAATTTGGTTTGCTTTCTGAAGACGGGATAGTAAGGGACGGCAGCGACAACTTTTGATGCTTTCTGAAGACGGGATAGTAAGCATGACAACTTATGTTTGAAATAAAAACAAACTTGTAATATGTTTATCTTGCTAATGCTTTTTATGTAAGTGTTGCTGTAAAAATAAAGTCTTTTCAAATTTCCTTTAATGGTTTGTTTTCTTTATTTACGTATTTTATCTAATAATCCAAACACATTCTGTTAGTCTGTTTTCTTTATTTACGCATTTTATTTAATAATAGAAACACGTGCTATTATTTAGCAAACAAAGAACAAACCTCACTTATGTAAGTTGTAAAAAATATATAAGCTTTGGCAATTTTGAATTCATGCAACTTTTGTTTTTGTATTTGATCTAAAACTAGATTTACTTTTGTCATCTCCTATCGCATCAGTATTCTCACAAAAATACCTTTCACCCATGCCAAGATTATCTTTTATGCACTCGGGCCTAAATGGCATGACCGATCGATAGAAATACTGCAACACTCCATCCATCTTTATCTGTATATTCCATATAGCACACTAGATAGATGTCATATTCATGAAATACGATTCGCTTTCCAGATTCCTTGTTGGTGAAAGAATTGACGTGGAACTTAAAATCTCAAGTTAAATGGCATGGAGGTTGGAGTCCTCTTCAAGGCGTAATATTGAGCGAAAGCGTATATACCATATTTTTCGGCGCAAAAAGGATTTTACTATATATATTTGTTCAAAACCAAAATAGCTAGAATTATTTTCAAATTCCCGAATGAAATTCGAGATGTTTATGGGCTCTGTCTCTCGATTAGGAGACCCGAGAGAGACAATTCCATCTATACAGGAGAAGTAAACTTTAACAAACAAATTTGAGCGTTGGTTGAATTGCTTCCCGAGTCATGTCGACACTTGAATTCATCAACAAGTAGAATTATTTTCAATGGAGCAATGGCGATAATTCATTGTCATCGATCCATAGTTAACATCAGGGTCGGCCCCAAGGCAAGGCAGGCAAGACGCCGCCTAGGCAACCGACCAGGCGGGGTTAACGATGTGGTGGTGGTGATGGGTTCGATCATTTATTTAGATAAAAATAGGTTATATAATAACAAAAATAATTAACAATGTAGTGAGATGATTAGCTTATTGTCATTTAAATCAAGCAACCAAAGTTTGAGTATGGGAAGCTGGAAATTTTTGGGGCAATTTTTTTTTAAGTTCGGACTAGGACGTAACCGGTTAGGCCGACTCTGGTTATCATACATCAAAAATTTGTGCCCATCCATTACCCCCGTCAATTTTGTCATGTCCGAGTTCTAGCAAACACACCGTCTTGTCTTACCCTTCTCTTTGATTGAATTATCATCAAACGGCGATGAGTAGGGGAAATGGATCAGCGAGGAGCTGACGGGATGGCGATCGATGGAGCTTTGGAGGATGACCCAACAGCTATGGTGTCAATGGTGCGAGTCGAATCTTGCAACGAGGCAGGAGGGCACTGCCTTAGATTATTCATGAGAATTTGTCAAAGGAGTGTTCTTTTGGATGGATCGACTTCATGGGGTAAAAGGGATATGGAGTGGAAGTCGAGGTTCAACATGAAATGAAGATGGAATCGATGATGAACGACTCTTGAGTTTGAATGCAAGTAAAGTCGTCGAAGGCTGGAACAAGGATAAAATGTTTGAAAAATTCTTAGCCTAGACTTTTATATGGATCGACATAGATGGATCGACACCAATCCATTATGGATCGACACCGATGCATCGTGCTTATAAAAGAAATGGAATGAAGAAAAGGATGAAAAACCACCTATCATAAATTAGAATGACTTTTAAAAATTTCTCCCCAATGAATAGAGTCCTCGGATAATGGACTTCAATATTTGTATCTACTGAGAAGACATAACGAAGTGCCGAAATTATCAGTGAGGATGCAACATTCCATGGAAATGTATTGAGTAATGGAAGCATCTGCGCAGATCTGGAATTGAATGCTTGCCTTGATTCAAAGCACGTTTTATGTTCAAAGAACCTTACTTTGGATTTATCCCTTGATTGAGGTAGTTAAATGTCATGCCATAATTTTACTTTCCATTACGTCGTTATCATGCATTCTCATCAAGTAAAAAGAAAAAATAATATTTATGTACGAAAAGAGATGATTCAAATTGGAAATTAATAAAGTACAATAGATCATACTTTAGATTATAAGCTCAGTTACATATTGGTTTTCTATTGCACCTAATTGGGTGTTACATTAGGTTATAAGCTCGGTTACATATTGGTTTCTATTGCATCTGATTAGGTGTTATGTTAGGTTATAAGCTCGATCAACCATTGTTGTAATTCGTACCAGATTGATTTTCTATTGTACTCGATTCACTGCAAGAGGGAATAGTTTTTTGATGGTTAATAGATGTCGGCGGCCGTCGTAAGCCGTCGAGCAACCACACATGTCGATAGACTTTTCGACGGCTTTATCGACAAATTTTTGACGGCCTTCATCGAACTGTTCGACAGTTTTCATCACATCGTCAAGTACACATGGCAAGCATTGAGTCTTTCGCATTTTGGCCAATCGAAAGCCATCATAAAATATAAAAAAATTCTTTTTGTAATTCAACCATGATTCATCCCTCAAACACACATATACTACAATATATATCGTAGCACACTTTCGCACACATAAATTATATATATTAAAGCCCAAATCTCACATATCATATACACCACAAAATATATCAATAATAAAGAATGCATCAATATATATAATAAGCATAAGTTCAATCTCAAAATTCCACCATAAATTCAATCTCTAACATCTGCCAACATCTCAGAATGTATCTTACATCACATCAAATCAATCTCATCAATCTCAAAGTACATGTAATTCTCATACTATCTCACAATATCAAAGTGCATATATACAATAGATCATACTTTAGATTATTTATAACTTATTATTTAAAGTGATTATCAATAGCTTATAATTTAAACTATGCTTATCATGGACTCTTGCAATTTTGTGTCATGCCATGTGTATGTTTTTGAGCCACCTTCATTGACATGCTCGATGGCGTGAGTACGAGTAAAAACTTTCAAGTAGGAGATGACACTACCATGCTCTCTTACCCGAAATAATTACTATGCATTATTATTATATATATGATGATTATACAATGTTATAAGTATTTATAATCGCAATTTATAAACTTACCCAAGCACAAATGCAAATACACATAGTTATGTGAATATGTATTCTCCCAGTTACAACACAACCCTTAAACTCACAAAACTAATACATTGATACAAAATACTACATGTAAACCCATTTTGTAACATGACACAGCAAGGTACAGTAGTCTCAACGAAGCTTAAATCATTTGAACTGAAAGATTATTTGTTTAAATAGCATATCTCAACCGTAACACATAATACAGTAAAGTACAATTCGACATCAACACTATAACATAAAGAAAACATTATTCACCGATATGCTTTTTAGGAGCAGCAGTAGTATCATCTGTATCATCTTATAGTTGTGAGTTGGCTGCATTTTGCATACCATAGTATACAAAATGTATTGAGCCAAAAGTGATGATTGTCATTTGATGCAATTTGAATGTTATACCTTTGTATATATTTGTACATGCTTTCAAACACCACACAACTTGTAGCCATTCCAGTTCATCCATTATCTTTTTGCATGCTACTCTGCCCGTGCTAAGCAAGTGAGAACAGTAACTATTGTGAGAATGCATCTCTTTGTGAATATATACATTTTGATTTCCTTCTTCATTTGGCTTCCTAAGCTATCGGTTGGTTCTTTAACATATTCCTGTACATGGCTGTGACGACCCAAACTCGATATCCAATAAACGACATCAAATTCGTATCGCTGGAGCTTATAACAACATCAGATGAATATAAAACAGCGGAACAAAAATGAATATCATGCATACATCACAGGTACAATATCATAATATCCAACAATACATCAGAGTATATAATACATACACCACAACTCCAAATAACATCATAATAATACATCGATGATCATATATCCAAAAGTCTTCATAGGAATATAATGGTAACAATCTCCCAAAACACTAACCACCTGATATCCAAAAAGCATCTAGAATATCTCCAAAGCAAAAGCTCCAAAATACTGCTAACTCCAAAATATGCAAACCTGCTACTAGGCTGCCCGTGTAGAAATTATGGGCACCCAGAGTATAGGAAGAAACAATAAACTTCAGGTCAGTCATGGGACTGGTATGAGTAAACAAATTAGTTGCTTTTAAATAAACTAGATTTTATAAAAGAAAATTCGTTATGCTTTTGGAAAATGGAACTACCATAAGACCTCCCGCCACACACACAATGCAATCGCAGAATTGGAGGAGATTTCTTCTTATGATAGTCAAATATGCTTAATACGAGAAAATTTCTTTGATATTATTAATAGTGCATAGTGTAGAAAGCATTTCGAAAATAGAATATTAATCTTAGCCAGCATAGACATTCGTACTATGCCTACTATAGCTACCATCTAAACAGTGGTGACCACCATAAGTAAATGGCAGGTTCTACAACTAAAACCGTACAGGGTTTCGTATTGGGAATTGGATTTCCAACAAATCGTCAGGCTAAGGAACTTCCTACTGCCACATGGGTACGCCTCTGGCGGGACGTCCCAAGAAACTACCCGGCTCTCTGCCAACACAAGGCCGAGTTACCTCTGTAACTAGGTAACTACTACTCGAGTATGCCACTCCCCGGTCCTTTGGGACCTTTATCCGAGGGCCCTCTGTCACAAAGCAACAACCACACAGTAAATGGGATTGGAGCCACCACACAGGTAAATATCTGGGCTCCATACCATGACAATACCTTTTTCCAGAAGGAAATGACATACCCTAAAGGGCGCGACCCTCATAACCTTGCCGCATCTTTCCTGTTTCGACCATTTCCGGGTTGTGAGGTCCGATGAGGTCTCGTCCACAAAGCTATGCTTTACACGAAAGCTTTGCTTTGATCACAAATGATCAACTAATGATCATCAACACACAACAGCACTTAGCATGCCACACTACCAATTTGGGAATATATCGCTGATAACCTTCAACTACATAACCTCTGAGCTCGTACGTCTCAGAGAAGGGTGTTAAGCTAAGAGAATAAATTCTCCGCCACCAACAGATATATATTTGAAAGAAATCGGCTCTATATCTCAAAGTGTAGTGTCAAACACACGACTATACGAGTCTGTTCCGGGTTCGAACATAACCGAAGGCACTTCGTCCAATAAAGGAAGAAGCCCTTGCAAATCCGGGTATCCACAATCCCGATCGGACTTCCCATCACTTAGGAAATCTCTATACCGGAGCAACTCAGTGCAGAGACAATCGATAGGTTATCCTATCATTTTCGAAGACACCCGGTCTTCAAATGCTATCCATTTCGACGTATCACTATTCAGAATGGGTTATATGACACAAAGGTCCTCTCCCGGCTAAACCGAATAGCGAGCGCTCAATTTTCAAAACACGTGGATATATCAATCACTAAGATTCATATTCAGGGTTTGATGTGGGTTTCGGATAACAAACTGAAATCCGACTCCCTGTCGCATCGAAATTTAAATTGCCGTTTTACGGCAAACAGGGTTTTCACATCACTACAGAACAAATCACAGTCACAGTGCATCACACAGTATCACACTCACAACAGAAATCAATATAGTGCATATCAAAGGTAAATTATTTACAAATCAAAGTGAATATGATTTAATAATTTAACCAAAAAATTATCTTTATTGATTATTTCAAATCAATATTTATAATTTCACTTAACTCTAAATTTGTTAAATTTTTAAACTGGCTTTATTAATCACTTAATCTCAAATTAACAATCTTAATTTATTAATTCTTAATGGTTAATTAATTTTATTTGCTAACTATTCTTTTAAATTAATCGACCTTTAATTTCAAAGTAATTAATTATTAATTATTTAATCATTATTTAACCATCATAATATATTTGTTTTAAGTTAACAAATTGAATATAATTCTTAAATATTTTGTTAAGTAAACAAAACACTTTACATTATCTTAACCTACTATCATCATTTATGAAGAACAAATTAGAAATCATTTAAAACTATATTGTAAAACTGGGATTTGCTATCTTTAGGTCCAACCCGAGGGGTTCTTCGGGTCATCCCCGAGAAAATTTGGCCTCTGCTTCGGGTTTAGGCTTAAACTTACCCGAGCACTATATATTTTTTTTCTTCTTAAGTTCTCGAATCAACCACGCTACAACCCTGGACAAACTCGAGTCCTTCTTCGAGTTTCTACCTCACTTCCCCGAGAGTGACTTCGAGTCACTCAGCTCCCCTCTCCCAGATTTTACACTGACATACGAACACTGCACGTACACGTGCACGGTCAACTTCACCACCGTGGGACGGTGCTGCGGCCATCCACAAGTCGCTCTCCACTCCCCAAAACAGTACGAACACCTAAAGTCTCGAATTAAATTCAAAAGCATAATCGAGACGTCTCGACCAAATAAACCCAGAAACACATCAGCAGGAAACAAACCCGCGCCACCTCCTCTGGTCATCAGAGACCATGAAAACTTGACCCAGGCTTCCTCAGCGTGTAACGCAACGATGGGTACCGGAGGCACGAAGTTCGGTCACCTGTGGACGGCGCGGCATCACCATTTCACACGTGAACCCAAATGGGTTCATAAGCCCTAAATTGCTCTCGAATACAAAATTCAGATTTTTAAAAATCCAACTTGCATTTTTCTGATGATGCCAAGCCCTTCACCTAGCTACGACGACGATCACGAGGCTTACGATTGTCTTGGTTGCCGGAATTTTACCAAAATTCGATTTTCTGATCATCTTAAAAATCTCGACCAAAACTTAATGAAAAATCACCATCTTGGTTTTAAAAATCTTATTTTTTGCATGTAGATTCGAGTTATATAATTAAATCAATGATTTGAAATGGTTGAATTTATCACAAAAATTTGGCTTCACTGTAAATTTCAAGTTGCACAGACATATTCTTTATATTCAAGCTGGAAACAAATTTTAGCATATGGATGAGTTTAAAAAAATTATTTGATGAAGATAGATTCATATCAGGGATTTAGAAAGTGAAATCTATAGTTTTTCTTTCCTTCTTTTAACTTGCTTGAACTCTGGAATTATAAAAAAAACAAAGGTGATGCAAAATTTACAGTCAAGCACTCAAGACTCACATACAAACATTCATGCACATCAACCATCGATACTGTGATTCGTAAGCAACACATATTAGTTACTAATCTTTCGCTTAAAGGTTTACTCACATGACAAATGTTTGAAACAGAGGCTATCTTGATTTTTTTTTTTGAACTGCAGTTTGAATCTTTCTTTCCCTTCTTAGCTTGATATTCTTTTCCTTTATCTGTTAACTGCAACAAATTCGTATGAACTTGCTTAAGCCCTGATGTTTTTACTTGATTATTTAACAAAACGTAACTCAATTTGTTGTTTCAAAAGATATTACCTTTAGTTTATAAAAACATAGATTGTCAAGCTTGCAAACTGGAATGATCAGCTTAGGTTTTGTAGAGCAAGGTAATGTTTTACTTCTTTTTTTTTTTCTTTTATGACTTTGCTTTCTTTTTTTTCTTTGAACGAAATAAAGCAAGTATGCACATATAGTTATATATAGAGAAGTTTGGACAGGTAAGTGGAAACTGGTTCAACTAGCTTCTCTTTTTTTTTCCAGATATCTTTCCGTTGCCTACAATCTTTGACCAAACAATTTTCTTGTTGACTAAGCCATATGTAAATTCGGCTAATATGATTTTTGTTTGTGCTAAGTAAGATTTTATTTGTGTTTGAATAGATGGCATTTAATGCCTTTGTTCCCATTTTAGTTTACATATATATGCTATTTCTTTTGTGTAAGTACATTTTTGTTTTGTTCTTGAAGATTTTTTTTTTCTATGTTAATCTTCTTGCATAAGCCTTATTTCCTTGTCTATATTTTAGGTTACAATCTTCTTGTCTGATTTATTTTGTTTTGCATACAACTCTTCATTTTATTGTTTGTATACTTATCCTATTGTTTGAATCTATGTATGTATTTATTTTTATTATCTCTAGTATTTATATATATAAAATTTGTTTGTATTAACCCATTATCATTAAATAGAGAACATTTCAAATTTAAATACATATTAAATGAATTTCATAAGTATACTTTATAAATTCAAGAATTTAGACTTAAAAGAAATTGAAGTTCTATTAACACATATTCTTGTTTATTATACATATTTTTTTTTTTGCTTTATTTATCACTCATTTAAAAGCTTAAACTATCAAACATTTATCTACTTCCATATAACTTTATAATATTAATATTAACAATATTTTATTTTCCTTGAAATTTCACAATTTGAATTTAAAAGTTCAAATAAATCACAAATTTAAACACACAAATTTCCGGGATGTTACAATATCCCCTCCTTAAGAAAATTTCGTCCTCGAAATTGAAAGAGAGAGAAAAGTAAATAAAGAATATACGAATTCAGAGGTATAAGGAAATGACTTACAGTTTAAGCCGAGATGTCTATTCTGCAGTTGGGATATGATTTCTTCATGTTATCCTCAGTTTCCCAAGTACAATCCTTTGGATCGCCACTCCATTGAATTTTGACCAATTTTACAACTTTGTTTCGCAATCGCTTCTCATCACGATCAATAATCTTTATTGGTTCCCTTCTTACAGCCAAGTTGGGAGTGATCTCAAGATCCTGCTGAGCTGCCTCCTCAATAATACTATCTGGGTCGTGCACATACTTCCGAAGACTAGAAATATGGAATACATCATGCACGCCAGACAACCAGCTAGGCAACTGCACTCGATATGCTAGCGGACCGATCCTTTCCAGAATAGGAAAAGGACCAATATAACGCGGTGCTAGCTTTCCAGTTTTCCCAAATCTCAATACACCCCATTGGAGACACTTTCAGAAATACAGAATCTCCAACTTGAAATTCCAAATCTCTCCTTCGGCGGTCATAATAGCTCTTTTGACGGCTCTGAGCAGCTAATAACTTCTTCCGTATAAAATCAACCTTTTTAGTGGCTTCTTTAATCATGTCTGGTCCAAGGACGAGTCTATCACCTGATTCGATCCAACATGCAGACGATCGACACGGACGACCATATAAAGCTTCGAAAGGAGCCATTTCGATACTAGCCTGATAGCTGTTGTTATAGGAAAATTCGACCAGATGCAAATAGTCCTCCCAAGAACCACCAAAGTCAAGAATATAAGCGCGCAATAGGTCTTCTAAAATTCGATTTACCCTTTCTGTCTGCCCATCAGATTGTGGGTGATAAGCAGTGCTGAGGTTCAATTTGGTTCCCAAAGCGGCTTGGAATGCCTCCCAGAATCTACTAGTGAAGATCGGATCACGATCACTCACTATGCTGCTAGGAATACCGTGGAGACGAACAATTTCTTTTATATATAAATTAGCTAGACTTGCAGCCGTGCAGGTAGCTTTCACTGGCAAGAAGTGGGCTGTCTTAGTCAAACGGTCTACAATAACCCAAATTGCTTCATTGCCTTTTCGAGTACGAGGCAAACCATCGATGAAATCCATCGATACTTGGTCCCGTTTCCACTTCGGTACTTCCAAAGGCTGAAGTAAACCGACCACTTTCTTTTGATCGCTTTTGATTTGTTGACAAGTAGCACAGCGACTCACATAAATAGAGATATCTCTCTTCATCGTCTTCCACCAGAAAGTTCTTTTAATATCTCGATACATTTTATTGACTCCGGGATGTATGCAAAGTTTTGATTTGTGACATTCATCTAAAACTTCACGTTTCAGCTCTGGAATGTCAGGGACACAAATTCTTCCTTCCAATCTTATAACTTCCCTATTATCCGTCTCAAAACTAGCATCTTCACCTTGGCATATTCTTTTATAGATTCCTCGAAGAAACTCATCTTCTTTCTGCTGCCTCGCAATCCTTTTGAGAAGAGTAGGAGCGATAATCAGGTGAACAAGAATAGCATGTTTTCTGCTCAAAGTGTCGGCAACTACATTGGCTTTTCCCGGCGTATACAGAATATCCAGGTCATAAGATGCCAGAAATTCTAACCAACGTTGTTGTCGCAGATTCAGATCCTTCTGGGTAAAGAGATATTTCAAGGATTTATGGTCGGTGAATAATTCAAATTTTTCACCTAGAAAAAGGGGGTTCATTAAGTATATTGTTTAAGTTAAGTAAATTTCGTAAATTATTAAGAAAGCTGAAAAGATTCTTACCCAGAAGATAATGTCGCCATATCTTCAAAGCGAAGATAACAGCTAAGAGTTCCAAATCATGGGTGGGGTAATTTCTTTCATGAGGACGTAATTGTCTACTTGCATAGGCAATCACCTTCCCATTCTGCATTAATACTGCACCCAAACCATCACCGCAAGCATCGGTATAGACAGATAAACCTTGATTCCCGTTTATAATAGCGAGAACAGGAGCAGTGGTCAATCTCTTTTTCAACTCCTGAAAAGGCTCATCACATTTCGAAGTCCAGTTGAATTTTACATCTTTCATTGTTAGCTTCGTCAAAGGACTAGCTATCTTCGAAAAGTCTTGAATGAATTTCCGGTAATAGCCTGCTAAACCCAAAAAGCTTCGAACTTCCTTTGGTGTAGTGGGCTTTCTCCAATCAAGAATGGCAGAAATTTTGGTAGGATCAACCGAAATTCCTTCTTCATTAACAATATGGCCGAGAAATTTGACTTCTCTGACCCAGAGGTGGCATTTGGAAAATTTTGCATATAGGATATTTCTCCTCAATATTTCCAAAACAATTCTAAGGTGTTCGGCATGCTCTTCTTCTGTCTTAGAATAGATCAAGATATCATCAATAAATATGAGCACAAATTTATTCAAAACTTCCCGAAACACCCGAGTCATAAGATCTACGAAGTATGCTGGAGCATTGGTTAGCCCAAAAGGCATGACTAACCATTCGTAGAACATATTGGGACCCCTGAAAGCAGTTAAATGTACACAATCTTCGGCGATTCGCAGTTGATGGAATCCCTGGGCTAGATCCATCTTCGAAAAGAAACGAGCGCCGCATAATTGATCAAATAGATCATCAATTCTAGGTAGTGGAAATTTATTCTTGAGAGTCTGCTTATTGAGATCGCGGTAATCTACACACAACCTCAAAGATCCATCCGATTTAGCGACGAACACAATGGCTGAGCCCCATTCAGAAACACTGGGTCGAATCAATCCTTTTTCTTGTAGATCCCTGGTCTGCTCGACTAATTTTACCCTTTCCCTGGGCGCCATCCTGCGACTTGCGTGAACTACAGGACGAGCATTAGGTACAAGGTCGATTCTGAATTCTATTTCTCGATGTGGGGGTAGAGATGTCACTTCTCCGAACACGTCCGGAAAATCTCTAACAATGGGTATGGACTCTAAACTGGGTTCGGGATAACCCAAATTATACATCAATCCTTCCCTTTTTGGACTAGGATCCTCACAAGCAATTTCGATGAAATCTCCAAATTCGGTTTTAATAGAAATCAATCGATTGGTGCAATCCAATATGGCTTCATATTTCGCTAGCCAATCCATTCCGAGTAGGACTTCAAACTCGTTAAAATTAAGAACGAAGAGACTAGTAGGGAATTGATAACAAGAATATGAGATAGGAACATCTCTACAATGAAGACAAAGGTTCGAGGGACCTCCAACTGGATTTTTTACGCATATGGGTTCATCCACAAAATCGGGTTCAAGATTTAATTTATTAATAGCTTGCTAAGAGATAAAACTATGTGTAGCACCCGTGTCAAATAGAACCCTAACAATGCTATCATAAATGGTAAGATTACCTTCGAGAACTCTTTTTCCTTTCTCTGCCTTGGAAGATGCAGGTTGGTCTTTGACTGCATACACTTTTGCTGTTTGAGCTTGCTTCATGGTTGGACAGTCCTTAACTTCATGCCCCACTTTCTGACAGTAATAGCACTTCCTAGGATTTGCTTGAGCGGATTGGTCTCTCTTGGGCTTCTTGCAGCTATTTGAGTAGTGGCCTTTTTCCAAGCAATTATAACCAGTAACATTCTCAGCTGTACTACCCTGGATGCTCTTCTTTTTATCCTTGCTTTGCCACGGTTTCTTGCCTCCAAATTTTCGTTTCTTCCAATTTGGATTGCCCGAACTTCCTTTCTCTGCTGGGGCTTCTTGCGTATCAAGTGTGGCATATCGGTACCCCATATCAACTAAATCTGAGAAAGACTCCTTAACATGGGCCATCATTCTTTCATGAAATTTCTTATTCATCCCGCGAATGAATCGTTCATTCTTCTTTAAAGGCGTATTCACCAATTCGGGACCAAAACGAGATAACTCATTAAATTTGTTCAGATATTCCTCGAATGATAAACTTCCCTGCTTCAGGTCCATAAATTCCTGGTACATCCGAGAAAGTCCAGCTGATGGCAAATATCGCTTCTCAAACACATCTTTGAATTTCTCCCAAGAAAACTCATCTTCTGGCCTATCTACCGTGATTGTCTCCCACCAAGCTGAGGCTTCATCCTGAAGTTGCCAAGAAGCTAAGAGTCGCTTCTGATCGTCTTGCAATTTCAGCCCTTTGAAGATTTTCTCACATGATCTTATCCATGCTTGAGCCTCAATAATTGACTCCTTGCCGCTGAACGGCTTACCACCAAGCTTTGCGAATTTCTTATATAAATCAGCCAAGTCTGGCTGATGCTGGATAGGTACTGCTGTTACCGCTGCTGGGGGAACTTGATTAGGTACCGTGGCACTTCCTAGACCCCTAACTCTTCCTCTGCGCCCGCTCATTCTTACTATCTGAAATTAGTAAGAAAATTGATTTAGATAAACAGACGAAATATCTTAAGGAATATCAGCGGTACAAAGAAATAGACTAATAAAATTTGGAATTTCAATCTTGGTTATACTCACTCTAGGGTATACTTCACCCCATCTCTAATGAGCCACCTGATGTGTTATACTCCGTAGCTAAAGTTCTCACTCAACCTTCAGCTCTGATACCATTTGTGATGACCCGAACTCGATATCCAATAAACGACATCAAATTCGTATCGCCGGAGCTTATAACAACATCAGATGAATATAAAATAGCGGAACAAAAATGAATATCATGCATACATCACAGGTACAATATCATAATATCCAATAATACATCAGAGTATATAATACATACACCACAACTCCAAATAACATCATAATAATACATCGATGATCATATATCCAAAAGTCTTCATAGGAATATAATGGTAACAATCTCCCAAAACACTAACCACCTGATATCCAAAAAGCTTCTAGAATATCTCCAAAGCAAAAGCTCCAAAATACTGCTAACTCCAAAATATGCAAACCTGCTACTAGGCTGCCCGTGTAGAAATTATGGGCACCCAGAGTTTAGGAAGAAACAATAAACTCCAGGTCAGTCATGGGACTGGTATGAGTAAACAAATTAGTTGCTTTTAAATAAACTAGATTTTATAAAAGAAAATTCGTTATGCTTTTGGAAAATGGAACTACCATAAGACCTCCCGCCACACACACAATGCAATCGCAGAATTGGAGGAGATTTCTTCTTATGATAGTCAAATATGCTTGATACGAGAAAATTTCTTTGATATTATTAATAGTGCATAGTGTAGAAAGCATTTCGAAAATAGAATATTAATCTTAGCCAGCATAGACATTTCGTACTATGCCTACTATAGCTACCATCTAAACAGTGGTGACCACCATAAGTAAATGGCAGGTTCTACAACTAAAACCACACAGGATTTCGTATTGGGAATTGGATTTCCAACAAATGGTCAGGCTAAGGAACTTCCTACTGCCACATGGGTACGCCTCTGGCGGGACGTCCCGAGAACCTACCCGGCTCTCTGCCAACACAAGCCGAGTTACCTCTGTAACTAGGTAACTACTACTCGAGTATGCCACTCCCCGGTCCTTTGGGACCTTTATCCGAGGGCCCTCTGTCACAAAGCAACAACCACACAGTAAATGAGATTGGATCCACCACACAGGTAAATATCTGGGCTCCATACCATGACATTACCTTTTTCCAGAAGGAAATGACATACCCTAAAGGGCGCGACCCTCATAACCTTGCCGCATCTTTCCTGTTTCGACCATTTCCGGGTTGTGAGGTCCGATGAGGTCTCGTCCACAAAGCTATGCTTTACACGAAAGCTTTGCTTTGATCACAAATGATCATCAACACACAGCAGCACTTAGCATGCCACACTACCAATTTGGGAATATATCGCTGATAACCTTCAACTACATAACCTCTGAGCTCGTACGTCTCAGAGAAGGGTGTTAAGCTAAGAGAATAAATTCTCCGCCACCAACAGATATATATTTGAAAGAAATCGGCTCTATATCTCAAAGTGTAGTATCAGACACACGACTATACGAGTCTGTTCCGGGTTCGAACATAACCGAAGGCACTTCGTCCAATAAAGGAAGAAGCCCTTGCAAATTCGGGTATCCACAATCCCGATCGGACTTCCCATCACTTAGGAAATCTCTATACCGGAGCAACTCAGTGCAGAGACAATCGATAGGTTATCCTATCGTTTTCGAAGACACCCGGTCTTCACCACCGGCCTTCAAATGCTATCCATTTCGACGTATCACTATTCAGAATGGGTTATATGACACAAAGGTCCTCTCCCGGCTAAACCGAATAGTGAGCGCTCAATTTTCAAAACACATGGATATATCAATCACAAAGATTCATATTCAGGGTTCGATGTGGGTTTCGGATAACAAACTGAAATCCGACTCCCTGTCGCATCGAAATTTAAATTGTCGGTTTACGGCAAACAGGGTTTTCACATCACTACAGAACAAAGCACAGTCACAGTGCATCACACAGTATCACACTCACAACAGAAATCAATATAGTGCATAGCAAAGGTAAATTATTTACAAATCAAAGTGAATTTGATTTAATAATTTAACCAAAAAATTATCTTTATTGATTATTTCAAATCAATATTTATAATTTCACTTAACTCTAAATTTGTTAACTTTTTAAACTGGCTTTATTAATCACTTAATCTCAAATTAACAATCTTAATTTATTAATTCTTAATGGTTAATTAATTTTATTTGCTAACTATTCTTTTAAATTAGTCGACCTTTAATTTCAAAGTAATTAATTATTAATTATTTAATCATTATTTAACCATCATAATATATTTGTTTTAAGTTAACAAATTTGAATATAATTCTTAAATATTTTGTTAAGTAAACAAAACACTTTACATTATCTTAACCTACTATCATCATTTATGAAGAACAAATTAGAAATCATTTAAAACTATATTGTAAAACTGGGATTTGCTATCTTTAGGTCCAACCCGAGGGGTTCTTCGGGTCATCCCCGAGAAAATTTGGCCTCTGCTTCGGGTTTAAGCTTAAACTTACCCGAGCACTATATATTTTTTTTCTTCTTAAGTTCTCGAATCAACCACGCTACAACCCTGGACAAACTCGAGTCCTTCTTCGAGTTTCTGCCTCACTTCCCCGAGAGTGACTTCGAGTCACTCAGCTCCCCTCTCCCAGATTTTACACTGACATACGAACACTGCACGTACACGTGCACGGTCAACTTCACTACCGTGGGACGGTGCTGCGGCCATCCACAAGTCGCTCTCCACTCCCCAAAACAGTACGAACACCCAAAGTCTCGAATTAAATTCAAAAGCATAATCGAGACGTCTCGACCAAATAAACCCAGAAACACATCAGCAGGAAACAAGCCCGCGCCACCTCCTCATGTCATCAGAGACCATGAAAACTTGACCCAGGCTTCCTCAGCGTGTAACGCAGCGATGGGTACCGGAGGCACGAAGTCCGGTCACCTGTGGACGGCGCGACATCACCATTTCACACGTGAACCCAAATGGGTTCATAAGCCCTAAATCGCTCTCGAATACAAAATTCATATTTTTAAAAATCCAACTTGCATTTTTCTGATGATGCCCAGCCCTTCACCTAGCTACGACGACGATCACGAGGCTTACGATCGTCTTGGTTTCCGGAATTTTACCAAAATTCGATTTTCTGATCATCTTAAAAATCTCGACAAAAACTTAATGAAAAATCACCATCTTGATTTTAAAAATCTAATTTTTTGCATGTAGATTCGAGTTATATAATTAAATCAATGATTTGAAATGGTTGAATTTATCACAAAAATTTGGCTTCACTGTAAATTTCAAGTTGCACAGACATATTCTTTATATTCAAGCTGGAAACAAAATTTTAGCATATGGATGAGTATAAACAAATTATTTGATGAAGATAGATTCATATCAGGGATTTAGAAAGTGAAATCTATAGTTTTTCTTTCCTTCTTTTGACTTGCTTGAACTCTGGAATTATAAAAAAAACAAAGGTGATGCAAAATTTACAGTCAAGCACTCAAGACTCACATACAAACATTCATGCACATCAACCATCGATACTGTGATTCGTAAGCAACACATATTAGTTACTAATCTTTCGCTTAAATGTCTACTCACATGACAAATGTTTGAAACAGAGGCTATGTTGATTTTTTTTTTGAACTGCAGTTTGAATCTTTCTTTCCCTTCTTAGCTTGATATTCTTTTCCTTTATCTGTTAACTGCAACAAATTCGTATAAACTTGCTTAAGCCCTGATGTTTTTACTTGATTATTTAACAAAACGTAACTCAATTTGTTGTTTCAAAAGATATTACCTTTAGTTTATAAAAACATAGATTGTCAGGCTTGCAAACTGGAATGATCAGCTTAGGTTTTGTAGAGCAAGGTAATGTTTTACTTTTTTTTTTTCTTTTTTGACTTTGCTTTTTTTTTTCTTTGAACGAAATAAAGCAAGTATGCACATATAGTTATATATAGAGAAGTTTGGACAGGTAAGTGGAAACTGGTTCAACTAGCTTCTCTCTTTTTTTTCCAGATATCTTTCCCTTGCCTACAATCTTTGACCAAAAAAATTTCTTGTTGACTAAGCCATATGTAAATTCGACTAATATGATTTTTGTTTGTGCTAAGTAAGATTTTATTTGTGTTTGAATAGATGGCATTTAATGCCTTTGTTCCCATTTTAGTTTACATATATATGCTATTTCTTTTGTGTAAGTACATTTTTGTTTTGTTCTTGAAGATATTTTTTTTTATATTTTAATCTTCTTGCATAAGCCTTATTTCCTTGTCTATATTTTAGGTTACAATCTTCTTGTCTGATTTATTTTGTTTTGCATACAACTCTTCATTCTATTGTTTGTATACTTATCCTATTGTTTGAATCTATGTATGTATTTATTTTTATTATCTCTAGTATTTATATATATACAATTTGTTTGTATTAACCCATATCATTAAATAGAGAACATTTCAAATTTAAATACATATTAAATGAATTTCATAAGTATACTTTATAAATTCAAGAATTTAAACTTAAAAGAAATTGAAGTTCTATTAACACATATTCTTGTTTATTATACATATCTTTTTTTTTACTTTATTTATCACTCATTTAAAAGCTTAAACTATCAAACATTAATCTACTTCCATATAACTTTATAATATTAATATTAACAATATTTTATTTTCCTTGAAATTTCACAATTTGAATTTAAAAGTTCAAATAAATCACAAATTTAAACACACAAATTTCCGGGATGTTACAATGGCTATATTATCTAACCATTATGATTTATTTATATAAAATTTATGTATTCCTAGGTGCACAGCTTGATAAAAAACTGTAAGATGGCCAAAGATCAAAGATTGCAAATGATGAAAACCTCAAACCGCATATCATTCACTATTTTCATGTAGTAAAAAAAATTAACTAAAATTGTGGGTTAGCTAAAATATAGGCTAATATGTTAAATAATGAAAAATCTTAATATTTTTATCTTTGAATGTCAAAGTTGTTCCTGAATTGTGAACAAATTTAAAATAAATGTTTTGTGTTAATGTAGTGGTTGACGACTTTAATCAAACGTAATGATTTTCTAAAAAATATGTTAATTTAACATAGACAACTCGAAATTATACTAACAATTGTTCAAGTGAAAAGTGCACAGCTTTGAGTTTTGTCTAACCTTCTATATTATTTATACGCTCTCAAAAATAGATGAAAAATCTTAATATTTTTATCTTTGAATGTCAAAGTTGTTCCTAAATTGTAAATTTTTTTAAAATAAATGTTTTGTGTTAATGTAGTGGTTGACGACTTTAATCAAACATAATGATTTTCTAAATAACATATTAATTGAACATAGACAACTCAAAATTATACTAATAATTGTTCATCGAAAAAGTGCACGGCTTTAAGTTTTCTCTAACGTACTAAATTGACTTGTACGCTCTCAAAAATAGATTAAAAATCGTAATATTTTTATCTTTGAATGTCAAAGTTGTTCCTAAATTGTAAACAAATTTAATATAAATGTTCTGTGTTAATGTAGTGGTAGATGACTTTAATCAAACATAATGGCTTTCTCTAACCTACTAAATTTATTTGTATTCCCTCAAAAATAGGTAACAATGAATTTTACTGCTTGATAAATGAATTGAGTCCAAAGATTTTTCAGTAATGATAACCTGATTACTGAAATTATGGCTTGGATAGGTAACTATATTGAAATGGAAGAACGTATATGTCGTAATTTATTGTTGTAGTAGGTAGTATTAACATCATAGTAGATATGACGGATAACTTAGGAATGAAAACACTGTAAACTCTAACGATCCTGACTCGACCTTCGAAAATCGGCACCGAATATATCACGTATATTCAAATGTCGTAGATTCAAACGTCGAATCTGGTTCGCCGGAGCTTATAACACATTAAGTATAACAACAAAGCAGAAGAAAATGAATAATATCATTGATACAACAATGAACACAATTATCCGATACAATATGATACAACAATATCAGAGATAACGACAACAGCGGAAAAAATAACAATGGAAGAAATAACTCCAATATGATCTTGGATAAAGAGTGAATCCAAATTCTACAACTCCAAACCAAATCTCCAAAGCCAAAGCTCTAAACTTCAAGCTCGAACCACCATCAAGCTGAACTGAACCAAACTCCATCCCAATGCGATTGCCAAGACTAAAGGCTGGATGCTATCGACTCTATATCTACAAGCTGACTATTCGACTATCTGAAAAATCCAACTCTAGACAGGCCGTGTAGAAAATTATGGGCACCTAGAGTTTAAGAAGGGAACAATAAACTCCAGGTCAGTCATGTGAATGGTACGAGCAAACAAAAACAGTTTATCTTTATCAAAAGCAAAACAAAAGATTTTAATGAAATTCGCAATGCTTTTTGGAAAATGAAACTGCCATAAGACCTCCCGCCACACACACAATGCAAGAGCAAACTTGGAGGAGATTTCTCCTTATGACAGTTAAAAATGCTTGATACGCGAAAATCTTTTTGATATTATTATTAGTGCATAGTGCAGAAAACCTTTCGAAAGTATAATATAAATCTTAGCCAGCATAGGTACCATTATATTATGCCTGCTATAGCTACCACCTGAGGTGGCAGGTTATACAATTACAATCGTAAATGGATCATATTGTTTTGTTTGGATTTCCAACAAATGGTCAGGCAAAGTAACCTCCCATACAAAATGGAACGCCTCTGGAGGGACGCCCCCGAGAACCTAACCGAATCTCTGCTACACAAGGCTGGGTTACCTCTGTAATAGGTAACTACTGACACAAGTATGCCACCGCTGATCGTTACCAACCTTTATCTGAGGGGCCTCTCAACCAACAACCACAAAGCAATAAGTTTTGCAGCATCCACATAGGTAAATATTTGGGCTCCATACCATGATGCCACCTTTGATCTAGAAGGAAATGACATGCCCTCAGGGGGCGCTACCCCCAAACAACTTTGCTCCCACGATTCCTGTTTCGACAATAACAGAGTTGTCAGGCTCGACGAAGTCTCATCCACAAAGCTACACTTTTCACAAAGTCATGCTTTAATCAACAAATGATCAGCAGCACTTCGTATGCCACATTACCAAATTGAGAATGTATCATTAGTAACCATCAACTACATAACCTCTGAGCTCGTACGTCTCAGAGAAGGTTGTTAAGCTAAGAGAACAAATTCTCCGCCACCAAACAGAAATGTATTTGGTAGAAACTGATTTTACATCTCAAAGTGTAATGTCAGACACTCATCCACACAAGTCTATTCCGGGTTCGAACAGAACCGAAGACACTTCCAAAGAAGTCCTTACAAACCCGGGCATCCTCAATCCCGATCGGACTCCCTATCACACATGGAGATCTCTATACTGGAGCAACTCAATGCAGTGTCGTTCGACGGGTTATCCTATCATTCCTGAAGACACCCGGTCTTCACGACTGATCTTCAAATGCAATCCATTTCGTTGTATCACTATTCGGAATGGGTTACATGACACAAAGTCCTCTGCCGGCTAAACCGAATAGTGAGCGCAATATTTTAAAAACATACGGATATGGGGATCTTAGTTAAGTCACAACTTATTACCCAAAACTTTTCTTCTAAATGGTTAAACAAATTACCATTTTCAAATCTTTTAAACAAAAAGACTCACTTCACAAAGTTCACCAATTTTTTTCACAAAGATTCATTTAAAATATTTAAACAAAAGATCTGTCTTTGAAATCCTCTTTTGTTTGGAAACAAAGTTCACAAATATTTTACAAAGATTCCTTTATAGCTTTCAAAACAATTTCATTTCAAATCTTTTATCCAAAGGATATACCTTTAAGATCCTCTTATAAAGTTCAATAATCTTTTACCAAGATTCATTAAAACAATTTTCATTTCAAACTTGAAATCTTTTCAACATAAATTGGAAATCTTTTCTTTATATGAAAGCTGTTGTTATTTGAAAACAAATAGTTTCATTTTTGGATAAATCCGATTACATTTGCACAAGTTAAAGCCTTTCAAGTATAAAGCTTGGTTTAAATTCAGATTTCCCAAAACAATACTTTTAAAATGGTTTAAAACCTATATAAACACATTTATAACTTGTATAACCTTTCTAAACCAAAATTCTCAACATAGAATTCAATTTCAAATCTTGAATTCAAATTCAAATCAAATTATTTAAATTTCAAAACTTTATCAAGTTATTCAAAGTAACTTTTATCTTCAAAACTCATTTTCAAAAGCTTTTCACATTTAACCCAAGTCCATTTCCAAAACCATTTGAATTCAAAAATTCAATCTTTAAAACCATTTTCAAAAATCTATGACTTAACCAATTTCCTCATGCAATCCATATTTGTGTGTATGAGTGTGGTCCAAGGGTGTTACACAATAGTGCAACAAACATCAATAATTATAGATTCAAACACATCAATATCGATAAGCGGTATAATCTATAACGCTTATCTTCATTCACAAATTCACAGAGTTGTAAATTTATTACAGATAAATAAATTACATTCATCACAGATAAATAAATTACATTCATCACAGCTTGAATTAAAATAATTCAAATCACAAAGCATCACACGGTAGAGATGTCAAACAGTTCACAGCATTCAATAAAATACAGTTATCCATAAGTAAGGTTAATTGATCATCTGATTAATTGAAATCAGATTAATCACTAATCCATGTTGATTAACATTAGTTAATCACAATTTATGTTAATTAATTATCCTTAAATTATTTATTAATCAATCTTAATTAATGAACTAATCAACCTTTAATTATTAAAGAATCAATCTTAATTATTCAATTATCCTTAATTAATTAATCAATAAATAAATTAACTCTTAATTAATTTTCATTTAATTAATTATCCTTAATTAATTGTAATAAGTAATTATCCTTAATTACTTATATTAATGAATCCAAAATTATTAATCACTTGATTAATCAACTTTAATCATTAATTAATTACTTTCAATTAAGTAATTAATTACTCTTAGTTAATTACCTTAATTAATTAATTATCCTTTTTTGTAATCTCACAAGGTAATTAGCTTAAATTTAATTTCACAAAGTAACTATACTTACTTAATCCCTTAATTACGTCCTTTAAATAAAGAAAATTGTCATTAACAAATAGTTCAATTTCAAAACCCTTAAGTTAATCAAACGTTTTTAAGATAAAACATTTATCTTTTAATTACTTATTTATACCTTAAAAATAAACTTAAGGATTCTTTTGGAAACTTGAACTTAACTAATTCAAAAATAATTATTTTAAAACTTTATCCATTTAACAAAACTGGTAAAAACGAATATTTAATTAAGAAAGTATTTTAAACTTGATTAAAACTGAAAGTCGAAAACTTGTTTAAATTTTAGAAATTTAAAAACTGTTTTCAACCCAAACTTCCCAGACCCGAGACACATTCCAAATTCCCCAAGCCAAATTCTAAATTACTCTAGCCAAACTCCGAGAAATCCGCGTTCTTTTTTTTTCTCCTTTTCTTTTAACTTTGTTTTGATTTAATTTATAAACTGTTATTCAACCCATGCAAACTACCCGAAGGAAGCCCCGAGCAACACATCGTTTTTCTCGAGCTAATTCCCAAGGCCCTTATCCTTTCTTCCTCGATATAAAACTTCACAGCGATCATCCGACACATGTGCACATGCACAGGCGAATCGATCACCTTCAACCATCGATGCCAACGCCGGCATATCGACCACCACCGCCACTCTCGACCTCGATCACCAAAGCCTTGAGACAACACCACAATCACAATCGAACAACCGAGTTTCCTATTAGAACAGAACCCATTGTAAAAAATTCGCCTCGAGTAGCCACCACCGACCACCAGAATTTACGCCATTCCACTCAAAGCAACTCCACAACCCCATGCATCTTTCCCTTTGGGTGCGATGCAACCCGAAGCAACACCGACGATGAAATCGTCGTTTCTTCCTCATCGAACCAAACTGGGTTAAAAACCATACATCACCTTCTACGCTCTGCCATGCTCATCAAAAAAATTAGTGAATATTTTTCCATGAATCCTCATCACCCAAGCTACCTTCAACCATAACCACGACCTCTTTTATTTCGCCGACGACCGGTAATTGCCACAAACCCAAATTCCGTTCATCACGAGAAGTCATGACATTCACATACTTAAAAATCGTGAAATTACTTCCTAAAATCATCATTTGTTATCACGAAGCTGATTATGGAATTAAAACATGAATTTAAGTTCATTGATTCTCGACTTATATATAAAGTTTTACTACATTGTCCTAATTTTGAAAGAATACTAAATCTTAAATTCTTGAAACTATTTTTAAAAATAAATTCACATTGTTATAATCATTTTCACTTTAAAGATCAAGGTCTGAAATTTTTCGTTAAGAAGGTATGATTTTTCTTCTTGAATTTGTAGCTTGTTACACTAAACAGAGCCAGATATATACATATACAGGCATGCACATCATTCACAAATATATATACATATATCCAGACATATTTTACATCCATACTAAAAAAATATATCGCATGCAGATCAAGATTCAAACTAAATTTAAAACTTAAAGTTGTAGTTTGATCACCTTGGTAGGAACAGGTCAGAGAATAGGAACAAATTCTTTTGCTCGGAAATTTTTGATGTTGATCTTTAAATTTGAAAATCTTTGTTTTGCTTGCTGATTTGTTTGAGATGTTCTTGGATTTGAACTACTGTTTTCTGTTGATTTCTTGCATTTAAATTGCTCAGATTTTACTGCTTTGATCTTTTTCTGGTTTTTGAAAACTATTTGTTTGATTTTGTAATGCTTCCAGGTTTTGATTCCAGAAAATCATCTGTTGTTTGAACTTAGAGTTGAATCTGATCTTTGATTTCCACAATCTTCAATTTGTTTTCAGACTGAAAAATTAGTCCTGAGATGACCTTAAATATGATCAAGTTTTAATATGAAGAAATTGTTTTGGTTTGTAGAAATTTTTCTCAGGTTTGAGAATAACCTGGTTTATCAATTTCTTTTCTTATTCATGTTTTCATGATTTTTTTAAATTAAAAGTAAAATTTGTTTGCCACTTGTTAAAACATGTTAACACCTGTCTATACATATTTTGATTTTCTTACAAATGTCTTTTGTAACCTTAATTGTGTTTAAGTTCTTACTTTAATTAATTTTGAAATTATGGTTTAAACCCTTGTTAATTGTATATTTACATATGTTTATATTTACAACTTTATAAAAAATTGAGTTTGAAATCTACTTATATTTACACAATTTTTTTTGTTCCCGCTATTCAAATTATCACTTAAATAAATTCACAAATAAATCCAAACCTAATCTATTTGTAAATATTTACAATTGAATTTCCCAAATTAAATGAAATTTATTTTCTAAAATATTTATTGTAGAGTTTTAGATTTAAAATGAAATTCAAAATAAATTTATATACATATAAATAAACACACATATGTATATTAGACAACAAATTTCTACTAGTATAAAATTATATAGTTTTCAAATCCAAATTTTATTTATTTATAAGATATTAAATATAGAATTTCAAATACACAATTAAATTTTAAAGTCAATGTCCAAATAAACAAATATCTTATTTAATCTTGGAAAAATTAAAAAAATTACAATTTAAGTTCACAAATTTATATCAATTACTAAATTTAATTTTACTCAAAAATTGGGATCGTTACAGATTCTCCCTTTTAGGAAATTTCATCCTCGAAATTTGAAAGACAGGGAGACAATAAAAGAATATAGAAAGATAGAGAGATGAATTACTAGATCAAGCTGAATATCTATTCCGCATTTGGCTTACCAAATCAGAATATCATCAATAGATACAAGAACGAATCTCTTTAACTCTTCACAAGAAACTTGGGTCATCCAGATCTATAAGTATGCAAGGGCATTGGTTAGTTCGAAGGGGTAACTAACCATTCGTAGAACATATCTAGACCCCATAGAATAGACAGATATGTGGACATAAATCCAAAACTTTTTAATTTAGAAACCAAAGTATACATATCAACCATAGCAACCAAAGCAAAAAAATTCATCCAAACAAACAATTTTGACCTATCTGGAGTTTATGTCCTATACCGGCACATCAAAGCTTCTCCCTCGAGCTGCTACGAAGCCATCAACGAATTGAAATCAGATGATGAACAAAAGTGATTGATAGAGAAAGGGTTATTCCTTGTTGTTGCAGGGTATCGATCATTTGTACTGGTATTCCCCTGTCTCTTATCTCGTCCTCTTCTTACACTCATACTCACTATCAGCGGATAATAAGGGAATTTACTGTGGCATACAGACGGATATCTTAGGGATATATTCATTCTAGGGTATACCTCACCCTATCTCTAATGAGGTACCTAATGTGTTATACTCCTGAGCTAAAGTTCAACCTTCAGCTCTGATACCAATTTTAATGATCCTGACTCGACCTTCGAAAATTGGCACCGACTATATCATCTATATTCAAAAGCCGCAGATTCAAACGTCGAATCTGGTTCGCCGGAGCTTATAACACATTAAGTATAACAACACAGCAGACGAAAATGAATAATATCGTTGATACAACAATGAATACAATTATCCGATACAATATGATACAACAATATCAGAGACAACGACAACAGCAGAAAAAATAACAATGGAAGAAATAACTCCAATATGATCTTCGATAAAGAGTGAATCCAAATTCTGCAACTCCAAACCAAATCACCAAAGCCAAAGCTCTAAACTTCAAACTCAAACCACCATCAAGCTAAACTGAACCAAACTCCATCCCAATGCGATTGCCAAGACTAAAGGCTGGATGCTATCGACTCTATATCTACAAGCTGACTATTCGGCTATCTAAAAAATCCAACTCTAGACTGCCCGTGTGGAAAATTGTGGGCACCCAGAGTTTAGGAAGGGAACAATAAACTCTATGTTAGTCATGGGACTGGTATGAACAAACAAAAACAGTTTATCTTTATCAAAAGCAAAACAAAAGATTTTAAAGAAATTCGAAATGCTTTTTGAAAAATGAAACTGCCATAAGGCCTCCCGCCACACACAATGCAAGCGCAAAATTGGAGGAGATTTCTCCTTGTGACAGTTAAAAATGCTTGATACGCGAAAATCTTTTTGATATTATTATTAGTGCGTAGTGCAGAAAACCTTTCGAAAGTATAATATAAATCTTAGCCAGCATAGGTACCAATATATTATGCCTGCTATAGCTACCACCTGAGGTGGCAGGTTATACAATTGCAATCGTAAAGGGCTCATATTGTTTTGTTTGGATTTCCAACAAATGGTCGGGCAAAGGAACTTCCCACACAAAATGGAATGCCTCTGGAGGGACTCCCCGAGAACCTAACCGAATCTCTGCTACACAAGGCCGGGTTACCTGTATAACTAGGTAACTATTGACATGAGTATGCCACCCCCCGGTCGTTACCAACCTTTATCCGATGTGCCTCTCAACCAACAGCCACAAAGTAATAAATTTTGCAGCATCCACATAGGTAAATATCTGGGCTCCATACCTGATACCACCTTTGATCCAGAAGGAAATGTCATACCCACAGGGGGCTCTACCCCCAAATAACCTTGCTCCCACGATTCCTATTTTGACCATAACCGAGTTGTCAAGCTCGACGAAGTCTCATCCACAAAGCTACATTTTTCACAAAGTCATGCTTTGATCAACAAATGATCAGTAGCACTTCGTATGCCACATTACCAAATTGGGAATGTATCATTAGTAACCACCAACTACATAACCTCTGAGCTCGTACGTCTCAGAGAAGGGTGTTAAGCTAAGAGAATAAATTCTCTGCCCCCAAAAAGAAATGTATTTAATAGAAACTGATTTTACATCTCAAAGTGTAATGTCAGACACTCATCCATACAAGTCTGTTCCGGGTTAGAACAAAACCGAAGGCACTTCCAAAGAAGTCCTTGCAAATCCGGGCATAATCAATCCCGATCGGACTCCCCATCACATATGGAGATCTCTATACTGGAGCAACTCAGTGCAGAGTCGTTCGACATGTTATCCTATCATTCTCGAAGACATTCGGTCTTCACCACCGGTCTTCAAATGCAATCCATTTCGTCGTATTACTATTCGGAATGGGTTATTTGACACAAAGTCCTCTCCCGGCTAAACTGGATAGTGAGCGCAATATTTTAAAAATAGATGGACATGGGGATCTTAGTTAAGTCACAACTTATTACTCAAAACTTTTCTTCTAAATGGTTAAACAAATTACCATTTTCGAATCTTTTAAACAAAAAGATTCACTTCACAAAGTTTACCAATTTTTTTCACAAAGAATCATTTAAAATATTTAAACAAAAGATCTATCTTTGAGATCCTCTTTTGTTTGGAAACAAAGTTCACAAATATTTTACAAAGATTCCTTTATAGCTTTCAAAACAATTTCATTTCAAATCTTTTATCCAAAGGATATACCTTTAAGATCCTCTTATAAAGTTCACTAATCTTTTACCAATATTCATTAAAACAATTTTCATTTCAAACTTGAAATCTTTTCAACACAAATTGGAAATCTTTTCTTTAAATGAAAGCTGTTGTTATTTGAAAACAAATAGTTTTCGTTTTTGGAAAAATCCGATTACATTTGCATAAGTTAAAGCCCTTCAAGTATAAAGTTTGGTTTAAATTCAAATTTCCTAAAATAATACTTTTAAAAATGGTTTAAAACCTACATAAACACATTTATAACTTGTATAACCTTTCTAAACCAAAATTCTCAACATAGAATTCAATTTCATATCTAGAATTCAATTTCAAATTAAATTATTTGAATTTCAAAACTTTATCAAGTTATTCAAAATAACTTTTAACTTCAAAACTCCTTTTCAAAAGTTTTTTACATTTAACCGAAGTCCATTTCCATAACCATTTGAATTCAAAAATTCAATCTTTAAAACCATTTTCAAAAATCCATGACTTAACTAATTTCCTCGTGAAATCCATATTTGTGTGTGTCCGAGTGTGGTCCAGGGGTTTTACACAATAGTGCAACAATCATCAATCATTACATATTCAAACACATCAATATCGATAAGTGGTATAATCTGTAACGCTTATCTACATTCACAGATTCACGGATAATGTAAATTTATTACAGATAAATAAATTACATTCATCATAGATAAATAAATTACATTCATCACAGCTTGAATTAAAATAATTCAAATCACAAAGCATCACATAGTAGAGATATCAAACAATTCACAGCATTCAATAAAATACAGTCATCCATAAGTAAGGTTAATTGATCATTCGATTAATTGAAATCAGATTAATCACTAATCCAGATTGATTAACATTAGTTAATCACAATTTATGTTAATTAATTATCCTTAAATTATTTATTAATCAATCTTAATTAATGAATTAATCAACCTTTAATTATTAAAGAATCAATCTTAATTATTCAATTATCCTTAATTAATTAATCAATAAATAAATTAACCCTTAATTAATTTTCATTTAATTAATTATCCTTAATTAATTATAATAAGTAATTATCCTTAATTACTTATATTAATAAATCCAAAATTAACTTTAATCACTTAATTAATCAACTTTAATCATTAATTAATTACTTTCAATTAAGTAATTTTCTTTAAGTAATTAATTAACCATAATTATTACCTTAATTAATTAATTATCCTTTGTTGTAATCTCATAAGGTAATTAGCTTAAATTTAATTTCACAGAGTAACTATACTTGCTTAATCCCTTAATTACGACCTTTAAATAAAATAAATTATCATTAACAAATAGTTCAATTTCAAAACCTTAAGTTAATCAAACATTTTTAAGATAAAACATTTATCTTTTAATTACTTATTTATACCTTAAAAATAAACTTAAGGATTCTTTTGGAAACTTGAACTAAACTAATTCAAAAATAATTATTTTAATACTTTATCTATTTAACAAAACTGGTAAAAAAGAATATTTAATTAAGAAAGTATTTTAAACTTGATTAAAACTGAAATTCGAAAACTTGTTTAAATGTTAGAAATTTAAAAACTGTTTTCAACCTAAACTTCCCAGACCCGAGACACATTCCAAATTCCCTGAGCCAAGTTCTAAATTACTCAAGCCAGACTCCGAGAAACTCGCGTTCTTCTTCTTTTTTTTGTCCTTTTCTTTTAACTCTGTTTTGATTTAAGTTATAAACTGTTATTCAACCCATGCGAGCTGCCCGAAGGAAACCCCAAGCAACACATCGTTTTTCTCGAGCTAATTCCCGAAGCCCTTATCCTTTCTTCCTCGATACAAAACTTCACAGCGATCCTTTGACACATGTGCACGTGCGCAGGCGAATCGATCACCTTAAACAATCGATGCCAATACTGGAATATTGATCACCACCCCCACTCTCGACCCCGACCACCAAAGCCTTAAGACAACCCCACAATCAAAATCGAAAAACCGAGCTTCCTATTAGAACAGAACCCATCGTCAAAAATTCGCCTCGAGTAGCCACAACCGACCACCAGAATTTACGCCGTTCCACCCGAATAAACGCCACAACCCCGCGCATCTTTCCCCATGGGTCGGTGCAACCCAAAGCAACACCGACGATGAAATCATCGATTCTTCCTCATCGAGCCAAACTGGGTTTAAAACCCTACATTACCTTCTACGCTCCGCCATGCTCATTAGAAAAATTCGTGAATATTTTTCCATGAATCCTCATCACCCAAGCTCCCTTCAGCCATAACCACGACCTCCTTTATTTCGCTGACGACCGGCAACTGCCACAAACCAAAATTCCGTTCATCACGAGAAATTCCGACATTCACGTACTTAAAAATCATGAAATTACTTCCTAAAATCATCATTTGTTATCACGAAGCTGATTATGGAATTAAAACATGAATTTAAGTTCATTGATTTTCGACTTATATATGAAGTTTTGCTGCATTGTCCAAATTTTGAAAGAATACAAAATCTTAAATTATTGAAACTGTTTTTAAAAATAAATTCACATTGTTATAATCATTTTCACTTTAAAGATCAAGGTCCAAAATTTTTCGTTAAGAAGGTATGTTTTTTTTCTTGAATTTGTAGCTTGTTACACTAAACAGAGCCAGAAATATACATATACAGGCATTTCACATCATTCACAAATATATATACATACATCCAGACATATTTTACTTCCATACTAAAAAATATATCGCATGTAGATCAAGATTCAAACCAGATTAAAAACTTTAAGTTGTGTTTTGCTCATCTGGGTAGGAACAGGGCAGCAAACAGGAACAAATTCTTTTGCCTGGGAATTTTTGATGTTGATCTTTAAATTTGAAAATCTTTGATTTGCTTGCTGATTTGTTTGAGATGTTCTTGTATTTGAACTACTTTTGCTATTGATTTCTTGCATTTAAATTGCTCAGGTTTTACTGCTTTGATCTATTTCTTGTTTTTGAAAACTATTTGTTTGATTTTGTATTGCTTTCAGGTTTTGATTCCAGAAAATCATCTGTTGTTTGAACTTAGAGTTGAATCTGATCTTTGATTTCCACAGTCTTCAATTTGTTTTATGAATGAAAAATTAGATCTGAGATGACCTTAAATTTGGTCAAGTTTTAATATGAAGAAATTGTTTTGGTTTGTAGAAACTTTTCTCAGGTTTGAGAATAACCTGGTTTATAAATTTCTTTTCTTATTCATGTTTTCATGATTTTTTGAATTAAAAGTAAAATTTGTTTTCCACCCTCTAAAACATGTTAACACTTGTCTATACATATTTTGATTTTCTTACAAATGTCTTTTGTAAACTAAATTGTGTTTAAGTCCTTACTTTAATTAATTTTGAAATTATGGTTTAAACCCTTGTTAATTTATATTTACATATGTTTATTTTTACAACTATATAAGAAATTGAGTTTGAAATCTACTTATATTTACACAAATTTTTTTGTTTCCAAAATTCAAATTATCTCTTAAATAAATTCATAAATAAATCCAAACCCAATCTATTTGTAAATATTTACAATTGAATTTCCCAAATTAAATTCAATTTATTTTCTAAAATATGTATATTAGAGTTTTAAATTCAAAATAAATTTATATACATATAAATAAACACACATATGTATATTACATAAAAAAAATTCTTTTAGTATAAAATTATGTAGTTTTCAAATCCAAATTTTATTTATTTATAAGACATTAAATATAGAATTTCAAATCAACAATTAAATTTTAAAATCAATGTCCAAATAAAAAAATATATTATTTAACCTTGGAAAAATTAAAAAAATTTACAATTTAAATTCACAAATTTATATCAATTACTAAATTTAATTTTACTCAAAAATTGGGATCGTTACAAAAACAGACGATTTAATTATTTTTAACATAACCCAAAATGTGGTGGTTGATGACTTTAATCAAACATAATGATTTTCTAAAAAATATATTAATTGAACATAGAAAACTCGAAATTATACTAACAATTGTTCATCTGAAATGTGCACGGCTTTAAGTTTTCTCTAATGTACTAAATTGATCTGTACGCTCTCAAAAATAGATGAAAAATCATAATAGTTTTTATCTTTGAATGTCAATGTTGTTCCTGAATTGTAAACAAATTTAAAATAAATGTTTTGTGTTAATGTATTTTCTCTAACCTACTAAATTTATTTGTATTCTGTCAAAAATAGGTAACAATGAATTTTACTGCTTGATAAATGAATTGAGTCAAAAGATTTTTCAGTAATGATAACCTGATTACTGAAATTATGGCTTGGATAGGTAACTATATTGAAATGGAAGAACATATATGTCATAATTTATTGCTGTAGTAGGTAGTGTTAACGTCATAGTAGATACGACGGATAACTTACGGATGATTTAATTATTTTTTACATAATCCAGTAACAGTTGACAAAGGGCGACTCTAAAGCAGTTTGATTGCTAAATAATCAGGTTATCAAGAAACAAATTGCATTCATCCACTCTCACCAAAAACACAATTATCAGGTAAAATGACTAAAATGTACATAAACCATTACTTAATAGCCTATAGGTAGTACCTGGCTGTATTTTCAGTAAACTCCTATTTTGTAAGAGCATGTACGCACAATCATTTTTGCAGCTAATCAATTGTCCGAAACAAACGCTGAACAACAAGCAACAAAGTTATCAGAAAAAATGTTCACATCCAACAAAACTGAGCAGAATAAAGCTAAAAGACTAACAACTGATCTGGAAAAAAATTAATGAGAAAATTTCCCATTACTACATTAAACTACAATGAAGTAGTTCACATTTTGAAAATAAATTAAAGGCCAATCATCCACATATTTTAAAACAGTTGGTGATGCTAATTCGACATACAAACTCACATGACAACTGATTAGCTTAGAAATGACATTATAACCTAAAAAAGGCCTTAAAAACAAAACCTTTTTTTAATAGTCACCAAAATTACTGAAAACCACATATCATAATGATACATATTATCAAACATGAAACAATGAAGCATGTATCAAAAATATGTTTTGAATTTAGTAAGGATGCATGATATTAACATGTAGATGTACATGATTTCTAAATTGCTTTAGCAATTACTTGCTGCACCTCTGAATTGCATCAATAGTAATTTAGAAATTAAATATTAAACTAACTAATTCAGGGAATTAAAACAAAACTAATTGTTGGAAGATTATTATGAGCTTTTTAAATTTTTGTTTGTTAATGAAAATTAACCTTTTGTTAACCAAAATTAACCTGGCAATACAATAGTTACTCACAAAAATAAGCATATATTGAATTTTGGATTCTATTCAATTAGACAAACAACGAACGAATGATTTCGCATGAATAGCTAACAGAACCATTAGAAATATTTGTTTGATTACAATGTTAACCATTCAATACAAATAAAAAGAATAAGCATACCTTTATAAGAATGGAAAGAAGAAATAATTAGACAAATTCGAGTGCAACTTTTCCATAATTTCCTCTGGTTTGATAAGTAATAGTAACTAATTTTTCCTAAATTATCTATAGGTAAATAAGCGGATATGAAACAAACCAAGCATCTATAGAGTTGAAATAAATATTTAGGCAGTACATAAAGTGCTTGAAATAAATTTGTTGTAAAAAAAATAACAAACTGAATTTAGTGAATACAGAAACATGTGTATGTACATACGTGTACTTCAAATGGGTAGTAATAAGCTATAGTCGCATCTTTCATGTCGTTCAGGGAAATAGAAAGAGCAACAAGAAGTTGGGGCTATTACAATCTATTGACCAATATTTCATATATAAACACATACATGTATATACATTTGACTACACACACATGAAGGAAAATGTGTGTATATGCATTAATATACACATCCATAAATATATGCATTTCCCCCAAAAGTTAATCTGATTTGTTAAATAAATAAGGGAAAGTAGATTCATGAATGCAAATAAATCAAAATTAAGAAGTTAGAAAATAACAAAAAAATGAGCAGGTCAAAAAATTAAAACATTCGCACCACTATCATGAGCAGAACATCATTACCAAACAATCACATGATAGTTCATTAAAAAGTAAATTGAAATGGAAGTACATATAGTTTGTAACTGATTGATGTAGTAGGTAGTATGAACATCACAGTAGAACACCGTAGATAACCTAGGCATGAAAACAATGTAAGACAGATGATTTAATTATTTTTAACATAACCCCCTAACAGTTGACAAATGACAACTCCAAAGTAGTTTGTTTACCGAGTAAAATGTACATAGACCATTACTTAATGGCTAGTAGGCAGTATCTGGCTGTATTTTCAATAAACTCTATTTTTTTAGTGCATGTACGGACAATCATATTTGCAGCTAATCAACCGTCTAAAACAAATGCTGAACAGCAAGCAACAAAGTTATCAGAAAAAATGTTCACTTCGAACAAACTGAGCAAAATAAAGCTAAAAGGCTAACAAATGATGTGGAAAAAAAATTAATGAGCATATGTCCCATTACTACATTAAACTACAATGAAATAGTTCGAATTTTGAAAATAAATAAAAGGCCAATCATCCACACATTTTCAAAAAGTTGGTAAAGCTAATTCGACATACAAACTCACATGACAATTGATTAGCTTAGAAATGATACTATAACCTAAAAGAGGACTTAAAAACAAAACTTTTTTTAATAGTCAACAAATTACAGAAAACCACATATCATAATGATACATATTATCAAACAAGGAACATTAAATATTGAAGTAACAAATTCAGGGAATTAAAACAAAACTAACTATTGAAAGATTAGTATGAGCTTTTTAAATTTTTGTTTGTTAACCAAAATTAACCTTTTGTTAACCAAAATTAACCTGGCAATACAACATTTACTCTGAAAAAGAAGCATATACTTAACATAACCCACTAACAGTTGACAAAGATGAATAAAATTTGAAAGTGAATTTAGGGGAAAGATTATAATCAATACCTGAATATGTAACATGGGTGCAGCGACGGGGATGGATAGTTGAAATCTGGCTCTGCGATTCCATAGAAAAAGCAAGCAGGTAGCCTGAGACAAAAATGGGCAATATTTGTAATGTTTCTTAGAGTTTCAACTCTAACAAACACAAATTCAACATAAAGGAACATAGGTACATAATTTGAGTAACAAACCCTAATTTGGATGTGGATTTAACATAAAGCTACGGTAAAAATAACCTGGATTCTTGCGTTGGGGAGGAAGGAGGCGAATTCCATAGAAAAAGCAAGCAGCTAGCCTGAGACAAAAATGGGTGATATTTGTAATGTCACATAGAGTTTCAAATCTAACAAACACAAATTGAACATAAAGGTGCATAATTTGAGTAACAAACCCTAATTTTGAGGTGGAGTTAACATAAAGGTACCGAAATCAACAGCTTAGAACAGTGAAAATAACCTAAATCCTTGCGTTGAGGAAGTAGGCGAATCGCAATGGATAAAAGAAGAGTTTAGAACAATGAAAATAACCTGGATCCTTGCGTTGAGGATGGAGGCGAATCGCAATGGATAAAAGCAAGATATTGTTTCGTAATCTGGCAGAGAGGAAGGAGGCGAACAACAATGGACAGATCGAAGGACGAAGCAAATAGTAAATGGATATAGAACGTGCATTATAGAAATTACATAAACGTCCTTATCATGGTGGAAAAAGCAGAAGGTTATTATAGGTATTTCAAAAGCTTCATTTGGGGGTATTCCCATTATATATAGATATTGTCTTTATCTTTTGGTTTCTTCATTATGCATAAATATATATAAGTATGCACACATGCAGTGCAGCAGGAGGGGTACATAACACTTACCTATTTGCACCAGCAGCAGTTCATGTCCTTTCCTAACTGATAACTTAGTCTTCATTTTGAATTTTGATGCCTGCGCCACCTTATATAATGTAATTAACTTGTTAAGCTTAAAAAAACTTCAGACCTACATCCTAAAACTCCCGTTCATATTATCGTCCTAAATGCAAATAAATTATGGCTGAGCTAGAGCTGGTTTAGACATATATATGGATTCTGTAAACTTTATAAATTATTTGAAAGCATGACAACTTATGTTTGAAATAAAAACAAACTTGTAATATTTTTATCTCTCTAATGCTTTTTATGTAAGTGTTGCTGTAAAAACAAACTTGTAATATGTTTATCTTGCTAATGTTGAGCAAAATCGTATGTACCACATTTTTCGCCACTAAAAAGATTTTACTACATATATTTGTTCAAAACCAAAATCGCCATAATCATTTTCAATTACCGAAATCCGAGGTGTTTCAGAACTCAATTTCTCGACTAGGGGACCCTAGAGAGATGGTTCCATCTTTGCTGGAAAAGTAGACTTTTACAAACAAATTTGAGCGTTGGTGGGATTTGCTCATGTCAACACTTGAATTCATCGAGAAATAGAATTACAATTCTATGGAGCAATGCCAATAATTGATTATCGTCGATCCATAGCTATCATACATCAAGGATTTACCCTCATCCATTACCGTCATCAATTTTGTCCTATCCGAGTTCTTGCAAAGACCCCATCTTGTCTTACACTTCTCTTTGATTGAAGTATCATAAAATAATGGAGACTACGGGAAATGAATCGGCAAGGAGTTGACGAAATGGCCATCGATGGGGCTTTTGAGGATAACTTGACAAACTATGAAGTCAACAGTGCGAGTCAAATTTGGCAACGACGCATGAGGGCGTTGCCTTGGATTATTCACTACAATTTGTCAAAGGCTTGTTCTTTTGGATGGATCGACTTCATGGAGTGAAAGGGATATGGAGTGGAAGTCGGGATTCAAGCTTGAATTGAAGATGGAATCAATGAAGTATGGCTCTTGAGTTTGAATGCAAGTAAAGTTGTCAAAGGCTAAAACGAGGATAAAATGTGTGAAAAATTCTTAGCCTAGACTTTTATACGGATCGACACTAATAAATCATTACCAATCCATTATTGACCGGCACCGATGCATCGTGCTTTTAAAAGAAATGGAAAGTAGAAAAGGGTGAAAAACTACCTAGCCATAGACTAGAATGACTTTCAAAGTTCTCCCCAATGAACAAAATCCTTGGATAATGTACTTCAATATTTGTGTCTATTGAGCAGACATGACGAGGTACCAAAATTCTTAGTGAGGATGCAACATTCCGCGGAAATGTATTGGGTAAAGGAAGCATCTGCGCAGATCTGGATTTGATCGCTTTTCTTGATTCAAAGAACCTTATGCATTCAAATAAACATACTTTGGATTTATCCCTTGATTGAGGTAGTAAATATCATGCCATATTTTTACTTTTCGTTACGTCTTCGTTAACATGCATTCTCATCAAGTCAAAAGTAAAATAAATTTTATGTAGGAAAAGAGATGATCAAATTGGAAATTAATGAAGTCGATAGATCATACTTTAGATTATAAGCTTGGTCACATATTGGTTTTCTATTGCACCTGATTCGCAACTAGTGTGATTAATAAAATCAATGTGTTATACGTTATTTATAAATATATTATATATAAACAATACTTATTGATTTGCAAATCCATTGTGCCTATACTGTGTTGGCGGTTTCATGATAGCGTCAAAAATCATGTCCTAATCATGTGCAGTCAGCTCGTCTCTACCTGTTCTCTCGAGCAGGTGGTCTAGTTCTTTAAAGAATTTATCTTGCGATTAAAAGTAGAATTATAATTAAAATTCATATTACATTATTTTAATTATTTATTACTTATTATTTAAAGCGATTATTAATAACATATGATTTAAACTATGCTTGCCATGGACTCTTGTGTTTGTATCATGTCATGTATATATTTTTGAGCCATCTACAATGAGATGCTTGATGGTGCGAGGATGAGTAAAAACTTCCAGGTAGGAGATGACACGACCATGCTCTTTTACCTTAAATAATTACTACTTATTATTATTATTATATTTAATATATATGTATATATGATTATATAATGTTATAAGTATTTATAATCGCAATTTATAAACTTTCCAGTTCCTGACGGCAATGTTGGAATAACATTGAACCCCCACGATGTTTAACAAGATTTGCATTCCTATTTGCTGAATTCTGCTCAGAGCATGCGTATAAATTTAACATAAACATTGTATTTCACATTTTTAAACTAATGCAACTATTATACTAATTTCTACTAAATTTTTAATAAATACATAGGACTCGTAAACTTACAATCACTTCTGGACTTTTCCAATAAGCATTTAATGCTTCCCATAAGGTTGCACTCATTCAGTCAGGCATTTTTTCCACTTTTAATGCTTGACCTTGTATCGCGGTAATTTTTCTTCATTTTTTTGGTCCAATAATTTCTATAAAGGGAGTCTATTTCCTGTAAATCTACTGGCCTTCGCACATTGAAATTAAAATGAATTATAAATTTATACTTAATCAATAAATTGCACAATATATATATATATATATATATATATATATAATGAAATACACATTTATATTTACGTAAAAATCATGCCATATACACTCTATAATGTGGATTGGGATATTCTCCTACTTAGGCTAGCAAGTAGTTATTCTGCCCTTATAGGTAAACTTAGAAATATCAAGCACAATATATGAGGGCTCCAATTCAAAATCCTATATTAATTATGATATAGATTTTTAACATATCATGAATAATATATCTCACACAAAATATTTATGATGTTGCAATGAATTTGATACCTACCCACTCACTTTACTTACTGATCTAACTATGGGACGAACCATATGTGATGGGCAGCCACCATCGCCTCTTGCGGTAACCCCTCTCTGACTAAAAGATGAGGAATTTGATGAATGTGAAGATCGTCAACATGGGACATAATATTTGTCACAGACAAATCATTTTATTATGGAAGAACATATCAGTTTATTATAAGAAAACATATTATTTTTTGGGAAAAACATGTAACATTAATAATCACATAAATGACCTTATATCAAAACATATCATTGCTTTTGTTTTAAAAACTACCGACCGGTCTACTTTATGTCATTTTAGGGATGGATACGAAGTAAAATAAATTTGTAGTGCCTATTTGGCTAATACAAAAGGATCATATTATGGTGATGAGAGTTATGTTTTATTTCAATAGGATTATAATCTTTGTGCACGTTGATTTCAGAACTTGAAACATTGCTGAACCAAATGCAAATCTAAATAAAAAAAATTCTCTACAGGTTTTATAAAATATGTCAATTCCATAAGCAAGAAAATCACCAATAGTTCATAACAAAGAAGCAAACTTACGCAAATTCTTTTCTTGAAACGTCGTATGTTTCAACTCCTTCATGCCATAGTGTTTCCAACTCTTCAATCACTAGTTGTAAATAAACATTGATTCCTTGTATCAGATCATCAAGGCCAAAGACAACAATAGTGAGAAACATATATGGAGTTTTCAATGCATCCACGAATGCAAATTATAAGATGTAACGATAATATTCCAAGATGAATATTTAGAACCAAATTGAGAGAATGACGAGAAAATCCATATACAAACCATGTTTAACATTACGGCCTCTACAACAAAATTTGATAAGTTTTATCAAAATATTTCTTTGCTTTTCCATCAGTTATGTATTATGGTACCTTCTTTCTGTGTTCTCACAATAGGTCATCTCATATAAGGTGCATTAAAAGAAGGTGCATATATATAACCTTGTTTAGAAGTGATTGGTAGTAATGCATTCTCTTATATGAAACTTCTTTTCCCTTCTTTTTTCTTGGTTCGTATCTTTCCTCATTACATATTCTACACTTCCTAAAATTGATGTCCTCTTTCCAAAATAACATGCAACCATTTAAACAAATACATATCTTTTGTTATGGAAAATCGAAAGCAGACATAAGTTATTTCACTTCATAATGATTTTTGCACATTAGATTATCAGATGTCGTATGTCGTTTTGTAGCTTGTAAAACTACTGTAAATCCGACTTCTGTGAAGTTGAATTCAGATTTTAGTAATATATTAAGTAGTTACTGATAATTGAGTATCACTTTTACAACCATCCTAAAGGAGTTTCTTAGTAGCATCCAATAAATTATAAAAAAAATTGCTCCAGTATTTTTTTCTTCTTCGACCTTTACATCTTCATCATCAACTTGAACCATATGGAATATTGATCGTGCTGCATCTTCAATCACATCTTCTATAGAATTCGCCATAATATTGTCACTATCCACCTCCTCATCTGACACTATAGAATTATGTGTAATAAGTTCTCCATGATGATCCCACACATAATAACTTGGCACAATACCGTTTGGACACAATGTACTATAACCATATCCGATTTTCAATGCTTCTAATGTTTGAAGTTTTTACAAGGGCAACAAACCTCTTCGTCATTTCCATTATTACTTAAAGCAAATTTAATAAATTCATATACACCATTATAAAAATGTACCATTATTGAGCCATTCATTTCCTTTCATTCATACATCCACCGTCTTCGACCGACAAAATAATTGATCATTTTTTTCCTATTTCAAAAAATATGATAGAAGTTTAAAGAACTATAGCAAGATTCCCAAAATTATGATTTTTTATTGGATTGCAATTTTATTTTTCAATTCATTTATACATTTTAATGTTTTACTAATTATGCCATATATTATTCTTTTCACTTTTTTTATACTTATTTTCAATTTTAACATATTATTTATTACATAATATTATATTTTCACATTATTTTTTTACTTTTTATGGTCGGTTATTCTACTTCCCATTACAAGCACAATAATAATTACATTTCACAAACCATTTCATCTTAAACGATTCAACATATTTTGATAGTACTTTCCCTTTGTTTCCAAGGACAAATTTGATAACTACGTATCAACTAATACGCAATTATAACCAATAAATAGTATATTATGCATAAATTTAAGCACAAACTAACGCTAATCTTTATCAAAAATTGAAATAATTATTTTAGTGGAAGTGTATACCTAATTTTGATGGATTGAAGCTTGGAGAATCTAATTTGATGAATGTTGCAATGGATTTTGGCGGATTTCAATGGCTAGGGATAGGGCTGCGATTAGATATCCGAAAAATCCAAAATCCATCGTATTTGTATTTGAAAAGCGGATAAATATCTGATGTTCAAAAATGGATGGGATGCGGATACGAAGACATCTGCATTCGAAAATTATCTGCCTGGTTTAATCTAATATTATAGTTTAACTTATGCGTATTTTAGTACAACGAAATATATATTTTATTGTTTTATTAAATTAGAAGTTTATACTATGCGCATTAAATGCATATCAACTGCTCAAAATTATTTATCATCATCATATTATTTATTTTAACACTTTAATAATTAATGGGATTAAGAAAGTTTTTGTTAAACTAAAATTTTCAATTTATGTTATTTGATTTATCGATCGTTAGCAGAAAGGATAATTATCTAATATCTGTCTATATCCGCGGATGTAGATATTTGATATCCAAAAAAGGTTTCGGATATTGTACCATCTACACCCGAAAGTATCCATCGACAAGCCTAGCTACGGATAGTTTGGGACAGATTTGGGAGGTTTAGAAACATGGTTTTAAGCTTTAGAAAATATAGAAAATAAGGAAGAAACGGGGTCAGCTGCCGCAATATTCGCGATTTTTTGACGGCTTCTGATGGCTTTCGACGACAATAAATAAAGAATATTTTTTGTCTATTGAAAATAAATTTAATTTGTTATAAAAGTTTTTAAAAAGTTTGCAAATAAAACTTTTTTGTCTAAATGGATAACTCACCTAGATGCTAACCGTATATGATTCTTCAACAACATAAAATATACAACCACCAACCATCAATCTATATATAATTCCTTAAGGAGATAAAATCTTTGAATCAGGTATTCATAATAATTTTTTTTATTAAAGTTTACAATAACCCCTTTTTTATTAATATTAAAAATGATTTTTTTTATTCGTTATATAATACTTTTTTTAATGATTTGATAGTTAATTGTGAATTTTAAATGTATTTAAAATAATAAATTCATATAGAAGAAAATATTTGGTAAAAATAAATAAATTCGTTAAATCTTATGTTGATCTAAGTTATTTTGGGCATACAGTCAAAAATATTAAAAGAAAATAAACAGGTTCAACGTAACAATCTTCATTTCCAACTTTATAGCCATTCCTCGACATTCAGACTTAAACATTTTGTTCAAATATCAAACGATCTTCAAAGGAGATGAAATTCAAATCATATATACTATATTATGTATTTATCCAATCCTTATGGTTGGATTTATAAAAAAAGACAAAAAATTTAGACTTAAAACAGATCATTTTCATAGAAGTTGTCTTAACAATATATACTATGTGTTATACAACTCATTGGAAAATGATAGATTTTGAGTCTAATCTTTTTTCCTTAAAATTTTTCTATCATAGCCTTATGGATTGGATAAATACATTATAAAGTATATGTCACATGAATTTCGTCTTGTTTGAAGATCATTTGGCTTTCGAACTATAGATTTTTAGTCCAAATGTCGACGAACGGCTATAAATTTGAGAATCAAGATTGACACCCTTAATTTATTTATCTTCTTGTCATATTTTGAATGTAGGTCCGAAATACTTTGAATGAACATATGATTCAAAAAATTCTTTTTCTACAGAATAATTTATTTCATATTAATTTATAATTTTAAATACATTTAAAAATTCATAATTAGGTACACAATGGTAAAAATTATACTTAAATTCATAAAAGTGTTACACTGCATAAATTTCACCAAATTGTATAATGGACGGACTAAAAGCTGCATAGTTTGATCGTTTGAGTTCAATTTTCAATAAAATTAAATATCGAATAACATAATAAATGGTTATTGAAAATACTAATTTAATTAATCACAAACCATCATAAAATAGAAGAATTGAATAAAAATGCATATTTAATTTTTAGGAATTAAATTAGTCATTTTAAACAAATTTCAAACATTTATAATGAATAATTTATAATAATGTGATAAACTATATTAATTAAAATAGCTATCGTCGAAAATGGCTTGACGGAGTCGTCGGCGGTAGTCGAAACTGTCCGTTACTATTTTTCTCATTTCTAGTAGTGATTAGGTCGTGCACCCGATTAGGTGTTGCTTTCTGTTAAAAGCTCAGCTAACCATTATTGTAACTCGATTGCAGATTGGTTTTCTATTGTACCCAATTAGGACTTGCATCCGTGTTGCTTCGGGTTATAAGCTTGGCTAACCTTTGTTCTAAATCGGTTACAAACTGGTTTTCTATTGTATCTGATTAGGCCGTTCAATCGCTTGAGTGTTGCTTTCGAGCATAAGCTCAGTTAACCATTGTTGTAACTCGATTGTAGAAGTACCCGATTAGGCCAAGCATCTACTTAGGTGTTGTTTTCAGTTATGAACTCGTGTAGCCGTTGTTCTAGCTTGATTACAAATTGGCTTTCTATTGTATCTGATTAGGCTGTGTGTCTGTTTCAATGTTGCTCCCAGTGGATTTGGATTCTATTTTGTTTATGTACTGATTTTTTATGAAATTATATTATTATATTATATTATTGAGTGGCAATTATTTGTTACACTATATAACTTGTATATTGTGTAGCTAAAATCTGATATTAAACAGCAATATATTGTATACAATTAAACATAATAAATTTTCATCAAAATATTACATTTTAAGAAAATATTTTCCAACTAAAATATTCAATAATTTGTTCAACACATATGTTTAAAAAGTAGTTGATTATGCATTTAATGAAATTATAATCAAAATTAAGATATTTTGTAAAACGTCAAGAATTTTAGTAACAGTCAAATATCTGCGTTTGACTGATATAGATTTTTCCAGTCTTATATTTGAATTGAACATAAAAAATTTCTAATCACATACAAAATAACATCCATGTTTCCTCTAAATTGTTTAACTATATCAACATTTCTTCTTAAACATCTTACATTAAAGAATGTTTTTAAAATACAGTACAGAACATTCAGTCAAGTCAGGTATTTTTCTATGATTTAAGCATAACATCTCGTAAGAAAATAATTTTTGAGAAATTTTGTAGTTTTAGGATCTATCTCGGCCATGTTTTTTGTCTATTACTATGTCATACAGAATAAGAGTTCTTCTTTGTTGCATTACTTCATCTTCATATAACATTTTTCTTTCAGTTTGTACATCTTTTGATAGATCTTCGATGAATCAGATTATAAATATTGCACAATCAATCCCGCATCATTTCAAAATTGTTAGTATTAACATTCTAAAATTAATTTTTGTATATTATGAGTTTTTTTCGAACGTGTTCCTGCTGGGTAACCCACAAAATTAACTTTAGTTTTGATGGATTATTCCCCTTTTTGCACAAATTGATTGCATCACTTCCATGATTTTGTCTCATATAGAAAATATTTAAAAACCTTTGTATGTGATTCATTATTATAAATGTTTGACTGCAAATATAAAACACAAGTATTTTTCTAGTGAGATATTACATAGTTGCTAGGGAAATATTTTACAGTAGCAATTAAAAATCAATGTATATTTTTAATTTATGACCATTTGCGCTTCTTATTTGTATGGGCAATTGAAGTTTTTCCTCTTGGGTCTTCGTTAAATATAATGTTTCCAACTTTTATTAACTCCATTAAAATCTAACAATGTATAGTGGTTTCTATTAAATAGCGCCGGCCTCTGAACCAAGTAGCTTCTAAATAAATTTGGACATCAACATGAAAATAGAATGGATAGAGAGCTTGGGGGCATAACTGGAATAGATAAATGAAGCAAGTCAAGAAGTTGGGGAGGATTTGGACAAAAACAACATAGTTGGTGTTAATACCCTAGGTATTGATTTTGATTACAACAACCATATAAATATAACTACAAACGTATCTTCGAGTTATGCAGTCATATTAGATATATTATGGAGACATACAGAGATAAACAAGAATACAGTGGAAGCAAATGAATTATAGAAGAAGGTTGATCAGAGCAATTGAAGAACAAAACCTAATTAGAGAAGAATGCTGAAGCATAAAGGTGTTTGAAGTGATGAGGAGTTGGTTGAACGTTAGAATATCTTGTTAAAGATCTCATGGCAATTATACTTGAAGATCATCAACCATTGACCTCAACCGAATCACAAAAATCCACAAATATAAATTAATTTGAAATGCTGAAAATTTACAACACTTATTAGTGTTGCTGTTCATTTTGCAACACACCCATGTCGATATGGGGTACTTGGGCATGTCGACATACTAGCAGTTTTTAGAATTTCAAATTTTAAATGAAGAGGCATTTCCCTCCACCTCTTCACCAAAAACACGTCTCTTCAACCACTATATAAAGGCCTCTGAAAACGAATTTTAACATCAAGAATTCTCATTTTCTCTTACTCCTCCTCCAAACATTTGCAAAAGAAATCCATTGCAAACTCTTTAAATCTCCTTGCAAATCGATTCTATTTCACTCCAATTCTTCACTGATTTGCAAACCACACAATATCAAAGAGTTGTACTTTAATTCACATCATTCTCTCTCTGATTTCATCCTATTCCTCAAAGAATTCAAAGATATATTTCCATTGGAGGTCTACAGGATCATTGTACCGAATCTGCAAGAATCTGTATTGAAGATATAACCACTTGCCATAGTTTGTTGTTGGTGATAAGGAAAAGGTGTTCTTGTAGCCTATAAAATCAAGAGGGTGTGTCTTATAGCCCGTGAAACCAAGATTGTAAAGGTGTTCTTGCCACCCGTGGAAAGCAAGCGATTATAGTGGAATTCTACATGATAGAGTGCAGGATTGGATGTAGGATTGCTTAATCCGAACCAGTATTAAAATCCGGGTGTTATTTACATTACTGCATTTTACTTTATTACTTACTTATTCTCTAATTACTTTTTTCTGTTTGCGATTTGAGTAAATACAGTTTTATATTCATAGGTAAGTAGTTAATACACAATTCACCACTTCTAGTGTCTGAATAGCCTTAAGATCCAACGTTGTGTTATAGCCACACCAGTTTCCAACATTTGGTATCGGAACATTGGTTTTCAAAAATTCATAACTTGTTTTTTGAAAAGTATAAATGCTAATGACACTAGTAACACATTTTTTAACACTTTTGTAGAAGGGAAATCTATCACTAGACTCCCTCTATTTGATGGTAGTAGTTATGCTTATTGGGCTTGTAGGATGAAATGTTATTTGTAGTCTAATGGTTTGGATATTTGGAGCAGTACCCAAATAGAGTACATAGAGCCTCAAACTGAATATTCAAAATAGACACTAGACCAAAAAACACAAGCACTTAATAACTCTAAGGCCATGAACATTTTATTTTTCTCCTTGGATAGAAATTAATTTAACCGGGTTTCTATTTGTAATTCTGCATATGAAATTTGGAGAACACTACAAGTCACACATGAAGGCACCAATAAAGTAAAACAAACAAATATATCTATGCTAACTAACCAATTTCAACTCTTTCAAATGAAACCAAATGATTCTATTTCTGATATGTATTCTAGATTTCAAGATATAGTACATGCCTTAATATCATTAGGAAAGAAAATTACCGAAGAAGACTAGTCAGAAAGATCCTGAATTCACTTCCTAGTGAATGGGATCAGAAGACTCTGGCAATTGAAGAAGCCAATGATATTAGTATTATGAAAATAGAAGATTTAATTGGTAACCTAATGTCTTATGAAGTAAAGTTGCAGATTAGAAAAGAGAATCAGGAAAATGAGAAGAAATCACTAGCACTCAATGCTATGATCGACAAAGATGAACCAGATGATGATGCTATTGATGGTGATATCGAGTTTATGACCAAGAAGTTCAAGAAATTCTTGAAGTATTGGATAACAAACAAACTTCGAAAAACTAACAACAACAATTCTAAAAATGGAAATGTTGTTAAGTGTTTCGAATGTGACAAACCGGGTCATTTGAAAAGAGACTGTCCTAAACTGAAGAAATCAAAGTCAAACACTTTCAATAAGGAGAGGAAACATGCACTCAATGCAAAATGGGATGATTCAGATACATCATCAAGTGATAGTGATTCAGAAACAGAAAACGCCAACATGTGCTTCATGGCAAAGAATGACCAGGTATGGAATTTTAATAAAGAAATTACTAATGTTTTGAATGATATGAATCAGGGATATAAAATACTTAGAAAAGAGTACAACAATAGTTTGGTAGAGATAGATAGATTAAAAATATCAAATGAAAGGTAAACTGAAGAAAAACAATATCTAAAAGATGAAATTGAAAGACTTAATAGGTATAATGATGAAAAGGATTTGAAACTTGGAAGTTTTGAAAAACCAAAAAGTGAAATGAATCCTTAAAATTAGAAAATCCTTCAATGAAGTCACAGATCACTGATCTGAATGACAAAATAACATCTCTAGACAATGTTATTCTTAACCGTAATAAGGATTTTGACAAAATGAAAACTGATGTTGATAGATTTAACAAAGGGAAGGATAATCTAGAAAAATTATTATCTACATCTAAACATACTAGGAATAAACATGGACTTGGATACACCCCTAAGGCTAAATTAAAGAAAAATAGTATTCAAAATACTAAGTTGTTAAGGCTACAAGTTCAAACCAAAACCTAGGAAATTAAAGTTAAAACCTCCAAATAGATTCATTAATTTATAGGTTCCAAAAAGGGTGGATGATATTGAAAAAGAAAAATATATTGATAATTTTATTAATAAGGTTCATTCATCTAATGATTATATTTTGAAAGGACATTCAAACTCTTCATGGATTTGGCGTCCCAAAACTTAACCCCATGGATCCAGAATAAAAAGGGTACCAGTGTGCATATTTTATAATTTTTCAGGTACCAAACAATGTATATCAGATAGCAGATGCTCAAAGCATATGACAAGAAATCTATTGTACATTGGATAAATACGAAAAGGATTTGTTATTGGCATCGGCAAAGTCGCTAACTCTAAAACTCATCTTATTATTTGATAAGTTTATTTCATGTTTTGAATTGATTTGGTTTCCCCTCAAGTGTTTTATTTATAAGCATTTATCTCTATATACAAACTCTACATATTGTCTAGCAGTGATTTAAGTGACTCTTTTTCGCCCTTTTTATTGATGACAAAAGGGGAGAAAAGATATAAATACACTAGGAAAAATGATAGGGGGAGTGCATAGAGTTAGGGGAGTCAATTATAAAAAATATTATATTTTATCTCTCAAATATTTATATGGTTGTCATCATCAAAAAGGGGGAGATTGTTAATACCCTAGGTATTGATTTTGATGACAAGAACCATATAAATATTACTACTAACGTATCTTCGAGTTATGCAGTCATATTAGATATATTATAGAGACATTTACAGAGATAAACAAGAATACAGTGGAAGCAAATGAATTATAAAAGAAGGTTGATCAGAGTAATTGAAGAACAAAACCCAATTAGAGAAGAATGCTGAAGCATAAAGGTGTTTGAAGTTATGAGGAGTTGGTTGAACCTTAGAAGATCTTGTTAAAGATCGCATGGCAATTATACTTGAAGATCATCAACCACCGACCTCAACCGAATCATAAAAATCCACAAATATAAGGTAATTTGAAATGCTGAAAATTTGTAACACTTATTAGTGTTGCTGTTCATTTTGCAATACACCCATGTCGACATGGGGTACTTGGGCATGTCGACATACAAGCAGTTTTCAGAATTTCAAATTTTAAATGAAGAGACATTTCCCTCCACCTCTTCACCAAAAGACACGTCTCTTCAACCACTATATAAAGGCCTTTGAAAACGAATTTTAACATCAAGAAATCTCATTTTCTCTTACTCCTTCTCCAAACATTTGCAAAAGAAATCCATTGCATACTCTTTAAATCTCCTTGCAAATCGATTCTATTTCACTCCAATTCTTCACTGATTTGCAAGCCACACAATATCAGAGAGTTGTACTTTAATTCACATCATTCTCTCTCTGATTTCATCCTATTCCTCAAAGAATTCAAAGATACATTGCCATTGGAGGTCTGTAGGATCATTGTACCGAATCTACAAGAATCTGTATTGAAGATATAACCACTTGCCATAGTTTGTTGTTGGTGATAAGGAAAAGGTGTTCTTGTAGCCTGTAAAATCAAGAGGGTGTGTCTTGTAGTCTGTGAAACCAAGATTGTAAAGGTGTTCTTGCCACCCGTGGAAAGCAAGCGATTATAGTGGAATTCTGCATGATAGAGTGGAGGACTGGATGTAGGATTGGTTAATCCGAACCAGTATAAAAATCCGGGTGTTATTTACATAACTGCATTTTACTTTATTACTTACTTATTCTCTGATTACTTCTTTCTGTTTGCAATTTGAGTAAATACAGTTTTATGTTCATAAGTAAGTAGTTAATACACAATTCACCACTTCTAGTGTCTGAATAGCCTTAAGATCCAACATTGTGTTATAGCCATCCCTATTTCCAACAGTTGGTACCAACCACTATTGTTTATCACTACATAGTTTATCTACCAGGGGGGATACATATGAGGACCGTCGAAGGTTGGAGCTTATGAAAGTGTAGGGGAACTACCACTATTACGACATTATGGTCGATACCGACCATGATTATTGACGGTACTGACATTTTCTCCAAATTGACTTGTTTTCTCCCCTATCTTCTCATATCTAAAGTTTTACCTATTCTTCCATGATTTATTGAATATGATGGGAAGTTCCATCTATAAATAAAGAGGCTAGAGCAACATAGAGAGGACTTTTATTTTTTGAGCTCATACTCTTCATCTATTACTCTCTACCTTAACTATTGTCAGTAAGTGTTGTAATTCCAACCATACTTAGATCTAAAATTATTGTAACAGTGCTCATACTTATGACAAATCTGAAGTTAAGATTAAGTGGACGCAGGCATGAGATTTGGTCAAACCACTATAAAAATGCTGCGTTCTTTGTCGTTTCTATTTGATTTTGATCTATTCTCGTTTTTGTTCGACCAGCAGTGTTGTATCACTTTTTGGTCTAATATTTTTGATGCTTTCACTGAAAATAGAGCTACTTGGTTGTAGATCTAGCATAGTATTGTGGATTGCAAGCCTCCAAAAGTGAGATCCAAAAGATTGTTGTTGTAGATCTGATGTTACTGTGATTTTAGAAGGAACCATAATAAGAATTGAAGAAATAGTCCATAAGAGACCTTCCATGAGATCTAGAGCCACTGCCGGAGAAGATAAAGCTTTTCATTATAACGATGAAACCACTTAGATTTTGAACAGCTTACCGGGATCTTCTTTCCTACAGGGGGTGGATCCAAACTTGAAATTGACAAGAGGATGATTAGGTTGAACCAAAGAATGGTTTATAATCAAAAAGCCCTCTTGGATAGAATGGAAGAAAACTTCGCTTTGTTAGCCAAACAGTCATAAAGGTATAGGAAGAGCCGTAAGGATTCATCATCATCAAATTTTAAGGAAGACAGTTCATCTTCATTAAGCTAGAACAAGAGAGTCGACAAGCAGAAGATGAAGGGAAAGGCTGTTAGAATGTCAAAAAGGAGTACAAGAGGAAGTAGCCAACTTTTGTCCATGTCCAACATGGTCAGCACTGACCAAAATTGAGTCAGTATCCAACATGTTGGGGTTGGTTCTAAAGTGCAACTACCTGATGTATTAAACTTGTTTGACAATAAGGACAACTTGCAAGATACTGGCAATGAACTAGAGACAAATGTGGGAAAATACAATGCTGGTGCTTAGATGAACACAACATAACCGGCCAGGCATCATAGAAGATGTAGACTAATTGCTCTCCCAGGTAAAGGAGAGCCGAGACATCATCGAACAAACCAAGAGCGTTTGTAGAGTAAAATAGTCGGGGCTGTTTTAGATGGTTACCGTCCAAATAATCAACATAGTCAATAATATATTGTTGATAATGGTAAGGAGATTACCGAATGGAAATCAGCGGAGAAAGAATGAATAATGGGGATTGGCACTTAGCAAGACTCCGTTTACCGATGACATTTTGCAAGAAGTATATCCTAGAAAGTTTTTTATGCCAATGATGCTGTCATATAACAAGACGAATTACATAGATAACATCTATTGAAATGTGAGTGGCACATGGATGGTGATGGAGCTACCAATGTAGTGTGATGTAGCTCTTTCCCTATAAACTAAAGGAGGTGGCTATGATGTGGTTCATCAGCTTCCATGATACTCATTAGCATTATACCAATGACTGCCGCCACTTAAGAGATGTGATTGAAGACCCGATACGTAGAAAGAAGTTGCAGGGGTACATGAGAGATCCGTAGGATGGTGGGCACCCATGATTTTGTCTCTTGTTGAAAATATTTAAAAATCTTTGTATGTGAACGCTACATAACCGACCAGGCAATCACAAAAGATCCAGACTTATTGCTCTCCCAGAGCGAGGAGAGCTTAGACATTATCGAACGAACCAAGAGCACTTATATAGTCAAATACACGGGGTTGTTCCTGATGGTCGCCATCTAAGTAATCAATCTAGTGAAGAATATAATGTTGATAATGGTAAGGTGATTAATGAATGAAAATTAGTGGAGAAAGAATTAATAATGGGACTTGACACCTAGTAAGACTCCATTTAGTGATGACATTTTGTGAGAAGTATATCTGAGAATGTTTTTATGCCAATGATGTTGTCATATAACAAGACGAATGACCCAGATAACATCTATTGAAATACGAGTGGTACATGGATGGTGATAGAGCTACCGATGTAGTAAGGTGTGGTTGTTTCCTTATAATCTTAGATGGGGTGGCAATGATGTGGTTCATCGGCTCACACTGCTATCCATATCTTCACTTGATCAGCTGGCGAGAAAGTTCATGGGGTAGATCAGGCTCCACACCGCTTGATCAATAGATATAATGTCTGGTCAAATATTCATTAGGATGCCAGAAAAATTCTAAAAGATTTTATTAGCCAATTTAATACTACGACGATTGAAATAAGCAATCCAAAGGAGGATATTATGTTAATGGCATTAATTCGGGGATAAACCAAGATATAGAGTTTGGTAGACGGCTAAAGAGGAAGCAACCACCTACTATGGTGGATATCTATAATAAGGCATCCAGGTTTTTGGACTTGGAAAAGGTAGACTTGGCTACCAAAAAAGTTGGTGGTTGATCTTCTAATGAAGTTGTGTAGAACACATCGCTATTAAGCAAACTTGTGAGAGTTCCGATAATGATGCGATAAATATTGGAACTGGTAAAAACAACCAGAAAAGAGGAAATCAGGGCAATGGTTATAAAAGAAATGATACAAAAAAGCATCCGAGGTACTTGAAACCAAAGGATTATACTCCTTCGAATGATACGGTTGAAAATATCTACCTTGTAACAAAAGGAAATTAGAATTATAAGAAGCCACCTCGAACGGAGCCATTTGAGGCCGAACGGAGTTCAAGGAAGTATTGTCGCTTCCATGACACTCATGGGAACAAGATCAATGAGTGCCATCACTTAAGAGATGTGATTGAAGATCTGATACGTAAAAAGAAGTTGTAGGGGTACATGAGAGATCCGCAGGATGGCGGGCAAAATGCTAAACCTCTGGGCATAATGCTCAGAGGGATCGACCAGTGTCCAGTGCAGAGGGACCTAGGTGGTAGGAGGGTTAGATTATGATTAACACTATAACTGGAGGACATCATCTAACGGAGAAGAGTTGGAATGACATGGAGCAGTATGGAAGTTCGCAGAAACACTTATCGCAATAGCGTATTTTGCTATCGAAAATGGAGCTCTTGCAAAACAACGAAGACAATGAGTAATGATATTATTTTTCAAGATAGAGAAGTTGATGGGGTGCAAGTGTTAAAGTTTGACCTCATGGTGATTACTGCTGGAGTTAGATGTATGCCCTAGGGGCAATTATATAAATTTCTACAAATACTTAACTCGTAACCAATCTTGTTCAAAACAAAATTTGTTTTCTTTGTATTATATGCTTGATATAATATTTTATATTAATTAATCGATTTAATTAAAAGTATATTGAATAGAAAATTCATAACTAGTATGTTTATGTGACAATAGGTACAAAATTTTGTAGCCATGAGCAATTTGTAACAACGAAATTAAACATAACGTTTTAAATATTCCTAGTTAAGATGTATCAAGACTGGATATTGATACATCTTTTGAGACTTGAGTACGTAACAAACTTCAATTGTTAGGCATCATACGACACCAAAGGGTTACGTACTGATAGTTATTGGCTAATAATGGAATGACTCAGTCGATAGCTTTCCATTGTTTAATATTACAAAAGTCAAATAGAAAATATTGATGTGATAATATTACACAACTCCCCCGATTTGAGAGTATTGTCAAGCTTCAATCTAGAAACTCTACTTTGATTATAGTCAAATCGTGGCATGTGGTCCATCAAACAACTACCATTGGGTTGCGTAGGGGCGTGAAAGTGACTATTCAAGGGAACATTCGTCTCCTTGGTTATGTGAGGTTAGTACCAAAGTGAACTGAAGTCAATTCAAAATCAAAGTCTTTGGCTAGAGCGGTTTGGTTAATAATAATTGTTATTATTAAACCAGAGACTTTGTGTTTGGGTTTTAGAGTTGAATATGGATAAACTGGAATTTTGGCTATTACTAATTTCATAAGTCCAAAGTGATATAGTTTTAACAAAGAGAGTTGATGTAAATAATTGTCACTACCACGTAATGCTTAATAAAGTAAAATTGGATTTTATCGAAATTAAGTACGCGATAAATTTAGCCATAACGTCAGATCGCATGTTAAGTGACGAGTAAATGTTAATATTTGAAACGTTCAATATTAATCACTGACCAAATTAACACCTAATAGTCATACAACCAGAACGTTGATTATTCCTTTTACCACCTGATTTAATTAATTAATTAATTAATTAATTTTAGTTAATTTAATTAATTAATATTTATTAAATATTTATTATAAATTTTCATTTGATGTATGTTGAACATTGCTATATAGTGTGTTTATAATTGTTATAAATTTACCGATCGATATTCAATATCGGTACATGTTTAAACAAGATTTAAAATTGCATTGAATTTTGTTCGACCTTAGACCAGATTTTAGGCCCATATAGGCAAGTTAATTTCAGTTGTAGAGGGGTGTTTAGGCCAGCCATGTTATGGCAAAAAGGAGGAGTTCAGATGATTAAAAGAAGGGAAATAGTAAGAGAAAGATATTAGGACGAGATCCACTTTTCACTCTCTTAACTTCTTATTTATTTGCCACCTCTTTTCATCATTTCTTTTAGACTTTTGCTTTCCTTTCCTTGATATTTTCGGCCAGCAAACCCCTTCTCTAATCCCCAAAAATACAAGTACTAAATTACAACAAAACACTTCGATTCGATCGTCGGTGGTAAAGAAATTTGGGAGCCAGCTTCTTCCGATTTGTGAATGGATTCAAGAGGATCGATTCAACATTTCAACGTGTATGCAAGGGTTTTGGTGAAAGGCGATTCTTCGTTTTATTTTTTATATTATATTTATATATATTATTTGTATAATATATATATTATGAATTTTGCATATCGAATTGCTATTACAAATTGGTTAGTTATGTATATTGTTATATCTATATATAATTAAAAAAATTATGCTTACTACCTACTTGATGATCATGACCTACAAATTAAAAATTAAATAATATTATTGAATGAATCAATTAATCAAAGTCAATATTTAGAAGATTAATGTTATATGTCATGTGTTTTAAATTAATTTTTTTTAATCGTATAATATATATTAACAGTAAATAAAAATATTTTTTTAAGAATAAATATATTAATTATTTATTTTACCGTAAATTGTTTACATAATTTGAAATATATGTGTATGTGTGTGTATTATTGTAAACAATAAAATTTTGCATAAAATTATTACATAACATATATTATGTAGAAAGCTTTCGAAAATGATTTTTTTATTTAATGTTTTAATTTTAAAATATATTAAAAATCAAACACCAAAAATAAATAAATAAAACTATATTTGGCCAAGAGCAAAATTCGTAGGATCACAATTTAAAAAATAATAATTTTATTATTTACACACACACACACATTTATATCTAATTTTGTATGTTCATATGTATTGCATAAATAATTTAAAATAAAAGAAAATATTATTTTAATAAATTTTTTTGGCTTATTATATATTATATATGTGTGTGTGTTAAAAATTATTCTATAATTTAATATTTAATTATTTTATTGATTTAATTATTATATATATATATTAACAAACACACAAAAATATTATATATATATTTTATAAATGTGTTATATAAAAATAGTTTATAACTAACATCAAGTGTGTGTGTATATATATATATGTGTATATATATGTGTGTATTTATTATATATTTACTTATATATTTTATTATGGAACAAATATATACACATTTAGATAGCGAATTGAATACAAAAGGGGCTAACATGTTCGTTGCGATATAAATCATAACATCTATACATGGGTATGTTAAACAATGTACACATTATTTTGTTGCATATGTACGTGCATACATATGTGTATATGATACACATATATAATATAATATAGAATTATATAAAATAAAACTTTGTTTATAACTTCAAATATTTTTTTTATTCAACATAAAATTTACAAAAGTTCTAATGAATTAGACTACATAGACCCATTAAAGATCCAATTATGTAAAAAAACTTAGAGATCACCGATTTAACCCTTTATGTGCTGGCCACATTCCAACATAGTTAAGGGTAAAGCGTCCATCCAGGGGGAGCATCATAAGTGTTGATGAACACTACGTATTGATACATATAGATTATGTAATCTAAAGTCAATTAATTCTAAAACAGTTACATGTACTTTGTTATATTCATCGATAAGTTATCACTGACATGGACATGTGTACACATGCATTATATCTATGATATTCTCATAGCATACGAAGTGGAAATAAATAAAATAACTCGTAGTAGAAAATAAAACTAGTTCGATTTGATCGAATAAAGTATCTTGGAAAGAGTTCCAAATGTACAAAAAATGAATAAAGATTCAATCTCAAAAGTCACTCCTTCCTGTGACATACAAAGATGTATTGAAAGGAGTAGTTGAACATTGTTGAACAAATTATAATTAATGTGGAGTGAAGTTAAGTTAACTTCTTTCTATAAGGTCGCATGTTTAAGGGTAGTACAAGAGGTTAAAATTAATTTCATCTACAGAATAGTTTACAAATCATAAAAGATAAGGATTTATAAAAAACCATAACATATTCTAGGCTGAGGAGTTGGCAAGTTGTGTGAGACGAAAGACTACATACAATAATTGTATGTGATAGATCTTGTTTGAATTAATCCAAATGAAGTTTAGAAACTATTGTCATTGAATAACCTATTTGTGTGCTGAACAATTTTTTATAAACTAAAACCAAATTAGTTTTATATATAAGGCAATTCATGAAAAATTTATGGATACTCATTCCATTACACTAAGAAACAACTATTGTTTTGAGAAATACCAACTTCATAGCAAAGGAATTTCTGTTAGAAATTGTTGGTGGTATAATGGATTTGGATACAATCCAAAGAAAATATTGATTATGTGGGAGGCAAAAATTAACCTAACCTAAATGAACACAATGCATTATAGAGTATGATAAGTATTCTCACACATCAAAGAGAGACTATGAGTTTCTTATTAATATCGAGAATAGATAATCCTCAGTTGTCAATTAAACCATTAAGATGTGGTATGATGCACAAATTCAAAAAGGTTCCAAGTGTATTATCAAAACAGGTTTTGGTAGTTGTATCTAAAGGGATATGATCCATCGATAGAAAATGTCTTTCAGGGAAAGACTAATATTATAGTTGGAATATAATGGTCAACATTGATAAAAATATCATCATAAACTTCATTTGTTGAAATTTACGTAACAGATTCTCCATTCAATGTACTCAAGTTAATTCAAAGTTTGCTCACGAAATTATAGCTCGATACGACTTGAGTTTTGATACATATGTGATGAAAAAGAAAATTCTACATAATGGTCTATAATATACTTTTTGCACATAATTACCAAAGTGTTTCATAGTCAGTGGGAGTGATATTGAGTTTCTGGGTTTTTAGTTACGATCCAAGAACTATACAAAACTACCATTCTATAAGCATTAGAATTGAGTAATATTTTGATAGAAATATCAAATAGTTTTATTTTCAATCAAAATATAGAGGAATCTTGTGTACATAAAAAAGAACAATTAAATGGTACATAGATATTTTTAAATTATAAATAAACAACATACTGCTGATTGTTAACGATGTTCTTACATTAAAATCAATTTGGTTGTTTAATACTCGATATTGGATTTGTAAGTTATATATTTTATAATAAGTATAAAGGATGTTGCGAATATCCTAAATGATATGCGAAAACACCTTATTAAAATGTTTAATATGGAACATGTAAGATCGAATCCTTATGTGTTGACAATATGAATTACCAAACATGATTTATTTTCCACAATATCATATTTTTCTTTTGGATTATGAAGCAAATATAAAATCCAAATTAAGATCACTAAATGATATTTTAAAGTGTTCTCGAGTATTTGTGAAATACTAGAGAATTGTTTACAAAAACAACAAACTCCTTTTAAAGGAGTGTTCGGACTTGAACTTCACAAGTGCCATCGAGTATAATACTTCGATTATTGTTCAAATCTTAAATAAGAAGCATTGAATTGAAAATGTTTCAAATGAAAGGTTGTGGCTGATTCAACGAAAGGCTAAGTATATCGCCTAGAATAGCGCCACAATAAAAGCTGTATAAATATAAATGCACAAATTTACAATTGAGCTAAATGTGATTCCAAGTATTGAGAATATTATATCATTGTTATATGATGTAATAATAAAACTTACTAGAAGTCAAGAAACATAATCTAAATAGTCCACATGGTAAATGAAGTTTATCAGCATCGGAGAGAGTTGAAGAACAGAGTAGATGATTAAAATAGCATAGTAGATTTAGTCATGAAGGGTCTAACTCGATTAGTTTTCATCCAACTGATTGAAGGGATGGGACAAAGATTCCATTATTGGCCCCAAGTGAAAGTGGAAAATTGATAGAGGTAGGTGCATGCCCTAGTGGTAATTATATAATTATTTTACATATATTTAACTCGATAACCAATCTTGATAAAAGATGTTTTCTTTCTATTATTTACTTGATATAACGTATTATATTAATTAATTAGAAGTACATTTAACAGGAAAATCCATAAATGTTATGTTTTTGTGATTGCAGTCGCAAAGTGTTGTGACTACGAGTAATTTTTGACAATGAAATCAAAAATAACTTGTTAAACATTCCTAATAAATAATTAATAATTATTATCGAAATACGAACTTTATGTTTGGACTATAGAGTTGAATACGGATAATATGGAATTTTAACCATCACCAAATTCTATAATTCAAAGTGATATAGTTGTAGTAAAGAGAATTGATGTAAATAATTGTCACTACCAAGTAACGATTAATAAAGGAAAAATAGATTTCACCAAAACCAAGTAAGCGAAAAATTTGTCCATAATGTCATTTCACTTATTAAGTGGAATCATGGATGCCTGTGAGGAAAAGGAGTCATTGATAACTCCAATCAAAGACTATTTGCTGAAGGGAACTCTCCCGAATTGAAGGAATGAATGGCTCAAACTCCTTCGTAAAGTACCATGATTTATAATGAAAGAGGAAGTGTTGTATAGGAGAGGTTTCTCAACCCTCTTGCCATGGTATGTCACTGGAGATGAAGATAAGAAAACCCTTTTGGATGTACATGAAGGAAGATGTGGTGATCACATCAAAGGGCAGACTTCAGCCAAGAAGATACTTCATTGTGGATACATTTTGCCCACCATTAGCCACAGCGTAGCTTATCACATCAGATGAAGCGATGAATGCAAAAGCTATGTGAAATACTAAGGGACCTATCTATAAAGCTTATGCAAATAGTTAGCCTATGGTCATTTGTGATTTGGTAAATTGATATAATCGGTGTGCAACCTATGTCAAAGGGTGGAGGGAAGTATGCTATTGTAGCTTTAGACCACATCACATAGTGGGCTGAAGCGAAACCATTAATCGTGATCACAATGAAGAAGGTGATCAACTTTGCAACGTATAACATCATATGTAGAATTAGAGTCATATAAAAAATCATCACTAACAATGGAATACGATTTGAGAGTATCGGTTTCAAAGACTTTTACAACTGGCGTCGAAGTGCGAAGAGTTTTTTCGTAATAGCACACCCTAAACAAATGGATAGGTGGAGGTGATGAACATGATCATCAAATTCATCCTGAAGAAAAAATAACGAAAACACAGGGCAATTGGGTTGATGAGTTACCACTTGCACCGTAGGCTTATTGTACAACCCACAAGTCTACGACTGGGTACACTATATTTTTTTTCCTAGGAGTTGAGACCATGATTTCAATAGAACTGGAAATCACTTCTCATTGAAGAAAACACTATGATCCTAATATGAATGAGGAACTCTTGCTTGAATCACTTGACTTGGTCTATGAATGCGAGAAGAGGCTGAACTGATGGTAGCTGCTCAATAAAAGAGTAGCAACGCATTTCAATACCACGGTCGGGAACCGTACCTTTGAGGTAGGGGACCTTATTTTGAAAGAGGTCCTTCCTGTTATGGGGGAACTTATCTAAATTGAGAAGGTCGATGTGCGATTGAACAAACCTTGGCGATCAAACTTTTAAGCTATCAACCGTTGAAGGGATCGCTATTCCATGAGCGTGGAATAACAAGCATCTACAACTCTATTTCACTTAGATTTATTTGTTTTCTCAAAATGAGCCACCCTATTTGACTTGGGGCAATGTAATAATGTAATAATTTCCATTTCTTTGTTTACAAATAAAGTTGGCTTTCAAAACCAATGGAACCACGTTCTTATAAGTATAACTTTGTAGTGCATGATTGGTAGCACGATCAGGTATTTGGATATAGGTACCTATAACGACCTAGAATTTGACCATCTTAAAATATACTATTTAAAATTATTTTAAATATAAAATAGGTAAGGTTATATGATTCAAATAATATTAGATAGGATTTGGAAAGAGAAGTATATACAAAAATGGTAACATTTGCCTATATCGACAAAAGTGACAAAATGCTGATTTCAGAAAAGTAAGTTTCAATGGTTAAATGTATTATTTTAATTTATTTATGAGTGTTTATATTTTTAAATAGCATTATACAAATTTATTTTTTAATTTTGTTTGCACAAATAAATAATAACTAAAACGTCAAAATGTGACCGTAAAACATTTTGTCGAAAATCAACGTTTTGTCAATTAAATGTTGTCGCAACATTGTCTCATCTTTATTTTCTTATGTAGGAACATATATTCAAATAATATAAGTATTAATTAATTCATTAATCAAGTTTACTTTTACTAAACATACTTAGAAATTTCTAGAACATAATTAAGAAAAAGTAAGCACAAAAGGATAAACATGTCATTTCAAAGCAAAACATAAACATAAATCAAACTAAACATAATTATTATATTCTTTACTTTATACTTAAGTGAAAATAACATAAAATAATGATTTGAAATGTGATGTTAAGTGTTGAAAAAATAAGGTTGCTTAAAAAGTAAGTAAAGGGTATTTTGGTCTTTTTACAAAATATTATTTTAATGCAAAACTTTTTCTATAAATAAGCATCCACTTTCTCACCTTTTTACACTTCTTCTTCTTCCTTTTTCAAGCTTTTCTTCCACTCTCTAATGGATTATTCTCTTCCATTTCCTTACAAACTTTTTCAAAACCATATCAAACAAAGTTAAAACACCACCAAACTTTACCAAACACCTTAAAATATCACCAAAATATGACTTAACATCTAAGGAGTGAAGAACTGATAGAGAAAGGGAAGGAACAAGGTGTGGCCGAACCTATAGAGGAGGAGCAAGTTCAAGGAGCTCTGGAGGAAGAAAAAGAGAAAGAGGAGATGACCGAGCGTTAGAAAATGAGGTGAAGTTGTTTATGTGATGGTTAAGTATAGTTAGGAGGATTTAGTGAAGCGTTATTGCATATGAGTGTTGATAGGTAGAATTGGTTAAGTTAAAGGTGAGTAATCAAATCTTAATTTTATTTTAATAAAACTTATGTTGATAACACACGTGTCAAATTAGAAATTAATATGTTGAATATTGGTTGACATTGGATGGTAATTTGGTTGCAAATTGGTTGATTATGTGATTGTTTGTGTGGTTGGTAACTTTTTTGATAATGATAGAAGAAATGGTTAGTAAGTACAGTTAACTCAATGAAAATTAAATCCATATAAATGTGTGTATAGAAATTATTTGGCCTCTTAATGATTTCAAAAATTCTAAAAAGATTAGAAATGATATTATAATAATATAATATTATAAAGTGAAATGAAATGGAAAATGAGTTTGAAATGATAAAAATATTGTTCTAATGAGTTAAAATAGTTTAAATGTGGTTTAAAACAAATTTGAAGTGTTTCGGACAAGTTCTGAAGCAATTCACAAAATTGGTCAAAGCGCGCCCGTCGGCGGTTCATAAATTTCGATCCGTAACTCTAAACTAACGTAGAGAATGATTTATAAGTTGGATTTCTTCGAAATAAAAATTATTTGGTCCACAATGATAATAATTTTCCAACGAAGAAAGAAAATCAAGAGTTCATCAAGTAGAATTTGAAATATGTCCTAAACAATTTTCTAAAAACATCGCGGTTTTGTAGTTCGGAATCGAAAATGAAACTTCTTTATAAATGTTATTTTAAATGATTTAAAAATATGAAATAAATTTGGTAAATATATTAAAATTGTTTAAAAGAGATTTGGAATGGAAAATATGAATTTTAAAATATTAAAAAGTTGTTTAAATCAAATAAGCTTATATTCCGTTGTACTTTTATGCAGCGAATTCTTCAACCTTTTGAATGTGAGTTTTAAACATAACAATTCTTTCCTAAATATTTTATAAATTATTTGAAAGGAATAATTAAGCAATGTAAAGGTGGTTTGAAAGTTTTAATAAGAGTTTGAATAAATGGTTAAGAGAAATTGTTTGTAACACGCAAAAAATAAAGAATATTGAATGTAATAACAAACTTCGTATGCAGAAACGACTAGTACATTTATCCTGCTTGTGAGATCTGGGAAGATAAAATAAGATGTTTAACTAAGGTTAGGAATGAAGCGACCAACACCCTGAACTTACCTGGCCTATATTTTTCCTTTTTAGGCGAGGGGTGGAATAGATCGAAAGAAAGCCAGAATGCTCTAAAGATCATATTAAGTTTTCCAAGATAAAAGAAAAGAAACAAATTTTTTGAATGTTAATTAACCACTTAACATCTTTTATCAATGATTAGCACAGAAAACTGGGATTGGATTTGCTCGATTATTTTCAACATGATAGGGGGTTCTCGCTTTGTGAATAGTGAGGAAGCTTAGACTCTTACCCCTATATGTCCCTAGTGTGAAAGGGTTGGTTGAAAATTGAGAGCCTTTCCGTCAAAGCAGATCCGGGGTACCACATGTAGTCACTTCCATGTTGAAAAGCAGGAGTGCCCCCATGTTGAAAAATAGATGGGTAGCGAGATGGCTGAAAAGCCTACTAGGGTAGATCCGAAAAACCCGTTCGTTGCATTTGGTATCAGAGAAGAAGGTTAAGCGAGAATCATGGCTTTGGTGGGGTAAAGACTCATCAGAGATAGAGTTAGTAATACCCTAGGATAAGTAACTCATTAGAGATAGGGTTAGTAACACCCTAGAATGAGTTTGAGTGTATTATATATGAGTGCGTATTTGTTAGTGACTAATAAATTGTTTTGTGATGAATCACCGGTTGAGTGGTTTATGGATTCTGATCGATGCGCCTGATCAACCTTATCGATGAGGATTCCTAAACACTAAAACAAGGCAAACCGACACATTGATTTTGAAAAAATTGGTAAATGAAATAATTTAACCTAGGATTATATTTTGAATATAAAGTATATATTTTGAAAAGTTGTATAGTTAAAAATCTGGATTAGTGAAATTTAAATATGAATAAATTGTGATTAGAATTTCACAGCTTTACAATAAGATGTTTCATAAAGATAGTCAATAAGTAAAAAATCTGATAAGGTAATTAAGATCTTTAATACTTATTCCAAAATAATAAATTAATAAATGATAAAGTTAAGTTACTATCATAAATTGATCAATTGTTTGATTTAAAAGTTTAAGTACAAATACCTTGTAAATTAAATTTCACATTTTGACTATAAGGTGTTTGTTAATAAGATTTGTTTAAGGAATGGACATATAAGACAAAAATAATATAAGATAAATAATAGAAAATGATTATGTAAAAGGAAAAATAATATAAAAGGAATGAGAATTTAAATTCAAGTAAAAGAATTGTGGTAATTTAAATGAAGTTAATTAATATAAGATAAAATGAATTTATAAAATAGGTTTTATAAAGTAATCTCTAAAGGATTTTGAAAATGGCATTATTTCAAATAAAAAGAGAAATTTTATGATAACTAGTTCGAATGGTTCAAAAATAAACTAAAAATGGGCAAGAGATGTGTTCAGATGGTAAGCACTTCTATTACTCTTCTTGTTAAGAGGATATATGATATTATTGGTAGTACCTAGTCCCTTGGATTGTTTTGGAGTTACTCGACGATATAATTTTCTTAAGTTAAAGAGATAATGTGAATCATTAATTGATAAATTGTTAATCTTTATAAAAGTGTTTAAACCAAAGATAAATTGAGATCGTTAATTGATAAGATAAAGCGGGATTCTCGATGATTTTGGACAGTCGAAAATTTCCAAATCATACCTAACTCAAAATAGAAATTTATGAAAATTTTTGGAAAAAGATTGTGAAATACTTTGAGTAAATGAAATAAGATAAGGTTAATTTATAAATCTGATTTATAAAGAAAAAAAAGATTTAAGATTTAAGAGTTTGAGGATTTAAATACGGGCGGTTTTAAAATTTGTTAGATGGATGGATTTTAGTAAACCAATTTGAAATTTGGGATTTGTATATACTCTTAGGATGTAAAGGTATATCATAGAAATATAGATTTAAGTCATGAACTGTTACGTAAAATAATGACTCCTCAAAGGAAAATGTTTTATTAATGAATTCCAACATTTATTAAGGATTTGGACTTAAGTCTTTAAAATGTGATTGATTTGCATAAGTTATAAGATAAAACTTAAGTAATACTTTTATGAAATGATTCGTAAACAATATTAGTGTTAAAGGAAATATATCGAGTTAAAAGATTGTGGGAATTTTTTTTTAAAGATAAATCATCTTTTAGGTGAAAAATGGTTTCTTTAGAATATTTTCCTTTAGTATAAATATTTGAAGGGATTATATAAAGAAGCACTTTTATAAATTTTTTAAAATTAAGATAAAAGTCTTTGAAAGTTAATAAATACATATAATATATGTAGATCATTTCATCGCATAAATTTTTATCTATAATTTAGGTACAGAACTTTGAGGTGTTTACACTAGTCCGAAAAAGGATTTATCACTCGATTCTTGACGACGAACTTTAATGAGGATTTTGATTAGATAATTTAGTTTTCTATCATATTTGAGAGCTATGCAAGGAAAGCAAAGCTTCTGATCTAAAAGCCTGATCGAAGTCCGCACTAGAGGATCGAGGGATCGATACTAATTTGAAAATAAAGTTGTGTACTCGAATAGGAGACCGAATAAGATATATCATACGGGTGATCTACGTATATTTTATGGAATTAAGTTTAAAGATAAATGTTTTAAGCAAACTTTTGTTTTGGGTAATTTCGAGGACGAAATTCTTTTAAGTAAGGAAGAATGTAACGACCCACAATTTGACCACTTTAAAATATTTCGTTTAAAGTTATTTTAAATATAAAATAGGTAAATTTATATGAATAAAATAATCATAGATATGATTTGAAAGAGAAGTATACATAAAAATTGTAATATTTGCCTATATCGAAAAAAGTGACAAAATACTGATTTCAGAAAAGTATGTTTCAATGGTTAAATGAATTATTTAATTTATTTATGAGTGTTTATATTTTTAAACAACATTATATAAATTTATTTTTAAATGTGGTTTACATAAATAAATAGTTTAACCAAAACGTCAAAATGCGACCGTAAAACATTTTGTCGAAAATCAACGTTTTGTCGATTAAAAGTTGTCGCAACGTCGTCGCACCTTTATTTTCTTATATAGGAACATATATTCAAATAGTATAAGTATTAAGTAATTCATTATCATGTTTACTTTTACTAAACATACTTAGAAAATTCTAGAATATAATTAAGAAAAAATAAGCACAAAACGACAAATATGTCAATTCAAAGCAAAATGTAAACATCAAATCAAACCAAACATAATTATTATATTCTTTACTTCATACTTAAGTGAAAATGTCATGAATTAACGATTTTAACTGTGATGTTAAGTATTGAAAAAAAAAGGTTGCTTAAAAAGTAAATAAAGGATATTTTGGTCTTCATACAAAATATTATTTTAATCCAAAACTTTTTCTATAAATAAGCATATAATTTCTCACTTTTTTACATTTCTTCCTCTCCATTTTTCACGCTTTTCTTCCACTCTCTAGTGGCTTCTTTTCTTCCATTTCCTTTCTAGTTTTTTCAAAACTATATCAAATAAACTCAAAACACCACCAAAATTTACCAAAGACCTTAGAACATCACCAAAACATGGTTTAGCATCTAAAAAGTGAAGAAATGATGGAGGAAGGGGGAGGATCAAGGTGTGGTTGAACCTATGGAGGAGGAGGAGAAAGTTCAATTAGCTCCGGACCGAGAAAAAGAGAAGGAGGAGATGGTCGAGTGCTAGAAAGTGAGGTGAAGTTGTTTACGTAATGATTTGGTGTAGTTAAGAGGATTTAGTGAGTTGCATATGAATGTTGATAGGAAGAATTGGTTAAGTTAAAGGTGAGTACTCAAATCTTAATTTTATTTTAATAAAACTTAAGTTGATAATACCCTGTTAAATTAGAAATTAATATGTTGAATATTGGTTGATATTGGATGATAGCTTGGTTGCAAATTGGTTGATTATGTTATTGTTTGTGTGGTTGATAAATTGTTTGATAAATGATTAAAGAAATTGTTAGTAAGTATAGTTAATTCAATGGAAATTAAATCCATATAAATATGTGTATGGAAATTATTTAGCCTCTTAATGATTTTCAAATATCTAAAAAGATTAGAAATGACATTATAATAATATAATATTATAAAGTAAAATGAAATGGAAAATGAGTTTGAAATGATTAAAATATTGTTTTAAATGAGTTAAAATAGTTTAAATTTGGTTTAAAACAAATTTAAAGTGTTTTCGAAAATCAATCACAAAATTGATCAAAATTGAGCCCGTCGGGTAGCGGTAGTACGTAAATTTCGGTCCATAAATTCAAACTAATGTAGAGAATGATCTATATGTTGGATTTCTTCGAAATAAATTTTTTTTGGTCCATAATGATAACTGTTTTCCAACGAAAAAAGAAAATCAAGACTTCATCAAGTAGAGTTTGAAATATGTCTCAAACAATTTTCTAAAAAACCGCGTTTCTGCAGTTCGGAATCCAAACAGGGATTTCTTTATAAATGATTTAAAAGTGTGAAATAAATTTGATAAATCTATTAAAATGGTTAAAGGTGATTTGGAATGGAAAATATGAATTTTCAAATATTAAATAGTTATTTAAATCAAATAAGCTTATATAGCACTTTCCACAGCACATTTATGCTGTGAATTCTATAACATTTTGAATATGAGTTTTAAACTTAACAATCCTTTCCTAAATCCTTTGTAAATGATTTTAAAGGTGTAATTAAGTAATGTAAAGATGGTTTGGAAGTTTTATTAAGAGTTTGAATAAATGGTTAAGAGAAATTGTTTGTAACACTTAAACAAAAAGTGAAGAATATTGAATGCAATAACAAACTAAGTATACAGAAATGACTAGTATATTTGTCCTACCTGTGAGATCTAGAAAGATAAAACAAGGTGTTTGATTAAGGTTAGAAATCGAACAACCAATGCCCTAAACTTACTTGGCCTATATTTTCTTTTTTTGGACGAGGGGTGGAATAGAATGAAAGGAAATCCCGAATGCTCTAAAGATCATAATTAAGTTTTCTAAGATAAAGGAAAAGAAAAAATTCTTTAAATGTTAATTAACCACTTAACATATTTTATCAACGATTAGCACGAAACCGAGATCGAATTTGGGTGATTCCTATCGAAAACCCCTTCAGACTAATTTTTGAAATAAAACATATTGAAGACAATGATCATTGATGACAAAGATCTTCATGATGTAGGATTACTTGCTATTAGTCACTGAAGGTGAAATTTACCATATCTAAGATGGCAGTAGCACTCTGTTGTGAAAATCTTCGATTTGCAAGAATATGATTTGAAGTTAAGAAAGAAATCTTTGATTAAGATTTAATGAATGTTTTGGGAATATTTTCCCTAAGTTAAAAGTTATAACTTGAATATAAGAAATCTTTGATTAAGATTTAATAAATGATTTGGAAAGGTTTTCCTAAGTAAAAGAGAAAATGATTTGGAATTATTCCAGTATTTAAGAAAGGTTTAAATAAACCAAATGATTTGATAAATGGGGCTTAATGATTCTATATACTCTTGAAAAGAAAGTGGAATAAATTGAAATGAATATATCTAAGAAAAATATTTTATAAAAGATGAAGTAATTGATGATTGATATCCACATATGAATTTAACATCTTTTAAATCAATAATTGGCTTAGAAGGAACTAGGGTCAGATTTGGGTGATCCCTATCTGAAAACCACTTTGAACCGATGTATACGTTCGAAAGTGAAAACATGTTGAAGATGATGATTATTGAAGACCATGGATCTTTATAGCGTGAGGACTTCTTTTTGACATGCTTTGGGTCGCTCCCATTATAGAGTTATTTATAGTAGTGGTTTCCTCGTTGTGGAGATTTTTCGAATTGCAAGGACTACTCGCTAATAGTGGTAGTAGGAGAGTTCCTTTGGTTTCGTTCAGTCCCGGAATGAACTTGTATGGACGAATGTCTAACATTACATTTCTAAAACTTAATGTTTGACTTTTACAAATGTACATCTCCTTGGTGGCAGAGAAGGAAACTTCCTTAGCTTAACATGCTTCTTTGGGACATACGAGCTCAGAGGTTGTATGCTTGTAGGAGTCAAACAGTGATCAAAGGAATAGCAATTTGGCATTCAAAGTGAAGAAGATGTGTTATGTGAAAAGGTAATCGTTGCCTCGGGCCTCATCAACCGAAAATGACCGAAACATAGCTATATGCGACAAGGCTAAGTGGGTCATTCCCAATTAGAGTATGATTATCCCCTTCTTGATATATTTCTTTCTGCTATGACGTTCAGGATGTAATTAATGTGGTTTGTATGTTAGAGCGCGCTCGGTTAAAGGTCGGTAACGATCGGGGGATGATATATTCGGTACTATCTAGTTACAAAGATAGGCCGGCCATGTGTTGGTAGAGGATCTTTGTCATGGTCCTCGGTACATTTCTTTATAGATGTACTGCCGGAAGGTATTCCCTTCACCTAATCATTTGTATGGAAATCCATTCTTCAATAAAAACCTACGGTTTTGTTTTTATTGGCGTAATGAATAGCCTCGAAATGCTATATGAGTAACCATTTTGGATAAGATTAATAAGTTTATTTGCAAATGTATTCAAAGGAATGTCATTAGAAATACTATCAAACGTTTTGATATAAAAGTGTTTTAGTTATCGTAAGGTAAAAACCTGTCTATGTTTATATGTGGGCATGGTCTCATGAGATACTCTTTCCTTTCAAAGGATTTTATTCAAAGGCTGATATATGATGCTGTTATTTATTATTGAGTTTTCTAACGCTGGTTTATCAAGCCTGATCCAAGTATTTTCAATAATCGGATCAGATCCGAGTAGTTTCAGGCTTAGTTGAAGACGATTGGAGTTTCCAGAGGAGAGCCGAAAATCTTCATCATCGTATAGACATATTCTATTATCCGCTACATCTATTTCATTTGTTTTGTTGTTTGTCAGCATTTGTAAGGGTAGGTGTTATAGCTGTCCAGGCTGAATCTAGGTAATACTCTGATATTTTATTTCAAAATTTTATGCTGTAATGATTATTATTGAAATAATATATGTTATTCCATTCGGTTGAGATTCTATTCTGTCTTTATTTTCTTTCTACTCTTAATGATCTGCTCATTCGTGCAATTTGAGTTGGACATGTGTGGTTTATTGTCGACTCAAATGGTACGGAAAAACAGGCCTTTACAGTATAGGTTCTTTGATTCATGTTCAGGTTAGGGAAGTATAATCATTTGGGAGATCATTGGACGATTCACCCATATCCCTTCAATCTTTGACTAATGCTCGAAGATAGGCAAACTCAACAAGGGATGCCTGGAGTTAGGCAACTAAAACCCAGGTTTCGAAGATAGGAACCGGTGTATAATTGAGACTTTCACGACTACGTTTACATCTTGGCGAGACATGTCTAGCCGAAACAAATAATGATGGTTATTGAGTGAATTCGATAATGCCCAAAGATAGGTGAAAACAAAAATGGGTGCTCATAGTCAAGCATTTGAAATACGAATCACTGAGATCAGAATTTGTGTATGATTGAACTTTTTACAAGTATGACCACACCTATGGCTTTGCAAGACATGCCTAGCCGATGATAAGTGATGAAGGTCAAAGAACGTACTCAACCAATACCCATAGACAGGCAATATCGAATTGGTGTCTGTAAATAGATGCCCAAAACGTCGTGTCTTAGAGATAAGAAATAGTACCAAACTAGATGCTTCCCCAATTACAACCTTGTTTATGGTAAAATGAAATCCAGCAAAGCAAAACAACGTTGGCTACAGAATTGCCAAATGACAATTGTTTTGTTTAGCCAAGAAAGAACTACTTTGGTGATGATAACGGGAATTCAATAAAGAAATATTACTAACCAATTGCAGAGAGTTATTTATATGTACAGAGTTACAATAAATAATGATATTGCATGGATACAGGCATGTATAATATAGATGAAACAACCTCACAAATGATTATATAATATTTGAAGGCAGACATACATGCAAGTAAAGCAAAAGGTTTAGAAATGTAAATACAACAAAGACTATGCAGAAAAACAGTCTTTTATTTATATCAACTTTTTATACAAGAGTCGGGGGCGCTTACGCACAATGAGGCCTTTATATAGAAAGAAAACAAAATACATCAAAAGACAAAAAGAAACTGTCTTACCAAATGCTGAGTCGGTCACCAACTTCTTCCTCCCTCACTTGCAATACTTGATATCAAGCTTCATGAGATGCTTCTTTTAACCCTTCCCTTCTTAGATCCTCTCCTTCTCTAGAATACTTCCCTCAGATGGCGTATACTCTTCCTTGGTGGTTCAATTGATGGGTTCTTTAGGCTATTTAGATGCAGGATTAAAAAAAATGAAGCATCGTCAAAACCGTGACCTTTCGGTGTTCTTATTTTCAAAGGTGGAAAACTTTTCGGATCTTGGCTCGAGCTTGATCTTGATTGTCTTATAGTCAAGTTTCAGCCTCTCCACCCTTGTGATGTGATCAAATGAGTCCTTTGTGCTTGTGATTGAAACCTCTTCCTCCTTAGACCGACTGAATCCTCTAACCCATCAGATGCCCCTCTCTACTGAGAATTTGGATTGGAGGTGAACGTGGAAGGGAAATATGGAACGATTGGCACTGTGATGATGGAGGTTAAGGCAGTAGAAATAGCTCTCAGATCTGGAACTTGTTCAGATGACTGTGGAGGAGGCAGCCATGGTTTGACCTGTAACTTGTTAGGCAAAATAGTATAAGTTAGTGATGTCACTTGGCGAGAGTTGAAGTTTCTCGAAGATCAAAGAGATAAGAGAAATACCTTGGCTTGATGGAATTTCCTTGGCCGGTGACTTGATGATTTCCCCCTCCTGGTGGAAGATTTAGTCGGTTGGATAACCGAAGGAGAGGAATCAAGAGCATCAGCACTGGACATGACTGAAATTGGAATCTCAGTAATGGTGGTCTCAAAAGTGGCCACCGTAGAAGTAGTAATCTCTACTGCAAGCTCTTCTGACTTAAGAATAGATGATTTTTCTCGATCCAATGCATGAGTCAACAGAAGCCTCAATAGTTACCTTCCCTATAACTACATCTTGTGCAGCCAGAGTAGCTTTGTCTTCCTCTAAGGCCTCAATGTCTTCCTCATCCATAAGAGCCGCCTTTAATGTTTCTTTGGTTACGCCTTTACTGTCTACAGTAGTTTTGCGAAGTATTTCTTCACCGACCTCTAGTAATGCAGCAGAATAACTCATTCCTAATCACTTTATATTTTTGTTGTCTGTGATGTTAGTGAAAAATTACAGGAGAGTGGCATTCATTTCCTCATTAGCTTGATTAGCTTTCATCTTAAGTTCTACAATATCCTCTCTGTTCAGTGGGGTCAATTTGAGCTTGTGATTTGGAATCTATATCAACTTTCAAATTGTCCTTAAGACTGCTACCTCGGTCTGGAGGGTTTTCGGTTGTGCATTTTTTATCTTAACATATTCTGCAAGTTCGGCATTTTCTTAATGAGCCGTTTCATTTAATCTTTCATTAATGTGGTGACTTGTGTGTGGGCTCTTGACGTTTCTTTTATTAACGCTTTCGAGCTTTTGGCTGATATTAGTATGCCATCTCTTTCTTTAGTAAGTTCGGCCAGCTCTTTTTATAGCCTAATACTATCATATCTTGGTCTTTTCTCCCTAACTCGAACGATTGGAAGGGCGTCTGATTGATTGCCAAAGAGCCCATGGCTAGCCTCTTCTACTCTAAAAGCTAGTTTAAAATTTCCTTAACCCATATATCCTTTGGTTAGCATCTTAAAGAGTGATGTCTCAGGCATTGCAATCAAACATGACCTCCATCAGGCAATAGTAAGGGAAGTTTGCCTACATCCTAATATCTTTAGCTATAGATGGGCCTATATAGGGGTGGAGGTGGAGCTACATGAGTTGAAACTTATTTAGATATATGGGAGGTAGAAACAGTAATGTTGTAGGGTTGAGTCAATTGTGGTTGTTGTTAGGGAGTCTGAGAGTCAATACATGGCCGAGAGGAACCTTAGTCGCGTTGGGAATGATTACGAAGACCTTGAAATTTCTCTTGATAGCACTATTTCTTTTCCATATCATGACGCTCTTTCTCCTCATCTCGGCGCCTTCGTCTAGCATCCTCATCCTGATGCTCTTTATCCTTTTCCCCTTTCTATCGTCTTTAGACTAGTGTTATGTGTCGAGACGCTATGTCTAAATGTTCGAAATTATTAAGCAATGCTGGCTCGTACTAGAGTGGAGATATCCCATTCAATCTCTTGCAGTTAGAAGAAAAAAGGGTGTATCAGAACAAAGCACTGAATTAAGGATGATTACAGAGTGTTGGTGTTCATGATTCTAGAAGTATGTGAAGTGCTGGTAATTCCCTAAGTACTTCGCAGACCATGTTCAGGGATTTAAAAGGATGGGGTTTCATCACCCTCGGCAAGAAGATTCCCAAACGAGAAGCTATATCCTTCATGACTTATGTTAAGAATGTCTTGAAAAGTGACGCCTCTGTTACAAAAGGCTGAAAGCCTGTCAAGTTCACCAAACAAGCCAAAGATACTCTTAAAAGAACCCATAGAATGTGTCACTTCCCTAGGTGGTGCAAGATTTGGACTTGGGGAATGCTAAGAGGACTTAATAACCTAGCACTTCGGATGAGACGGGACATGGACTGTATTGCTTTTGAGGGATGTCTCCCTATATGATTCATTGTCGCCTAGGCTATAGTCCTTGTCATCATCTTCATCATCTCCCTCATCATCTCCCACTTCTTCTCCTTCTCTTTCTTCTCCACTTCCTACATCCCTTCCTCTTTCCACGGTTTCTTCAACCCTCACTTTCTCCTTACCTATGTTTGCTTCGACTCTATGGCCCTTTTCTCCCCCTAGATTATCATCGTCAACATCATGAACGGAGGTTGAGGGACAGGTTGCAGTTTGAGATTTCTTGGAAGGGAGCGGGAAAGTAATGACATGTTTGTCAGGGTGTAAGCGGCTATACTGCTAAATCCTCTCATTGGTGAGTAAGAAGAGGCAGTTTGGAATTGGTAATCAACTCACTTTAGGCGCTCTAATGTGCGAGCATGTGCATTTTTTCCATCTTAGTCGGGGAGGACTGTTAAAGATAAATAAAAGGACTTAATCATTTTGATAAAGAACATCCAAATGAAGAAAAGATATAGAATCAGAGACTTATGTCCTGGAAACCAAAGGTGGTCGAAGCCATATGGACAGCAAACGAAGAAGTATTCTCTCTTAAAGTAATGACGCTTGTTGTGAAGTGCCTCAATAAATTTGAAGCAATTATAAGCTTAAACAGTCGGCAAGGAAGGCGAGTTTGATCTCTTTTGAATCTTATAAGATAGGTTAGCTCCTCTAATCTTGGAGAATCATTCAATCGCATCACAAAGAAGACATGCAAAGAATTAATTAGTGTGTATCCACTGGGATGCACTTATGTCGGAGCCAGCCCAATCTTTTGCAAGAAGAATTTGATAAATTTGTTGAAGGACAAAATGGCTCCACATAAACACATGTTTTTGTTACACATGGTGTAGCAGTAAGTGGATTGTGTGCTCATTGATCGATTGTTGGCAATAAAACAATCGCTCTTTGGAATCTCATGTTGAAGCAAAATGAAATTAAATGATCTGCTGTCGGCAATGATGGAGTTTAATCTGGAAGATTATTTAAGAATCTTGATCAGGCACATCACTCGTTCAGGGAACGTGGCTAACCATAAGGTTTTGCCACTGTAACAAATTTCTTTTGAAGTTCATGTGCTATAGAATGCTTTGCTCCAAATGGAGCAAACGTGGAGGCTTGAGTGGTAGAAGAACCGGTACTGACTTTAAGGCGAGAAGATCGCCGATTCATTCTAAACCGAAAAGCTTGATGGTGAACTTAGTAAGGTATGTTTTACTTCAAAATTTGCTTTATTAATACATGTGTAGGCGATATGAAAGATCTATATAGTGTGCATCTTGTGTATGGAGCACTTTGTATGGAATACTCAGCCTACTCGCGTTGGCAAACGAGCTCCATTGCACGATGAAACTGTGTATCAGATTGAACCTATTATTTCATAATAAACGAAAATGAAACTGTTTTCCAATTCAAAACAGAACTTTCTTTTAAGTATCAAAGTTGAATGGCTTTAGTGGTGGTGAGAATTCGATTTCTTAAGGGAAAGAATTGGCTGAGATTGGAAATTCTAATTTCAATAGCTAAAAGTTTAATACCAAGTACTTATACTTGTATTCAAGAATCATATCGGTGCCGACATCATTTTGTTGGTACCAATATGTTTCTATCTTCGTTTCAAAAAATAAAGAAGTGAAAAGAGAAGGAAGAATAAGAGGAACATACTTATTCGAGATATGATGTGGTTTTCGAAGCGATAAGAACTTCAACTTGATTGCTAAAGAAGGGATGGAATACCAACTACTTGAAGGGATGAAAGGATATTTTCAGAACAGATACGATGCTTAAAAGGTAGTGATTGGTTACCCGAAGACCACTTTCTGATTAATATAGTATTGGTTTTATTGACCCAAAGCATGCCATTTTCATAGAACCATACTTTCGACGGCAAGTGGTATTCAGTCTTTAAACCGAGTGGCTTCTAAGTAAATTTGGATGTCAAGACCAAGACGGCATAGAGCGAGAGCTTGGGGCATACTTGATATGCACAAATGAAGCAACTCAAGAAGTAGAGGAGGATTGGACAAAAACAACATGATCGGTACCGAGTTGATTTACCGGAGGATACATCTAAGGACTGTGGAAGGTTAGAGCTTATGGAAGTGTATGGTAACTTGCACTACTAAGATCACCATTGTGGTCACTACTGACTACAATTGTGGGAGATACCATCATGGTTTTTTTCTCCAAACTGACTTGTTCTCCTCCTCTATCTTCTCGGATCTAAACTGTTACATGTTCTACGGTAGATGATTGAGGCTGGAGAAACATAGAGAGGAATTTTTGAATCTTTTGAGATCATACTCTTAATATCTTACTCTCTACCTCAACCGTTGTCAATAACTGTTGTAGTCCCGATTATACTTTGCTTTCAAGACGTGAAAATCATTGTAAAAGTGTTTATACTTGTGCAAATTCGAAATTAATAAGACATAGTGGATGCAGGCATAAGATTTGGCCAAACCACTATAAAAATCATGTTTTCTTTGCTACTTCTATTTGATTTTTTAGATCTATTCTTGTTTTGTTTGGTTGGAGGTAGTGCCACTTTATGGCCCAACAAGCGATCTCACTATTTTCTTGAAATTATTGCTCTTTCTTCTAGCACATCGATCACTAAAGCTTGATATGTTAATTTATAGTTTTAAATTATTGATAATTGTGTTTACATTTTAATTAGCTTAGAATTTCATATTTGATATGTATCTACATTGTTAAGATCCATTTAGCAGTGTAGGACTTTAAGTAAATGATATATTCATGTTTTGGCTTTAATTTTATTCTACGAACCAGTCTATAACCCGTTAGCCATAAAATCTACTCAAGAGCAGAAGTATGAAAGAAGTTAATAAGATTGAGGTTTTGATTAAGAAACAGGCCTAGGCTTCATAAAGGTCGTAAGAGGATGTTTCGAAAGCATTAAGCAGGTGTCAAAAGAGTCGAAGGCACCAACTGCTCATACAGTAAGAAAGCTTTCGATCCAGATGAAAACAGATATAACCTTCCCCCACTTTCAACCTTTCAACACAGATAAACAAGCAAGTACATCTTCGAAACCCATTTCGAAGGCAATAAATAATGCTCTCCCACTTACAAGCCAAACCTTTCGGAATTAAAGGTTTCACTCCTATCACAACCTTTCTGAAGGCATATACAAGCCTTTCAAACCAATCAAGGCCTATAATATTAAGGGAAGGTTCCGCCTTAGTCCTAAGGCATGCATTCAAAGGCTACTCAACATCATCGAAGCCATTGACACTTGAATCTCTTGGAAACCAATATGAATAACCTACCGACAGTGTTTGAAGCTTCAAGCTTACATCCAATAACAACAAGGAAAGAGAAGATGTAGAGAAGGGTGCTCTGGAGAAAGCAGTACTCAGAATCAACAAAGGAAAAAGGATGATAAATGCCCCTTTTGACTCAGTCGAAAGATCTAGGGAAGGAAACAGAAGGCACGAGAGTAAACCAGGAAGAACAAGAAGATGCCTTCCTACAACATCGAAAGGGATCACAGCCTTTCGACTAAGTCGAAAGGCTCGAAACAACATATAAAAATGGGTACTTTCGACCCAGTCGAAAGCAAAAGTGGGAAATGGGCCAATCTGCATCTTAAAATAAGACCCAAGGGGTCCATTTTTAGGGGACCAAATTCTAGAATCCTGAATTCATCTTTTTACTCTACTTTCTTAGTTACAATTGTATTCTCAAAAAACCCTGAATCAAATTAGGGAAAATGCTCTATTTCTTGTAAATCATTTTGGATTGTGATTAAAAAAGGGAGATATGGCTTGTTAATAAGGATATCCGCAACGAGGAAGATCATTTTGATCATTAGCTAGAGTAATGATCCATTGCATACGACTCTAACCGATTCTCATGATTTCTTTTTGTCTTGCAATGTATAAGCTTGACTTGGGCATTTTTGATTGAAACACATCATTATCGAAACCTTCACTTAACATGAAAACCAAAGTGATGATGGGGTTTCAATCATGTTAAGCTCATGAGAGTTGGGAATACTTAGATCGATCTTATATAAGGAAAGCAAATTGGATTGTACGCAATAATAAGCTATGACTGTTCCGAAAGGGAGAAAACCCGTTCGACCTAGTCAAAAGGGGTGTTTTCGAATGGAATCTTAGTTTATAATTGGCTAACAATCATGTATAGAGGAACTCATTCAAAAAGGATAAACCCCTAGAAACATCAATAACCCTTCGAAGTGGATCCATAGCAAGAATAATGAAACCATGGGGTCGACAACAACTGTACCATACTGATGAAGTAAGCATCCCTTTTCGACATAATTGAAAGGACCTGAACCTTACCTTTCGATGTGGTCGAAAGGAATGAAGAGCAAGGATGGAAAGCTACTTTCGACTCATTCAAAGGATAGGATTCAATTGGATGTTGTTCTCTAAACTGTATCCCAAGGCAAACTCCTTGAAGCCTATCGACTAAGTCAATCCAGTCGAAAGGTAAGGATGGCTTTATTAGCCCTTTCAATTAACTCAACTTAGACGAGAGGTGGTGCAGTCATCTTAAATCCTTTCGACTATGTCAATCTAGTCAAAAGGCATGCTTCTGGAGGAGTGGATCCTTTCAATAACAGGGTTTCGTTTGAATCCAACTACCTTCGAATAGAATTGGGGATGTTGACTAGTTTTCTTGTTAAAACACGACCTTCATAAAATTAAATTTTATACTATTTTTTGTATTTTCATCTTTATTTATTTTAATATATTGCATGTATACAGTAAAATTATATAACTTAGATTCAAAAAATCTGTTAAATTACATGTCTAAAATATGGACTCCTCTAATTTCAGTATCATTAGCTTGGTTATAGTATGCACCTTTCATGTTTTAATAGAAGAAAAAGAATATTAGAATGTATTATAACATGTAAATCAGAAAGTAAAATATGAATTTTATCAAAGCTTAATGTCTGTATGTGATATATTTTCAAGCAAGCATTTCCTCTCACACATAAACACATGTGAGAGTGTGTGTGTGTATGAGAGTTTATTTGTACATTATTTTTTTTTTAAATAACTTACATATTTCCATGTGCATGGTAAACATTTGCAAGCTCATTACTCTGTTAACCATGTTTTTACAAGCTTGCTTTTTTCAACAACCATCTTTGTCTCTTCTTTAATTTCACTCCTATCACGATCAAATTCCATGATATTATATGATAACACTTTCGGTTAAGCTTTTGTATCCTTTTTTTTTTGCTGATATTGATTTCTTCTAATTTCCTCCAATGTAGTGTTTTTTTTTTTTTTTGCTGTAGTAAGTTTACATTCAAAATTTGGAACTTTTGATGTTCCTCTTTTTGTTTCTTTTTTTACTATTTTTGAAAGAGAAGAAGGAGAAACTTTGCTTTTATTTCTCATCAATTATTTCTCATCATTTTCAATCTTGATTTTATAATCTATAGCCATTTGTTAAAAGTTTTCCGATTCTTGAGTTAACGTTAAGCTGCTTTCCTGGCTTTCACTTGATGTAAGAACCTTGAAAGTGGGTAGTCAATTCCAGGTCTTTCTTTAGTTTTATTATCGGCTATGATTGTATAATTAATCTATAATAAATATTTGAAGTAATTTTTTCTTAGAAATTACCTTTTGAATTAGAAGATTTATCTTTTTAGATGTACTTTTGACTTCCTTCATCGTCATCTCTTACTATCCTCATCGTTTTCACCTTTATCATTAATGTACTCATCATCTTCATTATTTTCTTCTTAAGTTGAATCTTCGTATTTATCTTCTTTTTCAGCCTCTTGTTCTTAATCATTTTCTTTTTGTTGCTTTGGTTTATTCAAATCTTCGATCTTTTTATAGGTTTTTGTTTTCCTTTTCCAGATGCATATTTTCCTTTTTTCGATTTTGTAGTTGCGCTTTTAGGTTCTTTATATCATCGTGAACTGAATTTTTTTTCTTTAGACGATCCACTATGTTGGTTTTTAGCTCTTTTTTCATTCTTTGTTTTTCTTCTTTTTTCTACAAATTAGGACAAATGTATTTTACTTTTTCCATAGCCATAAATATAAATGAGACATATTTGTTTTGTAGTTAGTTACAAAGTTAATTATTTGCCTGGCAAATATACCTTCCTTGCAAATATTTTCCTACCTCGGTTTTTATAGTTATTGTTTTTTTGATATATCTAGCAATCATTAAGAAATTTTTTCATAGCAAATATTCGTTATTATCAGTTTTCATATAATTGTGTTCTATATTCAACTTATTGTCTATCAAAACCATGTATGTAAAATATTTTAAAATAAAACATTTTACAATTTTAAATACAATATACAGTATTTATGCAATATTATTGAACAATTTTATTTTAAGAAACGAAGTATCATTACAGAAAGGTTTTGCCAAATATTTGACAATCATATATTTGCTTGTCAAATATTTATGTGGCAAATATTTGACAATCGTTATTTATCATAATTTTTTAAAGGTTTTTATCTTCTTATATATATTAGTAAGTTTACCTTCTTGGCAAGGAATAATCTTGCTTGGAGTTGCATCAGTGTCCGTTTAGAAAATATACGAGCATTTTCTTTGTAACTTTTTCTTTGAGATATTGTTTCTGTGAGGTCACCGAACCAGTATTACACAAAGATAGTACATTTTATTTTAGTTTGCAATATAAACTACACAAGGTAGAATGAGTTATTATAATTGACTAGAAACAAAGTCGCACAAGCTTGAATTTTTCGAAATTTATACCTTGTGAATAATGAATATATGTCAGCAGCACTAGTGGAATGCAGAGCTTGCATTGGAGAGCAAGTAAGTTGATAGTAGATATATTATGATTAGCTTAGCAATGTCTATTATGTCCTCTAATTATGATTAACCATGATGTGTGTATTGTAACTCTTTCATTTTTCCAGCCAATTATTTTTGATGTCATTTTCTTTCAAAGTTACTTTCATATCTCCAAAAGTAAAGCAATCACCATTGAAAAGACATCTATTATCAAGTCTATGGAAGCTGATTCTTTGGTTATGTCTTTCTTTGTTATTGATCCTTCAAGGAATGGTTTGATCATACTGAAGAACGAAGTAAGTTTAATTGTGTTCTGTTTTTTTTTTAAATAGTGCCTCTTTTTTTAAATTCTAGGTCAACGCGAGGAAAGATTTCAACCTTCTTTTGTAGCTTTCTCCTATATTTTTTCCAACTTTTTGTACATCTTTTGTTTTTTGTTTTTTAAAGCCATTATTATGCAGCTATTATATTGTCACTACATTTTTTTTGTGGTTATTTTCTTTTTAATGATTATAGATGAATATATTGCTGGAGTTCCTTAAATTCCCAAGAAAATGCGGATTGTTCTTATGGGATTTCATCTTCAGTTTCAACACCTATTTGTTGTCTTTGGTCATCAACAAATGTCTTTTGAGTTGATTGAGATTCATATTTTTCTTGGGAATTTTGGGTTGCTACTTTTTGAGCACAAGAAGCTTTGTTTACAACGTTTTGTATCTTCTTCTCGGTACAAAGGTTATGAAATTCTCAATTTGATTGCATTTATATAGGCTACAGATATTTGTTTGTCAAATATTTGGCATGACGGCTACCATCAAATTAAACTATGCATGACAAATATTTTACATTCCTAGCCTTTACAATAAAAGTTTTCTAGCATATCAACCAATTATCATCCAAAATTATTTATAACAAATATTTGTCATTTTCAATATTTCATGAAAATGCGCACTACAACTTCAACTTATTATCAACCAATACCATATATGAAAAATAGTTGTTATTATCAGTACTTATACTAAAAGTTTTGTAATATTTCAAGCAATCGTTTATAAAATTTGCTTATGTCCAATATTTGTTATTCTTAGTTAGTAATCTAACTGTATACAATTATTTCAACGCATAACCAATCAAAATTATACATCTCAAGTATTTATCATTATCAATATTTAGAGTAAAATTTCACTCATATATCAAACATTCATTGATCAACTTTTATTATGTCAAATATTTGCCTAGCTATTCATCTAAATGGAAGCAGTAATGTTTCAACCTAGCAAAATTACCAAGTTTGTAGTTTTAGGAGAAAAAAGTATTTGAAATCGTTTTGGAAAAACGGTTGGAATAATCATTACGAGAAAATTACACATTTAAACCTCCAATTTTCTTCTCAAGTTCCCAGACTCCTCAGGCGTTAACCAAACATCCAATCCATCGCTTCTGACCATCAGGGCAAATGAATTGAGGATCCGCGTTTTGAGATTCAGCGACTGTTGGCAGTACAAAAAGGAAAAGCAATGCGAAAATGCGAATTACATTCATGCTTAGAGAAGTTGTTTTTGGTCTTTGGAAGAATTTATGAGTTAGGGAACTGGCTCAAAGGTTTAAGTTCAAAAGCATTTAGAATACAGCTGAATAATATGGTAATCGATCTGAACAGAGATGAGATGAAAGTGTTGCTTAGTGAAAACTGGGATTGGTATGAATTTATTTCCTGCATACCTCAAAATCTTTGCTGTCTAGGCAATTTTGATGACATTAAGCAACATTAATAAGCAATGCAGTAAACGTCTTCTGTAACATCTTCGGTGTTTATAAGTTGCAGATAATTGTTCGCAATATGGATGTATAGTATATTTGTTTTATGATGAAGGAGAAGCATTTGCTGAATTGTTTCAATAAGAATTAGGTTCATCATAGGCTGGGTGCTTTGCAAATCAGGCGACTCTCTCTGCAGCTAAGGCTCGGTGTTGCAAATACAATCAGTAACGTGCATGCAGAAAGAGGTATATCTCTGTGTATGTTCATGGGGGATCATTCATCATGTAAGTTTACCTAAAATATGAAGCCTGAACTACTGTGGTAATGGATATAAAATATATTCAACATTTCATTCATTCATGGAGTATCAAATAATTAATAACCACTAATTAAGAGAATAATAATTTGACTTTACTTTACTACAATTTGATCAAGGGTACATAACAAACCACCATCCAATATCCAAGCGTAGGTGAAACTGAAATGGTGGTGGTATAAAAAAGAATGAAATAATAGAGTTAATAAAATTAATGATCAAAGGAATCAGAATAAATGAAGGTATATATGTCATGAGGAAGGATGATGAATTAAATTAGTCCATGCTTCCTTCCATTAGGTGAATGTGCGCTGATGAATGAATTATGAATAAAAGAAGGGATTCAAATGCTCCTTTTTGCAGATACAAGTGGCTTCAACTTCTCCATCATTTGATCGAAGTCGTCCTCCGTCTTGATTAAACTCAAGCGTGTGTGACGACTATCGGCTTCAAAAAGCACTCCGCTTTGAGTTTTAATTTGAGCATTCCTGAGTAGAGCTTCACAATCCGTGTCTTCCTCCCATTCACACTTTAGCCATCCGAATGCTGCGATTAATTGATGTATTGCATTAAGCATGTATATATGCAGTTGGTTTGAAGATATAAACGGACAAAGTTAGAGAAATTAATTAAGTAGCTAGCTAGGAGCATACATGGTGAGGGATCTCTAACTTTTTTGAAGTAGTTGCAATATTGCGGAGAGAGGTTTTGAAGGGAGAATCGATCTGAAGATGCAACTAGCTTGGTAAGTTCAGCCCATCTTTTAGACAATGTTTGATAGCCAAATTGGTTGATGTCGGCCATTGTTTCCCGTTTCGTTTTCATTTGCAACAAGATCTCCTTTATTAGTTTCAAGGTTCGAAGTTGCGTATCGTGGGAAGTTCCTTCCGTGTTCTCGGTCATGTACTCCATTACCCTGTCGTATACTGTCACGTCCTTTATGAGCGCCCACCTGTACATATACACAATATGTAATTTGTTATGATTAGCATACATGAATGATGCAGACCACCACCGTTGACAATATACATATGAATGAAAGTTAACGTTACTAATTAAGAAGAAGAAAAAATAAAAAGACTGTCGTACCCGAATCTGCTGCCGGAATGTCCAGTGTATTTGGACATGGAAAACAACATTATATCTTCGTTGGCGGGTTGTGCAATTGGGGTATAATGCGGCCAATAGTAGACGTGGTCGTGGATTGCTAAAGAGCCATTGATTATGGAATTGTGAAATCGACCTTCGGGATTATTGGGCGAAGTCACCAATTCTATGATGTTTTGAGGAGAAGCGGCGTTAACGTAATCGGATGCGTTCCCTTTCCATTCGTAGCCGGTAAAACGAAAGAATTTGGTTTGCTTTCTGAAGACGGGATAGTAAGGGACGGCAGCGACAACTTTTGATGGTTGCACATCGGGTGATATATCGTTTGGGGAAAGGGCGATGACTAGACCGTTGAGGAGTTGAGTGACGCCGGTACCGAAGACGATGTACTTATCATCGGCTTTGGCATTACCGACGACATGATGTCAAAGTCTGACGTGTTTTTCAAGCTCGGCGTTGATGATATTACCGGAAGATGGCTGGAAGAAATAGCTCATTCTATGCCAGGGTGATATGTGAAGAGCGGCGTTGGATTTGTGTTGCATCCAATATTTTTCGAGAAACAAAGCGTCGCCGCTTACAACATCAGAGGAGCAGTTAGGGAGCAAAGTGGAGCAATGGGGACCGGTGTAGCAAGTGTTGCACTCGCACATGGGAGCTCCATCGACGACGATTCCGTCCAAGTAAGCTCTGCCATGCCCGGAGCAGTCTATTGCGGCCACTGCCTCTGCCTCCTTCACTGCCTTTGCAGTCTAGCTTGAGCTTGGCTTCTTCATCAGTGGATAGCCCATCATGCTTACTAATATGGATATGATGAAGAGCAATATCAGTAGCCATGGCTTTTCATTTTTATTTGCTTGGTACTCCATTTCTTTCTTTCTTCCTTCCTTCCTTCCTTCCTTGCTGATTTGATCTTGTACGGATTGAACCTATGTTTTATTTGTAATATTTATTTATGTGATATATATTGGTAGATACAGAGATCGATCGATCTCTTATATATAGAGTGGCTGCTTCACATATATTTCAAACATTAACATGCATGCATGCCTGTATATTTACACGTTTTTGATTAACGTACGACTTTCTATATTGCATGATATTTGACCCTTCATTTGACCAATTTCCTCATTAACGATTTGGTCTCGATCAACCATTTGATTTGAAAGTCTTTTCTTTCTTTATGCTCTCGACTTTTGAGTTTGATCCAGTCTCCATCTTTTGAACAGAACCATATGTATATAACTTGTAACAGGTGCTGGTCAAATATACGGGGCCAATTAATTAGTATTTGTCTCCTTTTTTTTTAAAGAGAAAAGATATTTTATAAATATACCTCAAAAACCACTAACAAGCCTGACGGGTAACAACAGATGAAAACCAACATACGTCAAAAGCCGTCAACAAGCCTGACGGGTGACAAAAGAAGAAAATCCAAAAAACCCGGAGAAACACAATAAGATAATAAACCGAAAAGCAAAAAAAAAAACCCAATTAATTAGTATTTGTCTAGGTTTTTACTTTGGTTTATATATATATCTTTTGGTTTCTTCATTATGCATAAATATATATAAGCATGCACGTATGCAGTGCAACCGGAGGGGTACATAACACTTACCTATTTGCACCAGCAGCAGTTCATGACCTTTCCTAACTGATAACTTAGTCTTCATTTTGAATTTTAATGCCTGCGCCACCTTGTAATATGTTTCCTAACTGATAACTTATGTTCGAAATAAAAACAAACTTGTAATATGTTTATCTTGCTAATGTTGAGCAAAAGCGTATGTTCCGTATTTTTCGCCACAAAATAGATTTTACTAGGTATATTTGTTCAAAACCACAATCGCCATAATTATTTTCAAATTATCGAAATTCGAGGTGTTTCAAAACCAAAAGCATATGTACCATATTTACGTATTTTATCTAATAATCCAAACACATTCTATTAGTTTGTTTTCTTTATTTACGCATTTTATTTAATAATAGAAACACGTGCTATTATTTTGCAAACAAAGAACATACCTCAGCTATGTAAGTTGTAAAAAAAAATATAAGCTTTGGCAATTTTGAATTCATGCAACTTTTGTTTTTGTATTTGATCTAAAACTAGATTTACTTTTGTCATCTCCTATCGCATCAGTATTCTCACAAAAATACCTTTCACCCATGCCAAGATTATCTTTTACGCACTCGGCCTAAATGGCATGACCGATCGATAGAAATACTGCAACACTCCATCCATATTTATCTGTATATTCCATATAGCATACTAGATAGATGTCATATTCATGAAATACGATTCGCTTTCAAGATTCGTTGTTGGTGAAAGGGTAGACGTGGAACTTAAAATCTCAAGCTAAAGGGCGTGGAGGTTGGAGTGCTCTTCAAGGCGTAGTATTGAGCGAAAGCGTATATACCATATTTTTCGCCGCAAAAAGGATTTTACTATATATATTTGTTCAAAACCAAAATAGCTAGAATTATTTTCAAATTCCCGGAAGAAATTCGAGATGTTTATGTGCTCTGTCTCTCGATTAGGAGACCCGAGAGAGGCAATTCCATCTATACAGGAGAAACATACTTTAACAAACAAATTTGTGCGTTGGTGGAATTGCTGCCCGAGTCATGTCGACACTTGAATTCATCGAGAAGTAGAATTATGATTCAATGGAGCAATGGCGATAATTCACTGTCATCGATCCATAGTTATCATACATCAAAAATTTGCGCTCATCCATTACCACCATCAATTTTGTCATGTTCGAGTTCTAGTGGACACCCCGTCTTGTCTTACCCTTCTCTTTGATTGAAGTATCATCAAATGACAACGACTAGGGGAAATGGATCGGCGAGGTGTTGACGGAATGGCAATCGATGAAGCTTAAGAGGATGACCTGGCAACTATGGAGTCAATGGTGTGAGTCAAATCTGGCAGCAAGGCAGGAGGACACTGCCTTGGATTATTCACGAGAATTTTTCGAAGGCGTGTTCTTTTGGATGGATCGACTTCATGGGGTACAAGAGATACGGAGTAGAAGTCGAGGTTCAACATGATTTGAAGATGGAATCGATGAAGAACGACTCTTGAGTTTGAATAAAAGTAAAGTTGTCGAAGGCTGAAACAAGGATAAAATGTTTGAAAAAATTTTAGTCTAGACTTTTATATGGATTGGCACTAATGGATCGGCACCAATCCATTATGGATCAACAGCGATGCATCGTGCTTATAAAAGAAATGGAATGTAGAAAAGGATGAAAAACCACCTACCATAAATTTGAAGGCTTTCAAAAATTTCTCCCCGATGATCAAAGTCCTCGGATAATGGACTTCAATATTTGTATCTACTGAGCAGACATGACGAAGCGCCAAAATTCTCAATGTGGATGCAACATTCCACGGAAATGTATTGAGTAACGGAAGCATCTGCGCAGATCTGGAATTGATTGCTTGTCTTGATTCAAAGCACGTTTTGTGTTCAAAGAACCATACTTTGAATTTATCCCTTAATTGAGATAGTTAAATGTCATGCCATATTTTTACTTTCCATTACGTCGTTTTCATGCATTCTCATCAAGTAAAAAGAAAAAATAATTTTTATGTACGAAAAGAGATGATTAAAATTGGAAATTATTGAAGTACAATTTATCATACTTTAGGTTATACGCTCGGGTACATATTGGTTTTCTATTACACCTGATTAGGTGTTACATTAGTTTATAAGCTTGGTTACGTATTGGTTTCCTATTGCATCAAATTAGGTGTTATGTTAGGTTATAAGCTCGGTCAACCATTGTTGTAATTCGTACCAGATTGATTTTCTATTGTACTCGATTCACTACAAGAGGGAATATTTATTTTGATGGTTAATAGCCGTCGGCGGCCGTCGTATGCCGTCGAGCAACTACACATCTCGATAGATTTTTCAACGGCTTTGTCGACAAATTTTTGACGACCTTCGTCGGACTGTTCGACGGTTTTCATCGCATCGTCAAGTACACATGGAAAGCATTGAGTCTTTCGCGTTTTGGCCAACCGAAAGCCGTCATAAAACCTAAAAAATTTCTTTTTGTAATTCAACCACAATTCATCCCTTAAACAACACGTATATAACAATATATATCGCAGCACACTTTCGCACACATAAATCATATATATTAAAGCCCAAATCCCACATATCATATACACCACAAAATATATCACATCAATAATAAAGAATGCATCGACATATGTAATAAGCATAAGTACAATCTCAAAATTCCATCACAAAGTTCAATCTCTAACATCTACCAACATCTCAAAATGTATCACACATCATGATAGAATATATTTTACATATACTCTAGGCGTTAGAATATTTTCTGCATTTATTCTCTGATTTGACGATATCTTATTTGAGAAGTATTTATTTAGTTACCTTTGTTTTAGCAAATCAGTTGGCTAATTTGTAGCCTCTTTATTGGGTTAGTATTTATTTAGTTACCTTTGTTTTAGCAAATCAGTTGGCTAATTTGTAGCCTGTCTTGACTCTTGTAACCATATATATTATTGGACATTGAATAGTTAAGATTAGTCTCACGTCGGACAATTTTTACAATATAAATCATGCATAAATACTAAGAGATCTCCCTTCACATCACCAATTGGTTTTGTGATAATATGTGGTCTCTAACATGGTATCAGAGCGGGTTTAATTGTGTCACACGTCACCCTCAATGAATGTCCACGTGCTTGGCTGATGATACGCCACACGTGCGGGGCGTGTTAAGATTAGTCCCACATCGAATTTTTTTTACAATATGAATCATGTATAAATACTAAGAGACCTTTCTTCACATCACCAATTGGTTTTGTGATAATATGTGGATGACATTATACTTACAGGTTCTTCTGATCGTCTTCGTAAGTATATTATGACTCTCGTAGCTTCTGAATTTGCTATGAAGTATTTAAGTCCTTTGAGTTTCTTTTTGGGTATTACTGTCACTCGTCATGCCCATGGTCTTTTCTTATCTCACACACAGTATGCTGCAAAAATTATTGAATGTGCCGGAATGTCTAACTGCAGTTCATGTCCTACTCCTATTGACACTAAGTCCAAACAAAGTGCCATCGCAGACACTCGTTATGATGATCCGACTAAGTATCGTTGTATTGCAGGTGCTCTTCAGTATCTTACATTCACTCGGCCAGACATTTCCTATGCGGTGCAGCAGATCTGCCTTCATATGCTAGCGTATGAAAGCTTTTAAGCGTATCATACGCTATCTCCAGGGTACCCTTTCTTTTGGTCTCACTTGTACAAATCCAATATTAATCGTATTATCTCATATACAGATGCAGATTAGGGTGGTTGTCCTGACACCCGTCGTTCTACCGCTGGTTATTGCGTATTCCTTGGAGATAATTTGATTTCTTGGCCTTCGAAACGGCAACCTACTCTTTCTCGTATTAGTGCCGAGGCGGAGTACAGAGGTGTTGCTAATGTTGTTTCTGATTCATGTGGATCAAAAATTTACTTCTAGAGTTGCATTGTCCTATTCAAAAGGCTACTCTAGTTTATTGTGACAATGTGAGTGCTATATACTTATCCGGCAATCCTGTTCAGCATCAATGCACTAAACACAATGAGATGGATATTCATTTCGTCCGTGAGAAAGTAGCTTGTGGCGAAGTGTGTGTGCTTCATGTACCGTCATGTTACCAAATTGCTGATATTTTTACAAAAGGGCTTCCGCGCGTATTATTTAATAATTTCAGGGACAGTCTAAGCATACGAGAATCTCCCGCTTCAACTGAGGGGGTTTGATAGAATATATATTACATATATTCTAGACGTTAGACTATTTCCTGCATTTATTCTCTGATTTGACAATATCTTTTTTTGGGAAGTATTTATTTAGTTACTTTGTTTTAGCAAATCAGTTGGCTAATTTGTTGCCTCTTTATTTGGTTATTATTTATTCAGTTACCTTTGTTTTTGCAAATCAGTTGCTTAATTTGTAGCATATCTTGACTCTTGTAACCATACATATTATTGGACGTTGAATACAATGGGCAAGAAAATTGATTTCTAAATTGATTTCTATCACATCACATCAAACCAATCTCATCCATCTCAAAGTATATATAATTCTCATACTACCTCACAACATCAAAGTGCATATATACAATATCTCAAATTAAATAAAAATTCATACCTACTCCTTATCGCCTTCAGATCCCGGTGACGAAGGAAAACTATATTGTTGCATATGCCCAACAATGCGCTCATTCAACATCTGGTGCTTCTCCTCGGTCCGATGTCTGTCTCGATCCTCGAGGTAAGCAATACGAGCTCTCAAGTCTACAATCTCCTAACCGTCGCAAGATCTTCTATAGCTGACTTGCTTTCGTCTAAACTACAACATTTTTACCAAAGCGTATGAGTTTCATATAGTGTGATTAATAAAATCTATGTGTTATGCATTATTCATAAATATATTATACATAAACATTACCTCTTGATTCGCAAATCCATAGTGCCTACTCCGCGTTGGCGGCTTAACGATATCGTCAAAAATCATGCCCTTCTCATCCGTAGTCATCTCATCTCGACCTATTCTCTCGAGCAGGCGATCTAGTTCTTTAAACAATCTATCCTGCAAGTAAAAGTAGAATTACAATTAAAATTCATATTACCTTATTTTAATTATTTATAACTTACTATTTAAAGTGATATTTAATAGCTTATAATTTAAACTATGCTTATCATAGACTCTTGTGATTTTGTGTCATGCCATGTGTATGTTTTTGAGCCACCTTCATTGACATGCTCGATGACCTGAGTACGAGTAAAAACTTTCAAGTAGGAGACGACACGACCATGCTCTCTTACCTGAAATAATTACTATGTATTATTATTATATATATGATGATTATACAATGTTATAGGTATTTATAATCATAACTTATAAACTTGCCAATCCTTGACGGCAATGTTGGAATTACATTGAACCCTCGTGACATGTGACAGGATTCACATTTCTATTTGCCGAATTCCGCTCAGTTTTTGCCTGTAAATTTCACATAAACATTGTATTTCACATTTTTAAAGTGATGCAACTATTATACTAACTTCTACTAAATTTTTAATAAATATACAAGACTAGTGAACTTACAATCACTTCTACACTTTTCCAATAAGCATTTCATGCTTTCCTTAAGGTTGCACTCATTTAGACAGACATTCCTTTTCTATTTTTAATGCTTGACAATGTATCGCGGTGATTTTTCTACATCTTTTTAGTCCGATAATTTTTGCAAAGGAAGTCTATTTCCTGTAAATCTACTAGCCTCTACACATGAAATTAAAATGAATTATACATTAATACTTAGTCAACAAATTGCACAATATATATATATATATATATATATATATTAATACACATTTATATTTACGTAACAATCCTACCAAATCACTCTACAACGTGCGGTGGGATATTCTCCTACTTAGGCTAGCAAGTAGTTATTCTACCCTTGTAGGCAACCTTAGAAATATCAAGCACAATATCTGAGGGATCCGATTCAAGATCCTATATTAAACATGATATAGATATTTAATAAATCATGAATAAAATATCATACAATAAATATTTATGATGTTGGAATAAATTTCATACTTACTCGCTCGCTTTACTTGCTAATCTAACTATGGGATGAACAACATGTGATGGGCAGCCACCATCGTCTCTTGCGGCAGTCCCTCTCTAACTAGAAGATGAGAATCTGATGAATACGAAGATCGTCGACATGGGGACATAATATTTGTCATAGACAAATCATTTTATTATGGAAGAACATATCATTCCATTATAGGAAAAAATATTATTTTTTTTAGGAAAACATGTAACATTCATAATCATATAAATTAGCTTCTATCAAAACATATCATTGCTTTTGTTTACAAACTACCGACCAATCTGCTTTATCTCATTTTAGGGACGGATAAGAAACAAAATAAACTTGTAGCGCCTTCTCGGTTAACACAAAAAGTTCATACTTATGATAATGAGAGTTATGTCTTATTTCATTAAGATTATATTGTGCATGTTGACTCCGGAACTTGAAACATTGCTGAACCAATTGCATATCTAAATAAAAAAATTCTCTACAGGTCTATAAAACATGTCAATTCCAAGACCTTGGTTAAGACGCCGTAAAAATCTTTTATATGTTCATCTTGATCATCACTACCTTTAACAAATACATCTGTATAATTAGTTAATTTTTCAGCATTGCGTGTTTTGATATTGTATTTAAATCCATTGATTAATAATATTAGATGTATTGACATTTCTCTTTGATCCTATCGCAAGATATTTCAATCCTTTATCAACTACATAATTTCTCTGATCATAAACATAGTTTGAAAACCAATCAACAATTTTTTTACTAAGATCGCTGCATGGATTGTGATTGGTAAATACTGCAAATATAATATATTACACATATTCTTTAAGTATGATTAAAATAAGTATAAATTTAAGAATTCACATATCGAGAATTATTGAGTAATTATACCTAGCAAATGGTGCAAATTCAACTCAGTTAAGAAGTAAATATTTTTTTGCTACATGGTATCTTTATCATCTAATCATGTTTTCATACATTTTCTTGCAGGTCGACAATGTTGTCTAAAAATAAATAACATTATTTAAGAACAATCATGTTCAATGCATTCTTTATTACACGGAACACTTTGGAATGATAAGTTCACATGGTCACTGAAATAATAAGAGAAAAAGGAATAAAGTTTTTTCTTCGATATATGATTTGCAAACCGAACCTCCAGCTCATGGATTTTGTCTAATATTTTTCAGACGATTTAAGTATCTATTATAAAATTATTTTAAATTAAATTTATATATGTACTTTTTAATTTGAAATTTAATTAATATTTAACATACTCCATATTATTACCTTTCAAATAGATACATCCAACCATATTGCACAGGACCTCGAAGAAGTGCTTCAATGAAAAATGAACAGGTAAATTCTATTACACTAAAGAAAACTAGAGGAATTTTTTTCCCCAATTTGCAGGGTAGTATAGGAATATCTAATTCAAATTTACGTTGATGCTCAACTTTTAACGTATCGAACAAAGCTCTTTATAATGCAAATTAAGTTTCGTTATAACCCTCCAAACTTTTACGGGTGCGTTTTTTGAAAACTGCGGGTAACAATTTTTCCATCGTTACATGGCAATTGTGACTTTTCATCCCACTCAGTTTTTTTGTTTTTAAAGTCGATACATCTATGATGATTGGAAGAAACCTCATCAGGTAATCTTAATCCTTCCACCTATTTTAGCACAGGTTTTACTTTGTTTTTGTCTAAATCATAACATACTTTGGGTTTTTTATTGCCATTTCGCTTGGTATGAAGCTCGGGATGTTTACAATTCTTATATATCACATACTGATTTCACATCGTCCTTAAACTTCCCCTTAGTATTCAAAATTGTATCAAACATATTTTTTCATTGTGCATCACGTCAGTGTTATGATGTAGTACGAGACCTTTCCAATGAGGTAACTTCCAAAATATACTATGTTTGCACCAAATATAAACCATCGATTTACCTGGAATTTCAATCTCTACTCCAGTTTCATGTATCTTTGGATATTCCTTTTTAAATGTATATATTTCTACGCTTGATCGAATCGTTGGTAGTTGTCTTGTCTCTATTCTATTAACTAGAAGGTTATTTTATCTCTTCTATAAGTATGATTAACAGGGAGATAACACCAATGACAATCAAAACATGTAATTTTCTTCCCATGCGGTAAAGAAAATGCTCTTATCTCGTCCATGCAATAAGGACAAGCTAGATGACCAGCCACACTTTAACCTGAAAGCATTCCAGAAGCAAGAAAATCGCTAATAGTACACAACAAAGAATCGAACATACAAATTTTTTTCTAAAGCATCGTATGTTTTAACTCCTTCATACCATAATGTTTTCAACTCTTCAATCAATGGTTGTAAATAAACATTGATTCCTTATGCCGAATCATAAAGGCCAAGGACAACAATAGTGAGAAACATATATGGAGTTTTCAACGCATCCACGGATGCAAATTACAAGGTGTAACGATAATATGCCCAGATGAATATATAGAACCAAATTGAGTGAATGACGAGAAATCCGTACATAAACCAAGTCTAACATTACGACTTTCTACAACAAAAGCGGGATAAGTCTTATCAAAATGTCTTCATGCTTCTCCATCAGCTGGATTTATTAAGGTACTTTCTTTCCATGTTCTCACAATATGCCATCTCATATAAGGTGCGTTAAAAGAAGTTGCATATAACCTTTAAAGTCTAGAAGTGACTGGTAATAATGCATTCTCTTATATGGAAATTCCTTTTCCTTCTTTTTTCTTGGTGTGTATCTTTTCTCATTACATATTCTACATTTCTTAAAATTGATGTCCTCTTTCCAAAACAACATGCAACTATTTTAATATGTATCTATCTTTAGTTACGGCAAAATCGAAAGTGGATATAAGTTTTTTCACTTCATAATGATCTTCGCACATTAGGTTATCAAACGGCATATGTCGTTTTGCAGTTTGTACAACTACTATAAATCCGACTTCTGTGAAGTTGAATTTAGATTTCATAGTAATATATTCAGTAGTTACTGATAATTGATTATCGCTTTTACAACCATCCTATAGGGGTTTCTTAGTAGCATACAATAAATCATAGATTTTTTTTTGCTCCAATATTTGGTTATTCTTCAACATTTACACATTCATCATCAACTTGAACCATATGGAACATTGATCGTGCTGCATTTTCAATCATATCTTCTATAGGATTTACCACAACATTGTCATTATCCACCTCCCCATCTGACATTATAGTATTAGGTGCAATTAGTTCTCCGAGACTATCCCACACATAATAATTTGGCACAAAACCGCTTTAGCAAAAATGTACTATAACCATAACTGGTTTCAATTGCTTCTAATGTTTGTAGTTATTACAAAAGCAACGAGCCTCTTTGTAATTTCCATTATTACTTTAAAAAAAATTAATAAATTCATGTACACCATTATAAAAATATTCCTTTATTGAGCCTTTCACTTTCTTTCATTCATAGATCCACCTCCTTCGATCGACAAAATATGATAGAAATTTAAAAAACCTATAACAAGATTCCCAAAATTATGATTTTTTGCTGGATTGACATTTTACTTTTCAATTTACTTATACATTTTAATGTTTTATTAATTATACTATATATTATTCTTTTTACTTTTTTATACTTATTTTCAATTTTAACATATTATTTTTTACATAATATTATATTTCACATTATTTTTATTTTTTATTTTTTATGGTCAGTCATTCTACTTCCCATTACAAGAAAGATAATAATTACATTTCACAAATCATTTCATCTTAAACGATTCAATAAAATTTTGACAGTGCTTTCCCTTTGCTTCCGGTATCGTACACAAATGAATGCTGTCAAAATTTTGTGAACAGTTTCACATGAAATTATCTGCAAAATGTAATTATTATATTGTGTTTATAACTTGTCCAATATAGGAACAAATTCAATAAATACATATCAGATGAATATTGATGTTTGTTTGTAGTAAAAACAAATATCTATACAACGATCATATATAATACTTGTCGGATGGGGCCAAAAAATCTTATAGATATAAAAAATAAAGTACATTATACACTATTTTGTTTATATTAACATTATACACTAATTCATTATTTGTATTCATTAACAGTTAAAACCTAATTAAAGATTTTTATTTTTACATTTTAGCCAACATTAATTTAAATTTATTATACACTGATAAAAAATTAACATTATACATAACATACACATTAACTAAATTTATATATAATTAATAGTATACACTAATAAAGAGATAAAGTAAATAATTTTTTTGACACTTTAGCTAACGCATACACTAATTAAAACTAAATTATGTTACATTAATAACCTAGTACGTTAATCAACCCAAGTTAGCCCTAATTATACATTAATTTTTTGATTTAACATTAACCCTACTTTATAATTTTAATTTAAACACTAATAACCCTAATTAACATTTTCAAATTAACCAATAGACAATTATATCCAATAAATAGGCTATTATCAATAAATTTAAGCATAAATGAACAATAATCTTTATCAAAAATTGAATAATTAGTTTAGGGGAATAATGTACCTAATTTTTTATGGGTGAAGCTTGGAGAATCCAATTTGATGAAGATTGCGATGGATTTAGGCGGATTGCGATGGCTAGGGATAGGGCAGTTGATGGATATTCGAAAAATCCTAAGTCCATCGTATCAGTATCTAAAATTTGGATAAATATTTGATGTGGAAAAATGAATGCGGATGCCGATACGAAGACATCCGCATTCATAAATTATCCGTTCGATTTTGTTCAAGATTATATTTAAATTATGTGTATTTTAGTACAATGAAAGATATTCTTTATTTTTTTTATTAATCTGGAAGTTTATACTGCATGCGTTATCAACTGCTCATGACTATTTATTATCATCATAATTTTTATTTTTACACTTTAATAATTAATGGGATTGAAAAAAGTTTATGTTAGACTAAAATTTTCAATTTATGTTTCTTGATTTATCGATCGTTTGCAGATAGGAGAATTATCCAATATCAATCCGTAACCATGGATACTGATGTTTGATATCCGAAAAGATCTCGGATGCAGAAATGGATATGACACCATCTTCATCCGAAAGTGTCCGTCGACAGGCCTAGCTATGGACAGTTGGAACTGATTAGGGGATTTAGAAATAGGGTTTTAGGCTTTAGAAATATAGGAAATAAGGAAGAAACGGGGTCTGCTGCGGTCATGTTTAAGATTTTTCAACAACTTCCGATGGCCTTCGACGATTACAAATAAAAAATATTCTCTCTTTTGAAAATAAATTTAATTTGTTATAAAAAATTTAAAAAAGTTTACAATTTTTTTTTTCTTAAATGGCTAACTCACCCAGATGCTAACCGTAGACGATTCTTAAACAACATTAAATATATAACCGCAACCATCAACCTATGTATAATAAATTGAGGAAATAAAATCTTGGAATTAAGTGGTCAATATAATATTTTTTTTAAAAATTTACAATAATCGTTTTTTATTAAATATTAAAAAAGTTCTTTTTATTCATTATATAATACCTTTTTAAGTGATTTAGTAGTTAATTCTGAATTTAAAATTTATTTAGATAATAAATTTGTATAAAATAAAATATTTGGAAAAAATAAATAAATTTGTTGAATCTTATGTTGATCCAAGGTATTTTGGACGTACGGTCAAGATATGAAAAGAAAATAAACAAGTTCATCCTATCGTCTTGATTTTCAACTTTATAGCCATTCGTCAGTATTCAGACTTAAACATTTTGTTCGAAGATCAACCGATCTTCAAACGGGTCATAACTTAAACCATATATACTATATTATGTATTTATCCAATCCATATGGTTGGATTTACAAAAAAACAGATAGAAACAAATTTAGACTTAAAAAGGGTCATTTTCATAGAAGTTGTGTTAGCAATGTATGATATGTGTTACGCAACTCGTTTGGAAAATAATATATTTTGGGTCTAATTTTCCTTTCATTTTTTTATTATACCATTATTGATTGGATAAGTACATTATAAAGTATATATGTCATGAATTTCTTCTCGTTTGAAGATCATTTGGCCTTCGAACTATAGATTATTAATCCAAATGTCGACAAACGACTATAAATTTGAGAATCAAGATTGACACCATAATTTATTTACCTTTTTATCATATTTTGGATGTAGGTTCAAAATACTTTCAATCGACATAAGATTCAAAAAAATTCTTTTTCTATGGAAAATTTATTTCATATGAATTTATAATGTTAAATACATTTAAAAATTCATAATTAGGTACACGACGGTTAAATGATATATTTAAATTCATAAAAGTGTTACATAACATAAATTTCACCTAAGTTGCATAATGGACGGACTAAAAGTTGCATAGACTGATCGTTTGAGTTCAATTTTCAATAAAGTTAAATATCGAATTACACAAGAAAAGGTTATTAAAAATATTAATTTAATTAAAACCATCATAAAATTGAAGAATTGAATAAAAATAGCTTCTTTAATTTTTTGGAATTAATTAGTCATTTTAAACGAGTTTCAAACTTCTATAATGAATAAGTTATAATAATGTGATAAATTAAATTAATTAAAATAACCTACCGTCGAAAATTGCTTGATGGAGCCATTGGTGGTAGTCGAAACTATCTGTTGCTGCTTTGCTCATTTCCAATAGTGATCAGGTCATGCACCCGATTAGGTGTTGCTTTTGGTTATAAGCTCGGTTAAACATTATTGTAACTTGATTACAGAATGGCTCTCTATTCACTACAAGAATAGCTTGAAATACCGATGACCCTTGGCGACGGCTTCCAACAGCGGTTTCCAATGGCTTTCGATGGCCCGTCGGCGGCTGTCGAAAGCCATCAAAAATTCACGTTATACACGTCTCGGCTGAGACATTTCTTCCTCATTCAAGCCGAACTGAAAAAAATTCTAAATTCTCTAAAACTCATTTTCAAGCTTTCAAACCCTAAATTCAAGCTTACGGATCTTGCACGGCTCCTTAATCAATCTCCATTGCTTCCAATCTCAGGTGTAATCTCTAGTATTTGCGAAAAACCTAATTTTTAACCTAAATCTAGATTTGCCTAGTTTGATAAATTAGGCTAATTAGTGATTCTAATTATTTCTAATTGCCTAAATATGGTTTATAGTATCCCATAGAATTTTATTTGTTAGCTTTAAATTGTGAAAAGTAGGTATAATTCGTGAATTTATGTACCTCTATAAACCATTATATATGTGTTATTTGTAGCATTGTCTTATGTTAATTAGGGTATTTATGTGTTCATATATATGTGTGTGTATGCGTTGATCATTATATACACACACACACACACAAACACACACATGCTTATAGTTAAATAAATTGTTTTCTATCAAAAACGTCGTAAAAAATAATTTACATATCCACTATAATATGCTGAATTAACCTTGTTCGATAAAATACGCAAAATATGGCAAATTAATAATTTTTAAAAATATATAAAATTAGTAAATTTTCAACAGTTTACAAACAATAATATATTATATAATAAATAAGAAGTCAAACTATAAAACTTCAAATTTTTATGTGAACTACTTTTTTATTACGTCCCTTAGAGAGTTTTTGATCCCGTCCGACAAGTATTATATATGATCGTTATATAGATAATCATTTTTGTCATAAAACGAACATCTATATTCATCTATTACAATAGCTGCTGGATTTGTCCTTGTATTGGATAAGTTATAAACATAGTAAACAATTACATTTCATGCATTATATCATTTTAAACGGTTCACAAAATTGCGCCATTGCTTTTCTTTTTTGTTTCCTGTGTACATGCATTTGTGTACAATACAGGAAACAAACGGGAAATGTTGCCGAAATTTTATTGAATCTTTTAAAATGAAATAATCTATGAATTATAATTTTTTACCGTTTTTGTAATGGGAAGTAGGATGACTGACCATCGAAATAGAAAACATAAACCAACATTTCAATATTGTATTCTTAAGTTGGGTTAAATTGATGCATATAAGATTATGTATCAATAAATTGAAAAATTAAATGTTAATTCGTAAACATAATTTTTGAATTTTCTTTGATAATAATGGAAACGATGTAGAACTTCGTTTTCCATGTAGTAGGGGTTAACATTTGAAATATTTGTTATCGAATATTGGTTTACCATAACAAAAAGTAGAAACATATTTAAATGGATGCATCTTATTTTGGAAAGTGGACATCACTCTTAGGAAGTGTAGAATATGTAATGAGGAAAGGTACGTGGCAGGATTTGAAATCTTCAACTTTTGTTGTACTATTACCGCGCGAGTCAATCTACCGCTGCACTACTGTTCTACAGTACTGATTTTTGAAAGTTAGTTGACAACTGATTTATTTTCTTTGTTATGTAAGTTTTGGTCACTTGTATTAAAAGCATATCAGCTTGCATACCAAGCTTGCAATGATGGCACTGGAGTTTCTCTGTCGTATTTTTCAACATTAAGACAACTATATGGAAGTTGAATAGTTTTCTGAATGTATTGAAAACTTTTCGACTACCTCAAATCCAATTATTAAATTTTTTAATCAAACATTAGTTAAAGCACACATTTTAAGCCATGGATGCAAACTCCACGAATAACGAAGATGGAAATCAAAATTCTCCCTCTGTACTCAAACTAAAGCCTCAAAACTTGAAAACAAGTTACTTATCGAAAAACAGAGATACATTCTACTACAGTCGGAGTTAGAGTCATCCAAACATATTTCTTCTAAATATCATGACTTGTATAAAGATGAATGCATGAGTCTCAAAGAGAAATCGACTGCATTGGAAAATGACAACAATCTGCTCAGGGAAAATGAGCTTAAAAGTCAAAAAACCTTAAAGAACTTGTTAAAAAAGAATAAAAGAGTTGATAACGAATATGGGTTTGGGAGTTATAAATTGTTTTAATTATTAAAGTATAATGAATTAAGATATTATGCTATTAATTTCAAATGTAATTTCATTTGTTCATGCTCGTAAGGTTTATAGAAAAAAGGCAGAACCTCCTTGAGGAAATAGGTTGAGAGCAGCTGACTACGGACGAGGAGGATGTCATTTTTGAGTCTGTCATGGACCCACCTTCATGGAGCATGCATTATGTTTTTGACAATCAAGCGGCAACGAATAATATATTTAGATATAACAATTTAGTAATCTTTTAGTTATACAGAACTTCACAACGCTTTAGTTTCGATAATAAGTTTATAGATATAACAATTAAAATATTATGGTGTAGTTTCGATAGTAAGATTACGGTAATTGAACCATTACTAAATTAAATAAGTATTTCAAGGTAGACAAAGGAAAGCCGGCCAAACCAAAGCTCAGATCGATCTAGCAGAGATCGAGGAATTGAGAGCTAAGTTAGTACAACTGGAGGAGAAGAACCGTCGGTAGGTCATTGAGTTGGCACAGCTGCTGGATCAGTGTATTGCTAAGTACAAGCAGTAGTGTGGTGCCTGCTTCCCATTTTAAGTAGGTTCTGGCGGTTCTAGACGTGATTGACAGGAGTAATAATATGTTTTTTGTTATGTGACATTGTTTAGTATTGTTTGATGATACATTGAGATGGTGCTGTTGGATACTTTAAGATATTTTGTATATTATTTGATGGTACGTTTTGTAACATTCCTTATCAAGAATCCCAAAACTAAGTGCTATATATGCTACAGTCATTTACTGTATTGGCTTTTGGCGACTAAATACGTGTATGTTAATGGTATTTATAATATCATAAGCACTTGAATATGAAACAAAACACAGACTTTCAAAACAACATTTCTTCATTAAATTTCAAAACGCATGTTCCATATTCCTAATATATAATCCCAGTACGTCCCCAGATACAAATAAAATATACTTATTACAAAATATGCCAAGAGCAATATATGAAAATACCCTCTTGGATGATCAGAGTTATGTAGTCATAATAGACTTAATACAAACATAGCAGAAATACAACAGAACATAAATTTGCTACTCCTAAATAGCTATCCGTTTGCCTCCTGCATGCCTTCGGTATCCTTATTCATCATCCTACTAAACCTGAAAGGACCACAACCCCCTAGCCTACTCAAATCAATTTTGAGCACCCGAGAGTTTAAGGGGAAAACATAAACTTCAAGTCAGACATAAAGCTTGGTGTAAATAATACAATACATCTTGGTTTAATATGTTAAGCGAGACCACGCCGCTTAGTGGAACGGGTTTGCTCTCACTAACATCCTTCTAAAAACACATTATTTGTAAAACCTTTTCCTGCAACCAAAACTGGTTAAATACTATAAAGCAACAGTATGTAAACATACATATATCATGTAATAAATGAACTACTGTTCAAACACATAAGTTTTGTTTGGAAATTTTTTAACCTTTGGCTGACTCAGGCCTACCAGACAATATAAACCAAATTAATCTAACATCTGTTAGATACTCTTCTCCTAGACAATTTGTCCTTAACTATCTGTCAAATAATTCTCTTCTAGACGGTCTGTTTCTAACTTAATCATCTCCTAGGTATTCCTGTTTCTACTGGTTTTTCGGGCTCATCAATAACCTATATGTATACAAACATATATTCCTTTCGGTGTGTAATCATAATTTTAGTCTACCCATGACCAAACCCTACACATGGGAATTTCGGACAACAACCAACTGGGCCAATGGCTGATGTATAGGGCGCGACCCTATACTAGTCCCATTTGGTATTCTAATATCTTAGTCATTTTACTTTGGGATCCCTTCCCATAATTTTCATTGAAAATATCTTTAAAATGATTTAAAATCTTAAAATCAAACTTACACAAGGAAAATATTTATATTCTTTATGCTTTACTGAAATCACTTCGCTATGTTACATACATATATACTTTACTCAAACTTTAATTGATGAAAATATTTAAACATTTGAAAGTACCTCTTTCGATTCCATTGAAAGTACACCTTTCTAAACCTTTTGAAAGCTTCTCTTTCGAAACCTAGTGAAAGCCTTTATTTATCTAGGCCGAAAGGCCAAAACAATTCCTTTCGAAACCATACTTCAAACGTTTCGAAACCATTAAAATCTTTCCTTTCAAAAGCAATAAATGTTAGCGTCAAAATTGGTCACTAACACCCAAATGTAAATGAAAGCACCAACTAACGGCCATAGATAACAGATAGGATATATGTAGAGAGTAGTAATATGAAGAACAATTGAAATTAAAATGAAAGCAGTAAAGAACACAGATTTTATAGTAGTTCGGCTAACTCCGGCCTACGTTCACTGCAGAAGTTTCTCTTTATTGATGTTTAAATCAATTACAGCTACAAACTGATAGAGTAGCCTTTAGCCTTAGAAAATAGAAAGTTAGAGGGCAGAGAGAAGAAGATCCCCATCTGGAGACCCACATGCAGTATTTAAGGGCAAAACCATGTTGTTGGGCCTCCTGAGTAGTTTGGGCCCACCAAGGCCATAACCGAACCCTACTTCATTATTCCGACCGACCCTGAGCAGTTGATATGCCGAACGAGGTACGACGCCGAGCGAGGTGCGATGGCGAGCGAGGTGCGATGCCGAGCGACATCCAATGTCGAGCGAGGCTTCATGCCGAGCATGGTGAGGTGTGCCAAACGAGGGGAGGTGTGCCGAGCGAGGGGAGGTGTGCCGACCGAGGGGAGGTGTGCCGATCGAGGGAGGTGTGCCGAACGGAGCTTATCTTCCAGACTGAGCCGTGCAACCCCCCCATTTCTTGAGCAAATGACATATCCAAGTGAACTTCATTCTTTTAAACCGAATCCATCCTATTCCAGCCTCGATAATCGTGAAGTTGGTTGGGTTGAATCCACCTGTTCATGGCCTTAACTCAAGGTGGGCAAACACTTTGCCCCCCCAAAACATGCCTTGCTGTTGGAAGGTGTGTTTTGTAGCTTAATAGGCTAGGTGTTCGTATCTTGTTAATGACCTGCGAAGAAATTGATAGTCTTATTTGACCGCGAATGACGATGGTTCGGAATCGTATGTCATTCGGGGTAGTATGTGACCATTCGCGGTCGGATGCCGTTTGCGGCGAATCCTGACCGTTCGCGATCGAGTGCCGTTTGAGGCGAATTGTGATCGTTTGCGATCGGGTACCATTCGAGGCGAGTTGGGACCGTTCACGGTCGGATGCCGTTCGAGGCGATTTGTGATCGTCTACGATCGGATGTCGTTCGAGGCTAATTGTGACCGTTCGCGATCGGGTGTCGTTCGAGGCGAATTGTGATCGTTCGCGATCTGTTGCCGTCCGAGGCGAGTTGCGACCATTCGCGGTCGAGTGCCTAGGGGGGACTTAGTATCATTAATGTCAGATTTCACGTTCGAGTGAGATTCTGAGCTGTTTATTGTGGCGGTTTATCGCCATCTCAGAGCATGTCTAAGGACCTTTCGCGACCCCGTATATGTGTAAGTGGCTTAGGCATCATGGAATCACAAATATCAGATTTTCATTCAAGATGAGTATTTTAATGAAAATGTCAAACTAAATCATGTCCAAACACGAGAAATGGAAAATAAAAGCAAAACAGGGATGTCCAAGTGCAAACACCTACATTGATATGATTTATAGTCGTATTAGGGCATGCCTGAGGACCGTTCGCGGTCCTGTACATGTGTAAATGGATTAACCGCGTTAGTGTGGAGTTTTCCACTTATTCGTCATTATTTCAATCAACTGAAGACAAGGCGACGCCCCGATCCCGAGCCGTCCCCAGTACGTGCAGGTGGTGGTCGTTCTTGTTTCACTGTCGTGGCCCTCCTTCTCACATATTGGGATAGCAGACCATTTCAAATATGCCCCTCAACTTCATCCTTCAAGTGCCTTCAACCATTTGTGCTATGGCCGTTCAGTTCATGGAACAACAAATACTTGTCCAATCTTCTTTTATTGCTGGTCGGATCCCTTCTCATTGGCCTTTGATAGGGAATCTGCCCCTAGTGTCTTGGTAAATTCGTTCTAATGTCTCGTTCAGCTCTGAATAAGAGGTAAACTTGGTTCCTTTCATGGCTGCATTGGTCCATCGTCGTTATCCGTGGCCTTCCATTTCCCTTTATCAGTTCTTGAATCTTTTTTAGAAGGATTTTCACCCTTGACTGCATAAACATCATCTCCTTCTCCTTCCTCTCTCTCAGCATTTGCATCCTCTAACCATAAAAATCCTTCGGCTTCATGATACAACTCCCCTGGATCCATAGGTGGATCCGTTGTCAGTGAATTTTTGAACTTTGTTCCATTGGCTATGCCAGATACAGCTGCCATTAAGACCGTGGATGGATCTGGTCGATCCACTGATGCTGCCGCTGCATTGAATCGCGTCAGAAAGCTTCTCAAAGATTCCCCGGTCCCCTGCTTTAGCGCTGCCAAACTCATCACATTCTTAGGTCTCGAAATGTGAACTCTGAACTGCTTCATAAACTTCCCAGTCAACTCGGTCCACGTTCCAATGGAACCGCTCTCCAGTTGTCTAAACCTAGTGCTGCTATGTCTGTCAGATACAACGAAAAGCATCGGGCCATGACTTCCTCTGATGCCTCCAGCACTTCCATATGCCTCATATACTTTGTCAGATGAACCGTAGGATCCGTCATCCCATTATACATCTCCAATGATTAGGTTCCTAGCTCATCTGTTAGTATGAGCAAAGGGACTCCTATTCACATCCTCCAAGTCTTTGTTTACCAATCCACCTCTCATAGCACGTTTAACCATCGCCGCCAATCTATCGTTATCGCCAAGCTGTAATCCTTGTCCGATGCCTCCGGTCTGCCCTCCGAGTTCATGATGAAATTATGGCACATACTCCTCATCTCGTATTCCTGCACTCTTGTTGGTGTTGGATTGCACAGCGTCATCTTGTATCCCTCCATGGATTGGTCCAGAATTTCCTGGTGGTGTGTCTCCGAGTCTAGGTCCATCTAGATTGTTACTCGTCTGCTGATTGGGGGCTGCCCCCTACTGAGCCATTCCCTCTGCTTGCTGGTTGAGCCTTTTGATCCAGCTCCATGGATCTGAGCTCCTGCATTTCCTGCTTGTGAAAATTGTCTGAGAAGAGCCTACATCATCTCCTCATGTCTTATCAACATCGCTTCCATCTCATCTCTAGTGATGTAGATGGATGCTTGACCTGCTCCTACTCCAGCTCCAAAGGGAGCCTCTTGACTTCCCTTCTGATAACTCCTTTCTGTCACTTGCTTCCTTGTTGATGGTCTAGCCATTATTTCCTAGAATCCAAGTTCCTAACTCCAAAATTCCCGAGTGCTTGCGTTCTTAGTGAAAGCACCAAAATATTAGTGCCAAAATTGGTCACTAACACCCAAATGTAAATGAAAGCACGAACTAAGGGCCATAGATAACAGATAGAATATATGTAGAAAGTAATAATACGAACAACAGTTGAAATTAAAATGAAAGCAGTAAAGAACATAGATTTTATAGTGGTTCGGCTAACTCTGGCCTACGTCCACTCTAGAAGTTTCCCTTTTATTAATGTCAAATCAATTACAGTTACAAACTGATAGAGTAACCTTTAACCTTAGAAAATAGAAAGTGAGAGAGCGAAGAGAAGAAGATCCCCCATCTGGAGACCCACATGCTGTATTTATAGGCAAAATCAGGTTGTTGGGCCTCCTAAGTAGTTTGGACCCACCAAGGCCGTAGCCGAACCCTACTTTATAATGCCGACCGACCCTAAGCAGTTGGTATGCCGAGCGAGGTGCGATGCCGAGCGAGGCTTCATGCCGAGCGAGGGGGGTGCGCCGAACGAGGGGAGGTACGCCGAACGAGGGGAGGTGTGCCAAATGTGGGGAGGTGTGCCGAACGAGGGGAGGTGTGCCGAACGAGGGGAGGTATACCCATCTAGGGAAGGTGTGCGGATCGAGGGGAGGTCTGTCGAACGAGGAGAGGTGTGCCGAGTGAGGGGAGGTGTGCCGACCGAGGGGAGGTATGCCGAGTGAGAGGAGGTATGCCGAACGATGGGAGGTGTGCCGAACGAGGGAAGGTGTGCCGAACGAGGGAAGGTGTGCCGAGGGGAGGTGTGCTGAACGGAGCTTGTCTTCCAGACCGATCCGTGCAACCCCTTCCCCCATTTCTTGACCAAATGACATATCCAAGTGAACTTCATTCTTTTAAACCAAATCCATCCTATTCTGGCCTCGATAATCGTGAAATTGGTTGGGTTGATTCCGCATGTTCATCGCCTTGACTCAAGGTAGGTTAACAATAAAACTTTAGACATCCCATCTTAAAACACTTCAAAACAATGCCTACGAAAACCTTGGAAAAACATTCCATTTCAACCCTTTCAAAACCATTTGGAAAATAGGATCTTTCGACCTTGTCGAAGGCTACCTTTCGACCACTTCGAAAGCTACCTATCGACTCCATTGAAAACTTTGCTTTCAACCCCTTCAAACCCTTGGCTTTTGATCCCATCGAAACAATTTAATAAATAGTACCTTTCGAAAGCATTATACTTTTAATACATAAACCATTCGAAAACTCTTTCAAAACACTTTGGGTTCAATTTGAAACATGTGGAAAATCCTGTTTTAAAACCTATCGACCTCTTCGAAAGCTTAGCTTTCGACCCCTTCGAAAGCCTAAAACATAACTTATAAATTAATAGGCTCCAACCTTATAAATACTTTAAAACACCTCTTTAAAAACGTTAGGTTAACATCTAAGTCAAAAGCTTCCTTTCGAAAGCAAGGGAGAAGCGGTTGATTTTTAAAAGACAAGTACACCTTTCTCCCTTGTCGAAAGCCAATGACTTCGAAAGGTAGAAAGGTGGTAGCTAGGGGCTTCGACCCCTTCGAAAGCATGTTAACGTTTCGACCTCATCGAAAGCTTTAAACCTTTAGTTTGAGGATTTGACCCAGTCGAAAGCACCCAACTCGAAAGCTTCTTTTCGAAAACAAAGAAGGCGTTACTTTTGGTTTTTAAAACAACATACACTCCAACCTCTTCGGAAACTAAGGTTTCAACCAAGTACCCGTCAACTTTTTCAAATTCGTTATGTACCTGCTTGTACCATACGCATTGGCTTCAAAAGCTTGATGTCGAAAGGTCTGGGTCGGAAGTGTTGATGCCGAAAGTGGCTGAAACATGCTAAAAGCATGATTTTCTTGTTTTTAACTTAAAAGAGATAAATTTTCAACTAACCTGCCTATGTTTGTCAAATTCTTATTAGTTAATAAATTCTTTTCAAAAAGTGCTGCCGATAATTTTAGAATCAAATAATGATTTTATTTTATAAAATGCCCCTTCTCCTTAATTAAATATATAAAACATTTAAGTCTCATACCTTGAATAATTTTATATATTCATCAAATCACGTAGGAAAAATCTGGAAAAATTCCATAAAATCTAATTTAATATGTTTTCCAACATACAAAAGTTTAAAACCCAAATAATAATTATTTTACCCTTAAATAATTCATAACCCGATAAATCATTGTCTTTACTAGAAAATTAATATAAAATCCACATTATTTCATAAAATTAGGAAAATTGAAAATCATCTCTAAAATATCATTTCTGACCTATATTTAAATTTTCAAGGTATTTGGATGTCATTTAATAGGGTTTTCATATTAAACATATCATAAAAACCAATATGAACATGTATTATTCATCAACATGCGTATACACACACACACACACATAAATTTAATTATCCAAAACATGGCATAAACTTACAAAAATATTTAGGATCTAACTTAAAAACCAAAAACCATGAGAAAATGCACCTCAGCTTTGAGATTAAAAGATGTAATGATGTTGAATAAGTTGAATAACTTCTTTCTCTTGAATCCTAGCTTTATCTTCCCTTGAGAATAAAAATGGTGGTCAGCCTTCATATATTTTATTTTGATAAAATGAGATAAACGTGTGTTTCATTTCCTAAGGGTTTATGGTATAAGTCCCTCATATTTCCCATTTTACCATTGCCTTTTTCCTAGCACATTAGCTCATGTTATTTTATTTTGATTTACATTTAACATGGCATGACTACCCTTTGTTAGGTAATCTCAACCTAATATTCTTCGCAATATTTTATTTAATTTACCTAATTAAATATCCTAAACAAAATTATAAAATATGAGGTGTTACAGACTCCCCTTCTTAAAGAATTTCATCCTCGAAATTACAATAAAGTACACAATTAAGCAAAAGGTAAAACATACCATCAAGATAATTCAATATAAGAGTCTCTAATCCTGCTCTTGGTCTTCAAGTACAGTCTCTAGCGTTGTCACTCTAATGGACCTTTACTAATATGACTGTCTTGTTCCTCAACTTCTTCTCATCTCATGCCACAATCCAGATTGGTTTTCTAACTATAGTCAAGTCCGGCTCCACCATTAAATCTTCAAAAATATTACCGCTATAGTAGTTTCCTGGTCTCTAACACATTTCCTAAGGTGAGAAATATGCAAAACATCATGGACTCCTACCAAAATATTTGGTAACTCCACTCTATAAGCGAGTTTCTCGATCCTCTCAACAATACGAAGATTACCCACGAATCTAGGTGCTAACTTTCCTGATTTTCTGAATCTAATCACACCCTTCATCGGTGAGTCCTTGATAAATACATAGTCTCCAATAGAGAACTCCAAGTCTTTCCTTCTTTTGTCTGTATAACTTTTCTGCCTAGATTGAGCTTCCATCATCCTAGCTCGGATCAACTCAATCTCCTCTGTGGCATCTTTCACTAAATCTGGACCAAGAACTAATCTATCCTTGGTCTCTAACCAAAATACGGGAGATTTGCATGGTCTTCCATACACAGCTTCAAACGGTGCCATCCCAATACTAATCTGATAATTATTGTTATACGAGAACTCAACTAAATGGAGATGGTCTTCCCATGATCCTCCGAAATCCAATACACAAGCCGGTAACAAATCCTCTAAGACTTTGTTAACTCCTTCCGTTTTCCCATCAGTATGTGGATGGTAAGCGGTACTCATGTTGAACGTAGTTCCTAAAGATTCCTGTAGACTCTTCCAGAACTCACTATAAAATAAAGAATCTCTATCACTGATAATATTACTAGGAATCCAGTAGAGTCTTACCACATTCTTCAAAAACAACCTTGCCAAAATAGGTGTCATCCTAGTTGACTTACCGGAATTAAATGAGCACTCTTGGTTAATCTATCCACTATGACCCATATACTTTCATTTCCTCTACTAGACCCTGAAAACTCATCAATGTAATCCATAGAGATACCCACTTCCACATCGAAACTTCTAACTGTTGGAGTAATCCACTTGGCTTCTGTTGTTTAGCCTTTGCCTGCTGGCAATTCAAGCACTACTTAACACATAAACCAATGTCCCGTTTTACACCTTCTCAGAAGAAACTTATCTTCATATCCTGATACATCTTCGTTCCTCCTGGATGGATAATAAACTTCGAAAGATGACATTCATCCAAAATATCCTTTCTCATATCTTCTACATTCAGAACACACAACCTTTCTTTCTCAACCACACCTTCTACACTGAAATCCTTTAAGTCATCGCTCTCTGCTCCTTCCCTTAACTTTCTGATCTGTTTAGCAAAAACTGGATCCTCCTTCTGTTTAAAAGCTATCTTCTCAATCATTACCGATCAAACTTCTAAACAAAACAATATAGCACTTCGTTCACTAGAACCTGCCTCGGATCTAAACTGCACTCCACAAGCTAATAATGCTTCCAAGTCTTTCCACTCAGCAATCATAGTTAATATTGCATTTTGATTTTTCCTGCTAAGTGCATCCGCCACCTTGTTTCCTTTTTCGGGTGAGTACTCAATTCAAAATCATAAGCAGCAATAAATTCCAACCATCTCTGATGTCTTATGTTCAACTCCTTTTGAGAGTACAAATACTTTAATAGCTTATGATTTGTATAAATCTTAAATCGCTCTCCCAAAAATTATTGCCTCCACACCTTCAAAGCAAATATAATTGCAACTAACTCTAAATCATGCGTAGGATACCTAACTTTATGTGGTCCGCGCTGTCTAGAAGCATACGCAATCACTTTACCTCTTTGCATTAACATAGCTCCTAATCTAATTCCACGTGCATCGGTGTAAACCACCAAATCCCAATTCCCTTCTGGAGCCACCAACACTGATACATGGGTCAATAAGTGTTTCAAGTCTGGAATGCTTCCTCAGACTTATCAGTCCATACAAACTTCACACCTTTTCACGTAAGTTAGTCATCAGTGCGGTTATTTGTGAAAAATCCTTTATAAATCTCCAGTAATATCCAGCCAATCCAAGGAAGCTCTTTATCTTGTTCATTGTCTCAGGTCTCTTCCAATCATTCACTGCTTCAATCTTAGTTGGATCTACGGACAACCCTTTCTCTGAGACTACATGACCAAGGAACTTCACTTCCTTTTTTTAATTATGGCATTTCGAAAACTTAGCCTTCAACTGATGCTCCCTTAGCATCTCAAGCACAACTCTAAGATGAACTTCCTACTCTTTCTCATCCTTAGAGTATATTAGAATATCATCTATGAAGTCCAACACAAATCTATCCGAGTGCTCTTAGAAAATTCGGTTTATCAAATCAATAAAGAATGCCAATGCATTAGTTAGTCTGAACGGTATAACTAACCATTTTTATGATACATACCTTGTCCTAAACACTGTCAAAGGAATACTCTCCTCTGCCACTCTAAGATGATGAAATCCCGTCGTTAAATCCAGGTGAGAAAATACCTTGGCTCTACTTAACTGGTCGAACAAATCGTAAATTCTCGGCAGTGGATATCGATTCTTTATTGTCTTCTCATTCAACTTATGATAATCAAATCATAGCCTCAACGATCTATCCGGCTTCTTAGCAAACATTACGGCATCTCCGCAAGGAAAACTTCTTGGTCGAATAAAACTCTTGCCTTCCAAGTCCACAAACTTCATATTTAACTCTTTCATTTCTATAGGTGTCGTTCTACTCGGTGGCCTACTCACCGATTCCGCTTTAGGCACTAAATCAATCCGAAACTCAATTGCATGTTTCGATGGCAGCCCAATTACCAGCTCAAACACATTAGCAAGTTCTCTAACCAGAAAGCTTCGATGCAACTCATCCTCCATCTCCATGATACCCTATAAAGAATTTACCTTACAACTAGGGTTTTCTATGGTGTAAACTATCCGATCACTACAATTCAGGTGACCAAGTGATAATTTTCTATTGTGGAAAAATATCCTAGCATCATATTTACTTAACCAATCCATCCCAAGGATGATCCCAAACCCCAAAAAAATAAATAGATGTAAACAACAATCAAAAGTATGACCTAGCAATTTAAACACTAAATGGTCAGACCTCATCCCAAGTATCGCATACCTCCTATCAAATTTGTAACCCTTAAGGAAGTAACTAAATATGAAGGCCCTAGGTTAAGCTTATTCTGTGCTCCTCAGATTTTCCCTTCTTCTGTGCTCCTCCCTTCTGAGCATTATTCTTATGGAAAAACTTTCTTTTCTAACCTTGTCCAACCTGGAATTCCTTCCTTTTCTTCTTCTCCAAACAAGCCAACGCCTTCTCCTGCCTTAGTGACATCTCTACAACTATATCACATGGATCTTTTATGTGCAGTAAGGCAGCTCTTGCCAGTTTCGGGTTCAAGTCTCTTATAAACTTTTCATTTCTCTTCATCACAATATCAGCCATGGCATACTCATGCCGTGCTAACTCTCCAAATTTTCTAGCATACTCTAGAACAAATATCTCTCCTTGCTCCATTTCAGCAAACTTCCTAACCAACGCAGACTGGGCCATCATTGACATAAGCCTTTCTTGAAACCTTCTCTTAAACTCCATCCAAGTCATAGTTTCCTGATCTACTCTAGTAGTAACAGTATTCCACCAAAACAGAGCAGCTCCCTGAAGCTATCTTGAAGCTAATCTCCTCTTCTGCTAGTTTCTAATCCCAAGTCAGTGAAAATCCTTTCACAATGCAATAGCCAATTTTCTATCTCAATCGCATCCTCAATTCCAATGAATGGCTTCCGTCCAAGCCTAATATAATCTCTACTTAAGTTAGCATAGTGGTTGACTATTAGAGCTTCCTAAACTCCTCCTCTAGCAGCATTCCCTCCAACAACTTCAGCTATAATTCGAGCTTGCATCATAGTTACGAAAAAATGATACATGGCTCCCATATCCACTTGGGGAACCTCGGCACCAACATTTCAGCTTGAGCCTGACTTAGACCTCTTCTAGAATTTGGTCTGGCATTCCCATTAGTGGTGGTGCTCTCTCCTCCAAGGTTAACTCTTCCTCTTCTTCCTTCCATATTTGTGTTTAAGCTTCGTGAGATACAGATGAATAGCCTAACTAAGATAGGGGTCTAGAGATATAGCGTATACTTATAGATAACAAATACAAGTACGTTACTATAGCCTTATCCCATACCCCGATCTTAACTCTAATTACAAAGGATTATGTTTTAAAATCCCATTTTTAGTTAAATTATTTCATAAATCATGCTCTGATACCAAGCTGTAACATCCCTTATCAAGAGACCCAAAACTAAGCGCTACAGATGCTGCAGTCATCTATCATATTAGCTTCCGGCGACTAAATACGGCTATGTTAATAGTGTCATAATATCAAATCACTTGAATATGAAACAAAACACAGACTTTCAAAACAACTTTTCTTCATTAAATTTCAATACAGATGTTCTATATTCCAAATACATAATCTCAGTACATTCCCAAGCGTAGATTAATATATTTATTATAAAATACACCAAGAGCGGTATATGAGTATACCTCTTTGGATAATCAGAGTAATATAGTCATAATAGACTTAATACAAACACAGCGGAAGTACAACAAAACATAAATCCGCTACTCCTAAATAACTATATGTTTGCCTCCAGCATGTCTCTAGTAGCCATATCTGTTATCCTACTAAATCTGAAAAGAACTTAAGCCCTCATCCTACTCAAATAAATTTTGAGCACACGAGAGTTTAAGGAAAAAACATAAACTTCGAGTCATACAAAAAGCCTGGTGTGAATAATACTATACGTCCCAGTTTAATATGTTAAGTGAGACCATGCCGCTTAGTGGAATGGGTTTTCCCTCACTAACATCCTTTAAAACATATATTTTGCAAAACCTTTTCCTACAACCGAAACTGTTAAATACCGTAAAGCACCATTATGTAAACATACATAGATATTAGGTAATAAATGAACTATCTATTTAAACACATAAGTTTTGTTTGGCTAACTTTTAACCTTTGTTTGACTCGGGCCTACCTGATAATATAAATCATATTGATCTAACATCTATTAGACACTCCTCTTCTGCACAATCTATCCTTAACTATTTGTCTGGTACTTCTTTTATGGATGGTTTATCCCTAGCCTAATCATCTCCCAGGTCTTCCATATCCTAACAGTTTTTCGAGCTCACCAATAACCTATCTGTATACAAACATATATTCCTTTTGGTGTGTAATCATAATTTTTGTCTACCTATGACCAACCTACACACTAGAATTTTGGATAACAATTAGCTAGGGCCAATGGCTAATGTATAGGGCACGACCCCATACTGGTCCCAACTGGTATTCTAATATCTGATTCATTTTACTTTAGGATCCCTTCCCATAATTTTCCTTGAAAATCTCTTTAAAATGATTTAAAAGCTTTAAATCAAACTTACACAAGAAAAATATTCATATTCCTTATGCTTTACTCAAATCACTTCGCCATGTTACATACATATATATACTTTATGCAAACTTTAATTGATGAAAAGATTTAAACATTTCAAAGTACCCTTTCGATTTCATTGATAGTGCCCCTTTCTAAACCTTTTGAAAGCTTCTCTTTCGAAACCAAGCGAACCCCTTTATTTATCTAGACCGAAAGCGAACACATTTCCTTTTGAAACCATACTTCAAACCTTTCGAAACCATTGAAATCTTTCCTTTCGAAAGCAATAAAACTTTAGACATCATATCTTAAAACACTTCAAAACATTACCTTAGAAAACCTTCGAAAAAATTTCCATTTCAACCCTTTCAAAACCATTCAGAAAATAGGACCTTTCGACCTTGTCGAAGGTTACCATCCGACCCCTTCGAAAGCTACCATTCGAAACCAATAAAAGCTTTCCTTTTAACCCCTTCGAAAGCTTGGCTTTCGACCCCTTCGAAGCCATTCAGTAAATTGTACCTTTCGAAATCATTAAACTTTTAAAATTTAAACCTTTCAAAAACTCTTTTGAAAACACTTTTGGTTCGATTTGAAACATGTGGAAAATCCTCTTTAAAATCTTTCGACCTCTTTGGAAGCTTAGCTTTCGACCCCTTTGAAAGCTTAAAACATAACTTCTAAAAAAAATAGGCTATAGCTTTATTAATACTTTAAAACACCTCTTTCAAAACCTTGGCTATACTCAATCATAATAAAAGGGGTAAAACATCTAAGTCGAAAGCTTCCTTTCAAAAGCAAGGGAGAAACGACTGATTTTTAAAAGAAAAGTATATCTTTTAGCCTTGTCGAAAGCCAATGACTTTAAAAGGTAGAAAGGCGACGGCTAGGGATTTTGACCCCTTCAAAACCATGTTAACCTCTCGACCTTGTCAACAGCTTTAAACCTTTAGTTTGAATATTTGACCCGCTCGAAAGCACCTAAGTCGAAAGCTTCTTTTCGAAAGCAAGGCTGGCGTCACTTTTGGCTTATAAAATAACACACACTCTTGAAAGTATCTGGGCTATAGGATTGTGTAATATGAAGTATAACAAATAACTAATGCGAAAAATAACTGTAAAATAATAATAGTAGTAGAATGACACCAGAGATTTTTATACTGGTTAGAACTCCCGTTCTATGTCCAGTCCCATACTTCTTTTGGAACTATAGCTAGCAACCCTCACTTAACCTGGAGGAACAAGTATTGCACCGTCTGAGCAACCGAACATAACTTTGACCGCCTGAGCAACAGAACAGGACTTAACCGCCTGAGTAGCCGAATAGAACTTGACCACCTAAGCAACCGAACAGGACTTTCTTATAAACTGGATTTAACTTGACTTTGTGTGTTCCGAAAAACATGGATTTTTCACTTGTAGTACACCTTTCCTATAATCTTATCCTTAAATTAGGTGTGTATATTTGTGTGTGTATGAAGAATAGGTAGTTTAATACTGCTTGAAGAATATGGAAATGAATACGTAAGCAATGATTGTATGAAAGCTTGTAGATATTGATCTCAAGAATGCTATGTGCTATAGATCAAAAGAGAATAGAAAATTAGGCGATTGGATCCATGAATCTTGAGTGTATATATAGAGTGTGATGAGATACGACTTCCCGAAATCGACATCCATTAGAATCTAGGAGCTATGACCTTCTAGGTAAAAGGAACCCTTTGATCAAAAGAAGTGTCTTTTGGAGAAAAATGACAGTTGTAGATTCGGTCGACTGAACATGCTTGGGCGGTCGACTGAATTTCAAATGTGCACAAAAAATGTTTAGTGTCAGTCGACTGTTGTACTGTATATATTAAAAAAAAAATTGTACACAGCCTTAGTTGACTGCCTTATATGCGTCAGTTGACTTATGTTGTTGTTTTAGTGCAGTGAAAGTATTTTGTATGTGTATATGAAATTTTTATAAAACGAATGCTAGTTTTGTAAATGAATTTGTGAGTCATGAAACTTGAGGATAGATTTTAAAAATTCTCTATACTAGACTCTATATACTTATTGACTCTAGTTAACATCAATATCAATACGAACCATATTTGAGTCGATGAGTCCGAACTTGCCATAGTCGTAGATTCGTGAACTTTCATCTCTTATCAGCATTCAAAACTTTATGATCGAACATTCTCCCCCATTTTGATGATGATAATTCCATTTGCTGTGAGTGAATTTTTGACAAGATTCGTAAAATATCTATCCCCCTGAGTATTATGCTTGCAACTTTGATTTTGTATTCTCCCCTCGAATCTATGCTATATTTCCTTTAGACAGTTTATGTTTTTCTCCCCCTTTGTCATCGACAAAAAGGGGAGTACTCTAAGTGTAGGATAGTTAAAGTATGATTAATATGGCACAGGAAGACACATATATATAAAACACTGGCTTAACACATATCATAGAACAGCCACATCATTCGAGAACAATAGTACAAGATGATATACATAGAAAACATAGAGTTTTAGACAATTACACAATACCACAAGACACAAATACCAAATTGTCTGAAAACAAATTTTAACAAAAAGCACAAATTTTTTTTTGTAAGATAGAAGATATTCTTACTAATCACCTTGATCTCCTCCATTTGAGCTGACTTCGTTATCTTCAGTTTCTTCATCATCATTGGAGTCGTCACCCACTTCCTCGGTTTCTTCTTCATCTTGTTCTTCATTTGATGTAGACCAAGTGAAATGTTCCTTCGGTCGTTTCCCGTGAGATGTAGGTACATGAATGGAGGTAGAAGATTTTTGGGAGCATGTGATTGCTTCTTAGATATTGTTGAGAATGGTCTTCATATGATTAAGCTTATTATTGACTTTGGTGACATTTTTATCGACTCCAGAAATAGTTGATTCAACAAAGATAGACGATTATCGAGAAGTTTTTGAATACGAGCAATGATACTCACGGATTCGTGGAGGCAAGCTTGATGGTTTATTTCTTGAATCTGATAGACTTGTTGAGTAGGTCGAGGAGGTTGGGTTGATGAAGAGGCTTGCATATATGGAGTTTGTTGACGACCTTGTTGTTAGGATGGTTGAGCTTGACCCGTGGCTTGGTTTTGAAGCCAATGTTCATAAGTATTATGGTGTGGTCAAGATATTACTTTGGTAGGTTTACGAGGCTAAGAGTTTTAGTATTCAAGGAACCTATGGTCAAACATTCAGATCGACCAAAGTAACCTCAAAATGCTTGAGAATGCGCATGATGTAAGCTCCATAGTAGATCGTCCTCATTCAACATTGGTTAAAAGTTTGGAACTCATCTGGAATGACCTTCGCCTAGTTAACTCACCTATTTCCCCAAATGACATATAAGGATTGAAAATCTCACTGGTAGACTTTCTCATAGCTTTCGATGCATGGATTGATGGTGTAGGTAGGCACTCTATGCATAATGTGAGCTTTTGGCCTTGATGCTACCTCTTTTAACTTCGTCAAGTCATCCGAGAGAAACAAATGACTAACATGATCATGAGTATCCATATTTACAGTAATTTCAGCTAACATGTCACCCACTTCTGGACATTGTAGAATTCATGCAAGTCATTATAGTGGAAGAAAAATCATTTTACCATGTACCACCATCCAAATGTAGCCATCTGGACATGTAATTGTGTGGTGGTCTAGATTTAAGTTGGCGTAGAAAAGTTTAACAAGAAGGTAATTAATCTTGTTGTTATTTGCCGCAAAATCAATGAGGTGCACCAATCCGCTACGGCGAGCCAAGTCTTGAATGGAATATGAAGAAAAATCAGGGAATTTGATAAAAGAACTTTCAAAAATCCTGGAGCTTTGCATCTTTTCAAAGCATTGCCCACCTTGTCATTGTGTATCCATGCTCTTATTTGTGAATCCGAAGAACTAGATGTGGCTTGAGAATGTCGAGGTCTTTTAGGAGCCATTTGTAGAACTAGGGTTTCGGTGATGAAGTGGGAGGTTGTGAATTGGAAAAGTATGGACAAATAGATGGGAGAATTGTAGAATTTCTGAGTGAATTTGAAGTGGGAAAATGTTTTAATGGCAGAAGGTTAAAAAGTTTGAAGGTAAAATGTGAATTTGGTAAAGGTAAATAGTAAATTTGAAGAGGCTGGAAGAAGGCTGAAGCCGGGTACCTAGTATTAGTTGACTGAATATGCATCGGCAGTCGAATGATTTGGAATACAGAAACAAAAATAAAGGAGAGAAATGATTGAATACAGAGGTTCAGTCGGCTGAACGCATCCCGAGTTTTCTATGTTCAAATATGACATATTCATTCGACTGTTTTAAGTAATCAGCCGACTGATAGCAGAGGGAAAACTTTTGACAATTTTAATGGCCAGTCAAGTGAAAACAGAAGTTTGGTCGACTGATCCTACGCTGAAAGATTTCCAAGTAAATTCTGCCAATTCAGTCGACTGACTTCAGGTTTGAAATTATACTGGAATGCTGTTTTAGTTGACTGAGTTCCCTGGTTTAGTCGACTGATATTGAGGAATTTTTTAGGTAGACAGTTCTCTAGGAAAAATGAAACAAGTTTTGTTTTGAGCATAGAAGTTTAAGTTTATAACAAAGTTTAAAATAAGAAATATATTATTTTAAACAAAATAAAAATATCGTAGTACAAAAAATATAAGAACACAAATTAAGTAGATTTTGAGGAAGAGGAAGGAGTGTGGCAGTCTTCCGGTTCTACTTTCGTATTCTCTTCCAGAGGTCATAGTGGTGACCAGCCTTGTCCACATTCCTAAGAATTAGTAGTAATTGGTGGACTTTGAGGTGACGGTTTCCATGGATTACGACGTGAAGGAATCGTTGGTTGATGAACCGTGTTGTGTGAGGACGAACCACAGAATTTAAGAGCCACCTGTTCAAGGAAGCTTAGCCGCTCGTTGTAACTCGAGAGTCTCCCGTTGATAGCGATGGATGTCATCTATCTTTTATTTGGTAGAAGGCGAGCCAAAAAATAGAGAACGTTTAGCTCTTTTGACGAGAGGGGTATAACCAGTGTCAATGGCAGACGGTGGAACAACAAGAACGAGTTTGTATATAGGAGTCGGTATTGGAAGATTCACCGATTTTGAGCTAATGGAGTATAAGAATGTGAAGATGAGACGGAGTTTTTTTCTAAAGACATATCGATTGAAAAAAAGAACTTTTGTTTTTTTTTTGTAAATATGGTGATAAGATAGTGAAAAAGACAGGCTTTTATAAGAGAAAGATTTGTAAAAAAATAGACAAAACAAAGAGTGGATTTCAAATGTTTTAAATGTAAGCCTTTAGTTTTCTAAGAATGAACGGATTAGAGTAAATAAGAAAAGGAACCACATAATATGAAAAAAAAATTGTAACTAAATCTATTTATAGCAAACAAATAGGATATTGAAAGTAAATATCAAAATGACAGACTTTAAAGTGAATGAATTGAACTGCATTAAAAAGCGTAAATTTTGTAAAAATAGAAATTATAAATCTTTTAAAGATAGAATTTCTAATTTTCTTCTAAGCTTAATAAAAGTATTTTCATTCAAAGGTATGGTAAATATATCAGCTAGTTGATTTTAAAGAGGATACAAACTCCAATTTGACCAAATACTTTTCAATATTGTCACAAAGAAAATGATGACGTATGTCGATATGTTTAGTTCGTGAATGATTGACAGGATTTTTTAACAAGTTTATAGCAGTACTTGTATTATCACAGTAAATAGTAGATTTAGATAAGTTCATACCAAAATCTTTAAGTGTTTGTTGCATGGAAATTACTTGAGCACATGCTAAAGCAGCAGAAATATATTCTCATTCACAATTTGAAAGTGAAACACAATTTTGTTTCTTGCTAAACTAGGAGACTAAGGATCGTCCAATGAAATGACAGGTCCTGCATGCATATATTTTGATTCATGACAAAGCAGTGAATTAGACTATATGGCTAAGTGACAAAAAGAAAAAGAATTATGCTGTTCAAACTACAAAGGAGACAAGGCTACGAAACTGCTTATAGTATGTTAATTTATTAAAGTTTTTTTGTCTTAGAAATGTTAAAATCTATCCTCAAGTAGTTAAGTTGTTTTAAAACTTTAAACTTTTAAAAATATGAAGACTGTGCTTTGACTATCAAGTCAGTCGACTGACCGTATATGGCCAGTCGACTGAATCAGTACAGGTGCACAGAAACTCTCTGTTTTTTGCACAACTTTGAACATTCAGTTGACTGATCGTTTTAGGTCAGTCAACTGAATTCTTCCAACAACTATTTTTTCTGAATGGACACTTCCTTTTGCCAAGAGTTACGTTCTAATATGAAGAGGTATGGATGCTTCCTTTGATCAGAACTCTTCACGAATGGTTGCATCATTTTATCTAATATATAAACAAACAAAATGCACTTCACAAATCACCGATTTTCTGATTACTTTCTGATCATACTTTCTACTATCTCTGCATTCTGAAAAGCAATCACAACTTACACATATTGCTTGAATCTCTGAATCAATTATCTTATTCTTTGATTCGAAGTGATATTTTCCTTTTTAAATCTTTACACACACATATGTACTTGAGAAAAAGATTATAGGAAGGTTGTACTATAAAAGACAAAGCAGTGTTATCAAGAACACAAAGTGTCAAAGCAATTTTTAGTGAATCTGTTGAAGTCCTGTTCAATTGTTCAGGCAGATAAAGTCCTCTTTCGGCTATTAGAGGCAGAAAAATCCTGATCGGTTGTTCAGCTGTTGTATATCTATTCCTCCGGGTTAAGTGAGGGGATATTGTGAGAAATTCTAGAGGGAAGTCTGGGACTGGATATAGAAAGGGAAATTCGAACCAGTATAAAAATTCCCGGTGTGATCATTTTTGTTTACTTTGCTATTATCATCTGTTTTCTGCTTTAGTTTTAAATATATTCCATATTACACGATCCTAAGCGATAGCTAGCCACACAGTAGTCACTTTAATTTTAGTATCACAGCAAGGTCATCCTATAACCGTAACACAGTTATTTGATAATTTTTCATTTGTTAATATGGAAAATAACAACATCACAAGCACTGTCACTAACACTAGTTTTATTGGAAGTCAATCTAATGCACGGCCTCCACTATTCAATGGCATGAATTACAATTATTGGTCAACTAGAATGAGAATATATATGCAATCTAATGGTTTTGAAACTTGGACCATTACTCAAAACGAATATACTACTCCAACAGAAGATTTTCAACTTGGACGGCTACATAGAAAACTGATGCTACTACAAATGCAAAAGCAATGAATATGCTATTTTGTGCATTAGAAAGAAATGAGTTTGATAAAGTTAGTATGTGTACAAATGCTTATAAGATATGGAGAATTCTAAAAGTAACTCGTGAAGGAACTAACAAAGTTAAACAAAGCAAAATTTCAATGTTGAAAAATCAGTTTCTAAATTTCAAAATGAAATCAAATGAAAATATAAATAACATGTATTCTAGATTTCAAGATATATATCATTCACTATTGGCACTAGGAGAAAAATTCTCTGATTTTGATATAGTGTCAAAAATCCTAAACTCTTTAACAGATGAATGGGAAAGAAAGGTCCTAGCTATCGAAGAAGCAAGCGATCTTTGGACTAAGAAACCAGAAGAGTTAATAGGAAATCTAATGTTATATGAAGTAAATTTGCAGGCAAAGAAAGTTCAAGCACAAGATAAGAAGAATCTAGCGTTCCAAGTAGAACAAGATGACTCTGACTCGGATGAAAAGGATATGACATTTATTGCCAAGAATTTCAAAAGGTTTTTGAAATTCAGAAAGAATAAAAGGGAAAGGGTTACAAAAATAACTCTAGCAACAATAATAGCAATAAATCATCAACGTCTATCATGAAATGTTATGAATGTCATAAGAAGGGTCATATGAAGAAAGATTGTCCAGAGAAACTGAAAAACAAATTCAAAAAGAACAAATTCAAGAAGAAAGAATTTTCTATAACATGGGATGATTCAAATTCCTTATCGTTAGAAAGCGACAGTGGCAATGACACAGAGCAAGAAAATGTATGCTTCATGGCTACAAATAATGATGTAAGTGAACTAAGTTTTGAAGATTTAGTTGAACTTAATTCTGAACTAGTTGATTTTGTAAAACAAACCAAGAAACGTAATAAGGAGTTACAAGGAAAACTGAATAAATTTGAACTAGAAATTAGTATGCTTAGAGATGAAAAGAAAATTCTCGAAGAAGAACTTGAAAAATCTCAACAATCTAATTCTAATTTAGCTTCCCAACTTTCTATGAAAACTCAGGAGTTAGAAATTCAGAAGAATAATATTGATGTTTTATCTGTTGATATTAATGATTTAAAATCTAACACTAAAGTATTAGAGTTAGAAAAATCTAGTCTTAAAACTAAATTAGAAGATATTAATAAAAAAAAATCCAATTTTAATAAAGGAAGAGAAAATCTTTTTAGGATTTAAGAAAATTAAAAATCCTAAAAAATATGGAAAGCTTAAAAATAAGTTTAAAAACAAAATTAGTAAAGATTTAAAGAAAACAGTTTCAAAAGATTTTAAAACTATTAAAATATGGATTCCTAAAACAAATAATTACTTGATTAGGAATAAACATATCAAAACATTTATAGAAACTGTTCATAAAAATAAGAATTATATTTTTAAAGGGAATTCTGAACCTTCTTGGGTTTGGTTTCCTAAGATCTAACTCTTAGGACCCTAAAAGAAAAGTGGGTACCATCTTAATCTTTATTTTTTATAGGTACCACTTAAAAGGAGAGGTAAATGGATTCTAGAAAGTGGTTGCCCAAAACACATGACTGGTGATAAAGACATGTTAACAAACATAGTCTACTCAAATGGAGGATCGGTCACTTTTGGAGATAATTCAAAAGGTTATGTCATCGGAAAAAGCGATGTGAGCAATAACAGTATCTCTAACTCACCTCTCATTACTGATGTTTTATTAGTTAAAAACTTAAAACATGACTTATTAAGTATAAGTCAATTATGTGATAAAAGTTTTAATATATCTTTTTTAGAAAATAAATGTAATATCTCTGATAAAAATCAAAAATTAATTTTTGAAGGTATAAGAGATAAAAATATTTATATTTTAAATATGAATATAAATCATAACACACATATGTGTTTAGTATCTACAGAAAATGATTCTTGGCTATGGCACAAAAGATTTTGTCATATAAATATTAATACTATTATTAAATTAGATAAAAATAAACTTGTTAAAGGACTACCTGATATGAAATTCAAAATTGATAACATCTGTAATGCATATCAGTTAGGAAAATTAACAAAATCTTCTTTTAAATCTAAGAAAATCATATCTACAACACAACCACTTGAACTATTACATATGAACCTTTTCGGACGTACTCAAGTTCAATCTATTAATCACAATAGATATATGTTTATTATTGTAGATGATTTTTCAAGATATACATGGACTATTTTTATGAAACATAAAGGTGATACTTTCGAAAATTTTAAAATTTTTGTAAAGAGAATTCAAAATATAAAGAATTTAAAGGTTAAAAATATTAGAAGTGATCATGGAGGTGAATTTAAAAATGAAGCTTTCGAACATTTTTGTCACAAGAAAGGAATTAATCATAATTCCTCCTTTCCTAGAACACCATATCAAAGTGGAGTTGTAGAAAGGAAAAACAGAACATTACAAGAATGTGCACAAACTCTATTAAATGGAAGCACTTTACCTAACATTTTTAGGCAGAAGCTGTTGCAACTGCTTGCCATGTTTTGAATCGTGTTTCTATTCAATCATTAACAAAACATACTCCATATGAACTTTTAAATGGTAGAAAACCAATTATATCATATTTTAAAGTATTTGGTTCAAAATGTTTTATACTTAACACTAAAGATTAGCTTGGCAAATTTGATCCAAAATCCAATGAAGGAATATTCATAGGATATTCGGAAAGAAGCAAAGCTTATCGAGTTTTTAATACAAGAATTAAAGTTATCGAAGAAACTCTTCATGTTTCATTCGATGAAAATATCAATATTTCTTCTAAAAATTCAAATTTGAAAAATAATACAAATATTATTCTAACAAATAATTCAGAAGATGATGATATTATTCTTCAAAATAATACTTCTGATGTTACTTTAGAAAATGTAATACTATTAATAATGATAATATGATAAGATCCTCTCCAAGAATTCTTAGAGATCACCCTGTTCAAAATATATTTGGAGACTTAAATTCAAATGTAAGATCAAGACATCAATTAAATCAAATGGGCCATATAGCTTTTCTCTCTAATATAGAACCTAAAAGTATTAAGGAAGCGTCAACTGATGACTATTGGATTATAGCTATGAAAAAAGAGCTAAATCAATTTAAAAGGAACGAAGTTTGGGAATTAGTTCCTAGACCAAGTAATCAATTAGTCATTGGTACAAAATGGATTTTCAAAAACTAAGCTATTGAACAAGGCAACATTACTAGAAATAAAGCTAAATTAGTAGCACAAGGTTATAATCAAGAAGAGGGAATAGACTATGAAGAAACGTTTGCTCCAGTTGCAAGACTAGAAGCCATGCGTATTCTACTGGCCTTTACATGTTTTCATAATTTTAAATTATATCAAATGGATGTTAAAAGTGCTTTTTTAAATGGTTTTATAAAAGAAAATTTTTATGTTGAACAACCTCCTCTGTTACTCATGAAAAATTTCAAGATCATGTTTATAAACTTAAGAAAGCTTTATATGGTTTAAAACAAGCACCTCGTGCTTGGCATGATCGACTTAAAAGCTATTTACTAGAATCTGGTTTTGAGATTGGGAAAGTTGATCAAACTTTATTTATTAAGAAAACTAAACAGGCTATTTTAGTTATTCAAATATATGTTGATGATATTATTTTTGGTTCAATAAATGAAAAATTATGTCTAGAATTTTCGACTATCATGACAAATGAGTTTGAAATGTCACATATGGGAGAACTATCGTATTTTCTCGGATAACAAATCAAATAAATTCAAAATGGCATCTTCCTTAATCAAGAAAAGTATTGTGCTAATCTAATTAAACGATTCGGTATGGAAAATACGTATGCCAAATCAACACCTATGAGTACAACTATACATCTTGAAAAAGATAAAAATGGTAAAAGTGTTGACCAAAAACTATATCGTAGTATGATTGGGTCACTACTTTACTTAACTGCTAGTCGACCTAACATTATGATGAGTGTTTGTTTATGTGCTCAATTTTGAGCAAATCATAAAGAATCACATATGCGAGCAGTTAAACGTATAATTCGTTATGTTAACAAAACCAAAGATTTAGGATTATTTTATCCAAAAGAATGTCCTTTTGAATTAGTATCATATAGTGATGCTGATTTTGAAGGAAGTCGGACAGATAGAAAAAGTACAAGTGGAACCTGTCATTTCATTTGACGGTCCTTAGTATCTTGGTTTAGTAAGAAACAAAATTGCGTTTCACTATCGACATGTGAAGCAGAGTATATATCTGTAGCTTTAGCATGTGCTCAAGTAATCTACATGCAACAAACATTACAAGATTTTGATATAAAATTAAATAAGTCTATTACATTTGTGATAACACTAGTGTAATAAATTTATCTAAAAATCCTGTCAATCACTCACGAACTAAACATATTGACATTCGTCGTCATTTTCTTCATGATAATATTGAAAAGGATATAATAAATTTAGAATTTGTAAATTCTGAAAATCAATTAGCTGATATTTTCACTAAACCACTCAATGAAAATTGTTTTATAAAATTAAGAAGAGAACTAGGTATAATTTCTTTAAATTATAAAAATTACTAATTAATTTATTAAAAAAGAAATTGGGGTACTCGAACTCTACACCTCAAGTTTGATAAGCCTATGTCACTTCCACCTGATCATTCAATGTTTCACATCTACTCCTTATACATTGTTTCTTTTATATTTTTAATTATTTTAGAAATAAATTTTCAGCGACAAACTCTAGTTTAATTCTCATCCGCATTCTTTCAATTTGCACGTAGAACAATCATTTTCTAACTGCATTTCCTCCTATCTATTTCAGTTCTCAGCTCTCCTTTCTCCATCAAAAGAAATTCGTATCTTAAACAATTTTTTTTCTTTTACATAAATTTCTAAAAACTTCTTTTCTTTTCAAAATCAAAATGTCTTCACACGATTCATCAGATGGATCAGCTTACTCATCTATCAACTTTGAAACTCCATCATCTGCATCGTCAAACCTACCTACACGTACTCCTACCCATGAGCCTGCAAGACCATCAAATTATTGCACGGGATATACGCCCGAGAAAAAGAAAGCTAGACGGTTTATGTTCTTTGGTTCTCCTCAAGCCAAACAAAAAATTGATGATCTACATCATTACCAGAGAGAATCGATAGCACTTCAGCATGAGATGTATTACGAACAGAAAATGAATTCAAGACGTTTGAGTTTTCTAGAGCAGATTGGATGGAAGTTATGTGGTTCATCTTCCTCTACGGTTGATCAACCTACACCATTGTCATCTCGGAATCCATGGGATAGGTCGCCTCAAGCTTCACTGTGTCTCCAAACTCATGGGAGCATGGAAACCGTTGGTCACCACTGCAACCATAGAGAAGACGAAGGATGAACCGACAAATTCCAAGTCTCCATCAACCTTTTCTTCCATATAATTATGTTTTCTCTATATTTTTAATTATTTTTTGTTAGTACTTGATATGCATTGTGTCAGTATATAATATATATATATATATATATATATATATTATTTGTTTGTGTACAAAATTGACTGAATATGCTGCAAGACTTATTCAGTCGACTGAAAATTTCGATCAGTCGACTGAATCCGTATACTGTAAGTATTCATACAATATTCAGTCGACTGATCGAAAGCAACCAGTCGACTGAATGAGTAAACAGAGAGCATATTTGCTTATTCAGTCGATTGGCCCAGTCGACTAAATCTGATACAGAACTCTCAGGAAAGTTGTTCAGTCGACTGACCATATTATTCCAGTCGATTGAATCTGAAGCAAAACTCTTGGGAAAGTGATTCAGTCGACTGACCACAATCGTTCGGTCGACTAAATTCAAATCTGAAGCCTACTTTTCACCTTTTTACCTACCTTTTTAACAATCCAACCCTTTACCTCCTCTTTTACTTTTTACATTTACCTTCAATCTTCAGAATTCTAAAACCCTAGTTACCAAATTTTTTCCAAATTTCTTCACTACTTTGATAAATTCAAATGGCTCCTCGTCAAACAAAGAGATCTAGGCATGATTCTTCTTCCTCTGAGCCAATTGATTCTCAAATCGCGCAATGGCTATATAATGCAATTGCAATCCAAAGGTAGAATAAGATGAAAGAAGTCTGATTCCTTGAAGGTTCTTTTGTTGTTTTTCCTGATTTTACATCGTATAGGATTCAAGATTAGCAAGGAGAAGCCATCTAGAATCACTCCTAGATCATAATCAAAACAATATCAAGATAAATCATACCTTGATAAAACTTTTCTATGCGAATTTGAACTTAGGGCATCAAAACCCACACAATCGTGACAATTGCGTTTGGAGTTTAGTATGTGGCCAACAAGTGTTTCTTTCTTTAGATAGAATTGGTCATATTCTTCATGCTCCGACAAGTGGTATTGAGTTACAAGAATTAAATGCTATTGTAGGCGAGAGAGACGAAGTAAGTCATCGATTCTTAGAAGATGACATGACCGAACTTAAGTCTATTGCATTACGATCTACTGCCAGAATAATGCATAGAGCTTCAATGCACACAATTCTACCCTATACTGGCTCTTATAAGCTTGTCTATCCAAACAACTATAAAGCATTATATGCTATTTGGGGAGAAGTTGAAGTAAATTTTGGCCAAAACTCATTCTAGAAGAATTTTTGTCATTCAACCAAGGTCATATGAATATTATTTATTTTGGAGAATATATTGTGCGGCTACTTATGAATCTCCACGTTCCTATTCCGGAATCTGATACCTCTATTCCAAAAACTTTGAATAGCCGCACCATTAGCCTTATGAAACTACCACCAAGACCTCACACTATCATGACTTTTCAAGAATGGAAATCTCGACCTCACCAAGAAACCTCTACTCAACAACAACAACAACCACCAAGAGATGACATCCGAATGCCAACTCCATCCCAAAGCACACGGGAATCTATTGACTTAATTGTAAGAAATCAAGTCATCTTAGATTCCCGCATAAAAAGTCTCGATAAGAAAATTAATAAAAAGTTTCTTTGGGATTTTATGGGATACAATATCATGCTCCTCTTCCACCGCTACGGAGACTACTCAACGTGATCCAGGCAAACGCCCAGCCCTTTACTTCACTTGGTCAACATCGGAAGAACATACTAGCTCTGACACAAGTGGCAATGGAGGTGGCAGACAATTTGCAGGAAGTTCCCCTAGAGGAAAAGGTCCAATGCAAGTTGAAGAAGAGGAGACAGAGTCTAATTCTGAATGAGGTTGTTATCTTTTAGTGGTAGTAAGTTATTTATTTTTGTTCCAAACATTCTATCTATAAGTTTGTATTCGTAACATTTGAAATATTTTGTTTCTGTGATTGTAACTAGTATTTTTTTTCTATTGTGTTAGTTTAATGCTTAAATTATCATTTCCTTTTTGTTAATGACAAAGGGGGAGAAATTTGTATGACTAACCATTTCATGCAGGGATTAAAAATGTCGCCATATATTCAGGGGTAGATATATATAACTCCTGTTATATATTTCTCAAAAATACAGTATCACATATAACAGGTTGTCATCAATCAAAAAGGGAGAGAATGTTGAATCATATATTTTGATTCATGACAAAGCAGTGAATTAGACTATATGGATTAGTGATAAAAAGAAAAAGAATTATGCTGTTCAAACTACAAAGGAGACAAGGCTACGAAACTGCGTATAGTATGTTAATTTGTTGAGGTTTTTTAGTCTTAGAAATGTTAAAATCTATCCTCAAGTAGTTGTTCTAAAACTTCAAACTTTTAAAAATATGAAGATTGTGCTTTGTTTGACTGTCAGGTCAGTCGATTGACTGACCGTATATGGCCAGTTGATAGAATCTGTACAGGTGAATAGAAACTCTCTGTTTTTTGCACAACTTTGAACATTCAGTTGAGTGATCGTTTTAGGTCAGTCGACTGAATTCTTCCAACAGCTATTTTTTCTGAATGGACACTTCCTTTTTCCAAGAGTTACATTCTAATATGAAGAGGTATGGATGCTTCTTTTGATCATAACTCTTCATGAATGGTTGCATCTCTTTAACTACTATATAAACACACAAAATTCACTTCACAAATCACCGATTTTATGATTACTTTCTGATCATACTTTCTACTATCTCTACATTCTGAAAAGCAATCACAACTTGCATATATTGCTTGAATCTCTAAATCAATTATCTTATTCTTTGATTCAAAGCGATATTTTCCTTTCTAAATCTTTACACACACATATATGCTTGAGGAAAAGATTATAGGAAGGTTGTACTATAAAAGACAAATCAGTGTTATCAAGAACACAAAGTTTCAAAGCAATTTTTAGTGAATCTGTTGAAGTCCTGTTCGGTTGTTCAGGCAGGTAAAGTCCTCTTTCGGCTGTTAGAGGCAGAAAAATCCTGGTCGGTTGTTCGGGTGTTGTATGCATATTCCTTCGGGTTAAGTGAGGGGATATTATGAGAAATTCCAGTGGGAAGTCTGGGATTGGACGTAGAATGGGAAGTTCGAACCAGTATAAAAATTCATGGTGTGATCATTTTTGTTTACTTTGCTATTATCATATGTTTTCTGGTTTAGTTTTAAATATATTCCATATTATACGATCCTAAGCGATAGCTAGCCATAGAGTAGTCACTTTCAGCATGTACTCTTACGATCCGTCCGGCATCCTCCAAAGTCAGCGTCACTATATGAAACTAACTTGAAAGGACATTCTTTCAGATAGAAAAGTCCAAAATTTTTGGTTTTGCTTAGATAACGCAATATTCGTTTCATTACTCGCATATGTGATTCTTGATGATTTGCTTGAAATCGAGCACATAAAAAAACACTCATCATTATGTCAGGTCGACCAGCAGTAAGATAAAGTAATGATCAAATTATGCTTGATATAATTTTTGGTCGACACTTTTACCATCTTTATCTCTATCACGATGTATTGTTGTACTCATTGGAATTGGTTAGGCAGGAATATTTTCCATATCGAAGTGTTTAATTAGATCATGACAATATTTTTCTTCATTAATAAAAATACCATTTTCCAATTATTTAATTTGTAAACCAAGGAAATAAGATAATTCTCCCATGTGTGACATTTCAAATTCTTTAGCCATTATTGTATAAAATTCCTGACATATTTTTTCATTTATAGAACCAAAAATAATATCAACCACATAAATTTGAAAAATTAAAATATCATTTTTAGTTCTTTTAATAAAAAGAGTTTGATCAACCTTCCTAATTTCAAAACCAGAAGATACCTCTTAAGACATTCATTTTAAGCAGGGGTTCTTTTTTTGAGCGTATAAGGCTTTCTTAAGTTTATAGACGTGGTCAGGAAATTTTTCATGTGTGAATAGAGGAGGTTGTTCAACATAAACATTCTCTTTTATATCAATATTTAAAAAATCACTTTTAATATCCGTTTGATAAAGTTTGAAATTATGAAAACATGCAAAAGCCAATAAGATTCATATTGCTTTAAGTCGTGCGACTGGAGCAAATGTTTCTTCATAGTCAATTCCTTCTTCTTGATTACATACTTTTGCAACTAATCTAGCTTTATTCCTAGTTATATTACCTTGTTCATCTGCTTTATTTTTGAAGACCCATTTAGTACTAATGACGGATTGATCACTTGGTCTAGGAACTAGTTGCCAAACTTCATTTTGTTCAAATTGATTTAGCTCTTCTTGGATAGCTATAATCCAATAGTTACCAGCAGTGGCTTCTTTTACATTTTTAGGTTCACTATTCAAAAGAAATGCTATGGCCCATTTTATTGAGTTAATTTCTAGTTCTAACATGTGAATCAGTTTGTCCTATGACATTTTCTATCGGGCGATCTCGTAAAATCCTAGAATAAATCTTAATTCATTTCATTATAAATAATGTTTTCATCTTCTACAAAATTATAAACAATGTTTTCATCTTCTTCAAAACTATTTTGAGAAACTGTTTTATTGATTGTGTTAGGTATTATGTCATCATCCTCAAGGTTTTTATTAAGTATGAAATTTCCATCGAATGAAACAAGAAGAGTTTCTTCGATTGATTTTGTTTTTTTGTTGAAGATTCGATAAGCTTTGCTTCACTCCAAATATTCTATGAAGATTCCTTCATTAGAATTTGGACCGAATTTTGCAAGCCGATCTTTTGTGTTTAAAATAAAACATTTTGAACCAAAAGTTTTAAAATAAGAAATATTTGGTTTTCTTTGATGAAAAAGTTCATAGGGAGTATGTTTTATTAGAGGTCGAATGGAAACATGATTTAGAACATTGCAAGCAGCTGCTACAGTTTCTGCCTAGAAATATTTTGATAATGCGTTTCCATTTAATAAAGTTCTTGCACATTCTTGTAATGTTCTATTTTTCCTTTCTACAACTCCATTTTGTTGTGGTGTTCTAAGAAAAAAAAATTATGGTAAATTCCCTTTTTAGTACAAAAATGTTCAAAGCTTCATTTTCAAATTCACCTCCATGATCACTTCTAATATTTCAATTTTTAAAATATTTGAGATTTTGAATTCTTTTTGCAAAGATCTTGAAAATTTCAAAGGTATCACTTTTATTTTTCAGAAAAATAGTCCAAATATCTTGAGAAATCATCTACTATAATAAAAACATATTTATTATAGTTTAGTAGGTTGAACTTAAGTCGGACCAAAGAGATCCAAATGCAACAGTTCTAGTGGTTGTATAGTAGTAATATTTTTCTTTGATTTAAAGGATGATTTTGATAATTTTCCTAATTGACAAGCATCACAGATATTGTTTACTTTATAATTCATTTTTGGTAAAGCTTTGAATAAATTATTTTTAGACAATTTATTTATAGCTTTGAAATTTATATGACAAAATCTTTTGTGTCATAACCAAGAATCATTTTATTTGGCTATTAAACACATATTTGTATTGTGATTTATATTCATATTTAAAACATAAAGATTTTTATCTCTAAAACTTTCAAAAATAAGATTTTTATTTTGATAAAAAATGCTACACTTATTTTCAAAAAATGAAATATTAAATCCTTTGTCACATAATTGGCTGATGCTAAGTAATTTGTGTTTTAAATTTTTAACTAACAAAACTTCTGTACTGAGAGGTAAAAAGATACACCGTTATTGCTTACATCACCTTTGAGGATGACATACCCTTTGGAATTATCCCTAAATGTGACAAACCTCCATCTGAATAGATAATATTCATTAGCATTCCTTTGTTTCATGTTATTTGTTTTGAGCAACCACTATCTAGTATCCATTTTCCTCTTTTTTTGGATGGTGCCTACAAAATAAAGAATTACCATTGGTACCCACCGTTGTATTTTGGGTCCTAAGAGTTAAGTCTTAGGAAGCAAAAGCCAAGAGGGTTCAGTATTCCGTTTGAAAATAAAATCTTTGTTATTATGAATAGTTTTTATCAAAGATTTTATATAATTATTTCTAATGAAAGAATTATTTGTTTTAGGAACCCAAATTTTGATTATATTAGTAAAATTTGAGATTATTGAACTAGATTTTTCAATTTTATTAATTTTTTTATGAAGAATTCTTTTTCTTAGGAATAATTTTAGAAGAATGCTTATATTCTAATTCTCTTTTATTAGATTCATTTTGAGAATTTTCTATAATTTTGGAAAGATTTTCTCTGCCTTTATTAAAATTAGAGACATTTTTGGTAATGTCTTCTAACTTTGTTTTAAGGCTAGAATTATCTAAATCTTAAATTTTTGACATTTTCTTTAAGGTCATGATTCTCAATTAATAAAGCATCATTCTTTTCTTTTTGAGTTTCTACCTCTTGACTTAGCAAAGAAAGTTGAGAGGTCATATTAGAACAAGATTCTTAAGTAACTTGAAGTTTATCTTCTAAAATTTTCTTTCCATCTCATAGCATTTCTACTTCAATTTCAGTTCTATTCAATTTTTTAAGGGTTTCTTTGTACTTTCTATTTTTACCTTTTATTATCAAGTAATTCTGAATTGGAGTCTAAAAGATCATCAAAAGTTAGGCCACCTACCTCGTCTTTTGTGGCCAAAAATTTAATGTTGGTTTGTTCTGAATTACTGTACGAGGCATTATCTGATGATGAAGATGATTCCAAGTCGTCCCACGTGACAGGGAAAGCTTTCTTCTTGAATCTGTCTTTTTAGTGCTTATGTTTGTCTTTCTTTTTCTCAGGATAGTCTTTCTTGATGTGGCCTTTCTTGTGACATTCATAACATTCTAGAGCAGATGATGATGGTTTGTTGGTGTTGTTATTGTTGCTGGAGCTGTTTTTGTTATTTTTAAATTTGTTGCTCTTTCTAAATTTCAAAAACCTTTTGAAATTTTTAGCAATGAATGCCATATCGTCTTCATCTGATTCTGATTCATCTTTTTTTACCTGGAACGCTATATTCTTCTTACCTTGAGCCTATACGCGTTTTGCCTGGAGATTAACTTTATAGGACATTAGATTTCCTATCAACTCCTTCGGTTTTATGGTCGAAATGTCGTTAGCTTCTTCGATTGCTAAGACTTCTCATTCCGACCCATCCATTAGTGATTTAAGGATTTTTGAAACAGTATCAAAATTTGTATAAGTTTCTCCTAATGCTAACAAAGAATGATATATATCTTGAAATCTAGAGTACATTTCATTTATAGTCTCATCTTGCTTCAGTTTAAAACTCTGGAACTGATTTTTGAGCGTAGAAATTTTACTCTGTTTTACTTTGTTAGTACCTTCATGTATAATTTTAAGTGTACGCCAATATTCATGAGCGGTTTTACACATGTTTATTCTATTAAATTCATTTTTGTCTAATGCATAATATAACATATTCATAGCTTTAGCATTTGCAGTAGTGTCTAATTTTTGTGTGTTAGACCATATTGAATATTCAATAGTAGGCATAGTATATTCAGATTGCATAATGTTCCAGGTTTCATAACTACCTGCTTGTATATATATTCTCATTCTAGTAGCCCAATAGTTATTTATTCCATTAAATAGTTAAGGTCGTGCAGTAGATTGACTTTCTAAAAAGGTAGTTTTAGCTACAGTGCTGGTGTTGTTTTCCATATTAAAACAATATCAGATAACCGTGTTACTGTTATATGATAGGTTTGCTCTGATACCAAATGAAAGTGTCTATGCTATAGGATCGTGTAATATGGAGTATAATAAATAACTAATGCAAAAAATAACTGTAAAATAATAATAGTAGTAAAATGACACCAGAGATTTTATACTGGTTCGAACTCCTCTTCTATGTTCAGTCCCAGACTCCTTTTGGAATTATAGCTAGCAACCCTCACTTAAGCCGAAGGAATATGTATTACACTGCCTGAGCAAACGAACCGGACTTTGACCACCTGAGCAACAGAGCAGGACTTGAACTCCTGAGCAACCGAACTGGACATGATTGCCTGAGCAACCAAACATGACTTTCTTACAAACTGGACTTAACTTGACTTTGTGTGTTCTAAAAAACACTGATTTGTCACTTGTATTACACCCTTCCTCTAATCTTACCCTCAAAGTAGATGTGTATATTTGTGTGTGTATGAAGAATAGGAAGTTTAATATTGCTTGAAGAATATGGATACATAAGCAATGATTGTATGAAAGCCTGTAGATATTGAACTCAAGAATGTTAAGTGCTATAGATCAAAAGAGAACAGAAAATTAGGTGATTGGATCTATGAATCTCAAGTGTATATATTGTGTGTGATGAGATATGACTTCTGGAAATCGACATCCATTAGAATCTAGGAACCACGACCTTCTAGTAAGAAGGAACCCTTTGATCAAAAGAGGTGTCTTTTAGAGAAAAATAACAGTTGCAGATTCAGTCGACTGAACTTTCTTTGGCAGTAGACTGAATTTCAAAGGAGAACAAAAAAATGTTTAGCATCATTCGACTGACCTAGGTACAGGTCATTCAACCGTTTGCTGTTTGTATTAAAAAAAATATACACAGCCTTAATTGTCTATCTTATATGGGTTAGTTGACTGATGCTGTTATTTTAGTACCGTGAAAGTATTTTGTATGTGTATATGAAATTTTTATAAAACGAATGATTGTTTTGTAAACGAATTTGTGAGTGATATACCTTGAGGATATTAACAATTCTCTATACTAGACTCTATATACTTATTGACTCTAGTTAACATCAATATCAATACAAACCATATTTGAGCCGATGAGTCCGGATTTGCCGCAGTCGTAGATTCGTGAACTTTCATCTCTTGTCAGCATTCAAAACCTTAAGATCCAATAACTCCAACCTCTTTGGAAACTAAGGTTTCGACCAAGTAACATTCGACCTTGTCCAATTGATTATGTACCAAGTTGCTTGATATCATAAGCGTTGGCTTCGAAAGCTTGATGTCGAAAAGTCTGCTTTGGAAGCCTTGACGCCGAAAGTGGCTTAAACATGCTAAAAGTGTGATTTTCATGTTTTTAACTTAAAAGGGATAACTTTTCAAATAACGTGTATTTATTTGTCAAATTCTTACTGGTTAATAAATTCTTTTCAGAAAAGTGTTGCCAATAATTTCATAATTCAATAATGAATTTATTTTATAAAATGCCCCTTCTCATATAAAATATTAAGTCACATACCTTAAATAAGTTTATATATTCATCAAATCACTTAGGAAAAATATGGAAAAATTCCACAAATCTATTTTAATATGTTTTCCAGCATATAAAATTCAAACAAAAATAATAATTCTTTTAGCCTTAAATAATTTATAACCCAATAAATCATTTTCTTCACTAGAAAATTAATATAAAATACACATTAATTCAGAAAATTATGAAAATTGAAACCTATCTCTAAAATATCATTTCTAACTTATATTTAAAATTTTAAGGTTAGTTTGACATATGTGAGTTGATGGTGGTGAGTTGTTGATGATGACATTTCAGTTGCTGATGGTGTTATATTTTTTGGCGTTTCACGGTGTATATATTGTATGATGACATGTATATATATTATGTTAACAAAGTGTTAGTTGGTTTGATGTTATGTGAGTTATGGTTGGTTTAATTTTCTTTATGTGATTTATGTATGATTTGAGATTATATTAAACATCTAAATTCGATATGTGCTTGTGTCTGACCAATTATATTTCTGAATTGTGTATGTGAGGCTAGCATGTAGCGGAAATCTGGAAAAATTCTTCAAGTATTTCGACGAATTCCAGTGACTGACGATGATTTACAGGTCAACAGTTTCTAATGGCTTCCGACGGCTAGTGGCGCTTTTGTTGCTTCCTCTTGATCGACCACGTGTCTTTGACGATCTTCTAGAGCCGTCGGGTTTTCGTCGGCAGCCGTCGGAAAGTTTACGATGGAGGCTATTGGAAGGTGTCGGAAAAGCTGTGGGGCGATGGGACAAATTGCGATGGTTTTTTACGTCGGTTTCTGACGGCTACAGACGCCGTCGATAGTTTTCAGCCATTAGAAATCGTATGTTTTCTTATGGTGATTGTACCCAATTAGGATGTGCATCCGTGTTGCTTTGGGTTGTAAGCTTGGTTAACCATTGTTCTAAATCAGTTGTAGATTGATTTTCTATTGTATCTGATTAGGTCGTTCACCTGCACAGTGTTGCTTTCGAGCATATGCTCGGTGAACCATTGTTGTAATTCGGTTGCAGAAGTACCCGATTATGTCAAGTATCCGACTAGGTGTTGCTTTTGGTTATGAACTCAGGTAACCATTGTTGTAACTCATTACAAATTGGTTTTCTATTGTATCCGATTAGGCTGTGCAACTGATTGGACGTTGCTCTTAGTGAATTTTGACGTTATTTTGTTTATGTACTGATTTTTGATGCAATTATATTTTTGACGCAATCATAATAAATTTTCATCAAAATATTACATTTTAGCAAAATATTTACCAACTAAAATATTCAACTATTAGTTCAACATATATGTTATAAAAGCAGTTGATTATACATTTAATGAAATTATAATCAAACATAAGATATTTTCTAAAACGTCAAGAATTTTAGTAACTGTCAAATATCTGCATTTGATTGGCATAGATTTTTCTAGTCTTTTATTTGAATTGAAAATAAAAAAATTCAACATTTCCTCTTAAACATCCAACATTAAATAATGTTTTTAAAATACAGTACATAAAATTTAGTCAAGTCCGATAATTTTCTATGATAAGTATAATTTCCTGTAAGAAAATAATTTTTAGATATTTTATAGTTTTAGGATCTGTAATCGGCTATGTTTTTTGTCTATTACTATGTCATACAGAATACGAGCTCTTCTTAGTTGCATTACTTCATCTTCATATAACTTTTTTCCTTCAATTTTTACATTTTTTTAATAGATCTTCCACGAATCACATTATATCAATTTCGCAATCAATTCTGCATCATTTCAAAAAAATTTAGTATTAATGTTCTAAAATTAATATTTGTACACTATACGTTTTTTTCTATCGAATAGTGTTCTTTTTAGGGGCAATCCACAAAATTGACTCTAGTTCTGATGGATTATTCCATTTTTTGTATAAATTGATTGCATCACTTCCATGATTTTGTCTCTTATTGAAAATATTTAAAAATCATTGTATGTGATTTATTGTTATTAATTTTTGATTGGATATATAAAACAAAAGTAATTTTCTAGTGAGAAATTATATAGTTGCTAGGGAAATATTTTATAGTAGTAATTAAAAATATGTCGGATGCATAGCATTGTTATCGAGCATATGAATCGAGTAGCTTCTAAATAAATCTAGATGTCGAGATGAAAATAGAATGGATAGAGAGATTGGGGGCATAATTGGAATAGATAAATGAAGCAACTCGAGAAGTCAGGGAGGATTTGGGCAAAAACAACATATCTGGTACAACCACAATTGCTGTCACTATAGAGTTGATCTACTAGGGATACATCTGAGACTATGGAAGGTTGGAGCTTATGAAAGCGTAGAGGAACTACCACTATTATGACAACCATTATGGTTGGTACGGACCATAATTATTAATGGAACCGACATCTGCTCCAAATTGACTTATTTCTCCCTTATCATCTCGAATTTAAAGTATTACCTATTCTTCTATGATTTATTAAATATGATGGACAATTCCATCTATTAATAAAGAGGTTAGAGCAACATAGAGAGGACTTTTATTTTTTGATTTCATACTCTTTATCTATTACTCTCTACCTTAACTATTGTCACTAAGTGTTGTAATTCTAACCATATTTTGATTTTAAGTCTAAAATAATTGTAATAATGCTCGTACTAGTGACGATTCTAAAGTTAATAAGATTAAGTGGACGCAGGCATGAGATTTGGTCAAAGCATTATAAAAATGTTGCATTCTTTGTCATTTCTATTTGATTTTAGTAGATCTATTCTCGTTTTTTTCGTTTAGCGGTGTTTCATCACTTTTTGGTCTAATATTTTTGATGCTTCCACTGATAATGGAGCTCCTTTGTTGTAGATCAAGCTTAGTATTATGGATTGCAAGCCCCCAAAAGTTAGATACAAAGATCATTGTTATAGATATGATGATACTGTGATTTCATAAGGAGCCAAAATAAGGTTTGAAGAAATAGCCCATTAGAGACCTTCCATGAGATTTGTAGCCACTGCTGGAGAAGATAAAGCTTCTCATTATAATGATGAAACCACTTAGATTTTGAATGATTTACCTAGGATCTTTTTCCCTGTAGGAGGTGGTATCCAAACTTAAAATTGATAGGATCATGATTAGGATGAACCAAAGAATGGTTGACAGTCAGAAAACCCTCTTGGATAGAATGGAAGTAAACTTCACTTTTTTAGCCCAGCGGTCATAAAGGTATAGGAATAGTTGTAAGGATTCACCATCGTCAAATTATGAGGAAGATAGTTCATCTTCATTAAGCTATAACAGGAGTGACAACAAGCAGAAGATGAAGGAAAAGGCAGTTGGGATGTTGAAAAGGGTCACTGAAGGAAGTGGCCAAATTTTATCCACGTCTAACATGGTCAGTACTGACCAAAATTGAGTCAGCATCAAGCATGTTGGGGGTGGTTCCAGAGTATAACTACCTGTAGTAGAAAACTTGCCAGGCAATAAGAACGACTTGCAGGATACTGGCAATGAAGCAGAGAAAAATGCTGGAACACGGAATGGTTTTGTTTACATGAATGCCACATAACTGGCCAGACATCACATGAGATCTAGACTAATTGCTCTCCTAGAGCAAGGAGAGCCTAGAAATCACCGAACGAACAAAGAGTGTTTGTAGAGTCAGTTATTCACACTCAACGCTATTCCCGATGGTTGGTCGGACGACGGAAATTCTATCGGTTTAGAAAACCGTCGAACGAATTTAAATTAAAAATAACCGCAAGCGCACGGTGTACGAAGAAACTAAAGAAAAAGAAAATTTCACTCAGCCTAAAATAAACCAAACCCGACCCAATTCAAATATTTCCTTTCTCGTTAACTCAAATTCAAGTTTCCCCTTTTTTTTAAAAAAAAATAAAACCAAAATCAATGAAAACCAAGGGGCGAAAAACTTATTCGATTGCTGTGAGATTCGCTAGTTCAGGTAGATGTCGCGGCTTGATTGGGAAATGTGAGCCGATATAAGCGAAATTAAGCAGAGGGAAGCAGTTCGATTTCGAGTTGGGAGTTGGTTGTGGTTTTGGGATCAATGGGGTTGCGGAGGTTGAGGAGATTGTCGTGGCAACGACGATTGAGGTAGTGGGGTGGGTTTTTTTGGTTGGAAGGGGTGTCGAGGATTGTGAGTGGGTTGTGGAGGCTGTTGGGTGGTCGATTCAAAGATTTGGGTGGGGTTTTTGGCGATTGAATGGGTTTGCGGAGGTTGATGATGCGATTCGAAGATGGGCGAAGTCGCTGATGCGATTTGATGTGGTTTGCGTTGTTTGCTTGGTAGTAGCCGGCGATTGTGGTTGGGGTCACTGGCGGGTTCGAAGGTGGATTGGGGAGTTTGGCACGTGGTTTGGTATGGCGATGATGGTATGCGTCTGTGGTGATGTGGAACTGCACTTGCTGTGTGGTTGTGGTGATATGGTAAGAGATGGGAAGTATTTTGGTTCAGAGGAGCGATTCGGTGTTGGAGAAGATGTTGTATCAGGTTGTATGTGAATGGTGAACAGCAGCAGGTGTTTGAATGTTTGTGAGATGAAATTGCAACTTTGATGTTGGTCGTTGGCAGAGATGATTCACTTGGATGGATTGTGGTGAAATTCGGCTGCACACGGTTTGAGTGTTGGAGCTATGAAATGATGGTTGTGGTTCAAGTTGTAGTTATGGAATGGTGGCTAATCTATGGCGATATGCAGTGTAGCAGTATACGACAATTATGAAGGCAATGACAGTTGTTCAGTGTTGGTGGAGGAATTCTGTTTAAATGGTAATGAATGTAGTGCGGTTAGAAGTGGTGGTTGAGCAAATGATGTAATTTGTGATGGTGAGTTTGTTTGGGTGAAGCGACGTTGACGGAGTTTGGTTCAGGAGGCTTGGTGGTGGCTTGAAGGCAGAAGTAGGAAGATGGGATGTTGTCGTGAATGGTGTTGCTGCTGTTAAGGCAGAGGATGGTGGATGGAGGTGGCAGAATTGTGTGGAATGGTTGATGGACAAAGCTGAAGAACAGTGGCTGATCGGAGAATGTTTGTAGAAGTGTTGTATGGTAGCAGTATGGGGGCAGTGATGGAGTAGATTAGCAGCGGTAAGAAGGTGAATGGAGTGGTAGGGGGGAGATTGGGGTATATGCAGCAAGCAGGGAAGTTTGTATTGTGGTGACAGAACTGTTGAGGCTTTGAATGAATGGTGAAGAAGTGGGCAGAGATGTGAGTATTGGCAGTGCTTGTAATTGAAATAGTGAAACAGTAGCACAGGAAACAGAGAAGCGTGCATAGTTTTTTTTTTCTTTGTAAATGTGTAAAAGAAAAAAGAAAAGAGAATGAAAGATGTAAATGCAAAAAAATGAGAATGCAAATGTGAATGAATAAAATATATTTTTTTAGAAATTGTGTTGTCTTTTTTTTAATAAGTAAATATGCAAATGCAATGCAAATAAAAAACAAGAAACAAGCACACAACACAATGTCACCAAAAATCACAAAACACACAATATATTTTTTTTCCTTCTTTTTTATACAAACACACACAAAATATAAACAAGCAAAAATCAAACAAACCTAATTCGAAGAATAGAAAATCAAAATTATTCTCCGGCAACGACGCCAAAAACTTGTTCGGACGACGGAAATTCTATCGGTTTAGAAAGCCGTCAAATGAATTTAAATTAAAAATAACCGCAAGCGCACGGTGTACGAATGTAGCACGTGGCGAATACGGGTCGATCCGCAGGGAATTGATGATTTTAAAATTCTATTCAATCAAATTAAACCAAAGTCGAGTGAAAGTTAAGCTAGAGAATTAGAGAACTAACTAAAAGAATAGAGAAGCAAATATAAGAGTTAAGTGACAATTTAGGAAATAAATCCACTCTCTAGATCATGTAGTTCAACACATGAAATCTTGATCTCTCTTTTATGGTCATTAGTGTTTTAATTGATGTGTTTATCATAAATATGACATATTTGAGCTATTGATTAGCCAACATAAGCCATCAAACTATAACACACCCCTTAAAACACTTACTAACTTTGATGACAATGACATGAAAATGAAATCTATTTTAAGTATGGCCTATTAACTATGGATTAGAAATATAGACCATCAAATTTTAATTTCAAACCACTTTCTTTCGCCATAATCATATTTTGATGAAGAGGCAATTAGTGTTAGTGATTGTTTAAGCATAGCCTATTTGGTGTCAACAATATAGGCTATCAAAATTCAAAGAAAAAACAACAAGTTAACCACTTCATACATTCTCATTAAAGCACAAAAAGAGAGCATGAATTAATAAATAGTTGAAGCTACATAATTAGAGAGCTTCATTACCCCTAAATTGAAGGGGTTTAGCCTCTCATATTTGTCATTTGATTAACAAATGTAGCTAGCAACATGAAAACAAAAAGAAAGAAAAAATAAAGCAAATGAAAAGAAAACTATTCTACTTGCATAAAAGTAAATCTACACTACTAGCATGAAAGAAAATGAACATGTAAGTAAAAGGAAACGCTAATTAACATTGCATAAAAAGAAAAGAAAATTACATAAAATAAAAATGACTAAGTAGCCATGAAAAGAGAAAGAGAGCTTTCTTTTATTTGATCTAAACTAAACTAAAGAGAAGGAGGCCTAAGAGAGACTAAGTAAAGAGAGATCGGATTACGTGAAACATAAGGGGTATATATACAAGTTTTAAAACTCTAATTCACTTTTTGGGGAATGCCCAAAATGCCCCTTAGGAAGTGTGGAGGCCAAGTAATCATTAACATGTCTTAATCCCCCATTAAGTGTACATGAAACCATTAACTCCATAAGCATGTGCATTAGCCTTTAATTTGTACATTAAAGTAGGTGGGTAGGTGGGGTCCTCCATGATCTTCACTTTGAATTATTTCCATCTTCATTCCTTTATATCCATTTTGTGCATGCATGTTTCTTCATGAACCCACTAATATGAGAAGCTAAATTCCTACAAAATATTATAGAAATTTCCGATTAAATTCTCTCAAATTAATATACGCGCATAAATGGCCGTTTTCCCCTTATATGAAGATGAATATGTGAAAATTTGGAATTAATATGAATTTTGGTTAAAACAAGTTAAAATACCCAATATGATCATTTATTTAATTTAAATAGAATAAATATGGTGGTAAAAATATGCACATTCACATCCACATCAAATACCCCCACACTTATCTTTTTATTCGTCCTCGAATAAAGAAAAACTAAGATAAATCTGTTTTCGTAGGGAGCATGATTGCATTGAGCGTATGCAACAAGCCGTTAAACATCTGAGTGTCCCCAGTAGGACGAGTGTTGTCTCGTGAGGGTTTTCAGTGGATACTACCCACAAAATCCAAATGGAGGATGAAAATATTTACAAAATGCAAGATTTATTTACAAAGTGATGAATGTGAGTTTTTGAAAATATTAACAAATGAGAGATTTATTTTTAAATTGACACGAATAAGTTAAATATAGGTTTTGGTCATTATCTTGAAATTTAAGTTATTTACTTGTCAGTATTTCCAATAAAAACGAAGTTATCATAACAAATAGATAGTTTAACTTGTTGTTTTGGTTAATAACACAATGTAACTATGAAATGGATCCTTAGTTGACTATCAAAGTCTATCAAAGTGGTATTTTCATTTCTTTTCAATAACAAATCAAATCAATTAAGTAAAAATAGTGCTAAGATTTCAATTGCTTGCTCTCTCATTATTTGCAAGAAAAATTACACACCTAGCTCAGGTAAACTGAGGCCAGATATACCACCCATGCACTGCCTTTCAGGCTTATGTGAGGGGAGTACAGAGCATGGCGAGTGCACACACTTTTGTGCATACAGCTATCGACCGTAGGTGGTTTTTATTAATTTTTTTTTACATGTGTTCCATACAACATAACCGTGAGGACTTTTAAATGAGTATGAAAGCACATAATCAAAAATTCCAAGTAATTCACCCATGCATAACCGTGAAGACTTTTAAATGAGAGTGAATACTTGGATGTTATTATTTTTTATTTTTATATTTTTTTTTGAGAGAGAGTTTTGCAAAATCATCTTAGCACCATTTAACTTAGAAGACAAAAAAATGTTATATCCTTTACTTTAAATCAACCAATTTTTAAACAAAGATTTTCAATTAGGATGTACTTCATAAGTAACACGTATGAATCTTCCTATATACTAGTTAAACTATTATTATTTATAATCAAACTTCATTTTTATTTTTGTTAAGACCAATAAATTTTCAAAAATTTCAATTTAATAAACCAAAGCCATATATTTATCTTATAGTGTTTCTATTAAAAATAAATCAAAAGAAAATTTGTTTTTGGGATTTTTTTTCCATTTTTTTTGAGCTTTTAAATCAAAAATAAACCATGAAAAATCCAAAAAATGAAGATGAGTCTCCCCCCCACACTTGATTTTGACTGTGTCCCCACAATCAACCCAAGTGAAAGGAGAAAAAATAAAAATAAAACAACAAACAAAAACCTATATTTACATGAAAACAAAAGGATTATTATTTACAAGAGTTCGGAAAGTATATCGTCAAAAAGTAAATGAAACGGTCTTCCAAAGACCGGTTCATTCGTCTCGTCAAGTATGCGAGACACAGTTTAAGCTTAAAAAACCAAATCCTCAAAGATTTCAAAGTTGAATGTGGATTTGAAAAAACGAATGTCGTTTTATTAAAAATCGTACGAGTTTTTTTATTTTCGATGATTTTTGGGGTAGATATAACGATTGATTGAAATTCAAGTTTATTTTCACCAAATTGAAAGTCAAGTTTGTTATTGAAAAATTCTTCAAAATTATTGATTTCAAAATGGTCGTCCCCTTTGGAATCCAACAACTCATCTTCAAAAAGTCCAAAGAAATTGTGTTCGTTAAATTCAACTTCCTTTGTTGGATTATCAACAACTTCATTGCGTATCTCAAGTTCAAAATCCAAAGCTGTTGTATTCAAATTTTCGAAATCGAGAAAAGGAATATTGAATTTTAAATTTGGTTCCACACACTCAAAAGAATTGAAATCTAACTTAATTACCGTATTTTCAACAACTTGATTAAGATTGTCATTATCAATTTCAAAAGTTGTTATTTGAAAATCATCGATTTGGGTAAAAGATGGATTATCGTTTGACGCGTCATCATTGAAATTTGATTTTGTTTCTCACGAAAATTTTCTAATGTTTTAATCAACAAATTCGTGTGATCATCGTAAATTTCATTTATTTGCTTAACAAAGTCAAATTTTTAATTATTAACTTGAAAATTTTCGATTTGGACTTGTTGTCAACAAGAATTGTCAATTTCGATAAACGGTAGATTATTATTTGATTCTTCGCAAGTTGAGATTTGACTATAATTTTCACGAAAAGTTTTGTATCTTTCAAGTAATAAATCCTCGTTATCTTTTTCCATTTGGTCAACAAAATCAAATTTATGATTATTAATTTGAAAATTTTCATTTTGAATTTGTTGATAACCGAACTTTTCAATCGTACCGCTATTGAAACTATTCCCATTGTCAAATTCGTTTGAAAAGTTGTTCCCATTTTCATGTTGAGTTTGAAATTCATTTCGGAGTTCGAAATTAAATTGGCATGGGTTATAATCGTATTCGTTTGAATTTTGAATTGAATTCAAATTTTGAAATCCTTGACTCTAGTTATTACACAAATAAGAATTACATAAATCATTTATTTCTTGATTTTCTCGTGTAGAAAGTTCGAGTAAAGATGAAATCATTTCAATGCTATTTTCAAGGGTCGAAGGTTGGTCATCGTTTTGAAAATTTTGTTGTTCGAAATTTGAATTAGTCACACAAAAGTTGTTGTTAAAATATCCATACGAATTCGGAGTGAACTCATATGGATTTTATTGATTCTTACAATTAAATTCAAGTGAGCAAGAAAAAGGAAGCTTGGACATTTTCAAGATTTCTTTTTTTTGGTTTTTTTATAAAGAAAAAGTATTTACAAATAAAATTTATTTTTCAAAATGGAAAATTGATTTTTGTTTTGTTTTTGGATTTTCAATTTTTATTTGGCTTTTGAAAAGATTTTATATTTTTTTTCTACTTTTTTTTTTGGAATTTTGATTTGAAAATTTTTAAGGAAAAAAAACTAAGTTAAGAAATATTTACAATTTGTTTTTAGATTTGGATTTTGATTTTTTTTTAAATATGTATGAACTAATGCAACTAAATGAATGCAAGGGTTAATTACAAATGATTTAGCCTAAGTTAACCCAAAATTGTATAATTACAAACTGTCTTACATAAACAAGATAATTCTCAGCCAGGTAACGGGCATGATTTATCGGTGCACCACGAATCACCGTAGCAATGCAGCCGAAGGTTCAAGTACCTTCATAGGAACAACCACTATAATATTTACGAATCACCGTAATATTTATAAATGGATATTACTCTACCGTACCTAGACACCAAGAAATTAAATTGTTCAAAGAAGACAAATTGCCAATATACAATTAAGCGTTATCGATATCTAACCGTTATTATTAATCAAATTCTAAAATGAAATGCAAGGCAGAAAGTAAACGTGTATTAATAATGCAACTATGAATAGATTTTTGTTTTTGTTTTTGGTTTTTTAATAAAATGCAAATGCAAGCAAACAAAAATGCAATTCAAATAAAACTAGAGATTAAAGCAGCATTTTTTTTATTGCAAGCAAGCAGTTATTTGGCAGCGGTTCCTTTCTCTATTTGCTTTGGCAACCTGAAATAAAAACAAGATATATACAATTTTCTTTTTCAATGATGATAGAAAAAAAAACTTTAAAACAAACCAAAATAAGATAATGTAACACAAACTAAAGAAAAAGAAAATTTCACTCAGCCTAAAATAAACCAAACCCGACCCAATTCAAATATTTCCTTTCTCGTTAACTCAAATTCATGTTTCCCTTTTTTTTAAAAAAAAAATTAAAGCAAAATCAATGAAAACCAAGGGGAGAAAAACTTGTTCGATTGCTGTGAGATTCGCTAGTTCAGGTAGATGTCGCGGCTTGATTGGGAAATGTGAGGCGATGCAAGCGAAATTAAGCAGAGGGAAGCAGTTCGATTTCGAGTTGGGAGTTGGTTGTGGTTTGGGATCAATGGGGTTGCGGAGGTTGAGGAGATTGTCGTGGCAACGACGATTGAGGTAGTGGGGTGGGTTTTTTTTGGTTGGAAGGGGTGTCGAGGATTGTGAGTGGGTTGTGGAGGCTGCTGGGTGGTCGATTCAAGGATTTGGGTGGGTTTTTTGGCGATTGAATGGGTTTGCGGAGGTTGATGATGCGATTCGAAGATGGGCGAAGTCGCTGATGCGATTTGATGTGGTTTGCGTTGTTTTCTTGGTAGTAGCCGGCGATTGTGGTTGGGGTCACTGGCGGGTTCGAAGGTGGATTGGGGAGTTTGGGACGTGGTTTGGTATGGCGATGATGGTATGCGTCTGTGGTGATGTGGAACTGCACTTGCTGTGTGGTTGTGGTGATATGGTAAGAGATGGGAAGTATTTTGGTTCAGAGGAGTGATTCGGTGTTGGAGAAGATGTTGTATCAGGTTGTATGTGAATGGTGAACAGCAGCAAGTGTTTGAATGTTAGTGAGATGAAATTGCAACTTTGATGTTGGTCGTTGGCAGAGAAGATTCACTTGGATGGATTGTGGTGAAATTCGGCAGCACACAGTTTGAGTGTTGGAGCTATGAAATGATGGTTGTGGTTCAGGTTGTAGTTATGGAGTGGTGGCTAATCTATGGCGATATGCAGTGTAGCAGTATACGACAATTATGAAGGCAACGACAGTTGTTCAGTGTTGGTGGAGGAATTTTGTTTAAATGGTAATGAATGTAGTGTGGTTAGAAGTGGTGGTTGAGCAAATGATGTAATTTGTGATGGTGAGTTTGTTTGGGTGAAGCGACGTTGATGGAGTTTGGTTCAGGAGGCTTGGTGGTGGCTTGAAGGCAGAAGTAGGAAGATGGGATGTTGTTATGAATGGGGTTGCTGCTGTTAAGGCAGAGGATGGTGGATGGAGGTGGCAGAATTGTGTGGAATGGTTGATGGACAAAGCTGAAGAACAGTGGATGATCGGAGAATGTTTGTAGAAGTGTTGTATGGTAGCAGTATGGGGGCAGTGATGGAGTAGATTAGTAGCGGTAAGAAGGTGAATGGAGTGGTAGGGGGGAGATTAGGGTATATGCAGCAAGCAGGGAAGTTTGTATTGTGGTGACAGAACTGTTGAGGCTTTGAATGTAATGGTGAAGCAGTGAGCAGAGATGTGAGTATTGGCAGTGCTTGTAATTGAAACAGTGAAACAGTAGCACAGGAAACAGAGAAGCGTGCACAGTTTTTTTTTTCTTTATAAATGTGTAAAAGAAAAAAGAAAAGAGAATGAAAGATGTAAATGCAAAAAAATGAGAATGCAAATGTGAATGAATAAAATATGTTTTTTTTAGAAATTGTGTTGTCTTTTTTTTAATAAGTAAATATGCAAATGCAATGCAAATAAAAAACAAGAAACAAGCACACAACACAATGTCACTAAAAATCACAAAACACACAATATATTTTTTTTCCTTCTTTTTTATACAAACGCACACAAAATATAAACAAGCAAAAATCAAACAAACATAATTCGAAGAATAGAAAATCAAAATCAAAATCAAAACTATTCCCCGGCAACGACGCCAAAAACTTGTTCGGACGATGGAAATTCTATCGGTTTAGAAAACCGTCGAACGAATTTAAATTAAAAATAACCGTAAGCGCACGGTGTACGAATGTAGCACGTGGCGAATACGGGTCGATCCGTAGGGAATTGATGATTTTAAAATTCTATTCAATCAAATTAAACTAAAGTCGAGTGAAAGTTAAGCTAGAGAATTAGAGAACTAACTAAAAGAAAAGAGAAGCAAATATAAGAGTTAAGTGACAATTTAGGAAATAAATCCACTCTCTAGATCATGTAGTTCAACACATGAAATCATGATCTCTCTTTTATGGTCATTAGTATTTTAATTGATGTGTTTATCATAAGTATGACATATTTGAGCTATTGATTAGCCAACATAAGCCATCAAACTATAACACACCCCTTAAAACACTTACTAACTTTGATGACAATGACATGAAAATGAAAATGAAATCTATTTTAAGTATGGCCTATTAACTATGGGTTAGAAATATAGACCATCAAATTTTATTTTCAAACCACTTTCTTTTGCCATAATCATATTTTGATGAAGAGGCAATTAGTGTTAGTGATTGTTTAAGCATAGCCTATTTTGTGTCAACAATATAGGCTATCAAAATTCGAAGCAAAAACAACAAGTTAACCACTTCATACATTCTCATTAAAGCACAAAAAGAGAGCATGAATTAATAAATAGTTGAAGCTACATAATTAGAGAGCTTTATTACCCCTAAATTGAAGGGGTTTAGCCTCTCATATTTGTCATTTGATTAACAAATGTAGCTTGCAACATGAAAACAAAAAGAAAGAAAAATGAAAGCAAATGAAAAGAAAACTATTCTACTTGCATAAAAGTAAATCTACACTACTAGCATGAAAGAAAATGAACATGTAAGTAAAAGGAAACGCTAATTAACATTGCATAAAAAGAAAAGAAAATTACATAAAATAAAAATGGCTAAGTAGCCATGAAAAGAGAAAGAGAGCTTTCTTTTATTTGATCTAAACTAAACTAAAGAGAAGGAGACCTAAGAGAGACTAAGTAAAGAGAGATCGGATTACGTGAAACATAAGGGGTATATATACAAGTTTTAAAACTCTAATTCACTTTTTGGGGAATGCCCAAAATGCCCCTTAGGAAGTGTGGAGGTCAAGTAATCATTAACATGTCTTAATCCTCCATTAAGTGTACATGAAACCATTAACTCCATAAGCATGTGCATTAGCCTTTAATTTGTACATTAAAGTAGGTGGGTAGGTGGGGTCCTCTATGATCTTCACTTTGAATTATTTCCATCTTCATTCCTTTATATCCATTTTGTGCATGCATGTTTCTTCATGAACCCACTAATATGAGAAGCTAAATTCCTACAAAATATTATAGAAATTTCAGATTAAATTCTCTCAAATTAATATACGCGCATAAATGGCCATTTTCCCCTTATATGAAGATGAATATGTGAAAATTTGGAATTAATATGAATTTTGGTTAAAACAAGTTAAAATACCCAATATGATCATTTATTTAATTTAAATAGAATAAATATGGTGGTAAAAATATGCACATTCACATCCACATCAAATACCCCCACACTTATCTTTTTATTCGTCCTCGAATAAAGAAAAACTAAGATAAATCTGTTTTCGTAGGGAGCATGATTGCATTGAGCGTATGCAACAAGCCGTTAAACCTCTGGGTGTCCCCAGTAGGACGAGTGTTGTCTCGTGAGGGTTTTCAGCGGATACTACCCACAAAATCCAAATGCAGGATGAAAATATTTACAAAATGCAAGATTTATTTACAAAGTGATGAATGTGAGTTTTTGAAAATATTTACAAATGAAAGATTTATTTTTAAATTGACACGAATAAGTTAAATATAGGTTTTGGTCATTATCTTGAAATTTAAGTTATTTACTTGTTAGTATTTCCAATAAAAACGAAGTTATCATAACAAATAGATAGTTTAACTTGTTGTTTTGGTTAATAACACAATGTAACTATGAAATGGATCCTTAGTTGACTATCAAAGTCTATCAAAGTGGTATTTTCATTTCTTTTCAATAACAAATCAAATCAAATAAGTAAAAATAGTGCTAAGATTTCAATTGCTTGCTCTCTCATTATTTGCAAGAAAAATTACACACCTAGCTCAGGTAAACTGAGGCCAGATATACCACCCATGCACTGCCTTTCGGGCTTATGTGAGGGGAGTACAGAGCATGACGAGTACACACACTTTTGTGCATACACCTATCGACCGTAGGTGGTTTTTATTAAAAATTTTTACATGTGTTCCATATAACATAACCGTGAGGACTTTTAACTGAGAGTGAATTTTTGGATGTTATTATTATTATTATTATTTTGAGAGAGAGTTTTGCAAAATCATCTTAGCACCATTTAACTTAGAAGACAAAAAAAAAATGTTATATCCATTACTTTAAATCAACCACTTTTTAAACAAAGATTTTCAATTAGGATGTACTTCACAATTAACACGTATGAATCTTCCTATATACTAGTTAAACCATTATTATTTGTAATCAAACTTCATTTTTATTTTTGTTAAGACCAATAAATTTTCAAAAATTTCAATTTAATAAACCAAAGCCATATATTTATCTTATAGTGTTTCTATTAAAAATAAATCAAAAGAAAATTTGTTTTTGGGATTTTTTTGTCAATTTTTTTGAGCTTTTAAATCAAAAATAAACCAAGAAAAATCCAAAAAATGAAGATGAGTCTCCCCCCCCCCCCCCCCACACTTGATTTTAACTGTGTCCCCACAGTCAACCCAAGTGAAAGGAGAAAAAATAAAAGTAAAACAACAAACAAAAACCTATATTTACATGAAAACAAAAGGATTATTATTTACAAGAGTTTAGAAAGTATATCGTCAAAAAGTAAATGAAACGGTCTTCCAAAGACCGGTTCATTCGTCTCGTCAAGTATGCGAGACACAGTTTAAGCTTAAAAAACCAAATCCTCAAAGATTTCAAAGTTGAATGTGGATTTGAAAAAACGAATGTCGTTTTATTAAAAATCGTACGAGTTTTTTTATTTTCGATGATTTTTGGGGTAGATATAACGATTGATTGAAATTCAAGTTTATTTTCACCAAATTGAAAGTCAAGTTTGTTATTGAAAAATTCTTCAAAATTATTGATTTCAAAATGGTCGTCCCCTTTGGAATCCAACAACTCATCTTCAAAAAGTCCAAAGAAATTGTGTTCGTTAAATTCAACTTCCTTTGTTGGATTATCAACAACTTCATTGCGTATCTCAAGTTCAAAATCCAAAGCTGTTGTATTCAAATTTTCGAAATCGAGAAAAGGAATATTGAATTTTAAATTTGGTTCCACACACTCAAAAGAATTGAAATCTAACTTAATTACCGTATTTTCAACAACTTGATTAAGATTGTCATTATCAATTTCAAAAGTTGTTATTTGAAAATCATCGATTTGGGTAAAAGATGGATTATCGTTTGACGCGTCACTCATTGAAATTTGATTTTGTTTCTCACGAAAATTTTCCAATGTTTTAATCAACAAATTCGTGTGATCATCATAAATTTCATTTATTTGCTCAACAAAGTCAAATTTGTAATTATTAACTTGAAAATTTTCGATTTGGACTTGTTGTGAACAAGAATTGTTAATTTCGATAAACGGTAGATTATTATTCGATTCTTCGCAAGTTGAGATTTGACTATGATTTCCACGAAAAGTTTTGTATCTTTCAAGTAATAAATCCTCGTTATCTTTTTCCATTTGGTCAACAAAATCAAATTCATGATTATTAATTTGAAAGTTTTCATTTTGAATTTGTTGATAACCAAACTTTTCAATCGTATCGCTATTGAAACTATTCCCATTGTCAAATTCGTTTGAAAATTTGTTCCCATTTTCATGTTGAGTTTGAAATTCATTTCGGAGTTCGAAATTAAATTGGCATGGGTTATAATCGTAGTCGTTTGAATTTTGAATTGAATTCAAATTTTGAAATCCTTGACTCGAGTTATTACACAAATAAGAATTACATAAATCATTTATTTCTTGATTTTTTCGTGTAGAAAGTTCGAGTAAAGATGAAATCATTTCAATGCTATTTTCAAGAGTCGAAGGTTGGTCATCGTTTTGAAAATTTTATTGTTCGAAATTTGAATTAGTTACACAAAAGTTGTTAAAATATCCATACGAATTTGGAGTGAACTCATATGGATTTTATTGATTCTCACAGTTAAATTCAAGTGAGCAAGAAAAAGGGAACTTGGACATTTTCAAGATTTCTTTTTTTTGTTTTTTTATAAAGAAAAAGTATTTACAAATAAAATTTATTTTTCAAAATGGAAAATTGATTTTTGTTTTGTTTTTGGATTTTCAATTTTTTTTGGCTTTTGAAAAGATTTTATATTTTTTTCTAATTTTTTTTGGATTTTTGAAATTTTGATTTGAAAATTTTTAAAGGAAAAAAAACCAAGTTAAGAAATGTTTACAATTTTTTTTAGTTTTGGATTTTGATTTTTTTTAAATATGTATGAACTAATGCAACTAAATGAATGCAAGGGTTAATTACAAATGATTTATCCTAAGTTAACCCAAAATTGTATAATTACAAATTGTCTTACATAAACAAGATAGTTCTCAGCCAGGTAACGGGCAGGATTTATAGGTGCACCACGAATCACCGTAGCAATGCAGCCGAAGGTTTAAGTACCTTTAGAGGAACAACCACTATAATATTTACGAATCACCGTAATATTTATAAATGGCTATTACTCTGTCGTACCTAGACACCAAGAAATTAAATTGTTCAAAGAAGACAAATTGCCAATATACAATTAAGTGTTATCGATGTCTAACCGTTATTATTAATCAAATTCTAAAATGAAATGCAAGGCAGAAAGTAAACGTGTATTAATAATGCAACTACGAATAGATTTTTGTTTTTGTTTTTGGTTTTTTAATAAAATGCAAATGCAAGCAAACAAAAATGCAATTCAAATAAAACTAGAGATTAAAGAAGCATTTTTTTTATTGCAGGCAAGCAGTTATTTGGCAGCGGTTCCTTTCTCTATTTGCTTTGGAAACCTGAAATAAAAACAAGATATATACAATTTTTTTTTTCAATGATGATGGAAAAAAAAAACTTTAAAACAAACCAAAATAAGATAATGTAACACAAACTAAAGAAAAAGAAAATTTCACTCAGCCTAAAATAAACCAAACCCGACCCAATTCAAATATTTCCTTTCTCATTAACTTAAATTCAAGTTTCCCCATTTTCAAAAAAAAGAAAATTAAAGAAAAATCAATGAAAACCAAGGGGCGAAAAACTTGTTCAATTGCTGTGAGATTCGCTAGTTCAGGTAGATGTCGCGGCTTGATTGGGAAATGTGAGGCGATGCAAGCGAAATTAAGCAGAGGGAAGCAGTTCAATTTCGAGTTGGGAGTTGGCTGTGGTTTGCGATCAATGGGGCTGCGGAGGTTAAGGAGATTGTCGTGGCAACGACGATTGAGGTAGTGGGGTGGGTTTTTTTTTGGTTGGAAGGGGTGTCGAGGATTGTGAGTGGGTTGTGGAGGCTGCTGGGTGGTCGATTCAAGGATTTGGGTGGGGTTTTTGGCGATTGAATGGGTTTGCGGAGGTTGATGATGCGATTCGAAGATGGGCGAAGTCGCTGATGTGATTTGATGTGGTTTGCGTTGTTTGCTTGGTAGTAGCCGGCGATTGTGGTTGGGGTCATTGGCGGGTTCGAAGGTGGATTGGGGAGTTTGGGACGTAGTTTGGTATGGCGATGATGGTATGCGTCTGTGGTGATGTGGAACTGCACTTGCTGTGTGGTTGTGGTGATATGGTAAGAGATGGGAAGTATTCTGGTTCAGAGAAGCGATTCGGTGTTGGAGAAGATGTTGTATCAGGTTGTATCTGAATGGTGAACAGCAGCAGGTATTTGAATGTTTGTGAGATAAAATTGCAACTTTGATGTTGGTCGTTGGCAGAGATGATTCACTTGGATGGATTGTGGTGAAATTCGGCTGCACACGGTTTGAGTGTTGGAGCTATGAAATGATGGTTGTGGTTCAGGTTGTAGTTACGGAATGGTGGCTAATCTATGGCGATATGCAGTGTAGCAGTATACGACAATTATGAAGGCAATGGCAGTTGTTCAGTGTTGGTGGAGGAATTTTGTTTAAATGGTAATGAATGTAGTGTGGTTAGAAGTGGTGGTTGAGCAAATGATGTAGTTTGTGATGGTGAGTTTGTTTGGGTGAAGCGACGTTGATGGAGTTTGGTTCAGGAGGCTTGGTGGTGGCTTGAAGGCAGAAGTAGGAAGATGGGATGTTGTTGTGAATGGGGTTGCTGCTGTTAAGGCAGAGGATGGTGGATGGAGGTGGCAGAATTGTGTGGAATGGTTAATGGACAAAGCTGAAGAATAGTGGCTGATCGGAGAATGTTTGTAGAAGTGTTGTATGGTAGCAGTATGGGGGCAGTGATGGAGTAGATTAGCAGCGGTAAGAAGGTGAATGGAGTGGTAGTGGGGAGACTGGGGTATATGCAGCAAGCAGGGAAGTTTGTATTGTGGTGACAGAACTGTTGAGGCTTTGAATGAAATGGTGAAGCAGTGGGCAGAGATGTGAGTTTGGGCAGTGCTTGTAATTGAAACAGTGAAACAGTAGCACAGGAAACAGAGAAGCGTGCACAGTTTTTTTTTCTTTGTAAATGTGTAAAAGAAAAAAGAAAAGAGAATTAAAGATGTAAATGCAAAAAAATGAGAATGCAAATGTGAATGAATAAAATATTTTTTTTAGAAATTGTGTTATCTTTTTTTTTAATAAGTAAATATGCAAATGCAATGCAAATAAAAAACAAGAAACAAGCACACAACACAATGTCACCAAAAATCACAAAACACACAATATTTTTCTTCTTCTTTTTTATACAAACACACACAAAATATAAACAAGCGAAAATCAAACAAAACATAATTCGAAGAATAGAAAATCAAAATTATTCCTCGGCAACGGCGCCAAAAACTTGTTCGGACGACGGAAATTCTATCGGTTTAGAAAACCTTCGAACGAATTTAAATTAAAAATAACCGCAAGCGCACGGTGTACGAATGTAGCACGTGGCGAATACGGGTCGATCTGCAGGGAATTGATGATTTTAAAATTCTATTCAATCAAATTAAACCAAAGTCGATTGGAAGTTAAGCTAGAGAATTAGAGAACTAACCAAAATAAAAGAGAAGCAAATATAAGAGTTAAGTGACAATTTAGGAAATAAATCCACTCTCTAGATCATGTAGTTCAACACATGAAATCATGATCTCTCTTTTATGGTCATTAGTGTTTTAATTGATGTGTTTATCATAAGTATGACATATTTGAGCTATTGATTAGCCAATATAAGCCATCAAACTATAACACACCCCTTAAAGTACTTACTAACTTTGATGACAATGACATGAAAATGAAAATGAAAATGAAATCTGTTTTAAGTATGGCCTATTAACTATGGGTTAGAAATATAGACCATCAAATTTTATTTTCAAATCACTTTCTTTTGCCATAATCATATTTTGATGAAGAGACAATTAGTGTTAGTGATTGTTTAAGCATAGCCTATTTGGTGTCAACAATATAGGCTATCAAAATTCAAAGCAAAAACAACAAGTTAACCACTTCATACATACTCATTAAAGCACAAAAAGAGAGCATGAATTAATAAATAGTTGAAGCTACATAATTAGAGGGCTTCATTACCCCTAAATTGAAGGGGTTTAGCCTCTCATATTTGTCATTTGATTAACAAATGTAGCTAGTAACATGAAAACAAAAAGAAAGAAAAATGAAAGCAAATGAAAAGAAAACTATTCTACTTGCATAAAAGTAAATCTACACTACTAGCATGAAAGAAAATGAACATGTAAGTAAAAGGAAACGCTAATTAACATTGCATAAAAAGAAAAGAAAATTACATAAAATAAAAATGGCTAAGTAGCCATGAAAAGAGAAAGAGAGCTTTCTTTTATTTGATCTAAACTAAACTAAAGAGAAGGAGGCCTAAGAGAGACTAAGTAAAGAGAGATCGGATTACATGAAACATAAGTGGTATATATACAAGTTTTAAAACCCTAATTCACTTTTTGGGGAATGCCCAAAATGCCCCTTAGGAAGTGTGGAGGCCAAGTAATCATTAACATGTCTTAATCCCCCATTAAGTGTACATGAAACCATTGACTCCATAAGCATGTGCATTAGCCTTTAATTTGTACATTAAAGTAGGTGGGTAGGTGGGGTCCTCCATGATCTTCACTTTGAATTTTTTCCATCTTCATTCCTTTATATCCATTTTGTGCATGCATGTTTCTTCATGAACCCACTAATATGAGAAGCTAAATTCCTACAAAATATTAGAAATTTCCGATTAAATTCTCTCAAATTAATATACGCGCATAAATGGCCATTTTTCCCTTATATGAAGATGAATATGTGAAAATTTGGAATTAATATGAATTTTGGTTAAAACAAGTTAAAATACCCAATATGATCATTTATTTAATTTAAATAGAATAAATATGGTGGTAAAAATATGCACATTTACGTGCACATCAATGGTCGCCATCCAAATAATCAACCCAGATAAGAATATATTGTTGATAATGGTAAGGAGATTACTGAATGAAAATCAATAGAGAGAGAATGAATATTGGGGCTTGACACTTAGCAAGACTCCATTTACTGATGAAATTTTGCGAGAAGTATATCCTAGAATTTTTTTTTATGCCAATGATGCCGTCATATAACAAGACGAATGACCTAGATAACATCTATTTAAATATGAATGGCACATGGATGGTGATGGAGCTACCAATGCAGTGAGATGTAGCTATTCCCCTATAATCTTAGATGGGGTATCTACGATGTTGTTCATTGGCTCGCATTGAAGTACAAGTCTTCATTTGATCAACATGCGAGAAAGTTTATAGGGTAGTCCAAGCTCCACATGGCATGATCAAAAGATATAATGTCCTTTTCGAGTATTCATATGGGTGCCAGAGAAAGCCTAAAAGGTTTTCTAAGCTAATTTAGTACTGCGACGATTGAAGTAAGCAATCCAAAGGAGGATATTATGTTGATGGCATTAATTCGAGAGATACACCAGATATAGAGTTTGGTAGACGGCTAAAGAGGAAGCAACCGCCTACTATGGAGGAGTTCTATCACAAGGAATCTCAGTTTTTGCACTAGGAAGAGGTAGACTTGGCCACAAGAAAAGCTGGTGGTTGATCATCGAATGAAGTTGTGCAGAGCACATCGCTATTAATCACTAACGGAATCCACAACTGTGAGTCACACAGCTGAAATGTTGAACACTTACTGGATTTAATTAATTTGTAGTTGTTATAAGTTAATTAAATCAGTTAGTACTTATGAATTATTAAGTATAAAATTTTATTTAATGTGTATTGAACAATAATAAATAGTGTGCATATAATAGTTATATAAACACCAATCGATGTTGATTAGCGATACGAGTTTAAATTAGATTTAAATGTAACAAATATTATTTAGGCTTGAAATAGATTTGAGGCCCATATGCCGGATGCTAACTTCGGCTATGATAGGGACTCTAATGTCGGCCGACCATAAGATGGCTACGGTAGGGACTTTTGCACTTTAGCCTCTCACTTATATAAACATCATTGCCCTCACTTTAGATTAGATCTTTTTGGTAGCCTCCATCCTCTTCTTTGTTGGCTGAACACTTGACTTTCCTCTCCTAAAATATTCATGTAGTATAAATAAAAATTTAAAAAAAAAACCGTCAATGGTAAGGCAATTCAAAAGCTAGCAACTTCAGGATTGGAATTTGACTCAGGGAGTTCACTTATTCATTTCATCATGCTAGTTGTGGACTTTGATGAAAGGTATTCTTCTTTTTTTGGCAAGGCCAGCCGATTTTATAGTGGACCGTCCACTTTTTATTATGAACGTAATAAAAACGTGAAGTAGAGGAGAAAGGCAAAGGCACCTTAACTACAAAGCTAGGAAAATAAAGCATAGGAATGTGACCGACGTGCCACAGTTGCTATAAATAACACCAATACTAGGACTCCTCCGAAGAGGAAGAATCACTATCTTCCGCAGACACCTGGGAAGAATCCGTAGGGACATTTCCAAAAAGACCAGCAAAGGGGCGGAAAAGGCTAGCAAGGCATGGATCATAATCCACAGCATCAGAAGAGTAAATGAAAGAACTATCCTAGGAAGAATCAGCTAGCATGACAGAATTCGATCTCGCAAACAGACCATCCATATCTAGAACTAAGGAATCACCAGAAGGAATGTAATGAAGGCATCTAAGGTCCAGATGATCATCGGAAACAAATCTAAAAAAGGAATCATCAAACCATGTACAGAAGAGTAAATAAAGGCATCTGAGGTATTATTCTTGTTTACTATAAGATTATAATGTTTAAATGATTATTGTACTTTGATATTATAATGTCAAACCATGTACACATTATCCCATTGCACTTGCGCCCGCACACACAGATATATATATATATATATATATATATATATATATGTCTTTCTGTGTATTTTTACATATATATAATATATTTAGAATTATATAAAATAAAATTTTAAATATAAATTTAAATAAGATATTGATTTTATTTAATATAACATTTTGAAAAATTCTAACTGAATTAGACTACATAGCTCATTACAGATCTAGTAAGGAAAAATATTGAAATTTACCCATTTCTTTAATTGGGGGCTTGCCCTATTCCAACAATTACAACTATTTTTGGTCTAGCTACTTTGCACCATATTCTGATTGATTGTGGGAGTTCGGTTAATATTCTATGCAAGAAGATGTTTGATTATATGAAGATCAGTTCGAAGAACATAAAGCAAGGTAAATATCATATTAAAGTATTTACCAAAGAGGCAAAAGAGCCTATCATATACATTGATCTATCAGTGGAATTGGATGAAGCAGACCGTAAGATTGTGCAGGTATAGACCTTTGTGATAGTTAATTAATATTCTACTTATAAAGCTTTTCAAGGCCGACGGCCCTTGCTAGTTTTAGAATAGTCCTAACCCTATGGTGTTTGATGATGAAATCCCCGATTGAGAATGTGGTTAGAGCTATTCAAGGCGGGCAGAGCACTGGTCGGGAACGCTATGTTGGTGAGCTCAAAGAAGCAAAGTGATGTGGGAAAGGTAAAGGTATAGAGAAGGCACTTTGCATCAAAACTATGAACGCATATCAACTACCACTAAAGCCTTGAAGAGGGTCTTATAGTAATTTCTATAATCCTAAGGACCCTATAAAAGAGCCAGAGGATGCAAGGGTGGCACCAGTAGAACTAAAAGTCAATATCCTGATTGATGAAGATCCCTCTCGGGTTCCCAAGGTCGGTTTAAACTCAGCGTGAAAATGAAAAAGGAGTTGGTATGGTTTTTTCGGAAATAATTAGATATGTTTGCCTGAACACACCCTGATATAAATGGAATATCGCCATATATAGCATGCCATGCATTGAATGTGGGCCCATGATTCCCTCCTATAAAGTAAAAGAGATGCAGTTTAGGTCTAGAGCGATCCGCTGCACTAAAAGAAGAGGTGGATAAGCTGAAGGCAAATGGCTTAATCCACGGTGCCTTATACCTCGAATGGGTATCGAATCTTGTGTTGGTCAACATGCCAAATGGAAAATGAAGGACATGCATTGATTATATAGACATGAATAAAACATCCCCAAAAGAAAGCTTCCATCTGTTGAAGGTCACCAACTTATGGACTCAACGGCAGAATACGAATTGCTATCTTTTATGGATGCATACTCTAGCTACAACCAAATAGCACATGTTCCAGATCAGGAGCATGCTAGTTTCCTGATAGATTTAGGCATACATTAATAATGAGTGATGTCGCTTGGTTTGGAGATTGCTGGGGCTAATTACAAATGACTGGTAAATACGATATCAAAACACAAATGAGCCAACCGATGGAGTATTATTTGGACGATATGATGGTGAAGTCAAAGCGATCGATGAATCACCTGGATGACCTCATTACAATGTTCGATGTGTTCTAGAAATATGGAATGAATCTTAATCTATTGAAATATGGAATGAATCTTAAACTATTGAAATGTTCATGCGGAGTCGCATCAGGAAGACGACTAGGTTACATTTTGAGCTCAATGGGCTTAGAAGATAACGTAGATCAGATTCAAGCATTAAACAATGTTACTGCCCAAAAAACATGGAGGGAAATGCAGAGCTTGAATGGGAAAGTCAACTCATTGAGTCAATTTATTTTAAAGGCTATGGAAAAATGTATACCATTCTTTGATGCCCTCAACAAGGGGAAATGAAAAAAAATTTAGACCAAGGAATGCTAAGAATTCCAGTAATTGCTAGAGCATATGGAGAGATTGCCAATCTTGTTGAAGCCTTTGAAAGGAGAAGATATATTCATTTACTTGCTCTAAGTGCATCCTTGGTACGTGAGGAATCTACGATATGAAGGCCCGTATACTGTATCAATAAGCGGTTTGCCGAAGTATAAAAGAACTACTAAAAGCTAGAGAAGCCAAGGTACTACTTGTTGATTGCTTCGAGGAAGTTGTGACCATACTTCCGGGATCATCCCATAAAGGTGTTTACTTATTATCCACTAAGGCAAGTACTGTATTGACCCGAAACCTCGAGAAGATTATTGAAGTGAAATATTGAGCTGAGTCAAAATGACATAACCAACCACCTAATGGGCAATACGAGGAAAGAAATTTGCCGATTTCATTCCCCAATTCACCATTCGGGATGGAGAAGAGGAAGAAAACGTGGTTCAAATTTTCAAATGGAAGTTATGTGTTGATAGAGCTACCAATGAACGTAGATTTGAGGAAGGAGTGATTCTCATGACCTTAAAAGGATGAATTATATACTATGCACTAAAGCTAGAGTTCTCGGCAATGAACAACAATGCCAAATATGAAGCATTAATTCTGGGACTCAAAATATCGAAAGAACAGGGGTCACCCATACTTGATGAAGACACTAGAACTACTAAATAGTATTGAACAATATACGATCATGCACATACCCAAAGAAGAGAGTACAAAATCTGATTCACTAGTCAAACTGGCCAGCCTTGTAGATGCTCTATCAGCTACAAGCATGGATTAGACAAATTTCGATTGGATCTTGGAGGCTTAGTAGGAAAGGAGTCATGGATAACTCCAATCAAAGACTTTTTGCTGAAGGGAACTCTCCCGAATGGAAGGAATGAATAGCTTAAACTCCTTCACAAAGTACCACGGTTCATAATAAAAGAGGGATTGTTGTATGGGACACGTATCTCATCCCTCTTGTCGTGGTGTATCACCAGAGATGAAGATAAGAAAATCTTTCTGGATGTACATGATGGAAGATGTGACGATCACATCGGAGGGCAGACTTTAGCCAAGAAGATACTTCGTTACGGATATATTTTTCCCACAATCAACCATGGCGTAGCTTATTACATCAGATTAAGTGATAAATGCAAAAGGTTTGCAAAATATTGAGGGACTCATCTATAGAGCTTACGCAAATGGTTAGCCTATTATCATTTGCGGTTTGGGGAATTGATATAATCGGTGTGCTAATGATGTCAAAGGGCGGAGTGAAGTATGCTATTGTAGCTTTGGACCACATCACAAAGTAGGCTGAATTGAAACCATTAATCATGATCATAATGAAGAAAGTGTTCAACTTTGTGGTTTAGATTATCATATGTAGAATTAGAGTCATATAAAAAATCATCACTAACAATGGAACTCAATTCGAGAGTGTCGATTTCAAAAACTTTTACAACCGGTACTGAATTGCAAAGAGCTCTTCCATAATAGCACACCTATAAGCAAATGGATATGTGGAGGTGGTGAACAAGATCATTAAATTCATTCTGAAGAAACAACTAATGAAAGCCAAGGGCAGTTGGGTTGATAAGTTACCACTTGCACTGTGGGCTTATAGAACAAACCATAAGTCCGTGACTGGGTATACTCTATTTGTTTGGCCTAGAAGTCGAGACCATGATTCCATAGAACTAGAATTCCCTTCTTATTGAAGAAAACACCATGATCCTAATATGAATGAGTAACTCTTGCTTGAATCTCTTGACCTGGTCTATGAAAGTGAGAAAAGGCTGAACTGATGGTAGCCGCTCAGGAAAAGAGTAGCAAGGCATTTCAATACAAAGGATGGGAACTATGTCTTTGAGGTAGGAGACTTCAGTTTAAAGGAGGTCCTCTCTGGTACGGGGGCATTTGTCCGAATTGGGAAGGTCCCTATGTGATTGAACAAAACTTGAAGATCGAAATTTCAAGCTATCGACCGTTGAAGGGATCGCTTTTCCATAAGGTGGTAGAAATAGCACTCAAACCCAGACCATGTTTAAATGACGGTGGAGGAGTCAGCGACGGTTGACCTATAACTGGACAGACAAAATAATATAAGTTAGTGATGTCCTTTCGCGAGAGCTGAAGTTTCTCGAACATCAAAGAGATGAGAGAAATACCTTGGCCTAATGGAATTCCCTTGGCCAATAACTTGATAATTTCACCATCTCGATGGAAGATATTGTGGGTTGGATAGCTTAAGGAGTGGAATCAGGGCAACAACACTTGACAGGACCATAATTGGAATCTCGGTAATAGTAGCCTCAGAAGTGGTCACCGTAGAAGTAGTAATCTCTATTGCAGGCTCTTTTGACTCAAGATTAGATGATTCTGCTCGATCCAATGACTGGGTCAACATGAGCCTCAATAGTTACCTTCCCTACAACTGCATCTTGTGCATGTAGAATAGCTTTGTCTTCCTCTAAGGCCGCAATGTCTTCCTCATCAAAAAGAGCTGCCTTCAATGTTTCTTTGGTTACGCCTTCACTGTTTGCAGTAGTTTTACGGAGTATTTCTTCCCAGACCTCTAGTAATGCGGTAGAATAACTCATCCATGGTCACTTTATATTCTTGTTGTCTATGATGTTGGCGAAGAATTATAGAAGAGTGGCATTCATTTCCTCATTAACCAGATTAGCCTTCATCTCAAGCTCTACAATATCCTCTTTGGCTTCGGTGGGGTCAATTTGAGCTTGTGCTTTGGAATCTACTTCAAATTTCAGATTTTCCTTAAGACTGTCTACCTTAGCCTGGAGGGTTTTCAGTGGTGCATTTTTTAGGTTAACCTGTTCTAAATTAAGCGTTTTCTTAACGACTAGTTTTGATTAATCTTTCATTAATGTGGTGAATTGTATGTGGGTTCTTGATGTTTCTTCTATTAACCCTTTCGAGTTTTTGGCTGATCTTAATATGACATCTCTTTCTTTAGTAAGACCAGCCAGCTCCGTTTATAGCCCGATGCTATCCTATCGTGATCCTTCCTATCTAATTTCCTTAAACCATATATCCTTTGGTTAGCATCTTAAAGAGTGATATCTTAGGCATTGCAATCAAACATGACCTCGATAAGGCAATAGTTAGGAAAGTTTGCCTGCACCCTAGTATCGATAGCCGTAGATGGGCCTATATGGGGGTAGAGGTGGAGCTGCATGAGTTGAAACTTATTTGGATATTGGGAGGTAGAAACAGTAGTGATAAAGGGTTGAGTCAATGGAGGTTTTTTTCGAGGAGTCCGAAAGTGAATACATGGCTGAGAGGCACCTAAGTCAAGTTGGGAGTGACCAAGTGGACCCTGCGATTTCTATTGATGGCACTATTTCTTTTACGCATCATGATGATCTTTCTTCTCATCTTGGCGCATTTGTCTGGCCTCCTCATCCTATTGCTCTTTATCTCTTCCCTCACTTCTATCGTCTTTAGGCTCCTGCTATATGTTTGGATGCTATGTGTAAATTTTCAGAGTCGACAACCGGTGCTGGCTCACACTCAAGTGGATATATCCCGTGTAATCTCTTATAGTTGGAAAGGAAGAAAGGGTGTTCCAGAACAAAGCATTGAATTAAGGACGACTGCAGAGTGTTAGTGTTTATGATTCTAGATGTGTGTGAAGTGATAGTATTTCCCTAAGTATTATGCGGACCATGTTTGGGGATTTAAAGGGATGCAGTTTCATCACCCTCGGCAAGAACATCCCCAAACAGGAAGTTAAATCCTTTGGGGATTAAGTTAAGAATGACTTGAAAATAACGTTTCTGATACAAATCGCTGAAATACTGTCGAGTTCACCCAATAAGCCGAAGATATTCCTAGAAGAACCTAAGGGAGGTGTCACTTCTCTAGTTGGTGCAAGATTTGGACTGGGGATGTGCTAGGAGGACTTAATAACTAAGTAATTCGGACGAAACGGGACATGGACAATATCGCCTTCTAAGGATGTCACTGCATATAATTCATTGTTGCCTAGGCCATAGTCCTCGTCGTCATCTTCATCGTCTCCCTCATCCTCTTCTTCTCCTTCTCTCTCTTCTCCATTTCCTTCGTCCCCTCCTCTTGCCACGCTCTCTTCAACCCTCACTTTCTCCTTACCTATGTTCGCTTTGACTTTATCCCCCTTGTCTCCTCCCTTGATTATCAACATCAACATCATGAACGAGGGTTGAGGGATAGGTTTTAGTTCTAGATTTCTTAGAAGGGAGTGGAAAAGTAATGGCATGTCTATCGGGGTGTAGGTGGCTATACTGTTGAACTCTTTCACCGGTGAGTAAGAAAGAGGCAGTCTAGAATTATAATCAACTTGCTTTAGGGGCTCCAAGATGTAAGCATGTGAATTTTTTAATCTCGGTCTGGGAGGTCTGCGAAGGATGCTAAAAAGAGTTAGGCATTTTGATAAAGAAAATCCAAATGAATAAAAGATTTAGAAGAGAGACTTATGTCCAGGCAACCATAGGCGTTTGAAGCCGTATGGACAATGAATGAAGAAGAATTTACACTTAAAGTGACTATGCTTGTTGTGAAACGCCTCGAAAAATTTGAAGCGGTTATGAGCTTCAATAGTCAACAAGGAAGACGAGTCCGATCTCTTTTTGTATCTTATAAGATAATTTAGCTCCCCAAATCTTGGAGCATCATTCGGTTATATTATAAAGAAGACATATAAAGAATTAATTAGTGCGTATCCACTAGGATGCACTTGTGTCATAACCAGCACAATTTTTTGCAAGAAGAATTTCAAAAATAAATTGAAGGACGGAATGAACCTACCTAAACACATGTATTTGTTGCATGTGGTGTAGCATTAAGGTGGACAATGTGCTCATTGATCGAATGTTAGCAACAAAATAGTCACTCTCTAGATGTCGTGCTAAAGGAAAATGGAATTAAAAAACTCTACGGTCAGCAATAATGGAGTTTTATAAGGAGGATATCTAATACTCTTGAGGCACATCGCTTATTCAGTGAACGTGGCTGGCCGTGAGGCTGTTTCATTGTAAAAAATTGCATTTGAAGTTCACGTGTTATAGAATGCCTTGCTCAAAATGCAGTAGACATGGAGGCTTGAGTGGTAGAAGAACCGGTACTAACTTTAAGGCAAGAAGATCATCGAGTCGTTCTAAACTGAAAAGCTTGATAGTGAACTCAGTCAGGTATGTTTTACTTAAAATTTTCTTAATTAAAACATGTACATGCAATGTGCAAGATAAAATGGACGTCGATGTCTGTGGACCAATCATAATCTAAACCTCGGCCATAATAGTGTGAAGTGTTAGTCGATATAGTGTGCATCCTATGTATAGAGCATGGTGTATGGAATACTCTATGTAGATAGCACTTGTATTGGCAAACGAGCTCCATCACGCGATGGAACTCTATGTCGGATTGAACTTGTTATCTTAGAATGAACGATAATGAAACTGTTGTCCAAATCGAAACAGATGTTTCTTTTCAAGACATAGGATCATGGTGTGTAAGTTGAAATATTGATTTTAATATCCAATTTGGATGCCATAGCGCATTCAATGTGACCGTTTCCCAGAACCATCTCACTGAAATCAACTCGGTGTCGAGCCTGTATTTTCTTAGTGTTCGCTTCATAGGCAACTTGAGTTCCCCTTTGAAAGTGATAAGCGCCAACTAGGCCATATATTATGCCTGGCTTATGGTCAGTGGTGGGTTGATGATAATGGCTGAAGCATTAACAACGATTCAGCTACATGGATGAAGTGTGCCGGTGGTTGCTATGGCAACATCAAGAACCAAGAACCCACCTATTGTTCAATTTAGATATGAAAATGAACAAGCTGAGACGAGCGAATTCGGTGTCGAGTTTAGGTAGGGAATCATGATGTTGATGATGATGATGCTATTAGGGGTTGCGGCAGCACTAGGTGCGGTGGTGATTTAAGTATCGAAGCTGAATGGCTTTTGTGGTGGTGAGAAGTCAAATTGGTAAGGGAGAGGTATGATTGAGATTGGAAAATAAAATTTCGATGGAAAAAATCTTCTAAGTGCCAAGCACTCATAATTGTATTCAAGAATCATGTCGGTACCGACATGATTTGATCGGTACCAACATGTTTCTATCTTCGTTTAAAAAATAGAGAAGAGAAAAGAGAAGAAAGAATAGGAGGAGCATGCCTATATGAGATATGATGTGGTTTCCGAAGTGATAAGAACTTCAACTTGATTGCTAAAGAAGGAATGAAATACCAACTATTTGAAGGGATGAACGGATATTTTCGGAATAAATACGATGCTTCAAAGATAATGATTGTTTACCCAGAGAAAACTTGGTGATTAGGATAGTATTGGTTGTCTTGATCCAAAGCATGACATTTTCGTGGAACCATGCTTTCGAAGGCAAGTGTTATCCTGTTATTAAACAGAGCATCTTCTAAGTAAATTTGGATGTCGAGACCAAGACGGAATAGAGCGAGAGCTTAGATCATACTTGTAATAAATAGATGAAGCAACTTAAGAAGTAGGGCAAGATTTGGACAAAAACAACATGGTCGGTACTATGTTGATTTACCGGGGGATACGTTTGAGGACTTTGGAATGTTAGAGTTGATGGAAGTATAGGGTAACTTGCACTAGAATGATCACCATTATGGTCACTATCGACTGCAATTATGGTCGATACCGTCATGATTTTTTGCTCCAAACTGACCTATTCTTATCCTCTATCTTCTCGGATTTGCACTATTACTTGTTCTACGAAGGATGATTTGAGGCTCGAGAAACATTAAGAGGACTTTTTGATCTTTTGAGCTTATACTCTTAAAATCTTGCTCTCTGCCTCAATCGGTTTCAGTAAGTGTTGTAGTCTCAATTATACTTCACTTTCAAGATCTAAAATCATTGTAAAAGTGCTTGTACTTGTGATAAATTCAAAATTAATAAGATAAAGTGGACATAGGCATGAGATTTGGCCAAAACACTATAAAGATTTTGTGTTCGATTGGAGGTATTATGCCACTTTTTGGCCCAACAAACGGTATCAATATTTTCCTGAAGTTATTGCTCTTTCTTCTAGCACATCGATCACTAAAGCTGATATGTTGATTTATAGTTTTTAATTATTGATGACCGTGTTTAGTTTTAATTAGCTTAGAATTGCATATGTGATATGTATCTGCATTGTTACGACCATTCCATAGTGTAGGACTTTATGTAAATGATATATTCATGTCCTGGCTCTAATTTTATTTTGTGAACCATTCTGTGACTTCATAAAAATTAAATTTTATACATTATTTTTCAAATTTTCATCTTTTTTTATTTTAGTATATTGGAAGTATACAATAAAATTATATACCTTAGATTCAACAAATCCATTGAATTACATGTCCAAAGTGTGGACTCCTCTAATTTCAGTATCAATAGCTTGATTATAGTATGCACCTTTCATGTTTTAATAGAAGCAAAAGAATATTAGTTGTATTATAGCATGTAAGTCGGAAAGTAAAATATGAATTTTATCAAAGCTTAATGTCTGTATGTGATATATTTTCAAGAAAACATTTGCTTTTCACACATACACGTGTGTGTGTTTATGCGTTTATTTGTACATTATGTTTTGTTTAAATAACTTACATATTTCCATATGCATGGTAAAAATTTGTAAGCTTGTTACTCTGTTAGCCATGTTTTTACAAGCATGCTTTTTTCAACCACTATCTTTGTCTCTTCATTAATTTCACTCCTATTATAATCAGATTCTGTGCTATTATATGATAACATTTTCGGTTAAGCTTTTGTATCCTTTTTTTATTGATATTGATTTCTTTTGATTCCCTCCAATGTTGTCTTCCTTTTGGTGCAGGAAGTTCATATTCAAAATCTTGAACATTTGATTTTCCTCTTTTTGTTTCCTTCTTTACTATTTTTGATAGAGAAGAAGGAGAAACTTTGCTTTTATTTCTTTTCAATTTTTCCTCATCATTTGCAATCTTGATTTATAATCTTTAGCCATTTGTTGAATGTTTTCTGATTCTTGAGTTAACATTTGGCTGCTTTCCTGGCTTTCATGTGATGTTAGCAACTTGAAACTTGGGTAGTCATGTACAGGTATTTCTTTAGTTTGATCATCTGCTATGATTGTATAATTAATATATAATAAACTTTTGAACTAAATTTTCTTAAAAATTACCTTTTGAATTAGAAGATTTATCTTTTTTGATTCACTTTTTGGACTTCCTTCATTGTTATCTCTTGCTGTCTTGTCGTCATCACCTTTATTATTAATGTACTCATCGCCTTCATTGTTTTCTTCTTAAGTTGAATCTTCATATTTATCTTCTTTTCAGTCTATGTTCTTCATCATTTTATTTTTATTGCTTTGGTTTTTTCCAATCTTCATTTTTTTTTAGATTTTTGTTTTCTTTTTCCATACGCTTATTTTCCTTTTTTAGTTTTGTAGTTGCACTTTTGTGTGCTTTAAATCATCATCAACTGAATTTTTTTCTTTAGATGACCTAGCTTTGTTGGTTTTTAGCACTTTTGTCATCCTTTGTTTTTTTCTTTTTTCTACAAATTAGGACAAATATATTTTACTTTTTCCATAGTCATAAATATAAATGAGATATATTTGTTTTCTAATTATTTACAAAGATAGTTATTTGCCAGACAAATATTTACCTTCCATGCAAATATTTTCCATCCTCGGTTTTTATAGTTATTGTTTTTTGATATATAACAATCACTAAGAAATTTTTTTACAGCAAATATTGGTCAATAAAGTTTTCATATAGTTGTATTCTATAATTTCAACTTATTGTCTATCAAATCGATGTACGGAAAATATTTGACAACCAAATATTTGACAATTTCAAATTAAAATATATAGTATTTATGCAATATTGTTGAACAATCTTATTTTAAAGAAACGAAGTATCATTGCAGAAAGGTTTTGTCAAATATTTGACAAACGTATATTTGCTTGTCAAATATTTATTTGGCACCAATTATTATTTATCATAAACTTTTTGGAGGTTTTTATCTTTTTTTATATATTAGTAATATTACCTTATTGGCAAGGAACGACCCTATCTTGCTTGGAGTTGCATCAGTGTCCATTTGTAAAATATAGGAGCATTTCTTTGTAACTCTTTCTTTGAGATACTATTTCTATGAGGTCACCGAACCAGTACTGCACAAAGATAGTACATTTTATTTTAGTTTGCAATATAAACAACACAAGATAGAATGAGCTATTATAATTTACTAGAAATAAGGTTGCATAAGCTTGATTTTTTCAAAATTTTATTTTCCTTACTTGTTCCATTAAATGCTTTCAAATTATTACTAACCATGAAACTGTTTTCATTTGTTTCGATAAGTGAATAATGAATATATGGCAGCGGCACTAGTGGGAATGCAGAGCATGCATTAGAGAGTAAGTAAGGTTATAGTAGATATATTGTGATTAGCCTAGCAATGTCTATTATGTCATCTAATTATGATTAGACATGCCATGTTTATTGTAGCTCTTTAATTTTCCAACCAATTTTTTTTGATATGTATTTTCTTTCAAAGTTACTTTCATGTCCCAAAAAGTAAAGCAACCACTTTTGAAAAGGTATCTAATATCAAGTCTATGGAAGCTGATTCTTTGGTTATGTATTCCTTTGTTATTTATCCTTCAAGGCATGGTTTGGTCATACCAAAGAATGGAGTAAGCTTCAATTGCAATATGTTTTTTTTGAAGTGACATTCTTTTCTCAAATTTTGGATCAGTGTGTGGAAAGATTTTAAGTTGCTTCCATGGTTTTCTCCTTTATCTTTTCCATTTTTTTTGTACATCTTTTGTGTTTGTTCTCTTGACGCTGTTATTTTTTTGCAGCTTTTTTCTTGTCACTGCATTTTCTTTATGGTTGTTTTTTAATGATGATAAATGAATATATGTCAGAGTTTGTTGGAATCCAAAGAAAATGCATATTGTTCTGATGAATATACATCTTCAGTTTCGGTACTTGTTTCTTGTCTTTGGTCATCAACAAATGTCCTTTAAGGTGATTGAGATTTTTTTTGGTAAGTTTAAGTTGCAACATTTTGTGCCAAAGAAGCTTTATTTGCAATATTTTTGTATCTACTTCTTGGTACCTATAAAGGTTATGAAATTCTCGATTTGGTGTCATATGCATGGATGACAAATATTTTTCTATGGCATATTTGCTTTGCAGATATTTATGGTAAATATTGTTGTCGTTTGTTTGTATGTAAATGTATACTACAATTTTATCATATAATCAATCAAAACAACGTATGATAATATTTGACATTCTCGATCTTTATAGTATAAGTTTTCTAATATATCTAGCAATTATTAACAAAAATTGATCATGGAAAATATTTGTCATCCTCATTTTTACATCTAAATTTATATCATAATTTCATCATCAATCAAAACTATGTATAACAAATATTTGACATTCCTAGTCTTTACAGTAAAAGTTTTTTAACATATTAACCAATTGTCATCCAAAATTGCTTAAGAAAAATATTTTTCATTTTTAGTGTTTCATGAAAACGTGTACTATAATTTCAACTTATTATCAATCAATACTGTATATGAAAAATAGTTGTTATTATCGTTATTTACGCTAAAAGTTTTGTAATAGTTCAAGCAATCATTGAAAAAATTGCTTGTGGCAAATATTTGTTGTTCTTAGTTATTTATTTCATTATATACTACTATTCCAATGTATCATCAATCAAAATTATACATGTCGTCTATTTTTCATTATCAATATTAAAGTAAAATTTTGTTCCTATGTCAAGCATTCATTGATCAACTTTTATGACATAAAATATTTGTCATGTTAATATTTGGCATTCAAATATTTGCCTAGTTATCTTTGTAAATGGAAGTAGTACTATTTCAACCTATCGTCAACCAAAATTATACCTTTAAAATATTCGCCATTATTAATATTATAGTAAATTTTCGATATTATTTACATTTTCTGCTTTGTTTTTAGGTTTTTCCTCTTAGATTGTTCATTGATCATTAGAGCAGGCATCTTTAGTTGACAATTTCAAACATTGAGTTTCTCCTTAGATAAATCTACAAATGTTTTCCATTTTTATTTAGGAATTATGGTTTTGGTTTTTCAGTTGAGTGGATCGTGATTTGTTCTTCATAGGCATTGAAAAAGCTATAGTCGATAGATACATTTTCTTAGATGATGAGATGTTCAATGTCAAGTTTGTAAGTTTTTTTCTCATTCAATATCTAAAATGCCACAATGATAAATTGTGGATGTCGAAAGATTTTGTGCAAATGGCAAGCAATTAAGGGGTATAGTATTAATTTTTGTCAAATTGTTTAAAATTATGAATGTATCTTATAAATTATGATTTGGAGGGATTTGCGGATGATTATTTTCAATAATCAGGATGTGAGTCAAAATTTCCATTTAAAAAAAATAAGAAAGGAAGCAACATCGTCAGTTAGAATTGGTCATTTCCACAATAAGTTACTTAGAGTTATATCTAAAATGACCAATTCGAAATGACACATACACATTCGTTACTATTCTATGAAAAACTTAAAAGCACGGTGTCATTTCGAATCAATTTGATATTTCATCAAATCAAATTCAATTATTAGTTGTTGTTAGCAAATATGGTAAAAACTTCTGAAAAAGATAGCAAATAAAAAGGATGGTAAACCATTAAAATGTTGTATAATTCCACTTTTCCAAGTTTGTATTGTAATATATATTAATAATATGGGTGAATATGCTAAATGAAAAAGGACACTATTGTAATCTACGTTGCATTTGGAGTCTATAAATAGAGAGCTCACTTGTATTATAGAGAGATCCGAAGTGAGTATAATGTCTTCTCTTTCTAATAACTTTTGTTCTTATTTAATTCTATAACACGTTATCAGCACGATGCACTCCATAAATTTCAGTTTTATTTAATTTATTTTTTTACTTTTGCAAATATAATTATGATGCTACAATAGTTTTGTTGTCTTTCATTTTCAACTAGTAAAATATTATAACGTGTCATCAGTTTTTCTATTTTTCACCATTTTTCATATATGTATTTGCATATATTTGGCAAAAATATTGATGCATAACGTAACATGAAACAGAACTTTAACTCTTATTCATAATAAATGATTATTATGTTTTATCGAAATTGGATTTGATAAGGGTTGCGAATCATAATGACATCTTTAGGTTAAGTTGTTTGATTAGAAATTTATTTGTTACATAAGAATTTTTGTAACAACCCTGGTTTGGAAATTACTGTTATATATTGAATTATAATTTGTAAAACATCAATTAAAATGAGGAACTCAAAAAGCATCTTTTAGAGCTTGAAACTAAGCAGCTGATTAAGTCTAGTTTTTCACAATGGGGTGCCGCGGTCGTCTTCGTGAAGAAGTCCGATGGAATTCTTATGCTTTGCATCGACTATCGCAAGCTTAATGAGTTGACCGTCAAGAATAGATATTCGTTGCCTAGCTAGAATCGACGATATGTTCGACCAATTGAGTGATGCTAAGTTCTTATCTCAGCTCAACCTTGCCACTGGATTTCATCAGCTCCGAGTTGCAGAAGATAGGAAAGGTAATCTCCAAATAGGGTTGTTACATTTTTATTTGGTACGTATTTACAACATTTAGCTATACACCTAAAAGTGAAATTCTGACAATCTATTTGGATTATTTTACATTTTTACATTACACATTTTCTTTTGAACTGGCAATTAACATATGATGATGTAATTATGAGAACAATACACACACACACACACACACACACACACACATATATATACATATGATGCAAATTTTTTACAAATTTTTTATAACATATGTTATTTTACATACTTATATATTCACAAATCTCAGTTTTGTTTCTTCTTAAATAATATTGTTTGTTATTGCAAAGATATTGTGCAGATTACTTCATATTTATGGCTTGGAATGATGGGATGCATACTTTAAACCATCTTATAATTTATAAATTAATAATTTTAAATATTTTATCAGTCTTCCTTTGGTTCGGCATTAACATATGGTTCATGTCATTATCTTTATATATGTTTCTTAAATTTGCATTTCTTTCCTGACAGTAAACTAAGTTCATAATATGGAAAACATAACTAAGCTTGAAGTCAATGCTTTGGACATATCTCTAGACAACTATTTGTCATAGATATTGGATGCTGAGATCCAATTGCAATCTCAATGCTTAGAAAATGCCATTAAAAATGTTAATAATATGTCTCAGGAGAACAAAGCAAAGACTTAAACTCCCTAAAGGAGCGTTATGACCACTAGTAGACGATCATACTTCCAAATACTAGGAAAGAGTGGTTGAACATGAGGTTTCAAGACTTCAAATCTGTAGGTGAATATAATTTTGCTATGTTTAGAATTACTTCTAAACTTAAACTACTTGGATAAAAAGTAGATGATGCACAAATGCTTGAAAAAACATTTTCAAAATTTCATGCCTTAAAAAAATATTCCTATAGCAGCAACATCGAGAGCGTCATTTTATAGAATATTATGAACTCATGGAATGTTTATTAATTGTTGAGGAAAACCAATGAATTTCTTATTAAAAATCACTCCTCAAACCAACTAGTTCGGCTGTGTTTCCAGAAGTTAATGCTAATTTTGCCCACTCCGGAAGAGGCAAAGGTCAAGGTAGAGGATGTGGTCGTGGCCATGGATGTGGATATAACTCCAACAAAGGCGGTTATGGTGGTTTTAAAGGCAACAAAACTACCAACTTTAAAAAGCAACAAAAGGAAAATGAGCCTAAAAAAACTAATGAATTTACTCTAGAAAATAAAAGGCACCATGGGGAAGTTTGTTATGGATGTGGATGCTCTGGTCATTGGTCGCGTACATGTAGATCATCAAAGAAAACAGTTGAAGAATACCAAATTTCGAAGAATATTGAAACAAATAACACTGAAGGTTTGTTTGATAACACTAACTTGAAGTTAGATGATTTCTTCGAAGGTGATGATGGAAATTTCATAAGTAATGAAAATCTCAATGCGATGATTGATGATATGACTGATTTGATAAACTAGAAGTAGCCTGAAGCTTGTTATGTGATTTTTCCATTTTGTTATAGTTAGTTTCAAGTTGATGTTTGTTTGTTTTATTTTTCTAGAATTAGTTGAAATATTGTGTACCGATGGATGTTGATTTGAATTAATGGTTTGCTTCGTAATTTTTTTAAGAAAACATTAGCATTTATTTATGTTCAGAATTATTTTCAATAATTGACTAATTATATTGTTCTGAATTCTTAAGGTATGGACCACCAATACTTGAATGATGATATATGCCTACAAGATAGTGCAACTACTCATAAGATTTTGAAAAACTGGAAGTTTTTCTTTGAATTATCTGAAAACATTTAAGCTAAAGTTTCCACCATAGCTGGTCTGCTAATATAATTGAAGGGACCGGAAGAGCCCACATATTATTACCAAATGGTACGCATGTCTTCATTTAAAATGCATTATACTCAAACAACTCCAAAAGAAACCCGCTAAGCTTTGAGGATAAAAGAACGAATGGTTATCATATTGAAACTATGAATGAAAACATATCTTTGTATTATTTCTAGAGAAATCCAGAAACTTATTTTAGAAAAATTTAGAACAATTTCGACTGGATTATGTTTCATGAAATTGGCAAAGTTGAAAACCATTCTATAAACATGAGATAGAAACTCACAAATACAAAGACATTGATTCTTTGGCATGATCACTTAGGTCATCCTGGGTCAACCATGATGTATAAAATGCTAAAAAATAAAATGGGCATGATTATCTAACCAATTGAATTTACCAAGTGATTACTTATGTGCTCCATGTGCATAAGGAAAATTAATCACATGATGTTCATATAGTAAAATTACTCATTAATCTCCATCATTCCTACAAAGAATTCAATATGATATATGTGGCCTAATCCACCCAGAATGTGGACCATTTATGGTATTAATTGATGCATCAACTCGTTGGTCACATGTATGTTTACTTTCTATAAGAAACATGGCATTTGCCAAACTACTTGCTCAAACAATCAAATTAAGAGCGCACTTCTCTGACCATCAGATTAAATCAATTCGACCAGATAATGTAGGAGAGTTTACTTCTCAAATATTTGATGATTATTGTCTATCATTGGGAATTGAAATTGAACATCCAGTAGCTCATGTTCCCACTCAAAATGGTCTAGCAGAATCATTAATTAAGCGTTTGCAACTTATTGCAAGACCGTTGCTTATGCAATCAAAGTTACATGTTTCAGGTTGGGGACATACAATTTAGCATGCATCAAAATTGGTTAAAATTAGACCAAAGACATATCATCAATTTTCACCATGACAGCTTTTAACCGGATCCCAACCAAATATTTAACATTTTCGAAAATTTGGTCGCATTGTACATGTGCCAATTAGTCTCCCACTTCGTACTAAAATGGGTCCTCAACGTAGGTTGGGAATTTATGTGGAATTTGATTGACTCTCAATAATTCGTTATCTTGAACCTTTCACGGGTGATGTCTTCACCGTAAGATTTTCAGACTATAAAATTGATTAGACAATTTTCTCACCGTTAGGGAGAGGAAAGACCATTCCAGTAGAATGGCAAGAAATATCATGGAATGACCCATCTATATCTCAATTGGATTCGCGTACCAAACAATGCCAATATGAGGTTTAAATAATTTTTCATCTTCAGAATATCGCAAATCAAATGCCTGATGCATTTAGTGATGCTGCAAAAATAACTAAATCTCACATTCCAGCGGCAAATGCACCAACTAGAATTAAAATCCTAGAGAGACCAAAAACAACAAATGAATCTAAAGCAAGACAAAAACGTGGAAGACCAATTAGTCCAAAAGACTTGGCGCCTAGAAAAAGAAAGTGTAACGAAAAATCATCAATTGATAAACCTCCCGAAGAGTTATAAATGATCTAAAAGATAAATTAAATGAAAATCCAAATTCTCCTAAAAATGCTGAAGAAACTATTATCCTAGAAGAAATAACAGAAGCTTCCAAAAATAAATTGTACCTAATAATAATGAGAACTCAATATTTTATACAAACTAGGGAGAAATGTGGCTTAATATTTTATACAAACTAGGGAGAAATGTGGGATCAAAGTAAAATAATAATTGATGATGTATTCTCATTCGCAGTAGCTACTGAAATAAATGAAAGTCATGACTATAACAAAAATAATGATAATGAACCAACTAGCATAAACGAATGTCGAAAAAGACATGATTGGCCAAGATGGAAAGATGTTATCCAAGTTGAGCTAGATACACTTCAAAAACATGGTGTGTGGACCAATGGAGAAAACATCAGTGTTAGCACCAAAATTAGTCATTAACACACAATCGTCGATGAAAGCACCAACTAACAGTCACAGATGACAGAAAGAATGTATGTGGAGAGTATAAATATGAAGAGCAGTAAAAATTAAAAAGAAAGCAGTAATAACACAGGATTTATAGTGGTTCGGTTGACATTGGCCTATGTCTACTCTAGAAATTTTCTTTTTTTATTGATTAGTGAATCAATTACAGTTACAATCCGGAGTTTTCAAAACAATAATGGCAGAGTATCCTTAATGAACAAGATGAAGGGAAACAGAATGAGAATTTCTTTTCTGAAGCCCTGCCTGTAGTATTTATAAGCAAAATCCGGGTTACGGGGTTTCCTAAGTGATATGGTAGTCGGGCCCATATACTTCGCCAATGCCGACCCCTAGTCGATAATATGCTGACCTGGAGCTTCCTCGTAGACGACCCGAAGCGGATCCTAAAATGACTCGAAGCAGGTTACAACGTGACTCGGAGTGAAAACATGCCGACCCCCATATCCCATTGCTAACCTGACTCCATGGCCAACCCGAAGCGTGGCTATTGCCGACCCGAAGTAGGAATATATGCCGACACGAGCCCTCCTTCTTATCCCGATCCCATAACTTGCCGACCTGTAAATGGAATGCCGACCCCTTGACTCGAAGATACACTTGTGCCGACACAAAGCCGGTATGAATGCCGATTCCATGGAATGTTAGGACACGCTGATCCCAGCCCATATGCTGAACCGAGCTTATGAAAGTGCCGACCCGGAGTTAATCTCCAAACATGTTGATCCCATCTGTTTCCTTGATGTCGACCCCTCCATTCTTGCCGACCCGGAGTTTTGTACATGCTGACCCGAAGCCTGGAGGATGTCGATCCGAAGTTGGTTGTGGAGCCCATGAAAACATGCCGACCTGAGTGACCCGAAACAACCATTCAAATGATTCGAAGCAAGCTGCTTGAAATAAACCCACAAACGACTCAATGCAAACTCCAACCATCTCGAATCGACTCGACTCTCATCGAAACTCATATTTCAAGTATCCCACGCCTTTTGTCCATCGACTATGCCGAATCCCGGCTTCATAATCATGTTTATCATCCGTGATTGATCGTCTATCCATCATCTGAGCCAATATCATTATATTCCAGCCTCGATAATCGACCAATCGATTTAGTTAAATCCGTCAGTCTACGGCCTTGCAAAAAGGCGGGTTAACAATCAGAAAATGTTAAACCAGTAGGTTATAAATGGGTATTCGTTAGAAAACGAAATGACAAAAATGAAGTCGTGAGATACAACGCACAACTTGTTGCACAAGGTTTTCTACAGAGGTCATGTTTCACTTTTAAAGAAACATATTCTTCTGTTATGGATGTCATAACGTTTCAATATTTGATAAGCCTTATAATTTCCGAAAAACTAGATATAAGATGAACTGTTGTCGTGACAGCTTATCTTTACGATGAATTAGATACCAGTATTTACATGAAGATCTCAGATGGATATAAGTTTCCTGAAGAAAAATCAAAATTGATGTACTTACTAAAACTGAGACGATCACTATATCGTTTGAAACAATCTGGAAGATGTGTATAACCGTCTGAGTGAATATTTGGTAAAAGGCAGATATAAAAACTATCTCATTTGTCCATGTGTCTTCATAAAGAAATCGGTAAAGGGATTTGCTATTTTAGCAGTTTATGTCGATGATAGAAATTTGATTGGGACTCCAAAAGAGATTGATGAAATAATAAATTACTTAAAGAAAGAATTTGAAATGAAATACCTTGGCAAAACTAAATATTGTCTCGATCTACAAATCGAGCATAGTACTAGTGGCATACTAATCCATCAGTCAAACAACATTAAGAATTCCTGAAGCGTTTTCAAATGGATAAAGCATATCCACATAGTACTTCCATGGTTGTGAGATCTTTGGATATTAAAAAGAACCATTATCGCCTAAAAGAAGATGATGAAAAAGTACTTGGTGCAGAAGTACCATATCTCAGTATCATTGGTGCATTATTATATTTAATCCAACGCACAAGACCGGATATTGCATTCTCGGTAAATATTCTAGCAAAATGCGGTTCAAAACCAACGAAAAGATACTGGAATGGTATAAAATATATCATGCGATATCTTTGTAGAATGACAAATTTAGGCTTGTTTTATTCTGACATATGTAATAACCCAAACCTAATTGGCTATGCTGATGCAGATTATCCTTCTGATCCACATAAAGCAAGATCACAAACCGGGTATGTGTTTAGTAATAGTAATGCAACTATTTCATGGCGATCAACGAAGCAAACATTGGTAGCAACATCATCCAATCATTTTGAAATACTAGCACTACATGAAGCAAGTCGAGAATGTATTTGGTTAAGATCATTAATTGAGCATATTCGAAATACGTATCAGCTCTCCTCAGCTACAGAAGCATCAACTTTTATTTATGAATACAATGCAGCTTGCGTAACTCAGATTCAGAAAGGTTACGTAAAGTGTGATAGGACGAAACACATTTCTCCTAAGTTTTTCTTCGCACATGAACTACAAAAGGACAACAAAATAAAGGTGAAACAAATCCAGTCCCAAGAAAATCCGACAGATCTATTCACAAAGGCATTTCCAAAACAACGTTTTAGAAGATGATGTATAAAATTGATATGCATCAGCTACATCAACAGAGTAACTGAATAATGCGTTATAAATCAGGATGAGCTTTCAAAAGTATGTTATAAAGTACTCTTTTTCATTGTCCACCATAATTGGTCATTTCCATTGTAACTTACTTAGAGTAATGCCTAAAACAATCACTTCGAAACCACAATTTTCTTTTATTTCAAAATTTCAAAATCTAAGCATACACGTTCATTGCTATTATACGAAAATCTTAAAAACACGGTGTCATTTCGACTCAATTTAATATTTCATCGAATCAAATTTAATTATTAGCTACTGTTAGCAAATATGGTAAAAACAGCTGAAAAAAATAGCAAATAAAAAAGATGGTAAACCATTTAAATGTGGTATAATTCCACTCTTCCAAGTTTGTAGTTTTAGGAGAAAAAAGTATTTGAAATAGTTTTGGAAAAACGATTGGAATAATCGTTACAAGAAAATTACACATTTAAACCTCCAATGTTCTTCTCAAGTTCCCAGACTCCTCGGGCGTTAACCAAACATCCAATCCATCGCTTCTGACCATCAGGGCAAATGAATCGAGGATCCGCGTTTTGAGATTCAGCGACTGTTGGCAGTACAAAAAGGAAAAGCAATGCGGAAATGCGAATTACATTCATGCTTAGAGAAGTTGTTTTGGTCTTTGGAAGAATTTATGAGTTAGGGAACTGGGCTCAAAGGTTTAAGTTCAAAAACATTTAGAATACAGCTGAATAATATGGTAATCGATCTGAAAGGAGATGAGATGAAAGTGTTGCGAAGTGAAAACTGGGATTGGTATGAATTTATTTCCTGCATACCTCAAAATCTTTGCTGTCTAGGCAATTTTGATGACATTAAGCAACATTAATAAGCAATGCAGTAAACATCTTCGGTGTTTATGAGTTACAGATAATTGTTCGCAATATGGATGTACAGTATATTTGTTTTATGATGAAGGAGAAGCATTTGTTGAATTGTTTCAATAAGAATTAGGTTCATCATAGGCTGGGTGCTTTGCAAATCAGGCGACTCTCTCTGCAGCTAAGGCTCAGTGTTGCAAATACAATCAGTAACGTGCATGCAGAAAGAGGAATATTGTTCATATCTCTGTGTATGTTCATGGGGGATCATTCATCATGTAAGTTTATCTAAAATATGAAACCTGAACTACTGTGGTAATGGATATAAAATATATTTAACATTTCATTCATTCATGGAGTATCAAATAATTAATAACCACTAATTAAGAGAATAATAATTTGACTTTACTTTACTACAATTTGATCAAGGGTACATAACAAACCACCATCCAATATCCAAGCGTAGGTGAAACTGAAATGGTGGTGGTATAAAAAAGAATGAAATAATAGAGTTAATAAAATTAATGATCAAAGGAATCAGAATAAATGAAGGTATATATGTCATGAGGAAGGATGACGAATTAAACTAGTCCATGCTTCCTTCCATTAGGTGAATGTGCGCTGATGAATGAATTATGAATAAAAGAAGGGATTCAAATGCTCCTTTTTGCAGATACAAGTGGCTTCAACTTCTCCATCATTTGATCGAAGTCGTCCTCCGTCTTGATTAAACTCAAGCGTGTGTAACGACTATCGGCTTCAAAAAGCACTCCGCTTTGAGTTTTAATTTGAGCATTCCTGAGTAGAGCTTCACAATCCGTGTCTTCCTCCCATTCACACTTTAGCCATCCGAATGCTGCGATTAATTGATGTAAATTAGCAATTGCGTTAAGCATGTATATATGCAGTTGGTTTGAAGATATATATAAACGGACAAAGTTAGCGAAATTAATTAAGTAGCTAGCTAGGAGCATACATGGTGAGGGATCTCTAACTTTTTTGAAGTAGTTGCAATATTGCGGAGAGAGGTTTTGAAGGGAGAATCGATCTGAAGATGCAACTAGCTTGGTAAGTTCAGCCCATCTTTTAGACAATGTTTGATAGCCAAATTGGTTGATGTCGGCCATTGTTTCCCGTTTCGTTTTCATTTGCAACAAGATCTCCTTTATTAGTTTCAAGGTTCGAAGTTGCGTATCGTGGGAAGTTCCTTCCGTGTTCTCGGTCATGTACTCCATTACCTTGTCGTATACTTTCACGTCCTTTATGAGCGCCCACCTGTACATATATACAATATGTAATTTGTTATGATTAGCATACATGAATGATGCAGACCACCACCGTTGACAATATACATATGAATGAAAGTTAACGTTACTAATTAAGAAGAAGAAAAAATAAAAAGACTGTCGTACCCGAATCTGCTGCCGGAATGTCCAGTGTATTTGGACATGGAAAACAACATTATATCTTCGTTGGCGGGTTGTGCAATTGGGGTATAATGCGGCCAATAGTAGACGTGGTCGTGGATTGCTAAAGAGCCATTGATTATGGAATGGTGAAATCGACCTTCAGGATTATTGGGCGAAGTCACCAATTCTATGATGTTTTGAGGAGAAGCGGCGTTAACGTAATCGGATGCGTTCCCTTTCCATTCGTAGCCGGTAAAACGAAAGAATTTGGTTTGCTTTCTGAAGACGGGATAGTAAGGGACGGCAGCGACAACTTTTGATGGTTGCACATCGCGTGATATATCGTTTGGGGAAAGGGCGATGACTAGACCGTTGAGGAGTTGAGTGACGCCGGTACCGAAGACGATGTACTTATCATCGGCTTTGGCATTACCGACGGCCTGATGTAAAAGTCTGACGTGTTTTTCAAGCTCGGCGTTGATGATATTACCGGAAGATGGCTGGAAGAAATAGCTCATTCTATGCCAGGGTGATATGAGAAGAGCGGCGTTGGATTTGTGTTGCATCCAATATTTTTCGAGAAACAAAGCGTCGCCGCTTACAACATCAGAGGAGCAGTTAGGGAGCAAAGTGGAGCAATGGGGACCGGTGTAGCAAGTGTTGCACTCGCACATGGGAGCTCCATCGACGACGATTCCGTCCAAGTAAGCTCTGCCATGCCCGGAGCAGTCTATTGCGGCCACTGCCTCTGCCTCCTTCACTGCCTTTGCAGTCCAGCTTGAGCTTGGCTTCTTCATCAGTGGATAGCCCATCATGCTTACTAATATGGATATGATGAAGAGCAATATCAGTAGCCATGGCTTTTCATTTTTATTTGCTTGGTACTCCATTTCTTTCTTTCTTCCTTCCTTCCTTCCTTGCTTGCTGATTTGATCTTGTACGGATTGAACCTATGTTTTATTTGTAATATTTATTTATGTGATATATATTGGTAGATACAGAGATCGATCGATCTCTTATATATAGAGTGGCTGCTTCACATATATATTTCAAACATTAACATGCATGCATGCCTGTATATTTACACGTTTTTGATTAACGTACGACTTTCTTTATTGCATGATATTTGACCCTTCATTTGACCAATTTCCTCATTAACGATTTGGTCTCGATCAACCATTTGATTTGAAAGTCTTTTCTTTCTTTATGCTCTCGACTTTTGAGTTTGATCCAGTCTTCATCTTTTGAACAGAACCATATGTATATAACTTATAACAGGTGCAGGTCAAATATACGGGGCCAATTAATTAGTATTTGTCTAGGTTTTTACTTTGTTTGGTTTATATATATATATATATATATATATATATATATATATATATATATATATATATATATATATATATATATTGTCTTTATCTTTTGGTTTCTTCATTATGCATAAATATATATAAGTATGCACGCATGCAGTGCAGCAGGAGGGGTACATACCACTTACCTATTTGCACCAGCAGCAGTTCATGACCTTTCCTAACTGATAACTTAGTCTTCATTTTTAATTTTGATGCGTGCGCCGCCTTATATAATGTAATTAACTTGTTAAGCTTAAAAAAACTTCAGACCCACATCCTAAAACTCCTGTTCGTATTACCGTCCTAAATGCAAATGAATTATGGCTGGGCTAAAACTGGTTTAGACATATACATGGATTCTGTAAACTTTATAAATTATTTGGAAGCATGACAGCATATGTTTGAAATAAAAAACAAACTTGTAATATGTTTATCTTGCTAATGTTGAGCAAAATCGTATGTACCATATTTTTCGCCACAAAATAGATTTTACTAGGTATATTTGTCCAAAACCAAAATCGCCATAATTATTTTCAAATTATCGAAATTCGAGGTGTTTAAAAACCAAAAGCATATGTACCATATTTACGTATTTTATCTAATAATCCAAACACATTCTATTAGTTTGTTTTCTTTATCTACGCATTTTATTTAATAATAGAAACACGTGCTATTATTTTGCAAACAAAGAACAAACCTCAGTTATGTAAGTTGTAAAAAATATATAAGCTTTGCCAATTTTGAATTCATGCAACTTTTTTTTTATTTGATCTAAAACTAGATTTACTTTTGTCATCTCCTATCGCATCAGTATTCTCACAAAAATACCTTTCACCCATGCCAAGATTATCTTTTATGCACTCGGGCCTAAATGGCATGACCGATCGATGAAATACTGCAACACTCCATCCATCTTTAGCTGTATATAGCATACTAGATAGATGTCATATTCATGAAATACGATTCGCTTTCAAGATTTCTTGTTGGTGAAAGGGTAGACGTGGAACTTAAAATCTCAAGCTAAATGGCGTGGAGGTTGGAGTCCTCTTCATGGCGTAGTATAGAGCGAAAGCGTATATACCGTATTTTTCGCCGCAAAAAGGATTTTGCTATATATATTTGTTCAAAACCAAAATAGCTAGAATTATTTTCAAATTCCCGGATGAAATTCGAGATGTTTATGGGCTCTGTCTCTCAATTAGGAGACCCGAGAGAGACAATTCCATCTATACAGGAGAAGCAGACTTTAACAAACAAATTTGTGCATTGGTGGAATTGCTACCCGAGTCATGTCGACACTTGAATTCATCAAGAAGTAGAATTATGATTCAATGGAGCAATGGCGAAAATTCATTGTCATCGATCCATAGTTATCATCAGGGTCGGCCCCAAGGCAAGGCAGGCAAGACAGCCGCCTAGAGCAACCAACCTGGCGGAGGCAACGATGTGGTGGTGGTGGTGATGGGTTCGATCATTTATTTAGATAAAAATAGGTTATATAATAACAAAAATAATTGACAGTGTAGTGAGGTGGTTATGTTATTTTCATTTAAATCAAGCAACCAAAGTTCGAGTATGGAAAGCTGGAAATTTTTGGGGTAATTTTTTTAAGTTCGGACTAGGACGTAACCGGTTAGGCCGGCTCTGGTTATCATACATCAAAAATTTGCGCTCATCCATTACCACCATCAATTTTGTCCTGTCCGAGTTCTAGCAAACACACCGTCTTGTCTTACCCTTCTCTTTGATTGAAGTATCATCAAATGGCGATGAGTAGGGGAAATGGATCAGCGAGGAGCTGACGGGATGGCGATCGATGGAGCTTTGGAGGATGACCCAACAACTATGGAGTCAATGGTGCGAGTCAAATCTTGTAACGAGGCAGGAGGGCACTGCCTTAGATTATTCACGAGAATTTGTCAAAGGCGTGTTCTTTTGGATGGATCGACTTCATGGGGTAAAAGGGATATGGAGTGGAAGTCGAGGTTCAACATGAATTGAAGATGGAATCTATGAAGAACGAGTCTTGAGTTTGAATGCAAGTAAAGTTGTCGAAGGCTGGAACAAGGATAAAATGTTTGAAAAATTCTTAGCCTAGACTTTTATATGGATCGACACAGATGGATCGACACCAATCCATTATGGATCGACACCGATGCATCGTGCACATAAAAGAAATGGAATGAAGAAAAGGATGAAAAACCACCTATCATATATTAGAATGACTTCTCAAAATTTCTCCCCAATGAATAGGGTCCTCGGATAATGGACTTCAATATTTGTATCTACTGAGAAGACATAACGAAGTGCCGAAATTCTTAGTGAGGATGCAACATTCCACAGAAATGTATTGAGTAACGGAAGCATCTGCGTAGATCTGGAATTGAATGCTTGCCTTGATTCAAAGCACGTTTTATGTTCAAAGAAACATACTTTGGATTTATCCCTTGATTGAGGTAGTTAAATGTCATGCCATAATTTTACTTTCCATTATGTCGTTATCATGCATTCTCGTCAAGTAAAAAAAAAAAAAAAAAATTATGTACGAAAAGAGATGATTCAAATTTGAAATTAATAAAGTACAATAGATCATACTTTAGATTATAAGCTCGGTTGCATATTGGTTTTCTATTGCATCTGATTAGGTGTTATGTTAGGTTATAAGCTCGGTTAACCATTGTTGTAATTCGTACCAGATTGATTTTCTATTGTACTCGATTCACTACAAGAGGGAATAGTTTTTTTGATGGTTAATAGCTGTCGGTGGCCGTCGTAAGCCGTCGAGCAACTACGCATCTCGACATACTTTTCGACGGCTTTGTCGACAAATTTTTGATGGCCTTCATCGGACTGTTCGACAGTTTTCATCACATCGTCAAGTACACATGGCAAGCATTGAGTCTTTTTGTTTCGGCCAATCGAAAGCCGTCATAAAATATAAAAAATTTCTTTTTGTAATTCAACCACGATTCATCCCTCAAACACGCATATATAATAATATATACCGCAGCGCACTTTCGCACACATAAATCATATATATTAAAGCCCAAATCTCACATATCATATACACCACAAAATACATCAATAATAAAGAATGCATCAATATATGTATTAAGCATAAGTTCAATCTCAAAATTCCACCACAAAGTTCAATCTCTAACATCTGCCAACATCTCAAAATGTATCATACATCACATCAAACCAATCTCATCAATCTCAAAGTATACGTAATTCTCATACTATCTCATAATATCAAAGTGCATATATACAATAGATCATACTTTAGATTATTTAAAGTGATTATCAATAGCTTATAATTTAAACTATGCTTATCGTGGACTCTTGCAATTTTGTGTCATGCAATGTGTATGTTTTTGAGCCACCTTCATTGACATGCTCGATGGCGTGAGTACGAGTAAAAACTTTCAAGTAGGAGATGGCACTACCATGCTCTCTTACCTGAAATAATTACTATGCATTATTATTATATATATGATGATTATACAATGTTATAAGTATTTATAATCGCAATTTATAAACTTACCCAAACAAAACTGCAAATACACATAGTTATGTGAATATGTATTCTCCCAGTTACAACACAGCCCTTAAACTCACAAAACCAATACATTGATACAAAATACTGCACGTAAACCCATTTTGTAACATGGCACATCAAGGCACAATAGTCCCAACGAAGCTTAAATCATTTGAACTGAAAGATTTTTTTTTTAAATAGCATATCTCAACCGTAACACATAATACAGTAAAGTACAATTCGACATCAACACTATAACATAAAGAAACATTATTCGCCGATATGCTTTTTAGGAGCAGTAGTAGTATCATCTTAAAGTTGTGAGTTGGCTGCATTTTGCATACCATAGTATACAAAATGTATTGAGCCAAAAGTGATGATTGTCATTTGATGCAATTTGAATGTTATACCTTTGTATATATTTGTACATGCTTTCAAACACCACACAACTTGTAGCCATTCCAACTCATCCATTATCTTTTTGCATGCTACTCTGCCCGTGCTAGGCAAGTGAGAACAGTAACTATTGTGAGAATGCCTCTCTTTGTGAATATATACATTCTGATTTCCTTCTTCATTTGGCTTCCTAAGCTATCGGTTGGTTCTTTAATGTATTCCTGTACATGGATATATTATCTAACCATTATGATTGAAAACCACACCATAATAAATATTAGTACAATATTCAACAAATCTAGAAATGTATCATATCTCTCATCTTAGTACCTTTCAGATCCAACTTTGGTCCAGCAAACAGGCAAATATCTTAGTTTCAAAATGAAAAAAACACAATACTAATCAAAAATCCTATCAAAGCATCTTTGACTTCCATTCCACTATCTTCTCCCTTTGATTTATTTATATAAAATTTATGTACTCCTAGGTGCACAGCTTGATAAAAAACTGTGAGATGGCCAAAGATCAAAGATTGCAAATGATGAAAACCTCAAACCGCATATCATTCACTATTTTCATGTAAGTAAAAAAAATTAACTAAAATTGTGGTTTAGCTAAAATATAGGCTAATATGTTAAACAATGAAAAATCTTAATATTTTTATCTTTGAATGTCAAAGTTGTTCCTGAATTGTGAACAAATTTAAAATAAATGTTTTGTGTTAATGTAGTGGTTGACGACTTTAATCAAACATAATGATTTTCTAAAAAATATGTTAATTTAACATAGACAACTCGAAATTATACTAACAATTGTTCAAGTGAAAAGTGCACAGCTTTGAGTTTTGTCTAACCTTCTATATTTATTTATACGCTCTCAAAAATAGATGGAAAATCTTAATATTTTTATCTTTGAATGTCAAAGTTGTTCCTGAATTGTAAAAAAATTTAAAATAAATGTTTTGTGTTAATGTAGTGGTTGACGACTTTAATCAAACATGATGATTTTCTAAAAAACATATTAATTGAACATAGACAACTCAAAATTATACTAACAATTGTTCATCTGAAAAGTGCACGGCTTTAAGTTTTCTCTAACGTACTAAATTGACTTGTACGCTCTCGAAAATCGATGAAAAATCATAATATTTTTATCTTTGAATGTCAAAGTTGTTCCTGAATTGTAAACAAATTTAAAATAAATGTTTTGTGTTAATGTAGTGGTAGACGACTTTAATCAAACATAATGGTTTTCTCTAACCTACTAAATTTATTTGTATTCCCTCAAAAATAGGTAACAATGAATTGTACTACTTGATAAATGAATTGAGTCAAAAGATTATTCAGTAATGATAACCTGATTACTGAAATTATGGCTTGGATAGGTAACTATATTGAAAAGGAAGAACATATATGTCGTAATTTATTATTGTAGTAGGTAGTGTTAACATCATAGTAGATATGACAGATAACTTACGAATGAAAACACTGTAAAACTCTAACGATCCTGATTCGACCTTCGAAAATCGGCACCGAATATATCACGTATATTCAAATGCCGCAGATTCAAACGTCGAATCTGGTTCGACGGAGCTTATAACACATTAAGTATAACTACAAAGCAGAAGAAAATGAATAATATCATTGATACAACAATGAATATAATTATCTGATACAATATGATACAACAATATCAGAGATAACGACAACAGCGGAAAAAATAACAATGGAAGAAATAACTCCAATATGATCTTTGATAAAGAGCGAATCCAAATTCTGCAACTCCAAACCAAATCTCCAAAGCCAAAGCTCTAAACTTCAAGCTCGAACCACCATCAAGATGAACTGAACCAAACACCATCCCAATGCGATTGCCAAGACTAAAGGCTAGATGCTATCGACTCTATATCTACAAGCTGACTATTCAACTATCTGAAAAATCCAACTCTAGACTGCCCGTGTGGAAAATTATGGGCACCCAGAGTTTAGGAATGGAATAATAAAATCCAGGTCAGTCATGGGACTGGTATGAGCAAGCAAAAACAGTTTATCTTTATCAAAAGTAAAACAAAAGATTTTAAAGAAATTCGCAATGCTTTTTGAAAAATGAAACCACCATAAGGCCTCCCGCCGCACACACAATGCAAGCGCAAATTTGGTGGAGATTTCTCCTTATGACAGTTAAAAATGCTTGATACGCGAAAATCTTTTTGATATTATTATTAGTGCATAGTGAAGAAAACCTTTCGAAAGTATCATATAAATCTTAGCCAGCATAGGTACCATTATATTATTCCTGCTATAGCTACCACCTGAGACGGCAGGTTATACAATTACAATCGTAAAGGGATCATATTGTTTTGTTTGGACTTCCAACAAATAGTCAGGCAAAGGAACTTCCCAAACAAAATGGAACGCCTCTGGAGGGACGTCCCCGAGAACCTAACCGAATCTCTGCTACACAAGGTTGGGTTACCTCTGTAACTAGGTTACTACTGACACGAGTATGCCACTCCCGGTCGTTACCAACCTTTATCTGAGGCGTCTCTCAACCAACAACCACAAAGCAATAAGTTTTGCAGCATCCACATAGGTAAATATCTGGGATCCATACCATGATACCACCTTTGATCCAAAAGGAAATGACATACCCTCAGGGGGTGCTACCCCCAAATAACTTTGCTCCCACGATTCCTACTTCGACCATAACCGAGTTGTTAGGCTCGATGAAGTCTCATCCACAAAGCAACACTTTTCACAAAGTCATGCTTTGATCAACAAATGATCAACAACACTTCATATGCCATATTACCAAATTGGGAATGTATCATTAGTAACCATCAACTACATAACCTCTGAGCTCGTACGTCTCAGAGAAGGGTGTTAAGCTAAGAGAATAAATTCTCCGCCACCAAAATGATATGTATTTGGTAGAAACTGATTTTACATCTCAAAGTATAATGTCAGACACTCATCCATGCAAGTCTGTTTCGGGCTTGAACAGAACTGAAAGCACTTCCAAAGAAGTCCTTGCAAATCCGGGCATCCTCAATCCTGATCGGACTCCCCATCACATATGGAGATCACTATACTGGAGCAACTCAATGCAGAGTCGTTCGACAGGTTATCCTATCGTTCCCGAAGACACCCGATCTTCACCACCGGTCTTCAAATGCAATCCATTTCGTCGTATCACTATTCGGAATGGGTTATATGACATAAAGTCCTCTCCCGGCTAAACCGAATAGTGAGCGCAATATTTTAAAAACATAAGGATATGGGAATCTTAGTTAAGTCACAACTTATTACCCAAAACTTTTCTTCTAAATGGTTAAACAAATTATCATTTTCAAATCTTTTAAACAAAAAGATTCACATCACAAAGTTCACCAATTTTTTTCACAAAGATTCATTTAAAATATTTAAACAAAAGATCTATCTTTGAGATCCTCTTTTGTTTGGAAACAAAGTTCACAAATATTTGACAAAGATTCCTTTATAGCTTTCAAAACAATTTAATTTCAAATCTTTTATCCAAAGGATATACCTTTAAGATCCTCTTATGAAGTTCACTAATCTTTTACAAAGATTCATTAAAACAATTTTCATTTCAAACTTGAAATCTTTTCAACATAAATTGAAAATCTTTTCTTTATGTGAAAGCTGTTGTTATTTGAAAACAAATATTTTTCGTTTTCGGAAAAATCCGATTACATTTGCACAAGTTAAAGACCTTCAAGTATAAAGCTTGGTTTAAATTCAAATTTCCCAAAACAATACTTTTAAAATGGTTTAAAACCTATATAAACACATTTATAACTTGTATAACCTTTCTAAACCAAAATTCTCAACATAGAATTCAATTTCAAATCTTGAAATCAAATTCAAATCAAATTATTTAAATTTAAAACTTTATCAAGTTATTCAAAATAACTTTTATCTTCAAAACTCCTTTTCAAAAGCTTTTCACATTTAACCCAAGTCTATTTCCAAAACCATTTGAATTCAAAAATTCAATCTTTAAAACCATTTTCAAAAATCCATGATTTAACCAATTTCGTCGTGCAATCCATATTTGTGTGTATGAGTGTGGTCCAGGGGTTTTACAAAATAGTGCAACAAACATCAATCATTACAGATTAAAACATATCAATATCGATAAGCGGTATAATCTATAACGCTTATCTTCATTCACAGATTCATAGATAGTGTAAATTTATTAGAGATAAATAAATTACATTCATCACAGATAAATAAATTACATTCATCCCAGCTTGAATTAAAATAATTCAAATCACATAGCATCACACGGTAGAGATATCAAACAATTCACAGCATTCGATAAAATACAGTCATCCATAAGTAAGGTTAATTGATCATCTGATTAATTAAAATCAGATTAATCACTAATCCATGTTGATTAACATTAATTAATCACAATTTATGTTAATTAATTATCCTTAAATTATTTATTAATCAATCTTAATTAATGAATTAATCAACCTTTAATTATTAAAGAATCAATCTTAATTATTCAATTATCCTTAATTATTTAATCAATAAATAAATTAACTCTTAATTAACTTTCATTTAATTAATTATCCTTAATTAATTATTATTTTTGGCAAGGCCGACGGGGTTAGATGGACCCCGACCATTTTATTGCAGCACCATCAGAACAACATACAAACAGAAAAGCATAAGAAAAACAAAGGGAAACAAAGTGCTACAAACACAACGGGAAACAAGCACAAAAAAGAAGAATAAAAACAAATACAAGGCAGCACTAGAGAATACTCAGCAAGTGAAAGACTGAATAATCCCAGGGTCAAATGAGAATTGCAACATTCCCAAGTCACGCCTTATTTCATGCATAACCCATTGCTGAAGCACAATACCTCTCTTCGAATTCACACAGTCAAAAACCCTTACATTTCGCTCTGTCCAAACTGCCATAATGAAACTCTTCAATACAGCGGTTGAAAGCTTCTTCAACACCTGATTGCACCCAGTGTTAGTATAGATGTGGTTCCATTCATCCATATTATGATTAGCAATAGTATTACGCCAGAGCTTGTTCTTCACGACAGACCAAATCACATTGATCACCGAGCAATCAAAGAACAGGTGCTCAACAGTTTCAGGATGATCCATACAAAAGGTACAGTATATGTTTACATTCATACCCATGACAACGAGTTTGGCTCTAGTTAGAATGGCACGGTTCAGAACTTTCCACAGCAACAAATTCTCACGCAAGCTACTATCCTTGTTCCATGTACGCCTCCACCACTTCCACTCTGGCAGAAGATTGTTCTTCATCAAGAACTCATAAGCTTCCTCAATTTTGAATTTACCTTTTCTCTCCCCCCAAACAAGTTCATCAGGTGACGAGTTGAAAGGTACATAGTGTCTGATCATGCTCCAGTAATGCGTAATTCTCGAATTAGATGAGAATAAACTAAACCATTGGCTATCCTGAACTACATCCTTGACCTTAGCCATAGGGTGAATACCAGATTGCAACATATCACAGTGAGTTAACTGTCTTCTTATAATAAAACCCTTTTTAAGCCAAGGATCATCCCAGAAACTAGTGTTATATATTGGGTTGGTATTTATACGTATGATAGGAAGAAAAGTCTCCTTGAGTTTAAAGATACACTGCCATGTCCAGCTGAGATTTTGTGGTTTCTGCATATTCCAAAGCCTCCTACCTTTGATGACATTTCTTCGAGACAAGGCAGCCCAGAGACTGGTGGAGCAATTAAAGAAGGTGTCAGTGTGTTTTGCAAAGGCAGCTTGGTTCCATTGAGATATGTTGAATAAGCCAAGCCCACCTTTATTCAAGGGACATTCAACTCTGATGAATTTAATAGGAACAATATATCTACCAGAAGTTTTTCCCATCCAAAGAAAGTTCATAAAAGCACTGCGTAACATTTTAACAAGTTTAAAGGGAAGAACAAAGGTCCTTGCCCAGTACACCTGCATTGCAAAGAGCACGGACTTGATTAAAGTGAGCCTACCAGCTTGACTAAGCTTCCTAGCAGTCCAACAATCAAGTCTTGCAGTAATCTTGTCAAACAAGGGGAGGCATTGTAAGGTTGTAATTCTAGAAGATGCAAGGGGAAGCCCTAAGTAGGATATAGTATTGTGGTTTGGTGAGAGACCAGAGACACGAGAAATTTCAGCTATCTGATGTAAACTAACTCCAACAATTTTGATATCAGATTTGAGAATGTTAACCTTTGAACCAGTCAACAAGTAAAACTGATCAAGGGTTAGCATAATATTCTTTACAGTTTTGATGTCCGGAGAACAAAAAATGATTAAATCATTAGCAAACATGAGAGAGGAGATTTGGGGTTCTTTGCAAGCATGATGAAGAGTAAAGCCACCAAGACTTATAAGCTTGTTTATCATTCCTGTCAGCAGTTCCATCACCATAATGAAGATATATGCAGAAATAGGATCCCCCTGCCGTATACCTTTCTTACCACCAAAGAAACCAGTAGTGGTGCCATTGACAATAACAGAAAAGTTAGGAGTTGAGATACATTCGTAGATCCACGTAATAAAGTGCGGCGGGAAGTTCATGTAACCCATAATTCTCACTATACTATCCCAGTGGACCATATCGAAAGCCTTCATGATGTCAAGTTTAAGCATAGCTTTAGGAGTAGATAGCTTTCTATTATACCCTTTAAGCAGTTCATGAGAAAACAGGATATGGTCAAGGATATTTCTTCCAGGTAAGAAGGCTGCTTGGGTACTGGAAATGATGGAAGGAAGCACTTCCCTGAGTCTAGATGCAATGATTTTGGAGATGCATTTATATATAGTGTTGCAACAAGAAATAGGGCGAAAGTCATTCACATTATGAGCATTCTTAATTTTCGAGATCAAAGCAATATTGGTGTAATTAAAGGATCTATAGATTTTGGCCTTCATAAAGAACAACTTGATTGCATTACAGACATCAGTCGAAACAAACGTAACAAAAAGTGTAGAATTTGGCGTTTAATCCATCCGGACCACCGCGAGAGTTGGCATTGAGAGAGAACATTGCGTTTTCAATTTCGTCTTGAGTAACCTCTTTGCCTAAGGCATCATTATCGGCCGCAGATAATTTAGGAAGAATATCGTGAGGAATATCATCAATAGAGGGGGTGAAGTTGGTATCATTGCCGTAAAGGGAAGAGAAATGATGGACAAAGGCAGCTTTCACTTCATCATCAGTGGTTTGAAGGACACCATGTCTATCATGGATAGACACAATGTTCTCATGTCGATGCTTATTCTTGAGACTTGCATGGAAATAAGAATTGTTCCTATCTCCCTTCTCTCTCCATTTTATTCTAGACTTTTGACATATCATATCACTTTCTTTAGCCAAAGCTTCATAGTACTTTTGGGACAGCAAACTTTCAGTTGCAGCAAGGCTTTCATCAGCTGTATTATTCATCATAGTAGTTTGCACCATAACAAGCTCAGCTTCAAGCATCGTGCTCATTTTAGCTCCTTTACCAAATCTCTTAAACGACCACTCCTTCAAGACTTCTTTCATGTCCTTGATTTTCTCCTGCAAAATATATAAGTGATTACCATACTTAGTATTACTCCAAGAGGCTAAAGCTATTGCTTTAAAGTCAGGTTCAAGCACCCAAGAGTTAAAAAATTTAAAATTTGTTTTTCCTCTCTTGTCAGCTTCTCGAAGATGACTAATTTGAGGAGAGTGGTCAGAGAGAAGAGGAGGAGGAGATTAGTGTAAAGCAGAGGCCATTTATCAAAGGAAGATTGGTTTGAGAAGGAGTGGTCAATTCTAGAGAAGGTTCTATTGCCTTGCCTCCTTTTATTATTCCACGAATACGGCATTCCAACCGATTTAATTGGGACAAGGTCTGCTTGTTGAATTGAGTCAGCAAGAGGCTGGATTTCATTGCGAGATAGGTGGTTGCCACCAACTCTGTTAGAGAGATTGTAACAACAGTTGAAGTCTCCTGAGATCAGCCACGGGTGGGAGGACTGTCTCAGAGCAGGGATAAGAGAGTGAAAAGAAGAACGAGCAACGACAGTGTTGAATGCATAGACAAAGGTGACATAGAAGTTTGTATTGTCAGAGGAGTTATGGGCAAGGCAATGAATTAGTTGGGGAGTGGAGAGAATGATTGTTAACTGAACTTGAAGGGGATCAAAAAGAATCAAGATTCTGCCGTATGGTGCCTCATCAAGGTTATGGATGAAGCTCCAGTCTGGTTTAACATAATTAGCTTCCTTGATAGTCAAGGCAAGGTTTAACTTGGTTTCAAGAATAGCAAGAATCGATAAATGATGCTTGCTGATAAGAAGACGACATTGATCTAGTTTGATAACGTGGTGACCTCCACGTATATTCCATGCTCCAATATTCATCATCATTGGAGAGAACTAGCATTAAGCATTTCAATTTTCATTCTCCTAGTCACTGCTTGAGAAGAGTTCAAGTAGCTAGGAGTTTTATCTGATTGGGGTTTGTTAACACTATCCATTATTGAAACATTACATCTAGGCAGATCTGAAGCAAGAGGTGTTGTGGATGGAGGTGTGGTTGGAAGGGAGGGTGGCGATTTGTAGGCAAGAGGAGGCATGATGTTGGAGTAGAGATTATTGGGAGATTTGACATTACTTGGGAGGGAAGAGAATACACTGCTAACTGCAGTGATGTCAGCCGTGCTTGGTTGTGCACAAGTGCTCATGACATCATGTATGCATTCTGCACCTTTGTGAGATACTTTCTTCTTTTTACCCTTTTTGTTCTTCATTCCACTTAAGCTAGGCTCCATACCAAGTTTACTCTTTACATTGATACTACTTTCTACTTCACCTGTATTGTTTACAACTAAGGCTTCAGTTTTGTATTCTTTCTCTATCATCAGCAGAGAGAAATCAGTTTTCACAAGATTTACTACTTTATGTGATGTGTTATTCTGCTCTGTTTGGACTTCAGCTTCTAAATTAGATTGATCTGCCCTATTACTATTTACAGCATCACATAATCCATCCACCTTCAAGCACTGTTGATGCTTCTCAGTAAAAGTAATTGCCTCATCCAAATTTTGCAAAGCGTCAAATTTGTTGAAAACAACCAGATCATTATCATTGCCATTATTTTTATTTACTTCATTTTGCACATCTCCTATTTCATTGTCCATAATGTCAGTACTAGTTTTACTGGGTATATTTCCACTTTCTTTACCTACCACATGTGTCATACTTCCCATGCATGTTTTGTCCTTTTCCTGAACAACAATATCCCCTTCCTCAACATATCTATCTTCATCAATTCTTTCATCTACTGCTATATTAACTTCTAATTCTTTCACTGTTCTTGCCTGTTCCATACTACTATTCTTCACCATAGATAATAAGTAATTATCCTTAATTACTTATATTAATAAATCCAAAATTAATTTTAATCTCTTGATTAATCATTAATTAATTACTTTCAATTAAGTAACTATCTTTAAGTAATTAATTACCCTTAATTAATTACCTTAATTAATTAATTATCCTTTTTTGTAATCTCACAAGGTAATTAGCTTAAATTTAATTTCACAAAGTAACTATACTTACTTAATCCCTTAATTACGTCCTTTAAATAAAATAAATTAACATTAACAAATAGTTCAATTTCAAAACCCTTAAGTTAATCAAACGTTTTAAAGATAAAACATTTATCTTTTAATTACTTATTTATACCTTAAAAATAAACTTAAGGATTCTTTTGGAAACTTGAACTTAACTAATTCAAAAATAATTATTTTAAAACTTTATCCATTTAACAAAACTGGTAAAAACGAATATTTAGTTAAGAAAGTATTTTAAACTTGATTAAAACTGAAAGTCGAAAACTTGTTTAAATTTTAGAAATTTAAAAACTGTTTTCAACCCAAACTTCCCAGACCCGAGACATATTCCAAATTCCCCGAGCCAAATTCTAAATTACTCGAGCCAAACTCCAAGAAATCCGCGTTTTTTTTTTCTCGTTTTCTTTTAACTTTGTTTTGATTTAAGTTATGAGCAAAACATCGTTTTTCTCAAGCTAATTCCCGAGGCCCTTATCCTTTCTTCCTCGATACAAAACTTCACAGCGATCATCTGACACTTGTGCACGTGCACAGGCAAATCGATCACCTTCAACTATCGATGCCAACGCCGGCATATCGTCCACCACCCCCACTCTCGACCCCGACCACCAAAGCCTTGGGGCAACACCACAATCAAAATCGAACAACCGAGTTTCCTATTAGAACAGAACCCATCGTCAAAAATTCGCCTCGAGTAGCCACCACCGACCACCAGAATTTACACCGTTCCACCCAAAGCAACTCCACAACCCCACGCATCTTTCCCCCTAGGTGCGATGCAACCCGAAGCAACACCGACGATGAAATCGCCGCTTCTTCCTCATCGAACCAAACTGGGTTAAAAACCATACATCACCTTCTACGCTCCGCCACGCTCATCAAAAAAATTCATGAATATTTTTCTATGAATCCTCATCACCCAAGCTACCTTCAGCCATAACCACGACCTCTTTTATTTCACCGACGGCCGGCAATTGCCACAAACCCAAATTCCGTTCATCACGAGAAATCCCGACATTCACATACTTAAAAATTGTGAAATTACTTCCTAAAATCATCATTTGTTATCACGAAGCTGATTATGGAATTAAAACATGAATTTAAGTTCATTGATTCTCGACTTATATATAAAGTTTTACTGCATTGTCCTAATTTTGAAAGAATAGTAAATCTTAAATTCTGGAAACTGTTTTTAAAAATAAATTCACATTGTTATAATCATTTTCACTTTAAAGATCAAGGTCTGAAATTTTTCGTTAAGAAGGTATGATATTTCTGCTTGAATTTGTAGCTTATTACACTAAACAAAGCCAGACATATACATATACAGGCATGCACATCATTCACAAATATATATACATACATCCATACATATTTTACTTCCATACTAAAAAAAATATCGCATGCAGATCAAGATTCAAACTAAATTTAAAACTTTAAGTTGCAGTTTGCTCACCTGGGTAGGAACAGGGAAGAGAACAGGAACAAATTCTTTTGCTTGGAAATTTTAGATGTTGATCTTTAAATTTGAAAATCTTTGATTTGCTTGCTGATTTGTTTGAGATGTTCTTGGATTTGAACTACTGTTTTATGTTGATTTCTTGCATTTAAATTGCGTAGATTTTACTGCTTTGATCTTTTTCTGATTTTTGAAAACTATTTGTTTGATTTTTGAAAACTATTTGTTTGATTTTGTATTGCTTCTAGGTTTTGATTCCAGAAAATCATCTGTTGTTTGAACTTAGAGTTGAATCTGATCTTTGATTTCCACAATCTTCAATTTGTTTTCAGATTGAAAAATTAGATCTGAGATGACCTTAAATTTGATCAAATTTTAATATGAAGAAATTTTTTTGGTTTGTAGAAACTTTTCTCAGGTTTGAGAATAACCTGGATTATCAATTTCTTTTCCTATTCATGTTTTCATGATTTTTTTAAATTAAAAGTAAATTTTGTTTGCCACTTGTTAAAACGTGTTAACACCTATCTATACATATTTTAATTTTCTTACAAATGTCTTTTGTAACCTTAATTGTGTTTAAGTCCTTACTTTAATTAATTTTGAAATTATGGTTTAAACTCTTGTTAATTTTATACTTACATATGTTTATATTTACAACTTTATAAGAAATTGAGTTTGAAATCTACTTATATTTACACAATTTTTTTTGTTCCCAATATTCAAAATATCTCTTAAATAAATTCACAAATAAATCCAAACCCAATCTATTTGTAAATATTTACAATTGAATTTCCCAAATTAAATTCAATTTATTTTCTAAAATATTTATTATAGAGTTTTAGATTTAAAATGAAATTCAAATAATTTTATATACATATAAATAAACACACATGTATATTTGTAACAAATTTCTATTAGTATAAAATTATATAGTTTTCAAATCCAAATTTTATTTATTTATAAGATATTAAATATGGAATTTCAAATACACAATTAAATTTTAAAGTCAATGTCCAATTAAACAAATATCTTATTTAATCTTGGAAAAATTAAAAAAATTTACAATTTAAATTCACAAATTTATATCAATTACTAAATTTAATTTTACTCAAAAATTGGGATCGTTACAGATTCCCCTCTTTGGGAAATTTCATCCTCGAAATTTGAAAGACAGGGAGACAATAAAAGAATATAGAAAGATAGAGAGATGAGTTAATAGATCAAGCTGAATTTCTATTCTGCATTTGGCTTACCAGATCAGAATATCATCAATAGATACAAGAAAGAATCTCTTTAACTCTTCACAAGACACTCGGGTCATCCAGATCTATAAGTATGCAAGGGCAATGGTTAGTTCGAAGGGGTAACTAACCATTCGTAGAATATATCTAGACCTCATCGAATAGACAGATATGTGGACGTAAATCCAAAACTTTTTAATTTTGAAACCAAAGTATACCTATCAACCATAGCAATCAAAGCAAAGAATTCATCCAAACAAACAATTTTGATCTATCTGGAGTTTATGTCCTATACCGGCACATCAAAGCCTCTCCCTCGAGCTGCTACGAAGCCATCAACGAATTGAAATCAGACGATGAGCAAAAGAGATTGATAGAGAAAGAGTTATTCCTTGTTGTTGCAGGGTATCGATCATTTGTACTGGTATTCCCCTGTCCCTTATCTCGTCCTCTTCTTGCACGCATACTCACTGTCAACGGATAGTAAGGGAATTTACTTAGGCATACGGACGAATATCTTAGGGACATACTCATTCTAAGGTATACCTCACCCTATCTCTAATCAGCTACCTAATGTATTATACTCCTGAGCTAAAGTTAAACCTTCAGCTCTGATACAAATTTTAACGATCCTGACTCAACCTTCGAAAATTTGCACCGAATATATCATCTATATTCAAAAGCCGCAGATTCAAACGTCGAATCTGGTTCGCCGGAGCTTATAACACATTAAGTATAACAACACAGCAGAAGAAAATGAATAATATCATTGATACAACAATGAATACAATTATCGGATGCAATATGATACAACAATATCAGATACAACGACAACAGCGGAAAAAATAACAATGGAAGAAATAACTCCAATACGAACTTCGATAAAGAGTGCATCCAAATTCTGCAACTCCAAACCAAATCACCAAAGCCAAAGCTCTAAACTTCAAGCTCAAACCACCATCAAGATGAACTGAACCAAACTCCATTCCAATGCAATTTCCAAGACTAAAGGTTGGATGCTATCGACTCTATATCTACAAGCTGACTATTCGACTATCTAAAAAATCCAACTCTACACTGCCCGTGTGGAAAATTGTAGGCACCCAGAGTTTAGGAAGGGAACAATAAACTCTATGTGAGTCATGGTACTGGTATGAGCAAACAAAAATAGTTTATCTTTATCAAAAGCAAAACAAAATATTTTAAAGAAATTCGCAATGCTTTTTGGAAAATGAAACTGCCATAAAGCCTCCCGCCACACACACAATGCAAGTGCAAACTTGGAGGAGATTTCTCCTTGTGACAGTTAAAAATGCTTGATACGCGAAAATCTTTTTGATATTATTATTAGTGCATAGTGCAGAAAACCTTTTGAAAGTATAATATAAATCTTAACCCGCATAGGTACCAATATATTATGCTTGCTATAGCTACCACCTGAGGTGGCAGGTTATACAATTGCAATCGTAAAGGGCTCATATTGTTTTGTTTGGATTTCCAACAAATGGTCAGGCAAAGGAACTTCCCACACAAAATGGAACGCCTCTGGAGGGACTCCCCGAGAACCTAACCGAATCTCTGCTACACAAGGCTGGGTTACCTCTATAACTAGGTAACTACTAACAGGAGTATGCCACCTCTCGGTCGTTACCAACCTTTATCCGAGGCGCTTCTCAACCAACAGCCACAAAGCAATAAGTTTTGCAGCATCCACATAGGTAAATATCTGGGCTCCATACTTGATATCACCTTTGATCCAGAAGGAAAAAAAATACCCTCAGGGGGTGCTATCCCTAAATAACCTTGCTCCCACGATTCCTGTTTCGACTATAACCGAGTTATCAGGCTCGACGAAGTCTCATCCACAAAGCTACACTTTTCACAAAGTCATGCTTTGATCAACAAATGATCAGCAGCACTTCGTATGCCACATTACCAAATTGGGAATGTATCATTAGTAACCATCAACTACATAACCTCTGAGATCGTACGTCTCAGAGAAGGGTGTCAAGCTAAGAGAATAAATTCTCTGTCACCGAACAGAAATGTATTTGATAGAAACTGATTTTACATCTCAAAGTGTAATGTCAGACACTCATCCATACAAGTCTGTTCTGGGTTCGAATAGAACCGAAGGCACTTCCAAAGAAGTCCTTGCAAATCCGGGCATCCTCAATCCCGATCGGACTCCCCATCACATATAGAGATCTCTATACTAGAGCAACTCAGTGCAGAGTCATTCGACAGGTTATCCTATCGTTCTCGAAGACACGCAGTCTTCACCACCGGTCTTCAAATGCAATCCATTTCGTCGTATCACTATTCGGAATGGGTTATATGACACAAAGTCCTCTCCCGGCTAAACCGAATAGTGAGCGCAATATTTTAAAAACATATAGACATGGGGATCTTAGTTAAGTCACAACTTATTACTCAAAACTTTTCTTCTAAATGGTTAAATAAATTACCATCAAATCTTTTAAACAAAAAGATTCACTTCACAAAGTTCACCAATTTTTTTCATAAAGATTCATTTAAAATATTTAAACAAAAGATCTATCTTTGAGATCCTCTTTTGTTTGGAAACAAAGTTCACAAATATTTTACAAAGATTCCTTTATAGCTTTCAAAACAATTTCATTTCAAATCTTTTATCCAAAGGATATACCTTTAAGATCCTCTTATGAAGTTTACTAATCTTTTACCAAGATTCATTAAAACAATTTTCATTTCAAACTTGAAATCTTTTCAACAAAAATAGAAAATCTTTTCTTTATATGAAAGCTGTTGTTATTTGAAAACAAATAGTTTTCGTTTTCGGAAAAATCCTATTACATTTGCACAAGTTAAAGCCCTTCAAGTATAAATCCTTGTTTAAATTCAAATTTCCCAAAACAATTCTTTTTAAAATGGTTTAAAACCTACATAAACACATATAACTCGTATAACCTTTCTAAACCAAAATTCTCAACATAGAATTCAATTTCAAATTTTGAATTCAAATTCAAACCAAATTACTTAAATTTCAAAACTTTATCAAGTTATTCAAAATAACTTTTATCTTCAAAACTCCTTTCAAAAGTTTTTCACATTTAACTCAAGTCCATTTCCAAAACCATTTGTATTCAAAAATTCAATCTTTAAATTCAAAAATCTGTGACTTAACTAATTTCCTCGTGCAATCCATATTTATGTGTGTATGAGTGTGGTCCAGAGGTTTTACACAATAGTGCAACAAATATTAATCGTTACAGATTCAGCACATCAGTATCGATAAGCGGTATAATCTTTAACGCTTATCTTCATTCAAAGATTCACAGATAATGTAAATTTATTACAGATAAATTAATTACATTCATCACAGCTTGAATTAAAATAATTCAAATCACAAAGCATCACATAGTAGAGATATCAAACAATTCACAACATTCAATAAAATACAGTCATCCATAAGTAAGGTTAATTGATCATCTGATTAATTGAAATCAGATTAATCACTAATCCAGGTTGATTAACACTAGTTAATCACAATTTATGTTAATTAATTATCCTTAAATTATTTATTAATCAATCTTAATTAATGAATTAATCAACCTTTAATTATTAAAGAATCAATCTTAATTATTCATTTATCCTTAATTAATTAATCAATAAATAAATTAACCCTTAATTTATTTTCATTTAATTAATTATCCTTAATTAATTATAATAAGTAATTATCCTTAATTACTTATATTAATAAATCCCAAATTAATTTTAATCACTTGATTAATCAACTTTAATCATTAATTAATTACTTTCAATTAAGTAATTATCTTTAAGTAATTAATTACTCTTAATTAATTACCTTAATTAATTAATTAATTATCTTTTTTTGTAATCTCACAAGGTAATTAGCTTAAATTTAATTTCACAAAGTAACTATACTTACTTAATCCCTTAATTACGTCCTTTAAATAAAATAAATTATCATTAACAAATAGTTCAATTTCAAAACCCTTAAGTTAATCAAACATTTTTAAGATAAAACATTTATCTTTTAATTACTTATTTATACCTTAAAAATAAACTTAAGGATTCTTTTAGAAACTTGAACTTAACAAATTCAAAAATAATTATTTTAAAACTTTATCCATTTAACAAAACTGGTAAAAACAAATATTTAATTAAGAAAGTATTTTAAACTGGATTAAAACTGAAATTCGAAAACTTGTTTAAATTTTAGAAATTTAAAAACTGTTTTCAACCCAAACTTCCCAGGCCCGAGACATATTCCAAATTCCCCGAGCCAAATTCTAAATTACTCGAGCCAAACTCCAAGAAATCCGCGTTCTTTTTTTTCTCGTTTTCTTTTAACTTTGTTTTGATTTAAGTTATAAACTGTTATTCAACCCATGCAAACTTCCCGAAGGAAGCCACGAGCAAAACATCGTTTTTCTCGAGCTAATTCCCGAGGCCCTTATCCTTTCTTCCTCGATACAAAACTTCACAGCGATCATCAGACACATGTGCACGTGCACAGGCGAATCGATCACCTTCAACCATCGATGCCAATGCCGGCATATCGACCACCACCCCCACTCTCGAGCCCGACCACTAAAGCCTTGAGACAACACCACAATCAAAATCGAACAACCGAGTTTCCTATTAGAAAAGAACCCATCGTCAAAAATTCGCCTCGAGTAGCCACCACCGACCACCAGAATTTACGTCGTTCCACCCAAAGCAACGCCACAACCCCACGCATCTTTCACCTGGGTGCGATGCAACCTGAAGCAACACCGACGATGAAATCGTCGCTTCTTACTCATCGAACCAAACTGGGTCAAAAACCCTACATCACCTTCTACGCTCCGCCACGCTCATCAGAAAAATTCATGAATATTTTTCCTGGAATCCTCATTACCCAAGCTACCTTCAGCCATAACCACGAGCTCTTTTATTTCACCGACGACCGGCAATTGCCACAAACCCAAATTCCGTTCATCACGAGAAATCCCAACATTCACATACTTAAAAATCGTGAAATTACTTCCTAAAATCATCATTTGTTGTCACGAAGCTGATTATGGAATTAAAACATGAATTTAAGTTCATTGATTCTCGACTTATATATAAAGTTTTGCTGCATTGTCCTAATTTTGAAAGAATACTAAATCTTAAATTCTTGAAACTGTTTTTAAAAATAAATTCACATTGTTATAATCATTTTCACTTTAAAGATCAAGGTCTGAAATTTTTCGTTAAGAAGGTATGATTTTTCTTCTTGAATTTGTAGCTTGTTACACTAAACAGAGCCAAATATATACATATACAGGCATGCAAATCATTCATAAATATACATACATACATCCAGACATATTTTACTTCCATACAAAAAATATATCGCATGCAGATCAAGATTCAAACTAAATTTAAAACTTTAAGTTGTAGTTTGCTCACCGGGGTAGGAACAGGGCAGAGAATAGGAACTAATTCTTTTGCTTGGAATTTTTTGATGTTAATCTTTGAATTTGAAAACCGTTGATTTGCTTGCTGATTTGTTTGAGATGTTCTTGGATTTGAACTACTGTTTTATATTGATTTCTTGCATTTAAATTACTCAGATTTTACTGCTTTGAACTTTTTTTGGTTTTTGAAAACTATTTGTTTGATTTTGTATTGCTTCCAGGTTTTGATTCCAGAAAATGATCTATTGTTTGAAGTTAGAGTTGAATCTGATCTTTGATTTCCACAATCTTCAATTTGTTTTTAGATTGAAAAATTTGAACTGAGATTACCTTAAATTTGATCAAGTTTTAATATGAAGAAATTATTTTGGTTTGTAGATACTTTTCTCAAGTTTGAGAATAACCTGGTTTATCAATTTCTTTTCTTATTCATGTTTTCATGATTTTTTTAAATTAAAAGTAAAATTTGTTTTCCACTTGTTAAAACATGTTAACACCTATCTATACATATTTTGATTTTCTTACAAATGTCTTTTGTAACCTTAATTGTGTTTAAGTCCTTACTTTATTTAATTTTGAAATTATGGTTTAAACACTCGTGAATTTTATATTTACATATGTTTGTATTTACAACTTTATAAGAAATTGAGTTTGAAATCTACTTATATTTACACAATTTTTGTGTTTCCAATATTCAAATTATCTCTTAAATAAATTCACAAATCAATCCAAACCCAGTCTATTTGTAAATATTTATAATTGAATTTCCCAAATTAAATTCAATTTATTTTCTAAAATATTTATTATAGAGTTTTAGATTTAAAATGAAATTCAAAATAAATTTATATACATATAATAAACACACATATGTATATTAGATAACAAATTTCTATTAGTATAAAATTATATAGTTTTCAAGTCCAAATTTTAATTATTTATAAGATATTAAATATAGAATTTCAAATACATAATTAAATTTTAAAGTCAATGTCCAAATAAACAAATATCTTATTTAATCTTGGAAAAATTAAAAAATTTACAATTTAAATTCACAAATTTATATAAATTACTAAATTTAATTTTACTCAAAAATCGGGATCGTTACAGATTCCCCCCTTTAGGAAATTTCATCCTCGAAATTTGAAAGACAGGGAGACAATAAAAGAATATAGAAAGATAGAGAGATGAATTACTAGATCAAGCTGAATATCTATTCTGCGTTTGGCTTACCAAATCATAATATCATCAATAGATACAAGAACGAATCTCTTTAACTCTTCACAAGACACTCGGGTCATCCAGAACTATAAGTATGCAAGGGCATCGGTTAGTTCGAAGGGGCAACTAACCATTCGTAGAACATATCTAGACCCTATAGAATAGAAAGATATGTGGACATGAATCCAAAATTTTTTAATTTAGAAACCAAAGTATACCTATCAACCATAGCAACCAAAGCAAAAAATTCATCCAAACAAACAATTTTGACCTATCTGGAGTTAATGTCCTATACCGGCACATCAAAGCTTCTCCCTCGAGCTGCTACGAAGCCATCAATGAATTGAAATCAGATGATGAAGAAAAGAGATTGATAGAGAAAGAGTAATTCCTTGTTGTTGCAGGGTATCGATCATTTGTACTGGTATTCCCCTATCCCCTATCTTGTCCTCTTCTTGCACTCATACTCACTATGAGCGGATAGTAAGGGAATTTACTGAGGCATATGGACGGATATCTTAGGGATATACTCATTCTAGGGTATACTTCACCCTATCTCTAATGAGCTACCTAATGTGTTATACTACAGAGCTAAAGTTCAACCTTCAGCTCTGATACCAATTCTAACGATCCTGACTCGACCTTCGAAAATTGGCACCGAATATATCATCTATATTCAAAAGCCGCAGATTCAAACGTCGAATCTGGTTCGTCGGAGCTTATAACACATTAGGTATAACAACACAGCAGAAGAAAATGAATAATATCATTTGATACAACAATGAATACAATTATCCGATACAATATGATACAACAATATCAGAGACAATAACAACAGCGAAAAAGACAACAATGGAAGAAATAACTCTAATATGATCTTCGATAAAGAGTGAACCCAAATTCTGCAACTCCAAACCAAATCTCCAAAGCCAAAGCTCTAAACTTCAAGCTTGAACCACCATCAAGCTGAACTGAACCAAACTCCATCCCAATGTGATTGCCAAGACTAAAGGCTGGATGCTATCGACTCTATATCTACAAGCTCACTATTCAACTATCTAAAAAATCCAACTCTAGACTGCCCGTGTGGAAAATTGTGGGCACCCAGATTTTAGGAAGGGAACAATTAACTCCACGTCAGTCATGGGACTGGTATGAGCAAACAAAAACAGTTTGTCTTTATCAAAAGCAATACAAAAGATTTTAAAGAAATTCGTAATGCTTTTTGGAAAATGAAATAATCATAAGGCCTCCCGCCACACACACAATGCAAGCGCAAACTTGGAGGAGATTTCTCCTTATTATAGTAAAAATGCTTGATACGCGAAAATCTTTTTGATATTATTATTAGTGCATAGTGCAAAAAACCTTTGGAAAGTATAATATAAATCTTAGCCAGCATAGGTACCATTATATTATGCCTTCTATAGCTACCACCTGAGGTGACAGGTTATACAATTGCAATCATAAAGGGCTCGTATTGTTTTGTTTGGATTTCCAATAAATGGTCAGGCAAAGGAACTTCCCACAAAAAATGGAATGCCTCTGAAGGGACGTCCCCGAGAACCTAACCGGATCTCTGCGACACAAGGCCGGGTTACCTCTGTAACTATGTAACTACTGACACAAGTATGTCACCCCCGGTGGTTACCAACCTTTATCCGGGGCGCCTCTCCATCAACAACCACAAAACGATAAGTTTTGTAGCATCCACATAGGTAAATATCCGGGCTCCTTACCATGATACCACCTTTGATCTAGAAGGAAATGACATACCCTCAGAGGCCGCTACCCCCAAATAACCTTGCTGCCACGATTCCTGTTTCGACCATAACTGGGTTGTGATGCTCGGCGAAGTCTCGTCTACAAAGCTACCCTTTTCACAAAGTCATGCTTTGATCAACAAATGATCAACAGCATTTCGTATGCCACATTACCAAATTGGGAATGTATCACTAGTAACCATCAACTACATAACCTCTTAGCTCGTACGTCTCAGAGAAGGGTGTTAAGCTAAGAGAATAAATTATCCGCCACCAAACAGAAATGTATTTGATAGAAACTAGTCTTACATCTCAAAGTGTAATGTCAAACACACATCCATACAAGTCGGTTCCGGGTTCGTACAGAACCGAAGGCACTTCCAAAGAAGTCCTTGCAAATTCGGGCATCCTCAATCCCGATTGGACTCCCCATCACATATGAAGATCTCTATACCGGAGCAACTCAGTACGGAGTCATTCGACGGGTTATCCTATCGTTCTCGAAGACACCCGGTCTTCACCACCGGTCTTCAAATACAATCCATTTCATCGTATCACTATTCGGAATGGGTTATACGACACAAAGTCCTCTTCCAGCTAAACCGAATAGTGAGCGCAATATTTTAAAATATATGGATATGGGGATCTTTGTTAAGTCATAACTTATTAACCAAAACTTTTCTTCCAAATGGTTAAACAAATTACCATTTTAAAATCTTTTAAACAAAAAGATCCACTTCACAAAGTTCACCAATTTTTTCCACAAAGATTCATTTAAAATATTTAAACAAAAGATCTATCTTTGAGATCCTCTTTTGTTTGGAAACAAAGTTCACAAATATTTTACAAAGATTCCTTTATGGCTTTCAAAACAATTTCATTTCAAATCTTTTATCCGGAGGATATACCTTTAAGATCCTCTTATAAAGTTCACTAATCTTTCACCAAGATTCACTCAAACAATTTTCATTTCAAACTTGAAATCTTTTCAACACAAATTGGAAATCTTTTCTTTATATGAAAGCTATTGTTATTTGAAAACAAATAGTTTTCGTTTTCGGAAAAACCCGATTACATTTGCACAAGTTAAAGCCCTTCAAGTATAAAGCTTGGTTTAAATTCAAATTTTCGAAAACAATATTTTTAAAAATGGTTTAAAACCTATATAAACACATTTATAACTTGTATAACCTTTCTAAACCAAAATTCTCAACATAGAATTCAATTTCAAATCTGGAACTCAATTTCAAATTAAATTATTTAAATTTCAAAACTTTATCAAGTTATTCAAAATAACTTTTATCTTCAAAACTCCTTTTCAAAAGCTTTTCAAATTTTACCCAAGTCCATTTCCAAAACCATTTGAATTCAAAAATTCAATCTTTAAAACCATTTTCAAAAATCCGTGACTTAACTAATTTCCTTGTGCAATCCATATTTGTGTGTGTCTGAGTGTGGTCAAGGGGTTTTACACAATAGTGCAACAATCATCAATCATTACAGATTCAAACACATCAATATCGATAAGTGGTATAATTTATAGCGCTTATCTTCATTCACAGATTCATAGATAATGTAAATTTATTATAGATAAATAAACTACATTCATCATAGATAAATAAATTACATTCATCACAACTTGAATTAAAATAATTCAAATCACAAAGCATCACACGGTAGAGATATCAAACAATTCACAACATTCAATAAAATACAGTCATCCATGAGTAAGGTTAATTAATCATCCGATTAATTGAAATCAGATTAATCACTAATCCAAATTGATTAACATTAGTTAATCACAATTTATTTTAATTAATTATCCTTAAATTATTTATTAATCAGTCTTAATTAATGAATTAATCAACCTTTAATTATTAAAGAATCAATCTTAATTATTCAATTATCCTTAATTAATCAATCAATAAATAAATTAACCCTTAATTAATTTTTCATTTAATTAATTATCCTTAATTAATTATAATAAGTAATTATCCTTAATTACTTATATTAATAAATCCAAAATTAATTTTAATCACTTGATTAATCAACTTTAATCATTAATTAATTACTTTCAATTAAGTTATTATCTTTAAGTAATTAATTACCCTTAATTGTTACCTTAATTAATTAATTATCCTTTATTGTAATCTCACAAGGTAATTAGCTTAAATTTAATTTCATAAAGTAACTATACTTACTTAATCCCTTAATTACGTCCTTTAAATAAAAATAAATTATCATTAACAAATAGTTCAATTTCAAAACCCTTAAGTTAATCAAACATTTTTAAGATAAAACAATTATCTTTTAATTACCTATTTATACCTTAAAAATAAACTTAAGGATTCTTTTGGAAACTTGAACTTAACTAATTCAAAAATAATTATTTTAAAACTTTATCCATTTAACAAAACTGGTAAAAATGAATATTTAATCAAGAAAGTATTTTAAACTTGAATCAAACTGAAATTCGAAAACTTGTTTAAATGTTAGAAATTTAAAAACCGTTTACAACCTAAACTTTCCAGACCCGAGACACATTCCAAATTCCCTGAGCCAAGTTCAAATTACTCGAGCCAGACTCCGAGATACCCGCGTTCTTCTTTTTTTTTCCTTTTCTTTTAACTCTGTTTTGATTTAAGTTACAAACCGTTATTCAACCCATGCGAACTGGCCGAAGGAAACCCCAAGCAACACCTCGTTTTTCTCGAGCTAATTCCCGAGGCCCTTATCCTTTCTTCCTCGATACAAAACTTCACAGCGATCATCTAACACATGTGCACGTTCACAGGCGAATCGATCACCTTCAACCATCGATGCCAATGCTGGCATATTGATCACCACCCCCACTTTCGACCCCGACCACCAAAGCCTTGAGACAACCCCATAAACAAAATCGAACAACCGAGCATCCTATTAGAACAGAACCCATCGTCAAAAATTCACCTCGAGTAGCCACCACCGACCACCAGAATTTACGCCGTTCCACCCGAAACAACGCCACAACCCCACGAATCTTTCCTTTCGGGTGCGGTGCAACCTGAAGCAACACCGACGATGAAATCGTCGATTCCTACTCATCGAACCAAACTGGGTTAAAAACACTACATCACCTTCTACGCTCCGCCACGCTCATCAGAAAAATTCGTGAATATTTTTTCTTGAATCCTCATCACCCAAGCTACCTTCACTATAACCACGACCTCCTTTATTTCGCCGACGACCGGCAGTTTCCACAAACCCAAATTCCGTTCATTATGAGAAATTCCAACATTCACATACTTAAAAATCATGAAATTACTTCCCAAAATCATCATTTGTTATCATGAAGCTGATCATGGAATTAAAGCATGAATTTAAGTTCATTGATTTTCAACTTATATATAAAGTTTTACTGCATTGTCCTAATTTTGAAAGAATACTAAATCTTAAATTATTTAAACTGTTTTTAAAAATAAATTCACATTGTTATAATCGTTTTCACTTTAAAGATCAAGGTCTGAAATTTTTTGTTAAGAAGGTATGATTTTTTTTTCTTGAATTTATAGCTTGTTACACTAAACAGAGCCAGAAATATACATATACAGGTTGCGCATCATTCACAAATATATATACATATATCCAAACATATTTTACTTCCATACTAAAAAATATATCGCATGCATATCAAGATTCAAACCAGATTTAAAACTTTAAGTTGTAGTTTGCTAATCTGGGTAGGAACAGGGCAGCGAACAGGAACAAATTCTTTTGCCTGGAAATTTTTGATGTTGATCTTTAAATTTGAAAATCTTTGATTTGCTTGTGATTTGTTTGAGATGTTCTTGGATTTGAACTACTTTTTCTATTGATTTCTTGCACTTAAATTGCTCATTTTTTACTGCTTTGATCCTTTTCTGGTTTTTGAAAACTATTTGTTTGATTTTGTATTGCTTTCAGGTTTTGATTCCCGAAAATCATCTGTTGTTTGAACTTAGAGTTGAATCTGATCTTTAATTTCCACAGTCTTCAATTTGTTTTCTGAATGAAAAATTAGATCTGAGATGACCTTAAATTTGATCAAGTTTTTATATGAAGAAATTGTTTTGGTTTGTAGAAACTTTTCTCAGGTTTGAGAATAACCTGCTTTATCAATTTCTTTTCTTATTCATGTTTTCATGATTTTTAAAATTAAAAGTAAAATTGGTTTGCCACTTGTTAAAACATGTTAACACTTATCTTATACATATTTTGATTTTCTTACAAATGTCTTTTGTAACCTAAATTGTGTTTAAGTCCTTACTTTAATTAATTTTGAAATTATGGTTTAAACCATTGTTAATTTATCTTTACATATGTTTATATTTACAACTTTATAAGAAATTGAGTTTGAAATCTACTTATATTTACGCAATTTTTTTGTTTCCAAAATTCAAATTATCTCTTAAATAAATTCACAAATAAATCCAAACCCAATCTATTTGTAAATATTTACGATTGAATTTCCTAAATCAAATTCAATTTATTTTCTAAAATATTTATTTTAGAGTTTTAAATTCAAAATAAATTTATATACATATAAATAAACACACATGTGTATATTACATAAAAAATTTTATTAGTATAAAATTATATAGTTTTCAAATCCAAATTTTATTTATTTATAAGACATTAAATATAGAATTTCAAATCAACAATTAAATTTTAAAATCAATGTCAAAATAAACAAATATATTATTTAACCATGGAAAAATTAAAAAAATTTACAATTTAAATTCACAAATTTATATCAATTACGAAATTTAATTGTACTCAAAAATCGGGATCGTTACAAAAACAAACGATTTAATTATTTTTCACATAACCCAAAATGTGGTGGTTGACGACTTTAATCAAGCATAATGATTTTCTAAAAAATATATTAATTGAACATAGACAACTCGAAATTATACTAACAATTGTTCATCTGAAATGTGCAAGGATTTAAGTTTTCTCTAACGTACTAAATTGATCTGTACGCTCTCAAAAATAGATGAAAAATCGTAATATTTTTATCTTTAAATGTCAAAGTTGTTACTGAATTGTAAACAAATTTAAAATAAATGTTTTGTGTTAATGTAGTGGTTGACGACTTTAATCAAACATAATGGTTTCCTCTAACCTACTAAATTTATTTGTATTCTGTCAAAAATTGGTAACAATGAATTTTACTACTTGATAAATGAATTGAGTCAAAAGATTTTTCAGCAATGATTACCTGATTACTGAAATTATGGCTTGGATAGGTAACTATATTGAAATGTAAGAACATATATGTCATAATTTATTGCTGTAGTAGATAGTATTAACAGCATAGTAGATATGACGGATAACTTACGGATGAAAATACTATAAAACAGATGATTACCAAATAATCAGGTTATCAAGAAACAAATTGCATTCATCCACTCTCACCAAAAACACAATTATCTGGTAAAATGACTAAAATGTACACAAACCATTACTTAATAGCCTATAGGTAGCACCTGGCTGTATTTTCAGTAAACTCCTATTTCGTAAGAGCATGTATGCACAATCATTTTTGCAGCTAATCAATTGTCCGAAACAAACGCTGAACAGCAAGCAACAAAGTTATCAGAAAAAATGTTCACATCCAACAAAACTGAGCAGAATAAAGCTAAAAGACTAACAACTGATCTGGAAAAAAAATTAATGAGAAAATTTCCCATTACTACATTAAACTACAATGAAATAGTTCACATTTTGAAAATAAATTAAAGGCCAATCATCCACATATTTTAAAACAGTTGGTGATGCTAATTCGACATACAAACTCACATGACAACTGATTAGCTTAGAAATGACATTATAACCTAAAAAATGCCTTAAAAACAAAACCTTTTTTTAACAGTCACCAAAATTACTGAAAACCACATATCATAATGATACATATTATCAAACATGGAACAATGAAGCATGTATCAAAAATATGTTTTGAATTTAGTAAGGATGCATGATATTAACATGTAGATGTACATGATTTCTAAATTGCTTTGGCAATAACTTGCTGCACCTCTGAATTGCATCAGTGGTAATTTAGAAATTAAATATTAAACTAACTAATTCAGGGAATTAAAACAAAACTAACTGTTGGAAGATTATTATGAGCTTTTTAAATTTTTGTTTGTTAATGAAAATTAACCTTTTGTTAACCAAAATTAACCTGGCAATACAATAATTACTCACAAAAATAAGCATATATTGAATTTTGGATTCTATTCATTTAGAAAAATAACGAACGAATGATTTCGCATGAATAGCTAACAGAACCATTAGAAATATTTGTTTGATTACAAAGTTAACCATTCAATACAAATAAAAAGAATAAGCATACCTTTATAAGAATGGAAAGAAGAAATAATTTGACAAATTTGAGTGCAACTTTTCCATAATTTCCTCTGGTTTGATAAGCAACAGTAACTAATTTTTCCTAAATTATCTATAGGTAAATAAGCGGATATGAAACAAACCAAGCATCTATAGAGTTGAAATAAATATTTAGGCAGCACATAAAGTGCTTGAAATAAATTTGTTGTAAAAAAAATAACAAATTGAATTTAGTGAATACAGAAACATGTGTATGTACATACGTGTACTTCAAATGGGCAGTAATACGCTATAGTCGCATCTTTCATGTCGTTCAGGGAAATAGAAAGAGCAGCAAGAAGTTGGGGCTATTACAATCTATTGACCAATATTTCATATACAGACACATACATATATATACATTTGACTGCACACACATGAAGGAAAATGTGTGTATATGCATTAATATACGCATCCATAAATATATGCATTTCCCCCAAAAGTTAATCTGATTTGCTAAATAAATAAGGGAAAGTAGATTCATGAATGCAAATAAATCAAAACTAAGAAGTTAGAAAATAACAAAAAAATGAGCAGATCAAAAAATTAAACCATTCGCACCACTATCATGAGTAGAACATCATTATCAAACAATCACATGATAGTTCATAAAAAAGTAAATTGAAATGGAAGTACATATAGTTTGTAATGGATTGCTATAGTAGGTAGTATGAACATCACAATAGAACACCATAGATAACCTAGGCATGAAAACACTGTAAGATAGATGATTTAATTATTTTTAACATAACCCCCTAACAGTTGACAAATGACAACTCTAAAGTAGTTTGATTACCAAGTAAAATGTACATAAACCATTACTTAATGGCTACTAGGTAGTATCTGGCTGTATTTTCAATAAACTCCTATTTTTTAGGAACATGCACGGACAATCATATTTGCAGCTAATCAATCGTCTAAAACAAATATTGAACAATAAGCAACAAAGTTATCAGAAAAAATGTTCACTTCGAACAAACTGAGCAAAATAAAGCTAAAAGACTAACAAATGATGTGCAAAAAAATTAATGAGCATATGTCCCATTACTACATTAAACTACAATGAAATAGTTCGAATTTTGAAAATAAATAAAAGGCCAATCATCCACATATTTTCAAAAAGTTGGTAATGCTAATTCGACATACAAACTCACATGACAATTGATTAGCTTAGAAATGATACTATAACCTAAAAGAGGACTTAAAAACAAAACAATTTTTTAATAGTCAACAAATTACTGAAAACCACATATCATAATGATACATATTATCAAACAAGGAACATTAAATATTAAAGTAACAAATTCAGGGAATTAAAACAAAACTAACTATTGAAATATTAGTATGAGCCTTTTAAATTTTTGTTTGTTAACCAAAATTAACCTGGCAATACAACATTTACTCTGAAAAAGAAGCATATACTTAACATAACCCACTAACAGTTGACAAAGATGAATAAAATTTGAAAGTGAATTTAGGGGAAAGATTATAATCAATACCTGAATATGTAACATGGGTGCAGTGACGGGGATGGATAGTTGAAATTTTGGCTCTGTGATTCCATAGAAAAAGCAAGCAGGTAGCCTGAGACAAAAAATGGGCGATTTGTAATGTCTCTTAGAGTTTCAACTCTAACAAACACAAATTCAACATAAAGGTACATAGGTACATAATTTGAGTAACAAACCCTAATTTGGATGTGGATTTAACATAAAGGTAAGGTGAAAATAACCTGGATTCTTGCATTGAGGAGGAAGGAGGCGAATTCCATAGAAAAAGCAAGCAGCTAGCCTGAGACAAAAATGGGTGATATTTGTAATGTCACTTAGAGTTTCAAATCTAACAAACACAAATTGAACATAAAGGTGCATAATTTGAGTAACAAACCCTAATTTTGAGGCGGAGTTAGCATAAAGGTACCGAAATCAATAGTTTAGAACTGTGAAAATAACTTAAATCCTTGCATTGAGGAAGGAGGCGAATCGCAATGGATAAAAGAACAGTTTAGAACAGTGAAAATAACCTGGATCCTTGCGTTAAGGAAGGAGGAGAATCGCAATGGATAAAAGCAAGATATTGTTTCGTAATCTGGCAGAGAGGAAGGAGGCGAACAGCAATGGATAGATCGAAGGACGAAGCAAATAGTAAATGGATATAGAACGTGCATTATAGAAATTACATAAACGTCCTTATCATGGTAGAAAAAGAAGAAGGTTATTATAGGTATTTCAAAAGCTTCATTTGGGGGTATTCCCATTATATATAGATATTGTCTTTATCTTTTGGTTTCTTCATTATACATAAATATATATAAGTATGCACGCATACAGTGCAGCAGGAGGGGTACATAACACTTACCTATTTGTACGAGCAGTAGTTCATGTCCTTTCCTAACTGATAACTTAGTCTTCATTTTGAATTTTGATGCCTGCGCCACCTTATATAATGTAATTAACTTGTTAAGCTTAAAAAAACTTCAGACCCACATCCTAAAACTCCTGTTCGTATTACCGTCCTAAATGCAAATAAATTATGGCTGAGCTAGAACTGGTTTAGACATATATATGGATTCTGTAAACTTTATAAATTATTTGAAAGCATGACAACTTATGTTTGAAATAAAAACAAACTTGTAATATTCTTATCTTTCTAATGCTTTTTATGTAAGTGTTGCTGTAAAAACAAACTTGTATTATGTTTATCTTGCTAATGTTGAGCAAAATCGTATGTACCATATTTTTCGCCACTAAAAAGATTTTACTACATATATTTGTTCAAAACCAAAATCGCCATAATCATTTTCAATTACCAAAATTTGAGGTGTTTCAGAACTCTATTTCTCGACTAGGGACCCTAGAGAGACGGTTCCATCTTTACAGGAAAAGTAGACTTTTACAAACAAATTCGAGAGTTGGTGGGATTTGCTTATTGGTTCATGTCAACACTTGAATTCATCGAGAAATAGAATTACAATTCTATGGAGCAATGCCAATAATTGATTATCGTCGATCCATAGCTATCATACATCAAGGATTTTCCCTCATCCATTACCGTCATCAATTTTGTCCTATTCGAGTTCTTGCAAAGACCCCGTCTTGTCTTACACTTCTCTTTGATTAAAGTATCATAAAATGATGGAGACTACGGGAAATGAATCGACAAGGAGTTGACGAAATGGCCATCGATGGAACTTTTGAGGATAACTTGACAAACTATGAAGTCAACAGCGTGAGTCAAATCTGGCAACGACGCATGAGGGCGCTACCTTAGATTATTCACTACAATTTGTCAAAGGCTTGTTCTTTTGGATGGATCGACTTCATGGAGTGAAAGGGATATGGAGTGGAAGTCGGGATTCAAGCTTGAATTGAAGATGGAATCAATGAAGTACGACTCTTGAGTTTGAATGCAAGTAAAGTTGTCAAAGGCTGAAACGAGGATAAAATGTGTGAAAAATTCTTAGCCTAGACTTTTATATGGATCGACACTGATAAATCATTACCAATCCATTATTGACGGGCACCGATGCATCGTGCTTTTAAAAGAAATGGAAAGTAGAAAAGGGTGAAAAACTACCTAGCCATAGACTAGAATGACTTTCAAAAGTTCTCCCCAATGAACAAAATCCTCGGATAATGTACTTCAATATTTGTGTCTATTGAGCAGACATGACGAGGTACCAAAATTCTTAGTGAGGATGCAACATTCCGTGAAAGTATTGGGTAAAGGAAGCATCTGTGCAGATCTGGATTTGATCGCTTGTCTTGATTCAAAGAACCTAATGCATTCAAATAGACATACTTTGGATTTATCCCTTGATTGAGGTAGTAAATGTCATGCCATATTTTTACTTTTCGTTACGTCTTCGTTAACATGCATTCTCATCAAGTCAAAAGTAAAATAAATTTTATGTAGGAAAAGAGATGATTCAAATTGGAAACTAATGAAGTCGATAGATCATACTTTAGGTTATAAGCTCGGTTACATATTGGTTTTCTATTGCACCTGATTCGCAAATAGTGTGATTAATAAAATCAATGTGTTATACGTTATTTATAAATGTATTATATATAAACAATACCTATTGATCCGCAAATCCATTGTGCCTATACTGTGTTGGCGGTTCCATGATAGCGTCAAAAATCATGTCCTAATCATTTGTAGTCAGCTCGTCTCTACCTGTTCTCTCGAGCAGGCGGTCTAGTTCTTTAAAGAATTTATCTTGCGGTTAATATTAGAATTATAATTAAAATTCATATTAAATTATTTTAATTATTTATTACTTATTATTTAAAGCGATTATTAATAACTTATGATTTAAACTATGCTTGCCATGGACTCTTGTGATTGTATCATGTCATGTATATATTTTTGAGCCATCTACAATGAGATGCTCGATGGCGTGAGGATGAGTAAAAACTTCCAGGTAGGAGACAACACGACCATGCTCTTTTACCTTAAATAATTACTACTTGTTATTATTATTATATTTAATATATATTTGTATATGATTATACAATGTTATAAGTATTTATAATCGCAATTTATAAACTTTCCAGTTCCTGACGGCAACATTGGAATAACACTGAACCCCCACAACGTGTAACAGAATTTGCATTCCTATTTGCCGAATTCTGCTCAGAGTATGCGTATAAATTTAACATAAACATTGTATTTCACATTTTTAAACTAATGCAACTATTATACTAATTTCTACTAAATTGTTTATAAATATATAGGACTCGTAAACTTAAAATTACTTCTAGACTTTTCCAGTAAGCATTTAATGCTTCCTATAAGGTTGCACCCATTCAGTCAGGCATTTTTTCCTCTTTTAATGCTTGACCTTGTATCGCAGTAATTTTTCTTCATTCTTTTGGTCCAATAATTTCTGCAAGGGGAGTCTATTTAATGTAAATCTACTGGTCTCTGCACATTGAAATTAAAATGAATTGTACATTTATACTTAATCAAAAAATTGCACAATTTATATATATATATATAATGAAATACACATTTATATTTACGTAAAAATCCTGCCAAATACACTCTACAATGTGGGTTGGGATATTCTCCTACTTAGGCTAGCAAGTAGTTATTCTGCCCTTATAGGTAAACTTAGAAATATCAAGCACAATATATGAGGGCTCCAATTCAAAATCCTATATTAATTATGATATAGATTTTTAATACATCATGAATAATATATCTCACACAAAATATTTATGACAAGCACCCTTGTCCAAGTGGTTAATTGATTCGGCTTTGGTGCAGGATGTCACAAGTTCGAAACTTGCTTTCGAACGTTTATTTGACATGGGATATGTTGTCCCAATGATTTGTTGTATATAAAGTACCAGTTCAAAAAAAAAAGAATTTGATACCTACCCACTCGCTTTACTTACTGATCTAACTATGGGACGAACCATATGTGATGGGCAGCCACCATCACCTCTTGAGGTAGTCCCTCTCTGACTAAAAGATGAGGAATTTGATGAATGTGAAGATTGTCAACATGGGACATAATATTTGTCACAGACAGATCATTTTATTATGGAAGAACATATCAGTTTATTATAAGAAACATATTATTTTTTAGGGAAAACATGTAGCATTAATAATCACATAAATGACCTTATATCAAAACATATCATTGCTTTTGTTTCAAAAACTACCGACCAGTCTACTTTATGTCATTTTAGGGATGGATACGAAGCAAAATAAATTGTAGTGCCTACTTGGCTAATACAACAGGATCATATTATGGTAATGAGAGTTATGTGTTATTTCAATAGGATTATAATCTTTGTGCACGTTGATTTCGGAACCTGAAACATTGCTGAACCAAATGCATATCTAAATAAAAAAAATTCTCTATAGGTTTTATAAAATATGTCAATTCCATAAGCAAGAAAATCACCAATAGTCCATAACAAAGAAGCAAACATTTGCAAATTCTTTTCTTGAAACGTCGTATGTTTCAACTCCTTCATGCCATAGTGTTTCCAACTCTTCAATCACTAGTTGTAAATAAACATTGATTCCTTGCATCAGATAATCAAGGCCAGAGACAACAATAGTGAGAAACGTATATGGAGTTTTCAATGCATCCACGGATGCAAATTATAAGATGTAACGAAAATATTCCAAGATGTATATTTAGAACCAAATTGAGAGAATGACGAGAAATCCATATGCAAACCAAGTCTAACATTATGGCTCTCTACAACAAAAGTTGGATAAGTCTTATCAAAATGTTGCTTTGCTTTTCCATCAGTTGATGTATTAAGGTACTTTCTTTCTGTGTTCTCACAATAGGTCATCTCATATAAGGTGCGTTAAAAGAAGGTGCATATATATAACCTTGTTTAGAAGTGATTGGTAGTAATGCATTCTCTTATATGAAACTTCTTTTCCCTTCTTTTTTCTTGGTTTGTATCTTTCCTCATTACATATTCTACACTTCCTAAAATTGATGTCCTCTTTCCAAAATAACATGCAACCATTTAAACAAATACCTATCTTTTGTTATGGAAAATCGAAAGCAGACATAAGTTATTTCACTTCATAATGATTTTTGCACATTAGATTATCGGATATCGTATGTCATTTTGTAGCTTGTAAAACTACTGTAAATACGACTTCTGTGAAGTTGGATTCAAATTTTAGTAATATATTAAGTAGTTACTGATAATTGAGTATCACTTTTACAACCATCCTAAAGGAGTTTCTTAGTAGCATCCAATAAATTATAAATTTTTTTGCTCCAGTATTTTTTTCTTCTTCGACCTTTACATCTTCATCATCAACTTGAACCATATAGAATATTGACCGTGATGCATCTTCAATCACATCTTCTATATAATTCGCCATAATATTGTCACTATCCACCTCCTTATCTGACACTATGAAATTATGTGTAATAAGTTCTCCATGATGATCCCACACATAATAACCTGGCATAAAATCGTTTAGACACAATGTACTAAAACCATATCTGATTTTCAATGCTTCTAATGTTTGTAGTTTTTACAAGGGCAACAAACCTCTTCGTCGTTTCCATTATTACTTAAAGAAAATTTAATAAATTCATATACACCATTATAAAAATGTTCCATTATTGAGCCATTCATTTCCTTTCATTCATACATTCACCGTCTTTGACCGACAAAATAATTGATCATTTTTTTCTATTTCAAAAAATATGATAGAAGTTAAAGAACCTATAGCAAGATTCCCAAAATTATGATTTTTTTATTGAATTGCAATTTTATTTTTCAATTCATTTATACATTTTAATGTTTTACTAATTATGCCATATATTATTCTTTTCACTTTTTTTATACTTATTTTCAATTTTAAAATATTATATATCACATAATATTATATTTTCACATTATTTTTTTACTTTTTATGGTCGGTCGTTCTACTTCCCATTACAAGCAAAATAATAATTACACTTCACAAATCATTTCATCTTAAACGATTCAACATAATTTGATAGTACTTTCCCTTTGTTTGCAAGGACAAATTCGATAACTACGTATCAACTAATACACAATTATAACCAATAAATAGTCTATTATGCGTAAATTTAAGCACAAACTAACACTAATCTTTATCAAAAATTGAAATAATTAGTTTAGTGGAAGAGTATACCTAATTTTGATGGATTGAAGCTTGGAGAATCCAACTTGATGAATGTTGCGATGGATTTTGGTGGATTTCGATGGCTAGGGATAGGGCTGCCATTGGATATCTGAAAAATCCAAAATCCATCGTATTTGTATTTGAAAAGCGGATAAATATCTGATGTTCAAAAATGGATGGGATACGGATTCGAAGACATCTGCATTCGGAAATTATCTTCCTGGTTTATTCTAATATTATAGTTTAACTTACGTGTATTTTAGTACAATGAAATATATATTTTATTGTTTTATCAAATTAGAAGTTTATACTATGCGCATTAAATGCATATCAACTGCTCAAAACTATTTATTATCATCATATTTTTTATTTTAACACTTTAATAACTAATTGGATTAAGAAAGTTTTTGTTAAACTAAAATTTTCAATTTATGTTATTTGATTTATGATCTTTAGCAGAAAGGATAATTATCTAATATCTATCTATATCTGCGGATGCAGATATTTGATATCCAAAAATGGTTTCGGATATTGCACCATCTGCACCCGAAAGTATCCATCGACAAGCCTAGCTACGGATAGTTTGGGACAGATTTGGAGGGTTTAGATACAGGGTTTTAGGCTTTAGAAAATATAGAAAATAAGGAAGAAACGGGGTCATCTGCCGCCATATTCGCGATTTTTCGACGGCTTCTGATGGCTTTCGACGACTGTAAATAAAGAATATTTTCTCTCTTTTGAAAATAAATTTAATTTGTTATAAAAGTTTTTAAAAAGTATGTAATAAAACTTTTTTGTTTAAATGGCTAACTCACCTAGATGCTAACCGTATATGATTCTTCAACAACGTAAAATATACAACCACCAACCATCAATCTATATATAATTCCTTAAGGAGATAAAATCTTAGAATCAGGTATTCAAAATAATTTTTTATTAAAGTTTACAATAACCCGTTTTTTTATTAATATTAAAAATGATTTTTTTTTATTCGTTATATAATACTTTTTTTAATGATTTGATAGTTAATTGTGAATTTTAAATGTATTTAAAATAATAAATTCATATAGAAGAAAATATTTGGTAAAAATAAATAAATTCGTTAAATCTTATGTTGATCTAAGTTATTTTGGGCATACGGTCAATATATTAAAAGAAATTAAACAGGTTCAACATAACAATCTTGATTTTCAACTTTATAGCCATTCCTCGACATTCAGACTTTATCAAACGATCTTCAAACGAGATGAAATTCAAATCATATATATATATATTATGTATTTATCCAATCCTTATGGTTGGATTTATAAAAAAAGACAAAAAATTTATACTTAAAATAGATCATTTTCATAGAAGTTGTCTTAAATATATATACTATGTGTTATACAACTCATTGGAAAATGATAGATTTTGAGTCTAATCTTTTTTCCTTAATTTTTTTTTATCATAGCCTTATGGATTGGATAAATACATTATAAAGTATATGTCGCATGAATTTCGTCTTGTTTGAAGATCATTTGGCTTTCGAACTATAGATTTTTAGTCCAAATGTCGACGAACGGCTATAAATTTGAGAATCAAGATTGACACCCTTAATTTATTTATCTTCTTATCATATTTTAAATGTAGGTCTAAAATACTTTGAATCAACATATGATTCAAAAAATTCTTTTTCTACAGAATAATTTATTTCATATTAATTTATAATGTTAAATACATTTAAAAATTCATAATTAGGTACACAACGGTAAAAATTATACTTAAATTCATAAAAGTGTTACACTGCATAAATTTCACCAAATTGTATAATGGACGGACTAAAAGTTGCTTAGTTTGATCGTTTGAGTTCAATTTTCAATAAAGTTAAATATCGAATAACATAATAAAAGGTTATTGAAAATACTAATTTAATTAATCACAAACCATCATAAAATAGAAGAATTGAATAAAAATGCATATTTAATTTTTAGGAATTAAATTAGTCATTTTAAAAAAAATTCAAACATCTATAATGAATAATTTATAATAATGTGATAAACTATATTAATTATAATAGCATACCGGCGAAAATGGCTTGATGGAGTCATTGGCGGTAGTCGAAACTGTCTGTTGCTATTTTGCTCATTTCTAGTAGTGATTAGGCCGTGAACCCGATTAGGTGTTGCTTTCTGTTGAAAGCTCGGCTAACCATTATTGTAACTCAATTGCAGATTGGTTTTCTATTTTAACCAATTAGGACTTGCATCCGTGTTGCTTCGGGTTATAAGCTTGGCTAACCTTTGTTCTAAATCGGTTACAAACTAGTTTTCTATTGTATCTTATTAGGCCGTTCAATCGCTTAAGTGTTGCTTTCGAGTATAAGCTCAGTTAACCATTGTTGTAACTCGATTGTAGAAGTACCCGAATAGGTCGAGTATCTACTTAGGTGTTATTTTCAGTTATGAACCCGTGTAGCCGTTGTTCTAGCTCGATTACAAATTGGCTTTCTATTGTACCTGATTAGGCTGTGCGTTTGTTTCAATGTTGCTCCCAGTGGATTTGGATTCTATTTTGTTTATGTACTGATTTTTTATGCAATTATATTATTATATTATGTTATTGAGTGGCAGTTATTTGTTACACAATATAACTTGTATATTGTATAGCTAAAATCTGATATTAAACAGCAAATATATTGTATACAATTAATCATAATAAATTTTCATCAAAATATTACATTTTAACAAAATATTTACCAACTAAAATATTCAATAATTAGTTCAACATATATGTTTAAAAAGTAGTTGATTATGCATTTAATGAAATTATAATCAAAATTAAGATATTTTGTAAAATGTCAAGAATTTTATTAATAGTCAAATATCTGTGTTTGACTGATATAGATTTTTCCAGTCTTATATTTGAATTGAAAATACAAAATTTCTAATCACATACAAAATAACATCCATATTTCCTCTAAATTGTTTAACTATATCAACATTTCTTCTTAAACATCCTACATTAAAGAATGTTTTTAAAATACAGTACAGAACATTCAGTCAAGTCAGATATTTTTCTATGATTTAAGCATAACTTCCCGTAAGAAAATAATTTTTGAGAAATTTTATAGTTTTAGGATCTATCTCGGCCATGTTTTTTGTCTATTACTATGTCATACAGAATAAGAGTTCTTCTTTGTTGCATTAATTCATCTTCATATAACATTTTTCTTTCATTTTGTACATCTTTTGATATATCTTCGATGAATCAGACTATAACTATTGCGCAATCAATTCTGCATCATTTCAAAATTGTTATTATTAACGTTTTAAAATTAATTTTTGTATATTATATGTTTTTTATTTCGAACGTGTTCTTGTTCGGGTAACCCACAAATTTGACTTTAGTTCTGATGGATTATTCCCCTCTTTTTGCGTAAATTGATTGCATCACTTCCACGATTTTGTCTCCTATTGAAAATATTTAAAAATCATTGTATGTGATTCATTATTATAAATGTTTGACTGGAAATATAAAACACAAGTATTTTTCTAGTGAGATATTACATACTTGCTAGGGAAATATTTTACAGTAGTAATTAAAATCAATGTATATTTTTAATTTATGACCATTTGCGCTTCTTATTTGTATGGGCAATTGAAGTTTTTCCTTTTGGGTCTTCGTTAAATATAACGTTTCCAACTTTTATTAACTCCATTAAAATCTAACAATGTATAGTGGTTTCTATTACATAGCGCCGGCCTCTGAACCAAGTAGCTTCTAAATAAATTTGGACATCAAGATGAAAATAGAATGGATAGAGAGCTTGGGGGCATAACTGGAATAGATAAATGAAGCAAGTCAAGAAGTCGGGGAGGATTTGAACAAAAACAACATAATTGGTGTTAATACCCTAGGTATTGATTTTGATGACAACAACCATATAAATATTACTATTAACGTATCTTCGAGTTATGCAGTCATATTAGATATATTATGGAGACATACAGAGATAAATAAGAATACAGTGGAAGCAAATGAATTATAGAAGAAGGTTGATCAGAGCAATTGAAGAACAAAACCCAATTAGAGAAGAATGCTGAAGCATAAAGGTGTTTGAAGTGATGAGGAGTTTGTTGAACCTTAGAATATCTTGTTAAAGATCTCATGGCAATTTTATTTGAAGATCATCAACCATTGACCTCAACCGAATCACAAAAATCCACAAATATAAGGTAATTTGAAATGCTGAAAATTTGCAACACTTATTAGTGTTGCTGTTAATTTTGCAATACACCCATGTCGATATGGGGTCCTTCGGCATGTCGACATACTAGCAGTTTTAAGAATTTCAAATTTTAAATGAAGAGACATTTCCCTCCACCTCTTCACCAAAAAACATGTCTCTTCAACCACTATATAAAGGCCTCTGAAAACGAATTTTAACATCAAGAATTCTCATTTTCTCTTACTCCTCTTTCTCCAAACATTTGCAAAAGAAATCCGTTGCATACTCCTTAAATCTCCTTACAAATCGATTCTATTTCACTCCAATTATTCACTGATTTGCAAGCCACACAATATCAGAGAGTTGTACTTTAATTCACATCATTCTCTCTCTGAATTCATCCTATTCCTCAAAGAATTCAAAGATATATTGTCATTGGAGGTCTACATGATCATTGTACCGAATCTGCAAGAATCTGTATTGAAGATAGAACCACTTGCCATAGTTTGTTGTTGGTGATAAGGAAAAGGTGTTCTTGTAGCCTATAAAATCAAGAGGGTGTGTCTTATAGCCCGTGAAACCAAGATTGTAAAGGTGTTCTTGCCACCCGTGGAAAGCAAGCGATTATAGTGGAATTCTACATGATAGAGTGCAGGACTGGATGTAGGATTGCTTAATCCGAACCAGTATAAAAATTTGGGCGTTATTTACATTACTGCATTTTACTTTATTACTTACTTATTCTCTGATTACTTCTTTCTGTTTGCAATTTGAGTACATACAGTTTTATATTCATAGGTAAGTAGTTAATACACAATTCACCACTTCTAATGTCTGAATAGCCTTAAGATCCAACGTTGTGTTATAGCCACCCCAATTTCCAACATTTGGTATCGGATCATTGGTTTTCAAAAATTCATAACTTGTTTTTTGAAAAGTATAAATGCTAATGAAACTAGTAACACATTTTTTAACACTTTTGTAGAAGAGAAATCTACCACTAAACTCCCTCTATTTGATGGTAGTAGTTATGCTTATTGGGCTTGTAGGATGAAATGTTATTTGCAGTCTAATGGTTTGGATATTTGGAATAGTACCCAAATAGAGTACATAGAGCCTCAAACTGAATATTCAAAATGGACACTAGACCAAAAGACACAAGCACTTAATAACTCTAAGTCCATGAACATTTTATTTTTCTCCTTGGATAGAAATGAATTTAATCGGGTGTCAATTTGTAATTCTGCACACGAAATTTGGAGAACACTACAAGTCACACATGAAGGCACCGATAAAGTAAAACAAGCAAACATATGCTAACTAACCAATTTCAACTCTTTCAAATGAAACCAAATGAGTCTATTTCTGATATGTATTCTAGATTTCAAGATATAGTACATGCCTTAATATTATTAGGAAAGAAAATTACTGAAGAATACCAGTCAGAAAGATCCTGAATTCACTTCCTAGTGAATGGGATCAGAAGACTCTGGCAAGTGAAGAAGCCAATGATATTAGTACTATGAAAATAGAAGATTTAATTGGTAACCTAATGTCTTATGAAATAAAGTTGCAGATTAGAAAAGAGAATCAGGCAAATGAGAAGAAATCACTAGCACTCAATGCTATGATCAACAAAGATAAACCAGATGATGATGCTATTGATGATGATATCGAATTTATGACCAAGAAGTTCAAGAAATTCTTGAAGTATTGGATCACAAACAAACTTCGAAAAACTAACAACAATAATTCTAGAAATGGAAATGTTGTTAAGTATTTCGAATGTAATAAACCGGGTCATTTGAAAAGAGACTGTCCTAAACTGAAGAAATCAAAGTCAAACACTTTCAATAAGGAAAGGAAACAGGCACTCAATGCAAAATGGGATGATTCAGATACATCATCAAGTGATAGTGATTCAAAAACAGAAAACGCCAACATGTGCTTCATAGCAAAGGATGACCAGGTATGGAATTTTAATAAAGAAATTACTAATGTTTTGAATGATATGAATCAGAGATATAAAATACTTAGGAAAGAGTACAACAATAGTTTGGCAGAGATAGATAGATTAAAAATATTAAATGAAAGGTTAACTGAAGAAAAACAATATCTAAAAGATGAAATTGAAAGACTTATTAGGTATAATGATGAAAAGGATTTGACACTTGGAAGTTTTGAAAAACTAAAAAGTGAAAATGAATCCTTAAAATCAAAAAATCTTTCAATGAAGTCACAGATCACTGATCTGAATGACAAAATAACATGTCTAGACAATGTTATTCTTAACCGTAATAAGGATTTTGACAAAATGAAAACTGATGTTGATAAATCTAACAAAGGGAAGGATAATCTAGAAAAATTATTATCTACATCTAAACATACTAGGAATAAACATGGACTTGGTTACACCCCTAAGGCTAAACTAAAGAAAAATAGTATTCAAAATACTAAGTTGTCAAGGCTACAAGTTCAAACCAAAACCTAGGAAATTAAAGTTAAAACCTCCAAAAAGATTCAATAATTTATAGGTTCCAAAAAGGGTGGATGATATTGAAAAATAAAAGTATATTGATAATTTTATTAATAAGGTTCATTCATCTAATGATTATATTTTGAAAGGACATTCAAACTCTTCATAGGTTTGGCGTCCCAAAACTTAACCCCATGGACCCAAAATAAAAAGGGTACCAGTGTGCATATTTTATAATTTTTCAGGTACCAAACAATGTATATCAGATAGCAGATGCTCAAAGCATATGACAAGAAATCTATTGTATATTGGATAAATACGAAAAGGATTTGTTATTAGCATCAGCAAAGTCGGTAACTCTAAAACTCATCTTATTATTTGATAAGTTTATTACATGTTTTGAATTTATTTGGTTTCCCATCAAGTGTTTTATTTATAAGCATTTATCTCTATATACAAACTCTACATATTGTCTAGCAGTGATTTAAGTGACTCTTTTTCACCCTTTTTGTTGATGACAAAGGGGGAGAAAAGATATAAATACACTAGGCAAAATGATAGGGGGAGTGCATAGAGTTAGGGGGAGTCAAATATAAAAAATATTATATTTTATCTCTCAAATATTTATATAGTTGTCATCATCAAAAAGGGGAAGATTGTTAATACCCTAGGTATTGATTTTGATGACAAGAAACATATAAATATTACTACTAACGTATCTTCGAGTTATGCAGTCATATTAGATATGTTATGGAGACATTTACAGAGATAAACAAGAATACAGTGGAAGCAAATGGATTATAGGAGAAGGTTGATCAGAGTAATTGAAGAACAAAACCCAATTAGAGAAGAATTCTAAAGCATAAAGGTGTTTGAAGTAATGAGGAGTTGGTTGAACCTTAGAATATCTTGTTAAAGATCGCATGGCAATTATACTTGAAGATCATCAACCACCGACCTCAACCGAATCATAAAAATCTACAAATATAAGGTAATTTGAAATGCTGAAAATTTGCAACATTTATTAGTGTTGATGTTCATTTTGCAACACACCCATGTCGACATCGGGTACTTGGGCATGTCGACATACTAGCAGTTTTCAGAATTTCAAATTTTAAATGAAGAGACATTTCCCTCCACCTCTTCACCAAAAGACACGTCTCTTCAACCACTATATAAAGGCCTCTGAAAACGAATTTTAACATCAAGAATTCTCATTTTCTCTTACTCCTTCTTCTCCAAACATTTGTAAAAGAAATCCATTGCATACTCTTTAAATCTCCTTGCAAATCGATTCTATTTCACTCCAATTCTTCATTGATTTGCAAGCCACACAATATCAGAGAGTTGTACTTTAATTCACATCATTCTCTCTCTGATTTCATCCTATTCCTCAAAGAATTCAAAGATATATTGCTATTGGAGGTCTATAGGATCATTGTACCGAATCTGCAAGAATCTGTATTGATGATATAACCACTTGCCATAGTATGTTGGTGGTGATAAGGAAAAGATGATCTTGTAGCCTGTAAAATCAAGAGGGTGTGTCTTGTAGCCCATGAAACCAAGATTGTAAAGGTGTTCTTGTCACCGATGGAAAGCAAGCGATTATAGTGGAATTCTGCATGATAGAGTGCAGTACTGGATGTAGGATTGGTTAATCCGAACTAGTATAAAAATCCGGGTGTTATTTACATAACTGCATTTTACTTTATTACTTACTTATTCTCTGATTACTTCTTTCTGTTTGCAACTTGAGCAAATACAGTTTTATGTTCATAAGTAAGTAGTTAATACACAATTCACCACTTCTAGTGTCTGAATAGCCTTAAGATCCAACATTGTGTTATAGCTACCCCTGTTTCCAACAGTTGGTACCAACCACTATTGTTTATCACTACATAGTTGATCTACCGGGGGATACATCTGAGGACCGTTGAAGGTTGGAGCTTATGAAAGCGTAGAGGGACTACCACTATTACGACATTATGGTCGATATCGACCATGATTATTGAGACATTTTCTCCAAATTGACTTGTTTCCTCCCCTATCTTCTCATATCTAAAGTTTTACCTATTCTTCCACGATTTATTGAATATGATGGGCAGTTCCATCAATAAATAAAGAGGCTAGAGCAACATAGAGAGGTCTTTTATTTTTTGAGCTCATACTCTTCATCTATTACTCTCTGCCTTAACTATTGTCACTAAATGTTGTAATTCCAATCATATTTAGATCTAAAATTATTGTAACAGTGCTCGTACTTATAAAAAATCTGAATTTAAGATTAAGTGGACGCAGGCATGAGATTTGGTCAAACCACTATAAAAATGCTACGTTCTTTGTCGTTTCTATTTGATTTTAGTTGATCCATTCTCGTTTTTGTTCGATCAGCAGTGTTGTATCACTTTTTGGTCTAATATTTTTGATGCTTTCACTGAAAATAGAGCTACTTGGTTGAAGATCTAGCATAGTATTGAGGATTGCAAGCCTCCAGAAGTTAGATCCAAAAGATTGTTGTTGTAGATCTGATGTTACTGTGATTTCAAAAGGAACCAAAAAAGAATTGAAGAAATAGCCCATAAGAGACCTTCCATGAGATCTAGAGCCACCACCGGAGAAGATAAAGCTTTTCATTATAACGATGAAGCCACTTAGATTTTGAATAGCTTACCAGGATCTTCTTTCCTATAGGAGGTGGATCCAAACTTGAAATTGACAGGAGGATGATTAGGATGAATCAAAGATTGGTTTATAATCAAAAAGCCCTCTTGGATAGAATGGAAGAAAACTTCGCTTTGTTAGCCAAGCAGTCATAAAGGTATATGAAGAGCCGTAAGGATTCATCATCATCAAATTTTAAGGAAGACAGTTCATCTTCATTAAGCTAGAACAAGAGAGACGACAAGCAGAAGATGAAGGGAAAGGCTGTTAAAATGTCGAAAAGGAGTACAAGAGGAAATAGCCAACTTTTGTCCATGTCCAACATGGTCAGCACTGACCAAAATCGAGTCAGTATCCAGCATGTTGGGGTTGGTTCTAGAGTGCAACTACCTGATGTATTAAACTTGTTTAACAATAAGGACAACTTGCAAGATTTTTTCTTTCTTTCAAAACCTCTATTCATATATATATACAACCAAAAGCTGTCAACAAGCCTGACAGGTAACCAAACCAAGATCAGAAAACAAAAGCGAGAACCACAACAGAAGAACAACGAAACCACCAACAAAAGAATCCAATAGTCACGAGCGATAAGCTAAGACGTAGGATCTATGCCTCCAGGAACAAAGCACAGCCGAGGAGCTAGGGGAAAACGTCTGCCCTTCCAACATCGTAATCGAGCTCCGGCAAGGCCACCGCCCGATGACAATGTTGGATAACGACCGAGCAAAGAAAAAAAAGCCCTGCAAACGACCCACCAAAAAAGAAGAGAGAAACGGCCAACACCCCGCCAACTGTAAGACCGACTGCTGGGAAAAAGACACGGACTTCCATGAAGCAAACCCCAATCCGAAGAAACACAAAGAAACAAGGACCACCCCAGAATAGCCTGATCCTGAAAGCAATAGCCACACAATAAGGGAACACAAAAGGCGGGGGGGGGGGGGGGGGATGATTGACAGGGCGGAGACTAGTATGCCAGAACCACCAGTCTCCAGAGCGGAAATCATCCAATTCCCGCTCTATGTGACGACTGAGAACAGGAGATAGATAAAAGGTTCACAAAGCGGCCCGACCGAATACTGACAGAACCTCGGAAAGGTCGGCCACGAAACGCCAAGTAAACATCATCTCTAACCCGCCGGATAACGGAGAGGGGATCCATAGGGCAATCGTCAAAGATTGCCTTGTTCCGCGCACACCAGATGTGCCAGCAAATCGGACAGGGAATCAAGCGAAAGATGATAGAGCCGAGAGATCTACCAGAACAATGAAGCTACCAAGAGGACAACAAATCAGACGACGAGGAGATGGTGCCCCGGACACCCAATAAATTGCCGAAATAATTCTAGCAGGATCTGGCACACCAGCCGACGAATAGCAAATGATCAACCAATAAATTGCCGTAACATCTACAACGGGAAACAAATGGAATGCCAATCAGCTGCAGGTTCTCATCAACCGGTAACCCATTATGGAAGGATCGCCACATGAGGAGAGAGACTTTCGCTGGAATCCGAACGTCCCAGATGTGAGAATAAATAGGAAGGATTGGAGAGGGATTCCTAGAAGAGCTCCAGGCCTTAAGAATAGAGAACGACACGCCATCCCAACCGGAATGGCCATTATGAGAATCAACGAGCACTTTGATCGATTGCATATGCTTCCAAGTCTCACTGGCGTAAGAAGGAGACCCGGCATAGCCAGCAGACGCCAGTCTCCGGTACTTAGCATGAAGGAACTTCGCCCATAGGGAGTCGTTACTGGCAAACCTATACCACAACTTGCAAGCGAAAGCCGAACAGAAGTCCTTCGGATTACGCAAACCTAACCCACCCTCACCCTTTGGCCGGCAGATAACATCCCAAGACACCCAGTAATGTCTATGATTGTCACCCTTCGAACCCCAGAAGAAAGAGGAAGCCAGAGATTGGAACGAGCGAAAAAAGGAGGAAGTAGGGGTCATAGCGGCGAAAATATGAGTACCCATAGAGCTCAGAACCGATTGGATGAGCACTAATCTTCCTGCTTGAGACAGAAGAGACGCATTCCAACGGATAATCTTTCCCCTAACCTTGTCCGAAAGAGGATCGAATAGGGCGTTAAGTTTCCTACCCCTGTAGAGAACTATGCCCAAATAAGGAAGGGGAAGGGAAGCTGCCCTGAACCCGGTAAAGGATGCAACCCAAGAGACTCTCGAGAGGTCCATGTCCTTAGCATGGACGAAACAGCTCTTTGCAGAGTTGACCAATTGGCCCGAACACCTCTCGTAAAGATGAATGAACCTAAGAAGACGACGAACAGAGGACCGATTTCCGTTCGAGAAAATGACAATGTCATCCGCGAAGGACAGAGAGGAGACGAGCGGACATCCACTTGGAAGACCAAAATGCTGAATTTGGCCAAAAACCGTTAGAATGTGAATGCCACGAATGAAAGCCTCGGCTGCGATAACGAAAAGAGAGGGAGATAGGGGATCGCCCTGATGGATACCTCTACCCGCTTTGAAAAAACCATTGACCGATCCATTAATGATAACAGAAAACCAACAGTTGGAAATGAGCCTCCACACTAGATCGATAAGAGTTTCAGGAAAACCGAAGGCACGAAGCACCTTGATGATGAAAACCAGGACATACGATCGTAGGCCTTTTCCATGTCAAGTTTGAAGATAATGTTAGAACCCCTGACCTTTCGGTCAATCTGAGAAACAAGTTCTTGGGCTAAAAGGACGTTATCAGTGATCAAACGACCTTTTACAAAACCCGCCTGAGAGGAGGAGATAATGCGATCAAGGTACGGAGCCAACCGAGTGGCCAGAACCTTGGAAATCACTTTGTTGGCGAAGTTACAAAGGCTGATGGGACGGAATTCCGAACACGCCAGAGGATTATCACACTTTGGAATAAGGACCAAGTTAGTGGATGACCAACTAATGGGGAGAGCGCCTCCGGAAAAGTAATGTTGAATTTCCATGCATAAATCAGATTGGATGATATGCCAGGTAGAACGAAAGAAGGACCCATTAAAACCATCCGGTCCACAAGCACTATCCTTGCTAAGAGCAAAAACACAGGCACGAATCTCATCGGACGAAGGCGGAGAAGCCAAACCTTCACTACATTCCGAAGGAACAAGCCGAGGAATGAAGGACAAGATGTCCGAAGCCGGCTCATTCATAGAAGGAGTGCCTAGATAAGATTGGAAATGAGAAACTAAAACCTCTTTGACTTCAGACGGGGTCAAAGCCATAGTTTGGTCCGATCTCATTATCTCACGAATAGAAAGCAAATTAGCTTTCTTACGAATAGAAGAATGAACGAATTTGGAATTCGTATCACCTTCGACCACCCACTTGACCCTCGCCTTTTGACTGAGGTAGGAGTTTTCAATACGAAGTTCCGAGGAGAAGGCCAACTGAGCGGAAGCCCGGTTCTCTTTGTTTTCGGCAGAGGGACTCTCGTCGAACAAAGATTCAGCGATGATCAGGGACTCTTCAGCCGCTCGCACACGGTCGAAGATATTCCCAAAAACAAGGGAATTCCACGTCTTTAGACAAGCCTTTAGACGCTTCAGTTTCCGGAAAAATGCCCCCATGGGAGTTGCCACAAGGGGAGAGGACCACGAATCCTCGACTACCTGTAAAAATGTATGGTAAGAGCTCCACATACTAAGGTAGCGGAACGAAGAGGGTCCCGACAAGGATCGCGACGCGCACCGTAAAACCAGTGGTGCGTGATCAGAACAGGAGCGATGAAGATGAGAAATAGAAAAAGTGAAAGGAAGGTCAAACCAATCAGCAGACCCAAAAATCCTATCCAACCTGGAAAGGATCCGATTCGGTCCTTCCTGGTTGTTAGACCATGTGAAAGCTGAGCCAACGAAAGGAATTTCGGATAACCCGGATCTCACAATGAAAGAGTTGAAATCTGATACAGATTGGCGGTTGATGGCCACCCCGCCTAATTTTTCGGCCTGGCTAGCAACAACATTGAAATCACCCCCCACCACAGAAGCCGAGCAACCGATGTCAGCAAGTGACAATATGTCATCCCATAGAGATAATCTATCAACCCGGTCACATTTGGCGTATACCGCAGAAAGGAGGAACGGAAGCGGGAAAAAAGAAGAGGAGCACAAGATAGATAAAAGTTGCGACGAATCAAAAATAGTTCGAACAACGCATTCTTTGGACCAAAGAATCCAGATCTTACCTGTAACATTCGACATAGCACCTCCAAAACCGTGCGACAGAACCGCCTTGGTAATCTCACCAGGACCCACAAACGGTTCTAAAATAGCCACCAAGCCAATGGAATGCTTACGGACAATCCTCTTAAGCCTAGCAACAGATGCTTCATTGCCAATACCACGAATATTCAAGAAGAGAAAGTTCGACATGATGACAATGCCAAACAGAGAAGAAGATCCAAGCCAAGAGAGACAACACAGACGCAAATCAGATACGATACAAGGAGGATAGAGCAGATCTCTCGAGCTGCCCAGTCGCCGCAATAGAGCGAGTACGGATAGTACGGGGAACGCTGGAAGCCCCTCGCGACCTACGTCGAGAGGATCTGCGCAAATGCGGACGCAAAGGCTCGGCCAACGAAGAAGCACCTAAGCACTCCATCGACTCAGACAGAGAAGAAGAAACACTGGCGGGGGCAGAATTCTCGGTCAGGCGGGAGAGCCTCCCATTTATCAACGAAATTTCCTCGACACTTAGCATCGGAATGACGATCGATAAGGCACAAGAAGATGAAGGAAAAGAGCAACGGGACGAACACCTAATAGGCGAAGAGACAGACGAAGAAAGGCAGTCCGGCATGGGTAAGGTTCCTACAGCAACGTGGGATGCGACAACTTGCAAGATACTGGCAATGAAGTAGAGACAAATGTTGGACAACACAATGTTGTTTCTTAGATGAACACCACATAACCAGCCAGGCATCATAGAAGATGTAGACTAATTGTTCTCCCAGGGACAGGAGAGCTGAGACATCATCGAACAAACCAAGAGCGTTTGCAGAGTCAAGTAGTCAGGGCTGTTCTAGATGGTCACCGTCCAAATAATCAACAGAGTCAATAATATATTGTTGATAATGATAAGGAGATTACCGAATGGAAATCAGTGGAGAAAGAATGAATAATGGGGATTGGCACTTAGCATGACTCCATTTACTGATGACATTTTGCAAGAAGTACATCCTAGAAAGTTTTTTATGCCAATGATGCTGTCATATAACAAGACGAATTACATAGATAACATCTATTGAAATATGAGTGGCACATGGATGGTGATGGAGCCACCAATGTAGTGTGATGTAGCTCCTTCCCTATAAACTAGAGGAGGTGGCTACGATGTGGTTCATCAGCTTCCATGATACTCATTGGCATTATACCAATGACTGCCGCCACTTAAGAGATGTGATTGAAGACCCGATACATAGAAAGAAGTTGCAGGGGTAGATGAGAGATCCGCAAGATGGTGGGCACCCATGATTTTTTCTCTTGTTGAAAATATTTAAAAATCTTTGTATGTGATTCATTATTATAAATGTTTGACTGGAAATATAAAACATAAGTATTTTTCTAGTCAGATATTACATACTAGGAAAATATTTTACAGTAGTAATTAAAAATCAATGTATATTTTTAATTTATGACCAAACGTGCTTCCTATTTGTATGGGCAATTGAAGTATTGCCATTTGGGTCTTTGTGAACTATAATGTTTCCAATTTTTATTAACTCTGTTAAACTCTAAAAATGTACGGCGGTTTTTATTGCATAGCGGTGTTATCCTGCCTTTGAACCGAGTAGCTTCTAAATAAATCTGGATGTCGAGATGAAAGTAGAACGAATAGAGAACATAGGGGCATAATTGGAATAGATAAACGAACCAACTCAAGAAGTAGGGGTGAATTTGGACAAAAACAACATAGTTGGTACCAATCACAATTGCTGTCACTCTAGAGTTAATCTACAGGGGGATACATTGGAGGACTGTGGAAGGTTGGAGCTTATGAAAGCATAAGGGAACTACCACTATTACGATAACCATTATGGCTGGTACCGACCATAATTATTGACGGTGTCGACCATAATTATTGACGGTACCGACATTTGCTCCAAATTGATTTTGTTCCTCCCCTTTCTTCTCGGATTTGAAGCCTTACCTATTCTTCCATGATATATTGAATGTGATGGACAATTCCATCTATAAATAAAGAGGCTGGAGCAACATAGAGAGGACTTTCATCTTTTAAGCTCGTACTCTTCATCTATTACTCTCTACCTTAACTGTTATCGCTAAGTGTTGTAATTTCAACCATATTTTCTTTCAAGATCTAAATTCACTTTAATAGTGCTCGTACTTGTGACAAATCTAAAGTTAATAAGATTAAGTGGATGAAGGAACAAGATTTGGTCAAACAACTATAAGAATGTTGTGTTTGTTGTCGTTTCTATTTGATTTTAGTAGATATATTCTCGTTTTAGTTCGAGTAGTAGTGTTGTATCACCTTTTGGTATAATGTTTTTGATGCTTTAGCTTCTAAGTGATAGATCTAGCTTAGTTTTGTGGATTGCAAGCCTCTAAAAGTTGAATCCAAAAGATTAATTTTGTAGATCTGATGTTACTGTGATTTTAAAAGGAACCAAAATAAGATCTGAAGAAATAGCCCATAAGAGACCTTCCATGAGATCTGGAGCCACTACTGGAGAAGATAAAGCTTCTCATTATAATTATGAAACCACTCAGATGTTGAATGATTAACAAGGATCTTCTTTCCTATAGGAAGTAGTATCCAAACTTGAAATTGACAGGATGATGATTAGGATGGACCAAAGAATGGTTGATAGTCAGAAAGCCCTCTCGGATAGAATGGAAGAAAACTTCGCTTTGTTAGCCTAACAGCCATATATGTATAGGAAGAGTCATAAGGATTCATTACAGTCAAATTCAGAGGAAGATAGTTCATCTTCTTCAAGTTAGAACAGGAGAGACGACAAGCAAAAGATGAAGGGAAAGGATTTTAGGATATCAAAATGGAGCATAGGAGGAAGTGGCCAAATTTTATCCACGTCCAACATGGTCACTACCGACCAAAATCTAGTCAGTACTGGGCATGTTAGGGGTAGTTCCAGAGTGTAACTACCTGATGTATTAAACTTGTCTGAAATAAGGACGACTTGCAGGATATTGGCAATAAAGAAAACAAAAATGCTGAAATACAGAATGTTGGTGCTTAGATGAACGCCACATAACCGACCAGACAATCACAGAAGATCCAGATTTATTGCTCTCCCAGAGCGAGGAGAGCTTAGACATCATCGAACGAACCAAGAGCACTTGTATAGTCAAATACACGGGGCTGTTCCTGATGGTCGCCATCTAAGTAATCAATCTAGTGAAGAATATATTGTTGATAATGGTAAGGTGATTAATGAATGAAAATTAGTGGATAAAGAATTAATAATGGGACTTGACACCTAGTAAGACTCCATTTAGTGATGACATTTTGTGAGAAGTATATTTGAGAATGTTTTTTATGCCAATGATGCTGTCATGTGACAAGACGAATGACCCAGATAACATCTAATGAAATACGAGTGGTATATGGATGGTGATAGAGCTACCGATGTAGTGAGGTGTGGTTGTTTCCCTATAATCTTAGATGGGGTGGCAATGATGTGGTTCATCGGTTCACACTGCTATCCATATCTTCACTTGATCAGCTGGCGAGAAAGTTCATGGGGTAGTTCAGGCTCCACACCGCTTGATCAATAGATATAATGTCCTTGTCAAGTATTCATTAGGATGCCAGAAAAATTCTAAAAGATTTGCTTAGCCATTTTATTACTACGTCGATTGAAATAAGCAATCCAAAGGAGGATATTATGTTGATGGAATTATTTCGGGGGATAAACCAAGATATAGAGTTTGGTAGACGGCTAAAGAGGAAGCAACCACCTACTATGGTGGATATCTATAATAAGGCATCCCATTTTTTGGACTTGGAAAAGGTAGACTTGGCTACCAAAAAAATTGGTGGTTGATCTTCTAATGAAGTTGTGCAGAACACATCGCTATTAAGCAAACCGGTGAGAGTTCCGATAATGATGCGATAAATATTGGAACTGGTAAAAACAACCAGAAAAGAGGAAATCAGGGCACTGGTTATAAAAGAAATGATACAAAAAAGCATCTGAGGTACTTGAAACCAAAGGATTATACTCCTTTGAATGATACGGTTGAAAATATCTACCTTGTAACAAAAGGAAATTAGAATTATAAGAAGCCACCTCGAAGGAAGCCACTTGAGGCCGAACGGAGTTCGAGGAAGTATTGTCGCTTCCATGACACTCATGGGAACAAGATCAATGAGTGTCGTCACTTAAGAGATGTGATTGAAGATCCGATACATAAAAAGAAGTTGTAGGGATACATGAGAGATTAGCGGGATGGCGGGCAAAATGCTAAACCTCTGGGCATAATGCTCAGAGGGATCGACCAGTGTCCAGTGGAGAGGGGCCTAGGTGTTAGGAGGGTTAGATTATGATTAACACTATAACTGGAGGACATCATCTAACGGAGAAGAGCTGGAATGAGATGGAGCGGTATGGAAGTTCGTAGAAACACATATCGCAATAGCGTATTTTGCCGTCGAAAATGGAGCTCTTGCAAAACAACTGAAGATAATGAGTAATGATATTATTTTTCAAGATAGAGAAGTTGATGGGGTGCAAGTGTTAAAGTTTAACCTCATGGTGATTACTTCTAGAGTTAGATGTATGCCCTAGGGGCAATTATATAAATTTTTACAAATACCTAACTCGATAACCAATCTTGTTCAAAACAAAATTTGTTTTCTTTGTATTATATGCTTGATATAATATTTTATATTGATTAATCGATTTAATTAGAAGTATATTGAATAGAAAATTCATAACTAGTATGTTTATGTGACAATAGCTACAAAATTTTGTAATCATGAGCAATTTGTAACAATGAAATTAAACATAACGTTTTAAATATTCCTAGTTAAGATGTATCGAGACTGGATATTGATACATATTTTGAGACTAGAGTACGTAACAAACATCAATTGTTAGACATCATATTACTCATAACTACTGGCGGCACCAAAGGGTTACGTACCGATAGTTATTGGATAACAGTGGAATGACTCAGCCGATAGCTTTCCATTGTTTAATATTACAAAAGTCTAATAGAAAATATTGATGTAATAATATTACACAACTCCTCCAATTTGAGAGTATTGTCAAGCTTCAATCTGGAAACTCCGCTTTGATTATAGTCAAATCGTGGCATGTGGTCCATCAAACAACAACCGTTTGGTTTCGTGGGGGCACGAAAGTGACTATTCAAGAGAACATTCGTCTCCTTGGTTATGTGAGGTTAGTACCAAAGTGAACTGAAGTCATTTCAAAATCAAAGTCTTTGGCTAGAGCGATTTGGTTAATAATAATTGTTATTATTGAACCAGGGACTTTGTGTTTGGACTGTAGAGTTGAATATGGATGAATTGGAATTTTGGCTATTACTAATTTCATAAGTCCAAAGTGATATAGTTTTAACAAAGAGAGTTGATGTAAATAATTGTCTCTACCACGTAATGCTTAATAAAGTAAAATTGGATTTTATCGAAATTAAGTACGCGATAAATTCAGCCATAATGTCAAATCGCATGTTAAGTGATGTGTAAATGTTAATATTTGAAACGTTCAATATTAATCACTGACCAAATTAACACCTAATAGTCATACAACCAGAACGTCGAATATTCTTTTTACCACCTGATTTAATTAATTAATAAATTATTTTTAGTTAATTTAATTAATTAATATTTATTAAATATTTATTATAAATTTTCATTTGATGTATATTGAACATTACTATATAGTGTGTTTATAATTGTCATAAATTTACCAATCGATATACAATATCGGTACATGTTTAAATAAGATTTAAAATTGCATTGAATTTTGTTCGACCTTAGACTAGATTTTAGGCCCATATAGGCAAGTTAATTTCAGTTGTAGAGGGGTGTTTAGGCCAGCCATGTTATGGCAAAAAGGAGGAGTTCAGATGATTAAAAGAGGGGAAATAGTAAGAGAGAGATATTAGGACGAGATCCACTTTTCACTCTCTTAACTTCTTATTTATTTGCCACCTCTTTTCATTATTTCTTTTAGACTTTTCCTTTCCTTTCCTTGATATTTTCGGCCAGCAAACCCTTGCTTTAATCCCCAAAAATACAAGTACTAAATTACAACAAAACAATTTGACTCGATCGTCGGTGGTAAAGAAATTTGGGAGCTATCTACTTCCAATTTGTGAATGGATTCAAGAGGATCAATTCAACATTTCAACGTGTATGCAAGGGTTTTGGTGAAAGGCAATTCTTCGTTTTATTTTTTATATTATATTTATATATATTATTTATATAATAGGATGTTAGATTATATTATAAATTTTGCATATCGAATTGCTATAACAAATTGGTTGGTTATGTATATTATTATATCTATATATAATTAAAAAAAATTATGCTTAATACCTACTTGATGGTCATGACCTAAAAATTAAAAAAATTAAAAAATATTATTGAATGTATCAATTAATCAAAATCAATATTCAGAAGATTAATGTTATATGTCATGTGTTTTAAATTAATTTTTTTAGTCGTATAATATATATTAGCAGTAAATAAAAATATTTTTTTAAGAATAAATATAATAATTATTTATTTTACCGTAAATTGTTTACATAAATTGAAATATATGTGTGTGTGCATATATATATATATATATTATTGTAAACAATAAAATTTTGCATAAAATTATTACATAACATATATTATGTAGAAAGCTTTCGAAAATGATTTTTTATTTAACGTTTTAATTTTAAAATATATTAAAAATCAAACTCCAAAAATAAATAAATAAAACCTTATTTGGCCAAGAGCAAAATTAGTAGGATCATAATTTAAAAAATAATAATTTTATTATTTACACACACGCACATTTATATCTAATTTTGTATATTCATATGTATTGCATAAATTAATTTAAAATAAAAGAAAATATTATTTTAATAAAAAAAATTTGGCTTTTATATTATATATTATATATGTGTGTGTGTGTGTTGAAAATTATTCTATAATTTAATATTTAATTATTTTATTGATTCAATTGTTATATATATATATTAACAAACATACAAAAATATTATATATATATATATTTTATATATGTGTTATGTAAAAATAGTTTATAACTAACATTAAGTGTGTGTGTATATATGTGTGTATATATGTGTATTTATTATATATTTACTTATATATTTTATTATGAGACAAATATATACACATTTAGATAGAGAATCGAATACAAAAGGGGCTAACATGTTCGTTGCGATGTAAATCATAACATCTATACATGAGTATGTTAAACAATGTACACATTATTTTGTTGCATATGTACGTGCACACATATGTGTATATGATACACATATATAATATAATATAGAATTATATAAAATAAAACTCTGTTTATAACTTCAAATAATTTTTTTTATTTAACATAAAATTTACAAAAGTTCTAATGAATTAGACTACATAGACCCATTAAAGATCCAATTATGTAAAAAAAACTTGGAGATCACCGATTTAACCCTTTTTGTGCTGGCCACATTCCAACATAGCTAAGGGTAAAGCATCCATTCAGGGAGAGCATCATAAGAGTTGATGAACACTACGAATTGATACATATAGATTATGTAATCCAAAGTCAATTAATTCTAAAACAGTTACATGTACTTTGTTGTATTCACCGATCGATAAGTTATCACCGACATGGACATGTGTACACATGCAGTATATCTATGATATTCTCATAGCATACGAAGTGGAAATAAATAAAATAACTCATAGTAGAAAATAAAAATAGTTCGATTTGATCGAATAGGTAAGTATCTTGGAAAGAGTTCCAAATGTACAAAAAATGAATAAAGATTCAATCTCAAAAGTCACTCCTTCCTATGACATATAAAGATGTATTGAAAGGAGTAGTTGAACATTGTTGAGAAAATTATGATTAATGTCGAGTGAAGTTAAGTTAACTTCTCTATAAGGTCGCATGTTTAAGGGTAGTACAAGAGGTTAAAATTAATTTCATCTACGGAATATTTTACAAATCATAAAAGATAAGGATTTATAAAAAACCATAACATATTCTAGGCTGAGGATTTGGCAAGTTATGTGAGACTATAGACTACGTACAACAATTGTTTGTGATAGATCTTGTTTGAATTAACCCAAATGAAGTTTAGAAACTATTGTCATTGAACAACCTATTTATGTGCTGAACAAATTTTTTATAAACTAAAACCAAACTAGTTTTATATATAAGGCAATTCATGAAAAATTTATGGATACTCATTCCATTACACTAAGAAACAACTATTGTTTTGAGAAATACCAACTTCATAGCAAAAGAATTTCTGTTTGAAATTGTTGGTGGTAGAATGGATTTGGATATAATCCAAAGAAAATACTGATCATGTGGGAGGAAATAAATTAACCTAACCTAAACGAACACAATGCATTATAGAGTATGAGATAAGTGTTCTCGCACATCAAAGAGAGACTATGAGTTTCTTATTAATATCGAGAATAGATAATCCTCAGTTGTCAATTAAACCATTAAGATGTGGTATGATGCACAAATTCAAAAAGGTTCCAAGTGTGTTATCAAAAAAGGTTTTGGTAGTTGTATCCAAAGGGATATGATCCGTTGATAGAAAATGTCTTTCAAGGAAAGACTAATATTACAGTTGGAATATAATGATCAACGTTGATAAAAATATCATCATAAATTTCATTTGTTGAAATTTACATAATAGATTCTCCATTCAATGTACTCAAGTTAATTCGAAGTTTTCTCACAAAATTATTGCTTGATATGACTTGAGTTTTGATACATATGCGATGAAAAGAAAATTCTATATAATGATCTATAATATACTTTTTGCACATAATTACCAAAGTGTTTCATAGTCAGTGGGAGTGATATCGAGTTTCTGGGTTTTTAGTTATGATCCAAGAACTATACAAAAGTACCATTCTATAAGCATTAGAATTGAGTAATAGTTTGATAGAAATATCAAATAGTTTTATTTTCAATCAAAATATAGAGGAATCTTGTGTACATAAAAAAGAACAATTAAATGGTACATAGATATTTTTAAATTATAAATAAACAACATACTGTTGATTGTTAACGATGTTCTTACATTAAAATCAATAATAGTTTGGTTGTTTAATACTCAATATTGGATTTGCAAGTTATATATTTTATAATAAGTATAAAGGATGTTGCGAATATCCTAAATGATATGCGAAAACACCTTATTAAAATGTTTAATATGGAACATGTAAGATCGAATCCTTATGTGTTGACAATATGAATTACCATACATGATTTATTGTCCATAATATCATATTTTTCTTTTGTATTATGAAGCAAATATAAAATCCAAATTAAGATCACTAAATGGTATTTTAAAGTGTTCTCGAGTATTTGTAAAATACTAGAGAATTGTTTACAAAAATGACGAACTCCTTTTAAAGGAGTGTTCGGACTTGAACTTCACAAGTGCCATCAAGTATAATACTTCAATTATTGTTAAAATCTTAAATAAGAAGTTTTGAATTGAAATTCTTTCAAATGAAAGGTTGTGGCTGATTCAACGAAAGGCGAAGTATATCACCTAGAATAGCGCCACAATAAAAGCTGTATAAATATAAATGCACAAATTTACAATTGAGCTAAATGTGAATCCAGGTATTGAGAATGTTATATCATTGTTATATGATGTAATAATAAAACTTACTAGAAGTCAAGAAACATAATCTAAATAGTCCACATGGTAAAGGAAGTTTTTCAGCATCGGAGAGAGTTGAATAACAGAGTAGATGATTAAAATAGCATAGTAGATTTAGCCATGAAGGGTTTAACTCGATTAGTTTTCATCAAACTGATTGAAGGGATGGGATAAAGATTCCATTATTAGCCCCAAGTGAAAGTGGAATTGAAAATATACAGCAAAAGAAACTTCTTGCAGAAACAGAAATTTTATTACTACAGTAGATAATATTACAGAACTCAGATACAATGAAGAGAAAGCACGAAAATGAAGAAAACTTTTCTGATGATCATCTTCAGAGTAGTCTCCTCCTTTTATAGTGTCTTCTCTCCTTTATTTCTTATTACTTAGGTTGGACATCTGTCTAGTATAGGGCTAATATGTGTCCCTTTTAGGCTTTTAGGCTGAGGATGTGTCCTTTAGTTTATTCTTTGCAGAGGATGAGTTGGAAAGGCTAAGGGATGACTTTTAGGCTTTTAGGCTGAGGATGTGTCCTTTAGTTTATTCCATGCAGAGGATGAATTGGAAAGGCTAAGAGGTGATATGTCACCCTAGTTTAAAGGATGTTTCCTGGATGCTGGTCCACCATACTTCTGTTTTAATTTTGAATTTCTAGATTGGCTAGAGATTCGTCGTAAAAAGGGTTGGTACCCATAGTATCTCTCATTATAGAGTCTTGTCTAAGTCTTTCTTTTTCTACTTGTTCTTCAAAGTATTCTTCTTGAGCCGTTGTGCCAAATGGGCCAATTTTGTGACTGTCTAAAAAACGCTGAACCTTCATTATTCTTTCTGTTGATGGTTCGAAAGCCGATAGGTAGTCCAATAGTAATACTGTTTTGCCTTCAATGGCAGAGTGTGATCCGATTTCGCCTTTGTTAATGGCTTCTGAGAAGAACTCTTGTGCTGCTTGGATTCTTTCACTTTCTTCATTAAATTCTTTGCGGTTGAATTTAACGAATTCATGTTGAGGATTTTCGGTTGCCCGATGTAATTCCCATAATTGGATGGAGGGATAAAGACGTATGTACTGTCTTTCTTCCCAAACGCTCCAAATTCTGAACATGAACATAGTAAAAAATCTGCTTGAATGTTCAGCAAGTTTTGCTGTACATATTTCTGGAATATAACCCGAATATTCTTCAGGATGGCTCGTGTTGACATAAATTTCATGTACCAAGTCCTTTTTGATATGTTTTTGATATTTTTGTATTTCAGAAAAACAGGCTATAAGCCGTGGTCTTCTATTGTTATTGAGAATTAACTCTTCATTTTCTAAGAGTTTAACTAATTCTGTGTCTTCTAACTTTTTGAAGAAAAGAAGAAGATTGCTTTCATCGATGACATGTTGCTGATATAAGGAGATCATATGTTGGACTGTCATTTCAACTTCCATCTCTTTGGTTTTTGTGTTATCTATCTCATAAAGTCTAAGTAATTCTAGAAAATCTTGAATTCTTAGATTTACGAGGTCGGATGTTTGCATTTGAGAAAATATTGTTTTCAAATGACTATGTTCAGCTGTGTTATAAGTGAACAACTCTGCTTCTTTCAAATCTAGAGCTTCAGATCTAGATGTAAAAGAATGTTGTGACAATTTAGTCACTATCTTCTGAGTTTCTTGTAACTTTTTCTCCTTCTGGGATATTGTATGCTTTAATCCCAGATAAGCCTTTTCCAGTTGAGTTAACCATAAATTTGCAGCTCTATGGTCTGCAGCTTGGATGGCTTTAAAGCATCCATTGAAATTGTCATATAAGTTAGGATTCGATGCTTTCATGTCTAGATTGTACCAATCTTTGACCACCACTGAGATGTATGGTCTTTGTATTCCTATGGGAGCAATTGCTTTTCCTTTGTTCATTGGAACAAATTTCTGAGTTGTATTGGAAAGTGTTGCCTTGCCTTTGTTTGTTTGAGTGGTTTTGGTCTGTTGGACCTTTTCTTTATTTACTCCTGTGGGAGTATTTGTTTCTTCGGATTCCTGTGAAGATAAAGCCTCTGTGGAGGTTTGCTTGGCTTTTTTAGATGATTTCACTTGTTTGAAATCTTCTTGTCTTTTCATGGTTTCTAATAATTCTTTGATTCTTTTTATATCGTCCTTATCCATGTTTCATAACCTGGTAAGAAGATCAGCGGCAAAGTTAGTGTAGTCTGGAATGTATTTGACATCATAGTTGTAAATTTCTAAATACATAGCTAATCTAATTCTCCGAAGGTTTTCTTCTGGATTGTTTACAGTTTTCTTTTTTAAGAATTGAGCAACAGATTTGTTATCTGTTTCTATTATAAATTGTCTATGCAAGAAATAAATCCGTAAACTTTTGATTGCTCATTTAATAGCTAGTAATTCTTTGTCATAGGTAACGTATTTAATCTGGGGTTTACTAAACTTTCCAGAGGAATATGCTACAACTTCCTCTTGTTTTGCAATTAATACTCCTGCTCAGAAATTGTTAGAAGCATCAGTTTGCAGTGTAAGTAATTATTCATCTGAAGGAAAATAGAGGATCTTTTGATCTTTTATTAGGTCTTTAATCTTTTGTATTTCTTCTTCTTCTTGCTTTTGTAAGGTAATAGGAATTTTGTCTGTGTTCCATCTTCTTGGTTGTTCTCCATTATGCTGTTTATATTTTGCTTGTTCGTCAGTAAGCTTTTTCTGTAAATTTTGGGTCTTAGCGGATAAATTAGGAATAAATTTTCTGCCGTAGTTTAATAATCCTAAGAAACTTTGGAGTTCTTTTAATGTTTTAAATGTATCGGAAAAATATTTAATTTTAGTATAAATGTGTTGTTGTAATTCTATTTGTCCATTTTTAATTCGTTTTCCGAGAAAATCTATTTCTTTTTTAAATAATTCAATTTTTTTAGGACTTAAAATAACACCGTTTTGAAGTAATATTTGAACAACTGCCAGAAGATGTTGTTTATGTTCTTCTGCAGAATTAGAGAAAACAAGAATGTCGTCTATATAGACAGATACAAAAGGAAAATGTCCAAACATAGAATTCATCCATTTTTGAAATATTTGTGGTGCATTTTTTAATCCAAAAGGCATAACTAACCATTCAAAATGTCCTTGTGGAAAACTAAAGGCGGTTAGCTCTATGGACTGTTTACCAGCAAGTTTTAATTGCCAAAAACCTGATTTTGCATCAAATTTGCTATAATATTTTGCTCCTTGGATTTGTTTTGTTAGACGTTCAGCAGAAGGAATAAAATATCCATCAAACTTTGTATAGCTATTAAGTTTTCTATAGTTTATTACCATTCGAGCTTTTCCTCTTTTAATTTCAGCATGATTTCTTACTAAGAAAGCTAGGGATGAGTGGGTACTGAAACTTTTCTGTATTAATTTCAAATTTAAGAGGTCTTTTATTTTTTTTGCAAATTCTTCTTTATCAGTTAGTGATACCATGATACTGTTAACTCTGACTTTAGCGTCTTTGTATTGTTCCATTAATTCAATTTTACAATACCGTGGCGCTTTGTCAAACCGTTTTAATGGATTGTCTGAATAAAGAGGTTCTAACATATTGTGTATTAATATTTCAAACTGTGTGTTAATATCTTCAGTGTATTTGGTACAACAAGAAAATCCCAGTTTTGAGTTTCTAATTTTATTTTTCATTTGTTTGTGTGCACTAGCTTGTTCACAAACCCTTTCCATAGTATCCATACATGCCTTTTTTAATAAGCCTGTGTTATGATTTTCATCCATATTACTTTGTCTTAAAATGTCGTATCTTTCTTGAATAATATTATTCCATGGATAAGGTATTTTCGTAAAAAAACCTTTTACCCAGAAAACTTTCAGGTCATTATTTTTTAAATGGAAAAGTAGGCCTATGTATTTTGCAGCGAATTCTTCTAACATACATATGTCGCATACTTGTATTTTTAATAATTGTTTTTCATAATCAGTATCTTCTAGGAAAGTTTCTCCTGTAAAGTCTGCTAATAATAATTTTAATAATTCCCAAAGAGCTTTTTGTTTAGATTGAATATTTCTAATTCTTTGTAATTCATTTGGATTTATTCTTTCAAGGTTTAATAACCAAGCTAAAGCATCTCCTGTCCAATAGCTGGTAGCGTAATGTATGTATTCCATCACATTCATATTCGGAGGTAATAAATAGATTGTTCCACTTATATGTTGAAGCCATGTTATAATATATTTTCTTATTTTTCTATGTGGAAGTCTATCTGTATTAAACGTTAGGGTATATGTAGAAGAAGGTTGTTCGTTATTAAAATCTTTAAGTTGCTTTCTAGAGGAGTGAAATTTAATCCAATCTGATCTAGTACCATATCTAAGAATTTTAGGGTAAGGATCAGTATGAGGCCTATTATATGTGTTATCTTCATGTTCTTGATCATCCATAATTATATCAGAGTTAAGATCGTTTACAACAAAAGCTGCATCCGAAGGAGGTGGCGGAGGTAAAATTAGAGCACCTCTACTAGATCCGGCTTCATTAGCGTTTAGTTGTAAATAAGGTTATCTGATGTATCTGAATTATAATCAAATTTTGTGGAATTTTCAGATTCTTGTTCAGAATCTTCAAATGAAGAATTTTCTTCATTTGCTTTATATTTAAAATAGTATATTGCCGTCGAATGTTCTTCATAATAAGAATAAAGTTCAGTACTATCTATTTCTCCTGAAAGTTCTTTTTCTTGAAGAATAAGATAATTTTTATAGTAGGTGGGATCAATTTCTTCAACATTTATTTTGTTATTTTCTTCAGAAGTATATTTGACCATTCTAATGCTGTTAAGCGAATGGATTGTTGGTGTATGTCGATCAAATCCTAAGGTCGCTATTTGTTTTTGTAGTTTATTACTTATATCTTTAACTTCTAATTTAATTTCTTGAAGTAGATCAATCATAAAATTATGAATCCCATTTACTGGGTTTTCAAACCTCCACAGAGTCTTCATCTTCACAGGAATCCGAAGAAACAAATACTCCCACAGGAGTAAATGAAGAAAAGGTCCAACAGACCAAAACCACTCAAACAAACAAAGGCAAGGCAACACCTTCCAATACAACTCAGAAATTTGTTCCAATGAACAAAGGAAAAGCAATTGCTCCCACATGAGTACAAAGACCATACATCTCAGCGGTGGTCAAAGATTGCTGCAATCTACACATGAAAGCATCGAATCCTAACTTATATGACAATTTCAATGGAAGCTTTAAAACCATCCAAGCTGCAGACCATAGAGCTGCAAATTTCTAGTTAACTCAACTGGAAAAGGCTTATCTGGGATTAAAGCATACAATATCCCAGAAGGAGAAAAAGTTACAAGAAATTCAGAAAATAGTGACTAAATTGTCACAACATTCTTTTACATCTAGATCTGAAGCTCTAGATTTGAAAGAAGCGGAGTTGTTCACTGATAACACAGCTAAACATAGTCATTTGAAAACAATATTTTATCAAATGCAAACATCCGACCTCGTAAATCTAAGAATTCAAGATTTTCTAGAATTACTTAGACTTTATGAGATAGATAACACAAAAACCAAAGAGATGGAAGCTGAAATGACAGTCCAGGATATGATCTCCTTATATCAGCAACATCTCATCGATGAAAGCAATCTTCTTCTTTTCTTCAAAAAGTTAGAAGACACAGAATTAGTTAAACTCTTAGAAAATGAAGAGTTAATTCTCAATAACAACAGAAGACCACAGCTTATAGCCTGTTTTTCTGAAATACAAAAATATCAAAAACATATCAAAACGGGCTTAGTACATGAAATTTATGTCAACACGAGCCATCCTGAAGAATATTCGGGTTATATTCCAGAAATATGTACAGCAAAACTTGCTGAACATTCAAGCAGATTTTTTACTATGTTCATGTTCAGAATTTGGAGCGTTTGTGAAGAAAGACAGTACATACGTCTTTATCCCTCCATCCAATCGTGGGAATTACATCGGGTAACCGAAAATCCTCAACATGAATTCGTTAAATTCAACCGCAAAGAATTTAGAAGAAAGTGAAAGAATCCTAGCAGCACAAGAGTTCTTCTCAGAAGCCATTAACAAAGGCAAAATCGGATCACACTCTGCTATTGAAGGCAAAACAGTATTACTATTGGACTACCTATCGGCTTTCGAACCATCAACAGAAAAAATAATGAAGGTTCAGCGTTTTTTAGACAGTCTCAAAATTGGCCCAGTTGGCACAATGGCTCAAGAAGAATACTTTGAAGAACAAGTAGAAAAAGAAAGACTTAGACAAGACTCTATAATGAGAGATACTATGGGTACCGACCCTTTTGACGACGAATCTCTAGCCAATCTAGAAATTCAAAATTAAAACAGAAGCATGGTGGACCAGCATCCAGGAAACATCCTTTAAACTAGGGTGACATATCACCTCTTAGCCTTTCCAACTCATCCTCTGCACAGAATAAACTAAAGGACACATCCTCAGCCAAAAAGCCTAAAAGTCATCTCTTAGCCTTTCCAACTCATCCTCGGCAAAGAATAAACTAAAGGACACATCCTCAGCCTAAAAGCCTAAAAGGGACACATATTAGCCCTATACTAGACAGATGTCCAGCCTAAGTAATAAGAAATAAAGGAGAGAAGACACTATAAATGGAGGAGGCTACTCTGAAGATGATCATCAGAAAATTTTTCTTCATTTTCGTGCTTTATCTTCGTTGTATCTGAGCTCTGTAATATTATCTACTGTAGTAATAAAATTTCTATTTCTGCAAGAAGTTTCTGTTGATGTATATTTTCAATTCCGCATTCAAGTTTTTTGTTTCAAGTTTGGGTTTTTCAATTTGGTATCGGAGCCTAGCTAACACTAGGTAAGTTAGAAGACACAGAGTACATTTAACAGGAAAATCCATAAAAGTTATGTTTTTGTGATCGCAGTCACAAAGTGTTGTGACTATAAGTAATTTTTCACTATGAAATTAAACATAACTTGTTATTATGGAAATATGAACTTTGTGTTTGGACTGTGGAGTTGGATACGGATAATGCTGGAATTTTGACCATCACCAAATTCTATAATTCAAAGTGATATAGTTTTAGCAAAGAGAATTGATGTAAATAATTGTCACTATCGAGTAATGATTAATAAAGGAAAAATAAATTTTACCAAAACCAAGTAAGCGAAAAATTGGCCATAATGTCATGTCACTTATTAAGTGGAATAATGGACGACTGGGAGGAAAAGGAGTCATTGATAACTCCAACCAAAGACTATTTGCTGAAGGGAACTCTCCCGAATTGAAGGAATGAATGGCTCAAACTCCTTCGTAAAGTACCAGATTTATAATGAAAGAGGAAGTGTTGTATAGTAGAGGTTTCTCGGCCCTCTTGCCATGGTATGTCACCAGAGATGAAGATAAGAAAACCCTTTTGGATGTACATAAAGGAAGATGTGGTGATCACATCAAAGGGCAGACTTTAGCCAAGATGATACTTCATTGTGGATACTTTTTGCCCACCATTAGCCACAGCGTAGCTTATCACATCAGATGAAGCGATGAATGCAAAAGCTATGTGAAATACTAAGGGACCTTTCTATAAAGCTTATGCAAATAGTTAGCCTATGGTCATTTGTGATTTGGTAAATTGATATAATTGGTGTGCAACCTATGTCAAAGGGTGGTGTGAAGTATGCTATTGTAGCTTTAGACCACATCACATAGTGGGCTGAAGTGAAACCATTAATCATGATCACAATGAAGAAGGTGATCAACTTTGCAATGTATAACATCATATGTAGAATTAGAGTCGTATAAAAAATCATTACTAACAATGGAACATGATTTGAGAGTATAGGTTTCAAAGACTTTTACAACCGGCATCGAAGTGCGAAGAACTTTTTCGCAATAGCACACCCTAAACAAATGGATAGGTGGAGGTGATGAACAAAATCATCAAATTCATCCTGAAGAAAAAATAACGAAAACCCAGGGCAATTGGGTTGATGAGTTACCACTTGCACCGTGGGCTTATTGTACAACCCACAAGTCTACAACTGGGTACGCTCTATTTTTTTTCCTAGGAGTTGAGACCATGATTTCAATTGAACTGGAAATCACTATGATCCTAATATGAATGAGGAACTCTTGCTTGAATCCCTTGACTTGGTCTACGAATGCGAGAAGAGGCTGAACTGATGGTAGCAGCTCAATAAAAGAGTAGCAACGCATTTCAATTACACGGTCGGGAACCGTACCTTTGAGGTAGGGAACCTTATTTTGAAAGAGGTCCTCCCTGTTATGGGGGAACTTGTCTAAATTGGGAAGGTCGATGGGCGATTGAACAAACCTTGGCGATCAAACTTTTAAGCTATCGACCGTTGAAGGGATCGCTTTTCCATGAGCGTGGAATAGCAAGCATCTACAACTCTATTTCACTTGGATTTATTTGTTTTCTCAAAATGAGCCACCCTATTTGACTTAGGGAAATGTAATAATGTAAGAATTTCCATTTCTTTTTTTTACAAATAAAGTTGGCTTTCAAAACCAATGGAACCACGTTCTTAAAAGTATAACTTTGTAGTGCATGATTAGTAGCACGATCAGGTATCTGGATATAGGTACCTGTAACGACCTAAAATTTGACCATTTTAAAATATACTATTTAAAATGATTTTAAATATAAAATAGGTAAGGTTATATGATTCAAATAATATTAGATAGGATTTGGAAAGAGAAGTATATACAAAAATAGTAACATTTGCCTATATCGACAAAAGTGACAAAATGTTGATTTCAGAAAAGTAAGTTTCAATGATTAAATGAATTATTTTAATTTATTTATGAGTGTTTATATTTTTAAATAACATTATAAAAATTTATTTTTTAATTTGGTTTTCACAAATAAATAATTTAACTAAAACGTCAAAATGTGACCGTAAAACATTTTGTCGAAAATCAACGTTTTGTCAATTAAATGTTGTCGCAACGTCGTCTCACCTTTATTTTCTTATATAGGAACATATATTCAAATAGTATAAGTATTAATTAATTCATTAATCAAGTTTACTTTTACTAAACATACTTAGAAATTTCTAGAACATAATTAAGAAAAGTAAGCACAAAAGGATAAACATGTCATTTCAAAGCAAAACATAAACATAAATCAAACTAAACATAATTATTATATTCTTCACTTTATACTTAAGTGAAAATAACATAAAATAATGATTTGAAATGTGATGTTAAGTGTTGAAAAAATAAGGTTGCTTAAAAAGTAAGTAAAGGGTATTTTGGTCTTTTTACAAAATATTATTTTAATGCAAAACTTTTTCTATAAATAAGCATCCACTTTCTCACTTTTTTACACTTCTTCTTCTTCCTTTTTCAAGCTTTTCTTCCACTCTCTAATGGCTTCTTCTCTTCCATTTCCTTACTAACTTTTTCAAACCATATCAAATAAAGTTAAAACACCACCAAACTTTACCAAACACCTTAAAATATCACCAAAATATGATTTAACATCTAAGAAGTGAAGAACTGATGGAGAAAGGGAAGGAATAAGGTGTGGCCGAGCCTATAGAGGAGGAGGAGCAAGTTCAAGGAGCTCCGGAGCAAGAAAAAGAGAAAGAGGAGATGACCGAGCGCTTGAAAATGAGGTGAAGTTGTTTATGTGATGGTTAAGTATAGTTAGGAGGATTTAGTGAAGCGTTATTGCATATAATGTTGGTAGGAAGAATTGGTTAAGTTAAAGGTGAGTAATCAAATCTTAATTTTATTTTAATAAAACTTATGTTGATAACACACATGTCAAAATAGAAATTAATATGTTGAATATTGGTTGATATTGGATGGTAATTTGGTTGCAAATTGGTTGATTATGTGATTGTTTGTGTGGTTGGTAACTTTTTTGATAAATGATAAAAGAAATGGTTAGTAAGTATAGTTAACTCAATGAAAATTAAATCCATATACATGTGTGTATATAAATTATTTGGCCTCTTAATGATTTCAAAAGTTCTAAAAAGATTAGAAATGATATTATAATAGTATAATATTATAAAGTGAAATGAAATGAAAAATGAGTTTGAAATGATGAAAATATTGTTTTAATGAGTTAAAATAGTTTAAATGTCGTTTAAAATAAATTTGAAATGTTTCGGACAAGTTCCGAAGCAATTCACAAAATTGGTCAAAGCCGAACCCGTCGTGTAGCGGCGGTTCGTAAATTTTGACCCGTAACTCCAAATTAACGTAGAGAATGATTTATAAGTTGGATTTCTTCGAAATAAAAATTATTTGATCCACAATGTTAATAATTTCCAACGAAGAAAGAAAATCAAGATTTCATCAAGTAGAATTTGAAATGTGTCCTAAAAAAATTTCTAAAAACATCGCGGTTTTGTAGTTCGGAATCGAAAATGAAACTTCTTTATAAATGATATTTTAAATGATTTAAAAATATGAAATAAATTTGATAAATATATTAAAATGGTTTAAAAGAGTTTGGAATGGAAAATATTAATTTTAAAATATTAAAAAGTTGTTTAAATCAAATAAGCTTATATTCCGTAGTACTTTTATGCAGCGAATTCTTAAACCTTTTGAATGTTAGTTTTAAACGTAACAATTATTTCCTAAATCTTTTATAAATTATTTGAAAGGAATAATTAAGTAATGTAAAGATGGTTTGAAAGTTTTAATAAGAGTTTGAATAAATGGTTAAGAGAAATTGTTTGTAACACTTAAACAAAAAGTAAAGAATATTGGATGTAATAACAAACTTCTATGCAGAAACGACTAGTACATTTATCCTACCTGTGAGATCTGGGAAGATAAAATAAGATGTTTAACTAAGGTTAGGAATGATGCAACCAACACCCTGAACTTACCTGGCCTATATTTTCCCTTTTTGGGCGAGGGGTGGAATAGATCGGAAGAAAGCCAGAATGCTCTAAAAGATCATATTAAGTTTTCCAAGATAAAAGAAAAGAAACAAATTCTTTGAATGTTAATTAACCACTTAACATCTTTTTATCAATGATTAGCACAGAAAACCGGGATCGGATTTGCTCGATTATTTTCAACATGATAGGGGGTTCTCGCTTTGTGAATTGTGAGGAAGCTTATACTCTTACCCCTATATATCCCTAGTGTGAAAGGGTTGGTTGACAATTGAGAGGCTTTCCGTAAAAGCAGATCTGGGGTACCACATGTAGTCACTTCCATGTTGAAAAGCAGGAGTGCCCCCATGTTGAAAAACAGAAGGGTAGCGGGATGGCTGAAAAGCCTACCGGGGAGGATCTGAAAAACCCGTTCATTGCATTTGGTATCAAAGCAGAAGGTTAAGCGAAAACCATGGTTTTGGTGGGGTAAAGACTCATCAGAGATAGGGTTAGTAATACCCTAGGATAAGCAAATCATTAGAGATAGGGTTAGTAACAACCTAGAATGAGTTTGAGTGTATTATATATGAGTGCGTATTTGTTAGTGACTAATAAATTGTTTTGTGATGAATCATCGGTTGAGTGGTTTATGGATTCTGATTGATGCGCCTGATCAACCTTATCGCTGAGGATTCCTAAACACTTAAACAAGGCGAACCGACACATTGGTTTTGAAAAAATTGGTAAATGAATTAATTTTACCTAGGATTATATATTGAATATAAAGTATATATTTTGAAAAGTTGTATAGTTAGAAATCTTGATTAGTGAAATTTAAATATGAATAACTTATAATTAGAATTTCACAGCTTTACTATAAGATGTTTCATAAAGATAGTTAATAAGTAAAAAATCTGATAAGGTAACTAAGATCTTTAATATTTATTCCAAAATAATAAATTAAGAAATGATAATGTTAAGTTACTATCATAAATTGATCAATTGTTTGATTTAAAAGTTTAAGTACAAATACCTTGTAAATTAAATTTCACATTTTAACTATAAGGTGTTTGTTAATAAGATTTGTTTAAGGAATGGACATATAAGATAAATAATAGAAAATGATTATGTAAAAGGAAAAATAATATAAAAGGAATGAGAATTTAAATTCAAGTAAAAGAATTGTGGTAATTTAAATGAAGTTAATTAATATAAGATAAAATGAATTTATAAAATAGGTTTTATAAAATAATCTCTAAAGGATTTTGAACATGGCAATATTTCAAATAAAAAGAGAAATTTTGTGATAACTAGTTCGAGTGGTTCGAAAATAAACTAAAAATGGGCAAGAGATGTGATCGGATGGTAAGCACTTCTCTTAAGTATTACTCTTCTTGTTAAGAGGATATATGATACTATTGGTAGTACCCAGTCCCTTGAATTGTTTTGGAGTTACTCGACCTATATAATTTTCTTAAGTTAAAGAGATAATGTGAATCAATAATTAATAAATTGTTAATCTTTATAAAAGTGTTTAAACCAAAGATAAATTGAGATCGTTAATTGATAAGATAAAGCGGGATTCCTAATTATTTTGGACAGTCGGAAATTTCCAAATCATACCTAACTCAAAACTAAGAAATATATGAAAACTTTTGGTAAAAGATTGTGAAATACTTTAAGTAAATGAAATAAGATACGGTTAACTTATAAATATGATTTATAAAGAAAAAAAAGATTTAAGAGTTAAGAGTTTGAGGAGTTAAATACGGGTGGTTTTAAAATTTGTTAGATGGATGGGTTTTAGTAAACCAATTTGAAATTTGGGATTTTTATATACTCTTAGGATGTAAAGGTATATCATAGGAATATAGATTTAAGTCATGAACTATTACGTAAAATAATGACTCCTCAAAGGAAAATGTTTTATTAATGAATTCCAACATTTATTAAGGATTTGGACTTAAGTCTTTAAAATGTGATTGATTTGCATAAGTTATAAGATAAAACTTAAGTAATACTTTTATGAAATGATTCGTAAACAATATTAGTGTTAAAGGAAATATATCGAGTTAAAAGATTGTGGGTGATTTTTTTTAAAGATAAATCATCTTTTAGGTGAAAAAAGGTTTCTTTAGAACATTTTCCTTTATTAAAAATATTTGAAGGTATTATATAAAGAAGCACTTTTATAAAATGTTTAAAATTAAGATAAAAGTCTTTGAAAGTTAATAAATACATATAATATATGTAGATCATTTCATCGCATAAATTTTGATCTATAATTTAAGTATAGAACTTTGAGGTGTTTACACTGGTCCGAAAAAGGATTTATCACTTGATTCTTGACGACGAACGTTAATGAGGATTTTTGATTAGATAAATTAGTTTTCTATCATACTTGAGAGCTATGCAAGGATAGCAAAGGTTCTGATCTAAAAGCATGATCGAAGTCCGCACTAGAGGATCGAGGAATCGATGCTAGTTTGGAAATAAAGTTGTGTATTCGAATAGGAGACCGAATAAGATATATCATACGGGTGATCTACGTATATTATATGGAATTAAGTTTAAAGATAAATGTTTTAAGCAAACTTTTGTTTTGGGTAATTTCGAGGACGAAATTATTTTAAGTAGGGAAGAATGTAACGACCCACAATTTGACCACTTTAAAATATTCTATTTAAAGTGATTATAAATATAAAATAGGTAAGTTTATATGACTCAAATAATCTTAGATAGGATTTGGAAAGAGAAGTATATAAAAATTGTAACATTTGCCTATATCGAAAAAAGTGACAAATTGCTGATTTCGGAAAAGTAAATTTCAATGGTTAAATGAATTATTTTAATTTATTTATTAGTGTTTATATTTTTAAACAACATTATATAAATTTATTTTTAAATATGGTTTACATAAATAAATAGTTTAACTAAAACGTCAAAAGGCGACCGTAAAAATTTTGTCGAAAATCAACGTTTTGTCAATTAAAAGTTGTCGCAACGTCGTCGCCCTTTATTTTCTTATATAGGAACATATATTCAAATAGTGTAAGTATTAAGTAATTCACTAATCATGTTTACTTTTACTAAACATACTTAGAAAATTCTAGAATATAATTAAGAAAAAGCAAGCACAAAACGACAAACATGCCAATTCAAAGCAAAATGTAAACATCAAATCAAACCAAACATAATTATTATATTCTTTACTTCATACTTAAGTGAAAATGACATAAATTAATGATTTGAAATGTGATGTTAAATGTTAAAAAAAATGTTGCTTAAAAAGTAAATAAAGGATACTTTGGTTCTCATACAAAATATTATTTTAATCCAAAACTTTTTCTATAAATAAGCATCTAATTTCTCACTTTTTTACATTTCTTCATCTCCATATTTCAAGTTTTTCTTCCACTTTCTAATTGCTTCTTCTCTTCCATTTCCTTGCTAGTTTTTTCAAAACTATATCAAATAAAGTTAAAACACCACCGAAATTTACCAAAGACCTTAGAATATCACCAAAACATGGTTTAGTATCTAAAAAGTGAAGAAATGATGGAGGAAGAGGAGGATCAAGGTTTGGTTGAACCTATGGAGGAGGAGGAGAAAGTTCAAGGTGCTCCGGACCGAGAAAAAGAGAAGGAGGAGATGGTCGAGCGCTAGAAAATGAGGTGAAGTTGTTTACGTAATGGTTTGGTGTAGTTAAGAGGATTTAGTGAAGCGTTGTTGCATATGAATGTTGATAGAAAGAATTGGTTAAGTTAAAGGTGAGTACTCAAATCTTAATTTTATTTTAATAAAACTTAAGTTGATAATGCACATGTTAAATTAGAAATTAATAGGTTGAATATTGGTCGATATTGGATGATAACTTGGTTGCAAATTGGTTGATTATGTTATTGTTTGTGTGGTTGATAACTTATTTGATAAATGATTAAAGAAATGGTTAGTAAGTATAGTTAATTCAATGGAAATTAAATCCATATAAATATGTGTATGGAAATTATTTAGTCTCTTAATGATTTCCAAATATCTAAAAAGATTAGAAATGACATTATAATAATATAATATTATAAAGTAAAATGAAATGGAAAATGAGTTTGAAACGATTAAAATATTGTTTTAAATGAGTTAAAATAGTTTAAATGTGGTTTAAAACAAATTTGAAGTGTTTCCGACAAATTAATCACAAAATTGATCAAAATCGAGCCCGTCGCGTAGTGGTAGTACGTAAATTTCGGCCCATAAATTCAAACTAATGTAGAGAATGATTTATATGTCGGATTTCTTTGAAATAAAAAAATTTTGGTCCATAATGATAACTGTTTTCCAACGAAAAAAGAAAATCAAGATTTCATCTAGGAGAGCTTGAAATATGTCTCAAACAATTTTCTAAAAACACCGCGTTTTTGCAGTTTGGAATCCAAAAAGGGATTTCTTTATAAATGATATTTTTAAATGATTTAAAAATGCGAAATAAATTTGATAAATCTATTGAAATGGTTAAAGGAGATTTGGAATGGAAAATATGAATTTTCAAATATTAAATAGTTGTTTAAATCAAATAAGCTTATATAGCACTTTCCATAGCACATTTATGCTGTGAATTCTATAACATTTTGAATATGAGTTTTAAACTTAACAACCCTTTCCTAAATCCTTTGTAAATGATTTTAAAGGTGTAATTAAGTAATGTAAAGATGGTATGGAAGTTTTATTAAGAGTTTGAATAAATGGTTAAGAGAAATTGTTTGTAACACTTAACAAAAAGTGAAGAATATTGAATGCAATAACAAACTGAGTATGCAGGAATGACTAGTATATTTGTCCTGCCTGTGAGATCTGGAAAGATAAAACAAGGTGTTTGATTAAGGTTAGAAATGGAACAACTAATGCCCTAAACTTACTTGGCCTATATTTTCTTTTTTTGGGCGAGGGGTGGAATAGAATGAAAGGAAAGGTCGAATGCTCTAAAGATCATAATTAAGTTTTCTAAGATAAAGGAAAAGAAAAGATTTCTTTGAATGTTAATTAACCACTTAACATCTTTTATCAACGATTAGCACGAAAAACCGAGATCGAATTTGGGTGATTCCTATTCGAAAACCCCTTAAGACTATTTTTTGAAATAAAACATATTGAAGACAATGATCATTGATGACAAAGATCTTCATGATGTAGGATTACTTGCTATTAGTTCCTGGAGGTGAAATTTACCATATCTAAGATGGCAGTAGTACTCTGTTATGAAAATCTTCGATTTGCAAGAATATGATTTGAAGTTAAGAAAGAAATCTTTGATTAAGATTTAATGAATGATTTGGGAATATTTTCCCTAAGTTAAAAGTTATAACTTGAATATAAGAAATCTTTGATTAAGATTTAATAAATGATTTGGAAAGGTTTTACTAAGTAAAAGAGAAAATGATTTGGAATTATTCCAGTATTTAAGAAAGGTTTAAATAAACCAAATGATTTGATAAATGAGGCTTAATGATTCTATATACTCTTGAAAAGAAAGTGGAATAAATTGAAATAAATATATCTAAGAAAGATATTTTATAAAATATGAAGTAATTGATGATTGATATCCACCAATGAATTTAACATCTTTTAAATGATAATTGGCTTAGAAGGAACCGGGGTCAGGTTTGGGTGATCCCTATCTGAAAACCACTTTGAACCGATGTATACGTTCAAAAGTGAAAACATGTTGAAGATGATGATTATTGAAGACCATGGATCTTTATAGCATGAGGACTTCTTGTTGACATGCTTTGGGTCGCTCCCATTATAGAGTTATTTATAGTAGTGGTCTCCTCGTTGTGGAGATTTTTCGAATTGCAAGGACTACTCGCTAATAGTGGTAGCAGGAGAGTGCCTTTGGTTTCGTTCAGTCTCGGAACGAACTTGTATGGACGAATGTCTAACATTACATTTCTAAAACTCAATGTTTGACTTTTACAAATGTACATTTCCATGGTGGCGGAGAAGGTAACTTCTCTTAGCTTAACACGCTTCTTTGAGACATACGAGCTCAGAGGTTGTATGCTTGTAGCAGTCAAATATTGATAAAAGGAATAGCAATGTGGAATTCGAAGTGAAGAAGATGTGTTATGTGAATAGGTAATCGTTGCCTCGAGCCACATCAACCGAAAATGACCGAAACAGAGCTATATGCGACAAGGCTAAGTGGGTCATTCCCAATTAGGGTATGATCATCCCCTTATAGATATATTTCTTTCCGCTATGACGTTCGGGATGTAATTAATGTGGTTTGTATGTTAGAGCGCGCTCGGTTAAAGGTCAATTGGGGGATGATATATTCGGTACTATCTAGTTACAAAGATAGGCCGGTCATGTGTTGGTAGAGGATCTTGGTCATGGTCCTCGGTACATTCCTTTAGAGATGTACTGCCGGAAGGTATTCCCTTTACCTAGTCATTTGTATGGAAATTCATTCTCCAATAAAAACCTACGGTTTTGTTTGTATTGGCATAATGAATAGCCTCGAAATGCTATATGAGTAACCATTTCGGCTAAGATTAATAAGTTTATTTGCAAATGTATTCAAAGGAATGTCATTAGAAATACTATCAAACGTTTTGATATAAAAATGTTTTAGTTATCGTAAGGTAAAAACCCGTCTATGTTTATATGTGGGCATGGTCTTATGAGATACTCTTTCCTTTCAAAGGATTTTATTCAAAGGCTGATATATGACACTGTTATTTATTATTGAGTTTTCTAACACTGGTTTATCAAGCTTGATCCAAGTATTTTCAATAATCGGGTCAGATCCGAGTAGTTTCTGGCTTAGTTGAAGATGGTTGGAGTTTCTAGAGGAGAGCCAAAAATCTTCATCATCGTATAGACGTATTCTATTATTTGCTACATCTATTTCATTTGTTTTGTTGTTTGTCAGCATTTGTAAGGGTAGGTGTTATAGCTGTTCAGGCTGAATCTAGGTAATACTCTGATATTTTACTTTAAAATTTTATGTTGTAATTATTATTATTGAAATAATATATGTTATTCCATTCGGTTGAGATTCTATTCTGTCTTTATTTTCTTTCTACTCTTAATGATCTGCTCATTCGTGCAATTTGAGTTGGACATGTGTGGTTTATTGTTGACTCAAATGGTACGAAAAAACAGGCCTTTATAGTATCGGTCCTTTGATTCATGATCGGGTTAGGGAAGTATAATCATTTTGGAGATCATTGGACGATTCAGCCATATCCCTTCGATCTCTGACTAATGCTCGAAGACAGGCAAACTCAACAAGGGATGCCTGGAGTTAGGCAACTAAAACCCAGGTTTCGAAGATAGGAGCCGGTGTATAATTAAGACTTTCACGACTACGTTTACATCTTGGCAAGACATGTCTAGCCGAAACAAATAATGACGGTTATTGAGTGAATTCGATAATGCCCAAAGATAGGTGAAAACAAAAATGGAGGCTCATAGTCAAGCATTTGAAATACGAATCACTGAGATCAGGATTAGTGTATGATTGAACTTTTTACAAGCATGACCACACCTATGGCTTTGCAAGACATGCCTAGCTGAGGATAAGTGATGAAGGTTAAAGAACGTACTCAACCAATACCCATAGACAGGCAATATCGAATCGGTGTCTATAAATAGATGCCCAAAACGTCGTGTCTTAGAGATAAGGAATAGTACCAAACTAGATGCTTCCCCAATTACATTCTTATTTATGGTAAAATGAAATCCAACAAAGCAAAACAACGTTGGCTACAGAATTGCCAAATGAAAATTGTTTTGTTTAGCCAAGAAAGAACTACTTTGGTGATGATAAAGGGAATTCAATAAAGTAATATTACTAACCAATTGAAGAGAGTTATTTATATGTACAGAGTTACAATAAATAATGATATTGCATGGATACAGGCATGTAAAATATAGATGAAACAACCTCACAAATGATTATATAATATTTGAAGGCAGACATACATGCAAGTAAAGCAAAAGGTTTAGAAATGTAAATACAACAAAGACTTCGCAGAAAAACAGTCTTTTATTTATATCAACTTTTTATACAAGACTGGAGGGCGCTTACGCACAATGTAGGCCTTTATATAGAAAGAAAACAAAATACATCAAAAGACAAAAAGAAACTGTCTTACCAAATGCTGAGTCGGTCACCAACTTCTTCCTCCCTCACTTGCAATACTTGATATCAAGCTTCATGAGATGCTTCTTTTATCCCTTCCCTTCTTAGATCCTCTCCTTCACAGGAGTACTTCCCTCAGAAGGCGGATACTCTTCCTTGATGGTTCAATTGATGGGTTCTTTAGGCTATCTAGATGTAGGATTAAAAAAATGAAGCATCGTCAAAACCGTGACCTTTAGGTGGTCTTATTTTCAAAGGTGGAAAACTTTTCAGATCTTGGCTCGAGCTTGATCTTGATTGTCTTATAGTCAAGTTTCAGCCTCTCCACCCTTGTGATGTGATCAAATGAGTCCTTTGTGCTTGTGATTGAAACCTCTTCCTCCTTAGACCGACTGATTCCTCTAATCCATCAGATGCCCCTCTCTACTGAGAATTTGGATTGGAAGTGAACGTGGAAGGGAGATATGGAATGATTGGCACTGTGATAATGGATGTTAAGGCAGTAGAAATAGCGCTGAAATCCGGGACTTGTTTAGATGACTGTGGAGGAGGCAGCCATGGTTTGACATGTAACTTGATAGACAAAATAGTATAAGTTAGTGACGTCCCTTAGCGAGAGTTGAAGTTTCTCGAAGATCAAAGAGATAAGAGAAATACCTTGGCTTGATGGAATTTCCTTGGCCGGTGACTTGATGATTTCCCCCTCCTGGTGGAAGATTTAGTCGGTTGGATAACCGAAGGAGAGGAACCAAGATCATCAGCAATGGACATGACTGAAATTGGAACCTCAGTAATGGTGGTCTCAAAAGTGGCGACCGTAGAAGTAGTAATCTCTATTGCAGGCTCTTCTGACTTAAGAATAGATGATTTTTCTCAATCCAATGCATGAGTCAACAGAAGCCTCAATAGTTACCTTCACTGTAACTACATCTTGTGCAACCAGAGTAGCTTTGTCTTCCTCTAAGGCCTCAATGTCTTCCTCATCCATAAGAGCTGCCTTTAATGTTTCTTTGGTTATGCCTTTACTGTCTATAGTAGCTTTGCGAAGTATTTCTTCACCGACCTCTAGTAATACAGCAGAATAACTCATCCCTAATCACTTTATATTTTTGTTGTCTATGATGTTAGTGAAAAATTATAGGAGAGTGGCATTCATTTCCTCATTAGCTTGATTAGCTTTCATCTTAAGTTCTACAATATCCTCTATGTTCAGTGGGGTCAATTTGAGCTTGTGATTTGGAATCTATATCAACTTTCAAATTGTCCTTAAGACTGCTACCTCGGTCTGAAGGGTTTTCGGTTGTGCATTTTTTATCTTAACCTATTCTGCAAGTTCGGCATTTTCTTAATGAGCGGTTTTCATTTAATCTTTCATTAATGTGGTGACTTGTGTGTGGGCTCTTGACGTTTCTTCTATTAACTCTTTCGAGTTTTTGGCTGATATTAGTATGCCATCTCTTTCTTTAGTAAGTTTGGCCATCTCTCTTTATAGCCTAATACTATCCTATCTTGGTCTTTTCTCCCTAACTCGAACGATTGGAAGAGCATCTGATTGATTGCCAAAGAGCTCATGGCTAGCCTCTTCTACTCTAAAAGCTAGTCTAAAATTTCCTTAACCCATATATCCTTTAGTTAACATCTTAAAGAGTGATGTCTCAGGCATTGCAATCAAACATGACCTCCATCAGGCAATAGTAAGGGAAGTTTGCCTACATCCTAATATCTTTAGCTATAGATGGGCCTATATGGGGGTGGAGGTGGAGCAACATGAGTTGAAACTTATTTAGATATATGGGAGGTAGAAACAGTAATGATGTAGGGCTGAGTCAATTGTGGTTGTTGTTAGGGAGTCTGAGAGTCAATACATGGCCGAGAGGAACCTTATTCGCGTTGGGAGTGATTACGAAGACCTTGAAATTTCTCTTGATGTCACTATTTCTTTTCCATATCATGACGCTTTTTCTCCTCATCTTGGCGCCTTCGTCTAGCATCCTCATCCTGATGCTCTTTATCCTTTTCCCCCTTCTATCGTCTTTAGACTAGTGTTACGTGTCGATACACTATGTCTAAATGTTCGAAGTTATAAAGCAATGCTGGCTCACACTAGAGTGGAGATATCCCATTCGATCTCTTCCAGTTAGAAGAAAAAAGGGTGTATCAGAACAAAGCACTGAATGAAGGATGATTGCAGAGTGTTGGTGTTTATGATTCTAGAAGTATGTGAAGTGCTGGTATTTCCCTAAGTACTTCGCAGACCATGTTCAGGGATTTAAAAGGATGGGGTTTCATCACCCTCGGCAAGAAGATCCCCAAACGAGAAGCTATATCCTTCATGACTTATGTTAAGAATGTCTTGAAAAGTAATGCCTCCGTTACAAAAGGCTGAAAGCCTATCAAGTTCACCAAACGAGCCAAAGATACTCTTAAAAGAACCCATAGGATGTGTCACTTCCCCAGGTGGTGCAAGATTTGGACTTGGGGAATGCTAGGAGGACTTAATAACCTAGCACTTCGGATGAGACGGGACATGGACTGTATCGCTTTTGAGGGATGTCTCCCTATATGATTCATTGTCGCCTAGGCCATAGTCCTCGTCATCTCCCTCATCATCTCCCTCTTCTTCTCCTTCTCTTTCTTATCCACTTCCTTCATCCCTTCCTCTTGCCACGGTCTCTTCAACCCTCACTTTCTCCTTACCTATGTTCGCTTCGACTCTATGGCCCTTTTCTCCCCCTAGATTATCATCGTCAACATCATGAACGGAGGTTGAGGGACAGGTTGCAGTTTGAGATTTCTTGGAAGGGAGCGGGAAAGTAATGACATGTCTGTTAGGGTGTAAGCGGCTATACCGATGGATCCTCTCATTGGTGAGTAAGAAGAGGCAGTTTGGAATTGGTAATCAACTCGCTTTAGGCGCTCTAATGTGTAAGCATGTGCATTTTTTCATCTTAGTCGGGGAGGTCTGTTAAAGATAAATAAAACGACTTAATCATTTTGATAAAGAAAATCCAAATGAAGAAAACATATAGAAGCGGAGACTTATGTCCTGGCAACCAGAGGTGGTCGAAGCCATATGGAGAGCAAACGAAGAAGTATTTGCTCTTAAAGTAACGACGCTTGTTGTGAAGTGCCTCAATAAATTTGAAGCAATTATAAGCTTAAACAGTCGGCAAGGAAGGCGAGTTTGATCTCTTTTGAATCTTATAAGATAAGTTAGCTCCTCTAATCTTGGAGAATCATTCAATTGCATCATAAAGAAGACATGCAAAGAATTAATTAGTGTGTATCCACTAGGATGCACTTATGTCGGAGCCAGCCCAATCTTTTGCAAGAAGAATTTGATAAATTTGTTGAAGGACAAAATGGCTCCACATAAACACATGTTTTTGTTACACATGGTGTAGCAGTAAGTGGATTGTGTGCTCATTGATCGATTATGGGCAATAAAACAATCGCTCTTTGGAATCTCATGTTGAAGCAAAATGAAATTAAATGATATGCTGTCGGCAATGATGGAGTTTAATCTGGAAGATTATTTAAGAATCTTGAGGCACATCACTCGTTTAGGGAACGTGGCTAACCATGAGGTTTTGCCACTGTAACAAATTGCTTTTGAAATTCATGTGTTATAGAATGCTTTGCTCCAAATGGAGCAAATGTGGAGGCTTGAGTGGTAGAAGAACCGGTACCGACTTTAAGGCGAGAAGATCGCCGATTCATTCTGAACCGAAAAGCTTGATAGTGAACTTAGTAAGGTATGTTTTACTTTAAAATTTGCTTAATTAATACATGTGTAGGTGATATGCAAGATCTACATAGTGTGCATCTTGTGTATCTTGTGTATAGAGCATAGTGTATGGAATACTCAGCCTACTCGCGTTGGCAAACGAGCTCCATTGCACGATGAAACTGTGTATCAGATTGAACCTATTATTTCATAATAAACGAAAATGAAACTGTTTTCCAATTCAAAACAGAACTTTCTTTAAGGTATCGAAGTTGAATGACTTTAGTGGTGGTGAGAATTAGATTTCTTAAGGGAGAGAATTGGCTGAGATTGGAAAATATAATTTCAATGGCTAAAAGTTTAGTACCAAGTACTTATACTCGTATTCAAGAATCATATCGGTGCCGACATGATTTGATTGGTACCAATATGTTTCTATCTTTGTTTCAAAAAATAAAGAAGATAAAAGAGAAGGAAGAATAAGAGGAACATACTTATTCGATATATGATGTGGTTTTCGAAGTGATAAGAACTTCAACTTGATTGCTAAAGAAGGGATGGAATACCAACTACTTGAAGTGATGAAAGGATATTTTCAGAACAGATACGATGCTTAAAATGTAGTGATTGGTTACTCGAAGACCACTTTCTGATTAATATAGTATTAGTTTTATTGACCCAAAGCATGCCATTTTCGTAGAACCATACTTTCGACGGCAAGTGGCATTCAGTCTTTAAACCGAGCAGCTTCTAAGTAAATTTAGATGTCGAGACCAAGATGGCATAGAGCGAGAGCTTGGGGCATACTTGATATGCACAAATGAAGAAACTCAAGAAGTATAGGAGGATTTGGACAAAAACAACATGATCGGTACCGAGTTGATTTACTGGGGAATACATCTAAGGACTATTAGAGCTTATGGAAGTGTATGGTAACTTGCACTACTAAGATCACCATTATGGTCACTACTGACTGCAATTGTGGCCGATACCATCATGGTTTTTTTCTCCAAACTGACTTGTTCTTCTCCTCTATCTTCTCGGAATTGAACTCTTACATGTTCTACGGCAGATGATTGAGGCTGCAGAAACATAGAGAGGAATTTTTGAATCTTTAGAGCTCATACTATTAATCTCTTACTCTCTACATCAATTGTTGTCAATAAGTGTTGTAGTCCCGATTATACTTTGCTTTCAAGATGTGAAATCATTGTAAAAGTGCTTATACTTGTGCAAATTCGAAATTAATAAGACAAAGTGGATGTAGGCATAAGATTGGGCCAAACCACTATAAAAATCATGTGTTCTTTGCAACTTCTATTTATTTTTTTTAGATCCATTCTTGTTTTTTTTGGTTGGAGGTAGTGCCACTTTATGGTCCAACAAGCGATCTCAATATTTTCTTGAAATTATTGCTCTTTCTTCTAGCACATCGATCACTAAAGCCTGATATGTTAATTTACAGTTTTAAATTATTATTGATAACTGTGTTTACATTTTAATTAGCTTAGAAGTTCATATGTGATATGTATCTACATTGTTAAGACCATTTAGCAGTGTAGGACTTTAAGTAAATGATATATTCATGTTCCGGCTTTAATTTTATTCCATGAACCAGCCTATGACCCGTTAGCCATAAAATCTACTCAAGAGAAGAAGTGTGAAAGTAGTTAATAAGATTGAGGTTTTGATTAAGAAACAGGCCTATGCTTCATAAAGGTCGTAAGAGGATGTTTCGAAAGCATTAAGTAGGTGTCAAAAGAGTCGAAGGCACCAACTGCTTATACAGTAAGAAAGATTTCGATCCATATGAAATAAGATATACCCTTCCCCCACTTTCAACCTTTCGACATAGATAAACAAGCAAGTACATCTTCAAAACCCATTTCGAAGGCAATAAATAATGCTCTCCTACTTACAAGCCAAACCTTTCGGAATTAAAGGTTTCGCTCCTATCACAACCTTTCTGAAGGCATATACAAGCCTTTCGAACCAATCAAGGCCTATAATATTAAGGGAAGGTTCTGCCTTAGTCCTAAGGCATGCATTCAAAGGCTACTCAACATCATCGAAGCCACTGACACTTGAATCTCTTGGAAACCAATATGAATAACCTATCGGCAGTGTTTGAAGCTTCAAGCTTACATCCAATAACAACAAGGAAAGAGAAGATGTAGAGAAGGGTGCTGTGGAGAAAGTAGTACTCAGAATCAACAAAGGCAAAAGGATGATAAATGCCTCTTTTGACTCAGTCGAAAGATCTAGGGAAGGAAAAAGAAGGCACGAGAGTAAACCAGGAAGAACAAGAAGACGCCTTCCTACAACGTCGAAAGGGATCATGGCCTTTCGACCAAGTCGAAAGGCTTGAAACAACATATAAAAAGGGGTACTTTCGACCCAGTCGAAAGCAAAAGTGGGAATGGGGCCGATCTGCATCTTTAAATAAGACCCAAGGGGTCCATTTTTAGGGGACCAAATTCTAGAATCCTGAATTCATCTTTTTACTCTACTTTCTTAATTACAATTGTATTCTCAAAAAAACCCTGAATCAAATTAGGGAAAAAGCTCTATTTCTTGTAAAGCATTTTGGATTGTGAATAAAAAAGGGAGATGGCTTGTTATTAAGGATATTGGCAATGAGGAAGATCATTTTGATCATTAGCTAGACTAATGATCCATTGCATATGACTCAAACTGATTCTCATGATTTTTTTTTGTCTATGCAATGTATTAGATTGACTTGGGCATTTTTGATTGAAACACATCATTATCGAAACCTTTACTTAACATGAAAACCAAAGTGATGATGGCGTTTCAATCATGTTAAGTCATGAGAGTTGGGAGTACCTAGATCGATCTTATACAAGGAAAGCAAATTGGATTGTACGCAATAATATGCTAGGACTGTTCCGAAAGGGAGAAACCCCTTTCGACCTAGTCAAAAGGGGTGTTTTCGAATGGAATCTTAGTTTATAATTGGCTAACAATCATGTATAGAGGAACTCATTCGAAAAGGATCAACCCCTAGAAACATCAGTAACCCTTCGAAGTGGATCCATAGCAAGAATAATGAAACCATGGGGTCGAAAACAACCGTACCATACTAATGAAGTAAGCATCCCTTTTCGACATAATTGAAAGGACCTGAATGTTACCTTTCGATGTGGTCGAAAGGAATGAAGAGCAAGGATGGAAAGCTACTTTTGACTCATTCAAAGGATAGGATTCAATCGGATGTTGTTCTCTAAACTGTATCCCAAGGCAAACTCCTTGAAGCCTATCGACTAAGTCAATCCAGTCGAAAGGTAAGGATGGCTTTATTAGCCCTTTCAATTAACTCAACTTAGACAAGAGGTGGTGCAGTCACCTTAAATCCTTTCGACTATGCCAATCTAGTCAAAAGGCATGCTTCTGGAGGAGTGGATCCTTTCAATAATAGGGTTTAGTTGAACCCAACTACCTTCAAATATAATTGGGGATGTTGACTAGTTTTCTTGTTAAAACACGACCTTCATAAAAATTAAATTTTATACTATTTTTCTTATTTTCATCTTTATCTATTTTAATATATTGCAAGTATACAGTAAAATTATGTAACTTAGATTCAAAAAATCTATTAAATTACATGTCTAAAATATGGACTCCTCTAATTTCAGTATCATTAACTTGGTTATAGTATGCACCTTTCATGTTTTAATAGAAGAAAAAGAATATTAGAATGTATTATAGCATGTAAATCATAAAGTAAAATATGAATTTTATCAAAGCTTAATGTATGTATGTGATATATTTTCAAGCAAGCATTTTCTCTCACACATACACACATGTGAGAGTGTGTGTGTATGAGAGTTTATTTGTACATTATTTTTTGTTTAAATAACTTACATATTTCCATGTGCATGGTAAACATTTGTAAGCTCATTACTTTGTTAACCATGTTTTTACAAGCTTGCTTTTTTCAACCATTATCTTTGCCTCTTCTTTAATTTCACTCCTATAATGATCAGATTCTATGATATTATATGATAACACTTTCGGTTAAGCTTTTGTATCCTTTTTTTTGCTGATATTGATTTCTTCTAATTTCCTCCAATGTAGTGTTTTTTTTTGCTCTAGTAAGTTTACATTCAAAATTTGGAACTTTTGATGTTCCTTTTTTTGTTTCCTTTTTTACTATTTTTGGCAGAGAAGAAGGAGAAACTTTGCTTTTATTTCTCATCATTTTCAATCTTGATTTTATAATCTATAGCCATTTGTTAAAAGTTTTCCGATTCTTGAGTTAACGTCAGGCTGCTTTCCTGGCTTTCACTCGATGTAAGAACCTTGAAACTGGTAGTCAATTCCAGGTCTTTCTTTAGTTTTATTGTCGGCTATGATTGTATAATTAATCTATAATAAATATTTGTAGTAATTTTTTCTTAGAAATTACCTTTTGAATTAAAAGATTTATCTTTTTAGATGTACTTTTTTGACTTCCTTCATCGTCATCTCTTACTATCGTCATCGTTTTCACCTTTATCATTAATGTACTCATCATCTTCATTGTTTTCTTCTTAAGTTGAATCTTCGTATTTATCTTCTTTTTCAGCCTCTTGTTCTTCATCATTTTCTTTTTGTTGCTTTGGTTTATTCAGATCTTCGATCTTTTTATAGGTTTTTGTTTTCCTTTTCCAGATGCATATTTTCCCTTTTTCAATTTTGTAGTTGCGCTTTTAGGTTCTTTATATCATCGTGAACTGAATTTTGTTTTCTTTAGACGATCCAACTCTGTTGGTTTTTAGCTCTTTTTTTATTCTTTGTTTTTCTTCTTTTCTCTACAAGTTAGGACAAATATATTTTACTTTTTCCATAGCCATAAATATAAATGAGACATATTTGTTTTGTAATTAGTTACAAAGTTAATTATTTGCCTGGCAAATATACCTTCCTTGCAAATATTTTCCTTCCTCGGTTTTTATAGTTATTGTTTTTTTGATATATCTAGCAATCATTAAGATATTTTTTTATAGCAAATATTCGTCATTATCAGTTTTCATATAATTGTGTTCTATAATTTCAACTTATTGTCTATCAAAACCATGTATGTAAAATATTTTACAATAAAACATTTTACAATTTTAAATACAATATACAGTATTTATGCAATATTATTGAACAATTTTATTTTAAGAAACGAAGTATCATTGCAGAAAGGTTTTGTCAAATATTTATTTGGCAAATATTTGACAATCACTATTTATCATAATTTTTTAAAGGTTTCTATCTTCTTATATATATTAGTAAGTTTACCTTCTTGGCAAGGAATGATCTTGCTTGGAGTTGCATCAGTGTCCGTTTGGAAAATATACGAGCATTTTCTTTGTAACTTTTTCTTTGAGATATTGTTTCTGTGAGGTCACCGAACCAGTACTACACAAAGATAGTACATTTTATTTTAGTTTGCAATATAAACTACACAGGATAGAATGAGTTATTATAATTTACGGGAAACAAGGTTGCACAAGCTTGAATTTTTCAAAATTTATACCTTGTGAATAATGAATATATGTCAGCAGTACTAGTGGGGATGCAGAGCTTGCATTGGAGAGCAAGTAAGTTGACCGTAGATATATCATGATTAGCTTAGCAATGTCTATTATGTCTTCTAATTATGATTGGCCATGATGTGTGTATTGTAACTCTTTCATTTTTCCAACCAATTTTTTTTGATGTCATTTTCTTTCAAAGTTACTTTCATATCTCCAAAAGTAAAGCAATCACTATTGAAAAGACATCTATTATCAAGTCTATGGAAGCCGATTCTTTGGTTATGTCTTCCTTTGTTATTGATCCTTCAAGGAATGGTTTGATCATACTGAAGAACGAAGTAAGGTTTAATTGCGCTCTGTTTTTTTTAAGTAGTGCCTCTTTTTTTTAAATTCTAGGTCAACGCGAAGAAAGATTTCAACCTTCTTTTGTAGCTTTCTCCTATATTTTTTCCATCTTTTTGTACATCTTTTGTTTTTTGGTTTCTAAAGCTATTATTATGCAGCTATTATTTTGTCACTGCATTTTCTTTGTGGTTATTTTCTTTTTAATGATTATAGATGAATATATTGCTGGAGTTCCTTAAATTCCAAAAAAAATGTGGATTGTTCTTATGAGATTTCATCTTCAGTTTCAACACCTATTTCTTGTCTTTGGTCATCAACAAACGTCTTTTGAGTTGATTGAGATTCGTATTTTTCTTGGGAATTTTGGGTTGCTACTTTTTGAGCACAAGAAGCTTTGTTTACAACGTTTTGCATCTTCTTCTCGGTACAAAGGTTATGAAATTCTCAATTTGATTGCATATATATGGACTGTAGATATTTGTTTGTCAAATATTTGGCATGACGACTACCATCAAATTAAACTATGTATGACAAATATTTTACAATCCTAGCCTTTATAATAAAAGTTTTCTAGCATATCAACCAATTATCATCTAAAATTATTTATAACAAATATTTTTCATTTTCAATGTTTCATGAAAATACGCACTACAATTTCAACTTATTATCAACCAATACCATATATGAAAAATAGTTGTTATTATCAGTATTTATACTAAAAGTTTTGTAACATTTCAAGCAATCGTTTATAAAATTTGCTTATGTCCAATATTTGTTATTCTTAGTTAGTAATCTAATTGTATACTACTATTTCATCGCATAACCAATCAAAATTATACATCTCAAATATTTGTCGTTATCAATATTTACAGCAAAATTTCACTCATATATCAAACATTCGTCGATCAACTTTTATTATGTCAAATGTTTGACATGTCAACGTTTGGCATTCAAATATTTGCCTAGTTATTTATGTAAATGGAAGTAGTAATGTTTCAACTAGGGCTGTCAATGGGTCGGGTCGGGTCGGGTTTGGGTCGGGTCAAGTCGGGTTCGGGTTGATTTTAAATGGGTCGGGTCAATCCGTTTATTAAACGGGTCGAAAAAGTTCAACCCGAACCCGACCCGTTTATAAACGGGTTGACCCGACCCAACCCGTGTAACCCGATAATTATAAACGGGTCGGGTCGTAAATGGGTCAGGTCAATCCGTATAAGGTGTAAACGGGTCGGTTCAACCCGTATAAGGTATAATTGGGTCGTAAATGGGTCGGAACGGGTCGTAAACGGGTCGGGTCAACCCGTATAAGGTACAAACGGGTCATAAACGGGTCGGAGCGGGTCATAAATGGGTCAGCTCAACCTATATACTGTATAAACGGGTTGTTAACGGGTCAGTTTCGGGTTAGCGGGTCAACCCGAAATCCACCCGTTTATAAACGGGTCAAATTCGGGTTGACCCGAAAATGACCCGCCAATTAAATGGGTCGGCTTAACTTGCTAATTTCCGTGCGGGTTTCGGGTCGTGTTTCGGGTCGTGTAGGAAATTGACAGCCATAGTTTCAACCTAGCAAAATTCCACTCTTCCAAGTTTGTAGTTTTCGGAGAAAAAAGTATTTGAAATAGTTTTGGATTAAACGTTGGAAAAACGATTGGAATATCGTTAAGAGAAAATTACACATTTAAACCTCCAATTTTCTTCTCAAGTTCCCAGACTCCTCAGGCGTTAACCAAACATCCAACCCATCGCTTCTGACCATCAGGGCAAATGAATTGAGGAACCGCGTTTTGAGATTCAGCGACTGTTGGCAGTACAAAAAGGAAAAGCAATGCGAAAATGCGAATTACATTCATGCTTAGAGAAGTTGTTTTGGTCTTTGGAAGAATTTATGAGTTAGGGAACTGCTCAAAGGTTTAAGTTCAAAAACATTTAGAATACAGCTGAATAATATGGTAATCGATCTGAAAAGAGATGAGATGAAAATGTTGCGAAGCGAAAACTGGGATTGGTATGAATTTATTTCCTGCATACCTCAAAATCTTTGTTGTCTAGGCAATTTTGATGACATTAAGCAACATTAATAAGGAATGCAGTAAACATCTTCTGTAACATCTTCGGTGTTTATAAGTTGCAGATAATTGTTCGCAATATGGATGTACAGTATATTTGTTTTATGATGAAGGAGAAGCATTTGTTGAATTGTTTCAATAAGAATTAGGTTCATCATAGGCTGGGTGCTTTGCAAATCAGGCGACTCTCTCTGCAGCTAAGGCTCGGTGTTGCAAATACAATCAGTAACGTGCATGCAGAAAGAGGAATATTGTTCATATCTCTGTGTATGTTCATGGGGGATCATTCATCATGTAAGTTTATCTGAAATATGAAACCTGAACTACTGTGGTAATGGATATAAAATATATTTAACATTTCATTCATTCATGGAGTATCAAATGATCAAAGGAATCAGAATAAATGAAGGTATATATGTCATGAGGAAGGATGATGAATTAAATTAGTCCATGCTTCCTTCCATTAGGTGAATGTGCGCTGATGAATGAATTATGAATAAAAGAAGGGATTCAAATGCTCCTTTTTGCAGATACAAGTGGCTTCAACTTCTCCATCATTTGATCGAAGTCGTCCTCCGTCTTGATTAAACTCAAGCGTGTGTAACGACTATCGGCTTCAAAAAGCACTCCGCTTTGAGTTTTAATTTGAGCATTCCTGAGTAGAGCTTCACAATCCGTGTCTTCCTCCCATTCACACTTTAGCCATCCGAATGCTGCGATTAATTGATGTAAATTAGCAATTGCGTTAAGCATGTATATATGCAGTTGGTTTGAAGATATATATAAACGGACAAAGTTAGCGAAATTAATTAAGTAGCTAGCTAGGAGCATACATGGTGAGGGATCTCTAACTTTTTTGAAGTAGTTGCAATATTGCGGAGAGAGGTTTTGAAGGGAGAATCGATCTGAAGATGCAACTAGCTTGGTAAGTTCAGCCCATCTTTTAGACAATGTTTGATAGCCAAATTGGTTGATGTCGGCCATTGTTTCCCGTTTCGTTTTCATTTGCAACAAGATCTCCTTTATTAGTTTCAAGGTTCGAAGTTGCGTATCGTGGGAAGTTCCTTCCGTGTTCTCGGTCATGTACTCCATTACCCTGTCGTATACTTTCACGTCCTTTATGAGCGCCCACCTGTACATATATACAATATGTAATTTGTTATGATTAGCATACATGAATGATGCAGACCACCACCGTTGACAATATACATATGAATGAAAGTTAACGTTACTAATTAAGAAGAAGAAAAAATAAAAAGACTGTCGTACCCGAATCTGCTGCCGGAATGTCCAGTGTATTTGGACATGGAAAACAACATTATATCTTCGTTGGCGGGTTGTGCAATTGGGGTATAATGCGGCCAATAGTAGACGTGGTCGTGGATTGCTAAAGAGCCATTGATTATGGAATGGTGAAATCGACCTTCGGGATTATTGGGCGAAGTCACCAATTCTATGATGTTTTGAGGAGAAGCGGCGTTAACGTAATCGGATGCGTTCCCTTTCCATTCGTAGCCGGTAAAACGAAAGAATTTGGTTTGCTTTCTGAAGACGGGATAGTAAGGGACGGCAGCGACAACTTTTGATGGTTGCACATCGGGTGATATATCGTTTGGGGAAAGGGCGATGACTAGACCGTTGACGAGTTGAGTGACGCCGGTACCGAAGACGATGTACTTATCATCGGCTTTGGCATTACCGACGGCCTGATGTAAAAGTCTGACGTGTTTTTCAAGCTCGGCGTTGATGATATTACCGGAAGATGGCTGGAAGAAATAGCTCATTCTATGCCAGGGTGATATGAGAAGAGCGGCGTTGGATTTGTGTTGCATCCAATATTTTTCGAGAAACAAAGCGTCGCCGCTTACAACATCAGAGGAGCAGTTAGGGAGCAAAGTGGAGCAATGGGGACCGGTGTAGCAAGTGTTGCACTCGCACATGGGAGCTCCATCGACGACGATTCCGTCCAAGTAAGCTCTGCCATGCCCGGAGCAGTCTATTGCGGCCACTGCCTCTGCCTCCTTCACTGCCTTTGCAGTCCAGCTTGAGCTTGGCTTCTTCATCAGTGGATAGCCCATCATGCTTACTAATATGGATATGATGAAGAGCAATATCAGTAGCCATGGCTTTTCATTTTTATTTGCTTGGTACTCCATTTCTTTCTTTCTTGCTTCCTTCCTTCCTTCCTTGCTGATTTGATCTTGTACGGATTGAACCTATGTTTTATTTGTAATATTTATTTATGTGATATATATTGGTAAATACAGAGATCGATCGATCTCTTATATATAGAGTGGCTGCTTCACATATATTTCAAACATTAACATGCATGCATGCCTGTATATTTACACGTTTTTGATTAACGTACGACTTTCTTTATTGCAAGATATTTGACCCTTCATTTGACCAATTTCCTCATTAACGATTTAGTCTCGATCAACCATCTATCTATCTGATTTAAAGTCCTTCAATTCTTCTTTCAATATTTTATTTTGATCCAGTCCCAATTGTTTGACCTCACCATGCATGCCATATATGCGTATAGGTCAATCCGTCAATATAATATATGGGGCTAGCTGCCTGCTACTTGTTCTTTATCTCGGCTCCTTGATTCATTTGTTTCTCTTCTCTGTCTTTTGGTTTCGATATTTACTTTATCAATTAATATGTAAGCATGCAGCTGAATCACTACCAACGGGTTTCTGTTTCTATATGTTGAATATATTTCATGCTTAATTATTTACTCCTGACTAAACAAAGAGACCAGTTCAATTTTTCCTTTATTGGTTCATAAGCATGACAACTTATGTTTGAAATAAAAACAAACTTGTAATATGTTTATCTTGCTAATGCTTTTTATGTAAGTGTTGCTGTAAAAATAAAGCCTTTTCAAAATTTTCCTTTAATGGTTTGTTTTCTTTATCTACGTATTTTATCTAATAATCCAAACACATTCTGTTAGTCTGTTTTCTTTATTTACGCATTTTATTTAATAATAGAAACACGTGCTATTATTTAGCAAACAAAGAACAAACCTCAGTTATGTAAGTTGTAAAAAATATATAAGCTTTGGCAATTTTGAATTCATGCAACTTTTGTTTTTGTATTTGATCTAAAACTAGATTTGCTTTTGTCATCTCCTATCGCATCAGTATTCTCACAAAAATACCTTTCACCCATGCCGAGATTATCTTTTATGCACTCGGGCCTAAATGGCATGACCGATCGATAGAAATACTGCAATACTCCATCCATCTTTATCTGTATATTCCATATAGCACACTAGATAGATGCCATATTCATGAAATACGATTCGCTTTCCAGATTCCTTGTTGGTGAAAGAGTAGACGTGGAACTTAAAATCTCAAGTTAAATGGCGTGGAGGTTGGAGTCCTCTTGAAGGCGTAGTATTGAGCGAAAGCGTATATACCATATTTTTCGCCGCAAAAAGGATTTTACTATATATATTTGTTCAAAACCAAAATAGCTAGAATTATTTTCAAATTTCCGGATGAAATTCGAGATGTTTATGGGCTCTGCCTCTCGATTAGGAGACCCGAGAGAGACAATTCCATCTATACAGAAGAAGCAGACTTTAACAAACAAATTTGTGCGTTGGTGGAATTGTTGCCCGAGTCATGTCGACGCTTGAATTCATCGAGAAGTAGAATTATGATTCAATGGAGCAATGACGATAATTCACTGTCATCGATCCATAGTTATCATACATCAAAAATTTGCGCTCATCCATTACCACCATCAATTTTGTCATGTTCGAGTTCTAGTAGATACCCCGTCTTGTCTTACCCTTCTCTTTGATTGAAGTATCATCAAATGGCGACGACTAGGGGAAATGGATCGGCGAGGAGTTGACGGAATGGCAATCGATGGAGCTTAGAGGATGACTCGGCAGCTATGGAGTCAATGGTGTGAGTCGAATCTGGCAACAAGGCAGGAGGGCACTGCCTTGGATTATTCACGAGAATTTTTTGAAGGCGTGTTCTTTTGGATGGATCGACTTCATGAGGTATAAGAGATATGGAGTAGAAGTCGAGGTTCAACATGATTTGAAGATGGAATCGATGAAGAACGACTCTTGAGTTTGAATAAAAGTAAAGTTGTTGAAGGCTGAAACAAGGATAAAATGTTTGAAAAATTCTTAGCCTAGACTTTTATATGGATTGACACTGATGGATTGGCACAAATCCATTATGGATCAACGGCGATGCATCGTGCTTATAAAAGAAATGGAATGTAGAAAAGGATAAAAAACCACATATCATAAATTTGAAGACTTTCAAAATTTTCTCCCCAATAATCAAAGTTCTCGGATAATGGACTTCAATATTTGTATCTACTGAGAAGACATGACGAAGTGCCAAAATTCTCAATGAGGATGCAACATTCCACGGAAATGTATTGAGTAACGGAAGCATCTGCGCAGATCTGGAATTGATCGCTTGTCTTGATTCGAAGCACGTTTTGTGTTCAAAGAACCATACTTTGAATTTATCCCTTGATTGAGGTAGTTAAATGTCATGCCATATTTTTACTTTCCATTAGGTCGTTATCATGCATTCTCATCAAGTAAAAAGAAAAAATAAATTTTATGTACGAAAAGAGATGATTTAAATTGAAAATTATTGAAGTACAATATATCATACTTTAGGTTATAAGCTCGGGTACATATTGGTTTTCTATTACACCTGATTAGGTGTTACATTAGGTTATAAACTTAGTTACATATTGGTTTTCTATTGCATCAGATTAGGTGTTATGTTAGGTTATAAGCTCGGTCAACCATTGTTGTAATTCGTACCGGATTGATTTTCTATTGTACTCGAATCACTACAAGAGGGAATAGTTATTTTGATGGTTAATAGATGTCGGCGGCCATCGTATGCCATCGAGCAACTACACATCTCGATAGATTTTTCAACGGCTTTTGTCGACAAATTTTTGACGGCCTTCGTCGGACTGTTCGACAGTTTTCATCACATCGTCAAGTACACACAGAAAGCATTGAGTCCTTTACGTTTTGGCCAACCGAAAGCCGTCATAAAACCTAAAAAAATTCTTTTTGTAATTTAACCACAATTCATCCCTCAAACAACACGTATATAACAATATATATCGCAGCACACTTTCGCACGCATAAATCATATATATTGAAGCCCAAATCCTACATATCATATACACCACAAAATATATCACATCAATAATAAAGAATGCATCGACATATGTAATAAGCATAAGTTCAATCTCAAAATTCCATCACAAAGTTCAATCTCTAACATCTACCAACATCTCAAAATGTATCACACATCATTATAGAACATATTTTACATATATTCTAGGCGTTAGAATATTTTCTGCATTTATTCTCTGATTTGACAATATCTTTATTTGAGAAGTATTTATTTAGTTACCTTTGTTTTAGCAAATCAGTTGGCTAATTTGTAGCATCTTTATTGGGTTAGTATTTATTTAGCCACCTTTGTTTTAGCAAATCAGTTGGCTAATTTGTAGCCTATCTTGACTCTTGTAACCATATATATTATTGGACGTTGAATAGTTAAGATTAGTCCCACATCGGACAATTTTTACAATATAAATCATGCATAAATACTAATAGACCTCCCTTCATATCACCAATTGGTTTTGTGATAATATGTGGTCTCTAACATGGTATCAGAGCGGGTTTAATTGTGTCACACGTCACCCTCAATGAATGTCCACGTGTTTGGCTGATGATACGCCACACGTGTGGGGCGTGTTAAGATTAGTCCCACATCGAAAATTTTTTACAATATAAATCATGCATAAATACTAAGAGACCTTCCTTCACATCACCAATTGGTTTTGTGATAATATGTGGATGACATTATACTACAGTTTTTTCTAATCGTCTTCGTAAGTATATTATGACTCTCGTAGCTTCTGAATTTGCTATGAAGGATCTAGGTCCTTTGAGTTTCTTTTTGGGTATTGCTGTCACTCGTCATGCCCATGGTCTTTTCTTATCTCAGGCACAGTATGCTGCAAAAATTATTGAACATGCCGGAATGTCTAACTGTAGTTCATGCCCTACTCCTATTGACACTAAGTCCAAACTATGTCACCGCAGACACTTGTTATGATGATCCGACTAAGTATCGTAGTCTTACAGGTGCTCTTCAGTATCTTACGTTCACTCGGCCAGACATTTCCTATGCCGTGCAGCAGACCTGCCTTCATATCCGTGCCTCGACTAATGAGCATATGAAAGCTCTTTAGCGTATCATACGCTATCTCCAGGGTACCCTTTCTTTTGGTCTCCACTTGTACAAATACAATATTAATCGTATTATCTCATATACAGATGCAGATTAGGGAGGTTGTCCTGACACCCGTCGTTCTACCGCTGGTTATTGTGTATTCCTTAGAGATAATTTGATTTCTTGGTCTTCGAAATGGCAACCTACTCTTTTCCGTAGTAGTGACGAGGCGGAGTATAGAGGTGTTGGTAATGTTGTTTCTGATTCGTGCTGGATCAGAAATTTACTTCTAGAGTTGCATTGTCCTATTCAAATGGCTACTCTAGTTTATTGTGACAAGGTGAGTGCTATATACTTATCTGGCAATCCTGTTCAGCATCAATGCACTAAACACATTGAGATGGATATTCATTTCGTCCGTGAGAAAGTAGCTCGTGGCGAAGTGCGTGTGCTTCATGAACCGTCGTATTACCAAATTGCTGATATTTTTACAAAAGGGCTTCCGCGCGTATTATTTAATGATTTCAGGGACGATCTAAGCATACGAGAACCTCCCGCTTCGACTTAGGGGGTGTGATAGAATATATATTATATACATTCTAGACGTTAGACTATTTCCTGCATTTATTCTCTGATTTGACAATATCTTTATTTGAGAAGTATTTATTTATTTACCTTTATTTTAGCAAATCAGTTGGCTAATTTGTTGCCTCTTTATTTGGTTATTATTTATTTAGTTACCTTTGTTTTAGCAAATCAGTTGGCTAATTTGTAGCCTATCTTGACTCTTGTAACCATACATATTATTGGACATTGAATACAATGGGCAAGCTAATTGATTTCTAAATTGATTTCTATCACATCACATCAAACTAATCTCATCTATCTCAAAGTATATATAATTCTCATACTACCTCACAACATCAAAGTGCATATATACAATATCTCAACATAAATAAAAAATTCATACCTACTCCTCATCGCCTTCAGATCCCTGTGACGAAGGAAATCTACTATATTGTTGCATATGCCCAACAATGCGCTCATCCAACATCCGGTGCTTCTCCTCGGTCCGATGTCTGTCTCGATCCTTGAGGTAAGTAATACGAGCTCTCAAGTCTACAATCTCCTAACCGTCGCAAGCTCTTCTATAGTTGACTTGCTTTCGTCTAAACTACAACATTTTTACCAAAGTGCATGAGTTTCATATAGTGTGATTAATAAAATCTATGTGTTATGCATTATTCATAAATATATTATACATAAACATTACCTCTTGATTCGCAAATCCATAGTGCCTACTCCACGTTGGCGGCTCAACGATAGCGTCAAAAATCATGTCCTTCTCATCTGTAGTCATCTCATCTCGACCTGTTCTCTCGAGTAGGCGATCTAGTTCTTTAAACAATCTATCCTACGAGTAAAAGTAGAATTACAATTAAAATTCATATTACCTTATTTTAATTATTTATAACTTACTATTTAAAGTGATATTTAATAGCTTATAATTTAAACTATGCTTATCATAGATTCTTGTGATTTTGTGTCATGCCATGTGTATGTTTTTTAGCCACCTTCATTGACATGCTCGATGACCTGAGTACGAGTAAAAACTTTCAAGTAGGAGACGACACAGCCATTCTCTCTTACCTAAAATAATTATTATGTATTATTATTATATATATGATGATTATACAATGTTATAAGTATTTATAATCGTAACTTATAAACTTACCAATTCTTGACGGTAACGTTGGAATAACATTCAACCCTCGTGACGTGTGACGTGATTCACATTCCTATTTGCCGAACTCTGCTCAGTTTTTGCCTGTAAATTTCACATAAACATTATATTTCACATTTTTAAACTGATGCAACTATTATACTAACTTCTACTAAATTTTTAATAAATATACAAGACTATGAACTTACAATCACTTCTACACTTTTCCAATAAGCATTTCATGCTTTCCTTAAGGTTGCACTCATTTAGACAGACATTCTTTTTCCATTTTTAATGCTTGACAATGTATCGCGGTGATTTTTCTACATTTTTTTAGTCCAATAATTTCTACAAAGGAAGTCTATTTCCTGTAAATCTACTAGCCTCTACACATGAAATTAAAATGAATTATACATTAATACTTAGTCAACAAATTGCACAATATATATATATATATATATATATAATGAAATACACATTTATATTTACGTAACAATCCTACCAAATACACTCTACAACGTGCGGTGGGATATTCTCCTACTTAGGCTAGCAAGTAGTTATTCTACCCTTGTAGGCAACCTTAGAAATATCAAGCACAAATATCTGAGGGCTCAAATTCAAGATCCTATATTAAACATGATAAAGATATTTAATAAATCATGAATAAAATATGGTACAATAAATATTTATGATGTTGGAATAAATTTGATACTTACTCGCTCGCTTTACTTGCTAATCTAACTATGGGATGAACCACATGTGATGGGCAGCCACCATCGCCTCTTGCGGCAGTCCCTCTCTAACTAGAAGATGGAGAATCTGATGAATATGAAGATCGTCGACATGGGGACATAATATTTGTCATAGACAAATCATTTTATTATGGACGAACATATCATTCTATTATAGGAAAAAATATTATTTTTAAGGAAAACATGTAACATTAATAATCACATAAATTAGCTTCTATCAAAACATATCATTGCTTTTGTTTACAAACTACCGACCAATCTGCTTTATCTCATTTTAGGGACGGATAAGAAACAAAATAAACTTGTAGTGCCTGCTTGGCTAATACAAAAAGATCATACTTATGATAATGAGAGTTATGTTTTATTTCAATAAGATGATATTGTGCATGTTGACTCTGGAACTTGAAACATTGCTGAACCAATTGCATATCTAAATAAAAAATTTCTTTACAGGTCTATAAAACATGTCAATTCCAAGACCTTGGATAAGACGCCGTAAAAATCTTTTATATGTTCATCTTCATCATCACTACCTTTAACAAATACATCTGTATAGTTAGTTAATTTTTCAGCATCGCGTTTTTTGATATTGTATTTAAATCCATTGATTAATAATATTAGATGTATTGACATTTCTCTTTGATCCTATCGCAAGATATTTCAATCCTATATCAACTACATAATTTCTCTGATCATAAACACAGTTTGAAAACTAATCAACAATTTTTTTTATTAAGATCGCTGCATGGATTGTGATTGGTAAATACTGCAAATATAATATATTATACATATTCTTTAAGTATGATTAAAATAAGTATAAATTTAAGAATTCACATATCGAGAATTATTGAGTAATTACACCTAGCAAATGGTGCAATTCAACTCAGTTAAGAAGTAAATATTTTTTTGCTACATGGTATCTTTGTCGTCTATGTTTTCATAAATTTTCTTGCAGGGCGACAATGCTCTCTAAAAATAAATAACATTATTTAAGAACAATCATGTTCAATGCATTCTTCATTGCACGGAACACTTTGGAATGATATGTTCACATGGTCACTGAAATAATAAGAGAAAAAGAATAAAGTTTTTTCTTTGATATATGATTTGCAAACGAACCTCCAACTCATGGTTTTTGTCTAATATTTTTCAGACGATTTAAGTATCTATTATAAAATTATTTCAGATTAAATTTATATATGTACTTTTTAATTTGAAATTTAATTAATATTTAACATACTCCATATTATTACCTTTCAAATAGGTACATCCAACCATATTGCACAGGACCGCGAAGAAGTGCTTCAATGAAAAATGAACAGGTAAATGCTCTATTACATTAAAGAAAACTGGAGGAATTTTTTTTCCCAATTTGTAGGGCATTATAGGAATATCTAATTCAAGTTTACGTTGATGCTCGACTTTTAACGTATCGAACAAAGCTCTTTATAATGCAAATTAAGTTTCCTTATAACCCTCCAAACTTTTACGAGTACGTTTTCTGAAAACCGCGGGTAACAAATTTTCTATCATTACATGGTAAGTGTGACTTTTCATCCCACTCAGTTTTTTTGTTTTTAAAGTCGATACATCTATGATGACTAGAAAAAATCGCATCAGGTAATCTTAATTCTTCCACCTATTTTAGCACAGGTTTTACTTTGTTTTTGTCTAAATCATAACATACTTTTGGTTTTTTATTGCCATTTGGCTTGGTATGAAGCTTGGGATGTTTACAATTCTTATATATCACATATTGATTTCACATCGTCCTTAAACTTCCCCTTAGCATTCAAAATTGTATCGAACACATTATCAAACATGTTTTTTCATTATGCATCACGTCAGTGTTATGATGTAGTGCGAGACCTTTTCAATGAGGTGACTTCCAAAATATACTATGTTTGCACCAAATATAAACCATCGATTTACCTGGAATTTCAATCTCTACTCCAGTTTCAAGTATCTTTGGATATTCATTTTTAAATGTATATATTTCTACGCTTGATCAAATCGTTGTTAGTTGTCTTATCTCTATTCTATTAACCAGAAGGTTATTTTATCTTTTCTATAAGTATGATTAACATGGAGAAAACACCAATGACAATCAAAAAATGTAATTTTCTTCCTATGCGGTTAAGAAAATGCTCTTATCTCGTCCATGCAATAAGGACAGGCTAGATGAGCAGCCACACTTCAACCTGAAAGCATTCCAGAAGCAAGAAATTCACTAATAGTCCACAACAAAGAAGCGAACATACAAAAAAAAATTCTAAAGCATCATATGTTTTAACTCCTTCATACCATAATGTTTTCAACTCTTCAACCAATGGTTGTAAATAAACATTGATTCCTTATGCCGGATCATAAAGGCCAAGGACAACAATAGTGAGAAACATATATGGACTTTTCAACGCATCCACGGATGCAAATTATAAGGTGTAATGATAATATGCCAAGATGAATATATAAAACCAAATTGAGTGAATGACGAGAAATCTGTACATAAACCAAGTCTAACATTATGACTTTCTACAACAAAAGCGGGATAAGTCTTATCAAATTTCTTCATGCTTCTCCATCAGCTGGATTTATTAAGGTACTTTCTTTCCATGTTCTCACAATACGCCATCTCATATAAGGTGCGTTAAAAGAAGATGCATATAACCTTTAAAGTCTAGAAGTGACCGGTAATAATGCATTCTCTTATATGGAAATTCCTTTCCTTTCTTTTTTCTTGGTTTGTATCTTTTCTCATTACATATTCTACACTTCCTAAAATTGATGTCCTCTTTCCAAAAAAACGTGCAACCATTTTAATATGCATCTATCTTTTGTTACAGCAAAATCGAAAGTGGACACAAGTTTTTTCACTTCGTAATGATCTTCGCACATTAGTTATCAAACGGCCTATGTCGTTTTGCAGCTTGTACAACTACTATAAATCCGAATTCTATGAAGTTGAATTTAGATGTCATAGTAATATATTCAGTAGTTACTGATAATTGAGTATCGCTTTTACAACCATCCCATAGGGGTTTCTTAGTAGCATACAATAAATCATAGATTTTTTTGCTCCAATATTTGGTTATTCTTCAACATTTACACCTTCATCATCAACTTGAACCATAGGAAACATTGATCATGCTGCATTTTCAATCATATCTTCTATAGGATTTACCGCAACATTGTCATTATCCACCTCCCCATCTGGCATTATAGTATTAGGTGCAATTAGTTCTCCGAGACTATCCCACACATAATAATTTGGCACAAAATCGCTTTAGCAAAAATGTACTATAACCATATTTGGTTTCAATTGCTCCTAATGTTTGTAGTTATTACAAAGGCAACGAGCCTCTTCGTAATTTCCATTATTACTTAAGATAAATTTAATAAATTCATGTACACCATTTAAAAATATTCCTTTATTGAGCTTTTCACTTACTTTCATTCATACATCCACCTCCTTCGATCGACAAAATATGATAGAAATTTAAAAAACCTATAACAAGATTCCCAAAATTATGATTTTTTGCTGGATTGACATTTTACTTTTCAATTTACTTATACATATGAATGTTTTATTAATTACATTATATATTATTCTTTTTTACTTTTTTATACTTATTTTCAATTTTAACATATTATTTTTTACATAATATTATATTTCACATTATTTTATTTTTTATTTTTTATGGTCAGTCATTTTACTTTCCATTGTAAGAAAGATAATAATTACATTTCACAAATCATTTCATCTTAAACGATTCAATAAATTTTGACAGTCCTTTCCCTTTGTTTCCTATATCGTACACAAATGAATGTTGTCAAAATTTTGTGAACTGTTTCACATGAAATTATTTGCAAAATGTAATTATTATATTGTGTTTATAACTTGTCCAATACATGAACAAATTCAATAAATACATATCAGATGAATATTGATGTTTGTTTGTAGTAAAAACAAATATCTATACAACGATCATATATAATACTTGTCGGATGGGGCCAAAAAATCTTATAGATATAAAAATAAAGTACATTATACACTATTTTGTTTATATTAACATTATACACTAATTCATTATTTTGAATTCATTAACAGTTAAAACCTAATAGAAGATTTTTATTTTTACATTTTAGCCAACATTAATTTAAATTTATTATACATTGATAAAAAATTAACATTATACATAACATACACATTAACTAAATTAATATATAATTAATAGTATACACTAATAAAGAGATAAAGTAAATAAATTTTTTGACACTTTAGCTAACACATACACTAATTAAAACTAAATTATGTTACATTAATAACCTAGTACGTTAATCAACCCAAGTTAGCCCTAATTATACATTAATTTTCTGATTTAACATTAACCCTACTTTATAATTTTAATTTAAACACTAATAACCCTAATTAACACTTTCAAATTAACCAATACACAATTATAACCAATAAATAGGCTATTATCAATAAATTTAAGCATAAATAAACACTAATCTTTATCAAAAATTGAATAATTAGTTTAGGGGAATAATATACCTAATTTTTTATGGGTTTAAGCTTGGGGAATCCAATTTGATGAAGATTGCGACGGATTTAGGCGGATTGTGATGGCTAGGGATAGGGTAGTCGATGGATATCCGAAAAATCCTAAGTCCATCGTATCAGTATCTAAAAAATGGATAAATATCTGATGTGGAAAAATGAATGCGGATGCCGATACGAAGACATCCGCATTCGAAGATTATCCATTCGATTTTGTTCAAGATTATAGTTTAAATTATGTGTATTTTAGTACAATGAAAGATATTCTTTATTTTTTTATTAAGCTGGAAGTTTATACTACATGCGTTATCAACTGCCCGTGACTATTTATTATCATCATTATTTTTATTTTTACACTTTAATAATTAATGGGATTGAAAAAAGTTTATGTTAGACTAAAATTTTCAATTTATGTTTCGTGATTTATCGATCGTTTGCAGATAGGAGAATTATCCAATATCAATCCGTATCCATGGATATTGATATTTGACATCCGAAAAGATCTCGGATGCAGAAATGGATATGACACTATCTTCATCCGAAAGTGTCCGTCGACAGGCTAACTATGGACAGTTTGGAACAGATTTGGGGATTTAAAAATAGGGTTTTAGGCTTTAGAAAATATAGGAAATAAGGAAGAAACGGGGTCTGCTGCAGTCATGTTCAAGATTTTTCAACAGCTTCCGATGGCCTTCGATGACTACAAATAAAAAATATTCTCTCTTTTGAAAATAAATTTAATTTGTTATAAAAAAACTAAAAAAGTTACAATTTTTTTTTTTTGCTTAAATGGCTAACTCACCCAGATGCTAACCCTAGACGATTCTTAAACAACATTAAATATATAGCCGCAACCATCAACCTATGTATAATAAATTAAGGAAACAAAATCTTGGAATTAAGTGGTCAATATAATATTTTAATTTTTTTTTACAATAATCGTTTTTATTAAATATTAAAAAAGTTCTTTTTATTCATTACATAATACCTTTTTAAGTGATTTGGTAGTTAATTCTGAATTTAAAATTTATTTAAGATAATAAATTCGTATAAAATAAAATATTTGGTAAAGATAAATAGATTTGTTGAATCTTATGTTGATCCAAGGTATTTTGGACGTACGGTCAAGATATGAAAAGAAAATAAACAGGTTCAACGTATCAGTCTTGATTTTCAACTTTATAGCCATTCGTCAGTATTCAGACTTAAACATGTTGTTCAAAGATCAACCGATCTTCAAACGGGACGTAACTTAAACCATATATACTATATTGTGTATTTATCCAATCTATATGGTTGGATTTAAAAAAAAAACAGATAGAAACAAATTTAGACTTAAAAAGGGTCATTTTCATAGAAGTTGTGTTAACAATGTATGCTATGTGTTATGCAACTCATTGGAAAATAATATATCTTGAGTCTAATTTTCCTTTCATTTTTTTTATTATACCCTTGCGGATTGGATAAGTTCATTATAAAGTATATATGTCATGAATTTCTTCTCGTTTGAAGATCATTTGTCCTTCGAACTATAGATTTTTAATCCAAATGTCGACGAACGACTATAAATTTGAGAATCAAGATTGACACCGTAATTTATTTACCTTTTTATCATATTTTGGATGTAGGTTCAAAATACTTTGAATCAACATAAGATTCAAAAAAGTTCTTTTTCTATAGAAAATTTATTTCATATGAATTTATAATGTTAAATGCATTTAAAAATTCATAATTAGGTACACGACGGTATAATAATATATTTAAATTCATAAAAGTGTTATATAGCATAAATTTCACCTAAGTTGTATAATGGACGGATTGAAAGTTGCATAGACTGATCGTTTGAGTTCAATTTTTAATAAAGTTAAATATCGAATTACACAACAAAAGGTTATTAAAAATATCAATTTAATTAAAACCATCATAAAATTGAAGAATTGAATAAAAATAGCTTCTTTGATTTTTTGAAATTAATCAGTCATTTTAAACGAATTTCAAACTTCTATAATGAAAAAGTTATAATAATGTGATAAATTAAATTAATTAAAATAGCCTACCGTCGAAAATTGCTTGACGGAGCCATTGGCGGTAGTCGAAACTATCCGTTGCTATATTGCTCATTTCCTATAGTGATTAGTTCATGCACCCGATTAGGTGTTGCTTTTGGTTATAAGCTCGGTTAAACATTGTTGTAACTCGATTAAAGAATGGTTCTCTATTCACTACAAGAATAGCTTGAAATACCGATGATCCTTGGCGACGGCTTCCAACAGCAGTTTCCGATGGCTTTCGACGGCCCGTCGGCGGCTGTCGAAAGCCATCAAAAATTCGCGTGGCTGAGGCATTTCTTCCTCATTCAAGCCAAACTGGAAAAAAAATTCTAAATTCCCTAAAACTCATTTTCAAGCTTTCAAACCCCAAATTCAAGCTTTCAAACCCCAAATTCAAGCTTACGGATCTTGCTCGGCTCCTTAGTCACTCTCCATTGCTTCCAATCTCTGGTGTAATCTCTAGTATTTGCGAAAAACCTAATTTTTAACCTAAATCTAGATTTGCCTAGTTTGATAAATTAGGGCTAATTAGTGATTCTAATTATTTCCAATTGCCTAATTATGGTTTATAGTATCCCATAGAATTTTATTTGTTAGCTTTAAATTGTGAAAAGTAGGTATAATTCGTGAATTTGTGTACCTCTGTAAACCATTATATATGTGTTATTTGTAGCATTGTCTTATGTTAATTAGGGTGTTTATGTGTTCATACATGTGTGTGTGTATGTGTTAATCATTATATATAAACACACACACACAAACACACGCATGCTTATAATTTAATAAATTGTTTTCTATCATAAACGTCGTAAAAAATAATTTACATATCCACTATAATATGCTGAATTAACCTTGTTCGATAAAATACGCAAAATGTGGTAAATTAATAATTTTTCAAAATATATAAAATTAGTAAATTTTCAACAGTTTACAAACAATAATATATTATATAATAAATAAGAAGTCAAACTATAAAACTTTAAATTTTTGTGTGAACTACTTTTTTATTACGTCCCTTAGAGAGTTTTTGATCCTGTCCGACAAGTATTATATATGATCATTATATAGATAATCATTTTTGTCATAAAACAAACATCTATTTTCATCTATTACAATAGTTGTTGGATTTGTCCTTGTATTGGATAATTTATAAGCATAGTAAACAATTACATTTCATGCATTATATCATTTTAAACGGTTCACAAAATTGCGTCGTTGCTTTTCTTTTTGTTTCCTGTGTACATGCATTTGTGTACAATACAGGAAACAAAGAGGAAGAGTTGCCGAAATTTTATTGAATCTTTTAAAATGAAATAATCTATGAATTGTAATTTTTTACCGTTTTTGTAATGAGAAGTAGGATGACTGACCATCGAAATAGAAAACATAAACCAACATTTCAATATTGTATTCCTAAGTTGGGTCAAATTGACGCATATAAGATTATGTATCAATAAATTGAAAAATTAAATGTTAATTCGTAAACATATTTTTTGAATTTGCTTTGAGTAATAATGGAAACGATGTAGAAATTCGTTTTCCATGTAGTAGGGGTTAACATTTGAAATATTTATTATCAGATATTGGTTTACCATATCGAAAAGTAGAAACATGTTTAATTGGCTGCATCTTATTTTGGAAAGTGGACATCACTCTTAGGAAGTGTAGAATATGTAATGAGGAAAGGTATGTGGCAGGATTTGAAATCTTCAACTTTTGTTATACTACTACCGCGCGAGTCAATCTACCGCTGCACTACTGTTCTACAATGCCGATTTTTGAAAGTTAGTTGACAACTGATTTATTTTCTTTGTTATGTAAGTTTTGGTCGCTTGTATTAAAAGCATATCAGCTTGCATACCAAGCTTGCAATGATGACACTGGAGTTTCTCCGTCGTAGTTTTCAACATTAAGACAACTATATGGAAGTTGAATCGTTCTCCGAATGTATTGAAAACTTTTCAGCTACCTCAAATCCAGTTATTAAATTTTTTAATCAAACATCAGTCAAAGCACACTTTTTAAGCCATGGATGCAAACTCCATGAATAACGAAAATGGAAATCAAAATTCTCCCTCTGTACTCAAACTAAAGCTATAGAACTTGAAAACAAGTTACTTATCGAAAAACAGAGATACATTCTACTACAGTCGGAGTTAGAGTCATCCATACCTATTTCTTCTAAACATCATGACTTGTATAAAGATGAATGCATGAGCCTCAAAGAGAAATCGACTGCATTGGAAAATGACGACAATCTGCTCAGGGAAATTGAGCTTAAAAGTCAAAAAACCTTAAAGAACTTGATAAAGAAGAATAAAAGAGTTGATACGAATATGGGTTTGGGAGTTAGAAATTGTTTAATTATTAAAGTATAATGAACTAAAATATTATGCTATTAATTTCAAATGTATTTTTATTTGTTCATGCTGGTAAGGTTTATAGAAAAACGGCAGAAACTCCTTGAGGAAATATGTTGAGAGTAGCTGACTACGGACGAGAAGGATGTCATTTTTGAGTCTATCATGGACCCACCTTCATGGAACAGGCATTATACTTTTGAAAATCAAGCGGTAACGAATAATATATTTAGATATAACAATTTAGTAATCTTTCAGTTATACATAACTTCACAACGCTTTAGTTCCGATAATAAGTTTATAGATATAGTAATTAAAATATTAGGGTGTAGTTTCGATAGTAAGATTACAGTAATTGAACCATTACTAAATTAAATAAGTATTTCAAGGTAGACAAAGGAAAGCCGGCCAAACCAAAGCTCAGATTGATCTAGCAGAGATCGAGGAATTGAGAGCTAAGTTGGTACAGCTGGAGGAGAACCGTCGGTAGGCCATTGAGTTGGCACAACTGCTGGATCAGTGTATTACTAAGTACAAGCAGTAGCGTGGTGCCTGCTTTCCATTTTAAGTAGGTTTTGGAGGTTCTAGATGTGATTGAGAGGAGTAATAATATGTTTTATTGTATGTGACATTGTTTAGTATTGTTTGATGATACATTGAGATGGTGTTGTTGGGTACTTTGAGATATTTTGTATATTATTTGATGTTACGTTTTGTAACATTCCTTATCAAGAAGCCCAAAACTAAGTGCTATATATGCTACAATCATTTATAGTATTAGCTTTTGGCGACAAAATATGACTATGTTAATGGTATCTATAATATCATAAGCACTTGAATATGAAACAAAACACAGACTTTCAAAACAACATTTCTTCATTAAATTTCAAAAAGCATGTTCCATATTCCTAATACATAATCCCAGTATGTCCCTAGATACAGATAAAATATACTTATTACAAAATATGCCAAGAGCAATATATGAAGATACCCTCTTGGATGATCAGAGTTATATAGTCATAATAGACTTAATACAAACATAGCAGAAATACAACAAAACATAAATTTGCTACTCCTAAATAGCTATCCGTTTGCCTCCTGCATACGTCCGGTAGCCTTATTCATCATCCTACTAAACTAAAAGGACCATAACCCCCCAGCCTACTCAAATCAATTTTGAGCACCCGAGAGTTTAAGGGGAAAACATAAACTTCAAGTCAAACATAAAGCCTAGTGTGAATAATACAATACATTTTGGTTTAATATGTTAAGTGAGACCACGTCGCTTAGTGGAACGGGTTTCCTCTCACTAACATCCTTTTAAAACACATTTTTTTTAAAACCTTTTCCTGCAACCAAAACTGGTTAAATACTGTAAAGCATCATTATGTAAACACATAGATATCATGTAATAAATGAACTATCTATTCAAACACATAAGTTTTGTTTGGAAAACTTTTAACCTTTGGCTGACTCAGGCCTACCAGACAATATAAACCAAATTAATCTAACATCTGTTAGATACTCCTCTCCTAGATAATTTGTCCTTAACTATCTGTCAAATAATTCTCTTCTAGACGGTCTGTTTCTAACTTAATCATCTCCCATGTATTCCTGTTTCTACTGGTTTTCGGGCTCATCAATAACATATATGTATACAAACATATATTCCTTTCGGTGTGTAATCATAATTTTAGTCTACCCGTGACCAAACCCTACACATAGGAATTTTGGACAACAATCAACTGGGCCAATGGCTGATGTATAGGGCGCGACCATATACCAATCCCATTTGGTATTCTAATATCTTAATCATTTTACTTTGGGATCCCTTCCTATAATTTTCATTGAAAATCTCTTTAAAATGATTTAAAATCTTTAAATCAAACTTACACAAGGAAAATATTTATATTCTTTATGCTTTACTGAAATCACTTCGCTATGTTTCATACATATATACTTTACTCAAACTTTAATTGATGAAAATATTTAAACATTTGAAAGTGCCCCTTTCGATTCCATTGAAAGTACACCTTTCTAAACCTTTGAAAGCTTCTTTTTCGAAACCTAGTGAAAGCCTTTATTTATCTAGGCCGAAAGGCCAAAACATTTCCTTTCGAAACCATACTTCAAAACTTTCGAAACCATTAAAAATTTTCCTTTCAAAAGCAATAAATGTTAGCGTCAAAATTGGTCACTAACACCTAAATGTAAATGAAAGCACCAACTAACGGCCATAGATAAAAGATAGGATATATGTAGAGAGTAATAATATGAAGAACAGTCGAAATTAAAATGAAAGCAGTAAAGAACACATGTTTTATAGTGGTTCGGCTAACTCCGGCCTACGTTCACTCCAGAAGTTTCCTTTTTATTGATGTTCGAATCAATTACAGTTACAAACTGATAGAGTAACCTTTAGCCTTAGAAAATAGAAAGTTAGAGAGCGGAGAGAAGAAGATCCCCCATCTGGAGACCCACATGTTGTATTTACGGGCACAACCATATTGTTGGGCCTCCTGAGTAGTTTGGGCCTACCAAGACCATAGCCGAACCCTACTTCATTATGCCGACCGACCCTGAGCAGTTGGTATGCCTAGCGAGGTGCGATGTCGAGTGAGGTGCGATGCCGAGCGAGGTGGGATGCCGAGCGACGTTCAATGCCGAGCGACATCCAATGCCGAGCGAGCCTTCATGCCGAGCGTGGTGAGGTGTGCCAAACGAGGGGAGGTACGCCAATCGAAGGAAGGTGTGCCGAACGAGCCGAGCGAGGGGAGGTGTGCCGAATGAGGTGAGGTGTGCCGAACGAGGGGAGGTGTGCCGAACGGTGATTATCTTCCAGACTGAGCCGCGTAACCCCCCCCCCCCCCCATTTCTTGACCAAATGACATATCCAAGTGAACTTCATTCTTTTAAACCAAATCCATCCTATTCCAGCCTCGATAATCGTGAAGTTGGTTGGGTTGAATCCACCTGTTCATGGCCTTGACTCAAGGTGGGCAAACACTTTGCACCCCAAAACATGCCTTGCTATTAGAAGGTGTGTTTTGTAGCTTAATCAGATAGGTGTTCGTATCCTGTTGATGACCTGCGAAGAAATTGATAGTCTTATCTAACCGCAAATGACGATCGTTCAGAATCATTTGTCATTCGGGGTAGTATATGAACATTCGCGTTCGGATGCCGTTTGCGGCGAATCGTGACCATTCGCGATCGAGTGCCGTTCGAGGCGAATTGTGATCGTTTGCGATCGGGTGTCGTTCGAGGTGAGTTGGGACCATTTGCGGTCGGGTGCCGTTCAAGGAGATTTATGATCGTCTGCGATCGGGTACCGTTTGAGGCTAATTGTGACCGTTCGCGGTCAAGTGCCGTTCGAGGCGAATTGTGATCGTTCGCGATCTGGTGCCGTCGGAGGCAAGTTGTGACCATTCGCGGTCGAGTGTCTAGGGGGGACTTAGTATCATTAATGTCATATTTCACGTTCAAGTGAGATTCTGAGCTGTTTATTGTGGCGGTTTATAGCCATCTCAGAGCATGTCTAAGGACCTTTCGCGACCCCGTACATGTGTAAGTGGCTTAGGAGTCCTGGAATCACAAATAGCAGAATTTCATTCAAGATGAGTTTTTAATGAAAATGTCAAACTAAATCATGTCCAAACACGAGAAATGGAAATAAAAGCAAAACAGGGACGTTCAAGTGCAAACACCTACATTGATAAGATTTATAGTCATATCAGGGCATGCCTGAGGACCGTTCGCGGTCCTGTATATGTGTAAATGGATTAACCGCGTTGTTGTGGAGTTTTCCACTTATTCGTCATTATTTCAATCAACTGAAGACAAGCTGACGCCCCAATCCCAAGCCATCCCTAGCACGTGCAGGTGGTGGTCGTTCTTGTTCCACTGTCGTGGCCCTCCTTCTCACATATTAGGATAGCAGACCATTTCCGATATGCCCCTCAACTTCATCCTTCAAGTGCCTTCAACCATTTGTGCTATGACCTTCAGTTCATGGAACAAACAATACTAGTCCAATCTTCTTTAATTGCTGGTCGGATCCCTTCTCATTGGCCTTCGATAGGGAATCTGCCCCCTAGTGTCTTGGTAAATTCGTTCCAATGTCTCGTTCAGCTTTGAATAAGAGGTGAACCTTGGTTCCTTTCATGGCCGCATTGGTCCATCGTCATTATCCCTGGCCTTTTCCCTTTATCAGTTCCTGAATCTTTTTTAGAAGGATTTTCACCCTTGACTGCATATACATCATCTCCTTCTCCTTCCTCTCTCTCAGCATTTGCATCCTATAACCATAAAATCCTTCGGCTTCATGATAAAACTCCCCTGGATCCATAGGTGGATCCGTTGTCAGTGAATTTTTGAACTTTGTTCCATTAGCTATGCCAGATACAGCTGCCATTAAGACCGTGGATGGATCTGGTCGATCCACTAATGTTGTCGCTGCATTGAATCGCGTCAGAAAGCTTCTCAAAGATTCCCTGGTCCCCAGCTTTAGCGCTGCCAAACTCATCACATTCTTAGGTATCGAAATGTTAACTCTGAACTGCCTCATAAACTTCCGAGTCAACACGGTCCACGTTCCAATGGAACCGCTCTCCAATTGTCTAAACCTAGTGCTCCTATGTCTGTCAGATACAACGGAAAGCATCGGGCCATGACTTCCTCTGATGCCCCCAGCACTTCCATATGCCTCATATACTTTGTCAGATGAATCGTAGGATCCGTCATCCCATTATACATATCCAATGATGGTAGCTTAAAATCTGGTAGGTTCCTAGCTCGTCTGATAGTAGGAGTAAAGGGACTCCTATTCACATCCTTCAAGTCTTTGTTTACCAATCCACCTCTCATAGCACATCTAACCATCGCCGCCAGTCTGTCGTTATCGCCAAGCTGTAATCCTTGTCCGTTGCCTCCGGTCTGCCCTCCGATTTCATGAGGAAATTCAGGCACATACTCCTCATCTCGTATTCCTGCACTTTTGTTGGTGTTGGGTTACACAGCGTCATCTGGTATCCCTCCATGGATTGGTCCAGCATTCCCTGGTGGTGTGCCTTCGAGTCTAGATCCATCTAGATTGTTAGTCATCTGCTGATTGGGGGCAGCCCCCTACTGAGCCATTCCCTCTGCTTGCTGGTTGAGCCTTCTGATCCAGCTCTACGGATTTGAGCTCCTGCATTTCCTGCTTATGCAAATTGTCTGAGAAGAGCCTGCATCACCTCCTCATGTCTTTTCAACATCGCTTCCATCTCATCTCTAGTGATGTAGATGGATGCTTGACCTTCTCCTACTCCAGCTCCAAAGGAAGCCTCTTGACTTCCCTTCTGACAACTCCTTTTTGTCACTTGCCTCCTTGCTGATGGTCTAGCAATTATTTCCTAGAATCCAAGTTCCTAGCTCCAAAATTCTGGAGTGCTTGCGTTCTCAGTGAAAGCACCAAAATGTTAGCGTCAAAATTAGTCACTAACACCCAAATGTAAATGAAAGCACGAACTAATGGCCATAGATAACAGATAGAATACATGTAGAGAGTAATAGTATAAAGAATAGTTGAAATTAAAATGAAAGTAGTAAAGAACACAGATTTTATAGTGGTTCGGATAACTCCGGCCTACGTCCACTCTAGAAGTTTCCTTTTTATTGATGTTCGAATCAATTACAGTTACAAACTGATAGAGTAAGCTTTAGCCTTAGAAAATAGAAAGTGAGAGAGCGGAGAGAAGAAGATTCCCCATCTGGAGACCCACATGCTGTATTTATAGGCAAAATCAGGTTATTGGGCCTCCTGAGTAGTTTAGGCCCACCAAGGCCGTAACCGAACCCTACATTATTATGCCGACTGACCCTGAGCAGTTGGTATGCCGAAAGAGGTACGATGCCGAGCGAGGTACGATGCTGAGCGAGGTGCGATGCCGAGCGAGGTGCGATGTCGAGCGACGTTCAATGCCGAGCGACATCCAATGCCGAGTGAGGCTTCATGCCGAGCGAGGGGGGTGCACCGAACGAGGGGAGGTATGCCGATCGAGGGGAGGCACGTCGAACGAGGGGATGTACGCCGATTGAGGGGAGGTGTGCCTAACGAGGGGAGGTGTGCCGAACGAGGAGAGGTGTGCCGATCGAGGGGAGGTATGCCCATCTAGGGAAGGTGTGTCGATCGAGGGGAGGTATGCCGAACGAGGGGAGGTGTGCCGAACGAGGGAAGGTGTGCCGAGCGAGGGGAGGTGTGCCGAGAGAGGGGAGGTGTGTCGTACGAGGGGAGGTGTGCCAACCGACGGGAGGTGTTCCGACCAAGGGGAGGTGTACCGACTGAGGGGAAGTATGCAGAGTGAGAGGAGGTATGCCGAACGAGGAGAGGTTTGCCGAATGAGGGGAGGTGTGCCGAACGAGGGGAGGTGTGCTGAATGGAGCTTGTCTTCCAGACCGATCCGTGCAACCCCCTCCCCCATTTCTTGACCAAATGATATATCCAAGTGAACTTCATTCTTTTATACCGAATCCATCCTATTCCAGCCTCGATAATCGTGAAGTTGGTTGGGTTGAATCCGCCTATTCATGGCCTTGACTCAAGGTGGGTTAACAATAAAACTTTAGACATCCCATCTTAAAACACTTCAAAACAATGCCTAAGAAAACCTTGGAAAAACATTCCATTTCAACCCTTTCGAAACCACTTGGAAAATAGGATCTTTCGACTTTGTCGAAGGCTACCTTTCGACCACTTCGAAAGCTACTTATCGACTCCATCGAAAACTTTGCTTTCAACCCCTTCAAACCCTTCGCTTTTGATCCCATCGAAACAATTTAGTAAATAGTGCCTTTCGAAACCATTATACTTTTAAAACATAAACCATTTGAAAACTCTTTCAAAACACTTTGGGTTCAATTTGAAACATGTGGAAAATTCTGTTTTAAAACCTATCGACCTCTTCGAAACCTTAAAACATAACTTCTAAAACAATAGGCTTCAACCTTATTAATACTTTAAAACACCTCTTTAAAAATGTTAGGTTAACATCTAAGTCAAAAGCTTCCTTTCGAAAGCAAGGGAGAAGCGGTTGATTTTTAAAAGACAAGTACACCTTTCGACCTTGTCGAAAGCCAATGACTTCGAAAGGTTGAAAGGTGGCAGCTAGGGGTTTCGACCCCTTCGAAAGCATGTTAACGTTTCAACCTCATCGAAAGTTTTAAACCTTTAGTTTGAGGATTTGACCCAGTCGAAAGCCCCCAAGTCGAAAGCTTCTTTTCGAAAACAAAGAAGGCGTTACTTTTGGCTTTTAAAACAACATACACTCCAACCTCTTCGGAAACTAAGGTTTCAACCAAGTACCCATCGACTTTTTCAAATTCGTTATGTACCTGCTTGATACCATACGCATTGGCTTCAAAAGCTTGATGTCAAAAGGTCTGGGTCGAAAGCGTTGATGCCGAAAGTTGCTGAAACATACTAAAAGCATGATTTTCTTGTTTTTAACTTAAAAGAGATAACTTTTCAACTAACCTGCCTATGTTTGTCAAATTCTTATTAGTTAATAAATTCTTTTCAAAAATGTGCTGCCGATAATTTTAGAATCAAATAATGATTTTATTTTATAAGATGCCCCTTCTCCTTAATTAAATATATAAAATATTTAAGTCTCATACCTTAAATAATTTTATATATTCATCAAATCACGTAGGAAAAATCTGGAAAAATTCCATAAAATCTAATTTAATATTTTTTCCAACATACAAAAGTTTAAAACCCAAATAATAATTATTTTACCCTTAAATAATTTATAACCCGTTAAATCATTTTCTTTACTAGAAAATTAATATAAAATCCACATTATTTCATAAAATTAGGAAAATTGAAAATCATCTCTAAAATATCATTTCTGACCTATATTTGAATTTTCGAGGTATTTGGATGTCATTTAATAGGGTTTTCATATTAAACATATCATAAAAACCAATACGAACATGTATTATTCATCATGCGTATACACACACACATAATTTAATTATCCAAAACATGGCATAAACTTACAAAAATATTTAGGATCTAACTTAAAACCAAAATCCATGAGAAAATGTACCTCAGCTTTGAGATTAAAAGATGTAAGGTTTGATGTTGAATAAGTTGATTAACTTCTTTCTCTTGAATCCTAGCTTTATCTTCCCTTGAGAGTAAAAATGGTGGTCGGCCTTCATATATTTTAGTTTGATAAAATGAGATAAACGTACGTTTCATTTCTAAAGGGTTTATGGTATAAGTCCCTCATATTTCCCATTTTACCATTGCCTATTTCCTAACACATTAGTTCATGTTATTTTATTTTGATTTACATTTAACATGGCATGACTACCCTTTGTTAGGTAATCTCAACCTAATATTCTTCACAATATTTTATTTAATTTACCTAATTAAATATCCTAAACAAAATTATAAAATATGAGGTGTTACAGACTCCCCTCCTTAAAGAATTTCATCCTCGAAATTACAATAAAGTACACAATTAAGCAAAAGGTAAAACATACCATCAAAATAATTCAATATAAGAGTCTCTAATCCGGCTCTTGGTCTTCAAGTACAGTCTCTAGCGTTGTCACTCTAATGTACCTTTACTAATATGACTGTCTTGTTCCTCAACTTCTTCTCATCTCATGTCACAATCCAGATTGGTTTTCTAACTATAGTCAAGTCCGGCTCCACTAATAAATCTTCAAAAATATTGGTTCTATAGTAGTCTCCTGGTCTCTAACACATTTCCTAAGGTGAGAAATACACAAAACATCATGGACTCCTATCAAAATATTCGGTAACTCCACTCTATAAGCGAGTTTCTCGATCCTCTCAACAATACGAAGAGGGCCCACGAATTTAGGTGCTAACTTTCTTGATTTTCTGAATCTAATCACACCCTTCATCGGTGAGTCCTTGATAAATACATAGTCTCCAATAAAGAACTCCAAGTCTTTCCTTCTTTTGTCTGCATAACTTTTCTGCCAAGATTGAGCTTCCATCATCCTAGCTCGGATCAAATCAATCTCCTCTATGGCATCTTTCACTACATCTAGACTAAGAACTAATCTATCCTTAGTCTCTAACCAAAACACGAAAGATTTGCATGGTCTTCCTTTCAAAGCTTCAAACGGTGCCATCCCAATACTAGTCTGATAATTATTGTTATACGAGAACTCGACTAAATGGAGATGGTCTTCCCATGATCCTCCGAAATCCAATATGCAAGCCCGTAACAAATCCTCTAAGTCTTTGTTAACTCCTTCCATTTGCCCATCAGTCTGTGGATGGTAAGCGGTACTCATGTTGAACTTAGTTCCTAAAGATTCCTGTAGATTCTTCCAGAACTCACTATAAAATAAAGAATCTCTATCACTGATAATATCACTAGGAATCCAGTAGAGTCTTACCACATTCTTCAAAAACAACCTCGCCAAAACAGGTCTCGTCCTAGTTGACGTACTGGAATTAAATGAGCACTCTTGGTTAATCTATCCACTATGACCAATATACTTTCATTTCCTCTACTAGACCCTGGCAACTCATCAATATAATCCATAGAGATACCCACTTCCACATCGAAACTTCTAACTGTTGGAGTAATCCACTTTGCTTCTATTGTTTAGCCTTTGCCTGCTGGCAATTCAAGCACTTATTAACACATAAACCAATGTCCCATTTTATACCTTCCCAGAAGAAACTTATCTTCATATCCTGATATATCTTCGTTCCTCCTGGATGGATAGTAAACTTCGAAATATGACATTCATCCAAAATATCCTTTCTCATATCTTCTACATTCAGAACACCCAACCTTCCTTTCTTTCTCAACCACACCTTCTAGACTGAAATCCTTTAAGTCATCGCTCTCTGCTCCTTCCCTTAACTTTCTGACCCGTTTAGCAAAAACCGGATCCTCCTCCTGTTTAAAAGCTATCTTCTCAATCATTACCGATTGAACTTCTAAACAAGACAATATAGCACTTCGTTCACTAGAACCTGCCTCGGATCTAAACTGCACTCCACAAGCTAATAATGCTTCCAAGTCTTTCCACTCAGTAATCATAGTTAATATTGCATTTTGATGTTTCCTGCTAAGTGCATCCGCCACCTTGTTTCCTTTTTCGGGTGAGTACTCAATTCAAAATCATAAGCAGCAATAAATTCCAACCATCTCTGATGTCTTATGTTCAGCTCCTTTTGAGAGTACAAATACTTTAATGGCTTATGATTTGTATAAAGCTTAAATCGCTCTCCCAAAAGTATTGCCTCCACACCTTCAAAGCAAATATAACTGCAACTAACTCTAAATCATGCGTAGGATACCTAACTTCATGTGGTACGCGCTGTCTAGAAGCATACGCAATCACTTTACCTCTTTGCATCCACATAGCTCCTAATCTAATTCCACATGCATCGGTATAAACCACCAAATCCTGATTCCCCTCTAGAGCCACCAACACTGATGCATGGGCCAATAAGTGTTTTAAGTCTGGAATGCTTCCTCACACTTATCAGTCCATACAAACTTCACATCTTTTCACGTAAGCTTAGTTATCAGTGCGGCTATCTGTGAAAAATCCTTTATAAATCTTCAGTAATATCCATCCAATCCAAGGAAGCTCTTTATCTTGTTCATTGTCTCAGGTCTCTTCCAATCATTCACTGCTTCAATCTTAGTTGGATCTACGGAAAACCCTTTCTCTGAGACTACATGACCAAGGAACTTCACTTTCTTTTTCTAATTATGGCATTTCGAAAACTTAGCCTTCAACTGTTGCTCCCACGATGCTCCCTTGGCATCTCAAGCACAACTCTAAGATGAACTTCCTGCTCTTTCTCATCCTTAGAGTATATCAGAATATCATCTATGAAGTCCAACACAAATCTATCCAAGTGCTCTTAGAAAATTCGGTTTATCAAATCAATAAAGAATGTCAGTGCATTAGTTAGTCCGAATGGTATAACTAACCATTTGTATGATCCATACCTTGTCCTAAACACTGTCAAAGGAATACTCTCCTCTGCCACTCTAAGCTGATGAAATCCCGTCGCTAAATCCAGGTGAGAAAATAAGTTGGCTCCACTTTACTGATCGAACAAATCGTAAATTCTCGGCAGTGGATATCGGTTCTTTAGTGTCTTCTCATTCAACTTACAATAATCAAATCATAGCCTCAATGATCTGTCCGGCTTCTTAGCAAACATTGCGGCAGCTCCGCAAGGAAAACTGCTTGGTCGAATAAAACTCTTGCCTTCCAAGTCCACAAACTTCATATTTAACTCTTTCATTTCTATAGGTGTCATTCTACTCGGTGGCCTACTCACCAATTCCGCTCTAGGCACTAAATCAATCTGAAACTCAATTGCACATTTCGATGGCAGCCCAACTACCAGCTCAAAAACATTAGCAAGTTCTCTAACCAGAAAGCTTCGATGCAACTCGTCCTCCATCTCCATGATACCCAATAAAGAATTCACCTTACAACTAGGGTTTTCTACAGTGTAAACTATCCGATCACTACAATTCGGGTGACTAAGTGATAATTTTCTATCGTGGAAAAATATCCTAGAATCATATTTACTTAACCAATCCATCCCAAGGATGATCCCAAACCCAAAAAAATAGATGTAAACAACAATCAAATGTATGACCTAGCAATTTAAACAGTAAATGGTCAGACCTCATCCCAAGTGTCGCATACCTCCTGTCAAATTTGCAACCCTTAAGAAGTAACTAAATATGAAGGCCCTAGGTTAAGCTTATCTGCCAAAAATTAATAAATAAAAGAATGTGATGCACCGGTATCAAACAGAATGCTAACAGATATACCATGAATCTGTAGCGAGCCTCCTAGAACAACCTTCCCTTTCTCCTGCTCAACTGGTCTTGAAGTTGCAGGCTCCAATGAATACATCTGCCCCTTTCCTTCTCTAGCAAACTCTTTGCATTGGTTCTTATAATGGCCGACTCGATCACACTTAAAGCATCCAATGTTCTTCTTTCTAACTGCTTCTTTCCCTTTTCCTTTTCCAGTACGACACTCATTAGCATAGTGTCCTTTCTTATCACATTTATAACAGAACACCTCAGATTTTCCCTTCTTCTGTGCTCCTCCCTTCCGAGCATTCTTCTTATGGAAAAACATTCTTTTCTAACCTTGTCCCACGTGGACTTCCTTCTCTTTCTTCTTCTCCAAACAAGTTAATGCCTTCTCCTGCCTCAGTGCCATCTCTACCACTACATCACATGGATCTTTTATGTGCAATAAGGTATCTCTTGCCAGCTTCAGCTTGAAGCCTCTTATAAACTTTTCATTTCTCTTCATCACAATATCATCCATGGCATACTCATACCGTGCTAACTCTCCGAATATTCTAGCATACTCTAGAACAAATATCTCTCCTTGCCCCCATTTCATCAAACTTCCTAACCAACACAGACTGGGCCATCGCTGACATAAACCTTTCTTGAAACCTTCTCTTAAACTCCGTCCAAGTTATAGTTTCCTCATCTACTCTAGTAGTAACAGTATTCCACCAAAACAGAGCAGCCTGCTTGTTTCTAATCCTAAGTCAGTGAAAATCCTTTCACAATGCAATTGCCAATTTTCTATCTCAATCGCATCCTCAATTCCAATTCCTCCAAGCCTAATATAATCTCTACTCAAGTTACCATAGTGGTTGACTATTAGAGCTTCCTAAACTCCTCCTCCAGCAGCATTCCCTCCAACAACTTCAGCTGTAATTCGAGCTTGCATCATAGTTACGAAAAAATGATACATGGCTCCCATATCCACTTGAGGAACCTCAGCACCAACATTTCAGCTTGAGCCTGACTTAGACCTCTTCTAGCATTTGGCCTGTCATTCCCATTAGTCGTGGTGCTCTCTCCTCCAAGTTTAACTCTTCCTCTTCTTCCTTCCATATTTGTATTCAAGCTTCGTGAGATACAGATGAATAGCCTAACTAAGATAGGAGTCTAGAGGTATAGCGTATACTTATAGATAACAAATACAAGTACGTTACGATAGCCTTATCCCATACCCCTATCTTAACTCTAATTACAAAGGATTATGTTTTGAAATCCCATTTTTTGTTAAGTTATTTCATAAACCATGCTCAGATGCCAAGCTGTAACATCCTTTATCAAGAGGCCCAAAACTAAGCGCCACAGATGCTGCAGTCATCTATCGTATTAGCTTCCGACGACTAAATACGGCTATGTTAATGGTGTCTATAATATCAAAAGCACTTGAATATGAAACAAAACATAGACTTTCAAAACAACTTTTCTTCATTAAATTTCAATACAGATGTTCCATATTCCTAATACATAATCTCAGTACATTCCCAAGCGCAGATAAATATATTTATTATAAAATACACCAAGAGCAGTATATGAGGATACCTCTTTGGATAATCAGAGTAATATAGTCATAATAGACTTAATACAAACACAGCGGAAGTACAACATAACATAAATCCGCTACTCCTAAATAACTATATGTTTGCCTCCAGCATGTCTCTAGTAGCCATATCTGTTATCCTACTAAATCTGAAAAGAACTTAAGCCCTCAGCCTACTCAAATAAATTTTGAGCACACGAGAGTTTAAGGGGAAAACATAAACTTCAAGTCATACAAAAAGCCTGGTGTGAATAATAATACTATACATCCCGGGTCTAATATGTTAAGTGAGACGATTTGCCGCTTAGTGAATGGATTTTCCCTCACTAACATCCTTTAAAACATATATTTTGCAAAACCTTTTCCTACAACCAAAACTGGTTAAATACCGTAAAGCACCAATATGTAAACATACATAGATATTAGGTAATAAATGAACTATCTATTTAAACACATAAGTTTTGTTTGGCTAACTTTTAACCTTTGGCTGACTCAGGCCTACACGATAATATAAACCATATTGATCTAACATCTGTTAGACACTCCTCTTCTGGACCATCTATCCTTAACTATTTGTCTGGTACTTCTTTTATGGATGGTTTATCCCTAGCCTAATCATCTCCCAGGTCTTTCTGATCCTAACGGTTTTTCGAGCTCACCAATAACCTATCTGTATACAAACATATATTCCTTTTGGTGTGTAATCATAATTTTAGTCTACCTATGACCAACCCTACACACTAGAATTCTAGACAATAATTAGCTAGGGCCAATGGCTAATGTATAGGGCACGACCCCATACTGGTCCCAACTGGTATTCTAATATCCGAGTCATTTTACTTTGGGATCCCTTCCCATAATTTTCCTTGAAAATCTCTTTAAAATGATTTAAAAGCTTTAAATCAAACTTACACAAGAAAAATATTTATATTCCTTATGCTTTACTCAAATCACTTCGCCATGTTACATACATATATAAACTTTATGCAAACTTTAATTGATGAAAAGATTTAAACATTTCAAAGCACCCTTTCGATTTCATTGATAGTGCCCCTTTCTAAACCTTTTGAAAGCGTCTCTTCCAAAACCAAGCGAAACCCTTTATTTATCTAGACCGAAAGAGAACACATTTCCTTTTGAAACCATACTTCAAACCTTTCGAAACCATTGAAATCTTTCCTTTCGAAAGCAATAAAACTATAAACATCCTATCTTAAAACACTTCAAAACATTACCTTAGAAAACCTTCAAAAAAATTTCCATTTCAACCCTTTCAAAACCATTCAGAAAATAGGACCTTTCGACCTTGTCGAAGGCTACCATCCGACCCCTTCGAAAGCTACCATTCGACTCCAATGAAAGCTTTCCTTTTATCCCCTTCGAAAGCTTGGCTTTCGACCCCTTCAAAACCATTCAGTAAATAGTATCTTTCAAAATCATTAGACTTTTAAAACTTAAACCTTTCGAAAACTCTTTTGAAAACACTTTTGGTTAAATTTGAAACATGTGGAAAATCCTCTTTAAAATCTTTCGACCTCTTTGGAAGCTTAGCTTTCGACCCCTTTGAAAGCTTAAAACATAACTTCTCAAAAAATAGGCTATAGCTTTATTAATACTTTAAAACACCTCTTTCAAAACCTTGGCTATACATCAATCAGAATAAAAGTTGTAGAACATCTAAGTCGAAAGCTTCCTTTCAAAAGTAAAGGAGAAACGACTGATTTTTAAAAGAAAAGTATATCTTTTTAGCCTTGTCGAAAGCCAATGACTTTAAAAGGTAGAAAGGCGACAACTAGGGATTTTGAACCCTTCGAAATCATGTTAACCTCTCGACCTCGTCAAAAGCTTTAAACCTTCAGTTTGAATATTTGACCCGCCCGTAAGCACCCAAGTCGAAAGCTTCTTTTCGAAAGCAAGGCTGGCATCACTTTTGGCTTATAAAATAACACACACTCTTGAAAGTATCTAGGCTATAGGATTGTGTAATATGAAGTATAATAAATAACTAGTGCAAAAAATAACTGTAAAATAATAATAGTAGTAGAATGACACCAGAGATTTTTATACTGGTTCGAACTCCCGTTCTACGTCCAATCCCATACTTCTTCTGAAACTATAGCTAGCAACCCTCACTTAACCTGGAGGAACTAGTATTGCACCGTCTGAGCAACCGAACAGGACTTTGACCGCCTGAGCAACAGAACAAGACTTAACCGCTTGAGTAGCCGAATAGAACTTGACCACCTAAGCAACCGAACAGGACTTTCTTGTAAACTAGATTAAACTTGACTTTGTGTGTTCTGAAAAACATGGTTTTTTCACTTGTAGTACACCCTTCCTATAATCTTATCCTTAAATTAGGTGTGTATATTTGTGTGTGTATGAAGAATAGGTAGTTTAATACTGCTTGAAGAATATGGAAATGAATACGTAAGCAATGATTGTATGAAAGCCTGTAGATATTGATCTCAAGAATGCTAAGTGTTATAGATCAAAAGTGAATAGAAAATTAGGCGATTGGATCCATGAATCTTGAGTGTATATATAGAGTGTGATGAGATACGACTTCTCGAAATCGCAATCCATTAGAATCTAGGAGCTGTGACCTTCTAGGTAAAAGGAACCCTTTGATCAAAAGAAGTGTCTTTTGGAGAAAAATGACAGTTGTAGATTCGGTCGACTGAACATGCTTGGGCGGTCGACTGAATTTCAAATGTGCACAAAAAATGTTTAGTGTCAGACGTTACTGTATATATTAAAAAAAATTGTACACAGCCTCAGTCGACTGCCTTATATGCGTCAGTTGACTTATGTTGTTATTTCAGTGCAGTGAAAGTATTTTGTATGTGTATATGAAATTTTTATAAAACGAATACTAGTTTTGTAAATGAATTTGTGAGTCATGAAACTTGAGGATAGATTTTAAAAATTCTCTATACTAGACTCTATATACTTATTGACTCTAGTTAACATCAATATCAATACGAACCATATTTGAGTCGATGAGTCCGGATTTGCCGTAGTCGTAGGTTCGTGAACTTTCATCTCTTATCAGCATTCAAAACTTTATGATCGAACATTCTCCCCCATTTTGATGATGACAATTCCATTTGCTGTGAGTGAATTTTTGACAAGATTTGTGAAAATATCTATCCCCCTGAGTATTATGCTTGCAACTTTGATATTGTATTCACCCTTCGAATCTATACTATATTTCATGTAGACAATTTATGTTTTTCTCCCCCTTTGCCATCGACAAAAAGGGGAGTACTCTAGGTTTAGGATAGTTAAAGTACGATTAATATGGCATAGGAAGACACATATATATAAAACACTGACTTAACACATAACATAGAACAGTCACATCATTTGAGAACAATAGTACAACATGATATACATAGAAAACATAGAGTTTTAGACAATTACACAATACCACAAGACACAAATACCAAATTGTCTGAAAACAAATTTTAACAAAAAGCACAATTTTTTTGAAAGATAGAAGATATTCTTACTAATCACCTTAATCTCCTCTGTTTGAGCTGACTTCGTTATCTTCAGTTTCTTTATCATCATTGGAGTCGTCACCCACTTCCTCGGTTTCTTCTTCCTCTTGTTCTTCATTTGGTGTAGACCAAGTGAAATGTTCCGTCGATCGTTTCCCGTGAGATGTAGGTACATGAATGGAGGTAGAAGATTGTTGGGAGCATGTGATTGCTTCTTAGATATTGTTGAGAATGGTCTTCATATGATTAAGCTTGTTATTGACTTTGGTGACATTTTTATCGACTCTAGAAATAGTCGATTCAACAAAAGATAGACGATTATCGAGAAGTCTTTGATTACGAGCAATGATAGTCACGGATTCGTGGAGGCAAGCTTGATGGTTTATTTCTTGAATCTCATAGACTTGTTGAGTAGGTCGAGGAGGTTGGGATGATGAAGAGGCTTGCATATATGGAGTTTGTTGACGACCTTGTTGTTAGGACGGTTGAGCTTGACCCGTGGCTTGGTTTTCAAGCCAATATTCGTAAGAATTATGGTGTGGTCAAGATATTGCTTTGGTAGGTTCACTGTGATGACCCGGAATTTTGGCAATATCAATTTAATAATCTGAATTAAAAATTAAATTGATTTGATAATCTTTGTTAATAAGATTTGAATTAATTTAATAATCCAATAAAAATAAATATGTAATTGATATATTTTATCTTTTAAAAGTTAATAATTGTTTTATATTTAAAATGTATATAGAATATGTATACATTAGAAATAGATATTGCTTTAAACTAATAAATAAATATGATTTTGAATGCATAAGATAAATATTGAAATGATTTAAAATATGTTTAACTCAAGTTTAAATAAATAAGAATAAGGTTTATTTTGATTTCTTAAAAATATAATTTCTTTTATAAGTTATTTATAGTTATCAAATGTTGTTACTTTTAAAATATAATAATACATTGTTTTTGACAGAAAGATTTTTATATAAAAATAATTGTTTTTCAAAACTTAAATTGTGTAGTTATATTTGTAATTAAAATGGGTTTCAAAATTTAATTTGAACTTGAACTCAAAGCTTTGAAATCTAAAAGTATAAATGTTTTTAATTTGCTTTGATTTTGAAATATTTGTATAAGCTTCATTTTATAAACTAAATTTGATTTATTCATTTTAAAATTTATATACATGCAAGCATGATTAACTAATTCATTTAAACATAAGTTTACATTCATCTTATAATAACATACTAAATTAATACTAATTAACTTTTAATAAATACTAAGTAAGCTTTTAATTAAATACTAATTGCTTTTATAAGACAAGTGTAATACATAAACATGATAAAGTGACAAGTGTGTAAATTGTAGGACAAGTGTCATTTATTTGTTTTTCTTTTATTTTTATTTCAGTTTTTACATATAAACAAATTCTCTTCCATTTTTATTTCTTTTTTTTCTAAAAACTAAGAAACAATGGAAAAACCCAAATCTGAAACATCTTCAATCCACTCCACAAATCTGAAACAAAGCTTGCATGCAAATTCTTCTTACAAATCAATACAAAATCATTTTCAAAGCCTCCACATTTTTATGTTTAGAAAACATATCTGTCACATTTTGAAATCAAGAAGAAAATCACCTGCACTTCTGGAATTAGCCTGCATGCAAGCCAAAAAGCAATCTGCATTCAAGTAAACCTACATCAAAACTTTGCATTTCCTCCTTTCAAAATATGGAAATCCTATAGTAGCTGCATGCAAAGCAAACCTGTCACCTTCTTAAGAAAAATCAAATTTCAATTCAATTCTGCAATCTCAAAGCCTGCATTTCATATGCAAGCAATACTGCATATTGTTGTTCAAATATAAAAGCTTCTGCATAGTTTTCAAATATAAAGGCATCTGCATCATTTAGCATCTGGAATCCTAGCAACTGCAGTTTCAAAATTAAAGAAACAAAGCATGCATACAAGAGCTCTGTAACAAGCAACTCAAAGTTTTAAAGCAAGCATTGGAATGAAAAGTTTTAAAAAGAATAGGGGTTTCCAGTTTTAAAAGCACTTCTGCAAAACCAAACTTTCAAACCTATGGAGGCTCTGTTTTCAAATTTAACAGGTGAGTAACACTTAATTTAAAGTAAATTAAGTAGGATTACTTGCTTGATTTTATACTGAGTTAAATGTTTGTACATGTTTTCATTTTTACTGCCTGTGCATATATGAATGCAATGCATGTATTGATTTCAGGGATCTGATAGCTATAGTTTAAGTTAAAATTTGATAAATAGTTTTTCTTGCATTAATCTGGTTGTTACCATGGATTAGCATTTGAATGTAAATGGGCTTATTACATGGTAAAATAAGTTTTAAGGCTATATAAGTTGATTTGTTTTCTGTGATGTCTGAAACCATAAAACATAAACTAAATTCTGTAAAAGAAAAATTTGGGAAATATAGGTATCATGAATTAATATTCAGATGTACTTATAGAATCATTAAGTGAATGCTAGAATCTTAAATCAAAAATTAAAGTTTATAGAGTCAAGCAAAAGGGCAGTTTCAAATGAACTGTATTATACATTTTGATCAAGATAAATTGATCTTTGCATTGGATTGGAGTGAAATTGGTTCTGGAATGAATGAAGCTATCAATGATCATAGAAAAATTATTGAATTGATTTACAATTCAAGCTTGAGAGTGGAATTTGGGATTTTAGGTGATGAACCCCAGTTTATGTGGGTTACAGATTTGGGTCGATTTTGAACTCCTCTGTGCATCGAGTTCAAAGATGTTTAGGGTATTGATGGATGGTGTAGTGATGAAGCTCGTGCCGGAGTTTGGATGTTGATAGTGGTCGGAGGTGGTTGATACTGGTGTTGACAGGTTGAGGAGGAAAACTGGGTTGTTTTGTTCCAGGTTTTGTAGTTGTTTGGGTTGCGGGGATTTCTGCCTCGGGTAGGTCTCGGGTTAATTGGGGAAAAACTCGGAGTAGCTGGGTAATTGACTCGAAGTCAATAAGAGAGTTCTGTGTATTTTTGTTTCAGGTTTTAAAAACAGAAACTGTTCTGTTTTTTTTGAATTTTGAAAGTTAAGTTTTAATTTAATCTGGAAATTTGAACTTAGGATTAAACTTGAATCTAAAAATGAATTCAAATTGCTTGAATTCTTATTTTGTAATTATTTAAATACAGAAATTTTAAATTGGTTTAAAATAAAATGTAGGAACAGGAAAACTATTTGCAGTTTTTAAATTTGAAAGTGAAAGTTTAAAATGTAAACTTAATTTGGACTTAGGCTTTAATAACCTGAATTTGAATATGAATTTCAATAAGTTTAAATTCTGTTCTTTTGAAATTATTTAAATTTAGCAAAATTTCAAAGTTTAAGTTTTTAAATAAAACAGAACTGTTTCTGTTTTAAATGAAAAGGTAAATGTAAATTTTGCAGGTGTAGGTTTAAACTGAGTGTAAGTTTGAAGTTTGAATATGAATTCAAATTTTGATTGTCAAAGAATTGAAACCATTTATGTTTTTAAATTCAAATTTGATTTTAAACCTTCAAGTGTAAATGCATTGTTGTTTTGCATTTGAATTGGAAGGTTAAGTATGTAAACTAGGAATTTAAAATGAATTCAAATCTGAGTTCTTAAATCTATTTTTAAAACTTCAGTTTAAAATAAAGATTTAAATTTAAATTGCTTCAAATGATTTTCATTTGAATTGAAGGTGTAAATTGTAGAAAGTGTTTTAAAGAATTAAAACTAATTGAAAATGGGAGTTATATTTCAATTTTAAAATTTAAAGATGTTTTTAAAATTGATTTGAATTTGATTTGAATTGAAATTTAAATCCTTTTCAATTTATTAATTAAGTATATGTTTCTTGTAAACATATAAGATTATGTTGTATTGTTTAAAATCTTATTTTAAATAAGTTTGAGTCTTAAATTTAAAGAGAATGTTAAATGGAATTTGATGTAAATTTAAAAACATTTTGTTTTTAAATGCATGATTTAATAAGAATGTTTTATCTTAAGATAAATAAAAATTAATGATTGGATTCATTAATTATTAAGGTAATTAAGATGAATATTAATTATCTAATTAAATAAAAATGTGGAAGTTTAATTAAATAATTAATGATTTTTAATTTAATTTGAGATTAATTAATTAAGTTTAATTAATCTATAATTAAGGATAGTTAACTAAATTTTAATTTATAATTAAGATTCATTAATCAAGTGATTAATGATAATTAAGATTTTAATTAACACTTAGTTAATTAATAATTAGAGATTAATTAAATAGTAATTAAATATTAATTACTTAATAACTAATGATGATTAATTTAAGTAAATTCTTAATGAAGTGATTAAGAAATGTTAATGAAGTTATTAACTCAAGATTTTTTTTAAAATTAATTAATGTGATTAATTTTTGATAATTAATTAGATTAATTAATTAATAATCAATTGTTTAAGTTTTAATTACTTAATGAAAGTAATTAGTGAATTAATTACTTAATGTAATTAATGAAGGTTAATGTGATTTGTTTAGATTAATTAATTAAGTTTAATTGATTTAAACATTTATGGATTGTTTGATAATTACTTATGTAATTAATGAATTTATAATTACTTAAGGAAGTAATTAATTTAATAATTACTGAATGTAATTAAGAATATTGTTATAAAGGTAATTTGGATTTTAAATTACTTTGAAATTAATCAAAGGGATTAATTAGATAATTAATTAAGAATAATTAATTATTGTATTGAGTAATTAATGTAGTTAATTACTGAATGATTATTAATCAAGGGTGATTAATATATGTGTAGGGTTTAATATAATTAACTTGTGTGATTAATATTAAATGCTAATTACGTATTGTAATTAGAGATAGTTAATCAGTAATGATTAATTGAATGATGATTTATAAATTGATTTGAAATCAATGGATGGTTAAGTTAAGTAGAAATTTAATGATGAAGTAATTAATTTAATTCATTTTAAATTAATTAGAGATTGAGTAATTAATTTAATCCACTTTAAATTAATTATTGAAGGTGTGATCATTAGATTATTTGCTTATGTTTGATGAATGATATTGGTTGATTGGTTGGTTTGTAATCTCAGTTGTGAGATGAGTAGTGGATGTGATATGGATGCATTGGTTGCTTCTGGATGATAATATAGATTATCTGATTTGATATGATTATCTGTTGATAATGATAATGTTGATTATCGGTTATGTTGTGAATTATCTATCTGTGTATATTTAGATAATGAATTGAATTGTTTTAAACTTAAAACAACTTGGACATAAAAGACACGCTTTGGTTTTCGATGAGACCGGGATCGGGTTTCCATATTTGGACATCCGAAAACCACATCGATTCCAAATAACGTTAGATCGTTAATCCAAGTGGAGCGAGTGAAGACTCGAGGTGTAAGGGCTAGACGTCAGTATAACTCTGTGGGTGATTCCGAAATGAGTTTGACGGAATAGCACTTATAGATTCGAGATGAAGAATTAGAGTGCAAGGGTTATCGTCGTTAACTCTGAGGGTGATTCCAAAACGAGTGTAACGAGTTAATGCCTTCGGTTTCGTTCGAACCCGGAACGAACTTGTATGGATTGAATGCTTTCAGCACATCGTCAGGTGGACGATGAGCATTCTAAGTGATGTGTCCTATAAAGGTAATCGTAGCCTCAAGCCTCATCAACCGGGAATGGCTAAAACAGGGGAGGTGCAGCAAGGCTTCGTGGGTAGCCCCCACTTGAGAGCAAGATTTTCCCCTGTCTAGAAGTCCCTTTTTATTTCGGCTTAGTGGGCAGTTGGAAAGCGCGCCGACTGCGGGGTTGTCTTGTTCGGAACTATTCAGTAAGGAATGGGTCCGGCCTTGTGTAGCAGGGGATGAAGGGAGTAATCCTCGGTACGGTGATCTAGGCCACGTACTGTGACGGGCGGTACCCCAGTAGCCCTGCCATTGTATGGAATCCAAAATCCAATAAGTGCCAACGGTTTTGATTGTATTACCCACTTTTGTGGCTAGTAGCTGGAATTTAATGAATGTAACAATTTCGGCTATTTCATATTTACTTGAAAACCCTAGACACTATTATAATATCATAGAATTTCCTATCAAATGTTTTGGTTAGCGTAAGGTAAAAACTTTTCCATGTTTATGTGTGGGAAGTCTTACGTGATACCTTTTCTTTTCAAAGGTTTTTGAAAGTTAAGCAACTTTAACCTGTTACTCACACCAGACCCATGTCTGACCCGGAGTTTATTTTTGTTTTCCATAAACTCTTGGGTACTCAAATTTTTACGAGTAGCCAAGGGATTCAGGTTAGCTTTGACAAATATTGGAGGAGCAATGGAGCAGGAGGCTTCGGCGTTGTAGATATGTTTAGTATTCCGCTGTGTACAATATCTCTGTGTTATCTGTTGAGTTGTATTATGTTGAAAATACAAGACAGGTGTTTATAACTGTCTAGTATGTGATGTATATGTTGTATATCTGTGTACTCTGATAGTGGTTGTAAACTATGTAATATTTTATGTTATTAATATACTTTATTCGTTCCGCTGTTTAGATTCTCATGTGTTGTTTCTTCTTCTCTTCTTTCTTTTCTATTCTCTATCCCTTTCTTTCTTTTTAGCGATGCGACTTCCTGGAGTGTAAGGGAGTAGGGTCGCTACAGTGGTATCAGAGCATTAGGTTGAGTGAATACCTAGGCTCTGTAGTGGTGTCTTTCTTGAGAGAGCGTATTTGTATTTTTAATATATATATATATCTAATTCTACCTATTTGTTGGGCTACCTGTTCGGGTTTTCCAATATAGGCTATAAAGGTAGATAAGGTTGTAGTGTTTGTAACACGACAACTACCATTGGTTGGAGTTTGTATGTTGAGGTTGGAAGTGTGTTTGTCGAGACTGTAGACCTAATACTGTCTCGAGTAAGTTGTGCTGTAGTGTAGAAATTTCATTGATCTCTGAAGGAAACCTGTTAAGGTTCGGAGTTCATATTTGAAATGCAGAGTTGGATGAGTTGAGTTTGGATCTGTTGGTTGGGCAGAAACAAGTGAGTGATGGTATTTTGATACCTCAGGAAGTTGTAACTGCGTGATGATATGCAATGACTATGATTGTGTCCGAAGATATTTCTTTGAAACAAGTTTTAGGAAGTAGATCTGCTTCGGTGTTGTGGCCGAGTTAGCAGGATGTGATGGTTAGCTTTGAAGTCCGAGTTTCTCGAAGAACTTTGGATTAAAAAGTCTTTAGCATCGGTGTCAGCAATGCAGCTTGGAATGTTCTGTGAGCTGACAGAGAGGTCTTAGCTGAGTAGTTTTTCTAAAGATGGAGTTCAGAAGTAGCAGATTGAATCCGTTTCTTCAATGGATTGGCTAGACCAGTGTAAGTTGTTCTGTATGGTAAAGAGAGAACAGTTTTTATTTGGAAATTAATCTGGGTTGATCGCAAAGGGGACTTGCGATTGTTTGAGTGTTCTCTTGGATTGTTGGAGAATTTTCTGGATGTCTTCTAGAAAGACAGAGTTTTTCTGCATCTGGAGTTTGAGCTTTCGAATCGTCTAGAATTCCAGGAGTGCAACCGGTGGTTCAGCATAGTAGAAGGACGATTCCTAGAGTTAGAGGTTGGTGAAGCAACTCAGTTTTTGGAGGAATTTCTGAGTTCTTCTTTGTGGATCTGTAGAACTATATTTCTAGGAAGTGATGTCCAGTGGTGCTTGTGTTCTTCATCAGCATTTTCTTATCTACTTCGGATCAGAGTTGTGTAGCGGAAGCAGTTTGGGAGTGCTTTTGATTTATCTTTTCCGGATAAGGAGAAGTAAGTTCAGTCTTCTACTAGTTATGGAGTAGAATTGTGATTTGGTTTTGGGTTGATCTTGAGATGATCGTTGTGTTGGGTTATTTTTAGTTCTGATTGTTTCTAGAGGAATCAGCAAGGGTTAAGCGGATCAGTTGAATGTTGGCAGTCAAGATTGTCCGAAGACTTTTGTGGATATGAGACAGAGAAATTTGGAATTCGAAGTTGGAGACTTCGTTGTTGTAGGAGTTTTCTCTGATCCAAGGAGCTATAAGATGAGGTAAGCTGGAAAATTAGCTCCGAGATGTTTGGATCTTTTCTCTATGTTTTGGTTGGATAAGTGTTTGGTTTTCAGAGTTGAATTGCCAATTTGGATAACTGGGATTCGGTGAGTTTCACGTATCTCTGAGGGAATACGTGTATGGTCTATCTCTGGTTTTGGAACCAGCAGTTTGGAAGGTATGGGTTGTTGAGTTAGACTCGTCTGTAGTCTAATATGTTGTCTAGTTCTGTAAATCTAGATGAGTAGGAGCTCTATAGCTTATTAGTATTGAATTGTTTGAATTATAGAGAACGAGTATCCCGATATATATATACCGGGGAAACTCGAGAAACTCTATCCAGAATTTTGTATGGATAGTTAGATTGTTTGATTGGATGAATTGATTGCTATGGTTGTTAGCATATTATTGGTATATGCTTGTGTTTTTTTTTAAATTAAATCTGTAAATAGATTATTAAATTACCTTTGTTTTAAATTTCGGGGACGAAATTCTTTTAAGGGGGGAGGAATGTGATGACCCGGAATTTTGGCAATATCAATTTAATAATCTGAATTAAAAATTAAATTGATTTGATAATCTTTGTTAATAAGATTTGAATTAATTTAATAATCCAATAAAAATAAATATGTAATTGATATATTTTATCTTTTAAAAGTTAATAATTGTTTTATATTTAAAATGTATATAGAATATGTATACATTAGAAATAGATATTGCTTTAAACTAATAAATAAATATGATTTTGAATGCATAAGATAAATATTGAAATGATTTAAAATATGTTTAACTCAAGTTTAAATAAATAAGAATAAGGTTTATTTTGATTTCTTAAAAATATAATTTCTTTTATAAGTTATTTATAGTTATCAAATGTTGTTACTTTTAAAATATAATAATACATTGTTTTTGACAGAAAGATTTTTATATAAAAATAATTGTTTTTCAAAACTTAAATTGTGTAGTTATATTTGTAATTAAAATGGGTTTCAAAATTTAATTTGAACTTGAACTCAAAGCTTTGAAATCTAAAAGTATAAATGTTTTTAATTTGCTTTGATTTTGAAATATTTGTATAAGCTTCATTTTATAAACTAAATTTGATTTATTCATTTTAAAATTTATATACATGCAAGCATGATTAACTAATTCATTTAAACATAAGTTTACATTCATCTTATAATAACATACTAAATTAATACTAATTAACTTTTAATAAATACTAAGTAAGCTTTTAATTAAATACTAATTGCTTTTATAAGACAAGTGTAATACATAAACATGATAAAGTGACAAGTGTGTAAATTGTAGGACAAGTGTCATTTATTTGTTTTTCTTTTATTTTTATTTCAGTTTTTACATATAAACAAATTCTCTTCCATTTTTATTTCTTTTTTTTCTAAAAACTAAGAAACAATGGAAAAACCCAAATCTGAAACATCTTCAATCCACTCCACAAATCTGAAACAAAGCTTGCATGCAAATTCTTCTTACAAATCAATACAAAATCATTTTCAAAGCCTCCACATTTTTATGTTTAGAAAACATATCTGTCACATTTTGAAATCAAGAAGAAAATCACCTGCACTTCTGGAATTAGCCTGCATGCAAGCCAAAAAGCAATCTGCATTCAAGTAAACCTACATCAAAACTTTGCATTTCCTCCTTTCAAAATATGGAAATCCTATAGTAGCTGCATGCAAAGCAAACCTGTCACCTTCTTAAGAAAAATCAAATTTCAATTCAATTCTGCAATCTCAAAGCCTGCATTTCATATGCAAGCAATACTGCATATTGTTGTTCAAATATAAAAGCTTCTGCATAGTTTTCAAATATAAAGGCATCTGCATCATTTAGCATCTGGAATCCTAGCAACTGCAGTTTCAAAATTAAAGAAACAAAGCATGCATACAAGAGCTCTGTAACAAGCAACTCAAAGTTTTAAAGCAAGCATTGGAATGAAAAGTTTTAAAAAGAATAGGGGTTTCCAGTTTTAAAAGCACTTCTGCAAAACCAAACTTTCAAACCTATGGAGGCTCTGTTTTCAAATTTAACAGGTGAGTAACACTTAATTTAAAGTAAATTAAGTAGGATTACTTGCTTGATTTTATACTGAGTTAAATGTTTGTACATGTTTTCATTTTTACTGCCTGTGCATATATGAATGCAATGCATGTATTGATTTCAGGGATCTGATAGCTATAGTTTAAGTTAAAATTTGATAAATAGTTTTTCTTGCATTAATCTGGTTGTTACCATGGATTAGCATTTGAATGTAAATGGGCTTATTACATGGTAAAATAAGTTTTAAGGCTATATAAGTTGATTTGTTTTCTGTGATGTCTGAAACCATAAAACATAAACTAAATTCTGTAAAAGAAAAATTTGGGAAATATAGGTATCATGAATTAATATTCAGATGTACTTATAGAATCATTAAGTGAATGCTAGAATCTTAAATCAAAAATTAAAGTTTATAGAGTCAAGCAAAAGGGCAGTTTCAAATGAACTGTATTATACATTTTGATCAAGATAAATTGATCTTTGCATTGGATTGGAGTGAAATTGGTTCTGGAATGAATGAAGCTATCAATGATCATAGAAAAATTATTGAATTGATTTACAATTCAAGCTTGAGAGTGGAATTTGGGATTTTAGGTGATGAACCCCAGTTTATGTGGGTTACAGATTTGGGTCGATTTTGAACTCCTCTGTGCATCGAGTTCAAAGATGTTTAGGGTATTGATGGATGGTGTAGTGATGAAGCTCGTGCCGGAGTTTGGATGTTGATAGTGGTCGGAGGTGGTTGATACTGGTGTTGACAGGTTGAGGAGGAAAACTGGGTTGTTTTGTTCCAGGTTTTGTAGTTGTTTGGGTTGCGGGGATTTCTGCCTCGGGTAGGTCTCGGGTTAATTGGGGAAAAACTCGGAGTAGCTGGGTAATTGACTCGAAGTCAATAAGAGAGTTCTGTGTATTTTTGTTTCAGGTTTTAAAAACAGAAACTGTTCTGTTTTTTTTGAATTTTGAAAGTTAAGTTTTAATTTAATCTGGAAATTTGAACTTAGGATTAAACTTGAATCTAAAAATGAATTCAAATTGCTTGAATTCTTATTTTGTAATTATTTAAATACAGAAATTTTAAATTGGTTTAAAATAAAATGTAGGAACAGGAAAACTATTTGCAGTTTTTAAATTTGAAAGTGAAAGTTTAAAATGTAAACTTAATTTGGACTTAGGCTTTAATAACCTGAATTTGAATATGAATTTCAATAAGTTTAAATTCTGTTCTTTTGAAATTATTTAAATTTAGCAAAATTTCAAAGTTTAAGTTTTTAAATAAAACAGAACTGTTTCTGTTTTAAATGAAAAGGTAAATGTAAATTTTGCAGGTGTAGGTTTAAACTGAGTGTAAGTTTGAAGTTTGAATATGAATTCAAATTTTGATTGTCAAAGAATTGAAACCATTTATGTTTTTAAATTCAAATTTGATTTTAAACCTTCAAGTGTAAATGCATTGTTGTTTTGCATTTGAATTGGAAGGTTAAGTATGTAAACTAGGAATTTAAAATGAATTCAAATCTGAGTTCTTAAATCTATTTTTAAAACTTCAGTTTAAAATAAAGATTTAAATTTAAATTGCTTCAAATGATTTTCATTTGAATTGAAGGTGTAAATTGTAGAAAGTGTTTTAAAGAATTAAAACTAATTGAAAATGGGAGTTATATTTCAATTTTAAAATTTAAAGATGTTTTTAAAATTGATTTGAATTTGATTTGAATTGAAATTTAAATCCTTTTCAATTTATTAATTAAGTATATGTTTCTTGTAAACATATAAGATTATGTTGTATTGTTTAAAATCTTATTTTAAATAAGTTTGAGTCTTAAATTTAAAGAGAATGTTAAATGGAATTTGATGTAAATTTAAAAACATTTTGTTTTTAAATGCATGATTTAATAAGAATGTTTTATCTTAAGATAAATAAAAATTAATGATTGGATTCATTAATTATTAAGGTAATTAAGATGAATATTAATTATCTAATTAAATAAAAATGTGGAAGTTTAATTAAATAATTAATGATTTTTAATTTAATTTGAGATTAATTAATTAAGTTTAATTAATCTATAATTAAGGATAGTTAACTAAATTTTAATTTATAATTAAGATTCATTAATCAAGTGATTAATGATAATTAAGATTTTAATTAACACTTAGTTAATTAATAATTAGAGATTAATTAAATAGTAATTAAATATTAATTACTTAATAACTAATGATGATTAATTTAAGTAAATTCTTAATGAAGTGATTAAGAAATGTTAATGAAGTTATTAACTCAAGATTTTTTTTAAAATTAATTAATGTGATTAATTTTTGATAATTAATTAGATTAATTAATTAATAATCAATTGTTTAAGTTTTAATTACTTAATGAAAGTAATTAGTGAATTAATTACTTAATGTAATTAATGAAGGTTAATGTGATTTGTTTAGATTAATTAATTAAGTTTAATTGATTTAAACATTTATGGATTGTTTGATAATTACTTATGTAATTAATGAATTTATAATTACTTAAGGAAGTAATTAATTTAATAATTACTGAATGTAATTAAGAATATTGTTATAAAGGTAATTTGGATTTTAAATTACTTTGAAATTAATCAAAGGGATTAATTAGATAATTAATTAAGAATAATTAATTATTGTATTGAGTAATTAATGTAGTTAATTACTGAATGATTATTAATCAAGGGTGATTAATATATGTGTAGGGTTTAATATAATTAACTTGTGTGATTAATATTAAATGCTAATTACGTATTGTAATTAGAGATAGTTAATCAGTAATGATTAATTGAATGATGATTTATAAATTGATTTGAAATCAATGGATGGTTAAGTTAAGTAGAAATTTAATGATGAAGTAATTAATTTAATTCATTTTAAATTAATTAGAGATTGAGTAATTAATTTAATCCACTTTAAATTAATTATTGAAGGTGTGATCATTAGATTATTTGCTTATGTTTGATGAATGATATTGGTTGATTGGTTGGTTTGTAATCTCAGTTGTGAGATGAGTAGTGGATGTGATATGGATGCATTGGTTGCTTCTGGATGATAATATAGATTATCTGATTTGATATGATTATCTGTTGATAATGATAATGTTGATTATCGGTTATGTTGTGAATTATCTATCTGTGTATATTTAGATAATGAATTGAATTGTTTTAAACTTAAAACAACTTGGACATAAAAGACACGCTTTGGTTTTCGATGAGACCGGGATCGGGTTTCCATATTTGGACATCCGAAAACCACATCGATTCCAAATAACGTTAGATCGTTAATCCAAGTGGAGCGAGTGAAGACTCGAGGTGTAAGGGCTAGACGTCAGTATAACTCTGTGGGTGATTCCGAAATGAGTTTGACGGAATAGCACTTATAGATTCGAGATGAAGAATTAGAGTGCAAGGGTTATCGTCGTTAACTCTGAGGGTGATTCCAAAACGAGTGTAACGAGTTAATGCCTTCGGTTTCGTTCGAACCCGGAACGAACTTGTATGGATTGAATGCTTTCAGCACATCGTCAGGTGGACGATGAGCATTCTAAGTGATGTGTCCTATAAAGGTAATCGTAGCCTCAAGCCTCATCAACCGGGAATGGCTAAAACAGGGGAGGTGCAGCAAGGCTTCGTGGGTAGCCCCCACTTGAGAGCAAGATTTTCCCCTGTCTAGAAGTCCCTTTTTATTTCGGCTTAGTGGGCAGTTGGAAAGCGCGCCGACTGCGGGGTTGTCTTGTTCGGAACTATTCAGTAAGGAATGGGTCCGGCCTTGTGTAGCAGGGGATGAAGGGAGTAATCCTCGGTACGGTGATCTAGGCCACGTACTGTGACGGGCGGTACCCCAGTAGCCCTGCCATTGTATGGAATCCAAAATCCAATAAGTGCCAACGGTTTTGATTGTATTACCCACTTTTGTGGCTAGTAGCTGGAATTTAATGAATGTAACAATTTCGGCTATTTCATATTTACTTGAAAACCCTAGACACTATTATAATATCATAGAATTTCCTATCAAATGTTTTGGTTAGCGTAAGGTAAAAACTTTTCCATGTTTATGTGTGGGAAGTCTTACGTGATACCTTTTCTTTTCAAAGGTTTTTGAAAGTTAAGCAACTTTAACCTGTTACTCACACCAGACCCATGTCTGACCCGGAGTTTATTTTTGTTTTCCATAAACTCTTGGGTACTCAAATTTTTACGAGTAGCCAAGGGATTCAGGTTAGCTTTGACAAATATTGGAGGAGCAATGGAGCAGGAGGCTTCGGCGTTGTAGATATGTTTAGTATTCCGCTGTGTACAATATCTCTGTGTTATCTGTTGAGTTGTATTATGTTGAAAATACAAGACAGGTGTTTATAACTGTCTAGTATGTGACGTATATGTTGTATATCTGTGTACTCTGATAGTGGTTGTAAACTATGTAATATTTTATGTTATTAATATACTTTATTCGTTCCGCTGTTTAGATTCTCATGTGTTGTTTCTTCTTCTCTTCTTTCTTTTCTATTCTCTATCCCTTTCTTTCTTTTTAGCGATGCGACTTCCTGGAGTGTAAGGGAGTAGGGTCGCTACATTCACGAGGCTAAGAGTTTTAGTATTCAAGAAACCTATGCTCAAACATTCGGATCGACCAAAGTAACCTCTGGTCAAACATTCGGATCGACCAAAGTAACCTCGAAATGCTTGAGAATGCGCACGATGTAAGCTCCATAGTAGATCGTCCTCATTCAACGTTGGTTAAAAGTTTGGAACTCATTTGGAATGACCTTCACCTAGTTAACTCACCTGTTTCCCCAAATGGCATATAAGGATTGAAAATCTCACCGGTAGACTTTCTCATAGCTTCCGGTGCATGGATTGATGGTGTAGGTAGGCACTCTATGCATAATGCGAGCTTTTGGCCTTGATGCTACCGCTTTAACTTCGTCAAGTCATCCGAGAGAAACAAATGACTAACATGATCATGAGTATCCATATTTACAGTAATTTCAGCTAACTTGTCACCCACATCTGGACATTAGAATTCATGCAAGTCGTTATAGTGGAAGAAAAATCATTTTACCATATACCACCATCCAAATGTAGTCATCTGGACATGTAATTGTGTGGTGGTCTAGATTTAAGTTGGCATAGAAAAGTTTAACAAGAAGGTAATTAATCTTGTTGTTATTTGACGCAAAATCAATGAGGTGCACCAATCCTCTACGGCGAGCCAAGTCTTGAATGTAATATTAAGAAAAATCAAGGAATTTGATAAAAGAACTTTCAAAAATCATAGAGCTTTGCATCTTTTCAAAGCATTGCACCGCCTTGTCATTATGTAGCCATGCTCTTATTTGTGAATCCGAAGAACTTGATGTGGCTTGAGAATGTCGAGGTCTTTTAGGAGCCATTTGTAGAACTAGGGTTTTGGTGATGAAGTGGTGTGATATCCCGGAAATTTTAGCAATATCAATTTAATAATCTGTATTTAAAATTAAATGAATTTGATAAATTCTATTAATAAAAATTAACTTGGTTTAATAATCCAATTAAATAAATGTTTTAATTGGTAATTTTTATCTTTTAAAAGCTAATAAAATGCTTTCTAGTTATAATGTGTATATATATATATATATTTATATATATATATATAATTATATATTGTAGATAAATAAGTTTTGATTTGAAGTTTAATACACAAATAAAATCTTGTTTTTAAATTCTAATATTTAGTTTGATAATTTGGAAATTATTAATTTATTTAATAAATAACTATTCAAAATTATTTAATAAATAACTATTTGGTTTTGAGATACTTAAAGAAAATGTTTTAAATTGTTTAAATATATTTTAAAGCATAGTTTAAATTTTAAATAAGATAAACAAAAGTTTATTTTATTTCTTTTTTTGAATATAGCTTAGTAAATATAATTTGGAATTATATATGGAAATTTAAAATATCATTTATATATTGAACATTAATGCATTTAAATAAGTTAGACAAGTGATAAGTAATTTATAATTTCTTTCATAAATTATTTAAATTAATAAATATGTTATTTTCAAATCATAATAAATGTATTAATATAAATAAATTTTAAAAGACAATATTATTATTATTTTTAAATTACATATGTTAATATAAATTAATTTGAAATTGGATTTTTAAATGTACAAATAGAATTTGAATTTGATTTAAATTCTGAAATTTCAAAGGAATAAACATATCTAAATTATGTAAGTAAGCTTTCATTTTTTTATAATTTGTTTCATTTCATTTTCTTTAAAAAGAAATGCATATACATTTACTTATGAAAGTAATATATATATATATATATATATATATATATATGTATGTATGTATGTATTTAATAAATGAAGAAAAGGGTTTCGTTTACTTTTAAATTAAATAAAAATAAACAAAATTACTTATAAGACACATGTTATTTTATTAAGTGGTATGATGACAAGTGTAGTTAAGTGACTAATGTGACAAATGTTAGTTTTTTTACAAGTGTCTTTTTATTTTTAATTTTTCTTTTAATTTTTAAATAAATCAATTACACTTATATAAGACATGTTTTCTTCAATCTTTTCCTTTTCTAATCTTCATTTTTCAAAGTAAGAAGAAAATTTCAGCTGATAATTTATTCAAAAAAAAAATCTGTTAATCAATAAATCAAAAACACCTCACAAACCTGAAAATCAAATCTATAATCAACATCCTTTGCAAATTCATTCTCTTCAGTCTGTTCTATAAGCCTGTGCATTCTTCTTTCCAAAAACTAAAGCATGCAAGCTTTTTCTTTTCAACCTGAGTTTTAAAGCAAGCAAGTAAACTCTGTAAAAAGCAAGCACAAACAACTACAAGCATTCAAACTTAAGGATTCAATTGAATCTGGGTTGTCTTCTGCATCTGGAATCAGGCCTGCATGCAAGTTTAAAACAGCAAGCACTCAAGTGCAGGTTTGAAGCCAGTTTCCAATAGCTCTTTGCCTCTGTTTCATGCAAGGAATTGTATCAGATGAGTAACATTATAGTATTAAAATTTAAGTAAATAATTATGTTGCCAAATCATCTATGAAACAGGTATGTTTGTGAGTAACACTTTTTAAAAAAAAACTTAAGTATAAAACTGTTGCTTGATTGATGACTAAAATAAGTATGTTTTGTGTATGTATATCTGGTTGCATGTTGATTAGTATGATTGTGTGTATAATTTTAAATGCATTACAGTATATATATATATATATATATATATGAATGATTGAATGTATATAAATATTATGTGTTGTGTATCTACTTTTGCCTGTACCTAGTTTTAAAAGCAAGGATTTTGATAAAAATCCATTGTCTCTTAAACAAGTTTATGTTAGGATTTAGGCTTTAAACAAAAATGGTTTGTTTCATCATAGATTAAGGTTTAAAATATATTTAAATTAAATTAAATTTGGAATTTTCTCTGGAAATAAAATTTAACAGGAAATTTGAGTCTTTGAAAAAAATTCAAACACGGTAATTTTGCAATTCAGGAATCTGAATCAAATGCTAAAACTTAAATGTGATTTTTGAAACCAAAATTACAATTTTTAGTATTGGGATTTGAGGACATTGTTGTTTTTACTGGAAAGTATAAATTGAGGAAATTCTGATGAACTGGATGGACTTAAGGGTCGTAACTCTTTCTAGAAATAGGGAAGTGGTCAGTGACTTAGGGAAAAATGGTGGAGGTGGTGGAAGATCACCGTGGAGATGGTGATTGTTGGATTAGATTTCTAAACCTAGTTTTTGGGGTAGTGCAGTGTTTTGATCGGCAGGGTGGCTATAGGAGATCGAGTGCCTCAATATTTGGGGAGATGGCTGCTTGGGTGTTGAAGAGGTGATGGACGGAGTTCCAAAGCCTCCGATGGCCGGAGGAGAGGGGATGGAGGTTTTACAGGTTTTGGATCAGAGGTGATAGTGGTTCCATTTTCTTTTTCCAGGTTTTGGCTTGGGGGAAACTCGAATTTGATTTCGTGATGCTTGTTAGGTTTTGATGATCTTGGATGGATCTGTGGGCAAGCGTTGACATGTTCGTTGACTTGATGGTGACTGGAGGCGGCCATAACCACCGTGCATATGCACGGTGAAGAAATGGTGTCAGGAATGTTTGGGTTTTGCAGAATATTTTGGACTCGAGTTATACTTGGGTAATTCGAGTTTTTGCTCGAAGTTGTTCAGGGTTTTACTCGAAGTCAAACAGGGAAGGCTCGGGTATTTTTGATGGCTACAGGTTTCCAAAGAAACCTATTTATTTCCTATTCAGAGTTTGGTTTTAAAAATCTGAAGCAGGTTTTAAAACAAGAATTTAAACCTAAATTTAAAGTATGGATTTAAACTAGGTTTGAATTCCACTTTTAAAATTTAATTTAAACTTTTTAAATTAAAATATTTAAACAACTTTAAAAGAGTTTAAATAATTGAATTTAAAGATAAAGGTTTTAAAATGAAAGTAGAAAATTTAAACATAAGTTTTAAATCTGAAATAAAAATCCAATTAGAATTGATGTTTTAAAAATAAAGGAAGTTTCAAAAATTTAAAATGTTTAAACAACTTTGGATGTTGAAATATATTTTAAATATGATTTGTATTTTTTTAAATGGATTTGGATTTAAATTCCTTTGAACTTCTTTATAAAATAAGTAATTCTTTTGCATAAGCTTTAAAACGGTTTTAAAATGTTTTTAAAACTTTGTTAAAGTTAAGTTTGATTTCATTTTAAATTTAAAATTTAAAATGTAATTTGGAAACAAATTTTAAAGTAAGTTGTTTTAAATTTGCTTTGTTAATGATAATGTAATCATTAATAAGAAATGTTTTATTTTAAAATAAATCAAAGATTTAATGATTTTGATTTATTAAATTAGTAAGTTAATTAGATGGATAATTCATTTATTTATTTAATTAATTAAGGATTTTGATTTAATTAATTAAGGTTGAAGTTAATTAATTAAGATTAATTAATTTGGAAATAAGATCATTAATTAAATAAGTTATGATTTTAACTCATGATTACAAATTAATTTATCAAGAGATTAAGATTAATTAAGTTAAAAACTTAATTAATTAAATAATTAGTGATTAATTAAATGATTATTAAAGATTAATAAATTTGTAATTAATAATTGCTTAAGAAAGGTAATTAAGGAAATTGTTGATAAGTTAATGAAGGTCATTAACTAGGGATTATTTATTAATTAATTAAAGTGATTAATTTTGATAATTAATTAGATTAATTAAATTAGATAATCATTATGGAATTGGGTTAAGTATGATTACTTTATGAAAGTAATTAAAGTTATTAATTACTCATTGAAATTAATTAATTAATTTGATTAGTTTAAATTAATTAATTAAGTTTAATTAATTTAGAATAATCATTTGATGGTTGATAAGTAATTAATGAAGGATAATTACTTAGAGAAGTAATTAAGATGAGAAATTACTGAATGTAACTTATTGAAGTATGGAAGAGTTTGGGGTTAATTGATTGTGTAATTATTATGGAAGTTAATTACTTAGTAAAAGTAATTAATAATTAGTTACTTGGTGTAATTAATTTAAGCATTGATTGATTAAGTCATTTGAAAAATAATTAAGTAATGTAATTAATTAAGGGTAATTAATTACTAATAAAATTGATCATGGATGATTAATAATTAATTAATTATTAAATGTAATTAATTTAGGGGTAATCAATTTACTCAATGAAGTAATTAAGAATAGTTAATTACTGAAGTTAATTAATCAAAGGTGATTAATAGTTAAGGTTAATTACTTAATGAAGCTAATTAATCTAAATGTAATTAGGAATCATTAATTAATATAATTAATGATGTGATTAAGATTAATTAATGGAGATTAATTAATCAATGATAAGTGATTAAAGTAATTAATTAATGTAATTAATTAAGGATTAATGTAATTAATTATAATTAATTAATTAATGAAGTAATTAAAGGTTAATTACTGTATTTGGCTAAGAATAATTAATTTGTGAAATTAATTACTTGAATGTAATTAAAGAATGATTAATCAAGGGTAATTAATCAAGGGAATTAATTGGTGGTTAATTAATTGGTTGATTGGTTTGTAATTAATGGTTATATAAGCATGATTTATAGATTGAGGTAATTAATTTAATTTACTTTAAATTAATCAGAGATGGTGTAATTAATTTAATTCATTTTAAATTAATTATATATGGTGTGATTATTGATCCTTGTTTATATATGGATGATATAGATTTCCTTGAACGGTTTGAATCTCAGATATGAGATTAGTAATGTTGTGTGATATGGATGCATTGGTTGCATTGTGATGATGATTTGGATTATCTTCTGATAATGATAATATGGATTATCTGTGGTGATGATTATCTATTGTAATGATGTGAATTATCTATTTGTGTGTATATAGATAATTAAATTGATTTGTTTTAACTTAAAACAACTTGGACCTAAAAGATGGCATTTTGGATTCGAAGAGACCAGGATCAGGTTTCCATATTTGGATATCCGAAAACCACATCGATCCACATTAACGATAGGTCGTGAATCTCAAGTGAAGATGAAGATTCAGAGTGCAAGGGTTACCGTCGTTAACTCTGAGGGTGATTCCAAAATAAGTGTAACGAGATAATGCCTTCGGTTTCGTTCGAACCCGGAACGAACTTGTATAGACTGAATGCTTTCAGAACATCGTCAGGTGGACGACGAGATTCTAAGAGATATGTTCTCTAAAGGTAATCGTAGCCTCAAGCCTCATCAACCAGGAATGGCTAAAACAGGGGAGGTGCAGCAAGGCTGAGAGGGTCATGCCCAAGTAGGACGAGATTTTCCCCTGTCTAGAAGTCCCTTTTTATTCTGCTGTGTGGGCGGTTGGATCGCGGCCAGCTGCGGGTTTGTCTTGTTCGGGACTATCCAATAAGGGATGGTTCCGGCCTTGTGTTGCAGGGGATTTGGAGTGATCCTCGGTACGGCGATCTAGGCCCCGTACTGTGACGGGCCGTACCCCAGTAGCCCTGCCATTGTATGGAATCCAAAATCCGATAAGTGTCGTACGAATTGATTGTGCCCAACTATGTTGGAATGTGAGATGCAAGCATTCCAGCTATTTCTGTATTTTACTTGAAAACCCTAGACACTATTATAATATCACCGGATTTCCTATCAAATGTTTTGGTTAGCGTAAGGTAAAAACTTTTCCATGTTTATGTGTGGGAAGTCTTACGTGATACCTTTCATTTCAAAGATTTTCAAAAGTTAAGCAACTTTAACCTGTTACTCACACCAGACCCATGTCTGACCCGGAGTTTATTTCTGTTTTTCCTTAAACTCTTGGGTACTCAAATTTTTACGAGTAGCCAGGGGATTGAGGTTAGCTTTGACGAATTATGAAGGAGAAATGGAGCAGGAGGCTTCTATGTTGTAGTTATCTAGTTTTCTGCTGTGTTGGTATCTCTGAGTCGTTTGTTTGAGTTGTTTTGTACTGTGTTGTAAAGACTAGATAGGTGTTTATAAATGTCTAGTATGTGGTGTATTATCTGTGTAACTCTGATAGTTGTTGTATACTATGTAATACTTTTGTTATTAATATAAATTATTCGTTCTGCTGTTGAGATTCTGTTGTTGTTTCTTCTCTTTCTTTCTCTTTCTATCTCTTTCTTTCTTAATTCATGATACGTCTTTCTGGTTAGTGGAAGACGGGTCGTGACAAGTGGGAGGTTGTGAATTGGAAAAGTATGGACAAATAGATGGGAGAATTGTAGAATTTCTGAGCGAATTGGAAGTGGGAAAATGTTTTAATGGCAAAAGGTTAAAAAGTTTGAAGGTAAAATGTGAATTTGGTAAAGTTAAATAGTAAATTTGAAGAGGCTGGAAGAAGGATGAAGCCGGGTACCTAGTATTAGTTGACCGAATATGCATAGGTAGTCGAATGATTTGGAATACAGAAAACAAAAATAAAGGAGACAAATGATTGAATACAGAGGTTCGGTCGGCTGAACGCATCCCGAGTTTTCTATGTTCAAATAAGACATATTCATTCGACTATTTTAAGTAATCAGTCGAGCGATCGCAGAAGGCAAACATTTGACCATTTTAACGGTCAGTCGAGTGAAAGCAGAAGTTTGGTCGACTGAACCTACCCTGAAAGATTTCCAAGTAAATTCTGCCAATTCAGTTGACTATCTGAGTGTGTCAGTCGACTGATTTCAGGTTTGAAATTATACTGGAATGTTGTTTTAATTGATTGAGTTCCCTGGTTTAGTCGACTGAAATTGAGGAATTTTTTAGGCAGACAGTTCTCTAGGCAAAATGAAACAAGTTTTGTTTTGAGCATATAAGTTTAAGTTTATAACAAAGTTTAAAACAAGAAATATGTTATTTTAAACAAAATAAAAATATAGTAGTACAAAAAATAGAAGAACACAAATTAAGTAGATTTTGAGGAAGAAGAAGGAGTGTGGCAGTCTTCCGGTTCCACTTTTGTATTCTCTTTCAGAGGTCATAGTGGTGACCAGCCTTGTCCACGTTCCTAAGAATTAGGAGAAATTGGTGGACGTTGAGGCGACGGTTTCCATGGATTACGACGTGAAGGAATCGTTGGTTGATGAACCGTGTTGTGTGAGGACGAAAAACAGAATTTAAGAGCCACTTGTTCAAGGAAGCTTAGCCGCTCGTTGTAACTCGAGAGTCTCCCGTTGATAGTGATGGATGTCATCTATCTTTTCTTTGGTAGAAGGCGAGCCAAAAAATAGAGAACGTTTAGCTCTTTTGACGAGAGGGGTATAACCAGTGTCAATGACAGACGATGGAACAACAGGAACGAGTTTGTATATAGGAGTCGGAGTTGGAAGATTCATCAATTTTGAGCTAATGGAGTATAAGAAAGTGAGGATGAGACAGAGTTTTTTTCTAAAGACATATCGATTGAAAAAATGAACTTTTGTTTTTTTTGTAAATATGGTGATAAGATAGTGAAAAAGATAGGCTTTTATAAGAGAAAGATTTGTAAAAAAAATAGACAAAAAAAGAGTGGATTTCAAATGTTTTAAATGTAAGCCTTTAATTTCCTAAGAATGAATGGATTAGAGTAAATAAGAAAAGGAACCACATAATATGAAAAAAAATTGTAAGTAAATCTATTTATAGTAAACAGATAGGATATTGTAAAGCAAATATCAAAATGACAGACTTTAAAGTGAATGAATTGAACTGCATTAAAAAGCATAACTTTTGTAAAAATAGAAATTATAAATCTTTTAAAGATAGAATTTCTAATTCTCTTCTAAGATTAATAAAAGTATTTTCATTCAAAGGTTTGGTAAATATATCAGCTAGTTGATTTTCAAGAGGATACAAACTCCAATTTGACCAAATACTTTTCAATATTATCACAAAGATAATGATGACGTATGTCGATATGTTTAGTTCGTGAATGACTGACAGGATTTTTTGATAAGTTTATAGCACTTTTATTATCACAGTAAATAGTAGATTTAGATAAGTTCATACCAAAATCTTTAAGTGTTTTTGCATGTAAATTACTTGAGCACATGCTAAAGCAGTAGAAATATATTCTCCTTCACAATTCGAAAGTGAAACACAATTTTGTTTCTTGCTAAACCAGGAGACTAAGGATCGTCCAATCAAATGACAGGTCCTGCATGTGTTGAATCATATATTTTGATTCGTGACAAAGCAGTGATTTAGACTATATGGATAAGTGACAAGAATAAAAAGAATTATGTTGTTCAAACTGCAAAGGAGACAAGGCTATGAAACTGCATATAGTATGTTAATTTATTGAAGTTTTTTTGTCTTAGAAATGTTAAAATCTATCCTCAAGTAGTTAAGTTGTTTTAAAACTTTAAACTTTTAAAAATATGAAGACTGTGCTTTGACTGTCAGGTCAGTCGACTGACCGTATATGGCTAGTCGACTGAATCTATATAGGTGCACAGAAACGCTCTGTTTTTTGCACAACTTTGAACATTCAGTTGACTGATCGTTTTAGGTCAGTCGACTGAATTCTTCCAACAACTATTTTTTCTGAATGGACACTTCCTTTTGCCAAGAGTAACGTTCTAATATGAAGAGTTATGGATGCTTCCTTTGATCAAAACTCTTCATGAATGGTTGCATCTCTTTATCTACTATATAAACAAACAAAATGCACTTCACAAATCACCGATTTTCTGATTACTTTCTGATCATACTTTCTACTATCTCTGCATTCTGAAAAGCAATCACAACTTACAATATTGCTTGAATCTCTGAATCAATTATCTTATTCTTTGATTCGAAGCGATATTTTCCTTTCTAAATCTTTACACACACATATATACTTGAGGAAAAGATTATAGGAAGGTTGTACTATAAAAGACAAATCAGTGTTATCAAGAACACAAAGTGTCAAAGCAATTTTTAGTGAATCTGCTGAAGTCCTATTCAGTTGTTCAGGTAGGTAAAGTCCTCTTTCGGCTATTAGAGGCGGAAAAATCATGATCGGTTGCTCAGGTATTGTATATCTATTCCTCCAGGTTAAGTGAGGGGATATTGTGAGAAATTCTAGAGGGAAGTCTGAGACTGGACATAGAATGGGAAGTTTGAACTAGTATAAAAATTCCTGGTGTGATCATTTTTATTTACTTTGCTATTATCATCTGTTTTCTGCTTTAGTTTTAAATATATTCCATATTGCACGATCCTAAGTGATAGCTAGCCACACAGTAGTCACTTTCATTTAGTATCACAGCAAGGTCATCCTATAACCGTAACACAGTTATTTGATAATTTTTCATTTGTTGATATGGAAAATAACAACATCACAAGCACTGTCACTAACACTAGTTTTATTGAAGGTCAATCTACTGCACGAACTCCACTATTCAATGGCATGAATTATAATTATTGGTCAGCTAGAATGAGAATATATATGCAATCTAATGGTTTTGAAACCTGGAACATTACTCAAAACGAATATACTACTCCAACATAAGATTTTTCAACTTGGACTACTGCATAGAAAACTGATACTACTACAAATGCAAAAGCAATGAATATGCTATTTTATGCATTAGATAGAAATGAGTTTGATAAAGTTAGTATGCGTACAAATGTTTATGATATGGTGAACTCTAAAAGTAACAAATGAAGGAACTAACAAAGTTAAACAAAGCAAAATTTCAATGTTGAAAAATCAGTTTCAAAATTTCAAAATGAAATCAAATGAAAATATAAATGACATGTATTCTAGATTTCAAATATTAATCATTCACTATTAGCACTAGGAGAAAAATTCTCTGATTTTGATATAGTATCAAAAATCCTAAACTCTTTAACGGATGAACGGGAAAGAAAGGTCCTAGCTATCGAAGAAGCAAACGATCTTTAGACTATGAAACCAAAAGAGTTAATAGGAAATCTAATGTCATATGAAGTAAATTTGCAGGCAAAGAAAGTTCAAGCACAAGATAAGAAGAATCTAGCGTTTCAAGTAGAACAAGATGACTCTAACTCAGATGAAGAGGATATGACATTATTGCTAAGAATTTCAAAAAGTTTTTGAAATTCAGAAAGAATAAAAGAAGAAGAGTTACAAAAATAACTCTAGCAACAATAATAGCAATAAACCATCATCGTCTGTCATGGAATGTTATGAAGGGTCATATGAAGAAAGATTGTCTAGAGAAACAGAAAAACAAAATCAAAAAGAACAAATTCAAGAAGAAAACATTTTCTGTAACATGGGATGATTCAGATTCATCATCGTTAGAAAGCGACAGTGGCAGTTACACAGAGCAAGCAAATGTATGCTTCATGGCTACAAATAATGATGTAAGTGAACTAAGTTTTGAAGATTTATTTGAACTTAATTCTGAACTAGTAGATTTTGTAAAACAAACCAAGAAACATAATAAGGAGTTACAAGGAAAACTGAATAGATTTGAATTAGAATTAGTATGCTTAGAGATGAAAAGAAAATTCTCGAAGAAGAACTTGAAAAATCTCAAGAATCTAATTCTATTTTAGCTTCTCAACTTTCTATGATAACTCAAGAGTTAGAAATTCAGAAGAATAAAAATAATGTTTTATCTATTGATATTAATGATTTAAAATCTAACACTAAAGTATTAGAGTTAGAAAAATCTAGTCTTAAAACTAAGTTAGAAGATATTAATAAAAATATTTCCAATTTTAATAAAGGAAGAGAAAATATTTTTAAAATAATAGAAAATTCTCAGTCTACTTCAAATAAAATGGGATTAGGATTTAAGAAAATTGAAAATCCTAAAAAATCTGGAAAGCTTAAAAATAAGTTTAAAAATAAAATTAGTAAAGATTTAAAGAAAATAGTTTCAAAAGATTTTAAAACTATTAAAATATGGATTCCTAAAATAAATAATAACTTGATTAGGAATAAACATATCAAAACATTTATAGAAACTGTTCATAAAAATAAGAATTATATTTTTAAAGGGAATTCTGAACCTTCTTGGGTTTGGTTTCCTGAGAACTAACTCTTAGGACCTTAAAAGAAAAGTGGGTACCATCTTAATCTTTATTTTTTGCTGGTACCACTTAAAAGGAGAGGAAAATGGATTCTAGACAGTGGTTGCTCAAAACACATGACCGGTGATAAGGACATGTTAACAAACATAGTCTACTCAAATGGAGGATCGGTCACTTTTGGAGATAATTCAAAAGGTTATGTCATCGGAAAAGGCGATGTGAGCAATAACGATATCTCTAACTCACCTCTCATTACTAATGTTTTATTAGTTAAAAACTTAAAACATAACTTATTAAGTATAAGTCAATTATGTGATAAAGGTTTTAATATATCTTTTTCAGAAAATAATTGTAATATCTCCGATAAAAATCAAAAGTTAATTTTTGAAGGTATAAGAGATAAAAATATTTATATTTTAAATATGAATATAAATCATAACACAAATATGTGTTTAGCAGCTACAGAAAATGGTTCTTGGCTATGGCACAAAAGATTTTGTCATATAAATATTAATACTATTATTAAATTAGCTAAAAATAAACTTGTTAAAGGACTACCTGATATGAAATTCAAAATTGATAACATCTGTGATGCATATCGGTTAGGAAAATTAACAAAATCTTCTTTTAAATCTAAGAAAATCATATCTACAACACAACCACTTGAACTATTACATATGAACCTTTTCAGACCTACTCAAGTTCAATCTATTAATCACAATAGATATCTGTTTATTATTGTAGATGATTTTTCAAGATATACATGGACTATTTTTATGAAACATAAAAGTGATACTTTTGAAAATTTTAAAATTTTTGTAAAGAGAATTCAAAATATAAAGAATTTAAAGTTTAAAAATATTAGAAGTGACCATGGTGGTGAATTTAAAAATTAAGCTTTTGAACATTTTTATCACAAGAAAGGAATTAATAATAATTTCTCCTTTCCTAGAACACCACATCAAAATGGAGTTGTAGAAAGGAAAAACAGATCATTACAAGAATGTGCACGAACTTTATTAAATGGAAGCACTTTACCTAATTTTTTTAGGCAGAAGCTGTTGCAACTGCTTGCTATGTTTTGAATCGTGTTTCTATCCAATCATTAACAAAACATACTCCATATGAAATTTTAAATGGTAGAAAACCAAATATATCATATTTTAAAGTTTTTAGTTTAAAATGTTTTATACTTAACACTAAAGATTAGCTTGGCAAATTTGATCCAAAATCCAATGAAGGAATATTCATAGGATAATCGGAAAGAAGCAAAGCTTATCGAGTTTTTAATACAAGAACTAAAGTTATCGAGGAAACTCTTCATGTTTCATTCGATGAAAATATCAATATTTCTTCTAAAAATTCAAATTTGAAAAATAATACAAATATTATTCTAACAAATAATTCAGAAGATGATGGTATTATTCTTCAAAATAATACTTCTAATGTTACTTTAGAAAATGTAAATACTATTAATAATGATAATATGATAAGATCCTCTCCAAGAATTCTTAGAGATTACCCTGTTCAAAATATATTTGGAGAATTAAATTCAAATGTATGAACATGACATCGATTAAATCAAATGGGCCATATAGCTTTTCTCTCTAATATAGAACCTAAAAGTATGAAGGAAGCCTCAACTGATGACTATTGGATTATAGCTATGAAAAAAGAGCTAAATCAATTTGAAAGGAACGAAGTTTGGGAATTAGTTCCTAGACCAAGTAATCAATCAGTCATTGGTACAAAATTGGTTTTCACAAACAAAGCTGTTGAACAAGGCAACATTCCTAGAAATAGAGCTAGATTAGTAGCACAAGGTTATAATCAAGAAGAGGGAATAGACTATGAAGAAACGTTTGCTCCAGTTGCAAGACTAGAAGCTATGCGTATTCTACTGGCCTTTACATGTTTTCATAATTTTAAATTATATCAAATGGATGTTAAAAGTGCTTTTTTAAATGGTTTTATAAAAGAAAATGTTTATGTTGAACAACCTCCTCTGCTTACTCATGAAAAATTTCAAGATCATGTTTATAAACTTAAGAAAGCTTTATATGGTTTAAAACAAGCACCTTGTGCTTGGTATGATCGACTTAAAAGCTATTTACTAGAATCTGGTTTTGAGATTGGGAAAGTTGGTCAAACTTTATTTATTAAGAAAACTAAACAGTATATTTTAATTATTCAAATATATGTTGATGATATTATTTTTGGTTCAATAAATGAAAAATTATGTCAGGAATTTTTGACTATCATGACAAATAAGTTTGAAATGTCACATATGGGAGAACTATCATATTTTCTCGGATTACAAATCAAACAAATTCAAAATGGCATTTTCCTTAATCTAGAAAAGTATTGTGCTAATCTAACTAAACGATTCGGTATGGAAAATACGTATGCCAAATCAACTCCTATGAGTACAACATACATCTTGAAAAAGATGAAAATGGTAAAAGTGTTGACTAAAAACTATATCGTAGTATGATTGGGTCACTGCTTTACTTAACTGCTAGTTGACCTGACATTATGATGAGTGTTTGTTTATGTGCTCGATTTCAAGCAAATCCTAAAAAATCACATATGCGAGCAGTTAAACGTATAATTCGTTATGTTAACAAAACCAAAGATTTAGGATTATCTTATCTAAAAGAATGTCCTTTTGAATTAGTATCATATAGTGATGCTGATTTTGAAGGAAGTCGGACAGATAGAAAAAGTACAAGTGGAACCTGTCATTTCATTGGACGGTCCTTAGTATCTTGGTTTAGTAAGAAGAAAAAATTGCGTTTCACTATCGACATGTGAAGCAGAGTATATATCTGTAGCTTTAGCATGTGCTCAAGTAATCTACATGCAACAAACATTACAAGATTTTGATATAAAATTAAATAAGTCTATTATATATTGTGGTAACACTAGTGTAATAAATTTATCTAAAAATCCTGTCAATCAGTCACGAACTAAACATATTGACATTCGTCGTCATTTTCTTCATGATAATATTGAAAAAGATATAATAAATTTAGAATTTGTAAATTCTGAAAATCAATTAGCTAATATTTTCACTAAACCACTCAATGAAAATTGTTTTATAAAATAAGAAGAGAACTGGGTATAATTTCTTTAAAAGAATTATAAAAATTACTAATTAATTTAATTTAATTTAAAAAAGAATTTGGGTACTCGAACTCGGCACCTCAGGTTTGATAAGCAAGAATTTGGGTACTCGAACTCTACACCTCAGGTTTGATAAGCAAGAATTTGGGGTACTCGAACTCTGCACCTCAGGTTTGATAGGCCTATGTCACTTCCACCTGACCATTCAGTATTTCACATCTACTCCTTATACACTGTATCTTTAATATTTTTAATTATTTTAGAAATAAATTTTCAGCCACAAACTCTAGTTTAATTTTCATCCTCATTCTTTCAATTTGCACGTAGAACAATCATTTTCTAACTGCATTTCCTCCTACATATTTTAGTTCTCGGCTCTCCTTTCTCCATCAAAAGAAATCTGTATCTCAAAAAAAAAATTCTTCTACATGGACTTCTAAAAACTCCTTTTCTATTCAAAATCAAAATGTCTTCACACGATTCATCAGATGGATCAGCTTACTCATCTATCAACTTTGAAACTCCATCATCTGCATCATCAAACCTACCTACACCTACTCCTACCCATGAACCTGCAAGACCATCAAATTATCAACGGGTTATATGCCCGAGAAAAAGAAAGCTAGACGGTTTCTGTTCTTTGGTTCTCCTCAAACCAAACAAAAAATTGATGATCAGCAACATTACCAGAGGGAATCGATAGCATTTCAGCGTGAGATGTATTACGAATAGAAAATGAATTCAAGTCGTCTGAGTTTTCTAGAGTAGATTGGATGGAAGTTCTGCGGTTTATCTTCCTCTACGGTTCATCAACCTACACCATTGTCATATCGGAATCCATGGGATAGGTCGCCCCAAGCTTCACTATCTCTCCAAACTCATGGGAGCATGGAAACCATTGGTCACCACTGCAACCATAGAGAAGACGAAGGATGAACTCCAAGTCTCCATCAACCTTTTCTTCCATATGATTATGTTTTCTCTATATTTTTAATTATTTTTATCGGTACTTGATATGCATTGCGTCAGTATATAATATACATATTATTTGTTTGTGTACAAAATTGACTGAATATGCCGCAAGACTTATTCAGTCGACTGAAAATTTCGATCAGCCGACTGAATCCGTATACTATAAGTTTTCATACACTATTCAGTCGACTGATCGAAAGCAACCAATCGATTGAATAGATAAATAGAGAGCATATTTGCTTATTCAGTCGATTGGCCCAGTCGACTAAATCTGATACAGAACTCTCGGGAAAGTTGTTCAGTCGACTGACCATATTATTCCAGTCGATTGAATCTGAAACTGAAATCTTGGGAAAGTGGTTCAGTCGACTGACCGCAATCGTTCAGTCGACAAAATTCAAATCTGAAGCCTGCTTTTCACCTTTTTACTTACCTTTTTAACACTCCAACCCTTTACCTCCTCTTTTACTTTTTACATTTACCTTCAATCTTTAGAATTCTAAAACCCTAGTTCCCAAAAAATTTCCAAATTTATTCACTACTTTGATAAATTCAAATGGCTCCTCGTCAAACAAAGAGATCTGGGCATGCTTCTTCTTCCTCTGTGCCAATTGATTCTCAAATCGCGCAATGGCTATACGATGCAATTGCAATCCAAAGGTGGAATAAGATGAAAGAAGCCCGATTCTTTGAAGGTTCTTTTGTTGTTTTTCCTGATTTTACGTCGTATAGGGTTCAACATTAGCAAGGAGAAGCCATCTAGAATCACTCCTAGATCATACTCAAAACAATATCAAGATAAATCATACCTTGATAAAACTTTTCTATGCGAATTTGAACTTAGGGCATCAAAACTCACACAATCATGACAATTGCATTTGGAGTCTAGTATGTGGCCAACAAATGTTTCTTTCTTTAGATAGAATTGGTCATATTCTTCATACTCCGACAAGTTGTATTGAGTTACAAGAATTAAATGCTATTGTAGGCGAGAGAGACGAAGTAAGTCATCGATTCTTAGAAGATGACATGACCGAACTTAAGTCTATTGCACTACGATCTGCTGCCAGAATTATGCATAGAGCTTTAATGCACACAATTCTACCCTATATTGGCTCTTATGAGCTTGTCTATCCAAACAACTATAAAGCATTATATGCTATTTAGGGAGAAGTTGAAGTAAATTTTGGCCAAAACTCATTCTAGAAGAATTTTTGTCATTCAACCAAGGTCATATGAATATTATTTATTTTGGAGAATATATTGTGCGGCTACTTATGAATCTCCACGTTCCTATTCCGGAATCTGATACCTCTATTCCAAAAACTCTGAATAGCCGCACCATTAGCCTTATGAAACTACCACCAAGACCTCACACTATCATGACTTTTCAAGAATGGAAATCTCGACCTCGCCAAGAAACCTCTACTCAACAACAACAACAACAACCAAGAGATGACATCCAAATGCCAACTCCATCCCAAAGCACATAGGAATCTATTGATTTAATTGTAAGAAATCAAGTCGTCTTGGATTCCCGCATAAAAAATATTGATAAGAAAATTAACAAAAGTTTCTTTGGGATTTTATGGGATGCAATATCATGCTCCTCTTCCACCGCTACAGAGACTTCTCAACATGATCCAGTCAAATGCCCAGCCCTTTACTTTACTTGGTCAACATCGGAAGAACATACTAGTTCTGACACAAGTGGCAATGGAGGTGGCAGACAATTTACAGGAAGTTCCTCCAGAGGAAAATGTCCAATGCAAGTTGAAGAGGAGATAGAATCTAGTTCTGAATGAGGTGGTTATCTTTTGGTGGTAGTAAGTTATTTATTTTTGTTCCAAACATTCTATCTATAAGTTTGTATTCGTAACATTTAAAATCTTTTGTTTCAGTGATTGTAACTAGTATTTTTTTTCTATTGTGTTAGTTTAATGCTTAAATTATCATTTCCTTTTTGTCAATGACAAAGGGGGAGAAATTTGTATGACTAACCATTTCATGCAGGGATTAAAAATGTCGCCATATATTCAGGGGTAGATATATATAACTCATGTTATATATTTCTCAAAAATATAGTATCACATATAACAGGTTGTCATCAATCAAAAAGGGGAAGAATGTTGAATCATATATTTTGATTCATGACAAAGCAGTGAATTAGACTATATGGATTAGCGATAAAAAGAAAAAGAATTATGCTGTTCAAACTACAAAGGAGACAAGGCTATGAAACTGCGTATAGTATGTTAATTTATTGAAGTTTTTTAGTCTTAGAAATGTTAAAATCTATCCTCAAGTAGTTAAGTTGTTTTAAAACTTTAAACTTTTAAAAATATGAAGACTGTGCATTGACTGTCAGATTAGTCGACTGACTAACCGTATATGGCCAGTCGACAGAATCTGTACAGGTGCACAGAAACTCTCTGTTTTTTGCATAACTTTGAACATTCAGTTCTGTGATCGTTTTAGGTCAGTCGATTGAATTCTTCCAACAGCTATTTTTTCTGAATGGACACTTCCTTTTGCCAAGAGTTACATTCTAATATGAAGAGGTATGGATGCTTCCTTTGATCATAACTCTTCATGAATGGTTGCATCCCTTTAACTACTATATAAACACACAAAATTCACTTCCGAAATCACCGATTTTATGATTACTTTCTGATCATACTTTCTACTATCTCTACATTCTGGAAAGCAATCACAACTTACATATATTGCTTGAATCTCTGAATCAATTATCTTATTCTTTGATTCAAAGTGATATTTTCCTTTCTAAATCTTTACACACACATATATACTTGAGGAAAAGATTATATGAAGGTTGTATTATAAAAGACAAATCAGTGTTATCAAGAACACAAAGTGTCAAAGCAATTTTTAGTGAATCTATTGAAGTCATGTTCAGTTGTTTAGGCAGGTAAAGTCCTCTTTCGGCTGTTAGAGGCGGAAAAATCCTGATCGGTTGTTCAGGTGTTGTATACCTATTCCTCCGGGTTAAGTGAGGGGATATTATGAGAAATTCCAGAGGGAAGTCTGGGATTGGACGTAGAACGGGAAGTTCAAACCAATATAAAAATTCTTGGTGTGATCATTTTTGTTTACTTTGCTATTATCATCTGTTTTCTGCTTTAGTTTTAAATATATTCCATATTACACGATCCTAAGTGATAGCTAGCCACACAGTAGTCACTTTCAGCATGTACTCTTGCGATCCGTCCGACATCCTCCAAAGTCAGCGTCACTATATGAAACTAACTTGAAAGGAAATTCTTTCAGATAGAAGAGTCCAAAAATTTTGGTTTTGCTTAAATAACGCAATATTCGCTTCACTACTCGCATATGTGATTCTTGAGGATTTGCTTGAAATCGAGCGCATAAACAAACACTCATCATTTTGTCAAGTCGACTAGCAGTAAGATAAAGTAATGATCAAATTATGCTTGATATAACTTTTGGTCGACATTTTTACCATCTTTATCTGTATCGCGATGTGTTGTACTCATTGGAGTTGGTTAGGCAGAAATATTTTCCATATCGAAGTGTTTAATTCGATTATGACAATATTTTTCTTGATTAATAAATATACCATTTTCCAATTGTTTAATTTGTAAACCCCAGGAAATAAGATAATTCTCCCATATGTGACATTTCAAATTCTTTGGCCATTATTGTATAAAATTCCTGACATATTTTTTTATTTATAGAACCAAAAATAATATCAACCACATAAATTTGAAAAATTAAAATATCATTTTTAGTTCTTTTAATAAAAGAGTTTGATCAACCTTCCTAATTTCAAAACCAGAAGATACCTCTTAAGACATTCGTTCTAAGTTGGGGTGCTTGTTTTTGACCGTATAAGGCTTTCTTAAGTTTATAGACGTGGTCAGGTAATTTTTCATGCGTGAATAGAGGAGGTTGTTCAACATAAACATTCTCTTTTATATCACCATTTAAAAAATCACTTTTATTATTCATTTGATAAAATTTGAAATTATGAAAACATGCAAAGACCAATAAGATTCATATTGCTTTAAGTCATGCGACTGGAGAAAATGTTTCTTCATAGTCAATTCCTTCTTCATGATTACATACTTTTGCAAATAATCTAGCTTTATTCCTAGATATATTACCTTGTTCATCTGCTTTATTTTTGAAGACCCATTTAGTACCAATGATGGATTGATCACTTGGTCTAGGAACTAGTTCCCAAACTTCGTTTTGTTCAAATTGGTTTAGCTCTTCTTGCATAGCTATAATCCAATAGTCATCAGCAGAGGCTTCTTTTACATTTTTAGGTTCAATATTCAAAAGAAATGCTATGGCCCATTTTATTGAGTTGATTTCTAGTTCTAACATGTGAATCAATTTGTCCTATGACATTTTCTACAGGGCGATCTTGTAAAATCTTGGAATAAATCTTAATTCATTTTCATTATAAATAATGTTTTCATCTACTTCAAAATTATAAACAATGTTTTCATCTTCTTCAAAACTATTTTGAGAAACCGTTTTTGTGATTGTGTTAGGTATTATTTCATCATCCTCAAGGTTTTAATTAAGTTTGAAATTTTCATCGAATGAAACAAGAAGAGTTTCTTCGACTGATTTTGTTTTTTATTGAAGATTCGATAAGCTTTGTTTCGCTCTAAATATCCTACGAAGATTCCATCATTAGAATTTGGATCGAATTTTGCAAGCTGATCTTTTGTGTTCAAAATAAAACATTTTGAACCAAAAGTTTTAAAATAAGAAATATTTGGTTTTCTTTGATGAAAAAGTTCATAAGGAGTATGTTTTGTTAGAGGTCGAATGGAAACACGGTTTAGAACATTGCAAGCAGCTGCTATAATTTCTGCGTAGAAATATTTTGGTAATGCGTTTCCATTTAATAAAGTTCTTGCACATTCTTGTAATGTTCTATTTTTCCTTTCTACAACTCCATTTTGTTGTGGTGTTCTAAGAAAAGAAAAATTATGGTAAATTCCCTTTTTATTACAAAAATGTTCAAAGCTTCATTTTCAAATTCACCTCCATGATCACTTCTAATATTTTAATTTTTAAAATTTTTGAGATTTTGAATTCTTTTTGCAAACATCTTGAAAATTTCAAAGGTATCACTTTTATTTTTCAGAAAAATAGTCCAAATATCTTGAGAAATCATCTACTATAATAAAAACATATTTATTATAGTTTATAGATTGAACTTAAGTCGGACCAAAGAGATCCAAATGCAATAGTTCTAATGGTTGTATAGTAGAAATATTTTTCTTTGATTTAAAGGATGATTTTGATAATTTTCCTAATTAACAAGCATCACAGATATTGTTTACTTTAAAATTCATTTTTGGTAAAGCTTTGAATAAATTATTTTTAGACAATTTATTTATAGCTTTGAAATTTATATGACAAAATCTTTTGCGTCATAACCAAGAATCATTTTATTTGGCTATTAAACACATGTTTGTATTGTGATTTATATTCATATTTAAAACATAAAGACTTTTATCTCTAAAACTTTCAAAAATAAGATTTTTATTTTGATAAAAAATGCTACACTTATTTTCAGAAAATGAAATATTAAATCCTTTATCACATAATTGGCTGATACTAAGTAAATTGTGTTTTAAATTTTTAACCAACAAAACTTCTGTACTGAGAGGTAAAATAGATACACTGTTATTGCTTACATCACCTTTGCCGATGACATATCCTTTGGAATTATCCCTAAATGTGACAGAACCTCCATCTGAGTAGATAATATTCATTAGCATTCCTTTGTTTCATGTCATTTGTTTTGAGCAACCACTATCTAGTATCCATTTTCCTCTCTTTTTGGATGGTGCCTACAAAATAGAATTACCACTGGCACCCACCGTTGTATTTTGGGTCCTAAGAGTTAGGTCTTAGGAAGCTAAAGCCAAGAGGGTTCAGTATTCCTTTTGAAAATAAAATCTTTGTTATTATGAATAGTTTTTATCAAAGATTTTATATAATTATTTCTAATGAAAGAATTATTTGTTTTAGGAACCCAAATTTTGATTGTTTTAGTAAAATTTGAGATTATTGAACTAGGTTTTTCAATTTTATTAATTTTTTTAAATGAAAATTGTCTATAATTTTGGAAAGATTTTCTCTGCCTTTATTAAAATTAGAGACATTTCTGGTAATGTCTTCTAACTTTGTTTTTAAGGCTAGAATTATCTAAATCTTAAATTTTGACATTTGCTTTAAGGTTATGATTCTCAATTAATAAAGCATCATTCTTTTCTTTTTGAGTTTCTATCTCTTGACTTAGAAAAGAAAGTTGAGATGTCATATTAGAACAAGATTCTTGAGTAACTTGAAGTTTTTCTTATAAAATTTTCTTTTCATCTCATAGCATTTCTACTTTAATTTCAGTTCTATTCAATTTTTCAAGAGTTTCTTTGTACTTTCTATTTTTGCCTTTTAATTTATCAAGTAATTCTGAATTGGTTTCTAAATGATCATCAAAAGTTAGGCCACTTACCTCGTCTTTTGTGGCCAAAAATTTAATGTTGATTTGTTCTGAATCACTGTACGAGTCAGTATTAGATGATGAAGATGATTCCAAATCGTCCCACGTGACAGGGAAAGATTTCTTCTTGAATCTGTGTTTTTAGTACTTATGTTTGTCTTTCTTTTTCTCAGGATAGTCTTTCTTGATGTGGCCTTTCTTATGTCATTCATAACATTCTAGAGCAGATGATGATGGTTTGTTGGTGTTGTTATTGCTGCTGGAGCTGTTTTTGTTATTTTTAAATTTGTTGCTCTTTCTAAATTTCAAAAACTTTTTGAAATTTTTAGCAATGAATGCCATATCTTCTTCATCTGAATCCGATTCATCTTTTTTTACCTGGAATGCTATATTCTTCTTACCTTGAACCTATACTCGTTTTGCCTGGAGAATACTTTATAGGACATTAGCTTTCCTATCAACTCCTCCGATTTTAGGGTCGAAATGTCGTTAGCTTCTTCGATGCTTAGGCTTTTCATTCCGACCCATCCATTAGTGAGTTAAGGATTTTTGAAACAGTATCAAAATATGTATGAGTTTCTCCTAATGCTATCAAAGAATGATATATATCTTGAAATCTAGAGTACATTTCATTTATAGTCTCATCTTGCTTCATTTTAAAACTTTGGGACTGATTTTTGAGCATAGAAATTTTACTCTGTTTTACTTTGTTAGTACCTTCATGTATAATTTTAAGTGTACGCCAACTTTCATGAGCGGTTTTGCACATGTTTATTCTATTTAATTCATTTTTGTATAATGCATAATATAACGTATTCATAGCTTTAGCATTTGCAGTAGTGTCTAATTTTTGTGTGTTAGACCATATTGAATATTTAGTAGTAGGAATAGTATATTCAGATTGCATAATGTTCCAGGTTTCATAACAACCTGCGTGTATATATATTCTTATTCTAGTAGCCTAATAGTTATAGTTTATTCCATTAAATAGTTAAGGTCGTGCAGTAGATTGACTTTCCAAAAAGGTAGTTTTTGCTACAGTGCTGGTGGTGTTTTCCATATTAAAGCAATATCAGATAACTGTGTTACTGTTATATGATAGCTTTGCTCTGATAGCAAATGAAAGTGTTTGTGCTATAGGATCGTGTAATATGGAGTATAATAAATAACTAGTGCAAAAAATAACTGTAAAATAATAGTAGTAGTAAAATGACACCAGAGAATTTATACTGGTTCGAACTCCCGTTCTATGTCCATTCCCAGACTCCTTTTGGAATTATAGCTAGCAACCCTCACTTAAGCCGAAGGAATATGTATTACACCGCCTGAGAAAACGAACAGGACTTTGACCGCCTGAGCAACAGAGCAGGACTTGACCTCCTGAGCAACCGAACTAGACTTGACTGCCTGAGCAACCAAACATGACTTTCTTACAAACTGGACTTAACTTGACTTTGCGTGTTCTAAAAAAAATGATTTGTCACTTGTATTACACCCTTCCTCTAATCTTACCCTCAAAGTAGATGTGTATATTTGTGTGTATGAAGAATAGGAAGTTTAATATTGCTTGAAGAATATGGAAATGAATACATAAGCAATGATTGTATGAAAGCTTGTAGATATTGAACTCAAGAATGCTAAGTGCTATAGATCAAAAGAGAACAGAAAATTAGGTGATTGGATCTATGAATCTTAAGTGTATATATAGCGTGTGATAAGATATGACTTCTGGAAATCGACATCCATTAGAATCTAGGAGCTGTGACCTTCTAGTAAGAAGGAACCTTTTGATCAAAAGAGGTGTCTTTTGGAGAAAAATAACAGTTGCAGATTCAGTCGACTTAACTTTCTTGGGCAGTAGACTGAATTTCAAAGGCGCACAAAAAAATGTTTAGCATCATTCGACTGACCTAGGCAGTTCAGTCGACTGTTTACTGTTTATATTAAAAACAATTATACATAGCCTCAATTGACCATCTTATATGGGTTAGTTGACTGATGCTATTGTTTTAGTGCAGTGAAAGTATTTTGTATGTGTATATGAAATTTTTATAAAACGAATGATTGTTTTGTAAACGAATTTGTGAGTGATATACCTTGAGGATAGATTTTAACAATTCTCTATACTGGACTCTATATACTTATTGACTTTAGTTAACATCAATATCAATACAAACCATATTTGAGTCAATGAGTCCGGATTTGCCATAGTCGTAGATTCGTGAACTTTCATCTATTGTCAGCATTCAAAACCTTAAAATCCAATAACTCCAACCTCATTGGAAACTAAGGTTTCGACCAAGTAACATTCGACCTCGTCCAATTGATTATGTACCAAGTAGCTTGATACCATAAGCGTTGGCTTTGAAAGCTTGATGTCGAAAGGTCTGGTTTGGAAGCCTTGACGCCAAAAGTGGCTGAAACACGCTAAAAGCATGATTTTCATGTTTTTAACTTAAAAGAGATAACCTTTCAAATAATGTGTATTTATTTGTCAAATTCTTATTGGTTAATAAATTCTTTTCAGAAAAGTGCTGCCAAAAATTTCATAATTAAATAATGAATTTATTTTATAAAATTCCCCTTCTCCTTGATTAAATATGTAAAACATTTAAGTCTCATACCTTAAATAAGTTTATATATTCATCAAATCACTTAGGAAAAATATGGAAAAATTCCACAAATCTATTTTAATATGTTTTCCAGCATATAAAATTCAAACTAAAATAATAATTCTTTTAGCCTTAAATAATTTATAACCCAATAAGTTATTCTCTTCACTAGAAAATTAACATAAAATACACATTAATTCACAAAATTATGAAAATTGAAACCTATCTCTAAAATATCATTTCTGGCTTATATTTAAATTTTCAAGGTGATTTTGACATTTGTGAGTTGATGGTGGTGAGTTGTTGATGATGACATTTGAGTTGCTGATGGTGTTTTATTTTTTTGGTGTTTCACGGTGTATATATTGTATGATGACATGTGTATATATATATATATTATGTTAACGAAGTGTTAGTTGGTTTGATGTTATGTGAGTTATGGTTGGTTTAATTTTCTTTATGTGATTTATGTATGATTTGAGATTATATTAAATATCTAAATTCGATATGTGCTTGTGTCTGACCAATTATATTTATGAATTGTGTATGTGAGGCTAGCATGTAGCAGAAATCTGGAAAAATTCTTCAAGTATTTCGACGAATTCCAGTGACTGACGATGATTTACAGGTCAACGGTTTCTAATGGCTTCCGATGGCTAGTGGCGGTTTTGTTGCTTCCTCTTGACCGGCCACGTGTCTTTGACGATCTTCTAAAGCCGTGGGGGTTTCGTCAGCAGCCGTCGGAAGGTGTCGGAAAAGCTGTGGGGCGATAGGACAAATTGCGATAGTTTTTAGCGTCGGTTTCTGATGGCTACAGATGCCGTCGATAGTTTTCAGCCATTAGAAATCGTACGTTTTCTTATGGTGATTGTACCTAATTAGGATGTGCATCCTTGTTTATTTGGGTTATAAGCTTGGTTAACCATTGTTCTAAATCAGTTATAGATTTATTTTCTATTGAATCTGATTAGGTCGTTCACTTGCATAGGTGTTACTTTCGAGTATATGCTCGGTGAACCATTGTTGTAACTCGGTTGCAGAAGTACCCGATTAGGTCGAGTATCCGACTAGGTAATGCTTTTGGTTATGAACTCGGATAACCATTGTTGTAACTCATTACAAATTGGTTTTCTATTGTATCCGATTAGGCTGTGCAACTGATTGGACGTTGCTCTTGGTGAATTTTGATGTTATTTCATATATTATCGAGTAGTAATTATTGTATATTATCGAGTAGTAATAATTTCTGTATTATCGAGTAGTAATTATTTGTAACACTACATAACTTGTATATTGTATAGTTGAAATCTGATATTAAACAAAAAAATATTGTACACAATTAATCATGATAAATTTTCATCAAAATATTACATTTTAACAAAATATTTACCAACTAAAATATTCAATTATTAGTTCAACATATATGTTATAAAAGCAGTTGATTATGCATTTAATGAAATTATAATCAAACATAAGATATTTTCTAAAACGTCAAGAATTTTAGTAACTGTCAAATATCTGCATTTGACTCGTATAGATTTTTCTAGTCTTTTATTTGAATTGAAAATAAAAATTTCAACATTTCCTCTTAAACATCCAACATTAAATAATGTTTTTAAAATACAGTACATAAAATTTAGTCAAGTCCGATAATTTTCTATGCTAAGTATAATTTCCTTTAAGAAAATAATTTTCAGATATTTTATAGTTTTAGGATCTGTAATTGGCTATGTTTTTTGTCTATTACTATGTCATACAGAATACGAGCTCTTCTTAGTTGCATTACTTCATCTTCATATAACTTTTTTCCTTCAATTTTTACATTTGTTTAATACATCTTCCATGAATCACATTATAACAATTTCACAATCAATTCTGCATCATTTCAAAAATTGTTAGTATTAACGTTCTAAAATTAATATTCGTACACTATACGTTTTTTCTTTCGAATAGTGTTCTTTTTAGGGGCAATCCAGAAAATTGACTCTAGTTCTGATGGATTATTCCATTTTTTGTATAAATTGATTGCATCACTTCCATGATTTTGTCTCTTATTGAAAATATTTAAAAATCATTATATGTGATTTATTGTTATAAATATTTGACTGGATATATAAAACAAAAGTATTTTTCTAGTGAGAAATTATATAGTTGCTAGGGAAATATTTTATAGTAGTAATTAAAAAAAAATTATATTTGTAATTTATGACAATTCGTGCTTCCTATTTGTACGGTCAATTGAAACTTTCCCTTTTGGGTCTTTGTAAATTATAATGTTTCCAACTTTTATTAACTCCATTAAACTCTAACAATATATAGTGCTTTTTATTGCATAGCATTGTTATCGAGCATATGAATAGAGTAGCTTCTAAATAAATCTGGATGTCGAGATGAAAATAGAATGGATAGAGAGATTGGGGGCATAAATGGAATTGATAAATGAAGCAACTCGAGAAGTCAGGGAGGATTTGGACAAAAACAACATATCTGGTACAACCACAATTGTTGTCACTATAGAGTTGATCTACCGGGGATACATCTGAGACTATGGAAGGTCGGAGCTTATGAAAGCATAGAGGAACTACCACTATTATGACAACCATTAAGGTTGGTACGAACCATAATTATTAATGGTACCGACATCTGCTCCAAATCGACTTATTTCTCCCTTATCATCTCGGATCTAAAGTCTTACCTATTCTTCTATGATTTATTAAATATGATGGACAATTCCATCTATTAATAAAGAGGTTAGAGCAACATAGAGAGGAATTTTATCTTTTGAGTTCATACTCTTTATCTATTACTCTTTACCTTAACTATTGTCACTAAGTGGTGTAATTCTAACCATATTTTGATTTTAAGATCTAAAATAATTGTAATAATGCTCGTACTTGTGACAATTCTAAAGTTAATAAGATTAAGTGGACGCAGGCATGAGATTTGGCCAAAGCATTATAAAAATGTTGCGTTCTTTGTCATTTCTATTTGATTTTAGTAGATCTATTCTCGTTTTTGTTCGATTAGCAGTGTTTCATCACTTTTTGGTCTAATATTTTTGATGCTTCCACTGATAATGGAGCTTCTTTGTTGTAGATCAAGCTTACTATTATGGATTGCAAGCCTCCAAAAGTTAGATACAAAGATTGTTGTTATAGATATGATGATACTGTGATTTCATAAGGAGCCAAAATAAGGTTTGAAGAAATAGCCCATTAGAGACCTTCCATGAGATTTGTAGCCACTGCTGGAGAAGATAAAGCTTCTCATTATAATGATGAAACCACTTAGATTTTGAATGATTTACCTAGGATCTTCTTCCCTATAGGAGGTGGTATCCAAACTTGAAATTGATAGGATGATGATTAGGATGAACCAAAGAATGGTTGACAGTCAGAAAACCCTCTTGGATAGAATGGAAGAAACTTCACTTTGTTAGCCCAATGGTCATAAAGGTATAGGAATAGTTGTAAGGATTCACCATCGTCAAACTATGAGGAAGATAGTTCATCTTCATTAAGCTATAGCAGGAGATTCAACAAGCAAAAGATGAAGGAAAAGGCAGTTGGAATGTCGAAAAGGGTCACCGAAGGAAGTGGCCAAATTTTATCCACGTCTAACATGGTCAGTATTGACCAAAATCGAGTCAGCATCGAGCATGTTGGGGGTGGTTCCAGAGAATAACTACCTGTAGTACTAAACTTGCCAGACAATAAGAACGACTTGAAGGATACTGGCAATGAAGCAGAGAAAAATGCTGGAACATGGAATAGTTTTGCTTACATGAATGCCACATAACTGGCCAGACATCACAGCAGATCTAGACTAATTGCTCTCCTAGAGCAAGGAGAGCCTAGAAATCATCGAACGAACAAAGAGTGTTTGTAGAGTCAATTATTCGCACTCGACGCTATTCCTGATGGTCGCCGTCCAAATAATCAACCCAGATAAGAATATATTGTTGATAATGGTAAGAAGATTACTGAATGAAAATCAATGGAGAAAGAATGAATAGTGGGGCTTGACACTTAGCAAGACTCCATTTACTGATGAAATTTTGTGAGAAGTATATCCTAGAAATTTTTTTATGCCAATGATGCCGTCATATAACAAGACGAATGACCTAGATAACATCTATGTAAATATGAATGGCACATGGATGGTGATGGAGCTATCAATGCAGTGAGATGTAGCTATTCCCATATAATCTTAGATGGGGTAGCTACGATGTTGTTCATTGGCTCGCATTGAATACAAGTCTTCATTTGATCAACATGCGAGAAAGTTTATGGGGTAGTCCAGGCTCCACATGGCATGATCAAAAGATATAATGTCCTTGTCGAGTATTCATATGGGTGCCACAGAAATCCTAAAAGGTTTTCTAAGCTAATTTAGTACTGCAACGACTGAAGTAAGCAATCCAAAGGAGGATATTATGTTGATGGCATTAATTCGAGGGATACACCAGATATAGAGTTTGGTAGAAGGCTAAAGAGGAAGAAACCGCCTACTATGGAGGAGTTCTATTACAAGGAATCTCAGTTTTTGCACTAGGAAGAGGCAGACTTGGCCACAAGAAGAGCTGGTGGTTGATCATCGAATGAAGTTGTGCAGAGCACATCGCTATTAATCACTAACGGAATCCACAACTGTGAGTCACACAGCTGAAACGTTGAACACTTACTGGATTTAATTGATTTGTTGTTGTTATAAGTTAATTAAACTAGTTAGTACTTATGAATTATTAAGTATAAAGTTTTATTTAATGTGTATTGAACAATAATAAATAGTGTGCATATAATAGTTATATAATCACCAGTCGATGTTGATTATCGATACGAGTTTAAATTAGATTTAAATATAACAAATATTATTTAGTCTTGAAATAGATTTGAGGCCCATATGTCGGATGCTAACTTCGGTATGAGAGGGACTCTAAAGCCGACCGACCATAAGATGGCTACGGTAGGGACTATTGCACTCTAGCCTCTCACTTATATAAACATCATTGCCCTCACTTTAGATTATATCCTTTTGGTAGCCTCCATCCTCTTCTTTATTGGCTGAACACTCGACTTTCCTCTCCTAAAATATTCATGTAGTATAAATAAAAATAAAAATCGTCAATGGTAAGGCAATTCAAAAGCTAGCAACTTCAGGATTGGAATTTGACTCAGGGAGTGCACTTCTTCATTTCATCATGCTAGTTGTGGACTTTGATGAAAGGTATTCTTCTTTTTTTTGGCAAGGCCAGCCGGTTTTATAGTGGACCGTCCACTTTTTATTATGAATATAATAAAAACGTGAAGTACATGAGAAAGGCAAAAGCACCTTAACTACAAAACTAGGAAAATAAAGCACAGGAATGTGACCGACGTGCCATAGTTACTATAAATAACACCAATACTAGGACTCCTCCGAAGAGGAAGAATCACCATCTTCCGCAGACACCTGGGAAGAATCCATAGGTACATTTCCAAAAAGACCAGCAAAGGGGTAGAAAAGGCTAGCAAGACATGGATCATAATCCACAGCATCAGAAGAGTAGACGAAAGTTCCTTCCCAGGAAGTATCAGCTAGCATGACAGAATTCGATCTCGCAAACAGACCGTCCATATCTAGAACTAAGGAATCACCAGAAGGAATGTAATGAAGGCATCTAAGGTCCAGTTGATCATCGAAAACAAATCTAAAAAAGGAATCATCAAACCATGTACAGAAGAGTAAATAAAGGCATCTAAGGTATTCTTCTATTTTACTATAAGATTATATGTTTAAATGATTATTGTACTTTAATATTATAATGTCAAACCATGTAAACATTATCCGATTGCACTTGCGCCCGCACACAAACACACATATATGTCTTTCTGTGTATTTTTACATATATATAATATATTTAGAATTATATAAAATAAAATTTTAAATATAAATTTAAATAAGATATTAATTTTATTTAATAGAACATTTTGAAAAATTCTAACTGAATTAGACTACATAGCTCATTAAAGATCTAGTAAGGAAAAATATTGAAATTTACCCATTTCTTTCATTGGGGGCTTGCCCTGTTCCAACAATTACAACTATTTTTGTCTAGCTACTTTGCACCAGATTCTGATTGATTGTGGGAGTTCGGTTAATATTCTATTCAAGAAGATGTTTGATTATATGAAGATCAGTTCGAAGAACATAAAGCAAGGTAAATATCGTATTGAAGTATTTACCAAAGAGGCAAAAGAGCCTATCATATACATTGATCTATCAGTGGAATTGGGTGAAACAGACTGTAAGATTGTGCAGGTATAGACCTTTGTGATAGTTAATTAATATTCTACTTACAAAGCTTTTCAAGGCCGACGGCCCTTGCTAGTTTTAGAATAGTCCTACCCTATGGCGTTTGATGATGAAATTCCCAATTGAGAATGTGGTTAGAGCTATTCAAGGCGGGCAGAGCATTGGTCGGGAATGCTATGTTGGTGAGCTCAAAGAAGCAAAGCGATGTGGGAAAGGGAAAGGTATAGAGAAGGCACTTTGCATCAAAACTATGAACGCATATCAACTACCACTAAAGCCTTGAAGAGGGTCATATAGTAATTTCTTTTATCCTAAGGACCCTCTAAAAGAGCCAGAGGATGCAAGGGTGGCACCAGTAGAATTAACAGTCGATATCCTGATTGATGATGAAGATCCCTCTCGGGTTCCCAAGGTCGGTTTCAACTCAGCATGAAAATGAAAAAGGAGTTGGTATGGTTTTTTCGGAAAAACTTAGATATGTTTGCCTGAACACATCCTGATATAAATGGAATATCGCCATACATAGCATGCCATGCATTGAATGTGGGCCCATGATGCCCTCCTATAAAGTAATAGAGATGCATTCTAGGTCTAGGGTGATCCGCTGCACTAAAAGAAGAGGTGGATAAGCTGAAGGCAAATGGCTTAATCCATGGTGCCTTATACCTCGAATGGGTATCGAATCTTGTGTTGGTCAACAAGCCAAATGGAAAATGAAGGACATGTATTGATTATATAGACATGAATAAAACATCCCCAAAAGAAAGCTTCCATCTGTTGAAGATCACCAACTTATGGACTCAACGAGAGAATACGAATTGCTATCTTTTATGGATGCATACTCTAGCTACAACCAAATAACACACGTTCCAGATCAGGAGCATGCTAGTTTCATCATAGATTTAGGCATGCATTGATAATGAGTGATGTCGCTCGGTTTAGAGATTGATGGGGCTAATTACAAATGACTGGTAAATACGATATCAAAACACAAATGAGCTAAACGATGGAGTATTATTTGGGCGATATGATGGTGAAGTCAAAGCGATCGATGAATCACCTCGATGGCCTCATTACAATGTCCTATGTGTTCTGGAAATATGGAATGAATCTTAATCTATTGAAAAATGGAATGAATCTTAACCTATTGAAATGTTCATTCGGAGTCGCATCAGGAAGACGATTAGGTTTCATTTTGAGCTCAATGGGCTTAGAAGATAACGTAGATCAGATTCAAGCATTAAACAATGTTACTGCCCAAAAAACATGGAGGGAAATGCAGAGCTTGAATGGGAAAGTCAACTCATTGAGTCAATTTATTTTAAAGGCTATGGAAAAATGTATACCATTCTTTGATGCCTTCAATAATGGGAAATGAAAATTTGTTTAGACCAAGGAATGCTAAGAATTCCAGTAATTGCTAGAGCATATGGAGAGATTGCCAATCTTATCGAAGCCTTTGAAAGGAGAAGATATATTCATTTACTTGCTCATGCACTAAGTGCATCCTTGGTATGTGAGGAATCTACGATATGAAGGCCCGTATACTGTGTCAACAAGCGGTTTGCCGAAGTATAAAAGAACTACTAAAAGCTAGAGAAGCCAAGGTACTACTTGTTGATTGCTTCGAGGAAGTTGTGACCATACTTCCGGGATCATCCAATAAAGGTGTTTACTTATTATCCACTAAGGCAAGTACTGTATCGACCCGAGACCTCGAGAAGATTATTGAAGTGAAATATTGAGCTGAGTCAAAATGACATAACCAACCACCTAATGGGCAATATGAGGAAAGAAATTTGCTGATTTCATTCCCCAATTCACCATCCGGAATGGAGAAGAGGAAGAAAACATGGTTCAAATTTTCAAATGGAAATTATGTGTTGATAGATCTACCAATGAACGCAGATTTGAGGAAGGAATGATTCTCATGACCTTGAAAGGATGAATTATATACTATGCACTAAAGCTAGAGTTCTCGGCAATGAACAACAATGCCAAATATGAAGCGTTAATTCCGGGACTCAAAATATCTAAAGAACAGGGGTCACCCATACCTGATGAAGACACTAGAACTACTAAATAGTATTGAACAATATACGATCATGCACATACCCAAAGAAGAGAATACAAAATCTGATTCACTAGTCAAACTGGCCAGCCCTATAGATGCTCTATCAGCTACAAGCATCGACTAGACAAATTTCGATTGGATCTTGGAGGCCTGGTAGGAAAGGAGTCATGGATAACTCCAATCAAAGACTTTTTGCTGAAGGGAACTCTCCCGAATGGAAGGAATGAATAGCTTAAACTCCTTCATAAAGTACCACGATTCATAATAAAAGACGGATTGTTATATGGGACACGTTTCTCATCCCTCTTGTAGTGGTGTATCACCAGAGATGAAGATAAGAAAATCTTTCTGGATGTACACGATGGAAGATGTGATGATCACATCAGAGGGCAGACTTTAGCCAAGAAGATACTTCGTTACGGATATATTTTTCCCACAATCAACCATGGCGTAGCTTATTACATTAGATTAAGCGATAAATGCAAAAGGTTTGCAAAATATTGAGGGACTCATCTGTAGAGCTTACGCAAATGGTTAGCCTATGGTCATTTGCGGTTTGGGGAATTGATATAATCGGTGTGCTACAGATGTCAAAGGGCGGAGTGAAGTATGCTATTGTAGATTTGGACCACATCATAAAGTAGGCAGAAGCGAAACCATTAAACAAAGCTTTTACAACCGGTACTGAATTGCAAAGGGCTCTTCCATAATAGCACACCTATAAGCAAATGGATATGTGGAGGTAGTGAACAAGATCATTAAATTCATCCTGAAGAAATAACTAATGAAAGCCAAGGGCAGTTGGGTTGATAAGTTACCACTTGCACTATGGGATTATAGAACAAACCATAAGTCCGTGACTGGGTATACTCTATTTGTTTGGCCTAGAAGTTGACACCATGATTCCGTAGAACTAGAAATCCCTTCTTATTGAAGAAAACACTATGATCCTAATATGAATGAGTAACTCTTGACTTGGTCTATGAAAGCGAGAAAAGGCTGAACTGATGGTAGCCGCTCAGGAAAAGAGTAGCAAGGCATTTCAATACAAAGGATGGGAACTATGCCTTTGGGGTAGGAGACTTCAGTTTAAAGGAGGTCCTCTCTGGTACGGGGGCATTTGTCCGAATTGGAAAGGTCCCTATGTGGTTGAACAAAACTTGAAGATTGAAATTTCAAGCTATCGACCGTTGAAGGGATCGCTTTTCCATAAGGTGGTAGAAATAGCACTCAAACCTAGGCCATGTTTAAATTACGGTGGAGGAGGCACCGGCGGTTGACCTATAACTGGACAGACAAAATAATATAAGTTAGTGATGTCCTTTAGCGAGAGCTGAAGTTTCTCGAAGATCGGAGAGATGAGAGAAATACCTTGGCCTAACGGAATTCCCTTGGCTAATAACTTGATAATTTCACCATCCCGATGGAAGATTTTGTGGGTTGGATAGCCTCAGGAGTGGAATTAGGGCATCAGCGCTTGATAGGACCATAATTGGAATCTCGGTAATAGTAGCCTCAGAAGTGGTCACCATAGAAGTAGTAATCTCTATTGCAGGCTATTTTGACTCAAGATTAGATGATTCTGCTTGATCCAATGACTGGGTCAATAGGAGCCTCAATAGTTACCTTCCCTACAACTGCATCTTGTGCATCTAGAACAGCTTTGTCTTCCTCTAAGGCCGCAATATCTTCCTCATCCAAAAGAGCTGCCTTCAATGTTTCTTTGGTTACGCCTTCACTGTTTGCAGTAGTTTTGCGGAGTATTTCTTCCCAGACCTCTAGCAATGTCGTAGAATAACTCATCCCCGGTCACTTTATATTCTTGTTGTCTATGATGTTGGCGAAGAATTATTGGAGAGTGGCATTCATTTCCTCGTTAGCCAGATTAGCCTTCATCTCAAGCTCTACAATACCTCTCTGGCTTCGGTGGGGTCAATTTGAGCTTGTGCTTTGGAATCTACTTCAAATTTCAGATTTTCCTTAAGACTGTCTACCTCAGCCTGGAGGGTTTTCAGTGGTGCATTTTTCAGGTTAACCTGTTCTAAATTAAGCGTTTTCTTAACGACTAGCTTTGATTTAATCTTTCATTAATGTGGTGAATTGTATGTGGGTTCTTGATGTTTCTCCTAATAACTCTTTCGAGTTTTTGGTTGATCTTAATATGACATCTCTTTCTTTAGTAAGACCAGCCAGCTCCGTTTATAGCCCGATGCTATCCTATTGTGATCCTTCCTATCTAATTTCCTTAAACCATATATCCTTTGGTTAGCATCTTAAAGAGTGATATCATAGGCATTGCAATCAAATATGACCTCGATAAGTCAATAGTTAGGAAAGTTTGCCTGCACCTTAGTATCGATAGCCGTAGATGGGCCTATATGGGGGTAGAGGTGGAGCTGCATGAGTTGAAACTTATTTGGATATTGGGAGGTAGAAATAGTAGTGATATAGGCTTGAGTCAATGGAGGGTTTTTTCGAGGAGTCCGAAAGTGAATACATGGCTGAGAGGCACTTAAGTCACGTTGGGAGTAGGGCTGTCAATGGGTCGGGTCGGGTCGGGTTCGGGTCGGGTCAAGTCGGGTTCGGGTTGATTTTAAATGGGTCGGGTCAACCCGTTTATTAAACGGGTCGAAAAAGCTCAACCCGAACCCGACCCGTTTATAAACGGGTTGACCCGACCCAACCCGTGTAACCCGATTATAAATGGGTCGGGCCGGGTCGGGTCGGGTCGTAAATGGGTCAGGTCAACCCGTATAAGGTGTAAACGGGTCGGGTCAACCCGTTTAAGGTATAATTGGGTCGTAAATGGGTCGGAACGGGTCGTAAACGGGTCGGGTCAACCCGTATAACCCGTATAAGGTACAAACGGGTCATAAATGGGTCAGAGCGGGTCGTAAACGGGTCAACTTAACCTATATACTGTATAAACTGGTTGTTAACGGGTCAGTTTCGGGTTAGCGGATCAACCCGAAACCCACCCGTTTATAAACGGGTCAAATTCGGGTTGACCCGAAAATGACCCGCTAATTAAATGGGTCGGGTTAACCTGCTAATTTCCGTGCGGGTTTCGGGTCGTGTAGGAAATTGACAGCCCTAGTTGGGAGTGACCTGGAGGACCCTGTGATTTCTCTTGATGGAACTATTTCTTTTACGCATCATGATGATCTTTCTTCTCATCTTGGCGCATTTGTTTTGCCTCCTCATCCTGTTGCTCTTTATCTCTTCCCCCACTTCTATCGTCTTTAGACTCCTGCTATATGTCGGGATGCTATGTGTAAATTTTCAGAGTCGACAACTGGTGCTGGCTCACACTCAAGTGGAGATATCCCATGTAATCTCTTATAGTTGGAAAGGAAGAAAGGATGTTTCAGAATAAAGCATTGAATTAAGGACAACTGCAGAGTGTTAGTGTTTATGATTCTAGATGTGCGAGAAGTGATATTATTTCCCTAAGTATTCCGCGGACCATGTTTGGGGATATAAAAGGATGCAGTTTCATCACCCTCGGCAAGAATATCCCCAAACGGGAAGTTAAATCCTTCGGGACTTATGTTAAGAATGTCTTGAAAAGTAATGCTTCTGATACAAATCGCTGAAATACTGTCGAGTTCACACAATGAGCCGAAGATATTCCTAGAAGAACCTACGGGAGGTGTCACTTCTCCAGTTGGTGCAAGATTTGGACTGGGGACGTGCTAGGAGGACTTAATAACTAAGCAATTCGGACGAAATGGGACATGGACAGTATCGCCTTCTAAGGATGTCACTGCATATAATTCATTGTTGCCTAGGCCATATTCCTCGTCGTCATCTTCATCGTCTCCCTCATCCTCTTCTTCTTCTTCTTCTTCTTCTTCTTCTTCTCTTTCTTCTCCATTTCCATCGTCCCTTCCTCTTGCCACGCCCTCTTCAACCCTCACTTTCTCCTTATATATGTTCGCTTTGACTTTATGCCCCTTGTCTCCTCCCTTGATTATCAACATCAACATCATGAACGAGGGTTGAGTGATAGGTTTTAGTTCTAGATTTCTTAGAAGGGAGTGGAAAAGTAATGGCATGTCTATCGGGGTGTAGGTGCCTATACTGTTGAATTCTCTCACAGGTGAGTAAGAAAGAGGCAGTCTAGAATTATAATCAACTTGCTTTAGGAGCTTCAAGATGTAAGCAGGTGAATTTTTTAATCTCGATCTGGGAGGTCTGTGAAGGATGCTAAAAGGAGTTAGGCATTTTGATAAAGAAAATCCAAATGAATAAAATATTTAGAAGAGGAGACTTATGTCCAGGAAACCATAGGCGTTTGAAGCCGTATGGACATTGAATGAAGAAGTATTCGCACTTAAAGTGACTATGCTTGTTGTGAAGCGCCTTGAAAACTTTGAAGCGGTTATGAGCTTCAATGGTCAACAAGGAAGGCGAGTCCGATCTCTTTTTGAATCTTATAAGATAATTTAGCTCCCGAATCTTGGAGCGTCATTCAGTTATATTATAAAGAAGACATATAAAGAATTAATTAGTGTGTATCCACTAGGATGCACTTGTGTCATAACCAGCCCAACTTTTTGCAAGAAGAATTTGAAAAATAAATTGAAGGACGGAATGAACCTACCTAAACACATGTATTTGTTGCATGTGGTATAGCACTAAGGTGGACAATGTGCTCGTTGATCGAATGTTAGCAATAAAACAGTCACTCTCTAGATGTCGTGCTAAAGGCAAGTGGAATTAAAAAAACTCTACGGTCAGCAATAATGGAGTTTTATAAAGAGGATATCTAAGACTCTTGAGGCACGTCGCATATTCAGTGAACGTGGCTGGCCGTGAGGCCGTGTCACTGTAAAAAATTGCATTTGAAGTTCACGTGTTATAGAATGCCTTGCTCAAAATGCAGTAGACATGGAGACTTGAGTGGTAGAAGAACCGGTACTAACTTTAAGGCAAGATGATCATCGAGTCGTTCTAAACTGAAAAGTTTGATAGTGAACTCAGTCGGGTATGTTTTACTTAAAATTTTCTTAATTAAAACATGTACATGCAATGTGCAAGATAAAATGGACGTCGATGTGTACGGACCAATCAAAATCTAAACCTCAGCCAAAATAGTGTGAAGTGTTAGTCGATATAGTGTGCATCCTGTGTATAGAGCATGGTGTATGGAATACTCTATGTAGATAGCACTTGTATTGGCAAACGAGCTCCATCACACGATGGAACTCTATGTCGGATTGAACTTGTTATCTTAGAATGAACGATAATGAAACTGTTGTCCAAATTGAAACAGATGTTTCTTTTCAAGACATAGGATCATGGTGTGTAAATTGAAATATTGATTTTAATATCCAATTTGGATGCCACAGCGCATTCAATGTGACCGTTTCCCAGAACCATCTCACTGAAATCAAGTCATTGATCCATACTCAACCAAAGCTCGATAAAGATTGTTTATGTTGATTCAGTGAATGAAGTCTTGTCGCATATGCCTAAATCAAGATTATCCCAGGAATAATTCGGAGCAAAGATGTAACGACCCAAAATTTTCACACTCGAAAATTCCAGATAGTTATGAAAAAGAAGAAAGAGATAGAAGAAGAAGAAGAACAGAATCATCAACAACTCACAATCGCAGCGGATAAAATATAATAATAAATAATAATAACAGTTTACAAAAGAATATTATATCTATCGATCTCATTTTCATACATCAGAGTTACATAATTATACAGACACTGGATATACACAATTATCATGTCTCAGATTAATAACAATATAAATACAGCGGAAATACCCTATACGCTGTAGCCATTCAGCTTGCCTCCTGAGCTCCAGAACGTACCTATCTAAAAATCTGTAATACTCGGTTTGACCCGAGCATTACACCAAAGTAACACCCGGGTCAGGCTGGAAACCAGCGTGAGTAAACCCAACTAACATGTAGTACCAAACAAATAACTTATATAAACCAGGGGTAAATTTCATTAATTTAACCAATTCACAATTTGCTATAGACAACGCTTATTTCACAAATGACTTTCTAAGTACCAAACTTAGATAGAATAATCCAATTCACTTAAAACATTTCATTCCAGTCTATTGATTTCATACATAATTTTTTTATTATTTCCGAACTGGTTTTCGGGTATTTCCCAATACCCGACCATAGTCTCTTCGAAACTCAAGTTATCCTACCCAAGTTATCCAAATGAAATACATCACATTTCATACCAGAGATTTCAACTCATTCAAATCATCCAATACCATTCCCTCATCCATAAGCAAAACTTAACCACATACAAACCAATTCAATTGATTCCAATTGAATTTCTAACCACATTCACTTAGATTCCTTCATATTATATTAATTGATTCCAAATCGAATAATTCAATAATCCCTTCAACATTCATCAGCATTAATCAACCCGGATTAATTGTTCTTCAATTACGTTCAAGTAATTACCCTTAATTCATTTCACGAAATTCATTGTTCTTGACCCAGATCAATAAGAAATCTTAATTGCCTCAGGCATTAATTAAGTATTTTAATCACACTAGTGCATAATTATTTATATTAATTAACTTCTCATAAGTCACTTGTATTGATTTAATTTCTTAACTAATCAATCTCTATTTACATTATTGATTTCATAGATTAATGACTTCTCCTTTACATTTCTAATCAAAATTTAATTATATTAAATAATTAATCATTAATTAAAACACACACATATATATGTCATTCATGATTTATCTCAACCGATGATTAATTATATTATTTTTACTTTATTATATAAATTAATTACGCCTTAATTAATCATTATAATTTATCTCTTGATTAATTTCCCCAAGGTAATTATATTTTATTAATTCCATTAAGCAATTATTTATCAATCCACCCAATGATCATTTCGATTAATTTAGACCCAATTAATTGACCCAAATCATAAAATAATTTAATTAATTAATTATCCCTTAAATTATCCTTTGTATTTAATGAATCACTAATCATTAAACCTTTATTGATTTTAATTTGAACCATTTTTTTTTTTACGATTTAAGTTCCCAAATGCTTCGAGTCAAACAACAATCAACTCGAAAATCAATCAAAACCCAAAATCAACAGATCATCAATTCACAGTGCACATCAAATCAATTCAACCCCTCAACCAACTATTTAAATGTAATTACTTAAATTTAAATAAAAATCCAAAAGCATGAGATTTACTCACCTTTGCTCCTTAAATTTGCAAACCCACTTCATTCCCGACTATTTTCTTCACGATATATGGACCTTGTATAGACATTAGGTGATTATTAATATTTGAATTAACCGAACAATTTATCTCCCTTAGTTAAATTTAATTAACCCAAAATTTTATTTAAACAAATTTCCTTTTCTTTTAATAAATAAATTTAAGTTCCAAAATAAATTTAATAAGTGAATCTCCCAAATATTGTTTAAATAAACTAGTAAATAAAAATGTGTAAATGTGTTTTTATTTTATTTTACTTCCTTTAAAACTACATATATTTTAACATTTAAATTATATCGATTCAATATCAAATTTTATAATACACTTTTAAATTATTTATAATTCCTATATATATTGCTTTCAAATCCTTTCTATATAATAATCTTTTCTGTACTGGAATATATGTAACTTGGGCAAAGTACACTTATCTTAATGTAATTATTATTTTTCTTCGATCAAAAGTTAAATAAACTAATAACACTTAGAATCAAACCCTAGATTACCTATATACAATTTCTTTTTAATTAACTAATTCTAGATTGATTTTAAAAATAAAAATTAGGTCAGAGTATACCTTCAGCTAGTCGCGAACACACCACCGACCCCCTCTTCGCTGCCGCCCTCTCGAAGCACTCCCAGGCAACCCATGACCAAGAAACGAACCCTAGCTCGAAAAGCCCTAGCTGTGCAGCGCGCTCTACCATGCTCGCGACGCTTCCCAGGCTTCCAATCGATCGGCATCGACCCCTCTGATGCTCGAACTCGAGCTCTTTGTCGCCGCCGTCTTCTGACCTTCACCCTACATCGAGTCGACCTGCTACGAGCGAAAACGATATGCCGAGCCCCCTTCAAACACACGAACGACCTCGCGGCCCCTTTCCCCCTTCGATCGCCATTTTTTTTTCTAATTTGAGTTGAATTCGATTTCTAATGTTGAAAATGAAGGTTTCGGCCCTTTTTTTCCTTTCGATCAGCATTTCATATTAAAGAGGGGAACGGGAAAATAATAATAAAGGAGATGGAAGGCTTCTTCAACACGACATTGTGAAGGAAAAGTATCTTGTTAATTTAATTAATTTCTTTCATTAACTTATATAAAACTTCAAAATGTTTTATCGATTTCTACTAAAATTTTCGAACTCCTCTTAAGGAATGTCGCGAGGCGATTTCAGGGTTTTACCCGCGTTCCGAACACAATGGAACGTGTTTCGGAAGCTAATTCGTTCATATACACGAGTTATAGAAAGAAACGATCAAATTTTAAATTAAATTGATTAAATATTTCTAAGCGTTTTGAGCTGCCAGGGTCAAACGACAACTCCGATTGCTACGAAAATTGAAATCCAATAATAGCTAACTATTACGGATCCAATGGAACTGGTTTCGTCGAATTCCAAGACTGTGCCTCGGAAGGCTATTTTTAAATATCGATTCAAACAGTATATTATTAAAATTGAACAAATCACTTTTAATTTCCATTTCAACAATTCCATTATCTTCAGTATTATTATTATAAATTTTATAAGCCTTCAAATTATTTTAAACAGTCTTAGAATCTCAGATTCAGCAAGTTACCCAATTTCAATTATTAATTTCAACATTTAAACTATATAATTCAATGATTTAATTATCAAGCAAATATTGATATCTTAAATTCAAGTTAAAATTAACTTTTAAATATTTTAAAATCAATTAAATATTCCAATTTAAATTGTTAGAAATACTGAGTCGTCACATTCCTTCCCCCTTAAAAGAATTTCGTCCCCGAAATTACTAATTAGGGAGAATGGAGCAATACCCGTTTACTTTCTCCAAAAAAATTCACAATTCAACATCCTATTAAAGACCCACTATCACCCTAAGCAACTTCCCAAAATCTTCTATAGTTTCAAACAATACCCCTTTTGCTCAATCATTTAAATTTCAATTTTAAGCCAAATTTTAAATTATCAAAAAATTTCTAACTCTCTAAATTCCCGAAATTTTTTGCCAGCGTCTCCTTTGCGCGGCTAGCTCGGTACTACTACAAAAGGCCTCTACGGGCTCCCAAATTCCAAAAAGAAAACAGAAAGCCAAGTGGCTACATCAAAAACCCAATCCAATCTTATACAGAAATTAAATACATACCTTTTGTCGGGTAATCCACATTTATCCTTTGGAATCAAATCCAATTTTCTTTTCCCTTTTTTTTAATGCCTGCATATCTTATTTAGCAACAATATATAATTGTAACATTTCAAATCATTTACACTTTTTCTTACAGAAGTTTTCACATATACTTCAACGCAAATTAGTTTCCCCGTTTTATGCGAATTCAATTTACTTTAAATTTTGAATGTTGAATTTTAATCTTTCATGTATATCAGATTCATATTAGTTTCATTTACTAATTTACTTTAATTCCCAATTTGAAATCGTCTTGTCGTTAATTAAAAAAAAAATTCAAAAATTTTCTAACTCCCAAAATTTTCGAAATTTTTTGGCGGAGTCTCCCTTGTACGGAGGAGCTTTTGCAATTTGAAAAGAGATAAATATATATACATCGACCCATACGGTCGAAAAAAGCAAAAACAGTTCGTATTTCCTATTTTTATTGCGTAGGCGTACCTTATTTAGCATTTTAAGCAAGCAGCTTATTAATTTAAGCAATTAGCGCAATCCAAACCAGCCAAATGGCCTTCAGGTACCTGTACTTACTCAATTTAAATATGTAAGTGCCATATATAGAGTATTTATTAGCATTTCATTTACTTTAATAGCAAATCACAAGCATTTCACTTATATTCAATAGTTGAACACATGTATATCATAAGCAACAAGCACCAAAACGTTTTCCATAAGCGATTTATATAACTTTAAAGCTGATTCAATTGCTTTAAACCAATTCATATGCCATCTCATTCAATTTTAATGACTTGTAACTCAATTTCTTATATTCAATTGATTTTAATCCAAACAAGCTCATATTTACTTTAAATGATCCAGAATCAATTTTATTTAAATCTCTATCAACTCAAAGAATTTTAATTTCTTTTGGTTGCAACAACTACAATTGTTTTTATATATAATCGGCGCGCTTAAAAGAGTATCTATTTCAGTTCATAATCTACTTTAAATTAATTTTCAACTCATTTTATATTTAATTCCATTTCATTTCTAATTTATTCACTCACCATTCATTAGCTCGACACATTTCACTCTTGTATACTACTAGCCATTCCCAAATTAATTCAATCCAAGCTTTTATTTAATGGGCTTTCACTCTTATTCTTCCATAAACTTTAAACTTAAGTTAATTCACTTGAATTTATTACAACATCAAACTTAAGTTTACTTCTATTGGATTCTCATTTAATAAATTTCCATTAAATTCAGTTAGCCCATCCATTTTAAATCTTAATTTTAAATTCACCTTCTCAATTTATCAAAATAATATCCAACCACAAACTTATCTCATTTATACTTCAAATTAATATACCACCAAATTTAAGTTCAGTCTGATAATCTAATTCCAATCACAATTTTGATTTAGTTTTTATTATATCAGACTTCATCCACTTATTATTTAACTCAATTAACCCATTTTAATTTTTAATTCAATTACTTAATTTGTTATCGAATTTATTTTATTAATACAGGGCTATTCTCAATTTATTTCTATTCACTTGGGTTTTGTTTTGCAACTCAGACCATTTCTATTATAATCACTTCTCTTACATCCAATTTACATGCAAATTTCATTAAATATTATTCAAATCACACTTGAATTTTATTTATAATTCAAACCATCTCATTTTCAATCCAACTCTATTTTTTTTACAACATCTCTTCTAATTTATTTCATTATTAAATCTAAGTCTAGTTCTATTTACAATTTGAATTCATTTCCAAACTCCATTATTAATTTACAATCCATTTATTTACCAAAGTTAAATTTTATTAACATATCCAATCAAACAATTATTTAACCAATTAGCTTATTTTCAACTTCTAAATCAATATTCGATTTTAATGACAAAGAATCACTTCTTAAATTTCCTGAGTTTCAAATTTTATTTTATAATTCCAGTTTGGGTTTCCTCATTTCCTAAAATTCCAATATCTTTATTTAAAATTTTAGAAATGCTTTCAAATTCACATCATACTATTAAAATAACTCTTTATAAAAATACCTTTTATAACTCGATGTCTCAACCAGTCCATCCTTGTTCTCATAGAAATTCAGTCATACGTTGATCAGGCGTAGAACTGAAAATCTATAAGTACTTAGCAGACTCATTCTCAACATCCAGTGAAAATATTTTTGAAAATAATTTTATTGAAATTATAGAAATCAGTTTTGGAAAATATAGAGGAAATATCTTTGGTGAGAATGCTCTGGAAATCATCACCCCCATCCATGGTCACAGTCACATACCAGGGTTACGTTGCCGTCACAGCAAAATTCCATGCAACTGCAGGCTCTCCGCGGCCTCTCAATTACGCCATGGATCCCACACAACAGATCACAGTTACATCCAGGGTTACGTTGCCGTCGCAGCAAAAGTCCATGTAACTGCAGGCTCTCCGCGGCCTCGGATTTCGCTGTCGAAATGAAACTTCTCCACTCCTACATACGTCATAGTCTACCGATATAAAATCATACGCAGACTGTTGGCTCTCAGCGGCACACACGACTTTCACTATGTTATAACATAGGTCGCAGTCTACCGATATAAAATCATACGCAGACTGTTGGCTCTCATCGGCACACACGACTTCCGCTATGGTATACACTACTCATAATCCTCAGGAACTAGTTTTGTCCGGACTCCTCACAAGATCAACTTTAGAACCCCCCTAGGGCTCAAGGCAGCACCACCCGGTGGCACTCCTGAGAAGTTCATTTCAAGGAAGCGCCTTTTTCCCCAGAGCCATCGTCAAAATATTTTATACTATACACATATAGTATCTTCAAATCATACACCTAGTATGATATCATACAAAGCTCCTTTACACAAAATCGATTATCCCAAAATCAATAATTCTCAAATTAGGCTTTCCAAATTCTCATATTGATTTTACTCAAAAATCAAAAGCCTTTCCAAATCCAAAGATTCTCAAATCCTTTTCCAAAATCCTCATAAGATCCTTTATATATATATATACAGATGTATAAAAATTTTAAAACTTTGGATCATTTCCCACTTGTATAAAACCCTTTTATACTTCAAACACTTCAAAAAAACATATTTTCTTCTGGCTATAAATTTAACAAGGAAATATTTATCTTATATAACAAAGATATATATAACTTTGTTTATTCAAATCAAATATTCAAATTTGATTCCTCTTTCTAATATCAATTTCATTCAAATCCGTATGATGTACACATAACATCAGTACACCATATCAACCTGATCGCTCATTCGATCACACAATTTCACTTCCGAACTAGTATCGTCCACCCGACTTCCTAGTGCGGACTCAGATCTGGTTTCTTGATCAGAAACCATCATTCTCCTTACATAGCCATAACTATGCTAGAGAATATCCAAAACCAATCAACAATCCATATCCAGGTTCGCCGTCGAAAATCGAGTGAAAAATCCCAACTCGGATCGATAAACTATCTTGAAATTCTGTGCTCGAATCTGGATCAAATCACTATGCAAATAGAATAATATACGTACATCCTACGTATTTAACTTCGTTGATTATTAGCCAAATTAATTTCCTATCTTTTCACATTCACTTAGATTTTCATTCACTTATTCACATTTGTCTCAATCCCCCATTTGGATTATCACTTCAATCCTTATCTCAGTTGGGTATTTAATCAATAACAGTTTGAACTCCGACCAGTTAAAAAAAATATCTTAAAAATTTTAAAATAGATAAGTAGTTGAAAAATAATTATTAGTTTGCAAAATAGCTATAAAATAGTTGAGAAATAGTTAAATAATTTCAGAAATTTTAGATAATTGCAAAATAGTTGTAAATAGTAAATAATTTGTAACATAGTTGAAAAATATTAATTAGTTTAGCAAACAGTTGAAAATGGTTAAGTAGCTCCAAAAATAATTGTAAAACAAAAATTAAAATAAGTTAGCTTTAAGAAAGAAAACTTGTATATATTAAATAGATTAGAAAAATAAGTTTGTATTAAAACAATTTATTTAAAATAGTCAAGAGTCAAACTGTTCACTACCCCAACAATTCAATGTACACTTCCATTTGATTTTAATCCTGTTTAACTTTAATTATAATTTCAAATTATTCCAATCAATCTGAATTATTATCGATTGAACCCATTCCAAATTCAAATCATTTCAATATAATCCAATTTAATTTCTCAATTAAATTTTTAAACTTATACATCTTCAATCACCAATCAAGTTAATTCAAACCAAATTCAATTTTGAACTGATTCAATTTCAATCTTGAATTTAAACTATCTCGAAATTCTGAGTTCAATTTTCAAAATTTCATTTTAAATTATCTTAACTTATGTATTTCATGGTTCAATACAATTTTATTTTAAAAATTATATTTATTATTCAATTTTATCTTTCAGTTTTGTAGCCAGTTCTTAAACAAGTTTTAATTTACAAACTCAATTATTCAAATTTATTTTATTTTTACAATACCGCTCTCAAATTAAAGATTTTTATTAACAATAGGACGATATCATCCAATTTATTTAAAATGTCCATCCATTTTCAATTTTTAAATCTCAAACCCGATTTGAGATCACACAAATTCCCAATTCAAACTTCAAAATTCTTTCCCTCTTATAAGTTCAAAACTTATATCACTTTTGGTTTTTTACATCACACTTCAGGGAAAAATCAAAACTCAACACCTTAGAGTTTATTTCCAATTATCTTTGATATCATGTATATCCCTACATACATACATATTTATCTCTTGGCCCTCCCAGCCATGTTTTAAAATTGTAAACCACCTTTGGTTTAAATTCAAATCAAATTTCAAACAATCCATTGTTTGCAACAAGTCCCATTTCCTTTTTATATTATTCTTATTTCTATATTTTCAAGATTAATTTCAGTTTAAACCCTATTTCAAACTTACATTTATTTAAAGCTTTTAGATAATCTAATTCCTGAATCCTAATTTTAGAATTTCATTTTCAATTAATTAAATTTCGATTTGGTTGTATTATATTACTTCTAAATTTTAATTCCAATAATTTAACAACCAATCACCTTAATATTTATTAGAATGAAACATTGCTTTATATATCCAAAAATATATATTTTATATAAAATCATTTAAAATCTTTATATAAGCAAACAACAAGTACGCACTCATATATATACACTCAACTCATTCCAGAGTACTTTAAACTCTGTTTAATGAGTAATCCCCATCAGAGCCAAGGTTCTCGCTTAACCTTTCTGCTCTGATACCAACTGTAACGACCCGAAATTTTCACACTCGAAATTTCCAGATAGTTATGAAAAAGAAGAAAGAGATAGAAGAAGAAGAAGAACAGAATCATCAACAACTCACAATCGCAGCGGATAAAATATAATAATAAATAATAATAACAGTTTACAAAAGAATACTATATCTATCGATCTCATTTTCATACATCAGAGTTACATAATTATACAGACACTGGATATACACAATTATCATGTCTCGGACTAATAACAATATAAATACAGCGGAAATACCCTATAGCCATTCAACTCGCCTCCTGAGCTCCAGAACGTACCTACCTGAAAATCTGTAATACTCGGTCTGACCCGAGCATTACACCAAAGTAACACCCGGGTCAGGCTGGAAACCAGCGTGAGTAAACCCAACTAACATGTAGTACCAAACAAACAACTTATATAAACCCGGGGTAACTTTCATTAATTTAACCAATTCACGATTTGCTATAGACAACGCTTATTTCACAAATGACTTTCTAAGTACCAAACCTAGATAGAATAATCCAATTCACTTAAAACATTTCATTCCAGTCTATTGATTTCATACATCAATTTATTTATTTTTTATTTCCGAAGTGGTTTTCGGGTATTTCCCAATACCCGACCATAGTCTCTTCGAAACTCAAGTTATCCTACCCAAGTTATCCAAATGAAATACATCACATTTCATACCAGAGATTTCAACTCATTCAAATCATCCAATACCATTCCCTCATCCATAAGCAAAACTTAACCACATACAAACCAATTCAATTGAATTTCTAACCACATTCACTTAGATTCCTTCATATTATATTAATTAATTCCAAATCGAATAATTCAATTATCCCTTCAACATTCATCAGCATTAATCAACCCGGATTAATTATTCTTCAATTACGTTCAAGTAATTACCATTAATTCATTTCACGAAATTAATTGTTCTTGACCCAAATCAATAAGAAATCTTAATTGCCTCAGGCATTAATTAAGTATTTTAATCACATTAGTCCATAATTATTTATATTAATTAACTTCTCATAAGTCACTTGTATTGATTTAATTTCTTAACTAATCAATCTCTATTTACATTATTGATTTCATAGATTAATGACTTCACATTTACATTTCTAATCAAATTTTAATTATATTAAATAATTAATCATTAATTAAAACACACACACACACACACACACACACATATATATATATATGTCATTCATGATTTATCTCAACCGATGATTAATTATATTATTTTTACTTTATTATATAAATTAATTACGCCTCAATTAATCATTATAATTTATCTCTTGGTTAATTTCCCCAAGGTAATTATATTTTATTAATTCCATTAAGCAATTATTTATCAATCCACCCAATGATCATTTCGATTAATTTAGAACCAATTAATTAACCCAAATCATAAAATAATTTAATTAATTAATTATCCCTTAAATTATCCTTTGTATTTAATGAATCACTAATCATTAAACCTTTGTTGATTTTGATCTTAACCATTTTTTTTTACGATTTAAGTTCCCAAACGCTTCGAGTCAAACAATAATCAACTCGAAAATCAATCAAAACCCAAAATCAACAGATCATCAATTCACAGTGCACATCAAATCAATTCAACCCCTCAACCAACTATTTAAATGTAATTACTTAAATTTAAATAAAAATCCAAAAGCATGAGATTTACTCACCTTTGCTCCTTAAATTTGCAAACCCACTTCATTCCCGACTATTTTCTTCACGATATATGGACCTTGTATAAACATTAGGTGATTATTAATACTTGAATTAACCGAACAATTTATCTCCCTTAAGTAAATTTAATTAACCCAAAATTTTATTTAAACAAATTTCCTTTTCTTTTAATAAATAAATTTTAAGTTACGAAATAAATTTAATAAGTGAATCTCCCAAATATTGTTTAAATAAACTAGTAAACAAAAATGTGTAAATGTGTTTTTATTTTATTTTACTTCCTTTAAAACTACATATATTTTAACACTTAAATTATATCGATTCAATATCAAATTTTGTAATACACTTTTAAATTATTTATAATTCCTATATATATTGCTTTCAAATCCTTTCTATATAATAATCTTTTCTGTACTGGAATATATGTAACTTGGGCAAGGTACACTTATCTTAATGTAATTATTATTTTTCTTCGATCAAAAGTTAAATAAACTAATAACACTTAGAATCAAACCCTAGATTACCTATATACAATTTTTTTTAATTAACTAATTCTAAATTGATTTTAAAGACAAAAATTAGGTCAGAGTATACCTTCATCTAGTCGCGAACACACCACCGACCCCCTCTTCGCTGCCGCCCTCTCGAAGCACTCCCGGGCAACCCATGACCAAGAAACGAACCCTAGCTCGAAAAGCCCTAGCTGTGCAGCGCGCTCTACCATGCTCGCGACGCTTCCCAGGCTTCCAATCGATCGGCCTCGACCCCTCTGATGCTCGAACTCGAGCTCTTTGTCGCCGCCGTCTTTTGACCTTCACCCTACATCGAGTCGACCTGCTACGAGCAAAAACGACATGCCGAGCCCCCTTCAAACACACGAACGACCTCGCAGCTCCTTTCCCCCTTCGATCGCCATTTTTTACTTTGAGTTGAATTCAATTTCTAATGTTGAAAAGTGAAGGTTTCGGCCCCTTTTTTTTTCTTTTTTCTTTCGGTCAGCATTTCATATTAAAGAGGGGAACGGGAAAAAAAATAAAGGAGATGGAAGGCTTCTTCAACACGACATTGTGAAGGAAAAGTATCTTGTTAATTTAATTAATTTCTTTCATTAACTTATATAAAACTTCAAAATGTTTTATCGATTTCTACTAAAATTTTCGAACTCCTCTTAAGGAATGCCACGAGGCGATTTCAGGGTTTTACCCACGTTCCGAACACAATGGAACGTGTTTTAGAAGCTAATTCGTTCATATACACGAGTTATAGAAAGAAACGATCAAATTTTAAATTAAATTGATTAAATATTTCTAAGCGTTTTGAGCTGCCAGGGTCAAACGACAACTCCGATTGCTACGAAAATAGAACTCCGATAATAACTAACTATTACGGATCCAATGGAACTGGTTTCGTCGAATTCCGAGACTGTGCCTCGGAAGGCTATTTTTAAATATCGATTCAAACGGTATATTATTAAAATTGAACAAATCACTTTTAATTTCCATTTCAACAATTCCATTATCTTCAGTATTATCATTATAAATTTTATAAGCCTTCAAATTATTTTAAACAGTCTTAGAATCTCAGATTCAGCAAGTTACCCAATTTCAATTATTAATTTCAACATTTAAACTATATAATTCAATGATTTAATTATCAAGCAAATATTGATATCTTGAATTCAAGTTAAAATTAACTTTTAAATATTTTAAAACCAATTAAATATTCCAATTTAAATTGTTGGAAATACCAAGTCGTCACAAAAGATTATGATAATGTGAAGCGAACGCTAAGCACTGAATAGAACTTGAAATAAACTCGGTGTCGAGCCTGTATTTTCTTAGTGTTCGCTTCATAGGCAACTTGAGTTTCCCTTTGAAAGTGATAAGCGCCAATTAGGCCATATATTATGCCTGGCTTATGGTCAGTGGTGGGTTGATGATAATGGCTGAAGCATTAACAACGACTCAGCTACATGGATGAAGTGTGTCGGTGGTTGCTATAGCAACATCAAGGACCAAGAACCCACCTATTGTTCAATTTAGGTATGAAAATGAACAAGCTGAGATGAGCGAATTGGGTGTCGATTTTAGGTAGGGAATCATGATGTTGATGATGATGATGCTATTAGGGGTTGCGGTAGCACTAGGTGCGGTGGTGATTTAGGTATCGAAGCTGAATGGCTTTTGTGGTGGTGAGAAGTCAAATTGGTAAGGGAGAGGTATGGTTGAGATTGGAAAATAAAATTTCGATGGAAAAAATCTTCTAAGTGCCAAGCACTCATATTTGTGTTCAAGAATCATGTCGGTACCGGCATGATTTGATCGGTACCAACATGTTTCTATCTTCGTTTAAAAAATAGAGAAGAGAAAAGAGAAGAAAGAATAGGAGGAGCATGCCTATATGACATATGATGTAGTTTCCGAAGTGATAAGAACTTTAACTTGATTGCTAAAGAAGGAACGAAATACCAACTATTTGAAGTGATGAATGGATATTTTCGGAATAAATACGATGCTTCAAAGGTAATGATTGTTTACCCAGAGAAAACTTTGTGATTAGGATAGTATTGGTTGTCTTGATCCAAAGCATGACATTTTCATGAAACCATACTTTCGAAGGCAAGTGTTATCCTGTTATTAAATAGAGCATCTTCTAAGTAAATTTGGATGTCGAGACCAAGACGGAATAGAGCGAGAGCTTAGATCATACTTGTAATAAATAGATGAAGCAACTTAAGAAGTAGGGCAAGATTCGGACAAAAACAACATGGTCGGTACTATGCTGATTTACCGGGGGATACGTTTGAGGACTGTGGAATGTTAGAGCTGATGGAAGTATAGGGTAACTTGCACTACAATGATCACCATTATGGTCACTATCGACTGCAATTATGGTCAATACCGTCATGTTTTTTTGCTCCAAACTGACCTATTCTTCTCCTCTATCTTCTCGGATTTGCACTATTACTTGTTCTACGAAGGATGATTTGAGGCTCGAGCAACATTAAGAGGACTTTTTATCTTTTGAGCTTATACTCTTAAAATCTTGCTCCCACCTCAATCGGTTTCAGTAAGTGTTGTAGTCCCGATTATACTTTGCTTTCAAGATCTGAAATCATTGTAAAAGTGCTTGTACTTGTGACAAATTCGAAATTAATAAGATAAAGTGGACATAGGCATGAGATTTTGACAAAACGCTATAAAGATTTTGTGTTCTTTACTATTTCTATTTGATTTTTTAGATCTATTCTTGTTTTGTTCGGTTGGAGGTATTATGCCACTTTTTGGCCCAACAAGCGGTATCAATATTTTCCAGAAATTATTGCTCTTTCTTCTAGCACATTGATCACTAAAGATGGATATGTTGATTTATAGTTTTGAATTATTGATGACCGTGTTTAGTTTTAATTAGCTTAGAATTTCATATGTGATATGTATCTGCATTGTTACAATCCATTCCGTAGTGTAGGACTTTATGTAAATGATATATTCATGTCCTGGCTCTAATTTTATTCTGTGAACCATTCTGTGACATTCATAAAAATTAAGTTTTATACATTAGTTTTCAAATTTTCATCTTTTTTATTTTAGTATATTGGAAGTATACAATAAAATTATATACCTTAGATTCAACAAATCGGTTGAATTACATGTCCAAAATATGGACTCCTCTAATTTCAGTATCAATAGCTTGATTATAGTATGCACCTTTCATGTTTTAATAGAAGCAAAAGAATATTAGAATGTATTATAGCATGTAAGTCGGAAAGTAAAATATGAATTTTATCAAAGCTTAATGTCTGTATGTGATATATTTTCAAGCAAACATTTGCCTTTCACACATACACATGTGTGCGTGTTTGTGCGTTTATTTGTACATTATATTTTGTTTAAATAACTTACATATTTCCATATGCATGGTAAAAATTTGTAATCTCGTTACTCTGTTAGCCATGTTTTTACAAGCTTGCTTTTTTCAACCGCTATCTTTGTCTCTTCATTAATTACACTCCTATTGTAATCAGATTCTGTGCTATTATATGATAACATTTTCGGTTAAGCGTTTGTATCCTTTTTTTGTTGATATTGATTTCTTTTGATTCCCTCCAATGTTGTCTTCCTTTTGGTGCAAGAAGTTCATATTCAAAATCTAGAACATTTGATTTTCCTCTTTTTGTTTCCTTTTTTTACTATTTTTGACAGAGAAGAAGGGAAACTTTGCTTTTATTTCTTTTCAATATTTCCTCATCATTTGCAATCTTGATTTTATAATCTTTAGCCATTTTGTTGAATGTTTTTTGATTCTTGAGTTAACATTTGGCTGCTTTCCTAGCTTTCACGTGATGTTAGCAACTTGAAACTTGGGTAGTCATGTACAGGTATTTCTTTAGTTTCATTATCTGCTATGATTGTATAATTAATCTATAATAAATTTTTGAATTAAATTTTCATAAAAATTACCTTTTGAATTAGAATATTTATCTTTTTTAATTTACTTTTTTGACTTCCTTCATTGTTATCTCTTACTGCCTTGTCGTCATCACCTTTATTATTAATGTACTCATCGCCTTTATTGTTTTCTTCTTAAGTTGAATCTTCATATTTATCTTCTTTTCAGTCTATGTTCTTCATCATTTTCTTTTTATTGCTTTGGTTTTTACCAATCTTCATTCTTTTTTTAGATTTTTTTTTTCTTTTTCCATACGCGTATTTTCCTTTTTCAGTTTTGTAGTTGCACTTTTGTGTTCTTTAAATCATCATCAACTGAATTTTTTTCTTTAGATGGCCCAGCTTTGTTGGTTTTTAGCACTTTTGTCATCCTTTGTTTTTTTTTCTTTTTTCTACAAATTAGGACAAATATATTTTACTTTTTCCATAGTCATAAATATAAATGAGATATATTTGTTTTCTAATTATTTACAAAGATAGTTATTTGCCAGACAAATATTTACCTTCCTTGCAAATATTTTCCATCCTCGATTTTTATAGTTATTTTTTTTTGATATATAGCAATCACTAAGAAATTTTTTTACAGCAAATATTCGTCACTAAAGTTTTCATATAGTTGCATTCTATAATTTCAACTTATTGTCTATCAAATCGATGTACGGAAAATATTTGACAATTTCAAATTAAAATATATAGTATTTATGCAATATTGTTGAACAGTCTTATTTTAAAGAAACGAAGTATCATTGCAGAAAGGTTTTGTCAAATATTTGGCAAACATATATTTGCTTGTCAAATATTTATTTGGCACCAATTATTATTTATCATAAATTTTTTGGAGGTTTTTATCTTTTTATATATATTAGTAATATTACCTTATTGGCAAGGAACGACCCTATCTTGCTTGGAGTTGCATCAGTGTCCATTTGGAAAATATAGGAGTATTTCTTTGTAACTCTTTCTTTGAGATACTATTTCTATGAGGTCACCGAACCAGTACTGCACAAAGATCGTACATTTTATTTTAGTTTGCAATATAAACAACACAAGATAGAATGAGCTATTATAATTTACTAGAAATAAGGTTGCACACGCTTGATTTTTTCAAAATTTTATTGTCCTTACTTGTTCCATTAAATGCTTTCAAATTATTACTAACCATGAAACTGTTTTCATTTGTTTCGATAAGTGAATAATGAATATATGGCAGCGACACTAGTGGGAATGCAGAGCATGCATAGAGAGTAAGTAAGGTCATAGTAGATATATCGTGATTAGCCTAGCAATGTCTATTATGTCTTCTAATTATGATTAGACATGCCATGTTTATTGTAGCTCTTTAATTTTCCAACCAAATTTTTTTGATATGTATTTTCTTTCAAAGTTACTTTCATATCCCAAAAAGTAAAGCAACCACTTTTGAAAAGGCATCTAATATCAAGTCTATGGAATCTGATTCTTTGGTTATGTATTCCTTTGTTATTTATCCTTCAAGGAATGGTTTGGTCATACCAAAGAATGGAGTAAGCTTCAATTGCAATATGTTTTTTTTGAAGTGACATTCTTTTCACAAATTTTGGATCAGTGTTTTGGAAAGATTTTAAGTTGCTTCCATGGCTTTCTCCTTTATCTTTTCCATTTTTTTGGTACATCTTTTGTTTTTGTTCTTTTGACGCTGTTATTTTTTTGCAGCTTTTTTCTTGTCACTGCATTTTCTTTATGGTTGTTTTTTAATGATGATAAATGAATATATGCTAGAGTTCGTTGGAATCTAAAGAAAATGCATATTGTTCCGATGAATATACATCTTCAGTTTCAGTACTTGTTTCTTGTCTTTGGTCATCAACAAATGTCCTTTAAGGTGATTGAGATTTTTTTTGGTAAGTTTAAGTTGCAACATTTTGTGCCAAAGAAGCTTTATTTGCAATATTTTTGTATCTACTTCTTGGTACCAATAAAGGTTATGAAATTCTCGATTTGGTGTCATATGCATGGATGACAAATATTTTTCTATGGCATATTTGCTTTGCAAATATTTATGGTAAATATTGTTGTTTTCTGTTTGTATGTAAATGTATACTACAATTTTATCATATAATCAATCAAAATAGCTTATGATAATATTTGACATCCTCGGTCTTTATAGTATAAGTTTTCTAATATATCTAGCAATTATTATCAAAAATTGCTCATGGAAAATATTTGTCATCCTCATTTTTACATCTAAATTTATATCATAATTTCTACCTATCATCAATCAAAACTATGTATAACAAATATTTGACATTCCTAGTCCTTACAGTAAAAGTTTTTTAACATATCAACCAATTGCATTCCAAAATTGCTTACGAAAAATATTTTTCATTTTCAGTGTTTCATGAAAACGTGTACTATAATTTCAACTTATTATCAATCAATACCGTATATGAAAAATAGTTGTTAATATCGTTATTTATGCTAAAGTTTTGTAATAGTTCAAGCAATCGTTGAAAAAATTGCTTGTGGCAAATATTTGATGTTCTTAGTTATTTATTTCATTATATACTACTATTCCAATGTATCATCAATCAAAATTATACATGTCGTCTATTTTTCATTATCAATATTTAAAGTAAAATTTTGTTCCTATGTCAAGCATTCATTGATCAACTTTTATGACATAAAATATTTGTCATGTCAATATTTGGCATTCAAATATTTGCCTAGTTATCTTTGTAAATGGAAGTAGTACTATTTCATCCTATCGTAAACCAAAATTGTACCTTTAAAATATTCACCATTGTTAATATTATAGTAAATTTTCAATATTATTTACATTTTCTTCTTTGTTTTTAGGTTTTTCCTTTTAGATTGTTCATTGTTCATTAGAGCAGGCATCTTTGGTTGACAATTTCAAACATTGAATTTCTCCTTATATAAATCTACAAATGTTTTCCATTTTTATTTAAGAATTAGGGTTTTGGTTTTTCAGTTGAGTCGATCGTGATTTGTTCTTCGATTGGCATTGAAAAAGCGATAGTCGATATATATACATTTTCTTCGATGATGAGCTGTTCAATGTCGAGTTTGTAAGTTTTTTTCTCATTCAATATCTAAAATGTCATAATGATTAATTGTGGATGTCAAAAGATATTGCGCAAATGGCAAGAAATTAAGGGGTATAGTATTAATTTTTGTTAAATTTTTTAAATTATCAATATCTTATAAGTTATGATTCGGAGGGATTTGAGGCTGATTATTTTCAATAATGAGGATGTGAGTCAAAATTTCCACTTAAAAAAAATAAGAAAGGAAGCAACATCGTCAGTTGGAATTGGTCATTTCCACTATAAGTTACTTAGAGTTATATCTAAAATGACCAGTTCGTAACGACACATACACAATCGTTACTATTCTATGAAAAACTCAAAAGCACGGTGTCATTTCGACTCAATTTGATATTTCATAAAATCAAGTTCAATTATTAGTTGTTGTTAGCAAATGTGGTAAAAACTACTGAAAAAGATAGTAAATAAAAAAGATGGTAAACCATTAAAATGTGGTATAATTCCACTTTTCCAAGTTTGTATTGTAATATATATTAATAATATGGGTGAATATGCTAAATGAAAAAGGACACTATTGTAATCTACGTTGCATTTGGAGTCTATAAACAGAGAGCTCACTTGTATTATAGAGAGATCCGAAGTGAGTATAATGTCTTCTCTCTCTAATAACTTTTGTTCTTATTTAATTCTATAACACGTTATCAGCATGATGCACTCCATAAATTTCAGTTTTATTTAATTTATTTTTTTACTTCTGCAAATATAATTATAATGCTACAATAGTTTTGTTGTCTTTCATTTTCAACTTGTAAAATATTATAACGTGTCATCGGTTTTTCTATTTTTCACCATTTTTTATATATGTATTTGCATATATTTGGCAAAAATATTGATGCATAACATAACGTGAAACAGAACTTTAACTATTATTCATAATAAATGATTATTATGCTTTATCGAAATTGGATTTGATAAGGGCTGTGAATCATAATGACATCTTTAGGTTAAGTTGTTTGGATAGAAATTTATTTGTTACATAAGAATTTTTGTAACTACCCTGGTTTGGAAATTACTGTTCAATATTAAATTATAATTTGTAAGACATCAATTAAAATGAGGAACTCAAGAAGCATCTTTTAGATCTTGAAACTAAGCAGTTGATTAAGTCTAGTTTTTCACCATGGGGTGTCGCGGTCGTCTTCGTGAAGAAGTCCGATGGAACTCGGGCTTTGCATCGACTATCGCAAGCTTAATGAGTTGACCGTCAAGAATAGATATTCGTTGCCTAGCTAGAATCGACGATATGTTCGATCAATTCAGTGATGCTAAGGTCTTTTCTCAGCTCGACCTTGCCACTGGATTTCATCAGCTCCGAGTTGCAAAAGATAGGAAAGGTAATCTCCAAATAGGGTTGTTACATTTTTATTTGGTACGTATTTACAACATTTAGCTATACACCTTAAAGTGAAATTCTGACAGTCTATTTGGATTATTTTACATTTTTACATTACACATTTTCTTTTGAACTGGCAATTAACATATGATGATGTAATTATGAGAACAATATATACACACACACACACACACACATATACATATGATACAAATTTTGTACAAATTTTTTATAACATATGTTATTTTACATACTTATATATTCACAAATCTCAGTTTTGTTTCTTCTTAAATAATATTGTTTGTTATTGCAAAGATATTGTGTAGATTGCTTTATATTTATGGCTTGGAATGATGGGATGCTTACTTTAAACCATCTTATAATTTATAAATTAATAATTTTAAATATTTTAGCAGTCTTCCTTTGGTTCGGCATTAAAATATGGTTCATGTCATTATCTTTATATATGTTTCTTAAATTTGCATTTCTTTCCTGACAGTAAACTAAGTTCATAATATGGAAAACATAACTAAGCTTGAAGTCAAAGCTTTGGACATATCTCTAGAAAACTATTTGTCATGGATATTGGATGCAGAGATCCAATTGCAATCTCAATGCTTAGAAAACGCCATTAAAAATGTTAATAATATGTCTCAAGAGAACAAAGCAAGGACTTAAACTCCCTAAAGGAGCATTATGACCACTAGTAGACGGTCATACTTCCAAATACTAGGAAAGAGTGGTTGAACATGAGGTTCCAAGACTTCAAATCTGTAGGTGAATATAATCATTCTATGTTTAGAATTACTTCTAAACTTAAACTACTTGGATAAAAAGTAGGTGATGCACAAATGCTTGAGAAGACATTTTCAAAATTTCATGCCTTAAAAATATTCCTATAGCAGCAACATCGAGAGCGTCATTTTATAGAATATTATGAACTCATAGAATGTTTATTAATTGTTGAGAAAAACAATGAATTTCTTATTAAAAATCACTCCTCAAACCAACAGGTTCGGCTGTGTTACCAGAAGTTAATGCTAATTTTGCCCACTCCAGAAGAGGCAAAGGTCAAGGTAGAGGATGTGGCCGTGGCCATGGATGTGGATATAACTCCAACAAACGCGGTTATGGTGGTTTTAAAGGCAATAAAACTACCAACTTTAAAAAGAAACAAAAGGAAAATGAGCCTAAAAAAACTAATGATTTTACTCTAGAAAATAAAAGGCACCATGAGGAAGTTTGTTATGGATGTGGACGCTCTGGCCATTGGCCGCGTACATGTAGATCATCAAAGAAAACAATTGAAGAATACAAAATTTCGAAGAATATTGAAAAAAATAACACTGAAGGTTTGCTTGATAACACTAACTTGAAGTTAGATGATTTCTTCGAAGATGATGATGGAAATTTCATAACTAATGAAAATCTCAATGCGATGATTGATAATATGACCGATCTGATCAACTAGAAGTAGCCTGAAGCTTGTTATGTGATTTTTCCATTTTGTTTTAGTTAGTTTCAAGTTGATGTTTGTTTGTTTTATTTTTCTAGAATTAGTTGAAATATTTTGTATCGATGGATGTTGATTTGAATTAATAGTTTGCTTCGTAATTTTCTTAAGAAAACATTAGCATTTATTTATGTTCAGAATTATTTTCAATAATTGACTAATTATATTGTTCTTAATTCTTAAGGTATAGACCATCAATGCTTGAATGATGATATATGCCTACAAGATAGTGCAACTACTCATAAGATTTTGAAAACCGGAAGTTTTTCTATGAATTATCTAAAAACATTTACGCTAAAGCTTCCACCATAGCTGGTCTGCTAATATAATTGAAGGGACCGGAAGAGCCCACATATTATTACCAAATGGTACACATGTCTTCAGTTAAAATGTATTATACTCAAACAACTCCAAAAGAAATCCGCTAAGCTTTAAGGATATAAGAACGAATGGCTATCATATTGAAACTATGAATGAAAACATATCTTTGTATTATTTCTAGAATTGAAATCTAGAAGCTTATTTTAGAAAAATTTGGAGCAATTTCGACTGGATTATGTTTCATGAAATTGGCAAAGTTGAATCCCATTCTATAAACATGAGCTAGAAACTCACAAATACAAAGACATTGGTTCTTTGGCATGATCACTTAGGTCATCCTGGGTCAAACATGATGTATAAAATCGCTAAAAATTAAAATGGGCATGATTATCTAACCAATTGAATTTACCAAGTGATTACTTATGTGCTCCATGTGCATAAGGAAAATTAATCGTATGACCTTCATATAGTAAAATTACTCCTTAATCTCCAACATTCCTACAAAGAATTCAAGATGATATATGTGGCCCAATCCACCCAGAATGTGAACCATTTATGGTATTAATTGATGCATCAACTCATTGGTCACATGTATGTTTACTTTCTATAAGAAACATGGCATTTGCCAAACTACTTGCTCAAACAATCAAATTAAGAGCGCACTTCTCTGACCATCAGATTAAATCAACTCGACTAAATAATGTAGGAGAGTTTACTTCTCAAATATTTGATGATTATTGTCTATCATTAGGAATTGAAATTGAACATCCAGTAGCTCATGTTCCCACTCAAAATGGTCTAGCAGAATCATTAATTAAGCATTTGCAACTTATTGCAAGACTGTTACTTATGCAATCAAAGCTACATGTTTCAGGTTGGGGACATACAATTTAGCATGCATCAAAATTGGTTAAAATTAGACCAAAGACATATCATCAATTTTCACCATGACAGCTTTTAACCGGATCCCAACCAAATATTTAACATTTTTGAAAATTTGGTCGCACTGTACATGTGCCAATTAGTCCCCCACTTCGTACTAAAATGGGTCATGAACATAGGTTGGGAATTTATGTGGAATTTGATTCACTCTCGATAATTCGTTATCTTGAACCTTTCACAGGTGATGTCTTCACTGCAAGATTTTCAGACTATAAATTTGATTAGACAATTTTCCCACCGTTAGGGAGAGAAAAGACCATTCTAGTAGAATGGCATGAAATACCATGGAATAACCCATCTATATCTCATTTGGATTCGCCTACCAAACAATGCCAATGTGAGGTTTAAAGAATTTTGCATCTTCAGAATATCGCAAATCAAATGCCTGATGCATTTAGTGATGCTGCAAAAATAACTAAATCTCACATTCCAGTGGCAAATGCACCAACTAGAATTAAAATCCTAGAGAGACCAATAACAAGAAATGAATCTAAAGCAAGACAAAAACATGGAAGACCAATTAGTCCAAAAGACTTGGCGCCTAGAAAAAGAAAGTGTAACGAAAAATCATCAATTGATAAACCTCCCGAAGAGTTATAAATGATCTAAAAGATAAATTAAATGAAAATCCAAATTCTCCTAAAAATGCTGAAGAAACTATTATCCTAGAAGAAATAACAGAAGCTTCCAAAAATAAATTGTACCTAATAATAATGAGAACTCAATATTTTATACAAACTAGGGAGAAATATTGCTCAATATTTTATACAAACTAGGGAGAAATGTGGGATCGAAGTAAAATAATAATTGATGATGTATTCTCATTCGCAGTAGCTACTGAAATAAATGAAAGTCATGACTATAACAAAAATAATGATAATGAACCAACTAGCATAAATGAATGTCGAAAAAGACATGATTGGCCAAGATGGAAAGATGCTATCCAAGTTGAGCTAGATACACTTCAAAAACATGGTGTGTTTGGACCAATGGAGAAAACATCAGTGTTAGCACCAAAATTAGTCATTAACACCCAACGTCGATGAAAGCACCAACTAACAATCACATATGACAGAAAGAATGTATGTGGAGAGTATAAATATGAAGTGCAGTAAAAATTAAAAAGAAAGCAGTAATAACACATGATTTATAGTGTTTCGGTTGACATTGGCCTATGTCTACTCTAGAAATTTTCTTTTTTATTGATTAGTGAATCAATTACAGTTATAATCCGGAGTTTTCAAAACAATAATGGTAGAGTATCCTTAATGAACAAGATGAAGGGAAACAGAATGAGAATCCCTTTTCTGAAGCCCTGCCTGTAGTATGTATAGGCAAAATCTGGGTTACGGGGTTTCCTAAGTGATATCGTCCCACCACAAACATAGCCGAGCCCTTATACGTCGTCAATGCCGACCCCTAGTCGATAATATGCTGACCTGAAGCTTCCTCGTAGATGACTCGAAGCGGATCCTCAAATGACTCGAAGCAGGTTACAACGTGACTTGGAGTGAAAACATGCCGACCCCCATATCCCATTGCTAACCTGACCCCATGGCCAACCCGAAGCGTGGTTATTGTCGTCCCGAAGTAGGAAAAAATGTCGACACGAGCCCTCCTTCTTATCCCGATCCCATAACTTGCCGACCTGTAAATGGAATGCCGACCCCTTGACTCGAAGATACACTTGTGCTGACACAAAGCCGGTATGAATGCCGATCCCATGGAGTGTTAGGACACGCTGATCCTAGCCCATATGCCGAACCGAGCTTATGAAAGTGCCGACGTGGAGTTAATCTCCAAACATGCCGATCCTATCTGTTTCCTTGATGCCAACCCCTCCATTCATGCCGACTCGGAGTTTTGTACATGCTGACCCGAAGCCTGGAGGATGTCGATCCGAAGTTGGTTGTAGAGCCCATGAAAACATGCCGACGTGAGTGACCCGAAACAAGCATTCAAATGATTTGAAGCAAGCTGCTTGAAAGCTCGAAATAAACCCACAAACGACTCAATGCAAACTCCAGCATCTCGAATCGACTCGACTCTCATCGAAACTCATATTTCAAGTATCTCATGCCTTTTGTCCATCGACTATGTCGAATCCCGGCTTTATAATCATGTTTATCATGTGTGATTGATCGTCTATCCATCATCTGAGCCAATATCATTATATTCCTGCCTCGATAATCGAGTAATCGATTTAGTTAAATCCGTCAGTCTATGGCCTTGCAAAAAGGCTGGTTAACAATCAGAAAATGTTAAACCAGTAGGTTATAAATGGGTATTCGTTGGAAAACGAAATGATAAAAATGAAGTCGTGAGATACAAGGCACATCTTGTTGCACAAGGTTTTCTGCAAAGGCCAGGTTTCAATTTTAGAGAAACATATTCTTCTGTTATGGAAGTCATAACATTTCAATATTTGATAAGCCTTATAATTTCCGAAAAACTAGATATAAGATGAACTGTTGTCGCGGCAGCTTATCTTTACGATGAATTAGATACCAGTATTTACATGAAGATCTCAGATGGATATAAGTTGCCCGAAGAAAAATCAAAATCGATGTACTTACTAAAACTGAGACGATCAGTATATGGTTTGAAACAATCTGGAAGATGTGTATAACCGTCTGAGTGAATATTTGGTAAAAGCCGGATATAGAAACTATCTCATTTATCCATGTGTCTTCATAAAGAAATCAGTAAAGGGATTTGCTATTTTAGCAGTTTATGTCGATGATATAAATATTATTGGGACTCCAAAAGAGATTGATGAAATAATAAATTACTTAAAGAAAGAATTTGAAATGAAATACCTTGGCAAAACTAAATATTGTCTCGGTCTACAAATCGAGCATAGTACTAGTGGCATACTAATCCATCAGTCTAACTACATTAAGAAATCCTGAAGCGTTTTCAAATGAATAAAGCATATCCACATAGTACTTCCATGGTTGTGAGATCTTTGGATATTAAAAAGAACCATTATCGCCTAAAAGAAGATGATGAAATGGTACTTGGTCCAGAAGTACCATATCTCAGTATCATTGGTGCATTATTATATTTAATCCAACGCACAAGACCGGATATTGCATTCTCGGTAAATATTCTAGCAAAATGTGGTTCAGCACCAACGAAAAGATACTGGAATGGTATAAAACATATCATCAGATATCTTCGTGGAATGACAAATTTAGGTTTGTTTTATTCTGACATATGTAATAACCCAAATCTAGTTGGCTATGCTGATGCAGATTATCTTTCTGATCTACATAGAGCAAGATCACAAACCAGGTATGTGTTTAGTAATAGTAATGCAGCTATTTCATGGCAATCTACGAAGCAAACATTGGTAGCAACATCATCCAATCATTTTGAAATACTAGCAGTACATGAAGCAAGTCGAGAATGTATTTGGTTACGATCATTAACTGAGCATATTTGAAATACATATCAGCTCTCCTCAGCTACAGAAGCATCAACTATTATTTATGAATACAATGCAGCTTGCGTAACTCAGATTTAGGCAGGTTACGTAAAGCTTGATAGGACGAAACACATTTCTCCTAAGTTTTTCTTCACACACGAACTACAAAAGGACAACAAAATAGAGGTGAAACAAATCCAGTCCCAAGAAAATCCGGCAGATGTATTCACAAAGGCATTTTCAAAATCAACGTTTTAGAAGATGACGTATAAAATTGATATGCATCGGCTACATCAACAGAGTAACTGAATAATGCGTTATAAATCAGGAGGAGCTTTCAAAAGTATGTTATAAATTACTCTTTGGCATTGTCCATCAGAATTGATCATTTCCATTGTAACTTACTTAGAGTAATGCCTAAAACGATTACTTCGAAACCACAATTTTCTTTTATTTCAAAATTTCAAAATCTAAGCATACACATTCATTGCTATTATACGAAAATCTTAAAAACACGGTGTCATTTCGACTCAATTTAATATTTCATCGAATCAAATTTAATTATTAGCTACAGTTAGCAAATATGGTAAAAACAGCTAAAAAATAGCAAATAAAAAAGATGGTAAACCATTTAAATGTGGTATAATTCCACTCTTCCAAGTTTTGTAGTTTTAGGAGAAAAAAGTATTTGAAATAGTTTTGGAAAAACGATTGGAATAATCGTTACGAGAAAATTACACATTTAAACCTCCAATTTTCTTCTCAAGTTCCCAGACTCCTCAGGCGTTAACCAAACATCCAATCCATCGCTTCTGACCATCAGGGCAAATGAATTGAGGATCCGCGTTTTGAGATTCAGCTACTGTTGGCAGTACAAAAAGGAAAAGCAATGCGAAAATGCGAATTACATTCATGCTTAGAGAAGTTGTTTTTGGTCTTTGGAAGAATTTATGAGTTAGGGAACTGGCTCAAAGGTTTAAGTTCAAAAACATTTAGAATACAGCTGAATAATATGGTAATCGATCTGAAAAGAGATGAGATGAAAGTGTTGCTTAGTGAAAACTGGGATTGGTATGAATTTATTTCCTGCATACCTCAAAATCTTTGCTGTCTAGGCAATTTTGATGACATTAAGCAACATTAATAAGCAATGCAGTAAACGTCTTCTGTAACATCTTCGGTGTTTATAAGTTGCAGATAATTGTTCGCAATATAGATGTATAGTATATTTGTTTTATGATGAAGGAGAAGCATTTGTTGAATTGTTTCAATAAGAATTAGGTTCATCATAGGCTGGGTGCTTTGCAAATCAGGCGACTCTCTCTGCAGCTAAGGCTCGGTGTTGCAAATACAATCAGTAACGTGCATGCAGAAAGAGGAATATTGTTCATATCTCTGTGTATGTTCATGGGGGATCATTCATCATGTAAGTTTATCTAAAATATGAAACCTGAACTACTGTGGTAATGGATATAAAATATATTTAACATTTCATTCATTCATGGAGTATCAAATAATTAATAACCACTAATTAAGAGAATAATAATTCGACTTTACTTTACTACAATTTGATCGAGGGTACATAACAAACCACCATCCAATATCCAAGCGTAGGTGAAACTGAAATGGTGGTGGTATAAAAAAGAATGAAATAATAGAGTTAATAAAATTAATGATCAAAGGAATCAGAATAAATGAAGGTATATATGTCATGAGGAAGGATGATGAATTAAATTAGTCCATGCTTCCTTCCATTAGGTGAATGTGCGCTGATGAATGAATTATGAATAAAAGAAGGGATTCAAATGCTCCTTTTTGCAGATACAAGTGGCTTCAACTTCTCCATCATTTGATCGAAGTCGTCCTCCGTCTTGATTAAACTCAAGCGTGTGTAACGACTATCGGCTTCAAAAAGCACTCCGCTTTGAGTTTTAATTTGAGCATTCCTGAGTAGAGCTTCACAATCCGTGTCTTCCTCCCATTCACACTTTAGCCATCCGAATGCTGCGATTAATTGATGTAAATTAGCAATTGCGTTAAGCATGTATATATGCAGTTGGTTTGAAGATATAAACGGACAAAGTTAGAGAAATTAATTAAGTAGCTAGCTAGGAGCATACATGGTGAGGGATCTCTAACTTTTTTGAAGTAGTTGCAATATTGCGGAGAGAGGTTTTGAAGGGAGAATCGATCTGAAGATGCAACTAGCTTGGTAAGTTCAGCCCATCTTTTAGACAATGTTTGATAGCCAAATTGGTTGATGTCGGCCATTGTTTCCCGTTTCGTTTTCATTTGCAACAAGATCTCCTTTATTAGTTTCAAGGTTCGAAGTTGCGTATCGTGGGAAGTTCCTTCCGTGTTCTCGGTCATGTACTCCATTACCCTGTCGTATACTTTCACGTCCTTTATGAGCGCCCACCTGTACATATATACAATATGTAATTTGTTATGATTAGCATACATGAATGATGCAGACCACCACCGTTGACAATATACATATGAATGAAAGTTAACGTTACTAATTAAGAAGAAGAAAAAATAAAAAGACTGTCATACCTGAATCTGCTGCCGGAATGTCCAGTGTATTTGGACATGGAAAACAACATTATATCTTCGTTGGCGGGTTGTGCAATTGGGGTATAATGCGGCCAATAGTAGACGTGGTCGTGGATTGCTAAAGAGCCATTGATTATGGAATGGTGAAATCGACCTTCGGGATTATTGGGCGAAGTCACCAATTCTATGATGTTTTGAGGAGAAGCGGCGTTAACGTAATCGGATGCGTTCCCTTTCCATTCGTAGCCGGTAAAACGAAAGAATTTGGTTTGCTTTCTGAAGACGGGATAGTAAGGGACGGCAGCGACAACTTTTGATGGTTGCACATCGGGTGATATATCGTTTGGGGAAAGGGCGATGACTAGACCGTTGAGGAGTTGAGTGACGCCGGTACCGAAGACGATGTACTTATCATCGGCTTTGGCATTACCGACGGCCTGATGTAAAAGTCTGACGTGTTTTTCAAGCTCGGCGTTGATGATATTACCGGAAGATGGCTGGAAGAAATAGCTCATTCTATGCCAGGGTGATATGAGAAGAGCGGCGTTGGATTTGTGTTGCATCCAATATTTTTCGAGAAACAAAGCGTCGCCGCTTACAACATCAGAGGAGCAGTTAGGGAGCAAAGTGGAGCAATGGGGACCGGTGTAGCAAGTGTTGCACTCGCACATGGGAGCTCCATCGACGACGATTCCGTCCAAGTAAGCTCTGCCATGCCCGGAGCAGTCTATTGCGGCCACTGCCTCTGCCTCCTTCACTGCCCTTGCAGTCCAGCTTGAGCTTGGCTTCTTCATCAGTGGATAGCCCATCATGCTTACTAATATGGATATGATGAAGAGCAATATCAGTAGCCATGGCTTTTCATTTTTATTTGCTTGGTACTCCATTTCTTTCTTTCTTTCTTCCTTCCTTCCTTCCTTGCTGATTTGATCTTGTACGGATTGAACCTATGTTTTATTTGTAATATTTATTTATGTGATATATATTGGTAGATACAGAGATCGATCGATCTCTTATATATAGAGTGGCTGCTTCACATATATTTCAAACATTAACATGCATGCATGCCTGTATATTTACACGTTTTTGATTAACGTACGGCTTTCTTTATTGCATGATATTTGACCCTTCATTTGACCAATTTCCTCATTAACGATTTGGTCTCGATCAACCATTTGATTTGAAAGTCTTTTCCTTCTTTATGCTCTCGACTTTTGAGTTTGATCCAGTCTCCATCTTTTGAACAGAACCATATGTATATAACTTGTAACAGGTGCAGGTCAAATATACGGGGCCAATTAATTAGTATTTGTCTAGGTTTTTACTTTGTTTGGTTTATATATATATATATATATATTGTCTTTATCTTTTGGCTTCTTCATCATGCATAAATATATATAAGTATGCACGCATGCAGTGCAGCAGGAGGGGTACATAACACTTACCTGTTTGCAACAGCAGCAATTCATGACCTTTCCTAACTGATAACTTAGTCTTCATTTTGAATTTTGATGCGTGCGCCACCTTATATAATGTAATTAACTTGTTAATATATATGGGTTCTGTAAACTTTATAAATTATTTGAAAGCATGACAACTTATTTTCGAAATAAAAACAAACTTGTAATATTTTTATCTCGCTAATGCTTTTTATGCAAGTAGTGTTGTAAAAACAAACTTGTAACATGTTTATCTTGCTAATGTTGAGCAAAAGCGTATATAGCATATTTTCGCCAAAAAATAGATTTTACTACGTATATTTGTTCAAAACCAAAATAGCTAGAATTAATTTCAATTTACTGGAATTCGAGGTGTTCCAGAACTCTATCTCTCGACTAGGGGATCCTAGAGAAACGATTCCATCTTTATAGGAAAAGTAGACTTTTACAAACAAATTCGAGCATTGGTGGGATTTGCTTCCTGGGTCATGTCAACACTTGAATTTGTCAAGAAATAGAATTACAATTCTATGGAGCAATGCCAATAATTGATTATCGTTGATCCATAGCTATCATACATCAAGGATTTACCCTCATCCATTATCGTCATCAATTTTATCCTATCCGAGTTCTTGCAAACACCCCGTCTTGTCTTACCCTTCTCTTTGATTGAAGTATCATCAAATGATGGTGACTAGGGGAAATGAATCGGCAAGGAGCTGACGAAATGACTGCTGATGGAGCTTTTGAGGAAAACTCGACAAACTATGAAGTCAACATTGCGAGTCAAATCTAGCAACGACGCATGAGGGCGCTGCCTTGGATTATTCACTAGAATTTGTCAAAGGCTTGTTCTTTTGGATGGATCGACTTTAAGGAGTAAAAGGGATATGGAGTGGAAGTTAGGATTCAAGCTTGAATTGAAGATGGAATCAATGAAGTACGATTCTTGAGTTTGAATGCAAGTAAAGTTGTCAAAGGCTGAAACGACGATAAAATGTGTGAAAAATTCTTAGCCTAGACTTTTATATGGATCGACACTGATAAATCGTTACCAATCCATTATTGACCGGCACCGATGCATCGTGCTTATAAAAGAAATGAAAAGTAGAAAAGGGTGAAAAACTACCTAACCATAAACTATAATGATTTCCAAAAAGTTCTCCCCAATAAACAAAGTCCTCGGATAATGTACTTTAATATTTCTGTCTACTGAGCAGACATGACGAGGTGCCAAAATTCTTAGTGAGGATGCAACATTCCATGGAAATGTATTGAGTAAAGGAAGCATCTGCGCAGATTTGGATTTGATCGCTTGTCTTGATTCAAAGAACGTTGTGTATTCAAATAAATATACTTTGGATTTATCCCTTGATTGAGGTAGTAAATGTCATGCCATATTTTTACTTTTCATTACGTCATGCATTCTCATCAAGTCAAAAGTAAAATAAATTTTATGTAGGAAAAGAGACGATTCAAATTGGAAATTAATGAAGTCGATAGATCATACTTTAGATTGTAAGCTCGGTTACATATTGATTTCCTATTGCACCTAATTCACAAATAGTGTGATTAATAAAATCAATGTGTTATACGTTATTTATAAATATATTATATATAAACAATACCTATTGATTCACAATCCATTGTGTCTATTCTGCATTGGCGGTTCCATGATAGCGTCAAAAATCATGTCCTACTCATTCGCAATCAACTCGTCTTGACTTGTTCTCTCGAGCAGGCGGTCTAGTTCTTTAAAGAATTTATCTTGCGATTAAAAGTAGAATTATAGTTAAAATTCATATTACATTATTTTAATTTTTTATTACTTATTATTTAAAGTGAATATTAATAACTTATATTTTAAACTATGCTTACCGTGGACTCTTGTGATTTTGTATCATGGTTATGTATATGTTTTTGAGCCATCTTCATTGAGATGCTCGATGTCGTGAGGTTGAGTAAAAACTTCCAAGTAGGAGACGGCACGACCATGCTCTCTTACCTTAAATAATTACTATTTATTATTATTATTATTATTATTATTATTATTATTATATATATATATGACTATACAATGTTATAAGTATTCGTAACCGCAATTTATAAATTTTCCAGTTCTTGACAGCAACATTGGAATACCATTGAACCCCCGCGACGTGTAACAGGATTTGCATTCCCATTTGCCGAATTCTGCTCAGATTTTGCCTATAAATTTAATATAACCATTGTATTTCACATTTTTAATCTGATGCAACTATTATACTAAATTTTTAATAAATATACAGGACTAGTAAACTTACAATCACTTTTGGACTTTTCCAATAAGCATTTAATGCTTCCCCTAAGGTTGCACTCATTCAGTCTGGCATTTTTTCCGCTTTTAACGCTTGACCTTTTATCGCGGTAATTTTTCTGCATTTTTTTGGTCCAATAATATCTGCAAAGGGAGTCTATTTCCTGTAAATCTACTGGCCTCTACACATTGAAATTAAAATGAATTATACATTTATACTTAATCAACAAATTGCACAATTGTTATAAATAATGAAATACACATTTATATTTACGTAAAAATCCTGCCAAATACACTCTACGATGTGGGATGAGATATTCTCCTACTTAGGCTAGCAAGTAGTTATTTTTCCCTTATAGGTAACCTTAGAAATATCAATTAGCACAATACATGAGCGCTCCAATTCAAAATCCTATATTAATTATGATATAGATTTTTAATACATCATGAATAATATATCGTACACAAAATATTTATGATGTTGCAATAAATTTGATACCTACCCACTTGTTTTACTTACTGATCTAACTATGGGACAAACCACATGTGATGAGTAGCCACCATTGCCTCTTGTGGTAGTCCCTCTCTGACTAGAAGATGAGGAATTTGATGAATGTAAAGATCGTCGACATGGGACATAATATTTATCACAGACAAATCATTTTATTACGGAAGAACATATCATTTTATTATAAGAAAACATATTATTTTTTTAGGGAAAACATGGAACATTAATAATCACACAAATCACCTTATATCAAAACATATCATTGCTTTTGTTTTAAAAACTACCGACCAGTCTGCTTTATCTCATTTTAGGGATGGATACGAAGCAAAATAAACTTGTAGTGCCTGCTTGGCTAACACAAAAGTATCATATTATGGTAATGAGGGTTATGTTTTATTTCAATAAGATTATAATCTTTGTGCACGTTGATTCCAAAACCTGAAACATTGCTAAACCAAATGCATATCTAAGTAGAAAAAATTTCTCTACAGGTTTTATAAAATATGTCAATTCCATAAGCAAGAAAATCACCAATAGTCCATAGCAAAAAAGCAAACATACAAAAATTATTTTCTTGAAACATCATATTTTCAACTTCTTCATCCCATAGTGTTTCCAACTATTCAATCTATAGCTGTAAATAAACATTGATTCCTTGTATTAGATCATCAAGGCCAAAGACAACAATAGTAAGAAAAATATATGGAGTTTTCAATGCATCCACGGATGCAAATTATAAGGTGTAACGATAATATGTCAAGATGAATATTTAGAACCAAATTGAGAGGATGACAAGAAATCCGTATACAAAGCAAGTTTAACATTACGGCTCTCTGCAACAAAAGCTAGATAAGTCTTATCAAAATGTTTGTTTCCTTTCTTTTCCATTAGTTGATGTATTAAGGTACCTTCTTTCTGTATTCTCACAATATGCCATCTCATATAAGGTGCGTTAAAAGAAGATGCATATATATAACGTTGTTTAGAAGTGATTGGTCGTAATGCATTCTCTTGTATGAAACTTCTTTTCCCTTCTTTTTTCTTGGTTTGTATCTTTCCTCATTACATATTCTGCACTTCCTAAAATTGATGTTCTCTTTTCAAAATAACATGCCACCATTTAAACAAACATCTATTTTTTGTTATGGAAAATCGAAAGCAGACATAATTTTTTTTACTTCATAATGCTTTTTGCACATTAAATTAGCGGATGTCATTTGTCGTTTTGTAGCTTGTACAACTACTGTAAATCCGACTTCTATGAAGTTGAATTCATATTTTAATAATGTATTAAGTAGGTACTGATAATTGAGTATCACTTTTACAACCATCTTAAAGGAGTTTCTTAGTAGCATCCAATAAATTATAAAAAAATTTGCTTCAGTATTTTATTCTTCTTCGACATTTACATCTTCATCATCAACTATAACCGTATGGAACATTGATCGTGCTGCATCCTCAATCATATCTTCTATAGAATTCGTCGTAATATTGTCACTATCCACCTCCTCATTTGACACTATAGAATTATGTGCAATAAGTTCTCCGTGACGATCACACACATAATAATGTGGCACAAAACCATTTAGACATAATGTACTATAACCGTATCTGATTTCCAATGCTTCTAATGTTTGTAATTTTTACAAGGGCAACGAACCTCTTCGTCGTTTCCATTATTACTTAAAACAAATTTAATAAATTCATATACACCATTATACAAATGTTCCATTATTGAGCCATTCATTTCCTTTCATTCATACATCCACCTTCTTCGATCAACAAAATAATTGATTATTTTTTCCTATTTCAAAAAATATGATAGAAATTTAAAGAACCTATAGAATGATTCCCAAAATTATGATTTTTTATTGGATTGCCATTTTAATTTTCAATTCATTTATACATTTTAATGTTTTATTAATTATGCCATATATTATTCTTTTTACTTTTTTCATACTTATTTTCAACTTTAACATATTATTTTTTACATAATATTATATTTTCACATTATTTTTTTTACTTTTTATGGTCGGTCATTCTACTTCCCATTACAAGCACAATAATAATTACATTTCACAAATCATTTCATCTTAAATGATTCAACAAATTTTGATAGTACTTTCCCTTTGTTTCCAGGGACAAATCCGATACGTATCAGATAAATATTGATGTCTGTTTTATAGTGAAAACGAATATCTATATAATGATCATATATGATACTTGTCAGACGGGGCCAAACAATCCAATGGATATAAAAAATAAAGTACATTATACACTAGTTTGTTTATATTAACTTTATACACTAATTCATTATTTGAATTCGTTAACAATTAAAAACTAGTAAACGATTGTTTTTTTCATTTTAGCAAACACTAATTTAAATTTATTATACACTAATAATAAATTAACATTTTACACTAATAATATACACAAAAACTTAATTTGTATATAATTAACAGTATACACTAATAAAGAGATAAAGTAAATATTTTTTTGACACTTTAGCCAACATATATACTAATTAACACTAACTATGTTGCTCTAATAACCAGATACATTAATCAACCCAAATTAGCCCTAATTACACAATAATTTTCAAATTTAACATTAATTATACTTTATAATTACAATTTAAACATTAATAACCCTAATTAACATTTCCAAATAAACTAATACCCAATTATAACTAATAATCTATTATCCATAAATTTAAGCATAAACTAACGCTAATCTTTATCAAAATTTGAAATAATTGGCTTAGTGGAAGAGTATACCTAATTTTCGATGGATTGAAGCTTGGAGAATCCAATTTGATGAATGTTGCAATGGATTTTGGCGGATTGCGATGGCTAAGGATAGGGCTGTCATTGGATATTCGAAAAATCCAAAATCCATCGTATCTGTATCTGAAAAGCGGATAAATATCTGATGTTCAAAAATGGATGCGCATGCGGATACGAAGACATCCGCATTCAAAAATTATCCGCCTGGTTTATTCTAAGATAATAGTTTAAATTATATGTATTTTAGCACAATGAAAGACATATTTTATTGTTTTATTAAATTAGAAGTTTACACTATACGCATTAAATGCATATTAATTGCTCAAAACAATTTATTATCACCATGTTTTTTATTTTAACACTTTAATAATTAATGGGATTAAAAAAGTATACCTTAAACTAAAATTTTCAATTTATGTTTCTTGATTTATCGATCGTTAACAGATAGGATAATTATCTAATATCCGTCTGTATCCGTGGATGTAGATATTTGATATCCAAAAATGGTTTCGGATATGACATTATCTACACCGAAAGTGTCCATCGACAAGCCTAGATACGGACAATTGGGGACAGATTTGGGGGATTTAGAAATAGGATTTTAGGCTTTAGAAACTATAGAAAATAAGGAAGAAACGGGATCAGCTGCCGCCATATTCATAATTTTTCGACAGCTTCTGATGGCTTTCGACGACTATAAATAAAGAATATCTTCTCTCTTATGAAAATAAATTCAAGTATAATAAAAGTTTAAAAAAAGTTTGCAATAAAACATTTTTGTTTAAATGGCCAACTCACCCAAATGCTAACCATAGATGATACTTAAACAACATAAAATATGCATCCACCAACCATCAATCTCTACATAATTCCTTAAGGAGGTAAAATATTCGAATCAAGTATTCAAAATAATTATTTTATAAAAGTTTACAATAACCCCTTTTTTATTAAATATTAAAAAGATATTTTTATTCATCATATAATACTTTTTTTAATGATTTGATAGTTAATTGTGAATTTAAAATGCATTTACGACAATAAATTCGTATAGAAGAAAATATTTGGTAAAAATAAATAAATTCGTTGAATCTTATGTTGATCTAAGTTATTTTGGGCATACAGACAAAATATGAAAAGAAAATAAACAGGTTCAATGTATTAATCTTGATTTTCAACTTTATAGCCATTCCTCACATTCAGGCTTAAACATTTCGTTCAAAGATCAAACGATCATCTAACGAGACGAAATTCAAGCCATATATACTATATTATGTATTTACCCAACCTTTATGGTTGGATATATAAAAAAGAGACAGAAAAAAATTTAGACTTAAAACAGATCATTTTCATAGAACTTGTCTTAACAATATATACTGTGTCATACAACTCATTGGAAAATGATAGATTTTGAGTCTAATTTTTTTCCTTAAACTTTTTTATCACAGCCTTATGGATTGGGTAAATACATTATAAAGTATATATGGCATGAATTTCGTTTTGTTTTAAGATCATTCGGCCTTCGAACTATAGATTTTTAGTCCGAATGTCGACGAACGGCTATAAATTTGAGAATCAAGATTGACACCTTTAATTTATTTACCTTCTTATCATATTCTAAATGTAGGTCAGAAATACTTTGAGTCAACATATGATTCAAAAAATTCTTTTTCTACAGAATTTTTATTTCCTATGAATTTATAATGTCAAATACATTTAAAAATTCATAATTAGGTACACAACGATTAAAAAATATATTTAAATTCATAAAAGTGTTACACCGCATAAATTTCACTAAATTTGTATAATGGACGGAATGAAAGTTGCATAGTTTCATCGTTTGAGTTCAATTTTCAATAAAGTTAAATATCAAATTACAGAAATAAAGGTTATTGAAAGTTCTAATTTAATTAATCACAAACCATCATAAAACTGTAGAATTGAATAAAAATCACTTCTTTAACTTTTAGGAATTAAATTAGTCATTTTAAACGAATTTCAAACTTCTATAATGAATAATTTATAACAATGCGATAAACTAAATTAAATAAAATAGCACGCCGTCAAAAATGGCTTCATGGAGCCGTCGGCGGTAGTCGAAACTGTTCGTTGCTATTTTGCTCATTTCTAGTAGTGATTAGGTCGTGCACCCGATTAGGTGTTGCTTTTGGTTAAAAGCTCAGTTAACCATTGTTGTAACTCGATTGCAGATTGGTTTTCTATTGTACCCAATTAGGACTTGCATCCATGTTGACTTGCATCCGTGTTGCTTTGGATTATAAGCTTGGTTAACCGTTGTTCTAAATCGGTTACAAACTGGTTTTCTATTGTATCTGATTAGTTCGTTCACCCGCTTAAGTGTTGCTTTCGAGTATAAGCTCCGTTAATTATTGTTGTAACTCGGTTACAGAAGTACACGATTGGGTCGAGCATCTAATTAAGCGTTGTTTTCGGTTATGAACTCGTGAAGCCGTTCTTCTATCTCGATTACAAATTGGTTTTCTGTTGTATCCGATTAGGCTGTGCGGCTGATTCGATGTTGCTCCCAGTGAATTTTGATGCTATTTTGTTTATGTATTGATTTTTTATGCAATTATATTATTATATTGTATTATTGAGTGGCAATTTTGTTACAATATATAACTTTTATATTGTGTAGCTAAAATCTGATATTAAATAGCAAATATATCGTATACAATTAATCATAATAAATTTTCATCAAAATATTACATTTTAACGAAATATTTACCAACTAAAATATTCAATAATTAGTTCAACATATATGTTAAAAAAAGTGGTTGATTATGCATTTAATGAAATTTTAATCGAACTTAAGATATTTTGTAAAATGTCAAGAATTATAGTAACTGTCAAATATCTGCATTTGACTAGTATAGATTTTTCCTATCTTATATTTGAATTGAAAATACAAAATTTCTAATCACGTACAAAATAACATCCATATTTCCTCTAAATTGTTTAACTATTTCAACATTTCTTCTTAAACATCCCACATTAAAGAATGTTTTTAAAATACAGTATAGAACATTCAGTCAAGTCAGATATTTTTTTATGATCTAAGCATAATTTCTCATAAGAAAATAATTTTTGAAATTTTTTGTAGTTTTAGGATCTGTCTCGACGATATTTTTTTGTCTATACTTTGTCATACAGAATAAGAGTTCTTCTTTGTTGCATTACTTCATCGTCATATAACATTTTTCTTTCAATTTGCACATCTTTTGATATATCTTCGATGAATCAGACTATAACTATTGCGCAATCAATTTTGCATTATTTCAAAATTGTTAGTATTAACGTTTTAAAATTAATTTTTGTATATTATATGTTTTTTTTCTTTCGAACGTGTTCTTGTTGGGGTAACCCACAAATTTGACTTTAGTTCTGATGGATTATTCCCCTTTTTTTGCGTAAATTGATTACATCACTTCCACGATTTTGTCTCCTATTGAAAATATTTAAAAATCATTGTATGTGATTCATTGTTATAAATGTTTGACTGGAAATATAAAACACAAGTATTTTTCTAGTGTTGCTTGGGAAATATTTTACAGTAGTAATTAAAAATCAATGTATATTTTTAATTTATGACCATTCGTGCTTCTTATTTGTATGGGCAATTAAAGTTTTTCCTTTTGGGTCTTCGTGAAATATAATGTTTCCAATTTTTAGTAACTCCATTAAAATCTAACAATGTATAGTGGTTTCTATTGCACAACGTCGACCTCTGAACCGAGTAGCTTCTAAATAAATCTGGACATCAAGATGAAAATAGAATGGATGGAGAGCTTGGGGCATAATTGGAATAGATAAATGAAGCAAGTCAAGAAGTCGGGGAGGATTTGGACAAAAACAACATAGTTGGGATCGATCGCTATTGTTGTCACTACATAGTTGATCTACCAAGGGGATACACCTGAGGACTGTGGAAGGTTGGAGCTTATGAAAGCGTAGGGGAACTACAACTATTATGACATTACGGTCGGTACCAATCATAATTACTGACGGTACCGACATTTGCTCCAAATTGACTTGTTTTCCCCCTATCTTCTTAGATCTAAAGTTTTACCTATTCTTCCATGATTTAATGAATATGATGGACAATTCCATCTATAAATAAAGAGGCTGGAGAAACATAGAGAGGACTTTTATTTTTCGAGCTCATACTCTTCGTCCATTACTCTCTGCCTTAACTATTGTCACTAAGTGTTGTAATTCCAACCATATTTTTCTTTCAAGATCTAAAATTATTGTAATAGTGCTCGTACTTGTGACAAATCTGAAATTAAGATTAAGTGGATGCAGGCATGAGATTTGGTCAAACCACTATAAAAATGTTGTGTTCTTTGTCGTTTCTGTTTGATTTTAGTTGATCTATTCTCGTTTTTGTTCGACCAGCAGTGCTGTATCACTTTTTGGTCTAATATTTTTGATGCTTTCACTGAAAATAGGGCTCATCGGTTGTAGATCTAGCTTAGTATCATGGATTGCAAGCCTTCAGAAGTTAGATCCAAAATATTTTTGTTGTAGATCTGGCGTTACTGTGATTTCAAAAAAAAACCAAAATAAGATTTGAAGAAATAGCCCATAAGAGACCTTCCATGAGATCTGGAGCCACTGTTGGAGAAGATAAAGCTTTTCATTATAACGATGAAACCACTCAGATGTTGAACAACTTACGGGGATCTTCTTCCGTATAGGAGGTGGATCCAAACTTGAAATTGATAGGATGATGATTAGGATAAACCACAGAATGGTTTATAGTCAAAAATCCCTCTTGGATAGAATGGAAGAAAACTTTGTTTTGTTAGCCCAGCAGTCATAAAGGTATAGGAAGAGCCGTAAGGATTCATCATCATCAAATTTTAAGGAAGATAGTTCATCTTCATTAAGCTAGAACAAGAGAGACGATAAGTAGAAGATTAAAGGAAAGGCTGTTGGGATGTCAAAAAGGAATACAAGTGTAACGACCCAGAATTTTTGTCATTTGAAATTCGTATATTTAATTGATTTTAAATATTAACAAGGAAAGGGAAATTTGTTTAAAAATAAATAAACATTGATTTATTTTTGAAGTGTGGAAATAAATTTACGGATTTGGAATGTAAATTTAAAATAAATCGGTAAGGATTTATTTAATTGGTTTAAATGAACCATTTTGAAATGAAATTGTATTCTCCCAGGAAAGCCGAATAAAATTTCTGAATAGCTTTGAAAGACATATACATACATACATGCATACACACACACACACACACACACACACACACATATATATATATATAATTCTAGAATTGGTTTTGAAAAGGATACTTTGGAGGAATAAACTTCTTAAATTGTTTGAAATCCTTTAAGTAAAGATTTATTAAGTTGATATAGAAATGATTATTTCTAAGATTTAATCAATAATTATTTTAGAAAATAGTTATTTAAATAGTTGTACTCTGTCAACTAATTTTATTTTGAAAATTAGTTTGGACTTAAGTTACATGTAATATTGGTATAATATTTTTATAACTAATATTTTAAGTAAAGTGTTTAAAGAAAAATAGTTTATTTCAAAGTGTTTTCCCGTTATATTTTGGATACTTGTTAATATTTAAAATCAATTAAATATACGAATTTCAAATGACAGAAATTCTGGGTCGTTACAAAAAGAGGAAGTAGCCAACTTTTGTCCGCGTCCAACATGGTCAACACTGACCAAAATCAAATCAGTACGTAGCATGTTGGGGTTGGTTCTAGAGCGCAACTACCTAATGTATTAAACTTGTTTAACAATAAGGGAAACTTGCAAGATACTGGCGATGAAGTAGAGAAAAATGTTGGAACACACAATGCTGGTGCTTCGATGAACACCTTATAAGCTTCCAAGCATCATAGAAGATGTAGACTAATTTCTCTCCCAGGGACAGGAGAGCCGAGACATCATCGAACAAACCAAGAGCGTTTGTAGAGTCAAACAGTCGGGGCTGTTCTAGATGATCACCGTCCAAATAATCAATAGAGTCAAGAGTATATTGTTGATAATGGTAAGGAGATTACCGAATGGGAATCAGTGGAGAAAGAATGAATAATTAGGCTTGGCACTTAGCAAGACTCCATTTATTGATGACATTTTGCGAGAAGTATATCATATAAAGTTTTTATGCCAATGATGTTGTCACATAACAAGAAAAATTCCCTAAATAACATCTATTGAAATATGAGTGGCATATGGATGGTGATGGAGCTACCGATGTAGTGTGGTGCAGCTGTTTCCCTATAAATTAGACGGGGTGGATACTCATGGGCATAAGACCAATGACTGCCGCCACTTAAGAGATGTGATTGAAGATCTGATATGCAGAAAGAAGTTGCAGGGGTACGTGAGAGATCCGCAGGGTGGTGGGCAATCAATCCCGTGATTTTATCTCTTGTTGAAAATATTTAAAAATCATTGTATGTGATTCATTATGATAAATGTTTGACTGGAAATATAAAACATAAGTATTTTTCTAGTCAAATATTACATAGTTGCTAGGAAAATATTTTAGTGTAGTAACTAAAAATCAATGTATATTTTTAATTTATGACCAAATGTGCTTCCTATTTGTATGGGCAATTGAAGTTTTCGTTTTGGGTCTTTATGAACTATAATGTTTCCAACTTTTATTAACTCCATTAAACTCTAAAAATGTACCGTGGTTTTTATTGCACAGCGGTGTTATCCTGCCTCTGAACAAAGTAGCTTCTATATAAATCTGGATGTTAAGATGAAAATAGAAAGAATAGAGAGCTTATGGGCATAATTGGAATAGATAAATGAGCCAACTCAAGAAGTAGGGGAGGATTTGGACAAAAACAACATAGTTGGTACCAATCACAATTACTGTCACAACAGAGTTGATCTACAGGGGATACATCGGAGGACTGTGGAAGGTTGGAGCTTATGAAAGCATAATTGAACTACCAATATTACGACAACCATTATGGTCGGTGCTGACCATAATTATTGACGGTATCGACAATAATTATTAACGGTGCCGACATTTGCTCCAAACTGATTTTTTTCCTCCCCTATCTTCTTGGATTTGAAGTCTTACCTATTCTTCCATAATTATTGAATATGATGGACAATTCCATCTATAAATAAAGAGGCTAAAGCAACAAAGATAGGACTTTTATCTTTTAAGCTCATACTCTTCATCTATTACTCTCTACCTTAACTGTTGTCACTAAATGTTGTAATTTCAACCAAATTTTCTTTCAAGATCTAAAGTCACTTTAGTAGTGCTCATACTTATGACAAATCTAAAGTTAATAAGATTAAGTGGATGAAGGAACAAGATTTGGTCAAACCACTACAAAAATGCTGCGTTTTTTGTCGTTTCTATTTAATTTTAGTAGATATATTCTCGTTTTTGTTCGATTAGCTATGTTGTATCACCTTTTGGTATAATATTTTTGATGCTTTAGCTTCTTAGTGATAGATCTAGCTTAGTTTTATGGATTGCAAGCCTCTAGAAGTTGAATCCAAAAGATTATTGTTGTAGATCTGATGTTACTGTGATTTTAGAAGGAACCAAAATAACATCTGAAGAAATAGCCCATAAGAGACCTTCCATGAGATCTGGAGCCACTGCAAGAGAAGATAAAGCTTCTCATTATAATGATGAAACCACTCAGATGTTGAACGATTTACCAGGATCTTCTTACCTATAGGAAGTGGTATCCAAACTTGAAATTGACGGGATTATGATTAGGATGAACCAAAGAATGGTTGATAGTCAAAAAGCCCTCTCGGATAGAATGGAAGAAAACTTCGCTTTGTTAGCTCAGCAGCCATAGATATATAGGAAGAGTCATAAGGATCCATCACTGTCAAATTCAGAGGAAGATAGTTCATCTTCATCAAGCTAGTACAGGAGAGACGACATGTAGAAGATGAAGGGAAAGGCTTTTGGGATGTCAAAATGGAGCATAAAAGGAAGTGGCAAAATTTTATCCACATCCAACATGGTCACTACCGACCAAAATCGAGTCAGTACTGGGCAATGTTGGGGGTAGTTCCAGAGTGTAACTACCTGACGTATAAAACTTGTCTAACAATAAGAACGGCTTATAGGATACTGGGAATGAAGAAAATAGAAATGCTGAAACATAGAATGGTGGTGCTTAGATGAATGCCACATAACCGACTAAGCATCACAGAAGATCCAAACTAATTGCTCTTCTTGAGCTAGGAGAGCTAAGACATCATCGAACGGACCAAGAGCACTTGTAGAGTCAAATACTCAGAGTTGTTCCTGATGGTTGCCATCCATGTAATCAACCCAGTGAAGAATATATTATTAATAATAGTAAGGCTATTAATGAATGAAAATTAGTGGAGAAAGAATTAATAATGGGTCTTGACACTTAGCAAGACTCAAACTTTTACTGATGATATTTTGCGAGAAGTATATCATAGAATGTTTTTTATGCCACTGATGCTGTCATATAACAAGACGAATGACCCAGATAACATCTATTGAAATACGAGTGGTACATGGATGGTGATGGAGCTATCGATGTAGTGGGGTGTAGTTGTTTCTCTATAATCTTAGATGGGATGGCTATGATGTGGTTCATCGACTCACAATGTTGTCCATATCTTCATTTGATCAACTGGCGAGAAAGTTGATGGGGTAGTTTAGGCTCTACACCGCTTAATTAATAGATATAATGTCCTTGTTAAGTATTCATTAGGATGCAAGAAAAATTCTAAAAGATTTTCTAAGACAATTTAATACTACGACCATTGAAGTAAGCAATCCGAAGGAGGATATTATGTTGATGGATTAATTCGGGGGATAAACCAGGATACAGAGTTTGGTAGACAGCTAAAGAGGAAGCAACCACCTACTATGGAGGATTTCAATAATAAGGCATCCTAGTTTTTGCACTTGGAAAAGGTAGACTTGGCTACCAGAAAAATTGGTGGTTGATCTTCGAATGAAGTTGTGCAGAGCACGTTACTATTAAGCAAACCGGTGAGAGTTCCAATAATGATGCGATAAATATTGGAACGGGTATTAACAAATAGAAAAGTGGAAATCAGGGAACTAGTAATAAAAGAAATTATACAAAAAAGCATCCAGGTACTTGAAACCAAAGGATTATACTCCTTTGAACGATACGGCAGAAAATATCTACCTTGTAACAAAAGGAAAATAGAATTATAAGAAGCCACCTCGAAGGGAGCCATCTAAGGCCAAACGGGGTTCGAGGAAGTGTTTTCACTTCCAAGACACTCATGGGCACAAGACCAATGAGTGCCATCACTTAAGAGATGTGATTGAAGATCAGATACACAAAAAGAAGTTGCAAGGGTACATGAAAGATCCGAGGGATGGCGGGTAAAATGCTAAAAACCTAGGGCACAACGCTCAGATGGATCGACCAGGGTCTAGTGGAGAGGGACCTGAACCTGGGTGGTAGGAGGGTAGGATTATGATTAACATTATAACTGGAGGACATCATCCGGCGGAGAAGAGTTAGAATGAGAAGGAGCGATATGGAAATTCGCAGAAACACGTACCGCGGTAGAGTATTTTGATGTCGAAAATCGAGCTCTTGCAAAACAACTAAAGACAATGAGTAATGATATTTTTTTTAAGATAGAGAAGTTGTTGGGGTGCAAGTGTCAACATTTGACCTTATGGTGATTACTGCTAGAATTAGATGTCCGCCCTATGGCCAATTATATAATTTTTTACAAATATCTAACTCGATAACCAATCTTGTTCAAAATGAAATTTGTTTTCTTTGTACTATATGCTTGATATAATATGTTATATTAATTAATCGATTTAATTAAAAGGATATTAAATAGAAAATTCATAACTGGTATGTTTATGTGACAATAGTTACCAAATGTTGTAACCATGAGCAATTTGTCACAATGAAATTAAACATAACATTTTAAATATTCCTAGTTAAGATGTATCGAGATTAGATATTGATACATCTATTGAGACTAGAGTACATAACAAACTTCAATTGTTAGGCATCATATTACTCGTTACTACTGGCGGAACCAAGTGGTTACATACTGATAATTATTGGATAACAATGGAATGACTCAGTTGATAGCTTTCCATTGTTTAACACAACTAAAGTCAAATAGAAAATTTAAGTGACAATATTACACAACTCCCCCGATTTGAGAATATTGTCAAGCTTCAATCTGGAAACTCCGCTTTGATTATAGTCAAATCGTGGCATGTTGTCCATCAAACAACTACCGTTGGGTTGAGTGGTGGCATGAAAGTGACTATTAAAGAGAAATTTCGCCTCCTTGGTTATGTGAGGTTAGTACCAAAGTCAACTGAAGTCAACTCAAAATCAAAGTCTTTGGCTAGAGTGGTATAATAATAATTGTTATTATTGAACCAAGGATCTTGCGTTTGTGCTATAGAGTTGAATATGGATGATATTGGAATTTTGACTATTACTAAATTTTATGAGTCCAAAGTGATATAGTTTTAACAAAGAGAGTTGATGTATATAACTGTCACTAGCAAGTAACGCTTAACAAAGTAAAATTGGATTTTATCGAAATTAAGTACGCGATAAATTCAGCCATAATGTCAAATCGCATGTTAAGTGATGTGTAAATGTTAATATTTGAAACATTCGATATTAATCACTGACCAAATTTACACCTAATAGTCATACAACCGAAACGTTGAATATTCCTTTTACCACCTAATTTAACTAATTGATAAATTGTTTTTAGTTAATTTAATTAACTAATATTTATTAAATATTTATTATAAATTTTCATTTGATGTATATTGAACATTACTAAATAGTGTGTTTATAATAGTTGTAAATTTTCCGATCGATATACAATATCGGTACACATTTAAATAAGATTTAAAATTGCATTAAATTTTGTTCGGCCTTGGACTAGATTTTAGGCCCATATAGGAAAGTTAATTTCAGCTGTAGAGGGGTGTTTAGGCCAGCCATGTTATGGCAAAAAGGAGGAGTTCAAGTGATTAAAAGAGGGGAAATAGTGAGAGAGAGAGAGATATTAAGATGAGATTCACTTTTCACTCTCTTCACTTCTTATTTATTTGCCACCTCTTTTCATCATTTCTTAGACTTTTGCTCTCCTTTCCTTGATATTTTTGGCCAGCAAACCCCTTCTCTGAGCCTCAAAAATCCAGGTACTAAATTACAACAAAACACTTCGGTTCGATCATCGGTGGTAAAGAATTTTGGGAGCTAGCTATTCTTGCGATTTGTGAATGGATTCAAGAGGATCGATTCAACATTTCAATGTGTGTGCAAGGGTTTTAGTGAAAGGTAATTCTTCGTTTTATTATATTTATATACATTATTTATATAATAGGATGTTAGATTATATTATGACTTTTGCATATCTAAATGCTTTTACAAATTGGTTGGTTATGTATATTATTATAATTAAAAAAAAATTATGCTTGCTATCTACTTGATGGTCATGACCTACAAACTAAAAAAATTAAATAATATTATTGAATGAATCAATTAATCAAAATCAATATTTAGAAGATTAATGTTATACATCATATGTTTTAAATTAATTTTTTTATTATCATATAATATATATTAGTAGTAAATAAAAAATATTTTTTATGAATAAATATGTTAATTATTTATTTTACCATAAATTGTTTACGTAATTTGAAATATATATGTGTGTGTGTGTGTATTGTAAATAATAAAAAATTTCTTATAAATATTACATAACATATATTATGTAGAAAGCTTTTGAAAATAATTTTTTATTTAACGCTTTTAATTTTAAAATATATTAAAAATAAAACACCAAAAAGAAATAAAAAAAACTTTATTTGGCCAAGAGCAAAATAGTAGGATTATAATTTAAAAAATAATAATTTTATTATTTACATACATACACATTTATATCTAATTATGTATATTTATATGTATCATAAATTAATTTAAAATAAAATAAAATATTATTTTAATAAATTGTTTTTGGCTTTCATATTATATATTATATATGCATGTATGCGTTAAAAATTATTCTATAATTTGATATTTAATTATTTTATTGATTTAATTATATATATATATATATATTAACATACATACGTATATATTATATATATATATATATAAATTTTATAAATGTTTTATATAAAAATTGTTTATAACTAACATTTAGTGTGTGTGTGTGTATATGTGTGTTTATATTATATATTTACTTATATATTTTATTATGAGACAAATACATACACATTTAGATAGCGAATCGAATACAAAAGGGGCTAACATGTTTGTTGCAAAGTAAATCACAACATTTATACATGGGTATGTTAAACCATGTACACATTATTTTGTTACATATGTGCGTGCACACATATGTGTATATGATACACATATATAATATAATATAGAATTATATAAAATAAAACATTTTTGATAAATTCAAATGAAAATTTATTTTATTTAACTTGAAATTTACAAAATTTCTAAATGAATTAGACTATATAGACCCATTAAAAATCCAATTATGTAAAAAAAATTGGAGTTCACCGATTTTACCCTTTATATGCTGGCCCAATTCCAACGCAGTTAAGGGCAAAGCATCCATTCAGCCATAAAAGTTGATGAACACTATGAATTGATACATATAGATTATGTAATCCAAAGTTAATTAAATCTGAAATAGTTTCATGTACTTTGTTATATTCACCGATAAGTTATCACTGACATGGACATGTGTACACATGCGATATATCTATGATATTCTTATAGCATGCAAAGTGGAAATAAATAAAATAACTCGTAGTAGAAAATAAAAATAGTACGATTTGATCGTATAGGTGAGTATCTTGGAAAGAGTTCCAAATATCCTAAAAATGAATAAAGACTCAATCTCAAAAGTCACTCCTTCCTATGATATATAAAGATGTATTGAAAGGAGTAGTTGAACATTATTGAACAAATTATGATTAATGTCGAGTGAAGTTAACTTCTTTCTATAGGGTTGCATGTTTAAGAGTAGTACAAATGGTTAAAATTAATTTCATCTGTAGAATAGTTTAAAAGACAAAATGCAATAATTGTATGTGATAGATCTTGTTTGAATTGACCCAAATGAAGTTTAGAAACGATTGTCATTGGATAACCTATTTATGTGCTGAACATAATTTTTGTAAACTAAAACCAAATCTGTTTTATATATAAGGCAATTCATAAAAAATTTATGGATGCTCATTCCATTACACTAAGAAAAACATTCCATTACACTAAGAAACAACTGTTGTTTTAAGAAATACCAACTTCATAGCAAAGGAATTTCTGTTAGAAATTGTTAGTGGTAGAATGGATTTAGATACAATCCAAAGAAAAAAATGATCATGTGGGATGAAATAAATTAACCTAACCTAAACGAACACAATGCATTATAGAGTATAATAAATATTCTCGCACATCAAAGAGAGACTATGAGTTTCTTATTAATATCGAGAATAGATAATCCTCAGTTGTCAATTAAACCATTAAGATGTGGTATGATGCATAAACTCGAAAAGGTTCCAAGTAAGTTATCAAAACATGGTTTTGGTAGTTGTATCCAAAGGGATATGATCCATCGACATCAAATATGTCTTTCAAAGAAAGGCTGATATTACAGTTGGAATATAATGATCAAAATTGATAAGAATATCATCATAAATTTCAATTGTTGAAATTTACATAACAGTTTCTCCATTCAATGTACTCAAGTTAATTCGAAGTTTGCTTACAAAATTATTGCTCGATATGACTTTGAGTTTTGGTACATATGCGTTGAAACAGAAAATTCTACACAATGATCTATAATATATTTTTTACACATAATTACCAAAGTGTCTCGTAATCAGTAGGAGAGATAATGAGTTTGTGGGTTTTTAGTTATGATCCAAGAACTATACAAAAGTACCATTCTATAAGCATTATAATTGAGTAAATAGTTTGATAGAATATCAAATAGTCTGATTTTCAGTCAAAATGTAGAGGAATCTTGTGTACATAAAAAAGAACAATTAAAAGGTACATAGATATTTCTAAATTATAAATAACAACATACTGTTGATTGTTAACGATGTTCTTACATTAAAATCAATAATAGTTTGGTTGTTTAATATTCGATATTGGATTTGTAAGTTATATCTTTTATAATAAGTACAAAGGATGTTGCGAATATCCAAAACGATATGCAAAAATACCTTATTCAAATGTTTAATATGGAACATGTAAGATCGAATCCTTATGCTTGACAATAAGAATTACATACATGATTTATTGTCCACAATATCGTATTTTTCTTGTGAATTAAGATTATGAAGCAAATATCAAATCCAAATTAAGATCACTAAATAATATTTTAAAGTGTTATCGAGTATTTGTGAAATACTAGAGAATTGTTTACAAAAACAATGAACTCCTTTTAAAGGAGTGTCCAGACTTGAACTTCACAAGCGGCATCGTTTATAATACTTCAATTCTTGTTCAAACCTCAAATAAGAAGCTTTAAATTGAAAATGTTTCAAATGATAGGTTGTGGCTGATTCAATGAAAGGCTAAGTATATCGCCTTGAATAGCGCCATAATAAAAGCTATATAAATGGTTAAATTTAAAATTGAGCTAAAGGTGATTCCAAATATTAAGAATATTATATCATTGTTGTATGATTTAATAAAACTTACTAAAAGTCAAGAAACATAATCTAAATAGTTCCACATGGTAAAGGAAGTTTATCAGCATCGGAGAGATTTGAATAACAGAGTAGATGATTAAAATAGCATAATGGATTTAGTCTTGAAGGGTCTAATTCAATTAGTTTTCATCAAATTGAGTGAAAAGATGGGATAAAGATTCCATTATTGGCCCCAAGTGCAAGTGGAAAATTGATAGAGGTAGGTGTATGCCCTAGTGGTAATTATGTAATTTTTTACATATATTTAACTCGATAACCAATCTTGATAAAAGATGTTTTCTCTCTATTATATACTTTATATAACATGATATATTAATTAATTATAAGTACATTTAATAGGAAAATCCATAAATGTTATGTTTTTGTGATCATAGTTACAAAGTGTCGTGACTATGAGTAATTTTTCATAATGAAATTAAACATAACTTGTTAAACATTCCTAGTAAATAATTAATAATTATTATCGAAATACAAACTTTGTGTTTGGACTATAGAGTTGAATATGGATAATACTGGAATTTTGACCATCACCAAATTCTATAAGTTCAAAGTGATATAGTTTTAGCAAAGAGAATTGATGTAAATAATTGTCACTACCGGGTAACGATTAGTAAAGGAAAATTAGATTTCACCGAAACCAAGTTTAGCGAAAAATTTGGCCATAATGTCGTGTCACTAAGTAAATGAAGTATGAATGTTATTATTCGAATTGTTCGATATTAATCGCTAAGCGAATACACACCTATGAGTCAACAACTAAAACATTGAACACTCACCGATTTAATTAATTTGTAGTAGTTGTAAATTAATTAGATTAATTAATATTTATGAGTTATTAATTATAAAATTTTGGTTAATGTGTATTGAACAATAATAAATAGTGTACGCATAATAGTGATATAAGCACTAATCAATATTCAATATTGATAAGCGTTCAAATTGGATTTAAATGTAATAATTATTATTTGGGCTTGAAATGGATTTGAGGCCCATATAAGGCATGCTAAGTTCGGCTATGATAGGTACATTGAGGTCGGATGGCTATAAGATGGCTAGGAGGAACGGATTTTGAGTGTTAAAAGAATGAAATGAATAAGAGAAATTTAAGGATTTTGATCCTACTTTTGCCCTCTAACCTCTCGCTTATATAAACATCATTACCCTCACTTTGGATTAGATCTTTTTGGTAGCGTCCATCCTCTTCTTTTGCTAGCGAACGCTCTTCCTTCCCTCTCTTAAAATATCCATGCAGTGTAAATAAAATTAAAATCAAATAATCATCGATGGTAAGGCAATTCAGAAGCTAGCAACTTGAGGATTGGAATTTGATTCAGGGACTTCACTTCTTTATTTCATCATGCTAGCTTTGGACTTGGGTGAGAGGTATTCTTCTTGTTTATTATAATATTACGATGTTTATACGATTACTGTACTATAATATTATAATGTCAAACCATGTACACATTATCTTATTGCACTTGCACACACACAATGATATGTGTGTGTGTGTCTATGTGTGTGTGTTGTTGCATATATATTTAATGCAATACGAATTATATAAAATAAAATTTCAATCATAAATTTAAATAAAATATTGATTTTATTTAACAGAACATTTTGAAAAATTCTAAGTGAATTAGACTACATAGCCAATTAAAGATCCAATAAGGAAAAATATTGAAATTTACCCAATTCTTTCGTTGTGGACTTGCCCTGTTCCAACAATTATGGATATTTTTGGTGCAACAACTTTGCACTGATTGACTGTGGGAGTTTGGTTAATATTCTATTCAAGAACACGTTTGAATATACGAAGATTAGTCCGATTGACATAAAGCCAGGTAAATCACATATTCAAGGATTTATCAAAGAGGCAAAAGAGCCTATCATATGAATTGATCTATCGGTGGAATTGGGTGAAGCAGACCATAAGATTGTGTTGGAATAGACCTTTATGATAGTTAATGAATTTTCTGCTTATAAAGCTCTTCAAGGTCGACGACCCTTGCTAGTTTTAGAATAGTCCTAGCACTATGGTGTTTGATGATGAAATTCCCAATCGAGAATGAGGTTAGAGCTATTCAAGTGGCCATACACTGGTCGAGAATGCTATGTTGGTGAGCTCAGAGAAGCAAAGCGACCTGGAAAAGGGAAAGGTATAAAGAAGGCACTTTACGTCAAAACTACGAATGCGTAGCAACTACCACCGAACCCCTGACTAGGGTCCTTTAGTAATTTCTACAATCCTGTAGACCCCCTAAAATAGCCAGAGGATGCGAGGGCGACATTAGTAGAGCTAATGATTTATATCCCGGTTGATGATAATGATCCCTCTAAGGTACCCAAGGTCGGTTCGTAGCTCGACTTGAAAATGAAAAAGGAGTTGGTAGGGTGTTTTTGCGGAAAAAACTAGATATGTTTGCTTGAACACATCTTGATGTATGTAATATCAACATACATAGCATGCCACACACTGAATGTGGGCCTACGTTGCCCTCCTATGAAGTATAAGAGATGTAGTCTAGGTCTAGAGCGATCTGCTGCACTAAAGGAAGAGGTGGATAAGATGAAGGCAAATGGCTTTATCCATAATGCCTCGTACCTCGAATGGGTGTCGAATCCTGTGTTGGTCAAGAAGCCAAATGGAAAATGAAGGACTTGCATTGATTATTTAGACCTGAATTAAACATCCCCAAAAGCCAACTTCCAACCATCAAAGATAAACCAACCTGTGGACTCAACTGTTGGCCACGAATTGCTTTCTTTTATGGATGCATACTCTAGCTACAACCAAATAGCAATGCACATTCCAGATCAGGAGCATGCTAGTTTCATCATAGATTTGGGCATGCACTAATAACGAGTGATGTCGCTCGGTTTGAAGAATGCGGTAGCTACTTACAAAAGATCGGTGAATATGATGTTCAAAACCCAAATGGGATAAATGGAGTATTATTTGGCTGATATGCTGGTGAAGTCACATCAATCGGTGAATCACATAGATGACCTGGCTACATTGTTCGATGCGCTCTGAAAATACGGAATGAATCTTAATTTGTTGAATTGTTCATTTGGGGTCGCATCAAGAAAACGTTTGGGTTTCATTTTGAACTCAATGGGCATAGAAGATAACGTAGATCGGATTCAAGCACTAAACGATGTTACTGGCCAAAAAACAAGGAGGGAAATGTAGAGCTTGAATGGGAATGTCACCGCACTGAGTCGATTTATTTCAAAGGTGATGGACAAATGTGTACCGTTCTTTGATTCCCTCAACAAGGAGAAATGAAAGTTTGTTTTAGACCAAGGAATTGTAGGAAGCTTTCTAGAAATTTCTAGAGCATATAGAGAGACTGCTAGTCTTGTCGAAGCCTTTGAAAGGAGTAGATATATTCATTTACTTGGTGGTATTTACTCATACACTAGTCGCATCCTTGATACGTGAGGAATCTAAGATACAAAGGCCCATATACTATACCAACAAGCACTTTGCCAAAGTAGAAAAGAACTATCGAAAGCTGGAGAAGCTAGGGTACTGCTTGTTGATTGCTTCGAGGGAGTTGTGACCATACTTTCAGGATAATGCAATAAAGGTGTTTACTTATTATCCACTAAGGAAGGTACTGCATCGACCCGAGACCTTGGGAAGATTATTGAAGTGAAATATCAAGCCTAGTCAATATGACACAACCTACCATCCTAATGGACAATACGAGGATAGAAATTGGCCGATTTCATTGCCCAATTCACCGTCCGAGATGGATAAGGGGAAGAAAACATGGTTCAAATTTTCAAATGGAAGTTGATGTTGATAGAGCTTCCAATGAACGTAGTTCTGCTAAGGAGTGATTCTCGTGACCTTGAAAGGACGCATATATACTATGCACTAAAGTTAGAGTTCCCGACAATAAACGACGAAGCCAAATATAAAGCGTTAATTCTAGGACACAAAATATCGAAAGAGCAAGGGTCAAGGCACCATATATATATTCAACTACTTTCAATTGGTGATCTGCTAAGTCAAGAAGGAATTTCAGGCTAAGGGAGCGAGACTTACCCTTTACCCGATGAAGACACCTAAACTATTGAATGGTATTGAACATTATACAATCACACATATACCTAGAGAAGAGAATACGAAAGATGATTCACTAACCAAACCGACCAGCCCTATGGATGCTTTATCGGCTATGAGCATCGAGCAGATGGATGTCGAATGGATCATAGAGGCCTGGAAGGAAAAGGAGTCATTGATAACTCAAATCAAAGACTAATTGCTGAAGGGAACTCTCCCGAATGGAAGGAATGGATGGCTCAAACTCCTTCGTAAAGTACCATGATTTATAATGAAAGAGGAAGTGTTATATAGAAGAGGTTCCTCAGCCCTCTTGCCATGGTATGTCACCAGAGATGAAGATAAGAAAATCCTTTTGGATGTACATGAAGGAAGACGTGGTGATCACATCGAAGGGCATACTTTAGCTAAGAAGATACTTCATTATGGATACATTTTTCCTACCATTAGCCACAGCGTAGCTTATCACATCAGATGAAGTCATAAATGCAAAAGGTATGTGAAATACCGAGGGACCTATTTATAGAGATTATGCAAATGGTTAGCCTATAGTCATTTGTGATTTGATAAATTGATATAATTGGTGTGCTACCTATGTCAAAGGGTGGAGTGAAGTATGTTATTGTAGCTTTAGACCACATCACAAAGTGGGCTGAAGCGAAACCATTAATCATGATCACAATGAAGAAAGTGATCAACTTTGCAATGTATAACACATATGTAGAATTAGAGTCATATAAAAAATCATCACTAACAATGGAACACGATTTGGAAGTATCGATTTCAAAGACTTTTACAACTAGTATCGAATTGCGAAGAGATTTTTCACAATATCACACCCATAAACAAATGGATAGGTGGAGATGATGAACAAGATCATCAAATTCATCTTGAAGAAACAACTAACGAAAACCCAGGGCAACTGGGTTGATGAGTTACCACTTGCAATATGGGCTTATTGTATGACCCATAAGTCCACGACTGGGTACACTCTATTTTTTTTGCCTAGGAGTTGAGACCATGATTTCGATAGAACTGGAAATCCCTTCCCATTGAAGAAACACTATGATTCTAAAATGAATGCGAAACTCTTGCTTGGATCCCTTGACTTGGTCTATGAATGTGAAAAGAGAATGAACCGATGGTAGTTGCTCAAGAAAAGAGTAGCAACGCATTTCAATACCATGGTCGGGAACCGTACCTTTGAGGTAGGGGACCTTATTTTGAAAGAGGTCCTCCCTGTTATGGGGGCACTTGTCCGAATTGGGAAGGTCGATGTGCGATTGAACAAACCTTGGCGATCAAACTTTTAAGCTATTGACCATTGAAGGGATCACTTTTCCACGAGCATGGAATAGCAAGCATCTGCAACTCTAGTTCACTTAGATTTATTTGTTTTCTCAAAATTAGCTACCCTATTTGACTTGGGGCAATGTAATGATGTAAGAATTTCCATTTCTTTTGTTTACAAATAAAGTTGGCTTTCAAACCAATGGAACCATGTTCTTATAAGTATAACTTTATAGTGCATGATTAGATGCGCGATCAGGTATCTAAAGATAGGTACCTGTAACGATCTAGAATTTGACCACTTTAAAATATACTATTTAAAGTGATTTTAAATATAAAATAGGTAAGTTTATATGATTCAAATAATATTAGATAGGATTTGAAAAGAGAAGTATATACAGAAATAGTAACATTTGCCTATAACGACAAAAGTGACAAAATGCTGATTTCAGAAAAGTAAGTTTCAATGGTTAAATGAATTATTTTAATTTATTTATTAGTGTTTGTATTTTTAAATAACATTATACAAATTTATTTTTAAATTTTGTTTACATAAATAAATAGTTTAACTAAAACGTTAAAATGTGACCGTAAAACATTTTGTCGACAATCAACGTTTTATCGATTAAATGTTGTCGCAACGTCGTCGAACCTTTATTTTCTTATATAGGAACATATATTTAAATAGTATAAGTGTTAATTAATTCACTAATCAAGTTTACTTTTACTAAACGTACTTAGAAATTTCTAGAATATGATTAAGAAAAAGTAAGCACAAGAGGACAAACATGTCATTTCAAAGCAAAAGGTAAACATCAAATCAAACTAAACATGATTATTATATTCTTGCTTAATACTTAATTGAAAATGACATAAAGTAATGATTTGAAATATGATGTTAAGTGTGGAAAAATAAGGTTTCTTAAAAAGTATGTAAAGGTATTTTGGTCTTTTTACAAAATATTATTTTAGTCCAACACTTTTGCTATAAATAAGCATCCACTTTCTCACTTTTTGACACTTCTTCTTCCTTTTTCAAGCTTTTCTTCCACTATCTAATGGCTTCTTCTCTTCCATTTCCTTACTAACTTTTTTAAAACTATATCAAACAAAGTCAAAACACCATCAAACTTTACCAAACACCTTAGAATATCACCAAAACAAGGTTTAATATCTAAGAAGTGAAGAAATGAAGGGGGAAGGGGAGGATCAAGGTGTGGCTGAACCTATGGAGGAGGAGAAGCAAGTTCAAGGAGCTCCGGAACAAGAAAAAGAGAAGGAGGAGATGACTGAGCACTAGAAAATGAGGTGAAGTTGTTTACGTCATGGTTTGGTATAGTTAAGAGGATTTAATGAAGCGTTATTGCATATGAATGTTGGTAGGAAGAATTGGTTAAGTTAAAGTTGGGTACTCAAATCTTAGTTTTATTTTAATAAAACTTAAGTTGATAATACACATGTTAAATTTGAAATTAATATGTTGAATATTGGTTGATATTGAATGAAAACTTGGTTGCAAATTGGTTGATTATGTGATTGTTTGTGTGGATGGTAACTTATTTAATAAATGCTAAAAGAAATGGTTAGTAAGCATAGTTAATTCAATGAAAATTAAATCCATATAAATGTATGTATAGAAATTATTAGCCTCTTAATGATTTCAAAATATCTAAAAAGATTAGAAATGATATATTATAATAATATAATATTACAAAGTGAAATGAAATGGAAAATGAGTTTGAAATTATGAAAATATTATTTTAAATGAGATAAAATAGTTTAAATGCGGTTTAAAACAAATTTAAAGTGTTTCGGACAAGTTCCGAAGCAATTCACAAAATTGGTCAAAACCGAGCCCGTCACGTAGTGGCAGTTCAAAAATTTCGACCCGTAACTCCAAACTAATGTATAGAATGATTTATAAGTTGGATTTCTTCGAAATAAAAATTCTTTGGTCCACAATGATAATATTTTTCCAACGAAGAAAGAAAATAAAGATTTCATCAAATAGAATTTGAAATATGTCCAAAATAATTTTCTAAAAACATCACGGTTTTGTAGTTCGGAATCCAAAATGAGTTTTCTTTATAAATGATATTTTTAAATGATTTGAAAATATGAAATAAATTTGATAAATCTATTAAAATGGTTTAAAAGATATTTGGAATGGAAAATATGAATTTCCAAATATTAAAAAGATGTTTAAATCAAATAAGCTTATATAGCACTTTTCGCACCACTTTTATGCTGCGAATTTTATAACCTTTTGAATATGGGTTTTAAACTTAACAAATCTTTCCTAAATCTTTTATAAATGATTTTAAAGGAATAATTAAGTAATGGAAAGATGGTTTGAAAGTTTTAATAAGAGTTTGAATAAATGATTAACAAAAATTGTTTGTAACACTTAAACAAAAAGTGAAGAATATTGAATGTGATAACAAACTTAGTATGCGGAAACTACTAGTACATTTATCCCGCTTGTGAGATCTGAGAAGATAAAATAAGGTGTTTAACTAAGATTAGGAATGGAGCAACCAGTTCCCTGAACTTACCTGGCATATATTTTCTCTTTTTAGGCGAGGTGTGGAATACATCGAAAGAAAAACCCGAATGCTCTAAAAGATCATATTTAAGTTTTCCAAGATAAAAGAAAAGAAACAAATTCTTTGAATGTTAATTAACCACTTAACATCTATTATCAATGATTAGCACGAAAAACCGAGATCGGATTTTCTTGATTATGTTCAACATGATAGGGGGTTCTCGCTTAGTGAATATTGAGGAAGCTCAGACTCTTACCCCTACATGTCCTTAGTGTGAAAGGGTTGGTTGATAATCGAGAGGCTTGTTGTAAAAGTAGATCCAAGGTACCACATGTAGTCTCCTCCATGTTGAAAAGTAGGAGTGACCCATGTTGAAAAGCAGCAGGGTAGCGGGATGGTTGAAAAGCCTACTGGGGCGGGTCCGAAAAACCTGTTCGTTACATTTGGTATCAGAGCTGAAGGTTAAGCAAGAACCTTGGCTTTGGTGGGGTAAAGACTCATCAGATAGGGTCAGTAATACCCTAGGATGTGTAACTCTTAGAGATAGGGTAAGTAACATCATAGAATGAGTTTGAGTGTACTATATATGAGTGCGTATTTGTTAGTGACTAATAAATTGTTTTGTGTTGATTCATCTGTTGAGTGATTTATGGATTCTGATCGATGCGCCTGATCACCATTCTCGATGAAGATTCCTGAAAAAATTAAACAAGACGAACCAACATGTTGATTTTGAGAAAATTAGTAAATGAAATAATTTTACCTATAATTATATTTTGAATATAAAGTATATATTTTGAAAAGTTGTATAGTTAGAAATCTGGATTAGTGAAATTTAAATATGAACATCTTGTGATTAGAATTTCACAGTTTAATTATAAGATGTTTCATAAAGATAATCGATAAGTAAGAAATCTGATAAGATAATTAAGATCTTTAATACTTATTCCAAAATAATAAATTAAGAAATGATAATGTTAAGTTACTATCATAAATTGATCAATTGTTTGACTTAAAAGTTCAAGTACAAATACCTTGTAAATTAAGTTTCACAATTTAACTATAAGGTGTTCGATAATAAGATTTAAGGAAAGAACACATAAGATAAAAATAATATAAGATATATAATTGAAAATGATTATATAAAAGGAAAAATAATATAAAAGGAATGAGAATTTAAATTCAAGTAAAAGAATTGTGGTAATCTAAATAAATTTAATTAATATAAGATAAAATTAATTTATAAAAAAGGTTTTATAAAGTAATCGCTAAAGGATTTTGAAAATGGCATTATTTCAAATAAAAAGAGATATTTTATGATAACTAGTTCGAGTGGTTCGAAAATAAACTAAAAATGGACAAGAGATGTGTTCGGATGGTAAGCACTTCTCTTAAGAATTACTCTTCTTGTTAAGAGGATATATGATATTATTGATAGTACCCGGTCCCTTGGATTATTTTGGAGTTACTCGACCTATATAATTTTCTCAAGTTAAAGAGATAATGTGAATCATTAATTGATAAATTGATTAGTAATATTTATAAAAGTGTTTAAACCAAACATAAATTGGGATCGCTAATTGATAAGATAAAGCGGTATTCTAGATAATTTTGGACATTCGAAAATTTCCAAATCATACCTAACTCAAAACTAAGAAATTTATGAAAATTTTTGGTGAAAGATTGTGAAATACTTTGAGTAAATGAAACAAGATAAGGTTAATTTATAAATCTGATTTATAAAGAAAAAAATATTTAAGAGTAAAGAGTTTGAGGATTTAAATACGGGTGGTTTTAAAATTTGTTAGACGGAGGGATTTTAGTAAAACCAATTTGAAATTTTGGATTTGTATGTACTCATGGGATGTAAAGGTATATCATAGAAATATAGATTTAAGTCATAAACGGTAATGTAAAATAATGACTCCTCAAAAAAATTATAACTTGGAAATGTTTTATTAATGAATTCAAGCATTTATTAAGGGTTTGGACTTAAGTCTTTAAAATGTGATTGATTTGCATAAGTTATAAGATAAAACTTAAGTAATAGTTTAGTGAAATGATTCGTAAATAATTTTAATTTTAAAGAAAATATATTGAGTTAAAAGATTGTGAGAAAACTTTTTTAAAGATAAATCATCTTTTGAGTGAAAAATGGTTTCTTTAGAATATTTTCCTTTAGTAAAAATATTTGAAGAGATTATATAAAGAAGCACCTTTATAAAAAAAATTAAAATCAAGATAAAAGTTTTTGAAAGTTAATTAATACATATATTATATGTAGATCATTTCATTGCACAAATTTTGATCTATAATTTAAGTACAGAACTTTGAGGTGTTTACACTGGTCCGAAAAAGGATTTATCACTCGATTCTTGACGATGAGCATTAATGAGAATTTGTGGTTAGATACTTTAGTTTTGCTATCATAGCTGAGAGATGTGCAAGAAAAGCATTAAAGGTTCTGATCTAGAAGCCTGATCGAAATCCACACTAGAGGATCGAGGGTTCGATACTAGTTTGGAAATAAAGTTGTGTATTTGAATGGAAGACCGAATAAGATATATCATATGGATAGTTTGTGTATATTATATGGAATTAAGTTTAAGGATAAAAATTTTAAGCAAATTTTTGTTTTGGGTAATTTCGAGGACGAAATTCTTTTAAGTTTGGGAAAATGTAACGACCCAGAATTTGACCACTTTAAAATATACTATTTAAAGTGATTTTAAATATATAATAGGTAAGGTTATTTGATTCAAAAAATATTAGATAGGATTTTGAAAGAGAAATATACATAAAAATATTAACATTTGCCTATATCGACAAAAGTGACAAAATGCTGATTTCATAAAAGTAAGTTTCAATGGTTAAATAAATTATTTTAATTTATTTCTGAGTGTTTATATTTTTAAATAACATTATATAAGTTTATTTTTAAATTTGTTTTACATATATAAATACTTTAACTAAAACGTCAAAATGTGACCGTAATTTTTTTTATCGAAAATCAACGTTTTATCGATTAAAAGTTGTCGCAACGTTGTCGCGCCATTATTTTCTTATAAATGAACATATATTCAAACAGTATAAATATTAATAAATTCACTAATCAAGTTTACTTTTACTAAACATACTTTGAAAATTCTAGAAAATAATTAAGAAAAAGTAAGTATAAAAAGACAAACATATCATTTCAAAGCAAAAAGTAAACATCAAATCAAACCAAACATAATTATTATATCATTTACTTAATACATAAGTGAAAATGACATAAAGTAATAGTTTGAAATGTGATGTTAAGTGATGAAGAAATAAGATTGCTTAAAAAGTAAATAAAGGATATTTTGGTCTTTTTACAAAATATTATTTTAATGCAAAACTTTTTCTATAAATAAGCATCAACTTTCTCACATTTTTACACTTCTTCTTCTTCATTTTCAAACTTTTCTTCCACTCTCTAATGGTTTATTCTCTTCCATTTCCTTTCTAACCTTTTCAGAACTATATCAAATAAAGTCAACACACCACCAAACTATAACAAAGACCTTAGAATATCACCAAAACATGGTTTAGCATCTAAAAAATGAAGAAATGATGGAGGAAGGGAATGATCAAGGTGTGGTCAAACCTATGGAGGAGGAGGAGCAAGTTCGTGGAGCTCCGGACCGAGAAAAAGAGAAGGAGGAGATGCTCGAGCGCTAGCAAATGAGGTGAAGATGTTTACGTAATGGTTTGGTGTAGTTAAGAGGATTTAGTGAAGGGTTATTACATATGAATGTTGGTAGGAAAAATTAGTTAAGTGAAAGGTGAGTACTCTAATATTAGTTTTGTTTTAATAAAACTTAAGTTGATAATACACATGTTAAATTAGAAATTAATATGTTGAATATTGGTTGATATTGGATGATAACTTGGTTGTAAATTGGTTGACTACGTGATTGTTTGTGTGGTTGATAACTTGTTTGATAAATGATTAAGGAAATGGTTAGTAAGTATAGTTAATTCAATGGAAATTAAATCCATATATATGTGTGTATGGAAATTATCTAGCCTCTTAATGATTTCGAAATATCTAAAAAGATTAGAAATGATATTATAATAATATAGTATTATAAAGTGAAATGAAATGGAAAATGAGTTTGAATCGATGAAAATATTGTTTTAAATGAGTTAAAATAGTTTAAATGTGGTTTAAAACAAATTTGAAGCGTTCAGACAAGTTCCAAAGCAATTCACCAAATTGGTCAAAATTGAGCCCGCGCGTAGCGGTAGTTCGTAAATTTCGACCCATAAATCCAAACTAATGTAGAGAATGATTTATAAATCAGATTTTTCGAAATAAAATTCTTTGGTCCATAATGTAATAGTTTTTCAACGAAGAAAGAAAATCAAGTTTCATCAAGTAGAATTGGAAATATGTCCAAAACAATTTTCTAAAAACATCGCGGTTTTGCAGTTCGAAATCCAAAAAGGGATTTCTTTATAAATGATATTTTTAAATGATTTAAAAATATGAAATAAATTTGATAAATTTATCAAAATGGTTAAAAGAGATTTGGAATGGAAAATATGAATTTTTAAATATTAAAAAGTTGTTTAAATCAAATAAGCTTATATAGCACTTTCCGTCGTACAATTATGTTGCAAATTCTATAACCTTTTGAATATGAGTTTTAAACTTAACAATTCTTTCTTAAATCTTTTGTGAATGATTTTAAAGGAATAATTAATTAATGTAAAGATGATTTGGAAGTTTTAGTAAGAGTTTGAATAAATGGTTAAGAGAAATTTTTGTAACACTTAAACAAAAAGTGAAGAATATTAAACGTAATAACAAACTAAGTATGCAGAAATGACTAGTACATTTTTCTTGCCTGTGAGATCTAGAAAGATAAAACAAGGTGTTTGACTAAGGTTAGAAATGGAGCAACCAGTGCCCTGAGCTAACTTTGCCTATATTTTCTCTTTTTAAGCGAGGGGTGGAATAGGTCAAAAGGAAAGCCCGGATGCTCTAAAGATCATATTTAAGTTTTCCAAGATAAAAGAAAAGAAACAAATTCTTTGAATGTTAATTAACCATTTAACATCTTTTTGAAAAACCGGGATCGGATTTGGATGATTCCTATCCAAAACCCCTTCGGACTAATTTTCGAAATAAAACATATTAAAGACAATGATCTTTGATGACAAAGATCTTCATGTTGTAGGATTACTCGCTATTAGTCCCTAAAGGATAAATTTACCATATCTAAAGTAGAAGTAGTACTCTGTTATGAAAATTTTTGATTTGCAAGAATATGATTTGAAGTTAAGAAGAAAATCTTTAATTAAGATTTAATGAATGATTTGGGAATATTTTCCCTAGTTAAAAGTTATACTTGAATACAAGAAATCTTTGATTAAGATTTAATAAATGATTTGGAGAGGTTTTTCTAAATAAAAGAGAAAATGAATTGAAATTATTCTAGGATTTAAGAAATTTTTAAATAAACCAAATGATTTGTTAAATAAGGCTTAGTGATTCCATATACTCTTAAAAAGAAAGTGGAATAAATTGAAAAGAATATATCTAAGAAAGATATTTTATAAAAGATAAAGTAATTGATTGATGATTGATATCCACATATGAACTTAACATCTTTTAAATCGATAACTGGCTTCGAAGGAACGGTGGTCGGATTTAGGTGGTCCCTATCCGAAAACAACTTCGAACCAATGTATACGTTTGAAAGTGAAAACATGTTGAAGATGATGATTATTGAAGACCGCAGATCTTTATAGCGTGAGGACTGCTTGTTGACATGCTCTGAGTTTCTCCCATTATAGATTTATTTATAGTAGTGGTCTCCTCGTTGTGGAGATTTTTCGGATTGCAAGGACTACTCGCTACTAGTGGTAGTAGGAGAACGGGGAAATATTATACCTATACATGGAAGTATCGGAACTTGCAGTCAGCTTAGTACTCATTAGGGAAGAGAAGGGGGTACAACTTTCGATATACTGTGTAAGCAGACGATTAAAGGATGCAGAGGTTCGATACCCAGTCACAGAAAAATTACCCTATGGCTTGATTCTTACAGCTTGAAAGCTTAGAGCATACTTTTAAGCAAACCTGATTACTAACCAACTTCCCTTTTAAATTTTTTTTTAGTAAACCCGAAACTTCTGGAAGACTGGTAAAATGGGGGATCGAGCTTAATCAATTTGACATAGAATTTCAACCATTATAGAACTTTGTTAATGGGTGCACAAGCTTCATTAAGGAACAATCAAAGAAGGAGAAAGATTAGAAATCTATATGGAAATTATTTGTAAATGGTTTATCGAATGAACAAGGGGATGGTGCAGGATATGTAATATTAACTCTAGATGGACACCGTTTTCATTATGCTATGTAATTGGGATACCCCGTAAAAAAATAATGTGGCAAAATATGATCTATGGTAGCGGGATTAACCTTAGCATTAAAACTAAAAATTCCATGGATACAAATCTTTAGTGATTCTCAACTAACTGTAACGACCCGCCTTTCATTCCACAGAAAGACGCATCATTATTAAGAAACAAAGGGATAGAAAAGAGAAAAGATAGAAAAGAAAGAACTAAAGAATACCAGAATCTCACAGTGAACGAATAAAATTTATTAATCACATAATTATTACATAGTATCATATACATCAGAGTTATGTAGCTTATACAACACAAATTAGACAGTTATAAAGATCTGTCTATCATACAACTCCAGTACAATACAAACATCATCACAGAGATATAACACAGCAGAACCATAATATCTATATGCACTGAAGCCTCCAGCTCCAAGTCTCCTCCAAAAATTCGTCAAAGATAACCTGAATCCCTTGGCTACTCATAAAAATTTAAGTACCCAAGAGTTTAAGAAAACAGAAAATAAACTCTGGGTAAGACATGGGTCTGGTGTGAGTAAACGGGTTAAAGTTGTTTAACTTTGAAAATAATTTGAAACAAAGGTATCTCATAAGACTTCCCGCATATAAACACGAAAAAGTTTTTACCTTACAATAACCAAAATATTTGATAGGAAATCCAATGATATAATAATAATGTCTAGGGTTTTCAAGTAAAATACAGAAATAGCTGGAATGCTTACATCTCACGTTTCAACATAGTTGGGCACAATCAAAACGTACGACACTTATTGGAGATTGGATTCCATATAATGGCAAGGCTACTGGGGTACCGTCCGTCACAGTACGTGGCTTAGATCACCGCATTGACGATCCACCCTAAATCCCCTGCAACATAAGGCCGGAACCATGCCTTACTGGATAATCCCGAACAATACAACCCCACAGTTGTTCATGACCAACCGCCCACTAAGCCGAATAAAAAGGAACCTCTAGACAAGGGAAAATCTCTTCCTACTTGGGTGCTACCCACTTAGCCTTGCTGCACCTCCCCTATTTTAGCCATTCCTGGTTGATGAGGCTTGAGGCTACGATTACCTTTTAGAACACATATCTTAGAATGCTCATCGTCGTCCCATGACAATATTATGAAAGCATTCAATCCATACAAGTCAGTTATGGGTTCAAATGAAACCGAAGGCACTATCTCGCTACACACATTTTGGAATCACCCTCAGAGTTAACGACAATAGCCCTTGCACTCTGAATCTTCATCTCGATCGAAAACACTATCTCCGTTTACTCGTTTTGGAATCACCTTAGAGTTAACGACAATAGCCTTCCCTTAGAATCATCATCTTGATCTTCACTGATATTTCACGACCTATCGTTTAATTTGGATCGATGTGGTTTTCGGATATCCAAATTTGGAAATCTGATCTCGATCTCACCGAAATCCAAAACGCCGTCTTAATGTCCAACTTTTTTAAGGGTTTAAACAATTTAATATATTATTATATTCACACAGATAGGTAGTTCACATTACACAGATAGATAATCCATATTATATAATTCAACCAAAGTATCTCATATCACAGAGTAGCACGTATCACATATCAGAGATATTAATAATCCAAGGCATTCAATATCATTCAATCATCCATAAGCAAGATTAATCAGTCATACATTTCTGATTACTTTAATTAACCACCAATGAATTAAATTAATAACTTTAATTACTTTTAAATCCTACTTACTTTACATTAATTAATTACAACCCAATCAATTAATCATCCCTTAATTATCCATCTTGATTAATCATCCTTGATTAATTATTCTTTAATTACATTAAGTAATTAGCCTTTAATTAATTGCACAAATTAATTATTCTTTAACCATTCATATTAATTGACTTTTAGTTACTCTCATTAATTAATTAACTATAATTAATTACATTGATCCTTAATTAATTATAATAATTAATTATACTATAATCACTTTCATTGATTACTTATCTTTTAATTTATCTCATTCATTAATTAACTAACCTTTTAATTATTCTCATTAATTACATTAATTAATGATCCTCTAATTACTTTCATTAATTAATTATTCTTCTAATTACATTTAATAATTAATCTTTAATTAATCACATTCATTAATCCTTGATTGATCTCATATAGTAAATAACTATCCTTTAATTACTTACATTAATTAATTAACTCCTTAACTAATTACATTAATTAATACTTTAATTAATTACACCGAGTAATTAACCCTTAATTACTTCCTCTAAGAAATTATTCTTTAATTACTTTCCATCAAGTAATTCCCCTTTAATTAATTGCATCCAGTAATTACCCATTAATTACTTACACTATGTAATTACAGTTTATTAATTACATTAAGTAATTATACTTAACCAACCTTTAAGTTATTATCTTTAATTAGTTAAACTAATTAATTATCTTAAATTAATCATATTAATTCAATTAATTACGTTATGTAATTCATTCCTTTAATTACTTCCATTAATCAATCGCTCTTCAATTAATTGCCTTTGATTAATTAACCCTTAATTAATCAAGAAATTATCTATTCTTAATTAATTAAACCAATTATCTTAAATTCATTACATTAATTATGTCATTAGAAAAACATTTAGGAATCAATTACATGATTAAAAATATATAATTTACTTTAAATAAAACAGTTTAACAATTAGTTTTAACATTAAAAATATTTGAAAACCTTTTCAAAATTGTTTAATAAATTAAATAAATAGTTATTCTTGAAACTTAATTATCATATCTTTTAAAAACTTATTTACCTTAAATATATTTTAAAACTTGGTTAAACATTTTCTTTTGCCTTTTTAATAAAACTTGTTAAATCATTATTTAAACCAAAGAAATCTTAAAGAAAGCATTTAACATTAGAATTAAACTTTAAAACTAGTTTTTAAACTTGATTATCTTCCATTGAAAACTTATTTAATTTAATACACTTTAAAATTGCATTAGTTTTAACTTAATCCCTTTGTATTTCAACCCTGGAAACACAATTACTCCACCAACTAAATCTGGAACAAAGGACCCAAGCCAAAATAGCAAAACCCCAAGACAACTACCGAGCAACACTCGCGTGCATCTTTCCCCCGAGTCACTCTCGCAAACAACACGAGAATCGACCCGAGCGTACTTCTACCCCAAAACCTTAACAACATCCAGGTGTACAAAGATACATCGTACACCTATATGGAGAAATTAAGCGACTCCGACCATCTCTCCGGTCCTCTCCGAGTTGTCGACGACCTCGACTAACAACACGACAACCCATATAACAGAACTCGATAGTAAAATGAATTTTCGTTGATCGATCGAAACTTTAACTAAGCAATCAACCAAATTCCCAAGCCGATGATGAATTCCTCCACCAGAGCTCATGCTGCTTCATCCAGAGCATCATCATGATACCCCTCGCGATTGAGACCGATTCACCCTCGACATCGAGAAAGTCTCTGAAACAACGTCGACAAAACTGGGTATAAAACCCTACTTTGCCACTCCCTAACCACCACGGCCATTGATAAAACCTATCACTATTTTTCCATCAATCCCTAACCTCCATACTACCTCCAGCCTAAATCTCGATCCTCCTCTTGCCGCCAAGCGATGGAAATCGACCAAATAACCAAATTCGATCAACACAGAGTATCTAGATTATGACAAGCCTAAAAATCTGGATATTCATACCAAGATTCATGATTTTGTACTACAATTCAGATTATATAATCAGAAATTGAAATTAGCTTGATTGATTTGTAACATGTATTAAGATCTTCACTGATACTTATTATTTTTGAGGTAATTGCCAAAACATAAATACTAGTTACTATTTTTAAAATTTATAGCACATTGTGATAGTCACTTTTCATTTATATATCTTAGCCTAAAATTGATTACAGAGGAAGATACAATTTTTTTATGAAAATGGAGCCTGTAGAATAACAGAACAGGTTCAATCCTTTACATAGACATGCACAACCCAATCATTTCATATTCATACATGCACATATGAATTCATGCATATAAAATTCATTTATTATACTACTTTAACAATTATCATATGTATCAGCATAAGATCAGATTATAAAAACTATTTTTAAAGGAATGTTTACTCACTGGAATTAAAGAAGCAGAGAACAGTTTGATTTTTGTTTTTCTGGCACTTTATATTTTGAAATGATCTGAAGCTTGTAACTGAAATGCTTGATTTACTTGTTGAGATGCTCTTTGAATTGAAGCTGTTTGATTCTTGTTCAGGTTGAAGTTGTTGAGTTGAAATCTTGAAACAAGTTGTTATTGTTTGATTTTTTGGTTTTCAGTTTTAATTTTAGAAGAAGATAAAAAGATGTTTTTGAACTGGAAATGAAAAAAATAACAGGTTTCTCTTTAAAATACTTAGTTATATATAATTAAATTTTAAAAGAACATAAGTTGCCATTTGTTAATTGCAAGTAAAATATAATCACACAAGTGTCATACATGTATTAATTATTTTACACATGTTAAATGCATGTTTTAAATTTCTTACAAATGTTAAAACCCATTATTGAATCAATTATTCATGTTTTAAATTAATATGTTTATGTCTTAATTCCTTATTATTATATTTATATAATTTTACCTATTATGTTTATATGTTTTTATTAATTAGATTTTTAATGTTTATATATATACAAATTACCTATGTATATTTATAAACTATACTTAGTTCATGAGATATTTTAAAAGAAAGAGTATCTTAAACCTTTATATATATATATATATATATAAACCATTTAAGTTTTAAGTACTTTTAAAAGAAAGCATTTTAAAAGCAAAAGAATTAAATAATTTCCTTATGTCTTATATGTTTTATATGTTTTGTGAATTGTGCTTTAACTTTTATATGCATTTACAAATCTTATTTAAATCAAGCAAATTTAAAAAGAAAGTAAAACAATCCTTTTTATTAATCTTGTATAAAATTTAAACTTAAGATAAAATATTTTTTTAAATAAATAAATATTTACCTTAAGTGTTTTGAAAATATATGATTATCTTTTAAATAGCTTTTTGAAAAGTATTAGATTATATTCAAACATAATTTCCAAATTACAATACATATACATATACATATATATATATATATATATTATAATTAGACAATACATTTTTATTAGCTTTGAAAGATAAATTTTTACCAATTAAATATTTTTAATTTTTAAAAAAATAAAATTTGCCAAATTAAATTATTATTATTAGTTTTGAAAAGATAAATTCTATTAAATTAAACAATTAGATTATTAAATCAATATTTCACATTTAAAATAATTATTAATGAATATTATCAAATAAATATTTCCCAAAATTCTAGGACATCACATTCCTTCCCCTTGAAAGAATTTCGTCCCCGAAATTTAAAAGCAAAGACAATTCAATAATCCAAAAAAGGTTTTAATCTTTAAATAGCAAGCATAAATTATTAACCATGTACTAGCACATAAAAACCAATTCATTCAAACAAACAAATCCAACTATCCAGAAAAAATTCTGGATAGAACTTCCTAATATTATCTAGAGTTTCCCAGGTTCAAACACTGGGATACTTGCCCTACTGAATCTAAACTAGCTACGCCACTCTGATCCTGAGCTCCTATATATCTTGATCAACATTCTGAACAGGATATCTAACCACAGACAAATCTGACTCAACTTCCAAATCCTCCTGAACTGCTGGTTCTACAACCATTAATGAATCATACATGTACTTCCCAAATAGGATACGTGAAATACACTGTGAATCCCAGCCATCCATACTGGCAATTCAATCCTGTAGACTAAGAACTTATCCTTTCGAGAACACTGAAAAGATTCAATGCACTTCTGAGCTAGCTTTCCAATCTTACCCAACCTTGTTACTCCTTTGATTGGAGAAATCAAATACCAAATTTCCAACTTCGAATTCTGAATTCCTTCGTCTCTTATCCACAAAACTCTCCTGCCGATCCTGGGCTGCCTACATCCTTTCCCGATCAGCTCAACCTACGCTGATGCCTTTTAAAACAAATCTGGACCAAGAGCAAAACGATCTTCAGATTCCACCCAACCAAATGGTGCTCTTAAGATCCTACGAAATCCAGAACACAAGCTCTACCCCAATCTTCAACTTACTTCTCTTATCCAGAATAACCAAAACAGGTGCACTAGACTACCGAGCCCTCAGATCCCGAATGAACTTCCTGTAGAAGCCCTCTAATCCAAGACAAACATAAACTTTCGAGGAGTCCAAGGTTGCTTCTATTCTAGAATATCTGCCACCTTGCTTCCGCTGCACAACTCTCATCTGAAGAAGATGAGAATGCCGTTGATGAACACGAGCACGACTTGTCCAACCTATTCAAGAAGACACGGTTCAACAAATCCACAAAAGAGAAAACACAGAAGTTCCATGGAATCCTGAGCTGCTTCACCAAATCCTTATTCTAGGAACCATCCTTCTACTAGCTGAACCACCGGTATAGCTCCAGGAACCAAGTCAATACAGAACTTAATCTCCCGATGTGGATGCAAACATTTGGCTTCCTTGAAGATATCCGAAAAATCTCTGACAACTTCGATAGCTCCTACATCCTCTAGAGATGCCTCAAATCCAAGTAAAAGATTACCTAAGAGAACACTCAAACTATCGCAAGTCACTTTTGCGATCCTACCCAGTTCAATTTCCAAAGATACCGTTCCCTCTTCACAAATCAGAACATCTTATGCTTAACCAATTCATTTCCAAAATAAGGTCGAATCCTTCAAGAACACCTCGCCTATCAGAAAAAGCTGACGGTCCACTCTGCTGCTTCTGAATTCTCCCTCTAGGACACTACTAACCAGATGACCTTCCTGCTGGCACACAAACACTCTCGAGCTGCACTGCTGCCTCCGGGTTTCCCTTCACCTTACTTCTTCCAATTCGGATTGAATTTCCCACTTGGAGCTGCCAATGATGCCAAAGACTTCCTATTCATAAACTCTTCGTCCTTAAAACCATATCAACCAATTCCACAAAGAGTCTTTGAGATGGACGACATCTTTTCAAACTTGGGCCTCAAACCAAGCACAAACATTTTGTCGAACTGAGTCTCTTACTCCGATAGAGACAAAACTCCTTCCTAAGGTTACCAAGATACCATCACTCGCTTCATCACTTTCGACTGATCCAAACTCTTGAAAATCTGCTCGAATGAGCGCAACCAACCTTACACTACAAAGATGGACTCCAAACCTTAAAAAGGCTTCCCTTCGAGGTTGGTGAAATCCTTACACCATGCTGCAAAGCTTACTTGAGTTACCTAATGCCATCCTGGCAGATACTCTTCCACCTTCAATACTCGGACTTCTTCTATTAGTAGTCGTGCTACACACACCACTACTCCTCCTACTCTAGAACTTATGTTGGCAAACCCGAACAGGTAACCCCATAAATTAGGAATATATATATATACACACACACACACAAAAGTACACTTTCTCAAGAAAGATATCACTCCAACGCCTAGGTATTCTCTCAACCTAGCGATCTGATACCAACTGTAACGACCCGCCTTTCATTCCATAGAAAGACGCATCATTATTAAGAAAGAAACGGATAGAAAATATAAAAGATAGAAAAGAAAGAACTAAACAATATCATAATCTCACAGCGGAACGAATAAAATATATTAATCACATAGTTATTACATAGTATCATATACATCAGAGTTACACAACTTGTACAATACAAATTAGACAGTTATAAAGATCTGTCTATCATACAACTCTAGTACAATACAGACATCATCATAGAGATATAACACAGCGGAACCATAATATCTATATACGCTAAAGCCTCCTGCTCCAAGTCTCCTCCAAAAATTCATCAAAGCTAACCTGAATCCCTTGGCTACTCGTAAAAATTTGAGTACTCAAGAGTTTAATACAGCAGAAAATAAACTCTGGGTCAGACATGGATTTAGTGTGAGTAAATGGGTTAAAGTTGTTTAACTTTGAAAATCATTTGAAACAAAAGTATCTCGTAAGACTTCCCGCACATAAAAACGGAAAAGTTTTTACCTTACGATAGCCAAAACAGTTGATAGGAAATCCATTGATATTATAATAGTGTCTAGGGTTTTCAAGTAAAATATAGAAATAGTTGGAATGCTTAGAACTCACGTTCCAACATAGTTGGGCACAATCAAAACGTACATCACTTATTGAAGATTGGATTTTATACAATGGCAGTGCTACTGGGGTACTGCCCATCACAGTACGTGGCCTAGATCACTGTACCGAGGATCCACCCTAAATCCCCTACAACACAAGGCCGGAACCATCCCTTACTGCATAATCCCAAACAAGACAACCCCGCAGTTGTTCATGACCAACCGCCCACTAAGCCGAATAAGAAGGAACCTTTAGACAGGAGAAAATCTCGTCCTACTTGGGTGCTACCCACATAGCCTTGCTGCACCTCCCTATTTTAGCCATTCCCGGTTTATGAGGCTTGAGGCTACGATTACCTTTTAGAACACATATCTTAGAATGCTCATTATCCTTCCATGATGATGTTATGAGAGCATTCAATCCATACAAGTCCGTTCCGGGTTCAAACGAAATCGAAGGCACTATCTCGCTACACATATTTTGGAATCACCCTCAGAGTCAACGACAATAGCCCTTGCACTTTGAATCTTCATCTCGATCGAAAACACTCTCTCCGTTAACTCGTTTTGGAATCACCCTCAGAGTTAACGACAATAGCCTTCCCTTAGAATCTTCATCTTGATCTTCACTTGAGATTTCACGACCTATCGTTTAATTTGGATCGATGTGGTTTTAGGATATCCAAATTCGAAAATCCGATCCCAGTCTCACCGAATCCAAAACGCCGTCTTAATGTCTAAGTTGTTTAAGGGTTTAAACAATTTAATATATTATCTATATTCACACAGGTAGATAGTTCACATTATCACAGACAGACAATCCATATTATCACAATTCAACCAAAGCATCTCATATCACAGAGCAGCACGAATCATATATCAGAGATATTAATAATCCAAGGCATTCAATACCATTCAATCATCCATAAGCAAGATTAATCAGTCACATCATTTCTAATTAATTTAATAACCACCAATGAATTAAATTAATTTCTTTAATTACTTTTAAATCCTGCTTATTTAACACTAATTACAACCCAATTAGTTAATCATCACTTAATTATCCATCTTAATAAATCATCCTTGCTTAATTATTCTTTTATTACATTAAGTAATTAGCCTTTAATTAATTACACATATTAATTATTCTTTAACCATTTATATTAATTAACTTTTAATTACTCTCATTAATTAATTTACTATAATTAATTACATTGATCCTTAATTATACTATAATCACTTTCATTGATTACTTATCTTTTAATTTATCTCATTCATTAATTAACTAGCCTTTTAATTATTCTCATTAATTACATTAAGTAATGATCCTCTAATTACTTTCATTAATTAATTATTCTTCTAATTACATTTAATAATTAATCTTTAATTAATCACATTCATTAATCTTTAATTGATCTCATACAGTAATTAACTATCGATTAATTACTTACATTAATTAATTAACTCCTTAATTAATTACATTAATTAATCCTTTAATTAATTACACCGAGTAATTAACCCTTAATTACTTCCACTAAGAAATTATTCTTTAATTACTTTCCATCAAGTAATTCCCCTTTAATTAATTACATCCAGTAATTACCCATTAATTACTTACACCATGTAATTACACTTTATTAATTACATATGTAATTATACTTGACCAATCATCAAGTGATATATTATGATTAGCCTAGCAATGTATATTATGTCTTCGAATTATGATTAGTGATGCTGTGTGTACTCTAACTCTTTAAATTTTCCAACCAACTTTTTTGATGTCATTTTCTTTCAAAGTTACTTTCATATGTCCAAAAGTAAAGCAAAGACTAGTGAAAAGATGTAACAATCCCAGATTTTAATTGAGTTTAAATTGATAATTAAATTAATTTTTGAATAAAAATTTGTGAAATTAATTGGTAATTGATATAAAATATCAGTTAAATTATGAATTACTGGAAAAATGTATTTAAATTTAATTTGAATTGGGATTTACAATAATGTAAAGAATAAAATATACTACAAAAATAATAAAATAAATATATAGAGAGAGAAACAAGATAATAAGTATTAAAGTTAAAAATAAACATTAAAATTAGAAATAGAAATGAAAATATATATATGTATGATGAATTATAAATTTTAAAGTAAATAAAATTAGACAAATTTCAAATAACATATGAACTATAGAAATTCATTTATATTGTAAAGCAATGTATAAAGCAAACAAATGAAAATATAAGTACAGGCAAATAAAGGACAAGTATGTAGGCTGTAAACAAAAAATGGGAAGTAGGACAAAGGTACATATGCATTACATGTTTCCATCTCTAGCAACAAACCAAGGTCAACTCGAAATGCATCAAACCAACAAAGCATTTAATTCAAGCATCTTCAACATCCCTATTGTACAAACAAGATTATACTGCATACTTCTCTTTATATGCATCACCTCCTACCTCAATTCGCTCATTCAAAGCTAAGAAAAATATAAAGTAAATAATATCATTCAAACTAAAACAAAATTCATCAAACAAATCAATGCAAACCAGAGGAAGATGATCTTCAGCTTGAAAATTTCATAAGCCAGTTTCAAGATAGAAGAAGTCTCTGTTCTTTCTTTTGAAGCAATGTGAGTAACTTATTTTTTTTTCTAAATTAAAAGTTTGAACCTATTGTATATATGACAGTGAATATGTATGTTTATATATATATATATAAAATTTCCGCATATAAGTGAATGATGAATGAACTGTGAGCGAGATATTATGCATATATGTTCTCTATCTACAATTTTAACCCAGATTTTACAGACTAAATGTCCATCACTTGATCTAATCACTGATAGAACATAGCATAAATAAAAGATGTTTGTTTTACCATAAAACTAAAGATTAAACATATATGTAAGTTAAAACAAATTTGTTAATAGCTCTGAAAAAATCAAAGAACTGAGGAAACTTCATATATACCAAAAATCCAAATTTCTTAATTCTCGAATTTGAATATATAATCTAAATTCCGATGCCTTAACTTGATTTTTAAAGCAAGGATTTTAATTTTTAGACTAAGAATTCAAGAGCAGTTCAATGATAATCGAAATTGGCATTTTTACCCATTTCCGGTGACGCGTTGAACTAGAGGGGTCGGGGTTGCCAGTGGTGGAGGAGCCTACGGAGTGTCGGGGAAAAATAGCAGGGTGGTCGGCAGGTGAACGGAGTGGCAGCGGTGGGGCTTTGAAAATTTTAAACCTAGTTTTGTAGAGACTGTTTGTTAGGTTCGTTTGCTTCCTGTAGTTGATCGAGTGGCATAAGGCTTTAGGGGATGATGGCTGGGAGGTTGATGAGTCGATGGCCGAAGTTTGGGATTTTCCGGTTGTCGGGGTTGCGAGGACGGCGGCATTCCAGGTTTGGAATGAGGATGCCAGTGTTGTTCCAAGTTTCAATTCTTCTTGCTCGATTTCGAATTCGAGGTGATGGCGAAGTTCGAGTGGTCGGAGGATGGTCTGGAGTCGATCGACGACTTGCTCGATGGGGTGGTGTTGACTGGAGGCGCGCGGCGGCACCGTGCATGTGCACGGTGCACTTCTTGGCTCTGGTCATTGGTGTTAGTTGGAGCAGAGGAGAGTCTCGTGAAATTCTCGAGTAGATTGGAGTTTCACTCGAAGTGGATTCGTATTTGACTTGAAGCAAAGTGTCTCCGTTTCGAGTAGAAATTTGAACAGGTTAAACCTGTTTCTGTTTTTAACCTTTAAAATTAAATTTCAAATTTATAAACAAAGTTTATGTTTTAAATCAAAATTTAATTATAACTTCAAGTTAGTCTGAAAACTTAGTTATGAATAAATAAAATTTTAAAATTTAAACTTATTTATATTACCTTGAAGTAATTTAAAGGATTAAAAGAATTTGCATTTAAACATGGCATTTGAAATTGTAAAGAAAGATTTAGATCAAAGTTTAAATCAAAATTTTTCCACCTACACTAAAAATCTGAAATTGACTTCCAGATTTTGGAATTAAATTAATTTTGATAAATTTAAATGTTTAAATAAGTTTAAGAGTGAAATATTCCTTTAATATGTGAATTTAACAAGGAATTTGATTTAAAATCCTTTAAAATTTCTTTAAATAAAGATATTACTTCAATAAGTAATTCAAAGGATTTTAAAAATTAGTTTAAACTTTATTAAAAATAAATAAGGGTTCATTTTAAATCTGGGAATAAAAATAAATTTTAAATATAAATTTGAAAATAACAGTTTTCAACATATTTGTGAGCGAAAAGTCAATCATTAATAAGGATGAGACTTGTCTTAAGTTAATGAAGGTATAAGGATGATTTATAATTCATAAATTATTAAGTTAATAATAATGGATAATTTATTTATTTAATTAATTAATAAATTTGGATTTATTTAAATAAGTAATTGTAGGTTTGAATTACTTAATTAAGGTTTAAAGATAAATCAGGTAAGGAATAATTAATTTGCAAATTAAGGATTATTAATTAGATAATAATTAATGATTAAAGTTGATTAATCAAGTGATTAAGAAATAATTTTTAATTAAGGATTAATTAATTTTTTTGTAATTAATTAAGAATAATTAATTAAGGATTATTTATAAATTAAAGGGTAATTAATGATTAATTAAAGTAGAATTAATTAAATCTTTGTAATTAATCAATTATTAATTAACCTTGACTAGTGATTACCAATTGGCAAATGATCGGGTTTAATTTAATCAGATATTTTGATTGGTTTTAATTATAGAGGATTGTATTCTATTGAATGCTGTAAATTGTTAAATATCTCTACCGTGTGATGCTTTGTGATATGAATTGTTTTAATTCAATCTGTGATAAATGGAATTTATTTATCTATAATGCATTTATATTATCTATCTGCGATTCTATGTATATAGATAAGCGTTATAGGAATATACCACTTATCGATATTAATATGCTTGAATTTGTGATGATGTGATGATTTGTGATGTGGCACTATTGTGTAAAACCTCTGGACTACACTATACACACACAAATATGGATTGCACGAGGAAATCGACTAAGTCATAGATTTTTACCAATTTTAAAGATTGAATTCTTGAATCCAAAATAGTTTTGGAATTTGAATTGAAAGCTTTTGTAATAGTTTTCAAAAATAAAAGTTATTTTAAATAACTTAATAAAAATTGAACTTTAAATAATTGAATTCAAAGATTTGGAAATTTTGATCTAAAAGATTTTACAAATTATAAAGATGTTATATGGGTTTTTCACCATTTAAAAGTATGGTTTGGGAAATTTAAATTTAAATCCAAGTTTTATACTTGAATGGTTTTAACTGATGTAATTGTAATCAGTTTTCCCCCACAAAGAAACCTATTTGTTTTCAAATAATAATAGTTTTGATTTAAAGAAAGGATTTTCAAATTATGTTGAAAGGTTTCAAGTTTGAAATGGAATTGAAATGTTTTGAAAGGCTATGGATGAATCTTTGGAAACGAGTTGGAAAATTATCAACTAAATCTTAATTTAAAGGTTTAATGAGTTAATCCAATTAAAATGGAAATTGTTTTGAAATCCACGAATAGATCTTTGTGAATGTGGTGAAATTTGTAAATTGAATCTTTTGTTTGAAAGATTAAAGGTGTGGAAATTGTTTAAACTATTGAAGGTTGTTAAAATGAATCTTTCAGTTTAAAAGATTTGAAATGGTAATTTGTTTAACCATTCGAATGAAAGATTTTGGGCTTTAAGCTGTGGTTTAACTGAGACCCCAGTGTCCATATGATTTTTAATATTGCGCTCGTTACTCAGTTTAGCCGGGGAGGACCTTTGTGTCATCTAACCCATTCCAAATAGTGATACGATGTATATGGATAGCATTTGAAGACCGGTGGTGAAGACCGGGTATTTTCAAAAATGAAAGGGTAACCCGTTGATCGTCTCTGCACCGAGTCACGCCGGTATAGAGATTCACTAAGTGATGGGAAGTCCGATCGGGATTGTAAATACCCGGATTACAAGGACTTCTTCGGAAGTGCCTTCGATTCTGTTCGAACCCAGAACAAACTTGTATGGATTGTATGTATGACATTACATTTTGAGATATAAAGAAGATTTCTTTCAAATACATTTCTGTTGGTGGCGGAGAATTTATTCTCTTAGCTTAATACCCTTCTCTGAGACGTACGAGCTCAAAGATTATGTAGTTGAAGGTTATCAGTAATATATTCCCAACTTAGTAATGTGGCATGCTGAGCGCTGCTGATCATTTGTGATCAAAGCATGGCTTTTGTGAAAAGCTTAGCTTTGTGGATGAGACTTCATCGAACCTCACAACCCGGTAATGGTCAAAACAGGAAGAATGCAGCAAGGTTATTTGGGGATAGCGCCCCCTGAGGGTATGTTCATTTCCTTCTGGATAGAAGTGGTATCATGGTATAGAGCCCAGATACTTAAATTATGTGGATATCGCATATATATATATATATATATATATATATATTACTTTGTGATTGTTGTTTGGGCCCCGGATAAAGGTTGGTTACAAGCGGGGGATGACATACTCGTGTCAGTAGTTACCTAGTTAGGGGTAACCCGGCCTTGTGTTGGCAGAGATCCTGTTAGGTTCTCGGGGCGTTCCTCCAGAGGCGTACCCATGTGGCAATGGGAAGTTCCTTGGCCCGATCATTTGTTGGAAATCTAAAGAAACAATACGAGCCTTGAACGGTTTTAGTTGTATAACCTGCCATGGAATGTGGTGGTAACCTGCTATTGAACATGGTAGCTATAACAGGCATAAGTGCGAAATGCCTATGCTGGCTAAGATTTATATTCTATTTTCGAAATGTTTTCCTACACTTTGCACTTATAGTAATAATATCAAATAAATTTGCGTATCAAGAATGTTTAACTATCATAAGGAGAAATATCCTCCGATTCTGCGTTTGCATTGTGTGTGTGTGCGGGAGGCCTTATAGTAGTTTCGTTTTCCAATAGCATTACGTATCTATTTTAAAATATTTCTTTGTTTTTTTTAAAGATAAACTATTTTTGTTACTCATACCAGTCCCACGAGTGGCCTGGAGTTTATTGTTTCTTTCCTGAACTCTGGGTGCTCACTATTTTCCACACGGGCAGTTTAGAGTTGGGTTTTTCAGATAGTCAGGTTTTGTAGGTTATCTGGAGCTAGTTCAGTCAAGTGTTATAGTCATTGGGAGTTCGAGCTACTGCTGGAGTTCTTCCTTGGAGACCATCTTAGAGTTATTTGCTCCGTTGCTGGTGTTATCTATTTTTCTTTTCCGCTGCTATTTTATTGTATCATATCTCTGATGTATATTAATATCTATTGTATGATCTATTGTATCAGATATTGTATCAACGCTGCATATCAATGTATTATTCTTTTTCTTCCGCTGTGTTGCTATACTTAATTGTGTTATAAGCTCCGGCGACTCGGATTTGACGTTTGAATCTGCGACATTTGAATATGAGTGTCGTATTCGGTGCTGATTTTCGAAGGTCGAGCCAGGATCGTTATAATTGGTATCAGAGCTGAGGGTTAAAACTTAGCTCAGGAGTATAACACATTAAGTAACTCATTAGAGATAAGGTGAAGTAAACCCTAGAATGAGTAATCCCTAAGATATCCGTTCGAATGCCTCAGTAAATTCCCCCACTATCCATTGATAGTGAGTATGAGTGCAAGAAGAGGACGAGATAGGGGATAGGGCAGTACCACTATAAATGGTCAATACCCTGCGACAGTGGAGACAATCTTTCTCTTCTCAATCTCCTTTGATTCGATTTCAATTCTTTTGATTGCTTCGTAGCAGCTGCAAGAAGAAGGTTCGATGTGATGGTGGCCCTACGAATCGTTACTTCATATCTTCATCGGTTTCTTATCAGTTTTTCGATTTAAACTCTAATGAAAATGAATTCAAAATTCGAAATTGAAAATTTAAATAAATTGGAAATTTTAAATTGAGTTAAATTGGTTAATGAAATATAAGGATAAATTTGAATTGAATCGATAAAACGATTTCGTTTAAAACCAAATTTTGAAATTCTGTTGTAATTTCTTGAGTAGATCGAAGTCCAAAGAGGGACAAGTTATATATATATTTTGGGGTATTCCGACTTGTACTTAGAATCCATATCTAATATTTGAAAGTTGTGGAAAATAAAAATGCATATATCTGTATATTTTTTAGGTCCGGATATGTTCTACGAATGGTTAGTTATCCCTTCGAACTAACCAATGCCACTGCATATTTCGTAGATTTGGATAACCCGAGTATCTTGTGAAGTGTTAAATAGATTCATTCTTGTATCTACTGCTGATATTCTGATTTGGTAAGCCAAATGCAGAATAGATATCCAGTTTGACCTAGAAAAATGTTTCTCAGTTTTTGTGTATCTATCTTTGTTTCGCGCCTGCAAATTTCGGAGACGAAATTTCTTAAGGGGGGAATCTGTAACGATCCTGGATTTTAATTGAGTTTAAATTGATAATTAAATTAATTTTTGAATAAAAATTTGTGAAATTAATTGGTAATTGATATAAAAATCAGTTAAATTATGAATTATTGGAAAAATGTATTTAAATTTAATTTGAATTGGGATTTACAAATAATGTAAAGAATAAAATATACTACAAAAATAATAAAATAAACATATATAGAGAGAGAAACAAGATAATAAGTATTAAAGTTAAAAATAAACATTTAAATTAGAAATAGAAATGAAAAAATATATATGTATGATGAATTATAAAATTTAAAGTAAATAAAATTAGACAAATTTCAAATAACATATGAACTATAGAAATTCATTCATATTGTAAAGCAATGTACAAAGCAAACAAATGAAAATATAAGTACAAGCAAATAAAGGACAAGTATGTAGGCTGTAAACAAAAAAATGGGAAGTAGTACAAAGGTACATATGCATTACATGTTTCCGTCTCTAGCAACAAACCAAGGTCAACTCGAAATGCATCAAATCAGCAAAGCATTTAATGCAAGCATCTTCAACATGCCTATTGTACAAACAAGATTATACTACATACTTCTCTTTATGTGCATCACCTCCTACCTCAATTCGTTCATTCAAAGCTAAGAAAAATATAAAGTAAATAATATCATTCAAACTAAAACAAAATTCATCAAACAAATCAATACAAACCATAGGAAGAAGATCTTCAACTTGAAAATTTCATAAGCCAGTTTCAAGATAGAAAAAGTCTCTGTTCTTTCTTTTGAAGCAAAGTGAGTAACATATTTTTTTTTTAACTTAAAAGTTTGAACCTATTGCATATATGACTATGAATATGTATGTTTATATATATATATATATATATATATATATGAAAATTTTCTGCATATAAGTGAATGATGAATGAACTGTGAGCGGGCTATTATGCATATATGCTCTTTGTCTACAATTTTAACCTAGATTTTACAAACTAAATGTCCATCACTTGATCTAATCACTGACAGAACATAGCATAAATAAAAGATGTTTGTTTTACCATAAAACTAAAGATTAAACATATATGTAAGTTAAAACAAATTTGTTAATAGCTCTGAAAAAATCAAAGAACTGAGGAAACTTCATATATACCAAAATTCCAAATTTCTTAATTCTCGAATTCGAATATATAATCTGAATGATGCCTTAACTTGATTTTTAAAGCAAGGATTTTAATTTTTAGACCAAGAATTCAAGAGCAATTCAATGATAATCGAAATTGGCAATTTTACCCATTTCCGGCGACGCGTTGAACTGGAGGGGTCGGGGTTGCTAGTGGTGGTGGAGGAGCCTACGGAGTGTCGGGGAAAAATAGTGGGGTGGTCGGCAGGTGAACGGAGTGGCAGCGGCGGGGTTTTGAAAATTTTAAACCTAGTTTTGTAAAGGTTGTTTGTTAGATTCGTTTGCATCCTGTAGTTGATCGAGTGGCATAATGCTTTAGAGGATGATGGCTGGGAGGATGATGAGTCGATGGCCGGAGTTTGAGATTTTCCGGTTGTCGAGGTTGCGAGGACAGCGGCATTCCAGGTTTGGAATGAGGATGCCAGTGTTGTACCAGGTTTCGATTCTTCTTGCTCGATTTCAAATTCGAGGTGATGGCGAAGTTCGAGTGGTCTGAGGATGGTATGGAGTCGATCGACGACTTGCTCGATGGGGTGGTGTTGACTGGAGGTTCGTGGCAGCACCGTTTATGTGCACAGTGCACTTCTTGGCTCTGGTCATTGGTGTTAGTTGGAGCAGAGGAGAGTCTCGTGAAATTCTCGAGTAGATTGGAGTTTCACTCGAAGTGGATTCGTAGACTCGAAGCAAATTGTCTCTGTTTCGAGTAGAAATTTGAACAGGTTAAACCTGTTTCTGTTTTTAACCTTTAAAATTAAATTTCAAATTTATAAACAAAGTTTAAGTTTTAAATCAAAGTTTAAATTATAACTTCAAGTTAGTCTGAAAACTTAGTTGTGAATAACTAAAGTTTAAAAATTTAAACTTATTTATACTACCTTGAAGTAATTTAAAGGATTAAAAGAATTTGCATTTAAACATGGCATTTGAAATTGTAAAGAAAGATTTAGATCAAAGCTTAAATCAAAAATTTTCCACCTGCACTAAAAATCTGAAATTGATTTCCAGATTTTGGAATTAAATTATGTTTGATAAATTTAAACGTTTAAGTAAGTTTAAAAGTGAAATATTCCTTTAATATGTGAATTTAACAAGGAATTTGATTTAAACTCTTTTAAAATTTCTTTAAAATAAAGTATTACTTCAATAAGTAATTCAAAGGATTTTAAAAATTAGTTTAAACTTTTTTAAAAATAAATAGGGGTTCATTTTAAATCTAGGAATAAAAATAAAATTTAAATATAAATTTGAAAATAACAGTTTTCAACATATTTGTGAGCGAAAAGTCAATCATTAATTAGGATGAGACTTGTCTTAGGTTAATGAAGGTATAAGGATGATTTATAATTCATAAATTATTAACTTAATAATAATGGATAATTAATTTATTTAATAAATTAATAAATTTGGATTTATTTAAATAAGTAATTGTAGGTTTGAATCACTTAATTAAGGTATAAAGATAAATCAGGTAAGGAATAATTAATTTGTAAATTAAGGATTATTAATTAGATAATAATTAAATATTAAAGTTGATTAATCAAGTGATTAAGAAATAATTGTTAATTAAGGATTAATTAATTTTTTTGTAATTAATTAAGAATAATTAATTAAGGATTATTTATAAATTAAAGGGTAATTAATGATGAATTAAAGAGGAATTAATTAAATGTTTGTAGTTAAACAATTATTAATTAACCTTGACTAGGGATTATCCATAGGCAAATGATCGGGTTTAAATTAATCAGATATTTTGATTGGTTTTAATTATAGAGGATTGTATTCTATTGAATGCTGTAAATTGTTAAATATCTCTACTGTGTGATGCTTTGTGATATGAATTGTTTTAATTCAATTTGTGATAAACGGAATTTATTTATCTATAATGCATTTATATTATCTATCTGTGATTCTGTGTATATAGATAAGCGTTATAGGAATATACCGCTTATCGATATTAATATGCTTGAATCTGTGATGATGTGATGATTTGTGATGTGGCGCTACTGTGTAAAACCCCTGGACTACACTATACACACACAAATATGGATTGTTACCTAGTTAGGGGTAACTCGGCCTTGTGTTGGCAGAGATCCGGTTAGGTTTTCGGGGCGTTCCTCCAGAGGCGTACCCATGTGGCAATGGAAAGTTCCTTGGCTCGATCATTTGTTGGAAATCCAAAGAAACAATACGAGCCTTGTACGGTTTTAGTTGTATAACCTGCCATGGAATGTGGTGGTAACCTTCTATTGAACATGGTAGCTATAGTAGGCATAAGTGCGAAATGCCTATGTTGGCTAAGATTTATATTCTATTTTCGAAATGTTTTTCTACACTTTGCACTTATAGTAATAATATCAAAGAAATTTGCAAATCAAGCATGTTTAACTATCATAAGGAGAAATCTCCTCTGATTCTGCGTTTGCATTGTGTATGTGTATGCGGGAGGCCTTATGGTAGTTTCATTTACCAAAAGCATTGCGTATCTATTTTAAAATATTTCTTTGTTTGTTTTTAAAGATAAACTGTTTTTGTTACTCATACAAGTCTCATGACTGACCTGAAGTTTATTGTTTCTTTCCTAAACTCTGGGTGCTCATTATTTTCCACACGGGCAGTTTAGAGTTGGGTTTTTCAGATAGTCAGGTTTAGTAGGTTATCTGGAGCTAGTTCAGTCAAGTGTTATAGTCATTGGGAGTTTGAGCTACTGCTGGAGTTCTTCCTTGAAGACCATCTTAGAGTTATTTATTCCGCTGCTGGTGTTATCTATTTTTCTTTTCCGCTGCTATTTTATTGTATCATATCTCTGATGTATATTTATATCTATTGTATCATATGTTGTATCAGATATTATATCAACGCTGTATATCAATGTATTATTCTTTTTCTTCCGCTGTGTTGTTATACTTAATTGTGTTATAAGCTCCGGCGACTCGGATTTGACGTTTGAATTTACGGCATTTGAATATGAATGTCGTATTCGGTGCCGACTTTCGAAGGTCGAGTCAGGATCGTTATAAAAGATATCTATTATAAGTCTACAAAAGATTATTCTTTGGTTATGTTATCCTTTGTTATTGATCCTTCAAGGAATGGTTTGATCATACTCAAGAATGGAGTAAGGTTCAATTGTGTTATGTTTTTTTAAATAGTGACTCTTTTTAAATTCTAGATCAACGCGTGGAAAGATTTCAAGCTTCTTTTGTAGTTTTCTCCTATATCTTCTTTATGTACATCTTTTGTTTTTTGGTTTTTAAAGCTGTTATTATGCAGCTATTATTTTTTCACTTCATTTTCTTTGTGGTTGTTTTCTTTTTAATGATTATAGATGAATATATTGTTGGAGTTCGTTAAATTCCAAAGAAAATGCGGTTGTTCTTATGAGATTTCATCTTCGGTTTCAGCACCTATTTCTTGTCTTTGGTCATCAACAAATGTCTTTTGAGTTGATAGAGATTCACATTTTTCTTGGAAATTTAGGGTTGCTGCTTTTTGTGCACAAGAAGCTTTGTTTACAACGTTTTGTATCTTCTTCTAAGTACATGGGTTATGAAATTCTCAATTTGATTGCATGCATATGGACTATAGATGTTTGTTTGTCAAAAATTTGCCATGACATATTTGCTTTGCAAATGTTTATCAAAAATTTCTCATTGATACTATTTGCCATTCTCGTTTTTCATCTAATTGCATTCAAATATTTGTCTAGTTATTTATGTAAATGGAAGTAGTACTGTTTCAACCTATTGTCAACCAAAATTATATCTTTTAAAAAATTTCCATTATTAATATTATAGTAAAATTTTGATATTATTTACCTTTTCTTCTTTCTTTTTAGGTTATTCCTTTTGGATTGTTCAGTGTTCGTCACAGTAGGCATCTTTGGTTGCCATTTTCAAACATTAAATTTCTGCTTCTATAAACTTACAAATGTTTTCCATTTTTATTAAGGAATTAGGTTTTTGGTTTTTCTGTTGAGCCGATGGCGATTTGTTCTTTGATTAGTGTTGAAAAAGCGATAGTCGACAGATTATTTTCAACGATAAGAATATAAATCAAAATTTCTCTTTAAAAAAATAAGCAGCATTGTCCGTCAGAATTGGTCATTTCCATTGTAAGTTACTTAGAGTAATGCCTAAAACAATCAGTTCGAAACCACAATTTCCTTTTATTTCAAAATTTCAAAATCTAAGCATACACGTTCATTGCTATTATACGAAAATCTTAAACACGGTGTCATTTCGACTCAATTTAATATTTCATCGAATCAAATTTAATTATTAGCTACTGTTAGCAAATAGGGTAAAAACAACCGAAAAAAATAGCAAATAAAAAAGATGGTAAACCATTTAAATGTGGTATAATTCCACTCTTTCAAGTTTGTAGTTTTAGGAGAAAAAAGTCTTTGAAATAGTTTTGGAAAAACGATTCGAATAATCATTAAGAGAAAATTACACATTTAAACCTCCAATTTTCTTCTCAAGTTCCCAGACTCCTCAGGCGTTAACCAAACATCCAATCCATCGCTTCTGACCATCAGGGCAAATGAATTGAGGATCCGCGTTTTGAGATTCAGCGACTGTTGGCAGTACAAAAAGGAAAAGCAATGCGAAAATGCGAATTACATTCATGCTTAGAGAAGTTGTTTTTGGTCTTTGGAAGAATTTATGAGTTAGGGAACTGGCTCAAAGGTTTAAGTTCAAAAACATTTAGAATACAGCTGAATAATATGGTAATCGATCTGAAAAGAGATGAGATGAAAGTGTTGCTTTTAATAAGATGAGTGGGAATGGGGCCGATCTGCATCTTTAAATAAGACCCAAGGGGTCCATTTTTAGGGGACCAAATTCTAGAATCCTGAATTCATCTTTTTACTCTACTTTCTTAATTACAATTGTATTCTCAAAAAAACCCTGAATCAAATTAGGGAAAAAGCTCTATTTCTTGTAAATCATTTTGGATTGTGAATAAAAAAGGGAGATGGCTTGTTATTAAGGATATTGGCAATGAGGAAGATCATTTTGATCATTAGCTAGACTAATGATCCATTGCATATGACTCAAACTGATTCTCATGATTTCTTTTTGTCTATGCAATGTATTAGATTGACTTGGGCATTTTTGATTGAAACACATCATTATCGAAACCTTTACTTAACATGAAAACCAAAGTGACGATGGGGTTTCAATCATGTTAAGCTCATGAGAGTTGGGAGTACCTAGATCGATCTTATACAAGGAAAGCAAATTGGATTGTACGCAATAATACGCTAGGACTGTTCCGAAAGGGAGAAACCCCTTTCGACCTAGTCAAAAGGGGTGTTTTCGAATGGAATCTTAGTTTATAATTGGCTAACAATCATGTATAGAGGAACTCATTCGAAAAGGATCAACCCCTAGAAACATCAGTAACCCTTCGAAGTGGATCCATAGCAAGAATAATGAAACCATGGGGTCGAAAACAACCGTACCATACTAATGAAGTAAGCATCCCTTTTCGACATAATTGAAAGGACCTGAATGTTACCTTTCGATGTGGTCGAAAGGAATGAAGAGCAAGGATGGAAAGCTGCTTTTGACTCATTCAAAGGATAGGATTCAATCGGATGTTGTTCTCTAAACTGTATCCCAAGGCAAACTCCTTGAAGCCTATCGACTAAGTCAATCCAGTCGAAAGGTAAGGATGGCTTTATTAGCCCTTTCAATTAACTCAACTTAGACAAGAGGTGGTGCAGTCACCTTAAATCCTTTCGACTATGCCAATCTAGTCAAAAGGCATGCTTCTGGAGGAGTGGATCCTTTCAATAATAGGGTTTCGTTGAACCCAACTACCTTCAAATATAATTGGGGATGTTGACTAGTTTTCCTGTTAAAACACGACCTTCATAAAAATTAAATTTTATACTATTTTTCTTATTTTCATCTTTATTTAATTTAATATATTGCAAGTATACAGTAAAATTATGTAACTTAGATTCAAAAAATATGTTAAATTACATGTCTAAAATATGGACTCCTCTAATTTCAGTATCATTAACTTGGTTATAGTATGCACCTTTCATGTTTTAATAGAAGAAAAAGAATATTAGAATGTATTATAGCATGTAAATCAGAAAGTAAAATATGAATTTTATCAAAGCTTAATGTATGTATGTGATATATTTTCAAGCAAGCATTTTCTCTCACACATACACACATGTGAGAGTGTGTGTGTATGAGAGTTTATTTGTACATTATTTTTTGTTTAAATAACTTACATATTTCCATGTGCATGGTAAACATTTGTAAGCTCGTTACTTTGTTAACCATGTTTTTACAAGCTTGCTTTTTTCAACCATTATCTTTGCCTCTTCTTTAATTTCACTCCTATAATGATCAGATTCTATGATATTATATGACAACACTTTCGGTTAAGCTTTTGTATCCTTTTTTTTGCTGATATTGATTTCTTCAAATTTCCTCCAATGTAGTGTTTTTTTTTTGCTCTAGTAAGTTTACATTCAAAATTTGGAACTTTTGATGTTCCTTTTTTTGTTTCCTTTTTTACTATTTTTGGCAGAGAAGAAGGAGAAACTTTGCTTTTATTTCTCATCATTTTCAATCTTGATTTTATAATCTATAGCCATTTGTTAAAAGTTTTCCTATTCTTGAGTTAACGTCAGGCTGCTTTCCTGGCTTTCACTCGATGTAAGAACCTTGAAACTGGTAGTCAATTCTAGGTCTTTCTTTAGTTTTATTGTCGGCTATGATTGTATAATTAATCTATAATAAATATTTGTAGTAATTTTTTCTTAGAAATTACCTTTTGAATTAAAGGATTTATCTTTTTAGATGTACTTTTTTGACTTCCTTCATCGTCATCTCTTACTATCGTCATCGTTTTCACCTTTATCATTAATGTACTCATCATCTTCATTGTTTTCTTCTTAAGTTGAATCTTCGTATTTATCTTCTTTTTCAGCCTCTTGTTCTTCATCATTTTCTTTTTGTTGCTTTGGTTTATTCAGATCTTCGATCTTTTTATAGGTTTTTGTTTTCCTTTTCCAGATGCATATTTTCCTTTTTTCGATTTTGTAGTTGCGCTTTTAGGTTCTTTATATCATCGTGAACTGAATTTTGTTTTCTTTAGACGATCCAACTCTGTTGGTTTTTAGCTCTTTTTTCATTCTTTGTTTTTCTTCTTTTCTCTACAAGTTAGGACAAATATATTTTACTTTTTCCATAGCCATAAATATAAATGAGACATATTTGTTTTGTAATTAGTTACAAAGTTAAATATTTGCCTGGCAAATATACCTTCCTTGCAAATATTTTCCTTCCTCGGTTTTTGTAGTTATTGTTTTTTTGATATATCTAGCAATCATTAAGATATTTTTTTATAGCAAATATTCGTCATTATCAGTTTTCATATAATTGTGTTCTATAATTTCAACTTATTGTCTATCAAAACCATGTATGTAAAATATTTTACAATTTTAAATACAATATACAGTATTTATGCAATATTATTGAACAATTTTATTTTAAGAAACGAAGTATCATTGCAGAAAGGTTTTGTCAAATATTTATTTGGCAAATATTTGACAATCACTATTTATCATAATTTTTTAAAGGTTTCTATCTTCTTATATATATTAGTAAGTTTACCTTCTTGGCAAGGAATGATCTTGCTTGGAGTTGCATCAGTGTCCGTTTGGAAAATATACGAGCATTTTCTTTGTAACTTTTTCTTTGAGATATTGTTTCTGTGAGGTCACCGAACCAGTACTACACAAAGATAGTACATTTTATTTTAGTTTGCAATATAAACTACACAGGATAGAATGAGTTATTATAATTTACGGGAAACAAGGTTGCACAAGCTTGAATTTTTCAAAATTTATACCTTGTGAATAATGAATATATGTCAGCAGTACTAGTGGGGATGCAGAGCTTGCATTGGAGAGCAAGTAAGTTGACCATAGATATATCATGATTAGCTTAGCAATGTCTATTATGTCTTCTAATTATGATTGGCCATGATGTGTGTATTGTAACTCTTTCATTTTTCCAACCAATTTTTTTTGATGTCATTTTCTTTCAAAGTTACTTTCATATCTCCAAAAGTAAAGCAATCACTATTGAAAAGACATCTATTATCAAGTCTATGGAAGCCGATTCTTTGGTTATGTCTTCCTTTGTTATTGATCCTTCAAGGAATGGTTTGATCATACTGAAGAACGAAGTACGGTTTAATTGCGTTCTTTTTTTTTTAAGTAGTGCCTCTTTTTTTTAAATTCTAGGTCAACGCGAAGAAAGAATTCAACCTTCTTTTGTAGCTTTCTCCTATATTTTTTCCATATTTTTGTACATCTTTTGTTTTTTGGTTTCTAAAGCTATTATTATGCAGCTATTATTTTGTCACTGCATTTTCTTTGTGGTTATTTTCTTTTTAATGATTATAGATGAATATATTGCTGGAGTTCCTTAAATTCCAAAAAAAATGTGGATTGTTCTTATGAGATTTCATCTTCAGTTTCAACACCTATTTCTTGTCTTTGGTCATCAACAAACGTCTTTTGAGTTGACTGAGATTCGTATTTTTCTTGGGAATTTTGGGTTGCTACTTTTTGAGCACAAGAAGCTTTGTTTACAACGTTTTGCATCTTCTTCTCGGTACAAAGGTTATGAAATTCTCAATTTGATTGCATATATATGGACTATAGATATTTGTTTGTCAAATATTTGGCATGACGACTACCATCAAATTAAACTATGTATGACAAATATTTTACAATCCTAGCCTTTACAATAAAAGTTTTCTAGCATATCAACCAATTATCATCTAAAATTATTTATAACAAATATTTGTCATTTTCAATGTTTCATGAAAATGCGCACTACAATTTCAACTTATTATCAACCAATACCATATATGAAAAATAGTTGTTATTATCAGTATTTATACTAAAAGTTTTGTAACATTTCAAGCAATCGTTTATAAAATTTGCTTATGTCCAATATTTGTTATTCTTAGTTAGTAATCTAATTGTATACTACTATTTCATCGCATAACCAATCAAAATTATACATCTCAAATATTTGTCGTTATCAATATTTACAGCAAAATTTCACTCATATATCAAACATTCGTCGATCAACTTTTATTATGTCAAATGTTTGACATGTCAGCGTTTGGAATTCAAATATTTGCCTAGTTATTTATGTAAATGGAAGTAGTAATGTTTCAACCTAGCAAAATTCCACTCTTCCAAGTTTGTAGTTTTCGGAGAAAAAAGTATTTGAAATAGTTTTGGATTAAACGTTGGAAAAACGATTGGAATATCGTTAAGAGAAAATTACACATTTAAACCTCCAATTTTCTTCTCGAGTTCCCAGACTCCTCAGGCGTTAACCAAACATCCAACCCATCGCTTCTGACCATCAGGGCAAATGAATTGAGGAACCGCGTTTTGAGATTCAGCGACTGTTGGCAGTACAAAAAGGAAAAGCAATGCGAAAATGCGAATTACATTCATGCTTAGAGAAGTTGTTTTGGTCTTTGGAAGAATTTATGAGTTAGGGAACTGGGCTCAAAGGTTTAAGTTCAAAAACATTTAGAATACAGCTGAATAATATGGTAATCGATCTGAAAAGAGATAAGATGAAAGTGTTGCGAAGCGAAAACTGGGATTGGTATGAATTTATTTCCTGCATACCTCAAAATCTTTGCTGTCTAGGCAATTTTGATGACATTAAGCAACATTAATAAGGAATGCAGTAAACATCTTCTGTAACATCTTCGGTGTTTATAAGTTGCAGATAATTGTTCGCAATATGGATGTACAGTATATTTGTTTTATGATGAAGGAGAAGCATTTGTTGAATTGTTTCAATAAGAATTAGGTTCATCATAGGCTGGGTGCTTTGCAAATCAGGCGACTCTCTCTGCAGCTAAGGCTCGGTGTTGCAAATACAATCAGTAACGTGCATGCAGAAAGAGGAATATTGTTCATATCTCTGTGTATGTTCATGGGGGATCATTCATCATGTAAGTTTATCTAAAATATGAAACCTGAACTACTGTGGTAATGGATATAAAATATATTTAACATTTCATTCATTCATGGAGTATCAAATAATTAATAACCACTAATTAAGAGAATAATAATTTGACTTTACTTTACTACAATTTGATCGAGGGTACATAACAAACCACCATCCAATATCCAAGCGTAGGTGAAACTGAAATGGTGGTGGTATAAAAAAGAATGAAATAACAGAGTTAATAAAATTAATGATCAAAGGAATCAGAATAAATGAAGGTATATATGTCATGAGGAAGGATGATGAATTAAATTAGTCCATGCTTCCTTCCATTAGGTGAATGTGCGCTGATGAATGAATTATGAATAAAAGAAGGGATTCAAATGCTCCTTTTTGCAGATACAAGTGGCTTCAACTTCTCCATCATTTGATCGAAGTCGTCCTCCGTCTTGATTAAACTCAAGCGTGTGTAACGACTATCGGCTTCAAAAAGCACTCCGCTTTGAGTTTTAATTTGAGCATTCCTGAGTAGAGCTTCACAATCCGTGTCTTCCTCCCATTCACACTTTAGCCATCCGAATGCTGCGATTAATTGATGTAAATTAGCAATTGCGTTAAGCATGTATATATGCAGTTGGTTTGAAGATATATATAAACGGACAAAGTTAGCGAAATTAATTAAGTAGCTAGCTAGGAGCATACATGGTGAGGGATCTCTAACTTTTTTGAAGTAGTTGCAATATTGCGGAGAGAGGTTTTGAAGGGAGAATCGATCTGAAGATGCAACTAGCTTGGTAAGTTCAGCCCATCTTTTAGACAATGTTTGATAGCCAAATTGGTTGATGTCGGCCATTGTTTCCCGTTTCGTTTTCATTTGCAACAAGATCTCCTTTATTAGTTTCAAGGTTCGAAGTTGCGTATCGTGGGAAGTTCCTTCCGTGTTCTCGGTCATGTACTCCATTACCCTGTCGTATACTTTCACGTCCTTTATGAGCGCCCACCTGTACATATATACAATATGTAATTTGTTATGATTAGCATACATGAATGATGCAGACCACCACCGTTGACAATATACATATGAATGAAAGTTAACGTTACTAATTAAGAAGAAGAAAAAATAAAAAGACTGTCGTACCCGAATCTGCTGCCGGAATGTCCAGTGTATTTGGACATGGAAAACAACATTATATCTTCGTTGGCGGGTTGTGCAATTGGGGTATAATGCGGCCAATAGTAGACGTGGTCGTGGATTGCTAAAGAGCCATTGATTATGGAATGGTGAAATCGACCTTCGGGATTATTGGGCGAAGTCACCAATTCTATGATGTTTTGAGGAGAAGCGGCGTTAACGTAATCGGATGCGTTCCCTTTCCATTCGTAGCCGGTAAAACGAAAGAATTTGGTTTGCTTTCTGAAGACGGGATAGTAAGGGACGGCAGCGACAACTTTTGATGGTTGCACATCGGGTGATATATCGTTTGGGGAAAGGGCGATGACTAGACCGTTGAGGAGTTGAGTGACGCCGGTACCGAAGACGATGTACTTATCATCGGCTTTGGCATTACCGACGGCCTGATGTAAAAGTCTGACGTGTTTTTCAAGCTCGGCGTTGATGATATTACCGGAAGATGGCTGGAAGAAATAGCTCATTCTATGCCAGGGTGATATGAGAAGAGCGGCGTTGGATTTGTGTTGCATCCAATATTTTTCGAGAAACAAAGCGTCGCCGCTTACAACATCAGAGGAGCAGTTAGGGAGCAAAGTGGAGCAATGGGGACCGGTGTAGCAAGTGTTGCACTCGCACATGGGAGCTCCATCGACGACGATTCCGTCCAAGTAAGCTCTGCCATGCCCGGAGCAGTCTATTGCGGCCACTGCCTCTGCCTCCTTCACTGCCTTTGCAGTCCAGCTTGAGCTTGGCTTCTTCATCAGTGGATAGCCCATCATGCTTACTAATATGGATATGATGAAGAGCAATATCAGTAGCCATGGCTTTTCATTTTTATTTGCTTGGTACTCCATTTCTTTCTTTCTTCCTTCCTTCCTTCCTTGCTGATTTGATCTTGTACGGATTGAACCTATGTTTTATTTGTAATATTTATTTATGTGATATATATTGGTAAATACAGAGATCGATCGATCTCTTATATATAGAGTGGCTGCTTCACATATATTTCAAACATTAACATGCATGCATGCCTGTATATTTACACGTTTTTGATTAACGTACGACTTTCTTTATTGCATGATATTTGACCCTTCATTTGACCAATTTCCTCATTAACGATTTGGTCTCGATCAATATTTGAAAGTCTTCTCTTTCTTTATGCTCCCGACTTTTGAGTTTGATCCAGTCTCCATCTTTTGAACAGAACCATATGTATATAACTTATACCAGGTGCAGGTCAAATATACGGGGCCAATTAACTAGTATTTGTCTAGGTTTTTACTTTGTTTGGTTTTTATATATATATGTGTGTGTATAGTCTTTATCTTTTGGTTTCTTCATTATGCATAAATATATATAAGTATGCACGCATGCAGTGCAGCAGGAGGGGTACATAACACTTACCTATTTGCACCAGCAGCAGTTCATGACCTTTCCTAACTGAACTTAGTCTTCATTTTTAATTTTGATGCGTGCGCCACCTTCTATAATGTAATTAATTTGTTAAGCTTAAAAAAACTTCAGACTCACATCCTAAAACTCCTGTTCGTATTACCATCCTAAATGCAAATAAATTATGGCTGAGCTAAAACTGGTTTAGACATATACATGGATTCTGTAAACTTTATAAATTATTTGGAAGCATGACAGCATATGTTTGAAATAAAAAAAAAACTTGTAATATGTTTATCTTGCTAATGTTGAGCAAAATCGTATGTACCATATTTTTCGCCACAAAAAAGATTTTACTACATATATTTGTTCAAAACCAAAATTGCCATAATTATTTTCAAATTACCAAAATTCGAGATGTTTCAGAACTCTATTTCTCGACTAGGGGATCCTAGAGAGACGTTTCCATCTTTACAGGAAAAGTAGACTTTTACAAACAAATTTGAACGTTAGTGAGATTCGCTTTCCGGGTCATGTGATCAACACTTGAATTCATCGAGAAATAGAATTACAATTCTATGGAGCAATGCCAATAATTGATTATCGTCGATCCATAGCTATCATACATCAAGGATTTACCCTCATCCATTACCGTTATCAATTTTGTCCTATCCGAGTTCTTGCAGACACCCCGTCTTGTCTTACCCTTCTCTTTGATCGAAGTATCATCAAATGATGGCGACTAGGGGAAATGAATCGGCAAGGAGCTGACGAAATGGCGGTCGATGGAGCTTTTGAGGATAACTCGAGAAACTATGAAGTCAACATTGCGAGTCAAATCTTGCAACGACGCATGAGGGCGCTGCCTTGGATTATTCACTAAAATTTGTCAAAGGCTTGTTCTTTTGGATGGATCAACTTCATGGAGTGAAAGGGATATGGAGTGGAAGTTGGGGTTGATGCTTGAATTGAAGATGTAATCAATGAAGAACGACTCTTGAGTTTGAATGCAAGTTGTCAAAGGCTTAAATGAGGATAAAATGTGTGAAAAGTTCTTAGCCTAGACTTTTATATGGATCGACACTGATAAATCGTTACCAATCCATTATTGACCAGCACCGATGCATCATGCTAATAAAAGAAATGGAAAGTAGAAAAGGGTGAAAAACTACCTAACCATAAACTAGAATGACTTTCAAAAAGTTCTCCCCAATGAACAGCGTCCTCGGATAATGTACTTCAATATTTGTGTCTACTGAGTAGACATGACGAGGTGCCAAAATTCTTAGTGAGGATGCAACATTCCGCAGAAATGTATTGAGTAAAGGAAGCATATACGCGGATTTGGATTTGATCGCTTGTCTTGATTCAAAGTTGTGTATTCAAATAAACAAACTTTGGTTTTATCCCTTGATTGAGGTAGCAAATGTCATGCCATATTTTTACTTTTCATTACGTCATGCATTCTCATCAAGTCAAAAGTAAAATAAATTTTATGTAGGAAAAGAGACGATTCAAATTGGAAATTAATGAAGTCGATAGATCATACTTTAGATTATAAGCTCGGTTACATATTGGTTTACTATTGCACCTGATTCACAAATAGTGTGATTAATAAAATCAATGTGTTATACGCAATTTATAAATATATTATATATTAACAATACCTATTGATTCGCAAATCCATTGTGTCTATTCTGCGTTGGCGGTTCCATGATAGCGTCAAAAATCATGTCCTACTCATTCGCAATCAGCCCGTCTCGACTTGTTCTCTCGAGCAGGCAGTCTAGTTCTTTAAAGAACTTATCTTGCGATTAAAAGTCGAATTATAATTAAAATTCATATTATATTATTTTAATTATATATAACTTAATATTTAAAGTGATTATTAATAACTTATAATTTAAACTATGCTTACCATGGACTCTTGTGATTTTGTATCATGGTCATGTATATGTTTTTGAGCCATCTTCATTGAGATGCTCGATGGCGTGAGGACGAGTAAAAACTTCCAAGTTGGAGACGGCACAAACATGCTCTCTTACCTTAAATAATTACTATTTATTATTATTATTATATATGATTATACAATGTTAGAAGTATTTATAACCGCAATCTATAAATTTTCTAGTTCTTGACAGCAACGTTGGAATAGCAATGAACCCCCACGACGTGTAAAAGGATTTGCATTTCTATTTGCCGAATTTTGCTCAAATTTTGCCTATAAATTTAACATAAACATTGTATTTCACATTTTTAAACTGATGCAACTATTATACTAATTTCTACTAAATTTTTAATAAATATACAGGACTAGTAAACTTACAATCACTTTTGACTTTTCTAATAAGCATTTAATGCTTCCCATAAGGCTGCGCTCATTCAGTCAGGCATTTTTTCCGCTTTTAATGCTTGACCTTTTATCGTGGTAATTTTTCTGCATTTTTTGGTCCAATAATTTCTGCAAAGGGAGTCTATTTCCTGTAAATCTACTAGCTTCTGCATATTGAAATTAAAATGAATTATATATTTATACTTAATCAACAAATTGCACAATTGTTATATATAATGAAATACACATATATATTTACGTAAAAATCTTTCCAAATACACTCTACAATGTGGGATGAGAGATTCTCCTACTTACGCTAGCAAGTAGTCATTCTGCCCTTATAGGTAAACTTAGAAATATCAAGCACAATATATGAGGGCTCCAATTCAAAATCCTATATTAATTATGATATAGATTTTTAATACATCATGAATAATATATCGTACAAAAAATATTTATGATGTTGCAAAGAATTTGATACGTACACACTTGTTTTACTTACTGATCTAACTATGGGACGAACCACATGTGATGAGTAGCCACCATCGCCTCTTGCGGTAGTCCCTCTCTGACTAAAAGATGAGGAATTTGATGAATGTAAAGATAGTCGACATGGGACATAATATTTGTCACAGACAAATCATTTTATTATGGAAGAACATATCATTTTATTATAAGAAAACATATTATTTTTTGGGGAAAACATGTAACATTACTAATCACATAAATTACCTTATATCAAAACATATCATTGCTTTTGTTTTAAAAACTACTGACCAGTCTGCTTTATCTCATTTTAGGGATGGATACGCAGCAAAATAAAGTTGTAGTGCCTGCTTGGCTAAGAGAATGACGAGAAATCCATATACAAAGCAAGTCTAACATTACGGCTCTCTACAACAAAAGCTGGATAAGTCTTATCAAAATGTTTCCTTGCTTTTCCCTCAATTGATGTGTTAACAAAATGTTTCCTTGCTTTTCCCTCAATTGATGTATTAAGGTACCTTCTTTCTGTATTCTCACAATATGTCATCTCATATAAGGTGCGTTAAAAGAAGATGCATATTTATAACCTTGTTTAGAAGTGATTGGTAGTAATGCATTCTCTTGTATGAAACTTCTTTTCCCTTCTTTTTTCTTGGTTTGTATCTTTCCTCATTACATTTTCTACACTTCCTAAAATTGATGTTCTCTTTCCAAAATAACATGCAACCATTTAAACAAACATCTATCTTTTGTTATGGCAAATCGAAAGCAGACATAAGTTTTTATACTTCATAATGATTTTTGCACATTAGATTATCGGATGTCATTTGTCGTTTTGTAGCTTGTACAACTACTGTAAATCCGACTTCTATGAAGTTGAATTCATATTTTAGTAATGTATTAAGTAGTTACTAATAATTGAGTATCACTTTTACAACCATCCTAAAGGAGATTCTTAGTAGCATCTAATAAATTATAAAAAAAATTGCTCCAGTATCTTGTTCTTCTTCGACATTTACATCTTCATCATCAATTGTAACCGTATGAAACATTGATCGTGCTGCATCCTCAATCATATCTTCTATAAAATTCATCGTAATATTGTCACTATCCAACTCCTCATCTGACACTACAGAATTATGTGCAATAAGTTCTCCGCGACGATCCCACACATAATAACGTGGCATAAAACCATTTAGACACAATGTACTATAACCATATCTGGTTTCCAATGCTTCTAATGTTTGTAATTTTTACAAGGGTAATGAACCTCTTCGTCGTTTCCATTATTACTAAAAGCAAATTTAATAAGTTCATATACACCATTAAAAAAATGTTCCATTATTGAGTCATTCATTTCCTTTCATTCATACATCCACCTTCATTCGATGACAAAATAATTGATCATTTTTTCCTATTTCAAAATATATGATAGAAATTTAAAGAGCCTATAGAATGATTCCCAAAATTATGATTTTTTATTGGATTGTCATTTTATTTTTCAATTCATTTATACATTTTAATGTTTTATTAATTATGCCATATATTATTCTTTTTACTTTTTTTATACTTATTTTCAATTTTAACATATTATTTTTTACGTAATATTATATTTTCACATTATTTTTTTTACCTTTTATGGTCGGTCATTCTACTTCCCATTACAAGCACAATAATAATTTCATTTCACAAATCATTTCATCTTAAATGATTCAACAAATTTTAACAGTACTTTCCCTTTGTTTCCGGGGATAAATCCGATACGTATTGGATGAATATTGATGTCCGTTTTGTAATAAAAACGAATATCTATATAATGATCATATGTAATACTTGTTAGATAGGGCCAAAAAAGCTAACGGATATAAAAAATAAAGTACATTATGCACTAGTTTATTTATATTAACTTTATACACTAATTCATCATTTGAATTCATTAACAATTAAAAACTAATAAACGATTGTTTTTTTCATTTTAGCAAACACTAATTTAAATTTATTATACACTAATAATAGATTAACATTTTACACTAATAATATACACAAAAACTAAATTTGTATATAATTAACAGTATACACTAATAAAGAGATAAAGCAAATATTTGTTTTGACACTTTAGACAACATATATACTAATTAACACTAAATTATGTTGCTCTAATAACCAGATACGCTAATCAACCCACATTAGCCCTAATTACACATTAATTTTCGGATTTAACATTAATTCTACTTTATAATTACAATATAAACATTAATAACCCTAATTAACATTTCCAAATCAACTAATACATAATTATAACCAATAAATAGTCTATTATCCATAAATTTAAGCACAAACTAACGCTAATCTTTATCAAAATTTGAAATAATTAGTATAGTGGAAGAGTATACCTAATTTTTGATGGATTGAAGCTTGGAGAATCCAATTTGATGAATGTTGTGATGGATTTTGGGGGATGGGGATGGCTAGGGATAGGGCTGTCACTGGATATCCAAAAAATCCAAAATCCATCGTATCTGTATCTGAAAAGCGGATAAATATCTGATGTTAAAAATGAATGTGGATGCGGATACGAAGACATTTGCATTTGAAAATTATCAACCTGGTTTATTCTAAGATAATAGTTTAAATTATACATATTTTAGTACAATGAAAGATATATTTTATTGTTTTATTAAATTAGAAATTTACATTATACGCATTAAATGCATATCAACCGCTCAAAACTATTTATTATCATTATATTTTTATTTTAACACTTTAATAATTAATGGGATTAAAAAAGTTTATGTTAAACAAATTTTCAATTTATGTTTCTTGATTTATCGATCGTTAACAGATAGAATAATTATCTAATATCCGTCTGCATCCCGGTTGTAGATATTTGATATCAAAAAATGGTTTTGGATATGACACCATCTACACCCGAAAGTATCCATCGACAAGCCTAGCTACGGACAGTTGGGGACAGATTTGGGGGATTTAGAAATAGGGTTTTAGGCTTAGAAAATATAGAAAATAAGGAAGAAACGGGGTCAGCCGCTGCCATATTCGCAATTTTTCAATAGCTTTTGATGGCTTTCGATGACTATAAATAAAGAATATTTTCTTTTTTCTGAAAATAAATTTAATTTGTTATAAAAGTTTTAAAAAAGTTTACAATAAAACATTTTTGTTTAAATGGCTAACTCACCCAAATGCTAACCGTAGATGATTTTTAAACAACATAAAATATACATCCATCAACCATCAATCTCTATTTAATTCCTTAAGGAGGTAAAATCATTGAATCAGGTATTTAAAATAATTTTTTTATTAAAGTGTACAATAACCCTTTTTTATTAAATATTAAAAAAGATATCTTTATTCATTATATAATACTTTTTTTTAATGATTTGATAGTTAATTGTGAATTTTAAATGCATTTATGACAATAAATTCATATAGAAGAAAATATTTGATAAAAGTAAATAAATTCGTTGAATCTTATGTTGATCTAAGTTGTTTTGGGCATACGGTATATGAAAAGAAAATAAATAGGTTTAATGTATCAATCTTGATTTTCAACTTTATAGCCATTCCTCGACATTCAGGCTTAAACATTTCGTTCAAAGATCAAACGATCATCTAACGAGATGAAATTCAAACCATATATACTATATTATGTATTTATCCAATCTTTATGGTTGGATTTATAATAAAAAAGATAGAAAACAATTTAGACTTAAAACGTATAATTTCATAGAAGTTGTGTTAACAATATATACTATGTGTTATACAACTCATTTGAAAATGATAGATTTTAAGTCTAATTTTTTTCCATAAATTTTTTTATCAAGCTTTATGGATTGGATAAATACATTATAAAGTATACGAGGCATGAATTTTGTCTTGTTTGAAGATCGTTTGGCCTTCGAACTATAGATTTATATTCCGAATGTCGACGAACGACTATAAATTTGAGAATCAAGATTGACACCCTTAATTTATTTACCGTCTTATCGTATTCTGAACGTAGGTCAGAAATACTTTGAATCAACATATGATTCAAAAGATTCTTTTTCTATAGCATATTTTATTTCCTATGAATTTATAATGTTAAATACATTTAAAAATTCATAATTTGGTACACAATGGTTAAAAAATATATTTAAATTCAAAAAGTGTTACACTGCATAAATTTCACTTAATTTGTATAATGGACGGACTAAAAGTTGCATAGTTTGATCGTTTGAGTTCAATTTTTAATAAGGTTAAATATCGAATCGCACAATAAAAGGTTATTGGAAATACTAATTTAATTAATCACAAACCATCATAAAATTGAAGAATTGAATAAAAATCGCTTCTTTAATTTTTAGGAATTAAATTAGTCATTTTAAACGAATTTCAAACTTCTATAATGAATAATTTATAATAATGTGATAAACTAAATTAAATAAAATAGCACGCCGTCGAAAATGGCTTGATGGAGCCGTCGACGGTAGTCGAAACTGTTCGTTGCTATTTTGTTCATTTCTAGTAGTGATTAGGTAGTGCACCCAATTAGGTGTTGCTTTCAGTTAAAAGCTCAGTAACCATTGTTCTAACTTGATTGCAGATTGGTTTTCTATTGTACCCAATTAGGACTTGCATTCGTGTTGCTTTGGGTTATAAGCTTGGTTAACCATTGTTCTAAATCGGTTACAAACAAGTTTTCTATTGTATTTGATTAGGCCGTTCACCCACTTAAGTGTTGCTTTCGAGTATAAGCTCGGTTAACCATTGTTGTAACTCGGTTGTAGAAGTACCCGATTGGGTCGAGCATCCAATTAGGTGTTGTTTTTGGTTATGAACTCATGTAGCCGTTCTTTTAACTCGATTACAAATTGGTTTTCTGTTGTATCCGATTAGGCTGTGCGGCTGATTCGATGTTGCTCCCAGTGAATTTTGATGTTATGTTGTTTATGTACTGATTTTTTATGCAATTATATTATTATATTGTATTATTGAGTGGCAATTTTGTTACACTACATAACTTTTATATTGTGTAGCTAAAATCTGATAAATAGCAAATATATTGTATACAATTAATCATAAAAAAAATTCATCAAAATATTATATTTTAATAAAATATTTACCAACTAAAATATTCAATAATTAGTTCAACACATATGTTGAAAAAGTAGTTGATTATGCATTTAATGAAATTATAATCAAACTTAAGATATTTTGTAAAATGTCAAGAATTTTAGTAACTGCCAAATATCTGCGTTTGACTGGTATAGATTTTTCGAGTCTTATAATTGAATTGAAAATACAAAGTTTCTAATCAAGTACAAAATAACATCCATATTTCCTCTAAATTGTTTAACTATTTCAACATTTCTTCTTAAACATCCTACATTAAAGAATGTTTTTAAAATACAGCACAGAACATTCACTCAAGTCAGATATTTTTCTATGATTTAAGCATAATTTCCTGTAAGAAAATAATTTTTGAGAAATTTTGTAGTTTTAGGATATGTCTCGGCAATTTTTTTTGTCTATTGCTTTGTCATACAGAATAAGAGTTCTTCTTTGTTGCATTACTTCATCTTCATATAACATTTCACTTTCAATTTGTACATCTTTTGATAGATCTTCGATGAATCAGATTATAACTATTGTGCAATCAATTCTGCATCATTTGAAAATTGTTAGTATTAACGTTCTTGTTGGAATTCCTAAAAAGCAAAGTGAATGAAAAATACAAGTCCCACATCTCCAAATTGTGAGAGCTATATTGGTTTAAATATAGCTTTCTCATGAGGAGGTTGGGGGCCTGGGGCTCCCAAATATATGCTTCGTTGTGAGGAGGGAGATCATGCATCACCACCACACGCGCGCGCGTGCCGCCGCCGCCGTCCGTCCCACCGAACCGGGCCGGGCTCGGGTTCGGGTACGGGTCTAAAATGACCATTCTTTTTACTAGGCCATTGTTTAACGGTTTTGGGCTTCGTCTGAAACTGGGCTGGGCCTGCAATTTAAAGAGAAGCGGGCGGGTGAACAGACGCAGGGTTTTTTCCTGAGGAGATGCGACTGTTCATAAGCGGACGCGAATAACTGAAGAGGCGCGACCTGTTAGAGGCGAACAGTAGCGGGTGCGGCCCGTTAGAAGCAAATAGGTGCGGCCAAATGCGAACGGGTGCGACCTGACTGAAGCAGTGCAGGTGAAACAGTACCAGGCGGTACGAATGGGTGTAAGCCAGTAGCGAGCGGGTGCGACCCGTTAACGAACAGCAGCAACCAAAAGGCAACGGGTGCGACCCGTCAAGCAGACGCGACTGTTCGAAGGGATGCAGACGAAATTATAAATAGGAGAGAATACTGATCACATTCTCATTCTATTCCAATCTAATTTCTTCTGCTTCTTTGCTCCGTTGCTCTATATTCCATATATATCACAGAGTTGACATACTCATTACAATCTCGTGCAGATTACGTCTGTTGTATCTTGGGAGAGTTTTGAAATAAAATTCTTAAGGAAATTGTTACGATAAGCCTCAGACGGAATTTCCTTTATATACTGGTTAGATTCACTGTAATCTTTCCCGTTTATAAGTTGTACTATTTCTTACAATAGTATAACGTTGTTGTTGTAATTTATTTACAATGTAACTTATTGTTACATTTATCTAATACAGAATTCCAGCGTAGTGGAATTCTAATCAATAAACTTGTGCGACGAGTTTATTGTAGCGTGCTATCTGTTTTAGTACACTAGACAAATAACATCTTAAGAATTTTACTGTTTTACACTAAAACAGAGATGTTAACAGTTGACAACATGAAAATGGATAAGTCCAACTTTTCAGCGGTTATTTCCGAATGCAATTTGATTCAGAACCCTAACCAATGGTGGGTTGACACAGGAGCTACTCGTCATGTTTGCTCTGAAAAATCCATGTTTTCAACATACCAGAAATTCGATCAGAAAGAAAGACTCTACATGGTTAATTCTGCAGTTTCCATGATCGAAGGAAGTGGCACAGTTATCCTGAAGTTCACTTCTGGAAAAACTGTCAAATTGAATGACGTGCTTCACGTTCCAGACATACGCAAGAATCTCATCTCTGGTGCAGTCTTATCAAAGAAGGGATTCAAGATGGTGTTTGAGTCAGACAAGATGGTTTTTTCCAAAGCTGGAATGTATATCGGAAGGGGATATTTATGTGATGGCCTATTTAAGGCAAATGTAGTCGTTACCGACAATAAATCTATGTATTCTGATTGTGCTAATAATAAAATTGAAGTCTCTTACTTGCTTGAACACGAAATTTTACTATGGCACGATAGATTAGGACACATAAACTTCCAAAAAATAAAGAAATTATCAAACTTGGGATTGATTCCAAATTTCCAAGTAGATAAGAACTACAAATGTGAGACATGTGTAGAAGCAAAAATGGTCAAACAACCATTTAAATCTTTTGACAGAAGCACCGAACCATTAGGTTTGGTACATACAGATTTATGTGATTTTAAATCACTACCTACAAGAGGTGGGAAAAAGTATTTTATTACTTTTATTGACGATTATACGCGATATTGCTATGTATATCTTTTAAATAGTAAGGATGAAGCAATAACCGCGTTTATAAAATACAAGGCTGAGGAAGAAAATCAGTTAAATAAAAAGATCAAGATATTGAGATCTGATCGAGGTGGAGAATATGAATCACCATTTGAACAGTTCTGTGCCGAAAATGGTATAATTCATCAAACAACAGCTCCATATTCACCACAACAAAATGGTGAAGCCGAGAGGAAGAACAGAACGTTAAAAGACATGATTACTGCCATGCTTTTAACTTCTGGTCTGCCGACGAACTTGTGGGGGGAAGCCTTAAATATGTCTAATCACATATTAAACAAAGTTCCTCACAATAAAACGGGAACAATTCCATATGAGATATGGAAAGGACACAAACCAAGCTTTAAATACCTCAAAGTGTGGGGGTGCTTGGCAAAAGTTCCAGTTCCGACTCCCAAGAGAGTCAAACTTGGACCAAAAACAGTAGACTGTTATTATCTTGGGCCAGCCCAAAATAGTAGTGCCTATAGATTTTTGGTATTCAAGTCTGATATAAATGATATTCATGTAAATACAATCATGGATTCAAGAGATGCCTTGTTCTTTGAAAATGTGTTTCCACATAAAAGAAACGATGAAAATCCTGTCCCAAAAAGGACAAGAGATAACAGAGATGGGACATGTGAAGATGAAACTCATCAGGACAACGAGGAGGTTGAACCAAGAAGAAGCGTAAGGGCAAGAACTTCCAAAACATTTGGTTCGGATTTTTTAACTTATATGTTAGAACACAAACCTCAAACGTACAAGGAAGCAATGTCATCTTCTGAATCTTCATGTTGGAAAGAAGCAATTCAAAGTGAGATTGATTCAATTCTAAGTAATAAAACTTGGGAAATTGTTGATATTCCACCAGGAATAAAACCAATTGGCTGCAAATGGATTTTCAAGAAGAAAATGAAAGCCGATGGCTCTATCGACAAGTATAAAGCCAGATTAGTAGCCAAAGGATATCGTCAAAAAGAAGGAGTAGACTTCTTTGATACCTATTCACCGGTTACACGAATAACCTCTATAAGAATGTTAATAGAAATTGCATCCATTTATAATCTAGAGATTCATCAAATGGATGTAAAAACAGCATTCTTAAATGGAAATCTCGATGAGGAGATTTACATGGAGCAACTGAGGGATTTATTTCCAAAGGAAATGAAAACAAAGTCTGTAGATTAGTCAAATCATTATACGGACTAAAACAAGCTCCAAAGCAATGGCACGCAAAATTTGACAGTGTCATGATGAAAAATGGTTTTCGTATAAATGAATGTGATAAATGTGTTTATTACAAACAGGTTGGACAATCATATGTGATGATTTGTCTATATGTAGACGATATGCTAATCTTTGGTCCTAATACTAAAGTAATAGAGACTATAAAGAAGATGTTAATCAACAATTTCGATATGAAAGACTTAGGAGTTGCGGACGTTATTTTGGGAATCAAAATAATAAGAACACCTAATGGAATTGAACTATCTCAGTCACACTATGTAGACAAAGTGATTGAAAAATTCCAAGAGTATGGAATTAAAGGAGTGAGGACACCTTTTAATCCATCGGAAGTACTGCATAAAAACACTGATGAGAGTGTAATGCAACTGGAATACTCTCGTGTAATAGGATGCTTAATGTATCTGATGAATTGCACCAGACCAGATATAGCTTATGCAGTAAGTCGATTGAGCAGGTACACAAGCAATCCAGGGAAGGAACACTGGAAAGCACTAATGAGAGTGCTTGGATATTTAAAAAAATACCACTAACTATTCCTTACATTATGGAAAATATCCTGCCGTCTTAGAAGGATATAGTGATGCAAACTGGATTGCAGATTCAGAGGAATCAAAATCAACGAGTGGTTATGTCTTTACCCTAGCAGGGGCAGTGGTGTCATGGAAATCTACTAAACAAACATACATAGCTCGATCCACTATGGAATCAGAGTTCATTGCATAGATAAAGCAGGCGAAGAAGCAGAATGGCTTCGTCACTTTTTAGAAGATATTCCGTTTTGGCCTAAACCTGTACCGGCCATATGCATACACTGTGATAACCAAGCAACGCTAAGCAGAGCGCAAAACTTTGTGTATAATGGAAAGTCACGACATATTCGTCGATGCCATAATACAGTTAGGCAGTTACTCTTAAATGGAACTATTTCCATAGATTATGTGAGAACAAATGATAACCTAGCGGATCCATTTACTAAAGGTTTATCAAGAGAGAAAATTGACTGCGCATCGAGGGGAATGGGTTTAAAAGCCTAAACCAACAAGAGTTACCTTATACGGAAACCTATCCTAGCGACTGGAGATCCCACGGACTAGGATCAATAGGCAAACCAGTTATGAGTAACTCAAGAAGTAATGCATTTGTCTGGACTTGGTCCTACTCCATTCCTATGGTGCAAAATATAATGCATGCCTACAGAAGTTTTAAAGGTTAAAACTATGTTTTTTAATGATGACCATATCTTGGAAATAACAAGTGGGGTATAGGTAGGATACTCTTAATGGTTGCGATCACCTATGTTAGTGTGAGCTGGGTCGGCTCTATGAGAATATTAAAAGGCTTTTATTCTCTAAAAACACTCGTAGAACCAAAAATTGTTCAGGACCAAAATGAACACAACCAAGAGATTGGATGAGAAGGGAATCAATGCTTCATAAAGCTTATTGTCTGGATATACAATAAAGGCCGACGGTTCAAGATGAAATAATTCACCGATTAGCCAAGTAGATCCGATAAGTTTTAACTAGGGAAAGTTCAAAGTGAAATATCTACTTATCCACGATAAAGAATTATTCCATTTGTACTCTGTGATATTTCGCTTTGTGTGGGGGATATGTATATTATCATTCATGTGGGGGATTGTTGGAATTCCTAAAAAGCAAAGTGAATGAAAAATACAAGTCCCACATCTCCAAATTGTGAGAGCTATATTGGTTTAAATATAGCTTTCTCATGAGGAGGTTGGGGGCCTGGGGCTCCCAAATGTATGCTTCGTTGTGAGGAGGGAGATCATGCATCACCACCACACGCGCGCAGCGCGCCGCCGCCGCCGTCCGTCCGACCGAACCGGGCTCGGGTTCGGGTACGGGTCTAAAATGACCATTCTTTTTTACTAGGCCATTGTTAAACGGTTTTGGGCTTCGTCTGAAACTGGGCTGGGCTTGCAATTTAAAGAGAAGCGGGCGGGTGAACAGACACAGGGTTTTTTCCTGAGGAGACGCGACTGTTCATAAGCGGACGCGAATAACTGAAGAGGCGCGACCCGTTAGAGGCGAACAGTAGCGGGTGCGGCCCGTTAGAAGCAAACAGATGCGGCCAAACGCGAACGGGTGCGACCTGACTGAAGCAGTGCAGGCGAAACAGTACCAGGCGGTACGAATGGGTGCAAGCCAGTAGCGAGCGGGTGCGACCCGTTAACGAACAGCAGCGACCAAAAGGCAACGGGTGCGACCCGTCAAGCAGACGCGACTGTTCGAAGGGATGCGGATGAAATTATAAATAGGAGAGAATACTGATCACATTCTCATTCTATTCCAATCTAATTTCTTCTGCTTCTTTGCTCCGTTGCTCTATATTCCATATATATCACAGAGTTGACATACTCATTACAATCTCGTGCAGATTACGTCTGTTGTATCTTGGGAGAGTTTTGAAATAAAATTCTTAAGGAAATTGTTACGACAAGCCTCAGACGGAATTTCCTTTGTATACTGGTTAGATTCACTGTAATCTTTCCCGTTTATAAGTTGTACTATTTCTTACAATAGTATAACGTTGTTGTTGTAATTTATTTACAACGTAACTTATTGTTACATTTATCTATTACAGAATTCCAGCGTAGTGGAATTCTAATCAATAAACTTGTGCGACGAGTTTATTGTAGCGTGCTATCTGTTTTAGTACACTAGACAAATAACAGTTCTAAGATTAATTTTTGTATATTATAAGGTTTTTCTTTCGATTGCGTTCTTGTTGGGGTAACCCACAAAATTGACTTTAGTGCTGATGGATTATTCCTTTTTTTTGCATAAACTGATTGCATCACTTCCACGATTTTGTCTCTTATTGAAAATATTTAAAAGTCATTGTATGTGATTCATTGTTATAAATGTTTGACTGGAAATATAAAACACAAGTATTTTTCTAGTGAGATATTACATGGTTGCTAGGGAAATATTTTACAGCAGTAATTAAAAATCAACGTATATTTTTAATTTATGACCATTCGTGCTTCTTATTTGTATGGGCAATTGAAGTTTTCCTTTTGGGTCTTCGTGAAATATAATGTTCCCAACTTTTATTAACTCCATTAAAATCTAACAATATATAGTGGTTTTTATTGCATAGCACCGACCTTTGAACTGAGTAGCTTCTAAATAAATCTAGACGTCAAGATGAAAATAGAATAGATAGAGAGCTTGGGGCATAATTGGAATAGATAAATGAAGCAAGTCAAGAAGTCGGGGAGGGTTTGGACAAAAACAACATAGTTGGTATCGATCACTATTGCTGTCACTACATTGTTGATCTACCGGGGGATATACCTAAGGACTGTGGAAGGTTGGAGCTTATGAAAGCATAGGGGAACTACAACTATTATGACATTATGGTCGGTACCGACCATAATTACTGATGGTACCGACATTTCCTCCAAATTGGTTTGTTTTCTCCCCTATCTTCTCAGATATGAAGTTTCACCTATTCTTCCATGATTTATTGAATATGATGGACAATTCCATCTATAAATAAAGAGGCTAGAGAAACATAGAGAGGACTTTTATTTTTTGAGCTCATACTCTTCATCTATTACTCTCTACCTTAACTAGTCACTAAGTGTTGTAGTTCCAACCATATTATGCTTTCAAGATCTAAAATTATTGTAATAGTGCTCATACTTGTGACAAATATGAAACTAAGATTAAGTGGATGCACGCATGAGATTTGGTCAAACCACTATAAAAGTGCTACGTTCTTTATCATTTCTACTTGATTTTAGTTGATCTCTTCTCGTTTTTGTTCGACAACAGTGTTGTATCACTTTTTGGTCTAATATTTTTGATGCTTTCAATGAAAATAAGGCTCCTTGGTTGTAGATCTAGCTTAGTATTGTGGATTACAAGCCTCCAGAAGTTAGATCCAAAAGATTGTTGTTGTAGATCTAGCGTTACTGTGATTTCAGAAGGAACCAAAATAAGATTTGAAGAAATAGCCCATAAGAGACCTTCCATGAGATCTGGAGCCACTGTCGGAGGAGATAAAGCTTTTTATTATGACGATGAAACCACTCAGAAGTTGAACGACTTACCGGGATCTTCTTCCCTATAGGAGGTGGATCCAAACTTGAAATTGACAGGATGATGATTAGGATGAACCACAAAATGGTTTATAGTCAAAAAGCCCTCTTGGATAAAATGGAAGAAAACTTCACTTTGTTAGCCCAGTAGTCATAAAGGTATAGGAAGAGCCGTAAGGATTCATCATCATTAAATTTTAAGGAAGATAGTTCATCTTCATTAAGCTAGAACAAGAGAGACGACAAGCAGAAGATTAAAGGAAAGGCTGTAGGGATGTCAAAAAGGAGTACAAGAGGAAGTATCCAACTTTTTTCCACGATCAACATGGTCGACACTGACTAAAATCGAGTCAATACGTAGCATGTTGGGGTTGGTTCTAGAGTGCAACTACCTGATGTATTAAACTTTTTTGACAACAAGGACGAATTGCAAGATACTGGCAATGAAGTAGAGAAAAATGTTGGAACACACAATGCTGGTGCTTAGATGAATACCACATAAGCTTCCATGCATCATAGAAGATGTAAACTAATTTCTCTCCCAGGGACGGGAGAGCCGAGACATCATCGAACAAACCAAGAGTGTTTGTAGAGTCAAATAGTCGGGGTTGTTCTAGATGATCACCGTCCAAATAATCAATAGAATCAAGAATATATTGTTGATAATGGTAAGGAGATTACCGAATGGAAATCAATGGAGAAAGAATGAATAATTGGGCTTGGCACTTAGCAAGACTTCATGTACTGATGACTTTTTGCGAGAAGTATATCCTAGAAATTTTTTTATGCCAATGATGTTGTCATATAATAAGACAAATTCCCTATATAACATCTATTGAAATATGAGTGGCACATGGATAGTGATGGAGCTACCAATGTAGTGTGGTGCAGCTGTTTCCCTATAAACTAGACAGGGTGGATACACATGAGCATAAGACCAATAACTGCCGCCGCTTAAGAGATGTGATTGAAGATCTGATATGTAGAAAGAAGTTGCAGGGGTACATGAGGGATCTGTAGGATGGTGGGCAAATCAATTCCATGATTTTGTCTCTTGTTGAAAATATTTAAAAATCATTGTATGTGATTCATTATGATAAATGTTTGACTGGAAATATAAAACACAAGTATTTTTCGAGTCAGATATTACATAGTTGCTAGGAAAACATTTACAGTAGTAACTAAAAATCAATGTATATTTTTACTTTATGACCAAACGTGCTTCCTATTTGTATGGGCAATTTATGTTTTGCCTTTTGGGTTTTTATGAACTATAATGTTTCCAACTTTTATTAACTCCATTAAACTCTAAAAATGTACGGCAGTTTTTATTGCATAGTGGTGTTATCCTACCTCTGAACCAAGTAGATTCTAAATAAATCTGGATGTCAAGATGAAAATAGAACGAATAGAGAGCTTAGGGGCATAATTGGAATAGATAAATGAGCCAACTCAAGAAGTAGGGGAGGATTTGGACAAAAACAACATAGTTGGTACCAATCACAATTACTGTCACTACAGAGTTGATCTATAGGGGATACATCGAAGGATTGTGGAAGGTTGGAGCTTATGAAAGCATAATGGAACTACCGCTATTACGACAACCATTATGGTCGGTACTAGCCTTAATTATTGACGGTATCAACCATAATTGTTGATGATACCGACATTTGCTCCAAACTGATTTTTTCTCTCCCCTATCTTCTCGGATTTGAAGTCTTGCCTATTCTTCCATAATTTATTGAATATGATGGACAATTCCGTCTATAAATAAAGAGGTTGGAGCAACATGGAGAGGACTTTTATCTTTTAAGCTCGTACTCTTCAACTATTACTCTCTACCTTAATTATTGTCACCAAATGATGTAATTTCAACCATATTTTCTTTCAAGATCTAAAGTCACTTTAATAGTGCTCATACTTTTGACAAATCTAAAGTTAATAAGATTAAGTGGATGAAGGAACAAGTTTTGGTCAAACCACTACAAAAATGTTGCCTTTTTTGCCGTTTCTCTTTGATTTTAGTAGATCTATTCTCATTTTTGTTCGACTAGCTGTGTCGTATCACCTTTTGGTATAATATTTTTGATGCTTTAGCTTTTTAGTGATAGATCTAGCTTAGTTTTGGATTGCAAGCCTCTAGAAGTTGAATCCAAAAGATTATTGTTGTAGATCTGATGTTACTGTGATTTAAAAGGAACCAAAATAACATCTGAAGAAATAGCCCATAAGAGACCTTCCATGAGATCTGGAGCCACTGCTAGAGAAGATAAAGCTTCTCATTATAATGATGAAACGACTTAGTTGTTGAACGATTTACCAGGATCTTCTTCCCTATAGGAAGTAGTATCCAGACTTGAAATTGACGGGATGATGATTAGGATGAACCAAAGATGGTTGATAGTCAAAAAGCCCTCTCGGATAGAATGGAAGCAAACTTCTCTTTGTTAGCCCATCAGCCATAAATATATAGGAAGGGTCATAAGGATTCATCACTGTCAAATTCAGAGGAAGATAGTTCATCTTCATCAAGCTAGAACAGGAGAGACAACAAGTAGAAGATGAAGGGAAAGGCTTTTGGGATGTCAAAATGGAGCATAGGAGGAAGTGGCCAAATTTTATCCACGTCCAACATGGTCACTACCGACCAAAATCAAGTCGGTACTAGGCATGTTAGGGGTAGTTCCAGAGTGTAACTACCTGATGTATTAAACTTGTTTGGCAATAAGAATGGCTTACAGGATACTGGCAATGAAGAAAATAAAAATGCTGAAACATAGAATGCCGGTGCTTAGACGAACGCCACATAACTGACCAGGCATCACAGAAGATCCAAACTAATTGCTCTCCCAGAGCCAGGAGAGCTTAGACATCATCGAACGGACCAAGAGCACTTGTGGAGTCAAATACTCGGGGCTGTTCCTGATGGTCGCCATCCAAGTAATCAACCCAGTGAAGAATTTATTGTTGATAATGGTAAGGCGATTAATGAATGAAAATCAGTGGAGAAGGAATTAATAATGGGTCTTGACACTTAGCAAGACTCAAACATTTACTGATGACATTTTGCGAGAAGTATATCTTAGAATGCTTTTTATGCCAATGATGCTGTCATATAACAAGACGAATGACCCAGATAACATCTATTGAAATACAAGTGGTACATGGATGATGATGGAGCTACCGATTTAGTGAGGTGTAGTTGTTTCCCCATAATCTTAGATGGGGTGGTTATGATGTGGTTCATCGGCTCACAATGCTGTCCATATCTTCATTTGATCAACTGGCGAGAAAGTTCATGGGGTATTTCAGGCTCCACACCGTTTAATCAATAGATATAATGTCCTTGTCAAGTATTCATTAGGATGCCAGAAAAATTCAAAAATATTTTCTAAGCCAATTTAATACTACGACCGTTGAAGTAAGAAATCCGAAGGAGGATATTATGTTGATGGATTAATTCAGGGGATAAACCAGGATACAGAGTTTGGTAGACGGCTAAAGAGGAAGTAACCACTTACTGTGGAGGATTTTTATAATAATGCATCCCAGTTTTTGCACTTGGAAAAGGTAGACTTGGCTACCAGAAAAGTTGGTGGTTGATCTTCGAATGAAGTTGTGCAGAGCATGTCACTATTAAGCAAACCGGTGAGAGTTCCGATAATGATGCGGTAAATATTGGAACTAGTATTAACAACCAGAAAAGTGGAAATCAGGGCACTGGTGATAAAAGAAATGATACAAAAAAGCATCCAAGTACTTGAAACCAAAGGATTATACTCCTTTGAACAATACCGTTGAAAATATCTACCTTGTAAAAAAAGGAAAATAGAACTATAAGAAGCCACCTCGAAGGTAGCCATTTGAGGCCGAACGGGGTTCAAGGAAGTATTGTCACTTCCATGACACTCATGGGCACAAGACCAATGAGTGCCATCACTTAAGATATATGATTTAAGATACGATACACAAAAATAAGTTGCAAGGGTACATGCAAGATCTACGGAATGGCAGGCAAAATGCTAAACCTCTGGGGCACAACGCACAGAGGGATCGACCAAGGTCTAGTGGAGAGGGACCTGAACCTGGGTGGTAAAAGGGTAGGATTATGATTAACACTATAACTGGAGGACATCATCCATCGGAGAAGAGCTGGAATGAGAAGGAGCGGTATAGAAATTCGAAGAAACACTTACCGCGGTAGAGTATTTTGCCGTCGAAAATGGAGCTCTTGCAAAACAACTGAAGACAATGAGTAATGATTTGTTTTTCAAGATAAAGAAGTTGATGGGGTGCAAGTGTCAACTTTGACCTCATGGTGATTACTGCTAGAGTTAGATGTCCGCCCTAGGGCCAATTATATAAATTTTTAAAAATATCTAACTCGATAACCAATCTTGCTCAAAATGAAATTTGTTTTCTTTGATTTATATGCTTGATATAATATGTTATATTAATTAATAGATTTAATTAAAAGGATATTAAATAGAAAATTCATAACTGGTATGTTTATGTGACAATAGTTACAAAATGTTGTAACCATGAGCAATTTGTCACAATGAAATTAAACATAACATTTTAATTATTCCTAGCTAAGATGTATCGAGACTAGATATTAATACATCTGTTGAGACTAGAGTACGTAACAAACTTCAATTGTTAGGCATCATATTACTCATTACTACTGGCAGCACTAAGGGGTTACGTACTGATAGTTATTGGATAACAATGGAATGACTCAGTCGATAGCTTTCCATTGTTTAACATAACTAAAGTCAAATAGAAAATATTGACGTGACAATATTACACAACTCCCCTGATTTGAGAATATTATCAAGCTTCAATCTGGAAACTTTGCTTTGATTATAGTTAAATCATGGCATGTTGTCCATCAAAAAACTGCCGTTGGGTTGAGTGGGGGCATGAAAGTGACTATTCAAGAGAAAATTCGCCTCCTTGGTTATGTGAGGTTAGTACCAAAGTCAACTGATGTCAACTCAAAATCAAATTCTCTGGCTAGAGCGGTTTGGTTAATAATTATTATTATTATTGAACCAAGGACTTTGCGTTTGGGCTATAGAGTTGAATATGGATGATATTGGAATTTTGACTATTACTAAATTTCATAAGTCCAAAGTAATATAGTTTAACAAAGAGAGTTGATGTAAATAATTGTCACTACCAAGTAACGCTTAATAAAGTAAAATTGGATTTTATCGAAATTAAATATGCAATAAATTCAGCCATAATGTCAAATCGCATGTTAAGTGACGTGTAAATGTTAATATTTGAAATATTCAATATTAATCACTGACCCAATTTACATCTAATAGTCATACAACCGGAACATTGAATATTCCTTTTACCACCTGATTTAATTAATTAATAATTTTTTTAGTTAATTTAATTAACTAATATTTATTATAAATTTTCATTTGATGTATATTGAACATTACTAAATAGTGTGTTTATAATAGTTATAAATTTACCGATCGATATACAATATCGGTACACGTTTAAATAAGATTTAAAATTGCATTAAATTTTGTTTGGCCTTGGACCAGATTTTAGGCCCATATAGGCAAGTTAATTTCAGTTGCAGAGGGGTGTTTAGGCCAACCATGTTATGGAAAAGAGGAGGAGTTCAAATTATTAAAAGAGGGGAAATATTAAGAGAGAGATATTAGGATGAGATTCACTTTTCCCTCTCTTAACTTCTTATTTATTTGCCACCTCTTTTCATCATTTCTTAGACTTTTGCTCTCCTCTCCTTGATATTTTCGGCCAGCAAACCCCTTCTCTAACCCCCAAAAATCAAGGTACTAAATTACAACAAAACACTTCGGTTCGATCGTGGTGGTAAAGAAATTTGGGAGCTAGCTACTTCCGATTTGTGAATGGATTCAAGAGGATCAATTCAACATTTCAACGTGTGTGCAAGGGTTTTGGTGAAAGGTAATTCTTCATTTTATTTCTTATATTATATTTATACTTATTATTTATGTAATAGGATGTTAGATTATATTATGACTTTTGCATATCGAATGCTATTACAAATTGGTTGGTTATGTATATTGTTATATTTATATATAATTAAAAAAATTTATGCTTACTATCTACTTGATGATCATGACCTATGAACTAAAAAAAGTTTAAATAATATTTTTGAATGAATCAATTAATCAAAATCAATATTTAGAAGATTAATGTTATATGTCATATGTTTTAAATTAATTTTTTTATTATCATATCATATATATATTAGCAGTAAATAAAAAATATTTTTTTATGAATAAATATATTAATTATTTATTTTAACATAAATTATTTATTTTAACATAAATTATTTACGTAATTTGAAAAATATGTGTGTGTGTGTATTTATTGTAAATAATAAAATTTTGCATAAAAATGTTACATAACATATATTATGTAGAAAGCTTTCGAAAACATTTTTTTTGCTTAACGCTTTTAATTTTAAACTATATTAAAAATCAAACCCCAAAAAGAAATATAAAAAACTTTATTTAGCCGAGAGCAAAATTAGTAGGATCACAATTTAAAAAATAATAATTTTATTATTTACATGCATATACATTTATATCTAATTACGTATATTTATATGTATTGCATAAATTAATTTAAAATAAAATATTATTTTAATAAATTGTTTTTGGCTTTCATATTATATATTATACATACATGTATGTGTTCAAAATTATTCTATAATTTAATATTTAATTATTTTATTGATTTAATTGTTATATATATATATATATATATTAACATACATACATATTATATATATATATATATATATATTATAAATGTGTTATATAAAAATTGTTTATAACTAACATTTAGTGTGTATATATATGTGTGTATTTATATTATATATTTACTTATATATTTTATTATGAGACAAATACATACACATTTAGGTAGCAAATCGAATACAAAAGGGGCTAACATGTTCGTTGCGATGTAAATCACAACATCTATACATGGGTATGTTAAACCATGTACACATTATTTTGTTACATATGTACGTGCACACATATGTGTATATGATACACATATATAATATAATACAGAATTACATAAAATAAAACATTTTTTATAAATTCAAATGAAAATTTATATTATTTAACATAAAATTTACAAAGGTTATAAATGAATTAGACTACATAGACCCATTAAAGATCCAATTATGTAAAAAAAATTTGGAGTTCACCGATTTTACCCTTTATGTGCTAGCCCAATTCCAACGCAGTTAAGGGCAAAGCATCCATTCAGCCATAAGGGTTGATGAACATTACGAATTGATACATATAGATTTTGTAATCCAAAGTCGATTAATTCTGAAACAGTTTCATGTACTTTGTTATATCCACCGATAAGTTATCACGGACATGGACATGTGTACACATGCAGTATATCTATGATATTCTCATAGCATGCGAAGTGGAAATAAATAAAATAACTCGTAGTAGAAAATAAAAATAGTTTGATTTGATTGAATAGGTGAGTATCTTGGAAAGAGTTCCAAATATCCTAAAAATGAATAAAGACTCAATCTCAAAAGTCACTCCTTCCTATGATATATAAAGATGTATTGAAAGGAGTAGTTGAACATTGTAGAACAAATTATGATTAATGTCGAATGAAGTTTACTTCTTTCCATAAGGTTGCATGTTTAAGAGTAGTACAAATGGTTAAAATTAATTTCATCTATAGAATAATTTACAAAATCATAAAAGACAAGGATTTATAAAAAACCATAACATATTCTAGGCTGAGGAGTTGGCATGTTGTGTGAGTCGAAAGACTACATACAAATTGTATGTGATAGATCTTGTTCGAATTAACCGAAATGAAGTTTAGACACGATTGTCATTGGATAACCTATTTATGTGGTGAACATAATTTTTGTAAACTAAAACCAAATCCATTTTATATATAAGGCAATTCATAAAAAATTTATGGATACTCATTCCTTTATACTAAGAAACACATTCCATTGCACTAAGAAACAACTGTTTTTTAAGAAATACCAGCTTCATAGCAAAGGAATTTCTGTTAGAAATTGTTAGTGGTAGAATGGATTTAGATACAATTCAAAGAAAAAACTGATCAAGTGGGATGAAATAAATTAACCTAACCTAAACGAACACAATGCATTATAGAGTATAATAAGTATTCTCACACATCAAAGAGAGACTATGAGTTTCTTATTAATATTGAGAATAGATAACCCTCAGTTGTCAATTAAACCATTAAGATGTGATATGATGCAAAAATTCGAAAAGGTTCCAAGTATGTTATAAAAACATGGTTTTGGTAGTTGTATCCAAAGGGATATGATCCATCGACAACAAATATGTCTTTCAAAGAAAGACTGATATTACAGTTGGAATATAATGATCAACATTGATAAGAATATCATCATAAATTTCAATTGTTGAAATTTACATAATAGATTCTCCGTTCAATGTACTTAAGTTAATTCAAAGTTTGCTAACAAAATTATTGCTAGATATGACTTTGAGTTTTGGTACATATGCGTTAAAATAGAAAATTCTACATAATGATCTATAATATACTTTTTGCACATGATTACCAAAGTCTCTCGTAATCAGTAGGAGAGATATTGAGTTTGAGGGTTTTTAGTTATGATCCAAGAACTATACAAAAGTAACATTCTATAAGCATTAGAACTGAGTAAATAGTTCGATAGAAATATCAAATAGTTTGATTTTCAGTCAAAATGTAGAGGAATCTTGTGTACGTAAAAAAAGGACAATTAAATGGTACGTAGATATTTCTAAATTATAAATAACAACATACTGTTGTCTGTTAATGATGTTCTTACACTCAGATCAATAATAGTTTGGTTGTTTAATATCCAATATTGGATTAGTAAGTTATATCTTTTATAATAAGTATAAAGGATGTTGCGAATATCCCAAACGATATGCAAAAATACCTTATTAAAATGTTTAATATGGAAAATGTAAGATCGAATCCTTATATTTGACAATATGAATTACCATACATGATTTATTGTCCACAATATCATATTTTTCTTGTGAATTAGGATTATGAAGCAAATATCAAATCCAATTTAAGATCACTAAATGATATTTTAAAGTGTTATCGAGTATTTGTGAAATACTATAGAATTGTTTACAGAAACAACGAATTCCTTTTAAAGGAGTGTTCAGACTTGAACTTCACAAGTGCATCATTTATAATACTTCAATTCTTGTTCAAACCTTAAGTAAGAAGCTTTAAATTGAAAATGTTTCAATTGAAAGGTTGTGGCTGATTCAATGAAAGGTTAAGTATATCGCCTTGAATAGCGCCACAATAAAAGCTATATAAATATAAATGCACAAATTTATAATTGAGCTAAAGGTGATTCCAAGTATTAAGAATATTATATCATTTTTATATAGGGTAAGAATAAAACTTACTAGAAGTCAAGAAACATAATCTAAATAGTTCCCGTGGTAAAAAAAGTTTATCAGCATCAGAGAGATTTGAATAATAGAGTAGATGATTGAAATAGCATAGTAGATATAGTCATGAAGGGTCTAACTCAGTTAGTTTTCATCAAACTAAGTGAAGGGATGGGATAAAGATTCCATTATTGGCCCCAAGTGCATGTGGAAAATTGATAGAGGTAGGTGTATGCCCTAGTGGTAATTATGTAAATTTTTTTTACATATATTTAACTCAATAACCAATCTTGATAAAAAAAATCTTTCTATTATATACTTGATATAACGTGTTATATTAACTAATTAGAAGTAAATTTAAAAGGAAAATCCATAAATGTTATCTTTTTGTGATCGTAGTTACAAAGTGTTGTGACTATGAGTAATTTTTCACAATGAAATTAAACATAACTTATTAAACATTCCTAGTAAATAATTAATAATCATTATCGAAATAAAACTTTGTGTTTGGACTATAGAGTTGAATATGGATAATACTGGAATTTTGACCATCACCAAATTCTATAAGTTCAAAGTGATATAGTTTTAGCAAAGAGAATTGATGTGAATAATTGTCACTACGGGGTAGCGATTAATAAAGGAAAATTAGATTTCACCAAAACCAAGTAAGTGACAAATTTAGGCCATAATGTCATGTCACTAATTAAGTGAAGTATGAATGTTGATATTCGAATTGTTCAATATTAATCGCTAACCGAATACACACCTATGAGTCAAACAACCGAAACGTTGTACACTCATTGATTTAATTAATTTGTAGTAGCTATAATTTAATTAGATTAATTAATATTTATGAGTTATTAATTATAAAATTTTGGTTAATGTGTTTTGAACAATTATAAATAGTGTACGCATAATAGTGATATAAACACTAATCGATATTCAATATTGATACGCATTTAAATTGGATTTAAATGTAATAAATATTATTTGGGCTTGAAATGGATTTGAGGCCCATAAAAGGCATGCTAAGTTCGGCTATGATAGGTACATTGAGGTCGGCTGACTATAAAATGGCTACGAGGGAGGGATTTTGAGTGTTTAAAAGAATGGAATGAGTAAGAGAAATTTAAGGATTTTGATCCTACTTTTGCCCTCTAGCCTCTCGCTTATATAAACATCATTACCCTTACTTTGGATTAGATCTTTTTGGTAGCCACCGTCCTCTTCTTTTGCTGGTGAACGCTCTTCCTTCCCCCTCCTAAAATATCTATGCAGTCTAAATAAAATTAAAATCAAATAATCATCGATGGTAAGGCAATTCGGAAGCTAGCAACTTCAGGATTGGAATTTGATTCAGGGACTTCACTTCTTTATTTCATGATGCTAGCTTTGGACTTGGGTGAAAGATATTCTTCTTGTTTATTATAATATTACAATGTTTATATGATTATTGTACTATAATATTATAATGTCAAACCATGTACACATTATCTTATTGCAATTGCACACACATAATGATATATATATGTGTGTGTGTGTGTGTGTGTGTCTATGTATGTGTGTTGTTACATATATATTTAATGTAATACGAATTATCTAAAATACAATTTTAATCATAAATTCAAATAAAATATTGATTTTATTTAACAGAACATTTTGAAAAATTCTAAATGAATTAGACTACATAGCCAATTAAGGATCCAACAAGGAAAAATATTGAAATTTATCCAATTCTTTCATTGTGGGATTGCCCTGTTCCAACAATTATGGTTATTTTTGGTGAAACTACTTCGCACTGATTGACTGTGGGAGTTTGGTTGATATTCTATTCAAGAAGACGTTTGAATATACGAAGATTACTCCGAAGAACATAAAGCCAGGTAAATCACGTATTCAAGGATTTACCAAAGAGGCAAAGAGCCTATCATATGAGTTGATCTATCAGTGGAATTGGATGAAACCGACCATAAGGTTGTGTTGGAATAGACCTTTATGATAGTTAATAAATTTTATGCTTATAAAGCGTTTCAAGGTCGACAACCCTCGCTAGTTTTAGAATAGTCCTAGATCTATGGTGTTTGATGATGAAATTACCAATCGAGAATGAGGTTAGAGCTATTCAAGTGGCCATACACTGGTCGGGAACACTATGTTGGTGATCTCAGAGAAGCAAAGCGGCCTGGAAAAGGGAAAGGTATAAAGAAGGCTCTTTGCATCAAAACTACGAATGCGTAGCAACTACCACCGAACCCCTGACTAGGGTCCTTTAGTAATTTCTATAATCCTATAGACCCCCTAAAATAGCCAGAGGATGCGAGGGTGGCACCAGTAGAGCCAATGATTTATATCCCGGTTGATGATAATGATCCCTCTCAGGTACCCAAGGTCGGTTCTTAGCTCGGCTTGAAAATGAAAAGGAGTTGGTAAGGTTTTTTTAATGGAAAAACCTAGATATTTTTTCTTGAACACATCCTGATATATGTAATGTTGACATACATAGCATGCCATGCACTAAATGTGGGCCAACGTTGCCCTCCTATGAAGTATAAGAGATGTAGTCTAGGTCTAGAGCGATCTACTGCACTTAAAGAAGAGGTGGATAAGCTAAAGGCAAATGGCTTTATCCATAATGCCTCCTACCTCGAATGGGTATCGAATCCTATGTTGGTCAAGAAGCCAAATGGAAAATGAAGGACCTGTATTGATTATTTAGACCTGAATTAAACATCCCCAAAAGACAACTTCCAACCGTCAAAGATAAACCAACTTGTGGACTCAACTGTTGGACACGAATTGCTTCCTTTTATGGATGCATACTCTAGCTACAACCAAATAGCAATGCACATTCCAGATTAGGAGCATGCTAGTTTCATCATAGATTTGGGCATGCACTAATAACGAGTGATGTCGCTCGATTTGAAGAATTCTGTAGCTACTTACAAAAGATTGGTGAATATGATGTTCAAAACTCAAATGGGATGGATGATGGAGTATTATTTGGATGATATACTGGTGAAGTCACATCAATCGATGAATCACATAGATGACCTGGCTGCATTGTTCGATGTGCTCTGAAAATACGAAATGAATCTTAATTTGTTGAATTGTTCATTTGGGGTCGCATCAAGAAAACGTTTGGGTTTCATTTTGAACAGAAGATAACGCAGATCAGATTCAAGCATTAAACGATGTTACTGCCCAAAAAACAAGGAGGGAAATGCAGAGCTTGAATGGCAATGTCACCGCACTGAGTCAATTTATTTCAAAGGCGATTGACAAATGTATACCGTTCTTTGATTCCCTCGACAAGGAGAAATGAAAGTTTGTTTGGACCAAGGAATGCTAGGAAGCTTTTTAGAAATTTCTAGAGCATATGGAGAGACTGCCAGTCTTGTCGAAGCCTTTGAAAGGAGAAGATATATTCATTTACTTGATGGTATTTGCTCATCCACTAAGTGCATCCTTGATACATGAGGAATCTAAGATACAAAGGCCCATATACTATATCAACAAGCGCTTTTCCGAAGTAGAGAAGAACTATAGAAAGCTGGAGAAGCTAGGGTACTGCTTGTTGATTGCTTCGAGGGAGTTGTGATCATATTTTCAGGATAATCCAATAAAGCCGTTTACTTATTATCCATAAGGAAGGTATTGCATCGACCTGAGACCTTGGGAAGATTATTGAAGTGAAATATCAAGCCTAGTCAATATGACACAACCTACCATCCTAATAGGCAATATGAGGATAGAAATTGGCCGATTTCATTGCCCAATTCACCGTCCAAGATGGAGAAGGGGAAGAAAACACGGTTCAATTGATGTTGATAGAGCTTCCAATGAATGTAGTTCCAAGTAAAGAGTGATTCTCATGACCTTGAAAGGATTAATTATATACTATGCACTAAAGATAGAGTTCCCGGCAATAAACGACGAAGCCAAATATGAAGCGTTAATTCTAGGACATAAAATACCGAAAGAACAAGGGTCAAGGCGCCATATATATTCAACTACTTTCAACTAGTGATCTGCTAAGTCAAGAAGGAATTTCAGGCTATGGGAGCGAGATTTACCCTTTACCCAATGAAGACACCGGAACTATTGAATGGTATTGAACATTATACAATCACACACATACCTAGAGAAGAGAATTGAAAGCTGATTCACTAACCAAACCGACCAGCCCTATGGATGCTTTATCGGCTACGAGCGTCGAGCAGATGGATGTCGAATGGATCATGGAGGCCTGGGAGGAAAAGGAGTCATTGATAACTCCAATCAAAGACTAACTGCTGAAGGGAACCCTCTCGAATGGAAGGAATAAATGGCTTAAACTCCTTCGTAAAGTACCATGATTTATAATGAAAGAGGAAGTGTTGTATAGAAGAGTTTCCTCAGCCCCATTGCCATGGTATGTCACCAGAGATGAAGATAAGAAAATCCTTTTGGATGTACACGAACGAAGATGTGGTAATCACATCGAAGGGCATACTTTAGCTAAGAAGTTACTTCATTATGGATACATTTTGCCTACCATTAGCCACAACGTAGCTTATCACATCAGATGAAGCGATAAATGCAAAAGGTATGTGAAATACCGAGGGACTTATTTATATTGATTACGCAAATGGTTAGCCTATGGCCATTTGTGATTTGATAAATTGATATAATTGGTGGAGTGAAGTATACTATTATAGCTTTAGACCACATCCCAAAGTGGGCTGAAGCGAAACCATTAATCATGATCACAATGAAGAAAGTGATCAACTTTGCAATGTATGACATCATATGTAGAATTAGAGTCATATACAAAATCATCACTAACAATGGAACACGATTTGGGAGTATCGAGTTCGAAGACTTTTACAACCGGTATCTAATTGCGAAGAGCATTTTCGCAATATCACACCCATAAATAAATGGATAGGTGGAGGTGATGAAAAAGATCATCAAATTCATCCTGAAGAAACAACTAACGAAAATCTAGGGTAATTGGGTTGATGAGTTACCACTTGCACTGTATGCTTATCGTGCAACCCATAAGTCCATGACTGGGTACACTCTATTTTTTTGCCTAGGAATTGAGGCCATGATTTTGATAGAACTGAAAATCCCTTCTCATTAAAGAAACACTATGATCCTAATATGAATGAGGAACTCTTTCTTGGATCTCTTGAATTGGTCTATGAATGCGAAAAGAGGCTGAACTGATGGTAGCTACTCAAGAAAAGAATAGCAACGCATTTCAATACCATGGTTGGGAACCGTACCTTTGAGGTAGGGGACCTTATTTTAAAAGAGGTCCTCCCTGTTATGGGGGCACTTGTATGAATTGGGAAGGTCGATGTGCGATTGAACAAACCTTTCCGATCAAACTTTTAAGCGATTGACCATTGAAGGGATCTCTTTTCCACAACGTGGAATAGCAAGCATCTGCTACTCTAATTCACTTAGATTTATTTGTTTTCTCAGAATAAGCTACCCTATTTGACTTGGGGCAATGTAATAATGTAATAATTTCCATTTCTTTTGTTCACAAATAAAGTTGGCTTTCAAGCCAATGGAACCATGTTCTTATAAGTATAAATTTGTAGTGCATGATTAGTAGCGCGATCAGGTATCTGGAGATAGGTACCTGTAACGACCTAGAATTTGACCACTTTAAAATATACTATTTAAAGTGATTTTAAATATAAAATAGGTAAGGTTATATGATTCAAATAATATGAGATAGGATTTGAAAAGAGAAGTATATACAAAAATAGTAATATTTGTCTATATCAACAAAAGTGACAAAATGCTGATTTCAGAAAAGTAAGTTTCAATGGTTAAATGAATTATTTTAATTTATTTATTAGTGTTTATATTTTTAAATAACATTATACAAATTTATTTTTTAATTTGGTTTACATAAATAAATAGTTTAACTAAAACGTCAAAATGTGACCGTGAAACATTTTGTCGAAAATCAACGTTTTATCGATTAAATGTTGTCACAACGTCGTTGCACCTTTATTTTCTTATGTAGGAACATATATGTAAATATTATAAGTATTAATTAATTTACTAATCAAGTTTACCTTTACTAAACATACTTAGAAATTTCTAGAATATGATTAAGAAAAAGTAAGCACAAGAGGACAAACATGTCATTTCAAAGCAAAAGGTAAACATCAAATCAAACTAAACATAATTATTATATTCTTTACTTAATACTTAAGTGAAAATGACATAAAGTAATAATTTGAAATGTGATGTTAAGTGTTGAAAAAATAAGGTTGCTTAAAAAGTAAGTAAAGGTATTTTGGTCTTTTCACAAAATATTATTTTAGTCCAACACTTTTTCTATAAATAAGCATCCACTTTCTCACTTTTTTACACTTCTTCTTCTTCCTTTTTCAAGCTTTTCTTTCACTCTCTAATGGCTTCTTCTCTTCCATTTCCTTACTACCCTTTTTAAAACCATATCAAACAAATTCACAACACCACCAAACTTTACCAAACACCTTAGAATATCACCAAAATAAGGTTTAACATCTAAGAAGTGAAGAAATGATAGAGGAAGGGGAGGATCAAGGTGTGGCCGAACCTATGGAGGAGGTGGAGCAAGTTCAAGGAGCTCTGGAGCGAGAAAAGGAGAAGAAGGAGATGACCGAGCGCTAGAAAATGAGGTGAAGTTGTTTACGTCATGCTTTGGTATAGTTAAGAGGATTTAATGAAGCGTTATTGCATATGAATGTTGGTAGGAAGAATTGGTTAAGTTAAAGGTGAGTACTCAAATCTTAGTTTTATTTTAATAAAACTTAAGTTGATAATACACAGTTAAATTAGAAATTAATATGTGGTTGCAAATTGGTTGATTATGTGATTGTTTGTGTGGTTGGTAACTTGTTTGATAAATGATAAAAGAAATGGTTAGTAAGTATAGTTAATTCAATGAAAATTAAATCCATATAAATGTTTGTATAGAAATTATTTAGCTTCTTAATGATTTCAAAATATCTAAAAAGATTATGAATGATATATTATAATAATATAATATTATAAAGTGAAATGAAATGGAAAATGAGTTTGAAATGATAAAAATATTATTTTAAATGAGATAAAATATTTTAAATGCAGTTTAAAACAAATTTAAAGTGTTTCGGACAAGTTCCGAAGCAATTCACAAAATTGGTCAAAACCGAGCCCATCGCGTAGCGGTAGTTCAAAAATTTCGACCCGTAACTCCAAACTAATGTAGAGAATGATTTCTAAGTTGAATTTCTTCGAAATAAAAATTCTTTGGTCCACAATGATAATATTTTTCCAACGAAGAAAGAAAATAAAGATTTCATCAAGTAAAATTTGAAATATCCCGAAAGCAATTTTCTAAAAATATCGTGGTTTTGTAGTTCGAAATCCAAAATGAGTTTTCTTTATAAATGATTTTTTTAAATGATTTAAAAATATAAAATAAATTAGATAAATCTATTAATATGGTTTAAAAGATATTTGGAATGGAAAATATGAATTTTCAAATATTGAAAAGTTGTTTAAATCAAATAAGCTTATATAGCACTTTCCACAGCACTTTTATGCTGTGAATTCTATAACCTTTTGAATATGAGTATTAAACTTAACAGTTATTTCCTAAATCTTTTATAAATGATTTTAAGGGAATAATTAAGTAATGCAAAGATGGTTTGAAAGTTTTAATGAGAGTTTGAATAAATGATTAACAGAAATTATTTGTAACACTTAAACAAAAAGTGAAGAATATTGAATGTAATAACAAACTTAGTATGTGGAAAAGAGTAGTATATTTATCCCACTTGTGAGATTTGAGAAGATAAAATAAGGTGTTTGACTAAGGTTAGGAATGGAGCAACTAGTACCCTGAACTTACCTAGCCTATATTTTCTCTTTTTAGGCGAGGGGTGGAATAGATCGAAAGGAAAGCCCCAATGCTCTAAAAGATCATATTCAAGGTTTTCAAGATAAAAGAAAAGAAACAAATTCTTTGAATATTAATTAACTACTTAACATCTATTATCAATGATTGGCACGAAAAACTGGGATCAGATTTGCTTGATTATGTTCAACATGATAGGGGGTTCTCGCTTAGTGAATAGTGAGGAAGCTCAGAATCTTACCTCTACACGTCCCTAGTGTGAAAGGGTTGGTTGATAATCGAGAGGCTTGTCATAAAACCAGATCCGAGGTACCACATGTAGTCACCTCCATGTTGAAAAGCAAGAGTGCCCGTGTTGAAAAGCAAAAGGGTAGCAGGATAGTTGAAAAGCCTACCGGGGCTGGTCCGAAAAAACCGTTCGTTGCATTTGGTATCAGAGCTGAAGGTTAAGCGAGAACCTTGGCTTTGGTGCGGTAAAGACTCATCATATAGGGTTAATAATACCCTAGGATGTGTAACTCATTAGATATAGGGTTAGTAAAATCATAGAATGAGTTTGAGTGTATTATATATGAGTGCGTATTTGTTAGTGACTAATAAATTGTTTTGTGTTGATTCATTTATTGAGTGATTTATCGATTCTGATCGATGCACCTGATCACCGTTATCGATGAAGATTCCTAAAAACTTAGACAGGACGAACCGACACACTAGTTTTGAAAAAATTAGTAAATGAAATAATTTTACCTAGAATTATATTTTGAATATAAAGTATATATTTTGAAAAGTTCTATAGTTAGAAATCTATATTAGTGAAATTTAAATATGAACATTTTGTGATTAGAATTTCACAATTTGATTATAAGATGTTTCATAAAGATAATCGATAAGTAAGAAATCTGATAAGGCAATTAAGATCTTTAATACTTATTCCAAAATAATAAATTAAGAAACGATAATGTTAAGTTACTATCATAAATTGATCAATTGTTTGATTTAAAAGTTTAAGTACAAATACCTTGTAAATTAAGTTTCACAATTTAATTATAAGGTGTTTGATAATAAGATTTGTTTAAGGAATGTACATATAAGATAAAAATAATATAAGATAAATAATAGAAAATGATTATGTAAAAGGAAAAATAATATAAAAGGAATGAGAATTTAAATTCAAGTAAAATAATTATGGTAATTTAAATGAATTTAATTAATATAAGATAAAACGAATTTATAAAATAGGTTTTATAAAGTAACCTCTAAAGGATTTTGAAAATGGTATTATTTCATTTTAAAAGAGATATTTTATGATAACTAGTTCGAATGGTTCGAAAATAAACTAAAAATGGGCAAGAGATGTGTTTGGATGGTAAGCACTTCTCTTAAGTATTACTTTTCTTATTAAGAGGATATATGATACTATTAATAGTACCCAGTCCCTTGGATTGTTTTGGAGTTACTCGATCTATATAATTTTCTTAAGTTAAAGATATAATGTGAATCATTAATTGATAAATTGATTAGTAATCTTTATAACAGTGGTTAAACCAAACATAAATTGGGATCGCTAATTGATAAGATAAAGCGGGATTCTCGATAATTTTGGACAGTCAGAAATTTCCAAATCATACCTAACTCAAAACTAAGAAATTTATGAAAACATTTTGTAAAAGATTGTGAAATACTTTGAGTAAATAAAACAAGATAAGGTTAATTTATAAATCTGATTTATAAAGAAAAAAAGGTTTAAGAGTAAAGAGTTTGAGGATTTAAATACGGGTGGTTTTAAAATTTGTTAGATGGAGTGATTTTAGTAAACCCAATTTGAAATTTTGGATTTGTATACACTCTTAGGATGTAAAGGTATATCATAGAAATATAGATTTAAGTCATGAACTATTATGTAAAATAATGACTCCTCAAAAAAAATTATAACCTGGAAATGTTTTATTAATGAATTCAAGCATTTATAAAAGATTTGGACTTAAGTCTTTAAAATGTGATTGATTTTCATAAGTTATAAGATAAAACTCAAGTAATAGTTTTATGAAATGATTCGTAAATAATTTTAATGTTAAAGAAAATATATTGAGTTAAAAGATTGTGGGAAAACTTTTTTAAAGATAAATCATATTTTGAGTGAAAAATGGTTTCTTTAGAATATTTTCCTTTAGTAAAAATATTTAAAGGGATTATATAAAGAAGCATATTTATATAAAAATTAAAATTAAGATAAAAGTTTTTGAAAGTTAATAAATACATATATTACATGTAGATCATTTCATCGCACAAATTTTGATCTATAATTTAAGTACAGAACTTTGAGGTGTTTATATTGGTCCCAAAAAGGATTTATCACTCGATTCTTCACGATGAGCATTAATGAGAATTTATGGTTAAATACTTTAGTTTTCTATCATAGTTGAGAGCTATGCAAGGAAAGCAAAGGTTCTGATCTAGAAGCCTAATCGAAGTCCGCACTAGAGGATCGAGGGATCGATATTAGTTCGGAAATAAAGTTATGTATTTGAATAGGAGGCCGAATAAGATATATCATATGGATGATATGTGTATATTATATGGAATTAAGTTTAAAGATAAATACTTTAAGCAAACTTTTGTTTTGGGTAATTTCGAGGACAAAATTCTTTTAAGTAGGGGAGAATGTAACGACACAGAATTTGGCCACTTTAAAATATACTATTTAAAGTGATTTTAAGTATAAAATAGGTAAAGTTATATGATTCAAATAATATTAGATAGGATTTCGAAAGAGAAGTGTACATAAAAATATTAACAATTGCCTATATCGACAAAAGTGACAAAATGTTGATTTCACAAAAGTAAGTTTCAATGGTTAAATAAATTATTTTAACTTATTTATGAGTGTTTATATTTTTAAATAACATCATGTAAATTTATTTTTAAATTTGGTTTGCATAAATAAATAGTTTAACTAAAACGTCAAAATGTGACTGTAAAACATTTTGTCGAAAATCAATGTTTTTTCGACTAAAAGTTGTCGCAACGTCGTCGCGCCTTTATTTTCTTATATAGGAACATATATTCAAATAATATAAGTATTAGTTAATTCACTAATCAATTTTACTTTTACTAAACATACTTAGAAAATTCTAGAATATAATTAAGAAAAAGTTAGCATAAAAAGACAAACTTGTCATTTCAAAGAAAAAAGTAAACATCAAATCAAACCAAACATAATTATTATATTCCTTACTTAATACTTAAGTGAAAATGACATAAAGTAATGATTTGAAATTTGATATTAAGTGTTGAGGAAATAAGATTGCTTAAAAAGTAAATAAAGGATATTTTGGTCTTTTTACAAATATTATTTTAATCCAAAACTTTTCCTATAAATAAACATCAACTTTCTCACCTTTTCTTCTTCTTCATTTTCAAGCTCTTATCCCACTCTTTAATGGCTTCTTCTCTTCCATTTTCTTACTAACTATTTTGGAACCATATCAAATAAAGTCAAAACACCACCAAACTATATCAAAGATCTTGGAATATCACCAAAACATGGTTTAACATTTAAGAAGTGAAGAAATGATGGAGGAAGGGAAGGATCAAGGTATGGTCAAACCTATGGAGGAGGAGAAGCAAGTTCTAGGAGCTCTGGACCGAGAAAAAGTGAAGGAGGAGATGGTCGAGCGCTAGAAAGTGAGGTGAAGTTGTTTACGTGATGGTTTGGTGTAGTTAAGAGGATTTAGTGAAGTGTTATTACATATGAATGTTGGTAGGAAGAATTGGTTAAGTTAAAGGTAAGTACTCTAATATTAGTTTTATTTTAATAAAACTTTAGTTGATAGTACACATGTTAAATTAGAAATTAATATGTTGAATATTGGTTTATATTGGATGATAACTTGGTTGCAAATTGGTTGATTATGTGATTGTTTGTATGGTTGATAACTTGTTTGATAAATGATTAAAGAAATGGTTAGTAAGTATAGTTAATTCAATGGAAATTAAATCCATATGTATGTGTGTATGGAAATTATCTAACCTCTTAATGATTTCAAAATATCTAAAAAGATTAGCAATGATATTATAATAATATAATATTATAAAGTGAAATGAAATGGAAAATGAGTTACCGACACATCAAAGTTTCTCCCTCGAGCTGCTACGAAGCCATCAATGAATTGAAATCAGATGATGAAAAAAAGAGATTGATAGAGAAAGAGTTATTCCTTGTTGTTGCAGGGTATCGATCATCTGTACTGGTATTCCCCTGTCCCCTATCTCGTCCGCTTCTTGCACTCATACTCACTATCAGCGGATAGTAAGGGAATTTACTGAGGCATACGGATAGATATCTTAGGGATATACTCATTTTAGGGTATACTTCGCCCTATCTCTAATGAGCTACCTAATGTGTTATACTCCTAAGCTAAAGTTCAACCTTCAACTCTGATACCAATTCTAACAATCCTGACTCGACCTTCGAAAATGGGCACCGAATATATCACCTATATTCAAATGCTGCAGATTCAAATGTCGAATCTGGTTCGTCGGAGCTTATAACACATTAAGTATAACAACACAGCAGAGGAAAATGAATAATATCATTGTTACAACAATGAATACAATTATCCAATACAATATGATACAACAATATCAGAGACAATGACAACAGCGGAAAAGATAACAATGGAAGAAATAACTCCACTATGATCTTCGATAAAGAGTGAATCCAAAATCTATAAATCCAAACCAAATCTCCAAAGCCAAAGCTCCAAACTTCAAGCTCGAACCACCATCAAGCTAAACTGAACCAAACTCCATCCCAATGCGATTGCCAAGACTAAAGGCTGGATGCTATCGACTCTATATCTACAAGCTGACTATTCGACTATCTAAAAAATCCAACTCTAGACTGCCCGTGAAAAATTATGGGCAGCCAGAGTTTAGGAAGGGAACAATAAACTCCAGGCCAGTCATGGGACTGGTATGAGCAAACAAAAATAGTTTATCTTTATCGAAAGCCAAACAAAAGATTTTAAAGAAATTCACAATGCTTTTTGGAAGATAAAACTGCCATAAGGCCTCCCGCCACACACACAATGCAAGCGCAAACTTGGAGGATATTTCTCCTTATTACAGTTAAAAATGCTTGATATGCGAAAATCTTTTTGATATTATTATTAGTGCATAGTGAAAAAAAACCTTTTGAAAGTATAATATAAATCTAAGCCAGCATAGGTACCATTATATTATGCCTGCTATAGCTACCACCTGAGGTGGCAGGTTATACAATTGCAATCATAAAGGGCTCGTATTGTTTTTTTTGGATTTCCAACAAATAGTCAGGCAAAGGAACTTCCCACACAAAATGGAACGCCTCTGGAGGGACGTCCCCGAGAACCTAACCGGATCTCTGTTACACAAGGCCGGTGTAACCAGGTAACTACTGACACGAGTATGCCACTCCCTAATCGTTACCAACGTTTATCTGAGGCGTCTCTCAACCAACAACCACAAAGCAATAAGTTTTGCAGCATCCACATAGGTAAATATCTGGGCTCCATATCATGATAACACCTTTGATCCAGAAGGAAATGACATACCCTTAGGGGGTGCTACCCTCAAATAACCTTGCTGCCACGATTCCTATTTCGACCATAACTGGGTTGTGAAGCTCGACGAAGTCTCGTCCACAAAGCTACACTTTTCACAAAGTCAAGCTTTGATCAACAAGTGATCAGCAGCATTTCGTATGCCACAATACCAAATTGGGAATGTATCAGTAACCATCAACTACATAACCTCTGAGCTCGTACGTCTCAGAGAAGGGTGTTAAGATAAGAGAATAAATTCTCCGCCACCAAATAGAAATGTATTTGACGAACTGGTTTTATATCTCAAAGTGTAATGTCATACACACATCCATACAAGTCAGTTCCAGGTTCGAACAGAGCCGAAGGCACTTCCAAAGAAGTCCTTGCGAATCCGGGCATCCTCACTCCCGATCGGACTCCCCATCACATATGGAGATCTCTATACCGAAGCAACTCAGTGCAGAGTCATTCGATAGGTTATCCTATCATTCTCGAAGACACCCGATCTTCACCACATGTCTTCAAACGCAATCCATTTCATCGTATCACTATTCAGAATGGGTTATATGACACAAGGTCCTCTCCCAGCTAAACCGAATAGTGAGTCGCGATATTTTAAAAACATATAGATATGGGATCTTAGTTAAGTCACAACTTATTACCCAAAACTTTTCTTCCAAATGGTTAAACAAATTACCATTTTCAAATCTTTTAAACAAAAAGATTCACTTCACAAAGTTCACCAATTTTTTCCACAAAGATGCATTTTCAATATTTAAACAAAAGATCTATCTTTGAGACCCTCTTTTGTTTGGAAAAAAAATTCACAAATATTTTACAAAGATTCCTTTATAGCTTTCAAAACAATTTCATTTCAAATCTTTTATCCAAAGGATATACCTTTAAGATCCTCTTATAAGGTTCACTAATCTTTTACCAAGATTCAGTAAAACAATTTTCATTTTAAACTTGAAATCTTTTCAACGCAAATAGGAAATCTTTTCTTTATATGAAAGCTATTGTTATTTGAAAACAAATAGTTTTCTTTTTCGAAAAAATCCGATTACATTTGCACAAGTTAAAGCTCTTCAACTATAAAGCTTGGTTTAAATTCAAATTTACCAAAACAATACTTTTAAAACTGTTTAAAAACTATATAAACACGTTTATAACTTGTATAATCTTTCTAAACCAAAATTCTCAACATAGAATTCAATTTCAAATCTTGAATTCAAATTCAAATCGAATTATTTAAATTTCAAAACTTTATCAAGTTATTCAAAATAACTTTTATCTTCAAAACTCCTTTTCAAAAGCTTTTCACATTTAACCCAAGTCCATTTCCAAAACCATTTGAATTCAAAAATTCAATCTTTAAAACCATTTTCAAAAATCCATGACTTAACCAATTTCCTCGTGCAATGCATATTTGTGTGTGTATGAGTGTGGTCCAGGAATTTTACAAAATAGGGCAACAATCATCAATCATTACAGATTCAAACACATCAATACCGATAAGCGGTATAATCTATAACGTTTATCTCCATTCACAGATTCACAGATAATATAAATTTATTACAGATAAATAAATTACATTCATCATAGATAAATAAATTACATTCATCACAGCTTGAATTAAAATAATTCAAATCACAAAGCATCACACAGTAGAGATATCAAACAATTCATAGCATTCAATAAAATACAATCATCCATAAGTAAGGTTAATTGATTATCTGATTAATTGAAATCAGATTAGTCACTAATCCAGGTTGACTAACATTAGTTAATCACAATTTATATTAATTAATTATCCTTAAATTATTTATTAATCAATCTTCATTAATGAATTAATCAACCTTTAATTATTAAAGAATCAATCTTAATTATTCAATTATCCTTAATTAATTTTCATTTAATTAATTATCCTTAATTAATTATAATAAGTAATTATTCTTAATTACTTGTATTAATGTATCCCAAATTAATTTTAATCACTTGATTAATCAACTTTAATGATTAATTAATTACTTTCAATTAAGTAATTATCTTTAAGTAATTAATTACCCTTAATTCATTACCTTAATTAATTAATTATCCTTTATTGTAATCTCATAAGGTAATTAGCTTAAATTTAATTTCACAAAGTGACTATACTTACTTAATCCCTTAATTACATCCTTTAAATAAAATAAATTATCATTAACAAATAGTTCAATTTCAAAACACTTAAATTAATCAAACATTTTTAAGATAAAACATTTACTTTTAATTACTTATTTATACCTTAAAAATAAACTTAAGGATTCTTTTGGAAACTTGAACTTAACTAATTCAAAAATAATTATTTTAAAACTTCATCCATTTAACAAAACTGGTAAAAACGAATATTTAATTAAGAAAGTATTTTAAACTTGATTAAAACTGAAATTCGAAAACTTGTTTAAATTTTAGAAATTTAGAAACTGTTTTCAACCTAAACTTCCCAGACCCGAGACACATTCCAAATTCCCCGAGCCAAATTCTAAATTACTTGAGCCAGACTTCGAGAAACTTGCATTCTTCTTCTTTTATTTTTCTCTTCTTCTTCTTCTAACTTTGTTTTGATTTAAGTTATAAACTGTTATTCAACCCATGCGAACTGCCCGAAGGAAACCCCAAGCAACACATCGTTTTTCTCGAGCTAATTCCCAAGGCCCTTATCCTTTCTTCCTCGATATAGAACTTCACAGTGATCATCTGACACATATCGATCACCTTCAACCATCAATGCCAATGCCGGCACATCGACCACCACCCCCACTCTCAACCCCGACCACCAAAGCCTTGAGACAACCCCCACAATCAAAATCCAACAACCGAGCTTCCTATTAAAACAGAACCCATCGTCAAAAATTCACCTCGAGTAGCCACCACCGACCACCAGAATTTACGACGTTCCACCCAAAGCAATGCCGCAACCCCACGCATCTTTCCCCCTGGGTGCGATGCAACCCTAAGCAACACCGACGATGAAACATCGCTTCTTCCTCATTGAACCAAACTGGGTTAAAATCCCTATATCACCTTCTACGCTCCGCCAGCTCATCAGAAAAATTCATGAATATTTTTCCATGAATCCTCATCACCCAAGCTACCTTCAGCCATAATCACGACCTCTTTTATTTCGCCGACGACCGGCAATTGCGACAACCCAAATTCCGTTCATCACGAGAAATCCCGACATTCACATACTTAAAAATCGTGAAATTACTTCCTAAAATCATCATTTGTTATCACGAAGCTGATTATGGAATTAAAACATGAATTTAAGTTCATTGATTTTCGACTTATATATAAAGTTTTACTGCATTGTCCTAATTTTGAAAGAATACTAAATCTTAAATTCTTGGAACTATTTTTAAAAATAAATTCACATTGTTATAATCATTTTCACTCTAAAGATCAAGGTCTGAAATTTTTTGTTAAGAAGGTATGATTTTTTTTCTTGAATTTGTAGCTTGTTACACTAAACAGAGCCAGATATATACATATACAGGCATGCACATCATTCACAAATATATATACATACATCCAGACATATTTTACTTCCATACTAAAAAATATATCACATGTAGATCAAGATTCAAACTAGATTTAAAACTTAAGTTGTAGTTTGCTCATCTAGGTAGGAACAGGGCAGAGAACAGGAACAAATTCTTTTGCCTGAAATTTTTTGATGTTGATCTTTAAATCTGAAAAATCTTTGATTTCCTTGCTGATTTGTTTGAGATGTTCTTGGATTTGAACTACTGTTTGCTATTGATTTCTTGCATTTAAATTGCTTAGGTTTTACTACTTTGATCTTTTTTCGGTTTTTGTAGACTATTTGTTTGATTTTGTATTGCTTCCAGGTTTTGATTCCAGAAAATTATCTGTTGTTTGAACTTAGAGTTGAATCTGATCTTTGATTTCCACAATCTTCAATTTGTTTTCAGATTGAAAAATTAGATCTGAGATGACCTTAAATTTGATCAAGTTTTAATACGAAGAAATTGTTTTGGTTTGTAGAAACTTTTCTCAGGTTTGAGAATAACCTGGTTTATCAATTTCATTTCTTATTCATGTTTTCATGATTTTTTAAATTAAAAGTAAAATTTGTTTGCTACTTGTTAAAACATGTTAACACTTGTCTATACATATTTTGATTTTCTTGCAAAGTATTTTGTAACCTTAATTTTGTTTAAGTCCTTAGTTTATTTAATTTTGGAATTATGGTTTAAACCCTTGTTAATTTATATTTACATATGTTTGTATTTACAACTTTATAAGAAATTGAGTTTGAAATCAACTTATATTTACACAAATTTTTTTGTTTCCAATATTCAAATTATCTCTTAAATAAATTCACAAATAAATCCAAACCCAATCTATTTGTAAATATTTACAATTGAATTTCCCAAATTAAATTCAATTTTTTTCTAAAATATTTATTTTAGAGGTTTAAATTCAAAATGAAATTCAAAATAAATTTATATACATATAAATAAACACACATATGTATATTAGATAACAAATTCTATTAGTATAAAATTATATAGTTTTCAAATCTAAATTTTATTTATTTATAAGATATTAAATATAGAATTTTAAATACACAATTAAATTTTAAAATCAATGTCCAATAAACAAATATCTTATTTAATCTTGGAAAAATTAAAAAATTTACAATCTAAATTCATAAATTTTTATCAATTACTAAATTTAATTTTACTCAAAAATCGGGATCGTTACACATTCCCTCTTAGGAAATTTCGTCCTCGAAATTTGAAAGACAGGGAGGCAATAAAAGAATATAGAAAGACAGAGAGATGAATTACCAGATCAAGCTGAATATCTATTCTGCATTTGGCTTACCAAATCAGAATATCATCAATAGATACAAGAACGAATCTATTTATCTCTTCACAAGACACTCGGGTTATCCAGATCTATGAAGTATGCAAGGACATTGGTTAGTTCGAAGGGGTAATTAACCATTCGTAGAACATATCTAGATCCCATAGAGTTGACAGATATGTGGACATAAATCCAAAACTTTTTAATTTAGAAACCAAAGTATACCTATCAACCATAGCAACCAAAGCAAACAATTCATCCAAACAAACAATTTTGACATATCCGGAGTTTATGTCCCATACCGACACATCAAAGCTTCTCCCTCAAGCTGCTACGAAGCCATCAATGAATTGAAATCAGATGACGAACAAAAGAGATTGATAGATAAAGAGTTATTCCTTGTTGTTGCAGGGTATCGATCTGTACTGGTATTCCCCTATCTCCTAACTCGTCCTCTTCTTGCACTCATACTCACCATCAGCGGATAGTAAGGGAATTTACTGAGGCATACGGACAGATATCTTAGGGATATACTCATTCTAGGGTATACTTCACCCTATCTCTAATAAGCTACCTAATGTGTTATACTCCTAAGCTAAAGTTCAACCTTCAACTCTGATACCAATTCTAACAATCCTGACTCGACCTTCGAAAATCGGCACCGAATATATCACCTATATTCAAATGCTGCAGATTCAAACATCAAATCTAGTTCGCCGGAGCTTATAACACATTAAGTATAACAACAAAGCAGAAGAAAATGAATAATATCATTGATACAACAATGAATACATTTTATCTGATACAATATGATACAACAATATCAGAGACAATGACAATAGCGGAAAAGATAACAATGGAAGAAATAACTCCAATATGCTTTCAGGTTTTGATTCCATAAAATCATCTGTTGTTTGAACTTAGAGTTGAACCTGATCTTTGATTTCCACAGTCTTCAATTTGTTTTCAGATTGAAAAATTAGATCTGAGATGACCTTAAATTTTATCAAGTTTTAATATGAAGAATTTTTTTTGGTTTGTAGAAACTTTTCTCAGGTTTGAGAATAACCTGGTTTATCAATTTCTTTTCTTATTCATGTTTTCATGATTTTTTAAATTAAAAGTACAATTTGTTTGCCACTTGTTAAAACATGTGAACACTTGTCTATACATATTTTGATTTTCTTACAAATGTCTTTTGTAACCTAAATTGTGTTTAAGTCCTTACTTTAATTAATTTTGAAATTATGGTTTAAACCCTTGTTAATTTATATTTACATATGTTTATATTTACAACTTTATAAGAAAAATCTACTTATATTTACATAATTTTTTTGTTACCAATATTCAAATTATCTCTTAAATAAATTCACAAATAAATCCAAATCCAATCTATTTGTAAATATTTACAATTGAATTTCCCAAATTAAATTCGATTTATTTTCTAAAATATTTATTTTAGAGTTTTAAATTCAAAATGAAATTTAAAATAAATTTATATACATATAAATAAGCACACATATGTATATTGGATAACAAATTTCTATTAGTATAAAATTATATAGTTTTCAAATCCAAATTTTATTTTTTTATAAGATATTAAATATAGAATTTCAAATCCACAATTAAATTTTAAAATCGATGTCCAAATAAACAAAAAGCTTATTTAATCTTGGAAAAATTAAAGAAATTTACAATCTAAATTCATAAATTTATATCAATTACTAAATTTAATTTTACTCAAAAATCGGGATCGTTACAAAAACAGACGATTTAATTATTTTTAACATAACCCAAAATGTAGTGGTTGATGACTTTAATCAAACATAATGATTTTCTAAAAAAAAATATTAATTGAACATAGACAACTCGAAATTATACTAATAATTGTTCATCTGAAAAGTGCATGGTTTTGAGTTTTCTCTAACGTACTACATTGATCTGTACGCTCTCAAAAATAGATGAAAAATTGTAATATTTTTATCTTTGAATGTCAAAGTTGTTCCTGAATTGTAAACAAATTTAAAATAAATGTTTTGTGTTAATGTAGTGGTTGACGACTTTAATCAAACATATTGGTTTTCTCTAACCTACTAAATTTATTTGTATTCTGTCAAAAATAGGTAACAATGAATTTTACTACTTGATACATGAATTGAGTCAAAAGATTTTTCAGTAATGATAACCTAATTACTGAAACTAAGGCTTGGGTAGGCTACTATATTGAAATGGAAGAACATATATATCGTAATTTATTGTTGTAGTAGGTAGTATTAACATCATAGTAGATACGACGGATAACTTACGGATGAAAACACTATAAAATGGACGATTTAATTATTTTTAACATAACCCGGTAACAGTTGACAAAGGGCGACTCTAAAGCAGTTTGATTACCAAATAATCAGGTTATCAAGAAACAAATTGCATTCATCCACTCTCACCAAAAACACAATTATCAGGTAAAATGACTAAAACGTACATAAACCATTACTTAATAGCCTATAGGTAGTACTTGGCTGTATTTTCAGTAAACTCCTATTTTGTAAGAGCATGTACGCACAATCATTTTTGCAGCTAATCAATTGTCTGAAACAAACGCTAAACAGCAAGCAACAAAGTTATTAGAAAAAAATTTCACTTCCAACAGAACTGAGCAGAATAAAGCTAAAAGACTAACAACTGATCTGGAAAAAAATTAATGAGCATATGTCCCGTTACTACATTAAACTACAATGAAATAATTCACATTTTGAAAATAAATTAAAGGCCAATCATCCACATATTTTAAAACAGTTGGTGATACTAATTCGACATACAAACTCACATGAAAACTAATTATCTTAGAAATGACATTATTGCCTAAAAAGGGCCTTAAAAACAAAACCTTTTTTTAATAGTCAACAAAATTACTGAAAACCACATATCATAATGATACATGTTATCAAACATGGAACAATGAAGCATGTATCAAAAATATGTTTTGAATTTAGTAAGGATGCATGATATTAACATGTAGATGTACACGATTTCTAAATTGCTTTGGCAATAACTTGCTGCACCTCTAAATTGCGTCAGCAGTAGTTTAGAAATTAAACATTAAACTAACAAATTCAGGGAATTAAAACAAAACTAACTGTTGGAAAATTATTATGAGCTTTTTAAATTTTTGTTTGTTAATGAAAATTAACCTTTTGTTAACCAAAATTAACCTAGCAATACAACAATTACTCACATAAATAAGCATATACTGAATTTTGGATTATATTCAATTAGAAAAATAATGAACGAATGATTTCGCATGAATAGCTAATAGAACCATTAGAAATATTTGTTTGATTACAACGTTAACCATTCAATACAAATAAAAAAGAATAAGCATACCTTTATAAGGATGGAAAGAAGAAATAATTTGACAAATTCAAATGCAACTTTTCCACAATTTCCTCTGGTTTGATAAGTAGTAGTTACTAATTTTTCCAAAATTATATGCAGGTAAATAAGCGAATATGAAGCAAACCAAGCATCCATAGAGTTGAAATAAATATTCAGGCGGCTCATAAAGTGCTTGAAATAAATTTGCTGTAAAAAAATAACAAACTGAATTTAGTGAATACAGAAGCATGTGAATGTACATACGTGCACTTCAAATGGGCAGTAATATGCTATAGTCTCATCTTTCATGCTGTTGAGGGAAATAGAAAGAGCAGCAAGAAGTTGGGGCTATTACAATCTATTGACCAATATTTCATATATAGACACATACATATATATATATATACATTTGACTGCACACACATGAAGGAAAATGTGTGTATATGCATTAATATACACATCCATAAATATATGCATTTCCCCCAAAATTAATCTGATTTGTCAAATAAATAAGGGAAAGTAGATTCATAAATGCAAATAAATCAAAACAAAAAAGTTAGAAAATAACAAAAAAAATGAGCAGATCAAAAAATTAAAACAATCGCACCACTATCATGAGTAGAACATCATTATCAGACAATCACATGATAGTTCATAAAAAAATAAATTAAAATGGAAGTACATATAGTTTGTAATTGATTGCTGTAGTAGGTAGTATGAATATCACAGTAGAACACCGTAGATAACCTAGGCATGAAAACACTGTAAGACAGATGATTTAATTATTTTTAACATAACCCTCTAACAGCTGACAAATGACAACTCTAAAGTAGTTTGATTACCGAGTAAAATGTACATAACCATTACGTAGTGGCTAATAGGTAGTACCTAGCTGTATTTTCAGTAAACTCCTATTTTTTAAGAGCATGTACGCACAATCATATTTGCAGCTAATCAATCGTTTGAAACAAATACTAAACAGCAAGCAACAAAGTTATCAGAAAAAATATTCACTTCGAACAAAACTGAGCAAAATAAAGCTAAAAGATGAACAACTGATGTGGAAAAAAAATTAATGATCATATACCCATTACTACATTAAACTACAATGAAATAGTTTGAATTTTGAAAATAAATAAAAGGCCAATCATCCACATATTTTCAAAAAGTTGGTAATGCTAATTCGACATACAAACACACATGACAACTAATTAGCTTAGAAATGATACTATAACCTAAAAGAGGACTTAAAAACAAAACGTTTTTTTTAATAGTCAACAAAATTACTAAAAATCACATATCATAATGATACATATTGTCAAACATGGAACATTAAATATTAAAGTAACTAATTCAGGGAATTAGAACAAAACTAATCATTGAAAGATTAGTATGATCTTTTTAAATTTTTGTTTGTTAACCAAAATTAACCTTTTGTTAACCAAAATTAACCTGCAATACAACATTTACTCTAAAAAAGAAGCATATACTTAACATAACCCACTAACGGTTGACAAAGATGAATAAAATTTGAAAGTGAATTCAAGGGAAAGATTATAATCAATACCTGAATATGTAACATGGGTGTAGCGACGGGGATGGATAGTTGAAATCTGGCTCTGCAATTCCACACAAAGAGCAAGCAGGTAGCCTAAGACAAAAATGAGCGATATTTGTAATGTCTCTTAGAGTTTCAACTCTAACAAACACAAATTCAACATAAAGGTACATAAATTGAGTTACAAACCCTAATTTTGACGTGGAGTTAACATAAAGGAACAGTGAAAATAACTTGGATTCTTGTGTTGGGGAGGAAGGAGGCGAATTCCATAGAAAAAGCAAGCAGCTAGCCTGAGACAAAAATGGGTGATATTTTTAATGTCACTTAGAGTTTCAAATTTAGCAAACAAAAATTGAACATAAAGGTGCATAATTTGAGTAACAAACCCTAATTTTGAGGTGGAGTTAACATAAAGGTACCGAAATCAACAGTTTAGAATAGTGAAAATAACCTGGATCCTTGCGTTGAGGAAGGAGGCGAATCGCAATGGATAAAAGAACAGTTTAGAACAGTGAAAATAACCTGGATCCTTGCATTGAGGAAGGAGGCGAATCGCAATGGATAAAAGCAAGATATTGTTTCGTAATCTGGCAGAGGGGAAGGAGGCAAACCGCAATGGATAGATCGAAGGACGAAGCAAATAGTAAATGGATATAGAACGTGCGACATAGAAATTACATAAATGTCCTTATCATGGTAGAAAAAGCAGAAGGTTATTATAGGTATTTCAAAAGCTTCATTTGGGGGTATTCCCATTATATATAGATATTGTCTTTATCCTTCGGTTTCTTCATTATACATAAATCTATATAAGTATGCACGCATGCAGTGCAGCAGGAGGGGTATATAACACTTCTCTATTTGCACCAGCAGCAGTTCATGACCTTTCCTAACTGATAACTTAGTCTTCACTTTGAATTTTGATGCCTGCGCCCCCCTTATATAATGTAGTTAACTTGTTAAGCTTAAAAAAACTTCAGACCCACATCCTAAAACTCCTGTTCATATTACCGTCCTAAACGAAAATAAATTATGGCTGGGCAAGAACAGGTCTAGACATATATATGGATTATGTAAACTTTGTAAATTATTTGAAAGCATGAAAACTTATGTTTGAAATAAAAACAAACTTGTACTATTCTTATCTTTCTAATGCTTTTTATGTAAGTGTTGCTGTAAAAACAAACTTGAAGTATGTTTATCTTGCTAATGTTGAGCAAAATTGTATGTACCATATTTTTCGCCACAAAAAAGATTTTACTACATATATTTGTTCAAAACCAAAATCTCCATAATTATTTTCAATTACCGAAATTCGAGGTGTTTCAGAACTCTATTTCTTGACTAGGGGATCCTAGAGAGACGGTTTTCATCTTTACTGGAAAAGTAGACTTTTACAAACAAATTCGAGCGTTGGTGGGATTTGCTTCCTGGGTCATGTCAACACTTGAATTCATCGAGAAATAGAATTACAATTCTATGGAGCAATGCCAATAATTGATTATCGTCGATCCATAGCTATCATACATCAAGGATTTACCCTCATCCATTACCGTCATCAATTTTGTCCTATCAGAGTTCTTGCACACACCCCGTCATGTCCCTTCTCTTTGATTGAAGTATCATAAAATGATGGAGATTACGGGAAATGACTCGGCGAGGAGCTGATGAAATGGCGGTCGATGGAACTTTTGAGGATAACTCGACAAACCATGAAGTCAACAGCGCGAGTCAAATCTGGCAACGACGCATGAGGGCGTTGCCTTGGATTATTCACTAAAATTTGTCAAAGGCTTGTTCTTTTGGATGGATCAACTTCATGGAGTGAAAGGGATATGGAGTGGAAGTCGTGATTCAAGCTTGAATTAAAGATGGAATCGATGAAGTACGACTCTTGAGTTTGAATGCAAATAAAGTTGTCAAAGTGTAACAAACGCGAATTTTCGACTTTCGAAAATTCAACATCGATACTCACTTTATCGACTGCCGAGAAATCGAAGGCCGAAAACCCGAAATGTTATGGTTTTAAGAAAAAGAATTTAAGAAAAGAGAAGAAGAAAGAAGAAAGAAAATTTAGATAGGGAAAAGAAAACAGAAAATTAGAAAATAGAATAGAAAAGAGAAAATAGAGAAGAGATAGAAAAACAGAACATTTTAAAATAGAGAGAAGGGAATAGAACATAAAGAAAATAGAACGGGACAGAAGAAACAAAACAGAACAACATCAGAATCTCACAATTCGCAGCGGAACAACATATAATAATAAATGAATAATCTTTAAACAAAGAACTATATCAGTTATTACATCACATCACATTATATTACATCATATCATCAGAGTGTACACCAACAACAAATAGTGCAGCGGAAAAAGAAATACTATATAAGTAATACGCCATGCTATCCAGCTTGCCTCCAGCAACTCCAGAATATCCAGAATATCCTGATAAACCTTACTCTTGACTGCCCGTGTGAAAATTGGTGGGCACCCAGAGTTTAGGAAGGAAAACAATAAACTCCGAGTCAGTCATGTGACTGGTGTGAGAACTCAAAACAGTTTATTTATCTTTGAAATCAAAATAGAGGAATATTTTTAAATTAAATTCGCAATGCTTTTAAAAATGAGACTACCATAAGGCCTCCCGCACACACACACAATGCAAACGCAGAATCGGAGGAGATTTCTCCTTATGATAGTCAAAGATGCTTGATACGCATTTAAAAGAACATTTGATATTATTATTAGTGTATAGTGTAGGAAAAATTCATTTCGAAAGTAGAATATAAATCTTAGCCAACATACGACCATTATCGTATGCCTACTATAGCTAACTATGTTCAATAGCAGGTTACCGCCACATTCCATAGCAGGTTATACAACTAAAACCGTACAAGTTTCGTATTGTTTCTTTGGATTTCCAACAAATGGTCAGGCCAAGGAACTTCCCATTGCCACATGAGAATGCCTCTGGAAAGACATCCCCGAGAACCAAACCGGAACTCTGCCAACACAAGGCCGGGTTACCCCTAACTGGGTAACTACTGACACGAGCATGCCATTCCCGGATCGTAAACGACCTTTCTCACGGGATCCCGAAAACCAACAACCACAAAGTAATAAATTCGTAGTAACCACATAGGTTAAATATCTGGGCTCCATACCATGATACCACCTCTATCCAGAAGGAAATGTACATACCCTAAAGGGTGCTACCCCTCATAACCTTGCCGCATCTTTCCTGTTTTGACCATTTCCGGGGTGTGAGGTTCGACGAAGTCACGTCCACAAAACATACTTTATACAAAAGCCATGCTTTGGGTCAACAAATGATCAACACAATGATCACCAAGATAGACGATCAAATAAACGATCCTATCACAATAATCAACACAATGATCATTTCAGCATCACTCAGCATATCACATTACCAAATTGGGAATATATCGCTGATAACATTCAACTACATAACCTCTGAGCTCGTACGTCTCAGAGAAGGGTGTTAAGCTAAAAAAATAAATTCTCCGCCACCAACAGAAATATATTTGAAAGAAATCGGCTTTATATCTCAACTTGTAATGTCAGACATACAATCCATACAAGTTTGTTCCGGGCTCGAACAAAACCGAAGGCACTTACAAAGAAGTCCTTGCAATCCGGATATTCACAATCCTGATCGGATTTCCCATCACTTAGGGAGTCTCTATACCGCTGCAACTCAGTGCAGAGACAATCGACAGGTCATCCTATCGCTCTCGCAAATACCGGGTCTTCAACACCGATCTTCAAATGCAATTCATAACGACGTATCACATATTCGGAATGGGTTATACGACCCCATGGTCCTTTCCCGGTTAACCCGAATAGTGAGCGCTTATTCAAAAATAAGTGTAGCATTCACATTCAAACAAATCACATCAATTACCCATTCAAAAGGGAAATATTGATAGTCGGTTATTGAACTATCAATGGATATGCACACATCACCCGTTTCCAAATAATTTTCCAAATTATTTATTTCACAAAATATCTTTACAAGATATATAATTTCACACTTCAAAAATAAATCAATATTTATTTTTAAACCAATTCCACTTCCTTTATAAATTCCTTAGTGAATTTAAAATCCAAAATATCTATGAACATTTTTTTTTCAATAATTCATTTCAATTTGTCTTCAAAAAGATAAATTCTCAAAACGTTTCATTTCACATTGGAAAAACATTTCCATACTTATTTATTCATAAGTAATTCACAAATTTTATTTATTTTCAACACTTGGAAAATATTCAATATACTTCAATCGAGATTAAGTATATATTTCATTCTTTAAGGAAATCATTCTCTTAAACATATTTATTTGGGCCAAAACGAATGTTGCGTAAAACATCGTTACGACAACCCAAAATCATTAGTATAGGGATTCGAAATTAAAATAGATATATAAATCCCAATACTATACAAAACATTTCCTTTCGAAAATCATTTACTATAACAACAGTGTTATAGTCCACCATTTCCTTCTATTTCTCGAAAACGTCTATTTCAACAATAAATGTCGAAATCTATGGTTTCGAATCTCAACACAATTAAAACTTCGTTAGATCGTTTTAATTCAATTTAAACATCTCATTCAAAACATTTCCTTTAACATATTATTCACAATTCAAAACGTGAATATATTTTGTTAACAACTTCCATCCTTTTATACATTTTATTTAAAAGAATTATTCACTATTCAAAAACATGAATATAACTCCATTAATAGGTTTCAACAAATTTACTTATCAAAATAAGTTGTTTGCGAATTTATAAACAACGTTTATAAATTCCATTTCTAATTATTTTATAACAACTTCCTTTTATAAATTTTCTTTATTAACCTATTCCAGTTTATAACTCAATTATAAACTAAAAGTTCATATTATAAGTTAAATACTTATAATTTATTCGTTTGCAAAATCGTTCCTTTGAACTTCATAATTATAAATCTTATAACTTATAAGATTCAATTATTCAACCAAATCTATTCTTTCAATAACTTCACAAATTTATAAATCTTACTATTTATAAATTTTATTTATAACTTCACAGTTTATAATTTTATAAATTTCATTCTTTAATGAAATTTATTTTCACTTCATTCAAACACTTATAAAAACTCGTTTTATAATGTCCATATTTCAATTTATAAATATCCATTTATAATTCTCTTAATATAAATCAATTCATATTAATATTTTAAAAACGTCTTTAACCCCTTTATAATTTCATCATTTTGATTTATAAAATAATCAAATTCTATAAATCCTATATTTAAACTTTTCACAATTATTTCTGAAATTCCGATTTAACTATTTTATAAAGTCATTAATTCCTTATTTTCAAAAATTAGCTTTTAACTATATTTCTTAAAAATCATAATTTTTATAACTTTAAAAATTATAACGTTTACTTATATAAAATGGATCAATTCCAAACATATAGTATACTTTCAAAAATCACTTTATAAATCATTCTAAAATTCCAAAACTTGGTCCAATGATGCTACATACCAAATAGTCAATCACGACTACAACGATATCATATATCAATATGAAAATCCATCAAATATCAAAATATCTGAAATCAAATAAATACTGTTGAGGAATCCAGTTGGATCCCTCCAACCTGTTTTCCTGCATCCAAAAACATTAGCACAATACCAATTTCGCTCCAGTACGAAATTATCGCGGTATATGTTCTTATTAAATATTATCCGCTTAATAACGGCGCAATAGGGTCTCATCCGCTAAACAAAAAATACGGGAAATCAATAACTCCAATATATACATATGCCAATATATATATATTGCTATTATATATAATACCAATTTCACTGTTTATTAAATATTCGCGGTATATGTTTTTAATAAATAACATCCGCTTAATAACGGCGTATAATGTCTATTTTAACAATCAATAGATAACAATCATCATTCAAACATGTATTCAAATATTTTAAATCTAACTATTTAAAATATAAATCGAAACTATTCGATTGAGTGAGAAGTTCTCACCTTGATTTTATTTTCCGTTTTAGCGATTTATTTCGAATAAAATTAAACGGACGTTTAATTTTACCCAAAATTCTCACTAACTCCAAACGACTCCAATCCAATTTCATCGCGTAGTGCTCGTCCATACGATTCCAACGCAACTGAGTTTGCATTTTTTCGACCTCATATGAAAAAGTTACAGATATTTGAAGTTACACGATTTTTATTATATAATTTACAACATAATTAAAAATTTTATAACCTAAATTAATATCTGCCGTCCATCCTTTCCTAGAACGATCTGGGCCGCGTGTTGCTTCTCCCTCTCCCAAGCGAATGCTCCAGGTCGCGCAAACAACAAACCGAACCCATCAACAATAATTAGGGTTAATTATTGCTTCATCCACAAACGACTTAAACTCGATCAACATGCGCCATCGCGAAGCCCTACACGACCTCTACCTTCGGCCATATGCACGTGGAGCTCGGCTCTCTGATGAGCCTCGAATTGCGTGCCAAACGTGAGTCGAACGCGGCAATTTTAGGGCCTCCACGCTTCACCATATCCCATCTCCACCGTTGGATGTGGAGATCTCACCACCCTCTACAACCTTCGTGTTGAACGTTTGTTGAATTAATTCACGGATGGGAAGATAATTGGAGGAGAAGCTTAGAGATTTCTGGCCATTCATGGGGTGAACTGCGGCTAGGGTTTGTTATTTCTTTTTTTTTCTTTTTTTTATAAATTATGAAGGCAAGGGTCTCTATTTATAGAAGAAAATCGAACACTATTCATCCAGAAATTCCGAACTCCGATTTACGCACCGTACCCAGCGTTTCTAGGGTTTACCCCGCGTTCCGGACACAATGGAACAGGTTTCGGAAGCTAATTCGGAAGTATGTGCGAGTTATGGCTGTAAACGCTCAATTTAATCGATTTTCTAGGCGTTTTAATTTGTACCGAACAAACGGTAAATCCAATTGACTTGAAATTTGAAACCTTGCAATAATATCACATTACGGATCCGATGAAACTGGTTTCGTCGAAATCCGAGACTTTTTGAAAAATGGCTATTTTCACTCGCCAAATTTAAATTAAAAATAAATCGATGCGTTTCGAGCTGCCACGATCAAACGATAAATCCGATTGACACGAAATTTGAAATCCGGTAATAACTAACTATTACGGATCCAATGGAACTGGTTTCGTTCAATTCTGAGACTGTTCAAAAATTGGCTATTTTCACTAGTCGATTTAAATATTAAAATATTCAATTTTCACAAATTAACTTTTAATTCGATTTTAAAAGTTCTAAAATATCATTCTAACTTCAATATGATAAAATAAAATTTTACAAATCATTTTCAATCATATTTAACTATATTTTCAATTATTTCCATAATTCAACATATTAATTTATTGATTTAATTATTCAAATAAATTCAATAATTCAAATAAAAATTTATTTGACTTATAAATTCACTTATTAATATTTAAAATAAATTAAATATTCAAATTTTAATTTCTAAAAATTCTGGGTCGTCACAATCTTCCCCACTTAAAAGAATTTCGTCCTCGAAATTAACAAGTAAGAAAATTATATAATCTATTAATTTTCCCAAAACAAATTTAAACTTCTTTACAATACTTTACTAAGTTTTCAAATCATACTTAGTTATCCTTTCAAAAACAACTACTATTGTTTAACTTTCAATTCAAAATCAAAGTTAAAGTTTTTAAAATTTTCCAATTTTCTCAAATTTTTTCTAACGCCTTAAATTTTCGGAAAAATTCGCCATAGTCCCCTTTGCGCGGCTCGATCCGAAAAAAAAATGACAGTATATATATCACAAATATACATCTCATCAAGTAATGAGGCATCCCGAAGGGAAAAAAGTGTAAAAGTACGGTATGTAATCCGAGATATGTACCTTATATTTTATCAGCTAGCATATACGGCTAATATAGCACGAAAGCGAGCTCCAAATGCGAAGCAAACGCGATCCGCACCTACTAATCACTCAACAAACAACATGAGAATCATGCATATAGATAATAGTATCGATATACAATCATATAGCAACATAATAACTATATATGCCAACATAGCAACTGAAACAAAACAACAAATGCAAACATCAACCAACTATCATCCATAACCAATAAATATTCATTCATATTCTCATTAATATTCAATGAAATAGGTTTTCAATTTAATCATATTTGGTTCATTAACAGTGGATGTTTTTACTAACATTCATTTTCAATTAGTTTATATTCACTAATTCATATTCAAGTTGGTTCACTTCTAAATCAAATTCACTTCTATTCACAATTTACTTAACTTCCAATTGAATTTCAATTACTTTAGCTTTCAATTTTATTAAATCAATTTCATTAACACTTAATGAATTATATACAATCAACTAACAATCATATAACAATCAATGTATATTAATTACAACCAAATTCCTTTGCTTACAATTTGTTTAATTAATTGATTTTTATTCAAACTTTCAACTTCTAATAACATTAGATTTTAATGAATTACACTTATATTCATTATTTCATATCAACTTAATTCACATTTAATTGATTAATATTCAATCCATTCATTCAATTCAATTCTAAAGTTGAATTTCATTTATATAACTCAAGTTCACATCCACCACTTAACTTTATTAATTTACTTTGATACTAATATCAACTTCATTCAATATCACTTAAGTTATATTCCATTTAAATATCACTTAGTTTTTCATAACTTAAATTCATTTTTATATTTACAACTCATATTCATAAATATATTCATTAGTTTCACTTCTTACATATATAAGTTTTATTTCACAATTGTAAATCACATTAATTATAATTCAATTCTTATAATTCTTTTTGCTTATACAATTCCTTTATTTAGATTATTCAAACAACTAAACAATCAACTTATATACACTTTAATAATTCTGAAAAATTATTCCTTTATATATAAAATATAATTAAGGTAAAATTATTTCATTTACCCAATTTAAAAATCAATATTGTGTCGAATTGTTCTGTAAAAGTGTTTAGAGATCCCTATCAACAACGTTAATTACTCGTATTAACCAGAATCTATATACCACTCAACAAACCAATCATCACAATATAAAACAATTTTATATTCACTAACAAATACGCTTTCATAGCTATTATTACACTCAAATTCATTCTAGAGTACTACTGACTCTATCTCTAATGAATAATACCCAACAGAACCATGGTTGTCGCTTAACCATAAGCTCTGATACCAAATGTAACAAACTAGGCTTTTCAACCGTCGACAGCGGTCACAACCGGTAGGCTTTTCAACCATCCCAGCCCCACCGTGGCTTACACTGGTACCCCAGACCTTGCTTTTACGGCCAGCCTCTCGACTGTCTCAGGTTACACCTAACCAACCCCCTAAAAGAGGATGTGTGGGAGTAAGAGTCTCCCGTTCGCCACCTAACCGCGAAGCGAGAATCCCCCATCACATAGCCCAAAGCTTAACAAGACTGGTGTGAGAACTCAAAACAGTTTATTTATCTTTGAAATCAAAATAGAGGAATATTTTTAAATTCAATTCGCAATGCTTTTAAAAATGAGACTACCATAAGGCCTCCCGCACACACACACATTGCAAACGCAGAATCGGAGGAGATTTCTCCTTATGATAGTCAAAGATGCTTGATACGCATTTAAAAGAACATTTGATATTATTATTAGTGTATAGTGTAGGAAAAATTCATTTCGAAAGTAGAATATAAATCTTAGCCAACATACGACCATTATCGTATGCCTACTATAGCTAACTATGTTCAATAGCAGGTTACCGCCACATTCCATAGCAGGTTATACAACTAAAACCGTACAAGTTTCGTATTGTTTCTTTGGATTTCCAACAAATGGTCAGGCCAAGGAACTTCCCATTGCCACATGAGAATGCCTCTGGAAAGACATCCCCGAGAACCAAACCGGAACTCTGCCAACACAAGGCCGGGTTACCCCTAACTGGGTAACTACTGACACGAGCACGCCATTCCCCGATCGTAAACGACCTTTCTCACGGGATCCCGAAAACCAACAACCACAAAGTAATAAATTCGTAGTAACCACATAGGTTAAATATCTGGGCTCCATACCATGATACCACCTCTATCCAGAAGGAAATGTACATACCCTAAAGGGTGCTACCCCTCATAACCTTGCCGCATCTTTCCTGTTTTGACCATTTCCGGGGTGTGAGGTTCGACGAAGTCACGTCCACAAAACATACTTTATACAAAAGCCATGCTTTGGGTCAACAAATGATCAACACAATGATCACCAAGATAGACGATCAAATAAACGATCCTATCACAATAATCAACACAATGATCATTTCAGCATCACTCAGCATATCACATTACCAAATTGGGAATATATCGCTAATAACATTCAACTACATAACCTCTGAGCTCGTACGTCTCAGAGAAGGGTGTTAAGCTAAAAGAATAAATTCTCCGCCACCAACAGAAATATATTTGAAAGAAATCGGCTTTATATCTCAACTTGTAATGTCAGACATACAATCCATACAAGTTTGTTCCGGGCTCGAACAAAACCGAAGGCACTTACAAAGAAGTCCTTGCAATCCGGATATTCACAATCCTGATCGGATTTCCCATCACTTAGGGAGTCTCTATACCGCTGCAACTCAGTGCAGAGACAATCGACAGGTCATCCTATCGCTCTCGCAAATACCGGGTCTTCAACACCGATCTTCAAATGCAATTCATAACGACGTATCACATATTCGGAATGGGTTATACGACCCCATGGTCCTTTCCCGGTTAACCCGAATAGTGAGCGCTTATTCAAAAATAAGTGTAGCATTCACATTCAAACAAATCACATCAATTACCCGTTCAAAAGGGAAATATTGATAGTCGGTTATTGAACTATCAATGGATATGCACACATCACCCGTTTCCAAATAATTTTCCAAATTATTTATTTCACAAAATATCTTTACAAGATATATAATTTCACACTTCAAAAATAAATCAATATTTATTTTTAAACCAATTCCACTTCCTTTATAAATTCCTTAGTGAATTTAAAATCCAAAATATCTATGAACATTTTTTTTTCAATAATTCATTTCAATTTGTCTTCAAAAAGATAAATTCTCAAAACGTTTCATTTCACATTGGAAAAACATTTCCATACTTATTTATTCATAAGTAATTCACAAATTTTATTTATTTTCAACACTTGGAAAATATTCAATATACTTCAATCGAGATTAAGTATATATTTCATTCTTTAAGGAAATCATTCTCTTAAACATATTTATTTGGGCCAAAACGAATGTTGCGTAAAACATCGTTACGACAACCCAAAATCATTAGTATAGGGATTCGAAATTAAAATAGATATATAAATCCCAATACTATACAAAACATTTCCTTTCGAAAATCATTTACTATAACAACAGTGTTATAGTCCACCATTTCCTTCTATTTCTCGAAAACGTCTATTTCAACAATAAATGTCGAAATCTATGGTTTCGAATCTCAACACAATTAAAACTTCGTTAGATCGTTTTAATTCAATTTAAACATCTCATTCAAAACATTTCCTTTAACATATTATTCACAATTCAAAACGTGAATATATTTTGTTAACAACTTCCATCCTTTTATACATTTTATTTAAAAGAATTATTCACTATTCAAAAACGTGAATATAACTCCATTAATAGGTTTCAACAAATTTACTTATCAAAATAAGTTGTTTGCGAATTTATAAACAACGTTTATAAATTCCATTTCTAATTATTTTATAACAACTTCCTTTTATAAATTTTCTTTATTAACCTATTCCAGTTTATAACTCAATTATAAACTAAAAGTTCATATTATAAGTTAAATACTTATAATTTATTCGTTTGCAAAATCGTTCCTTTGAACTTCATAATTATAAATCTTATAACTTATAAGATTCAATTATTCAACCAAATCTATTCTTTCAATAACTTCACAAATTTATAAATCTTACTATTTATAAATTTTATTTATAACTTCACAGTTTATAATTTTATAAATTTCATTCTTTAATGAAATTTATTTTCACTTCATTCAAACACTTATAAAAACTCGTTTTATAATGTCCATATTTCAATTTATAAATATCCATTTATAATTCTCTTAATATAAATCAATTCATATTAATATTTTAAAAACGTCTTTAACCCCTTTATAATTTCATCATTTTGATTTATAAAATAATCAAATTCTATAAATCCTATATTTAAACTTTTCACAATTATTTCTGAAATTCCGATTTAACTATTTTATAAAGTCATTAATTCCTTATTTTCAAAAATTAGCTTTTAACTATATTTCTTAAAAATCATAATTTTTATAACTTTAAAAATTATAACGTTTACTTATATAAAATGGATCAATTCCAAACATATAGTATACTTTCAAAAATCACTTTATAAATCATTCTAAAATTCCAAAACTTGGTCCAATGATGCTACATACCAAATAGTCAATCACGACTACAACGATATCATATATCAATATGAAAATCCATCAAATATCAAAATATCTGAAATCAAATAAATACTGTTGAGGAATCCAGTTGGATCCCTCCAACCTGTTTTCCTGCATCCAAAAACATTAGCACAATACCAATTTCGCTGTAGTACGAAATTATCGCGGTATATGTTCTTATTAAATATTATCCGCTTAATAACGGCGCAATAGGGTCTCATCCGCTAAACAAAAAATGCGGGAAATCAATAACTCCAATATATACATATGCCAATATATATATATATATTGCTATTATATATAATACCAATTTCACTGTTTATGAAATATTCACGGTATATGTTTTTAATAAATAACATCCGCTTAATAACGGCGTATAATGTCTATTTTAACAATCAATAGATAACAATCATCATTCAAACATGCATTCAAATATTTTAAATCTAACTATTTAAAATATAAATCGAAACTATTCGATTGAGTGAGAAGTTCTCACCTTGATTTTATTTTCCGTTTTAGCGATTTATTTCGAATAAAATTAAACGGACGTTTAATTTTACCCAAAATTCTCACTAACTCCAAACGACTCCAATCCAATTTCATCGCGTAGTGCTCGTCCATACGATTCCAACTCAACTGAGTTTGCATTTTTTCAACCTCGTATGAAAAAGTTACAGATATTTGAAGTTACACGATTTTTATTATATAATTTACAACATAATTAAAAATTTTATAACCTAAATTAATATCTGCCGTCCATCCTTTCCTAGAACGATCTGGGCCACGTGTTGCTTCTCCCTCTCCCACGCGAATGCTCCAGGTCGCGCAAACAACAAACCGAACCCATCAACAATAATTAGGGTTAATTATTGCTTCATCCACAAACGACTTGAACTCGATCAACATGCGCCATCGCGAAGCCCTACACGACCTCTACCTTCGGCCATATGCACGTGGAGCTCGGCTCTCTGATAAGCCTCGAATTGCGTGCCAAACGTGAGTCAAACGCGGCAATTTTAGGGCCTCCACGCTTCACCATATCCCATCTCCACCGTTGGATGTGGAGATCTCACCACCCTCTACAACCTTCGTGTTGAACGTTTGTTGAATTAATTCACGGATGGGAAGATAATTGGAGGAGAAGCTTAGAGATTTCTGGCCATTCATGGGGTGAACGGCGGCTAGGGTTTGTTATTTCTTTTTCTTTTTTTTTATAAATTATGAAGGCAAGGGTCTCTATTTATAGAAGAAAATCGAACACTATTCATCCGGAAATTCCGAACTCCGATTTACGCGCCGTAACCAGTGTTTCTAGGGTTTACCCCGCGTTCCGGACACAATGGAATAGGTTTCGGAAGCTAATTCGGAAGTATGTGCGAGTTATGGCTGTAAACGCTCAATTTAAATTAAACCGATTTAATCGATTTTCTAGGCGTTTTAATTTGTACCGGACAAACGGTAAATCCAATTGACTTGAAATTTGAAACCTTGCAATAATATCACATTACGGATCCGATGAAACTGGTTTCGTCGAAATCCGAGACTTTTTGAAAAATGGCTATTTTCACTCGCCAAATTTAAATTAAAAATAAATCGATGCGTTTTGAGCTGCCACGATCAAACGATAACTTCGATTGACACGAAATTTGAAATCCGGTAATAACTAACTATTACGGATCCAATGGAACTAGTTTCGTTCAATTCTGAGACTGTTCAAAAATTGGCTATTTTCACTAGTCGATTTAAATATTAAAATATTCAATTTTCACAAATTAACTTTTAATTCGATTTTAAAAGTTCTAAAATATCATTCTAACTTCAATATGATAAAATAAAATTTTACAAATCATTTTCAATCATATTTAACTATATTTTCAATTATTTCCATAATTCAACATATTAATTTATTGATTTAATTATTCAAATAAATTCAATAATTCAAATAAAAATTTATTTGACTTATAAATTCACTTATTAATATTTAAAATAAATTAAATATTCAAATTTAAATTTCTAAAAATTCTGGGTCGTTACACAAAGGCTGTAATGAGGATAAAATGTGTGAAAAATTCTTAGCCTAGACTTTTATATGGATCGACACTGATAAATCATTACCAATCCATTATTGACCGGCGTTGATGCATCGTGCTTTTAAAAGAAATGGAAAGTAGAAAAGGGTGAAAAACTACCTAGCCATAGACTAAAATGACTTTCAAAAGTTCTCCCCAATGAACAAAAATCCTCGGATAATGTACTTCAATATTTGTGTCTATTGAGCAGATATGACGAGGTGCCAAAATTATTAGTGAGGATGCAACATTCCGCAGAAATGTATTGGGTAAAGGAAGCATTTGCGCAGATCTGGTTTTGATCGCTTGTCTTGATTCAAAGAACCTTGTGTATTAAAATAAACATACTTTGGATTTATCCCTTGATTGAGGTAGTAAATGTCATGCCATATTTTTACTTTTCGTTACGTCTTCGTTAACATGCATTCTCATCAAGTCAAACGTAAAATAAATTTTATGTTGGAAAAGAGATGATTCAAATTGGAAATTAATGAAGTCGATAGATCATACTTTAGATTATAAGCTCGGTTACATATTGGTTTTCTATTGCACCTGATTCGCAAATAGTGTGATTAATAAAATCAATGTGTCATACGTTATTTATAAATATATTATATATAAACAATACCAATTGATTCGCAAATCCATTGTGCCTACATTGTGTTGGCGGTTCCATGATAGCGTAAAAAATCATGTCCAAATCATTTGCAGTCAGCTTGTCTCTACCTGTTCTCTCGAGCAGGCGGTCTAGTTCGTTAAGGAATTTATCTTGCGATTAAAAGTAGAATTATGATTAAAATTCATATTTCATTATTTTAATTATTCATAACTTATTATTTAAAGTGATTATTAATAACCTATGATTTAAAGTATGCTTGCCATGGACTCTTGTGATTGTATCATGTCATGTATATATTTTTGAGCCATCTACAATGAGATGCTCGATGGCGTGAGGATGAGTAAAATCTTCCAGTAGGAGACGGCACGACCATGCTCTTTTACCTTAAATAATTACTACTTATTATTATTGTATTTAATCTATATGTGTATATGATTATACAATGTTATAAGTATTTATAATCGCAATTTATAAATTTTCCAGTTCTTGACGGCAACGTTGGAATAACATTGAACCCCCGCGACATGTAACAGGATTTGCATTCCTATTTGTCGAATTCTGCTCAGATATTGCCTATAAATTTAATATAAACATTGTATTTTATATTTTTAAATTAATGCAACTATTATACTAATTTCTACTAAATTTTTAATAAATATACATGACTTGTAAACTTACAATCACTTCTTGACTTTTCAAATAAGCATTTAATGCTACCCATAAGTTTGCACTCATTCAGCCAAGCATTTTTTCCACTTTTAGTGCTTGACCTTGAATCGCAGTAATTTTTCTTCATTTTTTGGTCCAATAATTTCTGCAAAGGGAGTCTATTTCTTGTAAATCTACTGGCCTCTGCACATTGAAATTAGAATGAATTATACATTTATACTTAATCAACAAATTGCACAATTTTTATATATAATGAAATACACATTTATATTTACGTAAAAATCCTGCCAAATACACTTTACAATGTGGGTTGGGATATTCTCCTACTTAGGCTAGCAAATAGTTATTCTGCCCTTATAGGTAACCTTAGAAATGTCAAGCACAATATATGAGGGCCCAATTCAAAATCCTATATTAATTATGATATAGATTTTTAATACATCGTGAATAATATATCTCACACAAAATATTTATGATGTTGCAATGAATTTGATACCTACCCACTCGCTTTACTTACTGATCTAACTATGGGACGAACCATATGTGATGGGCAGCCACCATTGCCTCTTGCGGTAGTCCCTCTCTAACTAAATGATGAGGAATTTGATGAATGTGAAGATCGTCAACATGGGACATAATATTTGTCACAGACAAATCATTTTATTATGGAAGAACATATCATTTTATTATAAAAAACATATTATTTTTTGGGGAAAACATGTAACATTAATAATAACATAAATGACCTTATATCAAAACATATCATTGCTTTTGTTTTAAAAACTACCGACCAGTTTGGTTTATGTCATTTTAGGGATGGATACGAAGCAAAATAAATTTGTAGTGCCTACTTGGCTAATACAAAAGGATTATATTATGGTAATGAGAGTTATGTTTTATTTCAATAGGATTATAATCAATGGCGTAGCCAGGATTGGAAGCTGGCGGAGGCACAATTAAAAAATCAGGGGTTCGAAGATGGCAGTCGACGATTTTTTTTTAACTATCACTTGAATAGTTACGTGTTGTGTGTTTTGATCTAATGTGAATTTCGCATATGTTATGCTATAAAATAAATATAGATGATCTACTAATGCAAATATAAGTGCAAATTACATGTCAATCACTGAAGCATCCTAAGTCTCTGTTTATGATCCCAGTGTTTTTCGTTCAGATTGAACCTAAGTTAGGTAAATAGATGTATTGATGGATAAACATGGAATTCATCCTGAGTTGTATGAAGTAACGAACAAACAGAGAAGGGCTCCAAAACATTGCTTTTATATCTGTTTCCATTCAAGCATTTCATCAGAAAACTTACCTTCGATAGTACAAGCTTTTGCTTTGGAAAATATAACAGAAATTTTTGCATGCAAGCTGTTTTTTTCCCTCAAATACTGTGGTAGGAACGTGCCTACCCCATATGCAAGGGGGCTCCGCCCCTGATTTTAATCTTTGTGCACGTTGATTCATGAACCTGAAACATTACTGAACCAAATGCATATCTAAATAAAAAAATTCTCTACAGGTTTTATAAAATATGTCAATTCCATAAGCAAGAAAATCACCAATAGTCCATAACAAAGAAGAAAACATACGAAAATTCTTTTCTTGAAACGTCGTATATTTCAACTCCTTCATGCCATAGTGTTTCCAACTCTTCAATCACTAGTTGTAAATAAACATTGATTCCTTATATCAGATCATCAAGGCCAGAGACAACAATATTGAGAAACATATATGGAGTTTTCAATCCATCCACGGATGCAAATTATAAGATGTAACTATAATATTACATGATGAATATTTAGAACCAAATTGAGAGAGTGACGAGAAATCCATATACAAACCAAGTCTAACATTATGGCTCTCTACAACAAAGGCTGGATAAGTCTTATCAAAATGTTTCCTTGCTTTACCATCAGTTGATGTATTAAGGTACCTTCTTTCTGTGTTCTCACAATACGTCATCTCATATAAGGTGCGTTAAAAGAAGATGCAAATATATAACCTAGTTTAGAAGTGATTGGTGGTAATGCATTCTCTTATATGAAACTTCTTTTCCTTTCTTTTTTCTTGGTTTGTATCTTTCCTCATTACATATTCTACACTTCCTAAAATTGATGTCCACTTTCCAAAATAACATGCGACCATTTAAACAAATACCTATCTTTTGTTATGGCAAATCGAAAGCAGACTTAAGTTATTTCACTTCATAATGATTTTTGCACATTAGATTATTGGATGTCATATGTCATTTTGTAGCTTGTAAAACTGCTGTAAATCCAACTTCTATGAAGTTGAATTCATATTTTAGTAATGTATTAAGTAGTTACTGATAATTAAACATCACTTTTACAACCATCCTAAAGGAGTTTCTTAGTAGCATCCAATAAATTATAAAAATTTTTGCTCCAGTATTTTTTTCTTCTTCGACATTTACATCTTCATCATCAACTTGAACCATATGGAATATTGATCGTGTTGCATCTTCAATCATATCTTCTATAGAAATCACTATAATATTGTCACTATCCACCTCCTCATCTGACACTATAGAATTATGTGTAATAAGTTCTTCACGATGATCCCACACATAATAACCTGGCACAAAACCATTTAGACACAATGTACTATAACCATATCCAGTTTTCAATGCTTCTAATGTTTGTAGTTTTTACAAGGGCAACAAACCTCTTCGCCGTTTCCATTATTACTTAAAGCAAATTTAATAAATTCATATACACCATTATAAAAATGTTCCATTATTGAGCCATTCATTTCCTTTCATTCATACATCCACCTTCTTCGACCAACAAAATAATTGAACATTTTTTCCTATTTCAGAAATATGATAGAAATTTAAAGAACCTATAGCAAGATTCCCAAAATTATGATTTTTTATTAGATTGCAATTTTATTTTTCAATTCATTTATACATTTTAATGTTTTACTAATTATGCCATATATCATTCTTTTTACCTTTTTATACTTATTTTCAATTTTAACATATTATTTATTACATAATATTATATTTTCACGTTATTTTTTTTACTTTTTATGGTCGGTCATTCTACTTCCCATTACAAGCACAATAATGATTACATTTCACAAATCATTTCATCTTAAACGATTCAACATATTTTGATAGTACTTTCCCTTTGTTTCTAAGGACAAATCCGACGACTACGTATCAACTAATACACAATTATAACCAATAAATAGTCTATTATGCATAAATTTAAGCACAAACTAACGCTAATCTTTATCAAAAATTGAAATAATTAGTTTAGTGGAAGAGTATACCTAATTTTGATGGATTGAAGCTTGGAGAATCCAATTTGATGAATGTTGCGATGGATTTTGGTGGATTTTGATGGCTAGGGATAGGGCTACCATTGGATATCCAAAAAATCCAAAATCCATCATATTTGTATTTGAAAAGCGAATAAATATATGATGTTCAAAAATGGATGAGATGCGGATACGAAGACATCTGCATTCGAAAATTATCCGCCTGGTTTATTCTATTATTATTATTATTATTATTATTATTATTATTATTTTTGAAATGGTACTTTATATGCAACAAATCATTGGGACAACATATCCCATGTCAATAAACGTTCGAAAGCAATTTTCGAACTTGTGACCTCTTGCACCAAAGCCGAATCAATTAACCACTTGGACAATGGTGCTTGTCTTATTCTAATATTATAGTTTAACTTATGCATATTTTAGTACAACCAAATATATATTTTATTGTTTTATTAAATTAGAAGTTTATACTATGCGCTTTAAATGCATATCAACTGCTCAAAACTATTTATTATCATCATATTTTTTATTTTAACACTTTAATAATTAATGGGATTAAGAAAATTTTTGTTAAACTAATTTTTTTTAATTTATGTTACTTGATTTATCAATCGTTAGCAGATAGGATAATTGTCTAATATCTATTTATATCCGCAGATGCAGATATTTGATATCCAAAAATGGTTTTGGATATTGCACCATCTACACCCGAAAGTATCCGTCGACAAGCATAGCAATGGACAGTTTAGGATAGATTTGGAGGGTTTAGAAATAGGGTTTTAGGCTTTAGAAAATATATAAAATAAGGAAGAAATGGGGTTAGTTGCCGCCATATTCGCGATTTTTCGACGGCTTCTGCTGGGCTTTCGACGACTATAAATAAAGAACATTTTCTATCTTTTGAAAATAAATTTAATTTGTTATAAAAGCTTTTAAAAATTTTGCAATAAAACTTTTTAGTTTAAATGGCCAACTCACCTAGATGCTAACCGTATATGATTCTTAAACAACATAAAATATACAATCACCAACCATCAATCTATATATAATTCCTTAAGGAGATAAAATCTTTGAATCAGGTATTCAAAATAGTTTTTTTTATTAAAGTTTACAATAACCCGTTTTTTATTAATATTAAAAATTATTTTTTTATTTGTTATATAATACTTTTTTTAATGATTTGATGGTTAATTGTGAATTTTAAATGCATTTAAAATAATAAATTCATATAGAAGAAAATATTTGGTAAAAATAAATAAATTCGTTGAATCTTATGTTGATCTAAGTTATTTTGGGCATACGGTCAAAATATTAAGAGAAAATAAATAGGTTCAACGTATCAATCTTGATTTCCAACTTTATAACCATTCCTCGACAATCAGACTTAAACATTTTGTTTAAATGTCGAACGATCTTCAAACGAGATGAAATTCAAACCATATATACTATATTATGTATTTATCCAATCCTTATGGTTGGATTTATAAAAAAGACAAAAAATTTAGACTTAAAATAGATCATTTTCATAGAAGTTGTCTTAACAATATATACAATGTGTTATACAACTCATTGGAAAATGATAGATTTTGAGTCTAATTTTTTTTCCTTAATTTTTTTTAATATAGCCTTTTGGATTAGATAAATACATTATAAAGTATATGTGGCATGAATTTCATCTTGTTTGAAGATCATTCGGCTTTCAAACTATAGATTTTTAGTCCAAATGTCGATGAACGACTATAAATTTGAGAATCAAGATTGACACCGTTAATTTATTTATCTTCTTATCATATTTTGGATGTAGGTCCGAAATACTTTGAATCAACATATGATTCAAAAAATTCTTTTTCTACAGAATATTTTATTTCATATGAATTTATAATGTTAAATACATTTAAAAATTCATAATTAGGTACACAATGGTATAAAAATATATTTAAATTCATAAAAGTGTTACACTGCATAAATTTCACCAAATTTATATAATGGACGAACTAAAAGTTGCATAGTTTGATCGTTTGAGTTCAATTTTCAATAAAGTTAAATATCGAATTACACAATAGAAGGTTACTGAAAATACTAATTTAATTAATCACAAACCATCATAATATAGAAGAATTGAATAAAAATGCATATTTATTAGTCATTTTAAACCAATTTCAAACATCTATAATGAATAATTTATAATAATGTGATAAACTATATTAATTAAAATAGCATGCCGTCGAAAATGGCTTGACGGAGTCGTCGACGGTAGTCGGAACTGTCTGTTGCTATTTTGCTCATTTCTAGTAGTGATTAGGTCGTGCACCCGATTAGGTATTGCTTTTTGTTAAAAGCTCAGCTAACCATTATTGTAACTCGATTACAGATTGGTATTCTATTATACCCAATTAGGACTTGCATCCTTGTTGCTTCGGGTTATAAGCTTGGCTAACCTTTGTTCTAAATCGGTTACAAACTGGTTTTCTATTGTTTTCACTTATGAACTCGGGTAGCCGTTGTTCTAGCTCGATTACAAATTGGTTTTCTATTGTATTCGATTAGGCTGTGCATCTGTTTCGATGTCGCTCTCAGTGGATTTGGATTATATTTTGTTTATGTACTGATTTTTTATGCAATTATATTATTATATTATATTATTGAGTGGCAATTATTTGTTACACCATATAACTTGTATATTGTGTAGCTAAAATCTGATATTGAACAGCAAAATTTTTGTATACAATTAACCATAATAAAATTTCATCAAAATATTACATTTTAACAAAATATATACCAACTAAAATATTCAATAATTAGTTCAACATATATGTTAAAAAAGTAGGTGATTATGCATTTAATGAAATTATGATCAAAATTAAGATATTTTGTAAAACGTCAAGAATTTTAGTGACTGTCAAATATCTGCGTTTGACTGATATAGATTTTTCCAGTCTTATATTTGAATTGAAAATACAAAATTTCTAATCACATACAAAATAACATCCATATTTCCTCTAAATTGTTTAACTATATCAACATTTCTTCTTAAACATCCAACATTAAAGAATGTTTTTAAAATACAGTACAAAACATTCAATCAAGTCAGATGTTTTTCTATGATTTAAGCATAACTTCCCGTAAGAAAATAATTTTTGAGAAATTTTGAAGTTTAGGATCTATCTCGGCTATGTTTTTTGTCTATTACTATGTCATACAGAATAAGAGTTCTTTTTTGTTGCATTACTTCATCTTCATAAAACATTTTTCTTTCAGTTTGTACATCTTTTGATAGATCTTCGATGAATCAGATTATAAATATTGCACAACCAATTCTGCATCATTTCAAAATTGTTAGTTTTAACATTCTAAAATTAATTTTTGTATATTATAAGTTTTTTTTCGAACGTGTTCCTGCTAGGTAACCCACAAAATTAACTTTAGTTTTGATGGATTATTCCCCTTTTTTGCACAAATTGATTGCATCACTTCCACGATTTTGTCTCCTATTGAAAATGTTTAAAAATCATTGTATGTGATTCATTGTTATAAATTTTTGACTGGAAATATAAAACACAAGTATTTTTCTAGTGAGATATTACATAGTTTCTAGGGAAATATTTTACAGTAGTAATTAAAAATCAATGTATATTTTTAATTTATGACCATTTGCGCTTATTATTTGTATGGGCAATTGAAATTTTTCCTTTTGGGACTTTGTTAAATATAATGTTTCCAACTTTTATTAACTCCATCAAAATCTAACAATGTATAGTGGTTTCTATTACATAGCGCCCGCCTCTGAACCAAGTAGCTTTTAAATGAATTTGGACATCAAGATGAAAATAGAATGGATAGAGAGCTTGGGGGCATAATTGGAATAGATAAATGAAGCAAGTCAAGAAGTCGGCGATGATTTGGACAAAAACAACATAGTTGGCACTAACCACTATTGTTCATCACTACATAGTTGATCTACCAAGGGGATACATCTGAGGATCGTGGAAGTTTGGAGCTTATGAAAGCGTAGGGGAACTACCACTATTACGATATTATGGTCGATACCGACCATAATTATTGACGGTACCGACTTTTTCTCCAAATTGACTTGTTTTCTCCCCTATCTTCTCATATCTAAAGTTTTATGTATTCTTTCATGATTTATTGAATATGATGGACAATTCCATCTATAAATAAAGAGGCTAGAACAACATAGAGTGGACTTTTATTTTTTTAAGCTCATACTCTTCATCTATTACTCTCTGCCTTAACTATTGTCACTAAGTGTTGCAATTCCAACCATATTTTGCTTTCAAGATCTAAAATTATTGTAACAGTGCTCGTACTTATGACAAATCTGAAGTTAAGATTAAGAGGACGGAGGCATGAGATTTGGTCAAACCACTATAAAAATGCTGCGTTGTCGTTTCTATTTGACTTTAATTGATCTATTCTCGTTTTTGTTCGACCAGCAGTGTTGTATCACTTTTTGGTATAATATTTTTGATGCTTTCACTGAAAATAGAGCTACTTGGTTGTAGATCTAGCATAGTATTATGGATTGCAAGCCTCCAGAAGTTAGATCCAAAAGATTGTTGTTGTAGATCTGGTGTTACTGTCATTTTAAAAGGAACCACAATAAGATTTGAAGAAATAGCCCACAAGAGACCTTCCATGAGATCTGGAGCCACTGTCGGAGAAGATAAAGTTTTTCGTTATAACGATGAAACCACTCAGATTTTGAACAACTTATCGGGATCTTCTTTCCTATAGGAGGTGGATCCAAACTTGAAATTGACAGGAGGATGATTAGGATGAACTAAAGAATGGTTTATAATCAAAAAGCCTTTTTGGATAGAATGGAAGAAAACTTCGCTTTGTTAGCCAAGCAATCATAAAGGTATAGGAAGAGCCGTAAGGATTCATCATCATCAAATTTTAAGGAAGACAGTTTATCTTCATTAAGCTAGGACAAGAGAGACGACAAACAAAAGATGAAGGGAAAGGCTGTTAGGATGTTGAAAAGGAGTATAAGAGGAAGTATCCAACTTTTGTCCATGTCCAACATGGTCAGCACTGACCAAAATCGAGTTAGTATCCAGCATGTTGGGGTTGATTCTAGAGTGCAACTACCTGATGTATTAAACTTGTTTGACAATAAGGACAACTTGCAAGATACTGGCAATGAAGTAGAGAAAAATGTTGGAGCACATAATGCTGGAGCTGTGACGCCCCACCTCTATACCCACGCTAGCCAAGAACATTACGGTGAATGTTGTCAACTAGCACGGAGAATAAGGCTGTTGAGGAGCGACCATCCGTGTAATTGCTTTGTGCGAGCATCAATATGTCAGATAGTATAGCATGCAATTCTTTTCAAGTGGAAATCCGACATGCCGACACAAACTCAAAGCTACTACACAGTGGCTATAATATCTTCGGAAACAAATATAGAAATAAACATAACACAAATCAGTCACAGGCAATTCATATCACAAAGGCGGAAATAGATATGAATATTACACATAAAAGTGTATATCAGAGTAGTGGTCAAAAGATCCACGATAATACAAAAGAATAGCAACACGTGCTATACAAAAGAGTAAATATACATCATAGGGTCTGTATCTCAAATGTATACAACAAAAACTACTAAACTAAAGTAGTTATCCAAAAGTCAGAGAAGCAAATCCCGGAAGGAAGTCAAGCGGAAGCACCTATAACATCTCGGTCTGACCCGAGTATTATTTCATAAGAAAATAATAAACGGATCAGTCTAGCTATAAATATCAGATAACATGATATAGAATTAAGCGATATGGCATAAACATATAATAATCACAATGCCAAGCTGTGATAAATAAGTAATTGAAAATCAACAAAAGATTAATCAATATCACAATAATCTACTCAAGATAAAAAGGAATGTCATACTCCTAATTTCATTCACCAAGCCACAATAAATGACATATATATTCATGCCAATCGTAAAAGTTGGTGAAACATAAATTCCAGAATTCAACATACGAAATCCAGAAATCACAATCAAAGGGAACAACGACGTCGTACAGCGGGACATCCGATGAACCAAATCACAATCAAAGGGAACAACGACGTCGTACAGCGGGACATCCGATGAACCAAAACACAATCAAAGGGAATAACGACGTCGTACAGCGAGACATCCGATGAACCAAATCACAATCAAAGGGGACAACGACGTCGTACAGCGGGACATCCGATGAACCAAATCACAAAGACATTGCACAATGCTAGTCTAAAACATAAAGATGATCGTCATGATCAATGAGAAGTGTCGATTACAGTAAGCTAGTAAATATATGAGCTTAGCTTCATGTCCCATAACCACTAGCTTAACTTAAATATTTACGAACAAATTGTAGATCTTCACTAGAAAATTGTCACAAGAGATTCAATCGAACAAGTCCAAGAATTAACCGACGAAGTAAACGCAAGCGTTTCATACCACTCGTTTTACTAAGTCGTTTAATTGGATTTCTCATACGAGTGAGGTAAAGGCTTGTATATACTAATAGATTGGAAAACGGTTTAAGAAAACGAGCTTTGTAATAAAATAGTGTTGAAATCATTTGAAGAAAGAGTTTTGATATTTACTACTAGTATAGAAAACCTTTATATTTTAAAGTGACAAATCATAGAAGTGATTGTAGAAACAATCGGGCATAAAAATTCACATTTGAAGACGTGAATAAAATCCAAAGAAATCAATATAAAATCCATCAAAGTGGATATATCTAAAATTCCCAAAGAAAAGGTCATCAAAGTCGATAATAAATAACAACAACAAAAGGGAGACAACACGAATAGATTAAAGTTGGATATTCAAACGAATTAGCAATATAGGCTAATCTGGCAAATAGTAGCAGGTCGGTCGACCGGACTCCTTGAGTCGGTTGACCGAACCAGAGGTTGGAAGGGCTCGGGGCACCAGGTCGGCCGACCGGCCCAGGGGGCTCGGTCGGCCGAAGCCTATAACCAGCACTTCCAAACAGAGGCAGGAAGTGCCTGGACTACAGGTCGGTCGACCGGCCCAGGGGCTCGGTCGGCCGAACCTGTATGTTTGCACTTCCTACCCTATTTCAAAAGAGGTGCAACTCTCGATCAAATTGCAATTGCACGAGTAACGGCGCTAAGGGTTTAAGCCAATCGACTACCCGGCCCTATATGCTCCTCGATGCATCACCAAAAACATGTTCAAACATCAAAGTTAGGATTTTTAACGAATTGAACTCAAAACACTAAAAATTGGAATATTCACAAAAGTAATCCAAATCAAAATCAAATGCACACGAATAAGTGTTAGGAATTCATACCTAACAATAGAAGAGAATTATAAGCATAGATGTGAGATTAAAAATCTCACCTTTGAACCTAAAAACAATGAATGAGAAGCTTGAAGACAAGGGAAGATCAACCACACTTCAATCTCAACACTAGAAGCTTGATTCTAAGCTAAAAAGAGAAACATTTCCTAAACTAGGTTTAGGAATTTTCTGAAATCAAAGAGAGAATGGGTTAGGAAAGAAGAAGAGAAGGCTTACCAATGGGTTCACTTGAGTTTGGAGCAAGAAGATGGATTTGCTAATGGAAACTAGGGCTTAGGATTTCCTAAATCTTTTTCTCTTCCCCCATTTTTGATGAAGCTTGAATGTATAAGGAAATTATGAAGTAATGAAGAGGAGAGGGGTTGGGACTGAATACATAAGTGGGGTTATTGGGCTCAACCCAAACCAAAGCCCTAAGTAAAAAGTGGCAAAAATCAACTTTCTCCAAACATATCGAAGCTTATACTCAAAAAGGTCGCAAACGTCATTTTGAACTCAATGGGGGTGGTCTCGAGTCTCAATTCGACTGTTTGCACAAAGTAGCGTTTTGGACCAAAATCCGACGAACGATAAAATATTTAAATAAAATATTTAAATATAAAATCGATAAATATGCGGGTTGTTACAGGTGCTTATATGAACACCACATAACCGGCCAGGCATCATAGAAGATGTAGACTAATTGCTCTCCCAGGGATAGGGGAGCCGAGACATCATCGAACAAACCAAGAGCGTTTGTAGAGTCAAATAGTCGGGGATGTTCTAGATGGTCACCGTCCAAATAATCAACAGAGTCAACAATATATTGTTGATAATGGTAAGGAGATTACCAAATGGAAATCAGCGGAGAAAGAATGAATAATGGGGATTGGCACTTAGCAAGACTCCATATACTGATGACATCTTGCAAGAAGTATATCCTAGAAAGTTTTTTATGCCAATGATGCTGTCATATAACAAGGCGAATTACATAGATAACATCTATTGAAATATGAGTGGTACATGGATGGTGATGGAGCTACCAATGTAGTGTGATGCAGCTGTTTCACTATAAACTAGACGAGGTGGCTACGATGTGGTTCATCAGCTTCCATGATGCTCATTGGCATTATACCAATGATTGCTGCCACTTAAGAGATGTGATTGAAGATCCGATATGTAGAAAGAAGTTGTAGGGGTACATGAGAGATCCGTAGGATGATGGGCACCCATGATTTTGTCTCTTGTTGAAAATATTTAGAAATCTTTGTATGTGATTCATTATTATAAATGTTTGACTGGAAATATAAAACATAAGTATTTTTCTAGTCAGATATTACATACTAGGAAAATATTTTATAGTAGTAGTTAAAAATCAATGTATATTTTTTATTTATGACCAAATGTGCTTCCTATTTGTATGGGCAATTGAAGTTTTGCCTTTTGGGTCTTTGTGAACTATAATGTTTCCAACTTTTATTAACTCCGTTAAACTCTAAAAATGTACGGCGGTTTTTATTGCATAGCAGTGTTATCCTGCCTCTGAACCGAGTAGCTTCTAAATAAATCAGGACGTCGAGATGAAAATAGAACGAATAGAAACGTAGGGGCATGATTGGAATAGATAAATGAACCAACTCAAGAAGTATGGGTGAATTTGGACAAAAACAACATAGTTGGTACCAATCACAATTGCTGTCACTATAGAGTTAATCTACAAGGGGATACATCGGAGGACCATGGAAGGCTGGAGCTTATGAAAGCATAAGGGAACTACCACTATTACGATAACCATTATGGCCGGTACCGACCATAATTATTGACGGTATCGACCATAATTATTGACGGTATCGACATATGCCCCAAATTGATTTTTTTCTCCCTTATCTTCTCGGATTTCAAGTCTTACCTATTCTTCCATGATTTATTGAATATGATGGACAATTCCATCTATAAATAAAGAGGCTGGAGCAACATAGAGAGGACTTTTATCTTTTAAGCTCGTACTCTTCATCTATTACTCTCTACCTTTATTGTTGTCCCTAAGTGTTGTAATTTCAACCATATTTTCTTTCAAGAACTAAAGTCACTTTAATAGTGCTCGTACTTGTGACAGATCTAAAGTTAATAAGATTAAGTGGATGAAGGAACAAGATTTGGTCAAACCACTATAAGGATGCTGTGTTTATTGTCGTTTCTATTTGATTTTAGTAGATATATTCTCGTTTTTAGTTTGACTAGTAGTGTTGTATCACCTTTTGGTATAATATTTTTGATGCTTTAGCTTCTAAGTGATAGATCTAGCTTAGTTTTGTGGATTGCAAGCCTCTAAAAGTTGAATCCAAAAGATTAATTTGTATATATGATGTTACTGTGATTTTAGAAGGAACCAAAATAAGATCTAAAGAAATAGCCCATAAGAGACCTTCCATGAGATCTGGAGCCACTACTGGAGAAGTGTAACAACCCATTTTTATAAGGGGGAGGAATGTAACAATACGGAATTTTGGGTCGTTAGATTTTGAACATTTAATTCATTCTAAATGTTGAATGTGAATTATTATTTGACTTTGAATAAGAAGATTTTGGTTAAATTAATGAAATTAGTTAAATTTCAAATAAAGTAATTCAATTGTATTTGAATAATAATAATATAATATTTGGGAATTGGGATAATTTGTGAATCTGGAGGTAAATAGATGCAAAATTGGTTTCTAAAATTTATTTTAAGTCTATTTGGATCTAATTAGCGATGTTGGACTTTTAGATGGAATCAAAAGTCGATAAGTAAAATTTGGGAATTTTATATTAATTTAATAATGGAATTTAATAATATAATAATGTAAATAATCAGATTTTGATTCGGAATGAATCATAATAATTTCTAATATGATTATAGATTCTATGCGATTTATAATTAAGTTAGTAAAGTTTTAAAGGTAAAATGTCAAGTGATTTCGACGATTTTGAAAATCGCTCGAACTTATCGACGAACTAAAATAGCCTTCCAGGGCAAAATCTTGGAATTCGACAAAACCAGTTCCATCCGTTATAATGTATTATTATCGGATTTCAAATTTCCTAGCGTTCGGAATTACCGTTTGTTTGTACGGGTGAGAAACGTGTTGAAATTAAAACCGATAATTTAATATTTAAACTTGATTCAAAAGCTAACTTCCACATACGATCAAATTAGCCTCCGAAACACGTTCCATTGTGTTCGGAACGCGTGTAAAACCTTATAATCGCCTGTCGGCATGCGTTGTTTGGAGTTCGTTTGTAAAACCTGTAATTTTGGAAAAATATAATAAAATAATTGGATTACACGTATATATATATACATATAACGGCCCAAAACCCTAATTCGTGTTCTTCGGCCGCCACAAAACATTTCATGGCCGAAGTCGCTCGACATTCCTCCCTCAAATTCTCTTCATCCAAGCATTTTCAAGCCGAGGCTCCAACTAGGGAGTGGTAGGGCTCCTCGAGACAATGTTATCCAACGGTGAATCTTGGCTACGACGATTCGAGGAGACGCCAGATCGTCGATGAAGGCTGAAGGTTCGTTCACGTTTCTAGAAGGCTAGGCGTAGCCGAGCATTGCTGCATTCTGGTCGTTGGTTCGGGGCGACGAGCCTTCGATGTAGTGGAGCCTGATCGGCGTAGAGATGGTCGAGGGTGGAACGATGTGTAGGATTTTGAGGCGGCTGATGGGTTTCGTGTGCGTTCGTGTATCGGAGGGAGAGTAGATGTAGCATGCGGCCGTGATTTCCTTTCTCTGATCGAACGGCTGGATTTGGTTTGTGTAAAAAAAAGTTTATAGATGAATTATAATTCAAACTTTATAAATTCGTAACTTGAGCCTATGTTGTCAGATTTCGATGAAACAAGAAGCGCCGGAATCGCAGCAACGCGATCTACACGCTGCAAAAGATCCAAAAGTATTTGGAGCTAGCAAAAATTTTATGTTAAATCGAACGCCGTTCGACTTAATTTAAAATTTGAACGCTTGTTGAAATTCAAGGTGAGTTTATCTCACTCACATATGGAATGCTAGTTAGTTTAAATAGTTAATATTTAAATGATTGCTTGATTGGTCGAATGTGATAATTATTATCAGGTTAGATTGATATTTATTTGTTATGCTAATATCTATGGATGCAGGGAAACAAGTTGGAGGGATCCAACTGGATCCCTCACAATATAGAAATTATTTTCATAATTGATGATGCATTTTATTTATATACTGTGATAGATTAATTTGAAAATTAAATTATGCTGTGCTATGATTGGGTGAATACAATCTGGGAATTTAAAATATAAATAAAATAAATTGGGTTTAAAAGGAAATATGAAATGAAAATTTATAAACTGGGTTTATAAATGAAGTGGAATATTTATCGAGGATAAATATTGAAATTATAGGTTTCCGGTGTGAATTTCTATAAGAAGTGCAAATTGCTTAATAATAATAGTGAGATTGTTTTTAAAGGATGGGAAGTGTACTTTTTCCTGGAAGTTTAGTATGTTTTAAAGAAAAGCTTTCAAAATATAAATGGGAAATTTAAATGTGTTTTAGAATATTTTAGAAAGAAAATATTTTTTTTAATTATTTTTAAGTATAAGCAAATATTTATTCAAGTAATTATGGTAATTAATTATTTTAAAAGGTAAATTGGTATTATGTTTGAAAAGGAAATCTTAATATAAATGTTTGATTTAATGACTTTATTTAAAAAGCTAATCTTGGTTTACATTACTTAGAAACTCTTATGGAATTTCTTAAGTATTATTTTTATTTAAAGTAATTTTAGTAACCTTATTTTAATGATTTAAGTATATCCTTTGAAATTGATTTTCTAGGAAATGGGAATTGTGTTAAAAATAAAAAGGTGTTTATTTTTAAGGTGTGGAAAGGAGTTTACGGAATTTAAACGTAAATTTGAATTGAGATAAATCAAGCAGGATTTATAAAAAGGTTCTTTGGTTTATTCTGAAAATGGAGGTGTAGTTCCTTGAAAAGCCAAGTACGTTTCAAACAGATTTTTTTTGAAGTTAAAATCAAAGTTTTAAATTTGTTTTTAAAAGAACGTTTTAAGAAATTATTGTTTAAGTTGTAGAATTTTTAAGAGTAAATATTTAATAAATTAGTTATAGTAGTAATTATTTTAAAGGGGTTAATTGGTATATGCTTTAAAAGAATATCATTAATATTTATATTTTATAAACTAGTTTTATTGTAAAGATAGTTTGGTTAAAATTCTATATGAAAACTTGTATAGGATTTCATAACTTTATTTTAAAATTTAGTATGATTTACTTTTATTTTGAAGAAAAATGGTTTATATTTTATAAAGCAGTTTTATTTGAAACATTTAAAAAGGATGTATATAATTAAATTAAAGTATGTAAATAGCTTTAATTTAAATTATTATAAATCTAAAGTATTTGGCTTGGATGTTTTCATTGGAAATCAATATTTGGAAATTTATTCCATAAGGGGTGTGTGGTTTGAAAACTGTTTCAAAAGGGGGCTGAAAAGGAAAATATATCTTGCGAAGATATTTTGAGGTTAATAAATAATTTGGGGAAATTATTTATTGTTTGATGGATGTTTGTGAATGTTAATTGATAGTTAAATAACCAACTATCAATACTGGCCAATGCATTGATCGTTTCGAAGAGACCGGGATCGGGATTAATTTCTCGAAAACCACTTCGATCCGGTTTGTACGTTTTCGTGGGAAAAACGAGTTCGAAGTCGAAGATGGAGCAGTGAAGTGCAAGGGCTAGTCGCTACTAATCCTGAGGACAATTCCAAAATGGATGCAGTAGGAGTAGTTCCTTCGGTTCCGTTCGAACCCGGGACAGACTTGTATGGATGAATGCTTTCGGAACATCGTCAGGTGAACGATGGGCATTCTAAATGAAACGTTCTAAAAAGGTAACGCTTAGACTCAAGCCACATCAACCGGGAATGACTGAAAATCAGGGGATATGCAGCAAGGCTATGTGGCTAGCACCCATTAGGGTGAGGTCGTCCCTGTCTAGATGTCCCTTTTTATTCGGCTTAGTTGTGCGGTTGCTGATACCAATCATGGGGTGATCTTACTCAGAATTATCCAGTAAGAGGTAGTCTAGGTCTTGTGTTGTAGGGGATTGGGAGTAATCCTTGGTACAGTGATCTAGGCCACGTACTGTGACAGGTGGTACCCTAGTGCTTAGTCATTAGTTGGAAATCCATTCTCCCTACGTGCCTTTTACGGATTTTGTTTGTATAACCCACTTTGTGGCTAGTAGCTGGAATTTAATCATGCAACAATTTCGGCTATTTGAATAAGTATTTTTGTATAGACATTATTATAATATCAGAGGATTTTGATAAGAAATGTTTTAGCTATCGTGAGGTAAAAACCCGACATGTTTATTTGTGACGTGGTCTTATGAGATGCTTTTGATTTCAAAGGATTTTGAAACTTTAATAATCAATTTGGGTGTATTTTACTCACACTGGTATTCCAGACTGACTCGGGTGTTATTAAATTATAATGCTCGGGTCAGACTGAGTATTATATATTACAGGAAAGGATGCTATGGAGCTCAGGAGAGGAGCTGGAAACCGAGACGTATTATCCGTACTTGTTTATATCCACTGCCGTGATTGTTTGAAATTGTCAGGCTGGTAATTGTTGTTTGTTTATGATACTATGATGGTATATTGTATAAAACAGATATATTTTTCATTTTGTATAAAGATATGATATTATGTATTATAATTTGTTCTGCTACGACTGTGAGATTCTGTTATTGTTTAGTTCCTTCTTTCTTCTATCTTCTTTCTTTTCCCTTAACTATTTGTCTTTTTCGGCACTCGAGCATCGACATGATATTCTGTGGAGTATTTTGTGTCGATTTTCGAGGGTCGAGAAGGGCGGGTCGTCACACGTGGTATCAGAGCTTAGGTTGGCGATAACCTTGGTTCTGGTGGGGAAATTACTCATTAAACAGAGTTAATAGTACTCTAGAATGAGTTGAGTGTAATAATAGATATGAGAGCGTATTTGTTAGTGAATATAAAAATTGTTTTTATGCCATGTTGACTTATCGGTTGAGTGTTTATGAATTCTGGTCGGTACGGGAAGTACAACCGCATCGATAGGGGTTTCTAAACTATTAAACAAGATAAACCGACATAGTATTGTTTTTAAAGTGGGTAAATGAAATAATTTTACCCAAAATTATATTTTGATATTGAAGAAATAATTTTCTGAAATTATATATAAGTGGATGTTTGGGTGCCAATACTAAATTCAAATAAGAAACTAAAATTTCATGTAAAATTTAAAATGGTTTATAACCAAATAGGATTCTATAAATATGATTTATTCAAAAGGAGTATAGCTAAAATTTGATTTAAACCAGAATTTAAATCCTGAAAATTTTGAAAAGTTTTTTAAATGCATTTAAAATAAAAGGTTTGGGAACATAAAATCTTGGAAATGGTGGAAATGTTTTCCAAAAATTTGAAGGAAATAATGGAGTATTATTTTGGGAAATTTTTTTGAATGGAAATTGTTTGAAAGGAATTTGTGGAAGTAAGGAAGCACTGAACTCACTTCAATCGCTGGGAAATAATCATGATGATGATGGCCACATCATCAAAATTCATTTTCGAGTTTCTAAAGTGATGGATTGCTACCGTGGAGATTGGTTATGATATTTGTTTGGACTTGTTGGGTATACAAGTTGTTTTAGGCAATGGATTGCTGCCGTGGACTTGTTTGGACTTGTTGGTATACAAGTGATGGATTGCTACAGTGGAGATTGGTTATGATATTTGTTTCAAGTTTCTAAAGTGATGGATTGCTACCTCTTATTATGGCAACCTAATGTTTATTTTGTGCAAGAAACTAAAGGCTACTAAGAATGCATTAAGGTAATGGGCTTCTCCAAAGTTTGGTAATGGCTCTCTTACATCCACTAACCTTAAGGTTCAGCTTAAATATGTGCAAAAACTTCTTGATGAGGATCCCTCGAATCCAATTTTACCTCAGAATGAATCCTTCCTTTTCCAACAACTCAATGATGCATTAAATATAGAAGCTAGTATGATAAAGCAAAAGCTGCACCAGAGGTGGGCTGAAGAAGGAGATAGGAATTCTGCCTTTTTCCATGCTTCTTTCAAGGATAATCAAGCTAGAGACCATATCCACTCTCTTTGGGATGATGATGGTGTTCTCCTTTCTTCCGCTGATGAGATTGACCATCACTTGCTTCAACATTTTTCCAAGCTTTTAGGAAACTCTGATAATTTTGAACCTGATCTTGATAGTCTGAATAGCTTAGTGCTTCCTATGCTAAACTCTGAAATGAAAAACATGCTAGTACAAAAGGTTTCTGACCAGGAAATTAAAGATTCCCTATTTGCTATGAATTCTTCTTCGAGTGGTTGGCCTGATGGATTTAATGTTGTCTTTTTCAAGGCAGGTTGGCGTATTGTTAGTCAAGTTTTTTTGGCGGCCGACCATAATTATTTTTATTAAGTTTAAAATGCTTCATGAAATTAATGCAACAAATCTTGTCCTAATCCCTAATCCCTAAGGTTAGGCCTATTGAAAATGCTTCATCCTTACGTCCAATTTTATGCTGTAACGTTGTTTATAAGTGTGTTTCCAAGATCCTAGCTTCTAGACTTGTTGTAGTGCTACCTTCCATTATCAATTCGAACCAGTCTGCTTTCATTCCGAAGAGGAACATTCTTGGTAACATAATGATGGCTCATGAACTTATTAATGGGTATGGTAGAAGTTGGATCTCCCCTAAAACTATGCTAAATCTTGACATTAGCAAAGCGTATGATAGCTTGCAATGGACCACTATTGTTTGTGTTATGTCATTAATGGGTTTCCCTAAGGTGTTTGTTGCATGGCTGTATGCATGTATTTCTTCTCCTACTTACTCTCTTTGCTACAATGGGAAGAATTCAGGCTTCTTTAAGGGGAAGAAAGGGGTTCGTCAAGGGGATCCCATTTCCTCCTATATCTTCATTATAGTTATGGAAGTTCTGTCTTGTATATTGTCTATAAAATTCGAGGATAAGAGGATTTCGTATCACCCTAAATGTAATCAGTTGCAAATCTCCTCGCTTTTCTTTGAGGATGATGTTATGATTTTCAGTAAGCCCAATGATCATTCTATTGCTGGGATCCTTGAGACTCTTCATTTCTTTTATCTTGCTATTGGGTTAAACATCAATCGTTCTAAATCCCATATTCTCATCTCTGGTCTTGGTTCATCTGCCATGGCTAGGATTGTTACACTTTCTGGTCTTCAACCGATGGAAAATAATATGTCTTAACTTGGTCTCCCTCTTTGTACGTCCAAAGTTACCAGAGTTGACTGCACTAACCTTTATGATAAAATTATTTCAAAGTTGAACTCTTGGACCTCCAGATATCTTTCTATGCCTGGTAGATTGGTACTTGTCAAGTCTATTTGCTTTTCTATGACTGTGTATTGGGCACGTACTTTCATTCTGCCCACTAAACTGCTCACTATGATCAGAGCTTCTATGCTCAGATTCCTTTGGACGGGGTCTATTCATAATAGGAAACTGGTTCCTCTGTCATTCTCAAGTTTGGAAAAACCTCTTAGTAAGGGTGGTCTTGGAATCATCAATATGGAGTTATGGAATAAATCTGCTGTTAGTTCCCATATTGATGCTTTACTTCATAAAAGGAACATCCTTTGGGTTCAATGGGTTTGGATGTATCGTATTAAATCTGGTGATTTTTGGTCTATGATTATTACTTAAGGAACAAGTTGGATATGGCTCAAAATTCTTAGTATGAGAAGTACTTTCCTTCCATTTGTTAAATACACTATGTCCCCTGACTGCTCGGCGAGTTTTTGGAAGGATACATGGGTTAGGGAAGGCTTGGTGTTGGAAACTATGTTGACTTCCCAAGAAAGGCTGCAATCTTTGATTGGTTGTAATGCTCGTGCAGTGGACTTCATTGTCAGTGGGAAAATGTGTACCCCAATTCAAGCAATCAAGTTGTTAATTCGTTATGGAGGAGTTTGTGTCATTGTGTTGTGCCTATGAATCATGAGACTGGAGTTAATTGGAAGGGGAGACCTCATAAAATTAGTAGGGTGTATTATAATCTCCTACACACTGATACTTTTTCTTCATTTTCTTGGCTAAGGTATGTTGGTCTTCCCATTTCCCTGCTAAAGATAACATGTTGTTCTGGAGAATATTGCACAAAGCTATTCTGAGTAGGGATAGATTGCTGTTAACTGGTTTGGAAACTAATCACCTTTGCCTCTTCTGTAACTTGTGCCCTAAATCAGTTGACCACTTATTCTTTGATTGTGAATTCTTATCTAATATGATATCTTCCCTGATGAATAAAGTTGGCATTTCGAGCTTTTGTGGCAACTCATCTTCTGACTGGAATGAGCTTATTATCGCGACGAGGTGGAGAACTAATGTCAATGACATAATCTTCTTTGTACTTAAAAATACCTTAGAACTGTTTGGTTAGAAAGGAACTCTCGATGCTTCTCAAGCGAGGCCTCTTCTGTGCATCAACTCTGGGATAAAATAATGGTGAATACTGCCTCTGGTATCAGATTCTCTTGGCATGCATTCTCTCCGCATAATCATGGCCTTTGGAATCGATTCTTGATGTTGTGTGTTGTTTGGTTTACAATCTTTGTTTGTGCATGCTTTTGTGCATGTCTGGCCATCTTGTTTTGGTCCTGCTTGCCTCCTCTGCATCTGGTTCAGTTTCATGTCTACGTTGGTCTTTTTTGTGGCTTGTGTGATTTTGCTTGCTTGTAATTGGTTTTGGTTGTTTGTTTTCTTCACGGCAAAAGCTTGTTTTTGTCGTGGTCTTCGTTTTCCTTTAATAAACTCTGATAGGGGTCCAGTCAACCTCGTTTGCCTTGCCAAAAAAGTTGTTTTAGAATTTCAAAGAGGAAATTTGTTTTGGTAAAAACAAGTGTTTTGGAATTCGGAGATTTGATTTGATATACCAAGTGGGTATGTGTTATTTATGATTTCAAAATGGTTTGAAATAAAACCGGGTAATTGAATTCTAGGAACTCTATTTGAATAATGTGAAAAGTCAGGATGAATCAACTATTGAACTTAAAGTGAAGTTGATCTAATTAAGATGGAAAATGAAAATTTTAATCCTGGAATTAAAATTTAACTTGAGTAAATGGAAGTGGATAAAATATATTTTCATTTAACTCAGGATAAGTTAATAAAATAAAATTGAAATTTGAAATTGAATTAAATTGAATATAAAATTGAAATGTACAATGATTATAATTGTGTAATGAAATTTTATACCCTTAAGCTATTAAGTGATATATATATATATATATATATATATATATAATTTGGAACTGCGATTATAAGGTGAAAATGACTCAAATAAGCAATATAGCTTTTAAATAAATAAGTTGGTGAACTTAAGAATAGGAAATGAAAGTTGTAAAACCAAAATAAATTGATTGGTGTTTAATGGGAAATTCAAATTTTGATCCTAAATGAAAATATAAATTGGAATAAGGTGAAGAAAAATAAAATGTTAATGGACTTAGGTTACTAAATAAGTTTTAAAACTTATATATTAGAGAGTAAAAATTTAAATTGAATGGAGAAACAAAAATTGGATTTAACTTAAATTAAAAAGGACTTGAATTGAATTTGAATTGAAGTAAAAATCAAAATTCAGTTGTGTTATAAATAATATTGAATGAAATTCAATTCTTATTTAAAATGGTAAAGGAAATGGTATGAATTTAAGTTGGATAAATAAAATTTACTTGAACTTGAATTAAATTTAGAAAAGAATTGAATTGAAAGAAAATTTAATTTAGTTGAAATGATATTGAATGAAGCAAATGCTCACTCAACTAAATCCAAAGTAATTGTTTGAGGATGAATTTAGTGTAAGCTAAATTAAATGAAAATTGTATTGGAATGAATAAAATTTGGTAGCTTGTTAAAAATTTGGAAAGTAAAACAAAACCCAGTTCTGGTTTAGAATAATTGGAATGGTTATGTTATTAATAAATTCAGAAATGAATTGAGGAGGTGAGTAAATTTAAAATAGATTGAGTAAGTAAACAAATTGAATTAAAATTTGTAATGGATTAGAATTTGATTGAATAAGAATCAAATTAAAATGGAAATAAGATTAAGGAGAGAAGAAATGGAGTTATTTTGTTATTGAAATAACTTAAGCAAATTGGAAAATGATTGTTGTTATCCCGCTTTTTGGCAAAGCCGTGATACCAAAAGATTGGCCGAAAACGAAAGACAGTTCGTCTCAGAGATTGGTCATACTTCTCTTTACTATGGATATCGATGAATTTTGTCCGAGTCCGGAATGGGCCACAATTGATAGGACATGACAAGAGAGGTCGTAGGAGTCATCATTTCAAATTTCAAGACAATCCGAGTTCGTATGCTCGAGATATGATGGATTCAAATTGAGGAAGGTGGTCACTGTCTGTTTCGAACCCATCGCACTGGAGTACTTCGAACCCATCACCTTCGAAACCATCTCCTTCGAACCCACATAGTTCGAACCCATCCACGCGCTTGCCTTCGAAACCGTGAAGTTCGAACCCAAGCCACGTTCGAACCCATCAGCTAGTACCTGCTTCGACTCCATCGCCTTCGACTCCATCGCCTTCGACTCCATCGCCTTCGACTCCATCGCCTTCGACTCCATCGCCTTCGACTCCATCGCCTTCGACTCCACCACAATGGCCTACCTTCGAATCCATGGCGCCGCTCAGCTTCGCATCCTTACTTCGAACCCATGCAAGCCCTTAATTCGAACCCATCGAACGACCCAGTTCGAACCGATCGAATTCGAACCCATAGGGATTCCTTGATTCGAATCGGTCACGTTCGAACCCAGGAATACTCCTTAGTTCGAATCCACCGAGTCAGTTGGTTTGGATGACGTGTTCGCCGTAGTTCACGGAGTAGAAGCGGTCCATTCGGAGATAAGTTAGGATCGATTCGAGAGATACGCGCCACGTCACTGCAAACCCACGTGCACTCATGGGTTCGAAACCATGGGTTCGAAATCATGGGTTCGAACGACACAGCCAACCAAGAAAACCCCATTTCAAACCGAGCATATCTCCTTAACCACAAATCCAAATGCAACCAAATTTTCACAGTAGCTTCCATATGAGGTAAAGATTGTCCCTGCCAAGTTTCAGCTCGATTGGACCAATTCTTGATGGGTTCGAAATAACTTCGAACCGATGTCAGATCGAGACGAAACTTGGTGGGATCGGTCGCGTGGGTCCACTCACGTGCCAGAAGAAGTCTCCCGAAGTTTCAGCCAGATCTGGGCCTCCAACGCCTATAAATAGCACCCTGAAGCCTTCAGAAAGGGGGGATCTTCGAACAACTTCTGCCATTGAACGCCAAGACTCTGCCGGATTCAAGTCTATCTACCATAATCACTGTTGTATTCAGATTTCAAAGCTATCATCTACTGTAATCCACTGTAATCGATTGAATCGAGCAAAGCAATAAAGAGAAATCCTTCAAAGTGGACGTAGGCACGAACGCCGAACCACTATAAATCCTGTGTTTGTGATTGTTGTTTGTGAATAACTGTGATTTGTTACGTAGAGCTGAATTTTATATTGATTGTTGCTGAGTTCTGTGTTGATTATTATCAAGTTGAATACGCAAACGGGTGCTTTCGTGATATTGGGTGTTTGTGACCAATTTTGGCGCAAACATTTTGGTGCTTTCACTGAGAAACTGAACTCAGGAGTTCTGCCAGTTGATAATTGATTCAGAGAAAGTTTGGAAGTTTAAATTTGAGAAGTTATGACGAGACAATCGAGTAGAAGGCCAAGGCCAGAAAGGAGTGAACAACAACGAAGTCAGGAGGCTTCCTCAGGAGCGAATCAACCATCGATCTACATCACTAGAGACGAGATGGAGACGATGATGAAGAAGCAGGAGGAGTTGATCCAGAGTTTGTTTCAACAGATAGGACAGCTTGGAGCGCAGAATAGGGAAACCAATGGAGTTCAGAACGAAGCAGGACCATCTGGCGTCGCACCCGGATTAGGGGGCACACCCATGGAGAATGTTGGTCCAATTTCGGAAGGAGAAAGAGGAATATCTGCACAACCTGGAGACAGCAGAGGAATGAACGCTCAGTCAAGGGGGCACATCTCAGAATTCCCTCGTGAACTCGGGGGGCAGGATGAAAGTGACGAACGAAGGCTGCATCTTGGAGACACCGACAAGCTGGCAGAGATGGTTAGGTGAGCAATGAGAGGCGGTTTGGTGAACAAGGACCTAGAGGATGTTAATAGGAGTCCTTTCACTCCGGCAATCAGACGAGCTAGAAACCCACCAGATTTCAAACTACCATCGTTGGACATGTATGACGGGAGAACGGACCCCACGGTCCATCTGACAAAATATATGAGGCATATGGAAGTGCTGGGGGCATCAGAGGAAGTTATGGCCCGGTGCTTTCCACTGTACTTGGCGGATATTGCGGTGTTATGGTTCAGGCAATTAGATAGTGGGTCCATCGGAACATGGAACGATTTAACTGAGAGGTTTATGAGGCAGTTCAGGGTTCACATTACAAGACCTAAGAATGTGATGACACTGGCAACTTTGAAACAGAAGGCTGGAGAAACATTGAGAAGTTTCCTGACACGGTTCAATGCAGCGGCGGCTTCCGTGGATAGACCGGATCCATCCATGGTTATGATGGCGGCTGTGTCCGGAATAGCGGACGGAACAGAATTCAAAAATTTGCTAACTAAGGATCCACCTATGGATCTAGGAGAATTTTATCACGAGGCGGAAAAGTTTTTACGATTAGAGGATGCGAGTGCAGAAAGAGAAGAAGGAGACGGGATAGAAGTTTATGCACTCAAAGACGAAAAGCCCCCTAGAAGGGATTCAGACAAGGATAAAGGTAAAAGAAGGATTGAGAATGACAGAGACAGATCAAAGCGGCAACGGAGGGAGCCGCGATTCACCACCTACACTGAGCTGAATGAGAGCCTGGAGCGAATTTATCAAGATACCAAAGAACAGATTCCGTACCGTAGGCCGATGCGAAGGGATCCTACCTCTGACGAAAGGAAATCAGATAAGTTCTGTGTATTCCATGAATTAAATGGTCATAACACTAATGATTGTAGGCACCTGAAGGACGAGGTGGAAGGGCATATCAGGAACGGTATGCTCCTTCAATATGTAAGGAGACGAGCTCCTGTGGCGGAACCAGAACGACCACCATCCACATCAGCTAGGGGCGATCCTGAATCAAGGCACCGTTTGGTTATCAATTGAGTAAGATAACGATGAACAAGTTGTAAGCTTCCACTAACGCAATCAAATCATTTACACATGTGCGAGATCGCGAACGATCTCCAGGCATGCTCTGAATGATCGTTGACCGTTTCGTAGTGGGAACTTACGCTTCGACATCCATGCTTTGCTTTCATATCATTTTGATTTGAACATTTAGACCCTGTTTGTTTGCTGTTTGTTTGGACATTGTTTTTGAAACTCATCCGTGTAATAGATATTTGATTCTGATAACTCTGGAATGGCTAAGCTACTTACACATGTACGGGGTCGCGAACGATCCTTAGGCATGCTCTGAGATGGCGATGAACCGCCCTGACAAACGATCCAGGATCTCACCCGAACGTGACCCTGACATCGATAATATCAAGCCCTCCCGGGCACACAACTCGCCTCGAACGGCACCCGATCGCGAACGATCACCACTCGACTTCGAACAGTCACAACTCACCACGCCTCAAACGGCTTGATCGCGAACGGTCGCCACTTGAGGTCCAACACCCGACCGCGAACGGTCACAAATCCGCCTCGAACGGCACACGATCGCGAATGATCACTCTCTGCCTTGAACGGCACCGACCGCGAACGGTCATGATTCACTAATTATAAAATCCGACCTCGAACGGTCACCATTCGCCTTGAACGGCACTTGGTCGCGAACGATCATCAATTGCCGCGAACGGCATCGACCGCGAACGGTCCCATTCAATCCTTTGTCATAAATAGCATCGACCGCGAAAGGTCCTATTCTCATCATTTGCCGCGAACGGCATCGACCGCGAACGGTCCTATTCCATCCTATGCCGCGAACGGCACGGACCGCGAACGGTCCCAATTCACCTCAAACAGCATATGATCCCGAACGATCGATGCATGAGTTTATACGCTCGACCACACACGGTCGCACTTCACCTCGAATGACTCGATCACGAACGATCGTCATTTGAAGTTAAGCGCTCGACCATGAACGGCCGCGCTTCGTCCCAAATGGCTTGATCCCGAACGATCGTCATTTGAGGCCATATGAAACTGTCAAATTCTTTGCAGGTCGATGACAGGATAAGAACATCCAACTCAAAGCATTACAAAACACACCTTCCTACTGCAAGGCATGTTTTGGGGGGCAAAATGTTATCCCGCTTTTTGGCAAAGCCGTGATACCAAAAGATTGGCCGAAAACGAAAGACAGTTCGTCTCAGAGATTGGTCATACTTCTCTTTACTATGGATATCGATGAATTTTGTCCGAGTCCGGAATGGGCCACAATTGATAGGACATGACAAGAGAGGTCGTAGGAGTCATCATTTCAAATTTCAAGACAATCCGAGTTCGTATGCTCGAGATATGATGGATTCAAATTGAGGAAGGTGGTCACTGTCTGTTTCGAACCCATCGCACTGGAGTACTTCGAACCCATCACCTTCGAAACCATCTCCTTCGAACCCACATAGTTCGAACCCATCCACGCGCTTGCCTTCGAAACCGTGAAGTTCGAACCCAAGCCACGTTCGAACCCATCAGCTAGTACCTGCTTCGACTCCATCGCCTTCGACTCCATCGCCTTCGACTCCATCGCCTTCGACTCCATTGCCTTCGACTCCACCACAATGGCCTACCTTCGAATCCATGGCGCCGCTCAGCTTTGCATCCTTACTTCGAACCCATGCAAGCCCTTAATTCGAACCCATCGAACGACCCAGTTCGAACCGATCGAATTCGAACCCATAGGGATTCCTTGATTCGAATCGGTCACGTTCGAACCCAGGAATACTCCTTAGTTCGAATCCACCGAGTCAGTTGGTTTGGATGACGTGTTCGCCGTAGTTCACGGAGTAGAAGCGGTCCATTCGGAGATAAGTTAGGATCGATTCAAGAGATACGCGCCACGTCACTGCAAACCCACGTGCACTCATGGGTTCGAAACCATGGGTTCGAAATCATGGGTTCGAACGACACAGCCAACCAAGAAAACCCCATTTCGAACCGAGCATATCTCCTTAACCACAAATCCAAATGCAACCAAATTTTCACAGTAGCTTCCATATGAGGTAAAGATTGTCCCTGCCAAGTTTCAGCTCGATTGGACCAATTCTTGATGGGTTCGAAATCACTTCGAACCGATGTCAGATCGAGACGAAACTTGGTGGGATCGGTCGCGTGGGTCCACTCACGTGCCAGAAGAAGTCTCCCGAAGTTTCAGCCAGATCTGGGCCTCCAATGCCTATAAATAGCACCCTGAAGCCTTCAGAAAGGGGGGATCTTCGAACAACTTCTGCCATTGAACGCCAAGACTCTGCCGGATTCAAGTCTATTTACCATAATCACTGTTGTATTCAGATTTCAAAGCTATCATCTACTATAATCCACTGTAATCGATTGAATCGAGCAAAGTAATAAAGAGAAATCCTTCAAAGTGGACGTAGGCACGAACGCCGAACCACTATAAATCCTGTGTTTGTGATTGTTGTTTGTGAATAACTGTGATTTGTTACGTAGAGCTGAATTTTATATTGATTGTTGCTGAGTTCTGTGTTGATTATTATCAAGTTGAATACGCAAACGGGTGCTTTCGTGATATTGGGTGTTTGTGACCAATTTTGGCGCAAACAATTGTGGTCCAGCTTTATAAGTGGTCTTGAATGAAATTTGTTTAGATAATAAAATTGAAATGCAAGTGAAAGGATTTTAATTAATTATTGTGATAAAGAAAGAATGCTTGAGTTGTGAATAATTCCGAATGGAGAAAAAAAATTAATATAGTTTGAGCAGGAATTAATTTAAATTGTTATAAACTTAAATAATTGTTATTTGCTTAAATAACATTAAATTTGCATAGAAATGGGTCATTTTGTTGTAAACGGAATTGAATTGGTTTAAAGAAGCAAATGAAATTGGTTTTTAAATCAATTGGTATGGATTGGAACCTTATTAAGTGGTTTTGTATATAAATGCAAGTGAATTATAAAAGAAATGCAAGTATATCAAATTTAAAATAAAAATTAGATTGTGAATCAATTTGGAATTGAATTGAAGTAAATTGATGTAAGTCAAGCATAGGTTAATCGTATTAAAGAGAAAATGAACTGGTTGTAGTAAATATGAATTATAAAAAAATAAACTTGATTGTAAAACATTTGAGTGGAACAAAATGAAGTTTGGATTTGTTAGGAAAATTAAATGGTATTGAAATTTTAGGATTTGCTTATAATATATGGTTAACAGGTTGAATTATAAAATTTGTTTGTTTGAACTATGTAATTGAGGTGTTTGGCTAAGATTAATATATGGAAGGATGTTATAAATATCATATTATTGAAAACTGATGTGTTTGTTTAAGTAAGTACAGATACGGAAGGCAATCGATAGAGTTGAAGCGCGTATATGCAATATTATTTAGCCGCTTGCTTTTAAAATGCTAATCTAAGGTACGCCTACGCAATAAAATTTGGGAAATGATAATATATTATGGTATATTTTGGTTTCCGACCGTGTGGGTCGATGTATATATTTATTTATATCTATTGTGATACTGTAAAATGCTCCCCATACAAAGAAGACGCTGTCAAAAAATTTCAAAATTTTTGGGAGTTCGAATTTTTTTCGAAATTTTGAAAATTTTGGGTTAACTAGGACAGTGATTTTTGAAATGAAATTGAAAACAAGCTTTTGAGTTAGAAATAAAAGAAAATGGTTTTGGAATTGAGCTAAAGGTTTTGGGTGAAGTGAATGTAAATTTTAAACTAAGTAAGTAGGGGTAAGTAAATGAATTTAGTAGCATTTTTCATACCTTAGCAAATTTCGGGGACGAAATTTTTATAAGGGGGAGGAATGTAACAATACGGAATTTTGGGTCGTTAGATTTTGAACATTTAATTAATTTTAAATGTTGATTATGAATTATAATTTGACTTTGAAGAAGAAGATTTTGGTTAAATTAATGAAATTAATTAAATTTCAAATATGGTAATTCATTAGAATTTGAATAATAATAATAATCTAATATTTGGGAATTTGGATAATTTGTTAATCTGGAGGTAAATAGATACGAAATTGGTTTCTAAAATTTATTTTAAGTCTATTTGGATCTAAATAGAGATGTTGGACTTTTAAATGGAATCAAAAGTCGATAAGTAAAATTTGTGAATTTTATATTAATTTAATAATCGAATTTAATAATACAATAATGTAAATAATCAGATTTTGATTCGAAATGAATCAGAATAATTTATAATGTGATTATAGATTCTATGTGATTTATAATTAAGTTAGTAAAGTTTTAAAGGTAAAATGTCAAGTGATTTTGACGATTTTGAAAATCGCTCGAACTTATCGACGAATTTAAAATAGCCTTCCAGGGCACAGTCTTTGAATTTGATGAAACCAGTTCCATTGGATCCGTAATAATGTATTATTATCGGATTCAAATTTCGTAGCGTTTAGAGTTACCGCTTGTCTGTACGGGTGAGAAACGAGTTGAAATTAAAATCGATAATTTAATATTTAAACTCGATTCAAAAGCTAACTTCCACATACGATCAAATTAGCCTCTGAAACATGTTTCATTGTGTTCGGAATACGGGTAAAACCTTATAATCGCATGTCGGCATGCATTGTTTGGAGTTCGTTTGTAAAACCTGTAATTTGGAAAAATATAATAAAATAATTGGATTACACGTATATATATACGTATAATGGCCCAAAATCCTAATTTGTTTTCTTCGGCCGCCACAAAACATTTCATGGCCGAAGTCGCTTGACATTCCTCCCTCAAATTCTCTTCATCCAAACATTTTCTAGCCGAGGCTCCAACTAGGGAGTGGTAGGGCTCGTCGAGACGATGCTATCCAATGGTGAATCTAGGCTGCGACGACTCGAGGAGACGCCAGATCGTCGATGAAGGCTGAAGGTTCGTTCGCGTTTCTAGAAGGCTTGGCGTAGCCGAGCGTTGCCGCGTTTTGGTCGTGGGTTCGGGGCGACGTGGCCTTCGATGTAGTGGAGCCTGATCGGCGTAGAGATGGCCGAGGGTGGAGCGATGGGTAGGGTTTTGAGGCGGCTGATGGGTTTCGTGCGCGTTCATGTATGGGAGGGAGAGAAGATGTAGCATGCGGCCGTAATTTCCTTTCTCTGACCGAAGAGCTGGATTTGGTTTGTGTAAAAAAAAATTATAGATGAAATATAATTCAAACTTTATAAATTCGTAACTTGAGCCCATGTTGTCAGATTTCGACGAAACAAGAAGCGTCGTAATCACAGCAACGCGATCTACATGCTGCAAAAGATTCGGAAGCATTTGGAGCTAGCAAGAATTTTAGGTTAAATCGAATGTCGTTCGATTTAATTTAAAATTTGAACGCTCGTCGAAATTCAAGGTGGGTTTATCTCACTCACATTTGGAATGCTAGTTAGTTTAAATAGTTAATATTTGAATGATTGTTTGATTGGTTGAATGTGATAATTATTATCAGGTTGGATCGATATTGATTTGTTGTGATAATATCTGTGGATGCAGGGAAACAGGTTGGAGGGATCCAACTGGATCCCTCACAATATAGAAATTATTTTCATAATTGATGATGTGTTTTATTTATATACTATGGTAGATTAATTTGAAAATTAAATTGTATTGTGCTACGATTGGGTGAATACAATCTGGGAATTTAAAATATAAATAAAATAAATTAGGTTTAAAAGGAAATATGAAATGAAAATTTATAAACTGGGTTTATAAATGAAGTAGAATATTTATCGGGGATAAATATTGAAAGTATAGGTTCCCGGTGGGAATTTCTATAGGAAGTGCAAATTGTTTAAAAATAATAGTGAGAATGTTTTTAAAGGATGGAAAGTGTACCTTTTCCTGGAAGTTTAGTATGTTTTAAAGAAAAGCTTTCAAAATATAAATGGGCTGTTTAAATGTGTTTTAGAATATTTTAGAAAGAAAATATATTTTTTTAATTATTTTTAAGTATAAGCAAATATTTATTCAAGTAATTATGGTATTTAATTATTTTAAAAGGTAAATTGGTATTATGTTTCAAAATGAAATCTTAATATAAATGTTTAATTTAATAACTTTATTTAAAAAGGTAATCTTGGTTTACATTACTTAGAAACTCTTATGGAATTTCTTAAGTATTATTTTTATTTAAAGTAATTTTACTAACCTTATTTTAATAATTTAAGTATATCCTTTGAAAGTGATTTTCCAGGAAATGGTAAATGTGTTAAAAATAAAAAGGTGTTTATTTTTAAAGTGTGGAAAGGAATTTACGTGATTTAAACGTAAATTTGAATTGAGATAAATCAAGCAGGATTTATAAAAAGGTTCTTTGGTTTATTCTGAAAATGGAAGTGTAGTTCCTTGAAAAGCCAATTACGTTTCAAAAAGATTTTTTTAAAGTAAAAAGTTTTAAATTTTTTTTCAAAGAATGTTTAAAAAATTATTGTTTAAGTTGTAGAATTTTTAAGAGTAAATCTTTAATAAATTAGCTATAGTAGTAATTATTTTAAAGGGGTTAATTGGTACATGCTTTAAAAGAATATCATTAATATTTATATTTTATAAACTAGTTTTGTTGTAAAGATAGTTTAGTTAAAGTTTTATATGAAAACTTGTATAGGATTTCATAACTTTATTTTAAAATTTAGTATGACTTAACTTTTATTTTGAAGAAAAATGGTTTATATTTTATAAAGCAGTTTTATTTGAAACATTTAAAAAGTATGTATGTATTTAAATTAAAGTATGTAAATAGCTTTAATTTAAATTATTATAAATCTAAAGTATTTTGCTTGGATGTTTTCAGTGGAAATCAATATTTGGAAATTTATTCCACAAGGGGTGTGTGGTTTGAAAACTGTTTCAAAAGGGGGCTGAAAAGAAAATATATCTTGTGAAGATATTTTGAGGTTAACAAATAATTTGGGGAAATTATTTATTTTTTGATGGATGTTTGTGAATGTTAATTGATAGTTAAATAACCGACTATCAATACTGGCCAATGCGTTGATCGTTCGTTTCGAAGAGACCGAGATTAATTTCTCGAAAACCACTTCGATCTGGTTTGTACGTTTTCATGGGAAAAACGAGTTCGGAGTCGAAGATGGTGCATGAAGTGCAAGGGCTAGTTGCTACTAATCTTGAGGATGATTCCAAAATGGATGTAGTAGGAGTAGTGCCTTCGGTTCCGTTCGAACCCGGGAGGTACTTGTTTGGATGAATTCTTTCGGAACATCGTCAGGTGGACAATGGTCATTCTAAGTGAAACGTTCTAAAAAGGTAACGCTTAGCCTCAAGCTTCATCAACTGAAAATGACTGAAAATCAAGGGATATGAAGCAAGGCTATGTGGGTAGCACCCATTAGGGTGAGATCATCCCTGTCTAGATGTCCCTTTTTATTCGGCTTAGTGGTGCGGTTGCTGATCCCATCCGTGGGGTGATCTTACTTGGGATTATCCAGCAAGGGTAGTCCTGGTCTTGTGTTGCAGGGATTGGGAGTAATCCTCGGTACGGTGATCTAGGCCTCGTACTGTGACAGGCGGTACCCCAGTGCCTAGTCATTAGTTGGAAATCCATTCTCCCTATGTGCCTTTTACGGATTTTGTTTTGTATAACCCACTTTGTGGCTAGTAGCTGAAATTTAATCATGTAACAATTTGCTATTTGAATAAGTATTTGTATATAGACACTACTATAATATCAGAGGATTTTGATAAGAAATGTTTTAGCTATCGTAAGGTAAAAACACGACATGTTTATTTGTGGCGTGGTCTTACGAGATGCTTTTGATTTTAAAGGATTTTGAAACTTTAATAATCAATTAGGGTGTATTTTTCTCACGCTGGTATTCCAGACTGACTCGGGTGTTATTAAATTATAATGCTGGAGTCAGACCGAGTATTAAAAATTACGGGAAAGGTTGCTATGAATCTTAGGAGAGGAGCTGGAAACCGAGATGTATTATCCGTACTTGTTTATGTCAGCTGCTGTGATTGTTTGAAATTGTCAGGACGATAATTGTTGTTTGTTTGTGATACTCTGTTGGTATATTGTATAAAAATGATATAGTTTACATTTTGTGTAAAGATCTGATATTATGTATTATATTTTGTTCCGCTGCGATTGTGAGATTCTGTTATTGTTTAGTTCCTTCTTTCTTCTATCTTCTTTCTTTTCCCTCAACTATCTGTCTTTTCCGGCACTCGAGCATCGGCATATTATTCTGTGGAGTATTTTGTGTCGATTTTCGAGGGTCGAGAAGGGCGGGTCATCACAAGAAGATAAAGCTTCTCGTTATAATGATGAAACCACTCAGATGTTGAACGATTTACCAGGATCTTCTTTCCTATAGGAAGCAGTATCCAAAATTGAAATTGACAGGATGATGATTAGGTTGGACCAAAGAATGGTTGATAGTCAGAAAGCCCTCTCAGATAGAATGGAAGAAAACTTCGCTTTGTTAGCCTAGCAGCCATAGATGTATAGGAAGAGTCATAAGGATTCATTACTATTAAATTCAGAGGAAGATAGTTCATCTTCTTCAAGCTAGAACATGAGAGACGACAAGCAGAAGATGAACGGAAAGGATTTTAGGATGTCAAAATGGAGCATAGGAGGAAGTGGCTAAATTTTATCCACGTCCAACATGGTCGCTACCGACCAAAATCGAGTCAGTATTGGGCATGTTAGGGGTAGTTCCAGAGTGTAACTACCTAATGTATTAAACTTGTCTGACAATAAGGACGACTTGCAGGATACTGGAAATGAAGAAAACAAAAATGTTGAAACATAGAATGTTGGTGCTTAGATGAATGCCACATAACCGACCAGGCAATCACAGAAGATCCAGACTTATTGCTCTCCCGAAGCGAGGAGAACTTAGACGTCATCGAACGAACCAAGAGCACTTGTAGAGTCAAATACACGGGGTTGTCCTGATGGTTGCCATCTATGTAATCAACCTAGTGAAGAATATATTGTTGATAACGGTAAGGTGATTAATGAATGGAAATTAGTGGAGAAATAATTAATAATGGGACTTGACACCTAGTAAAACTCCATTTAGTGATGACATTTTGCAAGAAGTATATCTTAGAATGTTTTTTATGCCAATGATGCTGTCATATAACAAGACGAATGACCCAAATAACATCTATTGAAATACGAGTGGTACATGGATGGTGATAGAGCTACCGATGTAGTGAGGTGTAGTTGTTTCCCTATAATCTTAGATGGGGTGGCTATGATGTGGTTCATCAGCTCACACTACTATCCATATCTTCATTTGATCAGCTGGCGAGAAAGTTCATGGGGTAGCTCAGGCTCCACACCGCTTGATCAATAGATATAATGTCCATGTTAAGTATTCATTAGGATGCCGAAAAAATTCTAAAAGATTTTCTTAGCCAATTTAATACTACGACGATTGAAATAAGCAATCCAAAGGAGGATATTATGTTGATGGCATTCATTCGGGGGATAAACCAAGATATAGAGTTTGGCAGACGGCTAAAGAGGAAGCAACCACCTACTATAGTGGATTTCTATAATAAGGCATCCCAGTTTTTGCACTCGGAAAAGGTAGACTTGGCTACCAAAAAAGTTGGTGGTTGATCTTCGAATGAAGTTGTGCAGAACACATCGCTATTAAGCAAACCGGTGAGAGTTTTGATAATGATGCGATAAATATTGGAACTGGTAAAAACAACCATAAAAGAGGAAATCAGGGAACTGGTTATAAAATAAATGATACAAAAAAGCATCTGAGGTATTAGAAACCAAAGGATTATGCCCCTTTGAATGATATGGTTAAAAATATCTACCTTGTAGCAAAAGGAAATTAGAATTATAAGAAGCCACCTCGAAGGGAGCCATTTGAGGCCGAACGGGGTTCGAGGAAGTATTATCGCTTCCATCACACTCATGGGCACAAGATCAATGAGTGCCATCACTTAAGAGATGTGATTGAAGATCTGATACGTAAAAAGAAGTTGTAGGGGTACATGAGAGAACCGCGGGATGGCGGGAAAAATGCTAAACCTCTGGGCATAACGCTTAGAGGGATCGACCAGGGTCCAGTGGAGAGGGACCTAGGTGGTAGGAGTGTTGGATTATGATTAACACTATAACTGGAGGACATTATCCAACGGAGAGGAGCTAGAGTGAGATGGAGCAGTATAGAAGTTCGCAGAAACCCTTATCGCAGTAGAGTACTTTGCCGTCGAAAATGGTGCTCTTGCAAAACAACTGAAGACAATGAGTAATGATATTATTTTTCAAGATAGAGAAGTTGATGGGGTGCAAGTGTCAAAGTTTGACCTCATGGGGATTACTGCTAGAGTTAGATGTATGCCCTAGGGGCAATTATATAAATTTTTACAAATACCTAACTCGATAACCAATCTTGTTCAAAACGAAATTTGTTTTCATTGTATTATATGCTTGATATAACATTTTATATTACTTAATCGATTTAATTAAAAGGATATTGAATAGAAAATTCATAACTAGTATGTTTATGTGACATTAGCTACAAAATTTTGTAATCATAAGCAATTTGTAACAATGAAATTAAACATAACGTTTTAAATATTCCTAGTTAAGATGTATCGAGACTGGATATTGACACATCTTTTGAGACTAGAGTACGTAACAAACTTCAGTTGTTAGGCATCATATTACTCGTAAATACTGGCGGCACCAAGGGGTTACGTACTGATAGTTATTGGATAAAAATGGAATGACTCAGTCGATAGCTTTCCATTGTTTAATATTACAAAAGTCAAATAGAAACTATTGATGTGATAATATTACACAACTCCCCCGATTTGAGAGTATTGTCAAGCTTTAATCTGGAAACTCCGCTTTGATTATAGTCAAATCGTGGCATGTGGTCCATCAAACAACTACCGTTGGGTTGAGTGGGGGCATGAAAGTGACTATTCAAGAGAAAATTCGTCTCCTCGGTTATGTGAGGTTAGTACCAAAGTCAACTAAAGTCAATTCAAAATCAAAGTCTTTGGCTAGAGCGGTTTGGTTATTAATAATTGTTATTATTGAACCAAGGACTTTGCGTTTGGGCTGTACAATTGAATATGGATGAATTGGAATTTTGACTATTACTAAATTTCATAAGTCCAAAGTGGTATAGTTTTAACAAAGAGAGTTGATGTAAATAATTGCCACCACCACATAACGCTTAATAAAGTAAAATTGGATTTTATCGAAATTAAGTACGCGATAAATTCAGCCATAATGTCAAATCGATGTTAAGTGTTGTGTAAATGTTAATATTTGAAACGTTCAATATTAATCACGGACTAAACTAACACCTAATAGTCATACAACCAGAACGTTGAATATTCCTTTTACCACCCGATTTAATTAGTTAATAAATTATTTTTAGTTAATTTAATTAATTAATATTTATTAAATATTTATTATAAATTTTCATTTGATGTGTATTGAACATTACTATATAGTGTGTTTATAATAGTTATAAATTTACCGATCGATACACAATATCGGTACACGTTTAAATAAGATTTAAAATTGCATTGAATTTTGTTCGGCCTTGGACCAGATTTTAGGCCTATATAGGCAAGTTAATTTCAGTTGTAGAGGGGTGTTTAGGCTAGCCATGTTATGGAAAAAAGAGGGAGTTCAAATGATTAAAAGAGGGGAAATAGTAAGAGAGAGATATTAGGACGAGGTCCACTTTTCACTCTCTTAACTACTTATTTATTTGCCACCTCTTTTTGTCATTTCTTTTAGACTTTTTCTTTCCTTTCCTTGATATTTTCGGCCAGCAAACCCCTTCTCTAAGCCCAAAAAATACAAATACTAAATTACAACAAAACACTTCGATTCGATCGTCGGTGGTAAAGAAATTTGGAAGCGAGCTACTTCCGATTTGTGAATGGATTCAAGAAGATCGATTCAACATTTCAACGTGTATGCAAGGGTTTTGGTGAAACGTAATTCTTCGTTTTATTTTTTATGTTATATTTATATATATTATTTATACAATAGGATGTTAGATTATATTATGAATTTCGCATATCGAATTGCTATTGCAAATTGGTTGGTTATGTATATTGTTATATCTATATATAATTAAAAATAATAATGCTTACTACCTACTTGATGGTCATGACCTACAAATTAAAAAAAATTAAATAATATTATTGAATGAATCAGTCAATCAACAACATTTATAAGATTGATGTTATATGTCATGTGTTTTAAATTAATTTTTTTTTGTTATCGTATAATATATATTAGCAGTAAATAAAAAATATATTTTTAAGCATAAATGTATTAATTATAATTTACCATAAACTGTTTACATAATTTGAAATATATATATATGTGTGTGTGTGTGTGTGTGTGTGTGTCTATATATATATTTATTTTAAATAATAAATTTTTGCATAAAATCATTGCATAACATATATTATCTAGAGAGCTTTCGAAAATGATTTTTTTTATTTAACGCTTTTAATTTTAAAATATATTAAAAATCAAACACCAAAAATAAATAAATAAAACTTTATTTGGCCAAGAGCAAAATTAGTAGGATCACAATTTAAAAAATAATAATTTTATTATTTTCACACACACATTTATATCTAATTATGTATATTCATATGTATTGCATAAATTAATTTAAAATAAAATAAAAAATATTATTTTAATAAATTGTTTTTGGCTTTCATATTATATATTATATATATATGTGTTAAAAATTATTCTATAATTTAATATTTAATTATTTTATTGATTTAATTGTTATATATATATATTAACATAACATATATATATATTTTATAAATGTGTTATATAAAAATTGTTTATAACTAACATTAAGTGTGTACATATATGTGTATATATATGTGTATTTATCATATATTTACTTATATAATTTATTATGAGACAAATATATACACATTTAGACAGCGAATCGAATACAAAAGAGGCTAACATGTTCGTTGCGATGTAAATCACAACATCTATGCATGGGTATGTTAAACAATGTACACATTATTTTGTAATATATGTACGTGCACACATATTTGTATATGACACACATATATAATATAATACAGAATTATATAAAATAAAACTTTGTTTATAAATTCAAATAAAAATTTATTTTATTTAACATAAAATTTACAAAAATTCTAATGAATTAGACTACATAGACCCATTAAAGATCCAATTATGTATAAAAAAAATTGGAGTTCACCGATTTAACCCTTTATGTGCTGGCCCCATTCCAACACAGTTAAGGGAAAAGCATCCATTCAGGGGGAGCATCATAAGAGTTGATGAACACTACGAATTGATACATATAGATTATGTAATCCAAAGTCAATTAATTCTAAAACAGTTACTTTGTTATATTCACCGATAAGTTATCACTGACGTGGACATGTGTACACATGCAGTATATCTATGATATTCTCATAGCATACGAAGTGGAAATAAATAAAAAATTCATAGTAAAAAATAAGAATAGTTCTATTTGATCGAATAGGTGAGTATCTTGGAAAGAGTTCCTAATGTACAAAAAAATGAATAAAGATTCAATCTCAAAAGTCACTCCTTCCTATGATATATAAAGATGTATTGAAAGAAGTAGTTGAACATTGTTAAACAAATTATGATTAATGTCGAGTGAAGTTAAGTTAACTTCTTTCTATAAGGTCGCATGTTTAAGGGTAGTACAAGAGGTTAAAATTAATTTCATCTAGAGAATAGTTTACAAAATCATAAAAGATAAGGATTCATAAAAAACCATAACATATTCTAGGCTGAGGAGTTGGTAGGTTATGTGAGTCGAAAGACTACATACAACAATTGTATGTGATAGATCTTGTTTGAATTAACCCAAATGAAGTATAGAAACTATTGTCATTGAATAACATATTTATGTGATGAACATAATTTTTATGAACTAAAACCAAATTAGTTTTATATATAAGGCAATTCATGAAAAATTTATAGATACTCATTCCATTACACTAAGAAACAACTATTGTTTTGAGAAATACCAACTTCATAGCAAAGGAATTTCTGTTAGAAATTGTTGGTGGTAGAATGGATTTGGATACAATCCAAAGAAAATACTGATCATGTGGGATGAAATAAATTAACCTAACCTAAACGAACACAATGCATTATAGAGTACAATAAGTATTCTCGCACATCAAAGAGAGACTATGAGTTTCTTATTAATATCGAGAGTAGACGATCCTCAGTTGTCAATTAAACCATTAAGATGTGGTATGATACACAAGTTCGAAAAGGTTCCAAGTGTGTTATCAAAACATGGTTTTGGTAGTTGTATCCAAAGGGATATGATCCATCGATAGAAAATGTCTTTCAGAGAAAGACTAATATTACAGTTGGAATATAATGATCAACATTGATAAAAATATCATCGTAAATTTTATTTGTTTAAATTTACATAACAGATTCTCCATTCAATGTACTCAAGTTAATTCGAAGTTTGCTCACAAAACTATTGCTTGATATGACTTGAGTTTCGATACACATGCGATGAAAAAGAAAATTCTACATAATGATCTACAATATACTTTTTGCACATAATTACCAAAGTGTTTCGTAGTCAGTGGGAGTGATATTGAGTTTGTGGGTTTTTATTTATGATCCAAGAACTATACAAAAGTACCATTCTATAAGCATTTGAATTCAGTAATAGTTTGATAGAAATATCAAATAGTTTTATTTTCAGTCAAAATATAGAGGAATCTTGTGTACGTAAAAAAGAACAATTAAATGGTACATAGATATTTTTAAATTATAAATAAAGAACATACTGCTGATTGTTAACGATGTTCTCACATTAAAATCAATAATAGTTTAGTTGTTTTATACTTGATATTGGATTTGTAAGTTATATCTTTTACAATAAGTATAAAGGATGTTGCGAATATCCTAAATGATATGCGAAAACACCTTATTAAAATGTTTAATAAGGAACATTTAAGATCGAATCCTTATGTATTGACAATATGAATTACCATACATGATTTATTGTCCATAATATCATTTTCTTATGAATTTGGATTATGAAGCAAATATCAAATCCAAATTAAGATCACTAAATGGTACTTTAAAGTGTTCTCGAGTATTTGTGAAATACTAGAGAATTGTTTACAAAAACAATGAACTCCTTTTAAAGGAGTGTTCGGACTTGAACTTCACAAGTGCCACCGAGTATAATACTTCAATTCTTGTTCAAATCTTAAATAAGAAGCTTTAAATTGAAAATGTTTCAAATGAAAGGTTGTGGCTGATTCAACGAAAGGCTAAGTATATCGCCTAGAATAGCGCCGCAATAAAAGCTGTATAAATATAAATGCACAAATTTACAATTGAGCTAAATGTGATTCCAAGTACTGAGAATATTATATCATTGTTATATGATGTAATAAGAAAACTTACTAGAAGTCAAGAAACATAATCTAAATAGTTCCACATGGTAAAGGAAGTTTATCAGCATCGGAGAGAGTTGAATAATGATTAAAATAGCATAGTAGATTTAGTCATGAAGGGTCTAACTCGATTAGTTTTCATCAAACTGATTGAGGGGATGGGATAAAGATTCCATTACTGGCCCCAAGTGCAAGTGGAAAATTGATAGAGGTAGGTGCATGCCAAAGTGGTAACTATATAACTATTTTACATATATTTAACTCGATAACCAATCTTAATAAAAGATGTTTGCTTTCTATTATTTACTTGATATAATGTGTTATATTAATTAATTAGAAGTGCATTTAACAGGAAAATCCATAAAAGTTATGTTTTTGTGATCGCGGTCACAAAGTGTTGTGACTATGAGTAATTTTTCACAATGAAATTAAACATAACTTGTTAAACATTCCTAATAAATAATTAATAATTATTATCGAAATACAAACTTTGTGTTTGGACTATAGAGTTGAATATGGATAATACTGGAATTTTGGCCATCACCAAATTTTATAAGTTCAAAGTGATATAGTTTTAGCAAAGAGAATTCATGTAAATAATTGTCACTACCGAGTAACGATTAATAAAGGAAAATTAGATTTCACCAAAACCAAGTGAGCGACAAATTTGGCCATAATGTCATGTCACTTATTAAGTGGGATCATGGACGCCTAGGAGGAAAAGGAGTCATTGATAACTCCAATCAAAGACTATTTGCTGAAGGAAACTCTCCCGAATGGAAGGAATGAATGGATCAAACTCCTTCGTAAAGTACCATAATTTATAATGAAAGAGGAAGTGTTGTATAGGAGAGGTCTCTCAGCACTCTTGCCATGGTATGTCACCAGAGATGAAGATAAGAAAACCCTTTTGGATGTACATGAAGGAAGATGTGGTGATCACATCAAAGGGAAGACTTTAGCCAAGAAGATACTTCATTATGGATACATTTTTTCCACCATTAGCCATAGCGTAGCTTATCACATCACATGAAGCGATGAATGCAAAAGCTATGTGAAATACTAAGGGACCTATCTATAGAGCTTATGCAAATAGTTAGCCTATGGTCATTTGTGATTTGGTAAATTGATATAATCAATGTGCTACCTATGTCAAAGGGTGGAGTGAAGTATGCTATTGTAGCTTTAGACCACATCACATAATGAGCTAAAGCGGAACCATTAATCGTGATCACAATGAAGAAAGTGATCAACTTTGCAATGTATAACATCATATGTAGAATTAGAGTCGTATAAAAAACCATCACTAACAATGGAACACGATTTGGAAGTATCGGTTTCAAAGACTTTTACAACCGGTACCGAAGTGCGAAGAGTTTTTTTGCAATAGCACACCCTAAACAAATGGATAGGTGGAGGTGATGAACAAGATCGTCAAATTCATCCTAAAGAAAAAATAACAAAAACCCTGGGCAATTGGGTTAATGATTTACCATTTGCACCGTGGGCTTACTACACAACCCACAAGTCTACGACTGGGTACACTTTATTTTTTTCCCCAGGAGTTGAGACCATGATTTCAATAGAACTGGAAATCACTTCTCATTGAAGAAAACACTATGATCCTAATATGAATGAGGAACTCTTCCTTGAATCCCTTGACTTGGTCTATGAATGTGAGAAGAGGCTGAACTGATGGTAGCTGCTCAATAAAAGAGTAGCAACGCATTTCAACACCACAGTCGGGGAACCATACCTTTGAGGTATGGGACCTTATTTTGAAAGAGGTCCTCCCTATTACGGGGACCTTTTCTGAATTGGGAAGGTCGATGTGCGATTGAACAAACCTTGGCGATCAAACTTTTAAGCCATCGGCCGTTGAAGGGATCGCTTTTCCATGAGCGTGGAATAGCAAGCATCTACAACTCTATTTCACTTAGATTTATTTGTTTTCTCAAAATGAGCCACCCTATTTGACTTGGGGAAATGTAATAATTTACATTTCTTTTGTTTACAAATAAATTTGGCTTTCAAAACCAATGGAACCACGTTCTTATAAGTATAACTTTGTAGTGCATGATTAGTAGCACGATCAGGTATCTGGAGATAGGTACCTGTAACGACCTAGAATTTGACCACTTTAAAATATACTATTTAAAATGATTTTAAATATAAAATAGTTTAGGTTATATGATTCAAATAATATTAGATAGGATTTGGAAAGAGAAGTATATACAAAAATAGTAACATTTGCCTATATCGACAAAAGTGGTAAAATGCTGATTTCAAATAATATTAGATAGGATTTGGAAGGGTATTTTGGTCTTTTCATAAAATATTATTTTAATGCAAAACTTTTTCTATAAATAAGCATCCACTTTCTCACTTTTTTACACTTCTTTTTCTTCCTTTTTCAAGCTTTTCTTTCACTCTCTAATGGCTTCTTCTCTTCTATTTCCTTACTAACTTTTTCAAAACCATATCAAACAAAGTCAAAACACCATCAAACTTTACGAAACACCTTAGAATATCACCAGAATATGATTTAACATCTAAGAAGTGAAGAACTGATGGAGGAAGGGGAGGATCAAGGTGTGGCCGAACCTATGAAGGAGGAGGAGAAAGTTCAAGGGCTCCGGAGCAAGATAAAGAGAAAGAGGAGATGACCGAGCGCTAGAAAATGAGGTGAAGTTGTTTATGTGATGGTTAAGTATAGTTAGGAGGATTTAGTGAAGCGTTATTACATACGAATGTTGGTAGAAAGAATTGGTTAAGTTAAAGGTGAGTAATCAAATCTTAATTTTATTTTAATAAAACTTATGTTGATAATACACATGTTAAATTAGAAATTAGTATGTTGAATATTGGTTGATATTGGATGATAACTTGGTTGCAAATTGGTTGATTATGTGATTGTTTGTGTGGTTGATAACTTTTTTGATAAATGATAAAAGAAATGGTTAGTAAGTATAGTTAATTCAATGAAAATTAAATCCATATAAATATATGTATAGAAATTATTTGGCCTCTTAATGATTTCATAAATTCTAAAAAGATTAGAAATGATATTATAATAATATCATATTGTAACGTGAAATGAGTTTGAAATGATGAAAATATTTTTTTTAATGAGTTAAAATAGTTTAAATGTGGTTTAAAACAAATTCGAAGTGTTTCAGATAAGTTCCGAAGCAATTCAGAAAATTGGTCAAAGCCGAGCCCGTCAAGTAGTGGCGGTTCGTAAATGTCGACCCGTAATTCCAAACTAATGTAGAGAATGATTTATAAGTTGGATTTCATCGAAACAAAAATTATTTGATCCATAATGATAATAATTTTCCAATGAAGAAAGAAAATCAAGATTTCATCAAATAGAATTTGAAATATGTTCTAAACAATTTTCTAAAAACATCGCGGTTTTGTAGTTTGAAATCTGAAATGAAACTTCTTCATAAATGATATTTTTAAATGATATAAAAATATGAAATAAATTTGATAAATATATTAAAATGGTTTAAAAGAGATTTGGAATGGAAAATATGAATTTTAAAATATTAAAAAGTTGTTAAAATCAAATAAGCTTATATTCTGTAGCACTTTTATGCAGCGAATTCTACAACCTTTTGAATGTGAGTTTTAAACTTAACAATTCTTTTCTAAATCTTTTATAAATTATTCGAAAGGAATAATTAAGTAATGTAAAGATGGTTTGAAAGTTTTAATAAGAGTTTGAATAAATGGTTAAGAGAAATTGTTTGTAACACTTAAACAAAAAGTAAAGAATATTGAATGTAATAACAAACTTCGTATGCAGAAACGATTAGTACATTTATCCCGCCGGTGAGATCTGGGAAGATAACATAAGATGTTTAACTAAGGTTAGGAATGAAGCAACCAGCGTCCTGAAATTACAAGGCCTATATTTTCCCTTTTAGGCGAGGGTTGGAATAGATCGAAAGGAAAGCCAAATGCTCTAAAAGATCATATTAAGTTTTCCGAGATAAAAGAAAAGAAACAAATTCTTTGAATGTTAATTAACCACTTAACATCTTTTATCAATGATTAGAATGGAAAATCGGGATCGAATTTGCTTGATTATGTTCAACATGATAGGGGGTTCTCGCTTTGTGAATAGTGAGGAAGCTTAGACTCTTACCCCTATGTGACCCTAGTGTGAAAGGGTTGGTTGACAATTGAGAGGCTTTCCGTAAAAGCAGATCCGAGGTACCACATGTAGTCACCTCCATGTTGAAAAGCAGGAGTGCGCCCATGTTGAAAAAAAGAAGGGTAGAGGGATGGTTGAAAAGCCTACCGAGGTGGATCCGAAAAACCCATTCGTTGCATTTGGTATCAGAGTAGAAGGTTAAGCGAGAACCTTGGCTTTGGTGGGTAAAGACTCATCAGAGATAGGGTTAGTAATACCCTAGGATGAGTAACTCATTAGAGATAGGGTTAGTAACACCCTAGAATGAGTTTAAGTGTATTATATATGAGTGCGTATTTGTTAGTGACTAATAAATTGTTTTGTGTTGAATCATCGGTTGAGTGGTTTATGGATTCTGATCGATGTGCCTAATCACCCTTATCGATAAGGATTCCAAAACACTTAAACAAGGCGAACCGACACACTGATTTTGAAAAAATTGGTAAATGAAATAATTTTACCTAGGATTATATTTTGAATATAAAGTATATATTTTGAAAAGTTGTATAGTTAGAAATCTGGATTAGTGAAATTTAAATATAAAAAACTTGTGATTAGAATTTCACAGTTTTATTATAAGATGTTTCATAAAGATAGTCAATAAGTAAGAAATCCGATATGGTAATTGAGATCTTTAATACTTATTCCAAAATAATAAATTAAGAAATGATAATATTAAGTTACTATCATAAATTGATCAATTGTTTGATTTAAAAGTTTGAGTACACATACCTAGTAAATTAAATTTCACATTTTAACTATAAGGTGTTTGTTAGTAAGATTTGTTTAAGAAATGGACATATAAGATAAAAATAATATAAGATAAATAATAGAAAATGATTATGTAAAAGGAAAAATAATATAAAAGGAATGAGAAATTCAAGTAAAAGAATTGTGGTAATTTAAATGAAGTTAATTAACATAAGATAAAATGAATTTATAAAGTAGGTTTTATAAAGTAATCTCTAAAGGATTTTGAAAATGGAATTATTTCAAATAAAAAGAGAAATTTTTATGATAACTAGTTCGAATGGTTCGAAAATAAACTAAAAATGGGCAAGAGATGTGTTCGGATGGTAAGCACTTCTCTTAAGTATTACTCTTTTTGTTAAGAGGATATATGATACTATTGGTAGTACCCAGTCCCTTGGATTGTTTTGGACTTACTCGATCTATATAATTTTCTTAAGTTAAAGAGATAATGTGAATCGTTAATTGATAAACTGATTATTAATCTTTATAAAAGTGTTTAAACCAAAGATAAATTAAGATCGTTAATTGATAAGATAAAGCAGGATTCTCGATGATTTTGGACAGTCGGAAATTTCCAAATCATACCTAACTCAAAATTAAGAAATTTATGAAAACTTTTGGTCAAAGATTGTGAAATACTTTGAGTAAATGAAATAAGATAAGGTTAATTTATAAATCTGATTTATAAAGAAAAAAGATTTAAGAGTCAAAAGTTTGAGGATTTATATACGAGTGGTTTTAAAATTTGTTAGATGGATGGATTTTAGTAAAACCAATTTGAAATTTGGGATTTGTATATACTCTTAGGATGTAAAGGTATATTATAGAAATATATATTTAAGTCATCAACTGTTACATAAAATAATGAGTCCTCAAAGGAAAATGTTTTATTAATGAATTCTAACATTTATTAAGGATTTGGACTTAAGTCTTTAAAATGTGATTGATTTGCATAAGTTATAAGATAAAACTTAGGTAAAAGTTTTATGAAATGATTCGTAAACAATATTAGTGTTAAAGGAAATATATCGAGTTAAAAGATTATGGGAATTTTTTAAAAGATAAATCATCTTTTAGGTGAAAAATGGTTTCTTTAGGATATTTTCCTTTAGTAAAAATATTTGAAGGGATTATACAAAGAAGCACTTTTATAAAATGTTTAAAACTAAGATAAAAGTCTTTGAAAGTTAATAAATACATATAATAAATGTAGATCATTTCGTCGCACAAATTTGATCTATAATTTAAGTACAGAACTTTGAGGTGTTTACACTGGTCCGAAAAAGGATTTATACTTTTTTTTTGAAACTGGGTACTTATATTTACAAAGTAGGCAGCACACAAGTCTGCAATAATCATCATGGCGCACAGTTTAATATGCCAGAGGCATTATACTTGATTCTTGACGATGAACATTAATGAGGATTTTTTATTAGATAATTTAGTTTTCTATCATATTTGAGAGCTATGCAAGGAAAGCAAAGGTTCTGATCTAAAAGCCTGATCGAAGTCCGCACTAGAGTATCAAGGGACCGATACTAGTTTGGAAATAAAGTTGTGTATTAGAATAGGAGACCGAATAAGATATATTGTACAGATGATCTGTGTATATTATATTGAATTAAGTTTAAAGGTAAATGTTTTAAGCAAACTTTTGTTTTGGATAATTTCGAGGATGAAATTCTTTTAAGTAGGGAAGAATGTAACGACCCACAATTTGACCACTTTAAAATATACTATTTAAAGTGATTTTAAATATAACATAGGTAAGGTTATATGATTCATATAATCTTAGATAGGAATTGGAAAGAGAAGCATACATAAAAATTGTAACATTTGCCTATATCGAAAAAAGTGACAAAATGCTGATTTCAGAAAAGTAAGTTTCAATGGTTAAATGAATTATTTTAATTTATTTATAAGTTTTTATATTTTTAAATAACATCATATAAATTTATTTTTAAATGTGGTTTACATAAATAAATAGTTTAACAAAAACGTCAAAATGTGACCGTAAAACATTTTATCCAAAATCAGCGTTTTGTCGATTAAAAGTTGTCCCAATGTCGTCGCACCTTTATTTTCTTATATAGGAACATATATTCAAATAGTATAAGTATTAAGTAATTCACTAATCATGTTTACTTTTACTAAACATACTTAGAAAATTCTAGAATATAATTAAGAAAAAGTAAGCACAAAAGGCAAACATGTCAATTCAAAGCAAAATATAAACATCAAATCAAACCAAACATAATTATTATATTCTTTACTTAATACTTAAATGAAAATGACATAAAGTAATGATTAGAATTGTGAGGTTAAGTATTGAAAAAATAAGGTTGTTTAAAAAGTAAATAAAGGATACTTTGGTCTTTATACAAAATATTATTTTGATCCAAAACTTTTTCTATAAATAAGCATCCAATTTCTCACTTTTTCACATTTCTTCTTCTTCATTTTTCAAGTTTTTCTTCCACTCTCTAATAGCTTCTTCTCTTCCATGTCCTTGCCAGTTTTTTCAAAACCATATCAAATAAAGTCAAAATACCACCAAAATTTACCAAAGACCTTAGCATATCACCAAAACATGGTTTAGCATCTAAGAAGTGAAGAAATGATGGAGGAAGGGAAGGACCAAGGTGTGGTTGAACCTATGGAGGAGGAGGAGAAAGTTCAAGGAGCTCCCGACCAAGAAAAAGAGAAGGAGGAGATGGCCGAGCGCTAGAAAGTGAGGTGAAGTTGTTTACGTAATGGTTTGGTGTAGTTAAGAGGATTTAGTGAAGCGTTGTTGCATATGAATGTTGGTAGGAAGAATTGGTTAAGTTAAAGGTGAGTGCTCAAATCTTAGTTTTATTAAATAAAACTTAAGTTGATAATGCACAAGTTAAATTAGAAATAACATGTTGAATATTGGTTGATATTGAATGATAACTTGGTTGCAAATTGGTTGATTATGTTATTGCTTGTGTGGTTGATAACATGATTGATAAATGATTAAAGAAATGGTTAGTAAGTATAGTTAATTCAATGGAAATTAAATCCATATAATTGTGTGTATGGAAATTATTTATCCTCTTAATGATTTCCATATATCTAAAAAGATTAGAAATGGTATTATAATAATATAATATTATAAAGTGAAATGAAATGGAAAATGAGTTTGAAACGATTAAAATATTGTTTTAAATGATTTAAAATAGTTTAAATGTGGTTTAAAACAAATTTGAAGTGTTTTGGAATAATTAATCAAAAAATTGGTCAAAATCGAGCCCATAGCGTAGCGGTAGTACTTAAATTTCGACACATAAATTCAAACTAATATAGAGAATGATTTATATGACGGATTTCTTCGAAATAAAAATTCTTTGGTCCATAATGATAACAGTTTTCCAACGAAGAAAGAAAATCAAGATTTCATCAAGTAGAGTTTGAAATATTCGAAAATAATTTTCTAAAAACATCGTTTTTTGCAGTTGGGAATCCAAAAAGGGAAAATAAGCTTATATAGCACTTTCTGCAGCACATTTATGCTGTGAATTCTATAACATTTTGAATATGAGTTTTAAACTTAACAATTCTTTCCTAAATATTTTGTAAATGATTTCAAAGGTCTAATTAAGTAATGTAAAGATGGTTTGGAAGTTTTAATAAGAGTTTGAATAAATGGTAAGGAGAAATTGTTTGTAACAATTAAACAAAAAGTGAAGAATATTTAATGTAATAGCAAATCGAGTATGCGGAAATAACTAGTACATTTGTCCTGCCTGAGAGATCTGGGAAGATAAAACAAGGTGTTTGATTAAGTTTAGAAATGGAGCAACCAATGCCCTAAACTTACTTGGCCTATTATTTTTTTTGGACGAGGGGTGGAATAGATCGAAAGGAAAGCCCGGATGCTCTAAAGATCATAATTAAGTTTTCCAAGATAAAGGAAAAGAAACAAATTCTTTGAATGTTAATTAACCACTTAACATCCTTTATCAACGATTAGCACGGAAACCGAGATCGAATTTGGATGATTCCTATCCGAAAACCCTTTCAGACTAATTTTTGAAATAAAACATATTGAAGACAATGATCATTGATGACAAAGATATTCAAAATGTAGGATTACTTACTATTAGTCCCTGGAAGTGAAATTTACCATATCTAAGGTTGCAGTAGTACTCTGTTATGAAAATCTTCGATTTGCAAGAATATGATTTGAAGTTAAGAAAGAAATCTTTGATTAAGATTTAATGAATGATTTGGGAATATTTTTCCTAAGTTAAAAGTTATAACTTGAATATAAGAAATCTTTGATTAAAATTTAATAAATGATTTGGAAAGGTTTTCCTAAGTAAAAGAGAAAATGATTTAGAATTATTCCAGTATCTAAGAAAGGTTTAAATAAACCAAATGATTTGATAAATGAGGCTTAATGATTCTATATACTCTTGAAAAGAAAGTGGATTAAATTGAAACAAATATATCAAAGAAATATATTTTATAAAAGATGAAGTAATTGATGATTGATATCTACATATGAATTTAACATCTTTTAAATCGATAACTGGCTTAGAAGGAACCAAGGTGGGCGATCCCTATCTAAAAGCCACTTTGAACCGATGTATACGTTCGAAAGTGAAAACATGTTGAAGATGATGATTATTGAAGACCATGGATCTTTATAGCGTGAGGACTTCTTGTTGACATGCCCTGGGTCGCTCTCATTATAGAGTTATTTATAGTAGTGGTCTCCTCGTTGTGGAGATTTTTCGGATTGCACGGACTACTCACTAATAGTGGTAGTAGGAGAGTGCCTTTGGTTTCATTCAGTCATGGAATGAACTTGTATGGAAGAATGTCTAACATTACACTTCTAAAACTCAACGTTTGACTTTTACAAATGTACATCTTCTTGGTAGTGGAGAAGGCAACTTCTCTTAGCTTAACACGCTTCTCTGAGACATACGAGCTCAAAGGTTGTATGCTTGCAGGAGTCAAATAGTGATCAAAGGAATAGCAATGTGGCATTCAAAGTGAAGAAGATGTGTTATGTGAAAAGGTAATGTTGCCTCGAGCCTCATCAACCGAAAATGACCGAAACAGAGTTATATGCGACAAGGCTAAGTGGGTCGTTCGCAATTAGGGTATGATCATCCCCTTCTAGATATATTTCTTTCCGCCATGACATTGGGATGTAATTAATGTGGTTTGTATGTTAGAGCACGCGCGGTTAAAGGTCGGTAACGATCGGGGGATGATATATTCGGTGCTATCTAGTTACAAAGATATGCCAGTCATGTGTTGGTAGAGGATCTTTGTCATGGTCCTCGGTACATTCCTTTAGAGATGTACTGCCAGAAGGTATTCCCTTCACCTGGTCATTTGTATGGAAATCCATTCTCCAATAAGAAGCTACGGTTTGTTTGTATTGGCTTAATGAATAGTCTCGAAATGCTCTATGAGTAACCATTTCGGCTAAGATTAATAAGTTTATTTGCAAATGTATTCAAAGAAATGTCAATAGAAATAATATCAAACGTTTTGATATAAAAGTGTTTTAGTTATCGTAAGGTAAAAATCCGTCTATGTTTATATGTAGGAATGGTCTTATGAGATACTCTTTCCTTTCAAATAATTTTGCTCAAAGGCTGATATATGACACTATTATTTATTATTGAGTTTTCTAACGCTAGTTTATCAAGCCTGATCCAAGTAGTTTCAATAATGGGGTCAGATCCGAGTAGTTTCAGGCTTAGTTGAAGACGGTTGGAGTTTCCAAAGGAGAGTCGAAAATCTTCATCACCGTATAGACGTATTCTATTATCCGCTACATCTATTTCATTTGTTTTGTTGTTTGTCAGCATTTGTAAGGGTAGGTGTTATAGCTGTCCAGGATGAATCTAGGTAATACTCTGATATTTTATATTAAAATTTTACGCTGTAATGATTATTATTGAAATAATATATGTTATTCCATTCGGTTGAGATTATGTTCTGTCTTTATTTTCTTTCTACTCTTAATGATCTGCTCATTCGTGCAATTTGAGTTGGGTATGTGTGATTTATTGTCGACTCTTGTATGGAAAAACAGGCCTTTACAGTACCGGTCCTTTGATTCATGATCGGGTTAGGGAAGTATAATCATTTTGGAGTTCATTGGACGATTCACCCATATCCCTTTGATCTTTGATTAATGCTCGGAGACGGGCAAACTCAACAATGGATTCCTGGAGATAGGAAACTAAAACACAGGTTTCGAAGATAGGAACCGGTGTATAATTGAGACTTTCACGACTACATTTACATCTTGGCAAGACATGTCTAGCTGAAACAAATAATGATGGTTATTGAGTGAATTCGATAATGCCTAAAGATAGGTGAAAACAAAAATGGATGCTCATAGTCAAGCATTTGAGATACGAATCACTGAGATCAGGATTGGTGTATGATTGAACTTTTTACAAGTATGACCACACATATGGCTTTGCAAGACATGCCTAGCTGATGATAAGTGATGAAGGTTAAAGAACGTACTCAACCAATACCATAGACAGGCAATATCGAATCGGTGTCTGTAAATAGATGCCCAAAACGTCGTGTCTTAGAGATAGGAAATAGTACCAAACTAGATGCTTCCCCAATTACAACCTTGTTTATGGTAAAATGAAATCCAACAAAGAAAAACAATGTTGGCTGCAGAATTGCCGAATGAAAATTGTTTTGTTTAGCCAAGAAAGAACTACTTTGGTGATGATAAAGGGAATTCAATAAAGAAATATTACTAATCTATTGCACAAAGTTATTTATATGTACAAAGTTACAATAAATAATGATATTGCATGGATACAAGCATGTATAATATAGATGAAACAACATCACAAATGATTATATAATATATGAAGGCAGACATACATGCAAGTAAAGCAAAAGGTTTAGAAATGTAAATACAACAAAGACTATGCAGAAAAACAGTCTTTTATTTATATCAACTTTTTATACAAGAGTCGAGGGCGCTTACGCACAATGTAGGCCTTTATATAGAAAGAAAACAAAATACATCAAAAGACAAAAAGAAACCGTCTTACCAAATGCTGAGTCGGTCACCTACTTCTTCCTCCCTCACTTGGAATACTTGATATCAAGCTTTATGAGATGCTTCTTTTAGCCCTTCCCTTCTTAGATCCTCTCCTTCTCTGGAGTACTTCCCTCAGAAGGCGTATACTCTTCCTTGGTGGTTTAATTGATGGGTTATTTAGGCTATTTAGATGCAGGATTAAAAAAATGAAGCATCATCAAAACCGTGACCTTTAGGTGGTCTTATTTTCAAAGGTGGAAAACTTTTCATTTCTTGGCTCGAGCTTGATCTTGATTGTCTTATAGTCAAGTTTCAACCTCTCCGCCCTTGTGATGTGATCAGATGAGTCCTTTGTGCTTATGATTGAAACCTCTTCCTCCTTAGACCAACTAATTCCTCTAACCCATCAGATGCACCTCCCTACTGAGAATTTGGATTCGAGGTGAACGTGTAAGGGAGATATGGAACGATTGGCACTGTGATGATGGAGGTTAAGGCAGTACAAATAGCTCTCAGACTTGGGACTTGTTTAGATGACCGTGGAGGAGGCAGCGATGGTTGACCTGTAACTTGATAGACAAAATAGTATAAGTTAGTGATGTCCCTTAGCGAGAGTTGAAGTTTCTAGAAGATCAAAGAGATAAGAGAAATACCTTGGCTTGATGGAATTTCCTTGGCTGATGACTTGATGATTTCCCCCTCCTGGTGGAAGATTTAGTCGGTTGGATAACCGAAGGAGAGGAATCAAGAGCATCAGCACTGGACACGACTGAAATTGGAATCTCAGTAATGGTGGTCTCAAAAGTGGCCACCGTAGAAGTAGTAATCTTCTGACTTAAGAATAGATGATTCTGCTCGATCCAATGCATGAGTCAACAGAAGCCTCAATAGTTACCTTCCCTGTAACTACATCTTGTGCAGCCAGAATAGCTTTGTCTTCCTTGAAGGCCGCAATGACTTCCTCATCCATAAGAGCTGCCTTTAATGTTTCTTTGGTTATGCATTTACTGTCTACAGTAGCTTCGCAAAGTATTTCTTCACCGACCTCTAGTAATGCAGCAGAATAACTCATCCCTAATCACTTTATATTTTTGTTGTCTATGATGTTAGTGAAAAATTACAGGAGAGTGGCATTCATTTCCTCATTAGCTTGATCAGCTTTCATCTTAAGTCCTACAATATCCTCTCCGTTCAGTGGGATCAATTTGAGCTTGTAATTTGGAATCTATATCAACTTTCAAATTGTCCTTAAGACTGCTACCTTGGTCTGGAGGGTTTTTGGTTGTGCATTTTTTATCTTAACCTATTCTGCAAGTTCGGCATTTTATTAATGAGTGGTTTTCATTTAATCTTTCATTAATGTGGTGACTTGTGTGTGGGTTCTTGACGTTTCTTCTATTAACTCTTTCGAGTTTTTAGCTGATATTAGTACGCCATCTCTTTCTTTAGTAAGTTCGGCCAGCTCTCCTTATAGCCTAATACTATCCTATCTTGGCCTTTCCTACCTAACTTGGACGATTGGAATAGCGTCTCATTGATTTCTAAAGAGCCCATGGCTAGCCTCTTCTACTTTAAAAGCTAGTCTAAAATTTCCTTAACCTATATATCCTTTGGTTAGCATCTTAAAGAGTGATGTCTCAGGCATTGCAATCAAACATGACCTCCATCAGGTAATAGCAAGGGAAGTTTGCCTACATCCTAAAATCTTTAGCTATAGATGGGCCTATATGTGGGTGGAGGTGGAGCTACATGAGTTGAAACTTATTTAGATATATGGGAGGTAGAAACAGTAATGATGTAAGGTTGAGTCAAGGAGTTTGAGAGTCAATACATGGCCGAGAGGCACCATAGTCGCATTGGAAGTGATTACGAAGACCTTGAAATTTCTATTGATGGCACTATTTCTTTTCCATATCATGATGCTCTTTCTCCTCATCTTGGCGCCTTCGTCTAGCATCCTCATCCTGATGCTCTTTATCCTTTATCCCCCTTTTATCGTCTTTAGACTAGTGTTATGTGTCGAGACGCTATGTCTAAATGTTCGAAGTTATTAAGCAATGTTGTCTCACACTAGAGTGGAGATATCCCATGCGATCTCTTCCAGTTGGAAGAAAAAAGGGTGTATCAGAACAAAGCATTGAATTAAGGATGATTGCAGAGTGTCGGTGTTCATTATTCTAGAAGTATGTGAAGTGCTGGTATTTCCCTAAGTACTTCGCAGACCATGTTCAGGGATTTAAAAGGATGGTGTTTCATCACCCTCGGCGAGAAGATCCCCAAACGAGAAGCTATATCCTTCATGACTTATGTTAAGAATGTCTTGAAAAGTAAAACCTCCATTACAAAAGGCTGAAAGCCTGTCAAGTTCACCAAATGAGCTAAAGATACTCTTAAAAGAACCCATAGGATGTGTCACTTCCCCAGGTGGTAAAAGATTTGGACTTGGGGCATGCTAAGAGGACTTAATAATCTAGCACTTCGGATGAGACGGGACAGGAACTGTATCGCCTTTGAGGGATGTCTCCCTATATGATTCATTGTTGCCTAGGCCATAGTCCTCGTCATCATCTTCATCATCCCCTCATCATCTCCCTCTTCTTCTCTTTCTCTTTCTTCTCCACTTCCTTCATCCCTTCCTCTTGCTACGGTCTCTTCAACCCTCAATTTCTCCTTACCTATGTTCACTTCGACTCTATGGCCCTTTTCTCCCTCTCGATTATCATCGTCAACATCAAGAACGGAGGTTGAGGGACAGGTTGCAGCTTGAGATTTCTTGGAAGGGAGCGGAAAAGTAATGACGTGTCTGTCAGGGTGTAAGCGGCTATACTGCTGAATCCTCTCATTGGTGAGTAAGAAGAGGCAGTTTGGAATTGGTAATCAACTCGCTTTAGGAGCTCTGATGGGTAAGCATGTGCATTTTTTCATCTCAGTCGGGGAGGTCTGTTAAAGATAAATAAAAGGACTTAATCAATTTGATAAAGAAAATCCAAAATAAGAAAAGATTTAGAAGCGGAGACCAGGCAACCAGAGGTGGTCGAAGCCATATGGATAGCAAACGAAGAAGTATTCGCTCTTAAAGTAACGACACTTGTTGTGAAGTGCCTCATTAAATTTGAAGCAATTATAAGCTTAAACAGTCAACAAGGAAGGCGAGTTTGATATCTTTTGAATCTTATAAGATAAGTTAGCTCCTCGAATCTTGGAGTATCATTCAATCACATCATAAAGAAGACATGCAAAGAATTAATTAGTGTGTATCCACTGGGATGCACTTATGTCGGAGCCAGCCCAATCTTTTGCAAGAAGAATTTGAGAAATTTGTTGAAGGACAAAATGGCTCCACCTAAACACATGTTTTTGTTACACATGGTGTAGCAATAAGTTGATTGTGTGCTCATTGATTGATTGTTGGCAATAAAACAATCGTTCTTTGGAATCTCATGTTGAAACAAAATGAAATTAAATGATCTGTTGTCGGCAATGATGGAGTTTAATATGGAAGATTATCTAACAATCTGGAGGCACGTCACTCGTTCAAGGAACGTGGCTAACCATGAGGTTTTGCCACTGTAACAAATTGCTTTTGAAGTCATGTGTTATAGAACGCTTTGCTCCAAATGGAGCAGACATGGAGGCTTGAGTGGTAGAAGAACCGGTACTGACTTTAAGGCGAGAAGATAGCCGATTCATTCTGAATCGAAAAAGCTTGATAGTGAACTTAGTAAGGTGTGTTTTACTTTAAAATTTGCTTAATTAATACATGTGTAGGCGATGTGCAAGATCCAATAGATGTCGACGTGTATGGACCAATCAGATTCCAAACATTGACCAGAGCAGTGCAAAGTGTCAGTCTATATAGTGTGCATCTTGTGTATAGAGCACGGTGTATGGAATACTCAGCCTACTCGCGTTGGCAAACGAGCTCCATTGCACGATGAAACTATGTGCCGGATTGAACCTATTATTGCATAATAAACGAAAATGAAACTATTTTCCAATTCAAAACAGAACTTTCTTTTAGGTATCGAAGTTGAATGGCTTTAGTGGTGTGAGAATTCGAATTCTTAAGGGAGAGAATTGGATGAGATTGGAAAATCCAATTTCAATAGTTAAAAGTTTAGTACCAAGTACTTATACTTGTATTCAAGAATCATATCGGTGCCGACATGGTTTGGTTGGTACCAATATGTTTCTATCTTCGTTTAAAAAAATAAAGAAGAGAAAAGAGAAGAAGAATAAGAGTAACATACTTATTCGAGATATGATGTGGTTTTCGAAGTGATAAGAACTTCCACTTGATTGCTAAAGAAGGGATGGAATACCAATTACTTGAAGTGATGAAAGGATATTTTCAGAACAGATACGATGCTTAAAAGGTAGTGATTGATTACCCGAAGACTACTTTCTGATTAATATAGTATTGGTTTTATTGATCCAAAGCGTGCCATTTTCATAGAACCTTACTTTCGAAGGCAAGTGGTATTCAGTCTTTAAACCGAGCAGCTTCTAAGTAAATTTGGATGTCGAGACCAAGATGGCATAGAGCGAGAGCTTGGGCATACTTGGTATGCACAAATGAAGCAACTCAAGAAGTAGAGGAGGATTTGGACAAAAACAACATGATCGGTACCGAGTTGATTTACCGGGGGATACATCTAAGGACCGTGGAAGGTTAGAGCTTATGGAAGTGTATGGTAACTTGCACTACTAAGATCACCATTATGGTCACTACTGACAGCAATTGTGGCCGATACCATCATGGTTTTTTTCTCCAAACCTACTTGTTCTTCTCCTCTATCTTCTTGGATCTGAACTCTTACATGTTCTACGGTGGAATGATTGAGGCTGGAGAAACATAGAGAGGAATGTTTGAATCTTTTGAGCTCATACTCTTAATCTCTTACTCTCTACCTCAACCGTTGTTAGTAAGTATTGTAGTCCCCATCATACTTTGCTTTCAAGACATGAAATCATTGTAAAAGTGCTTATACTTGTGCAAATTCGAAATTAATAAGACAAAGTGGATGTAGGCATAAGATTTGGCCAAACCACTATAAAAATCATGTGTTCTTTGCTACTTCTATTTGATTTTTTAGATCTATTCTTGTTTCGTTTGGTTGGAGGTATTATGCCACTTTATGGTCTAACAAGCGATCTCAATATTTTCTTGGAATTATTGCTCTTTCTTCTAGCACATCGATCACTAAAGCTTGATATGTTAATTTATAGTTTTAAATTATTGATAACTGTGTTTACATTTTAATTAGCTTAGAATTTCATATGTGATATATATCTACATTGTTAAGATCCATTTAGCAGTGTAGGACTTTAAGTAAATGATATATTCATGTTCTGGCTTTAATTTTATTCTATGAACTAGTCTATGACCTGTTAGCCGTAAAATCTACTCAAGAGAAGAAGTATGAAAGAAGGTTAATAAGATTGAGGTTTTGATTAAGAAATAGGCCTAGGCTTCATAAAGGTCGTAAGAGGATGTTTCGAAAGCATTAAGTAGGTGCCAAAAGAGTTGAAGGCACCAACTGCTCATACAGTAAGAAAACTTTCGATCCAGATGAAAACAGATATACCCTTCCCCTACTTTCAACCTTTCGACATGGATAAACAAGCAAGTACATCTTCAAAACCCATTTCGAAGGCAATAGATAATGCTCTCCCACTTACAAGCCAAACCTTCCGGAATTAAAGGTTTCTCTTCTGTCGCAACCTTTCTGAAGGCATATACAAGCCTTTCGAACCGATCAAGGCCTATTATTTTAAGGGAAGGTTCCGCCTTAGTCCTAAGGCATGCATTCAAAGGCTACTTAACATCATCGAAGCCATTGACACTTGAATCTCTTGGAAACCAATATGAATAACCTATCGACAGTGTCTGGAGCTTCAAGCTTACATCCAATTACAACAAGGAAAGAGAAGATGTAGAGAAGGGTGCTGTGGAGAAAGCAGTACTCAGAATCAACATAGGCAAAAGGATGATAAATGCCCCTTTTGACTCAGTCGAAAGGTCTTGGGAAGGAAAAAGAAGGCACAAGAGTAAACCAGGAAGAACAACAAGATTCCTTCCTACAGCGTCGAAAGGGATCACGGTCTTTCGACTAAGTCAAAAGGCTTGAAACGATATAAAAAGGGGTACTTTCGACCCAGTCGAAAGTAAAAGTGGGAAGGGGGCCGATCTGCATCTTTAAATAAGACCCCAAAGGTCCATTTTTAGGGGACCAAATTCTAGAATCCTGAATTCATCTTTTTACTCTACTTTCTTAGTTACAATTGTATTCTCAAAAAACCTTGAATCAAATTAGGGAAAAAGCTCTATTTCTTGTAAATCATTTTGGATTGTGAATAAAAAAGGGAGATGGCTTGCCATTAAGGATATTGGCAATGAGGAAGATCATTTTGATCATTAGCTAGACTAATGACCATTGCATATGACTCTAACCTATTCTCATGATTTCTTTTTGTCTATGCAATGCATAAGATTGACTTGGGCATTTTTGATCGAAACACATCATTATCGAAACCTTCACTTAACATGAAAACCAAAGTGATGATAGGGTTTTAACCATGTTAAGCGCATGAGAGTTGGGAATACCTAGATCGATCTTATACAAGGAAAGCAAATTGGATTGTAGGAAATAATAAGCTAGGACTGTTCCGAAAGGGAGAAACCCCTTTAGACCTAGTCGAAAGGGGTGTTTTCGAATGGAATCTTAGTTTATAATTGGCTGACAATCATGTATATAGGAACTCATTCGAAAAGGATCGACCCCTAGAAACATTAGTAACCCTTCGAAGTGGATCCATAGCAAGAATAATGAAACCATGGGGTCGAAAATAACCGTACCATACTGATAAAGTAAGCATCCCTTTTCGACATAAATGAAAGGATCTGAATGTTACCTTTCGACGTGGTCGAAAGGAATGAAGAGCAAGGATGGAAAGCTACTTTCGACCCATTCAAAGGATAGGATTCAATCGGATTTTATTCTCTAAACTGTATCCCAAGGCAAACTCCTTGAAGCCCGTCGACTAAGTCAATCCAGTCAAAAGGTAAGGATGGCTTTATTAGCCCTTTCAATTAAGTCAACTTAGACGAGAGGTGGTGCAGTCACCTTAAACCCTTTCGACTATGTCAATCTAGTCAAAAGGCATGCTTGTGAAGAAGTGGATCCTTTCAATAACATGGTTTCGTTTGAATCCAACTACCTTCGAATAGAATTGGGGATGTTGACTAGTTTTCTTGTTATATATTAGTAAGTTTACCTACTTGGCAAGGAATTATCCTGCTTGGAGTTGCATCAGTGTCCGTTTGGAAAATATACGAGCATTTTCTTTGTAACTTTTTCTTTGAGATATTGTTTCTGTGAGGTCACCGAACCAGTACTACACAAAGATAGTACATTTTCTTTTAGATTGCAATATAAACTACACAAGATAGAATGAGTTATTATAATTTACAACAAGGTTGCACAAGCTTTAATTTTTCGAAATTTATACCTTGTGAATAATGAACATATGTCAGCAGCACTAGTGGGAATGCAGAGCTTGCATTGGAGAGCAAGTAAGTTGACAGTAGATATATTATGATTAGCTTAGCAATGTCTATTATGTCTTCTAATTATGATTAGCCATGATGTGTGTATTGTAACTCTTTCATTTTTCCAACCAGTTTTTTTTGATGTCATTTTCTTTCAAAGTTACTTTCATATCTCCAAAAGTAAAGCAATCACTATTGAAAAGACACCTATTATCAAGTCTATGGAAGCTGATTCTTTGGTTATGTCTTCCTTTGTTATTGATCCTTCAAGGAATGGTTTGATCATACTGAAGAACGAAGTAAGGCTTAATTGTGTTCTGTTTTTTTAAGCAGTGCCTCTTTTTTTAATTCTAGATCAACGCGTGGAAAGATTTCAACCTTCTTTTATAGCTTTCTCCTATATTTTTTCCATCATTTTGTATATATTTTGTTTTTTGGTTTTTAAAGCTATTATTATGCAGCTATTATTGTGTCACTGCATTTTCTTTGTGGTTATTTTCTTTTTAATGATTATAGATGAATATATTGTTGGAGTTCGTTAAACTCCAAAGAAAATACGGATTGTTCTTATGAGATTTCGTCTTCAGTTTCAGCACTTATTACTTGTCTTTGGTCATCAACAAACGTCTTTTGAGTTGATTGAGATTCACATTTATCTTGGGAATTTTGGGTTGCTACTTTTTGTGCACAAGAAGCTTTGGTTACAACGTTGTTTATCTTCTTCTCAGTACAAAGGTTATGAAATTCTCAATTTGATTGCATATGTGTGGACTACAGATATTTATTTGTCAAATATTTGCCATGACATATTTGCTTTGAAAATATTTATAAAAAATTGCTTTTGAAACTATTTACCATTCTCGTTTTTCATCTAATTGCATATTATAATTTTAGGCTACCATCAAATTAAACTATGTTGACAAATATTTGACATTCCTAGCCTTTACAATAAAAGTTTTATAGCATATCAACCAATTATCATCTAAAATTGTTCATAACAAATATTTGTCATTTTCAATATTTCATGAAAATGTGTACTACAATTTCAACTTATTATCAACCAATGCCATATATGAAAAATAGTTGTTATTATTAGTATTTATACTAAAAGTTATGTAATATTTCAAGCAATCGTTGATAAAAATTGCTTATGGCAAATATTTGTCATTCTTAGTTAGTAATCTAATTGTATACTACTATTTCAACGTATCATCAATCAAAATTATACATGTTAAATATTTGTCATTATCAACATTTACAGCAAAATTTCGCTTATATATCAAGCATTCATTGACCAACTTTTATTATGTCAAATATTTGCGTAGCATTCAAATACTTGCCTAGTTATTTATGTAAATTGAAGTAGTACTGTTTCAACCTATTGCCAACCAAAATTATACCTTTTAAATTTTTGCCATTACTAATATTACTGTAAAATTTCGATATTATTTACCTTTTCTTCTTTGTTTTTAGGTTATTCCTTTTGGATTATTCAATGTTCGTCACAGTATGCGTCTTTGGTTGCCATTTTCAAACAGTAAATCTCTCATTCTATAAACTTGTAAATGTTTTCCAATTTTGTTTAGGAATTAGGTTTTTGGTTTTTCAATTAAGTCGATGGCGATTTGTTCTTCGATTGGTGTTGAAAAAGCGATAGTCGACAGATTATTTTCAACGATAAAAATGTAAATCAAAATTTATCTTTAAAAAAATATAAAAGGAAGCAGCATTGTCCGTCAGAATTAGTCGTTTCATTGTAAGTTACTTAGAGTAATGTCTAAAACAATCAGCTCGAAACCACAATTTTCTTTTATTTCAAAATTTCAAAATCTAAGCATACACATTCGTTGCTATTCTACGAAAATCTTAGAGACACGGTGTCATTTTGATTCAATTTAATATTTCATCGAATCAAATTTAATTATTAGAGCATCTCCAACAGATACGAGTATATATTTTACAAAATATATACTTTAGTTATGTAATCAATCATTTTATCCAACAGAATTTAATCAGGCGCTTGTTCAACAGACGTCCGATGTTCAGGAGCCTGTTGAACAGGCCCCTGACATTAAATAATTATAAAATATATAATGTCAGGTGCCTGTTGAACAAGCGCTTGAACACTGGACGCCTTTTGAACATGCGCTTGACAATATGATGCTTGTTCAACAAGCGTCTGAGGTACAGACGTTTGTTGAGCCATCATAATCCTAAATTCCCAAACTCCACTGCCTCAAATCCACACTATCGCATTTTCTTAACCTCAGTTGGAACGTTATTTCGGTGTGGATTTGAGAAAATGTGAAATGTTAGCAATTGTTGGAGTTGCTCTTAGCTGCTATTAGCAAATAAGGTAAAACAGCTGAAAAAAATAGCAAATAAAAAAGATGGCAAACCATTTAAATTTTGTATAATTCCACTCTTCCAACTTTGTAGTTTTAGGGAAAAAAAAGTATTTAAGTAGTTTTGGAAAAACGATTGGAATAATCGTTAAGAGAAAATTACACATTTAAACCTCCAATTTTCTTCTCAAGTTCCCAGACTCCTCGGGCGTTAACCAAACATCCAATCCATCGCTTCTGACCATCAGGGCAAATGAATTGAGGATCCGCGTTTTGAGATTCAGCGACTGTTGGCAGTACAAAAAGGAAAAGCAATGCGAAAATGCGAATTACATTCATGCTTAGAGAAGTTGTTTTGGTCTTTGGAAGAATTTATGAGTTAGGGAACTGGGCTCAAAGGTTTAAGTTCAAAAACATTTAGAATACAGCTGAATAATATGGTAATCGATCTGAAAAGAGATAAGATGAAAGTGTTGCGAAGCGAAAACTGGGATTGGTATGAATTTATTTCCTGCATACCTCAAAATCTTTGCTGTAAACATCTTCTGTAACATCTTCGGTGTTTATAAGTTGCAGATAATTGTTCGCAATATGGATGTACAGTATATTTGTTTTATGATGAAGGAGAAGCATTTGTTGAATTGTTTCAATAAGAACTAGGTTCATCATAGGCTGGGTGCTTTGCAAATCAGGCGACTCTCTCTGCAGCTAAGGCTCGGTGTTGCAAATACAATCAGTAACGTGCATGCAGAAAGAGGAATATTGTTCATATCTCTGTGTATGTTCATGGGGGATCATTCATCATGTAAGTTTATCTAAAATATGAAACCTAAACTACTGTGGTAATGGATATAAAATATATTTAACATTTCATTCATTCATGGAGTATCAAATAATTAATAACCACTAATTAAGAGAATAATAATTTGACTTTACTTTACTACAATTTGATCGAGGGTACATAACAAACCACCATCCAATATCCAAGCGTAGGTGAAACTGAAATGGTGGTGGTATAAAAAAGAATGAAATAATAGAGTTAATAAAATTAATGATCAAAGGAATCAGAATAAATGAAGGTATATATGTCATGAGGAAGGATGATGAATTAAATTAGTCCATGCTTCCTTCCATTAGGTGAATGTGCGCTGATGAATGAATTATGAATAAAAGAAGGGATTCAAATGCTCCTTTTTGCAGATACAAGTGGCTTCAACTTCTCCATCATTTGATCGAAGTCGTCCTCCGTCTTGATTAAACTCAAGCGTGTGTAACGACTATCGGCTTCAAAAAGCACTCCGCTTTGAGTTTTAATTTGAGCATTCCTGAGTAGAGCTTCACAATCCGTGTCTTCCTCCCATTCACACTTTAGCCATCCGAATGCTGCGATTAATTGATGTAAATTAGCAATTGCGTTAAGCATGTATATATGCAGTTGGTTTGAAGATATAAACGGACAAAGTTAGAGAAATTAATTAAGTAGCTAGCTAGGAGCATACATGGTGAGGGATCTCTAACTTTTTTGAAGTAGTTGCAATATTGCGGAGAGAGGTTTTGAAGGGAGAATCGATCTGAAGATGCAACTAGCTTGGTAAGTTCAGCCCATCTTTTAGACAATGTTTGATAGCCAAATTGGTTGATGTCGGCCATTGTTTCCCGTTTCGTTTTCATTTGCAACAAGATCTCCTTTATTAGTTTCAAGGTTCGAAGTTGCGTATCGTGGGAAGTTCCTTCCGTGTTCTCGGTCATGTACTCCATTACCCTGTCGTATACTTTCACGTCCTTTATGAGCGCCCACCTGTACATATATACAATATGTAATTTGTTATGATTAGCATACATGAATGATGCAGACCACCACCGTTGACAATATACATATGAATGAAAGTTAACGTTACTAATTAAGAAGAAGAAAAAATAAAAAGACTGTCGTACCCGAATCTGCTGCCGGAATGTCCAGTGTATTTGGACATGGAAAACAACATTATATCTTCGTTGGCGGGTTGTGCAATTGGGGTATAATGTGGCCAATAGTAGACGTGGTCGTGGATTGCTAAAGAGCCATTGATTATGGAATGGTGAAATCGACCTTCGGGATTATTGGGCGAAGTCACCAATTCTATGATGTTTTGAGGAGAAGCGGCGTTAACGTAATCGGATGCGTTCCCTTTCCATTCGTAGCCGGTAAAACGAAAGAATTTGGTTTGCTTTCTGAAGACGGGATAGTAAGGGACGGCAGCGACAACTTTTGATGGTTGCACATCGGGTGATATATCGTTTGGGGAAAGGGCGATGACTAGACCGTTGAAGAGTTGAGTGACGCCGGTACCGAAGACGATGTACTTATCATCGGCTTTGGCATTACCGACGGCCTGATGTAAAAGTCTGACGTGTTTTTCAAGCTCGGCGTTGATGATATTACCGGAAGATGGCTGGAAGAAATAGCTCATTCTATGCCAGGGTGATATGAGAAGAGCGGCGTTGGATTTGTGTTGCATCCAATATTTTTCGAGAAACAAAGCGTCGCCGCTTACAACATCAGAGGAGCAGTTAGGGAGCAAAGTGGAGCAATGGGGACCGGTGTAGCAAGTGTTGCACTCGCACATGGGAGCTCCATCGACGACGATTCCGTCCAAGTAAGCTCTGCCATGCCCGGAGCAGTCTATTGCGGCCACTGCCTCTGCCTCCTTCACTGCCTTTGCAGTCCAGCTTGAGCTTGGCTTCTTCATCAGTGGATAGCCCATCATGCTTACTAATATGGATATGATGAAGAGCAATATCAGTAGCCATGGCTTTTCATTTTTATTTGCTTGGTACTCCATTTCTTCCTTCCTTCCTTCCTTCCTTCCTTGCTGATTTGATCTTGTACGGATTGAACCTATGTTTTATTTGTAATATTTATTTATGCGATATATATTGGTAGATACAGAGATCGATCGATCTCTTATATATAGAGTGGCTGCTTCACATATATTTCAAACATTAACATGCATGCATGCCTGTATATTTACACGTTTTTGATTAACGTACGACTTTCTTTATTGCATGATATTTGACCCTTCATTTGACCAATTTCCTCATTAACGATTTGGTCTCGATCAACCATCTATCTATCTGATTTAAAGTCCTTCAATTCTTCTTTCAATATTTTATTTTGATCCAGTCCCAATTGTTTGACCTCACCATGCATGCCATATATGCGTATAGGTCAATCCGTCAATATAATATATGGGGCTAGCTGCCTGCTACTTGTTCTTTATCTCGGCTCCTTGATTCATTTGTTTCTCTTCTCTGTCTTTTGGTTTCGATATTTACTTTATCAATTAATATGTAAGCATGCAGCTGAATCACTACCAACGGGTTTCTGTTTCTATATGTTGAATATATTTCATGCTTAATTATTTACTCCTGACTAAACAAAGAGACCAGTTCAATTTTTCCTTTATTGGTTCATAAGCATGACAACTTATGTTTGAAATAAAAACAAACTTGTAATATGTTTATCTTGCTAATGCTTTTTATATAAGTGTTGCTGTAAAAATAAAGCCTTTTCAAATTTTTCCTTTAATGGTTTGTTTTCTTTATTTACGTATTTTATCTAATAATCCAAACACATTCTGTTAGTCTGTTTTCTTTATTTACGCATTTTATTTAATAATAGAAACACGTGCTATTATTTAGCAAACAAAGAACAAACCTCAGTTATGTAGTAAAAAATATATAAGCTTTGGCAATTTTGAATTCATGCAACTTTTGTTTTTGTATTTGATCTAAAACTAGATTTACTTTTGTCATCTCCTATCGCATCAGTATTTTCACAAAAATACCTTTCACCCATGCCAAGATTATCTTTTATGCACTCGGGCCTAAATGGCATGACCGATCGATAGAAATGCTGCAACACTCCATCCATCTTTATCTGTATATTCCATATAGCACACTAGATAGATGTCATATTCATGAAATACGATTCGCTTTCCAGATTCCTTGTTGGTGAAAGAGTAGACGTGGAACTTAAAATCTCAAGTTAAATGGCGTGGAGGTTGGAGTCCTCTTCAAGGCGTAGTATTAAGAGAGCGTATATACCATATTTTTCGCCGCAAAAAGGATTTTACTATATATATTTGTTCAAAACCAAAATAGCTAGAATTATTTTCAAATTCCCGGATGAAATTCGAGATGTTTATGGGCTCTGTCTCTCGATTAAGAGACCCGAGAGAGACAATTCCATCTATACAGGAGAAGTAAACTTTAACAAACAATTTTGAGCGTTGGTTGAATTGCTGCCCGAGTCATGTCGACACTTGAATTCATCAAGAAGTAGAATTATTTTCAATGGAGCAATGGCGATAATTCATTGTCATCGATCCATAGTTAACATCTGGGTCGGCCCCAAGGCAAGGCAGGCAAGACGGCGGGGGTAACGAAGTGGTGGTGGTGGTGGGTTCGATCATTTATTTAGATAAAAATATGTTATATAATAACAAAAATAATTAACAATGTAGTGAGGTGGTTAGCTTATTGTCATTTAAATCAAGCAACCAAAGTTTGAGTATGGAAAACTGAAAATTTTTGGGGCAAATTTTTTTTAAGTTCGGATTAGGACGTAACCGGTTAGGCCGGCTCTGGTTATCATACATCAAAAATTTGCGCCCATCCATTACCCCTGTCAATTTTGTCATGTCCGAGTTCTAGCAAACACACCGTCTTGTCTTACCCTTCTCTTTGATTGAATTATCATCAAACGGCGATGAGTAGGGGAAATGGATCAGCGAGGAGCTGACGGGATGGCGATCGATGGAGCTTTGGAGGATGACCCAACAGCTATGGTGTCAATGGTGCGAGTCGAATCTTGCAACGAGGCAGGAGGGCACTGCCTTAGATTATTCATGAGAATTTGTCAAAGGAGTGTTCTTTTGGATGGGTCGACTTCATGGGGTAAAAAGGATATGAAGTGGAAGTCGAGGTTCAACATGAATTGAAGATGGAATCGATGATGAACGACTCTTGAGTTTGAATGCAAGTAAAGTCGTCGAAGGCTGGAACAAGGATAAAATGTTTGAAAAAATCTTAGCCTAGACTTTTATATGGATCGACATAGATGGATCGACACCAATCCATTATGGATCGACACCGATGCATCGTGCTTATAAAAGAAATGGAATGAAGAAAAGGATGAAAAACCACCTATCATAAATTAGAATGACTTTTAAAAATTTCTCCCCAATGAATAGAGTCCTCGGATAATGGACTTCAATATTTGTATCTACTGAGAAGACATAACGAAGTGCCGAAATTATCAGTGAGGATGCAACATTCCACGGAAATGTATTGAGTAACGGAAGCATCTGCGCAGATCTGGAATTTGAATGCTTGCCTTGATTCAAAGCACGTTTTATGTTCAAAGAACCTTACTTTGGATTTATCCCTTGATTGAGGTAGTTAAATGTCATGCCATAATTTTACTTTCCATTACGTCGTTATCATGCATTCTCATCAAGTAAAAAGAAAAAATATTTTTTATGTACGAAAAGAGATGATTCAAATTGGAAATTAATAAAGTACAATAGATCATACTTTAGATTATAAGCTCGGTTACATATTGGTTTTCTATTGCACCTAATTAGGTGTTACATTAGGTTATAAGCTCAGTTACATATTGGTTTCTATTGCATCTGATTAGGTGTTATGTTAGGTTATAAGCTCGATCAACCATTGTTGTAATTCGTACCAGATTGATTTTCTATTGTACTCGATTCACTACAAGAGGGAATAGTTTTTTGATGGTTAATAGCTGTCGGCGTCCGTCGTAAGCCGTCGAGCAACCACACATGTCGATAGACTTTTCGACGGCTTTATCGACAAATTTTTGACGGCCTTCATCGAACTGTTCGACAGTTTTCATCACATCGTCAAGTACACATGGCAAGCATTGTGTCTTTCGCGTTTTGGCCAATCGAAAGCCGTCATAAAATATAAAAAATTTCTTTTTGTAATTCAACTATGATTCATCCCTCAAACACACATATACTACAATATATATCGCAGCACACTTTCGCACACATAAATCATATATATTAAAGCCCAAATCCCACATATCATATACACCACAAAATACATCAATAATAAAGAATGCATCAATATATATAATAAGCATAAGTTCAATCTCAAAATTCCACCACAAAGTTCAATCTCGAACATCTGCCAACATCTCAAAATGTATCTTACATCACATCAAATCAATCTCATCAATCTCAAAGTACATGTAATTCTCATACTATCTCACAATATCAAAGTGCATATATACAATATTTCAACATAAATAAAAAAATTCATACCTACTCCTCATCGCCTTCAGATCCCTGTGAATCTACTATACCGTTGCAAATGCCCAGCAACGCACTCATCCAACATCTGGTACATCTCCTCTGTCCGATGTCTGTCTCGATCCTCAAGGTGAGAAATACGATCTCTCAAGTCTACAATCTCCTAACTGTCGCAAGCTCTTCTATAGCTGACTTACTTTCGTCTAAGCTACAATATTTTTACCAAAGTGTATGAGTTTCATGTAGTGTGATTAATAAAATCTATGTGTTATACATTATTCAAAAATATATTATACATAAATATTATCTCTTGATTCGCAAATCCATAGTGCCTATTCCGCGTTGGCTGTTCAACGATAGCGTCAAAAATCATGCCCTCCTCATCCGCAGTCATCTCGTCTCGACTTGTTCTTTCAGCAGGCGATCTAGTTCTTTAAAGAATCTCTCCAGCGAGTAAAAGTAGAATTACAATTAAAATTCATATTACCTTATTTTAATTATTTATAACTTATTATTTAAAGTGATTATCAATAGCTTATAATTTAAACTATGCTTATCATGGACTCTTGCAATTTTGTGTCATGCCATGTGTATGTTTTTGAGCCACCTTCATTCACATGCTCGATGGCGTGAGTACGAGTAAAAACTTTCAAGCAGGAGATGGCATGGCCATGCTCTCTTACCTGAAATAATTATTATGCATTATTATTATATATATGATGATTATACAATGTTATAAGTATTTATAATCGCAATTTATGAACTTACCCATACACAACTGCAAATACACATTGTTATATGAATATGTATTCTCACAGTTACAACACAGCCCTTAAACTCACAAAACCAATACATTGATACAAAATACTGCACATAAACCCATTTTATAACATGACACAGCAAGGCACAGTAGTCCCAACGAAGCTTAAATCATTTGAACTGAAAGATTATTTGTTTAAATAGCATATCTCAACCGTAACACATAATACAGTAAAGTACAATTTGACATCAGCACTATAACGTAAAGAAAACATTATTCACCGATATGCTTTTTAGGAGCAGTAGTAGTATCATCTGTATCATCTTAAAGTTGTGAGTTGACTGCATTTTGCATACCATAGTTTACAAAATGTATTGAGCCAAAAGTGATGATTGTCATTTGATGCAATTTGAATGTTATACCTTTGTATATATTTGTACATGCTTTAAAACACCACACAACTTGTAGCCATTCCAGTTCATCCGTTATCTTTTTGCATGCTACTCTGCCCGTGCTAAGCAAGTGAGAACAGTAACTATTGTGAGAAAGCCTCTCTTTGTGAATATATACATTCTGATTTCCTTCTTCATTTGGCTTCCTAAGCTATCGGTTGGTTCTTTAATGTATTCATGTACATGGATATATTATCTAACCATTATGATTGAAAACCACACCATAATAAATATTAGTATAATATTCAAGAAATCTAGAAATGTATCATATCTCTCATCCTAGTACCTTTCAGATCCAACTCTAGTCCAGCAAACAGGCAAATATCTTAGTTTCAAAATGAAAAAAAAAACACAATACTAATCAAAAATCCTATCAAAGCATTTTTGACTTCCATTCCACTATCTTCTCCCTTTGATTAATGTACTCCTAGGTGCACAACTTGATAAAAAACTGTGAGATGGCTAAAGATCAAAGATCGCAAATGAAGAAAACCTCAAACCACATATCATTCACTATTTTCATGTAGTAAAAAAAATTGACTAAAATTGTAGGTTAGCTAAAATATAGGCTAATATGTTAAATAATGAAAAATCTTAATATTTTTATCTTTGAACGTCAAAGTTGTTCCTGAATTGTGAAGAAATTTAAAATAAATGTTTTGTGTTAATGTAGTGGTTGACGACTTTAATCAAACATAATGATTTTCTAAAAAATATATTAATTGAACATAGACAACTCGAAATTATACTAACAATTGTTCAAGTGAAAAGTGCACATCTTTGAGTTTTGTCCAACCTTCTATATTTATTTGTACGCTCTCAAAAATAGATTAAAAATCTTAATATTTTTATCTTTGAATGTCAAAGTTGTTCCTGAATTGTAAAAAAATTTAAAATAAATGTTTTGTGTTAATGTAATGGTTGACGACTTTAATCAAACATAATGATTTTCTAAAAAACATATTAATTGAACATAGAAAACTCAAAATTATACTAACAATTGTTCATCTGAAAAGTGCACGGCTTTAAGTTTTCTCTAACGTACTAAATTGACTTGTTCGCTCTCAAAAATAGATGAAAAATCGTAATATTTTTATCTTTGAATGTCAAAGTTGTTCCTGAATTGTAAACAAATTAAAATAAATGTTTTGTGTTAATGTAGTGGTAGATGACTTTAATCAAACATAATGGTTTTCTCTAACCTACTAAATTTATTTGTATTCTCTCAAAAATAGGTAACAATAATTGTACTACTTGATAAATGAATTGAGTCAAAAGATTATTCAGTATTAACATCATAGTAGATATGACGGATAACTTATGAATGAAAACACTGTCAAACTCTAATGATCCTGAATCGACCTTCGAAAATTGGCACCGAATATATCACGTATATTCAAAAGCCGCAGATTCAAACGTCGAATCTGGTTCGCCGGAGCTTATAACACATTAAGTATAACAACAAAGCAGAAGAAAATGAATAATATCATTGATACAACAATGAATACAATTATCTGATACAATATGATACAACAATATCAGAGACAGCGATAACAGCGGAAAAAATAACAATGGAAGAAATAACTCCAATATGATCTTCGGTAAAGAGTGAATCCAAATTTTGCAACTCCAAACCAAATCTCCAAAGCCAAAGCTCTAAACTTCAAGCTCGAACCACCATCAAGCTGAACTGAACCAAACTCCATCCCGATGCAATTGCCAAGACTAAAGGCTGGATGTTATCGACTCTATATCTACAAGCTGACTATTCGACTATCTGAAAAATCCAACTCTAGACCGCCCGTGTAGAAAATTGTGGGCACCCAGGAAGGGAACAATAAACTCCAGGTCAGTCATGGGACTGGTAGAGCAAACAAAAACAGTTTATCTTTATCAAAAGCGAAATAAAAGATTTTAAAGAAATTCGCAATGCTTTTTCGAAAATGAAATTGCCATAAGGCCTCCCGCCACACACACAATGCAAGCGCAAACTTGGAGGAGATTTCTCCTTATGACAGTTAAAAATGCTTGATACGCGAAAATATTTTTGATATTATTATTATTAGTGCATAGTGCAGAAAACCTTTCGAAAGTATAATATAGATCTTAGCCAGCATAGATACCGTTATATTATGCCTGCTATAGCTACCACCTGAGGTGGCAGGTTATACAATTGCAATCGTAAATGGCTCATATTATTTTGTTTGGATTTCCAACAAATGGTTAGGCAAGGAACTTTCTACAAAAAATGGAACGCCTCTGGAGGGACGTCCCCGAGAACCTAACCAAATCTCTGCTACACAAGGCCGGGTTACCTCTGTGACTAGGTAACTACCGACACGAGTATGCCACCCCCCGGTCATTACCAACCTTTATCCGAGGCGCCTCTCAACCAACAACTACAGAGAAATAATTTTTGCAGCATCCACATAGGTAAATATTTGGGCTCCATACCATGATACCACCTTTGATCCAGAAGGAAATGACATACCCTCAGGGGGCGCTACCCCCAAATAACCTTGTTCCCACGATTCCTGTTTCGACCATAACCGAGTTGTCAGGCTCGACGAAGTCTCATCCACAAAGCTACACTTTTCACAAAGTCATGCTTTGATCAACAAATGATCAGCAACACATCGTATGCCACATTACCAAATTGAGAATGTATCATTAGTAACCATCAACTACATAACCTCTGAGCTCGTATGTCTCAGAGAAGGGTGTTAAGCTAAGAGAATAAATTCTCCGCCACCAAACAGAAATGTATTAGATAGAAACTAACTTTACATCTCAAAGTGTAATGTCAGACACTCATCCATATAAGTCTGTTCCGGGTTCGAACAGAACCGAAGGCATTTTCAAAGAAGTCCTTGCAAATCCGGGCATCCTCAATCTCGATCGCACTCCCCATCACATATGGGGATCTCTATACTGGAGCAACTAGAGCAGAGTTGTTCAACAGGTTATCCTATCGTTCTCGAAGACACCCGGTCTTCACCACCGTCTCCAAATGCAATCCATTACGTCATTTCACTATTCGGAATGGGTTATATGACACAAAGTCCTCTCCCGGCTAAACCGAATAGTGAGTGCAATATTTTAAAAACATATGGACGTGGGGATCTTAGTTAAGTTACATCATATTACCCAAAACTTTTCTTCTAAATGGTTAAACAAATTACCATTTTCAAATCTTTTAAATAAAATGATTCACTTCACAAAATTTAACCAATTTTTTTCACAAAGATTCATTTAAAATATTTAAACAAAAGATCTATCTTTGAGATCCTCTTTAGTTTGGAAACAAAGTTCACAAATATTTTACAAAGATTCCTTTATAGCTTTCAAAACAATTTCATTTCAAATCTTTTATCCAAAGGATATACCTTTAAGATCCTCTTATAAAGTTCACTAATCTTTTACCAAGATTCATTAAAATAATTTTCATTTCAAACTTGAAATCTTTTCGACATAAATTGGAAATATTTTCTTTATATGAAAGCTGTTGTTATTTGAAAACAAATAGTTTTCGTTTTTGGAAAAATCCAATTACATTTGCACAAGTTAAAGCCCTTCAAGTATAAAGCTTGGTTTAAATTCAAATCTCCCAAAACAATACTTTTAAAATGGTTTAAAACCTATATAAACACATTTATAACTTGTATAACCTTTCTAAACCAAAATTTTCAACATAGAATTCAATTTCAAATCTTGAATTCAAATTCAAATCAAATTATTTAAATTTCAAAACTTTATCAGGTTATTCAAAATAACTTTTATCTTCAAAACTCCTTTTCAAAAGCTTTTCACATTTAACCCAAGTCCATTTCCAAAACCATTTGAATTCAAAAATTCAATCTTTAAAACCGTTTTCAAAAATCCATGACTTAACCAATTTCCTCGTGCAATCCATATTTGTGTGTGTATGAGTGTGGTCCACGGGTTCTACACAATAGTGCAACGAACATCAATCATTACAGATTCAAACACATCAATATTGATAAGCGGTATAATCTATAATGCTTATCTTCATTCACATATTCATAGATAATGTAAATTTATTACAGATAAATAAATTACATTCATCATAGATAAATAAATTACATTCATCACAGCTTGAATTAAAATAATTCAAACCACAAGCATCACATAGTAGAGATATCAAACAATTCACAGCATTTAATAAAATACAGTCATCCATAAGTAAGGTTAATTGATCATTTGATTAATTGAAATCAGATTAATCACTAATCCAGGTTGATTAACATTAGTTAACCACAATTTATGTTAATTAATTATCCTTAAATTATTTATTAATCAATCTTAATTAGTGAATTAATCAACCTTTAATTATTAATGAATCAATCTTAATTATTCAATTATCCTTAATTAATTAATCAATAAATAAATTAACCCTTAATTAATTTTCATTTAATTAATTATCCTTAATTAATTATATTAATTAATGCCAAATTAATTTTAATCATTGGAGTAATCAACTTTAATCATTAAATAATTACTTTCAATTAAGTAATTATGTTTAAGTAATTAATTACCCTTAGTTAATCACCTTAATTAATTAATTATCCTTTTTTGTAATCTCACAAGATAATTAGCTTAAATTTAATTCCACAAAGTAACTATACTTACTTAATCCCTTAATTACGTCCTTTAAATAAAATAAATTATCATTAACAAATAGTTCAATTTCAAAACCCTTAAGTTAATCAAACTTTTTTAAGATAAAACATTTATCTTTTAATTACTTATTTATACCTTAAAAATAAACTTAAGGATTCTTTTGGAGACTTGAACTTAACTAATTCCAAAATAATTATTTTAAAACTTTATCCATTTAACAAAACTGGTAAAAACGAATATTTAATTAAGAAAGTATTTTAAACTTGATTAAAACTGAAATTCAAAAATTTGTTTAAATTTTAGAAATTTAAAAACTGTTTTCAACCCAAAATTCCCAGACCCGAGACACATTCCAAATTCCCCGAGCCAAATTCTAAATCCTCGAGCCAGACTCCGAGAAATCCGCATTCTTCTTCTTTTTTCTCTCTTTTTACTTTTAACTTGATTTTGATTTAAGTTATAAACTGTTATTCAACCCATGCAAACTGCCCGAAGGAAACCCCGAGCAACACATCGTTTTTCTCGAGCTAATTCCCGAGGCCCTTATCCTTTCTTCCTCCATACAAAACTTCACAGCGATCAACTGACACATGTGCACGTGCATAGGCGTATCGATCACCTTCAACCATCGATGCCAATGCCGGCATATCAACCACCACCCCCATTCTCGACCCCGACCACCAAAGCCTTGAGACAACACCACAATCAAAATCGAACAACCGAGTTTCTTATTAGAACATAACCCATCATCAAAAATTTGCCTCGAGTAGCAACCACCGACCATCAGAATTTACGTCGTTCCACCCAAAGCAACACCACAACCACACGCATCTTTCCCCCTGGGTGCGATGCAACCCGAAGCAACACCGACGATGAAATCGTCGCTTCTTCCTCATCGAACCAAACTGGGTTAAAAACCCTACATCACCTTCTACGCTCCGCCACGCTCATCAAAAAAATTCGTGAATATTTTTCCATGAATCCTCATCACCCAAGCTACCTTCTGCTATAATCACGACCTCTTTTATATCGCCAACGACCGGCAATTGCCACAAACCCAAATTCCGTTCATCACGAGAAATCTCGACATTCACATACTTAAAAATCGTGAAATTACTTCCTAAAATCATCATTTGTTATCATGCATGAAGCTGATTATGGAATTAAAACATGAATTTAAGTTCATTGATTCTCAACTTATACATAAAGTTTTACTGCATTGTCCTAATTTTGAAAGAATACTAAATCTTAAATTCTTGAAACTATTTTTAAAAATAAATTCACATTGTTATAATCATTTTCACTTTAAAGATCAAGGTCTAAAAAAATTTGTTAAGAAGGTATGATTTTTCTTCTTGAATTTGTAGCTTGTTACACTAAACAGAGCCAGATATATACATATACAGGCATGCACATCATTCACAAATATATATACATACATCCAGACGTATTTTACTTCCATACTAAAAAATATATCGCATGAAGAACAAGATTCAAACTAAATTTAAAACTTTAAGTTGTAGTTTGCTCACCTGGGTAGGAAAAGGGCAGAGAATAGGAACAAATTGTTTTGCTTGGAAATTTTTGATGTTGATCTTTAAATTTGAAAATCTTTGATTTGCTTGCTGATTTGTTTGAGATGTTCTTGGATTTGAGCTACTATTTTCTATTGATTTCTTGCATTTAAATTGCTCAGGTTTTACTGCTTTGATCTTTTTCTAGTTTTTGAAAACTGTTTGTTTGATTTTGTATTGCTTCCAGGTTTTGATTCCAGAAAATCATCTGTTGTTTGAACTTAGAGTTGAATCTGATCTTTGATTTCAACAATCTTCAATTTGTTTTCAGATTGAAAAATTAGATCTAAGATGACCTTAAATTTGATCAAGTTTTAATATGAAGAAATTGTTTTGGTTTGTAGAAACTTTCTCAGTTTTGAGAATAACCTGGTTTATCAATTTCTTTTCTTATTCATGTTTTCATGATTTTTTTAAATTAAAAGTAAAATTTGTTTGCCACTTGCTAAAACATGTTAACATTTGTCTATACATTTTTTTGATTTTCTTACAAATGTCTTTTGTAACCTTAATTGTGTTTAAGTCCTTACTTTAATTAATTTTGAAATTATGGTTTAAACCTTTGTTAATTTTATATTTACATATGTTTATATTTACAACTTTATAAGAAATTGAGTTTGAAATCTACTTATATTTACAAAAAAATTTTTGTTCCCAATATTCAAATTATCTCTTAAATAAATTCAAAAATAAATCCAAACCCAATCTGTTTGTAAATATTTACAATTGAATTTCTCAAATTAAATTCAATTTATTTTCTAAAATATCTATTATAGAATTATAGATTTAAAATGAAATTCAAAATAAATTTATATACATTTAAATAAACACACATATGTATATTAGATAACAAATTTCTATTAGTATAAAATTATATAGTGTTCAAATCCAAATTTTATTTATTTATAAGATATTAAATATAGAATTTCAAATACACAATTAAATTTTAAAGTCAATGTCCAAATAAACAAATATGTTATTTAATCTTGGAAAAATTAAAAAATTTACAATTTAAATTCATAAATTTATATCAATTACTAAATTTAATTTTACTCAAAAATCGGGATCGTTACAGATTCCTCCCTTTTGGAAATTTCATCCTCGAAATTTGAAAGACAGGGAGACAATAAAAGAATATAGAAAGATAGAGAGATGAATTACCAGATCAAGCTGAATATCTATTCTGCATTTGGCTTACCAAATCAGAATATCATCAATAGATACAAGAACGAATCTCTTTAACTCTTCACAAGACACTCGGGTCATCCAGATCTATAAGTATGCAAAGGCATTAGTTAGTTTGAAGGGGTAACTAACCATTCATAGAACATATCTAGACCCTATAGAATAGACAGATATGTGGACATAAATCCAAAACCTTTTAATTTAGAAACCAAAGTATACCTATCAACCATAGCAACCAAAGCAAAAAATTCATCCAAACAAACAATTTTGACCTATCTGGAGTTTATGTCCCATAATGGCACATCAAAGCTTCTCCCTCGAGCTGCTACGAAGCCATCAATGAATTGAAATCAGATGATGAACAAAAGAGATTGATAGGGAAAGAGTTATTCCTTGTTTTTGCAGGGTATCGATCGTTTGTGCTGGTATTCCCCTGTCCCCTATCTCGTCCTCTACTTGCACTCATACTCACTATCAGCGGATAGTAAGGGAATTTACTCAGGCATACGGAAGGATATCTTAGGGATATACTCATTCTAGGGTATACTTCACCCTATCTCTAATGAGCTACCTAATGTGTTATGCTCCTGAGCTAAAGTTCAACCTTCAGCTCTGATACCAATTCTAACGATCCTGACTCGACCTTCGAAAATTGGCACCGAATATATCATCTATATTAAAAAGCCGTAGATTTAAATGTCGAATCTGGTTCGCCGGAGCTTATAACACATTAAGTATAACAACACAGAAGAAGAAAATGAATAATATCATTGATTTCCACAGTCTTCAATTTGTTTTCAGAATGAAAAATTAGATCTGAGATGACCTTAAATTTGATCTAGTTTTAATATAAAGAAATTGTTTTGGTTTGTAGAAACTTTTCTCAGGTTTGAGAATAACCTAGTCTATCAATTTCTTTTCTTATTCATGTTTTAATGATTTTTTAAATTAAAAGTAAAATTTGTTTGCCACTTGTTAAAACATGTTAACACTTGTCTATACATATTTTGATTTTCTTACAAATGTATTTTGTAACCTAAATTGTGTTTAAGTCCTTACTTTAATTAATTTTGAAATTATGGTTTAAACCCTTGTTAATTTATATTTACATATGTTTATATTTTACAACTTTATAAGAAATTGAGTTTGAAATCTACTTATATTTACCCAATTTTTTTTGTTTCCAAAATTCAAATTATCTCTTAAATAAATTCACAAATAAATCCAAACCCAATCTATTTGTAAAGATTTATAATTGAATTTCCCAAATGAAATTCAATTTATTTTTTAAAATATTTATTTTAGAGTTTTAAATTCAAAATGAAATTCAAAATAAATTTATATACATATATATAAACACACGTATGTATATTAGATAAAAAAATTCTATTAGTATAAAATTATATAGTTTTCAAATCCAAATTTCATTTATTTATAAGACATTAAATATAGAATTTCAAATTAACAATTAAATTTTAAAATCAATGTCCAAATAAACAAATATATTATTTAACCATGGAAAAATTAAAAAAATTTACAATTTAAATTCACAAATTTATATCAATTACAAAATTTAATTTTACTCAAAAATCGGGATCGTTACAAAAATAGACGATTTAATTATTTTTCACATAACCCAAAATGTGGTGGTTGACGACTTTAAATAAACATAATGATTTTCTGAAAAAATATATTAATTGAACATAGACAACTTGAAATTATACTAACAATTGTTCATCTGAAAAGTGCACGGCTTTAAGTTTTCTCTAACGTACTAAATTGATCTGTACGCTCTCAAAAATAGATGAAAAATCGTAATATTTTTATCTTTGAATGTCAAAGTTGTTCCTGAATTGTAAACAAATTTAAAATAAATGTTTTGTGTTAATGTAGTGGTTGATGACTTTAATCAAACATAATGGTTTTCTCTAATCTACTAATATTTATTTGTATTCTGTCAAAAATAGGTAACAATGAATTTTACTACTTGATAAATGAATTGAGTCAAAAGATTTTTCAGTAATGATAACCTGATTACTGAAATTAAGGATTGGATAGGTAACTATATTGAAATGGAAGAACATATATGTCATAATTTATTGCTGTAGTAGGTAGTATTAGCATCATCGTAGATATGACGGATAACTTACGGATGAAAATACTATAAAACGGATGATTTAATTATTTTTAACATAATCGAGTAACAGTTGACAAATGGCGACTCTAAAGCAGTTTGATTACCAAATAATCAGGTTATTAAGATACAAATTGCATTCATCCACTCTCACCAAAAACACAATTATCAGGTAAAATGACTAAAATGTACATAAACCATTACTTAATAGCCTATAGGTAGTACCTGGCCGTATTTTTAGTAAACTCCTATTTTGTAAGAGCATGTACACACCATCATGTTTGCAGCTAATCAATTGTCTGAAACAAACGCTGAACAGCAAGCAACAAAGTTATCATAGAAAATGTTCACATCCAACAAAACTGAGCAGAATAAAGCTAACAGACTAACAACTGATCTAGAAAAAAAATTAATGAGCATATTTCCCATTACTACATTAAACTGCAATGAAATAGTTCACTTTTTTAAAATAAATTAAAGGCCAATCATCCATATATTTTAAAACAGTTGGTAATGTTAATTCGACATAAAAACTCACATGACAACTGATTAGCTTAGAAATGACATTATAACCTAAAAAAGGCCTTAAAAACAAAACCTTTTTTTAACAGTCAACAAAATTACTGAAAACCACATATCATAATGACACATATTATCAAACATGAAATAGTGAAGCACGTATCAAAAATATGTTTTGAATTTAGTAAGGATGCATGATATTAACATGTAGATGTACATGATTTCTGAATTGCTTTAGCAATAACTTGCTGCACCTCTGAATTGTGTCAGTAGTAATTTAGAAATTAAATATTAAATTAACAAATTCAGGAAATTAAAACAAAACTAACTATTGGAAGATTATTACGATATTTTTAAATTTTTGTTTGTTAATGAAAATTAACCTTTATTAACCAAAATTAACCTGGCAATACAACAGTTACTCACAAAAATAAGCATATACTGAATATTGGATTCTATTCAATTAGAAAAATAACGAACGAATGATTTCGCATGAATAGCTAACAGAACCATTAGAAATATTTGTTTGATTACAAAGTTAACCATTCAATACAAATAAAAGGAATAAGCATACCTTTATAAGGATGGAAAGAAGAAATAATTTGACAATTTCGAATGCAACTTTTCCACAATTTACTCTGGTTTGATAAGTAATAGTAACTAATTTTTCCTAAATTATCTACAGGTAAATAAGCGGATATGAAACAAACCAAGCATCCATAGAGTTGAAATAAATATTCAGGCAGCACATAAAGTGCTTGAAATAAATTTGCTGTAAAAAATAACAAACTGAATTTAGTGAATACAGAAGCGTGTGGGTGTATATACGTGTACTTCAAATGGGCAGTAATTGGATATAGTCGGTCGGATCTTTCAGGTCGTTCAGGGAAATAGAAAGTGTAGCAAGAAGTTGGGGCTATTACAATCTATTGACCAATATTTCATATATAGACACATACATGTATATACATTTGACTGCACACACATGAAGGAAAATGTGTGTATAAGCATTAATATACACATCCATAAATATATGCATTTCCCCCAAAAGTTAATCTGATTTGTAAAATAAATAAGGGAAAGTAGATTCATGAATGCAAATAAATCAAAACTAAGAAGTTAGAAAATAACAAAAAAATGAGCAGATCAAAAAATTAAAACATTCGCACCACGACCATGAGTAGAACATCATTATCAAACAATCACATGATTGTTCATAAAAAAGTAAAATGAAATGGAAGTACATATAGTTTGCAATTTGTTGTTGTAGTAGGTAATATGAACATCACAGTAGAACACCGTAGATAACCTAGGCATGAAAACATTGTAAGATAGATGATTTAATTATTTTTAACATAACCCCCTAACAGTTGACAAATGACAACTCTAAAGTAGTTTGATTATCGAGTAAGATGTACATAAACCATTACTTAATGGCTAATAGATAGTACCTGGCTGTATTTTCAGTAAACTCTTATTTTTTAAGGGCATGTACGGACAATCATATTTGCAGCTAATCAATCGTCTGAAACAAATGCTGAACAACAAGCAACAAAGTTATCAGAAAAAATGTTCACTTCGAACAAACTGAGCAAAATAAAGCTAAAAGACTAACAAATTATGTGGAAAAAAAAATTTAATGAGCATATGTCTCATTACTACATTAAACTACAATGAAATAGTTCGAATTTTGAAAATAAATAAAAGGCCAATCATCCACATATTTTCAAAAAGTTAGTAATGCTAATTCGACATACAAACTCACATGACAATTGATTAGCTTAGAAATGATACTATAACCTAAAAGAGGACTTAAAAACAAAACTTTTTTTAACGGTCAACAAATTACTGAAAACCACATATCATAATGATACATATTATCAAACAAGGAACACTAAATATTAAAGTAACAAATTCAGGGAACTAAAACAAAACTATCTATTGAAAGATTAGTATGAGCTTGTTTGTTAACCAAAATTAACCTTTTGTTAACCAAAATGAACCAGGCAGTACAACATTTACTCTTAAAAAGAAGCATATACTTAACATAACCCACTAACAGTTGACAAAGATGAATAAAATTTGAAAGTGAATTTAGGGAAAAGATTATAATCAATACCTGAATATGTAACATGGGTGCAGCGATGGGGATGGATAGTTGAAATCTGGCTCGGCAATTCCATAGAAAAAGCAAGCAAGTAGCCTGAGACAAAAATGGGCGATATTTGTAATGTCTCTTAGAGTTTCAACTCTAACAAACACAAATTCTACATAAAGGTACATAAGGTACATAATTTGAGCGACAAACCCTAATTTTGACATGGATTTAACATAAAGATACAGTTAAAATAACCTGGATTCTTGCGTTGGGGTGGAAGGAGGCAAATTCCATAGAAAAAGCAAGCAGCTAGCCTGAGACAAAAATGGGTGATATTTGTAATGTCACTTAGAGTTTCAAATCTAACAAACACAAATTGAACATAAGGTGCATAATTTGAGTAACAAACCCTAATTTTGAGGTGGAGTTAACATAAAGGTACCGAACTCAACAGTTTAGAACAGTGAAAAAAACCTAAATCCTAGCGTTGAGGAAGGAGGCGAATCGCAATGGATAAAAGAACAGTTTAGAACGGTGAAAATAACCTGGATCCTTGCGTTGAGGAAGGAGGTGAATCGCAATGGATAAAAGCAAGATAATGTTTCGTGATCTGGAAGAGAGGAAGGAGGCGAACAGCAATGGATAGATCGAAGGACGAGGCAAATAGTAAATGGATATAGAACGTGCATCATAGAAATTACATAAACGTCCTTATCATGGTAGAAAAAGCAGAAGGTTATTATAGGTTTTTCAAAAGCTTCATTTAGGGGGATTCCCATTATATATAGATATTGTCTTTATCTTTTGGTTTCTTCATTATACATAAATATATATAAGTATGCACGCATGCAGTGCAGCAGGAGGGGTACATAACACTTACCTATTTGGACCAGCAGCAGTTCATGTCCTTTCCTAACTGATAACTTAGTCTTCATTTTGAATTTTGATGCCTGCACCACCTTATATAATGTAATTAACTTGTTAAGCTTAAAAAAACTTCAGACCCACATCCTAAAACTCCTGTTCGTATTACCGTCCTAAATGCAAATAAATTATGGCTGAGCTAGAACTGGTTTAGACATATATATGGATTCTGTAAACTCTATAAATTATTTGAAAGCATGACAACTTATGTTTGAAATAAAAACAAACTTGTAATATTCTTATCTTTCTAATGCTTTTTATGTAAGTGTTGCTGTAAAAACAAATTTGTAATATGTTTTGAGCAAAATCGTATGTACCATATTTTTTGCTACAAAAAAGATTTTACTACATATATTTATTCAAAACCAAAATCACCGTAATCATTTTCAATTACCAAAATTCGAGGTGTTTCAAAACACTATTTCTCGACTAGGGGACCCTAGAGAGACGGTTCCATCTTTACAGCAAAGGTAGACTTTTACAAACAAATTCGAGCTTTGGTAGGATTTGCTTCCTGGGTCATGTCAACACTTGAATTCATCAAGAAATAGAATTACAATTCTATGGAGCAATGCCAATTATCGTCGATCCGTAGCAATCACACATCAAGGATTTACCCTCATCCATTACCGTCATCAATTTTGTCCTATCCAAGTTCTTGCAAACACCCCGTCTTGTCTTACCCTTCTCTTTGATTGAAATATCATAAAATGATGGAGACTACGGGAAATGAATCGGCAAGGAGTTGACAAAATGGCGATCGATGGAGCTTTTGAGGATAACTCGACAAACTATGAAGTCAACAGTGTGAGTCAAATCTGGCAATGACGCATGAGGGCATTACCTTGGATTATTCACTAAAATTGTCAAAGGCTTGTTCTTTTGGATGGATCGACTTCATGGAGTGAAAGGGATATGGAGTGGAAGTCGCGATTCAAGCTTGAATTGAAGATGGAATCTATGAAGTACGACTCTTGAGTTTGAATGCAAGTAAAGTTGTCAAAGGCTGAAACGAGGATAAAATGTGTGAAAAATTCTTAGCCTAGACTTTTATATGGATCAACGCTGATAAATCATTACCAATCCATTATTGACCGGCACCAATGCATCGTGCTTTTAAAAGAAATGGAAAGTAGAAAAGGGTGAAAAACTACCTAGCCATAGACTAGTATGACTTTCAAAAGTTCTCCCCAATGAACAAAATCCTCGGATAATGTACTTCAATATTTGTGTCTATTGAGCAGACATGACGAGGTGCCAAAATTCTTAGTGAGGATGCAACATTATGGGAAATGTATTGGGTAATGGAAGCATCTGCGCAGATCTGGATTTGATCTCCCGTCTTGATTCAAAGCACCTTATGCATTCAAATAAACATACTTTGGATTTATCCCTTGATTGAGGTAGTAAATGTCATGCCATATTTTTACTTTTCGTTACGTCTTCGTTAACATGCATTCTCATCAAGTCAAAAGTAAAATAAATTTTATGTAGGAAAAGAGATGATTCAAATTGGAAACTAATGAAGTCGATAGATCATACTTTAGATTATAAGTTTGGTTACATATTGGTTTTCTATTGCACCTGATTCGCAAATAGTGTGATTAATAAAATCAATGTGTTATACGTTATTTATAAATATATTATATATAAACAATACCTATTGATTCACAAATCCATTGTGCCTATAATGTTTTGGCGGTTCCATGATAGCGTCAAAAATCATGTCCTAATCATTTGCAGTCAGCTCGTCTCTACCTGTTCTCTCGAGCAGGCGGTCTAGTTCTTTAAAGAATTTATCTTGCGATTAAAAGTTGAATTGTAATTAAAATTCATATTACATTATTTTAATTATTTATAACTTATTATTTAAAGCGATTATTAATAACTTATGATTTAAACTATGCTTGCCATGGACTCTTGTGATTGTATCATGTCATGTACATATTTTTGAGCCATCTACAATGAGATGCTCGATGGCGTGAGGATGAGTAAAAACTTCTAGGTAGGAGACAACACGACCATGCTCTTTTACCTTAAATAATTACTACTTATTATTATTATTATATTTAATATATATGTATATATGATTATACAATTTTATAAGTATTTATAATCGCAATTTATAAACTTTCCAGTTCTTGATGGCAACGTTGGAATAACATTGAACCCCCGTGACGTGTAATAGGATTTGCATTCCTATTTGCCAAATTCTGCTCAGAGTATGCCAATAAATTTAACACAAACATTGTATTTCACATTTTTAAACTAATACAACTATTATACTAATTTCTACTAAATTTTTAATAAATATACAGGACTCATAAACTTACAATCACTTCTGAACTTTTCCAATAAGCATTTAATGCTTCCCATAAGGTTGCACTCATTCAGTCAGGCACCTTTTTCCGCTTTTAATGCTTGACCTTGTATCGCAGTAATTTTTCTTCATTGTTTTGGTTTAATAATTCTGCAAAAGGAGGCTATTTCCTGTAAATCTACTGGCCTCTGCACATTGAAATTAAAATGAATTATACATTTATACTTAATCAACAAATTGCATAATTTTTATATATAATGAAATACACATTTATATTTACGTAAAAATCCTGCCAAATACACTCTACAATGTGGGTTGGGATATTCTCCTACTTAGGCTAGCAAGTAGTTATTCTGCCCTTATAGGTAACCTTAGAAATATCAAGCACAATATGTGGGGGCTCCAATTCAAAATCCTATATTAATTATGATATATATTTTTAATACATCATGAATAATATATCTCATACAAAATATTTAGGATGTCGCAATGAATTTGATACCTACCCACTCGCTTTACTTACTGATCTAACTATGGGACGAACCATATGTGATGGGCAGCTACCATCGCCTCTTTGCTTTTCCAACAGTTGATGTATTAAGGTACCTTTTTTCTGTGTTCTCACAATACGTCATCTCATATAAGGTGTGTTAAAAGAAGGTGCATATATATAACCTTGTTTAGAAGTGATTGGGTAGTAATGCATTCTCTTATATGAAACTTCTTTTACCTTCTTTTTTCTTGGTTTGTATCTTTCCTCATTACATATTCTACACTTCCTAAAATTGATGTCCTCTTTCCAAAATAACATGCAACCATTTAAAAAAATACCTATCTTTTGTTATGGAAAATCGAAAGCAAACATAAGTTATTTCACTTTATAATGATTTTTGCACATTAGATTATCGGATGTCGTATGTCGTTTTGTAGCTTGTAAAACTACTGTAAATCTGACTTCTGTGAAGTTGAATTCAAATTCTAGTAATGTATTAAGTAGTTACTGATAATTGAGTATCACTTTTACAACCATCCTAAAGGAGTTTATTAGTAGCATCCAATAAATTATAAAAAAAATTGCTCCAGTATTTTTTTCTTCTTCGACCTTTACATCTTCATCATCAACTTGAACCATATGGAATATTGATCGTGCTGCATCTTCAATCACATCTTCTATAGAATTCGCCGTAATATTGTCACTATCCACCTGCTCATCTGACACTATAGAATTATGTCTAATAAGTTCTCCAAGATGATCCCACACATAATAACTTGGTACAAAACCGTTTAGACACAATGTACTATAACCATATTCGGTTTTCAATGCTTTTAATATTTGTAGTTTTTACAAGGGCAACAAACCTCTTCGTCGTTTCCATTTTTACTTAAAGCAAATTTAATAAATTCATATACACCATTATAAAAACGTTCCATTATTTAGCCATTCGTTTCCTTTCATTCATACATCCACCGTCTTTGACCGACAAAATAATTGATCATTTTTTCCTATTTCAAAAATATGATAGAAATTCAAAGAACCTATAGGAAGATTCCCAAAATTATGATTTTTTATTGGATTGCAATTTTATTTTTCAATTCATTTATACATTTTAATGTTTTACTAATTATGCCATATATTATTCTTTTTACTTTTTGTATACTTATTTTTAATTTTAACATATTATTTATTACATAATATTATATTTTCACATTATTTTTTTACTTTTTGTGGTCGTCATTCTACTTTCCATTACAAGCACAATAATAATTACACTTCACAAATCATTTCATCTTAAACGATTCAACATATTTTGATAGTACTTTTCTTTTGTTTCCAAGGACAAATTCGATAACTACATATCAACTGATACACAATTATAACCAATAAATAGTCTATTATGCATAAATTTAAGCACAAACTAACGCTTATCTTTATCAAAAATTGAAATAATTACTTTAGTGGAAGAGTATACCTAATTTTGATGGATTGAAGCTTGGAGAATCCAATTTGATGAATGTTGCGATGGATTTTGGCAGATTTCGATGGCTAGGGATAGGGCTGCCATTGGATATCCGAAAAATCCAAAATCCATCGTATTTGTATTTGAAAAGCGGATAAATATCTAATGTTCAAAATTGGATGGGATGCGGTTACGAAGACATCTACATTCGAAAATTATCCGCCTGGTTTATTCTAATATTACAGTTTAACTTATGCGTATTTTAGTACAACGAAATATATATTTTATTGTTTTATTAAATTAGAAGTTTATACTATGCGCATTAAATGCATATCAACTGCTCAAAACTATTTATTATCATCATATTTTTTATTTTAACACTTTAATAATTAATGGGATTAAGAAAGTTTTTGTTAAACTAAAATTTTCAATTTATGTTATTTGATTTATCGATCGTTAGCAGAAAGGATAATTATGTAATATTTGTCTATATCCGCGGATGCAGATATTTGATATCCAAAAATGGTTTTGGTGTTGCACCATCTACACCCGAAAGTATCCATCGACAAGCCTAGCTATGGACAGTTTGGGATAGATTTGGGGGGTTTAGAAATAGGGCTTTAGGCTTTAGAAAATATAGAAAATAAGGAAGAAACGGGGTCAGCTGCCACTATATTCGTGATTTTTCGACGGCTTCTGATGGCTTTCGATGACTATAAATAAAGAATATTTTCTCTCTTTTGAAAATAAATTTAATTTGTTATAAAAGTTTTTAAAAAGTTTGCAATAAAACTTTTTTGTTTAAATGGCTAACTCACCTAGATGCTAACCGTATATGATTCTTAAACAACATAAAACATACAACCACCAACCATCAATCTATATATAATTCCTTAAGGAGATAAAATCTTTGAATCGGGTATTCAAAATAATTTTTTTATTAAAGTTTACAATAACCCGTTTTTTATTAATATTAAAAATGATTTTTTTTATTCGTTATATAATACTTATTTTAACGATTTGATAGTTAATTATGAATTATAAATGCATTTAAAATAATAAATTCATATAGAAGAAAATATTTGGTAAAAATAAATAAATTCGTTGAATCTTATGTTGATCTAAGTTATTTTGGGCATACGGTTAAAATATTAAAACAAAAATAAAGAGGTTCAACGTATCAATCTTGATTTTCAACTTTGTAGCCATTCCTCGACATTCAGACTTAAACATTTTGTTCAAATATCAAATGATCTTCAAACGATATGAAATTCAAATCATATATACTATATTATGTATTTATCCAATCCTTGTGGTTGGATTTATAAAAAAAGACAAAAAATTTAGACATAAAACATATCATTTTCATAGAAGTTGTCTTAACAATATATACTATGTGTTATACAACTCATTGGAAAATGATAGATTTTGAGTCTAATCTTTTTTCCTTAATTTTTTTTGTCATGGCCTTATGGATTAGATAAATACATTAGAAAGTATATGTCGCATGAATTTCGTCTTGTTTGAAGATCATTTGGCTTCCGAACTATAGATTTTTAGTCCAGATGTCAACGAACGGCTATAAATTTGAGAATCAAGATTGACACTGTTAATTTATTTATCTTCTTATCATATTTTGAATGTAGGTCCGAAATACTTTGAATCAACATATGATTCAAAAAAATTCTTTTTCTACAGAATAATTTATTGCATATTAATTTATAATGTTAAATACATTTAAAAATTCATGATTAGGTACATAACGGTAAAAATTATATTTAAATTCATAAAAGTGTTACACTGCATAAATTTCACCAAATTTGTATAAAGTACAGACTAAAAGTTGCATAGTTTGATCATTTGAGTTCAATTTTCAATAAAGTTAAATATCAAATAACATAATAAAAGGTTATTGAAAATACTAATTTAATTAATCACAAACCATCATAAAATAGAAGAATTGAATAAAAAAGCATATTTAATTTTTGGGAATTAAATTAGTCATTTTAATCAAATTTCAAACATCTATAATGAATAATTTATAATAATGTGATAAACTATATTAATTAAAATAGCATGCCGTCGAAAATGGCTTGACGGAGTCATCGGTGGTAGTCGAAACTGTCCGTTGCTATTTTGCTCATTTCTAGTAGTGATTAGGTCGTGCACCCGATTAGGTGTTGCTTTCTGTTAAAAGCTCAGCTAACCATTATTGTAACTCGATTGCAGATTGGTTTTCTATTGTACCCAATTAGGACTTGCATCCGTGTTGCTTCGAGTTATAAGCTTGGCTAACCTTTGTTCCAAATCGGTTACAAGCTGGTTTTCTATTGTATCTAATTAGGTTGTTGAGTCGCTTAAGTGTTGCTTTCGAGTATAAGCTCAGTTAACCATTATTGTAACTCGATTGCAGAAGTGCCCGATTAGGTCAAGCATCTACTTAGGTGTTGTTTTTAGTTATGAACTTGTGTAGCCGTTGTTCTAGCTCGATTAAAATTGGCTTTCTATTGTATCTGATTAGGCTGTGCGTCTGTTTCAATGTTGCTCCCAGTGGATTTGGATTCTGTTTTGTTTGTGTACTAATTTTTAACGCAATTATATTATTATATTATATTATTGAGTGGCAATTATTTGTTACACTATATAACTTGTATATTGTGTAGTTAAAATCTGATATTAAACAGCAAATATATTGTATACAATTAATCATAATAAATTTTCATCAAAATATTATATTTTAACAAAATATTTACCAACTAAAATATTCAATAATTAGTTCAACATATATGTTTAAAAAGTAGTTGATTATGCATTTAATGAAATTATAATCAAAATTAAGATATTTTGTAAAATGACAAGAATTTTAGTAATAGTCAAATATCTGCGTTTGACTGATATAGATTTTTCCAGTCTTATATTTGAATTGAAAATACAAAACTTCTAATCACATACAAAATAACATCTATATTTCCTCTAAATTGTTTAACTATATCAACATTTCTTCTTAAAAATCCTACATTAAAGAATGTTTTTAAAGCACAGCACAGAACATTCAGTTAAGTCAGGTATTTTTCTATGATTTAAGCATAACTTCCCGTAAGAAAATAATTTTTGATAAATTTTGTAGTTTTAGGATCTATCTCGGCCATGTTTTTTGTCTATTACTATGTCGTACAGAATAAGGGTTCTTCTTTGTTGCATTACTTGATTTTCATATAACAATTTTCTTTCAGTTTGTACATGTTTTGGTAGATCTTTGATGAATCAGATTATAAATATTGCACAATCAATTACGCAACATTTCAAAATTGTTGGTATTAACATTCTAAAATTAATTTTTGTATATCATGAGTTTTTTTTTCGAACGTTTTCCTGCTGGGTAACCCACAAAATTGACTTTAGTTTTGATGGATTATTCCCCTTTTTTGCACAAATTGATTACATCACTTCCACGATTTTGTCTCCTATTGAAAATATTTAAAAATCATTGTATGTGATTCATTGTTATAAATGTTTGACTGGAAATATAAAACACAAGTATTTTTCTAGTGAGATATTACATAGTTGCTAGGGAAATATTTTACAGTAGTAATTAAAAATCAATGTATATTTTTAATTTATGACCATTTGCACTTCTTATTTGTATGGGCAATTTAAGTTTTTCCTTTTGGGTCTTCGTTAAATATAATGTTTCCAACTTTTATTAACTCCATTAAAATCTAACAATGTATAGTGATTTCTATTACATAGCACCGGGCTTTGAACCAAGTAGCTTCTAAATAAATCTGGACGTCAAGATGAATATAGAATGGATAGAGAGCTTGGAAGCATAACTGGAATAGATAAATGAAGCAAGTCAAGAAGTCGGGGAGGATTTGGACAAAATCAACATAGTTGGTGTTAATACCCTAGGTATTGATTTTGATGACAACAACCATATAAATATTACTACTAACGTATCTTCGAGTTATGCAGTCATATTAGATATATTATGGAGACATTTACAGAGATAAACAAGAATACAGTGGAAGCAAATGAATTATAGAAGAAGGTTGATCAGAGCAATTGAAGAACAAAACCCAATTAGAGAAGAATGCTGAAGCATAAAGGTGTTTGAAGTGATGAGGAGTTGATTGAACCTTAGAATATCTTGTTCAAGATCTCATGGCAATTATACTTGAAGATCATCAACCATTGACCTCAACCAAATCACAAAAATCCACAAATATAAGGTAATTTGAAATGCTGAAAATTTGCAACGCTTATTAGTGTTGCTGTTCATTTTGTAACACACCCATGTCGACATGGGGTACTTGGGCATGTCGACATACTAGCAGTTTTCAGAATTTCAAATTTTAAATGAAGAGACATTTCCCTCCACCTCTTCACCAAAAGACATTTCTCATCAACCACTATATAAAGGCCTCTGAAAACGAATTTTAACTTCAAGAATTCTCATTTTTCTCTTACTCCTTCTCCAAACATTTGCAAAAGAAATCCATTGCATACTCTTTAAATCTCCTTGCAAATCGGTTCTATTTCACTCCAATTCTTCACTGATTTGCAAGCCACATAATATCAGAGAGTTGTACTTTAATTCACATCATTCTCTCTCTGATTTCATCCTATTCCTCAAAAGAATTCAAAGATATATTTCCATTGGAGGTCTATAGGATCATTGTACCGAATCTGCAAGAATCTGTATTGAAGATATAACCACTTGCCATAGTTTGTTGTTGGTGATAAGGAAAAGTTGTTCTTGTAGCCTGTAAAATCAAGAGGGTGTGTCTTGTAACCCGTAAAACTAAGATTGTAAAGGTGTTCTTGCCACCCATGGAAAGCAAGTGATTATAGTGGAATTATGCAAGATTGAGTGCAGGACTGGATGTAGGATTGGTTAATCTGAACTAGTATAAAAATGCGGGTGTTATTTACATTACTGTATTTTACTTTATTACTTACTTATTCCCTGATTACTTCTTTCTGTTTGCAATTTGAGTAAATATAGTTTTATATTCATAAGTAAGTAGTTAATACACAATTCACCACTTCTAGTGTCTGAATAGCCTTAAGATCCAACATTGTGTTATAGCCACCCTAGTTTCCAACATTTGGTATCGGGGCATTGGTTTTCAAAAATTCATAACTTGATTTTTGAAAAGTATAAATGGCTAATGACACTAGTAACATATTTTTTAACACTTTTGTAGAAGGGCAATCTACCACTAGACCCCCTCTATTTGATGGTAGTAGTTATACTTATTGGGCTTGTAGGATGAAATGTTATTTGCAGTCTAATGGTTTGGATATTTGGTGCAGTACCCAAATAGAGTACATAGAGCCTCAAATTGAATATTCAAAATGGACACTAGACCAAAAGACACAAGCACTTAATATCTCTAAGGCCATGAACATTTTATTTTGCTCCTTGGATAGAAATGAATTTAATCGGGTGTCTATTTGTAATTCTGCATATGAAATTTGAAGAACACTGCCAGTTACACATGAAGGCACTAATAAAGTAAAATAAATAAATATATCTATGCTAACTAACCAATTTCAACTCTTTTAAATGAAACCAAATGAGTCTATTTCTGATATGTATTCTAGATTTCAAGATATAGTACATGCCTTAATATCATTAGGAAAGAAAATTAACGAAGAAGACCAAGTCAGAAAGATCCTGAATTCACTTCCTAGTGAATGGGATCAGAAGACTCTAGCAATTAAAGAAACCAATGATATTAGTATTACAAAAGTAGAAGATTTAATTGGTAACCTAATGTCTAATGCAGTAAAGTTGCAGATTAGAATAGAGAATCAGGCAAATGAGAAGAAATCACTAGCACTCATTGCTATGATCGACAAAGATGAACCAGATGATGATGCTATCGATGGTGATATCGAGTTTATGACCAAGAAGTTCAAGAAATTCTTGAAGTATTGGATAACAAACAAACTTCGAAAAACTAACAACAATAATTCAAAAAATGGAAATGTTGTTAAATGTTTCGAATGTGATAAACCGGGTCATTTGAAAAGAGACTGTCCCAAACTGAAGAAATCAAAGTCAAACACTTTCAATAAGGAGAGGAAACAGGCACTCAATGCAAAATGGGATGATTCAGATACATCATCAAGTGATAGTGATTCAGAAACAGAAAACGCCAACATGTGCTTCATGGCAAAGGATGACCAGGTATGGAATTTTAATAAAGAAATTACTAATGTTTTGAATGATATGAATCAGGGATATAAAATATTTCGGAAAGAGTACAATAATAGTTTGGCAGAGATAGATAGATTAAAAATATCAAATAAAAGGTTAACTGAAGAAAAACAATATCTAAAAGATGAAATTGAAAGACTTAATATGTATAATGATGTAAAGGATATGACACTTGGAAGTTTTGAAAAACTAAAAAGTGAAAATGAATCCTTAAAATTAGAACTTCTTTCAATGAAGTCACAGATCATTGATCTGAATGACCAAATAACATTTCTAGACAATGTTATTCTTAACCGTAATAAGGATTTTGACAAAATGAAAACTGATGTTGGTAAATTTTACAAAGGGAAGGATAATCTAGAAAAATTATTATCTACATCTAAGCGCAGTAGGAATAAACATGGACTTGGATACACCCCTAAGGCTAAATTAAAGAAAAATAGTATTCAAAATACTAAGTTTGTTAAGGCTACCAAGTTCAAACCAAAACCTAGGAAATTAAAGTTAAAACCTCCAAATAGATTCATTAACTTATGGGTTCCAAAAAGGGTGGATGATATTGAAAAAGAAAAATATATTGATAATTTTATTAATAAGGTTCATTCATCTAATGATTATATTTTGAAAGGACATTCAAACTATTCATGGGTTCGGGGTCCCAAAACTTAACCCCATGGACCCAGAATAAAAACGATACAGTGTGTATATTTTACAATTTTTCAAATACCAAACAATGTATATCAGATAGCAGATGCTCAAAGCATATCACAAGAAATCTATTGTACATTGGATAAATACAAAAAGAATTTGTTATTGGCGTCAACAAAGTCGGTAACTCTAAAACTCATCTTATTATTTGATAAGTTTATTTCATGTTTTAATTGATTTGGTTTCCCCTCAAGTGTTTTATTTATAATCATTTATCTCCATATACAAACTCTACATATTGTCTAGCGGTGATTTAAGTGACTCCTTTTCGCCCTTTTTGTTGATGACAAAGAAGGAGAAAAGATATAAATACACTAGGCAAAATGATAGGGGGAGTGCATAGAGTTAAGGAGAGCCAAATATAAAAAATATTATATTTTATCTCTCAAATATTTATATGGTTGTCATCATCAAAAAGGGGGAGATTATTAATACACTAGGTATTGATTTTGATGACAACAACCATAAAAATATTACTACTAATGTATCTTCGAGTTATGCAGTCATATTAGATATATTATGGAGACATTTACAGAGATAAACAAGAATACAGTGGAAGAAAATGAATTATAGAAGAAGATTGATCAGAGCAATTGAAGAACAAAACCCAATTAGAGAAGAATGCTGAAGCATAAAGGTGTTTGAAGTGATGAGGAGTTGGTTGAACCTTAGAATATCTTGTTAAAGATCTCATGGCAATTATACTTGAAGATCATCAACCATTGACCTCAACCGAATCACAAAAATCCACAAATATAAGGTAATTTGAAATGCTAAAAATTTGCAACACTTATTAGTGTTGCTGTTTGTTTTGCTACACACCCATGTCGACATGGGGTACTTGGGCATGTCGACATACTAGCAGATTTTAGAATTTCAAATTTTAAATGAAGATACATTTCCCTCCACCTCTTCACCAAAAGACACGTCTCTTCAACCACTATATAAAGGCCTCTGAAAACGAATTTTAACATCAAGAATTCTCATTTTCTCTTACTCCTTCTTCTCCAAACATTTGCAAAAGAAACCCATTGCATACTCTTTAAATCTCCTTGCATATCGATTCTATTTCACTCCAATTCTTCACTGATTTGCAAGCCACACAATATCAGAGAGCTGTACTTTAATTCACATCATTCTCTCTCCGATTTCATTCTATTCCTCAAAGAATTCAAAGATATATTGCCATTGGAGGTCTATAGGATCATTGTACCGAATCTGCATGAATCTGTATTGAAGATATAACCACTTGCCATAGTTTGTTGTTGGTGATAAGGAAAAGGTGTTCTTGTAGCCTGTAAAATCAAGAGGGTGTGTCTTGTAGCCCGTGAAACCAAGATTGTAAAGGTGTTCTTACCACCCATGGAAAGCAAGCGATTATAGTGGAATTCTGCATGATAGAGTGCAGGACTGGATGTAGGATTGGTTAATCTGAACCAGTATAAAAATCCGGGTGTTATTTACATCACTCCATTTTACTTTATTACTTACTTATTCTCTGATTACTTCTTTATGTTTGCAATTTGAGTGAATACGGTTTTATATTCATAAGTAAGTAGTTAATACACAATTCACCACTTCTAGTGTCTGAATAGCCTTAAGATCCAACGTTGCGCTATTGCCACCCCTGTTTCCAACAGTTGGTACCAACCACTGTTGTTTATCACTACATTGTTGATCTACCAAGGAGATACATCTGAGGACCGTTGAAGGTTGGAGCTTATGAAAGCGTATGGGAACTACCACTATTACGACATTATGGTCGATACCGACCATAATTATTGACGGTACCGACATTTTCTCCAAATTGACTTGTTTTCTCCCCTATCTTCTCATATCTAAAGTTTTACCTATTCTTCCATGATTTATTGAATATGATGGGCAATTCCATCTATAAATAAAGTGGGAGCAACATAGAGAGGACTTTTATTTTTTGAGCTCATAGTCTTCATCTATTACTCTCTGCCTTAACTATTGTCACTAAGTGTTGTAATTCCAACCATATTTAGATCTAAAATTATTATAACGGTGCTCGTACTTATGACAAATCTGAAATTAAGATTAAGTGGACGCAGGCATGAGATTTGGTCAAACCACTATAAAAATGTTGCGTTCTTTGTCGTTTCTATTTGATTTTAGTTGATCTATTCTCGTTTTTGTTCGACCAGCAGTGTTGTATCACTTTTTGGTCTAATATTTTTGATGCTTTCACTGAAAATAGAGCTACTTGGTTGTAGATCTAGCATAGTATTGTTGATTGCAAGCCTCTAGAAGTTAGATCCAAAAGATTGTTGTTGTAGATCTGGTGTTACTGTGATTTCAGAAGGAACCAAAGTAAGAATTGAAGAAATAGCCCATAAGAGACCTTCCATGTGATCTAAAGCCATTGCCTGAGAAGATAAATCTTTTCATTATAACGATGAAACCACTTAGATTTTGAACAGCTTACCGGGATCTTCTTTCCTATAGGAGGTGGATCCAAACTTGAAATTGGCATGAGGATGATTAGGATGAACCAAAGAATGGTTTATAATCAAAAAGCCCTCTTGCATAGAATGGAAGAAAACTTCTCTTTGTTAGCCAAGCAGTCATAAGGGTATAGGAAGAGCCGTAAGGATTCATCATCATCAAATTTTAAGGAAGACAGTTCATCTTCATTAAGCTAGAACAAGGGAGACGATAAGCATAAGATGAAGGGAAAGGCAGTAAGAATGTCGAAAAGGAGTACAAGAGGAAGTAGCCAACTTTTTTCCATGTCCAACATGGTAAGCACTGACCAAAATTGAGTCAGTATCCATCATGTTGGGGTTGGTTCTAGAGTGCAACTACCTGATGTATTAAACTTGTTTGACAATAAGGACAACTTGCAAGATACTGGCAATGAAGTAGAGAGAAATGTTCGAAAACACAATGCTGGTGCTTAGATGAACACCACATAACCGGTTAGGCATCATAAAATATAGAGACTAATTGCTCTCCCAGGGATAGGAGAGCCGAGACATCATCGAACAAACCAAGAGCGTTTGTAGAGTCAAATAGTCAGGGCCTTTCTAGATGGTCACCGTCCAAATAATCAACATAGTCAACAATATATTGTTGATAATGGTAAGGAGATTACCGAATGGAAATCAGCGGAGAAAGAATGAATAATGGAGATTGGCACTTAGCAAGACTCCATTTACTGATGACATTTTGCAAGAAGTATATCCTAGCAATTATTTTGTGCCAATGATGATGTCATATAACAAGACAAATTACATAGATAACATCTATTGAAATATGAGTGGCACATGGATGGTGATGGAGCTAACAATGTAGTGTGATGCAGCTGTTTCCTAATAAACTAGACGAGGTGGCTATGATGTGGTTCATCAACTTCCATGATACTCATTGGCATTATACCAATGACTTTCGCCACTTAAGAGATGTGATTGAAGACCCGATACGTAGAAAGAAGTTGCAGGGGTACGTGAGAGATCCGCGGGATGGTGGGCACCCATGATTTTGTCTCTTGTTGAAAATATTTAAAAATCTTTGTATGTGATTCATTATTATAAATGCTTGACTGGAAATATAAAACATAAGTATTTTTCTAGTCAGATATTACATACTAGGAAAATATTTTACAGTAGTAATTAAAAATCAATGTATATTTTTAATTTATGACCAAACGTGCTTCCTATTTGTATGGGCAATTGAAGTATTGCCTTTTGGGTCTTTGTGAACTATAATGTTTCCAACTTTTATTAACTCCGTTAAACTCTAAAAATGTACGACGATTTTTATTGCATAGCAGTGTTATCCTGCCTTTGAACCGAGTAGCTTCTAAATAAATCTGGACGTCGAGATGAAAGTAGAACGAATAGAGAACATAGGGGCATAATTGGAATAGATAAACGAACCAACTCAAGAAGTAGGGTGAATTTGGACAAAAACAACATAGTTGGTGCCAATCACAATTGCCGTCACTATAGAGTTAATCTACAGGGGGATACATCGGAGAACCGTAGAAGGTTGGAGCTTATGAAAGCATAAGGGAACTACCACTATTACGATAACCATTATGGCTGGTACCGACCATACTTATTGACGGTATTGACCATAATTATTGACGGTACCGACATTTGCTCCAAATTGATTTTGTTTCTCCCCTTTATTCTTGGATTTGAAGTCTTACCTATTCTTCCATGATTTATTGAATATGAAGGACAATTCCATCTATAAATAAAGAGGTTGGAGCAACATAGAGAGGACTTTTATCTTTTAAGCTCGTACTCTTCATCTATTACTCTCTACCTTAACTGTCGTCGCTAAGTGTTGTAGTTTCAACCATATTTTCTTTCAAGATCTAAAGTCACTTTAATAGTGCTCATACTTGTGGCAGATCTAAAGTTAATAAGATTAACTGGATGAAGGAACAAGATTTGGTTAAACTACTATAAGTATGCTGTGTTTATTGTCGTTTCTATTTGATTTTAGTAGATATATTCTCGTTTTAGTTTGAATAGTAGTGTTGTATCACCTTTGGTATAATATTTTTGATACTTTAGCTTCTAAGTGATAGATCTAGCTTAGTTTTGTGGATTGCAAGCCTTTAAAAGTTGAATCCAATAGATTAATTTTATAGATCTGATGTTACTGTGATTTTAGAAGGAACCAAAATAAGATCTGAAGAAATAGCCCATAAGAGACCTTCCATGAGATCTGGAGCCACTACTGGAGAAGATAAAGCTTCTCATTATAAAGATGAAACCACTCAGATGTTGAACGATTTACTAGGATCTTCTTTCCTATAGGAAGTAGTATCCAAACTTGAAATTGACAGGATAATGATTTGGATGGACCAAAGAATGGTTGATAGTCAGAAAACCCTCTCGGATAGAATAAGAAAATTTCGCTTTGTTAGCCTAGTAGCCATAGAACAGGAGAGACGACAAGCAGAAGATGAAGGGAAAGGATTTTAGGATATCAAAATGGAGCATAGGAGGAAGTGGCCAAATTTTATCCACGTCCGACATGGTCACTGCCGACCAAAATCTAGTCAGTACTGGGCATGTTAGCGGTAGTTCCAGAGTGTAACTACCTGATGTATTAAACTTGTCTGACAATAAGGACGACTTGCAGGATACTGGCAATGAAGAAAACAAAAATGCTGAAACACAGAATGTTGGTGCTTAGATGAACGCCACATAACCGACCAGGCAATCACAGAAGATCCAGACTTATTGCTCTCCCAGAGTGAAAAGAGCTTAGACATCATCGAACGAACCAAGAGCACTTGTATAGTCAAAGACACGGGGCTATTCCTGATGGTCGCCATCTAAGTAATCAACCTAGTGAAGATTATATTGTTGATAATGGTAAGGTGATTAATGAATGAAAAGTAGTGGAGAAAGAATTAATAATGGGACTTAACACCTAGTAAGACTCCATTTAGTGATGACATTTTGTGAGAAGTATATCTGAGAATGTTTTTTATGCCAATGATGCTTTCATATACGAATGACCCAGATAACATCTATTGAAATACGAGTGTACGTGGATGGTGATAGAGCTACCGATGTAGTGAGGTGTGGTTGTTTCCCTATAATCTTAGATGGGGTGGCAATGATGTGGTTCATCGGATCACACTGCTATCCATATCTTCACTTGATCAACTGGCGAGAAAGTTCATGGGGTAGTTCAGGCTCCAGACCGCTTGATCAATAGATATAATGTCCTTGTCAAATAGAAAATATTGATGTGATAATATTACACAACTCCCCCGATTTGAGAGTATTGTCAAGCTTCAATCTGAAAACTCTGCTTTGATTATAGTCAAATCGTGGCATGTGGTCCATCAAATAATTACCGTTGGGTTGCGTGGGGGCATGAAAGTCACTATTCAAGAGAAAATTCATCTCCTTGATTATGTGAGGTTAGTACCAAAGTGAACTGAAGTCAATTCAAAATCAAAGTCTTTGGCTTGAGCGGTTTGGTTAATAATAATTGTTATTATTGAACCAGGGACTTTGTGTTTGGGCTGTAGAGTTGAATATGGATGAATTGGAATTTTGACTATTACTAAATTTCATAAGTCCAAAGTGATATAGTTTTAACAAAGAGAGTTGATGTAAATAATTGTCACTACCACGTAACGCTTAATAAAGTAAAATTGGATTTTATCGAAACTAAGTACGCGATAAATTTAGCCATAATGTCAAATCGCATGTTAAGTGACATGTAAATGTTAATATTTGAAACGTTCAATATTAATCACTGACCAAATTAACACCTAATAGTCATACTACCAGAACGTTGAATATTCCTTTTACCACCTGATTTAATTAATTAATAAATTATTTTTAGTTAATTCAATTAATTAATATTTATTAAATGTTTATTATAATTTTTCATTTGATGTATATTGAACACTACTATATAGTGTGTTTATAATTGTTATAAATTTACCGATCGATATACAATATCGGTGCATGTTTAAATAAGATTTAAAATTGCATTGAATATTGTTCGACCTTGTACTAGATTTTAGGCCTATATAGGCAAGTTAATTTCAGTTGTAGAGGGGTGTTTAGGCCGGCCATGTTATGGCAAAAAGGAGGAGTTCAGATGATTAAAAGAGGGGAAATAGTAAGAGAGAGATATTAGGGCGAGATCAACTTTTCACTCTCTTAACTTCTTATTTATTTGCCACCTCTTTTCATCATTTCTTTTAGACTTTTGCTTTCCTTTCCTTGATATTTTCGGCCAGCAAACCCCTTCTCTAAGCCCTAAAAATACAAGTACTAAATTACAACAAAACACTGCGATTCGATCGTCGGTGGTAAAGAAATTTGGGAGCTAGCTACTTTCGATTTGTGAATGGATTCAAGAGGATCGATTCAATATTTCAACGTGTATGCAAGGGTTTTGGTGAAAGGTAATTCTTCTTTTTATTTTTATATTATATTTATATATATTATTTATATAATAGGATGTTAGATTATATTATGAATTTTGCATATCGAATTGCTATTACAAATTGGTTGGTTATGTATATTGTTACATCTATATATAATTAAAAAAAAATATGCTTACCACCTACTTGATGGTCATGACCTATAAATTAAAAAAATTAAATAATATTATTGAATGAATCAATTAATCAAAATCAATATTTAGAAGATTAATGTTATATGTCATGCGTTTTAAATTAATTTTTTTTAATCGTATAATATATATTAGCAGTAAATAAAAAAAATTAAGAACAAATATATTAATTATTTATTTTACCGTAAATTGTTTACATAATTTGAAATATGTGTGTGTGTGTGTGTTATTGTAAATAATAAAATTTTGCATAAAATTATTACATAACATATATTATGTAGAAAGCTTTCGAAAATGAATTTTTTGTTTAACGTTTTAATTTTAAAATATATTACAAATCAAACACCAAAAATAATAAATAAAAATTTATTTGGACAAGAGCAAAATTAGTAGGATCACAATTCAAAAAATAATAATTTTATTATTTACACACATACATTTATATCTAATTTTGTATATTCACATGTATTACATGGCTTTTATATTATATATTACATATATGTGTGTGTGTGTATTAAAAATTATTCTATAATTTAACATTTAATTATTTTATTGATTTAATTGTTATATATATATATTAACATACATACAAAAATATTATATATATATTTTATAAATGTGTTATATAAAAATTATTTATAACTAACATTAAGTGTGTGTATATATATGTGTATATATATGTGTATTTATTATATATTTATTATATAATTTATTATGAGACAAATATATACACATTTAGATAGCGAATCGAATACAAAAGGGGCTAACATGTTCGTTGCGATGTAAATCATAACATCTATACATGGGTATGTTAAACAATGTACACATTATTTTGTTGCATATGTACGTGCATACATATGTGTACATGATACACATATATATTATAATATAGAATTATATAAAATAAAACTTTATTTATGACTTCAAATAATTTTTTTTATTTAACATAAAATTTACAAAAGTTCTAATGAATTAGACTATATAGACCCATTAAAGATCCAATTATGTAAAAAAAACTTGGAGATCACCGATTTAACCCTTTATGTTCTGGCCACATTCCAACACAGTTAAGGGAAAAGCATCCATTCAATGGGAACATCATAAGAGTTGATGAACAGTACGAATTGATACATATAGATTATGTAATCCAAAGTCAATTAATTCTAAATAGTTACATGTACTTTGTTATATTCACCGATAAGTTATCACTAACATGGACATGTGTACACATGCAGTATATTTATGATATTCTCATAGCATACGAAGTGGAAATAAATAAAATAACTCATAGTAGAAAATAAAAATAGTTCGATTTTATCGAATAGGTGAGTATCTTGGAAAGAGTTCCAAATGTACAAAAAATGAATAAAGATTCAATCTCAAAAGTCACTCGTTCCTATGACATATAAAGATGTTGAAAGGAGTAGTTGAACATTGTTGAACAAATTATGATTAATGTCGAGTGAAGTTAAGTTAATTTCTTTCTATAAGGTCGCATGTTTAAGGGTAGTACAAGAGGTTAAAATTAATTTCATCTACAGAATAGTTTATAAATCATAAAAGATAAGGATTTATAAAAAACCATAACATATTCTATATTGAGGAGTTGGCAGGTTGTGTGAGACGAAAGACTACATACAACAATTTTATGTGATAGATCTTGTTTGAATTAACCCAAATGAAGTTTAGAAACTATTTTCGTCGAATAACCTATTTATGTGCTGAACAAATTTTTTTATAAACTAAAACCAAATTAGTTTTATATATAAGGCAATTCATGAAAAATTTATGGATACTCATTCCATTACACTAAGAAACAACTATTGTTTTGAGAAATACCAATTTCATAGCAAAGGAATTTCTGTTAGAAATTGTTGGTGGTAGAATGGATTTGGATACAATCCAAAGAAAATACTGATCGTATGGGATGAAATAAATTAACCTAACCTAAACGAACACAATGCATTATAGAGTATGATAAGTATTCTCGCACATTAAAGAGAGACTATGAGTTTCTTATTAATATCGAAAATAGACGATCCTCGGTTGTCAATTAAACCATTAAGATGTGGTATGATACACAAATTCGAAAAGGTTCCAAGTGTATTATCAAAACATGGTTTTGGTAGTTGTATCCAAAGGGATATGATCCATCGACAGAAAATGTCTTTCAGAGAAAGACTAATATTACAGTTGGAATATAATGATCAACATTGATAAAAATATCATCGTAAATTTTATTTGTTTAAATTTACATAACAGATTCTCCATTCAATGTACTCAAGTTAATTCGAAGTTTGCTCACAAAATTATTGCTTGATATGACTTGAATTTCGATACATATGCGATGAAAAAGAAAATTCTACATAATGATCTATAATATACTTTTTGCACATAATTACCAAAGTGTTTCTTAGTCAGTGGGAGTGATATTGAGTTTCTCGGTTTTTAGTTATGATCCAAGAACTATACAAAAGTACCATTCTATAAGCATTAGAATTGAGTAATAGTTTGATAGAAATATCAAATAGTTTTATTTTCAATCATAATATAGAGGAATATTGTGTACGTAAAAAAGAACAATTAAATGGTACATAGATATTTTTAAATTATGAATAAACAACATACTGCTGATTGTTAATAATGTTCTTACATTAAAATCAATAATAATTTGGTTGTTTAATACTCGATATTTGATTTGTAAGTTATATCTTTTATAATAAGTATAAAGGATGTTGCGAATATCCTAGATGACATGCGAAAACACCTTATTAAAATGTTTAATCTGGAACATGTAAGATCGAATCCTTATGTATTGACAATATGAATTACGATACATGATTTATTTTCCACAATATCATATTTTTCTTTTGGATTATGAAGCAAATATCAAATCCAAATTAAGACCACTAAATGGTATTTTAAAGTGTTCTCGAGTATTTATGAAATACTAGAGAATTGTTTATAAAAACAACGAACTCCTTTTAATGGTGTGTTCGGACTTGAACTTCACAAGTGCCATCGAGTATAATACTTCAATTCTTGTTCAAATCTTAAATAAGAACCTTTGAATTGAAAATGTTTCAAATGCAAGGTTGTGACTGATTCAACGAAAGGCTAAGTATATCGCCTAGAATAGCGCCACAATAAAAGCTGTATAAATATAAATGCACAAATTTACAATTGAGCTAAATGCGATTCCAAATAATGAGAATATTATATCATTTTTATATGATGTAATAATAAACTTACTAGAAGTCTAGAAACATAATCTAAATAGTCCACATGGTAAAGGAAGTTTATCAGCATCGGAGATAGTTGAATAACAGAGTAAATGATTAAAATAACATAGTAGATTTAGTCATGAAGGGTCTAACTTGATTAGTTTTCATCAAACTGATTGAAGGGATGGGATAAAGATTCCATTATTGGCCCCAAGTGCAAGTGGAAAATTGATATAGGTAGGTGCATGCCCTAGTGGTAATTATATAATTATTTTACATATATTTAACTCGATAACCAATCTTGATAAAAAATGGTCTCTTTCTATTATTTACTTGATATAACGTGTTATATTAATTAATTTGAAGTACATTTAACAGGAAAATCCATAAATGTTATGTTTTTGTGATCGCAGTCACAAAGTGTTGTGACTATGAGTAATTTTTCACAATGAAATTAAACATAACTTGTTAAACATTCCTAATAAATAATTAATAATTATTATCGAAATACAAACTTTGTGTTTGGACTATAGAGTTGAATATGGATAATACTGGAATTTTGACCATCCCCAAATTCTATAATTCAAAGTGATATAGTTTTAGCAAAGAGAATTGATGTAAATAATTGTCACTACAGAGTAACGATTAATAAAGGAAAAATAGATTTCACCAAAACCAAGTAAGCGACAAATTTGGCCATAATGTCATGTCACTTATTAAGTGGAATCATGGACGCCTGGGAGGAAAAGGAGTCATTGATAACTCCAATCAAAGACTATTTGCTGAAGGGAACTCTCCCGAATGGAAGGAATGAATGGCTCAAACTCCTTCGTAAGGTACCATGATTTATAATGAAAGAGGAAGTGTTGTATAGGAGAGGTTTCTCAGCCCTCTTGCCATGGTATGTCACCAGAGATGAAGATAAGAAAACCCTTTTGGATGTACATGAAGGAAGATGTGGTGATCACATCAAAGGGCAGACTTTAGCCAAGAAGATACTTTATTATGGATACATTTTGCTCACCATTAGCCACAGCGTAGCTTATCACATCAGATGAAGCGATGAATGCAAAAGCTATGTGAAATACTAAGGGACCTATCTATAAAGCTTATGCAAATAGTTAGCCTATGGTCATTTGTGATTTGGTAAATTGATATAATCGGTGTGCAACCTATGTCAAAGGGTGGAGTGAAGTACGCTATTGTAGCTTTAGACCACATCACATAGTGGACTGAAGCGAAACCATTAATCGTGATCATAATGAAGAAGGTGATCAACTTTGCAATGTATAACATCATATGTAGAATTAGAGTCGTATAAAAAATCATCACTAATAATGGAACATGATTTGAGAGTATCGGTTTCAAAGACTTTTACAACCGGTATCGAAGTGCGAAGAGCTTTTTCGCAATAGCACGCCCTAAACAAATGGATAGGTGGAGGTGATGAACAAGATCATCAAATTCATCCTGAAGAAAAAATAACGAAAACCCAGGGCAATTGGGTTGATGAGTTAACACTTGCACCGTGGGCTTATTGTACAACCCACAAGTCTACGACTAGGTACACTCTATTTTTTTGCCTAGGAGTTGAGCCCATGATTTCAATAGAACTGGAAATCACTTTTCATTGAAGAAAACACTATGATCCTAATATGAACGAGGAATTCTTGCTTGAATCCCTTGACTTGGTCTATGAATGCGAGAAGAGGCTGAACTGATGGTAGCTGCTCAATAAAAGAGCAGCAACGCATTTCAATACCATGGTCGGGAACCTTACCTTTGAGGTAGGGGACCTTATTTTGAAAGAGGTCCTCTCTGTTATGGGGGAACTTGTCTAAATTGAGAAGGTCGATAAGCGATTGAACAAACCTTGGCGTTCAAACTTTTAAGCTATCGACCCTTGAAGGGATCGCTTTTCCATGAGCGTGGAATAACAAGCATCTACAACTCTATTTCACTTAGATTTGTTTGTTTTCTCAAAATGAGCCACCCTATTTGACTTGGGGCAATGTAATAATGTAATAATTTCCATTTCTTTTGTTTACAAATAAAGTTGTCTTTCAAAACCAATGGAACCACGTTCTTATAAGTATAACTTTGTAGTGCATGATTAGTAGCACGATCAGGTATCTGGAGATAGGTACCTGTAACGACCTAGAATTTGACCATATTAAAAAATACTATTTAAAATGATTTTAAATATAAAATAGGTAAGGTTATATGATTCAAATAATATTAGATAGGATTTGGAAAGAGAAGTATATACAAAAATAGTAACATTTGCCTATATCAACAAAAGTGACAAAATGCTGATTTTAGAAAAGTAAATTTCAATGGTTAAATGAATTATTTTAATTTATTTATGAGTGTTTATATTTTTAAATAACATTATACAAATTTATTTTTTAATTTGGTTTGCACAAATAAATAATTTAACTAAAACGTCAAAATGTAATCGTAAAACATTTTGTCGAAAATCAACGTTTTGTCAATTAAATTTTGTCGCAACGTCGTCACACCTTTATTTTCTTATATAGAAACATATATTCAAATAGTATAAGTATTATTTAATTCATTAGTCAAGTTTACTTTTACTAAACATAGTTAGAAATTTCTAGAACATAATTAAGAAAAAGTAAGCACAAAAGGATAAACATGTCATTTCAAAGCAAAACATAAACATAAATCAAACTAAACATAATTATTATATTCTTTACTTTATACTTAAGTGAAAATAACATAAAATAATGATTTGAAATGTTATGTTAAGTGTTGAAAAAATAAGGTTGCTTGAAAGTAAGCAAAGGGTATTTTGGTCTTTTTACAAAATATTATTTTAATGCAAAACTTTTTCTATAAATAAGCATCCGCTTTATCACTTTTTTATACTTCTTCTTCTTTCTTTTTCAAGCTTTTCTTCCACTCTCTAATGGCTTCTTCTCTTCCATTTCCTTACTAACTTTTTCAAAACCATATCAAACAAAGTTAAAACCCCACCAAACTTTACCAGACACCTTAAAATATCACCAAAATATGATTTAACATCTAAGAAGTAAAGAACTGATGGAGGAAGGGGAGGAACAAGGTGTGGACGAACCTATGGTGGAGGAGGAGCAAGTTCAAGAAGCCCCGGAGCAAGAAAAAGAGCTAGAAAATGAGGTGAAGTTGTTTATGTGATGGTTAAGTATAGTTAGGAGGATTTAGTGAAGCGTTATTGTGTCACGACCCGACTTTCCACTCCCAGAAAATCGCGTCATGAATTAAGAAAGAAAGGGATAGAAGAAGAAAAGAAAGAAGAGAAGAAGAAACAACATCAGAATCTAACACAGCGGAACGAATAAATTATATTAATAACATAAATATTACATAGTATCATTTACATCAGAGATACACAGCACAATCAACTCATACTAGACAGTTATAGACACCTGTCTAGTTATACAACATAATACAACAACTCAAAGAAAACACAGCGGAATACTCAATAGCTATACGCAGAAGCCTCCTGCTCCATTGCTTCTCCACAAATCGTCAAAGCTAATCCAGAATTCTAACCTGAATCCCTTGACTACTCATAAAAATTTGAGTACCCAAGAGTTTATGAAAAACAAAAATAAACTCCGGGTCAGACATGGGTCTGGTGTGAGTAACAGGTTAAAGTTGCTTAACTTTAAAAACCTTTTGGAAAGAAAGGTATCACGTAAGACTTCCCACACATAAACATGGAAAAGTTTTTACCTTACGCTAACCAAAACGTTTGATAGGAAATCCGATGATATTATAATAGTGTCTAGGGTTTTCAAATAAATATGAAATAGCCGAAATTGTTACATTCATTAAATTCCAGCTACTAGCCACAAAAGTGGGTAATACAATCAAAACCGTTGGCACTTATTGGATTTTGGATTCCATACAATGGCAGGGCTACTGGGGTACCGCCCGTCACAGTACGTGGCCTAGATCACCGTACCGAGGATTACTCCCTTCATCCCCTGCAACACAAAGCCGGACCCGTTCCTTACTGAACAGTTCCAAACAAGACAACCCCGACGGTTGTAGCTACTAAACCGTCCCACACAGCCGAAATAAAAGGGACCTCTAGACAGGGATCAATCTTGCTCTCCAGTGGGTGCGACCCACGAAGCTTTGCTGCACCTCCCCTGTTTTAGCCATTCCCGTTTGATGAGGCTTGAGGCTACGATTACCTTTATAGGACATATCACTTAGAATGCTCATCGTCCACCTGACGATGTTCTGAAAGCATTCAATCCATACAAGTTCGTTCCGGGTTCGAACGAAACCGAAGGCATTATTTCGTTACACTCATTTTGGAATCACCCTCAGAGTTAACGACAATAACCCTTGCACTTTAAACCACCATCCCGAATCTATAAGGACTAATTCCGTCAACTCATTACGGAATCACCCACAGAGTTATACTGACTCATAGTCCTTACACCTCGAGTCTTCACAAAGCTCCACTTTGATACACGACCTAACGTTATTTGGAATCGATGTGGTTTTCGGATATCCAAATATGGAAACCCGATCCCGGTCTCATCGAAAACCAAAGCGTGTCTTTTAAGGTCCAAGTTGTTTTAAAGGTTTAAAACAATTCAATTACAGTATCTATATACACACAGATAGATAACTTAAAACATAACTGATAATCAACATTATCACATAACAGGTGATCCACATCATCAATATCAAATAGATATACCACATATCAACATCACAATAGATAACCTATATTATCATCACCATACAATCAACATCCATACCACACAATATTATTTATCTCAATACTGAGATCACAAAGCATCCAAGACAATCAAGTTCAACCATTCATCCATAAGTAAAGATTTACTCATCACCATATAATTAATTTAAAATGAATTAAATTAATTATCTATATCTCAAATTAATTTAAAATGAATTAAATTAATTCCTTCATCTATAATTAATTTAAAATAAATTAAATTAATTACCTCACCAAATTATCTTGCTTACTCAATTGATTACAATCAATTAATCAATCATAAATTACTTTAATTAATCACCCTTGATTAATTATACTTAATTACATCCATGTAATTATCCTCAACTAAACAGTAATTAACCCTTAATTACTTTAATTAAATTAATTAATCATAATTAATTATCTTAATCCTTAATTAATTATATTAATTAATTACCTATTATTGATTAATTAATCCTAATTAATCATCCTTAATTACATCACTAATTAAATAATTAATGATCTTAATTATTTCTTAAATTAATAACTAACTCAATTACTATAATAATCCAAATTAATTATCCTTAATTTAATTTCTTAATTAATTATTTGATTAATTACTAAATAATTAATCCAAATTTCTTCATACTTAACATCCCTTAATTACAATCTGTAATTATCAAATAATTACTTAACTAAGTAGTTTCCAAAACATTAATTACATAAAGCAATTATCCTTAACCCAAGTGTTTAAAATTAATTAAACTTAATTAATTAAATTAAACAATCTCATTCAATTAAATTAATTACATTAAGTAATTAATTTCTTAATTACTTTATCAAGTAATTACTCAAACCATTTATAAATGATTATTATTAAATTAATTAATCTAATTAATTATAAGAATTAACTACATTAATTAATTGTTAAATAATCATGGTTAATGACCTTCATTAACCATCCTTAAATTATTTTATAAGGTAATTCACTTAAATTAATTACTATTTAATTTATCTTTAATCATTTATTAATTAAAGTTAATTATTAAATTAATTAACCTTAATTTAAATCTTAATTCATAATTAATATTCATTTATCATTAATTAATATCTTAATTAATGATCTTAATTTCAAATTGATTAATCATTAATCAATTATTAATCCCAAATACAATTAATTAATTAAATTAATTAATTAATCTTAATTACCTTATTAATTAATTCTAAACATAATTCTTAGTCAAATTTTCAAAATAAAACATAACTTAATTATGTTTGAAACAATATTATTCAAAACAAAGTACTTTTTGAACTTACCCTTAAATTTCAATTTAAATTCAAGTTTAAAATAGGATAATTCTAAATTTATCGAAGTTTTAAATAAATTTAAAACTTAATTAAATTGCAAATCTAACAAATACTATATGAAAATTTTAAAGTTAATTCCATTTCAAACCTTTAATAACCTAAGTTTTCACTTTAATTTAAAACTTCAAATTAAACCTTACTTTAAAATTTAAACCTGAAATCCAAATTTAACTTTTAAATTCCAGATTTAAATTATCCTTAAATCTATTCATATATTTAAAAAAAAACATTATTATTAAAAAGTTTCAAATTTTTACCCAAAATAAAATAGTTGATTAAGTTAAATCTTGAAACTTCAATTTTAATTTAAAAACCGGGACTTACATTTGAATCTGAAAGTCAAACTTGCATTTGAATTTACTCTTAAATTTTAATCAAAACCCAAAACTGCAGATTTAAATAGTTCAACCCAGATTTTAAAAAAAACAGAGAACAGTTTTTAAAAAAAACCTGGAATTGAATTCATTTCAAAAATTCAAACTTGAATTTGAATCTAAAATACAAACTTGAATTTGATTTAAACTCAAACTTTCTTAAAACCTAAAAACTACAGAGTTTACAATTTTTAAAACCCAGATTTACAACAAAACAGTTTTTATCTTAAACCAGGAAAACTGCAGAGTTCAACCCGAGACAAAACCATTTCTACTTCGGGTTTATGCTCTCCCACTTCGAGTTACTAACCAACTTGCTCCGAGTCAATTCAAATATCTCCCCTGAACATTCCCAAACCCAACATCACCAGAGTTTCACCTGAAAACTCATCGCCGCCACATCTGCCGATCATTCGTGATGATCCAACAACCTCAAAAAACTCAATACCCTAACTACAACACCATGTTGAACAAAAATTCAAGCATTCAAATTTAGCTTGAAAACCCCAAATTTTCAAAACCTGAAAACAACTTACAGGTTTATTCAAAACCTGTAAACTTCCACTTCACGCTGCTCCGACCATCGGACTCCTGCCCCCTTTGGCCATGAACTCCATTTCACATCCACTACCCATACCCCAAAACCCAGAACACTCGATCCATCCAAGCCTTCTTACTGACCCAACCTTTAACCCCCTGTTCAACTAGGGTTCATATACAAAAATTTCAAACTGCCAACAATCCAACAATCATTATGATCATTTCAAATTTCTCTAGGTATCTATAATCTTTACTTAACGACTCAAAAGAATTTCAGAATTTTCCAATTCAAAGATCAATAGAATTTGCACAGATTTATAATTTTGTTCAAGAACAGACTGCAACTGACACATGCACTCAAAAATCCTGATACTTAATTTAAAATCCAAGTTTCAGTTTATATGTTTGATTTGTATTACTGAAATTACCATATTTTTCTGATTGAGTTCTTTTTTTTCTTTTTTTTTTTTAAAAAAAATAACATGCAATGATGTTTTCTGTTTTACAGAGGCAACTCATATTTAAACTTCTTGACATTTTTTTTTTAAAACATTAACTTATGAAACTAACACAACTTTACTTTGCATTTTCTTTTAACAGATAACTGACTTAAAGGCAAGAGTAGTTAATAAAGTTTACCTGGAAATAAATTCAAAAACAGAACAGATGATATAAGTCATTTCCACATCAACAACCATAGATAGCACAAAAATATTATTTGCATTCAGTAAAACATGCAACTTATTTTTTTTTTTAAAACTAAAGAGTTCAAATGTTACTCACCTTATTATGAATGCAGACCATCTGTGTTCTTTTGAGATTTGCAGAGACACCAAAAAAATGCAGGCTTAAAGAAAAAATGCAAGTGCTTCCTCTCTGTTGCTCATGCTCATAGCCTGATTGCTTTCATGCAGACAGAATACAAATGCAGTAGCCCAATTCCATATGCATGCAAATGCCTTTCCTTCCCAGGTTCCAAACCAAGTGTAGAAAAATGCAGGCTTCACTTAGTTTGAAATGAAGTGTAGATATGCAGATGTTTTGAACATGGTTTAGATTATGCAGTTTTGTTGGATTTTGAGGAAATGCAGATCCAATTCTTGATAATTTGTGAATGCAGATTTAATCTTTGAGTAATATGCAGATGAAGGATTTGAGGAATATCAGATTGTTTCAGGTATTGATCATAGAAAGGGTTTAAGCATAGAGGTTTTCCAGATTTTTGTTTGAGGAGTATATGCAGATTTGCTTGAATTTGAGGTATGCAGGTGATCTAGATTTGGTGTTGAATATGAAGGGATTACTGATTTTAGAGGTGATGTATTTGATTAAGGAAAAAAATGAAAATTCAATATGAAATGAAGATGCAAACAAAACTAATGTATTTTCAGTTTTAAATGAACTGAAAGAAAATTAAAACCAAATTTAACACTTGTCAAATTGTGATGCTAATTTTAAAACACATGTTACATGAATGCATATGAATCTAACACTTGTTTTTCTCTTTTAAAAGTAATTAGTATTTAAATTAACAAGTAATGCATGTGTTAATCTAATTTAGTTTGTTAGTTTATTTAAAAACATGTTTATGAATTTACAAAAGAACTAAGAACAATAATGATATACAAATTAACTTATACATATTCAAGATTAAGTCAATATTGTTTTTATGAATCTCTTTTTATTTAATTAAAAATCATTTTGTTTGATTATTCTAAAATTAAAACTAAATCCAATTAAATTTTAAAAACATTTCAATATTTTCTTATAAATTTTAAAATCACATTTTTATTTATGAAGTAAATTTTAAAACTTAGTATCAATTTAAAATAAAATTTCCAAATTGAAATATATACATTACAATTTTAAAACATGATATATTTACAAATTTCAACCAAAGTCATTTATTAAATTTTGAAATGCTTAGATATTAAATAAAACAAATTTCCAAATTACTAAAAATAATAAAATTAGAAAATATGTTTTACTTAAAATTGAAACAAATGCTAATATATAAATCAATTATTGATTGTAAACATAAATCAATTTATATCATTTAAAAGACACAATAGCCAATTTAAATATTTATTAAAGAAGATTATTAAATTTATTTGAATAATTATTATCAGATTATCAATATCAATTTAATTTTAACCACAGATTATTAAATTGATATTGTCAAAATTCCGGGACGTTACAATCCTTCCCCCTTAAAAGAATTTCGTCCTCGAAATTTAAAACAAAGGTAATTTAATAATCTCATTAAATTTTAATTTTAAACACAAGCATACACCAAACATATGCTAACAACCAAACACCAATTCAACCAATCAAACATATCTAATTATGCAGACAAAATCTGGATAAAATCACATCGAGTTTCCCCAGTGTGTATATATACACACCGGAATACTCGCCCTAGAAAATCCAAACAAACAATACTATGAAGCTACAAAGCTCCTATACAACTATATCTATAACACTAGACAAGATATCAGACTACAAACGAGTCTGACTCAACAACCAAAAATTCTAGAACTGCTGGTTCCATAACCAGAGACAGATCATACACTTACTCGTGCAGAGATACGTGAAACTCATCGATCCCAGTTATCCAAACTGGCAATCCAATCCTGTAGATCAATCACTTACTCTCCAAGAATACAGAAAAGATCCAAAACACTTCAGAGCTAGCTTCTCAGACTTATCCAATCTTATAACTCACCTTTGATCGGAGAAAACTTATCCAAAATAAATCTCCGTCTTCAGAGTCCAAATCTCTTTGACTCTTATCCACAAAACTCTCCAAACGATCATGGGCTACCTACAGCCTTCCTGATCAGCTAAACCTTCGCTGATGCTTCTAGAAACAACTAGACCAATCAACCAACAAAATGATCTCCTCAAGATCAACCAAAATCAAGAACTCAAACTCAACTTCTCAACATCAGAAGACAACAACTCACTTCTCCTGAGCGGGAAAAGAAAAGCAGATACACTTCCAAACTGCTTCCGCTGCTCAACTCTGATCCGACATAAAGGAGAATGCTGAAGAAGAACACAAGCACAAACAGGACAACACACCCCAGAAATATGGTTCAACAAATCCATAAGAATCATTCAGGAGTTCCTCCAAAACTCCGAGCTGCTACACCAACTCAATCACTTAGAACCATTTTACTAAAAAGCTGAACCACCGGTACCACTACGGAATCCCAGTCGATAAGAAAGCTCAATCTCCAGATGCGGACAGAACTCCGACTTCCTGAGGACATTTAGAAAACTCAGATAACCCAAGAGAACACTCAACAATCGCAAGTCACTTTTGCGATCCACCCAAACCAAATCCAAAGAATACTGTTCATCCTTAACCAAATAGAACAGCTTAAACTTAACTAGCTAACCCATTGAAGAAACAGGTCCACAAAACTGCTTCTGAACTCCACTTCATAAAAACTGCTAAGCCAGAAGATCTCTTGCCAACACCGAGAATACTCCAAACTGCACTGCTTCCACGGGTGCCAAAGAATTCCAAAACAAAGCTCTCCGAGAAACTCGGACTTCAAAGCAAACAGAAGCTTCAAGCCGACCACAGCCACAACACCGAAGCAAACTCACTTCTTAACTTGTTCCAAAGAAAACATCTTCGGGAACATCCATAGTCACTGCATCTCATCACGCAGCTACTACTCCTGAGGTATTCAAAATACCATCACTTACTTCTGCCAAGTCAACAGATCCAAACAATACTCATCCAATCTCAAAAATAAACTCCGAACCCTAACAGGTTTCCTTCAGAGATCAATGAAGTTCTACATCACTACAGAATTCACTCGAGACGGTATTAGGTCTACAGTCTCAACAGATACACTTCCAACCTCAAACATTCAAACTCCAACCAATGGTAGTCGTGTTACACACACTACTACCCCATCTACCTTTATAACTCAAATTGGAAAACCTGAACAGGTAACCCAACAGATAGGTAGAAATAATTATATAAATATATATATAATAAAACTACAAATACGCTCTCTCAAGAAAGATACCACTACAGAGCCTAGGTATTCGCTCAACCTAACGCTCCCTAAAGAAAGATACACTTCAGAGCCTAGGTATTCGCTCAACCTAAAGCTCTGATACCACAATGTCACGACCCGACTTTCCACTCCCAGAAAATCGCGTCATGAATTAAGAAAGAAAGGGATAGAAGAAGAAAAGAAAGAAGAGAAGAAGAAACAACATCAGAATCTAACACAGCGGAACGAATAAATTATATTAATAACATAAATATTACATAGTATCATTTACATCAGAGATACACAGCACAATCAACTCATACTAGACAGTTATAGACACCTGTCTAGTTATACAACATAATACAACAACTCAAAGAAAACACAGCGGAATACTCAATAGCTATACGCAGAAGCCTCCTGCTCCATTGCTCCTCCACAAATCGTCAAAGCTAATCCAGAATTCTAACCTGAATCCCTTGACTACTCATAAAAATTTGAGTACCCAAGAGTTTATGAAAAACAAAAATAAACTCCGGGTCAGACATGGGTCTGGTGTGAGTAACAGGTTAAAGTTGCTTAACTTTAAAAACCTTTTGGAAAGAAAGGTATCACGTAAGACTTCCCACACATAAACATGGAAAAGTTTTTACCTTACGCTAACCAAAACGTTTGATAGGAAATCCGATGATATTATAATAGTGTCTAGGGTTTTCAAATAAATATGAAATAGCCGAAATTGTTACATTCATTAAATTCCAGCTACTAGCCACAAAAGTGGGTAATACAATCAAAACCGTTGGCACTTATTGGATTTTGGATTCCATACAATGGCAGGGCTACTGGGGTACCGCCCGTCACAGTACGTGGCCTAGATCACCGTACCGAGGATTACTCCCTTCATCCCCTGCAACACAAAGCCGGACCCGTTCCTTACTGAACAGTTCCAAACAAGACAACCCCGACGGTTGTAGCTACTAAACCGTCCCACACAGCCGAAATAAAAGGGACCTCTAGACAGGGATCAATCTTGCTCTCCAGTGGGTGCGACCCACGAAGCTTTGCTGCACCTCCCCTGTTTTAGCCATTCCCGTTTGATGAGGCTTGAGGCTACGATTACCTTTATAGGACATATCACTTAGAATGCTCATCGTCCACCTGACGATGTTCTGAAAGCATTCAATCCATACAAGTTCGTTCCGGGTTCGAACGAAACCGAAGGCATTATTTCGTTACACTCATTTTGGAATCACCCTCAGAGTTAACGACAATAACCCTTGCACTTTAAACCACCATCCCGAATCTATAAGGACTAATTCCGTCAACTCATTACGGAATCACCCACAGAGTTATACTGACTCATAGTCCTTACACCTCGAGTCTTCACAAAGCTCCACTTTGATACACGACCTAACGTTATTTGGAATCGATGTGGTTTTCGGATATCCAAATATGGAAACCCGATCCCGGTCTCATCGAAAACCAAAGCGTGTCTTTTAAGGTCCAAGTTGTTTTAAAGGTTTAAAACAATTCAATTACAGTATCTATATACACACAGATAGATAACTTAAAACATAACTGATAATCAACATTATCACATAACAGGTGATCCACATCATCAATATCAAATAGATATACCACATATCAACATCACAATAGATAACCTATATTATCATCAGCATACAATCAACATCCATACCACACAATATTATTTATCTCAATACTGAGATCACAAAGCATCCAAGACAATCAAGTTCAACCATTCATCCATAAGTAAAGATTTACTCATCACCATATAATTAATTTAAAATGAATTAAATTAATTATCTATATCTCAAATTAATTTAAAATGAATTAAATTAATTCCTTCATCTATAATTAATTTAAAATAAATTAAATTAATTACCTCACCAAATTATCTTGCTTACTCAATTGATTACAATCAATTAATCAATCATAAATTACTTTAATTAATCACCCTTGATTAATTATACTTAATTACATCCATGTAATTATCCTCAACTAAACAGTAATTAACCCTTAATTACTTTAATTAAATTAATTAATCATAATTAATTATCTTAATCCTTAATTAATTATATTAATTAATTACCTATTATTGATTAATTAATCCTAATTAATCATCCTTAATTACATCACTAATTAAATAATTAATGATCTTAATTATTTCTTAAATTAATAACTAACTCAATTACTATAATAATCCAAATTAATTATCCTTAATTTAATTTCTTAATTAATTATTTGATTAATTACTAAATAATTAATCCAAATTTCTTCATACTTAACATCCCTTAATTACAATCTGTAATTATCAAATAATTACTTAACTAAGTAGTTTCCAAAACATTAATTACATAAAGCAATTATCCTTAACCCAAGTGTTTAAAATTAATTAAACTTAATTAATTAAATTAAACAATCTCATTCAATTAAATTAATTACATTAAGTAATTAATTTCTTAATTACTTTATCAAGTAATTACTCAAACCATTTATAAATGATTATTATTAAATTAATTAATCTAATTAATTATAAGAATTAACTACATTAATTAATTGTTAAATAATCATGGTTAATGACCTTCATTAACCATCCTTAAATTATTTTATAAGGTAATTCACTTAAATTAATTACTATTTAATTTATCTTTAATCATTTATTAATTAAAGTTAATTATTAAATTAATTAACCTTAATTTAAATCTTAATTCATAATTAATATTCATTTATCATTAATTAATATCTTAATTAATGATCTTAATTTCAAATTGATTAATCATTAATCAATTATTAATCCCAAATACAATTAATTAATTAAATTAATTAATTAATCTTAATTACCTTATTAATTAATTCTAAACATAATTCTTAGTCAAATTTTCAAAATAAAACATAACTTAATTATGTTTGAAACAATATTATTCAAAACAAAGTACTTTTTGAACTTACCCTTAAATTTCAATTTAAATTCAAGTTTAAAATAGGATAATTCTAAATTTATCGAAGTTTTAAATAAATTTAAAACTTAATTAAATTGCAAATCTAACAAATACTATATGAAAATTTTAAAGTTAATTCCATTTCAAACCTTTAATAACCTAAGTTTTCACTTTAATTTAAAACTTCAAATTAAACCTTACTTTAAAATTTAAACCTGAAATCCAAATTTAACTTTTAAATTCCAGATTTAAATTATCCTTAAATCTATTCATATATTTAAAAAAAAACATTATTATTAAAAAGTTTCAAATTTTTACCCAAAATAAAATAGTTGATTAAGTTAAATCTTGAAACTTCAATTTTAATTTAAAAACCGGGACTTACATTTGAATCTGAAAGTCAAACTTGCATTTGAATTTACTCTTAAATTTTAATCAAAACCCAAAACTGCAGATTTAAATAGTTCAACCCAGATTTTAAAAAAAACAGAGAACAGTTTTTAAAAAAAACCTGGAATTGAATTCATTTCAAAAATTCAAACTTGAATTTGAATCTAAAATACAAACTTGAATTTGATTTAAACTCAAACTTTCTTAAAACCTAAAAACTACAGAGTTTACAATTTTTAAAACCCAGATTTACAACAAAACAGTTTTTATCTTAAACCAGGAAAACTGCAGAGTTCAACCCGAGACAAAACCATTTCTACTTCGGGTTTATGCTCTCCCACTTCGAGTTACTAACCAACTTGCTCCGAGTCAATTCAAATATCTCCCCTGAACATTCCCAAACCCAACATCACCAGAGTTTCACCTGAAAACTCATCGCCGCCACATCTGCCGATCATTCGTGATGATCCAACAACCTCAAAAAACTCAATACCCTAACTACAACACCATGTTGAACAAAAATTCAAGCATTCAAATTTAGCTTGAAAACCCCAAATTTTCAAAACCTGAAAACAACTTACAGGTTTATTCAAAACCTGTAAACTTCCACTTCACGCTGCTCCGACCATCGGACTCCTGCCCCCTTTGGCCATGAACTCCATTTCACATCCACTACCCATACCCCAAAACCCAGAACACTCGATCCATCCAAGCCTTCTTACTGACCCAACCTTTAACCCCCTGTTCAACTAGGGTTCATATACAAAAATTTCAAACTGCCAACAATCCAACAATCATTATGATCATTTCAAATTTCTCTAGGTATCTATAATCTTTACTTAACGACTCAAAAGAATTTCAGAATTTTCCAATTCAAAGATCAATAGAATTTGCACAGATTTATAATTTTGTTCAAGAACAGACTGCAACTGACACATGCACTCAAAAATCCTGATACTTAATTTAAAATCCAAGTTTCAGTTTATATGTTTGATTTGTATTACTGAAATTACCATATTTTTCTGATTGAGTTCTTTTTTTTTTTTTTTAAAAAAAAAATAACATGCAATGATGTTTTCTGTTTTACAGAGGCAACTCATATTTAAACTTCTTGACATTTTTTTTTTAAAACATTAACTTATGAAACTAACACAACTTTACTTTGCATTTTCTTTTAACAGATAACTGACTTAAAGGCAAGAGTAGTTAATAAAGTTTACCTGGAAATAAATTCAAAAACAGAACAGATGATATAAGTCATTTCCACATCAACAACCATAGATAGCACAAAAATATTATTTGCATTCAGTAAAACATGCAACTTATTTTTTTTTTTAAACTAAAGAGTTCAAATGTTACTCACCTTATTATGAATGCAGACCATCTGTGTTCTTTTGAGATTTGCAGAGACACCAAAAAAATGCAGGCTTAAAGAAAAAATGCAAGTGCTTCCTCTCTGTTGCTCATGCTCATAGCCTGATTGCTTTCATGCAGACAGAATACAAATGCAGTAGCCCAATTCCATATGCATGCAAATGCCTTTCCTTCCCAGGTTCCAAACCAAGTGTAGAAAAATGCAGGCTTCACTTAGTTTGAAATGAAGTGTAGATATGCAGATGTTTTGAACATGGTTTAGATTATGCAGTTTTGTTGGATTTTGAGGAAATGCAGATCCAATTCTTGATAATTTGTGAATGCAGATTTAATCTTTGAGTAATATGCAGATGAAGGATTTGAGGAATATCAGATTGTTTCAGGTATTGATCATAGAAAGGGTTTAAGCATAGAGGTTTTCCAGATTTTTGTTTGAGGAGTATATGCAGATTTGCTTGAATTTGAGGTATGCAGGTGATCTAGATTTGGTGTTGAATATGAAGGGATTACTGATTTTAGAGGTGATGTATTTGATTAAGGAAAAAAATGAAAATTCAATATGAAATGAAGATGCAAACAAAACTAATGTATTTTCAGTTTTAAATGAACTGAAAGAAAATTAAAACCAAATTTAACACTTGTCAAATTGTGATGCTAATTTTAAAACACATGTTACATGAATGCATATGAATCTAACACTTGTTTTTCTCTTTTAAAAGTAATTAGTATTTAAATTAACAAGTAATGCATGTGTTAATCTAATTTAGTTTGTTAGTTTATTTAAAAACATGTTTATGAATTTACAAAAGAACTAAGAACAATAATGATATACAAATTAACTTATACATATTCAAGATTAAGTCAATATTGTTTTTATGAATCTCTTTTTATTTAATTAAAAATCATTTTGTTTGATTATTCTAAAATTAAAACTAAATCCAATTAAATTTTAAAAACATTTCAATATTTTCTTATAAATTTTAAAATCACATTTTTATTTATGAAGTAAATTTTAAAACTTAGTATCAATTTAAAATAAAATTTCCAAATTGAAATATATACATTACAATTTTAAAACATGATATATTTACAAATTTCAACCAAAGTCATTTATTAAATTTTGAAATGCTTAGATATTAAATAAAACAAATTTCCAAATTACTAAAAATAATAAAATTAGAAAATATGTTTTACTTAAAATTGAAACAAATGCTAATATATAAATCAATTATTGATTGTAAACATAAATCAATTTATATCATTTAAAAGACACAATAGCCAATTTAAATATTTATTAAAGAAGATTATTAAATTTATTTGAATAATTATTATCAGATTATCAATATCAATTTAATTTTAACCACAGATTATTAAATTGATATTGTCAAAATTCCGGGACGTTACATATTGCATATGAATGTTGGTTGGAAGAATTGGTTAAGTTAAAGGTGAGTAATCAAATCTTAATTTTATTTCAATAAAACTTATGTTGATAACACACATGTCAAATTAGAAATTGAATGTTGAATATTGGTTGATATTGGATGGTAATTTGGTTGCAAATTGGTTGAATATGTGATTGTTTGTGTGGTTGGTAACTTTTTTGATAAATGATAAAAGAAATGGTTAGTAAGTATAGTTAAATCAATGAAAATTAAATCCATATAAACGTGTGTATCGAAATTATTTGGCCTCTTAATGATTTCAAAAATTCTAAAAAGATTAGAAATGATATTATAATAATATAATATTATAAAGTGAAATGAAATAGAAAATGAGTTTGAAATGGTGAAAATATTGTTTTAATGAGTTAAAATAGTTTAAATGTGGTTTAAAACAAATTTGAAGTAAAGCAATTCACAAAATTGGTCAAAGCCGAGCCCGTCGTGTAGCGGCGGTTCGTAAATTTCGACCCGTAACTCCAACTAACGTAGAGAATGATTTATAAGTTGGATTTCTTCGAAATAAAAATTATTTGTTCCCAACGAAGAAATAAAATCAAGATTTCATCAAGTAGAATATGAAATATGTCCTAAACAATTTTCTAAAAACATCGCGGTTTTGTAGTTCGGAATCGAAAATGAAGCTTCTTTATAAATGATATTTTAAATGATTTAAAAATATGAAATAAATTTGATAAATATTTTAAAATGGTTTAAAAGAGATTTGGAATGGAAAATATGAATTTTAAAATATTAAAAGGTTGTTTAAATCAAATAAGCTTATATTTCGTAGTACTTTTATGCAGCGAATTCTTCAACCTTTTCAATGTTAGTTTTAAACATAACAATTCTTTACAAAATCTTTTATAAATTATTTGAAAGGAATAATTAAGTAATGTAAAGATGGTTTGAAAGTTTTAATAAGAGTTTGAATAAATGGTTAAGAGAAATTGTTTGTAACACTTAAACAAAAAGTAAAGAATATTGAATGTAATAACAAACTTCATGTGCAGAAACGACTACTACAATTATCCTGCCTGTGAGATCTAGGAAGATAAAATAAGATGTTTAACTAAGATTAGGAATGAAGCAACCAACACCCTGAACTTACCTGGCCTATATTTTCCCTTTTTAGGCGAGGGATGTAATGGATCGAAAGAAAGCCAGAATGCTCTAAAAGATCATATTATGTTTTCCAAGATAAAAGAAAAGAAACAAATTCTTTGAATGTTAATTAACCACTTAACATCTTTTATCATTGATTAGCACAGAAAATCGGGATCAGATTTGCTCGATTATTTTCAGCATGATAGGGGGTTCTCGCTTTGTGAATAGTGAGGAAGCTTTCTTACCCCTATATGTCCCTAGTGTGAAAGGGTTGGTTGACAATTGAGAGGCTTTCCGTAACAGCAGATCCGGGGTACCATATGTAGTCACTTTCATGTTGAAAAGCAGGAGTGCCCCCATGTTGAAAAAAAGAAGGGTAGCGGGATGGCTGAAAAGCCTATCGGGGCGGATCCGAAAAACACGTTCCTTGCATTTGGTATCAGAGCAAAAGGTTAAGCGAGAACCATGGCTTTGGTGGGGTAAAGACTCTTCAGAGACAGGGTTAGTAATACCCTAGGATGAGTAACTCATTAGAGATAGGGTTAGTAACACCCTAGAATGAGTTTGAGTGTATTATATATGAGTACGTATTTGTTAGTGACTAATAAATTGTTTTATGATGAATCATCGGTTGAGTGGTTTATGGATTCTGATCGATGCGCCTGATCAACCTTATCGATGAGGATTCCTAAACACTTAAACAAGGCGAACCGATACATTGATTTTGAAAAAATTGGTAAATGAAATAATTTTACCTAGGATTATATTTTGAATATAAAGTATATATTTTGAAAAGTTGTATAGTTAGAAATCTGGATTAGTGAGATTTAAATATGAACAACTTGTGATTAGAATTTCACAGCTTTACTATAAGATGTTTCATAAAGATAGTCAATAAGTAAAAAAAATCTGATAAGGTAATTAGAATCTTTAATATTTATTCCAAAATGATAAATTAAGAAATGATAATGTTAAGTTACTATCATAAATTGATCAATTGTTTGATTTAAAAGTTTAAGTACAAATACCTTGTAAATTAAATTTCATGTTTTAACTATAAGGTGTTTGTTAATAAGATTTGTTTAAGGAATGGACATATAAGATAAAAATAAAATAAGATAAAAAATAGAAAATGATTATGTAAAAGGAAAAATAATATAAAAGGAACGAGAATTTAAATTTAAGTAAAAGAATTATGGTAATTTAAACGAAGTTAATTAATGTAAGATAAAATGAATTTATAAAATAGGTTTTATAAAGTAATCTCTAAAGGATTTTGAAAATGACATTATATCAAATAAAAAGAGAAATTTTATGATAACTAGTTCGAATGGTTCGAAAATAAACTAAAAATGGGCAAGAGATGTGTTCGGATGGTAAGCACTTCTCTTAAGTATTACTCTTCTTGTTAAGAGGATATATGATACTATTTGTAGTACCCAGTCCCTTGGATTGTTTTGGAGTTACTCGACCTATATAATTTTCTTAAGTTAAAGAGATAATGTGATCATTAATTGATAAATTGTTAATCTTTATAAAAGTGTTTAAACCAAAGATAAATTGAGATCGTTAATTGATAAGATAAAGCAGGATTCTCGATGATTTTGGACAGTTGGAAATTTCCAAATCATACTTAACTCAAAACTAAGAAATTTATGAAAACATTTGGTAAAAGATTGTGAAATACTTTGAGTAAATGAAACTAGATAAGGTTGATTTATAAATCTAATTTATAAAAAAAAAATTAAGAGTTAAGAGTTTGAGGATTTAAATACGGGCGGTTTTAATTTTTTTTACATGGATGGATTTTAGTAAACCAATTTGAAATTTGGGATTTGTATATACTCTTAGGATGTAAAGGTATATCATAGAAATATAGATTTAAGTCATGAACTGTTACGTAAAATAATGACACCTCAAAGGAAAATGTTTTATTAATGAATTCCAACATTTATTAAGGATTTGGACTTAAGTCTTTAAAATGTGATTTATTTGCATAAGTTATAAGATAAAACTTAAGTAATAGTTTTATGAAATGATTCGTTAACAATATTAGTGTTAAAGGAAATATATCAAGCTAAAAGATTGTAGGAAATTTTTTTAAAGATAAATCATCTTTTAGGTGAAAAATGGTTTCTTTAGAATATTTTCCTTTAGTAAAAATATTTGAAGGGATTATATAAAGAAACACTTTTATAAAATGTTTAAAATTAAGATAAAAGTCTTTGAAAGTTAATAAATACATATAATATATGTAATCGTTTCATCGTATAAATTTTGATCTATAATTTAAGTACAGAACTTTGAGGTGTTTACACTGGTCCGAAAAAGGATTTATCACTCGATTCTTGACGACGAACATTAATGAGGATTTTTGATTAGATAATTTAGTTTTCTATCATATTTGAGAGCTATGCAAGGAAAGCAAAGGTTCTGATCTAAAAGCCTAATCGAAGTCCGCACTAGAGGATCGAGGGATCGATGCTAGTTTGGAAATAAAGTTGTGTATTCGAATAGGAGACCGAATAAGATATATCATATGGATGATCTGCGTATATTATATGGAATTAAGTTTATAGATAAATGTTTTAAGAAAACTTTTGTTTTTGGTAATTTCGAGGACGAAATTCTTTTAAGTAGGAAGAATGTAACGACTCACAATTTGACCACTTTAAAATATACTATTTAAAGTGATTTTAAATATAAAATAAGTAAGTTTTTATGATTCAAATAATCTTAGATAGGATTTGGAAAGAGAAGTATACATAAAAATTGTAACATTTGCCCATATCGAAAAAAATGACAAAATGTTGATTTCAGAAAAGTAAGTTTCAATGGTTAAATGAATTATTTTAATTTATTTATGAGTGTTTATGTTTTTAAATAACATTATATAAATTTATTTTTAAATGTGGTTTACATAAATAAATAGTTTAACTAAAACGTCAAAATGTGACCATAAAACATTTTATCGAAAATCAACGTTTTGTCGATTAAAAGTTGTCGCAATGTCGTCGTACCTTTATTTTCTTATATAGGAACATATATTCAAATAGTATAAGTATTAAGTAATTCACTAATCATGTTTACTTTTACTAAACATACTTAGAAAATTCTAGAATATAATTAAGAAAAAGTAAGCACAAAACGACAAACATGACAATTCAAAACAAAATGTAAACATCAAATCAAACCAAACATAATTATTATATTCTTTACTTCATACTTAAGTGAAAATGACATAAATTAATGATTTGAACTATGATGTTAGGTGTTGAAAAAATAAGGTTGCTTAAAAGGTAAATAAAGGATACTTTGGTCTTCATAAAAAATATTATTTTAATCCAAAACTTTTTCTATAAATAAGCATCCAATTTCTCACTTTTTTACATTTCTTCTTCTTCATTTTTCAAGATTTTCTTCCACTCTGTAATGGCTTCTTCTCTTCCATTTCCTTTCTAGTTTTTTCAAAACCATATCAAATAAAGTCAAACACCACCAAAATTTACCAAGACCTTAGAATATCACCAAAATATGGTTTAGAATCTAAGAAGTGAAGAAATGATGGAGGAAGGGGAGGATCAAGGTGTGGTCGAACCTATGCAGGAGGAGGAGAAAGTTCAAGGAGCTTCGGACCGAGAAAAAGAGAAGGAGGAGATGGCCGAGCGCTAGAAAGTGAGGTGAAGTTGTTTACATAATAGTTGGTGTGGTTAAGAGGATTTAGTGAAGCGTTGTTGCATATGAATGTTGGTAGGAAGAATTGGTTAAGTTAAAGGTGAGTACTCAAATCTTAGTTTTATTTTAATAAAACTTAAGTTGATAATACACATGTTAAATTAGAAACTAATATGTTGAATATTGGTTGATATTGGACGATAACTTGGTTGCAAATTGGTTGATTATGTTATTGTTTGTGTGGTTGATAACTTGTTTGATAAATGGTTAAAGTATAGTTAATTCAATGGAAATTAAATCCATATAAATACGTGTATGGAAATTATTTAGCCTCTTAATGATTTTCAATATCTAAAAAGATTAGAAATGACATTATAATAATATAATATTATAAAGTAAAATGAATTGGAAAATGAGTTTGAAACGATTAAAATATTGTTTTAAATGAGTTAAAATAGTTTAAATGTGGTTTAAAACAAATTTGAAGTGTTTCAGACAAATCAATCACAAAATTGGTCAAAATCGAGCCCGTCACGTAGCGGTTGTACGTAAATTTCGGCCCATAAATTCAAACTAATGTAGAGAATGATTTATAAGTCGGATTTCTTTGAAATAAAAATTCTTTGGTCCATAATGATAACTGTTTTCCAACGAAAAAATAAAATCAATATTTCATCAAGCAGAGTTTGAAATATGTCTCAATCAATTTTCTAAAAACACCGCGTTTTTGCAGTCCGTTATCCAAAAAGGGATTTCTTTATAAATGATATTTTAAAATGATTTAAAAATATGTAATAAATTTGATAAATCTATTAAAATGGTTAATGGAGATTTGGAATGGAAAATATGAATTTTCAAATATTAAAAAGTTGTTTAAATCAAATAAGCTTATATAGCACTTTCCACAACACATTTATGCTATGAATTCTATAACATTTTGAATATGACTTATAAACTTAACAATTATTTCTTAAATCCTTTGTAAATGATTTTAAAGGTGTAATTAAGTAATGTAAAGATGGTTTGGGACTTTTATTAAGAGTTTGAATAAATGGTTAAGAGAAATTGTATGAAATACTTAAACAAAAAGTGAAGAATATTGAATGCAATAACAAACTGAGTATGCAGGAATGACTAGTACATTTGTCCTGCCTGTGAGATCTAAGAAGATAAAACAAGGTGTTTGATTAAGGTTAGAAATGCAGCAACCAATGCCCTAAACTTACTTCGCCTATATTTTCTTTTTTTGGATGAAGGGTGGAATAGATCGAAGGAAAGCCTGAATGCTCTAAAGATCATAATTAAGTTCTCTAAGATAAAGGAAAAGAAAAAAATTCTTTGAATGTTAATTAACCACTTAACATCTTTTATCAACGATTAGCACGAAAAACCGAGATCTAATTTGGGTGATTCCTATCCGAAAACCCCTTCAGACTAATTTTAGAAATAAAACATATTAAAGACAATGATCATTGATGACAAAGATCTTCACGATGCAGGATTACTTGCTATTAGTCTCTGGAGGTGAAATTTACCAAATCTAAGATGGCAGTAGTACTCTATTATGAAAAACTTCGATTTGCAAGAATATGATTTGAAGTTAAGAAAGAAATCTTTGATTAAGATTTAAGGAATGATTTGGAAATATTTTCCCTAAGTTAAAAGTTATAACTTGTATATAAGAAATCTTTGATTAAGATTTAATAAATGATTTGGAAAGGTGTTCCTAAGTAAAAGAGAAAATGATTTGGAATTATTCCAGTATTTAAGAAAGGTTTAAATAAACCAAATGATTTGATAAATGAGGCTTAATGATTCTATATACTCTTGAAAAGAAAGTGGAATAAATTGAAATGAATATATCTAAGAAAGATATTTTATAAAAGATGAAGTAATTGATGATTGATATCCACATATGAATTTAACATCTTTTAAATCGATAATTGGCTTAGAAGGAACCAAGGTCAGATTTGGGTGATCCCTATCTGAAAACCACACTGAACCGATGTATACGTTTGAAAGTGAAAACATGTTGAAGATGATGATTATTGAAGACCATGGATCTTTATAGCGTGAGGACTTCTTGTTGACATGCTTTGGGTCGCTCCCATTATAGAGTTATTTATAGTAGTGGTCTCCTCGTTGTGGAGATTTTTCGGATTGCAAGGATTACTCGCTAATAGTGGTAGTGGGAGAGTGCCTTTGGTTTCATTCAGTCCCGGAACGAACTTGTATGGACGAATGTCTAACATTACATTTCTAAAACTCAATGTTTGACTTTTACAAATGTACATCTCCTTGGTGGCGGAGAAGGCAACTTCTCTTAGCTTAACACACTTCTTTGAGACATATAAGGTCAGAGGTTGTATGCTTGCAGGAGTCAAATAGTGATCAAAGGAATAGCAATGTGGCATTTAAAGTGAAGAAGATGTGTTATGTGAAAAGGTAATCGTTGCCTCAAGCCTCATCAACCGAAAATGACCGAAACAGAGCTATATGCGACAAGGCTAAGTGGGTCGTTCCCAATTAGGGTATGATCATCCCCTTTTAGATATATTTCTTTCCGCTATGACGTTCGGGATGTAATTAATGTGGTTTGTATGTTAGAGCACGCTCGGTTAAAGGTCGGTAACGATCGGGGGATGATATATTCGGTACTATCTAGTTACAAAGACAGGCCGGTTATGTGTTGGTAGAGGATCTTTGTCATGGTCCTCGGTACATTCCTTTAGAGATGTACTGTCGGAAGGTATTCCCTTCACCTAGTCATTTGTATGGAAATCAATTCTCCAATAAAAACCTATGGTTTTGTTTGTATTGGCGTAATGAATAGCCTCGAAATGCTATATGAGTAACCATTTCGGCTAAGATTAATAAGTTTATTTGCAAATGTATTCAAAGGAATGTCATTAGAAATACTATCAAACATTTTGATATAAAAGTGTTTTAGTTATCGTAAGGTAAAAACCCGTCTATGTTTATATGTGGGCATGATCTTATGAGATACTCTTTCCTTTCAAAGGATTTTATTCAAAGGCTAATATATGACACTGTTATTTATTATTGAGTTTTCTAACGCTGGTTTATCAAGCCTGATCCAAGTATTTTCAATAATCGGGTCAGATCCGAATAGTTTCAGGCTTAGTTAAAGAGGTTGAAGTTTCCAGAGGAGTGCCGAAAATCTTCATCATCATATAGATGTATTCTATTATCCACTACATCTATTTCATTTGTTTTGTTATTTGTCAGCATTTGTAAGGGTATGTGTTATAGCTGTCCAGGCTGAATCTAGGTAATACTCTGATATTTTATTTTAAATTTTTTGCTGTAATGATTATTATTGAAATAGTATATGTTATTCCATTCGGTTGAGATTCTGTTCTGTCTTTATTTTCTTTCTACTCTTAATGATCGGCTCATTCGTGCAATTTGAGTTGGAGATGTGTGGTTTATTATCGACTCAAATGGTACGGAAAAACAGGCCTTTACAGTATCGGTCCTTTGATTCATGATCGGGTTAGGGAAGTATAATCTTTTTGGAGTTCATTGGACGATTCACCCATATCCCTTCGATCTTTGACTAATGCTCGAAGACAGGCAAACTCAACAAGGGATGCCTGGAGTTAGGCAACTAAAACCCAAGTTTCGAAGATAGGAAACGGTGTATAATTGAGACTTTCACGACTACGTTTACATCTTGGCAAGACATGTCTAGCCGAAACAAATAATGACGGTTATTGAGTGAATTCGATAATTCCCAAAGATAGGTGAAAACAAAAATGGATGCTCATAGTCAAGCATTTGAAATACGAATCATTGAGATCAGGATTGGTGTATGATTAAACTTTTTACAAGTATGACCACACCTATGGCTTTGCAAGACATGCCTAGCCGATGATAAGTGATGAAGGTTAAAGAACATACTCAACCAATACCCATAGACAGGCAATATCTAATCGGTGTCTGTAAATAGATGCCCAAAACGTCGTGTTAGAGATAAGAAATAGTACCAAGATAGATGCTTCCCCAATTACAACCTTGTTTATGGTAAAATGAAATCCAACAAAGCAAAGCAACGTTGGCTGCAGAATTGCCAAATGAAAATTATTTTGTTTAGCCAAGAAAGAACTACTTTGGTGATGATAAAGGGAATTCAATAAAGAAATATTACTAACCAACTGCAGAGAGTTATTTATATGTACAGAGTTACAATAAATAATGATATTACACGGATACAGGCATGTATAATATAGATGAAACAAAATCACAAATGATTACATAATATATGAAGGCAGACATACATGCAAGTAAAGTAAAAGGTTTAGAAATGTAAATACAACAAAGACTATGCAGAAAAATAGCCTTTTATTTATATCAACTTTTTATGTAAGAGTCGGGGGCGCTTACACACAATGTAGGCCTTTATAAGAAAACAAAATACATCAAAAGACAAAAAGAAACTGTCTTACCAAATGCTGAGTCGGTCACCAACTTCTTCCTCCCTCACTTGCAATACTTGATATCAAGCTTCATGAGATGCTTCTTTTAACCCTTTCCTTCTTAGATCCTCTCCTTCTTTGGAGTACTTCCCTCAGAAGGCGTATACTCTTCCTTGGTGGTTCAATTGATGGGTTCTTTAGGCTATTTAGATGCAGGATTAAAAAGAAGCATCATCAAAACCGTGACCTTTAGGTGGTCTTATTTTCAAAGGTTGAAAAATTTTCAGATCTTGGCTCGAGCTTGATCTTGATTGTCTTATAGCCAAGTTTCAGCCTCTCCACCCTTGTGATGTGATCAAATGAGTCATTTATGCTTGTGATTGAAACCTCTTCCTCCTTAGATCAACTGATTCCTCCAACCCATCAGATGCCCCTCTCTACTAAGAATTTGAATTGGTGGTGAACGTGGAAGGGAGATATGGAACGATTGGCATTGTGATGAAGGAGGCTAAGGTAGTAGAAATAGCTTTCAGATCTGGGACTTGTTTAGATGACTACGGAGGAGGCAGCGATGGTTTAACCTGTAACTTGATAGACAAAATAGTATAAGTTAGTGATGTCCCATAGCGAGAGTTGAAGTTTCTCGAAGATCAAAGAGATAAGAGAAATACCTTGGCTTGATGGAAATCCCTTGGCCGGTGACTTGATGATTTCCCCCTCATGGTGGAAGATTTAGTCGGTTAGATAACCGAAGGAGAGGAATCAAGAGCATCAGCACTGGACATGACTGAAATTGGAATCTCAGTAATGGTGGTCTCAAAAGTGGCCACCGTAGAAGTAGTAATCTCTATTGCAGGCTCTTCTGACTTAAGAATAGATGATTTTGCTCGATCCAAGGCATGAGTCAACAGAAGCCTCAATAGTTACCTTCCCTGTAACTACATCTTGTGCAGCCAGAGTAGCTTTGTCTTCCTCTAAGGCCGCAATGTCTTCCTCATCCATAAGAGCTGCCTTTAATGTTTCTTTAGTTACGCCTTTACTGTCTACCGTAGCTTTGCGAAGTATTTCTTCACCACCTCTACTAATGCAGTAGAATAACTCATCCCTAATCACTTTATATTTTTGTTATCTATGATGTTAGTGAAAAATTACAGGAGAGTGGCATTCATTTCCTCATTAGCTTGATTAGCTTTCATCTTAAGTTCTACAAAATCCTCTCTGTTCAGTAGGGTCAATTTGATCTTGTGATTTGGAATCTATATCAACTTTCAAATTGTCCTTAAGACTGCTACCTCGGTCTGGAGGGTTTTCGATTGTGCATTTTTTATCTTAACCTATTCTGCAAGTTCGGCATTTTCTTAATGAGCGGTTTTCATTTAGTCTTTCATTAATGTGGTGACTTGTGTGTGGGCTCTTGATGTTTCTTCTATTAACTCTTTCGAGTTTTTAGCTAATATTAGTATGCCATCTCTTTCTTTAGTAAGTTCGGCCAGCTCTCTTTATAGCCTAATACTATCCTATCTTGGTCTTTTCTCCCTTACTCGAACGATTGGAAGAGCGTCTAATTGATTGCCAAAGAGACCATGGATAGCCTCTTCTACTCTAAAAGCTAGTCTAAAATTTCCTTAACCCATATATCCTTTGGTTAGTATCTTAAAGAGTGATATCTCAGGCATTGCAATCAAACATGACCTCCATCAGGCAATAGTAAGGGAAGTTTGCCTAATCCTAATATATTTAGCTATACTTGGGCCTATATGGGGGTGGAGGTGGAGCTACATGAGTTGAAACTTATTTAGATATATGGGAGGTAGAAACAGTAATGATGTAGGGTTTAGTCAATTGTGGTTGTTGTCAGGGAGTCTGAGAGTCAATACATGGCCGAGAGGCACCTTAGTCGTGTTGGGAGTGATTACGAAGACCTTGAAATTTCTCTTCATGGCACTATTTCTTTTCCATATCATGACGCTCTTTCTCCTTATCTTGGCGCCTTGGTCTAGCATCCTCGTCCTGATGCTCTTTATCCTTTTCCCCCTTCTATCGTCTTTAGACTAGTGTTATGTGTCGAGACGCTATGTCTAAATGTTCGAAGTTATTAAGCAATGCTGGCTCACACTAGAGTGGAGATATCCCATTTGATCTCTTCCAGTTAGAAGAAAAAAGGTTGTATCAGAACAAAGCACTGAATTAAGGATGATCATAGAGTGTTGGTGTTCATGATTCTAGAAGTATGTGAAGTGCTAGTATTTCCCTAAGTACTTCGCAGACCATATTCAAGGATTTAAAAGGATGGGGTTTCATCACCCTCGGCAAGAAGATCCCCAAATGAGAAGCTATATCCTTCATGGCTTATGTTAAGAATGTCTTGAAAAGTAACGCCTCAGTTATAAAAGGCTGAAAGCCTGTCAAGTTCACCAAACGAGCCAAAGATACTCTTAAAAGAACCCATAGGATGTGTCACTTCCCCAGGGCGTGCAAGATTTAGACCTGGGGAATGCTAAGAGGAATTAATAACCTAGCACTTCGAATGAGACGGGACATGGACTGTATCGCTTTTGAGGGATGTCTCCCTATATGATTCATTGTCGCCTAGGCCATAGTCCTCGTCATCATCTTCATCATCTCTCTCTTCTTCTCCTTCTCTTTCTTCTCCACTCCTTCATCCCTTCCTCTTGCCATGGTCTCTTCAACCCTCACATTCTCCTTACCTATGTTCTCTTCGACTCTATGGCCCTTTTCTCCCCCTAGATTATCATCGTCAACATCATGAACGGAGGTTGAGGGACAGGTTGCAGTTTGAGATTTCTTGGAAGAGAGCGGAAAAGTAATGACATGTCTGTCAGGGTGTAAGCGGCTATACTGCTGAATCCTCTCATTGGTGTGTAAGAAGAGGCAGTTTGGAATTGGTAATCAACTCGCTCTAGGAGCTCTAATGTGTAAGCATGTGCATTTTTTCATCCTAGTCGAGGAGGCATGTTAAAGATAATTAAAAGGACTTAATCATTTTGATAAAGAAAATACAAATGAAGAAAAGATTTAGAAGCGGAGACTTATGTCCAGGCAACCAGAGGTGGTCGAAGCCATATGGACAGCAAACGAAGAAGTATTAGCTCTTAAAGTAATGACGCTTGTTGTGAAGTGCCTCAATAAATTTGAAGCAATTATAGCCTTAAACAGTCAGCAAGGAAGGCGAGTGTGATCTCTTTTGAATCTTATAAGATAAGTTAGCTCCTCTAATCTTGGAGAATCATTCAATCGCATCATAAAGAAGACATGCAAAGAATTAATTAGTGCGTATCCACTGGGATGCACTTATGTCGGAGCCAGCCCAATCTTTTGCAAGAAGAATTTGATAAATTTGTTGAAGGACAAAATGGCTCCACATAAACACATGTTTTGTTACACATGCTCTAGCAGCAAGGGGATTGTGTGCTCATTGATCGATTGTTGGCAATAAAACAATCGCTCGTTGGAATCTTATGTTGAAGCGAAATGAAATTAAATGATCTTGAGGCACATCACTCGTTCAGCGAACGTAGCTAACCATGAGGTTTTGCCACTGTAATAAATTGCTTTTGAAGTTCATGTGTTATAGAATGCTTTGCTCCAAATGGAGCAAACGTGGAGGCTTGAGTGGTAGAAGAACTGATACTGACTTTAAGGCGAGAAGATCGTTGATTCATTATAAACCGAAAAGCTTGATAGTGAACTTAGTAAGGTATGTTTTACTTTAAAATTTGCTTAATTAATACACGTGTAGGCGATATGCAAGATCTATATAGTGTGTATCTTGTGTATCTTGTGTATAGAGCACAGTGTATGGAATACTCAGCCTACTCGTGTTGGCAAACGAGCTCCATTGCACGATGAAACTGTGTGTCAGATTGAACCTATTATTTCATAATAAACGAAAATGAAATTGTTTTCCAATTCAAAACAGAACTTTCTTTTGGGTATCGAAGTTGAATGGCTTTAGTGGTGGTGAGAATTTGATTTCTTAAGGGAGAGAATTCGCAGAGATTGGAAAATCTAATTTCAATAGCTAAAAGTTTAGTACCAAGTACTTATACTTGTATTCAAGAATCATATGGGTGCCGACATGATTCGGTTGGTACCAATATGTTTCTATCTTCGTTTAAAAAAATAAAAAAGAGAGAAGAGAAGGAAGAATAAGAGGAACATACTTATTCGAGATATGATGTGGTATTCGAAGTGATAAGAACTTCAACTTGATTGCTAAAGAAGAGATGGAATACAAACTACTTGAAGTGATGAAAGGATATTTTCAGAACAGATACGATGCTTAAAAGGTAGCGATTGGTTACCCGAAGACCACTTTCTGATTAATATAGTATTGGTTTTATTGACCCAAAGCATGCCTTTTTTATAGAACCATACTTTCGACGGCAAGTGGTATTCAGTCTTTAAACTGAGTGGCTTCTAAGTAAATTTGGACGTCGAGACCAAGATGGCATAAAGCGAGAGCTTGGGTCATACTTGATATGCATAAATGAAGCAACTCAAGAAGTAGAGGAGTATTTGGACAAAAACAATATGATCGGTACCGAGTTGATTTACCGGGGGATACATCTAAGGACTGTGGAAGGTTAGAGCTTATGGAAGTGTATGGTAACTTGCACTACTAAGATCACCATTATGGTCACTACTGACTGCAATTGTAGCCGATATCATCATGATTTTTTGCTCCATACCGACTTGTTCTTCTCCTCTATCTTCTCGGATCTGAACTCTTACATGTTCTACGGCGGATGACTGAGGCTGGAGAAACATAGAGAGGAATTTTTGAATCTTTTGAGCTCATACTCTTAATCTCTTACTCTCTACCTCAACCGTTGTCAATAAGTGTTGTAGTCCCGATTATACTTTGCTTTCAAGACGTAAAATCATTGTAAAAGTGCTTGTACCTATGCAAATTCGAAATTAATACGACAAAGTGGATGTAGGCATAAGATTTGGCCAAACCACCATAAAAATCATGTGTTCTTTGCTACTTCTATTTGATTTTTTATATCTATTCTTGTTTTTTTTGGTTGGAGGTAGTGCCACTTTTTGGTCCAACAAGCGATCTCAATATTTTCTTGAAATTATTGCTCTTTCTTCTAGCACATCGATCACTAAAGCTTGATATGTTAATTTATAGTTTTAAAATATTGTTAATTGTGTTTACATTTTAATTAGCTTAGAATTTCATATGTGATATGTATCTACATTGTTAAGATCTATTTAGCAGTGTAGGACTTTAAGTAAATGATATATTCATGTTCTGGCTTTAATTTATTCTATGAACCAGTCTATGACCCATTAGCCATAAAATCTACTCAAGAGCAGAAGTATGAAAGAAGGTTAATAAGATTGAGGTTTTGATTAAGAAACAGGCCTAGGCTTCATAAAGGTCGTAAGAGGATGTTTCGAAAGCATTAAGTAGGTGTCAAAAGAGTCGAAGGCACCAACTGCTCATACAGTAAGAAAGCTTTCGATCCAGATGAAAACAGATGTACCCTTCCCCCACTTTCAACCTTTCGACACAGATAAACAAGCAAGTACATCTTCGAAACCCATTTCGAAGGCAATAAATAATGCCCTCCCACTTACAAGCCAAACCTTTCAGAATTAAAGGTTTCGCCCCTATCACAACCTTTCTGAAGGCATATACAAGCCTTTCGAACCAATCAAGGCCTATAATATTAAGGGAAGGTTCCGCCTTAGTCCTAAGGCATGCATTCAAAGGCTACTCAACATAATCGAAGCCATTGACACTTGAATCTCTTGGAAACCAATATGAATAACCTATCGACATGTTCGAGGCTTCAAGCTTACATCCAATAACATCAAGGAAAGAGAAGATGTAGAGAAGGGTGTTGTGGAGAAAGCAGTACTCAGAATCAACAAAGGCAAAAGGAGATGCCTTCCTACAACGTCGAAAGGGATCACGGTCTTTCGACCAAGTCGAAAGGCTCGAAACAGCATATGAAAAGGGGTACTTTTGACCAAGTCGAAAGCAAAAGTGAGAAGGGGGCCGATCTGCATATTTAAATAAGACCCAAGGGGTCCATTTTTAAAGGACCAAATTCTAGAATCCTGAATTCATCTTTTTACTCTACTTTCTTAGTTACAATTGTATTCTCAAAAAACCCTGAATCAATTTAGGGAAAAAGCTCTATTTCTTATAAATCATTTTGGATTGTGAATAAAAAAGGGAGATGGCTTGTTATTAAGGATATTGGCAATGAGGAAGACCATTTTGATCATTAGCTAGACTAATGATCCATTGCATATGACTCAAACCGATTCTCATGATTTCTTTTTGTCTATGCAATGTATAAGGTTGACTTGGGCATTTTTGATTGAAACACATCATTATCGAAACCTTCACTTAACATGAAAACCAAAGTGATGATGGGGTTTCAATCATGTTAAGCTCATGAGAGTTGGGAATACCTAGATCGATCTTATAAAAGGAAAGCAAATTGGATTGTAGGCAATAATAAGCTAGGACTGTTCCGAAAGGGAGAAACCCCTTTCGACCTAGTCAAAAGTGGTGTTTTCGAATGGAATCTTAGTTTATAATTGGCTAACAATCATGTATATAGGAACTCATTCGAAAAGGATCAACCCCTAGAAACATCAGTAACCCTTCGAAGTGGATCCATAGCAAGAATAATGAAACCATGGGGTCGAAAATAACCGTACCATACTGATAAAGTAAGCATCCCTTTTCGACATAATTGAAGGACCTGAATGTTACCTTTCGATGTGGTCGAAAGGAATGAAGAGCAAGGATGGAAAGCTACTTTTGACTCATTCAAAGGATATGATTCAATCGGATGTTGTTCTCTAAACTGTATCCCAAGGCAAACTCCTTGAAGCCTATCGGCTAAGTCAATCCAGTCGAAAAGTAAGGATGGCTTTATTAGCCCTTTCAATTAACTCAACTTAGAGGAGAGGTGGTGCAGTCACCTTAAACCCTTTCGACTAGGTCTATCTAGTCAAAAGGCATGCTTCTAAAGGAGTGGATCCTTTCAATAACATGGTGTCGTTTGAATCCAACTACCTTCAAATAGAATTAGGGATGTTGACTAGTTTTCTTGTTAAAACATGACCTTCATAAAAATTAAATTTTATACTATTTTTCGTATTTTCATCTTTATTTATTTTAATATATTGTAAGTATACAGTAAAATTATATAACTTAGATTCAAAAAATCTGTTAAATTACATGTCTAAAATATGGACTCCTCTAATTTCAGTATCATTAGCTTGGTTATAGTACGCACCTTTCATGTTTTAATAGAAGAAAAAGAATATTAGAATGTATTATAGCATGTAAATCAGAAAGTAAAATATGAATTTTATCAAAGCTTAATGTCTGTATGTGATATATTTTCAAGCAAGCATTTCCTTTCACACATACACACATATGAGAGTGTATGTGTGCGAGAGTTTATTTGTACATTATTTTTTGTTTAAATAACTTACATATTTCCATGTGCATGGTAAACATTTGTAAGCTCATTACTCTGTTAGCCATGTTTTTACAAGCTTGCTTTTTTCAACCACTATCTCCGTCTCTTCTTTAATTTCACTCCTATTGTGATCAGATTCCATGATATTATATGATAACACTCTCGGTTAAGCTTTTGTATCCTTTTTTTTGCTGATATTGACTTCTTCTAATTTCCTCCAATGTAGTGTTTTTTTTTTGTTGTAGTAAGTTTACATTCAAAATTTGGAACTTTTGATGTTCCTTTTTTTGTTTCTATTTTTAATACTTTTGGCAGAGAAGAAGGAGAAACTTTGCTTTTATTTCTCATCAATTATTTCTCATCATTTTCAATCTTGATTTTATAATCTATAGCCATTTGTTAAAAGTTTTCCGATTCTTGAGTTAAGGTTAGGCTGCTTTCCTGGCTTTCACTTGATGTAAGCACCTTGAAACTGGGTAGTCAATTCCAGATCTTTCTTTAGTTTTATTATCGGCTATGATTGTATAATTAATCTATAATAAATATTTGAAGTAATTTTTTCTTAGAAATTTACCTTTTGAATTAGAAGATTTATCTTTGCAGATGTACCTTTTTGACTTCCTTCATCGTCATCTCTTACTACCCTCATCGTTTTCACCTTTATCATTAATGTACTTATCATCTTCATTGTTTTCTTCTTAAGTTGAATCTTTGTATTTATCTTCTTTTTCAGCCTCTTGTTCTTCATCATTTTCTTTTTGTTGCTTTGGTTTATTCAAATCTTCGATCTTTTTATAGGTTTTTGTTTTCCTTTTCCAGATGCATATTTTCCTTTTTTCATTTTTGTAGTTGCGCTTTTAGATTCTTAATATCATCGTGAATTGAATTTTTTTTTTCGTTGGACGATCCAACTCTGTTGGTTTTTAGCTTTTTTTTCATTCTTTGTTTTTCTTCTTTTTTCTACAAATTAGGACAAATATATTTTACTTTTTCCATAGCCATAAATATAAATTTACTTTTTCCATAGCCACAAATATAAATGAGACATATTTGTTTTGTAATTAGTTACAAAGTTAATTATTCGCCTGGCAAATATACCTTCCTTGCAAATATTTACCTTCCTCGGTTTTTATAGTTATTGTTTTTTTGACATATCTAGCAATCATTAAGAATTTTTTATAGCAAATATTCATCATTATCAGTTTTTATATAATTGTGTTCTATAATTTCAACTTATTGTCTATCAAAACCATGTATGTAAAATATTTTACAATAAAACATTTTCAATTTTAAATACAATATACAGTATTTATGCAATATTATTGAACAATTTTATTTTAAGAAACGAAGTATCATTGCAGAAAGGTTTTGCCAAATATTTGACAATCATATATTTGCTTGTCAAATATTTATTTGGCAAATATTCGACAGTCACTATTTATCATAATTTTTTAAAGGTTTTTATCTTCTTATATATATTAGTAAGTTTACCTTCTTTGCAAGGAATGATCTTGCTTCGAGTTGCATCAGTGTCTGTTTGGAAAATATACGAGCATTTTCTTTGCAACTTTTTCTTTGAGATATTGTTTCTGTGAGGTCACCGAACCAGTACTACACAAAGATAGTACATTTTATTTTAGTTTGCAATATAAACTACACAAGATAGAATGAGTTATTATAATTTACCAGAAACAAGGTTGCACAAGCTTGAATTTTTCGAAATTTATACCTTGTGAATAATGAATATATGTCAGCAGTATTAGTGGGAATACAGAGCTTGCATTGGAGAGCAAGTAAGTTGACAGTAGATATATTATGATTAGCTTAGCAATGTCTATTATGTCTTCTAATTATGATTAGCCATGATGTGTGTATTGTAACTCTTTCATTTTTCCAACCAATTTTTTTTGATGTCATTTTCTTTCAAAGTTACTTTCATATCTCCAAAAGTAAAGCAATCACTATTGAAAAGACATCTATTATCAAGTCTATGGAAGCTGATTCTTTGGTTATGTCTTCCTTTGTTATTGATCCTTCAAGGAATGGTTTGATCATACTGAAGAACGAAGTAAGGTTTAATTGTGTTCTGTTTTTTGTAAGTAGTGCCTCTTTATTTAAATTTTAGGCCAACGCGAGGAAAGATTTCAACCTTCTTTTGTAGCTTTCTCCTATATTTTTTCCCATCTTTTTATACATCTTTTGTTTTTTGGTTTTTAAAGCTATTACTATGCAGCTATTATTTTGTCATTGCACTTTCTTTGTGGTTAGACGAATATATTGCTGGAGTTCCTTAAATTCCAAAGAAAATGCGGATTGTTCTTATGAGATTTCATCTTCAGTTTCAACACCTATTTCTTGTCTTTGGTCATCAACAAACGTCTTTTGAGTTGATTGAGATTCATATTTTTCTTGGGAATTTTGGGTTGCTACTTTTTGAGCACAAGAAGCTTTGTTTACAACGTTCTGTATCTTCTTCTCGGTACAAAGGTTATGAAATTCTCAATTTGATTGCATATATATGGACTAAAGATATTTGTTTGTCAAATATTTGGCATGACATATTTGCTTTGCAAATATTTATCAAAAATTGCTTATTGAAACTATTTATCATTCTTATTTTTCATCTAATTGCATACTATAATTTCAAGCTACCATCAAATTAAACTATGTATGACAAATATTTTACATTCCTAGCCTTTACAATAAAAGTTTTCTAGCATATCAACCAGTTATCATCTAAAATTATTTATAACAAATATTTGTCATTTTCAATATTTCATGAAAGTGCGTACTACAATTTCAACTTATTATCAACCAATACCATATATGAAAAATAGTTGTTATTATCAGTATTTATACTAAAAGTTTTGTAATATTTCAAACAATTGTTTATAAAATTTGCTTATGTCCAATATTTGTTATTCTTAGTTAGTAGTCTAATTGTATACTACTATTTCAACGCATAACCAATCAAAATTATACATCTCAAATATTAGTCATTATCAATATTTACAGCAAATTTTCACTCATATATCACACATTCATCGACCAACTTTTATTATGCCAAATATTTGACATGCCCGCGTTTGGCATTCAAATATTTGACTAGTTATTTATGTAAATGGAAACAGCAAAATTGCACTCTTTCAAGTTTGTAGTTTTAGGAGAAAAAAGTATTTGAAATAGTTTTGGAAAAACGATAGGAATAATCGTTACGAGAAAATTACACATTTAAACCTCCATTTCTTCCTTCCTTCCTTCCTTCCTTCCTTCCTTCCTTGCTGATTTGATCTTGTACGGATTGAACCTATGTTTTATTTGTAATATTTATTTATGTGATATATATTGGTAAATACAGAGATCGATCGATCTCTTATATATAGAGTGGCTGCTTCACATATATTTCAAACATTAACATGCATGCATGCCTGTATATTTACACGTTTTTGATTAACGTACGACTTTCTTTATTGCATGATATTTGACCCTTCATTTGACCAATTTCCTCATTAACGATTTGGTCTCGATCAACCATCTATCTATCTGATTTAAAGTCCTTCAATTCTTCTTTCAATATTTTATTTTGATCCAGTCCCAATTGTTTGACCTCACCATGCATGCCATATATGCGTATAGGTCAATCCGTCAATATAATATATGGGGCTAGCTGCCTGCTACTTGTTCTTTATCTCGGCTCCTTGATTCATTTGTTTCTCTTCTCTGTCTTTTGGTTTCGATATTTACTTTATCAATTAATATGTAAGCATGCAGCTGAATCACTACCAACGGGTTTCTGTTTCTATATGTTGAATATATTTCATGCTTAATTATTTACTCCTGACTAAACAAAGAGACCAGTTCAATTTTTCCTTTATTGGTTCATAAGCATGACAACTTATGTTTGAAATAAAAACAAACTTGTAATATGTTTATCTTGCTAATGCTTTTTATGTAAGTGTTGCTGTAAAAATAAAGCCTTTTCAAATTTTTCCTTTAATGGTTTGTTTTCTTTATTTACGTATTTTATCTAATAATTCGAACACATTCTGTTAGTCTGTTTTCTTTATTTACGCATTTTATTTAATAATAGAAACACGTGCTATTATTTAGCAAACAAATAACAAACCTCAGTTATGTAGTAAAAAATATATAAGCTTTGGCAATTTTGAATTCATGCAACTTTTGTTTTTGTATTTGATCTAAAACTAGATTTACTTTTGTCATCTCCTATCGCATCAGTATTCTCACAAAAATACCTTTCACCCATGCCAAGATTATCTTTTATGCACTCGGGCCTAAATGGCATGACCGATCGATAGAAATGCTGCAACACTCCATCCATCTTTATCTGTATATTCCATATAGCACACTAGATAGATGTCATATTCATGAAATACGATTCGCTTTCCAGATTCCTTGTTGGTGAAAGAGTAGACGTGGAACTTAAAATCTCAAGTTAAATGGCGTGGAGGTTGGAGTCCTCTTCAAGGCGTAGTATTGAGAGAAAGAGTATATACCATATTTTTCGCCGCAAAAAGGATTTTACTATATATATTTGTTCAAAACCAAAATAGCTAGAATTATTTTCAAATTCCCGGATGAAATTCGAGATGTTTATGGGCTCTGTCTCTCGACTAAGAGACCCGAGAGAGACAATTCCATCTATACAGGAGAAGTAAACTTTAACAAACAATTTTGAGCGTTGGTTGAATTGCTGCCCGAGTCATGTCGACACTTGAATTCATCAAGAAGTAGAATTATTTTCAATGGAGCAATGGCGATAATTCATTTGTCATCGATCCATAGTTAACATCAGGGTCGGGCCCAAGGCAAGGCAGGCAAGACGGCGGGGGTAACGATGTGGTGGTGGTGGTGGGTTCGATCATTTATTTAGATAAAAATATGTTATATAATAACAAAAATAATTAACAATGTAGTGAGGTGGTTAGCTTATTGTCATTTAAATCAAGCAACCAAAGTTTGAGTATGGAAAGCTGGAAATTTTTGGGGCAATTTTTTTTTTAAGTTCGGACTAGGACGTAACCGGTTAGGCCGGCTCTGGTTATCATACATCAAAAATTTGCGCCCATCCATTACCCCTGTCAATTTTGTCATGTCCAAGTTCTAGCAAACACACCGTCTTGTCTTACCCTTCTCTTTGATTGAATTATCATCAAACGGCGATGAGTAGGGGAAATGGATCAGCGAGGAGCTGACGGGATGGCGATCGATGGAGCTTTGGAGGATGACCCAACAGCTATGGTGTCAATGGTGCGAGTCGAATCTTGCAACGAGGCAGGAGGGCACTGCCTTAGATTATTCATGAGAATTTGTCAAAGGAGTGTTCTTTTGGATGGGTCGACTTCATGGGGTAAAAAGGATATGAAGTGGAAGTCGAGGTTCAACATGAATTGAAGATGGAATCGATGATGAACGACTCTTGAGTTTGAATGCAAGTAAAGTCGTCGAAGGCTGGAACAAGGATAAAATGTTTGAAAAATTCTTAGCCTAGACTTTTATATGGATCGACATAGATGGATCGACACCAATCCATTATGGATCGACACCGATGCATCGTGCTTATAAAAGAAATGGAATGAAGAAAAGGATGAAAAACCACCTATCATAAATTAGAATGACTTTTAAAAATTTCTCCCCAATGAATAGAGTCCTCGGATAATGGACTTCAATATTTGTATCTACTGAGAAGACATAACGAAGTGCCGAAATTATCAGTGAGGATGCAACATTCCACGGAAATGTATTGAGTAACGGAAGCATCTGCGCAGATCTGGAATTGAATGCTTGCCTTGATTCAAAGCACGTTTTATGTTCAAAGAACCTTACTTTGGATTTATCCCTTGATTGAGGTAGTTAAATGTCATGCCATAATTTTACTTTCCATTACGTCGTTGTCATGCATTCTCATCAAGTAAAAAGAAAAAATATTTTTTATGTACGAAAAGAGATGATTCAAATTGGAAATTAATAAAGTACAATAGATCATACTTTAGATTATAAGCTCGGTTACATATTGGTTTTCTATTGCACCTAATTAGGTGTTACATTAGGTTATAAGCTCGGTTACATATTGGTTTCTATTGCATCTGATTAGGTGTTATGTTAGGTTATAAGCTCGATCAACCATTGTTGTAATTCGTACCAGATTGATTTTCTATTGTACTTGATTCACTACAAGAGGGAATAGTTTTTTGATGGTTAATAGCTGTCGGCGTCCGTCGTAAGCCGTCGAGCAACCACACATGTCGATAGACTTTTCGACGGCTTTATCGACAAATTTTTGACGGCCTTCATCGAACTGTTCGACAGTTTTCATCACATCGTCAAGTACACATGGCAAGCATTGAGTCTTTCGCGTTTTGGCCAATCGAAAGCCGTCATAAAATATAAAAAATTTCTTTTTGTAATTCAACTATGATTCATCCCTCAAACACACATATACTACAATATATATCGCAGCACACTTTCGCACACATAAAGCATATATATTAAAGCCCAAATCCCACATATCATATACACCACAAAATACATCAATAATAAAGAATGCATCAATATATATAATAATCATAAGTCCAATCTCAAAATTCCACCACAAAGTTCAATCTCGAACATCTGCCAACATCTCAAAATGTATCTTACATCACATCAAATCAATCTCATCAATCTCAAAGTACATGTAATTCTCATACTATCTCACAATATCAAAGTGCATATATACAATATTTCAACATAAATAAAAAATTCATACCTACTCCTCATCGCCTTCAGATCCCTGTGAATCTACTATACCGTTGCAAATGCCCAGCAACGCACTCATCCAACATCTGGTACATCTCCTCTGTCCGATGTCTGTCTCGATCCTCAAGGTGAGAAATACGAGCTCTCAAGTCTACAATCTCCTAACTGTCGCAAGCTCTTCTATAGCTGACTTACTTTCGTCTAAGCTACAATATTTTTACCAAAGTGTATGAGTTTCATGTAGTGTGATTAATAAAATCTATGTGTTATACATTATTCAAAAATATATTATACATAAATATTATCTCTTGATTCGCAAATCCATAGTGCCTATTCTGCGTTGGCTATTCAACGATAGCGTCAAAAATCATGTCCTCCTCATCCGCAGTCATCTCGTCTCGACCTGTTCTTTCGGCAGTCGATCTAGTTCTTTAAAGAATCTCTCCAGCGAGTAAAAGTAGAATTACAATTAAAATTCATATTACCTTATTTTAATTATTTATAACTTATTATTTAAAGTGATTATCAATAGCTTATAATTTAAACTATGCTTATCATGGACTCTTGCAATTTTGTGTCATGCCATGTGTATGTTTTTGAGCCACCTTCATTCACATGCTCGATGGCGTGAGTACGAGTAAAAACTTTCAAGCAGGAGATGGCATGGCCATGCTCTCTTACCTGAAATAATTATTATGCATTATTATTATATATATGATGATTATACAATGTTATAAGTATTTATAATCGCAATTTATGAACTTACCCAAACACAACTGCAAATACACATTGTTATATGAATATGTATTCTCACAGTTACAACACAGCCCTTAAACTCACAAAACCAATACATTGATACAAAATACTGCACATAAACCCATTTTATAACATGACACAGCAAGGCACAGTAGTCCTAACGAAGCTTAAATCATTTGAACTGAAAGATTATTTGTTTAAATAGCATATCTCAACCGTAACACATAATACAGTAAAGTACAATTCGACATCAGCACTATAACGTAAAGAAAACATTATTCACCGATATGCTTTTTAGGAGCAGTAGTAGTATCATCTGTATCATCTTAAAATTGTGAGTTGACTGCATTTTGCATACCATAGTTTACAAAATGTATTGAGCCAAAAGTGATGATTGTCATTTGATGCAATTTGAATGTTATACCTTTGTATATATTTGTACATGCTTTCAAACACCACACAACTTGTAGCCATTCCAGTTCATCCGTTATCTTTTTGCATGCTACTCTGCCCGTGCTAAGCAAGTGAGAACAGTAACTATTGTGAGAAAGCCTCTCTTTGTGAATATATACATTCTGATTTCCTTCTTCATTTGGCTTCCTAAGCTATCGGTTGGTTCTTTAATGTATTCATGTACATGGATATATTATCTAACCATTATGATTGAAAACCACACCATAATAAATATTAGTATAATATTCAAGAAATCTAGAAATGTATCATATCTCTCATCCTAGTACCTTTCAGATCCAACTCTAGTCCAGCAAACAGGCAAATATCTTAGTTTCAAAATGAAAAAAAAAACACAATACTAATCAAAAATCCTATCAAAGCATTTTTGACTTCCATTCCACTATCTTCTCCCTTTGATTAATGTACTCCTAGGTGCACAACTTGATAAAAAACTGTGAGATGGCCAAAGATCAAAGATCGCAAATGAAGAAAACCTCAAACCACATATCATTCACTATTTTCATGTAGTAAAAAAAATTGACTAAAATTGTAGGTTAGCTAAAATATAGGCTAATATGTTAAATAATGAAAAATCTTAATATTTTTATCTTTGAATGTCAAAGTTGTTCCTGAATTGTGAAGAAATTTAAAATAAATGTTTTGTGTTAATGTAGTGGTTGACGACTTTAATCAAACATAATGATTTTCTAAAAAATATATTAATTGAACATAGACAACTCGAAATTATACTAACAATTGTTCAAGTGAAAAGTGCACATCTTTGAGTTTTGTCCAACCTTCTATATTTATTTGTACGCTCTCAAAAATAGATTAAAAATCTCAATATTTTTATCTTTGAATGTCAAAGTTGTTCCTGAATTGTAAAAAAATTTAAAATAAATGTTTTGTGTTAATGTAATGGTTGACGACTTTAATCAAACATAATGATTTTCTAAAAAACATATTAATTGAACATAGAAAACTCAAAATTATACTAACAATTGTTCATCTGAAAAGTGCACGGCTTTAAGTTTTCTCTAACGTACTAAATTGACTTGTTCGCTCTCAAAAATAGATGAAAAATCGTAATATTTTTATCTTTGAATGTCAAAGTTGTTCCTGAATTGTAAACAAATTAAAATAAATGTTTTGTGTTAATGTAGTGGTAGACGACTTTAATCAAACATAATGGTTTTCTCTAACCTACTAAATTTATTTGTATTCTCTCAAAAATAGGTAACAATAATTGTACTACTTGATAAATGAATTGAGTCAAAAGATTATTCAGTATTAACATCATAGTAGATATGACAGATAACTTATGAATGAAAACACTGTCAAACTCTAATGATCCTGAATCGACCTTCGAAAATTGGCACCGAATATATCACCTATATTCAAAAGCCGCAGATTCAAACGTCGAATCTGGTTCGCCGGAGCTTATAACACATTAAGTATAATAACAAAGCAGAAGAAAATGAATAATATCATTGATACAACAATGAGTACAATTATCTAATACAATATGATACAACAATATCAGAGACAGCGATAACAGCGGAAAAAATAACAATGGAAGAAATAACTCCAATATGATCTTCGATAAAGAGTGAATCCAAATTTTGCAACTCCAAACCAAATCTCCAAAGCCAAAGCTCTAAACTTCAAGCTCGAACCACCATCAAGCTGAACTGAACCAAACTCCATCCCAATGCAATTGCCAAGACTAAAGGCTGGATGTTATCGACTCTATATCTACAAGCTGACTATTCGACTATCTGAAAAATCCAACTCTAGACTGCCCGTGTGGAAAATTATGGGCACCCAGGAAGGGAACAATAAACTCCAGGTCAGTCATGGGACTGGTAGAGCAAACAAAAACAGTTTATCTTTATCAAAAGCGAGATAAAAGATTTTAAAGAAATTCGCAATTAATTAGTATTTGTCTAGGTTTTTACTTTGTTTGGTGTGTGTGTGTGTGTATATATATATACATACACTACAAGAAAAAGGCGGAATACCGAAACCAAGACCGACGGCTACCGACGGCCATTTTTCGACGGCTTTCGACGGGCCGTCGGCGGCCGTCGGAAGCCGTCGGAAATTTGCGATTATACCTGCCAGCCGAGACCTTTCTTCCTCCTCCATTCCATACGAAAATAAATCAAAAAAACCCTCAAATTCAACCCCCAAGCTTCCAATCCCTAATTTCTAGCTTCCGGATCTTACAAGGCTCTCTAATCAAGCTCCATTACTCTTAATCTCAGGTATAATATCTTATTTTTGTGAAAAATTCAGTTTTTACCCTAATTTTAGATTTGCATAAATTGATAAATTAGGGCGAATTAATGATTGCAATTGTTTCCACTAGCGTAATAACGGTTTATAGCATCACATGGTATACCGATTTCATCTTTTATCGTGAAATTGTGATAAACATGTATAATTTGTGCTTGTTCATGTATATGTAAATTGTTGTGTATGCATTGATTCGACAATTGTATACGTTATTTGGAATAAAAGATAAAATGATTGAATGAACTAGGAGTATTATATTGTGCACGTATTTACTTATGACACAAAAAAAAATGCATTACTCTAAATTATAATTGTGTGTATTGAAAAATGACAAAAATGTTAAACCAGCCCTAAGTTGATGCGTAATACGTCGAATAAATGTGTGAAATTAATATATAAATGTGAACAGTGAGTAAAACTGTATTTTTTCGTAAAATGTGCGCATGTAACTGACAAATGTCCCTTAGAGAGTTTTTGGCCCCGTCTGACGAGTGTTGTACATGATCGTTGTATAAATAGTCGTTTTTTTCGAAAAACGACCATTTATATTCATCTGGTACAATATTTGTCGGATTTGTCCCAGTATTGGACAAGTTATGAACACAGTAAGAATTTACATTTTGTATACTACTTCGTCTCAAACGGTTCATAAAATTTCGGCCTAACTTTTCTTTTTTGTTTCCTGCGTACACGCATTTGTGTACAATGCAGGGAACAAAAGGGAAATGCTGCCGAAATTTTATTGAATCGTTTGAGACGAAGTAATATACGAAATGTAAATGCTTACTGTGTTTGTAATGGGAAGTAGGATGTCTGACCAATGAAAAAAAATTATATATATTTTTAATCGTTACGTACGTTAAAAAATAAAATGTGCCCTATTTGAAAATATTTTTAAATTTGTGAAGTTGTTCTTTAAATTCAAAAAATTATACAACCATGAAAATAATCTTTTTTGAATTTGTATTCTTTAAAATAAATATTAATTTTTGAACTTTTCATTTTGCAAATAGGAAAAATGATTGATTATTTTGTTGATCGGAGGAGATGGATGTACCAAAGAAAAGGACTGAGGGGCTCAATAAAAGAAGATTTTTATAATGGTATAAACGTGTTTGTTGAATTCGCTTTAAGTAATAACGGAAACGATCCAGAAATTCGTTGTCCGTGTAGTAGGTGTAGACATTTGAAGTATTTGTTACCAGATATTGTGAAAGTTCATTTGTGCCAACACAGTTTCGTACCAGAATATTATGTTTGGGATCGGCATGGAGAAGTTGTAGCAAATACTTCTATAGAGTCTGAAAGTGTCGTTAACGAAATAGTTTCAACGACCCGTATAGAAAATATGGTCGAAGATGCAGCACGATCAATGTTTCCTATGGTTCAAGTTGACGACGATGATGGAAATGTTGAAGAACCAAATATTGAAGCTAAAAAAATTTACGATTTACTAGATGCAGCTAAGAAACCTATTTGGGATGGTTGTAAAAGCGGCACTCAACTGTCAGTAATCGTAGAATACATTGCGATGAAGTCAAAATACAACATCACTGAAGTTGGGTTTACGGCTGTTGTACAAGCTGCAAAAAGACATATGCCGTCCGATAATCTAATGTGTGAAAATCACTACGAAGTTAAAAAACTTATGTCGGCTTTTGGTTTACCGTATCAGAAAATAGATACATGTTTAAAAGGATGCATGTTGTTTTGGAAAGAAGACGCAAACCTTAGAAATTGTAAAGTTTGTAATCAGGAGAGATACAAACCAAGAAAAAAGAAGGGGAAGGAAGTTCCGTACAACCGTATGCACTACTTACCCATAACTCCAAGACTTCAAAGATTATACGCATCTTCTGTAACTGCGTCTAATATGAGATGACATAGCGTGAGAACAGAGGAAGAGGGTACGTTGACACATCCGGCCGATGGAGAAGCATGGACGCATTTCGATAAAACGTATCCAAATTTTGCAGCGGAGAGTCGAAATGTTAGATTAGGATTATGTACGGATGGTTTTTCTCCATTTTCTCAATTTGGTTCTAAATATTCATCATGGCCCATTATCGTTACACCGTATAATTTACCTCCATGGATATGCATGAAAACGCAATATATGTTTCTTACTGTTGTCGTTCCTGGCCTCGACGATCCGACACAAGGAATCGATGTATATTTACAACCGTTGATTGAGGAGTTAAAAATACTGTGGAATGAAGGAGTAGAAACATACGATGTGTCCAAGAAGAAAAAATTTCGTATGTTTGCTTCTTTGTTGTGGACTATAAGTGATTTTCCTGCCTATGCAATGCTTTCGGGATGGAGTACTGCCGGTCGTCTAGCATGTCCATATTGCATGGATGAAACACGAGCGTTTTCTTTACCTCATGGTAAGAAAATTTCATGGTTTGACTGCCATCGATATTTTCTCCATGTAAATCATCCCTTCAGAGGAGACAAGAAAAACTTTTTAGCTAATAGAGTAGAAACCAGACAACCACCGACAATATGGTCAAGCGAAGACATATATGAACTTGTTAAGGACTATCCAAAGATATATGAAATTGGCGAGCAAATAGAAATTGAAGGCAAATCAGTTGTTCATAACTGGTGCAAACAAACTATTTTTTGGGAGTTGCCGTATTAGAAACATCTTCTGCTTCGCCATAACATAGATGTGATGCACAATGAGAAAAATGTATTTGATAATATTTTTAACACAATTTTGAATGTGAAAGGGAAGACGAAGGATGATTTGAAATCAAGACGTGATATAGAAGAATTATGCAAACGTCTTGAGCTTCATATGAAACCAAATGACAATAAAAAACCCAAAGCTTGTTACGAATTAGATAATAATCAAGTTAAAGCTGTGTTAAAATGGGTGGAAGGGTTAAGATTTCCTGATGGAATATCATCAAATCTTCGTAGATGTGTTGACGTTAAAAATGGTAGATTAAGCGGAATGAAAAGTCACGACTGTCACATAATGATGGAAAATTTATTCCCCATAATGTTCAAAGAACTACTGCCGTTAAAAGTTTGGAAAGTAGTAATAGAACTTAGTATGTTTTACAAAGAGCTTTGTTCGACTACTTTAAAAGTGCAACGTTTACGCAAACTTGAAGTGGACATTCCTATATTGCTTTGCAAATATGAGAAAATATTTCCGCCTGGTTTTTTTAATGTGATGGAACATTTACCTGTTCATCTCCCATCTGAAGCACGACTTCGAGGTCCTGTCCAATACGGATGGATGTATCCATTTGAGAGGTATATGTAATATATATGTTATAACGTAATTTAATTGCATTTGAAAGATGAAGTTAATATAAATTAATGTTGCATAGATATTTGAATCACCTGAAGAAAAAAGTGAGGCAAAAAGCACGGGTTGAAGGTTCGATATGTAAATCTTACATCGAAGAAGAAGCTTCGTTCTTTTTCTCTCACTATTTCAGTGACCATGTGAATATTTCATTTGAAAGTGTTCCTCGTAATGACGAAGGCGACGAACAAGAGTCCGCTCAAGCAATGTTATCTATTTTTAGACAACATGGTCGGCCTTCTGGAAAATGTGTAGAAATATGGCTAGACGATAGAGATCTTCATGTAGCACACACTTATATTCTTCTAAATAGTGCCGAGGTTGCGCCGTTTGTTAGGTAATCTGAAATAATAATTTGTATTTTATTCTTTTCTTATATGCATGCGCGTGTATAACCTAATGTAACAATTTGTTTATATATACAGTGTTTATGAACGTGAACATCCAAACGGAGATCTCAGTAAAGAATTTTCCGGTTGGTTTTCAAATTACGTTTATGAGCCGAGAAATTGTATTGTTAACGAAGGGTTGAAACATCTTGCGATGGGACCAAAAAGAGAGGTCAAGACATATCCAATATATTTCGTCAACGGATATAAATTTAACACCAAAGAATACGGTGCAGAAAAATTAACAAATAATACTGCTGTATTTGTTAAAGGTAGTGACGATCCAGAAAATCATTTAAATGATTCTTATGGCGTTCTGACACAAATTTTGCAACTGACATATTTCTCACGACCCGCGGAGGAGGTGTTTCTATTTAGATGCAATTGGTTTAGCAATTTTCCAGGTTCTGGAATTAATGTGCACAAGGATTATAATCTTATCGAAATAAAGCATACATCGCACTATCACAAGTATGATCCTTTTGTACTAGCCAAACAAGCATTGCAAGTTTATTACGCTCCTTATCCGTCTCTAAAAAGAGATAAAGCAGATTGGTCTGCAGTTTTTAAAATAAAGGCCAGATTCACATTCGATGGGAAGAATATTCCCGACGAACAAGCTTATCAGGCAGATCTTGAGCAAAATAACGAAATAATTATTACAGACGATCATACAGATTTTGGTCCCTTGATCGATGAATCAAATGTTTTGGTAGAAGCGTTTGACAGTGCAGAGGAAAATATCGTCGAAAATGAGACCGAATCTGAATCAGAAGATGATGATGACTGATACAAATCTGAATCTGTTTTTTTGCAATTGATGTAACTGTGTTAAATTCTTGATGTATTATGAAATTGATGTAACTATGAAACCAAATCCGTTTACTATTGTTCGCATGTTGTATTCTTGATGTATTATTAAATTGATGTAACTATGAAACCAAATCCGTTTACTATTGCATGTTGAATTCTTGATGTATTATGAATCAGGTATAACACACTTCCATTTCTATTTCCATTTCAGTCATTAATTAAGCTGTAATTTGTACCGTTGATGTCATTTTCATATGAAATATATTTCACTATCATGTTTTTATACTCTTATATAATGATGTGTATATGTCACAGGTTTATCAGTATGTCGTATAGAGGTAGGAGCTCTTCCCGATCGTCTGGAGGCGATGGCAGTGGCCCATCGCAAGAGCCACAGCGTGCTGTTGTATCTTTGGTCCCTAGAGCAGAAGGGTAATTAAAATTAAATTTTATTCAGCATCTTATTTTTTCTATGATATACGTACGTACTTATCTATATCGTACTTAAAAACAGGGGGTTCGACCTACTTCCCTCCAAGGTTGTGTTGGACGTCTCTAGAGCAGCATATCGCAGTAGGATGAGTGCGTGCTTGCCGAAGTGGGACTCCATCCTCCTCACATCGTAGAGTGCGTATGGAAGGATGTTCTAGTATGTATAATTTTTTATTTTTCCATTTTTAATTCGTTTTTGTCGTTTTTCTATTGTTTATCGTTTAAAGTATAATCTTTTTTTCACACAGGCTGAGATAGACATCCAGGCAGACGACATGATGCTGGCACGAGCATACTGGATGAGGAAGATGCGCAAGAACTACAGGGATACGATATCCGAGATTAAGAAATCCGGTAAGAAACTAAAGTGGATGGGAGAGAGCGTGTATCAAGCTTTGTTGAGCTACTGGGAGACGGACGAGGCGAAGGCAAGTATACTATTTTTTTTTGAATTATTAATTTGACGTGATTGAAAAACAATGTATCAAATTTTGAATGTACAGGCAGAGTCGGATAGAAACTCTGCAAATAGAAATAAGAATCCCGTCACTCATCGCGGAGGATCGAAGTCGTTTCAGCAGTATCGGCAGGAGTTGGTAAATTTACTGAATAATAAATGTAAATAGTTTATGCTATATGATTCTAAATGTATAATAATTGTATGTAACAATCAAATTCAGGAAGCCGAGGCACAGGGTTCTGTCAGCTATATGGTCGTGTTCACCCGTACGCATGCTGTCGAGCATGTTAATCCAGACGGGACTGTTTCGTACACATGGCAGGACGATAAATCCAACAAAAGCCATGTAAGCATATTTCATTTTATTCACTATTAGTAATTGTTAAATTATGATGAAATAAGATATGATATTATTAATTTGTTAATGCAGGAGATGTTTATGGAGCAGCGGCAGAAACTCCTTGCTGATACAGGTCGAGAACAGCTGACGACCGATGAGGAGGACGTTATTTTTGAGTCCGTTATGACTCCAGCTGAGCATGGTCGATGTTACGGCTTTGGCAATTTAGCGGGAAATAATTTACTTTTTATTAAAATACTTAAAATATGATATTTTTACCTTTTCAAGACAATAAACTTGGATTTTATTTATTTTTCAATTATTGCAGTCCAGCAGTCATAGTAGGGGACGGCGGAGCAGACCACAGAGCGATTTAGCAAGTATAGAAGAATTACGGACTAGAGTGTCCCAATTGGAGGAGCAGAACCGCCAACAGGCCTTGCAGACCGCACAGTTGTTAGAGTACATGCAGGAGTTTGGTGGCCGCTTCCCTTCCTCGGCTGGCTCTGGATCTGGAGGAGATTGACTCATTGCTTGCTTGTTCGTCGTTCAGGTATGTTTTTTATTTGTGTAGAATGATTTGATAGACTGTGCGGATAAATATTGATTTGTATAATTATGTATGATACACTTGGTTTTCTAGTTTTATGAGGACATGTGCATAAGAATATTGATGAATTTGTGTATTAATAATATGGTGGAACAATTATTGTTAATGTTGGGATGGTTATGTATGTTTTTTATCTTATTTTGATTGTATTTTTATCTTATTTTGATTGTATTTTTATTTATTTGTGCGTTTGTTAAGTATGTTGTAGTTTAGGTTTGGATCTCTGATTGGATTACTGTATATTGGGTTGTGAATTATTGATATCAGAGTATTTGGAAGAGAAATGTGGTTGGAAGGCAATGGTTGCAGCGAATACCCAAAAAAAATAAATTTGCAGACTTCCGACGGCTTCCGACGGCTTATCGGCCAAAATTTCCGACGGCTTCCGGCGCTTTCAGTCGGGCTGTAACTCAGTATTTCCGACGGATTCCGACGGGCGTCGGAATCCGTCGGAATCCATCGGAACCCGTCGGACTCCGTCGGAATAATAGACGGCGGTAGCCGTCGGAAGCCGCTGGAAGTACTGTTCTCCGACGCCGTCTTTTCCGACGGCTTTTTCCGACGGCCGCCGACGGTTTCCGACGGCCGCCGTCGGTTTCTGGCCATCGGAAATGCTGTTTCTCCTTGTAGTGATATATATGTATGTATGTATGTATGTATATTGTCTTTATCTTTTGGTTTCTTCATTATGCATAAATATATATAAGTATGCACGCATGCAGTGCAGCAGGAGGGGTACATAACACTTACCTATTTGCACCAGCAACAGTTCATGACCTTTCCTAACTGAACTTAGTCTTCATTTTTAATTTTGATGCGTGCGCCACCTTCTATAATGTAATTAACTTGTTAAGCTTAAAAAAACTTCAGACCCACATCCTAAAACTCCTCTTCGTATTACCATCCTAAATGCAAATAAATTATGGCTGAGCTAAAACTGGTTTAAACATATACATGGATTCTGTAAACTTTATAAATTATTTGGAAGCATGACAGCATATGTTTGAAATAAAAAATAAACTTGTAATATGTTTATCTTGCTAATGTTGAGCAAAATCGTATGTACCATATTTTTCGCCACAAAAAAGATTTTACTACATATATTTGTTCAAAACCAAAATCGCCAAAATTATTTTCAAATTACCGAAATTCGAGATGTTTCAGAACTCTATTTCTCACTAGGGTATCCTAGAGAGATGTTTCCATCTTTACAGGAAAAGTAGACTTTACAAACAAATTGGAACGTTAGTGAGATTTGCTTCTCGGGTCATGTGATCGACACTTGAATTCATCGAGAAATAGAATCACAATTCTATGGAGCAATGCCAATAATTGATTATCGTCGATCCATAGCTATCATACATCAAGGATTTACCCTCATCCATTACCGTTATCAATTTTGTCCTATCCGAGTTCTAGCAGACACCCCGTCTTGGCTTACCCTTCTCTTTGATTATAGTATCATCAAATGATGGCGACTAGGGGAAATGAATCGGCAAGGAGCTGACGAAATGGCGGTCGATGGAGCTTTTGAGGATAACTCGAGAAACTATGAAGTCAACATTGCGAGTCAAATCTTGCAACGACGCATGAGGGCGCTGCCTTTTATTATTCACTAGAATTTGTCAAAGGCTTGTTCTTTTGGATGGATCAACTTCATGGAGTGAAAGGGATATGGAGTGGAAGTTGGGGTTGATGCTTGAATTGAAGATGTAATCAATGAAGTACGACTCTTGAGTTTGAATGCAAGTTGTCAAAGGCTTAAATGAGGATAAAATGTGTGAAAAATTCTTAGCCTAGACTTTTATATGGATCGACACTGATAAATCGTTACCAATCCATTATTGACCAGCACCGATGCATCGTGCTAATAAAAGAAATGGAAAGTAGAAAAGGGTGAAAAACTACCTAACCATAAACTAGAATGACTTTCAAAAAGTTCTCCCCAATGAACAGAGTCCTCGGATAATGTACTTCAATATTTGTGTCTACTGAGCAGACATGATGAGGTGCCAAAATTCTTAGTGAGGATGCAACATTTCGCGGAAATGTATTAAGTAAAGGAAGCATCTACGTGGATATGGATTTGATCGCTTGTCTTGATTCAAAGTTGTGTATTCAAATAAACAAACTTTGGTTTTATCCCTTGATTGAGGTAGCAAATGTCATGCCATATTTTTACTTTTCATTACGTCATGCATTCTCATCAAGTCAAAAGTAAAATAAATTTTATGTAGGAAAAGAGACGATTCAAATTGGAAATTAATGAAGTTGATAGATCATACTTTAGATTATAAGCTCGGTTACATATTGGTTTTCTATTGCACCTGATTCACAAATAGTGTGATTAATAAAATCAATGTGTTATACGCAATTTATAAATATATTATATATTAACAATACCTATTGATTCGCAAATCCATTGTGTCTATTCTGCGTTGGCGGTTCCATGATAGCGTCAAAAATCATGTCCTAGTCATTCGCAATCAGCCCGTCTTGACTTGTTCTCTCGAGCAGGCGGTCTAGTTCTTTAAAGAACTTATCTTTGCGATTAAAAGTAGAATTATAATTAAAATTCATATTATATTATATTAATTATTTATAACTTAATATTTAAAGTGATTATTAATAACTTATAATTTAAACTATGCTTACCATGGACTCTTGTGATTTTGTATCATGGTCATGTATATGTTTTTGAGCCATCTTCATTGAGATGCTCGATGGCGTGAGGACGAGTAAAAACTTCCAAGTTGGAGACGGCACAAACATGCTCTCTTACCTTAAGTAATTACTATTTATTATTATTATTATTATATATGATTATACAATGTTACAAGTATTTATAACTGCAATCTATAAATTTTCTAGTTCTTGACAGCAACGTTGGAATAGCATTGAACCCCCACAACGTGTAAAAGGATTTGCATTTCTATTTGCCGAATTCTGCTCAAATTTTTCCTATAAATTTAACATAAACATTGTATTTCACATTTTTAAACTGATGCAACTATTATACTAATTTCTACTAAATTTTTAATAAATATACAGGACTAGTAAACTTACAATCACTTTTGACTTTTCTAATAAGCATTTAATGCTTCCCATGAGGCTGCGCTCATTCAGCCAGGCATTTTTTCCGCTTTTAATGCTTGACCTTTTATCGTGGTAATTTTTCTGCATTTTTTGGTCCAATAATTTCTGCAAAGGGAGTCTATTTCCTGTAAATCTACTGGCTTCTGCATATTGAAATTAAAATGAATTATATATTTATACCTAATCAACAAATTGCATAATTGTTATATATAATGAAATACACATTTATATTTACGTAAAAATCTTTCCAAATACACTCTACAATGTGGGATGAGATATTCTCCTACTTATGCTAGCAAGTAGTCATTCTGCCCTTATAGGTAAACTTAGAAATATCAAGCACAATATATGAGGGCTCCAATTCAAAATCCTATATTAATTATGATATAGATTTTTAATACATCATGAATAATATATCGTACACAAAATATTTATGATGTTGCAAAGAATTTGATAATTACGCACTTGTTTTACTTACTGATCTAACTATGGGACGAACCACATGTGATGAGTAGCCACCATCGCCTCTTACGGTAGTCCCTCTCTGACTAAAAGATGAGGAATTTGATGAATGTAAAGATTGTCGACATGGGACATAATATTTATCACAGACAAATCATTTTATTATGGAAGAACATATCATTTTATTATAAGAAAACATATTATTTTTTGGGGAAAACATGTAACATTACTAATCACATAAATTACCTTATATCAAAACATATCATTGCTTTTGTTTTAAAAACTACCGACCAGTCTGCTTTATCTCATTTTAGGGATGGATACACAGCAAAATAAAGTTGTAGTGCCTGCTTGGCTAAGAGAATGACGAGAAATCCATATACAAAGCAAGTCTAACATTACGGCTCTCTGCAACAAAAGCTGGATAAGTCTTATCAAAATGTTTCCTTGCTTTTCCCTGAATTGATGTATTAACAAAATGTTTCCTTGCTTTTCCCTCAATTGATGTATTAAGGTACCTTCTTTCTGTATTCTCAAAGTATGTCATCTCATATAAGGTGCGTTAAAAGAAGATGCATATTTATCACCTTGTTTAGAAGTGATTGGTAGTAATGCATTCTCTTGTATGAAACTTCTTTTCCCTTCTTTTTTCTTGGTTTGTATCTTTCCTCATTACATATTCTACACTTCCTAAAATTGATGTTATCTTTCCAAAATAACATGCAACCATTTAAACATACATCTATCTTTTGTTATGGCAAATCGAAAGCAGACATAAGTTTTTATACTTCATAATGATTTTTGCACATTAGATTATCAGATGTCATTTGTCGTTTTGTAGCTTGTACAACTACTGTAAATCCGACTTCTATGAAGTTGAATTCATATTTTAGTATTGTATTAAGTAGTTACTAACAATTGAGTATCACTTTTACAACCATCCTAAAGGAGATTCTTAGTAGCATCTAATAAATTATAAAAAAAATTGCTCCAGTATCTTGTTCTTCTTCGACATTTACATCTTCATCATCAATTGTAACCGTATGAAACATTGATCGTGCTGCATCCTCAATCATATCTTCTATAAAATTCATCGTAATATTGTCACTATCCAACTCCTCATCTGACACTACAGAATTATGTGCAATAAGTTCTCCGCGACGATCCCACACATAATAACGTGGCATAAAACCATTTAGACACAATGTACTATAACCATATCTGGTTTCCAATGCTTCTAATGTTTGTAATTTTTACATGGGCAATGAACTTCTTCGTCGTTTCCATTATTACTAAAAGAAAATTTAATAAGTTCATATACACCATTATAAAAATGTTCCATTATTGAGTCATTCATTTCCTTTCATTCATACATCCACCTTCATTCGATGACAAAATAATTGATCATTTTTTCCTATTTCAAAAAATATGATAGAAATTTAAAGAGCCTATAGAATGATTCCCAAAATTATGATTTTTTATTGGATTGTCATTTTATTTTTCAATTCATTTATACATTTTAATGTTTTATTAATTATGCCATATATTATTCTTTTTACTTTTTTTATACTTATTTTCAATTTTAACATATTATTTTTTACGTAATATTATATTTTCACATTATTTTTTTTACTTTTTATGGTCGGTCATTCTACTTCCCATTACAAGCACAATAATAATTTCATTTCACAAATCATTTCATCTTAAATGATTCAACAAATTTTAACAGTACTTTCCCTTTGTTTTCGGGGATAAATCCGATACGTATTGGATGAATATTGATGTCCGTTTTGTAATAAAAACGAATATCTATATAATGATCATATGTAATACTTGTTAGATAGGGCCAAAAAATCTAATGGATATAAAAAATAAAGTACATTATGCACTAGTTTATTTATATTAACTTTATACACTAATTCATCATTTGAATTCATTAACAATTAAAAACTAATAAATGACTGTTTTTTTCATTTTAGCAAACACTAATTTAAATTTATTATACACTAATAATAGATTAACACTTTACACTAATAATATACACAAAAACTAAATTTGTATATAATTAACAGTATACACTAATAAAGAGATAAAGCAAATATTTTTTTTGACACTTTAGACAACATATATACTAATTAACACTAAATTATGTTGCTCTAATAACCAGATACGCTAATCAACCCAAATTAGCCCTAATTACACATTAATTTTCGGATTTAACATTAATTCTACTTTATAATTACAATATAAACATTAATAACCCTAATTAACATTTCCAAATCAACTAATACATAATTATAACCAATAAATAGTCTATTATCCATAAATTTAAGCACAAACTAACGCTAATCTTTATCAAAATTTGAAATAATTAGTATAGTGGAAGAGTATACCTAATTTTTGATGGATTGAAGCTTGGAGAATCCAATTTGATGAATGTTGTGATGGATTTTGGCGGACGGGGATAGGTAGGGATAGGGCTGTCACTGGATATCCAAAAAATCCAAAATCCATCGTATCTGTATCTGAAAAGCGGATAAATATCTGATGTTCAAAAATGAATGTGGATGCGGATACGAAGACATTTGCATTCGAATATTATCAACCTGGTTTATTCTAAGACAATAGTTTAAATTATACGTATTTTAGTACAATGAAAGATATATTTTATTGTTTTATTAAATTAGAAGTTTACATTATACGCATGAAATGCATATCAACTTCTCAAAACTATTTATTATCATTATATTTTTTATTTTAACACTTTAATAATTAATGGAATTAAAAAAGTTTATGTTAAACTAAAATTTTCAATTTATGTTTCTTGATTTATCGATCGTTAACAGATAGAATAATTATCTAATATCCGTCTGTATCCCGGTTGTAGATATTTGATATCAAAAAATGGTTTCGGATATGACACCATCTACACCCGAAAGTATCCATCGACAAGCCTAGCTACGGACAGTTGGGGACAGATTTGGGGGATTTAGAAATAGGGTTTTAGGCTTTAGAAAATATAGAAAATAAGGAAGAAACGGGGTCAGCCGCTGCCATATTCGTAATTTTTCAATAGCTTTTGATGGCTTTCGATGACTACAAATAAAGAATATTTTCTTTTTTCTGAAAATAAATTTAGTTTGTTATAAAAGTTTTAAAAAAGTTTACAATAAAACATTTTTGTTTAAATGGCTAACTCACCCAAATGCTAACCGTAGATGATTTTTAAACAACATAAAATATACATCCATCAACCATCAATCTCTATTTAATTCCTTAAGGAGGTAAAATCATTGAATCAGGTATTTAAAATAAATTTTTTATTAAAGTGTACAATAACCCTTTTTTATTAAATATTAAAAAATATATTTTTATTCATTATATAATACTTTTTTTAATGATTTGATAGTTAATTGTGAATTTTAAATGCATTTATGACAATAAATTCGTATAGAAGAAAATATTTTGTAAAAGTAAATAAATTCGTTGAATCTTATGTTGATCTAACTTGTTTTGGGCACATGGTCAAAATATGAAAAGAAAATAAATAGGTTCAATGTATCAATCTTGATTTTCAACTTTATAGCCATTCCTCGACATTCAGGCTTAAACATTTCGTTCAAAGATCAAACGATCATCTAACGAGACGAAATTCAAACCATATATACTATATTATGTATTTATCCAATCTTTATGGTTGGATTTATAATAAAAAAGACAGAAAACAATTTAGACTTAAAACGTATAATTTCATAGAAGTTGTGTTAACAATATATACTATGTGTTATACAACTTATTGGAAAATGATAGATTTTAAGTCTAATTTTTTTCCATAAATTTTTTTTATCAAGCTTTATGGATTGGATAAATACATTATAAAGTATACGAGGCATGAATTTTGTCTTGTTTGAAGATCGTTTGGCCTTCAAACTATAGATTTATAGTCCGAATGTCGACGAACGACTATAAATTTGAGAATCAAGATTGACACCCTTAATTTATTTACCGTCTTATCGTATTCTGAACGTAGGTCAGAAATACTTTGAATCAACATATGATTCAAAAAATTCATTTTCTACAGAATATTTTATTTCCTATGAATTTATAATGTTAAATACATTTAAAAATTCATAATTTGGTACACAACGGTTAAAAAATATATTTAAATTCAAAAAGTGTTACACTGCATAAATTTCACTTAATTTGTATAATGGACGGACTGAAATTTGCATTGTTTGATCGTTTGAGTTCAATTTTTAATAAAGTTAAATATCGAATTACACAATAAAAGGTTATTGAAAATACTAATTTAATTAATCACAAACCATCATAAAATTGAAGAATTGAATAAAAATCGCTTCTTTAATTTTTAGGAATTAAATTAGTCATTTTAAACGAATTTCAAACTTCTATAATGAATAATTTATAATAATGTGATAAACTAAATTAAATAAAATAGCATGCCGTCAAAAATGGCTTGATGGAGCCGTCGACGGTAGTCGAAACTGTTCGTTGCTATTTTGTTCATTTCTAGTAGTGATTAGGTAGTGCACCCAATTAGGTGTTGCTTTCGGTTAAAAGCTCAGTAACCATTGTTGTAACTCGATTGCAGATTGGTTTTCTATTGTACCCAATTAGGACTTGCATTCGTGTTGCTTTGGGTTATAAGCTTGGTTAACCATTGTTCTAAATCGGTTACAAACTAGTTTTCTATTGTATTTGATTAGGCCGTTCACCCGCTTAAGTGTTGCTTTTGAGTATAAGCTCGGTTAACCATTGTTGTAACTCGGTTGTAGAAGTACCTGATTGGGTCGAGCATCCAATTAGGTGTTGTTTTTGGTTATGAACTCATGTAGCCGTTCTTTTAACTCGATTACAAATTGGTTTTCTGTTGTATCCGATTAGGCTGTTTGGCTGATTCGATGTTGCTCCCAGTGAATTTTGATGTTATGTTGTTTATTTTTTATGCAATTATATTATTATATTGTATTATTGAGTGGCAATTTTGTTACACTACATAACTTTTATATTGTGTAGCTAAAATCTGATAAATAGCAAATATATTGTATACAATTAATCATAAAAAAAATTCATCAAAATATTATATTTTAATAAAATATTTACCAACTAAAATATTCAATAATTAGTTCAACACATATGTTGAAAAAGTAGTTGATTATGCATTTAATGAAATTATAATCAAACTTAAGATATTTTGTAAAACGTCAAGAATTTTAGTAACTGCCAAATATCTGCGTTTGACTGGTATAGATTTTTCGAGTCTTATAATTGAATTGAAAATACAAAGTTTCTAATCAAGTACAAAATAACATCCATATTTCCTCTAAATTGTTTAACTATTTCAACATTTCTTCTTAAACATCCTACATTAAAGAATGTTTTTAAAATACAGCACAGAACATTCAGTCAAGTCAGATATTTTTCTATGATTTAAGCATAATTTCCTGTAAGAAAATAATTTTTGAGAAATTTTGTAGTTTTAGGATATGTCTCGGCAATTTTTTTTGTCTATTGCTTTGTCATACAGAATAAGAGTTCTTCTTTGTTGCATTACTTCATCTTCATATAACATTTCACTTTCAATTTGTACATCTTTTGATAGATCTTCGATGAATCAGATTATAATTATTGTGCAATCAATTCTGCATCATTTGAAAATTATTAGTATAAACGTTCTAAGATTAATTTTTGTATATTATAAGTTTTTTCTTTCGAATGCGTTCTTGTTGGGGTAACCCACAAAATTGACTTTAGTTCTGATGGATTATTCCTTTTTTTTGCATAAACTGATTGCATCACTTCCACGATTTTGTCTCTTATTGAAAATATTTAAAAGTCATTGTATGTGATTCATTGTTATAAATGTTTGACTGGAAATATAAAACACAAGTATTTTTCTAGTGAGATATTACATGGTTGCTAGGGAAATATTTTACAGTAGTAATTAAAAATCAACGTATATTTTTAATTTATGACCATTCATGCTTCTTATTTGTATGGGCAATTGAAGTTTTCCTTTTGGGTCTTCGTGAAATATAATGTTCCCAACTTTTATTAACTCCATTAAAATCTAACAATATATAGTGGTTTTTATTGCATAGCGCCGACCTTTGAACTGAGTAGCTTCTAAATAAATCTAGACGTCAAGATGAAAATAGAATGGATAGAGAGCTTGGGGAATAATTGGAATAGATAAATGAAGCAAGTCAAGAAGTCGGGGAGGATTTGGACAAAAACAACATAGTTGGTATCAATCACTATTGCTGTCACTACATTGTTGATCTACCGGGGGATATACCTAAGGACCGTGGAAGGTTGGAGCTTATGAAAGCATAGGGGAACTACAACTATTATGACATTATGGTCGGTACCGACCATAATTACTGACGGTACCGACATTTCGTCCAAATTGATTTTTTTTCTCCCCTATCTTCTCAGATATGAAGTTTCACCTATTCTTCCATGATTTATTGAATATGATGGACAATTCCATCTATAAATAAAGAGGCTAGAGAAACATAGAGAGGACTTTTATTTTTTGAGCTCATACTCTTCATCTATTACTCTCTGCCTTAACTAGTCACTAAGTGTTGTAGTTCCAACCATATTCTGCTTTCAAGATCTAAAATTATTGTAATAGTGCTCATACTTGTGACAAATATGAAATTAAGATTAAGTGGATGCACGCATGAGATTTGGTCAAACCACTATAAAAGTGCTACGTTCTTTATCGTTTCTACTTGATTTTAGTTGATCTCTTCTCGTTTTTGTTCGACAACAGTGTTGTATCACTTTTTGGTCTAATATTTTTGATGCTTTCAATGAAAATAAGGCTCCTTGGTTGTAGATCTAGCTTAGTATTGTGGATTGCAAGCCTCCAGAAGTTAGATCCAAAAGATTGTTGTTGTAGATCTGGCGTTACTGTGATTTCAGAAGGAACCAAAATAAGATTTGAAGAAATAGCCCATAAGAGACCTTCCATGAGATCTGGAGCCACTGTCGAAGAAGATAAAGCTTTTTATTATGACGATGAAACCACTCAGAAGTTGAACGACTTACCGGGATCTTCTTCCCTATAGGAGGTGGATCCAAACTTGAAATTGACAGGATGATGATTAGGATGAACCACAAAATGGTTTATAGTCAAAAAGCCCTCTTGGATAAAATGGAAGAAAACTTCACTTTGTTAGCCCAGTAGTCATAAAGGTATAGGAAGAGCCGCAAGGATTCATCATCATTAAATTTTAAGGAAGATAGTTCATCTTCATTAAGCTAGAACAAGAGAGACGACAAGCAGAAGATTAAAGGAAAGGCTGTAGGGACGTCAAAAAGGAGTACAAGAGGAAGTATCCAACTTTTTTCCACGATCAACATGGTCAGCATTGACTAAAATCGAGTCAATATGCAGCATGTTGGGGTTGGTTCCAGAGTGCAACTACCTGATGTATTAAACTTTTTTGACAACAAGGACGAATTACAAGATACTGGCAATGAAGTAGAGAAAAATGTTGGAACACACAATGCTGGTGCTTAGATGAATACCACATAAGCTTCCTTATGTAGTCATATAATAAGACAAATTCCTTATATAACATCTATTGAAATATGAGTGGCACATGGATGGTGAAGTAGCTACCAATGTAGTGTGGTGCAGCTGTTTCCTTATAAACTAGACAGGGTGGATACTCATGAGCATAAGACCAATAACTGCCGCCACTTAAGAGATGTGATTGAAGATCTGATATGTAGAAAGAAGTTGCAGGGGTACATGAGGGATCTGTAGGATGGTGGGCAAATCAATTCTATGATTTTGTCTCTTGTTGAAAATATTTAAAAATCATTGTATGTGATTCATTATGATAAATGTTTGACTGGAAATATAAAACACAAGTATTTTTCGAGTCAGATATTACATAGTTGCTAGGAAAACATTTACAGTAGTAACTAAAAATCAATGTATATTTTTACTTTATGACCAATCGTGCTTCCTATTTGTATGGGCAATTGAAGTTTTGCCTTTTGGGTCTTTATGAACTATAATGTTTCCAACTTTTATTAACTCCATTAAACTCTAAAAATGTACGGCGGTTTTTATTGCATAGTGGTGTTATCCTACCTCTGAACCAAGTAGCTTCTAAATAAATCTGGATGTCAAGATGAAAATAGAACGAATAGAGAGCTTATGGGCATAATTGGAATAGATAAATGAGCCAACTCAAGAAGTAGGGGAGGATTTGGACAAAAACAACATAGTTGGTACCAATCACAATTACTGTCACTACAGAGTTGATCTATAGGGGATACATCGAAGGACTGTGGAAGGTTGGAGCTTACGAAAGCATAATGGAACTACCGATATTACGACAACCATTGTGGTCGGTACTAGCCTTAATTATTGACGGTATCAACCATAATTGTTGATGATACCGACATTTGCTCCAAACTGATTTTTTCTCTCCCCTATCTTCTCAGATTTGAAGTCTTGCCTATTCTTCCATAATTTATTGAATATGACGGACAATTCCATCTATAAATAAAGAGGCTGGAGCAACATGGAGAGGACTTTTATCTTTTAAGCTCGTACTCTTCAACTATTACTCTCTACCTTAATTGTTGTCAATAAATGATGTAATTTCAACCATATTTTCTTTCAAGATCTAAAGTCACTTTAATAGTGCTCATACTTCTGACAAATCTAAAGTTAATAAGATTAAGTGAATGAAGGAACAAGTTTTGGTCAAACCACTACAAAAATGTTGCGTTTTTTGCCGTTTCTCTTTGATTTTAGTAGATCTATTCTCATTTTTGTTCGACTAGCTGTGTCGTATCACCTTTTGGTATAATATTATTGATGCTTTAGCTTTTTAGTGATAGATCTAGCTTAGTTTTGGATTGCAAGCCTCTAGAAGTTGAATCCAAAAGATTATTGTTGTAGATCTGATGTTACTGTGATTTAAAAAGAACCAAAATAACATCTGAAGAAATAGCCCATAAGAGACCTTCCATGAGATCTGGAGCCACTGCTAGAGAAGATAAAGCTTCTCATTATAATGATGAAACGACTTAGTTGTTGAACGATTTACCAGGATCTTCTTCCCTATAGGAAGTAGTATCCAAACTTGAAATTGACGGGATGATGATTAGGATGAACCAAAGATGGTTGATAGTCAAAAAGCCCTCTCGGATAGAATGGAAGCAAACTTCTCTTTGTTAGCCCATCAGCCATAGATATATAGGAAGGGTCATAAGGATTCATCACTGTCAAATTCAGAGGAAGATAGTTCATCTTCATCAAGCTAGAACAGGAGAGACAACAAGTATAAGATGAAGGGAAAGGCTTTTGGGATGTCAAAATGGAGCATAGGAGGAAGTGGCCAAATTTTATCCACGTCCAACATGGTCACTACCGACCAAAATCAAGTCGGTACCGGGCATGTTAGGGGTAGTTCCAGAGTGTAACTACCTGATGTATTAAACTTGTCTGGCAATAAGAACGGCTTACAGGATACTGGCAATGAAGAAAATAAAAATGCTGAAACATAGAATGTCGGTGCTTAGACGAACGCCACATAACTGACCAGGCATCACATAAGATCCAAACTAATTGCTCTCCCATAGCCAGGAGAGCTTAGACATCATCGAACGGACCAAGAGCACTTGTGGAGTCAAATACTCGAGGCTGTTCCTGATGGTCGCCATCCAAGTAATCAACCCAGTGAAGAATTTATTGTGGATAATGGTAAGGTGATTAATGAATGAAAATCAGTGGAGAAGGAATTAATAATGGGTCTTGACACTTAGCAAGACTCAAACATTTACTGATGACATTTTGCGAGAAGTATATCTTAGAATGCTTTTTATGCCAATGATGCTGTCATATAACAAGACGAATGACCCAGATAACATTTATTGAAATACAAGTGGTACATGGATGATGATGGAGTTACCGATTTAGTGAGGTGTAGTTGTTTCCCCATAATCTTAGATGGGGTGGCTATGATGTGGTTCATCGGCTCACAATGCTGTCCATATCTTCATTTGATCAACTGGCGAGAAAGTTCATGGGGTATTTCAGGCTCCACACCGCTTAATCAATAGATATAATGTCCTTGTCAAGTATTCATTAGGATGCCAGAAAAATTCAAAAATATTTTCTAAGCCAATTCAATACTACGACCGTTGAAGTAAGAAATCCGAAGGAGGATATTATGTTGATGGATTAATTCAGGTGATAAACCAGGATACAGAGTTTGGTAGACGGCTAAAGAGGAAGCAACCACTTAATGTGGAGGATTTTTATAATAATGCATCCCAGTTTTTGCACTTGGAAAAGGTAGACTTGGCTACCAGAAAAGTTGGTGGTTGATCTTCGAATGAAGTTGTGCAGAGCATGTCACTATTAAGCAAACCGGTGAGAGTTTCGATAATGTTGCGATAAATATTGGAACTAGTATTAACAACCAGAAAAGTGGAAATTAGGGCACTGGTGATAAAAGAAATGATACAAAAAAGCATCCAAGTACTTGAAACCAAAGGATTATACTCCTTTGAACGATACCGTTGAAAATATCTACCTTGTAACAAAAGGAAAATAGAACTATAAGAAGCCACCTCGAAGGGAGCCATTTGAGGCCGAACGGGGTTCAAGGAAGTATTGTCACTTCCATGACACTCATGGGCACAAGACCAATGAGTGCCATCACTTAAGAGATATGATTTAAGATACGATACACAATAAGAAGTAGCAAGGGTACATGCAAGATCTGCGGGATGGCAAACAAAATGCTAAACCTATGAGGCACAACGCACAGAGGGATCGACCAAGGTCTAGTGGAGAGGGACCTGAACCTGGGTGGTAAAAGGGTAGGATTATGATTAACACTATAACTGGAGGACATCATCCATCGGAGAAGAGCTAGAATGAGAAGGAGCGGTATGGAAATTCGAAGAAACACTTACCGTGGTAGAGTATTTTGCTGTCGAAAATGGAGCTCTTGCAAAATAACTGAAGACAATGAGTAATGATATTGTTTTTCAAGATAGAGAAGTTGATGGGGTGCAAGTGTCAACTTTGACCTCATGGTGATTACTGCTAGAGTTAGATGTCTGCCATAGGGCCAATTATATAAATTTTTAAAAATATCTAACTCGATAACCAATCTTGCTCAAAATGAAATTTTTTTTCTTTGATTTATATGCTTGATATAATATGTTATATTAATTAATAGATTTAATTAAAAGGATATTAAATAGAAAATTCATAACTGGTATGTTTATGTGACAATAGTTACAAAATGTTGTAACCATGAGCAATTTGTCACAATGAAATTAAACATAACATTTTAATTATTCCTAGCTAAGATGTATCGAGACTAGATATTGATACATCTGTTGAGACTAGAGTACACATCAAACTTCAATTGTTAGGCATCATATTACTCGTTACTACTGGCGGCACTAAGGGGTTACGTACTGATAGTTATTGGATAACAATGGAATGACTCAGTCGATAGCTTTCCATTGTTTAACATAACTAAAGTCAAATAGAAAATATTGATGTGACAATATTACACAACTCCCCCGATTTGAGAATATTGTCAAGCTTCAATCTGGAAACTTTGCTTTGATTATAGTTAAATCGTGGCATGTTGTCCATCAAAAAACTGCCGTTGGGTTGAGTGGGGGCATGAAAGTGACTATTCAAGAGAAAATTCGCCTCCTTGGTTATGTGAGGTTAGCACCAAAGTCAACTGATGTCAACTCAAAATTAAATTCTCTGGCTAGAGCGGTTTGGTTAATAATAATAATTATTATTGAACCAAGGACTTTGCGTTTGGGCTATAGAGTTGAATATGGATAATATTGGAATTTTGACTATTACTAAATTTCATAAGTCCAAAGTAATATAGTTTAACAAAGAGAGTTGATGTAAGTAATTGTCACTACCAAGTAACGCTTAATAAAGTAAAATTGGATTTTATCGAAATTAAATACGCGATAAATTCAGCCATAATGTCAAATCGCATGTTAAGTGACGTGTAAATGTTAATATTTGAAATATTCAATATTAATCACTGACCCAATTTACATCTAATAGTCATACAATCGGAACATTGAATATTCCTTTTACCACCTGATTTAATTAATTAATAATTTTTTTAGTTAATTTAATTAACTAATATTTATTATAAATTTTCATTTGATGTATATTGAACATGACTAAATAGTGTGTTTATAATAGTTATAAATTTACCAATCGATATACAATATCGGTACACGTTTAAATAAGATTTAAAATTGCATTAAATTTTGTTTGGCCTTGGACCAGATTTTAGGCCCATATAGGCAAGTTAATTTCAGTTGCAGAGGGGTGTTTCGGCCAACCATGTTATGGAAAAAAGGAGGAGTTCAAATTATTAAAAGAGGGGAAATAGTAAGGGAGAGATATTAGGATGAGATTCACTTTTCCCTCTCTTAACTTCTTATTTATTTGCCACCTCTTTTCATCATTTCTTAGACTTTTGCTCTCCTCTCCTTGATATTTTCGGCCAGCAAACCCCTTCTCTAAGCCCCAAAAATCAAGGTACTAAATTACAACAAAACACTTCGGTTCGATCGTGGTGGTAAAGAAATTTGGGAGCTAGCTACTTCTGATTTGTGAATGGATTCAAGAGGATCAATTCAACATTTCAACGTGTGTGCAAGGGTTTTGGTGAAAGGTAATTCTTCATTTTATTTTTTATATTATATTTATATTTATTATTTATGTAATAGGATGTTAGATTATATTATGACTTTTGCATATCGAAATGCTATTACAAATTGGTTGGTTATGTATATTGTTATATTTATATATAATTAAAAAAATTTATGCTTACTATCTACTTGATGATCATGACCTATGAACTAAAAAAAGTTTAAATAATATTTTTGAATGAATCAATTAATCAAAATCAATATTTAGAAGATTAATGTTATATGTCGTATGTTTTAAATTAATTTTTTTATTATCATATAATATATATATTAGCAGTAAACAAAAAATATTTTTTTATGAATAAATATATTAATTATTGATTTTAACATAAATTATTTACGTAATTTGAAAAATATGTGTGTGTGTATATTTATTATAAATAATAAAATTTTGCATAAAAATATTACATAACATATATTATGTAGAAAGCTTTCGAAAACATTTTTTTGTTTAACGCTTTTAATTTTAAAATATATTAAAAATCAAACCCCAAAAAGAAATATAAAAAACTTTATTTAGCCGAGAGCAAAATTAGTAGGATCACAATTTAAAAAATAATAATTTTATTATTTACATGCATATACGTTTATATCTAATTACGTATATTTATATGTATTGCATAAATTAATTTAAAATAAAATATTATTTTAATAAATTGTTTTTGGCTTTCATATTATATATTATACATACATGTATGTGTTCAAAATTATTCTATAATTTAATATTTAATTATTTTATTGATTTAATTATTATATATATATATATTAACATACATACATACATACATACATATATTATATATATATATATATATTTTATAAATGTGTTATATAAAAATTGTTTATAACTAACATTTAGTGTGTATATATATATGTGTATTTATATTATATATTTACTTATATATTTTATTATGAGACAAATACATACACATTTAGGTAGCGAATCGAATACAAAAGGGGCTAACATGTCCGTTGCGATGTAAATCACAACATCTATACATGGGTATGTTAAACCATGTACACATTATTTTGTTACATATGTACGTGCACACATATGTGTATATGATAGACATATATAATATAATACAGAATTATATAAAATAAAACATTTTTTATAAATTCAAATGAAAATTTATCTTATTTAACATAAAATTTACAAAGGTTATAAATGAATTAGACTACATAGACCCATTAAAGATCTAATTATGTAAAAAAAACTTGGAGTTCACCGATTTTACCCTTTATGTGCTAGCCCAATTCCAACGCAGTTAAGGGCAAAGCATCCATTCAGCCATAAGGGTTGATGAACATTACGAATTGATACATATAGATTATGTAATCCAAAGTCAATTAATTCTGAAACAGTTTCATGTACTTTGTTATATCCACCGATAAGTTATCACGGACATGGACATGTGTACACATGCAGTATATCTATGATATTCTCATAGCATGCGAAGTGGAAATAAATAAAATAACTCGTAGTAGAAAATAAAAATAGTTCGATTTGATTGAATAGGTGAGTATCTTGGAAAGAGTTCCAAATATCCTAAAAATGAATAAAGACTCAATCTCAAAAGTCACTCCTTCCTATGATATATAAAGATGTATTGAAAGGAGTAGTTGAACATTGTAGAACAAATTATGATTAATGTCGAATGAAGTTAACTTCTTTCCATAAGGTTGCATGTTTAAGAGTAGTACAAATGGTTAAAATTAATTTCATCTATAGAATAATTTACAAAATCATAAAAGATAAGGATTTATAAAAAACCATAACATATTCTAGGCTGAGGAGTTGGCATGTTGTGTGATTCGAAAGACTACATACAAATTGTATGTGATAGATCTTGTTCGAATTAACCGAAATGAAGTTTAGACATGATTGTCATTGGATAACCTATTTATGTGGTGAACATAATTTTTGTTAACTAAAACCAAATCCATTTTATATATAAGGCAATTCATAAAAATTTTATGGATACTCATTCCTTTACACTAAGAAACACATTCCATTGCACTAAGAAACAACTGTTTTTTAAGAAATACCAGCTTCATAGCAAAGGAATTTCTGTTAGAAATTGTTAGTGGTAGAATGGATTTAGATACAATTCAAAGAAAAAACTAATCAAGTGGGATGAAATAAATTAACCTAACCTAAACGAAAACAATGCATTATAGAGTATAATAAGTATTCTCACACATCAAAGAGAGACTATGAGTTTCTTATTAATATCGAGAATAGATAACCCTCAGTTGTCAATTAAACCATTAAGATGTGACATGATGCAAAAATTCGAAAAGGTTCCAAGTATGTTATAAAAACATGGTTTTGGTAGTTGTATCCAAAGGGATATGATCCATCGACAGCAAATATGTCTTTCAAAGAAAGACTGATATTACAGTTGGAATATAATGATCAACATTGATAAGAATATCATCATAAATTTTAATTGTTGAAATTTACATAATAGATTCTCCATTCAATGTACTTAAGTTAATTCAAAGTTTGCTAACAAAATTATTGCTAGATATGACTTTGAGTTTTGGTACATAAGCGTTAAAATAAAAAATTCTACATAATGATCTATAATATACTTTTTGCACATGATTACCAAAGTCTCTCGTAATCAGTAGGAGAGATATTGAGTTTGCGGGTTTTTAGTTATGATCCAAGAACTATACAAAAGTAACATTCTATAAGCATTAGAACTGAGTAAATAGTTCGATAGAAATATCAAATAGTTTGATTTTTAGTCAAAATGTAGAGGAATCTTGTGTACGTAAAAAAGGACAATTAAATGGTACGTAGATATTTCTAAATTATAAATAACAACATACTGTTGTCTGTTAATGATGTTCTTACATTAAAATCAATAATAGTTTGGTTGTTTAATATTCAGTATTGGATTAGTAAGTTATATCTTTTATAATAAGTATAAAGGATGTTGCGAATATCCCAAACGATATGCAAAAATACCTTATTAAAATGTTTAATATGGAAAATGTAAGATCGAATCCTTATGTTTGACAATATGAATTACCATACATGATTTATTGTCCACAATATCATATTTTGCTTGTGAATTAGGAGTATGAAGCAAATATCAAATCCAATTTAAGATCACTAAATGATATTTTAAAGTGTTCTCGAGTATTTGTGAAATACTATAGAATTGTTTACAGAAACAACGAATTCCTTTTAAAGGAGTGTTCAGACTTGAACTTCACAAGTGCATCGTTTATAATACTTCAATTCTTGTTCAAACCTTAAGTAAGAAGCTTTAAACTGAAAATGTTTCAATTGAAAGGTTGTGGCTGATTCAATGAAAGGCTAAGCATATCGCCTTGAATAGCGCCACAATAAATGCTATATAAATATAAATGCACAAATTTATAATTGAGCTAAAGGTGATTCCAGGTATTAAGAATATTATATCATTTTTATATAAGGTAAGAATAAAACTTACTAGAAGTCAAGAAACATAATCTAAATAGTTCCCATGGTAAAGGAAGTTTATCAGCATCAGAGAGATTTGAATAATAGAGTAGATGATTGAAATAGCATAGTAGATATGGTCATGAAGGGTCTAAATCAGTTAGTTTTCATCAAACTAAGTGAAGGGATGGGATAAAGATTCCATTATTGGCCCCAAGTGCAAGTGGAAAATTGATAGAGGTAGGTGTATGCCCTAGTGGTAATTATGTAATTTTTTTTACATATATTTAACTCAATAACCAATCTTGATAAAAAAAAATTCCTTCTATTATATACTTGATATAACGTGTTATATTAACTAATTAGAAGTAAATTTAAAAGGAAAATCCATAAATGTTATCTTTTTGTGATCGTAGTTACAAAGTGTTGTGACTATGAGTAATTTTTCACAATGAAATTAAACATAACTTATTAAACATTCCTAGTAAATAATTAATAATCATTTTCGAAATACAAACTTTGTGTTTGGACTATAGAGTTGAATATGGATAATACTAGAATTTTGACTATCACCAATTCTATAAGTTCAAAGTGATATAGTTTTAGCAAAGAGAATTGATGTAAATAATTGTCACTACGGGGTAGCGATTAATAAAGGAAAATTAGATTTCACCAAAACCAAGTAAGTGACAAATTAGGCCATAATGTCATGTCATTAATTAAGTGAAGTATGAATGTTGATATTCGAATTGTTCAATATTAATCGCTAACCGAATACACATCTATGAGTCAAACAACCGAAACGTTGAACACTCATTGATTTAATTAATTTGTAGTATTTATAATTTAATTAGATTAATTAATATTTATGAGTTATTAATTATAAAATTTTGGTTAATGTGTTTTGAACAATTATAAGTAGTGTACGCATAATAGTGATATAAACACTAATCAATATTCAATATTGATACGCATTTAAATTGGATTTAAATGTAATAAATATTATTTGGGCTTGAAATGGATTTGAGGCCCATATAAGGCATGCTAAGTTCGGCTATGATAGGTACATTAAGGTCGGCTGACTATAAAATGGCTACGAGGGAGGGATTTTGAGTGTTTAAAAGAATGGAATGAGTAAGAGAAATTTAAGGATTTTGATCCTACTTTTGCCCTCTAGCCTCTCGCTTATATAAACATCATTACCCTTACTTTGGATTAGATCTTTTTGGTAGCCACCGTTCTCTTCTTTTGCTGGTGAATGCTCTTCCTTCCCTCTCCTAAAATATCTATGCAGTCTAAATAAAATTAAAATCAAATAATCATCGATGGTAAGGCAATTCGGAAGCTAGCAACTTCAGGATTGGAATTTGATTCAGGGACTTCACTTCTTTATTTCATGATGCTAGCTTTGGACTTGGGTGAAAGATATTCTTCTTGTTTATTATAATATTACAATGTTTATATGATTATTGTACTATAAGATTATAATGTCAAACCATGTACACATTATCTTATTGCAATTGCACACACATAATGATATATATATATATATATGTGTGTGTGTGTGTGTGTGTGTGTCTATGTATGTGTGTTGTTACATATATATTTAATGTAATACGAATTATCTAAAATAAAATTTCAATCATAAATTCAAATAAAATATTGATTTTATTTAACAGAACATTTTGAAAAATTCTAAATGAATTAGACTGCATAGCCAATTGAAGATCCAACAAGGAAAAATATTGAAATTTATCCAATTCTTTTATTGTGGGATTGCCCTGTTCCAACAATTATGGTTATTTTTGGTGAAACTACTTCGCACTGATTGACTGTGGGAGTTTGGTTGATATTCTATTCAAGAAGACGTTTGAATATACGAAGATTAGTCCGAAGAACATAAAGCCAGGTAAATCACGTATTCAAGGATTTACCAAAGAGGCAAAGAGCCTATCATATGAGTTGATCTATCGGTGGAATTGGATGAAGCCGACCATAAGGTTGTGTTGGAATAGACCTTTATGATAGTTAATGAATTTTCTGCTTATAAAGCGTTTCAAGGTCGACAACCCTCGCTAGTTCTAGAATAGTCCTAGCTCTATGGTGTTTGATGATGAAATTCCCAATCGAGAATGAGGTTAGAGCTATTCAAGTGGCCATACACTGGTCGGGAACGCTATGTTGGTGATCTCAGAGAAGCAAAGCGACCTGGAAAAGGGAAAGGTATAAAGAAGGCTCTTTGCATCAAAACTACGAATGCGTAGCAACTACCACCGAACACCTGACTAGGGTCCTTTAGTAATTTCTATAATCCTATAGACCCCCTAAAATAGCCAGAGGATGCGAGGGTGGCACCAGTAGAGCCAATGATTTATATCTTGATTGATGATAATGATCCCTCTCAGGTACCCAAGGTCGGTTCTTAGCTCGGCTTGAAAATGAAAAGGAGTTGGTAAAGTTTTTTTAATGGAAAAACCTAGATATTTTTGCTTGAACACATCCTGATATATGTAATGTTGACATACATAGCACGCCATGCACTAAATGTGGGCCAACATTGCCCTCCTATGAAGTATAAGAGATGTAGTCTAGGTCTAGAGCGATCCGCTGCACTTAAAGAAGAGGTGGATAAGCTAAAGGCAAATGGCTTTATCCATAATGCCTCCTACCTCGAATGGGTATCGAATCCTATGTTGGTCAAGAAGCCAAATGGAAAATGAGGACTTGTATTGATTATTTAGACCTGAATTAAACATCCCCAAAAGACAACTTCCAACCGTCAAAGATAAACCAACTTGTGGACTCAACTGTTGGACACGAATTGCTTTCTTTTATGGATGCATACTCTAGCTACAACCAAATAGCAATGCACATTCCAGATTAGGAGCATGCTAGTTTCATCATAGATTTGGGCATGCACTAATAACGAGTGATGTCGCTCGATTTGAAGAATTCTGTAGCTACTTACAAAAGATTGGTGAATATGATGTTCAAAACTCAAATGGGATAGATGATGGAGTATTATTTGGATGATATACTGGTGAAGTCACATCAATCGATGAATCACATAGATGACCTGGCTGCATTGTTCGATGTGCTCTGAAAATACGAAATGAATCTTAATTTGTTGAATTGTTCATTTGGGGTCGCATCAAGAAAATGTTTGGGTTTCATTTTGAACAGAAGATAACGCAGATCGGACTCAAGCATTAAACGATGTTACTGCCCAAAAAACAAGGAGGGAAATGCAGAGCTTGAATGGCAATGTCACCGCACTGAGTCAATTTATTTCAAAGGCGATGGACAAATGTATACCGTTCTTTGATTCCCTCGACAAGGAGAATGAAAGTTTGTTTGGACCAAGGAATGCTAGGAAGCTTTTTAAAAATTTCTAGAGCATATGGAGAGACTGCCAGTCTTGTCGAAGCCTTTGAAAGGAGAAGATATATTCATTTACTTGATGGTATTTGCTCATCCACTAAGTGCATCCTTGATACGTGAGGAATTTAAGATACAAAGGCCCATATACTATATCAACAAGCGCTTTTCCGAAGTAGAGAAGAACTATAGAAAGCTGGAGAAGCTAGGGTACTTCTTGTTGATTGCTTCGAGGGAGTTGTGATCATATTTTTAGGATAATCCAATAAAGCCGTTTACTTATTATCCACTAAGGAAGGTATTGCATCGACCTGAGACCTTGGGAAGATTATTGAAGTGAAATATCAAGCCTAGTCAATATGACACAACCTACCATCCTAATAGGCAATATGAGGATAGAAATTGGCCGATTTCATTGCCCAATTCACCGTCCAAGATGGAGAAGGGGAAGAAAACATGGTTCAATTGATGTTGATAGAGCTTCCAATGAACGTAGTTCCAAGTAAGGAGTGATTCTCATGACCTTGAAAGGACTAATTATATACTATGCACTAAAGCTAGAGTTCCCGGCAATAAACGACGAAGCCAAATATGAAGCGTTAATTCTAGGACATAAAATATCAAAAGAACAAGGGTCAAGGCGCCATATATATTCAACTACTTTCAATTGGTGATCTGCTAAGTCAAGAAGGAATTTCAGGCTAAGGGAGCGAGATTTACCCTTTACCCGATGAAGACACCGGAACTATTAAATGGTATTGAACATTATACAATCACACACATACCTAGAGAAGAGAATATGAAAGCTGATTCACTAACCAAACCGACCAGCCCTATGGATGCTTTATCGGCTACGAGCGTCGAGCAGATGGATGTCGAATGGATCATGGAGGCCTGGGAGGAAAAGGAGTCATTGATAACTCCAATCAAAGACTAACTGATGAAGGGGACCCTCTCGAATGGAAGGAATAAATGGCTTAAACTCCTTCGTAAAGTACCATGATTGAAAATGAAAGAGGAAGTGTTGTATAGAAGAGTTTCCTCAGCCCCATTGCCATGGTATGTCATCAGAGATGAAGATAAGAAAATCCTTTTGGATGTACACGAACGAAGATGTGGTGATCACATCGAAGGGCATACTTTAGCTAAGAAGATGCTTCATTATGGATACATTTTGCCTACCATTAGCCACAGCGTAGCTTATCACATCGGATGTAGCGATAAATGAAAAAGGTATGTGAAATACCGAGGGACTTATTTATATTGATTACACAAATGGTTAGCCTATGGCCATTTGTGATTTGATAAATTGATATAATTGGTGTGCTACCTATGTCAAAGGGTGGAGTGAAGTATACTATTATAGCTTTAGACCACATCACAAAGTGGGCTGAAGCGAAACCATTAATCATGATCACAATGAAGAAAGTGATCAACTTTGCAATGTATGACATCATATGTAGAATTAGAGTCATATACAAAATCATCACTAACAATGGAACACGATTTGGGAGTATCGATTTCAAAGACTTTTACAACCGGTATCTAATTGCGAAGAGCATTTTCGCAATATCACACCCATAAATAAATGGATAGGTGGAGATGATGAAAAAGATCATCAAATTCATCCTTAAGAAACAACTAACGAAAATATAGGGTAATTGGGTTGATGATTTACCACTTGCACTGTAGGCTTATCGTGCAACCCATAAGACCATGACTGGGTACACTCTATTTTTTTGCCTAGGAGTTGAGGCCATGATTTTGATAGAACTGAAAATCCCTTCTCATTAAAGAAACACTATGATCCTAATATGAATGAGGAACTCTTTCTTGGATCTCTTGAATTGGTCTATGAATGCGAAAAGAGGCTGAATTGATGGTAGCTACTCAAGAAAAGAATAGCAACGCATTTCAATACCATGGTTGGGAACCGTACCTTTGAGGCAGGGGACCTTATTTTGAAAGAGGTCCTCCCTGTTATGGGGGCACTTGTATGAATTGGGAAGGTCGATGTGCGATTGAATAAACCTTGCCGATCAAACTTTTAAGCGATTGACCATTGAAGGGATCTCTTTTCCACAACGTGGAATAGAAAGCATCTGCAACTCTAATTCACTTAGATTTATTTGTTTTCTCAGAATAAGCTACCCTATTTGACTTGGGGCAATGTAATAATGTAATAATTTCCATTTCTTTTGTTCACAAATAAAGTTGGCTTTCAAGCCAATGGAACCATGTTCTTATAAGTATAAATTTGTAGTGCATGATTAGTAGCGCGATCAGGTATCTGGAGATAGGTACCTGTAACGACCTAGAATTTGACCACGTTAAAATATACTATTTAAAGTGATTTTAAATATAAAATAGGTAAGATTATATGATTCAAATAATATTAGATTGGATTTGAAAAGAGAAGTATATACAAAAATAGTAATATTTGCCTATATCGACAAAAGTGACAAAATGCTGATTTCAGAAAAATAAGTTCCAATGGTTAAATGAATTATTTTAATTTATTTGTTAGTGTTTATATTTTTAAATAACATTATACAAATTTATTTTTTAATTTGTTTTACATAAATAAATAGTTTAACTAAAACGTCAAAATGTGACCGTGAAACATTTTGTCGAAAATCAACGTTTTATCGATTAAATGTTGTCGCAACGTCGTTGCACCTTTATTTTCTTACGTAGGAACATATATTTAAATAGTATAAGTATTAATATATTTACTAATCAAGTTTACTTTTACTAAACATACTTAGAAATTTCAAGAATATGATTAAGAAAAAGTAAGCGCAAGAGGACAAACATGTCATTTCAAAGCAAAAGGTAAACATCAAATCAAACTAAACATAATTATTATATTTTTTACTTAATACTTAAGTGAAAATGACATAAAGTAATAATTTTAAATGTGATGTTAAGTGTTGAAAAAATAAGGTTGCTTAAAAAGTAAGTAAAGGTATTTTGGTCTTTTCACAAAATATTATTTTAGTCCAACACTTTTTCTATAAATAAGCATCCACTTTCTCACTTTTTTACATTTCTTCTTCTTCCTTTTTCAAGCTTTTCTTTCACTCTCTAATGGCTTCTTCTCTTCCATTTCCTTACTACCCTTTTTAAAACCATATCAAACAAAGTCACAACACCACCAAACTTTACCAAACACCTTAGAATATCACCAAAATAAGGTTTAACATCTAAGAAGTGAAGAAATGATAGAGGAAGGGGAGGATCAAGGTGTGGCCGAACCTATGGAGGAGGTGAAGCAAGTTCAAGGAGCTCTGGAGCGAGAAAACGAGAAGAAGGAGATGACCGAGCGCTAGAAAATGAGGTGAAGTTGTTTACGTCATGCTTTGGTATAGTTAAGAGGATTTAATGAAGCGTTATTGCATATGAATGTTGGTAGGAAGAATTGCTTAAGTTAAAGGTGAGTACTCAAATCTTAGTTTTATTTTAATAAAACTTAAGTTGATAATACACAGTTAAATTAGAAATTAATATGTGGTTGCAAATTGGTTGATTATGTGATTGTTTGTGTGGTTGGTAACTTGTTTGATAAATGATAAAAGAAACGGTTAGTAAGTATAGTTAATTCAATGAAAATTAAATCCATATAAATGTTTGTATAGAAATTATTTAGCTTCTTAATGATTTCAAAATATCTAAAAAGATTATGAATGATATATTATAATAATATAATATTATAAAGTGAAATGAAATGGAAAATGAGTTTGAAATGATAGAAATATTATTTTAAATGAGACAAAATAGTTTAAATGCATTTTAAAACAAATTTAAAGTGTTTCGGACAAGTTCCGAAGCAATTCACAAAATTGGTCAAAACCGAGCCCGTCGCGTAGCGGTAGTTCAAAAATTTCGACCCGTAACTCCAAACTAATGTAGAGAATGATTTCTAAGTTGAATTTCTTCGAAATAAAAATTCTTTGGTCCACAGTGATAATATTTTTCCAACGAAGAAAGAAAATAAAGATTTCATCAAGTAAAATTTGAAATATCCCGAAAGCAATTTTCTAAAAATATCGTGGTTTTGTAGTTCGAAATCCAAAATGAGTTTTCTTTATAAATGATTTTTTAAATGATTTAAAAATATAAAATAAATTTGATAAATCTATTAATATGGTTTAAAAGATATTTGGAATGGAAAATATGAATTTTCAAATATTGAAAAGTTGTTTAAATCAAATAAGCTTATATAGCACTTTCGACAGCACTTTTATGCTGTGAATTCTATAACCTTTTGAATATGAGTATTAAACTTAACAATTTTTTCCTAAATCTTTTATAAATGATTTTAAGGGAATAATTAAGTAATGCAAAGATGGTTTGAAAGTTTTAATGACAGTTTGAATAAATGGTTAACAGAAATTATTTGTAACACTTAAACAAAAAGTGAAGAATATTGAATGTAATAACAAACTTAGTATGTGGAAAAGAGTAGTATATTTATCCCACTTGTGAGATTTGAGAAGATAAAATAAGGTGTTTAACTAAGGTTAGGAATGGAGCAACTAGTACCCTGAACTTACCTAGCCTATATTTTCTCTTTTTAGGCGAGGGGTGGAATAGATCGAAAGGAAAGCCCGAATGCTCTAAAAGATCATATTCAAGTTTTTCAAGATAAAAGAAAAGAAACAAATTCTTTGAATATTAAGTAACTACTTAACATCTATTATCAATGATTAGCACGAAAAACTGGGATCAGATTTGCTTGATTATGTTCAACGTGATAGGGGGTTCTCGCTTAGTGAATAGTGAGGAAGCTCAGACTCTTACCTCTACACGTCCCTAGTGTGAAAGGGTTGGTTGATAATCGAGAGGCTTGTCATAAAACCAGATCCGAGGTACCACATGTAGTCACCTCCATGTTGAAAAGGAGTGCCCGTGTTGAAAAGCAAAAGGGTAGCGGGATAGTTGAAAAGCCTACCGGGGCTGGTCCGAAAAAACCGTTCGTTGCATTTGGTATCAGAGCTGAAGGTTAAGCGAGAACCTTGGCTTTGGTGCGGTAAAAACTCATCATATAGGGTTAATAATACCCTAGGATGTGTAACTCATTAGATATAGGGTTAGTAACATCATAGAATGAGTTTGAGTGTATTATATATGAGTGCGTATTTGTTAGTGACTAATAAATTGTTTTGTGTTGATTCATTTATTGAGTGATTTATCAATTCTGATCGACGCACCTGATCACCGTTATCGATGAAGATTCCTAAAAACTTAGACAGGACGAACCGACACACTAATTTTGAAAAAAATAGTAAATGAAATAATTTTACCTAGAATTATATTTTGAATATAAAGTATATATTTTGAAAAGTTGTATAGTTAGAAATCTATATTAGTGAAATTTAAATATGAACATTTTGTGATTTGAATTTCACAATTTGATTATAAGATGTTTCATAAAGATAATCGATAAGTAAGAAATCTGATAAGGCAATTAAGATCTTTAATACTTATTCCAAAATAATAAATTAAGAAATGATAATGTTAAGTTGCTATCATAAATTGAACAATTGTTTGATTTAAAAGTTTAAGTACAAATACCTTGTAAATTAAGTTTCACAATTTAATTATAAGGTGTTTGATAATAAGATTTGTTTAAGTAATGTACATATAAGATAAAAATAATATAAGATAAATAATAGAAAATGATTATGTAAAAGGAAAAATAATATAAAAGGAATGAGAATTTAAATTCAAGTAAAAGAATTGTGGTAATTTAAATGAATTTAATTAATATAAGATAAAACGAATTTATAAAATAGGTTTATAAAGTAATCTCTAAAGGATTTTGAAAATGGTATTATTTCATATAAAAAGAGATATTTTATGATAACTAGTTTGAATGGTTCGAAAATAAACTAAAAATGGGCAAGAGATGTGTTTGGATGGTAAGCACTTCTCTTAAAGTATTACTTTTCTTATTAAGAGGATATATGATACTATTGATAGTACCCAGTCCCTTGGATTGTTTTGGAGTTACTCGATCTATATAATTTTCTTAAGTTAAAGATATAATGTGAATCATTAATTGATAAATTGATTAGTAATCTTTATAAAAGTGGTTAAACCAAACATAAATTGGGATCGCTAATTGATAAGATAAAGCAGGATTCTCGATAATTTTGGACAGTCAGAAATTTCCAAATCATACCTAACTCTAAACTAAGAAATTTATGAAAACATTTTGTAAAAGATTGTGAAATACTTTGAGTAAATAAAACAAGATAAGGTTAATTTATAAATCTGATTTATAAAGAAAAAAGATTTAAGAGTAAAGAGTTTGAGGATTTAAATACGGGTGGTTTTAAAATTTGTTAGATGGAGGGATTTTAGTAAACCCAATTTGAAATTTTGGATTTGTATACACTCTTAGGATGTAAAGGTATATCATATAAATATAGATTTAAGTCATGAACTATTATGTAAAATAATGGCTCCTCAAAAAAAATTATAACCTGGAAATGTTTTATTAATGAATTCAAGCATTTATAAAATATTTGGACTTAATTCTTTAAAATGTGATTGATTTGCATAAGTTATAAGATAAAACTCAAGTAATAGCTTTATGAAATGATTCGTAAATAATTTTAATGTTAAATAAAATATATTGAGTTAAAAGATCGTGGGAAAACTTTTTTAAAGATAAATCATATTTTGAGTGAAAAATGGTTTCTTTAGAATATTTTCCTTTAGTAAAAATATTTAAAGGGATTATATAAAGAAGCATCTTTATATAAAAATTAAAATTAAGATAAAAGTTTTTGAAAGCTAATAAATACATATATTACATGTAGATCATTTCATCGCACAAATTTTGATCTATAATTTAAGTACAGAACTTTGAGGTGTTTATATTGGTCCCAAAAAGGATTTATCACTCAATTCTTCACGATGAGCATTAATGAGAATTTATGGTTAAATACTTTAGTTTTCTATCATAGTTGAGAGCTATGCAAGGAAAGCAAAGGTTCTGATCTAGAAGCGTAATCGAAGTCCGCACTAGAGGATCGAGGGATCGATATTAGTTCGGAAATAAAGTTATGTATTTGAACAGGAGACCGAATAAGATATATCATATGGATGATATGTGTATATTATATGGAATTAAGTTTAAAGATAAATACTTTAAGCAAACTTTTGTTTTGGGTAATTTCGAGGACAAAATTCTTTTAAGTATGGGAGAATGTAACGACCCAAAATTAGGCCACTTTAAAATATACTATTTAAAGTGATTTTAAATATAAAATAGGTAAAGTTATATGATTCAAATAATATTAGATAGGATTTCGAAAGAGAAGTGTACATAAAAATATTAACAATTGCCTATATCGACAAAAGTGACAAAATGCTGATTTCACAAAAGTAAGTTTCAATGGTTAAATAAATTATTTTAACTTATTTATGAGTTTTTATATTTTTAAATAACATCATATAAATTTATTTTTAAATTTGGTTTGCATAAATAAGTAGTTTAACTAAAACGTCAAAATGTGACCGTAAAACATTTTGTCGAAAATCAATGTTTTTTCGACTAAAAGTTGTCGCAACGTCGTCGCACCTTTATTTTCTTATATAGGAACATATATTCAAATATTATAAGTATTAATTAATTCACTAATCAATTTTACTTTTACTAAACATACTTAGAAAATTCTAGAATATAATTAAGAAAAAGTTAGCATAAAAAGACAAACTTGTCATTTCAAAGAAAAAAGTAAACATCAAATCAAACCAAACATAATTATTATATTCCTTACTTAATACTTAAGTGAAAATGACATAAAGTAATGATTTAAAATTTGATATTAAGTGTTGAGGAAATAAGATTGCTTAAAAAGTAAATAAAGGATATTTTGGTCTTTTTACAAATATTATTTTAATCCAAAACTTTTTCTATAAATAAACATAAACTTTCTCACTTTTTTTTTACTTTTTCTTCTTCTTCATTTTCAAGCTCTTATCCCACTCTCTAATGGCTTCTTCTCTTCCATTTTCTTACTAACTTTTTCGGAACCATATCAAATAAAGTCAAAACACCACCAAACTATATCAAAGACCTTGGAATATCACCAAAACATGGTTTAGCATTTAAGAAGTGAAGAAATGATGGGGGAAGGGAAGGATCAAGGTATGGTCAAACCTATGGAGGAGGAGAAGCAAGTTCGAGGAGCTCTGGACCGAGAAAAAGTGAAGAAGGAGATGGTCGAGCGCTAGAAAGTGAGGTGAAGTTGTTTACGTGATGGTTTGGTGTAGTTAAGAGGATTTAGTGAAGTGTTATTACATATGAATGTTGGTAGGAAGAATTGGTTAAGTTAAAGGTAAGTACTCTAATATTAGTTTTATTTTAATAAAACTTTAGTTGATAATACACATGTTAAATTAGAAATTAATATGTTGAATATTGGTTGATATTGGATGATAACTTGGTTGCAAATTGGTTGATTATGTGATTGTTTGTATGGTTGATAACTTGTTTGATAAATGATTAAAGAAATGGTTAGTAAGTATAGTTAATTCAATGGAAATTAAATCCATATGTATGTGTGTATGGAAATTATCTAACCTCTTAATGATTTCAAAATATCTAAAAAGATTAGCAATGATATTATAATAATATAATATTATAAAGTGAAATGAAATGGAAAATGAGTTACCGACACATCAAAGTTTCTCCCTCGAGCTGCTATGAAGCCATCAATGAATTGAAATCAGATGATGAACAAAAGAGATTGATAGAGAAAGAGTTATTCCTTGTTGTTGCAGGGTATCGATCATTTGTACTGGTATTCCCCTGTCCCCTATCTCGTCCTCTTCTTGCACTCATACTCACTATCAGCGGATAGTAAGGGAATTTATTGAGGCATACGGACGGATATCTTAGGGATATACTCATTCTAGGGTATACTTCGCCCTATCTCTAATGAGCTACCTAATGTGTTATACTCCTAAGCTAAACTTCAACCTTCAACTCTGATACCAATTCTAACAATCCTGACTCGACCTTCGAAAATGGGCACCGAATATATCACCTATATTCAAATGCTGTAGATTCAAATGTCGAATCTGGTTCGCTGGAGCTTATAACACATTAAATATAACAACACATCAGAGGAAAATTAATAATATCATTGATACAACAATGAATACAATTATCCAATACAATATGATATAACAATATCAGAGACAATGACAACAACGGAAAAGATAACAATGGAAGAAATAACTCCACTATAATCTTTGATAAAGAGTGAATCCGAAATCTATAAATCCAAACCAAATCTCCAAAGCCAAAGCTCTAAACTTCAAGCTCGAACCACCATCAAGCTAAACTGAACCAAACTCCATCCCAATGCGATTGCCAAGACTAAAGGCTGAATGCTATCGACTCTACATCTACAAGCTGACTATTCGACTATCTGAAAAATCCAACCTAGACTGCCCGTGTGAAAAATTGTGGGCAGCCAGAGTTTAGGAAGGAAACAATAAACTCCAGGTCAGTCATGGGACTGGTATGAGCAAACAAAAACAGTTTATCGTTATCAAAAGCCAAACAAAAGATTTTAAAGAAATTCACAATGCTTTTTGGAAAATAAAACTGCCATAAGGCCTCCGGCCACACACACAATGCAAGCGCAAACTTGGAGGATATTTCTCCTTATTACAGTTAAAAATGCTTGATATGCGAAAATCTTTTTGATATTATTATTAGTGCATAGTGCAAAAAAACCTTTTGAAAGTATAATATAAATCTTAGCCAGCATAGGTACCATTATATTATGCCTGCTATAGCTACCACCTGAGGTGGCAGGTTATACAATTGCAATCATAAAGGGCTCGTATTGTTTTGTTTGGATTTCCAACAAATGGTCAGGCAAAGGAACTTCCCACACAAAATGGAATGCCTCTGGAGGGACGTCCCCGAGAACCTAACCGGATCTCTGTTACACAAGACCGGTGTAACCAGGTAACTACTGACACGAGTATGCCACTCCCTAGTCGTTACCAACCTTTATCTGAGGCGTCTCTCAACCAACAACCACAAAACAATAAGTTTTGCAGCATCCACATAGGTAAATATCTGGGCTCCATATCATGATAACACCTTTGATCCAGAAGGAAATGACATACCCTTAGGGGGCGCTACCCCCAAATAACCTTGCTGCCACGATTCCTATTTCGACCATAACTGGGTTGTGAAGCTCGACGAAGTCTCGTCCACAAAGCTACACTTTTCACAAAGTCAAGCTTTGATCAACAAGTGATCAGCAGCATTTCGTATGCCACAATACCAAATTGGGAATGTATCAGTAACCATCAATTACAAAACCTCTGAGCTCGTACGTCTCAGAGAAGGGTGTTAAGCTAGGAGAATAAATTCTCCGCCACCAAATAGAAATGTATTTGACAAACTGGTTTTACACCTCAAAGTGTAATGTCATACACACTCCATACAAGTCTGTTTCAGGTTCGAACAGAGCCGAAGGCACTTCCAAAGAAGTCCTTGCGAATCCGGGCATCCTCAATCCCGATCGAACTCCCCATCACATATGGAGATCTCTATACCGAAGCAACTCAGTGCAGAGTCATTCGATAGGTTATCCTATCATTCTCGAAGACACCCGGTCTTCACCACATGTCTTCAAACGCAATCCATTTCATCGTATCACTACTCAGAATGGGTTATATGACACAAGGTCCTCTCCCAGCTAAACCGAATAGTGAGTCGCGATATTTTAAAAACATATAGACATGGGATCTTAGTTAAGTCACAACTTATTATCCAAAACTTTTCTTCCAAATGGTTAAAAAAATTACCATTTTCAAATCTTTTAAACAAAAAGATTCACTTCACAAAGTTCACCAATTTTTTCGACCAAGATGCATTTTCAATATTTAAACAAAAGATCTATCTTTGAGACCATATTTTGTTTGGGAAAAAAAATTCACAAATATTTTACAAAGATTCCTTTATAGCTTTCAAAACAATTTCATTTCAAATCTTTTATCTAAAGGATATGCCTTTAAGATCCTCTTAAAAGGTTCACTAATCTTTTACCAAGATTCATTAAAACAATTTTCATTTTAAACTTGAAATCTTTTCAACACAAATTGGAAATCTTTTCTTTATATGAAAGCTATTGTTATTTGAAAACAAATAGTTTTTTTTTCGAAAAAATCCGATTACATTTGCACAAGTTAAAGCTCTTCAAGTATAAAGCTTGGTTTAAATTCAAATTTACCAAAACAATACTTTTAAAACTGTTTAAAAACTATATAAACACGTTTATAACTTGTATAATCTTTCTAAACCAAAATTCTCAACATAGAATTCAATTTCAAATCTTGAATTCAAATTCAAATCAAATTATTTAAATTTCAAAACTTTATCAAGTTATTCAAAGTAACTTTTATCTTCAAAACTCCTTTTCAAAAGCTTTTCACATTTAACCCAAGTCCATTTCCAAAACCATTTGAATTCAAAAATTCAATCTTTAAAACCATTTTCAAAAATCCATGACTTAACCAATTTCCTCGTGCAATCCATATTTGTGTGTGTATGAGTGTGGTCCAGGAATTTTACAAAATAGGGCAACAATCATCAATCATTACAGATTCAAACACATCAATACTGATAAGCGGTATAATCTATAACGTTTATCTCCATTCACAGATTCACAGATAATGTAAATTTATTACAGATAAATAAATTACATTCATCATAGATAAATAAATTACATTCATCACAGCTTGAATTAGAATAATTCAAATCACAAAGCATCACACAGTAGAGATATCAAACAATTCATAGCATTCAATAAAATACAATCATCCATAAGTAAGTTAATTGATTATCTGATTAATTGAAATCAGATTATTCACTAATCCAGGTTGACTAACATTAGTTAATCACAATTTATATTAATTAATTATCCTTAAATTATTTATTAATCAATCTTCATTAATGAATTAATCAACCTTTAATTATTAAAGAATCAATCTTAATTATTCAATTATCCTTAATTAATTTTCATTTAATTAATTATCCTTAATTAATTATAATAAGTAATTATCCTTAATTACTTGTATTAATGTATCCCAAATTAATTTTAATCACTTGATTAATCAACTTTAATCATTAGTTAATTACTTTCAATTAAGTAATTATCTTTAAGTAATTAATTACCCTTAATTAATTACCTTAATTAATTAATTATCCTTTATTGTAATCTCATAAGGTAATTAGCTTAAATTTAATTTCACAAAGTAACTATACTTACTTAATCCCTTAATTACATCCTTTAAATAAAATAAATTATCATTAACAAATAGTTCAATTTCAAAACACTTAATTTAATCAAACATTTTTAAGATAAAACATTTACTTTTAATTACTTATTTATACCTTAAAAATAAACTTAAGGATTCTTTTGGAAACTTGAACTTAACTAATTCAAAAATAATTGTTTTAAAACTTTATCCATTTAACAAAACTGGTAAAAACGAATATTTAATTAAGAAAGTATTTTAAACTTGATTAAAACTGAAATTCGAAAACTTGTTTAAATTTTAGAAATTTAGAAACTGTTTTCAACCTAAACTTCCCAGACCCGAGACACATTCCAAATTCCCCGAGCCAAATTCTAAATTACTTGAGCCAGACTTCGAGAAACTTGCATTCTTCTTCTTTTATTTTTCTCTTCTTCTTCTAACTTTGTTTTGATTTAAGTTATAAACTGTTATTCAACCCATGCGAACTGCCCGAAGGAAACCCCAAGCAACACATCGTTTTTCTCGAGCTAATTCCCAAGGCCCTTATCCTTTCTTCCTTGATACAGAACTTCACAGCGATCATCTGACACATATCGATCACCTTCGACCATCAATGCCAATGCCGGCATATCGACCACCACCCCCACTCTCAACCCCGACCACCAAAGCCTTGAGACAACCCCCACAATCAAAATCCAACAACCGAGCTTCCTATTAGAACAGAACCCATCGTCAAAAATTCGCCTCGAGTAGCCACCACCGACCACCAGAATTTACGACGTTCCACCTAAAGCAATGCCACAACCCCACGCATCTTTCCCCCGGGTGCGATGCAACCCGAAGCAACACCGACGATGAAACATCGCTTCTTCCTCATTGAACCAAACTGGGTTAAAATCCCTACATCACCTTCTACTCTCCGCCACGCTCATCAGAAAAATTCATGAATATTTTTCCATGAATCCTCATCACCCAAGCTACCTTCAGCCATAACCACGACCTCTTTTATTTCGTCGACGACCGGCAATTGCAACAACCCAAATTCCGTTCATCACGAGAAATCCCGACATTCACATACTTAAAAATCGTGAAATTACTTCCTAAAATCATCATTTGTTATCACGAAGCTGATTATGGAATTAAAACATGAATTTAAGTTCATTGATTTTCGACTTATATATAAAGTTTTACTGCATTGTCCTAATTTTGAAAGAATACTAAATTTTAAATTCTTGGAACTGTTTTTAAAAATAAATTCACATTGTTATAATCATTTTCACTTTAAAGATCAAGGTCTGAAATTTTTCGTTAAGAAGGTATGATTTTTTTTCTTGAATTTGTAGCTTGTTACACTAAACAGAGCCAGATATATACATATACTGGCATGCACATCATTCACAAATATGTATACATACATCCAGACATATTTTACTTCCATACTAAAAAATATATCGCATGCAGATCAAGATTCAAACTAGATTTAAAACTTAAGTTGTAGTTTGCTCATCTAGGTAGGAACAGGGCAGAGAACAGGAACAAATTCTTTTGCCTGAAATTTTTTGATGTTGATCTTTAAATCTGAAAAATCTTTGATTTGCTTGCTGATTTGTTTGAGATGTTCTTGGATTTGAACTACTGTTTGCTATTGATTTCTTGCATTTAAATTGCTTAGGTTTTACTGCTTTGATCTTTTTCCGGTTTTTGTAAACTATTTGTTTGATTTTGTATTGCTTCCAGGTTTTGATTCCAGAAAATCATCTGTTGTTTGAACTTAGAGTTGAATCTGATCTTTGATTTCCATAATCTTCAATTTATTTTCAGATTGAAAAATTAGATCTGAGATGACCTTAAATTTGATCAAGTTTTAATACGAAGAAATTGTTTTGGTTTGTAGAAACTTTTCTCATGTTTGAGAATAACCTGGTTTATTAATTTCATTTCTTATTCATGTTTTCATGATTTTTTAAATTAAAAGTAAAATTTGTTTGCCACTTGTTAAAACATGTTAACACTTGTCTATATATATTTTGATTTTCTTGCAAAGTATTTTGTAACCTTAATTGTGTTTAAGTCCTTAGTTTATTTAATTTTGGAATTATGGTTTAAACCCTTGTTAATTTTATATTTACATATGTTTGTATTTACAACTTTATAAGAAATTGAGTTTGAAATCTACTTATATTTACACAATTTTTTTTGTTTCCAATATTCAAATTATCTCTTAAATAAATTCACAAATAAATCCAAACACAATCTATTTGTAAATATTTACAATTGAATTTCCCAAATTAAATTCAATTTTTTTCTAAAATATTTATTTTAGAGGTTTAAATTCAAAATGAAATTCAAAATAAATTTATATACATATAAATAAACACACATATGTATATTAGATAACAAATTCTATTAGTATAAAATTATATAGTTTTCAAATCTAAATTTTATTTATTTATAAGATATTAAATATAGAATTTGAAATACACAATTAAATTTAAAATCAATGTCCAAATAAACAAATATCTTATTTAATCTTGGAAAAATTAAAAAATTTACAATCTAAATTCATAAATTTTTATCAATTACTAAATTTAATTTTACTCAAAAATCGGGATCGTTACACATTCCCTCTTAGGAAATTTCGTCCTTGAAATTTGAAAGACAGGGAGACAATAAAAGAATATAGAAAGATAGAGAGATGAATTACCAGATCAAGCTGAGTATCTATTCTGCATTTGGCTTACCAAATCAGAATATCATCAATAGATACAAGAACGAATCTATTTAACTCTTCACAAGACACACGGGTTATCCAGATCTACGAAGTATGCAAGGGCATTGGTTAGTTCGAAGGGGTAACTAACCATTTGTAGAACATATCTAGATCCCATAGAGTTGACAGATATGTGGACATAAATCCAAAACTTTTTAATTTAGAAACCAAAGTATACCTATCAACCATAGCAACCAAAGCAAACAATTCATCCAAACAAACAATTTTGACCTATCCGGAGTTTATGTCCCATACCGACACATCAAAGCTTCTCCCTCGAGCTGCTACGAAGCCATCAACGAATTGAAATCAGATGATGAACAAAAGAGATTGATAGAGAAAGAGTTATTCTTTGTTGTTGCAGGGTATCGATCATTTGTACTGGTATTCCCCTTTCTCCTAACTCGTCCTATTCTTGCACTCATACTCACTATCAGCGGATAATAAGGGAATTTACTGAGGCATACGGACGGATATCTTAGGGATATACTCAATCTAGGGTATACTTCGCCCTATCTCTAATAAGCTACCTAATGTGTTATACTCCTAAGCTAAAGTTCAACCTTCAACTCTGATACCAATTCTAACAATCCTGACTCGACCTTCGAAAATCGGCACCGAATATATCACCTATATTCAAATGCTGCAGATTCAAACATCAAATCTGGTTCGCCGGAGCTTATAACACATTAAGTATAACAACACAGCAGAAGAAAATGAATAATATCATTGATACAACAATGAATACAATTATCCGATACAATATGATACAAAAATATCAGAGACAATGACAATAGCGGAAAAGAGAACAATGGAAGAAATAACTCCAATATGCTTTCAGGTTTTGATTCCAGAAAATCATCTGTTGTTTGAACTTAGAGTTGAACTTGATCTTTGATTTCCACAGTCTTCAATTTGTTTTCAGATTGAAAAATTAGATCTGAGATGACCTTAAATTTGATCAAATTTTAATATGAAGAATTTTTTTTGGTTTGTAGAAACTTTTCTCCGGTTTGAGAATAACCTGGTTTATCAATTTCTTTTCTTATTCATGTTTTCATGATTTTTTAAATTAAAAGTAAAATTTGTTTTCCACTTGTTAAAACATGTGAACACTTGTCTATACATATTTTGATTTTCTTACAAATGTCTTTTGTAACCTAAATTGTGTTTAAGTCCTTTCTTTAATTAATTTTGAAATTATGGTTTAAACCCTTGTTAATTTATATTTACATATGTTTATATTTACAACTTTATAAGAAATTGATTTTGAAATCTACTTATATTTACATAATTTTTTTGTTACCAATATTCAAGTTATCTCTTAAATAAATTCACAAATAAATCCAAACCCAATCTATTTGTAAATATTTACAATTGAATTTCCCAAATTAAATTCGATTTATTTTATAAAATATTTATTTTAGAGTTTTAAATTCAAAATGAAATTCAAAATAAATTTATATACATATAAATAAACACACATATGTATATTAGATAACAAATTTCTATTAGTATAAAATTATATAGTTTTCAAATCCAAATTTTATTTGTTTATAAGATATTAAATGTAGAATTTCAAATCCACAATTAAATTTTAAAATCGATGTCCAAATAAACAAAAAGCTTATTTAATCTTGGAAAAATTAAAGAAATTTGCAATCTAAATTCATAAATTTATATCAATTACTAAATTTAATTTTACTCAAAAATCGGGATCGTTACAAAAACAGACAATTTAATTATTTTTAACATAACACAAAATGTAGTGGTTGATGACTTTAATCAAACATAATGATTTTCTAAAAAATATATTAATTGAACATAGACAACTCGAAATTATACTAACAATTGTTCATCTGAAAAGTGCACGGCTTTGAGTTTTCTCTAACGTACTACATTGATCTGTACGCTCTCAAAAATAGATGAAAAATTGTAATATTTTTATCTTTAAATGTCAAAGTTGTTCCTGAATTGTAAACAAATTTAAAATAAATGTTTTGCGTTAATGTAGTGGTTGACGACTTTAATTAAACATATTAGTTTTCTCTAACCTACTAAATTTATTTGTATTCTGTCAAAAAATAGGTAACAATGAATTTTACTACTTGATAAATGAATTGAGTCAAAAGATTTTTCAGTAATGATAACCTGATTACTGAAACTAAGGCTTGGGTAGGCTACTATATTGAAATGGAAGAACATATATATCGTAGTTTATTGCTGTAGTAGGTAGTATTAACATCATAGTAGATACGACGGATAACTTACGGATGAAAACACTATAAAACGGACGATTTAATTATTTTTAACATAACCCAGTAACAGTTGACAAAGGGCGACTCTAAAGCAGTTTCATTACCAAATAATCAGGTTATCAAGAAACAAATTGCATTAATCCACTCTCATCAAAAACACAATTATCAGGTAAAATGACTAAAACGTACATAAACCATTACTTAATAGCCTATAGGTAGTACTTGGCTGTATTTTCAGTAAACTCCTATTTTGTAAGAGCATGTACGCACAATCATTTTTGCAGGTAATCAATTGTCTGAAACAAATGCTACAAGCAACAAAGTTATTAGAAAAAAATTTCACTTCCAACAAAACTGAGCAGAATAAAGCTAAAAGACTAACAACTGATCTGGAAAAAAAATTAATGAGCATATGTCCCATTACTACATTAAACTACAATGAAATAATTCACATTTTGAAAATAAATTAAAGGGCAATCATCCACATATTTTAAAACAGTTAGTGATACTAATTCGACATACAAACTCACATGAAAACTGATTATCTTAGAAATGACATTATTACCTAAAAAAGGCCTTAAAAACAAAACCTTTTTTTAATAGTCAACAAAATTACTGAAAACCACATATCATAATGATACATGTTATCAAACATGGAACAATGAAGCATGTATCAAAAATATGTTTTGAATTTAGTAAGGATGCATGATATTAACATGTAGATGTACACGATTTCTAAATTGCTTTGGCAATAACTTGCTGCACCTCTAAATTGCGTCAGCAGTAGTTTAGAAATTAAACATTAAACTAACAAATTCAGGGAATTAAAACAAAACTAACTGTTGGAAAATTATTATGAGCTTTTTAAATTTTTGTTCGTTAATGAAAATTAACCTTTTGTTAACCAAAATTAACCTAGCAATACAACAGTTACTCACATAAATAAGCATATACTGAATTTTGGATTATATTCAATTAGAAAAATAATGAACGAATGATTTCGCATGAATAGCTAACAGAACCATTAGAAATATTTGTTTGATTACAACGTTAACCATTCAATACAAATAAAAAAGAATAAGCATACCTTTATAAGGATGGAAAGAAGAAATAATTTGACAAATTCGAATGCAACTTTTCCACAATTTCCTCTGGTTTGATAAGTAGTAGTAACTATTTTTTCCAAAATTATGTGCAGGTAAATAAGCGAATATGAAGCAAACCAAGCATCCATAGAGTTGAAATAAATATTCAGGCGGCTCATAAAGTGCTTGAAATAAATTTGCTGTAAAAAATAACAAACTGAATTTAGTGAATACAGAAGCATGTGAATGTACATACGTGTACTTCAAATGGGCAGTAATATGCTATAGTCGCATCTTTCATGCTGTTGAGGGAAATAGAAAGAGCAGCAAGAAGTTGGGGCTATTACAATCTATTGACCAATATTTCATATATAGACACATACATATATACATTTGACTGCACACACGTGAAGGAAAATGTGTGTATATGCATTAATATACACATCCATAAACATATGCATTTCCCCCAAAATTAATCTGATTTGTCAAATAAATAAGGGAAAGTAGATTCATGAATGCAAATAAATCAAAACAAAAAAGTTAGAAAATAACAAAAAAAACGAGCAGATCAAAAAATTAAAACAATCGCACCACTATCATGAGTAGAACATCATTATCAGACAATCACATGATAGTTCATAAAAAAATAAATTAAAATGGAAGTACATATAGTTTGTAATTGATTGCTGTAGTAGGTAGTATGAATATCACAGTAGAACACCGTAGATAACCTAGGCATGAAAACACTGTAAGACAGATGATTTAATTATTTTTAACATAACCCCCTAACAATTGACAAATGACAACTCTAAAGTAGTTTGATTACCGAGTAAAATGTACATAACCATTACGTAGTGCTAATAGGTAGTACCAAGCTGTATTTTCAGTAAACTCCTATTTTTTAAGAGCATGTACGCACAATCATATTTGCAGCTAATCAATCGTCTGAAACAAATACTAAACAGCAAGCAACAAAGTTATCATAAAAAATATTCACTTCGAACAAAACTAAGCAAAATAAAGCTAAAAGACGAACAACTGATGTGGAAAAAAAATTAATGAGCATATTCCCATTACTACATTAAACTACAATGAAATAATTTGAATTTTGAAAATAAATAAAAGGCCAATCATCCACATATTTTCAAAAAGTTGGTAATGCTAATTCGACATACAAACACACATGACAACTAATTAGCTTAGAAATGATACTATAACCTAAAAGAGGACTTAAAAACAAAACTTTTTTTTTAATAGTCAACAAAATTACTAAAAATCACATATCATAATGATACATATTGTCAAACATGGAACATTAAATATTAAAGTATTTAATTCAGGGAATTAGAACAAAACTAACCATTGAAAGATTAGTATGATCTTTTTAAATTTTTGTTTGTTAACCAAAATTAACCTTTTGTTAACCAAAATTAACCTACAATACAACATTTACTCTAAAAAAGAAGCATATACTTAACATAACCCACTAACGGTTGACAAAGATGAATAAAATTTGAAAGTGAATTCAAGGGAAAGATTATAATCAATACCTGAATATGTAACATGGGTGTAGCGACGGGGATGGATAGTTGAAATCTGGCTCTGCAATTCCACACAAAAAGCAAGCAGGTAGCCTAAGACAAAAATGGGCGATATTTGTAATGTCTCTTAGAGTTTCAACTCTAACAAATACAAATTCAACATAAAGGTACATAAATTGAGTTACAAACCCTAATTTTGACGTGGAGTTAACATAAAGGTACAGTGAAAATAACTTGGATTCTTGCGTTGGGGAGGAAGGAGGCGAATTCCATAGAAAAAGCAAGCAGCTAGCCTAAGACAAAAATGGGTGATATTTTTAATGTCACTTAGAGTTTCAAATTTAGCAAACACAAATTGAACATAAAGGTGCATAATTTGAGTAACAAACCCTAATCTTGAGGTGGAGTTAACATAAAGGTACCTAAATCAACAGTTTAGAATAGTGAAAATAACCTGGATCCTTGCGTTGTGGAAGGAGGCGAATCGCAATGGATAAAAGAACAGTTTAGAACAGTGAAAATAACCTGGATCCTTGCGTTGAGGAAGGAGGCGAATCGCAATGGATAAAAGAAAGATATTGTTTCGTAATCTGGCAGAGGGGAAGGAGGCAAACCGCAATGGATCGATCGAAGGACGAAGAAAATAGTAAATGGATATAGAACGTGCGACATAGAAATTACATAAATGTCCTTATCATGGTAGAAAAGGCAGAAGATTATTATAGGTATTTCAAAAGCTTCATTTGGGGGTATTCCCATTATATGTAGATATTGTCTTTGTCCTTCGGTTTCTTCATTATACATAAATCTATATAAGTATGCACGCATGCAGTGCAGCAGGAGGGGTATATAACACTTGTCTATTTGCACCAGCAGCAGTTCATGACCTTTCCTAACTGGTAACTTAGTCTTCACTTTGAATTTTGATGCCTGCGCCCCCCTTATATAATGTAGTTAACTTGTTAAGCTTAAAAATACTTTAGACCCACATCCTAAAACTCCTGTTCATATTACCGTCCTAAACGCAAATAAATTATGGCTGGGCAAGAACAGGTCTAGACATATATATGGATTCTGTAAAATTTATAAATTATTTGAAAGCATGAAAACTTATGTTTGAAATAAAAACAAACTTGTACTATTCTTATCTTTCTAATGCTTTTTATGTAAGTGTTGCTGTAAAAACAAACTTGAAGTATGTTTATCTTGCTAATGTTGAGCAAAATTGTATGTACCATATTTTTCGCCACAAAAAAGATTTTACTACATATATTTGTTCAAAACCAAAATCGCCATAATTATTTTCAATTACCGAAATTCGAGGTGTTTCAGAACTCTATTTCTTGACTAGGGTATCCTAGAGAGACGGTTTTCATCTTTACAGGAAAAGTAGACTTTTACAAACAAATTCGAGCGTTGGTGGGATTTGCTTCCTGGGTCATGTCAACACTTGAATTCATCGAGAAATAGAATTACAATTCTATGGAGCAATGCCAATAATTGATTATCGTCGATCCATAGCTATCATACATCAAGGATTTACCCTCATCCATTACCGTCATCAATTTTGTCCTATCAGAGTTCTTGCAAACACCCCGTCTTGTCCCTTCTCTTTGATTGAAGTATCATAAAATGATGGAGACTAAGGGAAATGACTCGGCAAGGAGCTGATGAAATGGCGGTCGATGGAGCTTTTGAGGATAACTCGACAAACCATGAAGTCAACAGTGCGAGTCAAATCTGGCAACGATGCATGAGGGCGTTGCCTTGGATTATTCACTAAAATTTGTCAAAGGCTTGTTCTTTTGGATGGATCAACTTCATGGAGTGAAAGGGATATGGAGTGGAAGTCGTGATTCAAGCTTGAATTAAAGATGGAATCAATGAAGTACGACTCTTGAGTTTGAATGCAAGTAAAGTTGTCAAAAGCTATAATGAGGATAAAATGTGTGAAAAGTTCTTAGCCTAGACTTTTATATGGATCGACACTGATAAATCATTACCAATCCATTATTGATCGGCGTTGATGCATCGTGCTTTTAAAAGAAATGGAAAGTAGAAAAGGGTGAAAAACTACCTAGCCATAGACTAAAATGACTTTCAAAAGTTCTCCCCAATGAAAAAAATCCTCAGATAATGTACTTCAATATTTGTGTCTATTGAGCAGATATGACGAGGTGCCAAAATTATTAGTGAGGATGCAATATTCCACAGAAATGTATTGGGTAAAGGAAGCATCTGCGCAGATCTGGTTTTGATCGCTTGTCTTGATTCAAAGAACCTTGTGTATTAAAATAAACATACTTTGGATTTATCCCTTGATTGAGGTAGTAAATGTCATGCCATATTTTTACTTTTCGTTACGTCTTCGTTAACATGCATTCTCATCAAGTCAAAAGTAAAATAAATTTTATGTTGGAAAAGAGATGATTCAAATTGGAAATTAATGAAGTCGATAGATCATACTTTAGATTATAAGCTCGGTTACATATTGGTTTTCTATTGCACCTGATTCGCAAATAGTGTGATTAATAAAATCAATGTGTTATATACGTTATTTATAAATATATTATATATAAACAATACTAATTGATTCGCAAATCCATTGTGCCTACATTGTGTTGGCGGTTCCATGATAGCGTAAAAAATCAAGTCCAAATCATTTGCAATCAGCTCGTCTCTACCTGTTCTCTCGAGCAGGCGGTCTAGTTCGTTAAGGAATTTATCTTGCGATTAAAAGTAGAATTATGATTAAAATTCATATTTCATTATTTTAATTATTCATAACTTATTATTTAAAGTGATTATTAATAACCTATGGTTTAAAGTATGCTTGCCATGGACTCTTGTGATTGTATCATGTCATGTATATATTTTGAGCCATCTACAATGAGATGCTCGATGGTGTGAGGATGAGTAAAAACTTCCAGTAGGAGACGGCACGACCATGCTCTTTTACCTTAAATAATTACTACTTATTATTATTATATTTAATATATATGTATATATGATTACACAATGTTATAAGTATTTATAATCGCAATTTATAAATTTTCCAGTTCTTGACGGCAACGTTGGAATAACATTGAACCCCCGTGACATTTAACAGGATTTGCATTCCTATTTGTCGAATTCTGCTCAGATTTTGCCTATAAATTTAATATAAACATTGTAATTTATATTTTTAAACTAATGCAACTATTATACTAATTTCTACTAAATTTTTAATAAATATACATGACTCGTAAACTTACAATCACTTCTGGACTTTTCCAATAAGCATTTAATGCTACCCATAAGTTTGCACTCATTCAGCCAAGCATTTTTTCCACTTTTAGTGCTTGACCTTGAATCGCAGTAATTTTTCTTCATTTTTTTGGTCCAATAATCTCTGCAAAGGGAGTCTATTTCCTGTAAATCTACTGGGCTCTGCACATTGAAATTAGAATGAATTATACATTTATACTTAATCAACAAATTGCATAATTTTTATATATAATGAAATACACATTTATATTTACGTAAAAATCCTGCCAAATACACTTTACAATATGGGTTGGGATATTCTCCTACTTAGGCTAGCAAATAGTTATTCTGCCCTTATAGGTAATCTTAGAAATGTCAAGAACAATATATGAGGGCTCCAATTCAAAATCCTATATTAATTATGATATAGATTTTTAATACATCGTGAATAATATATCTCACACAAAATATTTATGATGTTGCAATGAATTTGATACCTACCCACTCGCTTTACTTACTGATCTAACTATGGGACGAACCATATGTGATGGGCAGCCACCATTGCCTCTTGCGGTAGTCCCTCTCTAACTAAATGATGAGGAATTTGATGAATGTGAAGATCGTCAACATGGGACATAATATTTGTCACAGACAAATCATCTTATTATGGAAGAACATATCATTTTATTATAAGAAAACATATTATTTTTTGGGGAAAACATGTAACATTAATAATCACATAAATGACCTTATATCAAAACATATCATTGCTTTTGTTTTAAAAACTACCGACCAGTCTGGTTTATGTCATTTTAGGGATGGATACGAAGCAAAATAAATTTGTAGTGCCTACTTGGCTAATACAAAAGGATTATATTATGGTAATGAGAGTTATGTTTTATTTCAATAGGATTATAATCAATGGCGTAGCCAGGATTGGATGCTGGCGGAGGCACAATTAAAAAAACAGGGGTTCGAAGATGGCAGTCGACGAATTTTTTTAAACTATCACTTGAATAGTTACGTGTTGTGTGTTTTGATCTAATGTGAATTTCGCATATGTTATGCTATAAAATAAATATAGATGATCTACTAATGCAAATATAAGTGCAAATTACATGTCAATCACTGAAGAATCCTAAGTCTCTGTTTATGATCCCAGTGTTTTTCGTTCAGATTGAACCTAAGTTAGGTAAATAGATGTATTGATAGATAAACATGGAATTCATCCTGAGTTGTATGAAGTAACGAACAAACAGAGAAGGGCTCCAAAACATTGCTTTTATATCCGTTTCCATTCAAGCATTTCATCAGACAACTTACCTTCGATAGCACAAGCTTTTGCTTTGGAAAATATAACAGAAAGTTTTGCATGCAAGCTGTTTTTCCCTCAGATACTGTGGTAGGCACATGCCTACCCCATATGCAAGGGGGCTCCGCCCCTGATTTTAATCTTTGTGCACGTTGATTCATGAACCTGAAACATTGCTGAACCAAATGCATATCTAAATAAATCTACAGGTTTTATAAAATATGTCAATTCCATAAGCAAGAAAATCACCAATAGTCCATAACAAAGAAGAAAACATACGAAAATTCTTTTCTTGAAACGTCGTATATTTCAACTCCTTCATGCCATAGTGTTTCCAGCTCTTCAATCACTAGTTGTAAATAAACATTGATTCCTTGTATCAGATCATCAAGGCCAGAGACAACAATAGTGAGAAACATATATGGAGTTTTTAATGCATCCACGGATGCAAATTATAAGATGTAACTATAATATTCCAAGATGAATATTTAGAACCAAATTGAGAGAGTGATGAGAAATCCATATACAAACCAAGTCTAACATTATGGCTCTCTACAACAAAGGCTGGATAAGTCATATCAAAATGTTTCCTTGCTTTACCATCAGTTGATGTATTAAGGTACCTTCTTTCTGTGTTCTCACAATACGTCATCTCATATAAGGTGCGTTAAAAGAAGATGCATATATATAACCTTGTTTAGAAGTGATTGGTGGTAATGCATTCTCTTATATGAAACTTCTTTTCCTTTCTTTTTTCTTGGTTTGTATCTTTCCTCATTACATATTCTACACTTCCTAAAATTGATGTCCACTTTCCAAAATAACATGCAACCATTTAAACAAATACCTATCTTTTGTTATGGCAAATCGAAAGCAGACTTAAGTTATTTCACTTCATAATGATTTTTGCACATTAGATTATTGGATGTCATATGTCATTTTGTAGCTTGTAAAACTGCTGTAAATCCAACTTCTATGAAGTTGAATTCATATTTTAGTAATGCATTAAGTAGTTACTGATAATTGAGCATCACTTTTACAACCATCCTAAAGGAGTTTCTTAGTATCATCCAATAAATTATAAATTTTTTTGCTCCAGTATTTTTTTCTTCTTCGACATTTACATCTTCAAGTTTTTGCTCCAGTATTTTTTTCTTCTTCGACATTTACATCTTCATCATCAACTTGAACCATATGGAATATTGATCGTGTTGCATCTTCAATCATATCTTCCATAGAAATCACTGTAATATTGTTACTGTCCACCTCCTCATCTGACACTATAGAATTATGTGTAATAAGTTCTTCATGATGATCCCATACATAATAACCTGGCACAAAACCGTTTAGACACAATGTACTATAACCATATCCAGTTTTCAATGCTTCTAATGTTTGTAGTTTTTACAAGGGCAACAAACCTCTTCGTCGTTTCCATTATTACTTAAAGAAAATTTAATAAATTCATATACACCATTATAAAAATGTTCCATTATTGAGCCATTCATTTCCTTTCATTCATACATCCGCCTTCTTCGACCAACAAAATAATTGAACATTTTTTTCTATTTCAAAAAATATGATAGAAATTTAAAGAACCTATAGCAAGATTCCCAAAATTATGATTTTTTATTAGATTGCAATTTTATTTTTCAATTCATTTATACATTTTAATGTTTTACTAATTATGCCATATATCATTCTTTTTACCTTTTTATACTTATTTTCAATTTTAACATATTATTTATTACATAATATTATATTCTCACATTATTATTTTTACTTTTTATGGTCGACCATTCTACTTCCCATTACAAGCACAATAATGATTACATTTCACAAATCATTTCATCTTAAACGATTCAACATATTTTGATAGTACTTTCCCTTTGTTTCCAAGGAAAAATCCGACGACTACGTATCAACTAATACACAATTATAACCAATAAATAGTCTATTATGCATAAATTTAAGCACAAACTAACGCTAATATTTATCAAAAATTGAAATAATTAGTTTAGCGGAAGAGTATACCTAATTTTGATGGATTGAAGCTTGGAGAATCCAATTTGATGAATGTTGCGATGGATTTTGGTGGATTTCGATGGCTAGGGATAGGGCTACCATTGGATATCCGAAAAATCCAAAATCCATCGTATTTGTATTTGAAAAGCGAATAAATATCTGATGTTCAAAAATGGATGAGATGCGGATACGAAGACATCTGCATTCGAAAATTATCCGCCTGGTTTATTCTAATATTATAGTTTAACTTATGCATATTTTAGTACAACCAAATATATATTTTATTGTTTTATTAAATTAGAAGTTTATACTATGCGCATTAAATGCATATCAACTGCTCAAAACTATTTATTATCATCATATTTTTTATTTTAACACTTTAATAATTAATGGGATTAAGAAATTTTTTGTTAAACTAAAATTTTTAATTTATGTTACTTGATTTATCAATCGTTAGCAGATAGGATAATTGTCTAATATCTGTTTATATCCGCGGATGCAGATATTGATATCCAAAAATGGTTTTGGATATTGCACCATCTACACCCGAAAGTATCCGTCGACAAGCATAGCAATGGACAATTTAGGACAGATTTGGAGGGTTTAGAAATAGGGTTTTAGGCTTTAGAAAATATATAAAATAAGGAAGAAATGGGGTCAGCTGCCGCCATATTCACGATTTTTCGATGGCTTCTGCTAGGCTTTCGACGACTATAAATAAAGAACATTTTCTCTCTTTTGAAAATAAATTTAACTTGTTATAAAAGTTTTTAAAAAGTTTGCAATAAAACTTTTTAGTTTAAATGGCCAACTCACCTAGATGCTAACCGTATATGATTCTTAAACAACATAAAATATACAATCACCAACCATCAATCTATATATAATTCCTTAAGGAGATAAAATCTTTGAATCAGGTATTCAAAATAATTTTTTTGTTAAAGTTTACAATAACCCGTTTTTTATTAATATTAAAAATTATTTTTTTATTCGTTATATAATAATTTTTTTAATGATTTGATGGTTAATTGTGAATTTTAAATGCATTTAAAATAATAAATTCATATAGAAGAAAATATTTGGTAAAAATAAATAAATTCGTTGAATCTTATATTGATCTAAGTTATTTTGGGCATACGGTCAAAATATTAAGAGAAAATAAATAGGTTCAACGTATCAATCTTGATTTCCAACTTTATAGCCATTCCTCGACATTCAGACTTAAACATTTTGTTTAAATGTCGAACGATCTTCAAACGAGACGAAATTCAAACCATATATACTATATTATGTATTTATCCAATCCTTATGGTTGGATTTATAAAAAAGACAAAAAATTTAGACTTAAAATAGATCATTTTCATAGAAGTTGTCTTAACAATATATACAATGTGTTATACAGCTCATTGGAAAATGATAGATTTTGAGTCTAATTTTTTTTCCTTAATTCTTTTTATCATAGCCTTTTGGATTAGATAAATACATTATAAAGTATATGTGGCATGAATTTCATCTTGTTTGAAGATCATTCGGCTTTCAAACTATAGATTTTTAGTCCAAATGTCGATGAACGACTATAAATTTGAGAATCAAGATTGGCACCGTTAATTTATTTATCTTCTTATCATATTTTGAATGTAGGTCCGAAATACTTTGAATCAACATATGATTCAAAAAATTCTTTTTCTACAGAATATTTTATTTCATATGAATTTATAATGTTAATACATTTAAAAATTCATAATTAGGTACACAATGGTAAAAAATATATATTTAAATTCATAAAAGTGTTACACTGCATAAATTTCACCAAATTTGTATAATGGACGAACTAAAAGTTGCATAGTTTGACCGTTTGAGTTCAATTTTCAATAAAGTTAAATATCGAATTACACAATAAAAGGTTATTGAAAATACTAATCTAATTAATCACAAACCATCATAAAATAGAAGAATTGAATAAAAATGCATATTTATTAGTCATTTTAAACCAATTTCAAACATCTATAATGAATAATTTATAATAATGTGATAAACTATATTAATTAAAATAGCATGCCGTCGAAAATGGCTTGACGGCGTCGTCGGCGGTAGTCGGAACTGTCCGTTGCTATTTTGCTCATTTCTAGTAGTGATTTGGTCGTGCACCCGATTAGGTATTGCTTTTTGTTAAAAGCTCAGCTAACCATTATTGTAACTCGATTACAGATTGGTTTTCTATTATACCCGATTAGGACTTGCATCCTTGTTGCTTCAGGTTATAAGCTTGGCTAACCTTTGTTCTAAATCGGTTACAAACTGGTTTTCTAATGTTTTCACTTATGAACTCGGGTAGCCATTGTTCTAGCTCGATTACAAATTGGTTTTCTATTGTATTCGATTAGGCTGTGCATCTGTTTCGATGTCGCTCTCAGTGGATTTGGATTATATTTTGTTTATGTACTGATTTTTTATGCAATTATATTATTATATTATATTATTGAGTGGAAATTATTTGTTACACCATATAACTTGTATATTGTGTAGCTAAAATCTGATATTGAACAGCAAAATTTTTGTATACAATTAACCATAATAAATTTTCATCAAAATATTACATTTTAACAAAATATATACCAACTAAAATATTCAATAATTAGTTTAACATATATGTTAAAAAAGTAGGTGATTATGCATTTAATGAAATTATAATCAAAATTAAGATATTTTGTAAAACGTCAAGAATTTTAGTGACTGTCAAATATCTGCGTTTGACTGATATAGATTTTTCCAGTCTTATATTTGAATTGAAAATACAAAATTTCTAATCACATACAAAATAACATCCATATTTCCTCTAAATTGTTTAACTATATCAACATTTCTTCTTAAACATCCAACATTAAAGAATGTTTTTAAAATACAGTACAAAACATTCAATCAAGTCAGATATTTTTCTATGATTTAAGCATAACTTCCCGTAAGAAAATAATTTTTGAGAAATTTTGTAGTTTAGGGTCTATCTCGGCTATGTTTTTTGTCTATTACTATGTCATACATAATAAGAGTTCAACTTTGTTGCATTACTTCATCTTCATAAAACATTTTTCTTTCAGTTTGTACATCGTTTGATAGATCTTCGATGAATCAGATTATAAATATTGCACAATCAATTCTGCATCATTTCAAAATTGTTAGTTTTAACATTCTAAAATTAATTTTTGTATATTATAAGTTTTTTTTCGAACGTGTTCCTGCTAGGTAACCCACAAAATTGACTTTAGTTTTGATGGATTATTCTTCTTTTTTGCACAAATTGATTACATCACTTCCACGATTTTGTCTCCTATTGAAAATGTTTAAAAATCATTGTATGTGATTCATTGTTATAAATGTTTGACTGGAAATATAAAACACAAGTATTTTTCTAGTGAGATATTACATAGTTGCTAGGGAAATATTTTACAGTAGTAATTAAAAATCAATGTATATTTTTAATTTATGACCATTTGCGCTTCTTATTTGTATGGGCAATTGAAATTTTTCCTTTTGGGACTTTGTTAAATATAATGTTTCCAACTTTTATTAACTCCATCAAAATCTAACAATGTATAGTGGTTTCTATTACATAGCGCCCGCCTCTGAACCAAGTAGCTTTTAAATGAATTTGGACGTCAAGATGAAAATAGAATGGATAGAGAGCTTGGGGCATAATTGGAATAGATAAATGAAGCAATTCAAGAAGTCGGGGATGATTTGGACAGAAACAACATAGTTGGCACCAACCACTATTGTTCATCACTACATAGTTGATCTACCAAGGGGATACATCTGAGGATCGTGGAAGTTTGGAGCTTATGAAAGCGTAGGGGAACTACCACTATTACGACATTATGGTCGATACCGACCATAATTATTGACGGTACCGACATTTTCTCCAAATTGACTTGTTTTCTCCCCTATCTTCTCATATCTAAAGTTTTATGTATTCTTTCATGATTTATTGAATATGATGGACAATTCCATCTATAAATAAAGAGGCTACAACAACATAGAGTGGACTTTTATTTTTTGAGCTCATACGCTTCATCCATTACTCTCTGCCTTAACTATTGTCACTAAGTGTTGTAATTCCAACCATATTTTGCTTTCAAAATCTAAAATTATTGTAACAGTGCTCGTACTTATGACAAATCTGAAGTTAAGATTAAGTGGAAGGAGGCATGAGATTTGGTCAAACCACTATAAAAATGCTGCGTTGTCGTTTCTATTTGACTTTAGTTGATCTATTCTCGTTTTTGTTCGACCAACAGCGTTGTATCACTTTTTGGTATAATATTTTTGATGCTTTCACTGAAAATAGAGCTACTTGGTTGTAGATCTAGCATAGTATTATGGATTGCAAGCCTCCAGAAGTTAGATCCAAAAGATTGTTGTTGTAGATCTAGTGTTACTGTGATTTTAAAAGGAACCATAATAAGATTTGAATAAATAGCCCATAAGAGACCTTCCATGAGATCTGGAGCCACTGCCGGAGAAGATAAAGTTTTTCGTTATAATGATGAAACCACTTAGATTTTGAACAACTTACCGGGATCTTCTTTCCTATAGGAGGTGGATCCAAACTTGAAATTGACAGGAGGATGATTAGGATGAACCAAAGAATGGTTTATAATCAAAAAGCCTTTTTGGATAGAATGGAAGAAAGCTTCGCTTTGTTAGCCAAGCAATCATAAAGGTATAGGAAGAGCCGTAAGGATTCATCATCATCAAATTTTAAGGAAGACGGATTATCTTCATTAAGCTAGAACAAGAGAGACGATAAGCAAAAGATGAAGGGAAAGGCTGTTAGGATGTTGAAAAGGAGTACAAGAGGAAGTAGCCAACTTTTGTCCATGTCCAACATGGTCAGCACTGACCAAAATCGAGTTAGTATCCAGCATGTTGGGGTTGATTCTAGAGTGCAACTACCTGATGTATTAAACTTGTTTGACAATAAGGACAACTTGCAAGATACTGGCAATGAAGTAGAGAAAAATGTTGGAGCACACAATGCTGGTGCTTAGATGAATACCACATAACCGGCCAGGCATCATAGAAGATGTAGACTAATTGCTCTCCCAGGGACAGGGGAACGGAGACATCATCGAACAAACCAAGAGCGTTTGTAGAGTCAAATAGTCGGGATGTTCTAGATGGTCACCATCCAAATAATCAACAGAGTCAACAATATATTGTTGATAATGGTAAGGAGATTACCAAATGGAAATCAGCGGAGAAAGAATGAATAATGGGGATTGGCACTTAGCAAGACTCCATTTACTGATGACATCTTGCAAGAAGTATATCCTAGAAAGTTTTTTATGCCAATGATGTTGTCATATAACAAGACGAATTACACAGATAACATCTATTGAAATATGAGTGGTACATGGATGGTGATGGAGCTACCAATGTAGTGTGATGCAGTTGTTTCACTATAAACTAGATGAGGTGGCTACGATGTGGTTCATCAGCTTCCATGATGCTCATTGGCATTATACCAATGATTGCCACCACTTAAGAGATTTGATTGAAGATCCGATATGTAGAAAGAAGTTGTAGGGGTACATGAGAGATCCGTAGGATGGTGGGCACTCATGATTTTGTCTCTTGTTGAAAATATTTAGAAATCTTTGTATGTGATTCATTATTATAAATGTTTGACTGGAAATATAAAACATAAGTATTTTTCTAGTCAGATATTACATACTAGGAAAATATTTTATAGTAGTAATTAAAAATCAATGTATATTTTTTATTTATGACCAAATGTGCTTCCTATTTGTATGGGCAATTGAAGTTTTTCCTTTTGGGTCTTTGTGAACTATAATGTTTCCAACTTTTATTAACTCCGTTAAACTCTAAAAATGTACGGCGATTTATATTGCATAGCGGTGTTATCCTGCCTTTGAACCGAGTAGCTTCTAAATAAATCTGGACGTCGAGATGAAAATAGAACGAATAGAGAACGTAGGGGCATGATTGGAATAGATAAATGAACCAACTCAAGAAGTGTGGGTGAATTTGGACAAAAACAACATAGTTGGTACCAATCACAATTGCTGTCACTATAGAGTTAATCTACAAGGGGATACATCGGAGGACCGTGGAAGGTTGGAGCTTATGAAGGCATAAGGGAACTACCACTATTACGATAACCATTATGGCCGGTACCGACCATAATTATTGACGGTATCGACCATAATTATTGACGGTATCGACATTTTCCCCAAATTGGTTTTTTTCTCCCCTATCTTCTCGGATTTCAAGTCTTACCTATTCTTCCATGATTTATTGAATATGATGGACAATTCCATCTATAAATAAAGAGGCTGGAGCAACATAGAGAGGACTTTTATCTTTTAAGCTCGTACTCTTCATCTATTACTCTCTACCTTTATTGTTGTCCCTAGGTGTTGTAATTTCAGCCATATTTTCTTTCAAGAACTAAAGTCACTTTAATAGTGCTCGTACTTGTGACAAATCTAAAGTCAATAAGATTAAGTGGATGAAGGAACAAGATTTGGTCAAACCACTATAAGAATGCTGTGTTTATTGTCGTTTCTATTTGATTTTAGTAGATATATTCTCGTTTTTAGTTTGACTAGTAGTGTTGTATCACCTTTTGGTATAATATTTTTGATGCTTTAGCTTCTAAGTGATAGATCTAGCTTAGTTTTGTGGATTGCAAGCCTCTAAAAGTTGAATCCAAAAGATTAATTTGTAGTTCTGATGTTACTGTGATTTTAGAAGGAACCAAAATAAGATCTAAAGAAATAGCCCATAAGAGACCTTCCATGAGATCTGGAGCCACCACTGGAGAAGTGTAACAACCCAGAATTTTGGGTCGTTAGATTTTGAACATTTAATTCATTTTAAATGTTGAATGTGAATTAAAATTTGGCTTTGAATAAGAAGATTTTGGTTAAATTAATGAAATTAGTTAAATTTCAAATAAAGTAATTCAATTGAATTTGAATAATAATAATCTAATATTTGGGAATTGGGATAATTTGTGAATCTGGAGGTAAATAGATGCGAAATTGGTTTCTAAAATTTATTTTAAGTCTATTTGGATCTAAATAGCGATGTTGGACTTTTAAATGGAATCAAAAGTCGATAAGTAAAATTTGGGAATTTTATATTAATTTAATAATGGAATTTAATAATATAATAATGTAAATAATCAGATTTTGATTCGGAATGAATCATAATAATTTCTAGTGTGATTATAGATTCTATGCGATTTATAATTAAGTTAGTAAAGTTTTAAAGGTAAAATGTCAAGTGATTTCGACGATTTTGAAAATCGCTCGAACTTATCGACGAACTAAAATAGCCTTCCGGGGCAAAATCTTGGAATTCGACAAAACCAGTTCCATCCGTTATAATGTATTATTATCGGATTTCAAATTTCCTAACGTTTGGAATTACCGTTTGTTTGTACGGGTGAGAAACGTGTTGAAATTAAAACCGATAATTTAATATTTAAACTCGATTCAAAAGCTAACTTCCACATACGATCAAATTAGCCTTCGAAACATGTTCCATTGTGTTCGGAACGCGTGTAAAATCTTATAATCGCCTGTCGGCATGCGTTGTTTGAAGTTCGTTTGTAAAACCTGTAATTTTGGAAAAATATAATAAAATAATTGGATTACACGTATGTATATACGTATAACGGCCCAAAACCCTAATTCGTGTTCTTCGGCCGCCACAAAACATTTCATGGCCGAAGTCGCTCGACATTCCTCCCTCAAATTCTCTTCATCCAAGCATTTTCAAGCCGAGGCTCCAACTAGGGAGTGGTAGGGCTCGTCGAGACAATGTTATCCAACGGTGAATCTTGGCTACGACGACTCGAGGAGACGCCAGATCGTCGATGAAGGCTGAAGGTTTGTTCACGTTTCTAGAAGGCTAGGCGTAGCCGAGCATTGCCGCATTCTGGTCGTTGGTTCGGGGCGACGAGTCCTTCGATGTAGTGGAGCCTGATCGGTGTAGAGATGGTCGAGGGTGGAGCGATGTGTAGGATTTTGAGGCGGCTGATGGGTTTCGTGTGCGTTCGTGTATCGGAGGGAGAGAAGATGTAGCATGCGGTCGTGATTTCCTTTCTCTGATCGAACGACTGGATTTGGTTTGTGTAAAAAAAAGTTTATAGATGAATTATAATTCAAACTTTATAAATTCGTAACTTGAGCCTATGTTGTCAGATTTCGACGAAACAAGAAGCGCCGAAATCGCAGCGACACGATCTACACGCTGCAAAAGATCCGAAAGTGTTTGGAGCTAGCGAGAATTTTATGTTAAATCGAACGCCGTTCGATTTAATTTAAAATTTGAACGCTTGTTGAAATTCAAGGTGAGTTTATCTCACTCACATATGGAATGCTAGTTAGTTTAAATAGTTAATATTTAAATGATTGCTTGATTGGTTGAATGTGATAATTATTATCAGGTTAGATTGATATTTATTTGTTATGCTAATATCAGTGGATGTAGGGAAACAAGTTGGAGGGATCCAACTGGATCCCTCACAATATAGAAATTATTTTCATAATTGATGATGTATTTTATTTATATACTGTGATAAATTAATTTGAAAATTAAATTATGTTGTGCTATGTTTGGGTGAATATAATCCGGGAATTTAAAATATAAATAAAATAAATTAGGTTTAAAAGGAAATGTGAAATGAAAATTTATAAACTGGGTTTATAAATGAAGTGGAATATTCATCGAGGATAAATATTGAAAGTATAGGTTTCCGGTGTGAATTTCTATAAAAAGTGCAAATTGCTTAATAATAATAGTGAGATTGTTTTTAAAGGATAGGAAGTGTACTTTTTCCTGGAAGTTTAGTATGTTTTAAAGAAAAGCTTTCAAAATATAAATGGGAAATTTAAATGTGTTTTAGAATATTTTAGAAAGAAAATATTTTTTTTAATTATTTTTAAGTATTAGCAAATATTTATTCAAGTAATTATGGTAATTAATTATTTTAAAATGTAAATTGGTATTATGTTTGAAAAGGAAATCTTAATATAAATGTTTGATTTAATAACTTTATTTAAAAAGCTAGTCTTGGTTTACATTACTTAGAAACTCTTATGGAATTTCTTAAGTATAATTTTTATTTAAAGTAATTTTAGTAACCTTATTTTAATGATTTAAGTATATCCTTTGAAAGTGATTTTCTAGGAAATGGGAATTGTGTTAAAAATAAAAAGGTGTTTATTTTTAAAGTGTGGAAAGGAGTTTATGGAATTTAAACGTAAATTTGAATTGAGATAAATCAAGCAGGATTTATAAAAACGTTCTTTGGTTTATTCTGAAAATGGAAGTGTAGTTCCTTGAAAAGCCAAGTACGTTTCAAACAGATTTTTTTTGAAGTAAAAATCAAAGTTTTAAATTTGTTTTTAAAAGAATGTTTTAAGAAATTATTGTTTAAGTTGTAGAATTTTTAAGAGTAAATATTTAATAAATTAGTTATAGTAGTAATTATTTTAAAGGGGTTAATTGGTATATGCTTTAAAAGAATATCATTAATATTTATATTTTATAAACTAGTTTTATTGTAAAGATAGTTTGGTTAAAATTCTATATGAAAACTTGTATAGGATTTCATAACTTTATTTTAAAATTTAGTATGATTTACTTTTATTTTGAAGAAAAATGGTTTATATTTTATAAAGTAGTTTTATTTGAAACATTTAAAAATTATGTATATAATTAAATTAAAGTATGTAAATAGCTTTAATTTAATTTATTATAAATCTAAAGTATTTGGCTTGGATGTTTTCATTGGAAATCAATATTTGGAAATTTATTCCATAAGGGGTGTGTGGTTTGAAAACTGTTTCAAAAGGGGGCTGAAAAGGAAAATATATCTTGCGAAGATATTTTGAGGTTAATAAATAATTTGGGGAAATTATTTATTGTTTGATGGATGTTTGTGAATGTTAATTGATAGTTAAACAACCGACTATCAATACTGGCCAATGCGTTGATCGTTTCGAAGAGACCGGGATCGGGATTAATTTCTCGAAAATCACTACGATCCGGTTTGTACGTTTTCGTGGGAAAAACGAGTTCGAAGTCGAAGATGGAGCAGTGAAGTGCAAGGGCTAGTCGCTACTAGTCCGGAGGATAATTCCAAAATGGATGCAGTAGGAGTAGTTCCTTCGGTTCTGTTCGAACTCGGGACAGACTTGTATGGATGAATGCTTTCGGAACATCGTCAGTTGGACGATGGGCATTCTAAATGAAATGTTCTAAAAAGGTAACGCTTAGACTCAAGCCTCATCAACCGGGAATGACTGAAAATCAGGGGATATGCAGCAAGGCTATGTGGCTAGCACCCATTAGGGTGAGGTCATCCCTGTCTAGATGTCCCTTTTTATTCGGCTTAGTTGTGCGGTTGCTGATACCAATCATGGGGTGATCTTACTCGGAATTATCCAGTAAGGGGTAGTCTAGGTCTTGTGTTGTAGGGGATTGGGAGCAATCCTTGGTACAGTGATCTAGGCCACGTACTGTGACAGGTGGTACCCTAGTGCTTAGTCATTAGTTGGAAATCCATTCTCCCTACGTGCCTTTTACGGATTTTGTTTGTATAACCCACTTTGTGGCTAGTAGATGGAATTTAATCATGTAACAATTTCGGCTATTTGAATAAGTATTTGTGTATAGACACTATTATAATATCAGAGGATTTTGATAAGAAATGTTTTAGCTATCATGAGGTAAAAACCCGACATGTTTATTTGGGACGTGGTCTTATGAGATGCTTTTGATTTCAAAGGATTTTGAAACTTTAATAATCAATTTGGGTGTATTTTTCTCACGCTGGTATTCCAGACTGACTCGGGTGTTATTAAATTATAATGCTCGGGTCAGACTTAGTATTATATATTACAGGAAAGGATGCTATGGAGCTCAGGAGAGGAGCTGGAAACCGAGATGTATTATCCGTACTTGTTTATATCCGCTGCTGTGATTGTTTGAAATTGTCAGGCTGGTAATTGTTGTTTGTTTGTGATACTATGATGGTATATTTTATAAAACAGATATATTTTTCATTTTGTATAAAGATATGATATTATGTATTATAATTTGTTCTGCTACGACTGTGAGATTCTGTTATTGTTTAGTTCCTTCTTTCTTCTATCTTCTTTCTTATCCCTCAACTATCTGTCTTTTTCGGCACTCGAGCATCGACATAATATTCTGTGGAGTATTTTGTGTCGATTTTCGAGGGTCGAGAAGGGCGGGTCGTCACACGTGGTATCAGAGCTTAGGTTGGCGATAACCTTGGTTCTGGTGGGGAAATTACTCATTAAACAGAGTTAATAGTACTCTAGAATGAGTTGAGTGTAATAATAGATATGAGAGCGTATTTGTCAGTGAATATAAAAATTGTTTTTATGCCGTGTTGACTTATCGGTTGAGTGTTTATGAATTCTGGTCGGTACGGGAAGTACAACCGCATCGATAGGGGTTTCTAAACTATTAAACAAGATAAACCGACATAGTATTGTTTTTAAAGTAGGTAAATGAAATAATTTTACCCAAAATTATATTTTGATATTGAAGAAATAATTTTCTGAAATTATATATAAGTGGATGTTTGGGTGCCAATACTAAAATCAAATAAGAAACTAAAATTTCATCTAAAATTCAAAATGGTTTATAACCAAATAGGATTCTATAAGTATGATTTATTCAAAAGGAGTATAGCTAAAATTTGATTTAAACCAGAATTTAAATCCTGAAAATTTTGAAAAGTGTTTTAAATGCATTTAAAACAAAAGGTTTGGGAACATAAAATCTTGGAAATGGTGGAAATGTTTTCCAAAAATTTGAAGGAAATAATGGAGTATTATTTTGGGAAATTTTTTTGAATGGAAATTGTTTGAAAGGAATTTGTGGAAGTAAGGAAGCACTGAACTCACTTCAGCCGCTGGGAAATAATCCTGATGATGATGGCCACATCATCAGAATTCATTTTCGAGTTTCTAAAGTGATGGATTGCTACCGTGGAGATTGGTTATGATATTTGTTTGGACTTGTTGGGTATACAAGTTGTTTTAGGCAATGGATTGCTGACGTGGACTTGTTTGGACTTGTTGGTATACAAGTGATGGATTGCTACAGTGGAGATTGGTTATGATATTTGTTTCGAGTTTCTAAAGTGATGGATTGCTACCTCTTATTATGGCAACCTAATGTTTATTTTGTGCAAGAAACTAAAGGCTACTAAGAATGCATTAAGGTAATGGGATTCTCCAAAGTTTGGTAATGGCTCTCTTACATCCATTAACCTTAAGGTTCAGCTTAAATATGTGCAAAAAATTCTTGATGAGGATCCCTCCAATCCAATTTTAGCTCAGAATGAATCCTTCCTTTTCCAACAACTCAATGATGCATTAAATATAGAAGCTAGTATGATGAAGCAAAAGCTGCACCAGAGGTGGGCAGAAGAAGGAGATAGGAATTCTGCCTTTTTCCATGCTTCTTTCAAGGATAATCAAGCTAGAGACCATATCCACTCTCTTTGGGATGATGATGGTGTTCTCCTTTCTTCCGCTGATGAGATTGACCATCACTTGCTTCAACATTTTTTCAAGCTTTTAGGAAACTCTGATAATTTTGAACCTGATCTTGATAGTCTGAATAGCTTAGTGCTTCCTATGCTAAACTCTAAAATGAAAAACATGCTAGTACAAAAGGTTTCTAACCAGGAAATTAAAGATTCCCTATTTGCTATGAATTCTTCTTCGAGTGGTGGGCATGATGGATTTAATGTTGTCTTTTTCAAGGCAGGTTGGCGTATTGTTAGTCAAGTTTTTTTGGCGGCCGACCATAATTATTTTTATTAAGTTTAAAATGCTTCGTGAAATTAATGCAACAAACCTTGTCCTAATCCCTAATCCCTAAGGTTAGGCCTATTGAAAATGCTTCATCCTTACGTCCAATTTTATGCTGTAACGTTGTTTATAAGTGTGTTTCCAAGATCCTAGCTTCTAGACTTGTTGTAGTGCTACCTTCCATTATCAATTCGAACCAGTCTGCTTTCATTCCGAAGAGGAACATTCTTGGTAACATAATGATGGCTCATGAACTCATTAATGGGTATGGTAGAAGTTGGATCTCCCCTAAAACTATGCTAAATCTTGACATTAGCAAAGCGTATGATAGCTTGCAATGGACCACTATTGTTTGTGTTATGTCATTAATGGGTTTCCCTAAGGTGTTTGTTGCATGGCTGTATGCATGTATTTCTTCTCCCACTTACTCTCTTTGCTACAATGGGAAGAATTCAGGCTTCTTTAAGGGGAAGCAAGGGGTTCGTCAAGGGGATCCCATTTCCTCCTATATCTTCATTATAGTTATGGAAGTTCTGTCTTGTATGTTGTCTATAAAATTCGAGGATAAGAGGATTTCGTATCACCCTAAATGTAATCAGTTGCAAATATCCTCGCTTTTCTTTGAGGATGATGTTATGATTTTCACTAAGCCCAATGATCATTCTATTGCTGGGATCCTTGAGACTCTTCATTTCTTTTATCTTGCTATTGGGTTAAACATCAATCGTTCTAAATCCCATATTCTCATCTCTGGTCTTGGTTCATCTGCCATGGCTAGGATTGTTACACTTTCTGGTCTTCAACCGATGGAAAATAATATGTCTTAACTTGGTCTCCCTCTTTGTACGTCCAAAGTTACCAGAGCTGACTGCACTAACCTTTACGATAAAATTATTTCAAAGTTGAACTCTTGGACCTCCAGATATCTTTCTATGCCTGGTAGATTGGTACTTATCAAGTCTATTTGCTTTTCTATGACTGTGTATTGGGCACGTACTTTCATTCTGCCCACTAAGCTGCTCACCATGATCAGAGCTGCTATGCTCAGATTCCTTTGGACGGGGTCTATTCATAATAGGAAACCTCTGTCATTCTCAAGTTTGGAAAAACCTCTTAGTAAGGGTGGTCTTGGAATCATCAATATGGAGTTATGGAATAAATCTTGTTAGTTCCCATATTGATGCTTTACTTCATAAAAGGAACAGCCTTTGGGTTCAATAGGTTTGGATGTATCGTATTAAATCTGGTGATTTTTGGTCTATGATTATTACTTAAGGAACAAGTTGGATATGGCTCAAAATTCTTAGTATGAGAAGTACTTTCCTTCCATTTGTTAAATACACTATGTCCCATGACTGCTCGGCGAGTTTTTGGAAGGATACATGGGTTAGGGAAGGCTTGTTGTTGGAAACTATGTTGACTTCCCAAGAAAGGCTGCAATCTTTGATTGGTTGTAATGCTCGTGCAGTGGACTTCATTGTCAGTGGGAAAATGTGTACCCCAATTCAAGCAATCAAGTTGTTAATTCATTATAGAGGAGTTTGTGTGATTGTGTTGTGCCTATGAATCATGAGACTGGAGTTAATTGGAAGGGGAGACCTCATAAAATTAGTAGGGTGTATTATCATCTCCTACACACTGATACTTTTTCTTCATTTCCTTGGCTAACGTATGTTGGTCTTCCCATTTCCCTGCTAAAGATAACATGTTGTTCTGGAGAATATTGCACAAAGCTATTCTGAGTAGGGATAGATTGCTGTTAACTGGTTTGGAAACTAATCACCTTTGCCTCTTCTGTAACTTGTGCCCTAAATCAGTTGACCACTTATTCTTTGATTGTGAATTCTTATCTAATATGATATCTTCGCTGATGAATAAAGTTGGCATTTCGAGCTTTTGTGGCAACTCATCTTCTGACTGGAATGAGCTTATTATCGCGACGAGGTGGAGAACTAATGTCAATGACATAATCTTCTTTGTCCTTAAAAAATACCTTAGAACTGTTTGGTTAGAAAGGAACTCTCGATGCTTCTCAAGTGAGGCCTCTTCTGTGCATCAACTCTGGGATAAAGTAATGGCGAATACTGCCTCTGGTATCAGATTCTCTTGGCATGCATTCTCTCCGCATAATCATGACCTTTGGAATTGATTCTTGATGCTGTGTGTTGTTTGGTGTGCAATCTTTCTTTGTGCATGCTTTTGTGCATGTCTGGCCATCTTGTTTTGGTCCTGCTTGCCTCCTCTACATCTGGTTCAGTTTCATGTCTACGTTGGTCTTTTTTGTGGCTTGTGTGATTTTGCTTGCTTGTAATTGGTTTTGGTTGTTTGTTTTCTTCACAGCAAAAGCTTGTTTTTGTCGTGGTCTTCTTTTTCCTTTAATAAACTCTGATAGGGGTCCAGTCAACCTTGTTTGCCTTGCCAAAAAAGTTGTTTTAGAATTTCAAAGAGGAAATTTGTTTTGGTAAAAACAAGTGTTTTGGAATTCGGAGATTTGATTTGATATACCAAGTGGGTATGTGTTATTTATGATTTCAAAGTGGTTTTGAAATAAAACCGGGTAATTGAATTCTAGGAACTCTATTTGAATAATGTGAAAAGTCAGGATGAATCAACTATTGAACTTAAAGTGAAGTTGATCTAATTAAGATGGAAAATGAAAATTTTAATCCTGGAATTAAAATTTAACTTGAGTAAATGGAAGTGGATAAAATATATTTGCATTTAACTCAGGATAAGTTAATAAAATAAAATTGAAATTGAATTAAATTGAATATAAAATTGAAATGTACAATGATTATAATTGTGTAATGAAATTTTATACCCTTAAGCTATTAAGTGATATATATATATATATATATATATATATATATATATATATATATATTGGAACTGCGATTATAAGGTGAAAATGACTCAAACAAGCAATATAGCTTTTAAATAAATAAGTTGGTGAACTTAAGAATAGGAAATGAAAGTTGTAAAACCAAAATAAAATGATTGGTGTTTTATGGGAAATTCAAAACTTGATCCTAAATGAAAATATAAATTGGAATAAGGTGAAGAAAATAAAATGTTAATGGACTTAGGTTACTAAATAAGTTTTAAAACTTATATATTAGAGAGTAAAAATTTAAATTGAATGGAGAAACAAAAATTGGATTTAACTTAAATTAAAAAGGAATTGAATTGAATTTGAATTGAAGTAAAAATCAAAATTCAGTTGTGTTATAAATAATATTGAATGAAATTCAATTCTTATTTAAAATGGTAAAGGAAATGGTATGCATTTAAGTTGGATAAATAAAATTTACTTGAACTTGAATTAAATTTAGAAAAGAATTGAATTGAAAGAAAATTTAATTTAGTTGAAATGATATTGAATGAAGCAAATGCTCACTCAACTAAATCCAAAGGAATTGTTTGAGGATGAATTTAGTGTAAGCTAAATTAAATGAAAATTGTATTGGAATAAATAAAATTTGGTAGCTTGTTAAAAATTTGGAAAGTAAAACAAAACCCAGTTCTGGTTTAGAATAATTGGAATGGTTATGTTATTAATAAATTCAGAAATGAATTGAGGAGGTGAATAAATTTAAAATGGATTGAGTAAGTAAACAAATTGAATTAAAATTTGTAATGGATTAGAATTTGATTGAATAAGAATCAAATTAAAATGGAAATAAGATTAAGGAGAGAAGAAATGGAGTTATTTTATTATTGAAATAACTTAAGCAAATTGGAAAATGATTGTGGTCCAGCTTTATAAGTGGTCTTGAATGAAATTTGTTTAGATAATAAAATTGAAATGCAAGTGAAAGGATTTTAATTAATTATTGTGATAAAGCAAGAATGCTTGAGTTGTGAATAATTCCGAATGGAGAAAAAAAATTAATATAGTTTGAGCAGGAATTAATTTAAATTGTTATAAACTTAAATAATTGTTATTTGCTTAAATAACATTAAATTTGCATAGAAATGGGTCATTTTGTTGTAAACGGAATTGAATTGGTTTAAAGAAGCAAATGAAATTGGTTTTTAAATCAATTGGTATGGATTGAAACCTTATTAAGTGGTTTTGTATATAAATGCAAGTGAATTATAAAAGAAATGCAAGTATATCAAATTTAAAATAAAAATTAGATTGTGAATCAATTTGGAATTGAATTGAAGTAAATTGATGTAAGTCAAGCATAGGTTAATCGTATTAAAGAGAAAATGAACTGGTTGTAGTAAATATGAATTATAAAAAAATAAACTTGATTGTAAATCATTTGAGTGGAACAAAATGAAGTTTGGATTTGTTAGGAAAATTAAATGGTATTGAAATTTTAGGATTTGCTTATAAAATATGGTTAACAGGTTGAATTATAAAATTTGTTTGTTTGAACTATGTAATTGAGGTGTTTGGCTAAGATTAATATATGGAAGGATGTTATAAATATCATATTATTGAAAACTGATGTGTTTGTTTAAGTAAGTACAGATATGGAAGGCAATCGATAGAGTTGGAGCGCGTATATGCAATATTATTTAGCCGCTTGCTTTTAAAATGCTAATCTAAGGTACGCCTACGCAATAAAATTTGGGAAATGATAATATATTATGGTATATTTTGGTTTCCGACCGTGTGGGTCGATGTATATATATATATTTATATCTATTGTGATACTGTAAAACGCTCCCCATACAAAGAAGACGCTGTCAAAAAATTTCAAAATTTTTGGGAGTTCGAAATTTTTTGGAAATTTTGAAAATTTTGGGTTAACTAAGACAGTGATTTTTGAAATGAAATTGAAAACAAGCTTTTGAGTTAGAAATAAAAGAAAATGGTTTTGGAATTGAGCTAAAGGTTTTGGGTGAAGTGAATGTAAATTTTTAACTAAGTAAGTAGGGGTAAGTAAATGAATTTAGTAGCATTTTTCATACCTTAGCAAATTTCGGGGACGAAATTTTTATAAGGGGGAGGAATGTAACAATACGGAATTTTGGGTCGTTAGATTTTGAACATTTAATTCATTTTAAATGTTGATTATGAATTATAATTTGACTTTGAAGAAGAAGATTTTGGTTAAATTAATGAAATTAATTAAATTTCAAATATGGTAATTCATTAGAATTTGAATAATAATAATCTAATATTTGGGAATTTGGATAATTTGTGAATCTGGAGGTAAATAGATACGAAATTGGTTTCTAAAATTTATTTTAAGTCTATTTGGATCTAAATAGAGATGTTGGACTTTTAAATGGAATCAAAAGTCGATAAGTAAAATTTGTGAATTTTATATTAATTTAATAATCGAATTTAATAATATAATAACGTAAATAATCAGATTTTGATTCGGAATGAATCAGAATAATTTATAATGTGATTATAGATTCTATGCGATTTATAATTAAGTTAGTAAAGTTTTAAAGGTAAAATGTCAAGTGATTTCGACGATTTTGAAAATCGCTCGAACTTATCGACGAATTTAAAATAGCCTTCCGGGGCACAGTCTTTGAATTTGATGAAACCAGTTCCATTAGATCCGTAATAATGTATTATTATCGGATTCAAATTTCGTAGCGTTTGGAGTTACCGTTTGTCTGTATGGGTGAGAAACGCGTTGAAATTAAAATCGATAATTTAATATTTAAAATCGATTCAAAAGCTAACTTCCACATATGATCAAATTAGCCTCTGAAACATGTTCCATTGTGTTCGGAATACGGGTAAAACCTTATAATCGCATGTCGGCATGCATTGTTTGGAGTTCGTTTGTAAAACCTGTAATTTGGAAAAATATAATAAAATAATTGGATTACACGTATATATATACGTATAATGCCCCAAAATCCTAATTTGTTTTCTTCGGCTGCCACAAAACATTTCATGGCCGAAGTCGCTTGACATTCCTCCCTCAAATTCTCTTCATCCAAGCATTTTCTAGCCGAGGCTCCAACTAGGGAGTGGTAGGGCTCGTCGAGACGATGTTATCCAATGGTGAATCTAGGCAGGACGACTCGAGGAGACGCCAGATCGTCGATGAAGGCTGAAGGTTCGTTCGCGTTTCTAGAAGGGTTGGCGTAGCCGAGCGTTGCCGCGTTTTGGTCGTGGGTTCGGGGCGACGTGGCCTTCGATGTACTGGAGCCTGATCGGCGTAGAGATGGCCGAGGGTGGAGCGATGTGTAGGGTTTTGAGGCGGCTGATGGGTTTCGTGCGCGTTCATGTATGGGAGGGAGAGAAGATGTAGCATGCGGCCGTAATTTCCTTTCTCTGATCGAACAGCTGGATTTGGTTTGTGTAAAAAAATTATAGATGAATTATAATTCAAACTTTATAAATTCGTAACTTGAGCCTATGTTGTCAGATTTCGACGAAACAAGAAGCGCCGGAATCACAGCAACGCGATCTACATGCTGCAAAAGATTCGAAAGCGTTTGGAGCTAGCAAGAATTTTAGGTTAAATCGAATGTCGTTCGATTTAATTTAAGATTTGAACGCTCGTCGAAATTCAAGGTGGGTTTATCTCACTCATATCTGGAATGCTAGTTAGTTTAAATAGTTAAAATTTGAATGATTGTTTGATTGGTTGAATGTGATAATTATTATCAGGTTGGATCGATATTTATTTGTTGTGCTAATATCTGTGGATGCAGGGAAACAGGTTGGAGGGATCCAACTGGATCCCTCACAAGATAGAAATTATTTTCATAATTGATGATGTGTTTTATTTATATACTATGGTAGATTAATTGGAAAATTAAATTGTATTGTGCTATGATTGGGTGAATACAATCTGGGAATTTAAAATATAAATAAAATAAATTAGGTTTAAAAGGAAATATGAAATGAAAATTTATAAACTGGGTTTATAAATGAAGCAGAATATTATCGGGGATAAATATTGAAAGTATAGGTTCCCGGTGGGAATTTCCATAGGAAGTGCAAATTGTTTAAAAATAATAGTGAGAATGTTTTTAAAGGATGGGAAGTGTACCTTTTCCTGGAAGTTTAGTATGTTTTAAAGAAAAGGTTTCAAAATATAAATGGGCCGTTTAAATGTGTTTTAGAATATTTTAGAAAGAAAATATTTTTTTAATTATTTTTAAGTATAAGCAAATATTTATTCAAGTAATTATGGTATTTAATTATTTTAAAAGGTAAATTGGTATTATGTTTCAAAATGAAATCTTAATATAAATGTTTGATTTAATAACTTTATTTAAAAAGGTAATCTTGGTTTACATTACTTAGAAACTCTTATGGAATTTCTTAAGTATTATTTTTATTTAAAGTAATTTTACTAACCTAATTTTAATAATTTAAGTATATCCTTTGAAAGTGATTTTCCAGGAAGTGGGAAATGTGTTAAAAATAAAAAGGTGTTTATTTTTAAAGTGTGGAAAGGAATTTACGTGATTTAAACGTAAATTTGAATTGAGATAAATCAAGCAGGATTTATAAAAACGTTCTTTGGTTTATTCTGAAAATGGAAGTGTAGTTCCTTGAAAAGCCAATTATGTTTCAAAAAGATTTTTTTAAAGTAAAAATCAAAGTTTTAATTTTTTTTTCAAAGAATGTTTTAAGAAATTATTGTTTAAGTTGTAGAATTTTTAAGAGTAAATATTTAATAAATTAGCTATAGTAGTAATTATTTTAAAGGGGTTAATTGGTACATGCTTTAAAAGAATATCATTAATATTTATATTTTATAAACTAGTTTTATTGTAAAGATAGTTTAGTTAAAGTTTTATATGAAAACTTGTATAGGATTTCATAACTTTATTTTAAAATTTAGTATGACTTAACTTTTATTTTGAAGAAAAATGGATTATATTTTATAAAGCAGTTTTATTTGAAACATTTAAAAAGTATGTATATATTTAAATTAAAGTATGTAAATAGCTTTAATTTAAATTATTATAAATCTAAAGTATTTTGCTTGGATGTTTTCAGTGGAAATCAATATTTGGAAATTTATTCCACAAGGGGTGTGTGGTTTGAAAACTGTTTCAAAAGGGGGCTAAAAAGAAAATATATGTTGCGAAGATATTTTGAGGTTAACAAATAATTTGGGGAAATTATTTATTTTTTGATGGATGTTTGTGAATGTTAATTGATAGTTAAATAACCGACTATCAATACTGGCCAATGCGTTGATCGTTTCGAAGAGACCAGGATTAATTTCTCGAAAACCACTTCGATCTGGTTTGAACGTTTTCATGGAAAAAACGAGTTCGGAGTAGAAGATGGAGCAGTGAAGTGCAAGGGCTATTTGCTACTAATCTTGAGGATGATTCCAAAATGGATGTAGTAGGAGTAGTGCCTTCGGTTCTGTTCGAACTCGGGACGAACTTGTATGGATGAATGCTTTCGGAACATCGTCAGGTGGACAATGGGCATTCTAAGTGAAACGTTCTAAAAAGGTAACGCTTAGCCTCAAGCTTCATCAACCGAAAATGACTGAAAATCAAGGGATATGCAGCAAGGCTATGTGGGTAGCACCCATTAGGGTGAGGTCATCCCTGTCTAGATGTCCCTTTTTATTCGGCTTAGTGGTGCGGTTGCTGATCCCATCCGTAGGGTGATCTTACTTAGGATTATCCAGCAAGGGGTAGTCCTGGTCTTGTGTTGCAGAGGATTGGGAGTAATCCTCAGTACAGTGATCTAGGCCTCGTACTGTGACAGGTGGTACCCCAGTGCCTAGTCATTAGTTGGAAATCCATTCTCCCTACGTGCCTTTTACGGATTTTGTTTGTATAACCCACTTTGTGGCTAGTACCTGAAATTTAATCATGTAACAATTTTGGCTATTTGAATAAGTATTTGTATATAGACACTACTATAATATCAGAGGATTTTGATAAGAAATGTTTTAGCTATCGTAAGGTAAAAACACGACATGTTTATTTGTGGCGTGGTTTTACGAGATGCTTTTGATTTCAAAGGATTTTGAAACTTTGATAATCAATTTAGGTGTATTTTTCTCACGCTGGTATTCCAGACTGACTCGGGTGTAATTAAATTATAATGCTCGAGTCAGACCGAGTATTAAAGATTACAGGAAAGGTTGCTATGGAGCTCAGGAGAGGAGCTGGAAACCGAGATGTATTATCCGTACTTGTTTATGTCAGCTGCTGTGATTGTTTGAAATTCTCAGGCCGATAATTGTTGTTTGTTTGTGATACTCTGTTGGTATATTGTATAAAAAAGATATAGTTTTCATTTTGTGTAAAGATCTGATATTATGTATTATATTTTGTTCCGCTGCGATTGTGAGATTCTGTTATTTTTTAGTTCCTTCTTTCTTCTATCTTCTTTCTTTTCCCTCAACTATCTGTCTTTTCCGGCACTCGAGTATCGGCATATTATTCTGTGGAGTATTTTTTGTCGATTTTCGAGGGTCGAGAAGGGCGGGGTCGTCACAAGAAGATAAAGCTTCTCGTTATAATGATGAAACCACTCAAATGTTGAACGATTTACCAGGATCTTCTTTCCTATAGGAAGTAGTATCCAAACTTGAAATTGACAGGATGATGATTAGGTTGGACCAAAGAATGGTTGATAGTCAGAAAGCCCTCTCAGATAGAATGGAAGAAAACTTCGCTTTGTTAGCCTAGCAGCCATAGATGTATAGGAAGAGTCATAAGGATTCATTACTGTCAAATTCAGAGGAAGATAGTTCACCTTCTTCAAGCTAGAATAGGAGAGACGACAAGCAGAAGATGAACAGAAAGGATTTTAGGATGTCAAAATGGAGCATAGGAGGAAGTGGCTAAATTTTATCCACGTCCAACATGGTCGCTACCGACCAAAATCGAGTCAGTATTGGGCATGTTAGGGGTAGTTCCAGAGTGTAACTACCTGATGTATTAAACTTGTCTGACAATAAGGACGACTTGCATGATACTGGAAATGAAGAAAACAAAAATGTTGAAACATAGAATGTTGGTGCTTAGATGAATGCCACATAACCGACCAGGCAATCACAGAAGATCCAGACTTATTGCTCTCCCGAAGCGAGGAGAACTTAAACATCATCGAACGAACCAAGAGCACTTGTAGAGTCAAATACACGCGGCTGTCCTGATGGTTGCCATCTATGTAATCAACCTAGTGAAGAATATATTGTTGATAATGGTAAGGTGATTAATGAATGAAAATTAGTGGAGAAATAATTAATAATGGGACTTGACACCAAGTAAAACTCCATTTAGTGATGACATTTTGCAAGAAGTATATCTTAGAATGTTTTTTATGCCAATGATGCTGTCATATAACAAGACGAATGACCCAGATAACATCTATTGAAATACGAGTGGTACATGGATGGTGATAGAGCTACCGATGTAGTGAGGTGCAGTTGTTTCCCTATAATCTTAGATGGGGTGGCTATGATGTGGTTCATCAGCTCACACTACTATCCATATCTTCATTTGATCAGCTGGCGAGAAAGTTCATGGGGTAGCTCAGGCTTCACACCGCTTGATCAATAGATATAATGTCCATGTCAAGTATTCATTAGGATGCCGAAAAAATTCTAAAAGATTTTCTTAGCCAATTTAATACTACGACGATTGAAATAAGCAATCCAAAGGAGGATATTATGTTGATGGCATTAATTCGGGGGATAAACCAAGATATAGAGTTTGGTAGACGGCTAAAGAGGAAGCAACCACCTACTATGGTGGATTTCTATAATAAGGCATCCAAGTTTTTGCACTTGGGAAAGGTAGACTTGGCTACCAAAAAAGTTGGTGGTTGATCTTCGAATGAAGTTGTGCAAAACACATCGCTATTAAGCAAACCGGTGAGAGTTCGGATAATGATGCGATAAATATTGGAATTGGTAAAAACAACCATAAAAGAGGAAATCAGGGCACTGGCTATAAAATAAATGATACAAAAAAGCATTTGAGGTACTTGAAACCAAAGGATTATGCTCCTTTGAATGATATGGTTAAAAATATCTACCTTGTAACAAAAGGAAATTAGAATTATAAGAAGCCACCTCGCAGGGAGCCATTTGAGGCCGAACGGGATTCGAGAAAGTATTATCGCTTCCATCACACTCATGGGCACAAGATCAATGAGTGCCATCACTTAAGAGATGTGATTGAAGATCTGATACGTAAAAAGAAGTTGTAGGGGTACATGAGAGATCCGCGGGATGGCAGGAAAAATGCTAAACCTCTAGGCATAACGCTTAGAGGGATCGACCAGGGTCCAGTGGAGAGGGACCTAGGTGGTAGGAGTGTTGGATTATGATTAACACTATAACTGGAGGACATTATCCAACGGAGAGGAGCTAGAGTGAGATGGAGCAGTATAGAAGTTCGCAGAAACCCTTATCCCAGTAGAGTACTTTGCCGTCGAAAATGGTGCTCTTGCAAAACAACTGAAGACAATGAGTAATGATATTATTTTTCAAGATAGAGAAGTTGATGGGGGTGCAAGTGTCAAAGTTTACCTCATGGGGATTACTGCTAGAGTTAGATGTATGCCCTAGGGGAAATTATATAAATTTTTACAAATACCTAACTCGATAACCAATCTTGTTCAAAACAAAATTTGTTTTCTTTGTATTATATGCTTGATATAACATTTTATATTAATTAATCGATTTAATTAAAAGGATATTGAATAGAAAATTCATAACTAGTATGTTTATGTGACATTAGCTACAAAATTTTGTAATCATGAGCAATTTGTAACAATGAAATTAAACATAACGTTTTAAATATTCCTAGTTAAGATGTATCGAGACTGGATATTGACACATCTTTTGAGATTAGAGTACGTAACAAACTTCAATTGTTAGGCATCATATTACTCGTAAATACTGGCGGCACCAAGGGGTTACGTACTGATAGTTATTGGATAAAAATAGAATGACTCAGTCGATAGCTTTCCATTGTTTAATATTACAAAAGTCAAATAGAAACTATTGATGTGATAATATTACACAACTCCCCCGATTTGAGAGTATTGTCAAGCTTCAATCTGGAAACTCCGCTTTGATTATAGTCAAATCGTGGCATGTGGTCCATCAAACAACTACCGTTGGGTTGAGTGGGGGCATGAAAGTGACTATTCAAGAGAAAATTCGTCTCCTTGGTTATGTGAGGTTAGTACCAAAGTCAACTAAAGTCAATTCAAAATCAAAGTCTTTGGCTAGAGCGGTTTGGTTAATAATAATTGTTATTATTGAACCAAGGACTTTGCGTTTGGGCTGTACAGTTAAATATGGATGAATTGGAATTTTGACTATTACTAAATTTCATAAGTCCAAAGTGATATAGTTTTAACAAAGAGAGTTGATGTAAATAATTGCCACCACCACATAACGCTTAATAAAGTAAAATTGGATTTTATCGAAATTAAGTAAGCGATAAATTCAGCCATAATGTCAAATCGATGTTAAGTGCTGTGTAAATGTTAATATTTGAAACGTTCAATATTAATCATTGACCAAATTAACACCTAATAGTCATACAACCAGAACGTTGAATATTCCTTTTACCACCCGATTTAATTAGTTAATAAATTATTTTTAGTTAATTTAATTAATTAATATTTATTAAATATTTATTATAAATTTTCATTTGATGTATATTGAACATTACTATATAGTGTGTTTTTAATAGTTATAAATTTACCGATCGATATACAATATCGGTACGCGTTTAAATAAGATTTAAAATTGCATTGAATTTTGTTCGGCCATGGAACAGATTTTAGGCCTATATAGGCAAGTTAATTTCAGTTGTAGAGGGGTGTTTAGGCTAGCCATGTTATGGAAAAAAGAGGGAGTTCAAATGATTAAAAGAGGGGAAATAGTAAGAGAGAGATATTAGGACGAGGTCCACTTTTCACTCTCTTAACTTCTTATTTATTTGCCACCTCTTTTTATCATTTCTTTTAGACTTTTTCTTTCCTTTCCTTGATATTTTCGGCCAGCAAACCCCTTCTCTAAGCCCCAAAAATACAAGTACTAAATTACAACAAAACACTTCGATTCGATCGTCGGTGGTAAAGAAATTTGGAAGCTAGCTACTTCCGATTTGTGAATGGATTCAAGAAGATCGATTCAACATTTCAACGTGTATGCAAGGGTTTTGGTGAAACGCAATTCTTCGTTTTATTTTTTATGTTATATTTATATATATTATTTATATAATAGGATGTTAGATTATATTATGAATTTTGCATATCGAATTGCTATTACAAATTGGTTGGTTATGTATATTATTATATCTATATATAATTAAAAATAATAATGCTTAGTACCTACTTGATGGTCATGACCTACAAATTTAAAAAAATTAAATAATATTATTGAATGAACCAATCAATCAACAGCATTTATAAGATTGATGTTATATGTCATGTGTTTTAAATTAATTTTTTTTGTTATCGTATAATATATATTAGCAGTAAATAAAAAAAAATATTTTTAAGCATAAATGTATTAATTATAATTTACCGTAAACTATTTACATAATTTGAAATATATATATATGTGTGTGTGTGTGTGTGTCTATATATATATATATATATATATATTTTAAATAATAAATTTTTGCATAAAATCATTGCATAACATATATTATGTAGAGAGCTTTCGAAAATGATTTTTTTATTTAACGCTTTTAATTTTAAAATATATTAAAAATCAAACACCAAAAATAAATAAATAAAACTTTATTTGGCCAAGAGCAAAATTAGTAGGATTACAATTTAAAAAATAATAATTTTATTATTTTCACACACACATTTATATCTAATTATGTATATTCATATGTATTGCATAAATTAATTTAAAATAAAATAAAAAATATTATTTTAATAAATTGTTTTTGGCTTTCATATTATATATTATATATATGTGTGTTAAAAATTATTCTATAATTTAATATTTAATTATTTTATTGATTTAATTGTTATATATATATTAACATAACATATATATATATTTTATAAATGTGTTATATAAAAATTGTTTATAACTAACATTAAGTGTGTACATATATGTGTATATATATGTGTATTTATCATATATTTACTTATATAATTTATTATGAGACAAATATATACACATTTAGACAGCGAATCGAATACAAAAGAGGCTAACATGTTCGTTGCGATGTAAATCACAACATCTATGCATGGGTATGTTAAACAATGTACACATTATTTTGTAATATATGTACGTGCACACATATTTGTATATGATACACATATATAATATAATACAGAATTATATAAAATAAAACTTTGTTTATAAATTTAAATAAAAATTTATTTTATTTAACATAAAATTTACAAAAATTCTAATGAATTAGACTACATAGACCCATTAAAGATCCAATTATGTAAAAAAAATTGGAGTTCACCGATTTAACCCTTTATGTGCTGGCCCCATTCCAACACAGTTAAGGGAAAAGCGTCCATTCAGGGGAAGCATCATAAGAGTTGATGAACACTACGAATTGATACATACAGATTATGTAGTCCAAAGTCAATTAATTCTAAAATAGTTACTTTGTTATATTCACCGATAAGTTATCACTGACATGGACATGTGCACACATGCAGTATATCTATGATATTCTCATAGCATACGAAGTGGAAATAAATAAAAAATTCGTAGTAGAAAATAAGAATAGTTCTATTTGATCGAATAGGTGAGTATCTTGGAAAGAGTTCCAAATGTACAAAAAAATGAATAAAGATTCAATCTCAAAAGTCACTCCTTCCTGTGATATATAAAGATGTATTGAAAGAAGTAGTTGAACATTGTTAAACAAATTATGATTAATGTCGAGTGAAGTTAAGTTAACTTCTTTCTATAAGGTCGCATGTTTAAGGGTAGTACAAGAGGTTAAAATTAATTTCATCTAGAGAATAGTTTACAAAATCATAAAAGATAAGGATTTATAAAAAACCATAACATATTCTAGGCTGAGGAGTTGGCAGGTTATGTGAGTCGAAAGACTACATACAACAATTGTATGTGATAGATCTTGTTTGAATTAACCCAAATGAAGTATAGAAACTATTGTCATTGAATAACATATTTATGTGATGAACATAATTTTTATGAACTAAAACCAAATTAGTTTTATATATAAGGCAATTCATGAAAAATTTATAGATACTCATTCCATTACACTAAGAAACAACTATTGTTTTGAGAAATACCAACTTCATAGCAAAGGAATTTCTGTTAGAAATTGTTGGTGGTAGAATGGATTTGGATACAATCCAAAGAAAATACTGATCATGTGGGATGAAATAAATTAACCTAACCTAAACGAACACAATGCATTATAGAGTACAATAAGTATTCTCGCACATCAAAGAGAGACTATGAGTTTCTTATTAATATCGAGAATAGACGATCCTCAGTTGTCAATTAAACCATTAAGATGTGGTATGATACACAAGTTCGAAAAGGTTCCAAGTGTGTTATCAAAACATGGTTTTGGTAGTTGTATCCAAAGGGATATGATCCATCGACAGAAATGTCTTTCAGAGAAAGACTAATATTACAGTTGGAATATAATGATCAACATTGATAAAAATATCATCGTAAATTTTATTTGTTTAAATTTACATAACAGATTCTCCATTCAATGTACTCAAGTTAATTCGAAGTTTGCTCACAAAATTATTGCTTGATATGACTTGAGTTTCGATACACATGCGATGAAAAAGAAAATTCTACATAATGATCTATAATATACTTTTTGCACATAATTACCAAAGTGTTTCGTAGTCAGTGGGAGTGATATTGAGTTTGTGGGATTTTATTTATGATCCAAGAACTATACAAAAGTACCATTCTATAAGCATTTGAATTCAGTAATAGTTTGATAGAAACATCAAATAGTTTTATTTTCAGACAAAATATAGAGGAATCTTGTGTACGTAAAAAAGAACAATTAAATGGTACATAGATATTTTTAAATTATAAATAAACAACATACTGCTGATTGTTAACGATGTTCTCACATTAAAATCAATAATAGTTTGGTTGTTTTATACTTGATATTGGATTTGTAAGTTATATCTTTTATAATAAGTATAAAGGATGTTGCGAATATCCTAAATGATATGCGAAAACACCTTATTAAAATGTTTAATAAGGAACATTTAAGATCGAATCCTTATGTATTGACAATATGAATTACCATACATGATTTATTGTCCATTTATTATGAATTTAGATTATGAAGCAAATATCAAATCCAAATTAAGATCACTAAATGGTACTTTAAAGTGTTCTTGAGTATTTGTGAAATATTAGAGAATTGTTTACAAAAACAACGAACTCCTTTTAAAGGAGTGTTCGGACTTGAACTTCACAAGTGCCATCGAGTATAATACTTCAATTCTTGTTCAAATCTTAAATAAGAAGCTTTAAATTGAAAATGTTTCAAATGAAGGGTTGTGGCTGATTCAACGAAAGGCTAAGTATATCGCCTAGAATAGCGCCACAATAAAAGCTGTATAAATATAAATGCACAAATTTACAATTGAGCTAAATGTGATTCCAAGTACCGAGAATATTATATCATTGTTATATGATGTAATAATAAAACTTACTAGAAGTCAAGAAACAAAATCTAAATAGTTCCACATGGTAAAGGAAGTTTATCAGCATCGGAGAGAGTTGAATAACGATTAAAATAGCATAGTAGATTTAGTCATGAAGGGTCTAACTCGATTAGTTTTCATCAAACTGATTGAAGGGATGGGATAAAGATTCCATTATTGGCCCCAAGTGCAAGTGGAAAATTGATAGAGGTAGGTGCATGCCCAAGTGGTAACTATATAACTATTTTACATATATTTAACTCGATAACCAATCTTGATAAAAGATGTTTGCTTTCTATTATTTACTTGATATAATGTGTTATATTAATTATTTAGAAGTGCATTTAACAGGAAAATCCATAAAAGTTATGTTTTTGTGATCGCAGTCACAAAGTGTTGTGACTATGAGTAATTTTTCACAATGAAATTAAACATAACTTGTTAAACATTCCTAATAAATAATTAATAATTATTATCGAAATACAAACTTTGTGTTCGGACTATAGAGTTGAATATGGATAATACTGGAATTTTGGCCATCACCAAATTTTATAAGTTCAAAGTGATATAGTTTTAGCAAAGAGAATTAATGTAAATAATTGTCACTACCGAGTAACGATGAATAAAGGAAAATTAGATTTCACCAAAACCAAGTAAGCGACAAATTTGGCCATAATGTCATGTCACTTATTAAGTGGGATCGTGGACGCCTGGGAGGAAAAGGAGTCATTGATAACTCCAATCAAAGACTATTTGCTGAAGGAAACTCTCCCGAATGGAAGGAATGAATGGATCAAACTCCTTCGTAAAGTACCATAATTTATAATGAAAGAGGAAGTGTTGTATAGGAGAGGTTTCTCAGCACTCTTGCCATGGTATGTCACCAGAGATGAAGATAAGAAAACCCTTTTGGATGTACATGAAGGAAGATGTGGTGATCACATCAAAGGGCAGACTTTAGCCAAGAAGATACTTCATTATGGATACATTTTTCCCACCATTAGCCATAGCGTAGCTTATCACATCAGATGAAGCGATGAATGCAAAAGCTATGTGAAATACTAAGGGACCTATCTATAGAGCTTATGCAAATAGTTAGCCTATGGTCATTTGTGATTTGGTAAATTGATATAATCAATGTGCTACCCATGTCAAAGGGTGGAGTTAAGTATGCTATTGTAGCTTTAGACCACATCACATAATGAGCTGAAGCGAAACCATTAATCGTGATCACAATGAAGAAAGTGATCAACTTTGCAATGTATAACATCATATGTAGAATTAGAGTCGTATGAAAAACCATCACTAACAATGGAACACGATTTGGAAGTATCGGTTTCAAAGACTTTTACAACCGGTATCGATGTGCGAAGAGTTTTTTTGCAATAGCACACCCTAAACAAATGGATAGGTGGAGGTGATGAAAAAGATCGTCAAATTCATCCTGAAGAAAAAATAACAAAAACCCAGGGCAATTGGGTTGATGATTTACCACTTGCATCGTGGGCTTACTGTACAACCCACAAGTCTACGACTGGGTACACTTTATTTTTTTCCCTAGGAGTTGAGACCATGATTTCAATAGAACTGGAAATCACTTCTCATTGAAGAAAACACTATGATCCTAATATGAATGAGGAACTCTTCCTTGAATCCCTTGACTTGGTCTATGAATGCGAGAAGAGGCTGAGCTGATGGTAGCTGCTCAATAAAAGAGTAGAAACGCATTTCTACACCACAGTCGGGGAACCATACCTTTGAGGTATGGGACCTTATTTTGAAAGAGGTCCTCCCTATTACGGGGAACTTGTCTGAATTGGGAAGGTCGATGTACGATTGAACAAACCTTGGCGATCAAACTTTTAAGCCATCGGCCGTTGAAGGGATCGCTTTTCCATGAGCGTGGAATAGCAAGCATCTACAGCTCTATTTCACTTAGATTTATTTGTTTTCTCAAAATGAGCCACCCTATTTGACTTGAGGCAATGTAATAACTTACATTTCTTTTGTTTACAAATAAATTTGGCTTTCAAAACCAATGGAACCACGTTCTTATAAGTATAACTTTGTAGTGCATGATTAGTAGCACGATCATGTATCTGGAGATAGGTACCTGTAACGACCTAGAATTTGACCATTTTAAAATGTACTATTTAAAATGATTTTAAATATAAAATAGTTTAGGTTATATGATTCAAATAATATTAGATAGGAATTGGAAAGAGAAGTATATACAAAAATAGTAACATTTGCCTATATCGACAAAAGTGATAAAATGCTGATTTCAAATAATATTAGATAGGATTTGGAAGGGTATTTTGGTCTTTTTATAAAATATTATTTTAATGCAAAACTTTTTCTATAAATAAGCATCCACTTTCTCACTTTTTTACACTTATTTTTCTTCCTTTTTCAAGCTTTTCTTTCACTCTCTAATGGCTTCTTCTCTTCTATTTCCTTACTAACTTTTTCAAAAGCATATCAAACAAAGTCAAAACACCACCAAACTTTACCAAACACCTTAGAATATCACCAGAATATGATTTAACATCTAAGAAGTGAAGAACTGATGGAGGAAGGGGAGGATCAAGGTGTGGCCGAACCTATGAAGGAGGAGGAGCAAGTTCAAGGGCTCCGGAGCAAGATAAAGAGAAAGAGGAGATGACCGTGCCCTAGAAAATGAGGTGAAGTTGTTTATGTGATGGTTAAGTATAGTTAGGAGGATTTAGTAAAACGTTATTACATACGAATGTTGGTAGGAAGAATTGGTTAAGTTAAAGGTGAGTAATCAAATCTTAATTTTATTTTAATAAAACTTATGTTGATAATACACATGTTAAATTAGAAATTAATATGTTGAATATTGGTTGATACTGGATGATAACTTGGTTGCAAATTGGTTGATTATGTGATTGTTTGTGTGGTTGATAACTTTTATGATAAATGATAAAAAGAAATGGTTAGTAAGTATAGTTAATTCAATGAAAATTAAATCCATATAAATGTATGTATAGAAATTATTTGGCCTCTTAATGATTTCATAAATTCTAAAAAGATTAGAAATGATATTATAATAATATAATATTGTAAAGTGAAATGAGTTTGAAATGATGAAAATATTTTTTTAATGAGTTAAAATAGTTTAAATGTGGTTTAAAACAAATCTAAAGTGTTTCAGACAAGTTCCGAAGCAATTCACAAAATTGGTCAAAGCCGAGCACGTCAAGTAGCGGCGGTTCGTAAATGTCGACCCGTAACTCCAAACTAATGTAGAGAATGATTTATAAGTTGGATTTCTTCGAAACAAAAATTATTTGATCCATAATGATAATAATTTTCCAATAAAGAAAGAAAATCAAGATTTCATCAAGTAGAATTTGAAATATGTTCTAAACAATTTTCTAAAAACATCGTTATTTTACAGTTCGAAATCTGAAATGAAACTTCTTCATAAATGATATTTTTAAATGATATAAAAATATGAAATAAATTTGATAAATATATTAAAATGGTTTAAAAGAGATTTGGAATGGAAAATATGAATTTTAAAATATTAAAAAGTTGTTTAAATCAAATATGCTTATATTCTGTAGCACTTTTATGCAGCGAATTCTACAACCTTTTGAATGTGAGTTTTAAACTTAAAAATTCTTTTCTAAATCTTTTATAAATTATTCGAAAGGAATAATTAAGTAATGTAAGGATGGTTTGAAAGTTTTAATAAGAGTTTGAATAAATGGTTAAGAGAAATTGTTTGTAACACTTAAACAAAAAGTAAAGAATATTGAATGTAATAACAAACTTCGTATGCAGAAATGATTAGTACATTTATCCCGCCGGTGAGATCTGGGAAGATAACATAAGATGTTTAACTAAGGTTAGGAATGAAGCAACCAGCGCCCTGAAATTACCAGGCCTATATTTTCCCTTTTAGGCGAGGGTTGGAATAGATCGAAAGGAAAGCCAAATGCTCTAAAAGATCATATTAAATTTTCCGAGATAAAAGAAAAGAAAAAAATTCTTTGAATGTTAATTAACCACTTAACATCTTTTATCAATGATTAGAATGGAAAATCGGGATCGAATTTGCTTGATTATGTTCAACATGATAGGGGGTTCTCGCTTTGTGAATAGCGAGGAAGCTTAGACTCTTACCCCTATGTGACCCTAGTGTGAAAGGGTTGGTTGACAATTGAGAGTCTTTCCGTAAAAGCAGATCCGAGGTATCACATGTAGTCACCTCCATGTTGAAAAGCAGGAGTGCCCCCATGTTGAAAAACAGAAGGGTAGAGGGATGGTTGAAAAGCCTACCGAGGCGGATCCGAAAAACCCATTCGTTGCATTTGGCATCAGAGCAGAAGGTTAAGCGAGAACCTTGGCTTTGGTGGGTAAAGACTCATCAGAGATATGGTTAGTAATACCCTAGGATGAGTAACTCATTAGAGATAGGGTTAGTAACACCATAGAATGAGTTTAAGTGTATTATATATGAGTGCGTATTTGTTAGTGACTAATAAATTGTTTTGTGTTGAATCATCGGTTGAGTGGTTTATGGATTCTGATCGATGTGCCTAATCACCCTTATCGATAAGGATTCCAGAACACTTAAACAAGGCGAACCGACACACTGATTTTGAAAAAATTGGTAAATGAAATAATTTTACCTAGGATTATATTTTGAATATAAAGTATATATTTTGAAAAGTTGTATAGTTAGAAATTTGGATTAGTGAAATTTAAATATAAAAAACTTGTGATTAGAATTTCACAGTTTTATTATAAGATGTTTCATAAAGATAGTCAATAAGTAAGAAATCTAATAAGGTAATTAAGATCTTTAATACTTATTCCAAAATAATAAATTAAGAAATGATAATATTAAGTTACTATCATAAATTGATCAATTGTTTGATTTAAAAGTTTGAGTACAAATACCTAGTAAATTAAATTTCACATTTTAACTATAAGGTGTTTGTTAGTAAGATTTGTTTAAGAAATGGACATATAAGATAAAAATAATATAAGATAAATAATAGAAAATGATTATGTAAAAGGAAAAATAATATAAAAGGAATGAGAAATTCAAGTAAAAGAATTGTGGTAATTTAAATGAAGTTAATTAACATAAGATAAAATGAATTTATAAAGTAGGTTTTATAAAGTAATCTCTAAAGGATTTTGAAAATGGAATTATTTCAAATAAAAAGAGAAATTTTATGATAACTAGTTCGAATGGTTCGAAAATAAATTAAAAATGGGCAAGAGATGTGTTCGGATGGTAAGCACTTCTTTTAAGTATTACTCTTCTTGTTAAGAGGATATATGATACTATAGGTAGTACCCAGTCCCTTGGATTGTTTTGGACTTACTCGATCTATATAATTTTCTAAAGTTAAAGAGATAATGTGAATCGTTAATTGATAAATTGATTATTAATCTTTATAAAAGTGTTTAAACCAAAGATAAATTAAGATCGTTAATTGATAAGATAAAGCAGGATTCTCGATGATTTTGGACAGTCGGAAATTTCCAAATCACACCTAACTCAAAACTAAGAAATTTATGAAAACTTTTGGTAAAAGATTGTGAAATACTTTGAGTAAATGAAATAAGATAAGGTTAATTTATAAATCTGATTTATAAAGAAAAAAGATTTAAGAGTCAAGAGTTTGAGGATTTATATACGGGTGGTTTTAAAATTTGTTAGATGGATGGATTTTAGTAAAACCAATTTGAAATTTGGGATTTGTATATACTCTTAGGATGTAAAGGTATATCATAGAAATATAGATTTAAGTCATCAACTGTTACGTAAAATAATGACTCCTCAAAGGAAAATGTTTTATTAATGAATTCTAACATTTATTAAGGATTTGGACTTAAGTCTTTAAAATGTGATTGATTTGCATAAGTTATAAGATAAAACTTAGGTAAAAGTTTTATGAAATGATTCGTAAACAATATTAGTGTCAAAGGAAATATATCGAGTTAAAAGATTATGGGAATTTTTTTAAAAGATAAATCATCTTTTAGGTGAAAAATGGTTTCTTTAGGATATTTTCCTTTAGTAAAAATATTTGAAGGGATTATACAAATAAGCACTTTTATAAAATGTTTAAAACTAAGATAAAAGTCTTTGAAAGTTAATAAATACATATAATACACGTAGATCATTTCGTCGCACAAATTTGATCTATAATTTAAGTACAGAACTTTGAGGTGTTTACACTGGTCCGGAAAAGGATTTATAACTTGATTCTTGACGACGAACATTAATAAGGATTTTTTATTAGATAATTTAGTTTTCTATCATATTTGCGAGCTATGCAAGGAAAGCAAAGGTTCTGATCTAAAAGCCTGATCGAAGTCCGCACTAGAGTATCGAGGGACCGATACTAGTTTGGAAATAAAGTTGTATATTAGAATAGGAGACCGAATAAGATATATTGTACAGATGATCTGTGTATATTATATTGAATTAAGTTTAAAGATAAATGTTTTAAGCAAACTTTTGTTTTGGATAATTTCGAGGATGAAATTCTTTTAAGTAGGGAAGAATGTAACGACCCACAATTTGACCACTTTAAAATATACTATTTAAAGTGATTTAAATATAACATAGGTAAGGTTATATGATTCAAATAATCTTAGATAGGAATTGGAAACAGAAGCATACATAAAAATTGTAACATTTGCCTATATCGAAAAAAGTGACAAAATGCTGATTTCAGAAAAGTAAGTTTCAATGGTTAAATGAATTATTTTAATTTATCTATAAGTTTTTATATTTTTAAATAACATCATATAAATTTATTTTTAAATGTGGTTTACATAAATAAATAGTTTAACAAAAACGTCAAAATGTGACCGTAAAACATTTTATCCAAAATCAACGTTTTGTCGATTAAAAGTTGTCCCAATGTCGTCGCATCTTTATTTTCTTATATAGGAACATATATTCAAATAGTATAAGTATTAAGTAATTCACTAATCATATTTACTTTTACTAAACATACTTACAAAATTCTAGAATATAATTAAGAAAAAGTAAGCACATAAGGCAAACATGTCAATTAAAAGCAAAATGTAAACATCAAATCAAACCAAACATAATTATTATATTCTTTACTTAATACTTAAATGAAAATAACATAAAGTAATGATTTGAACTGTGAGGTTAAGTGTTGAAAAAATAAGGTTGCTTAAAAAGTGAATAAATGATACTTTGGTCTTTATACAAAATATTATTTTGATCCAAAACTTTTTCTATAAATAAGCATCCAATTTCTCACTTTTTCACTTTCTTCTTCTTCATTTTTCAAGTTTTTCTTCCACTCTCTAATGGCTTCTTCTCTTCCATGTCCTTGCCAGTTTTTTCAAAACCATATCAAATAAAGTCAAAACACCACCAAAATTTAACAAAGACCTTAGCATATCACCAAAACATGGTTTAGCATCTAAGAAGTGAAGAAATGATGGAGGAAGGGAAGGACCAAGGTGTGGTTGAACCTATGGAGGAGGAGGAGAAAGTTCAAGGAGCTCCGGACCAAGAAAAAGAGAAGGAGGAGATGGCCGAGCGCTAGAAAGTGAGGTGAAGTTGTTTACGTAATGGTTTGGTGTAGTTAAGAGGATTTAGTGAAGCGTTGTTGCATATGAATGTTGGTAGGAAGAATTGGTTAAGTTAAAGGTGAGTGCTCAAATCTTAGTTTTATTAAATAAAATTTAAGTTGATAATACACATGTTAAATTAGAAATAACATGTTGAATATTGGTTGATATTGAATGATAACTTGGTTGCAAATTGGTTGATTATGTTATTGCTTGTGTGGTTGATAACGTGATTGATAAATGATTAAAGAAATGGTTAGTAAGTATAGTTAATTCAATGGAAATTAAATCCATATAATTGTGTGTATGGAAATTATTTAGCCTCTTAATGATTTCCATATATCTAAAAAGATTAGAAATGATATTATAATAATATAATATTATAAAGTGAAATTAAATGGAAAATGAGTTTGAAACGATTAAAATATTGTTTTAAATGATTTAAAATAGTTTAAATGTGGTTTAAAACAAATTTGAAGTGTTTTGGAATAATCAATCACAAAATTGGTCAAAATCGAGCCCATCGCGCAGCGGTAGTACTTAAATTTCGACCCATAAATTCAAACTAATATAGAGAATGATTTATAAGACAGATTTCTTCGAAATAAAAATTCTTTGGTCCATAATGATAATAGTTTTCCAACGAATAAAGAAAACCAAGATTTCATCAAGTAGAGTTTGAAATATTCTAAAATAATTTTCTAAAAACATCGTTTTTTGCAGTTGGGAATCCAAAAAGGGAAAATAAGCTTATATAGCACTTTCTGCAGCACATTTATGCTGTGAATTCTATAACATTTTGAATATGAGTTTTAAACTTAACAATTCTTCCCTAAATATTTTGTAAATGATTTTAAAGGTGTAATTAAGTAATGTAAAGATGGTTTGGAAGTTTTAATAAGAGTTTGAATAAATGGTTAAGAGAAATTGTTTGTAACAATTAAACAAAAAGTGAAGAATATTGAATGTAATAACAAACCGAGTATGCGGAAATAACTAGTACATTTGTCCTGCCTGAGAGATCTGGGAAGATAAAACAAGGTGTTTGATTAAGTTTAGAAATGGAGCAACCAATGCCCTAAACTTACTTGGCCTATTATTATTTTTAGGCGAGGGGTGGAATAGATCGAAAGGAAAGCCCGGATGCTCTAAAGATCATAATTAAGTTTTCCAAGAAAAAGGAAAAGAAACAAATTCTTTGAATGTTAATTAACCACTTAACATCCTTTATCAACGATTAGCACGGAAACCGAGATCGAATTTGGATGATTCTTATCCGAAAACCCTTTCAGACTAATTTTTGAAATAAAACACATTGAAGACAATGATCATTGATGACAAAGATCTTCAAAATGTAGGATTACTTACTATTAGTCCCTGGAGGTGAAATTTACCATATCTAAGGTTGCAGTAGTACTCTGTTATGAAAATCTTCAATTTGCAAGAATATGATTTGAAGTTAAGAAAGAAATCTTTGATTAAGATTTAATGAATGATTTGGGAATATTTTTCCTAAGTTAAAAGTTATAACTTGAATATAAGAAATCTTTGATTAAAATTTAATAAATGATTTGGAAAGGTTTTCCTAAGTAAAAGAGAAAACGATTTAGAATTATTCCAGTATTTAAGAAAGGTTTAAATAAACCAAATGATTTGATAAATGAGGCTTAATGATTCTATATACTTTTGAAAAGAAAGTGGATTAAATTGAAATAAATATATCAAAGAAATATATTTTATAAAAGATGAAGTAATTGATGATTGATATCTACATATGAATTTAACATCTTTTAAATCGATAACTGGCTTAGAAGGAACCAGGGTGGGCGATCCCTATCTAAAAGCCACTTTGAACCGATGTATACGTTCGAAAGTGAAAACATGTTGAAGATGATGATTATTGAAGACCATGGATCCTTATAGCGTGAGGACTTCTTGTTGACATGCCCTGGGTCGCTCTCATTATAGAGTTATTTATAGTAGTGGTCTCCTCGTTGTGGAGATTTTTCTGATTGCAAGGACTACTCGCTAATAGTGGTAGTAGGAGAGTGCCTTTGGTTTCATTCAGTCATGGAACGAACTTGTATGGAAGAATGTCTAACATTACATTTCTAAAACTCAACGTTTGACTTTTACAAAGGTACATCTCCTTGGTAGTGGAGAAGGCAACTTCTCTTAGCTTAACACGCTTCTCTGAGACATACGAGCTTAGAGGTTGTATGCTTGCAGGAGTCAAATAGTGATCAAAGGAATAGCAATGTGGCATTCAAAGTGAAGAAGATGTGTTATGTGAAAAGGTAATCGTTGCCTCGAGCCTCATCAACCGAAAATTACCGAAACAGAGTTATATACGACAAGGCTAAGTGGGTCGTTCGCAATTAGGGTATGATCATCCCCTTCTAGATATATTTCTTTCCGCTATGACATTGGGATGTAATTAATGTGGTTTGTATGTTAGAGCACGTTCGGTTAAAGGTCGGTAACGATCGGGGGATGATATATTCGGTACTATCTAGTTACAAAGATACGCCGGTCATGTGTTGGTAGAGGATCTTTGTCATGGTCCTCGGTACATTCCTTTAGAGATGTACTGCCGGAAGATATTCCCTTCACCTGGTCATTTGTATGGAAATCCATTCTCCAATAAGAAGCTACGTTTTGTTTGTATTGGCTTAATGAATAGTCTCGAAATGCTATATGAGTAACCATTTCGGCTAAGATTAATAAGTTTATTTGCAAATGTATTCAAAGAAATGTCAATAGAAATAATATCAAACGTTTTGATATAAAAGTGTTTTAGTTATCGTAAGGTAAAAACCCGTCTATGTTTATATGTAGGAATGGTCTTATGAGATACTCTTTCCTTTCAAAGAATTTTGCTCAAAGGCTGATATATGACACTATTTGTAACGACCCAGAATTTTTAATAATTTAAATTTGAATATTTAATTAATTTTAAATATTAATAAGTGAATTTTTGAAGTCGAATAATTTATTTTTCGAATATTGGATTTAATGGGATAATTAAATCGATTTATTTAATAGTGAAATTCCACAAATAATTAGATATTGGGTTAAATATGATTGAAGATGGTTTGGAAAATTTTGTTATATCATATTAAAGTTATAGAAATATTTTAGAACTTGTAAAATTGAATTTGGAGCTAATTTGTAAAAATTGAATATTTTAATATTTAATTATCGACTGAAAAATAGCCAATTTTTGAACAGTCTCGGAATTGAACGAAACGAGTTTCATTGTATCCGTAATAGTTAGTTATTATCGGATTTCAATTTTCGTAGCAATCGGAGTTGTCGTTTGACCGTGGCAGCTCGAAACGCATCGATATCGTTTTAATTTTAATTCGGCGAGTTAAAATAGCCATTTTTCAAACGGTCTCGGATTTCGACGAAACCAGTTTCATCGGATCCGTAATGTGATATTATTGCAAGATTTCAAATTTCAAGTCAATCGGATTTATCGTTTGTCCGGTACAAGCCAAAACGCCTAGAAATCGCTTAAATCGGTTTAAATTTAAATCGACCGTTTATTGCCGTATCTCACACATACTTCCGAATTAGCTTACGAAACCTGTTCCATTGCGTCCGGAACGCGGAAAAACTTTAGAATCGCCTGTCGGAACGCGTAGATTGGAGTTCGTTTGCATAAGTTATTAAAAAGAGAATTTTATTATTAAAATAAGATTAATAACATATATCTCTTAATATTTTTCAAAACCCTAGCTCCATATGCTCAGCCGCCGCCCCAATGTTTCCAATGGCCGAAAATCACCGATTTTCTTTCCTCCAAATCTCCCAATCCACGCAAAATTAGACGAAGTCGTCAACTACAAAATCGAAGGGGATAATGAGTACTGCAATCTCAACGGTCGAGATCGTTTAAAACGAAGTGGATCAACGGGAAAGGGGCTGCAAAGGGCATGAGGTCGGCCTCGAACTACGTGTGATTGTGATGACCGAGCTTGGCCATGTTTGGGCCGAGTGTAGCCCTTGTCGTGGGCCCCGAAGTGGCACTTCCTGATCGCCTTCAAGTGGCTCGTGGTGGTCGAAGATTCAAACCCTAGTTGGAGCTTCTATGGGTTCTATACGTGCGTTTGTTCCTGGAGATGGTATTAGCCGTGCGCAAGAAGGAAGGGGGGGAGCTTGATGTGCGGCTGTGATCTGGGGAAGGGTTTGTAATAGAGATTTGTAAATAATTTACTATATTAACGATTGTACAACGTTTAAAATGCGATATCTTTGTCATATGATGTCAGATTCGAACGAGGTTTTTTGCGTTGGCTTCGTATCGCCGTGCTCTTCGTGATGCAACTGGTTTGGAGTCGTTTGGAGCTCGTTTGAATTTCGGGTAAAATTAAACGTTCGTTTAATTTTATTCGAAACGAACGCGAAAACGGAAATAAAATCAAGGTGAGAACTCCTCACTCAATCGAAAGGTTTTGTCTAAAATTTTGAATAGTTAATATTGATTGTTGATGGTTGATTGATTGTGCTAGTAGATATAGTAGGATATATACTATATATAGCGATATATATATATTGGCATATGTATATATCGGATTTGATTTCCCGCCTCGTATAGCGGATGAGACCCTATTGCGCCGTTATTAAGCGGAATATTTATAAAATCCCATATACCGCGATATTCCACCTTGAAGTGGAATTGGTATTGTGCTAACGTCTGTGGGTGCAGGGAAACAGGTTGGAGGGATCCAACTGGATTCCTCACATATTTATTTGTTTATAAATATTATGTTGATTGTTGATAATCATATTGATATATGACACTTATTCCCGTGATTGACCATCTGATGTCGTTGCATCATCGGATTCAAATTTTTAAAAATTAAAATAACGGTTTTGAATTTAAAAGGGGTTTTAAATCGATTTTTCAAAGAATATGGTTTATTAAAAATTTTGAATTGATTAAATTTTAAAATAAATAGATGGATAAATTTTTATGTTTTAAAAATTTATATTTTTATATAATATAACTTAAAAGAAATTTTTAACAATAATAGGTTTTTATAAAATAGTTAAATTTGGTTTTTGGGAAGATATGATTATTAATGGTTTATATAAAGGATTTTATAAATGGATGTTTTTAGATTAAATCATTGGAGTTATAGAATAAATTTATAAAATGCTGAGTTGATGTATAACATGAATTTCATTATAAATCTATAGATATATAATTTGTGAAATTTATAAAAAGAATGGTTATTGGGAAGTGAAGTTTTATAAGTTATTGACTTATAAAAATGAATTTGGGGCATTAAAAAGGGGGTTTGTTGAAATTGTTAATAAATGAAGATTTCATTAGTTGAAATTATTATAAACCATAAAGAAATCTTGTAAGTGATAAGATTTTAAATTGGTGAAGTTCAAAGGAACGATTTGGTAAATAAATAATATTATAAGTATTTAACTTACAATATGGCTTTTGGGTATGAAACTAGGTTATGTAAAATTGCATCGGATTAATAAAGGAATTTATAAAATTGGGGTTTATAATAGAAATGGAATTTATAAACTATGTTTATAAATTTGAAATTCATCGAATTTGATAAATTGAAATATGGGAATTTGTTAAGTGGGCTATATTCACTATTTTGAATATTGAATAGATTATTAAATAAAATGGGTTTGTTTTTGGGAAAGGAATGTTTTAAATGGAATTTAAAACGAATTAAAGGTGTTTTAAAATGTATTGAGTATTGAAAACATAGATTTCAACATTGATTGTTGAAATAGACGTTTTCGAGAAACAGAAGGGGATAATTTGTATAGTATTGGATTTATATATCTATTTTTAATTTCAAATCCATATACTAGTGTTTTTGGGTTGTCGTAACGATGTTTTACGCAACATTCGTTTTTAACCCAAATAAATGTGAATAAAGGAATGTTTTCTTAAAGAGAATGGAATAAATACTTAACTGTGATTTAAGTATATGGAATATTTTCAAATCGTTGAAAATAAATAAATTTGTGAATTACTTATTTTTTTAAATAAGCATGGGAATGGTTTTCTAATATGAAATGGAACGGTTTTTGTGAATTCACCTTTAAGGTAATTGAAAGCAAATAACTTGAAATCGATTTGGGAATCGTATGCTAGTAGATGCTTGGAATTTAAATCCACTTTGGAATTTATATATATGAAGGGAAATTTGTTTAAAAATAAATGTTGATTTATTTTTAAATATGAAAATATAATTTACGAATTTGGAACGTAAGTTAAAATAAATCGGTAAAGATTTATTTGGTGATTTGAAATTAGTTTTCAAATGGTTAAGGTGATTTGAAATTAGTTTTCAAATGGTTAAGGTGATTTGAAATTAGTTTTCAAATGGTTAAGGTGATTTGAAATTAGTTTTCAAATGGTTAAGGTGATTTGAAATTAGTTTTCAAATGGTTAAGGTGATTTGAAATTAGTTTTCAAATGGTTAAGGTGATTTGAAATTGGTTTGCAAATGGTTAATGTAATTTGAAAATTGGTTTTCAAATGGTAAAGGTAAATTGAAAATTGGTTTTTCAATTGGTTAAGTGTGGAAAATTTTATCGTGAAGTGGTTTTGGTAAAACAAATAACTGGGGCAATTATTTGGAAATGGTGTATATATATATATATCTTGTGAAGATATTTTTGGGATTAAATAATTTTGGAAATTTATTTGGAATCTGATGATGTGGCGCATCTTTATTGATAGTTAAATAACCGACTATCAATATTTACCCTTGGATAGTATTGATTGTGTTTGTTTGGAATTGAATGCACACTTATTTTTAAAATAAGCGCTCGCTATTCGGTTTAGCCGGGAGAGGACCTTTGTGTCATATATCCCATTCCGAATATGCGATACGTCGTTTGGATTGCATTTGAAGACCGGTGTTGAAGACCGGGTATTTGTGAAAACGATAGGATGACCTATCGATTGTCTCCGCATCGTTAGCTACGATATGGAGATTTCCTTTGTGATGGGAAATTTTATCGGGATTGTGAATACCCGGATTGCAAGGGCTTCCTTGGAAGTGCCTTCGGTTCTGTTCGAACCCGGAACAGACTTGTATGGTTACGTGTCTGACATTACATTTTGAGAGATAGAGCAGATTTCTTTCAAATACATTTCTGTTGGTGGCGGAGAATTTATTCTCTTAGCTTAACACCCTTCTCTGAGACGTACGAGCTCAGAGGTTATGTAGTTGAAGGTTATCAGCGATATTTCCCAATCTGGTAATGTGGCATGCTGAGTGCTGCTGTGTGATGATCATTGGTTGGTCATTTGTGATATGATCATTTGTTTGATCATTTATCTTTGTGATTATTGCTTTGGTCATCTGTGGACCCGAAGCATGGCTTTGTTACACAAAGCGTAGCTTTGTGGACGAGACTTCGTCAGGACCTCACTCCCCGGAAATGGTCGAAACAGGAATATGCGGCAAGGTTATGAGGGTCGCGCCCTTTAGGGTATGTCATTCCCTTCTGGAAAAGGGTGGTATCATGGTATGGAGCCCAGATATTTACTCATGTGGAAACACTATATCTATTTCTGTGTGGTGTTGTTGGTATCGAGCGCTCGGATAAAGGTCCCAAAGGACCGGGGGATGACATATTCGTGTAGTAGTTACCTAGTTACAGAGGTAACCCGGCCTTGTGTTGGCAGAGATCTAACCGTAACGTTAGTTCTCGGGACGTCCCGCCAGAGGCGATCCCATGTGGCAGTAGGAAGTTCCTTAGCCTGACCATTTGTTGGAAATCCATTCATCCAATACGCGCCCTGTACGGTTTTAGTTGTAGAACCTGCCATTTAACATGGCAGCTATAGTAGGCATAGTATCATGGTACCTATGCTGGCTAGGATTTATATTCTACTTTCGAAATTGTTTTCTACACTATGCACTAGTAATAATATCAAAAATGATTTGATTTTCGCGTAGTAAGCATCTTTGACTATCATAAGGAGAAATCTCCTCCAATTCTGCGTTTGCATTGTGTGTGTGGCGGGAGGCCTTATGGTAGTTTCATTTTCCAAAAAGCATTGCGGATTTAAAAATTTAAATTTTCTTGTTGCTTGTTTAAAGATAAACTGTTTTTGAGTTCTCACACCAGTCCCACGACTGACCTGGAGTTTATTGTTCCTTTCCTAAACTCTGGGTGCCCACTATTTTCCACACGGGCAGTCTAGAGTTAGGTTGTCAGGTTATTCTGGATTCGGGAGTTGCTGTGCAGATCTGGAGGCGAGCCAGATAGCGTAGTCTATTATTTATTGTATATAGTATTTCTTTTCCGCTGTTGTTGTTGTACACTCTGATTGATGTAATGTAATGTGATATATAAAATGTATAGTTCTTTGTTTTAAATGAATGTACATTTATCTATTATATATTGTTCCGCTGCGATTGTGAGATTCTGATATTGTTTCCTGTTCTGTTGTTTGTTCTGTTTCTTCTCTCTTTTCTCTCTTCTTCTACCTCTTTCTTTTTCTTAAACCCTAACGGTTCGATTTTTTCGGCAACGAAAAATCTCGATCGTTACATTTGGTATCAGAGCATATGGTTAAGCGACAACCTGCTCTGTTGGGTATTACTCATTAGAGATAGAGTCAGTAGTACTCTAGAATGAGTGTGAGTGTAATAATAGATATGAGTGCGTATTTGTTAGTGAATATAAAATTGTTTTATATTGTGATGATTGGTTTGTTGAGTGGTATATGAACCTTCGTCGGCGCAGCCTCGAAAACTGAATCGAAGGGGTTCCTAAACACTTGAATAGAACAATTCGACACAATATTGTTTTAAATTGGGTAAATGAAATAATTTTACCTCGATTATATTTTATATATAAAAAGAAAATAATTTTTCAAGAATTATTGAAGTGTGTATATAATTGATTGCTTGGTTGTTGTAAATGATATATATATATATAAAATAATTAAAAGTTGTTTGAATAAGCTAATAAAAGCAACTATTGTAAAAAGAATAATGGTATAAACCAATGAATCATAAGATGAAATAATAATTAATGATGATTTACAATTGTAAGATAATCATGTATGTATATAAGAAGTAAAATTATATAAGTAAAAGGGTTATAAAAGTGATTTATGAATAGAAAGGAAATTTTTGAAAGAATATTTAGCATTGATTTCACTATTGTCACTGGGAAATAATAAGGGTGATGACTGCAGCATCATCAGTATCATTTTCGAGTTTCTATGTGATGGATTTGCTACAAAAATGAATTTAAAATTGAAGTTTTGTTGTAATAAATCAATTTGAAATTAAAATTCAACTTGAAGTTGATAAGTATAAGCGAAATAAGTTTTGAACTTATAATATAAGTTAGAAGTTGAATAATAAGTTTTATAACTTATAGAATGGGAAAATGTAAGTGAAACCAGTTATTGAAGTGGTTAAACAATTAAGTTAAGTAAAATGGAATATGAATTTGAATATTGATATGAATTTGGCTTAAGTAAAAGTTAAATAGGATTTACTTTGGAATTTAAAATCCGAATTGAATTGATAAGTAAAACTTAAGTTTGATTAACAAATGATGTTTAAATGGAATAACTTAAGTGAAGTTGAATAAAAAATCGATCTTTGCATCAAAGTTAAATAATCAAGTGAATTAAATGATGTAAATAAAGTTGAAATGGAATATAACTTAAGGAATATTGAAAGAATTGATGTTAATATCAAAGTAAGTGAATAAAGTGAGTAAATGAAATTGTTAAAGAGGTGAACTTAAGTTATATAAATGAAATTCAATTTTATTTGTAAAAAAGAACTAGCAATTGAGTTAAAGCATGAATTGAATGTTAATCAATAGAATATGAATAAGTTGATATGAAATGATGCATGCAAGTGTAAATTCATTTGAAAATAGTTTAATAATAGAATGAAAATCAATTGAATGTTAAACCAATTGAAATTAAAACAGTTGAACCAAATTGAATGTAAGTAAAATAAATAAATTTGGTTGTATTGGATGTACATTGGTCGTTATTGCTTGTTGGTTGGTTGTATGTAAATTCATTAAGTGTTAATGAAATTGAATTAGTAAAATTTGAAAGCTATGTAATTGAATTCAAATGAAAATTGGAATGCAAAGTTGAATGAAAATGAATATGCAACTTTAATAGTAAACTAAAAGTGGTATAAGAAGCACGTATTGGAAATTTTATAATTGAATTGGCAAATTGGTTTGAATATTATAATTGGATATTATGCTAGCAGGATATACAGGTTATAAAGGAATTGGGATTTTGATTTCAAAGTAAAAAAAAAAATTGAATCGCTCGAAAAAAGGTACGTATTTCAATTTTTATATGAGATTTGATGATTTCCTTCTCCAGCCACTTGGCTTTCTCTTTTCTTTTTGATTCTGAGGGGCCGTAGTGCCATTTTGTAGTCGTACCGATCTAGCCGCGCAAAGGAGACTCTGGCGAAATTTTTTCAAAAATTTAGGGAGTTAGAGAAATTTTGAGAAATTTTGAAAGTTTGAAATTTGAATTTAAATTTAAATTTGAATTGTCAAATAAACAATGTTGTTTGAAACCTATAATTGAAGTTGGAAAGCTAATTGAAATGATAGTAAATCTTTAATAAAAAGATTGGTGTTAGAAGGTTGATAAAACTATTAGTTTTGGAAGAGTAATAAACGGATTAAGGAATCGTTTCCTTAACTTGCAATTTCGAGGACGAAATTCTTTTAAGGGGGGAAGATTGTAACGACCCAGAATTTTTAATAATTTAAATTTGAATATTTAATTAATTTTAAATATTAATAAGTGAATTTTTGAAGTCGAATAATTTATTTTTCGAATATTGGATTTAATGGGATAATTAAATCGATTTATTTAATAGTGAAATTCCACAAATAATTAGATATTGGGTTAAATATGATTGAAGATGGTTTGGAAAATTTTGTTATATCATATTAAAGTTATAGAAATATTTTAGAACTTGTAAAATTGAATTTGGAGCTAATTTGTAAAAATTGAATATTTTAATATTTAATTATCGACTGAAAAATAGCCAATTTTTGAACAGTCTCGGAATTGAACGAAACGAGTTTCATTGTATCCGTAATAGTTAGTTATTATCGGATTTCAATTTTCGTAGCAATCGGAGTTGTCGTTTGACCGTGGCAGCTCGAAACGCATCGATATCGTTTTAATTTTAATTCGGCGAGTTAAAATAGCCATTTTTCAAACGGTCTCGGATTTCGACGAAACCAGTTTCATCGGATCCGTAATGTGATATTATTGCAAGATTTCAAATTTCAAGTCAATCGGATTTATCGTTTGTCCGGTACAAGCCAAAACGCCTAGAAATCGCTTAAATCGGTTTAAATTTAAATCGACCGTTTATTGCCGTATCTCACACATACTTCCGAATTAGCTTACGAAACCTGTTCCATTGCGTCCGGAACGCGGAAAAACTTTAGAATCGCCTGTCGGAACGCGTAGATTGGAGTTCGTTTGCATAAGTTATTAAAAAGAGAATTTTATTATTAAAATAAGATTAATAACATATATCTCTTAATATTTTTCAAAACCCTAGCTCCATATGCTCAGCCGCCGCCCCAATGTTTCCAATGGCCGAAAATCACCGATTTTCTTTCCTCCAAATCTCCCAATCCACGCAAAATTAGACGAAGTCGTCAACTACAAAATCGAAGGGGATAATGAGTACTGCAATCTCAACGGTCGAGATCGTTTAAAACGAAGTGGATCAACGGGAAAGGGGCTGCAAAGGGCATGAGGTCGGCCTCGAACTACGTGTGATTGTGATGACCGAGCTTGGCCATGTTTGGGCCGAGTGTAGCCCTTGTCGTGGGCCCCGAAGTGGCACTTCCTGATCGCCTTCAAGTGGCTCGTGGTGGTCGAAGATTCAAACCCTAGTTGGAGCTTCTATGGGTTCTATACGTGCGTTTGTTCCTGGAGATGGTATTAGCCGTGCGCAAGAAGGAAGGGGGGGAGCTTGATGTGCGGCTGTGATCTGGGGAAGGGTTTGTAATAGAGATTTGTAAATAATTTACTATATTAACGATTGTACAACGTTTAAAATGCGATATCTTTGTCATATGATGTCAGATTCGAACGAGGTTTTTTGCGTTGGCTTCGTATCGCCGTGCTCTTCGTGATGCAACTGGTTTGGAGTCGTTTGGAGCTCGTTTGAATTTCGGGTAAAATTAAACGTTCGTTTAATTTTATTCGAAACGAACGCGAAAACGGAAATAAAATCAAGGTGAGAACTCCTCACTCAATCGAAAGGTTTTGTCTAAAATTTTGAATAGTTAATATTGATTGTTGATGGTTGATTGATTGTGCTAGTAGATATAGTAGGATATATACTATATATAGCGATATATATATATTGGCATATGTATATATCGGATTTGATTTCCCGCCTCGTATAGCGGATGAGACCCTATTGCGCCGTTATTAAGCGGAATATTTATAAAATCCCATATACCGCGATATTCCACCTTGAAGTGGAATTGGTATTGTGCTAACGTCTGTGGGTGCAGGGAAACAGGTTGGAGGGATCCAACTGGATTCCTCACATATTTATTTGTTTATAAATATTATGTTGATTGTTGATAATCATATTGATATATGACACTTATTCCCGTGATTGACCATCTGATGTCGTTGCATCATCGGATTCAAATTTTTAAAAATTAAAATAACGGTTTTGAATTTAAAAGGGGTTTTAAATCGATTTTTCAAAGAATATGGTTTATTAAAAATTTTGAATTGATTAAATTTTAAAATAAATAGATGGATAAATTTTTATGTTTTAAAAATTTATATTTTTATATAATATAACTTAAAAGAAATTTTTAACAATAATAGGTTTTTATAAAATAGTTAAATTTGGTTTTTGGGAAGATATGATTATTAATGGTTTATATAAAGGATTTTATAAATGGATGTTTTTAGATTAAATCATTGGAGTTATAGAATAAATTTATAAAATGCTGAGTTGATGTATAACATGAATTTCATTATAAATCTATAGATATATAATTTGTGAAATTTATAAAAAGAATGGTTATTGGGAAGTGAAGTTTTATAAGTTATTGACTTATAAAAATGAATTTGGGGCATTAAAAAGGGGGTTTGTTGAAATTGTTAATAAATGAAGATTTCATTAGTTGAAATTATTATAAACCATAAAGAAATCTTGTAAGTGATAAGATTTTAAATTGGTGAAGTTCAAAGGAACGATTTGGTAAATAAATAATATTATAAGTATTTAACTTACAATATGGCTTTTGGGTATGAAACTAGGTTATGTAAAATTGCATCGGATTAATAAAGGAATTTATAAAATTGGGGTTTATAATAGAAATGGAATTTATAAACTATGTTTATAAATTTGAAATTCATCGAATTTGATAAATTGAAATATGGGAATTTGTTAAGTGGGCTATATTCACTATTTTGAATATTGAATAGATTATTAAATAAAATGGGTTTGTTTTTGGGAAAGGAATGTTTTAAATGGAATTTAAAACGAATTAAAGGTGTTTTAAAATGTATTGAGTATTGAAAACATAGATTTCAACATTGATTGTTGAAATAGACGTTTTCGAGAAACAGAAGGGGATAATTTGTATAGTATTGGATTTATATATCTATTTTTAATTTCAAATCCATATACTAGTGTTTTTGGGTTGTCGTAACGATGTTTTACGCAACATTCGTTTTTAACCCAAATAAATGTGAATAAAGGAATGTTTTCTTAAAGAGAATGGAATAAATACTTAACTGTGATTTAAGTATATGGAATATTTTCAAATCGTTGAAAATAAATAAATTTGTGAATTACTTATTTTTTTAAATAAGCATGGGAATGGTTTTCTAATATGAAATGGAACGGTTTTTGTGAATTCACCTTTAAGGTAATTGAAAGCAAATAACTTGAAATCGATTTGGGAATCGTATGCTAGTAGATGCTTGGAATTTAAATCCACTTTGGAATTTATATATATGAAGGGAAATTTGTTTAAAAATAAATGTTGATTTATTTTTAAATATGAAAATATAATTTACGAATTTGGAACGTAAGTTAAAATAAATCGGTAAAGATTTATTTGGTGATTTGAAATTAGTTTTCAAATGGTTAAGGTGATTTGAAATTAGTTTTCAAATGGTTAAGGTGATTTGAAATTAGTTTTCAAATGGTTAAGGTGATTTGAAATTAGTTTTCAAATGGTTAAGGTGATTTGAAATTAGTTTTCAAATGGTTAAGGTGATTTGAAATTAGTTTTCAAATGGTTAAGGTGATTTGAAATTGGTTTGCAAATGGTTAATGTAATTTGAAAATTGGTTTTCAAATGGTAAAGGTAAATTGAAAATTGGTTTTTCAATTGGTTAAGTGTGGAAAATTTTATCGTGAAGTGGTTTTGGTAAAACAAATAACTGGGGCAATTATTTGGAAATGGTGTATATATATATATATCTTGTGAAGATATTTTTGGGATTAAATAATTTTGGAAATTTATTTGGAATCTGATGATGTGGCGCATCTTTATTGATAGTTAAATAACCGACTATCAATATTTACCCTTGGATAGTATTGATTGTGTTTGTTTGGAATTGAATGCACACTTATTTTTAAAATAAGCGCTCGCTATTCGGTTTAGCCGGGAGAGGACCTTTGTGTCATATATCCCATTCCGAATATGCGATACGTCGTTTGGATTGCATTTGAAGACCGGTGTTGAAGACCGGGTATTTGTGAAAACGATAGGATGACCTATCGATTGTCTCCGCATCGTTAGCTACGATATGGAGATTTCCTTTGTGATGGGAAATTTTATCGGGATTGTGAATACCCGGATTGCAAGGGCTTCCTTGGAAGTGCCTTCGGTTCTGTTCGAACCCGGAACAGACTTGTATGGTTACGTGTCTGACATTACATTTTGAGAGATAGAGCAGATTTCTTTCAAATACATTTCTGTTGGTGGCGGAGAATTTATTCTCTTAGCTTAACACCCTTCTCTGAGACGTACGAGCTCAGAGGTTATGTAGTTGAAGGTTATCAGCGATATTTCCCAATCTGGTAATGTGGCATGCTGAGTGCTGCTGTGTGATGATCATTGGTTGGTCATTTGTGATATGATCATTTGTTTGATCATTTATCTTTGTGATTATTGCTTTGGTCATCTGTGGACCCGAAGCATGGCTTTGTTACACAAAGCGTAGCTTTGTGGACGAGACTTCGTCAGGACCTCACTCCCCGGAAATGGTCGAAACAGGAATATGCGGCAAGGTTATGAGGGTCGCGCCCTTTAGGGTATGTCATTCCCTTCTGGAAAAGGGTGGTATCATGGTATGGAGCCCAGATATTTACTCATGTGGAAACACTATATCTATTTCTGTGTGGTGTTGTTGGTATCGAGCGCTCGGATAAAGGTCCCAAAGGACCGGGGGATGACATATTCGTGTAGTAGTTACCTAGTTACAGAGGTAACCCGGCCTTGTGTTGGCAGAGATCTAACCGTAACGTTAGTTCTCGGGACGTCCCGCCAGAGGCGATCCCATGTGGCAGTAGGAAGTTCCTTAGCCTGACCATTTGTTGGAAATCCATTCATCCAATACGCGCCCTGTACGGTTTTAGTTGTAGAACCTGCCATTTAACATGGCAGCTATAGTAGGCATAGTATCATGGTACCTATGCTGGCTAGGATTTATATTCTACTTTCGAAATTGTTTTCTACACTATGCACTAGTAATAATATCAAAAATGATTTGATTTTCGCGTAGTAAGCATCTTTGACTATCATAAGGAGAAATCTCCTCCAATTCTGCGTTTGCATTGTGTGTGTGGCGGGAGGCCTTATGGTAGTTTCATTTTCCAAAAAGCATTGCGGATTTAAAAATTTAAATTTTCTTGTTGCTTGTTTAAAGATAAACTGTTTTTGAGTTCTCACACCAGTCCCACGACTGACCTGGAGTTTATTGTTCCTTTCCTAAACTCTGGGTGCCCACTATTTTCCACACGGGCAGTCTAGAGTTAGGTTGTCAGGTTATTCTGGATTCGGGAGTTGCTGTGCAGATCTGGAGGCGAGCCAGATAGCGTAGTCTATTATTTATTGTATATAGTATTTCTTTTCCGCTGTTGTTGTTGTACACTCTGATTGATGTAATGTAATGTGATATATAAAATGTATAGTTCTTTGTTTTAAATGAATGTACATTTATCTATTATATATTGTTCCGCTGCGATTGTGAGATTCTGATATTGTTTCCTGTTCTGTTGTTTGTTCTGTTTCTTCTCTCTTTTCTCTCTTCTTCTACCTCTTTCTTTTTCTTAAACCCTAACGGTTCGATTTTTTCGGCAACGAAAAATCTCGATCGTTACACTATTATTTATTATTGAGTTTTCTAACGCTGGTTTATCAAGCCTGATCCAAGTAGTTTCAATAATGGGATCAGATCCGAGTAGTTTCAGGCTTAGTTGAAGACGATTGGAGTTTCCAAAGGAGAGTCGAAAATCTTCATCACCGTATAGACGTATTCTATTATCCGCTACATCTATTTCATTTGTTTTGTTGTTTGTCAGCATTTGTAAGGGTAGGTGTTATAGCTGTCCGGGATGAATCTAGGTAATACTCTGATATTTTATATTAAAATTTTACGCTGTAATTATTATTATTGAAATAATATATGTTATTCCATTCAGTTGAGATTCTGTTCTGTCTTTATTTTCTTTCTACTCTTAATGATATGCTCATTCGTGAAATTTGAGTTGGGCATGTGTGATTTATTGTCGACTCAAATTGTATGGAAAAACAGGCCTTTACAGTACTGGTCCTTTGATTCCTGATCGGGTTAGGGAAGTATAATCATTTTGGAGTTCATTGGACGATTCACCCATATCCCTTTGATCTTTGATTAATGCTCGGAGACGGGCAAACTCAACAATGGATTCCTGGAGATAGGCAACTAAAAAATAGGTTTCGAAGATAGGAACCGGTGTATAACTGAGACTTTCACGACTAACATCTTGGCAAGACATGTCTAGCTGAAACAAATAATGATGGTTATTGAGTGAATTCGATAATGCCTAAAGATAGGTGAAAACAAAAATGGATGCTCATAGTCAAGTATTTGAGATACGAATCACTGAGATCAGGATTGGTGTATGATTGAACTTTTTACAATTATGACCACACATATGGCTTTGCAAGACATGCCTAGCTGATGATAAGTGATGAAGGTTAAAGAACGTACTCAACCAATACCCATAGACAGGCAATATCGAATCAGTGTCTGTAAATAGATGCCCAAAACGTCGTGTCTTAGAGATAATAAATAGTACCAAACTAGATGCTTCCCCAATTACAACCTTGTTTATGGTAAAATGAAATCCAACAAAGAAAAACAATGTTGGCTGCAAAATTGCCAAATGAAAATTGTTTTGTTTAGCCAAGAAAGAACTACTTTGGTGATGATAAAGGGAATTCAATAAAGAAATATTACTAATCTATTGCACAAAGTTATTTATATGTACAAAGTTACAATAAATAATGATATTGCATGGATACAAGCATGTATAATATAGATGAAACAACATCACAAATGATTATATAATATATGAAGGCAGACATACATGCAAGTAAAGCAAAAGGTTTAGAAATGTAAATACAACAAAGACTATGCAGAAAAACAGTCTTTTATTTATATCAACTTTTTATACAAGAGTCGGGGGCGCTTACGCACAATGTAGGCCTTTATATAGAAAGAAAACAAAATACATCAAAAGACAAAAAGAAACTGTCTTACCAAATGCTGAGTCGGTCACCTACTTCTTCCTCCCTCACTTGCAATACTTGATATCAAGCTTTATGAGATGCTTCTTTTAACCCTTCCCTTCTTAGATCCTCTCCTTCTCTGGAGTACTTCCCTCAGAAGGCGTATACTCTATCTTGGTGGTTCAATTGATGGGTTCTTTAGGCTATTTAGATGCAGGATTAAAAAAATGAAGCATCATCAAAACCGTGACCTTTAGGCGGTCTTATTTTCAAAGGTGGAAAACTTTTCATATCTTGGCTCGAGCTTGATTGTCTTATAGTCAAGTTTCAGCCTCTCCGCCCTTGTGATGTGATCAGATGAGTCCTTTGTGCTTATGATTGAAACCTCTTTCTCCTTAGACCGACTAATTCCTCTAACCCATCAGATGTACCTCCCTACTGAGAATTTGGATTCGAGGTGAACGTGTAAGGGAGATATGGAACGATTGGCACTGTGATGATGGAGGTTAAGGCAGTAGAAATAGCTCTCAGACTTGGGACTTGTTTAGATGACTGTGGAGGAGGCAGCGATGGTTGACTTGTAACTTGATAGACAAAATAGTATAAGTTAGTGATGTCCCTTAGCGAGAGTTGAAGTTTCTCGAAGATCAAAGAGATAAGAGAAATACCTTAGCTTGATGGAATTTCCTTGGCCGATGACTTGATGATTTCCCCTTCCTGGTGGAAGATTTAGTCGGTTGGATAACCGAAGGAGAGGAATCATGAGCATCAGCACTGGACACGACTGAAATTGGAATCTCAGTAATGGTGGTCTCAAAAGTGGCCACCGTAGAAGTAGTAATCTTCTGACTTAAGAATAGATGATTCTGCTCGATCCAATGCATGAGTCAACAGAAGCATCAATAGTTACCTTCCCTGTAACTACATCTTGTGCAGCCAGAATAGCTTTGTCTTCCTTGAAGGCCGTAATGACTTCCTCATCCATAAGAGCTGCCTTTAATGTTTCTTTGGTTACGCATTTACTGTCTACAATAGCTTCGCGAAGTATTTCTTCACCGACCTCTAGTAATGCAGCAGAATAACTCATCCCTAATCACTTTATATTTTTGTTGTCTATGATATTAGTGAAAAATTACAGGAGAGTGGCATTCATTTCCTTATTAGCTTGATCAGCTTTCATCTTAAGTCCTACAATATCCTCTACGTTCAGTGGGATCAATTTGAGCTTGTGATTTGGAATCTATATCAACTTTCAAATTGTCCTTAAGGCAACTACCTTGGTCTGGAGGGTTTTCGGTTGTGCATTTTTTATCTTAACCTATTCTGCAAGTTAGGCATTTTATTAATGAGTGGTTTTCATTTAATCTTTCATTAATGTGGTGACTTGTGTGTGGGCTCTTGACGTTTCTTCTATTAACTCTTTCGAGTTTTTGGATGATATTAGTATGCCATCTCTTTCTTTAGTAAGTTCGGCCAGCTCTCCTTATAGCCTAATACTATCCTATCTTGGCCTTTCCTACCTAACTTGGACGATTGGAATAGCGTCTCATTGATTGCCAAAGAGCCCATGGCTAGCCTCTTCTACTTTAAAAGCTAGTCTAAAATTTCCTTAACCTATATATCCTTTGGTTAGCATCTTAAAGAGTGATGTCTCAGGCATTGCAATCAAACATGACCTCCATCAGGCAATAGTAAGGGAAGTTTGCCTACATCCTAAAATCTTTAGCTATAGATGGGCCTATATGTGGGTGGAGGTGGAGCTACATGAGTTGAAACTTATTTAGATATATGGGAGGGAGAAACAGTAATGATGTAAGGTTGAGTCAGGGAGTCTGAGAGTCAATACATGGCTGAGAGGCACCATAGTCGCGTTGGAAGTGATTACGAAGACCTTGAAATTTCTCTTGATGGCACTATTTCTTTTCCATATCATGATGCACTTTCTCCTCATCTTGGCGCCTTCGTCTAGCATCCTCATCCTGATGCTCTTTATCCTTTATCCCCCTTCTATCGTCTTTAGACTAGTGTTATGTGTCGAGACGCTATGTCTAAATGTTCGAAGTTATTAAGCAATGTTGGCTCACACTAGAGTGGAGATATCCCATGCGATCTCTTCCAGTTGGAAGAAAAAAGGGTGTATCAGAACAAAGCATTGAATTAAGGATGATTGCAGAGTGTCGGTGTTCATTATTCTAGAAGTATGTGAAGTGCTGGTATTTCCCTAAGTACTTCGCAGACCATGTTCAGGGATTTAAAAGGATGGTGTTTAATCACCCTCGGCAAGAAGATCCCCAAACGAGAAGCTATATCCTTCATGACTTATGTTAAGAATGTCTTGAAAAGTAACGCCTCCGTTACAAAAGGCTGAAAGCCTGTCAAGTTCACCAAACGAGCTAAAGATACTCTTAAAAGAACCCATAGGATGTGTCACTTCCCCAGGTGGTGCAAGGTTTGGACTTGGGGCATGCTAGGAGGACTTAATAACCTAGCACTTCGGATGAGACGGGACAGGAACTGTATCGCCTTTGAGGGATGTCTCCCTATATGATTCATTGTTGCTTAGGCCATAGTCCTCGTCATCATCTTCATCATCCCCTCATCGTCTCCCTCTTCTTCTCCTTCTCTTTCTTCTCCACTTCCTTCATCCCTTCCTCTTGCCACGGTCTCTTCAACCCTCAATTTCTCCTTACCTATGTTCATTCGACTCTATGGCCCTTTTCTCCCTCTCGATTATCATCGTCAACATCATGAACGGAGGTTGAGGGACAGGTTGCAGTTCGAGATTTCTTGGAAGGGAGCGGAAAAGTAATGACGTGTCTGTCAGGGTGTAAGCGGCTATACTGCTGAATCCTCTCATTGGTGAGTAAGAAGAGGCAGTTTGGAATTGGTAATCAACTCGCTTTAGGAGCTCTGATGGGTAAGCATGTGCATTTTTTCATCTCAGTCGGGGAGGTCTGTTAAAGATAAATAAAAGGACTTAATCAATTTGATAAAGAAAATCCAAAAGAAGAAAATATTTAGAAGCGGAGATTTATGTCCAGGCAACAAGAGGTGGTCGAAGCCATATGGATAGCAAACGAAGAAGTATTCGCTCTTAAAGTAACGACGCTTGTTGTGAAGTGCCTCATTAAATTTGAAGCAATTATAAGCTTAAACAGTCAACAAGGAAGGCGAGTTTGATATCTTTTGAATCTTATAAGATAAGTTAGCTCCTCGAATCTTGGAGTATCATTCAATCACATCATAAAGAAGACATGCAAAGAATTAATTAGTGTGTATCCACTGGGATGCACTTATGTCGGAGCCAGCCCAATCTTTTGCAAGAAAAATTTGAGAAATTTGTTGAAGGACAAAATGGCTCCACCTAAACACATGTTTTTGTTACACATGGTGTAGCAGTAAGTGGATTGTGTGCTCATTGATTGATTGTTGGCAATAAAACAATCGTTCTTTGGAATCTCAAGTTGAAACAAAATGAAATTAAATGATATGCTGTCGGAAATGATGGAGTTTAATATGGAAGATTATCTAACAATCTTGAGGCACATCACTCGTTCAAGGAACGTGGCTAACCATGAGGTTTTGCCACTGTAACAAATTGCTTTTGAAGTCATGTGTTATAGAACGCTATGCTCCAAATGGAGCAGACATGGAGGCTTGAGTGGCAGAAGAACCGGTACTGACTTTAAGGCGAGAAGATAGCCGATTCATTCTGAACCGAAAAGCTTGATAGTGAACTTAGTAAGGTATGTTTTACTTTAAAATTTGCTTAATTAATACATGTGTAGGCGATGTGCAAGATCCAATAGATGTCGACGTGTATGGACCAATCAGATTCCAAACATTGACCAGAGCAGTGCAAAGTGTCAGTCTATATAGTGTGCATTTTGTGTATAGAGCACGGTGTATGGAATACTCAGCCTACTCACGTTGGCAAACGAGCTCCATTGCACGATGAAACTGTGTGTCGGATTGAACCTATTATTGCATAATAAACGAAAATGAAACTATTTTCCAATTCAAAACAGAACTTTCTTTTAGATATCGAAGTTGAATGGCTTTAGTGGTGTGAGAATTCGAATTCTTAAGGGAGAGAATTGGCTGAGATTGGAAAATCCAATTTCAATAGCTAAAAGTTTAGTAACAAGTACTTATACTTGTATTCCAGAATCATATCGGTGCCGACATGGTTTGGTTGGTACAATATGTTTCTATCTTCGTTTTAAAAAATAAAGAAGAGAAAAGAGAAGAAGAATAAGATCAACATACTTATTCGAGATATGAAGTGGTTTTTGAAGTGATAAGAACTTCAACTTGATTGCTAAAGAAGGGATGGAATACCAATCACTTGAAGTGATGAAAGGGTATTTTCAGAACAGATACGATGCTTAAAAGGTAGTGATTGGTTACCCGAAGACCACTTTCTGATTAATATAGTATTGGTTTTATTGATCCAAAGCGTGCCATTTTCATAGAACCTTACTTTCGAAGGCAAGTGGTATTCAGTCTTTAAACCGAGCAGCTTCTAAGTAAATTTGGATGTCGAGACCAAGATGGCATAGAGCGAGAGCTTGGGCATACTTGATATGCACAAATGAAGCAACTCAAGAAGTAGAGGAGGATTTGGACAAAAACAACATGATCGGTACCGAGTTGATTTACCAGGGGATACATCTAAGGACCGTGGAAGGTTAGAGCTTATGGAAGTGTATGGTAACTTGCACTACTAAGATCACCATTATGGTCACTACTGACAGCAATTGTGGCCGATACCATCATGGTTTTTTGCTCCAAACCTACTTGTTCTTCTCCTCTATCTTCTTGGATCTGAACTCTTACATGTTCTACGGCGGAATGATTGAGGTTGGAGAAACATAGAGAGGAATTTTTGAATCTTTTGAGCTCATACTCTTAATCTCTTACTCTCTACCTCAACCGTTGTCAGTAAGTGTTGTAGTCCCCATTATACTTTGCTTTCAAGACATGAAATCATTGTAAAAGTGCTTATACTTGTGCAAATTCGAAATTAATAAGACAAAGTGGATGTAGGCATAAGATTTGGCCAAACCACTATAAAAATCATGTGTTCTTTGCTACTTCTATTTGATTTTTTAGATCTATTCTTGTTTCGTTTGGTTGGAGGTATTATGACACTTTATGGTCTAACAAGAGATCTCAATATTTTCTTGGAATTATTGCTCTTTCTTCTAGCACATCGATCACTACAGGTTTATATGTTAATTTATAGTTTTAAATTATTGATAACTGTGTTTACATTTTAATTAGCTTAGAATTTCATATGTGATATATATCTACATTGTTAAGATCCATTTAGCAGTGTAGGACTTTAAGTAAATGATATATTCATGTTCTGGCTTTAATTTTATTCTATGAACTAGTCTATGACCTGTTAGCCGTAAAATCTACTCAAGAGAAGAAGTATGTAAGAAGGTTAATAAGATTGAGGTTTTGATTAAGAAATAGGCCTAGGCTTCATAAAGGTCGTAAGAGGATGTTTCGAAAGCATTAAGTAGGTGCCAAAAGAGTTGAAGGCACCAACTGCTCATACAGTAAGAAAACTTTCGATCCAGATGAAAACAGATATACCCTTCCCCTACTTTCAACCTTTCGACATGGATAAACAAGCAAGTACATCTTCAAAACCCATTTCGAAGGCAATAGATAATGCTCTCCCACTTACAAGCCAAACCTTCCGGAATTAAAGGTTTCTCTTCTGTCTCAACCTTTATGAAGGCATATACAAGCCTTTCGAACCGATCAAGGCCTATTATTTTAAGGGAAGGTTCCGCCTTAGTCCTAAGGCATGCATTCAAAGGCTACTTAACATCATCGAAGCCATTGACACTTGAATCTCTTGGAAACCAATATGAATAACCTATCGACAGTGTCTGAAGCTTCAAGCTTACCTCCAATTACAACAAGGAAAGAGAAGATGTAGAGAAGGGTGTTGTGGAGAAAGCAGTACTCAGAATCAACATAGGCAAAAGGATGATAAATGCCCCTTTTGACTTAGTCGAAAGGTCTAGTGAAGGAAAAAGAAGGCATAAGAATCAACCAGGAAGAACAACAAGATTCCTTCCTACAGCGTCGAAAGGGATCACGGTCTTTCGACTAAGTCAAAAGGCTTGAAACGACATATAAAAAGGGGTACTTTCGACCCAGTCAAAAGTAAAAGTGGGAAAGGGGCCGATCTGCATCTTTAAATAAGACCCAAAGGGTCCATTTTTAGGGGACCAAATTCTAGAATCCTGATTTCATCTTTTTACTCTACTTTCTTAGTTACAATTGTATTCTCAAAAAACCTTGAATCAAACTAGGGAAAAAGCTCTATTTCTTGTAAATCATTTTGGATTGTGAATAAAAAAGGGAGATGGCTTGCCATTAAGGATATTGGCAATGAGGAAGATTATTTTGATCATTAGCTAGACTAATGATCCATTGCATATGACTTTAACCTATTCTCATGATTTCTTTTTGTCTATGCAATGCATAAGATTGACTTGGGCATTTTTGATCGAAACACATCATTATCGAAACCTTTACTTAACATGAAAACCAAAGTGATGATGGGGTTTTAACCATGTTAAGCTCATGAGAGTTGGGAATACCTAGATCGATCTTATACAAGGAAAGCAAATTGGATTGTAGGAAATAATAAGCTAGGACTGTTCCGAAAGGGAGAAACCCCTTTAGACCTAGTCGAAAGGGGTGTTTTCGAATGGAATCTTAGTTTATAATTGGCTAACAATCATGTATATAGGAACTCATTCGAAAAGGATCAACCCTTAGAAACATCAGTAACCCTTCGAAGTGGATCCATAGCAAGAATAATGAAACCATGGGGTCGAAAATAACCGTACCATACTGATAAAGTAAGCATCCCTTTTCGACATAATTGAAAGGACCTGAATGTTACCTTTTGACGTGGTCGAAAGGAATGAAGAGCAAGGATGGAAAGCTACTTTCGACTCATTCAAAGGATAGGATTCAATCGGATGTTATTCTCTAAACTGTATCCCAAGGCAAACTCCTTGAAGCCCATCGACTAAGTCAATCCAGTCAAAAGGTAAGGATGGCTTTATTAGCCCTTTCAATTAAGTCAACTTAGACGAGAGGTGGTGCAGTCACCTTAAACCCTTTCGACTATGTCAATCTAGTCAAAAGGCATGCTTGTGAAGGAGTGGATCCTTTCAATAACATGGTTTCGTTTGAATCCAACTACCTTCGAATAGAATTGGGGATGTTGACTAGTTTTCTTGTTATATATTAGTAAGTTTACCTACTTGGCAAGGAATTATCCTGCTTGGAGTTGCATCAGTGTCCGTTTGGAAAATATACGAGCATTTTCTTTGTAACTTTTTCTTTGAGATATTGTTTCTGTGAGGTCACCGAACCAGTACTACACAAAGATAGTACATTTTCTTTTAGATTGCAATATAAACTACACAAGATAGAATGAGTTATTATAATTTACAACAAGGTTGCACAAGCTTTAATTTTTCGAAATTTATACCTTGTGAATAATGAACATATGTCAGCAGCACTAGTGGGAATGCAGAGCTTGCATTGGAGAGCAAGTAAGTTGACAGTAGATATATTATGATTAGCTTAGCAATGTCTATTATGTCTTCTAATTATGATTAGCCATGATGTGTGTATTGTAACTTTTTCATTTTTCCAACCAGTTTTTTTTATGTCATTTTCTTTCAAAATTACTTTCATATCTCCAAAAGTAAAGCAATCACTATTGAAAAGACATCTATTATCAAGTCTATGGAAGCAGATTCTTTGGTTATGTCTTCCTTTGTTATTGATCCTTCAAGGAATGGTTTGATCATACTGAAGAACGAAGTAAGGTTTAATTGTGTTCTGTTTTTTTAAGCAGTGCCTCTTTTTTTAAATTCTAGATCAACGCGTGGAAAGATTTCAACCTTCTTTTATAGCTTTCTCCTATATTTTTTCCATCATTTTGTATATATTTTGTTTTTTGGTTTTTAAAGCTATTATTATGCAGCTATTATTTTGTCACTGCATTTTCTTTGTGGTTATTTTCTTTTTAATGATTATAGATGAATATATTGTTGGAGTTCGTTAAACTCCAAAGAAAATGCGGATTGTTCTTATGAGATTTCGTCTTCAGTTTCAGCACTTATTACTTGTCTTTGGTCATCAACAAACGTCTTTTGAGTTGATTGAGATTCACATTTATCTTGGGAATTTTGGGTTGCTACTTTTTGTGCACAAGAAGCTTTGGTTACAACGTTGTTTGTCTTCTTCTCGGTACAAAGTTTATGAAATTCTCAATTTGATTGCATATATGTGGACTACAGATATTTATTTGTCAAATATTTGCCATGACATATTTGCTTTGAAAATATTTATAAAAAATTGCTTTTGAAACTATTTACCATTCTCGTTTTTCATCTAATTGCATACTATAATTTTAGGCTACCATCAAACTAACTATGTTGACAAATATTTTACATTCCTAGCCTTTACAATAAAAGTTTTATAGCATATCAACCAATTATCATCTAAAATTGTTCATAACAAATATTTGTCATTTTCAATATTTCATGAAAATGTGTACTACAATTTCAACTTATTATCAATCAATGCCATATATGAAAAATAGTTGTTATTATTAGTATTTATACTAAAAGTTATGTAATATTTCAAGCAATCGTTGATAAAAATTGCTTATGGCAAATATTTGTCATTCTTAGTTAGTAATCTAATTGTATACTACTATTTCAACGTATCATCAATCAAAATTATACATGTTAAATATTTGTCATTATCAACATTTACAGCAAAATTTCGCTTATATATCAAGCATTCATTGACCAACTTTTATTATGTCAAATATTTGCGTAGCATTCAAATACTTGCCTAGTTATTTATGTAAATTGAAGTAGTACTGTTTCAACCTATTGCCAACCAAAATTATACCTTTTAAATTTTTGCCATTACTAATATTACTGTAAAATTTCGATATTATTTACCTTTTCTTCTTTGTTTTTAGGTGATTCCTTTTGCATTGTTCAATGTTCGTCACAGTATGCGTCTTTGGTTGCCATTTTCAAACAGTAAATCTCTCATTTTATAAACTTGCAAATGTTTTCCAATTTTGTTTAGGAATTAGGTTTTTGGTTTTTCAATTAAGTCGATGGCGATTTGTTCTTCGATTGGTGTTGAAAAAGCGATAGTCGACAGATTATTTTCAACGATAAAAATGTAAATCAAAATTTATCTTTAAAAAAATATAAAAGGAAGCAGCATTGTCCGTCAGAATTAGTCGTTTCATTGTAAGTTATTTGGAGTAATGTCTAAAACAATCAGCTCGAAACCACAATTTTCTTTTATTTCAAAATTTCAAAATCTAAGCATACACATTCGTTGCTATTCTACGAAAATCTTAGAGACACGGTGTCATTTTGATTCAATTTAATATTTCATCGAATCAAATTTAATTATTAGAGCATCTCCAACAGATACGAGTATATATTTTACAAAATATATACTTTAGTTATGTAATCAATCATTTTATCCAATAGAATTTAATCAGGCGTTTGTGCAACAGACGCCCGATGTTCAGGAGCCTGTTGAACAGGCGCCTGACATTAAATAATTATAAAATATATAATGTCAGGCGCCTGTTGAACAAGCGCTTGAACACTGGGCGCCTGTTGAATATGCGCTTGACAATATGACGCTTGTTCAACAAGCGCCTGAGGTACAGGCGTTTGTTGAGCCATCATAATCCTAAATTCCCAAACTCCACTGCCTCAAATCCACACTATCGCATTTTCTTAACCTCTGTTGGAACGTTATTTCGGTGTGGATTTGAGAAAATGTGAAATGTTAGCAACTGTTGGAGTTGCTCTTAGTTGCTGTTAGCAAATAAGGTAAAACAGCTGAAAAAAATAGCAAATAAAAAAGATGGTAAACCATTTAAATTTTGTATAATTCCACTCTTCCAACTTTGTAGTTTTAGGAAAAAAAAGTATTTGAAATAGTTTTGGAAAAACGATTGGAATAATCGTTAAGAGAAAATTACACATTTAAACCTCCAATTTTCTTCTCAAGTTCCCAGACTCCTCGGGCGTTAACCAAACATCCAATCCATCGCTTCTGACCATCAGGGCAAATGAATTGAGGATCCGCGTTTCGAGATTCAGCGACTGTTGGCAGTACAAAAAGAGAAAACAATGCGAAAATGCGAATTACATTCATGCTTAGAGAAGTTGTTTTGGTCTTTGGAAGAATTTATGAGTTAGGGAACTGGGCTCAAAGGTTTAAGTTCAAAAACATTTAGAATACAGCTGAATAATATGGTAATCGATCTGAAAAGAGATAAGATGAAAGTGTTGCGAAGCGAAAACTGGGATTGGTATGAATTTATTTCCTGCATACCTCAAAATCTTTGCTGTCTAGGCAATTTTGATGACATTAAGCAACATTAATAAGGAATGCAGTAAACATCTTCTGTAACATCTTCGGTGTTTATAAGTTGCAGATAATTGTTCGCAATATGGATGTACAGTATATTTGTTTTATGATGAAGGAGAAGCATTTGTTGAATTGTTTCAATAAGAATTAGGTTCATCATAGGCTGGGTGCTTTGCAAATCAGGCGACTCTCTCTGCAGCTAAGGCTCGGTGTTGCAAATACAATCAGTAACGTGCATGCAGAAAGAGGAATATTGTTCATATCTCTGTGTATGTTCATGGGGGATCATTCATCATGTAAGTTTATCTAAAATATGAAACCTGAACTACTGTGGTAATGGATATAAAATATATTTAACATTTCATTCATTCATGGAGTATCAAATAATTAATAACCACTAATTAAGAGAATAATAATTCGACTTTACTTTACTACAATTTGATCGAGGGTACATAACAAACGACCATCCAATATCCAAGCGTAGGTGAAACTGAAATGGTGGTGGTATAAAAAAGAATGAAATAACAGAGTTAATAAAATTAATGATCAAAGGAATCAGAATAAATGAAGGTATATATGTCATGAGGAAGGATGATGAATTAAATTAGTCCATGCTTCCTTCCATTAGGTGAATGTGCGCTGATGAATGAATTATGAATAAAAGAAGGGATTCAAATGCTCCTTTTTGCAGATACAAGTGGCTTCAACTTCTCCATCATTTGATCGAAGTCGTCCTCCGTCTTGATTAAACTCAAGCGTGTGTAACGACTATCGGCTTCAAAAAGCACTCCGCTTTGAGTTTTAATTTGAGCATTCCTGAGTAGAGCTTCACAATCCGTGTCTTCCTCCCATTCACACTTTAGCCATCCGAATGCTGCGATTAATTGATGTAAATTAGCAATTGCGTTAAGCATGTATATATGCAGTTGGTTTGAAGATATAAACGGACAAAGTTAGAGAAATTAATTAAGTAGCTAGCTAGGAGCATACATGGTGAGGGATCTCTAACTTTTTTGAAGTAGTTGCAATATTGCGGAGAGAGGTTTTGAAGGGAGAATCGATCTGAAGATGCAACTAGCTTGGTAAGTTCAGCCCATCTTTTAGACAATGTTTGATAGCCAAATTGGTTGATGTCGGCCATTGTTTCCCGTTTCGTTTTCATTTGCAACAAGATCTCCTTTATTAGTTTCAAGGTTCGAAGTTGCGTATCGTGGGAAGTTCCTTCCGTGTTCTCGGTCATGTACTCCATTACCCTGTCGTATACTTTCACGTCCTTTATGAGCGCCCACCTGTACATATATACAATATGTAATTTGTTATGATTAGCATACATGAATGATGCAGACCACCACCGTTGACAATATACATATGAATGAAAGTTAACGTTACTGATTAAGAAGAAGAAAAAATAAAAAGACTGTCGCACCCGAATCTGCTGCCGGAATGTCCAGTGTATTTGGACATGGAAAACAACATTATATCTTCGTTGGCGGGTTGTGCAATTGGGGTATAATGCGGCCAATAGTAGACGTGGTCGTGGATTGCTAAAGAGCCATTGATTATGGAATGGTGAAATCGACCTTCGGGATTATTGGGCGAAGTCACCAATTCTATGATGTTTTGAGGAGAAGCGGCGTTAACGTAATCGGATGCGTTCCCTTTCCATTCGTAGCCGGTAAAATGAAAGAATTTGGTTTGCTTTCTGAAGACGGGATAGTAAGGGACGGCAGCGACAACTTTTGATGGTTGCACATCGCGTGATATATCGTTTGGGGAAAGGGCGATGACTAGACCGTTGAGGAGTTGAGTGACGCCGGTACCGAAGACGATGTACTTATCATCGGCTTTGGCATTACCGACGGCCTGATGTAAAAGTCTGACGTGTTTTTCAAGCTCGGCGTTGATGATATTACCGGAAGATGGCTGGAAGAAATAGCTCATTCTATGCCAGGGTGATATGAGAAGAGCGGCGTTGGATTTGTGTTGCATCCAATATTTTTCGAGAAACAAAGCGTCGCCGCTTACAACATCAGAGGAGCAGTTAGGGAGCAAAGTGGAGCAATGGGGACCGGTGTAGCAAGTGTTGCACTCGCACATGGGAGCTCCATCGACGACGATTCCGTCCAAGTAAGCTCTGCCATGCCCGGAGCAGTCTATTGCGGCCACTGCCTCTGCCTCCTTCACTGCCTTTGCAGTCCAGCTTGAGCTTGGCTTCTTCATCAGTGGATAGCCCATCATGCTTACTAATATGGATATGATGAAGAGCAATATCAGTAGCCATGGCTTTTCATTTTTATTTGCTTGGTACTCCATTTCTTTCTTTCTTGCTTCCTTCCTTCCTTCCTTGCTGATTTGATCTTGTACGGATTGAACCTATGTTTTATTTGTAATATTTATTTATGTGATATATATTGGTAAATACAGAGATCGATCGATCTCTTATATATAGAGTGGCTGCTTCACATATATTTCAAACATTAACATGCATGCATGCCTGTATATTTACACGTTTTTGATTAACGTACGACTTTCTTTATTGCATGATATTTGACCCTTCATTTGACCAATTTCCTCATTAACGATTTAGTCTCGATCAACCATCTATCTATCTGATTTAAAGTCCTTCAATTCTTCTTTCAATATTTTATTTTGATCCAGTCCCAATTGTTTGACCTCACCATGCATGCCATATATGCGTATAGGTCAATCCGTCAATATAATATATGGGGCTAGCTGCCTGCTACTTGTTCTTTATCTCGGCTCCTTGATTCATTTGTTTCTCTTCTCTGTCTTTTGGTTTCGATATTTACTTTATCAATTAATATGTAAGCATGCAGCTGAATCACTACCAACGGGTTTCTGTTTCTATATGTTGAATATATTTCATGCTTAATTATTTACTCCTGACTAAACAAAGAGACCAGTTCAATTTTTCCTTTATTGGTTCATAAGCATGACAACTTATGTTTGAAATAAAAACAAACTTGTAATATGTTTATCTTGCTAATGCTTTTTATGTAAGTGTTGCTGTAAAAATAAAGTCTATTCAAATTTTTCCTTTAATGGTTTGTTTTCTTTATTTACGTATTTTATCTAATAATCCAAACACATTCTGTTAGTCTGTTTTCTTTATTTACGCATTTTATTTAATAATAGAAACACGTGCTATTATTTAGCAAACAAAGAACAAACCTCAGTTATGTAGTAAAAAATATATAAGCTTTGGCAATTTTGAATTCATGCAACTTTTGTTTTTGTATTTGATCTAAAACTAGATTTACTTTTGTCATCTCCTATCGCATCAGTATTCTCACAAAAATACCTTTCACCCATGCCAAGATTATCTTTTATGCACTCGGGCCTAAATGGCATGACTGATCGATAGAAATCCTGCAACACTCCATCCATCTTTATCTGTATATTCCATGTAGCACACTTGATAGATGTCATATTCATGAAATACGATTCGCTTTCCACATTCCTTGTTGGTGAAAGAGTAGACGTGGAACTTAAAATCTCAAGTTAAATGGCGTGGAGGTTGGAGTCCTCTTCAAGGCGTAGTATTGAGCGAAAGTGTATATACCATATTTTTCGCCGCAAAAAGGATTTTACTATATATATTTGTTCAAAACCAAAATAGCTAGAATTATTTTCAAATTCCCGGATGAAATTCGAGATGTTTATGGGCTCTGTCTCTCGATTAGGAGACCCGAGAGAGACAATTCCATCTATACAGGAGAAGTAAACTTTAACAAACAATTTTGAGCGTTGGTTGAATTGCTGCCCGAGTCATGTCGACACTTGAATTCATCAAGAAGTAGAATTATTTTCAACGGAGCAATGGCGATAATTCATTGTCATCGATCCATAGTTAACATCAGGGTCGGCCCCAAGGCAAGGCAGGCAAGACGCCGCCTAGGGCAACCGACCAGGCGGAGGTAACGATGTGGCGGTGGTGATGAGTTCGATCATTTATTTAGATAAAAATAGGTTATATAATAACAAAAATAATTAACAATGTAATGAGGTGGTTAGCTTATTGTCATTTAAATCAAGCAACCAAAGTTTGAGTGTGGGAAGGTGGAAATTTTCGGGGCAATTTTTTTTTAAGTTCGGACTAGGACGTAACCGATTAGGCCGGCTCTGGTTATCATACATCAAAAATTTGCGCCCATCCATTACCCCCGTCAATTTTGTCATGTCCGAGTTCTAGCAAACACACCGTCTTGTCTTACCCTTCTCTTGATTGAATTATCATCAAACGGCGATGAGTAGGGGAAATGGATCAGCGAGGAGCTGACGGAATGGCGATCGATGGAGCTGTGGAGGATGACCCAACAGCTATGGTGTCAATGGTGCGAGTCAAATCTTGCAACGAGGCAGGAGGGCACTGCCTTAGATTATTCATGAGAATTTGTCAAAGGAGTGTTCTTTTGGATGGATCGACTTCATGGGGTAAAAAGGATATGAAGTGGAAGTCGAGGTTCAACATGAATTGAAGATGGAATCGATGATGAACGACTCTTGAGTTTGAATGCAAGTAAAGTCGTCGAAGGCTGGAACAAGGATAAAATGTTTGAAAAATTCTTAGCCTAGACTTTTATATGGATCGACATAGATGGATCGACACCAATCCATTATGGATCGACACCGATGCATCGTGCTTATAAAAGAAATGGAATGAAGAAAAGGATGAAAAACCACCTATCATAAATTAGAATGACTTTTAAAAATTTCTCCCCAATGAATAGAGTCCTCGGATAATGGACTTCAATATTTGTATCTACTGAGAAGACATAACGAAGTGCCGAAATTATCAGTGAGGATGCAACATTCCACGGAAATGTATTGAGTAACGGAAGCATCTGCACAGATCTGGAATTGAATGCTTGCCTTGATTCAAAGCACGTTTTATGTTCAAAGAACCTTACTTTGGATTTATCCCTTGATTGAGGTTGTTAAATGTCATGCCATAATTTTACTTTCCATTACGTCGTTATCATGCATTCTCATCAAGTAAAAAGAAAAAATAATTTTTATGTACGAAAAGAGATGATTCAAATTGGAAATTAATAAAGTACAATAGATCATACTTTAGATTATAAGCTCGGTTACATATTGGTTTTCTATTGCACCTAATTAGGTGTTACATTAGGTTATAAACTCGGTTACATATTGGTTTCTATTGCATCTGATTAGGTGTTATGTTGGGTTATAAGCTCGATCAACCATTGTTGTAATTCGTACCATATTGATTTTCTATTGTACTCGATTCACTACAAGAGGGAATAGTTTTTTGATGGTTAATAGCTGTCGGTGGCCGTCGTAAGCCGTCGAGCAACCACACATGTCGATAGACTTTTCGACGGCTTTATCGACAAAGTTTTGACGGCCTTCATCGAACTGTTCGACAGTTTTCATCACATCGTCAAGTACACATGGCAAGCATTGAGCCTTTCGCGTTTTGGCCAATCGAAAGCCGTCATAAAATATAAAAAATTTCTTTTTGTAATTCAACCATGATTCATCCCTCAAACACACATATACTACAATATATATCGCAGCACACTTTCGCACACATGAATCATATATATTAAAGCCCAAATCCCACATATCATAGACACCACAAAATACATCAATAATAAAGAATGCATCAATATATATAATAAGCATAAGTTCAATCTCAAAATTCCACCACAAAGTTCAATCTCTAACATCTGCCAACTTCTCAAAATGTATCTTACATCACATCAAATCAATCTCATCAATCTCAAAGTACATGTAATTCTCATACTATCTCACAATATCAAAGTGCATATATACAATATTTCAACATAAATAAAAAATTCATACCTACTCCTCATCGCCTTCAGATCCCTGTGAATCTACTATACCGTTGCAAATGCCCAGCAACGCACTCATCCAACATCTGGTACATCTCCTCTGTCCGATGTCTGTCTCGATCCTCGAGGTGAGAAATACGAGCTCTCAAGTCTACAATCTCCTAACTGTCGCAATATCTTCTATAGCTGACTTACTTTCGTCTAAGCTACAATATTTTTACCAAAGTGTATGAGTTTCATGTAGTGTGATTAATAAAATCTATGTGTTATACATTATTCAAAAATATATTATACATAAATATTATCTCTTGATTCGCAAATCCATAGTGCCTATTCCGCGTTGGCGGCTCAACGATAGCATCAAAAATCATGCCCTCCTCATCCGCAGTCATCTCGTCTCGACCTGTTCTTTCAACAAGCGATCTAGTTCTTTAAAGAATCTCTCCAGCGAGTAAAAGTAGAATTACAATTAAAATTCATATTACCTTATTTTAATTATTTATAACTTATTATTTAAAGTGATTATCAATAGCTTATAATTTAAACTATGCTTATCATGGACTCTTGCAATTTTGTGTCATGCCATGTGTATGTTTTTGAGCCACCTTCATTCACATGCTCGATGGCGTGAGTACGAGTAAAAACTTTCAAGCAGGAGATGGCATGGCCATGCTCTCTTACCTGAAATAATTATTATGCACTATTATTATATATATGATGATTATACAATGTTATAAGTATTTATAATCGCAATTTATGAACTTACCCAAACACAACTGCAAATACACATTGTTATGTGAATATGTATTCTCCCAGTTACAACACAGCCCTTAAACTCACAAAACCAATACATTGATACAAAATACTGCACATAAACCCATTTTGTAACATGACACAACAAGGCACAGTAGTCCCAACGAAGCTTAAATCATTTGAACTGAAAGATTATTTGTTTAAATAGCATATCTCAACCGTAACACATAATACAGTAAAGTACAATTCTACATCAGCACTATAACGTAAAGAAAACATTATTCACCGATATGCTTTTTAGGAGCAGTAGTAGTATCATCTGTATCATCTTAAAGTTGTGAGTTGACTGCATTTTGCACACCATAGTTCACAAAATGTATTGAGCCAAAAGTGATGATTGTCATTTGATGCAATTTGAATGTCATACCTTTGTATATATTTGTACATGCTTTCAAACACCACACAACTCGTAGCCATTCCAGTTCATCCGTTATCTTTTTGCATGCTACTCTGCCCGTGCTGAGAAAGTGAGAACAGTAACTATTGTGAGAAAGCCTCTCTTTGTGAATATATACATTCTGATTTCCTTCTTCATTTGGCTTCCTAAGCTATCGGTTGGTTCTTTAATGTATTCATGTACATGGATATATTATCTAACCATTATGATTCAAAACCACACCATAATAAATATTAGTATAATATTCAAGAAATCTAGAAATGTATCATATCTCTCATCCTAGTACCTTTCAGATCCAACTCTAGTCCAGCAAACAGGCAAATATCTTAGTTTCAAAATGAAAAGAGAACACAATACTAATCAAAAATCCTATCAAAGCATATTTGACTTCCATTCCACTATCTTCTCCCTTTGATTAATGTACTCCTAGGTGCACGGCTTGATAAAAAACTGTGAGATGGCCAAAGATTGCAAATGAAGAAAACCTCAAACCACATATCATTCACTATTTTCATGTAGTAAAAAAAAATGACTAAAATTGTAGGTTAGCTAAAATATAGGTTAATATGTTAAATAATGAAAAATCTTAATATTTTTATCTTTGAATGTCAAAGTTGTTCCTGAATTGTGAAGAAATTTAAAATAAATGTTTTGTTTTAATGTAGTGGTTGACGACTTTAATCAAACATAATGATTTTCTAAAAAATATATTAATTGAACATAGACAACTTTAAATTATACTAACAATTGTTCAAGTGAAAAGTGCACATCTTTGAGTTTTGTCCAACCTTCTATATTTATTTGTACGCTCTCAAAAATAGATTAAAAATCTTAATATTTTTATCTTTGAATGTCAAAGTTGTTCCTGAATTGTAAAAAAAATTAAAATAAATGTTTTTTGTTAATGTAATGGTTGACGACTTTAATCAAACATAATGATTTTCTAAAAAACATATTAATTGAACATAGAAAACTCAAAATTATACTAACAATTGTTCATTTGAAAAGTGCACGGCTTTAAGTTTTCTCTAACGTACTAAATTGACTTGCTCGCTCTCAAAAATAGATGAAAAATCGTAATATTTTTATCTTTGAATGTCAAAGTTGTTCCTGAATTGTAAACAAATTAAAATAAATGTTTTGTGTTAATGTAGTGGTAGACGACTTTAATCAAACATAATGGTTTTCTCTAACCTACTAAATTTATTTGTATTCTCTCAAAAATAGGTAACAATAATTGTACTACTTGATAAATGAATTGAGTCAAAAGATTATTCAGTATTAACATCATAGTAGATATGACAGATAACTTACGAATGAAAACACTGTAAAACTCTAATGATCCTGAATCGACCTTCGAAAATTGGCACCGAATATATCACGTATATTCAAAAGCCGCAGATTCAAACGTCGAATCTGGTTCGCCGGAGCTTATAACACATTAAGTATAACAACAAAGCAGAAGAAAATGAATAATATCATTGATACAACAATGAATACAATTATCTGATACAATATAACAATATCAGAGACAACGATAACAGCGGAAAAAATAACAATGGAAGAAATAACTCCAATATGATCTTCGATAAAGAGTGAATCTAAATTCTGCAACTCCAAACCAAATCTCCAAAGCCAAAGCTCTAAACTTCAAGCTCGAACCACCATACTGAACCAAACTCCATCCCAATGCGATTGCCAAGACTAAAGGCTGGATGCTATCGACTTTATATCTACAAGCTGACTATTCGACTATCTGAAAAATCCAACTCTAGACTGCCCGTGTGGAAAATTGTGGGCACCCAGAGTTTAGGAAGGGAACAATAAACTCCAGGTCAGTCATGGGACTGGTAGAGCAAACAAAAACAGTTTATCTTTATCAAAAGCGAAACAAAAGATTTTAAAGAAATTCGCAATGCTTTTTCGAAAATGAAATTTCCATAAAGCCTCCCGCCACACACACAATGCAAGCGCAAACTTGGAGGAGATTTCTCCTTATGACAGTTAAAAATGCTTGATACGCGAAAATATTTTTGATATTATTATTATTAGTGCATAGTGCAGAAAACCTTTCGAAAGTATAATATAGATCTTAGCCAGCATAGATACCATTATATTATGCCTGCTATAGCTACCACCTGAGGTGGCAGGTTATACAATTGCAATCGTAAAGGGCTCATATTGTTTTGTTTGGATTTCCAACAAATGGTTAGGCAAGGAACTTTCTACACAAAATGGAACGCCTCTGAAGGGACGTCCCCGAGAACCTAACCAAATCTCTGCTACACAGGGCCGGGTTACCTCTGTGACTAGGTAACTACCGACACGAGTATGCCACCCCCCGGTCGTTACCAACGTTTATCCGAGGTTCCTCTCAACCAACAACTACAGAGAAATAAGTTTTGCAGCATCCACATAGGTAAATATCTGGGCTCCATACCATGATACCACCTTTGATCCAGAAGGAAATGACATACCCTCGGGGGCGCTACCCCCAAATAACCTTTTTCCCACGATTCCTGTTTCGACCATAACCGAGTTGTCAGGCTCGACGAAGTCTCATGCACAAAGCTACACTTTTCACAAAGTCATGCTTTGATCAACAAATGATCAGCAGCACATCGTATGCCACATTGCCAAATTGGGAATGTATCATTAGTAACCATCAACTACATAACCTCTGAGCTCGTACGTCTCAGAGAAGGGTGTTAAGCTAAGAGAATAAATTCTCCGCCACCAAACAGAAATGTATTAGATAGAAACTAACTTTACATCTCAAAGTGTAATGTCAGACACTCATCCATACAAGTCTGTTCCGGGTTCGAACAGAACCGAAGGCATTTTCAAAGAAGTCCTTGCAAATCCGGGCATCCTCAATCTCGATCGCACTCCCCATCACATATGGAGATCTCTATACTGGAGCAACTAGTGCAGAGTCGTTCAACAGGTTATCCTATCGTTCTCGAAGACACCCGGTCTTCACCACCGTCTTCAAATGCAATCCATTTCGTCGTATCACTATTCGGAATGGGTTATATGACACAAAGTCCTCTCCCGGCTAAACCGAATAGTGAGCGCAATATTTTAAAAACATATGGACATGGGGATCTTAGTTAAGTTGCATCATATTACCCAAAACTTTTCTTCTAAATGGTTAAACAAATTACCATTTTCAAATCTTTTAAACAAAATGATTCACTTCACAAGGTTCACCAATTTTTTTCACAAAGATTCATTTAAAATATTTAATCAAATGATCTATCTTTGAGATCCTCTTTTGTTTGGAAACAAAGTTCACAAATATTTTACAAAGATTCCTTTATAGCTTTCAAACAAATTTCATTTCAAATCTTTTATCCAAAGGATATACCTTTAAGATCCTCTTATAAAGTTCACTAATCTTTTACCAAGATTCATTAAAATAATTTTCATTTCAAACTTGAAATCTTTTCGACACAAATTGGAAATATTTTCTTTATATGAAAGTTGTTGTTATTTGAAAACAAATAGTTTTCGCTTTCGGGAAAATCCAATTACATTTGCACAAGTTAAAGCCCTTCAAGTATAAATCTTGGTTTAAATTCAAATCTCCCAAAACAATACTTTTAAAATGGTTTAAAACCTACATAAACACATTTATAACTTCTATAACCTTTCTAAGCCAAAATTCTCAACATAGAATTCAATTTCAAATCTTGAATTCAAATTCAAATCGAATTATTTAAATTTCAAAACTTTATCAGGTTATTCAAAATAACTTTTATCTTCAAAACTCCTTTTCAAAAGCTTTTCATATTTAACCCAAGTCCATTTCCAAAACCATTTGAATTCAAAAATTCAATCTTTAAAACCATTTTCAAAAATCCATGACTTAACCAATTTCCTCGTGCAATCCATATTTGTGTGTGTATGAGTGTGGTCCACGGGTTCTACACAATAGTGCAAGGAACATCAATCATTACAGATTCAAACACATCAATATTGATAAGCGGTATAATCTATAATGCTTATCTTCATTCGTAGATTCATAGATAATGTAAATTTATTACAGATAAATAAATTACATTTATCACGGATAAATAAATTACATTCATCACAGCTTGAATTAAAATAATTCAAACCACAAGCATCACATAGTAGAGATATCAAACAATTCACAGCATTTAATAAAATACAGTCATCCATAAGTAAGGTTAATTGATCATCTGATTAATTGAAATCAGATTAATCACTAATCCAAGTTGATTAACATTAGTTAACCACAATTTATGTTAATTAATTATCCTTAAATTATTTATTAATCAATCTTAATTAGTGAATTAATCAACCTTTAATTATTAAAGAATCAATCTTAATTATTCGATTATCCTTAATTAATTAATCAATAAATAAATTAACCCTTAATTAATTTTCATTTAATTAATTATCCTTAATTAATTATAATAAGTAATTATCCTTAATTAATTATATTAATTAATGCCAAATTAATTTTAATCACTGGATTAATCAACTTTAATCATTAAATAATTACTTTCAATTAAGTAATTATCTTTAAGTAATTAATTACCCTTAGTTAATCACCTTAATTAATTAATTATCCTTTTTTGTAATCTCACAAGATAATTAGCTTAAATTTAATTCCACAAAGTAACTATGCTTACTTAATCCCTTAATTACGTCCTTTGGATAAAATAAATTATCATTAACAAATAGTTCAATTTCAAAACCCTTAAGTTAATCAAACTTTTTTAAGATAAAACATTTATCTTTTAATTACTTATTTATACCTTAAAGATAAACTTAAGGATTCTTTTGGAAACTTGAACTTAACTAATTCCAAAATAATTATTTTAAAACTTTATCCATTTAACAGAACTGGTAAAAACGAATTTTTAATTAAGAAAGTATTTTAAACTTGATTAAAACTGAAATTCAAAAATTTGTTTAAATTTTAGAAATTTAAAAACTGTTTTCAACCCAAAATTCCCAGACCCGAGACACATTCCAAATTCCCCGAGCCAAATTCTAAATTCCTCGAGCCAAACTCCGAGAAATCCGCGTTCTTCTTCTTTTTTCTCTCTTTTTACTTTTAACTTGATTTTGATTTAAGTTATAAACTATTATTCAACCCATGCAAACTGCCCGAAGGAAACCCCGAGCAACACATCGTTTTTCTCGAGCTAATTCCCGAGGCCCTTATCCTTTCTTCCTCCATACAAAACTTCACAGCAATCAACTGACACATGTGCACGTGCATAGGCGTATCGATCACCTTCAACCATCGATGCCAATGCCGGCATATCAACCACCACCCCCACTCTCGACCCCGACCACCAAAGCCTTGAGACAACACCACAATCAAAATCGAACAACCGAGTTTCCTATTAGAACATAACCCATCATCAAAAATTTGCCTCGAGTAGCAACCACCGACCATCAGAATTTACGTCGTTCCACCCAAAGCAACGCCACAACCACACGCATCTTTCCCCCTGGGTGTGATGCAACCCGAAGCAACACCGACGATGAAATCGTCGCTTCTTCCTCATCGAATCAAACTGGGTTAAAAACCCTACATCACCTTCTACGCTCCGCCACGCTCAACAAAAAAATTCATGAATATTTTTCCATGAATTCTCATCACCCAAGCTACCTTCAGCCATAATCACGACCTCCATTATATCGCCGACGACCGGCAATTGCCACAAACCCAAATTCCGTTCATCACGAGAAATCCCGGCATTCACATACTTAAAAATCGTGAAATTACTTCCTAAAATCATCATTTGTTATCATGCATGAAGCTGATTATGGAATTAAAACATGAATTTAAGTTCATTGATTCTCAACTTATACATAAAGTTTTACTGCATTGTCCTAATTTTGAAAGAATACTAAATCTTAAATTCTTGAAACTGTTTTTAAAAATAAATTCACATTGTTATAATCATTTTCACTTTAAAGATCAAGGTCTAAAAAAATTTGTTAAGAAGGTATGATTTTTCTTCTTGAATTTGTAGCTTGTTACACTAAACAGAGCCAGATATATACATATACAGGCATGCACATCATTCACAAATATATATACATACATACAGACATATTTTACTTCCATACTAAAAAATATATCGCATGCAGAACAAGATTCAAACTAAATTTAAAACTTAAGTTGTAGTTTGCTCACCTGGGTAGGAAAAGGGCAGAGAATAGGAACAAATTGTTTTGCTTGGAAATTTTTGATGTTGATCTTTAAATTTGAAAATCTTTGATTTGCTTGCTGATTTGTTTGAGATGTTCTTGGATTTGAACTACTATTTTCTATTGATTTCTTGCATTTAAATTGCTCAGGTTTTACTGCTTTGATCTTTTTCTAGTTTTTGAAAACTGTTTGTTTGATTTTGTATTGCTTCCAGGTTTTGATTCCAGAAAATCATCTGTTGTTTGAACTTAGAGTTGAACTTCTGATCTTTGATTTCAACAATCTTCAATTTGTTTTCAGATTGAAAAATTAGATCTAAGATGACCTTAAATTTGATCAAGTTTTAATATGAAGAAATTTTTTTGGTTTGTAGAAACTTTCTCAGTTTTGAGAATAACCTGGTTTATCAATTTCTTTTCTTATTCATGTTTTCATGATTTTTTTAAATTAAAGGTAAAATTTGTTTGCCACTTGCTAAAACATGTTAACATTTGTCTATACATTTTTTGATTTTCTTACAAATGTCTTTTGTAACCTTAATTGTGTTTAAGTCCTTACTTTAATTAATTTTGAAATTATGGTTTAAACCCTTGTTAATTTTATATTTACATATGTTTATATTTACAACTTTATAAGAAATTGAGTTTGAAATCTACTTATATTTACACAAATTTTTTTTGTTCCCAATATTCAAATTATCTCTTAAATAAATTCACAAATAAATCCAAACCCAATCTATTTGTAAATATTTACAATTGAATTTCTCAAATTAAATTCCATTTATTTTCTAAAATATTTATTATAGAGTTATAGATTTAAAATGAAATTCAAAATAAATTTATATACATTTAAATAAACACACATATGTATATTAGATAACAAATTTCTATTAGTATAAAATTATATAGTTTTCAAATCCAAATTTTATTTATTTATAAGATATTAAATATAGAATTTCAAATACACAATTAAATTTTAAAGTCAATGTCCAAATAAACAAATATGTTATTTAATCTTGGAAAAATTAAAAAAATTACAATTTAAATTCATAAATTTATATCAATTACTAAATTTAATTTTACTCAAAAATCGGGATCGTTCCAGATTCCTCCCTTTCGGAAATTTCATCCTCGAAATTTGAAAGACAGGGAGACAATAAAAGAATATAGAAAGATAGAGAGATGAATAACCAGATCAAGCTGAATATCTATTCTGCATTTGGCTTACCAAATCACAATATCATCAATAGATACAAGAACGAATCTCTTTAACTCTTCACAAGACACTCGGGTCATCCAGATCTATAAGTATGCAAAGGCATTAGTTAGTTTGAAGGGGTAACTAACCATTCATAGAACATATCTAGACCCTATAGAATAGACAGATATGTGGACATAAATCCAAAACTTTTTAATTTAGAAACCAAAGTATACCTATCAACCATAGCAACCAAAGCAAAAAATTCATCCAAACAAACAATTTTGACCTATCTGGAGTTTATGTCCCATAACGGCACATCAAAGCTTCTCCCTCGAGCTGCTACGAAGCCATCAATGAATTGAAATCAGATGATGAACAAAAGAGATTGATAGGGAAAGAGTTATTCCTTGTATTTGCAGGGTATCGATCGTTTGTACTGGTATTCCCCTGTCCCCTATCTCGTCCTCTTCTTGCACTCATACTCACTATCAGCGGATAGTAAGGGAATTTACTCAGGCATACAGACGGATATCTTAGGGATATACTCATTATAGGGTATACTTCACCCTATCTCTAATGAGCTACCTAATGTGTTATGCTCCTGAGCTAAAGTTCAACCTTCAGCTCTGATACTTATTCTAACGATCCTGACTCGACCTTCGAAAATTGGTACCGAATATATCATCTATATTAAAAAGCCGTAGATTCAAATGTCGAATCTGGTTCGCCGAAGTTTTTTTTTTTTTGAAATGGTACTTTATATACAACAAATCATTGTGACAACATATCACATGTCAATAAACGTTCGAATCACGCAAGGCAAGTTTCGAACTTGTGACCTCTCGCACTAAAGCTAAATCACTTAACCACTAAAGCCGAAGCTTATAACACATTAAGTATAACAACACAGAAGAAGAAAATGAATAATATCATTGATTTCCACAGTCTTCAATTTGTTTTCAGAATGAAAAATTAGATCTGAGATGACCTTAAATTTGATCTAGTTTTAATATAAAGAAATTGTTTTGGTTTGTAGAAAATTTTCTCAGGTTTGAGAATAACCTAGACTATCAATTTCTTTTCTTATTCATGTTTTAATGATTTTTTAAATTAAAAGTAAAATTTGTTTGCCACTTGTTAAAACATGTTAACACTTGTCTATACATATTTTGATTTTCTTACAAATGTCTTTTGTAACCTAAATTATGTTTAAGTCCTTACTTTAATTAATTTTGAAATTATGGTTTAAACCCTTGTTAATTTATATTTACATATGTTTATATTTTACAACTTTATAAGAAATTGAGTTTGAAATCTACTTATATTTACCCAATTTTTTTTGTTTCTAAAATTCAAATTATCTCTTAAATAAATTCACAAATAAATCCAAACCCAATCTATTTGTAAAGATTTATAATTGAATTTCCCAAATGCAATTCAATTTATTTTCTAAAATATTTATTTTAGAGTTTTAAATTCAAAATGAATTCAAAATAAATTTATATACATATATATAAACACACGTATGTATATTAGATAAAAAATTTCTATTAGTATAAAATATATATAGTTTTCAAATCCAAATTTTATTTATTTAACAATTAAATTTTAAAATCAATGTCCAAATAAACAAATATATTATTTAACCTTGGAAAAATTAAAAAAAATTACAATTTAAATTGACAAATTTATATCAATTACAAAATTTAATTTTACTCAAAAATCGGGATAGTTACAAAAACAGACGATTTAATTATTTTTCATATAACCCAAAATGTGGTGGTTGACGACTTTAAATAAACATAATGATTTTCTGAAAAAATATATTAATTGAACATAGACAACTCGAAATTATACTAACAATTGTTCATCTGAAAAGTGCACGGCTTTAAGTTTTCTCTAACGTACTAAATTGATCTGTACGCTCTCAAAAATAGATGAAAAATCGTAATATTTTTATCTTTGAATGTCAAAGTTATTCCTGAATTGTAAACAAATTTAAAATAAATGTTTTGTGTTAATGTAGTGGTTGATGACTTTAATCAAACATAATGGTTTTCTCTAATCTACTAATATTTATTTGTATTCTGTCAAAAATAGGTAACAATGAATTTTACTACTTGATAAATGAATTGAGTCAAAAGATTTTTCAGTAATGATAACCTGATTACTGAAATTATGGCTTGGATAGGTAACTATATTGAAATGGAAGAACATATATGTCGTAATTTATTGCTGTAGTAGGTAGTATTAACATCATCGTAGATATGACGGATAACTTACGGATGAAAATACTATAAAACGGATGATTTAATTATTTTTAACATAATCGAGTAACAGTTGACAAATGGCGACTCTAAAGCAGTTTGATTACCAAATAATCAGGTTATTAAGAAACAAATTGCATTCATCCACTCTCACCAAAAACACAATTATCTAGGTAAAATGACTAAAATGTACATAAACCATTACTTAATAGCCTATAGGTAGTACCTGGCCGTATTTTTAGTGAACTCCTATTTTGTAAGAGCATGTATGCACCATCATGTTTGCAGCTAATCAATTGTCTGAAACAAACGTTGAACAACAAGCAACAAATTTATCATAAAAAATGTTCACATCCAACAAAACTGAGCAGAATAAAGCTAACAAACTAACAACTGATCTGGAAAAAAAATTAATGAGCATATTTCCCATTACTACATTAAACTGCAATGAAATAGTTCACATTTTGAAAATAAATTAAAGGCCAATCATCCACACATTTTAAAACAGTTGGTAATGCTAATTCGACATACAAACTCACATGACAACTGATTAGCTTAGAAATGACATTATAACCTAAAAAAGGCCTTAAAAACAAAACCTTTTTTTTAACAGTCAACAAAATTACTGAAAACCACATATCATAATGACACATATTATCAAACATGAAACAATGAAGCACGTATCAAAAATATGTTTTGAATTTAGTAAGGATGCATGATATTAACATGTAGATGTACATGATTTCTGAATTGCTTTGGCAATAACTTGCTGCACCTCTGAATTGTGTCAGTAGCAATTTAGAAATTAAATATTAAACTAACAAATTCAGGAAATTAAAACAAAACTAACTATTGGAAGATTATTACGATATTTTTAAATTTTTGTTTGTTAATGAAAATTAACCTTTTATTAACCTGGTAATACAATAGTTACTCACAAAAATAAGCATATACTGAATTTTGGATTCTATTCAATTAGAAAAATAACGAACGAATGATTTCGCATGAATAGCTAACAGAACCATTAGAAATATTTGTTTGATTACAAAGTTAACCATTCAATACAAATAAAAGGAATAAGCATACCTTTATAAGTGTGGAAAGAAGAAATAATTTGATAATTTCGAATGCAACTTTTCCACAATTTCCTCTGGTTTGATAAGTAATAGTAACTAATTTTTCCTAAATTATCTACAGGTAAATAAGCGGATATGAAACAAACCAAGCATCCATAGAGTTGAAATAAATATTCAGGCAGCACATAAAGTGCTTGAAAAAAATTTGCTGTAAAAATAACAAACTGAATTTAGTGAATACAAAAGCGTGTGTGTGTATATACGTGTACTTCAAATGGGCAGTAATTGGATATAGTCGCATCTTTCAGCTCGTTCAGGGAAATAGAAAGAGTAGCAAGAAGTTGGGGCAATTACAATCTATTGACCAATATTTTATATATAGACACATACATGTATATACATTTGACTGCACACACATGAAGGAAAATGTGTGTATAAGCATTAATATACACATCCATAAATATATGCATTTCCCCCAAAAGTTAATCTGATTTGTAAAATAAATAAGGGAAAGTAGATTCATGAATGCAAATAAATCAAAACTAAGAAGTTAGAAAATAACAAAAAAATGAGCAGATCAAAAAATTAAAACATTCGCACCACGATCATGAGTAGAACATCATTATCAAACAATCACATGATTGTTCATAAAAAAGTAAAATGAAATGGAAGTACATATAATTTGCAATTGGTTGCTGTAGTAGGTAATATGAACATCACAGTAGAACACCGTAGATAACCTAGGCATGAAAACATTGTAAGATAGATGATTTAATTATTTTTAACATAACCCCCTAACAGTTGACAAATGACAACTCTAAAGTAGTTTGATTACCGAGTAAGATGTACATAAACCATTACTTAATGGCTAATAGGTAGTACCTGGCTGTATTTTCAGTAAACTCTTATTTTTTAAGGGCATGTACGGACAATCATATTTGCAGCTAATCAATTGTTTGAAACAAATGCTGAACAACAAGCAACAAAGTTATCAGAAAAAATGTTCACTTCGAACAAACTGAGCAAATAAAGCTAAAAGACTAACAAATTACGTGGAAAAAATTTTTAATGAGCATATGTCTCATTACTACATTAAACTACAATGAAATAGTTCGAATTTTGAAAATAAATAAAAGGCCAATCATCCACATATTTTCAAAAAATTAGTAATGCTAATTCGACATACAAACTCACATGACAATTGATTAGCTTAGAAATGATACTATAACCTAAAAGAGGACTTAAAAACAAAACTTTTTTTTAATAGTCAACAATTTACTGAAAACCACATATCATAATGATACATATTATCAAACAAGGAACACTAAATATTAAAGTAACAAATTCTGGGAACTAAAACAAAACTATCTATTGAAAGATTAGTATGAGCTTGTTTGTTAACCAAAATTAACCTTTTGTTAACCAAAATTAACCAGGCAGTACAACATTTACCCTTAAAAAGAAGCATATACTTAACATAACCCACTAACAGTTGACAAAGATGAATAAAATTTGAAAGTGAATTTAGGGAAAAGATTATAATCAATACCTGAATATGTAACATGGGTGCAGCGATGGGGATGGATAGTTGAAATCTGGCACGGCAATTCCATAGAAAAAGCAAGCAAGTAGCCTGAGACAAAAATGGGCGATATTTGTAATGTCTCTTAGAGATTCAACTCTAACAAACACAAATTCTACATAAAGGTACATAAGGTACATAATTTGAGCGACAAACCCTAATTTTGACATGGATTTAACATAAAGGTACAATGAAAATAACCTGGATTCTTGCGTTGGGGAGGAAGGAGGCAAATTCCATAGAAAAAGCAAGCAGCTAGCCTGAGACAAAAATGGGTGATATTTGTAATGTCACTTAGAGTTTCAAATCTAACAAACACAAATTGAACATAAGGTGCATAATTTGAGTAACAAACCCTAATTTTGAGGTGGAGTTAACATAAAGGTACCGAAATCAACAGTTTAGAACAGTGAAAATAACCTAAATCCTTGCGTTGAGGAAGGAGGCGAATCGCAATGGATAAAATAACAGTTTAGAACAGTGAAAATAACCTGGATCCTTGCATTGGGGAAGGAGGTGAATCGCAATGGATAAAAGCAAGATAATGTTTCGTGATCTGGAAGAGAGGAAGGAGGCAAACAGCAATGGATAGATCGAAGGACGAGGCAAATAGTGAATGGATATAGAACGTGCATCATAGAAATTACATAAACGTCCTTATCATGGTAGTAAAAGCAGAAGGTTATTATAGGTTTTTCAAAAGCTTCATTTAGGGGGATTCCCATTATATATAGATACTATCTTTATCTTTTGGTTTCTTCATTATACATAAATATATATAAGTATGCACGCATGCAGTGCAGCAGGAGGGGTACATAACACTTACCTATTTGGACCAGCAGCAGTTCATGTCCTTTCCTAACTGATAACTTAGTCTTCATTTTGAATTTTGATGCCTGCACCACCTTATATAATGTAATTAACTTGTTAAGCTTAAAAAAACTTCAGACCCACATCCTAAAACTCCTGTTCGTATTACCGTCCTAAATGCAAATAAATTATGGCTGAGCTAGAACTGGTTTAGACATATATATGGATTCTGTAAACTTTATAAATTATTTGAAAGCATGACAACTTATGTTTGAAATAAAAACAAACTTGTAATATTCTTATCTTTCTAATGCTTTTTATGTAAGTGTTGCTGTAAAAACAAATTTGTAATATGTTTATCTTGCTAATGTTGAGCAAAATCTTATATACCATATTTTTTGCTACAAAAAAGATTTTACTACATATATTTATTCAAAACCAAAATCACCATAATCATTTTCAATTACCAAAATTCAAGGTGTTTCAAAACACTATTTCTCGACTAGGGGACCCTAGGGAGACGGTTCCATCTTTACAGCAAAAGTAGAATTTTACAAACAAATTCGAGGTTTGGTGGGATTTGCTTCCTGGGTCATGTCAACACTTGAATTCATCAAGAAATAGAATTACAATTCTATGGAGCAATGCCAATAATTGATTATCGTCGATCCATAGCAATCACACATCAAGGATTTACCCTCATCCATTACCGTCATCAATTTTGTCCTATCCGAGTTCTTGCAAACACCCCGTCTTGTCTTACCCTTCTTTTTGATTGAAGTATCATAAAATGATGGAGACTATGGGAAATGAATCGGCAAGAAGTTGACGAAATGGCGATCGATGGAGCTTTTGAGGATAACTCGACAAACTATGAAGTCAACAGTGCGAGTCAAATCTGGCAATGACGCATGAGGGCGTTACCTTGGATTATTCACTAAATTTGTCAAAGGCTTGTTCTTTTGGATGGATCGACTTCATGGAGTGAAAGGGATATGGAGTGGAAGTCGCGATTCAAGCTTGAATTGAAGATGGAATCAATGAAGTACGACTCTTGAGTTTGAATGCAAGTAAAGTTGTCAAAGGCTGAAACGAGGATAAAGTGTGTGAAAAATTCTTAGCCTAGACTTTTATATGGATCAACACTGATAAATCATTACCAATCCATTGTTGACCGGCACCAATGCATCATGCTTTTAAAAGAAATGGAAAGTAGAAAAGGGTGAAAAACTACCTAGCCATAGACTAGAATGACTTTCAAAAGTTCTCCCCAATGAACAAAATCCTCGGATAATGTACTTCAATATTTGTGTCTATTGAGCAGACATGACGAGGTGCCAAAATTCTTAGTGAGGATGCAACATTGCGGGAAATGTATTGGGTAATGGAAGCATCTGCGCAGATCTGGATTTGATCTCCCGTCTTGATTCAAAGAACCTTATGCATTCAAATAAACATACTTTGGATTTATCCCTTGATTGAGGTAGTAAATGTCATGCCATATTTTTACTTTTCGTTACGTCTTCGTTAACATGCATTCTCATCAAGTCAAAAGTAAAATAAATTTTATGTAGGAAAAGAGATGATTCAAATTGGAAATTAATGAAGTCGATAGATCATACTTTAGATTATAAGTTTGGTTACATATTGGTTTTCTATTGCACCTGATTCGCAAATAGTGTGATTAATAAAATCAATGTGTTATACGTTATTTATAAATATATTATATATAAACAATACCTATTAATTCACAAATCCATTGTGCCTATAATGTTTTGGCGGTTCCATGATAGCGTCAAAAATCATGTCCTAATCATTTGCAGTCAGCTCGTCTCTACCTGTTCTCTCGAGCAGGCGGTCTTGTTCTTTAAAGAATTTATCTTGCGATTAAAAGTTGAATTGTAATTAAAATTCATATTACATTATTTTAATTATTTATAACTTATTATTTAAAGCGATTATTAATAACTTATGATTTAAACTATGCTTTCCATGGACTCTTGTGATTGTATCATTTCATGTACATATCTTTGAGCCATCTACAATGAGATGCTCGATGGCGTGAGGATGAGTAAAAACTTCCAAGTAGGAGACGACACGACCATGCTCTTTTACCTTAAATAATTACTACTTATTATTATTATTATATTTAATATATATGTATATATGATTATACAATGTTATAAGTATTTATAATCGCAATTTATAAACTTTCCAGTTCTTGACGGCAACGTTGGAATAACATTGAACCCCCATGACGTGTAACAGGATTTGCATTCCTATTTGCCAAATTTTTCTCAGAGTATGCCAATAAATTTAACATAAACATTGTATTTCACATTTTTAAACTAATACAACTATTATACTAATTTCTACTAAATTTTTAATAAATATACAGGACTCATAAACTTACAATCACTTCTGAACTTTTCCAATAAGCATTTAATGCTTCCCATAAGGTTGCACTCATTCAGTCAGGTACCTTTTTCAGCTTTTAATGCTTGACCTTGTATCGCAGTAATTTTTCTTCATTGTTTTGGTCCAATAATTTCTGCAAAAGGAGTCTATTTCCTGTAAATCTACTGGCCTCTGCACATTGAAATTAAAATGAATTATACATTTATACTTAATCAACAAATTGCATAATTTTTATATATAATGAAATACACATTTATATTTACATAAAAATCCTGCCAAATACACTCTATAATGTGGGTTGGGATATTCTCCTACTTAGGCTAGCAAGTAGTTATTCTGCCCTTATAGGTAACCTTAGGAATATCAAGCACAATATATGGGGGCTCCAATTCAAAATCCTATATTAATTATGATATATATTTTTAATACATCATGAATAATATATCTCATACAAAATATTTAGGATGTTGCAAAGAATTTGATACCTACCCACTCGCTTTACTTACTGATCTAACTATGGGACGAACCATATGTGATGGGCAGCCACCATCGCCTCTTGCGGTGGTCCCTCTCTGATTAAAAGATGAGGAATTTGATGAATGTGAAGATCGTCAACGTGGGACATAATATTTGTCATAGACAAATCATTTTATTATGGAAGAACGTATCATTTTATTATGAGAAAACATATTATTTTTTGAGGAAAACATGTAACATTAATAATCACATAAATGACCATATATCAAAACATATCATTGCTTTTGTTTTAAAAACTACCGACCAGTTTACTTCATGTCATTTTAGGGATGGATACGAAGCAAAATAAATTTATAGTGCCTACTTGGCTAATACAAAAAGATCATATTATGGTAATGAGAGTTATGTTTTATTTCAATAGGATTATAATCTTTGTGCACATTGATTCCGGAACCTGAAATATTGCTGAACCAAATGCATATCTAAATAAAAAAATTCTCTACAGGTTTTATAAAATATGCCAATTCCATAAGCAAGAAAATCACCAATAGTCCATAACAAAGAAGCAAATATACGCAAATTCTTTTCTTAAAACGTCATATGTTTCAACTCCTTCATGCCATAGTGTTTCTAACTCTTCAATCACTAGTTGTAAATAAACATTGATTCCATGTATCAGATCATTAAGGCCAGAGACAACAATAGTGAGAAACATATATGGAGTTTTCAGTGCATCCACGGATGCAAATTATAAGATGTAACGATAATATTCCAAGATGAATATTTAGAACCAAATTGAGAGAATGATGAGAAATCCATATACAAACCAAGTCTAACATTATGGCTCTCTACAACAAAAGCTGGATAAGTGTTATCAAAATGTTTCTTTGCTTTTCCAACAGTTGATGTATTAAGGTACCTTCTTTCTGTGTTCTCACAATACGTCATCTCATATAAGGTGTGTTAAAAGAAGGTGCATATATATAACCTTGTTTAGAAGTGATTGGGTAGTAATGCATTCTCTTATATGAAACTTCTTTTCCCTTCTTTTTTCTTGGTTTGTATCTTTCCTCATTACATATTCTACACTTACTAAAATTGATGTCCTCTTTCCAAAATAACATGCAACCATTTAAAAAAAATACCTATCTTTTGTTATGGAAAATCGAAAGAAGACATAAGTTATTTCACTTTATAATGATTTTTACCCATTAGATTATCGGATGTCGTATGTCGTTTTGTAGCTTGTAAAACTACTGTAAATCCGACTTCTGTGAAGTTGAATTCAGATTCTAGTAATGTATTAAGTAGTTACTGATAATTGAGTATCACTTTTACAACCATCCTAAAGGAGTTTCTTAGTAGCATCCAATAAATTATAAAAAAAATTGCTCCAGTATTTTTCTTCTTCTTCGACCTTTACATCTTCATCATCAACTTGAACCATATGGAATATTGATCGTGCTGCATCTTCAATCGCATCTTCTATAGAATTCACCGTAATATTGTCACTATCCACCTCCTCATCTGACACTATAGAATTATGTCTAATAAGTTCTCCATGATGATCCCACACATAATAACCTGGCACAAAACCGTTTAGACACAATGTACTATAACTATGTTCGGTTTTCAATGCTTTTAATATTTATAGTTTTTACAAGGGCAACAAACCTCTTCGTCGTTTCCGTTTTTACTTAAAGCAAATTTAATAAATTCATATACACCATTATAATAACGTTCCATTATTGAGCCATTCATTTCCTTTCATTCATACATCCACCGTCTTTGACCGACAAAATAATTGATCATTTTTTCCTATTTCAAAAATATGATAGAAATTCAAAGAACCTATAGCAAGATTCCCAAAATTATGATTTTTTATTGGATTGCAATTTTGTTTTTCAATTCATTTATACATTTTAATGTTTTACTAATTATGCCATATATTATTCTTTTTACTTTTTGTATACTTATTTTTAATTTTAACATATTATTTATTACATAATATTATATTTTCACATTATTTTTTTTACTTTTTATGGTCTTCATTCTACTTCCCATTACAAGCACAATAATAATTACACTTCACAAATCATTTCATCTTAAACGATTCAACATATTTTGATAGTACTTTTTTTTTGTTTCCAAGGACAGATTCGATAACTACATATCAACTAATACACAGTTATAACCAATAAATAGTCTATTATGCATAAATTTAAGCACAAACTAACGCTAATCTTTATCAAAAATTGAAATAATTAGTTTAGTGGAAGAGTATACCTAATTTTGATAGATTGAAGCTTGGAGAATCCAATTTGATGAATGTTGCAATGGATTTTGGCAGATTTCAATGGCTAGGGATAGGGCTGCCATTGGATATCCGAAAAATCCAAAATCCATCGTATTTGTATTTGAAAAGCGGATAAATATTTGATGTTCAAAAATGGACGGGATGCGGTTACGAAGACATCTACATTCGAAAATTATCCGCCTAGTTTATTCTAATATTACAGTTTAACTTATGCGTATTTTAGTACAACGAAATATATATTTTATTGTTTTATTAAATTAGAAGTTTATACTATGCGCATTAAATGCATATCAACTGCTCAAAACTATTTATTATCATCATATTTTTTATTTTAACACTTTAATAATTAATGGGATTAAGAAAGTTTTTGTTAAACTAAAATTTTCAATTTATGTTATTTGATTTATCGATCGTTAGTAGAAAGGATAATTATGTAATATCTGTCTATATCCGCGGATGCAGATATTTGATATCCAAAAATGGTTTTGGTGTTGCACCATATACACCCGAAAGTATCCATCGACAAGCCTAGCTACGGATAGTCTGGGACAGATTTGGGGGGTTTAGAAATAGGGTTTTAGGCTTTAGAAAATATAGAAAATAAGGAAGAAACGGGGTCAGCTGCCGCCATATTCGTGATTTTTCGACGACTTCTGATGGCTTTCGATGACTATAAGTAAAGAATATTTTCTCTCTTTTGAAAATAAATTTAATTTGTTATAAAAGTTTTTAAAAAGTTTGCAATAAAACTTTTTTGTTTAAATGGCTAACTCACCTAGATGCTAACCGTATATGATTCTTAAACAACATAAAATATACAACCACCAACCATCAATCTATATATAATTCCTTAAGGAGACAAAATCTTTGAATCAGGTATTCAAAATAATTATTTTATTAAAGTTTACAATAACCCGTTTTTTATTAATATTAAAAATGATTTTTTTATTCGTTATATAATACTTATTTTAACGATTTGATAGTTAATTGTGAATTATAAATGCATTTAAAATAATAAATTCATATAGAAGAAAATATTTGGTAAAAATAAATAAATTCGTTGAATCTTATGTTGATCTAAGTTATTTTGGGCATACGGTTAAAATATTAAAAGAAAATAAATAGGTTCAACGTATCAATCTTGATTTTCAACTTTGTAGCCATTCCTCGACATTCAGACTTAAACATTTTGTTCAAATATCAAACGATCTTCAAACGATATGAAATTCAAATCATATATACTATATTATGTATTTATCCAATCCTTATGGTGGGATTTATAAAAAAGGACAAAAAATTTAGACATAAAACATATCATTTTCATAGAAGTTGTCTTAACAATATATACTATGTGTTATACAACTCATTGGAAAATGATAGATTTTGAGTCTAATCTTTTTTCCTTAATTTTTTTTGTCATGGCCTTATGGATTAGATAAATACATTAGAAGGTATATGTCGCATGAATTTCGTCTTGTTTGAAGATCATTTGGCTTCCGAACTATAGATTTTTAGTCCAAATGTCAACGAACGGCTATAAATTTGAGAATCAAGATTGACACTGTTAATTTATTTATCTTGTCCGAAATACTTTGAATCAACATATGATTCAAAAAATTCTTTTTCTACAGAATAATTTATTTCATATTAATTTATAATGTTAAATACATTTAAAAATTCATGATTAGGTACATAACGGTAAAAATTATATTTAAATTCATAAAAGTGTTACACTGCATAAATTTCACCAAATTTGTATAAAGTACGGACTAAAAGTTGCATAGTTTGATCGTTTGAGTTCAATTTTCAATAAAGTTAAATATCAAATAACATAATAAAAGGTTATTGAAAATACTAATTTAATTAATCACAAACCATCATAAAATAGAAGAATTGAATAAAAAAGCATATTTAATTTTTAGGAATTAAATTAGTCATTTTAAACAAATTTCAAACATCTATAATGAATAATTTATAATAATGTGATAAACTATATTAATTAAAATAGCATGCCGTCGAAAATGGCTTGACGGAGTCATCGGCGGTAGTCGAAACTGTCCGTTGCTATTTTGCTCATTTCTAGTAGTGATTAGGTCGTGCACCCGATTAGGTGTTGCTTTCTGTTAAAAGCTCAGCTAACCATTATTGTAACTCGATTGCAGATTGGTTTTCTATTGTATCCAATTAGGACTTGCATCCGTGTTGCTTCGAGTTATAAGCTTGGCTAACCTTTGTTCCAAATCGGTTACAAACTGGTTTTCTATTGTATCTGATCAGGTTGTTCCAAATCAATGTATATTTTTAATTTATGACCATTTGCACTTCTTATTTGTATGGGCAATTTAAGTTTTTCCTTTTGGGTCTTCGTTAAATATAATGTTTCCAACTTTTATTAACTCCATTAAAATCTAGAATTTATAGTGGTTTCTATTACATAGCACCGGCCTTTGAACCATGTAGCTTCTAAATAAATCTGGACGTCAAGATGAATATAGAATGGATAGAGAGCTTGGAGGCATAACTGGAATAGATAAATGAAGCAAGTCAAGAAGTCGGGGAGGATTTGGACAAAAACAACATAGTTGGTGTTAATACCCAAGGTATTGATTTTGATGACAACAACCATATAAATATTACTACTAACGTATCTTCGAGTTATGCAGTCATATTTGATATATTATGGAGACATTTAGAGAGATAAACAAGAATACAGTGGAAGCAAATGAATTATAGAAGAAGGTTGATCAGAGCAATTGAAGAACAAAACCCAATTAGAGAAGAATGCTGAAGCATAAAGGTGTTTGAAGTGATGAGGAGTTGATTGAACCTTAGAATATCTTGTTCAAGATCTCATGGCAATTATACTTGAAGATCATCAACCATTGACCTCAACCAGATCACAAAAACCCACAAATATAAGGTAATTTGAAATGCTGAAAATTTGCAACACTTATTAGTGTTGCTGTTCATTTTGTAACACACCCATGTCGACATGGGGTACTTGGGCATGTCGACATACTAGCAGTTTTCAGAATTTCAAATTTCAAACGAAGAGACATTTCCCTCCACCTCTTCACCAAAAGACATTTCTCTTCAACCACTATATAAAGGCCTCTGAAAACGAATTTTAACTTCAAGAATTCTCATTTTCTTTTACTCCTTCTCCAAACATTTGCAAAAGAAATCCATTGCATACTCTTTAAATATCCTTGCAAATCGGTTCTATTTCACTCCAATTCTTCACTGATTTGCAAGCCACATAATATCAGAGAGTTGTACTTTAATTCACATCATTCTCTCTCTGATTTCATCCTATTCCTCAAAAGAATTCAAAGATATATTTCCATTGGAGGTCTATAGGATCATTGTACCGAATCTGCAAGAATCTGTATTGAAGATATAACCACTTGCCATAGTTTGTTGTTGGTGATAAGGAAAAGTTGTTCTTGTAGCCTGTAAAATCAAGAGGTTGTGTCTTGTAACCCGTGAAACTAAGATTGTAAAGGTGTTCTTGCCACCCGTGGAAAGTAAGTGATTATAGTGGAATTATGCAAGATTGAGTGCAGGACTGGATGTAGGATTGGTTAATCCGAACCAGTATAAAAATGCGGGTGTTATTTACATTACTGTATTTTACTTTATTACCTACTTATTCTCTGATTACTTCTTTCTGTTTGTAATTTGAGTAAATACAGTTTTATATTCATAAGTAAGTAGTTAATACACAATTCACCACTTCTAGTGTCTGAATAGCCTTAAGATCCAACATTGTGTTATAGCCACCCTAGTTTCCAACATTTGGTATCGGGGCATTGGTTTTCAAAAATTCATAACTTGATTTTTGAAAAGTATAAATGGCTAATGACACTAGTAACATATTTTCTAACACTTTTGTAAAAGGGCAATCTACCACTAGACCCCCTCTATTTGATGGTAGTAGTTATACTTATTGGGCTTGTAGGATGAAATGTTATTTGCAGTCTAATGGTTTGGAAATTTGGAACAGTACCCAAATAGAGTACATAGAGCCTCAAACTGAATATTCAAAATGGACACTAGACCAAAAGACACAAGCACTTAATAACTCTAAGGCCATGAACATTTTATTTGCTCCTTGGATAGAAATGAATTTAATCGGGTGTCCATTTGTAATTCTGCATATGAAATTTGAAGAACACTGCAAGTCACACATGAAGGCACCAATAAAGTAAAATAAATAAATATATCTATGCTAACTAACCAATTTCAACTCTTTCAAATGAAACCAAATGAGTCAATTTCTGATATGTATTCTAGATTTCAAGATATAGTACATTCCTTAATATCATTAGGAAAGAAAATTAACGAAGAAGACCAAGTCAGAAAGATCCTGAATTCACTTCCTAGTGAATGGGATCAGAAGACTCTGGCAATTAAAGAAACCAATGATATTAGTATTACAAAAGTAGAAGATTTAATTGGTAACCTAATGTCTAATGAAGTAAAGTTGCAGATTAGAAAAGAGAATCAGGCAAATGAGAAGAAATCACTAGCACTCATTGCTATGATCGACAAAGATGAACCAGATGATGATGCCATCGATGGTGATATCGAGTTTATGACCAAGAAGTTCAAGAAATTCTTGAAGTATTGGATAACAAACAAACTTCGAAAAACTAACAACAATAATTCAAGAAATGGAAAAGTTGTTAAATGTTTCGAATGTGATAAACCGGGTCATTTGAAAAGAGACTGTCCTAAACTAAAGAAATCAAAGTCAAACACTTTCAATAAGGAGAGGAAACAGGCACTCAATGCAAAATGGGATGATTCAAATACATCATCAAGTGATAGTGATTCAGAAACAGAAAACGCCAACATGTGCTTCATGGCAAAGGATGACCAGGTATGGAATTTTAATAAAGAAATTACTAATGTTTTGAATGATATGAATCAGGGATATAAAATACTTAGGAAAGAGTACAACAATAGTTTGGCAGAGATAGATAGATTAAAAATATCAAATAAAAGGTTAACTGACGAAAAACAATATCTAAAAGATGAAATTGAAAGACTTAATATGTATAATGATGAAAAGGATATGACACTTGGAAGTTTTGAAAAACTAAAAATTGAAAATGAATCCTTAAAATTAGAAAATCTTTCAATGAAGTCACAGATCACTGATCTGAATGACCAAATAACATCTCTAGACAATGTTATTCTTAACCGTAATAAGGATTTTGACAAAATGAAAACTGATGTTGGTAAATTTTACAAAGGGAAGGATAATCTAGAAAAATTATTATCTACATCTAAGCGCAGTAGGAATAAACATGGACTTGGATACACCCCTAAGGCTAAATTAAAGAAAAATAGTATTCAAAATACTAAGTTTGTTAAGGCTACCAAGTTCAAACCAAAACCTAGGAAATTAAAGTTAAAACCTCCAAATAGATTCATTAATTTATGGGTTCCAAAAAGGATGGATGATATTGAAAAAGAAAAATATATTGATAATTTTATTAATAAGGTTCATTCATCTAATGATTATATTTTGAAAGGACATTCAAACTATTCATGGGTTCGGGGTCCCAAAACTTAACCCCATGGACCCAGAATAAAAATGATACCAGTGTGTGTATTTTACAATTTTTCAGGTACCAAACAATGTATATCAGATAGCAGATGCTCAAAGCCTATCACAAGAAATCTATTGTACATTGGATAAATAGGAAAAGAATTTGTTATTGGCGTCAACAAAGTCGGTAACTCTAAAACTCGTCTTATTATTTGATAAGTTTATTTCATGTTTTGAATTGATTTGGTTTCCCCTCAAGTGTTTTATTTATAATCATTTATCTCCATATACAAACTCTACATATTGTCTAGCGGTGATTTAAGTGACTCTTTTTCGCCCTTTTTGTTGATGACAAAGAAGGAGAAAAGATATAAATACACTAGGCAAAATGATAGGGGGAGTGCATAGAGTTAAGGAGAGCCAAATATAAAAAATATTATATTTTATCTCTCAAATATTTATATGGTCATCATCATCAAAAAGGGGAAGATTATTAATACACTAGGTATTGATTTTGATGACAACAACCATAAAAATATTACTACTAATGTATCTTCGAGTTATGCAGTCATATTAGATATATTATGGAGACATTTACAGAGATAAACAAGAATACAGTGGAAGAAAATGAATTATAGAAGAAGATTGATCAGAGCAATTGAAGAACAAAACCCAATTAGAGAAGAATGCTGAAGCATAAAGGTGTTTGAAGTGATGAGGAGTTGGTTGAACCTTAGAATATCTTGTTAAAGATCTCATGGCAATTATACTTGAAGATCATCAACCATTGACCTCAACCGAATCCCAAAAATCCACAAATATAAGGTAATTTGAAATGCTAAAAATTTGCAACACTTATTAGTGTTGCTGTTTATTTTGCAACACACCCATGTCGACATGGGGTACTTGGGCATGTCGACATACTAGCAGATTTTAGAATTTCAAATTCTAAATGAAGAGACATTTCCCTCCACTTCTTCACCAAAAGACACGTCTCTTCAACCACTATATAAAGGCCTCTGAAAACGAATTTTAACATCAAGAATTCTCATTTTCTCTTACTCCTTCTTCTCCAAACATTTGCAAAAGAAACCCATTGCATACTCTTTAAATCTCCTTGCATATCGATTCTATTTTACTCCAATTCTTCACTGATTTGCAAGCCACACAATATCAGAGAGCTGTACTTTAATTCACATCATTCTCTCTCCGATTTCATTCTATTCCTCAAAGAATTCAAAGATATATTTCCATTGGAGGTCTATAGGATCATTGTACCGAATCTGCATGAATCTGTATTGAAGATATAACCACTTGCCATAGTTTGTTGTTGGTGATAAGGAAAAGGTGTTCTTGTAGCCTGTAAAATCAAAAGGGTGTGTCTTGTTGCCCGTGAAACCAAGATTGTAAAGGTGTTCTTGCCACCCGTGGAAAGCACGCGATTATAGTGGAATTCTGCATGATAGAGTGCAGGACTGGATGTAGGATTGGTTAATCCGAACCAGTATAAAAATCCGGGTGTTATATACATCACTCCATTTTACTTTATTACTTACTTATTCTCTGATTACTTCTTTCTGTTTGCAATTTGAGTGAATACAGTTTTATATTCATAAGTAAGTAGTTAATACACAATTCACCACTTCTAGTGTCTGAATAGCCGTAAGATCCAACATTGTGCTATTGCCACCCCTGTTTCCAACAGTTGGTACCAACCACTGTTGTTTATCACTACATAGTTGATCTACCAAGGAGATACATCTGAGGACTGTTGAAGGTTGGAGCTTATGAAAGCGTAGGGGAACTACCACTATTACGACATTATGGTCGATACCGACCATAATTATTGACGGTACCGACATTTTCTCCAAATTGACTTGTTTTCTCCCCTATCTTCTCATATCTAAAGTTTTACCTATTCTTCCATGATTTATTGAATATGATGGGCAATTCCATCTATAAATAAAGTGTGAGCAACATAGAGAGGACTTTTATTTTTTGAGCTCGTAGTCTTCGTCTATTACTCTCTGCCTTAACTATTGTCACTAAGTGTTGTAATTCCAACCATATTTAGATCTAAAATTATTATAACGGTGCTCGTACTTATGACAAATCTGAAATTAAGATTAAGTGGACGGAGGCATGAGATTTGGTCAAACCACTATAAAAATGCTGCGTTCTTTGTCGTTTCTATTTGATTTTAGTTGATCTATTCTCGTTTTTGTTCGACCAGCAGTGTTGTATCACTTTTTGGTCTAATATTTTTTATGCTTTCACTGAAAATAGAGCTACTTGGTTGTAGATCTAGCATAGTATTGTTGATTGCAAGCCTCTAGAAGTTAGATCCAAAAGATTGTTGTTGTAGATCTGGTGTTACTGTGATTTCAGAAGGAACCAAAGTAAGAATTGAAGAAATAGCCCATAAGAGACCTTCCATGAGATCTAAAGCCGTTGCCTGAGAAGATAAATCTTTTCATTATAACGATGAAACCACTTAGATTTTGAACAGCTTACCGGGATCTTCTTTCCTATAGGAGGTGGATCCAAACTTGAAATTGGCATGAGGATGATTAGGATGAACCAAAGAATGGTTTATAATCAAAAAGCCCTCTTGGATAGAATGGAAGAAAACTTCTCTTTGTTAGCCAAGCAGTCATAAAGGTATAGGAAGAGCCGTAAGGATTCATCATCATCAAATTTTAAGGAAGACAGTTCATTTTCATTAAGCTAGAACAAGAGAGACGACAAGCAGAAGATGAAGGGAAAGGCTGTAAGAATGTCGAAAAGGAGTACAAGAGGAAGTAGCCAACTTTTGTCCATGTCCAACATGGTAAGCACTGACCAAAATCGAATCAGTATCCATCGTGTTGGGGTTGGTTCTAGAGTGCAACTACCTGATGTATTAAACTTGTTTGACAATAAGGACAACTTGCAAGATACTAGCAATGAAGTAGAGACAAATGTTGGAAAACACAATGCTTGTGCTTAGATGAACACCACATAACCGGTTAGGCATCATAGAAGATGTAGACTAATTGCTCTCCCAGGGATAGGAGAGCCGAGACAACATCGAACAAACCAAGAGCGTTTGTAGAGTCAAATAGTCGGGGTTGTTCTAGATGGTCACCGTCCAAATAATCAACAGAGTCAACAATATATTGTTGATAATGGTAAGGAGATTACCGAATGGAAATCAGCGGAGAAAGAATGAATAATCGGGATTGGCACTTAGCAAGACTCCATTTACTGATGACATTTTGCAAGAAGTATATCCTAGAAAGTTTTTTATGCCAACGATGATGCCATATAACAAGACGAATTACATAGATAACATCTATTGAAATATGAGTGGCACATGGATGGTGATGGAGCTAACAATGTAGTGTGATGCAGCTGCTTCCTAATAAACTAGACGAGGTGGCTATGATGTGGTTCATCAACTTCCATGATACTCATTGGCATTATACCAATGACTTCCGCCACTTAAGAGATATGATTGAAGACCCGATACGTAGAAAGAAGTTGCAGGGGTACGTGAGAGATCCGCGGGATGGTGGGCACCCATGATTTTGTCTCTTGTTGAAAATATTTAAAAATCTTTGTATGTGATTCATTACTATAAATGCTTGACTGGAAATATAAAACATAAGTATTTTTCTAGTCAGATATTACATACTAGGAAAATATTTTACAGTAGTAATTAAAAATCAATGTATATTTTTAATTTATGACCAAACGTGCTTCCTATTTGTATGGGCAATTGAAGTATTGCCTTTTGGGTCTTTGTGAACTATAATGTTTCCAACTTTTATTAACTCCGTTAAACTCTAAAAATGTACGACGATTTTTATTGCATAGCAGTGTTGTCCCGCCTTTGAACCGAGTAGCTTCTAAATAAATATGGATGTCGAGATGAAAGTAGAACGAATAGAGAACATAGGGGCATAATTGGAATAGATAAACGAACCAAGTCAAGAAGTAGGGTGAATTTGGACAAAAACGACATAGTTGGTGCCAATCACAATTGCTGTCACTATAGAGTTAATCTACAGGGGGGATACATCGGAGGACCGTAGAAGGTTGGAGCTTATGAAAGCATAAGGGAACTACCACTATTACGATAACCATTATGGCTGGTACCGACCATAATTATTGACGGTATTGACCATAATTATTGACGGTACCGACATTTGCTCCAAATTGATTTTGTTTCTCCCCTTTCTTCTCGGATTTGAAGTCTTACCTATTCTTCCATGATTTATTGAATATGAAGGACAATTCCATCTATAAATAAAGAGGCTGGAGCAATATAGAGAGGACTTTTATCTTTTAAGCTCGTACTCTTCATCTATTACTCTCTACCTTAACTGTCGTCGCTAAGTGTTGTAATTTCAACCATATTTTCTTTCAAGATCTAAAGTCACTTTAATAGTGCTCATACTTGCGACAAATCTAAAGTTAATAAGATTAACTGGATGAAGGAACAAGATTTGGTTAAACTACTATAAGAATGCTGTGTTTATTGTCGTTTCTATTTGATTTGAGTAGATATATTCTCGTTTTAGTTCGAATAGTAGTGTTGTATCACCTTTTGGTATAATATTTTTGATACTTTAGCTTCTAAGTGATAGATCTAGCTTAGTTTTGTGGATTGCAAGCCTTTAAAAGTTGAATCCAATAGATTAATTTTATAGATCTGATGTTACTGTGATTTTAGAAGGAACCAAAATAAGATCTGAAGAAATAGCCCATAAGAGACCTTCCATGAGATCCAGAGCCACTACTGGAGAAGACAAAGCTTCTCATTATAAAGATGAAACCACTCAGATGTTGAACGATTTACCAAGATCTTCTTTCCTATAGGAAGTAGTATCCAAACTTGAAATTGACAGGATAATGATTTGGATGGACCAAAGAATGGTTGATAGTCAGAAAGCCCTCTCGGATAGAATAAGAAAACTTCGCTTTGTTAGCCTAGTAGCCATAGATGTATAGGAAGAGTCATAAGGATTCATTACTGTCAAATTCAGAGGAAGATAGTTCATCTTCTTCAAGCTAGAACAGGAGAGACGACAAGCAGAAGATGAAGGGAAAGGATTTTAGGATATCAAAATGGAGCATAGGAGGAAGTGGCCAAATTTTATCCACGTCCAACATGGTCACTACCGACCAAAATCTAGTCAGTACTGGGCATGTTAGGGGGAGTTTCAGAGTGTAACTACCTAATGTATTAAACTTGTCTGACAATAAGGACGACTTGCAGGATACTGGCAATGAAGAAAACAAAAATGCTGAAACACATAATGTTGGTGCTTAGATGAACGCCACATAACCGACCAAGCAATCACAGAAGATCCAGACTTATTGCTCTCCCAGAGTGAGAAGAGCTTAGACATCATCGAACGAACCAAGAGCACTTGTATAGTCAAATACATGGGGCTATTCCTGATGGTCGCCATCTAAGTAATCAACCTAGTGAAGAATATATTGTTGATAATGGTAAGGTGATTAATGAATGAAAAGTAGTGGAGAAAGAATTAATAATGGGACTTAACACCTAGTAAGACTCCATTTAGTGATGACATTTTGTGAGAAGTATATCTGAGAATGTTTTTTATGCCAATGATGCTTTCATATACGAATGACACAGATAACATCTATTGAAATACGAGTGTACATGGATGGTGATAGAGCTACCGATGTAGTGAGGTGTGGTTGTTTCCCTATAATCTTAGATGGGGTGGCAATGATGTGGTTCGTCGGATCACACTGCTATCCATATCTTCTCTTGATCAGCCGGCGAGAAAGTTCATGGGGTAGTTCAGGCTCCAGACCGCTTGATCAATAGATATAATGTCCCTGTCAAATAGAAAATATTAATGTGATAATATTACACAACTCCCCCGATTTGAGAGTATTGTCAAGCTTCAATCTGAAAACTCCGCTTTGATTGTAGTCAAATCGTGGCATGTGGTCCATCAAACAACTACCGTTGGGTTGCGTGGGGGCATGAAAGTCACTATCCAAGAGAAAATTCGTCTCCTTGGTTATGTGAGGTTAGTACCAAAGTGAACCGAAGTCAATTGAAAATCAAAGTCTTTGGCTAGAGCGGTTTGGTTAATAATAATTGTTATTATTGAACCAGGGACTTTGTGTTTGGGCTGTAGAGTTGAATATGGATGAATTGGAATTTAGACTATTACTAAATTTCATAAGTCCAAAGTGATATAGTTTCAACAAATAGAGTTGATGTAAATAATTGTCACTACCACATAACACTTAATAAAGTAAAATTGGATTTTATCAAAACTAAGTACGCGATAAATTCAGCCATAATGTCAAATCGCATGTTAAGTGACGTGTAAATGTTAATATTTGAAACGTTCAATATTAATCACTGACCAAATTAACACCTAATAGTCATACTACCAGAACGTTGAATATTCCTTTTACCACCTGATTTAATTAATTAATAAATTATTTTTAGTTAATTGAATTAATTAATATTTATTAAATGTTTATTATAATTTTTCATTTGATGTATATTGAACACTACTATATAGTGTGTTTATAATTGTTATAAATTTACTGATCGATATACAATATCGGTACATGTTTAAATAAGATTTAAAATTGCATTGAATATTGTTCGACCTTGGACTAAATTTTGGGCCTATACGGGCAAGTTAATTTAAGTTGTAGAGGGGTGTTTAGGCCAGCCATGTTATGGCAAAAGGAGAAGTTCAGATGATTAAAAGAGGGGAAATAGTAAGAGAGAGATATTAGGGCGAGATCCACTTTTCACTCTCTTAACTTCTTATTTATTTGCCACCTCTTTTCATCATTTCTTTTAGACTTTTGCTTTCCTTTCCTTGATATTTTCGGCCAACAAACCCCTTCTCTAAGCCCTAAAAATACAAGTACTAAATTACAACAAAACACTGCGATTCGATCGTCGGTGGTAAAGAAATTTGGGAGCTAGCTACTTTTGATTTGTGAATGGATTCAAGAGGATCGATTCAACATTTCAACGTGTATGCAAGGGTTTTGGTGAAAGGTAATTCTTATTTTTATTTTTATATTATATTTATATATATTATTTATATAATAGGATGTTACATTATATTATGAATTTTGCATATCGAATTGCTATTACAAATTGGTTGGTTATGTATATTGTTATATCTATATATAATTAAAAAAAATTATGCTTACCACCTACTTGATGATCATGACCTATAAATTAAAAAAATTAAATAATATTATTGAATGAATCAATTAATCAAAATCAATATTTAGAAGATTAATGTTATATGTCATGCGTTTTAAATTAATTTTTTTTAATCGTATAATATATATTAGCGGTAAATAAAAAAATTAAGAACAAATATATTAATTATTTATTTTACCGTAAATTGTTTACATAATTTGAAATATGTGTGTGTGTGTGTATATTATTGTAAATAATAAAATTTTGCATAAAATTATTACATAACATATATTATGTAGAAAGCTTTCGAAAATGATTTTTTTGTTTAACGTTTTAATTTTGAAATATATTACAAATCAAACACCAAAAATAAATAAATAAAAATTTATTTGGACAAGAGCAAAATTAGTAGGATCACAATTCAAAAAATAATAATTTTATTATTTACACACATACATTTATATCTAATTTTGTATATTCATATGTATTGCATGGCTTTTATATTATATATTATATATATATATATGTGTGTGTGTGTGTGTTAAAAATTATTCTATAATTAATTATTTAATTATTTTATTGATTTAATTGTTATATATATATTAACATACATACAAAAATATTATATATATATTTTATAAATGTGTTAAATAAAAATTGTTTATAACTAACATTAAGTGTGTGTATATATATATGTGTATTTATTATATATTTATTATATATTTTATTATGAGACAAATATATACACATTTAGATAGCGAATCGAACACAAAAGGGGCTAACATGTTCATTGCGATGTAAATCATAACATCTATACATGGGTATGTTAAACAATGTACACATTATTTTGTTGCATTTGTACGTGCATTCATATGTGTACATGATACACATATATAATATAATATAGAATTATATAAAATAAAACTTTGTTTATGACTTCAAATAATTTTTTTTATTTAACATAAAATTTACAAAAGTTCCAATGAATTAGACTATATAGACCCATTAAAAATCCAATTATGTAAAAAAAACTTGGAGATCACTGATTTAACCCTTTATGTGCTGGCCACATTCCAACACAGTTAAGGGAAAAGCATCCATTCAGTGGGAACATCATAAGAGTTGATGAACACTACGAATTGATACATATAGATTATGTAATCCAAAGTCAATTAATTCTAAATAGTTACATGTACTTTGTTATATTCACCGATAAGTTATCACTAACATGGACATGTGTACACATGCAGTATATTTATGATATTCTCATAGCATACGAAGTGGAAATAAATAAAATAACTCATAGTAGAAAATAAAAATAGTTCGATTTTATCGAATAGGTGAGTATCTTGGAAAGAGTTCCAAATGTACAAAAAATGAATAAAGATTCAATTTCAAAAGTCACTCCTTCCTATGACATATAAAGATGTATTGAAAGGAGTAGTTGAACATTGTTGAACAAATTATGATTAATGTCGTGTGAAGTTAAGTTAATTTCTTTCTATAAGGTCGCATGTTTAAGGGTAGTACAAGAGGTTAAAATTAATTTCATCTACAGAATAGTTTACAAATCATAAACGATAAGGATTTATAAAAAAAACCATAACATATTCTATGCTGAGGAGTTGGCAGGTTGTGTGAGACGAAAGACTACATACAACAATTTTATGTGATAGATCTTGTTTGAATTAACCCAAATGAAGTTAGAAACTATTGTCATCGAATAACCTATTTATGTGCTGAACAGATTTTTTTATAAACTAAAACCAAATTAGTTTTATATATAAGGCAATTCATAAAAAATTTATGGATACTCATTCCATTACACTAAGAAACAACTATTGTTTTGAGAAATACCAACTTCATAGCAAAGGAATTTCTGTTAGAAATTGTTGGTGGTAGAATGGATTTGGATACAATCCAAAGAAAATACCGATCGTATGGGATGAAATAAATTAACCCAACCTAAACGAACACAATGCATTATAGAGTATGATAAGTATTCTCGCACATTAAAGAGAGACTATGAGTTTCTTATTAGTATCGAGAATAGACGATCCTCAGTTGTCAATTAAACCATTAAGATGTGGTATGATACACAAATTCGAAAAGGTTCCAAGTGTATTATCAAAACATGGTTTTGGTAGTTGTATCCAAAGGGATATGATCCATCGACAGAAAATGTCTTTCAGAGAAAGACTAATATTACAGTTGGAATATAATGATCAACATTGATAAAAATATCATCGTAAATTTTATTTGTTTAAATTTACATAACAGATTCTCCATTCAATGTACTCAAGTTAATTCAAAGTTTGCTCACAAAATTATTGCTTGATATGACTTGAGTTTCGATACATATGCGATGAAAAAGAAAATTCTTCATAATGATCTATAATATACTTTTTGCACATAATTACCAAAGTGTTTCGTAGTCAGTGGGAGTGATATTGAGTTTTTGGGTTTTTAGTTATGATCCAAGAACTATACAAAAGTACCATTCTATAAGCATTAGAATTGAGTAATAGTTTGATAGAAATATAAAATAGTTTTATTTTCAATCAAAATATAGAGGAATATTGTGTACGTAAAAAATAACAATTAAATGGTACATAGATATTTTTAAATTATAAATAAACAACATACTGCTGATTGTTAATGATGTTCTTACATTAAAATCAATAATAATTTGGTTGTTTAATACTCGATATTTGATTTGTAAGTTATATCTTTTATAATAAGTATAAAGGATGTTGCGAATATCCTAGATGACATGCGAAAACACCTTATTAAAATGTTTAATCTGGAACATGTAAGATCAAATCCCTATGTATTGATAATATGAATTACCATACATGATTTATTGTCCACAATATCATATTTTTCTTTTGGATTACGAAGCAAATATCAAATCCAAATTAAGACCACTAAATGGTATTTTAAAGTGTTCTCGAGTATTTGTGAAATACTAGAGAATTGTTTACAAAAACAACGAACTCCTTTTAATGGAGTGTTTGGACTTGAACTTCGCAAGTGCCATCGAGTATAATACTTCAATTCTTGTTCAAATCTTAAATAAGAAGCTTTGAATTGAAAATGTTTCAAATGAAAGGTTGTGACTGATTCAACGAAAGGCTAAGTATATCGCCTAGAATAGCGCCACAATAAAAGCTGTATAAATATAAATGCAACAAATTTACAATTGAGCTAAATGTGATTCCAAATAATGAGAATATTATATCATTGTTATATGATGTAATAATAAACTTAATAGAAGTCAAGAAACATAATCTAAATAGTCCACATGGTAAAGGAAGTTTATCGGCATCGGAGATAGTTGAATAACAGAGTAGATGATTAAAATAGCATAGTATATTTAGTCATGAAGGGTCTAACTTGATTAGTTTTCATCAAACTGATTGAAGGGATGGTATAAAGATTCCATTATTGGCCCCAAGTGCAAGTGGAAAATTGATATAGGTAGGTGCATGCCCTAGTGGTAATTATATAATTATTTTACATATATTTAACTCGATAACCAATCTTGATAAAAGATGTTCTCTTTCTATTATTTACTTGATATAACGTGTTATATTAATTAATTTGAAGTACATTTAACAAGAAAATCCATAAATGTTATGTTTTTGTGATTGCAGTCACAAAGTGTTGTGACTATGAGTAATTTTTCACAATGAAATTAAACATAACTTGTTAAACATTCCTAATAAATAATTAATAATTATTATCGAAATACGAACTTTGTGTTTGGACTATAGAGTTGAATACGGATAATACTGGAATTTTGACCATCACCAAATTCTATAATTCAAAGTGATATAGTTTTAGCAAAGAGAATTGATGTAAATAATTGTCACTACAGAGTAACGATTAATAAAGGAAAAATAGATTTCACCAAAACCAAGTAAGCGACAAATTTGGCCATAATGTCATGTCACTTATTAAGTGGAATCATGGACACCTGGGAGGAAAAGGAGTCATTGTTAACTCCAATCAAAGACTATTTGCTGAAGGGAACTCTCCCGAATGGAAGGAATGAATGGCTCAAACTCCTTCGTAAAGTACCATGATTTATAATGAAAGAGGAAGTGTTGTATAGGAGAGGTTTCTCAGCCCTCTTGCCATGGTATGTCACCAGAGATGAAGATAAGAAAACCCTTTTGGATGTACATGAAGGAAGATGTGGTGATCACATCAAAGGGCAGACTTTAGCCAAGAAGATACTTTATTATGGATACATTTTGCTCACCATTAGCCACAGCGTAGCTTATCACATCAGATGAAGCGATGAATGCAAAAGCTATGTGAAATACTAAGGGACCTATCTATAAAGCTTATGCAAATAGTTAGCCTATGGTCATTTGTGATTTGGTAAATTGATATAATCGGTGTGTAACCTATGTCAAAGGGTGGAGTGAAGTACGCTATTGTAGCTTTAGACCACATCACATAGTGGACTGAAGTGAAACCATTAATCGTGATCATAATGAAGAAGGTGATCAACTTTGCAATGTATAATATCATATGTAGAATTAGAGTCGTATAAACAATCATCACTAATAATGGAACATGATTTGAGAGTATCGGTTTCAAAGACTTTTACAACCGGTATCGAAGTGCGAAGAGCTTTTTCGCAATAGCACACCCTAAACAAATGGATAGGTGGAGGTGATGAACAAGATCATCAAGTTCATCCTGAAGAAAAAATAACGAAAACCCAGGGCAATTGGGTTGATGAGTTAACACTTGCACCGTGGGCTTATTGTACAACCCACAAGTCTACGACTAGGTACACTCTATTTTTTTGCCTAGGAATTGAGCCCATGATTTCAATAGAACTGGAAATCACTTTTCATTGAAGAAAACACTATGATCCTAATATGAACGAGGAATTATTGCTTGAATCCCTTGACTTGGTCTATGAATGCGAGAAGAGGCTGAACTGATGGTAGCTGCTCAATAAAAGAGCAGCAACGCATTTCAATACCATGGTCGGGAACCGTACCTTTGAGGTAGGGGACCTTATTTTGAAAGAGGTCCTCTCTGTTATGGGGGAACTTGTCTAAATTGAGAAGGTCGATGTGCGATTGAACAAACCTTGCGTTCAAACTTTTAAGCTATCGACCCTTGAAGGGATCGCTTTTCCATGAGCGTGGAATAGCAAGCATCTACAACTCTATTTCACTTAGATTTGTTTGTTTTCTCAAAATGAGCCACCCTATTTGACTTGGGGAAATGTAATAATGTAATAATTTCCATTTCTTTTGTTTACAAATAAATTTGTCTTTCAAAACCAATGGAACCACTTTCTTATAAGTATAACTTTGTAGTGCATGATTAGTAGCACGATCAGGTATCTGGAGATAGGTACCTCTAACGACCTAGAATTTGACCATTTTAAAAAATACTATTTAAAATGATTTTAAATATAAAATAGGTAAGGTTATATGATTCAAATAATATTAGATAGGATTTGGAAAGAGAAGTATATACAAAACTAGTAACATTTGCCTATATCAACAAAAATGACAAAATGCTGATTTTAGAAAAGTAAGTTTCAATGGTTGAATGAATTATTTTAATTTATTTATGAGTTTTTATATTTTTAAATAACATTATATAAATTTATTTTTTAATTTGGTTTGCACAAATAAATAATTTAACTAAAACGTCAAAATGTGATCGTAAAACATTTTGTCGAAAATCAACGTTTTGTCAATTAAATGTTGTCGCAACGTCGTCACACCTTTATTTTCTTATATAGAAACATATATTCAAATAGTATAAGTATTAATTAATTCATTAGTCAAGTTTACTTTTACTAAACATAGTTAGAAATTGCTAGAACATAATTAAGAAAAAGTAAGCACAAAAGGATAAACATGTCATTTCAAAGCAAAACATAAACATAAATCAAACTAAACATAATTATTATATTCTTTACTTTATACTTAAGTGAAAATAACATAAAATAATGATTTGAAATGTGATGTTAAGTGTTGAAAAAATAAGGTTGCTTAAAAAGTAAGCAAAGGGTATTTTGGTCTTTTTACAAAATATTATTTTAATGCAAAACTTTTTCTATAAAGAAGCATCCACTTTATCACTTTTTTATACTTCTTCTTCTTTCTTTTTCAAGCTTTTCTTCCACTCTCTAATGGCTTCTTCTCTTCCATTTCCTTACTAACTTTTTCAAAACCATATCAAACAAAGTTAAAACCCCACCAAACTTTACCAAACACCTTAAAATATCACCAAAATATGATTTAACATCTAAGAAGTGAAGAACTGATGGAGGAAGGGGAGGAACAAGGTGTGGCCGAACCTATGGAGGAGGAGGAGTAAGTTCAAGAAGCCCCGGAGCAAGAAAAAGAGGAAGAGCTAGAAAATGAGGTGAAGTTGTTTATGTGATGGTTAAGTATAGTTAGGAGGATTTAGTGAAGCGTTATTGCATATGAATGTTGGTAGGAAGAATTGGTTAAGTTAAAGGTGAGTAATCAAATCTTAATTTTATTTTAATAAAACTTATGTTGATAACACACATGTCAAATTAGAAATTGATATGTTGAATATTGGTTGATATTGGATGGTAATTTGGTTGCGAATTGGTTGAATATGTGATTGTTTGTGTGGTTGGTAACTTTTTTGATAAATGGTAAAAGAAATGGTTAGTAAGTATAGTTAAATCAATGAAAATTAAATCCATATAAATGTGTGTATCGAAATTATTTGGCCTCTTAATGATTTCAAAAATTCTAAAAAGATTAGAAATGATATTATAATAATATAATATTATAAAGTGAAATGAAATAGAAAATGAGTTTGAAATGGTGAAAATATTGTTTTAATGAGTTAAAATAGTTTAAATGTGGTTTAAAGCAAATTTGAAGTAAAGCAATTCACAAAATTGGTCAAAGCCGAGCCCATCGTGTAGCGGCGGTTCGTAAATTTCGACCCGTAACTCCAACTAATGTAGAGAATGATTTATAAGTTGGATTTCTTCGAAATAAAAATTATTTGGTCCCAACGAAGAAATAAAATCAATATTTCATCAAGTAGAATTTGAAATATGTCCTAAACAATTTTCTAAAAACATCGCGGTTTTGTAGTTCGGAATCGAAAATGAAGCTTCTTTATAAATGATATTTTAAATGATTTAAAAATATGAAATAAATTTGATAAATATTTTAAAATGATTTAAAAGAGATTTGGAATGGAAAATATGAATTTTAAAATATTAAAAGGTTGTTTAAATCAAATAAGCTTATATTTCATAGTACTTTTATGCAGCGAATTCTTCAACCTTTTCAATGTTAGTTTTAAACATAACAATTCTTTGCAAAATCTTTTATAAATTATTTGAAAGGAATAATTAAGTAATGTAAAGATGGTTTGAAAGTTTTAATAAGAGTTTGAATAAATGGTTAAGAGAAATTGTTTGTAACACTTAAACAAAAAGTAAAGAATATTGAATGTAATAACAAACTTCATATGCAGAAACGACTACTACAATTATCCTGCCTGTGAGATCTAGGAAGATAAAATAAGATGTTTAACTAAGATTAGGAATGAAGCAACCAACACCCTGAACTTACCTGGCCTATATTTTCCCTTTTTAGGCGAGGGATGTAATGGATCGAAAGAAAGCCAGAATGCTCTAAAAGATCATATTAAGTTTTCCAAGATAAAAGAAAAGAAACAAATTCTTTGAATGTTAATTAACCACTTAACATCTTTTATCATTGATTAGCACAGAAAATCGGGATCAGATTTGCTCGATTATTTTCAACATGATAGGGGGTTCTCGTTTTGTGAATAGTGAGGAAGCTTAGACTCTTACCCCTATATGTCCCTAGTGTGAAAGGGTTGGTTGAAAATTGAGAGCCTTTCCGTAAAAGCAGATCCGGGGTACCATATGTAGTCACTTTCATGTTGAAAAGCAGGAGTGCCCCCATGTTGAAAAACAGAAGGGTAGCGGGATGGCTGAATAGCCTATCGGGGCGGATCCAAAAAACCCGTTCGTTGCATTTGGTATCAGAGCAAAAGGTTAAGCGAGAACCATGGCTTTGGTTGGGTAAAGACTCTTCAGAGACAGGGTTAGTAATACCCTAGAATGAGTAACTCATTAGAGATAGGGTTAGTAACACCCTAGAATGAGTTTGAGTGTATTATATATGAGTGCGTATTTGTTAGTGACTAATAAATTGTTTTATGATGAATCATCGGTTGAGTGGTTTATGGATTCTGATCGATGCGCCTGATCAACCTTATCGATGAGGATTCCTAGACACTTAAACAAGGCGAACCGATACATTGATTTTGAAAAAATTGGTAAATGAAATAATTTTACCTAGGATTATATTTTGAATATAAAGTATATATTTTGAAAAGTTGTATAGTTAGAAATCTGGATTAGTGAAATTTAAATATGAACAACTTGTGATTAGAATTTCATAGCTTTACTATAAGATGTTTCATAAAGATAGTCAATAAGTAAAAAAATCTGATAAGGTAATTAAGATCTTTAATACTTATTCAAAAATAATAAATTAAGAAATGATAATGTTAAGTTACTATCATAAATTGATCAATTGTTTGATTTAAAAGTTTAAGTACAAATACCTTGTAAATTAAATTTCACGTTTTAACTATAAGGTGTTTGTTAATAAGATTTGTTTAAGGAATGGAAATATAAGATAAAAATAAAATAAGATAAATAATAGAAAATGATTATGTAAAAGGAAAAATAATATAAAAGGAATGAGAATTTAAATTTAAGTAAAAGAATTATGGTAATTTAAATGAAGTTAATTAATATAAGATAAAATGAATTTATAAAATAGGTTTTATAAATTAATCTCTAAAGGATTTTGAAAATGAAATTATATCAAATAAAAAGAGAAATTTTATGATTACTTGTTCGAATGGTTCGAAAATAAACTAAAAATGGGCAAGAGATGTGTTCGGATGGTAAGCACTTCTCTTAAGTATTACTCTTCTTGTTAAGAGGATATATGATACTATTGGTAGTACCCAGTCCCTTGGATTGTTTTGGAGTTACTCGACCTATATAATTTTCTTAAGTTAAAGAGATAATGTGATCATTAATTGATAAATTGTTAATCTTTATAAAAGTGTTTAAACCAAAGATAAATTGAGATCGTTAATTGATAAGATAAAGCGGGATTCTCGATGATTTTGGACAGTTGAAAATTTCCAAATCATACTTAACTCAAAACTAAGAAATTTATGAAAACTTTTGGTAAAAGATTATGAAATACTTTGAGTAAATGAAATTAGATAAGGTTGATTTATAAATCTAATTTACACAGAAAAAAATATTTAAGAGTTAAGAGTTTGAGGATTTAAATACGGGCGGTTTTAAATTTTTTTACATGGATGGATTTTAGTAAACCAATTTGAAATTTGGGATTTGTATATACTCTTAGGATGTAAAGGTATATCATAGAAATATAGATTTAAGTCATGAACTGTTACGTAAAATAATGACACCTCAAAGGAAAATGTTTTATTAATGAATTCCAACATTTATTAAGGATTTGGACTTAAGTCTTTAAAATGTGATTTATTTGCATAAGTTATAAGATAAAACTTAAGTAATAGTTTTATGAAATGATTCGTTAACAATATTAGTGTTAAAGGAAATATATCAAGCTAAAAGATTGTAGGAATTTTTTAAAAGATAAATCATCTTTTAGGTGAAAAATGTTTTCTTTAGAATATTTTCCTTTAGTAAAAATATTTGAAGGGATTATATAAAGAAACACTTTTATAAAATGTTTAAAATTAAGATAAAAGTCTTTGAAAGTTAATAAATACATATAATATATGTAATCGTTTCATTGCATAAATTTTGATCTATAATATAAGTACAGAACTTTGAGGTGTTTACACTGGCCCGAAAAAGGATTTATCACTCGATTCTTGACGACGAACATTAATGAGGATTTTTGATTAGATAATTTAGTTTTCTATCATATTTGAGAGCTATGCAAGGAAAGCAAAGGTTCTGATCTAAAAGCCTAATCGAAGTCCGCACTAAAGGATCGAGGGATCGATGCTAGTTTGGAAATAAAGTTGTGTATTCGAATAGGAGACCGAATAAGATATATCATATGGATGATCTGCGTATATTATATGGAATTAAGTTTATAGATAAATGTTTTAAGAAAACTTTTGTTTTTGGTAATTTCGAGGACGAAATTCTTTTAAGTAGGAAGAATGTAACGACTCACAATTTGACCACTTTAAAATATACTATTTAAAGTGATTTTAAATATAAAATAGGTAAGTTTTTATGATTCAAATAACCTTAGATAGGATTTGGAAAGAGAAGTATACATAAAAATTGTAACATTTGCCCATATCGAAAAAGTGACAAAATGTTGATTTCAGAAAAGTAAGTTTCAATGGTTAAATGAATTATTTTAATTTATTTATGAGTGTTTATGTTTTTAAATAACATTATATAAATTTATTTTTAAATGTGGTTTACATAAATAAATAGTTTAACTAAAACGTCAAAATGCGACCATAAAACATTTTATCGAAAATCAACGTTTTGTCAATTAAAAGTTGTCGCAATGTCGTCGCACCTTTATTTTCTTAAATAGGAACATATATTCAAATAGTATAAGTATTAAGTAATTCACTAATCATGTTTACTTTTACTAAACATACTTAGAAAATTCTAAAATATAATTAAGAAAAAGTAAGCACAAAACGACAAACATGACAATTCAAAACAAAATGTAAACATCAAATCAAACCAAACATAATTATTATATTATTTACTTCATACTTAAGTGAAAATGACATAAATTAATGATTTGAACTATGATGTTAGGTTTTGAAAAAATAAGGTTGCTTAAAAGGTAAATAAAGGATACTTTGGTCTTCATACAAAATATTATTTTAATCCAAATCTTTTTCTATAAATAAGCATCCAATTTCTCACTTTTTTACATTTCTTCTTCTTCATTTTTCAAGATTTTCTTCCACTCTCTAATGGCTTCTTCTCTTCCATTTCCTTTCTAGTTTTTTCAAAACCATATCAAATAAAGTCAAAACACCACCAAAATTTACCAAGACCTTAGAATATCACCAAAATATGGTTTAACATCTAAGAAGTGAAGAAATGATGGAGGAAGGGGAGGATCAAGGTGTGGTCGAACCTATGCAGGAGGAGGAGAAAGTTCAAGGAGCTTCGGACCGAGAAAAAGAGAAGGAGGAGATGGCCGAGCGCTAGAAAGTGAGGTGAAGTTGTTTACATAATAGTTGGTGTGGTTAAGAGGATTTAGTAAAGCGTTGTTGCATATGAATGTTGGTAGGAAGAATTGGTTAAGTTAAAGGTGAGTTCTCAAATCTTAGTTTTATTTTAATAAAACTTAAGTTGATAATACACATGTTAAATTAGAAACTAATATGTTGAATATTGGTTGATATTGGACGATAACTTGGTTGCAAATTGGTTGATTATGTTATTGTTTGTGTGGTTGATAACTTGTTTGATAAATGGTTAAAGTATAGTTAATTCAATGGAAATTAAATCCATATAAATACGTGTATGGAAATTATTTAGCCTCTTAATGATTTTCAATATCTAAAAAGATTAGAAATGACATTATAATAATATAATATTATAAAGTAAAATGAATTGGAAAATGAGTTTGAAACGATTAAAATATTGTTTTAAATGGGTTAAAATAGTTTAAATGTGGTTTAAAACAAATTTGAAGTGTTTCAGACAAATCAATCACAAAATTGGTCAAAATCGAGCCCGTCGCGTAGCGGTTGTACGTAAATTTCGGCACATAAATTCAAACTAATGTAGAGAATGATTTATAAGTCGGATTTCTTCGAAATAAAAATTATTTGGTCCATAATGATAACTGTTTTCCAACGAAAAAATAAAATCAATATTTCATCAAGCAGAGTTTGAAATATGTCTCACACAATTTTCTAAAAACACCGCGTTTTTACAGTCCGGTATCCAAAAAGGGATTTCTTTATAAATGATATTTTAAAATGATTTAAAAATATGAAATAAATTTGATAAATCTATTAAAATGGTTAATGGAGATTTGGAATGGAAAATATGAATTTTCAAATATTAAAAAGTTGTTTAAATCAAATAAGCTTATATAGCACTTTCCACAGCACATTTATGCTATGAATTCTATAACATTTTGAATATGACTTTTAAACTTAACAATTATTTCCTAAATCCATTGTAAATGATTTTAAAGGTGTAATTAAGTAATGTAAAGATGGTTTGGGACTTTTATTAAGAGTTTGAATAAATGGTTAAGAGAAATTGTTTGAAATACTTAAACAAAAAGTGAAGAATATTGAATGCAATAACAAACTGAGTATGTAGAAATGACTAGTACATTTGTCCTACCTGTGAGATCTAAGAAGATAAAACAAGGTGTCTGGTTAAGGTTAGAAATGCAGCAACCAATGCCCTAAACTTACTTCGCCTATATTTTCTTTTTTTGGGTGAAGGGTGGAATAGATCGAAAGGAAAGCCTGAATGCTCTAAAGATCATAATTAAGTTCTCTAAGATAAAGGAAAAGAAAAAAATTCTTTGAATGTTAATTAACCACTTAACATCTTTTATCAACGATTAGACGAAAAACCGAGATCGAATTTGGGTGATTTCTATCTGAAAACCCCTTCAGACTAATTTTAGAAATAAAACATATTAAAGACAATGATCATTGATGACAAAGATCTTCACGATGCAGGATTACTTGCTATTAGTCCCTGGAGGTGAAATTTACCAAATCTAAGATGGCAGTAGTACTCTGTTATGAAAATCTTCGATTTGCAAGAATATGATTTGAAGTTAAGAAAGAAATCTTTGATTAAGATTTAAGGAATGATTTGGAAATATTTTCCCTAAGTTAAAAGTTATAACTTGAATATAAGAAATCTTTGATTAAGATTTAATAAATGATTTGGAAAGGTGTTCCTAAGTAAAAGAGAAAATGATTTGGAATTATTCCAGTATTTAAGAAAGGTTTAAATAAACTAAATGATTTGATAAATGAGGCTTAATGATTCTATATACTCTTGAAAAGAAAGTGGAATAAATTGAAATGAATATATCTAAGAAAGATATTTTATAAAAGATGATGTAATTGATGATTGATATCCACATATGAATTTAACATCTTTTAAATCGATAATTGGCTTAGAAGGAACCAGGGTCAGATTTGGGTGATCCCTATCTGAAAACCACATTGAACCGATGTATACGTTTGAAAGTGAAAACATGTTGAAGATGATGATTATTGAAGACCATGGATCTTTATAGCGTGAGGACTTCTTGTTGACATGCTTTGGGTCGCTCCCATTATAGAGTTATTTATAGTAGTGGTCTCCTCGTTGTGGAGATTTTTCGGATTGCAAGGATTACTCGCTAATAGTGGTAGTGGGAGAGTGCCTTTGGTTTCATTCAGTCCCGGAATGAACTTGTATGGACGAATGTCTAACATTACATTTCTAAAACTCAATGTTTGACTTTTACAAATGTACATCTCCTTGGTGGCGGAGAAGGCAACTTCTCTTAGCTTAACACACTTCTTTGAGACATATGAGCTCAGAGGTTGTACGCTTGCAGGAGTCAAATAGTGATCAAAGGAATAGCAATGTGGCATTTAAAGTGAAGAAGATGTGTTATGTGAAAAGGTAATCGTTGCCTCGAGCCTCATCAACCGAAAATGACCGAAACAGAGCTATATGCGACAAGGCTAAGTGGGTCGTTCTCAATTAGGGTATGATCATCCCCTTTTAGATATATTTCTTTCCGCTATGACGTTTGGGATGTAATTAATGTGGTTTGTATGTTAGAGCACGCTCGGTTAAAGTCGGTAACGATCGGGGGATGATATATTCGGTACTATCTAGTTACAAAGACAGGCCGGTACTACCTAGTCATTTTATGGAAATCAATTCTCCAATAAAAACCTATGGTTTTGTTTGTATTGGCGTAATGAATAGCCTCGAAATGCTATATGAGTAACCATTTCGGTTAAGATTAATAAGTTTATTTGCAAATGTATACAAAGGAATGTCATTAGAAATACTATCAAACATTTTGATATAAAAGTGTTTTAATTATCGTAAGGTAAAAACCCGTCTATGTTTATATGTGGGCATGGTCTTATGAGATACTCTTTCCTTTCAAAGGATTTTATTCAAAGGCTAATATATGACACTGTTATTTATTATTGAGTTTTCTAACGCTGGTTTATCAAGCCTAATCCAAGTATTTTCAATAATCGGGTCAGATCCGAATAGTTTCAGGCTTAGTTGAAGACGGTTGGAGTTTCCAGAGGAGAGCCGAAAATCTTCATCATCATATTGACGTGTTCTATTATCCACTACATCTATTTCATTTGTTTTGTTATTTGTCAGCATTTGTAAGGGTAGATGTTATAGCTGTCCAGGCTGAATCTAGGTAATACTCTGATATTTTATTTTAAAATTTTTGCTGTAATGATTATTATTGAAATAGTATATGTTATTCCATTCGGTTGAGATTCTGTTCTGTCTTTATTTTCTTTCTACTCTTAATGATCTGCTCATTAGTGCAATTTGAGTTGGAGATGTGTGGTTTATTATCGACTCAAATGGTACGGAAAAATAGGCCTTTACAGTATCAGTCCTTTGATTCATGATCGGGTTAGGGAAGTATAATCTTTTTGGAGTTCATTGGACGATCCACCCATATCCCTTCGATCTTTGACTAATGCTCGAAGACAGGCAAACTCAACAAGGGATGCCTGGAGTTAGGCAACTAAAACCCAAGTTTCGAAGATAGGAAACGGTGTATAATTGAGACTTTCACGACTACGTTTACATCTTGGCAAGACATGTCTAGCCGAAACAAATAATGACGGTTATTGAGTGAATTCGATAATGCCCAAAGATAGGTGAAAACAAAAATGGATGCTCATAGTCAAGCATTTGAAATACGAATCATTGAGATCAGGATTGGTGTATGATTGAACTTTTACAAGTATGACCACACCTATGGCTTTGCAAGACATGCCTAGCCGATGATAAGTGATGAAGGTTAAAGAACATACTCAACCAATACCCATAGACAAGCAATATCTAATCGGTGTCTGTAAATAGATGCCCAAAACGTCGTGTTAGAGATAAGAAATAGTACCAAGCTAGATGCTTCCCCAATTACAACCTTGTTTATGGTAAAATGAAATCCAACAAAGCAAAGCAACGTTGGCTGCAGAATTGCCAAATGAAAATTATTTTGTTTAGCCAAGAAAGAACTACTTTGGTGATGATAAAGGGAATTCAATAAAGAAATATTACTAACCAACTGCAGAGAGTTATTTATATGTACAGAGTTACAATAAATAATGATATTGCACGGATACAGGCATGTATAATATAGATGAAACAAAATCACAAATGATTATATAATATATGAAGGCAGACATACATGCAAGTAAAGTAAAAGGTTTAGAAATGTAAATACAACAAAGACTATGCAGAAAAATAGCCTTTATTTATATCAACTTTTTATGTAAGAGTCGGGGGCGCTTACGCACAATGTAGGCCTTTATAAGAAAACAAAATACATCAAAAGACAAAAAGAAACTGTCTTACCAAATGCTGAGTCGGTCACCAACTTCTTCCTCCCTCACTTGCAATACTTGATATCAAGCTTCATGAGATGCTTCTTTTAACCCTTGGTGGTTCAATTGATGGGTTCTTTAGGCTATTTAGATGCAGGATTAAAAAGAAGCATCATCAAAACCGTGACCTTTAGGTGGTCTTATTTTCAAAGGTGGAAAATTTTTCAAATCTTGGCTCGAGCTTGATCTTGATTGTCTTATAGTCAAGTTTCAGCCTCTCCGCCCTTGTGATGTGATCAAATGAGTCCTTTGTGCTTGTGATTGAAACCTCTTCCTTCTTAGATCGACTGATTCCTCTAACCCATCATATGCCCCTCTCTACTAAGAATTTGAATTGGAGGTGAATGTGGAAGGGAGATATGGAACGATTGGCACTGTGATGATGAAGGTTAAGGTAGTAGAAATAGCTTTCAGATCTGGGACTTGTTTAGATGACTATGGAGGTGGCAGCGATGGTTTAACCTGTAACTTGATAGAAAAAATAGTATAAGTTAGTGATGTCCCATAGCGAGAGTTGAAGTTTCTCGAAGATCAAAGAGATAAGAGAAATACCTTGGCTTGATGGAAATTCCTTGGCCGGTGACTTGATGATTTCCCCCTCCTGGTGGAAGATTTATTCGGTTGGATAACCGAAGGAGAGGAATCAAGAGCATCAGCACTGGACATGACTGAAATTGGAATCTCAGTAATGGTGGTCTCAAAAGTGGCCACCGTAGAAGTAGTAATCTCTATTGTAGGCTCTTCTGACTTAAGAATATATGATTTTGCTCGATCCAATGCATGAGTCAACAGAAGCCTCAATAGTTACCTTCCCTGTAACTACATCTTGTGCAGCCAGAGTAGCTTTGTCTTCCTCTAAGGCCGCAATGTCTTCCTCATCCATAAGAGCTACGCCTTTACTGTCTACAGTAGCTTTGCGAAGTATTTCTTCACCACCTCTAGTAATGCAGTAGAATAACTCATCCCTAATCACTTTATATTTTTGTTATCTATGATGTTAGTGAAAAATTACAGGAGAGTGGCATTCATTTCCTCATTAGCTTGATTAGCTTTCATCTTAAGTTCTACAATATCCTCTCTGTTCAGTAGGGTCAATTTGAGCTTGTGATTTGGAATTTATATCAACTTTCAAATTGTCCTTAAGACTGCTACCTCAGTCTGGAGGGTTTTTGATTGTGCATTTTTTATCTTAACCTATTCTGCAAGTTCGGCATTTTCTTAATGAGCGGTTTTCATTTAATCTTTCATTAATGTGGTGACTTGAGTGTGGGCTCTTGATGTTTCTTCTATTAACTCTTTCGAGTTTTTAGCTAATATTAGTATGCCATCTGTTTCTTTAGTAAGTTCGGCCAGCTCTCTTTATAGCCTAATACTATCCTATCTTGGTCTTTTCTCCCTTACTCGAACGATTGGAAGAGCGTCTAATTGATTGCCAAAGAGACCATGGATAGCCTCTTCTACTCTAAAAGCTAGTCTAAAATTTCCTTAACCCATATATCCTTTGGTTAGCATCTTAAAGAGTGATATCTCAGGCATTGCAATCAAACATGACCTCCATCAGGCAATAGTAAGGGAAGTTTGCCTACATCCTAACATATTTAGCTATACTTGGGCCTATATGGGGGTGGAGGTGGAACTACATGAGTTGAAACTTATTTAGATATATGGGAGGAAGAAAACAGTAATGATGTAGGGTTTAGTCAATTGTGGTTGTTGTCAGGGAGTTTGAGAGTCAATACATGGCCGAGAGGCACCTTAGTCGCGTTGGGAGTGATTACGAAGACCTTGAAATTTCTCTTGATGGCACTATTTCTTTTCCATATCATGACGCTCTTTCTCCTCATCTTGGCGCCTTCGTCTAGCATCCTCGTCCTGATGCTCTTTATCCTTTTCCCCCTTCTATCGTCTTTAGACTATTGATATGTGTCGAGACGCTATGTCTAAATGTTCGAAGTTATTAAGCAATGCTGGCTCACACTAGAGTGGAGATATCCCGTTTGATCTCTTCCAGTTAGAAGAAAAAAGGGTGTATCAGAACAAAGCACTGAATTAAGGATGATCGTAGAGTGTTGGTGTTCATGATTCTAGAAGTATGTGAAGTGCTAGTATTTCCCTAAGTACTTCGCAGACCATATTCAAGGATTTAAAAGGATGGGGTTTCATCACCCTCGGCAAGAAGATCCCCAAACGAGAAGCTATATCCTTCATGTCTTATGTTAAGAATGTCTTGAAAAGTAACGCCTCCGTTATAAAAGGCTGAAAGCCTGTCAAGTTCACCAAACGAGCCAAAGATACTCTTAAAAGAACCTATAGGATGTGTCACTTCCCCAAGGGGTGCAAGATTTAGACCTGGGGAATGCTAAGAGGACTTAATAACCTAGCACTTCGAATGAGACGGGACATGGACTGTATCGCTTTTGAGGGATGTCTCCCTATATGATTCATTGTCGCCTAGGCCATAGTCCTCATCATCATCTTCATCATCTCTCTCTTCTTCTCCTTCTCTTTCTTCTCCACTCCTTCATCCCTTCCTCTTTCCATGGTCTCTTCAACCCTCACATTCTCCTTACCTATATTCGCTTCGACTCTATGGCCCTTTTCTTCCCCTAAATTATCATCGTCAACATCATGAACGGAGGTTGAGGGACAGGTTGCAGTTTGAGATTTCTTGGAAGAGAGCGGAAAAGTAATGAAATGTCTGTCAGGGTGTAAGCGGCTATACTGCTGAATCCTCTCATTGGTGTGTAAGAAGAGGCGGTTTGGAATTGGTAATCAAGTCTCTTTAGGAGCTCTAATGTGTAAGCATGTGCATTTTTTCATCCTAGTCTAGGAGGCATGTTAAAGATAATTAAAAGGACTTAATCATTTTGATAAAGAAAATCCAAATGAAGAAAAGATTTAGAAGCGGAGACTTATGTCCAGGCAACCAGAGGTGGTCGAAGCCATATGGACAGCAAACAAAGAAGTATTAGCTCTTAAAGTAATGACGCTTGTTGTGAAGTGCCTCAATAAATTTGAAGCAATTATAGCCTTAAACAGTCAGCAAGGAAGGCGAGTTTGATCTCTTTTGAATCTTATAAGATAAGTTAGCTCCTCTAATCTTGGAGAATCATTCAATCGCATCATAAAGAAGACATGCAAAGAATTAATTAGTGCGTATCCACTGGGATGCACTTATGTCGGAGCCAGCCCAATCTTTTGCAAGAAGAATTTGATAAATTTGTTGAAGGACAAAATGGCTCCATATAAACACATGTTTTTGTTACACATGCTGTAGCAGTAAGTGGATTGTGTGCTCATTGATCGATTGTTGGCAATAAAACAATCGCTCGTTGGAATCTCATGTTGAAGCGAAATGAAATTAAATGATCTACTGTCGGCAATGATGGAGTTTAATCTGGAAGATTATTTAAGAATCTTGAGGCACATCACTCGTTCAGGGAACGTGGTTAACCATGAGGTTTTGCCACTGTAATAAATTGCTTTTGAAGTTCATGTGTTATAGAATGCTTTGCTCCAAATGGAGCAAACGTGGAGGCTTGAGTGGTAGAAGAATTGGTACTGACTTTAAGGCGAGAAGATCGTTGATTCATTCTAAACCGAAAAGCTTGATAGTGAACTTAGTAAGGTATGTTTTACTTTAAAATTTGCTTAATTAATACACATGTAGGCGATATGCAAGATCTATATAGTGTGCATCTTGTGTGTCTTGTGTATAGAGCACAGTGTATGGAATACTCAGCCTACTTGTGTTGGCAAACGAGCTCCATTGCACGATGAAACTGTGTGTCAGATTGAACCTATTATTTCATAATAAACGAAAATGAAATTGTTTTCCAATTCAAAACAGAACTTTCTTTTGGGTATCGAAGTTGAATGGCTTTAGTGGTGGTGAGAATTCGATTTCTTAAGGGAGAGAATTGGCTGAGATTGGAAAATCTAATTACAATAGCTAAAAGTTTAGTACCAAGTACTTGTACTTGTATTCAAGAATCATATGGGTGCCGACATGATTCGATTGGTACCAATATGTTTCTATCTTCGTTTAAAAAAATAAAAAAGTGAAAAGAGAAGGAAGAATAAGAGGAACATACTTATTCAAGATATGATGTGGTATTCGAAGTGATAAGAACTTCAACTTGATTGCTAAAGAAGGGATGGAATACCAACTACTTGAAGTGATGAAAGGATATTTTCAGAACAGATACGATGCTTAAAAGGTAGCGATTGGTTACCCGAAGACCACTTTCTGATTAATATAGTATTGGTTTTATTGATCCAAAGCATGCCTTTTTTATAGAACCATACTTTCGACGACAAGTGGTATTCAGTCTTTAAACTGAGTAGCTTCTAAGTAAATTTGGACGTCGAGACCAAGATGGCATAGAGCGAGAGCTAAGGTCATACTTGATATGCACAAATGAAGCAACTCAAGAAGTAGAGGAGGATTTGGACAAAAACAATATGATCGGTACCGAGTTGTTTACCGGGGGATACATCTAAGGACTGTGGAAGGTTAGAGCTTATGGAAGTGTATGGTAACTTGCACTACTAAGATCACCATTATGGTCACTACTGACTGCAATTGTAGCCGATATCATCATGATTTTTTGCTCCAAACCCGACTTGTTCTTCTCCTCTATCTTCTCGGATCTGAACTCTTACATGTTCTACGGCGGATGATTGAGGCTGGAGAAACATAGAGAGGAATTTTTGAATCTTTTGAGCTCATACTCTTAATCTCTTACTCTCTACCTCAACCGTTGTCAATAAGTGTTGTAGTCCCGATTATACTTTGCTTTCAAGATGTAAAATCATTGTAAAAGTGCTTATACCTATGCAAATTCGAAATTAATAAGACAAAGTGGATGTAGGCATAAGATTTGGCCAAACCACTATAAAAATCGTGTGTTCTTTGCTACTTCTATTTGATTTTTTAGATTTATTCTTGTTTTTTTTGGTTGGAGGTAGTGCCACTTTTTGGTCCAACAAGCGATCTCAATATTTTCTTGAAATTATTGCTCTTTCTTCTAGCACATCGATCACTAAAGCTTGATATGTTAATTTATAGTTTTAAAATATTGTTAATTGTGTTTACATTTTAATTAGCTTAGAATTTCATATGTGATATGTATCTACATTGTTAAGATCTATTTAGCAGTGTAGGACTTTAAGTAAATGATATATTCATGTTCTGGCTTTAATTTATTCTATGAACCAGTCTATGACCCATTAGCCATAAAATCTACTCAAGAGCAGAAGTATGAAAGAAGGTTAATAAGATTGAGGATTTGATTAAGAAACAGGCCTAGGCTTCATAAAGGTCGTAAGAGGATGTTTTGAAAGCATTAAGTAGGTGTCAAAAGAGTCGAAGGCACCAACTGCTCATACAGTAAGAAAGCTTTCGATCCAGATGAAAACAGATGTACCCTTCCCCCACTTTCAACCTTTCGACACAGATAAACAAGCAAGTACATCTTCGAAACCCATTTCGAAGGCAATAAATAATGCCCTCCCACTTACAAGCCAAACCTTTCGGAATTAAAGGTTTCGCCCCTATCACAACCTTTCTGAAGGCATATACAAGCCTTTCGAACCAATCAAGGCCTATAATATTAAGGGAAGGTTCCGCCTTAGTCCTAAGGCATGCATTCAAAGGCTACTCAACATCATCGAAGCTATTGACACTTAAATCTCTTGGAAACCAATATGAATAACCTATCGACATGTTTGAAGCTTCAAGCTTACATCCAATAACATCAAGGAAAGAGAAGATGTAGAGAAGGGTGCTGTGGAGAAAGCAGTATTCAGAATCAACAAAGGCAAAAGGAGATGCCTTCCTACAACGTCGAAAGGGATCACGGTCTTTCGACCAAGTCGAAAGGCTCGAAACAGCATATAAAAAGGGGTACTTTTGACCAAGTCGAAAGCAAAAGTGAGAAGGGGCCGATCTGCATCTTTAAATAAGACCCAAGGGGTCCATTTTTAAGGGACCAAATTCTAGAATCCTGAATTCATCTTTTTACTCTACTTTCTTAGTTACCATTGTATTCTCAAAAAACCCTGAATCAATTTAGGGAAAAAGCTCTATTTCTTGTAAATCATTTTGGATTGTGAATAAAAAAGGAAGATGGCTTGTTATTAAGGATATTGGCAATGAGGAAGATCATTTTGATCATTAGCTAGACTAATGATCCATTGCATATGACTCTAACCGATTCTCATGATTTCTTTTTGTTTATGCAATGTATAAGATTTACTTGGGCATTTTTGATTGAAACACATCATTATCGAAACCTTCACTTAACATGAAAACCAAAGTGATGATGGGGTTTCAATCATGTTAAGCTCATGATAGTTGGGAATACCTAGATCGATCTTATAAAAGGAAAGCAAATTGGATTGTAGGCAATAATAAGCTAGGACTGTTCCGAAAGGGAGAAACCCCTTTCGACCTAGTCAAAAGTGGTGTTTTCGAATGGAATCTTAGTTTATAATTGGCTAACAATCATGTATATAGGAACTCATTCGAAAAGGATCAACCCCTAGAAACATCAGTAACCCTTCGAAGTGGATCCATAGCAAGAATAATGAAACCATGGGGTCGAAAATAACCGTACCATACTGATAAAGTAAGCATCCCTTTTCGACATAATTGAAAGGACCTGAATTTTACCTTTCGATGTGGTCGAAAGGAATGAAGAGCAAGGATGGAAAGCTACTTTTGACTCATTCAAAGGATAGGATTCAATCGGATGTTGTTCTCTAAACTGTATTACAAGGCAAACTCCTTGAAGCCTATCGACTAAGTCAATCCAGTCGAAAAGTAAGGTTGGCTTTATTAGCCTTTCAATTAACTCAACTTAGAGGAGAGGTGGTGCAGTCACCTTAAACCCTTTCGACTATGTCTATCTAGTCAAAAGGCATGCTTCTGAAGGAGTGGATCCTTTCAATAACATGGTGTCGTTTGAATCCAACTACCTTCGAATAGAATTGGGGATGTTGACTAGTTTTCTTGTTAAAACATGACCTTCATAATAATTAAATTTTATACTATTTTTCGTATTTTCATCTTTATTTATTTTAATATATTGCAAGTATACAGTAAAATTATATAACTTAGATTCAAAAATTCTGCTAAATTACATGTCTAAAATATGGACTCCTCTAATTTCAGTATCATTAGCTTGGTTATAGTACGCACCTTTCATGTTTTAATAGAAGAAAAAGAATATTAGAATGTATTATAGCATGTAAATCAGAAAGTAAAATATGAATTTTATCAAAGCTTAATGTCTGTATGTGATATATTTTCAAGCAAGCATTTCCTCTCACACATACACACATATGAGAGTGTATGTGTGCGAGAGTTTATTTGTACATTATTTTTTGTTTAAATAACTTACATATTTCCATGTGCATGGTAAACATTTGTAAGCTCATTACTTTGTTAGCCATGTTTTTACAAGCTTGCTTTTTTCAACCACTATCTCCGTCTCTTCTTTAATTTCACTCCTATCGTGATCAGATTCCATGATATTATATGATAACACTTTCGGTTAAGCTTTTGTATCCTTTTTTTGCCGATATTGACTTCTTCTAATTTCCTCCAATGTAGTGTTTTTTTTTGTTGTAGTAAGTTTACATTCAAAATTTGAAACTTTTGATGTTCCTTTTTTTGTTTCTTTTTTTAATAATTTTGGCAGAGAAGAAGGAGAAACTTCGCTTTTATTTCTCATCAATTATTTCTCATCATTTTCAATCTTGATTTTATAATCTATAGCCATTTGTTAAAAGTTTTCCGATTCTTGAGTTAACGTTAGGCTGCTTTCCTGGCTTTCACTTGATGTAAGCACCATGAAACTGGGTAGTCAATTCCAGATCTTTCTTTAGTTTTATTATCGGCTATGATTGTATAATTAATCTATAATAAATATTTGAAGTAATTTTTTCTTAGAAATTTACCTTTTGAATTAGAAGATTTATCTTTTTAGATGTACCTTTTTGACTTCCTTCATCGTCATCTCTTACTATCCTCATCGTTTTCACCTTTATCATTAATGTACTCATCATCTTCATTGTTTTCTTCTTAAGTTGAATCTTTGTTTTTATCTTCTTTTTCAGCCTCTTGTTCTTCATCATTTTCTTTTTGTTGCTTTGATTTATTCAAATCTTCGATCTTTTTATAGGTTTTTGTTTTCCTTTTCCAAATGCATATTTTCCTTTTTTCGTTTTTGTAGTTGCGCTTTTAGGTTCTTAATATCATCGTGAATTGATTTTTTTTTCCGTTAGACGATCCAACTCTGTTGGTTTTTAGTTTTTTTCCATTCTTTGTTTTTCTTCTTTTTTCTACAAATTAGGACAAATATATTTTACTTTTTCCATAGCCATAAATATAAATTTACTTTTTCCATAGCCATAAATATAAATGAGACATATTTGTTTTGTAATTAGTTACAAAGTTAATTATTCGCCTGGCAAATATACCTTCCTTGCAAATATTTTCCTTCCTCGGTTTTTATAGTTATTGTTTTTTTGACATATCCAGCAATCATTAAGAATTTTTCTTATAGCAAATATTCATCATTATCTGTTTTTATATAATTGTGTTCTGTAATTTCAACTTATTGTCTATCAAAACCATGTATGTAAAATATTTTACAATAAAACATTTTCAATTTTAAATACAATATACAATATTTATGCAATATTATTGAACAATTTTATTTTAAGAAATGAAGTATCATTGCAGAAAGGTTTTTCCAAATATTTGACAATCATATATTTGCTTGTCAAATATTTATTTGGCAAATATTCGACAGTCACTATTTATCATAATTTTTTAAAGATTTTTATCTTCTTATATATATTAGTAAGTTTACCTTCTTGGCAAGGAATGATCTTGCTTGGAGTTGCATCAGTGTCCGTTTGGAAAATATACAAGCATTTTCTTTGCAACTTTTTCTTTGAGATATTGTTTTTGTGAGGTCACCGAACCAGTACTACACAAAGATAGTACATTTTATTTTAGTTTGCAATATAAACTACACAAGATAGAATGAGTTATTATAATTTACCAGAAACAAGGTTGCACAAGCTTGAATTTTTCGAAATTTATACCTTGTGAATAATGAATATATGTCAGCAGCATTAGTGGGAATACAGAGCTTGCATTGGAGAGCAAGTAAGTTGACAGTAGATATATTATGATTAGCTTAGCAATGTCTATTATGTCTTCTAATTATGATTAGCCATGATGTGTGTATTGTAACTCTTTCATTTTTCCAACCATTTTTTTTTTGATGTCATTTTCTTTCAAAGTTACTTTCATATCTCCAAAAGTAAAGCAATCACTATTGAAAAAACATCTATTATCAAGTCTATGGAAGCCGATTCTTTGGTTATGTCTTCCTTTGTTATTGATCCTTCAAGGAATGGTTTGATCATACCGAAGAACGAAGTAAGGTTTAATTGTGTTCTGTTTTTTGTAAGTAGTGCCTTTTTATTTAAATTCTAGGCCAACGCGAGGAAAGATTTCAACCTTCTTTTGTAGCTTTCTCCTATATTTTTTTCCATCTTTTTATACATCTTTTGTTTTTTGGTTTTTAAAGCTATTATTATGCAGCTATTATTTTGTCATTGCACTTTCTTTGTGGTTAGACGAATATATTGCTGGAGTTCCTTAAATTCCAAAGAAAATGCGGATTGTTCTTATGAGATTTCATCTTCAGTTTCAACACCTATTTCTTGTCTTTGGTCATCAACAAACGTTTTTTGAGTTGATTGAGATTCATATTTTTCTTGGGAATTTTGGATTGCTACTTTTTGAGCACAAGAAGCTTTGTTTACAACGTTCTGTATCTTCTTCTCGGTACAAAGGTTATGAAATTCTCAATTTGATTGCATATATATGGACTACAGATATTTGTTTGTCAAATATTTGGCATGACATATTTGCTTTGCAAATATTTATCAAAAATTGCTTATTGAAACAATTTATCATTCTTATTTTTCATCTAATTGCATACTATAATTTCAGGCTACCATCAAATTAAACAATGTATGACAAATATTTTACAATCCTAGCCTTTACAATAAAAGTTTTCTAGCATATCAACCAGTTATCATCTAATATTATTTATAACAAATATTTGTCATTTTCAATATTTCATGAAAGTGCGTATTACAATTTCAACTTATTATCAACCAATACTATATATGAAAAATAGTTGTTATTATCATTATTTATACTAAAAGTTTTGTAATATTTCAAATGATTGTTTATAAAATTTGCTTATGTCCAATATTTGTTATTCTTAGTTAGTAATCTAATTGTATGCTACTATTTCAACGCATAACCAATCAAAATTATACATCGTAAATATTAGTCATTATCAATATCTATAGCAAAATTTCACTCATATATCACACATTCATCCACCAACTTTTATTATGCCGAATATTTGACATCCCCGCGTTTGGCATTCAAGGAAACAGCAAAATTGCACTCTTTCAAGTTTGTAGTTTTAGGAGAAAAAAGTATTTGAAATAGTTTTGGAAAAATGATAGGAATAATCGTTACGAGAAAATTACACATTTAAACCTCCAATATTCTTCTCAAGTTCCCAGACTCCTCGGGCGTTAACCAAACATCCATGCTTAGAGAAGTTGTTTTTGGATTGAATTGAGGATCCGCGTTTTGAGATTCAGCGACTGTTGGCAGTACAAAAAGGAAAAGCAATGCGAAAATGCGAATTACATTCATGCTTAGAGAAGTTGTTTTTGGTCTTTGGAAGAATTTATGAGTTAGGGAACTGGCTCAAAGGTTTAAGTTCAAAAACATTTAGAATACAGCTGAATAATATGGTAATCGATCTGAAAAGAGATGAGATGAAAGTGTTGCTTAGTGAAAACTGGGATTGGTATGAATTTATTTCCTGCATACCTCAAAATCTTTGCTGTCTAGGCAATTTTGATGACATTAAGCAACATTAATAAGCAATGCAGTAAACGTCTTCTGTAACATCTTCGGTGTTTATAAGTTGCAGATAATTGTTCGCAATATGGATGTATAGTATATTTGTTTTATGATGAAGGAGAAGCATTTGCTGAATTGTTTCAATAAGAATTAGGTTCATCATAGGCTGGGTGCTTTGCAAATCAGGCGACTCTCTCTGCAGCTAAGGCTCGATGTTGCAAATACAATCAGTAACGTGCATGCAGAAAGAGGAATATTGTTCATATCTCTGTGTATGTTCATGGGGGATCATTCATCATGTAAGTTTACCTAAAATATGAAGCCTGAACTACTGTGGTAATGGATATAAAATATATTTAACATTTCATTCATTCATGGAGTATCAAATAATTAATAACCACTAATTAAGAGAATAATAATTTGACTTTACTTTACTACAATTTGATCAAGGGTACATAACAAACCACCATCCAATATCCAAGCGTAGGTGAAACTGAAATGGTGGTGGTATAAAAAAGAATGAAATAATAGAGTTAATAAAATTAATGATCAAAGGAATCGGAATAAATGAAGGTATATATGTCATGAGGAAGGATGATGAATTAAATTAGTCCATGCTTCCTTCCATTAGGTGAATGTGCGCCGATGAATGAATTATGAATAAAAGAAGGGATTCAAATGCTCCTTTTTGCAGATACAAGTGGCTTCAACTTCTCCATCATTTGATCGAAGTCGTCCTCCGTCTTGATTAAACTCAAGCGTGTGTAACGACTATCGGCTTCAAAAAGCACTCCGCTTTGAGTTTTAATTTGAGCATTCCTGAGTAGAGCTTCACAATCCGTGTCTTCCTCCCATTCACACTTTAGCCATCCGAATGCTGCGATTAATTGATGTAAATTAGCAATTGCGTTAAGCATGTATATATGCAGTTGGTTTGAAGATATAAACGGATAAAGTTAGAGAAATTAATTAAGTAGCTAGCTAGGAGCATACATGGTGAGGGATCTCTAACTTTTTTGAAGTAGTTGCAATATTGCGGAGAGAGGTTTTGAAGGGAGAATCGATCTGAAGATGCAACTAGCTTGGTAAGTTCAGCCCATCTTTTAGACAATGTTTGATAGCCAAATTGGTTGATGTCGGCCATTGTTTCCCGTTTCGTTTTCATTTGCAACAAGATCTCCTTTATTAGTTTCAAGGTTCGAAGTTGCGTATCGTGGGAAGTTCCTTCCGTGTTCTCGGTCATGTACTCCATTACCCTGTCGTATACTTTCACGTCCTTTATGAGCGCCCACCTGTACATATATACAATATGTAATTTGTTATGATTAGCATACATGAATGATGCAGACCACCACCGTTGACAATATACATATGAATGAAAGTTAACGTTACTAATTAAGAAGAAGAAAAAATAAAAAGACTATCGTACCCGAATCTGCTGCCGGAATGTCCAGTGTATTTGGACATGGAAAACAACATTATATCTTCGTTGGCGGGTTGTGCAATTGGGGTATAATGCGGCCAATAGTAGACGTGGTCGTGGATTGCTAAAGAGCCATTGATTATGGAATGGTGAAATCGACCTTCGGGATTATTGGGCGAAGTCACCAATTCTATGATGTTTTGAGGAGAAGCGGCGTTAACGTAATCGGATGCGTTCCCTTTCCATTCGTAGCCGGTAAAACGAAAGAATTTGGTTTGCTTTCTGAAGACGGGATAGTAAGGGACGGCAGCGACAACTTTTGATGGTTGCACATCGGGTGATATATCGTTTGGGGAAAGGGCGATGACTAGACCGTTGAGGAGTTGAGTGACGCCGGTACCGAAGACGATGTACTTATCATCGGCTTTGGCATTACCGACGGCCTGATGTAAAAGTCTGACGTGTTTTTCAAGCTCGGCGTTGATGATATTACCGGAAGATGGGTGGAAGAAATAGCTCATTCTATGCCAGGGTGATATGAGAAGAGCGGCGTTGGATTTGTGTTGCATCCAATATTTTTCGAGAAACAAAGCGTCGCCGCTTACAACATCAGAGGAGCAGTTAGGGAGCAAAGTGGAGCAATGGGGACCGGTGTAGCAAGTGTTGCACTCGCACATGGGAGCTCCATCGACGACGATTCCGTCCAAGTAAGCTCTGCCATGCCCGGAGCAGTCTATTGCGGCCACTGCCTCTGCCTCCTTCACTGCCTTTGCAGTCCAGCTTGAGCTTGGCTTCTTCATCAGTGGATAGCCCATCATGCTTACTAATATGGATATGATGAAGAGCAATATCAGTAGCCATGGCTTTTCATTTTTATTTGCTTGGTACTCCATTTCTTCCTTCCTTCCTTCCTTCCTTCCTTCCTTCCTTGCTGATTTGATCTTGTACGGATTGAACCTATGTTTTATTTGTAATATTTATTTATGTGATATATATTGGTAGATACAGAGATCGATCGATCTCTTATATATAGAGTGGCTGCTTCACATATATTTCAAACATTAACATGCATGCATGCCTGTATATTTACACGTTTTTGATTAACGTACGACTTTCTTTATTGCATGATATTTGACCCTTCATTTGACCAATTTCCTCATTAACGATTTGGTCTCGATCAACCATCTATCTATCTGATTTAAAGTCCTTCAATTCTTCTTTCAATATTTTATTTTGATCCAGTCCCAATTGTTTGACCTCACCATGCATGCCATATATGCGTATAGGTCAATCCGTCAATATAATATATGGGGCTAGCTGCCTGCTACTTGTTCTTTATCTCGGCTCCTTGATTCATTTGTTTCTCTTCTCTGTCTTTTGGTTTCGATATTTACTTTATCAATTAATATGTAAGCATGCAGCTGAATCACTACCAACGGGTTTCTGTTTCTATATGTTGAATATATTTCATGCTTAATTATTTACTCCTGACTAAACAAAGAGACCAGTTCAATTTTTCCTTTATTGGTTCATAAGCATGACAACTTATGTTTGAAATAAAAACAAACTTGTAATATGTTTATCTTGCTAATGCTTTTTATATAAGTGTTGCTGTAAAAATAAAGCCTTTTCAAATTTTTCCTTTAATGGTTTGTTTTCTTTATTTACGTATTTTATCTAATAATCCAAACACATTCTGTTAGTCTGTTTTCTTTATTTACGCATTTTATTTAATAATAGAAACACGTGCTATTATTTAGCAAACAAAGAACAAACCTCAGTTATGTAGTAAAAAATATATAAGCTTTGGCAATTTTGAATTCATGCAACTTTTGTTTTTGTATTTGATCTAAAACTAGATTTACTTTTGTCATCTCCTATCGCATCAGTATTCTCACAAAAATACCTTTCACCCATGCCGAGATTATCTTTTATGCACTCGGGCCTAAATGGCATGACCGATCGATAGAAATACTGCAACACTCCATCCATCGTTATCTGTATATTCCATGTAGCACACTAGATAGATGTCATATTCATGAAATACGATTCGCTTTCCAGATTCCTTGTTGGTGAAAGAATAGACGTGGAACTTAAAATCTCAAGTTAAATGGCGTGGAGGTTGGAGTCCTCTTCAAGACGTAATATTGAGAGAAAGCATATATACCACATTTTTTGCCGCAAAAAGGATTTTACTATATATATTTGTTCAAAACCAAAATAGCTAGAATTATTTTCACATTCCCGGATGAAATTCGAGATGTTTATGGACTCTGTCTCTCGATTAGGAGACCCGAGAGAGACAATTCTATGTATACAGGAGAAGTAGACTTTAACAGACAAATTTGAGCGTTGGTGGAATTGCCACCCGATTCATGTCGACACTTGAATTCATCGAGATGTAGAATTATGATTCAATGGAGCAATGGCGATAATTCATTGTCATCAATCCATAGTTATCATACATCAAAATTTTGCGCTCATCCATTACCACCATCAATTTTGTCATGTTCGAGTTCTAGTAAACACTCCGTCTTGTCTTACCATTCTCTTTGATTGAAGTATCATCAAATGGCGACGACTAGGGGAAATGGGTCGACGAGGAGTTGACGGAATGGCGACCGATGGAGCTTTGGAGGATGACTCAGCAGCGATGGAGTCAATGGTGTGAGTCGAATCTGGCAACAAGGCAGGAGGGCACTGCCTTGGATTATTCACGAGAATTTTTCGAAGGCGTGTTCTTTTGGATGGATCGACTTCATGGGGTATAAGAGATATGCAGTAGAAGTCGAGGTTCAACATGATTTGAAGATGGAAACGATGAAGAACGACTCTTGAGTTTGAATAAAAGTAAAGTTGTCGAAGGATGAAACAAGGATAAAATGTTTGAAAAATTCTTAGCCTAAACTTTTATATGGATTGACACTAATGGATCGGCACCAATCCATTATGGATCAACAGCGATGCATCGTGCTTATAAAAGAAATGGAATGTAGAAAAGGATGAAAAACCACCTATCATAAATTTGAAGACTTTCAAAATTTTCTCCCCAATAATCAAAGTCCTCGGATAATTGACTTCAATATTTGTATCTACTGAGCAGACATGATGAAGTGCCAAAATTATCAATGAGGATGCAACATTCGACGGAAATGTATTGAGCAACGGAAGCATCTGCGCAGATCTGGAATTGATCGCTTGTCTTGATTCGAAGCACGTTTTGTGTTCAAAGAGCCATACTTTGAATTTATCCCTTGATTGAGGTAGTTAAATGTCATGCCATATTTTTACTTTCCATTACGTCGTTATCATGCATTCCCATCAAGTAAAAAGGAAAAATAATTTTTATGTACGAAAAGAGGTGATTCAAATTGGAAATTATTGAAGTACAATATATCATACTTTAGGTTATAAGCTCGGGTACATATTGGTTTTCTATTACACCTGATTAGGTGTTACATTGGGTAATAAGCTTGGTTACATATTGGTTTTCTATTACATCAGATTAGGTGTTATGTTAGGTTATAAGCTCGGTAAACCATTGTTATAATTCGTACCAGATTGATTTTCTATTGTACTCAATTCACTACAAGAGGGAATAGTTATTTTGATGGTTAATAGCTGTCGGCGACCGTCTTATGCCGTTGAGAAACTACATATCTCGATAGATTTTTCAATGGCTTTGTCGACAAATTTTTGACGGCCTTCGTCGGACTGTTCGACGGTTTTCATCACATCGTCAAGTACACATGGAAAGCTTTGAATCTTTCGCGTTTTGGCCAACCGAAAGTCGTCATAAAACCTAAAAAATTTCTTTTTGTAATTCAACCATGATTCATCCCTCAAACAACACGTATATAACAATATATATCGCAGCACACTTTCGCACACATAAATCATATATATTAAAGCCCAAATCCCACATATCATATACACCACAAAATATATCACATCAATAATAAAGAATGCATCGACATATGTAATAAGCATAAGTTCAATCTCAAAATTCCATCACAAAGTTCAATCTCTAACATCTACCAACATCTCAAAATGTATCACACATCATGATAGAATATATTTTACATATATTCTAGGCATTAGAATGTTTTCTGCATTTATGCATTAGAATGTTTTCTGCATTTATTCTCTGATTTGACGATATCTTTATTTGAGAAGTATTTATTTAGTTACCTTTGTTTTAGCAAATCAGTTAGCTAATTTGTAGCCTCTTTATTGTGTTAGTATTTATTTAGTTACCTTTGTTTTAGCAAATCAGTTGGTTAATTTTTAGCCTATCTTGACTCTTGTAACCATATATATTATTGGACGTTGAATAGTTAAGATTAGTCCCACATCGGACAATTTTTACAATATAAATCATGCTTAAATACTAAGAGACCTCCCTTCACATCACCAATTGGTTTTGTGATAATATGTGGTCTCTAACATGGTATCAGAGCGGGTTTAATTGTGTCACACGTCAGCCTCAATAAATGTCGACGTGTTTGACTGATGATACGCCACACGTGCGAGGCGTGTTAAGATTAGTCCCACATCGGACAATTTTCACAATATAAATCATGCATAAATACTAAGAGACATTCCTTCACATCACCAATTGGTTTTGTGATAATATATGGATGACATTATATTACAGCTTCTTCTGATCGTCTTCGTAAGTATATTATGCCTCTGTTAGCTTCTGAATTCGCTATGAAGGATCTAGATCCTTTTAGTTTCTTTTTGGTTATTGCTGTAATTCGTCATGCCCATGGTCTTTTCTTATCTCAGACAAAGTTTGCTGCAAAAATTATTGAACGTGCCGGAATGTCTAACTGCAGTTCATGTCCAACTCTTGTTGACACTAAGTCCAAACTAAGTGCCACTGCAGACACTCTTTATGATGATCCGACTAAGTATTGTAGTCTTGTAGGTGCTCTTCAGTATCTTACATTCACTCGGCCAGACATTTCGTATGTCGTGCCGCAGATCTTCCTTCATATGCATGCCTCGACTAATGAGCATATGAAAGATCTTAAGCGTATCATACTCTATCTCCTTGGTACCCTTTCTTTTGGTCTCCACTTGTACAAATCCAATATTAATCATATTATCTCATATACAGATGCAGATTAGGGTGGTTGTCCTGACACTCGTCGTTCTACCTCTGGTTATTGTGTATTCTTTGGAGATAATTTGATTTCTTGGTCTTCGAAACGGCAACCTACTCTTTCCCGAAGTAGTGCTGAGGCGGAGTACAGTGGTGTTGGTAATGTTGTTTCTGATTCGTGCTGGATAAGAAATTTACTTCTAGAGTTGCATTGTCATATTCAAAAGGCTACTCTAGTTTATTGTGACAATGTGAATGCTATATACTTATCCGAAAATCCTGTTCAACATCAATGCACTAAACACATTGAGATGGATATTCATTTCGTCCATGAGAAAGTAGCTCGTGGCGAAGTGCGTGTGCTTCATGTACCGTCACGTTACCAAATTGCTGATATTTTTACAAAAGGGCTTCCGCGCGTATTATTTAATGATTTCAGGGACAGTCTAAGCATACGAGAACCTCCCGCTTCGACTGAGGGAGTGTGATAGAATATATTTTACATATATTCTAGGCGTTAGAATATTTCCTGCATTTATTCTCTGATTTGACAATATCTTTATTTGGGAAGTATTTATTTACTTACCTTTGTTTTAGCAAATCAGTTGGCTAATTTGTTGCCTCTTTATTTGGTTATTATTTATTTAGTTACCTTTCTTTTAGCAAATCAGTTGGCTAATTTGTAGCCTGTCTTGACTCTTGTAACCATACATATTATTGGACGTTGAATACAATGGGCAAGCAAATTGATTTCTAAATTGATTTCTATCACATCACATCAAACCAATCTCATCCATCTCAAAGTATACAACATCAAAGTGCATATATACAATATCTCAACATAAATAAAAAATTCATACCTACTCCTCATCGCCTTTAGATCCCTGTGACGAAGGAAATCTACTATACTGTTGCATATGCCCAACAATGCGCTCATCCAACATCTGGTACTTCTCCTTGGTCCGATGTCTGTCTCGATCCTCGAGGAAAGCAATACGAGCTCTCAAGTCTACAATCTCCTAACCGTCGCAAGCTCTTCTATAGCTGACTTGTTTTCGTCTAAGCTACAACATTTTTACCAAAGTGTATGAGTTTCATATAGTGTGATTAATAAAATCTATGTGTTATGCATTATTCATAAATATATTATACATAAACATTACCTCTTGATTCGCAAATCCATAGTGCCTACTCTGCGTTGGCGGCTCAATGATAGCGTCAAAAATCATGTCCTTCTCATCCATAGTCATCTCATCTCGACCTGTTCTCTCGAGAAGGCGATCTAGTTCTTTAAAGAATCTATCCTACAAGTAAAAGTAGAATTACAATTAAAATTCATATTACCTTATTTTAATTATTTATAACTTACTATTTAAAGCGATATTTAATAGCTTATAATTTAAACTATGCTTATCATAGACTCTTGTGATTTTGTGTCATGCCATGTGTATGTTTTTGAGCCATCTTCATTGACATGCTCGATGACCTGAGTACGAGTAAAAACTTTCAAGTAGGAGACGACACGACCATGCTCTCTTACCTGAAATAATTACTATGTATTATTATTATATATATGATGATAATACAATGTTATAAGTATTTATAATCATAACTTATAAACTTACCAATTCTTGACGGCAATGTTGGAATAACATTGAACCCCCATGACGTGTGACAGGATTTGCATTCCTATTTGCCGAATTCCGCTTAGTTTTTTGCATGTAAATTTCACATAAACATTGTATTTCACATTTTAAACTGATGCAACTATTATACTAACTTCTACTAAATTTTTAATAAATATACAAGACTAGTGAGCTTACAATTACTTCTACACTTTTCCAATAAGCATTTCATGCTTTCCTTAAGGTTGCACTCATTTAGACAGACATTCTTTTTCCATTTTTAGTGCTTGACAATGTATCGCGGTGATTTTTCTACATTTTTTTTAGTCCAATAATTTCTGCAAAGGAAGTCTATTTCCTGTAAATCTACTAGCCTCTGCACATGAAATTAAAATGAATTATACATTAATACTTAGTCAACAAATTGCACAATTTATATATATATAATGAAATACACATTTATATTTACGTAACAATCCTACAAAATACACTCTACAACGTGCGGTGGGATATTCTCCTACTTAGGCTAGCAAGTAGTTATTCTACCCTTGTAGGCAACCTTAGAAATATCAAGCACAATATCTGAGGGCTCCAATTCAAGATCCTATATTAAACATGATATAGATATTTAATAAATCATGAATAAAATATCGTACAATAAATATTTATGATGTTGGAATAAATCTGATACTTACTCGCTCGCTTTTCTTGCTAATCTAACTATGGGATGAACCACATGTGATGGGCAGCCACCATCGCCTCTTGCGGTAGTCCCTCTCTAACTAGAACATGGAGAATCTAATGAATATGAAGATCGTCGACATAGGGACATGATATTTGTCATAGACAAATCATTTTATTATGGAAGAACATATCATTCTATTATAGGAAAAAATATTATTTTTTTAGGAAAACATGTAATATTAATAATCACATAAATTAGCTTCTATCAAAATATATCATTGCTTTTGTTTACAAACTACCAACCAATCTGCTTTATCTCATTTTAGGGACGGATAAGAAACAAAATAAACTTGTAGTGCCTGCTTGGCGAATACAAAAAGATCATACTTATGATAATGAGGGTTATGTTTTATTTCAATAAGATTATATTGTGCATGTTGATTCCCGAACTTGAAACATTGCTGAACCAATTGCATATCTAAATAAAAAAATTCTCTACAAGTCTATAAAACATGTCAATTCCAAGACCTAGGTTAAGACGCCGTAAAAATCTTTTATATGTTCATCTTGATCATCACCACCTTTAACAAATACATCTGTATAGTTAGTTAATTTTTCAGCATCGCGTGTTTTGATATTGAATTTAAATCCATTGATTAATAATATTAGATGTATTGGCATTTCTCTTTGATCCTATCACAAGATATTTCAATCCTTTATCAACTACAAAATGTCTCCGATCATAAACACAGTTTGAAAACCAATCAACAATTTTTTTACTAAGATCACTGCATGGATTGTGATTGGTAAATACTGCAAATATAATATATTACACATATTCTTTAAGTATGATTAAAATAAGTATAAATTTAAGAATTCACCTATCGAGAATTATTGAGTAACTATACCTAGCAAATGGTGCAAACTCAACTCAATCAAGAAGTAAATATTTTTTTGCTACATGGTATCTTTGTCGTCTAATCATGTTTTCATACATTTTCTTGCAGGTCGACAATGTTGTCTAAAAATAAATAACATTATTTAAGAACAATCATGTTCAATGCATTCTTCATTACACGGAACACTTTGGAATGATAAGTTCACATGGTCACTGAAATAATAAGAGAAAATGAATAAAGTTTTCTCTTCGATATATGATTTGCAAATCGAACATCCAACTCATGGTTTTTGTCTAATATTTTTCAGACGATTTAGGTATCTATTATAAAATTATTTCGAATTAAATTTATATATGTACTTTCTAATTTGAAATTTAATTAATATTTAACATACTCCATATTATTACCTTTCAAATAGATACATCCAACAATATTGCACAAGACCTCGAAGAAGTGCTTCAATGAAAAATGAACAGGTAAATGCTCTATTACATTAAAGAAAACTAGAGGAAAGATTTTTCCCAATTTGTAGGGCAGTATAGGAATATCTAATTCAAGTTTACGTTGATGCTCAACATTTAACGTATCAAACAAAGCTCTTTATAATGCAAATTAAGTTTCGTTATAACCCTCCAAACTTTTACGGGTGTGTTTTTTGAAAACTGCGGGTAACAATTTTTCCATCGTTACATGGCAATTGTGACTTTTCATCCCACTCAGTTTTTTTGTTTTTAAAGTCGATACATCTATGATGATTAGAAGAAACCTCATCAGGTAATCTTAATCCTTCCACCTATTTTAGCACAGGTTTTACTTTGTTTTTGTCTAAATCATAACATACTTTGGGTTTTTTATTGCCATTTCGCTTGGTATGAAGCTCGGGATGTTTACAATTCTTATATATCACATATTGATTTCACATCATCCTTAAACTTCCCCTTAGCATTCAAAATTGTATCAAACACGTTATCAAACATGTTTTTTCATTGTGCATCACGTCAGTGTTATGATGTAGTACGAGACCTTTCCAATGAGGTAACTTCCAAAATATACTACGTTTGCACCAAATATAAACCATCGATTTACCTGGAATTTCAATCTCTACTCCAGTTTCATGTATCTTTGGATATTCCTATTTAAATGTATATATTTCTATGCTTGATCAAATCGTTGGTAGTTGTCTTGTCTCTATTCTATTAACTAGAAGGTTATTTTATCTCTTCTATATGTATGATTAACATGGAGAAAACACCAATGACAATCAAACCATATAATTTTCTTCTCATGCGGTAAAGAAAATGCTCTTATCTCGTCCATGCAATGAGGACAAGCTATACGACCAGCCACACTTCAACCTGAAAGCATTCCAGAAGCAATAAAATCACTAATAGTCCACAACAAAGAAGCGAACATACGAATTTTTTTTCTAAAGCATCATATATTTTAACTCCTTCATGCCATAATGTTTTCAACTCTTCAATCAATGGTTGTAAATAAACATTGATTCCTTATGCCGGATCATAAAGGCCAAGGACAACAATAGTGAGAAACATATATGGAGTTTTCAATGCATTCACGGATGCAAATTATAAGGTGTAACGATAATATGCCAAGATGAATATATAGAACCAAATTGAGTGAATGATGAGAAATCCGTACACAAACCAAGTCTAACATTACGAATTTCTACAACAAAAGCGGGATAAGTCTTATCAAAATATCTTCATGCTTCTCCATCAGCTGGATTTATTAAGGTACTTTCTTTCCATGTTCTCACAATATGCCATCTCATATAAGGTGCGTTAAAAGAAGATGCATATAACCTTTAAAGTCTAGAAGTGACTGGTAATAATGCATTCTAATATAGAAATTCCTTTCCCTTCTTTTTTCTTGGTTTGTATCTTTTTTCATTACGTATTCTACACTTCCTAAAATTGATGTCCTCTTTCCAAAACAACATGCAACCATTTTAATATATATATATATATATATATATATCTTTTGTTATGGCAAAATCGAAAGTGGACATAAGTTTTTTCACTTCATAATGATCTTCGCACATTAGATTATCAAATGACATATGTCGTTTTGCAGTTTGTACAACTACTATAAATCCGACTTCTGTGAAGTTGAATTTAGATTTCATAGTAATATATTCAGTAGTTATTAATAACTGAGTATCGCTTTTAAAACCATCCCAAAGGGGTTTCTTAGTAGCATACAATAAATCATAGATTTTTTTTGCTCCAATATTTGGTTATTCTTCAACATTTACACATTCATCATCAACTTGAACCATAGGGAACATTGATCGTGCTGCATTTTCAATCATATCTTCTATAGGATTTGCCACAACACTGTCATTATCCACCTTCTCATCTGACATTATAGTATTAGGTGCAATTAGTTCTCCGAGACTATCCCACACATAATATTTTAGCACAAAACCGCTTTAGCAAAAATGTACTATAACCATATCTGGTTTCAATTGCTTCTAATGTTTGTAGTTATTACAAGGGCAACGAGCCTCTTCGTAATTTCCATTATTACTTAAAACGAATTTAATAAATTCGTGTACACCATTATAAAAATATTCCTTTATTGAGCCTTTCACTTTCTTTCATTCATACACATCCACCTCCTTCGATCGACAAAATAATTGATCATTTTTCCTATTTTGAAAAATATGATAGAAATTTAAAAAACCTATAACAAGATTCCCAAAATTATGATTTTTTGCCGGACTGACATTTTACTTTTCAGTTTACTTATACATTTGAATCTTTTATTAATTATACTATATATTATTCTTTTTACTTTTTTGTACTTATTTTCAATTTTAACATACATTTTTTTACATAATATTGTATTTCACATTATTTTTATTTTTTATTTTTTATGGTCAGTCATTCTACTTCCCATTACAAGAAAGATAATAATTATATTTCACAAATCATTTTATCTTAAACGATTCAATAAAATTTTGATAGTGCTTTCACTTTGTTTCCTGCATCGTACACAAATGAATGCTGTCAAAATTTTGTGAACTGTTTCACATGAAATTATTTGCAAAATGTAATTATTATATTGTGTTTATAACTTGTCCAATACAGGAACAAATTCAATAAATACAAATCAGATGAATATTGATGTTTGTTTGTAGTAAAAACAAATATCTATACAACGATCATATATAATACTTGTCGGACGGGGCCAAAAAATCTTATAGATATAAAAAATAAAGTACATTATACACTATTTTGTTCATATTAACATTATACACTAATTCATTATTTGAATTCGTTAATAGTTAAAACCTAATAAAAGATTTTTATTTTTACGTTTTAGCCAACATTAATTTAAATTTACGATACACTGATAAAAAATTAACATTATACATAACATACACATTAACTAAATTTATATATAAATTTTTTGACACTTTAGCTAACAAATACACTAATTAAAATTACATTATGTTACATTAATAACCTAGTATGTTAATCAACCCAAATTAGCCCTAATTATACATTAATTTTCTGATTTAATATTAACCCTACTTTATAATTTTAATTTAAACACTAATAATCCTAATTAACATTTTCAAATTAACCAATACACAATTATAACCAATAAATAGGCTATTATCAACAAATTTAAGTATAAATAAACACTAATCTTTATCAAAAATTGAATAATTAGTTTAGGGGAATAATATACCTAATTTTTTATGGGTTGAAGTTTGGAGAATCCAATTTGATGAAGATTGCGACGGATTTAGACGGATTGCGATGGCTAGGGATAGGGCAGTCGATGGATATCCGAAAAATCCTAAGTCTGTCGTATTAGTATCTAAAAAATGGATAAATATCTGATGTGGAAAAATGAATGCGGATGCCGATACGAAGACATCCGCATTCGAAAATTGTCCGTTCGATTTTATTCAAGATTATATTTTAAATTATGTGTATTTTAGTACAATGAAAGATGTTCTTTATTTTTTTATTAAGCTGAAAGTTTATACTACATGCGTTATCAACTGCTCATGACTATTTATTATCATTATAATTTTTATTTAACCCTTTAATAATTAATGGGATTGAAAAAAGTTTATGTTAGACTAAAATTTTCAATTTATGTTTCTTGATTTATCGATCGTTTGTAGATAGGTGAATTATCCAATATCAATCTGTATCTATGGATACTGATATTTGATATCCGAAAAGATCTCGGATGCGGAAATGGATATGACACTATCTTCATCCGAAAGTGTCCGTCGACAGGCCTAGCTATGGACAGTTTGGAACAGATTTGGGGATTTAGAAATAGGGTTTTAGGCTTTAGAAAATATAGGAAATAAGGAAGAAACGGGGTCTGCTGCAGTCATATTCAAGATTTGTCAACAGCTTCTGATGGCCTTCGACGACTACAAATAAAAAATATTCTCTCTTTTGAAAATAAATTTGATTTGTTATAAAAAAAATTAAAAAAGTTTACAAATTTTTTTTTTTGCTTAAATGGCTAACTCACCCAGATGCTAACCCTAGATGATTCTTAAACAACATTAAATATATAGGCGCAACCATCAATCTATGTATAATAAATTAAGGAAATAAAATCTTGGAATCAAGTGGTCAATATAATATTTTAATTTTTTTTTACAATAATCGTTTTTTATTAAATATTACGAAAGTTCTTTTTATTCATTATATAATACGTTTTTAAATGATTTGGTAGTTAATTCTGAATTTAAAATTTATTTAAGATAACAAATTCGTATAAAATAAAATATTTGGTAAAGATAAATAAATTTGTTGAATCTTATGTTGATCCAAGGTATTTTGGACGTACGGTCAAGATATGAAAAGAAAATAAACAGGTTCAACCGTATCAATCTTGATTTTCAACTTTATAGCCATTCATCAGTATTCAGACTTAAACATTTTGTTTGAAGATCAACCGATCTTCAAACGGGACATAACTTAAACCATATATACTATATTATGTATTTATCCAATCCATATGGTTGGTTTTACAAAAAAACAGATAGAAACAAATTTACACTTAAAAAGGGTCATTTTCATAGAAGTTGTCTTAACAATGTAAGCTATGTGTTATACAACTCGTTGGAAAATAATATATTTTGAGTCTAGTTTTCCTTTCATTTTTTTATTATACCCTTACAGATTGGATAAGTACATTATAAAGTATATATGTCATGAATTTCTTCTCGTTTGAAGATCATTTGGCCTTCGAACTATAGACTTTTAATCCGAATGTCGATGAACGACTATAAATTTGAGAATCAAGATTGACACCGTAATTTATTTACCTTTTTATCATATTTTGGATGTAGGTTCAAAATACTTTGAATCAACATAAGATTCAAAAAAATTCTTTTTCTATAGAAAATTTATTTCATATGAATTTATAATCTTAAATACATTTAAAAATTCATAATTAGGTACATGATGGTTAAATAATATATTTAAATTCATAAAAGTGTTACATAGCATAAATTTCACCTAAGTTGTATAATGGACGGACTGAAAGTTGCACAGACTGTTCGTTTGAATTCAATTTTCAATAAAGTTAAATATCGAATTACACAACAAAAGGTTATTAAAAATATTAATTTAATTAAAACCATCATAAAATTTAAGAATTGAATAAAAATAGCTTCTTTAATTTTTGGAATTAATTAGTCATTTTAAACGAATTTCAAACTTCTACAATGAATAAGTTATAATAATGTGATAAATTAAATTAATTAAAATAGCCTACCATCGAAAATTGCTTGACGGAGCCGTTGGTGGTAGTCGAAACTGTCCGTTGCTCTTTTGCTCATTTCCAATAGTGATCAGGCCATGCACCCGATTAGGTGTTGCTTTTGGTTACAAGCTAGGTTAAACATTGTTGTAACTCGATTACAGAATGGTTCTCTATTCACTACAAGAATAGCTTGAAATACCGATGACCCTTGGCGACGGCTTCCAACAGCGGTTTCCGATGGCTTTCGACGCCCATCGGCGGCTGTCGGAAGCCATCAAAAATTCGCGTTATACGTGTCTCGGTTGAGACATTTCTTCCTCATTCAAGCCGAACTGAAAAAATTCTAAATTCCATAAAACTCATTTTCAAGCTTTCAAACCCCAAATTCAAGCTTACGGATCTTGCACGGCTCCTTAATCACTCTCCATTGCTTCCAATCTCCGGTATAATCTCTAATATTTGCGTAAAACCTAATTTTTAACCTAAATCTAGATTTGCCTAGTTTGATAAATTAGGGCTAATTAGTGATTCTAATTATTTATAATTGCCTAAATATGGTTTATAGTATCCCATAGAATTTTATTTGTTAGCTTTAAATTGTGAAAAGTAGGTATAATTCGTGAATTTGTGTACCTCTGTAAACCATTATATATGTGTTATTTGTAGCATTGTCTTATGTTATTAGGGTGTTTATGTATTCATATATGTGTGTGTATATGTGTTAATCATTATATACATACACACACACACAAACACACGCATGCTTATAATTAAATAAATTGTTTTCTATCAAAAACGTCGTAAAAAATAATTTACATATCCACTATAATATGCTAAATTAACCTTGTTCGATAAAATACGCAAAATGTGGTAAATTAATAATTTTTCAAAATATATAAAATTAGTAAATTTTCAACAGTTTACAAACAATAATATATTATATAATAAATAAGAAGTCAAACTATAAAACATCAAATTTTTGTGTGAACTACTTTATTATTACGTCCCTTAGAGAGTTTTTGATACCGTCCGACAAGTATTATATATGATCGTTATATAGATAATCATTTTTGTCATCAAACGAAAATCTATATTCATCTATTACAATAGTTGTTGGATTTTTTCATGTATTGGATAAGTTATAAACATAGTAAACAATTACATTTCATGCATTATATCATTTCAAACGGTTCACAAAATTGCGCCGTCGCTTTTCTTTTTTGTTTCTTGTGTACATGCATTTGTGTACAATACAGGAAACAAAGGGGAAGTGTTGCCGAATTTTTTTTGAATCTTTTAAAATGAAATAATCTATGAATTGTAATATTTTACCGTTTTTGTAATGGGAAGTAGGATGACTGACCATCGAAATAGAAAACATAAACCAACATTTCAATATTGTATTCTTAAGTTGGGTTAAATTGACGCATATAAGATTATGTATCAATAAATTGAAAAATTAAACTTTAATTCATGAACTTATTTTTTGGATTTTCTTTGAGTAATAATGGAAACGATGTAGAAATTCGTTTTCCATGTAGTAAGGGTTAACATTTGAAATATTTGTTATGAGATATTGGTTTACCATATCAAAATGTAGAAACATGTTTAAATGGCTGCATCTTATTTTGGAAAGTGGACATCACTCTTAGGAAGTGTAGAATATGTAATGGGGAAAGGTATGTGGCAGGATTTGAAATCTTCAACTTTTCTTGTACTATTACCACGCGAGTCAATCTGCCGATGCACTACTGTTCTACAGTGTCGATTTTTGAAAGTTAGTTGACAACTGATTTATTTTCTTTGTTATATAAGTTTTGGTCGCTTGTATTAAAAGCATATCAGCTTGCATACCAAGCTTGCAATGATGACACTGGAGTTTCTTTGTCGTACTTTTCAACATTAAGACAACTATATGGAAGTCGAATCGTTTTCTGAATGTATTGAAAACTTTTCAACTACTTCAACTCCAGTTATTAATTTTTTTAATCAAACATCAGTCAAATCACACATTTTAAGCCATGGATGCAAACTCCATGAATAACGAAGTTGGAAATCAAAATTCTCCCTCTGTACTCAAACTAAAGCCACAGAACTTGAAAACAAGTTATTTATCGAAAAACAGAGATAAATTCTACTACAGTCGAAGTTAAAGTCATCCATACCTATTGCTTCTAAACATCATGACTTGTATAAAGATGAATGCATGAGTCTCAAAAAGAAATCGACTGCATTGGAAAATGACAACAATCTGCTCAGGGAAAATGAGCTTAAAAGTTAAAAAAACCTTAAAGAACTTGTTAAAAAAGAATAAAAGAGTTGATAACGAATATGGATTTGGGAGTTAGAAATTGTTTTAATTATTAAAGTATAATGAATTAAGATATTATGCTATTAATTTCAAATGTATTTTTATTTGTGCATGCTGGTAAGGTTTATAGAAAAAAGGCAGAAACTCCTTGAGGAAACAGGTTGAGAGCAGCTGACTACTGACGAGAAGGATGTCATTTTTGAGTCTGTCACGGACCTACCTTCATGGAACAGGCATTACGGTTTTGACAATCAAGCGGTAACGAATTATATATTTAGATATAACAATTTAGTAATCTTTCAGTTATACAGAACTTCACAATGCTTTAGTTTCGATAATAAGTTTATAGATAAAACAATTAAAATATTATGGTGTAGTTTCGATAGTAAGATTACAGTAATTGAACTATTACTAAATTAAATAAGTATTTCAAGGTAGACAAAGGAAAGTCGGCCAAACCAAAGCTCAGATCGAGGAATTGAGAGCAAATTGGTACGACTGGAGGAGAAGAACCGTCGGTAGACCATTGAGTTGGCATAGCTGCTGGATCAGTGTATTGCCAAGTACAAGCAGTAGTGTGGTGCCTGCTTTCCATTTTAAGTGGGTTCTGGAGGTTCTAGACGTGATTGACAGGAGTAATAATATGTTATTTTTGTTATGTGTCATTGTTTAGTATTGTTTGATGATACATTGAGATGGTGTTGTTGGATACTTTGAGATATTTTGTTTATTATTTGATGGTACGTTTTGTAACATTCCTTATCAAGAAGCCCAAAACTAAGTGCTATATATGCTACAGTCATTTATAGTATTAGCTTTCGGCGACTAAATACGGCTATGTTAATGGTATCTATAATATCATAAGCACTTGAATATGAAACAAAGCACAGACTTTCAAAACAACATTTCTTCATTAAATTTCAAAACGCATGTTCCATATTCCTAATAAATAATCCCAGTAAGTCCCCAGATACAGATAAAATATACTTATTATAAAATATGCCAAGAGCAATATATGAAGATACCCTCTTGGATGATCAGAGTTATATAGTCATAATAGACTTAATACAAACATAGCAGAATACAACAGAACATAAATTTGCTACTCCTAAATAGCTATCCGTTTGCCTCCTACATGCCTCCGGTAGCCTTATTCACCATCCTAGTAAACCTGAAAGCTGTGCAGTTAAAACGCTCAGCAGATTCGAAGCAGTGGAGGTGCAAAAAATCATAGCGGGGATACAGCGAGGATATAGCGGGATATAGCGGATGGCTCTAAAATAGCATATAAAACTCGTACTTAATGTTTTTACAAATATATATGGTAATTAAATGAAAAACTATCATTCAATTGAATTATAATTAATACATAAATAATTTTAAACAAAAAATATGTGCGAATATACTTTAAATAAACGTAAAACTGTTATATAACATAATTGAATTTAGTAGAATATTAGAGTATTTTCATTTTTGAAAATATATTAAAAATTAAATCAAATAAATTAGTTTCATAATTTTTATAATGTATAAATGCAATTTTTAATTCATTTTATTAAAGAAGATATAGTGGAAATAGCAAAATTTAGCGGAATAACGGTATATAGCGGAAATAGCGGGGATTAAAGCAGAAAGGCTATATTTTGACGCTATATGGAAAATCGTAGCGGTAGAAATCCGCTATGAGATATAGCGGGGTTGTAGCGTAGTAATAGCAGGGCATTAACTACACAGCCTGAAAGGACCATAACCCCCCAGCCTACTCAAATCAATTTTGAGCACCCGAGAGTTTAAGGGAAAACCATAAACTTCAAGTCAGACATAAAGCCTGGTGTAACATCCCGCCTTTTTGCACACTTTAAACCGACACACGTGCCAATTCAAAGCATACGCAAGGGCGGATTGTTATGGGGTAAATAAGAAAAACAGAGAAGAAATAAAACAAAAACAGAATCTCACAGCGGAAGGATAAAATATAATAACAAATATACAGTTCATAAACAGTTTACAAAAGCTTGATTCTTCTTTTACAATAAATATCAGAGTTACACATACCAATACAAGCAATGCAGCGGAATAGAAAGAGTGTGGTGTAATACTATATATAACATAATACTTATTCTTCGTCTTCGTCCTCCAAAGCTAAAATCTGCTATCCTGAAATGCTCGGACTGACCCGAGCGAATTTGAATAGACAAAAACACCCGAGTCAGACTAGAATATCTTATGTGAGTTAAATAAACAGAATATAAATATGAGTACAGTAACTCAAGAGATGTTCGGGATTTACATCTCCTAAGGATCCGTTAAACTATTTACTATGTAGTATATTGCGCTATTATAATAGTGTCTATTTATAAAATAAACTTACTTTTAAATAGCGTTAAGGCTTTACATTTTCCACCTTAACACGTAATAGTCCCAGTAGTCCGTCCAATATCATAGCCCCTCCTGATCGGGAAGCCACTAGAGGATACCACACGGGCTACGGGAGAAAACCAAACTCGTACAAGGCGCGATATGGTAGGTGACACGGCACAACTAGGCAATGCCAGGGTAGATATACCAATTGCTATCCAGGCTGGTGGAAACGCGTAGCCGCAGTTACCGCCCACCTCGGACTAACTCCCCAAAATCAAAATATAGAAGTGGCCACTGAATCAAATCCAAGTCAAATTATAATATCGAAGAGGAGCGTCCGATCAGAGGAATGACCTCATTGGCCTGAGAATCGCTCCTGTTTTAGCCACCTTATGCCAACTCACGGGAGTTGGGTCCACGTATTTACCTTACAGGAAACGTCGCCACCACCTACTTCATTCTGGAATCTCCACCGCGTACACGGTTAGTCAAAGTGGTTTTCGGTATCGACAGAGAGTATGTCCATATCCGATCCCGGTCTCTTTGCCAACCAATCGTTATTATAACACCGCGGTCATTTAAAAATAGTTTATACTTTTAAAAACCAGAATATAATCCATTTCAAACCGTAATATTACGATATCATTTCTTCTTTTAAAACCCAAAACAATATGATATCGTTTATCCCAAATAAAATTATTCATTTCCAAAAAATTATGTCACTTTTTATTATTTAATATCCCATGTAACCAATATTCTGTTTGTAACTTTCAACATAATTCTTCGAAAATCCATAGCATTTTAAAACCATTATTTTCAAAACTAAATGGTTTGGATATTCAACGGTATGCGAATAAAAAAAAAGTTTAACTTTACTGTTGCTTTATAAAGAAATAAATTACATGGCTTCCCAAATATTTCTTCTTTTAAAGTTAAACCAAAATCCAAAATATTACTTCAAGTCGCAAAACCATTTCAATTTTATATATATTTATATCCATTTTGGAGCATTAATATTTCAACTAAAGTTGGATTTTTATCCTTACAAAAATCAATATTCTATTAATTAATCTTGACCATTCACATAAAATCCATAATTAATAAGACTTCAATTTCTAGTAATATATATATATATATATATATATATATATTTCCAAATTCAATTTTTTACTAGAATATTCATTTCAAAATATTTTGGGAAAAAATCCAATTATAAATATCATATCTTTAAAATTTCCAACTTAATATTTAAACATAGGATATAATCATCAAACTCCATTTTCTTAATTTTCTTCCATTTTTAATAAAGAAATTTATTCACCTTTTAATTTCAAAATTTCAACTTCATATGCATATAACTATGGAAGAAAACATTTATTCAGTATAAAATTTAAGATTTTTATAAACCGTATTCCATCCAAACCATAGAAATCACATTAAAATAGTTATATATAGACCACGGTGTCTGTATATAGTTTTCTATCCTATGGTCAAGTGATACGGATATTTATCATTTCAATCCGCAATTTAAAAAATAAAACTGCGGTTGTATATCATTTCAAACCGCAATCCCGAATGAAATGAAAAATGCATACTAACTTGCAGTTTAATGATATCAAATAAAACATCCCTTCAATAACACATCCATCATCCAATCACAAACATCAAGCAATATCAATCAATAACAATTATATATATGATCATATATAACAGGTGATAACTGGCAGTTTATTCAAATTAAAATTTTCAACTATTAATCTAACAATTTATATTCAGTGATAATTGACATAACTGTTAACTAGCAGTTCATATGCAACCAAAAATTTCTAACAGCCAATTAACACGCAATAAATCAATTAAATTAACAGTTACATCCAATAAAATGCAATTCAACAGATATGAATGAAATAACATGCCAAAAGCTCATAAATAAATTTCTATTCATTTCTAAAATTTATTTAACAAACATAAAAGCTTCTAGTAGTTGTGAGTGGGTTAAAACACTCACCTTTTGAATTTAAATTGAATTCAAATCCAATTTAAACCCAAAAATTGGACAGTCTCCAAATTCATCCAAACCAGTGCCAAAACGTCAGAAATTCCGATACGATCCCAGCAAAACAAACCGCGCGTGAATCCGAGCTCGTATGCAAAAGTTATGAAAATTTGAAAAATGAAAAATTCTGGTCCTGGGTCAACTTCGGGTTCGACTTCGGGGCGCCGCCTCATTTCCCCGATGCTTGCTTGGAGTTTTCGCCAAAACGACCCGCAGCGACCCGAGTCATTTTCTTCCTGACCCGAAGTTGCTCTAGGGTTTTCTCCTCTGAAACCCGAAGCGCGACCAGAAGCTGCTGCAGATCCACAAATTTTTTTTTTTTTTTTTTTTTTTTTTTTTGAAATAAAATTTTGGAATTTGGGAATTAGGTTTTTTTTCTGCCATTGGAATGAGGAGTTGAGAAGGAGATGTACGTATAGAAAAATGAAAATAAGAAGTGGCTAGGGTTTATAATCGCAAATATATAGACAGATAAAAGAAGGCTAGGTGGGTACGGATAACGAACGTGCTAAACGATAGTTGGCCCAAAAAGCCCGTTCTGCCTCCGGAGTCGAATTTGTTAAAACTATATATCCAAATAGGTGTTTCAAAATATTCTGAACGCGATGGAAAAAGTTTCGCGACCAAATTCGATCGTATGAAGAAGTTATGCTAAAAAAATAAAAATTTCAAATTGATTTCAAAATGCGTAAATTTCAAGACGTTTCGAGTCCGTACGATCAAACGACAAGTCCGATCGCAACGAAACTTGAAACATTATTATAATTCACCGTTACGGATCCGATGAAACTAGTTTCGTCGAAATCCGAGTCCGTGACAAAAATGGCTATTTTTAATATTTATTAAATAAATTAAAATAAATCATAAAATCCAAATTTTCTTTCAACTTTAAATATTGGCCAAATTTCATTACTTATATAATCCAATCAATTCCAAATAATTTAGCAAGCTTGGATGTGAATTAAAATTTATAAGTATATAAATTTCGCAGTGTTAACCTCTGCGTTTTCTTATTATTTGAGAATTATAAATTTTATTCGCAAAACCCAATTATTTAATCATATACTTATACTCTCATCTTAAATCTAATTATATAAATAACTTGATTTCTATTATCCAACTCAAAATATATCAATTATTCTCCAACTACATAGTTAACGTTTCTTTTATATATCACTGTGGTAATATTTCAAAATGTTCATCTTTTGTTTGCATAAATTACTGTATTTAGATAAAATTGTAATTTTGGTAACTTATCACATAAATAACTTAAAACCTCAACTAATACATTCCACCTTTGTTTCATCTTATTCATTCACTCATCAATATTCCGTACTAACTACAAAATTTAGTGTATTCCTTTAAATTGATCAAAATAAGACTTATCAACTAATAGAAAGATTTACGTACAAAATTTATTGTCATACATCTAATTTACAAGCCTATACTTAATTATTATCCTACAATACGTTTTACGTTACTATAATGTTCATTCTTCCGTTCCTACGTTTCTATAAATTTATTCCTTTATAATTTATTTAACGCAACACTTAATCTACACCTATTGCGATGTTTCAAATTTACTTGAATGAACAATTTCTTTACTTAAAATAGTTGTTGTAAACTCTTAATTCCACATTTATAAGTGTATTATTATTTTCACTCAAATATTATACATATATATAGAGTATTGGGTTTTTTATTTAATCATCATTTATCATATATATTAATTAATTAAATTCAATACTTAAGTCTGACTAAATTTATTCCCCAAATACACATTTACATTTCTCAACCAATAAATATAACCAATCAAATTCTCATTTTATTGAACCTTGGTCAATTCCACACGTTAATTTTACTTAAAGTCTCAATTAATTAATTTACCTCGGTTTCATTACCTTATTACCTTATATGCATAATTGACATGGTTATATCTTCCATTACATCAATAATTTATCATTTCATTTCTATGCAATATATACTCATCTTATTCCATTTATTTGGTTACTGCATTGAAATCTATTTATTAACCAATACTAACGTTATTATCATAAAAAAAAAAAATTTGATTCCCAATTTTATTCAATACTTAGAACAAAAATTTTCACATTAAATCAAATCCTTCTATTCAAACCAAGTATCATGCTATGATAATATTTTACGTTGGTTACACTGAAAAAAATCAACTTTTTATCGTTATCAATTAAACATACATTAATTGCACAAATTAAAGGAATTAATTGCCATTTATCAAATTAAATTTTTCATACATCAATCTATTTCATCTAAATCCTTACCTATGAATATTGCAACCTTTAATTCCATTAAATACCAATTAACCCAAATTATTTCATTTATTCTAAGTCATATCACTAAAATAATTCATCATAATAAACTTAAAATCTATACGTTTATTGATTTATTTCTATTTGTCTTATGTTAAATTCTAAATTTAGTAAGACAACCTAAAGTACTCCACTCAATCGACAGCCCCTTTCAATTGTTAATACGTACTTAAATTTCTACAGTTGCCTTCCATCTGCACTTCCGTTACTATGATAAAAATTAGTAACGTTTATGCCATCAATCCATCATAATTACTTACCCTTAATTGAGTTTGATTTCCAAATAAATTTGCTGACCCTTAATTAGACAATTTATAAAAGTTTGTCATCATACCTATAGTTCTACGCTTATGCTATGTCTTAAATTTCAATAAATTTATAAATTTTGAGATGTTCATTAGGGTTTACAAATTTATTGACTTGCAATAACAGGGTTTCTTAATCTATTCAATTTATCGTTCACAATCTTTTATTGCATTAAATTGGTTTAATATTCCCATATTAAATTTTATGTACAGGTAAGAATTTTTCTTTCTTTCTCTACTTAATTCATTTGAATTTTATTCAAATGTCTTTAAATAGGTTTCTAAGTCACTTCTATATAATTTATTCTAGCCTTCATTTTAATACTTATCTACCACCTTTATTCTTTCAACTAAAATAAATTACAAAATCCTATTAAACAAACAATTTTAAATGGTCGAACTTAACGGGTCGTTACACTCTCCCCCACTCAAAACTTTTCGTCCCCGAAAAGGGAAAGGAAGGGAGAAGGAAGAATAAAACAGTATATCTAATTTCAAATATTAACTTATAACAATAATTTACTAAATTAATTTCCTTTAATGAAATACACTTGTTTTATAATCATTATGTCTTTTAATACTTGAACTATTAAAGTTGGAAAAATATCTTTAACCAAATTCTAAGTCCAAAATTTACGAAAATTTTTGGCAGAGTCTCCTTTGTACGGAGGGACTCTGGAGAAAATATAATATCCAAATATACAAATATATTACATATATTATCCAAAATAAAATATCCCAACACGGGAAAATATATAAAATAGCGCTTTATACGTAATCCGGAAACGTACCTATTTGTCGGGCAATACGCTTATTATTTTGGAACCAAAAGCAGTAGCAGTTGCTTCCAACCCCTGTATTCACTTATAAAATCTAAAAGTTAAATATCTATATTACAGTGAAATGTTTGGGTAGATTCAATCATTCATATCCAAATCAAATGCAACAACCATACATTTTAACAAACGGCACACACCACAAACAACAATCATTCAATCAACAACCGTTAGTTGTTCGGGTTCAAATTATGAAATTTTACGGAGTGAGAAATAACTATCAAGTGCATCCGTTACTCAACAGTCTTAGATGGAATAGAGATAGATTATTGTTCCTCCAACAACTCCAAAATTCCTTACCCAACAACCATACATCAACCAAACAATTCAAATCAACACCACAATAGCTTATTATACATTTATTTCATGCTTCAGTGGTTTTATTTTCTTTCTTTCATTTATGGAGGGATTTCTTTGTTTCTTACAATTTTCATTTTCCATTTGTTACAAAATTCATTATATTGTATTCCAATTTATTGACTAAGGTTTATATCATCTATTTATACTACTTACCCTTTTTTATATAGTAAAATTTCCAATTTAACTTAAGTTTATACAATTAATTCTCATTTATAACAGCAAATTTATTGAATACCTTAATTACCTCAAGCTTCACTTGTAAGATTTCCCCTTACATTTTCTTACTAACATTGCAACTTTTATTATATGGTAAGTTATGTATGTTTAAGAATGCAAGTGAAAATTTACAAGTTTCTTCTCAATTCCTTTTTATTTATTAATGGTTCAATAAATATATATTCGTTTTATAAATTACAATTTCAACTTACCCTTAATTTCATTCCTTTATTTAATGTTTACGTTTTATTATATTTAATTACAGTAACCCTCTACTTACACTTAAATTATTAACCTTAAAACCTCCATTTTTATAAATAAAGGATCTTATTAATTCATTATCTAGGGTTTACAGACATTTATTTATATTACCTACTTTTTATTATATTACTAGTAGCATTTTAAAACATACTTAAGTTTATAACCGTACACATCAATCTTTATTTATTAAAGAATTTCATTTTATTTACTTAAGTTAAAATCACCTATTAATAATACTCACCTTTAATTTGGGTAAAATTTCAATTATCACTTAAGTTTATACCAATAAATTCTTATTATAACAGTAATTTATTGAATACTTCATTTTTCCTAAATTCCTACTTGTAAAATATTCAATTCCAGTTTCTCATTTAACACTTCAACTTTTATATTTGGGTAAGTTATTTATGTTAAGGAAATTGCAATTGAACTTATACAAGTTTAATCTCCATTCTTTTAATTAAATTTAATGTTTATTCATATTACCCTTTGTCTCATATGTATGCAAATTCCTCTTTATAGCTTTGCAGTTATTCTCTTATTTCAATTAGAGGTTTCAATTCATTCATTCTTCAATAAATCTTTTCCATTATTTATCAGTTAAAAACTTTTACTTCCCTTATCCCTAGCATTAACTTTCTTACTTAATATTTCACTAACAAAGTTTAAACAATTAATTAACGGAAAAATTTAGAATTAAATACCGGGTCAAATTTTAATCTATTTCAAAATAATAGATAAATAAGTTCTTACAACTTTTATATCTCTAATTATATTTAGAACAATAAAAGAAAATTTTTAGAAAATTTCAAAAATAAATCTGCAGTAGAATTTACTACAGTGGCCTTTCCCCTTCGAAACTCGAAAATGAAAGTCGATGATGCGGCCGTCATCACCGAATTTATTTTCCAGCGACAGAGAGGAAAGTACAGAATTTAATTCTTTTCCAAAATCTTCTTTAAAACAATTCTTCCAATTTATACGAAATATTTATATAAGAAAATACTTATAAACCAAATCAATAAATTTCACAAATTCTTTGAAAGCAAATTTTCAAAAATCCCGGACTTAAGTTCTAAATCTCCAAATTTGGTTTATTATAATTTCACTTAGCTTCAGTTATTATAAATATTTTTATTGCCTAACATCCAATCTATAGCAACCAAATATATATATATCTTTATAAAACTATTTTTATGTATAGAAATATAATAGGCAAAATTATTTCATTCACCTATATTAAAAACAAATATTATGTCGGTCTGTCCTATTAAGTGTTTAGAAATCCCTATTGATGACATAGCGTCCCATGCATCAACCAGAATTTATAAATACAAAGCGGAACAGATTAACACAATATTAAAATCTTTTTATTAATACTAACAAGTACGCTCTCTCTTATATATACACTCAGCGACTCCCATAGGATATTTCTACCCTATTAACAAAGAGTCAAACCCCACAAAGCCAAGGTTTATCGCTAAACCAAAGCTTTGATACCAACTGTAACATCCCGCCTTTTTGCACACTTTAAACCGACACACGTGCCAATTCAAAGCATACGCAAGGGCGGATTGTTATGGGGTAAATAAGAAAAACAGAGAAGAAATAAAACAAAAACAGAATCTCACAGCGGAAGGATAAAATATAATAACAAATATACAGTTCATAAACAGTTTACAAAAGCTTGATTCTTCTTTTACAATAAATATCAGAGTTACACATACCAATACAAGCAATGCAGCGGAATAGAAAGAGTGTGGTGTAATACTATATATAACATAATACTTATTCTTCGTCTTCGTCCTCCAAAGCTAAAATCTGCTATCCTGAAATGCTCGGACTGACCCGAGCGAATTTGAATAGACAAAAACACCCGAGTCAGACTAGAATATCTTATGTGAGTTAAATAAACAGAATATAAATATGAGTACAGTAACTCAAGAGATGTTCGGGATTTACATCTCCTAAGGATCCGTTAAACTATTTACTATGTAGTATATTGCGCTATTATAATAGTGTCTATTTATAAAATAAACTTACTTTTAAATAGCGTTAAGGCTTTACATTTTCCACCTTAACACGTAATAGTCCCAGTAGTCCGTCCAATATCATAGCCCCTCCTGATCGGGAAGCCACTAGAGGATACCACACGGGCTACGGGAGAAAACCAAACTCGTACAAGGCGCGATATGGTAGGTGACACGGCACAACTAGGCAATGCCAGGGTAGATATACCAATTGCTATCCAGGCTGGTGGAAACGCGTAGCCGCAGTTACCGCCCACCTCGGACTAACTCCCCAAAATCAAAATATAGAAGTGGCCACTGAATCAAATCCAAGTCAAATTATAATATCGAAGAGGAGCGTCCGATCAGAGGAATGACCTCATTGGCCTGAGAATCGCTCCTGTTTTAGCCACCTTATGCCAACTCACGGGAGTTGGGTCCACGTATTTACCTTACAGGAAACGTCGCCACCACCTACTTCATTCTGGAATCTCCACCGCGTACACGGTTAGTCAAAGTGGTTTTCGGTATCGACAGAGAGTATGTCCATATCCGATCCCGGTCTCTTTGCCAACCAATCGTTATTATAACACCGCGGTCATTTAAAAATAGTTTATACTTTTAAAAACCAGAATATAATCCATTTCAAACCGTAATATTACGATATCATTTCTTCTTTTAAAACCCAAAACAATATGATATCGTTTATCCCAAATAAAATTATTCATTTCCAAAAAATTATGTCACTTTTTATTATTTAATATCCCATGTAACCAATATTCTGTTTGTAACTTTCAACATAATTCTTCGAAAATCCATAGCATTTTAAAACCATTATTTTCAAAACTAAATGGTTTGGATATTCAACGGTATGCGAATAAAAAAAAAGTTTAACTTTACTGTTGCTTTATAAAGAAATAAATTACATGGCTTCCCAAATATTTCTTCTTTTAAAGTTAAACCAAAATCCAAAATATTACTTCAAGTCGCAAAACCATTTCAATTTTATATATATTTATATCCATTTTGGAGCATTAATATTTCAACTAAAGTTGGATTTTTATCCTTACAAAAATCAATATTCTATTAATTAATCTTGACCATTCACATAAAATCCATAATTAATAAGACTTCAATTTCTAGTAATATATATATATATATATATATATATATATATATATATTTCCAAATTCAATTTTTTACTAGAATATTCATTTCAAAATATTTTGGGAAAAAATCCAATTATAAATATCATATCTTTAAAATTTCCAACTTAATATTTAAACATAGGATATAATCATCAAACTCCATTTTCTTAATTTTCTTCCATTTTTAATAAAGAAATTTATTCACCTTTTAATTTCAAAATTTCAACTTCATATGCATATAACTATGGAAGAAAACATTTATTCAGTATAAAATTTAAGATTTTTATAAACCGTATTCCATCCAAACCATAGAAATCACATTAAAATAGTTATATATAGACCACGGTGTCTGTATATAGTTTTCTATCCTATGGTCAAGTGATACGGATATTTATCATTTCAATCCGCAATTTAAAAAATAAAACTGCGGTTGTATATCATTTCAAACCGCAATCCCGAATGAAATGAAAAATGCATACTAACTTGCAGTTTAATGATATCAAATAAAACATCCCTTCAATAACACATCCATCATCCAATCACAAACATCAAGCAATATCAATCAATAACAATTATATATATGATCATATATAACAGGTGATAACTGGCAGTTTATTCAAATTAAAATTTTCAACTATTAATCTAACAATTTATATTCAGTGATAATTGACATAACTGTTAACTAGCAGTTCATATGCAACCAAAAATTTCTAACAGCCAATTAACACGCAATAAATCAATTAAATTAACAGTTACATCCAATAAAATGCAATTCAACAGATATGAATGAAATAACATGCCAAAAGCTCATAAATAAATTTCTATTCATTTCTAAAATTTATTTAACAAACATAAAAGCTTCTAGTAGTTGTGAGTGGGTTAAAACACTCACCTTTTGAATTTAAATTGAATTCAAATCCAATTTAAACCCAAAAATTGGACAGTCTCCAAATTCATCCAAACCAGTGCCAAAACGTCAGAAATTCCGATACGATCCCAGCAAAACAAACCGCGCGTGAATCCGAGCTCGTATGCAAAAGTTATGAAAATTTGAAAAATGAAAAATTCTGGTCCTGGGTCAACTTCGGGTTCGACTTCGGGGCGCCGCCTCATTTCCCCGATGCTTGCTTGGAGTTTTCGCCAAAACGACCCGCAGCGACCCGAGTCATTTTCTTCCTGACCCGAAGTTGCTCTAGGGTTTTCTCCTCTGAAACCCGAAGCGCGACCAGAAGCTGCTGCAGATCCACAAATTTTTTTTTTTTTTTTTTTTTTTTTTTTGAAATAAAATTTTGGAATTTGGGAATTAGGTTTTTTTTCTGCCATTGGAATGAGGAGTTGAGAAGGAGATGTACGTATAGAAAAATGAAAATAAGAAGTGGCTAGGGTTTATAATCGCAAATATATAGACAGATAAAAGAAGGCTAGGTGGGTACGGATAACGAACGTGCTAAACGATAGTTGGCCCAAAAAGCCCGTTCTGCCTCCGGAGTCGAATTTGTTAAAACTATATATCCAAATAGGTGTTTCAAAATATTCTGAACGCGATGGAAAAAGTTTCGCGACCAAATTCGATCGTATGAAGAAGTTATGCTAAAAAAATAAAAATTTCAAATTGATTTCAAAATGCGTAAATTTCAAGACGTTTCGAGTCCGTACGATCAAACGACAAGTCCGATCGCAACGAAACTTGAAACATTATTATAATTCACCGTTACGGATCCGATGAAACTAGTTTCGTCGAAATCCGAGTCCGTGACAAAAATGGCTATTTTTAATATTTATTAAATAAATTAAAATAAATCATAAAATCCAAATTTTCTTTCAACTTTAAATATTGGCCAAATTTCATTACTTATATAATCCAATCAATTCCAAATAATTTAGCAAGCTTGGATGTGAATTAAAATTTATAAGTATATAAATTTCGCAGTGTTAACCTCTGCGTTTTCTTATTATTTGAGAATTATAAATTTTATTCGCAAAACCCAATTATTTAATCATATACTTATACTCTCATCTTAAATCTAATTATATAAATAACTTGATTTCTATTATCCAACTCAAAATATATCAATTATTCTCCAACTACATAGTTAACGTTTCTTTTATATATCACTGTGGTAATATTTCAAAATGTTCATCTTTTGTTTGCATAAATTACTGTATTTAGATAAAATTGTAATTTTGGTAACTTATCACATAAATAACTTAAAACCTCAACTAATACATTCCACCTTTGTTTCATCTTATTCATTCACTCATCAATATTCCGTACTAACTACAAAATTTAGTGTATTCCTTTAAATTGATCAAAATAAGACTTATCAACTAATAGAAAGATTTACGTACAAAATTTATTGTCATACATCTAATTTACAAGCCTATACTTAATTATTATCCTACAATACGTTTTACGTTACTATAATGTTCATTCTTCCGTTCCTACGTTTCTATAAATTTATTCCTTTATAATTTATTTAACGCAACACTTAATCTACACCTATTGCGATGTTTCAAATTTACTTGAATGAACAATTTCTTTACTTAAAATAGTTGTTGTAAACTCTTAATTCCACATTTATAAGTGTATTATTATTTTCACTCAAATATTATACATATATATAGAGTATTGGGTTTTTTATTTAATCATCATTTATCATATATATTAATTAATTAAATTCAATACTTAAGTCTGACTAAATTTATTCCCCAAATACACATTTACATTTCTCAACCAATAAATATAACCAATCAAATTCTCATTTTATTGAACCTTGGTCAATTCCACACGTTAATTTTACTTAAAGTCTCAATTAATTAATTTACCTCGGTTTCATTACCTTATTACCTTATATGCATAATTGACATGGTTATATCTTCCATTACATCAATAATTTATCATTTCATTTCTATGCAATATATACTCATCTTATTCCATTTATTTGGTTACTGCATTGAAATCTATTTATTAACCAATACTAACGTTATTATCATAAAAAAAAAAAATTTGATTCCCAATTTTATTCAATACTTAGAACAAAAATTTTCACATTAAATCAAATCCTTCTATTCAAACCAAGTATCATGCTATGATAATATTTTACGTTGGTTACACTGAAAAAAATCAACTTTTTATCGTTATCAATTAAACATACATTAATTGCACAAATTAAAGGAATTAATTGCCATTTATCAAATTAAATTTTTCATACATCAATCTATTTCATCTAAATCCTTACCTATGAATATTGCAACCTTTAATTCCATTAAATACCAATTAACCCAAATTATTTCATTTATTCTAAGTCATATCACTAAAATAATTCATCATAATAAACTTAAAATCTATACGTTTATTGATTTATTTCTATTTGTCTTATGTTAAATTCTAAATTTAGTAAGACAACCTAAAGTACTCCACTCAATCGACAGCCCCTTTCAATTGTTAATACGTACTTAAATTTCTACAGTTGCCTTCCATCTGCACTTCCGTTACTATGATAAAAATTAGTAACGTTTATGCCATCAATCCATCATAATTACTTACCCTTAATTGAGTTTGATTTCCAAATAAATTTGCTGACCCTTAATTAGACAATTTATAAAAGTTTGTCATCATACCTATAGTTCTACGCTTATGCTATGTCTTAAATTTCAATAAATTTATAAATTTTGAGATGTTCATTAGGGTTTACAAATTTATTGACTTGCAATAACAGGGTTTCTTAATCTATTCAATTTATCGTTCACAATCTTTTATTGCATTAAATTGGTTTAATATTCCCATATTAAATTTTATGTACAGGTAAGAATTTTTCTTTCTTTCTCTACTTAATTCATTTGAATTTTATTCAAATGTCTTTAAATAGGTTTCTAAGTCACTTCTATATAATTTATTCTAGCCTTCATTTTAATACTTATCTACCACCTTTATTCTTTCAACTAAAATAAATTACAAAATCCTATTAAACAAACAATTTTAAATGGTCGAACTTAACGGGTCGTTACACCTGGTGTGAATAATACAATACATCTTGGTTTAATATGTTAAGTGATACCACGCCGCTTAGTGGAACGGGTTTCCTCTCACTAACATCCTTTTAAAACACATTTTTTGTAAAACCTTTTCTTGCAACCAAAACTGGTTAAATATTGTAAAGCATCATTATGTAAACGTACATTGATATCATGTAATGAATGAACTATCTGTTCAAACACATAAGTTTTGTTTGGAAAACTTTTAACCTTTGGCTGACTCGGGCCTACCAGACAATATAAACCAAATTAATCTAACATCTGTTAGATACTCCTTTCCTAGACAATTTGTCCTTAACTATCTGTCAAATAATTCTTTTCTAAACAGTCTATTTCTAACTTAATCATCTCCCAAGTATTCATGTTTCTACTGGTTTTTCGGGCTCACCAATAACCTATCTGTATACAAACATATATTCCATTCAGTGTGTAATCATAATTTTAGTCTACCCATGACCAAACCCTACACATTGGAATTTTGGACAACATTCAACTAGGCCAATGGCTGATGTATAGGGCGCGACCCTATACCAGTCCCATCTAGTATTCTAATATCTTAATCATTTTACCTTGGGATCCCTTCCTAAATATTCATTGAAAATCTCTTTAAAATGATTTAAAATCTTTAAATTAAACTTACACAAGGAAAATATTTATATTCTTTATGCTTTACTGAAACCACTTCGCTATGTTACATACATATATACTTTACTCAAACTTTAATTGATGAAAATATTTAAACATTTGAAAGTACCCCTTTCGATTCCATTGAAAGTACATCTTTCTAAACCTTTTGAAAGCTTCTCTTTCGAAACCTAGTGAAAGCCTTTATTTATCTACGCCGGAAGGCTAAAACATTTCCTTTCGAAACAATACTTCAAACCTTTCGAAACCATTGAAATCTTTCCTTTTAAAAGCAACAAATGTTAGCGCCAAAATTGGTCACTAACACCCAAATGTAAATGAAAGCAACAACTAACGGCCATAGATAATAGATAGGATATATGTAGAGAGTAATAATATGAAGAACAGTCGAAATTAAGATGAAAGCGGTAAAGAACACAGATTTTATAGTGGTTCGGCTAAGTCCAGCCTACGTTCACTCTAGAAGTTTCCCTTTTATTGATGTACGAATGAATTACAGTTACAAACTGATAGAGTAACCTTTAGCCTTAGAAAATAGAAAGTTAGAGAGCGGAGAGAAGAAGATCCCCCATCTGGAGACCCACGTGCTGTATTTACGGGCAAAACCATGTTGTTGGGCCTCCTGAGTAGTTTGGGCCCAACAAGGCCATAGCCGAACCCTACTACATTATGCCGACCGACCCTGAGCAGTTGGTATGCCGAACGAGGTACGACGCCGAGCGAGGTGCGATGCCGAGTGAGGTGCGATGCCAAGCGTCGTTCAATGCCGAGCGAGGCTTCATGCCGAACGTGGTGAGGTGTGCCAAACAAGGGGAGGTACGCCGATCGAGGGAAGGTGCGCGACCGAGGGGAGGTGTGCCGACCGAGGGAGGTGGGCCGACCGAGGAAGGTGTGCCGACCGAGGGGAGGTGTGCCGACCGAGGGGAAGTATGCCGAGCGAGGGGAGATGTGCCGAACGAGGGGAGGTATGCCGAACGAGGTGAGGTGTGCCGAGTGAGGGGAGGTATGCCGACCGAGGGAAGGTGTGCCGATCGAGGGGAGGTGTGCCGATCGGAGCTTATCTTCCAGACCGAGCCATGCAACCCCCCATTTCTTGACCAAATGACATACCCAAGTGAACTTCATTCTTTTAAACTGAATCCATCCTATTCCAGCCTCGATAATCATGAAGTTGGTTGGGTTGAATCCGCATGTTCATGGCCTTGACTCAAGGCGGGTTAACAATAAAACTTTAGACATCTTAAAACACTTCAAAACAATGCCTAAGAAAACCTTGGAAAAACATTCCATTTCAACCCTTTCGAAACCATTTAGAAAATAGGATCTTTCGACCTTGTCGAAGGCTACCTTTCGACCACTTCGAAAGCTACCTATCGACTCCATCGAAAACTTTGCTTTCAACCCCTTCAAACCCTTGGCTTTTGATCCCATCGAAACAATTTAGTAAATAATACCTTTCGAAAGCATTATACTTTTAAAACATAAACCGTTTGAAAACTCTTTCAAAACACTTTAGGTTTAATTTGAAACATGTGGAAAATTCTGTTTTAAAACCTATCGACCTCTTCGAAAGCTTAGTTTTCGACCCCTTCGAAAGCTTAAAACATAACTTCTAAAACAATAGGCTCCAACCTTATTAATACTTTAAAACACCTCTTTCAAAACCTTAGGTTAACACCTAAGTCAAAAGCTTCCTTTCGAAAGTAGTTGATTTTTAAAAGATAAGTACACCTTTCGACCTTGTCGAAAGCCAATGACTTCGAAAGGTAGAAAGGTAGAAAGGTGGCAGCCATTGCCTATTTCCTAACACATTAGTTCATGTTATTTCATTTTGATTTACATTTAACATGGCATGACCACCCTTTGTTAGGTAATCTCAACCTAATATTCTTCACAATATTTTATTTAATTTACCTAATTGAATATCCTAAACAAAATTATAAAATATGAGGTGTTACAGACTCCCCTCCTTAAAAAATTTCATCCTCGAAATTACATTAAAGTACACAATTAAGCAAAAGGTAAAACATGCCATCAAAATAATTCAAGGTAAGAGTCTCTAATCCTGCTCTTGGTCTTCAAGTACAGTCTTTAGCATTGTCACTCCAATGGACCTTTACTAATATGACTGTCTTGTTCCTCTACTTCTTCTCATCTTATTCCACAATCCAGATTGGTTTTCTAACTATAGTCAAGTCCGGCTCCACTATTAAATCTTCAAAACTATTGGTGCTATAGTAGTCTCCTGGTCTCTAACACATTTCCTAAGGTGAGAAATATGCAAAACATCGTGGACTCCTGCCAAAATATTCGGTAACTCCACTCTATAAGCGAGTTTCTCGATCCTCTCAACAATACGAAGAGGGCCCACGAATCTAGGTGCTAACTTTCCTATTTTTCTGAATCTAATCACACCCTTCATCGGTGAGTCCTTGATAAATACATAGTCTACAATAGAGAACTCAAAGTCTTTCCTTCTTTTATCTGCATAACTTTTCTGCCTAGACCGAGCTTCCATCATCCTAGCTCGGATCTACTCAATCTCCTATGTGGCATCTTTCATTAAATCTGGACCAAGAACTAATCTATCCCTGGTCTCTAACCAAAATACGGGAGATTTGCATGGTCTTCCTTACAAAGCTTCAAACGGTGCCATCCCAATACTAGTTTGATAATTATTGTTATACGAGAACTCGACTAAATGGAGATGGTCTTCCCATGATCCCTCGAAATCCAATACGCATGCCCGTAACAAATCCTCTAAGACTTTGTTAACTCCTTCCGTTTGCCCATCAGTCTGTGGATGGTAAGCGGTACCCATGTTGAAATTAGTTCCTAAAGATTCCTGTAGACTCTTCCAGAACTCACTATAAAATAAAGAATCTCTATCAGTGATAATATTACTAGGAATCCACTAGAGTCTTACCACATTCTTCAAAAACAACCTCGCCAAAATAGGTGTCGTCCTAGTTGACTTACCGGAATTAAATGAGCACTCTTGGTTAATCTATCCACTATGACCCATATACTTTCATTTCCTCTACTAGACCTTGGCAACTCATCAATATAATCCATAGAGATACCCACTTCCACATCGAAACTTCTAGCTATTGGCGTAATCCACTTGGCTTCTGTTTTTTAGCCTTTGCCTGCTGGCAATTCAAGCACTGCTTAACACATAAACCAATGTCCCGTTTTATACCTTCCCAGAAGAAACTTATCTTCATATCCTGATACATCTTCGTTCCTCCTGGATGGATAGTAAACTTCGAAAGATGACATTCATCCAAAACATCCTTTCTCATATCTTCTACATTCAGAACACACAACCTCCTTTCTTTCTCAACCACACCTTCTAGACTGAAATCCTTTAAGTCATCGCTCTCTGCTCCTTCCCTTAACTTTCTGATCCGTTTAGCAAAAACTGGATCCTCCTCCTGTTTAAAAGCTATCTTCTCAATCATTATCGATCCAACTTCTAAACAAGACAATATAACACTTCGTTCACTAGAACTTGCCTTGGATCTAAACTGCACTCCACAAGCTAATAATGCTTCCAAGTCTTTCCACTCAGCAATCATAGTTAATATTGCATTTTGATGTTTCCTGCTAAGTGCATCCGCCACCTCGTTTCCTTTTTCGGGTGAGTACTCAATTCAAAATCATAAGCAGCAATAAATTCCGACCATCTCTGATGTCTTATGTTCAGCTCCTTTTGAGAGTACAAATACTTTAATGGCTTATGATCTGTATAAATCTTAAATTGCTCTCCCAAAAGTTATTACCTCCACACCTTCAAAGCAAATATAGCTGCAACTAACTCTAAATCATGCGTAGGATACCTAACTTCATGTTGTCTGCACTGTCTAGAAGCATACGCAATCACTTTACCTCTTTGCATCAACATAGCTCCTAATCTAATTCCACATGCATCGCTATAAACCACCAAACCGCGATTCCCCTCTGGAGACACCAACATTGATGCATGGGTCAATAAGTGTTTCAAGTCTGGAATGCTTCCTCACACTTATCAGTCCATACAAACTTCACATCTTTTCGTGTAAGCTTAGTTATCAGTGCAGCTATCTGTGAAAAATCCTTTATAAATCTTCAGTAATATCCAACCAATCCAAGGAAGCTCTTTATCTTGGTCAATGTCTCAGGTCTCTTAAAATCATTCACTGCTTCAATCTTAGTTGGATCTACGGACAACCATTTCCCTGAGACTACGTGACTAAGGAACTTCACTTCCTATCTTAAATTATGGCATTTCGAAAACTTAGCCTTCAACTGATGCTCCCATGATGCTCTCTTATCATCTCAAGCACAACTCTAAGATGAACTTCATGCTCTTTCTCATCCTTAGAGTATATCAGAATATCATCCATGAAGTCCAACAAAAACTTATCCAAGTGCTCTTAGAAAAATCGGTTTATCAAATCGATAAAGAATGCCAGTGCATTAGTTAGTCCGAACGGTATAACTAACCATTTGTATGATCCATACCTTGTCCTAAACATTGTCAAAGTAATACTCTCCTCTGCCACTCTGAGTTGATGAAATCCCGTTGCTAAATCCAGGTGAGAAAATACCTTGGCTCCACTTAACTTATCGAACAAATCGTAAATTCTCGGCAATGGATGTCGGTTCTTTATTGTCTTCTCATTCAACTTACGATAATCAAATCATAGCCTCAATGATCTGTCCGTCTTCTTAGCAAACATTGCGGTAGCTCCGAAAGGAAAACTGCTTGGTCGAATAAAACTCTTGCCTTCCAAGTCCACAAACTTCATATTAAACTCTTTCATTTCTATAGGTGTCATTCTACTCGGTGGCCTACTCACCAATTCCGCTTTAGGCACTACAATCTGAAACTCAATTGCACGTTTCGATGGCATCCCAACTACCAGCTCAAACACATTAGCAAGTTCTCTAACCACAAAGCTTCGATTCAACTCATCCTCCATTTCCATGATACCCAATAAATAATTCACCTTACAACTAGGATTTTCTATGGTGTAAACTATCCGATCACTACAATTCGGGTGACTAAGTGATAATTTTCTATCGTGGAAAAATATCCTAGCATCATATTTACCTAACCAATCCATCCCAAGGATGATCCCAAACCCCAAAGAAATAAATAGATGTAAACAACAATCAAAAGTATGACCTAACAATTTAAACACTAAATGGTCACACTTCATCCTAAGTATCGCGTACCTCCTATCAAATTTGCAACCCTTAAGGAAGTAACTAAATATGAAGGCCCTAGGTTAAGCTTATCTACCCAAAATTAAGAAATAAAAGAATGTGATGCACCAGTATCAAACAGAATGCTAACAGATATACCATGAATCTATAGCGAGCCTCCCAGAACAACTTTCCCTTTCTCCTGCTCAACTGGCCTTGAAGTTGCAGGCTCCAATGAATACATCTGCCCCTTTCCTTCTCTAGCAAACTCTTTGCATTAGTTCTTATAATGGCTGACTTGATCACACTTAAAGCATCTGATGTTCTTCTTTCTAACTGCTTCTTTCTCTCTTCCTTTTCCAGTACGACACTCATTAGCATAGTGTCCTTTCTTATCACATTTATAACAGACCACCTCAGATTTTCCCTTCTTCTGTGCTCCTCCCTTCTGAGCATTCTTCTTACGGAAAAACTTTCTTTTCTAACCTTGTCCCACCTGGACTTCCTTCTCTTTCTTCTTCTCTAAACAAGCCAATGCCTTCTCCTGCCTCGGTGCCATCTCTACCACTACATCACATGGATCTTTTATGTGCAGTAAGGTAGCTCTTGCCAGCTTCGGCTTCAAGCCTCTTATAAACTTTTCATTTCTCTTAATCATAATATCGGCCATGGAATACTCATACCGTGCTAACTCTGCGAATCTTCTAGCATACTCTAGAACAAATATCTCTCTTTGCTCCATTTCAGCAAACTTCCTAATCAACGCAGACTGGGCCATCACTGACATAAACCTTTCTTGAAACCTTCTCTTAAACTCCGTCCAAGTCATAGTTTCCTCATCTACTCTAGTAGTAACAGTATTCCACCAAAACAGAGCAGCTCCCTGAAGCTATCTTGAAGCTAGTCTCCTCTTCTGCTCGTTTCTAATCCTAAGTTGGTGAAAATCCTTTCACAATGCAATAGCCGGTTTTCTATCTCAATCGCATCCTCAATTCTAATGAATGGCTTCCCTCCAAGCCTAATATAATCTCTACTTAAGTTAGCATAGTGGTTGACTATTAGAGCTTCCTAAACTCCTCCTCCAGTAGCATTCCCACCAACAACTTCAGCTGTAATTCGAGCTTGCATCATGGTTACGAAAAAAATGATACATGGCTCCCATATCCACTTGGGGAACCTCAGCACCAACATTTCAGCTTGAGCCTGACTTAGACCTCTTCTAGCATTTGGTCTGGCATTCCCATTAGTGGTGGTTCTCTCTCCTCCTAGGTTAACTCTTCCTCTTCTTCCTTCCATATTTGTATTCAAGCTTCGTGAGATACATATGAATAGCCTAACTAAGATAGGATTCTAGAGATACAACGTATACTTATAGATAATAAATTCAAGTACGTTACTATAGCCTTATCCCATACCCCGATCTTAACTCTATACAAAGATTATGTTTTAAAATCCCATTTTTAGTTAAATTATTTCATAAACCATGATTTGATACCAAGCTGTAACATCCCTTATCAAGAGGCCCAAAACTAAGCGCTACAGATGCTGCAATCATTTATCGTATTAGCTTCCGGCGACTAAATACGGCTATGTTAATGGTACCTATAATATCAGAAGCACTTGAATATGAAACAAAACACAAACTTTCAAAATAACTTTTCTTCATTAAATTTCAATACAGATGTTATATATTCCTAATACATAATCTCAGTACATTCCAAGCGCAGATAAAATATATTTATTACAAAATACACCAAGAGCGGTATATGAGATACCTCTTTGAATAATCATAGTCATATAGTCATAATAGACTTAATACAAACACGGTGGAAGTACAAAAGAATATAAATCCGCTACTCCTAAATAACTATCTGTTTGCCTCCAGCATGTCTCTAGTAGCCATATCCATTATCCTATTAAATCTGAAAAGAACTTAAGCCCTCAGCCTACTCAAATCAATTTTGAGCACATGAGAGTTTAAGGGGAAAACATAAACTTCGAGTCATACAAAAAGCCTGGTGTGAATAATACTATACATCCGGCTTTAATATGTTAAGTGAGACCATGCCGTTTAGTGGAATGGGTTTTCCCTCACTAACATCCTTTTAAAACATATATTTTGCAAAACCTTTTCCTACAACCAAAACTGTTTAAATACCGTAAAGCACCATTATGCAAACATACATAGATATTAGGTAATAAATGAATTATCTATTCAAACACATAAGTTTTGTTTGGCTAACTTTTAACCTTTGGCTGACTCAGGCCTACCCGATAATATAAACCATATTAATCTAACATCTATTAGACACTCCTCTTCTGGACAATCTATCCTTAACTATTTGTCTGGTACTTCTTTTATGGATGGTCTATCCCCAGCCTAATCATCTCCCAGGTCATCCTGATCCTGACGGTTTTTCGAGCTCACCAATAACCTATCTGTGTACAAACATATATTCCTTTTGGTGTGTAATCATAATTTTAGTCTACCTGTGACCAACCCCACACACTAGAATTTTGGACAACAATTAGCTAGAGCCAATGGCTAATGTATAGGGCATGACCCCATACCGGTCCTAACTGGTATTCTAATATCTGAGTCATTTTACTTTGGGAACCCTTTCCATAATTTCCCTTGAAAATCTCTTTAAAATGATTCAAAACATTTAAATCAAACTTACACAAGAAAAATATTTATATTCCTTATGCTTTACTCAAATCACTTCGCCATGTTACATACATATATATACTTTATGCAAACTTTAATTGATGAAAAGATTTAAACATTTCAAAGTACCCTTTCGATTTCATTGATAATGCCCCTTTCTAAACCATTTGAAAGCTTCTCTTTCGAAACCAAGCGAAACCCATTATTTATCTAGACCGAAAGCGAAGACATTTCCTTTTGAAACCATACTTCAAACCTTTCGAAACCATTGAAATCTTTCCTTTCGAAAGCAATAAAACTTTAGACATCCTATCTTAAAACGCTTCAAAACATTACCTTAGAAAAACTTCGAATTTTTTTCCATTTCAACCCTTTCAAAACCATTCAGAAATAGGACCTTTCGACCTTGTCGAAGGCTACCATCCGACCCCTTCGAAAGCTACCATTCGACTCCAATGAAAGCTTTCCTTTTAACCCCTTCGAAAGCTTGGCTTTCGACCCCTTCGAACCATTCAGTAAATAGTACCTTTCGAAATCATTAAACTTTTAAAACTTAAACCTTTCGAAAACTCTTTTGAAAACACTTTTGGTTCAATTTGAAACATGTGGAAAATCCTCTTTAAAATCTTTCGACCTCTTTGGAAGCTTAGCTTTCGACCCCTTTGAAAGCTTAAAACATAACTTCTAAAAAAATAGGCTCTAGCTTTATTAATACTTTAAAACACCTCTTTCAAAACTTTGGCCATACATCAATCAGAATAAAAGGGGTAGAACATCTAAGTCGAAAGCTTCCTTTCAAAAGCAAGGGAGAAACAACTGATTTTTAAAAGAAAAGTATATCTTTTAGCCTTGTCGAAAGCCAATGACTTTAAAAGGTAGAAGGTGACAACTAGGGATTTTGACCCCATCGAAACCATGTTAACCTCTCGATCTCGTCAAAAGCTTTAGACCTTTAGTTTGAATATTTGACCCGCTCAAAAGCAACCAAGTCGAAAGCTTCTTTTCGAAAGCAAGCTGGCGTCACTTTTGGCTTATAAAATAACACACACTCTTGAAAGTATCTAGACTATAGGATTGTGTAATATGAAGTATAATAAATAACTAGTGCGAAAAATAACCGTAAAATAATAATAGCAGTAGAATGACACCAGAGATTTTTATACTGGTTCGAACTCCCATTCTACGTCCAGTCTCATACTTCTTCTGGAACTATAGCTAGCAACCCTCATTTAACCTGGAGGAACAAGAATTGCACCATCTAAGCAACCAAACAGGACTTTGACCGCCTGAGCAACAGAAAAGGACTTAACTGCCTGAGTAGCTGAACAGAACTTGACCACCTAAGCAACCGAACAAGACTTTCTTATAAACTGGATTTAACTTGACTTTGTGTTCTGAAAGACATGGAATTTTCACTTATAGTACACCCTTCCTATAATCTTATCCTTAAAGTAGGTGTGTATATTTGTGTGTGCATGAAGAATAGGAAGTTTAATACTGCTTGAAGAATATGGAAATGAATACGTAAGCAATGATTGTATGAAAGCTTGTAGATATTGATTTCAAGAATGCTAAGTGCTATAGATCAAAAGAGAATAGAAAATTAGGTGATTGGATCCATGAATCTTGAGTGTATGTATAGAGTGTGATGAGATATGACTTCCCAAAATCGACATCCATTAGAATCCAGGAGCTATGACCTTTTAGGTGGAAGGAACCCTTTGATCAAAAGAAGTGTCTTTTGGAGAAAAATGACAGTTGTAGATTCGGTCGACTGAACTTGCTTGGGCGGCCGACTGAATTTCAAATGTGCACATAAAATGTTTAGTGTCAGTCGACTGCTTTACTGTATATATTAAAAAAAATTGTACACAGCCTCAGTCGACTGCCTTATATGCGTCAGTCGACTTATGTTGTTGTTTTAGTGCAGTGAAAGTATTTTGTATGTGTATATGAAATTTTTATAAAATGAATGCTAGTTTGTAAATGAATCTGTGAGTCATGAAACTTAAGGATAGATTTTAAAAATTCTCTATACTAGACTCTATATACATATTGACTCTAGTTAACATCAATATCAATACGAACCACATTTGAGTCGATGAGTCTGGATTTGCCGTAGTCGTAGATTCGTGAACTTTCATCTCTTATCAGCATTCAAAACTTTATGAAAGAACATTCTACCCCATTTTGATGATGATAACTCCATTTGCTGTGAGTGAATTTTTGACAAGATTTGTAAAAAATCTATCCCCCTGAGTAATATGCTTGCAACTTTGATATTGTGTTCTCCCCCCGAATCTATGCTATATTTCCTATAGACAATTTATGTTTTTCTCTCCCTTTGTCATCGACAAAAAGGGAAGTACTCTAGGTATCGGATCGTTAAAGTACGAGTAATATGGCACAGGAAGACACATATATATATAAAACAGACTTAACACATAACATAAAACAGTCACATCATTCGAAAACAATAGTACAACATGATATACATGGAAAACATAGAGTTTTAGACAATTACACAATACCACAAGACACAAATACCAAATTGTCTGAAAACAAATTTTAACAAAAAGCACAATTTTTTTTTGAAAGATATTCTTACTAATCACCTTGATCTCCTTCGTTTGAGCTGACTTTATTATCTTCAGTTTCTTCATCATCATTGGAGTCGTCACCCACTTCCTCGGTTTCTTCTTCCTCTTATTCTTCATTTGATGTAGACCAAGTGAAATGTTCCGTCGATCATTTCCCGTGAGATGTAGGTACAGGAATAGAGGTAGAAATTTGTTGGGAGCATGTGATTGCTTCTTAGATATTGTTGTCTTCATATGATTAAGCTTATTATTGACTTTGGTGACATTTTTATCGACTCTAGAAATAGTCGATTCAACACAAGATAGATGATCATCGAGAAGTCTTTGATTACGAGCAATGATAGTCACGGATTCGTGGAGGCAAGCTTGATGGTTTATTTCTTGAATCTCATAGACTTGTTGAGTACGTCGAGGAGGTTGGGATGATGAAGAGGCTTGCATATATGGAGTTTGTTGACGACCTTGTTGTTAGGATGGTTGAGCTTGACCCGTGGCTTGGTTTTCAAGCCAATGTTCGTAAGTATTATGGTGTGGTCAAGATATTACTTTGGTAGGTTCACAAGGCTAAGAGTTTGAGTATTCAAGGAACCTATGGTCAAACATTCGGATCGACCAAAGTAACCTCGAAATGCTTAAGAATGCGCATGATGTAAGTTCCATAGTAGATCGTCCTCATTCAACCTTGGTTAAGAGTTTGGAACTCATCTGGAATGACCTTCGCCTAGTTAACTCGCATGTTTCCCCAAATGGCATATAAGGATTGAAAATCTCACCGGTAGACTTTCTCATAGCTTCCGGTGCATGGATTGATGGAGTAGGTAGGCACTCTATGCTTATTGCGAGCTTTTTGGCCTTGATGCTACCGCTTTTAACTTCGTCAAGTCATCCGAGAGAAACAAATGACTAACATGATCATGAGTATCCATATTTACAGTAATTTCAGCTAACTTGTCACCTACATATGGACATTGTAGAATTCGTGCAAGTCATTATAGTGGAAGAAAAATCATTTTACCATATACCACCATCCAAATGTAGTCATCCAGACATGTAATTGTGTGGTGGTCTAGATTTAAGTTGGCGTAGAAATGTTTAATAAGAAGGTAACTAATCTTGTTGTTATTTGCCGCAAAATCAATGAGGTGCACCAATCCGCTATGACGAGCCAAGTCTTGAATGGAATATGAAGAAAAATCAGGAATTTGATAAAAGAACTTTCAAAAATCCTGGAGCTTTGCATCTTTTCAAAGCATTGCACCGCCTTGTCATTGTATAGCCATGCTCTTATTTGTGAATCCGAAGAACTTGATATGGTTCGAGAATGTCGAGGTCTTTTAGGAGCCATTTGTAGAACTAGGGTTTTGGTGATGAAGTGGGAGGTTGTAAATTGGAAAAGTATGGACAAATAGATGGGAGAATTGTAGAATTTCTAAGAGAATTTGAAGTGGGAAAATGTTTTAATGGCAGAAGGTTAAAAAGTTTGATGGCAAAATGTGAATTTGGTAAAGGTAAATAGTAAATTTGAAGAGGCTGCAAGACGGCTGAAGCCCGGTACATAGTATTAGTTGACTGAATATGCATATGCAGTCGAATGATTTATAATACAGAAAACAAAAAATAAAGGTGACAAATGATTGAATACAGAGGATCAATCGGCCAACGCATCCCGAGTTTTCTATGTTCAAATAAGACTATTCAGTCGACTGTTTTATGCAATCAATCGACTGATAACAAATGGCAAACTTTTGACAATTCTAATGGTCAGTCGAGTGAATACGGAAGTTTAGTCGACTGATCCTACCCTGAAAGATTTCCAAGTAAATTCTTCCAATCCAGTCGACCGTCTGGGTGTGTCAGTCGACTGACTTCAGGTTTGAAATTATACTGGAATGCTGTTTCAGTTGACTGAGTTCCCTGGTTTAGTCGACTGATATTGAGGAATTTTTTAGGTAGACAGTTCTCTAGGAAAAATGAAACAAGTTTTGTTTTAAGCATAGAAGTTTAAGTTTATAACAAAGTTTAAAACAAGAAATATATTATTTTAAAAAAAATAAAAATATCGTAGTACAAAAAATATAAGAACACAAATTAAGTAGATTTTGAGGAAGAGGAAGGAGTGTGGCAGTCTTCCGGTTCTACTTTCGTATTCTCTTACAGAGGTCGTAGTGGTGACCAGCCTTGTCCACATTCCTAAGAATTAGGAGTAATTGGTGGACTTTGAGGTGACGGTTTCCATGGATTACGACGTGAAGGAATCGTTGGTTGATGAACCGTGTTGTCTGAGGACGAATGTGACGACCCGGAAATTTTAACGAATTAAATTGGAATAATTAATTATTTTTAAAATAGTTAAAGGTTAATTTTAACTTGAATTCAAGATATCAATATTTACTTGATAATTAAATTATTGAATTATATAGTTTAAATATTGAATTTAATAGTTGAAATTGGGTAAATTATCGAATCTGTGATTCTAAGCCTATTTAAAATAATTTGAAGGCTTATAAAATCTATAATGATGATACTGAAGATAATAGAACGGTTGAGATTTAAATTAAAAGTAATTTGTTCAATTTTAATAATATATCATTTAAATCGATATTTAAAAATAGCCTTCCGAGGCACAGTCTCAGAATTCGACGAAATAAGTTCCATGGGATCCGTAATAGATAGTTATTGTCGGATTTCAATTTTCGGAGCAATCAGAGTTATCGTTTGACCCTGGTACGCGTATATTTATTTTAATCAATTTAATTTAAAATCGATCGTTTAATTCCATAACTTGCACGTACGTTCAAATTAGCCTCCAAAAACATGTTCCATTGTGTTCGGAACGCGGGTGAAACCTTATAAATGCCTGGCGGCTTGTTTGATTCGGAGTCCGTTCGAACAGCTTGTAAAATATAAGAATATTAATAAAATTAAAATAATAAACAACCTTCTTCAAGACGCATTCTTTTCCTTCCCAAACAAGCCACTCTCTTTCCTTAAAGCCATATCCTTCCCTTCATCTATATTGGTTCTCTTCCCCTCAAATTCTTTATTTTCGACATCAGATTTAATAAAAAAAAGGCCGCACTTGTTTCCCAAATCAAATCGTCATTTTTGTTTCGTCCACCCTCGCGTCTTTTATGAGAAGCCGTAGTCGAATGGGTAGGGCTCTGTAACGACCCGCCGCCCTGACCGCCTCTAGTCGGTAATTTAACCAGCTAGAAACGTTCAAAATGACGGATTGTTATTTAGTTTATAACATTTAAACAGAATCAGCTACAGAATCACAGAATAGTAATCATATTTTATAAACAAACTTTTCTTTTATATACAAATATCAGAGTTTACAATACATTACATTTTATACAGCGGAAACAATTTATAAATTCAAGTACAAGAGAAAAAAAATTTAGCTAAAACTTTAGTGGTGCTGAAATCCCCCTCTCTCTAACTTCGCTGCGAGCAAATCTCTAAGCTGCAAAAATACTCGGTCTGACCCGAGCGTTTATGCAAAACACAAAAACACTCGAGTCAGGATTAATCTTTATTCAAGTAAATAAATTTGAAATGAACTGAATAATATGGTTACAGATATGGTGAAACAGGTAAATCAATTTAAGTCTATTATAGATTTTCACATTAACGATTCCAAATTTTTATACACATGTGTGGCTGCAGTACACACGTGTACTCATACCCATGTACACTGCCTCGCCAACACATGTGCACGAGTCAGACCAATCACTGCAAACATATTTCAACTAAAGGCCACTGAAAATAACAACAACACATAGGATTACAACAACAGGGAGTAACACAAGTACAGGAATGATAAGGAACAGCAGCAGACACGCACATGGACAGTCGAAATCAGTAAGTCCAGTGAAGTCCAGTGACATATCTCAGGTGCAACATTCAAAGTCAAGGAACATGAATGCATCAGACTGCAGGCAACTCAAATAACACAGTGGCAACCACAAGTCACAAAAGCAGAAAATTGCTTTCAACATGCAAGGATAGATACGGATTAAAGTTCAAGAACATGTAGAAGAAATTTGAAAAAACCTGGAATAGTTTCTGTCTTCTGCTTTTGAATAAAGGTGAGTAAACTAAGATTTTAAAAACAGTGTTAAACTTGGTTTCAACTTGCTACTATGAATGAATATCAGGTTGTTATATGAAATATTTGTTTAAAATTGAATGCATGTTGAATTGAGTGTATTGAATCTCCTGGGTGATAACAATTTCAAACTGCAAATCTGACCTGTTGCAATGCAAAATTAAGCAAGTTCAAAAGCATGAAACAACTCAAAGTTCTCAACATCCAAGTAGAAATAGCAATCTGAAACCAAATGCAAACAACAACAACCAAGTACTACAAAGGCCAGAGATAACACTCAAGAACAACTCAAGTTTGATTTATTTTTGAAACATGGTACAGGTTCAAGACAAGGTTTTTAACTTGTTTTCAATTTATCTCAAAAGGAATAAGAGGAGAGAAAGTTGGAATATAACTATAGTTATTTCTAAAGCAAACAGGGAATACAACACTGACCTTCACAAAATACATGCAACTGCCTCAAAATCAAATATGCATTCAAGAACGGCAACCAACACCAAAGTTCACAACGCAACAGAAACAACTCAACTCGACTAACAACAAACAGTAATGTGCAGACCCAAATAAATGTCCAAGTAAATCAAGGCAAAGAAGCAACTCAGTAAAACATGCAAGTTCGAGATAAATTCAAGTCAAAAGCCCTAAACAAGTCCAAGTCGAAATCAGGGACATGGCCAAAGTTGAACAGGTCAAAAATTCCAAGCCGTGGTGGCCACTTAAAAAAAAATTCAAAGCCAAGAAAACTCAAACCAAGTCAAGTGAATGTTGAGAACAAGCTACATGATGAACAAGTGCAAAGGTGGATGCATCTATGAATGCAGACACAAAATGAAATAGCCATGTTCCAAAATAAATACAGTGGACTAAATGAAGAACAAGTATGCATAAACTTTTGAACAAGACTGCAACTCAACTAAACAGACATGAATGCAACAAACAAACATGCAGCTGTAAGCATGCAACTCAGATTATGTACAAGGGCAGTGAGGCACAATGTAACAAATAAATGAAACTGAACAGTGGACAAAAGAACATAAACATCATCAAGCATAGCTTATCTTAACTACAACAGCAGTATACACAAAGCAATTACAAATGGTCCAGTTTAAACATGAATTCATAGGAAATGCATCAAATTTTAAAGTGGTTTATAATTATAGATTTTAAACAGAGGCTTGTAAAATAGGAACAGATATTAATTTTGTTTAGGTTGAATTAAATCTGTGACTTAAGAACAGACTCAATATTTTCATATATGCAAACATACATATCAATGTATGCATATACATTCAAAACTGCAGGCATAATAAACAACCATATTCACAACACACCTCAAGTACCAGTCCAAAACCAAAGTATATAAATAGATTCAAGTGTATTTGTCCACATTTAAGGGTTTGGGGCAGAGACCAAGATCAGAGAATTGTTGATGCTTATCTAAAGTTTAAGGCTGTTATGAATATAACTAGAACAAGTGTGTTTACAGGCATGCATTCATATGACTACACCTAAATACAGGCATGCAGCAATATTCATCAACAAATCAACCAAATTTTCTTTTCATCACACATCAATAACAACACAAAGCAAGTCAAGTTTTTCGATAGCATCTGTGCTCATCAGTTTAAAACAAAGTACCAAGTAGCATCTGTTCTTATCAATTTTAAAAAAAAAAATAATTTTAAAAAAAACATCAGTTGTTATCAGTTTAAAACAAATCACAAATATAACATCTGTTATTATTAGTTTAAAAGCAAATATCAATTAGCAATTTTTCTTATCAATTTAATCACAATTTCAAATAGCACCTGTTCTTATCAGTTTTAAAAAAATAAAATTAGGTAGAATCTGTTCTTATAGTTTAAAATAATTACTAGCATCTGTTTCTACCAATTTAAAATCCAAGCAAATCGAGCAAATAACAGCAACTAGCACAAAAATCCAACATGCAGTCACAAATCTGAGCATATCAGTTTTAAAAATTAAATTAGCCGAGCCAAAGATAATCAAATCACCCCCAAAACATAGCATGCAACCAAATCATTCCATCCAAACAAATATAAAAACTTGCATGAAGATTTATCGTGAGTTTAGAAAACTCACCATAACAAAATCGAAGTAGCCGAAGCCCAAATTGAATGAAAGTTGAAGCTCCAAGTTTAATTGCAAACCCGAGTTTTTTTGAATCGCGAGAGCCAAAGCCCAAATTTTATTTCAAGCCCTAACCTTGGATCGAAGGACGAAGAGGAACGAAGGCTGCCATTAATTTTTCTTCGTTTGTTTATTTCGTTTAGGGTTAAAAATGAAACGGGTAAAGTGAGATAAAGGGGAACCGGGTAAAACGAATAAGGTCAGGGGGATTTTTCCTTTAAGTTATGTTTATTTATTATTTTTTTTTAATTTTAAATTCAATTGGTTTGGTATAAATTATTCTCTTTACTTTGTTTTGTAAATTTTGTTTAAATTATGTTGTTAAAATTTTTTTTTTTTTTAACTAAGTGTATTTGTTTATTTTATTTTGTATTGATTTTTTTTTTTTTTTTTTATCTAAGCTAAAGAATAAATGTCATTAAAATTTAACCATTAATTTACTAATTTACAAGAATAAAAATTTTTTGAATCCAAATTATCTTCTTAAGTTATTAGTTTGAATTTCAATTACAAATTCCATATTCAATCTCAACTCCAAAGTCCAATTTAAATTTTTATTCGACTCTTTTATAGATTAAATTCTCAAATTTGATCGCCAAATCATAGAAATGTTTTATATAGCATTGGGAATTCAATTTAAATTATCATTCAGATATTTAAAATTAATTAAATATTTTCAATTTTAAATTGTTCAAAATTTAGGATCGTTACAATCTCCCCTCCTTAAAAGAATTTCGTCCCGAAATTACAAGTAAGGAAAAATGATTGTTAAAATTTCACTAATATTTATATTTTACTCAATTTTATCAAGTTCAACACTTATTAAAGATGAATGAATATAGGATTCATTCTATTTGTTTTATCTCGCTAGCTTTGCTAATTAACTCTTTTGTCTATTATTTTCTACAATCAAGACACAAAAATCTTTACTAAAATTTTCAATTTACAAAACCCAAATTTTAAATTTGAAACACTACATTTAAGAAATTTTACATATTATAACTTTTCCAAAGCTGTGGATTTTTCAAAACCCTTCAAAAATCCTCTTCCTTAATTCATTAGGTTGGAATTATGCGAATTCTAATTCTAGATAATTGATTTTCTATTAAAGTTCGAAAATACTTGCTAACTCGAAATTTAACAAGTCTACTGTCGTTCTTAAAGACATTAGGCATACGCTGGCCAGGCGCAAGTCTAACAATCCCCAAGTACTAAATATACTTGCTTCAATTCCCAGTGAAAATACTTTTAAAAATTCTTTTAAAAATGGATATGGAAAGCACATTCCCCCATGGATCACAGTTTACTCGGCGGTTCCGCTACTATCCCAGTAGAGTCGCTTGTAACTGTGGATATCTCATCCCTTGAATTACGCCATGGTTGTTGCCAAAGATCGCGGTTCACTCGGCGGTTACGCTACTATCCCAGTAGAATCGCTCGTGACCGTAGGCATCTCGCCCCTCGAATTACGCTTTGGTTTGTAGATTGCAGTTTACACAGCGGTTACGCCACTATCCCAGTGGAATCGCTTGTAACTGTAGGCATCACGCCCCTCAAATTACGCTACCACCCGAGTGTAACTAGATCGCGGTATACTCGGCGGTTACGCCACTATCCCAGTGGAATCGCTTGTAACCATAGGCATCTCGCCCCTCGAATTACGCTAGCACACTATACCAGTCCAAAAGGACATTCCAACTAATGGAAATATAAAAGGTCATCCAACTAATGGAAATATAAATGGTCATCCAACTAATGGAAATATAAATGGTCATCCAACTAATGGAAATACTACGTAGCTACGATTTTTAAATGGATACTCATCTCGAGTTCCATCACCATCACACAGTCACACAGTATAAATGGAAGGTACCTTTCCATATCCTCAATTTTGGAAAACATAATATTATACATACATATATAATATTTCACTTCACACTTAGTACAACCCATGTACTTAAATAAGTTTCCACAACAATTACTTTTCCAAACTAATTGGTTTTCGAGTTTATCGTATTCACACATATACGTTATGAAAACCACAACATTTCATACCCATAACAAATAGAGGATTCACAATTTTCCATTTCACTAACCATTTAAAATTTTCCTCTAAGTCGATTTGGAATTTTAAGGTTATATCAAACCTAATACACATTCACAATCCAATTTATTATCGACTTCACACTCGATTTGGATTTCACGTTACATCGTCAATCCTCAACACATAATTGATATCTATCGATATATAACCTCTGAGCTCGTACGTCTCAGAGAAGGGTGTTAAGCTAAGAGAATAAATTCTCCGCCACCAACAGATATATATTTAATAGAGATCAATTGATATGTCGTCAATTCACGACGTTAGACATACAATCCAAATCATCCATTTAAAATTCAAAGTTCAACTTACTTTGTTTTGGGTGACAAAGTTAAACTCAATTTAGTTCAAATTTCAATCATTTGAAAATTTTCAAATTGAACTAATTGTTCAAATTTCCCAAAAATAATATCTTTACAAGATATATAATTTCACACTTAACCATTTGAAAACAAATTTCAAATCATTTCTTCACCTTTTAATCTTTGAAAACAAATTTCAAAGCGATTTCCTTAAACGGAAACATTTCCAAATTATCTATGAATATACGATTTTCAAATCGATTTCACCTATTCATTTTCAATTTATCTTTAAAAGATAAAATTTCAAACCATTCATTTCATATAGGAAAACATACCCATACTTATTCAATAATAAGCAATTTACAAATCCACTTATTTTCAACACTTTGAAAATATTCAATATACTTCAAACCAAAATCAAGTATATATTCATTCTTAAAAAAAAAAAACCATTCTTTTAAACACATTTTATTTGAGTCAAAACGAATGTTGCGTAAAACATCGTTACGACGACTCAAAACCACTAGTATAAGGATTCAAATTTAAAAATAGATATGTAAATCCCAATACTAAACAAAATCATTTCCCTTTTGAAATTATTTACTATAACAACAAATGTTATAATCTACCATTTCCATTTTTCCACTCGAAAACGTCTATTTCAACAACAAGTGTTGAAATCTATGCTTTCGATTCTTAACACATTTCAAAATGAATTATCTTCATTTACATAATGTTTCTTCCCAAAAACATTCCCATTTAAGTTTTCAACTTCAACTTAATTCATGGTTTGAATTCCACATACACTTCAAAAATATTGGTTTTAAACCGATTTCAAATTCCCAATACTAAGTTTTCCACTCAACTTAATTCCATGCCCGTTCAAATTCAAATGCATCATTGAATCTATTAAACCTATTATGTATTTACATGTTGACAAACATCAGATTTGAAATCTAAATCTCATTTGATCTTTGCATTTTCTTTCTATTTCAAAAATAATCAACTAATTCTTTAGTAAACCACTCATCGACTTGATTCCATTAGATTTATATCTCCATATTAACTATTTTAGACATTAGTTTAAACTTGGAATATAAGCTTTCACATCAAAACTGGTTTTATTCATACAGTTAAGTTGACAAATAGATTTCCTTCCCAAAATGCTACTTTACTAGAATACTTCTTTTCCATACAAAACCATCCATAGCTTAATACTTTTATACTACATACATAGAAGATTTTGGATTACAAAAGATAGTATTACAAAATACATTGATTCCTTCAAATACATTAATTGGTTTAAGATTCAGAATTATTAAGGCTATCGATTTCCGGTCTGGTAGTCCGCATCCATGCTAAACTTCCCTCTTCGGTTTGCACTATTTCGGGTTGAATTGAAGGAGTATTAACACATTCAAAGTCAACATGTCCCCAATTCTTACAGTTTCCGCAAAGATATGAGATGTCCCCATCCTTATCTATCATCCTTACACTTTTTGCTGTAGCTGATCGGGCTATAGCTTGCTTTCCATGCTGCCTTTCAGTACAGCATCTAGCTATATGTCCAGTCTGGTGACAATGATAGCAGATTGTCGATCTATCGACTGGTAAACCGAGTGCACTCTTCTTCTTTTTCACTTCAGGGCAATGACTAAGAAAATGCCCTTCCCCCTTACACTTAAAACACACAATCTCAGGACGAGCGAACCGGTCATCCACATTCCTTTTCTTTCGCTTCTCTCTGCACGTAACGGCATAATGTCCTTTCTTATGACATCGATAACAGATAACATCATCATAGGGACCAGGTCCTTGCCTTTCATTGATTTTCCTTTCGATTTCCGCATGTGATACTTCTGCTTCTCTACGGGCAATTGCTCTTTGTTCACGGCGTGCTGCCTTTTGCGCTTCGGTTTTCGCCATTATAATCAACAAGATGTTTTCGAAGTTTCCTATCAATATTTGCAATCCTTATTAGCGGAGGTTGGATTATTCAATCATTCTCCCTAAAACATATCTGTTTTATTCAATAATATATTCATTGACTAAAATCGTGAATATGCTTTGTCAACCAATTTTATCATTTCTACAACTTATTATTTATTTTTAAAGGATTACCCACTGTCCAAAATCGTGGATATATCTCCCTTAATAAGTTACAACAATTTACTTATCAAAATAAGTCATTTGCGGATTTTATAAACATCTTTAGAAATTACATTTCTATTTATAAAACTTCGTTTTATAATCTCCTTTCTTAATTTGATTCAATTCAATTTATATAACTTAGTTATATACACCAAAATCCATATTATAAGTTAAATACTTATAATCCATTTATTTACTAAATCGTTCTTCACCACATTTGAAATCAATTTTCAAAAGAATTCAAAATTAAATTTCCAAGTTATAGTTCAATAATCCACTTGATTATAATCAAATTGACATATCATTTTATTTTCCAATTACTACTTTGGAGATATTCAAAATATTTGATTTAAGCCAATTTAAACCAATTCATTAATCCACTTGACTTACATTTCATTTTCCATAACTCTCAAAGATTCGATAATGAGTTTCCGAACGATCGAAACTCAAGTCTAACGAGACCTCACCGAATATAAACTATCGCAAACCTAAATTTAGAGAGGGGAATCTCTGAAAATAATTCTGATTTTCAAAATACCTCTTATTTAAAGAAAACAATTTTAACTTCTTTAGATTTGAAAACACTTTCTTTAAAGTAATTCTAGTAACTATTCATATTAAACGCCATAAACTAAGCTTTGTGTAAACCAAAGCTCTGATACCACTTTGTAACGACCCGCCGCCCTGACCGCCTCTAGTCGGTAATTTAACCAGCTAGAAACGTTCAAAATGACGGATTGTTATTTAGTTTATAACATTTAAACAGAATCAGCTACAGAATCACAGAATAGTAATCATATTTTATAAACAAACTTTTCTTTTATATACAAATATCAGAGTTTACAATACATTACATTTTATACAGCGGAAACAATTTATAAATTCAAGTACAAGAGAAAAAAAATTTAGCTAAAACTTTAGTGGTGCTGAAATCCCCCTCTCTCTAACTTCGCTGCGAGCAAATCTCTAAGCTGCAAAAATACTCGGTCTGACCCGAGCGTTTATGCAAAACACAAAAACACTCGAGTCAGGATTAATCTTTATTCAAGTAAATAAATTTGAAATGAACTGAATAATATGGTTACAGATATGGTGAAACAGGTAAATCAATTTAAGTCTATTATAGATTTTCACATTAACGATTCCAAATTTTTATACACATGTGTGGCTGCAGTACACACGTGTACTCATACCCATGTACACTGCCTCGCCAACACATGTGCACGAGTCAGACCAATCACTGCAAACATATTTCAACTAAAGGCCACTGAAAATAACAACAACACATAGGATTACAACAACAGGGAGTAACACAAGTACAGGAATGATAAGGAACAGCAGCAGACACGCACATGGACAGTCGAAATCAGTAAGTCCAGTGAAGTCCAGTGACATATCTCAGGTGCAACATTCAAAGTCAAGGAACATGAATGCATCAGACTGCAGGCAACTCAAATAACACAGTGGCAACCACAAGTCACAAAAGCAGAAAATTGCTTTCAACATGCAAGGATAGATACGGATTAAAGTTCAAGAACATGTAGAAGAAATTTGAAAAAACCTGGAATAGTTTCTGTCTTCTGCTTTTGAATAAAGGTGAGTAAACTAAGATTTTAAAAACAGTGTTAAACTTGGTTTCAACTTGCTACTATGAATGAATATCAGGTTGTTATATGAAATATTTGTTTAAAATTGAATGCATGTTGAATTGAGTGTATTGAATCTCCTGGGTGATAACAATTTCAAACTGCAAATCTGACCTGTTGCAATGCAAAATTAAGCAAGTTCAAAAGCATGAAACAACTCAAAGTTCTCAACATCCAAGTAGAAATAGCAATCTGAAACCAAATGCAAACAACAACAACCAAGTACTACAAAGGCCAGAGATAACACTCAAGAACAACTCAAGTTTGATTTATTTTTGAAACATGGTACAGGTTCAAGACAAGGTTTTTAACTTGTTTTCAATTTATCTCAAAAGGAATAAGAGGAGAGAAAGTTGGAATATAACTATAGTTATTTCTAAAGCAAACAGGGAATACAACACTGACCTTCACAAAATACATGCAACTGCCTCAAAATCAAATATGCATTCAAGAACGGCAACCAACACCAAAGTTCACAACGCAACAGAAACAACTCAACTCGACTAACAACAAACAGTAATGTGCAGACCCAAATAAATGTCCAAGTAAATCAAGGCAAAGAAGCAACTCAGTAAAACATGCAAGTTCGAGATAAATTCAAGTCAAAAGCCCTAAACAAGTCCAAGTCGAAATCAGGGACATGGCCAAAGTTGAACAGGTCAAAAATTCCAAGCCGTGGTGGCCACTTAAAAAAAAATTCAAAGCCAAGAAAACTCAAACCAAGTCAAGTGAATGTTGAGAACAAGCTACATGATGAACAAGTGCAAAGGTGGATGCATCTATGAATGCAGACACAAAATGAAATAGCCATGTTCCAAAATAAATACAGTGGACTAAATGAAGAACAAGTATGCATAAACTTTTGAACAAGACTGCAACTCAACTAAACAGACATGAATGCAACAAACAAACATGCAGCTGTAAGCATGCAACTCAGATTATGTACAAGGGCAGTGAGGCACAATGTAACAAATAAATGAAACTGAACAGTGGACAAAAGAACATAAACATCATCAAGCATAGCTTATCTTAACTACAACAGCAGTATACACAAAGCAATTACAAATGGTCCAGTTTAAACATGAATTCATAGGAAATGCATCAAATTTTAAAGTGGTTTATAATTATAGATTTTAAACAGAGGCTTGTAAAATAGGAACAGATATTAATTTTGTTTAGGTTGAATTAAATCTGTGACTTAAGAACAGACTCAATATTTTCATATATGCAAACATACATATCAATGTATGCATATACATTCAAAACTGCAGGCATAATAAACAACCATATTCACAACACACCTCAAGTACCAGTCCAAAACCAAAGTATATAAATAGATTCAAGTGTATTTGTCCACATTTAAGGGTTTGGGGCAGAGACCAAGATCAGAGAATTGTTGATGCTTATCTAAAGTTTAAGGCTGTTATGAATATAACTAGAACAAGTGTGTTTACAGGCATGCATTCATATGACTACACCTAAATACAGGCATGCAGCAATATTCATCAACAAATCAACCAAATTTTCTTTTCATCACACATCAATAACAACACAAAGCAAGTCAAGTTTTTCGATAGCATCTGTGCTCATCAGTTTAAAACAAAGTACCAAGTAGCATCTGTTCTTATCAATTTTAAAAAAAAAAATAATTTTAAAAAAAACATCAGTTGTTATCAGTTTAAAACAAATCACAAATATAACATCTGTTATTATTAGTTTAAAAGCAAATATCAATTAGCAATTTTTCTTATCAATTTAATCACAATTTCAAATAGCACCTGTTCTTATCAGTTTTAAAAAAATAAAATTAGGTAGAATCTGTTCTTATAGTTTAAAATAATTACTAGCATCTGTTTCTACCAATTTAAAATCCAAGCAAATCGAGCAAATAACAGCAACTAGCACAAAAATCCAACATGCAGTCACAAATCTGAGCATATCAGTTTTAAAAATTAAATTAGCCGAGCCAAAGATAATCAAATCACCCCCAAAACATAGCATGCAACCAAATCATTCCATCCAAACAAATATAAAAACTTGCATGAAGATTTATCGTGAGTTTAGAAAACTCACCATAACAAAATCGAAGTAGCCGAAGCCCAAATTGAATGAAAGTTGAAGCTCCAAGTTTAATTGCAAACCCGAGTTTTTTTGAATCGCGAGAGCCAAAGCCCAAATTTTATTTCAAGCCCTAACCTTGGATCGAAGGACGAAGAGGAACGAAGGCTGCCATTAATTTTTCTTCGTTTGTTTATTTCGTTTAGGGTTAAAAATGAAACGGGTAAAGTGAGATAAAGGGGAACCGGGTAAAACGAATAAGGTCAGGGGGATTTTTCCTTTAAGTTATGTTTATTTATTATTTTTTTTTAATTTTAAATTCAATTGGTTTGGTATAAATTATTCTCTTTACTTTGTTTTGTAAATTTTGTTTAAATTATGTTGTTAAAATTTTTTTTTTTTTTAACTAAGTGTATTTGTTTATTTTATTTTGTATTGATTTTTTTTTTTTTTTTTTTATCTAAGCTAAAGAATAAATGTCATTAAAATTTAACCATTAATTTACTAATTTACAAGAATAAAAATTTTTTGAATCCAAATTATCTTCTTAAGTTATTAGTTTGAATTTCAATTACAAATTCCATATTCAATCTCAACTCCAAAGTCCAATTTAAATTTTTATTCGACTCTTTTATAGATTAAATTCTCAAATTTGATCGCCAAATCATAGAAATGTTTTATATAGCATTGGGAATTCAATTTAAATTATCATTCAGATATTTAAAATTAATTAAATATTTTCAATTTTAAATTGTTCAAAATTTAGGATCGTTACAGGCTCGGCATCGCAAATTTTTTTTTAGGGTTCGCGTGCGGTGAGACGAAGCGGCAACTGCGTGTGGGAGTGGTCGCGATAGATCTTAGGTCGACGACGCAAGCTAGTGGGGATCGTGACGATTCGTGCGCAGCTCTGGCAAAGGATGGAACCGGCGGCTCGTTCTTCGTTCTGCCTGGAGCTTCGCACGACTGAGTTGTAAGGAAGAGGTCATGGTCGAGTTCGAAAAGGAGGGTGAGGAGCGTGAGTGTTCGAACGATGGGGGTTGGGTGATGCTCGGCAGTGATGGGAGGAGACAGATTGGTATCTCGAAATCGTTTGTGAGTAATCCTTTCTTTTATAAAATTTTAGATTTTATCCTGTTCATTTGATAAGTTAAATATGTTTCTGAATGAATTTACTTGGATTTAAATCAATCTGCTTTGTTTGATTGATATTCATGCTCTGTTAAATCAATATGCAATTACCAATGATCTATGCCGTGTTGAAGTTCGAAATTGTGAGCAGTAATAGTTGGTGGGTTGTTACTCGAGTTTACTGTGTTTGTTTAGGAAGGGCTTTAGCATATGAATTCGTGAGAGGCTCTGGATAATTTTGGGCTCGGTAATGTTAAGGTCCACAAAATTTAAGTACAAGATAATCAAGTTTTAATTGACTCTTAACTATTCTTTAAAATAATAAGGGTATTTAAAATGATTAGTTAATTTAAGAGATTATGTAATTTATCAAGTTAGTTCATAAATTTATTTAAAACATTATCAATAATGTGATTGAGTGGAAATTGAGGAAATAAAAAGTTTTATCGATAATCTAACTTAATTTAAGATTATCAGTTAATGACAAATTAATTCCAAGATTTATTTGATTGATTAAGGAGGTACTTGAGATTAATTAGTAGAATAAGTATGAGTTAATCGTTCAATGAGATTCATAGATTAATAAATTGATGATGCTTATAAAGGGTAATTACTTAGCATAAGTAAATGAGATGATAAATTCTTATGACCTTAATTAAGTAAGTTACCTCATGTAAGTAATTAAGAGATAGTTAATTACGAATGGGTTTAACTAAGGTTTATTAATGAATATGATTAACTAAAGATAAGTCAATTTTAGATAATTAATTTATGGAAGTAATTTAAAAATTTATTTAGTGTGAATGGTTAAAGCTAATTTATCTATGTGATAGATTAAGGTTTAAATTAATTAATGGTCAAGGTTAATATATTGAGAATAAATTAACCAGGGGAATAATTACTTGGTGGGGGTAAATTAAGGTAAATTCCTTACGTACAGAAATTGAGAATTAATTACTTAGCGTAATTAATTAAAGGATTAATTAATTAATCAAAGAAATTTATTAAGGGTTAATAAATTAATAGGTATGATTAATTAAAGGATAATTAATCAATGTAAGTGATTGAGGAATAATTAATTTGAGTGATTAATTAAGGATCAACGAGATCAATGTGATGGCTGAGGGCGAATTAATTTGTGAAATTGAATAAAGAATTAATTACTTATTGTAATTAAAGGATAATTAGTCAAGCGTGGTTTATTAAGGATGGACATTAAAAGATGATTAATTAATTGGTTTAAGATTGGTTAATTAAGGATAATTTAAAATAATGTTGGAAATGTTAAGTCTTGCATATGGATGGTTGAATGTTGATTTAATACCATGGTTGATTGTTAACTATGATATGGAATGTTTTATGATATGATATGTTTGGACGGACAATGATAATGTGGTTATTCATCAATGATGAACTGCTGAGTAAAGGTGACATCTTTTATTTAAATCGGATTGAATTTCATTTGAATAATATGTGTTAAGATAAATGGAAGTTGAAGAGACTGGAGTCGGGTATTAGATAATTCGCGAAACCACTTCGATTCTTCATAGATTGCTTGGTAAAATCAATAAGCTGGAAGGACATGATTTAAGTAAATTGATGAGTGCAATAAATAATGTCGGTAACAATTTGTGAAACTGTAATTGATATCAGCTACCCGGGTTATGTATAAATTGTATGCTTTTGAAATTTATGTTAATTGGTTGACTCACGCTAGTTTCTAGCCTGACCCGGGTGTTACTTTGGTGTAATGTTCGGGTCAGACCGAGTATTACAGATTTTCAGGTAGGTACGTTCTGGAGCTCAGGAGGCGAGCTGGATGGCGATATCGTATAGAGTATTCCGCTGTATTTATATTATTGTCACTCTGAGACTTGATAATTGTAAATATTCAGTGACTTTATATAATGTGAAACTCTGATGTATATTAAATGTAATCAACAGATATAGTATTCTTTTGTAAATTTTTATTATTTATTATTATATTTTATCCGCTGCGAATGTGAGATGTTTTGTGTTTCTGTTCTTCTTCTTCTATCTCTTTCTTCTTTTTCATAACTATCTGGAATTTTCGGGTTCGGAAATTTCGGGTCGTTACAACGAACCACAGAATTTAAGAGCCACTTGTTCAAGGAAGCTTAGCCGCTCGTTGTAACTCGAGAGTCTCTCGTTGATAGTGATGGATGTCATCTGTCTTTTCTTTGGTAGAAGGCAAGCCAAAAAATAGAGAACGTTTAGCTCTTTTGATGGGAGGGGTATAACCAGTGTCAATGGCAGACGGTGGAACAACAGGAACGAGTTCGTATATAGGAGTCGGTGTTGGAAGATTCACCGATTTTGAGCTAATGGAGTATAAGAAATTGAGCACCGATTTTGAGCTAATGGAGTATAAGAAATTGAGGTTGAGACAGAGTTTTTTTCTAAAGACATATCGATTGAAAAAAAGAACTTTTTTTTTTGTAAATATGGTGATAAGATAGTGAAAAGGACAGGCTTTTATAAAAGAAAGAATTGTAAAAAAAATAGACAAAACAAAGAGTGGATTTCAAATGTTTTAAATGTAAGCCTTTAATTTCCTAAGAATGAATGGATTAGAGTAAGTAAGAAAAGGAACCACAAAATATGAAGAAAAAAATTGTAACTAAATCTATTTATACTAAACAGATAGGATATTGCAAAGTAAATATCAAAATGACAGACTTTAAAGTGAATGAATTGAACTGCATTAAAAAGCATAACTTTTGTAAAAATAGAAATTATAAATCTTTTAAAGATAGAATTTCTAATTCTCCTCTAAGCTTAATAAAAGTATTTTCATTCAAAGGTTTGGTAAATATATCAGCTAGTTTATTTTCAAGAGGATACAAACTCCAATTTGACCAAATCCTTTTCAATACTATCACAAAGAAAATGATGACGTATGTCGATATGTTTAGTTCGTGAATGATTGACAGGATTTTTTGATAAGTTTATAGCACTTATATTATCACAGTAAATAGTAGATTTAGATAAGTTCATACCAAAATCTTTAAGTGTTTATTGCATGTAAATTACTTGAGCACATGCTAAAGCAGCAGAAATATATTCTCCTTCACAAGTCGAAAGCGAAACACAATTTTGTTTCTTGCTAAACCAGGAGACTAAGGATCGTCCAATGAAATGACAGGTCCTGCATGTGTTGAATCATATATTTTGATTCATGACAAAGCAGTGAATTAGACTATATGGATAAGTGACAAAAAGAAAAAGAATTATGCTGTTCAAACTGCAAAGGAGACAAGGCTATGAAACTGCGTATAGTATGTTAATTTATTGAAGTTTTTTTGTCTTAGAAATGTTAAAATCTATCCTCAAGTAGTTAAGTTGTTTTAAATCTTTAAAGTTTTAAAAATATGAAGACTGTGCTTTGACTGTCAGTTCAGTCGACTCATTGTATATGGCCAGTCGACTTAATCTGTACAGGTGCACAGAAACTCTCTGTTTTTTGCATAACTTTGAACATTCAGTTGACTGATTGTTTTAGGTCAGTCGACTGAATTCTTCCAACAACTATTTTTCTGAATGGACACTTCCTTTTGCCAAGAGTTACGTTCTAATATGAAGAGGTATGGATGCTTCCTTTGATCAGAACTCTTCATGAATGGTTGCATCTCTTTATCTACTATATAAACAAACAAAATGCACTTCACAAATCATCGATTTTCTGATTACTTTCTGATCATACTTTCTACTATCTCTGCATTTTGAAAAGCAATCATAACTTACGCATATTGCTTGAATCTCTGAATCAATTATCTTATTCTTTGATTCGAAGCGAAATTTTCCTTTCTAAATCTTTACACACACATATATACTTGAGGAAAAGATAATAGGTGTAACGATCCAGAATTTTGAATAATTTAAACTGAAAATATTTAATTAATTTTAAATATTTGAATGATGGTTTGACTGGAATTTCAAATTATCAGAATGAATTTGGCGATTAAATTATAAAATTTAATCTATTGAAGTTGAATAAAAATTTGGATCTTCAGTTTTGAGCTGATTAAAAATATTTCAAAGGCTTATAAAAATTATATTTATAATATTGAAGATAATCGAAGCTTCAGAATTGAATTTGAAAGTGAATTGTTCAGTTTTGAATTTATATCGTTTGAATCGATATTTAAAAAAATAGCCTTCCGAGGCACGGTCTTGGAATTCGACGAAACCAGTTCCATTGGGTCCGTAATATTGAATTATTACCGGATTTCAAATTTTGTATTTTTCGGAGTTGTTATGTGAACACACGGTGAGTAAACGCGTTGGAATTTAAAACAAATTCAACTTAAAAATTTATATTTATATTAGTTAACCTCACCACGTTCTTTCCTCTGATCACGCCTAAATTCACGCTACTTTTTTGTTTATGTCGCGTCTGTTCCCTATCGTACTGGAAGGAAATCTCGTTCTTTTTAATTTTTAAATTCCCCTCTCCCTCATTCCTCAGTTCGAAACAAACGAAAATTAAAAATGGCCGAACAAACAAAAGAAAATCAAACGAGATAAAATGGCCGCTCCTCCTTCACGCTAGGAAAATCAGAAATTTACGAAAATCAAAATGAAATCCTCTGAAGAGAAAAAAAAATGGACGCAAGCTGCTTCCTTCTTCCAGTTCGAATCGAATACCTTCTCAGTTCGATTCTTAAAATCTCGTTTCGAAAAAATAAATCAACAACAGCTTCGAAAAAAATGGCACGCGGTAGGAGGGTCAATTAGGGGTGGCATCGAGTCGCGAATGGCGGCGGCGGCGGCATGATTTTGGGCGAGTGCTTGGTCGCGATGGTCGAGGGTCGTGACGAGTGATGGAGCGGCGACTCGATTTCGTTCGATGGGGGAAGCACGGTCGCGTGTGGCTCCAGTCGAGTTCGGGGTTGTAGGGTTTCTGGGATTGGGATTGATGGCCGCGAGTTGCAAATCGTGGCTGGGGAGATAGCTTGTCAGGGTCGGCGACGAGATGGCATAGTTCGACGCGCGTTCTGTTGGTGGCCGAGCTCGATTTTGGGGTATGGATTTCCTTTTCTACTTCTTCTGTTTAAAAAAAAAAATTATAATTCCAGTAAGGCGAAATTTTGAAATTTCGAAAACAGGAAATAAATGTAACAGTATATATATGTTATATATATATATATATATATATATTTTGGATTTTGAAAGTATAGAAAATTTAAAACATTTTAGTGAGTAAATAGCTACAGAAAGTTAAAACAATTTAAATTTTTTGAAATATCCATAAATCTATAGATATATATATGCAAATAAATAGTTTTATATAGTAAAAGAAATTTTGTATACAATTCAAATTATTAGTTCAAAATGAAACCCTTGGTTAATTTAAATTAATTTTAAAAGGAAATTAGTTAGAAAATTTAATTTAGTAGATAAAATGACTTATCAAAAGAAAATATTATTTATTATTGGAAAAATGGGATTATAAAGGTAAGTTAGTTTGGAATTCAAATTAAGTTGAGAAGTTTTAAAATGGCAAATTGAATAGTTCGATTTATTTCGAATATTTATCAATTGTATAAATTATTTATACAAGGTATAAAACAAGAGAAAACAAGCTGGAATGGAAGTGGATTGAAGAATAAAAAGCTAAGGTGAGAACTTCTCACTCAAAAGGGTATTTAAATTTTAAATAGTTATATTTAAAATTTGTTGATTGATGGATTGTTGTTTGATTGTGATATTAGATATAGTAGGATATATATCTATATATAGCAATATATATATATATTGGCATATGTATATATTGCAGTTGATTGATTTCCCGCATTGTATAGCGGATGAGACCCTATTGCGCCGCCTATTAAGCGGATATATATTTTATAAAATCCCATATACCGCGATATTCCACCTCGAAGTGGAATGGGTATTGTGCTAACATCTGTGGATGCAGGGAAACAGGTTGGAGGGATCCAAGTGGATTCCTCACAAATATTTATTTTATTTCAGATATTGTGATATTTGATTGTTTATCATATTGATATATGATGTTTGTATGCATTGATTTGTTATTTGGATGTTGTGGCATCATCGAATCCAATTTTGAAGTTTTAAAGTAACGATTTTGATTTTTAAAGGATTTTTAAAGTGATTTTTGAAATTATACGTTTTATTAAAATTTGAATCTTTAAAATAAATAAATATTAAAATTTTATTATTATAAAAGTTATGTTTTTTGGAAAATAGTGCTTAAGTATGATTTTGGAGTTATATGAGCTTTAAATAACGTTTTGTAAATTATTAAAAAGTTTGGTTTATTTAAATGGGGATTTTTGAATTATTATAAAGGATGTATATAGAAGACTTTTAGAATTGATATTTGTAAATCAAAAATATTGGAAAAATAAAACGAGGCTTTATAAATGTTGAAAATGAAGTATTGAAGGATTTCATAAGTGAATGAAATTCATAGTTGTATAAATGGTGAAATTTTAAAATGAATAGATGCTGTAGAATAAATGATTTATGAGTAATTAACTTATAAACTGAATTTTGACTTTTAAATAGGATCAATAGAAATTGTTACTAAAGGAGATTTTATAAGTTGAAGTGTTAAAAAATATAAACGGAATCTTATAAGTAACAAGATTTATAATTTGTGAAGTTTTAAAAAGAACGACTTCGTAAATAAATGATATTATAAGTGTTTAGCTTATAATATAGACTTTTGGTATAAAATTAAGTTATATAAATTGAATTGGATTGATAAAGGAAAATTATAAATCGAAGTAATAAAATAGGAATGGGATTTATAAACATTGTTTATAAATTCGAAATCAATTGAATTTGATAAATTTAATATTGAAATTTATTAAAGAAAATATATTCACGATTTTGAACAGTAAATATATTATTAAAGAAAATGGATATATTTTGGGAAAGGAATGTTTTAAATGGAATTTAAAACGATTTAAAGGTGTTTTAAAATGCATTAAGTACCGAATACATAGATTTCAACATTCATTGTTGAAATAGGTGTTTTCGAGAAATAGAAGGAAATGAAAACATAGATTTCAACATTTATTGTTGAAATAGACGTTTTCGAGAAAATAAGGAAATGATGGACTATAACACTGTTGTTATAGTAAATGATTTCCGAAAGGAAATATTTTTGTATAGTATTGGGATTTATATATCTATTTAATTTCGAATCCCTATACTAGTGATTTTGGGTTGTCGTAACGATGTTTTACGCAACATTCGTTTTGACCCAAATAAGTGTGAACAAAAGAACGTTTTTCCTTAAGGAATGAAAAATATACTTAACTATGGTTTAAGTATATTGAATATTTTCAAATTGTTGAAAATAAATAAGATTTATGAAATACTTATTATTAAATAAGTATGGAATTGCTTTTCCAATATGAAACGAGACATTTTTGAGAATTTATCTTCTTGAAGATAAATTGGAATTGAGAAATTAAAACCTATTGAAAACTGTAGATCAGTAGATATTTTGAAATATAAATTCACTATGGAATTTATAAATGGAAAGGGAAAATTGGTTTCAAAATAAACGTTGTTTATTTTTGAGGTGTGGGAAATTTTATATCTTGTAAAGATATTTTTGGGAAAATAAATAATTTGGAAAATTATTTGGAATCTGATGATGTGGCGCATCTTTATTGATAGTTAAATAACTGACTATCAATATTTACCTTTAAATGGGTATTTGTTGTGATTGCTTGAATTGGATGCCACACTTATTTTTAAAATAAGCGCTCACTATTCGGGTTAACCGGGAAAGGACCATGGGGTCGTATAACCCATTCCGAATAGTGATACATCGTTATGAATTGCATTTGAAGACCGGTGTTGAAGACCGGATATTTGTGAAAACGGATGGATTACCGTCGAGTTACTCTGCATCGGCTGATCTCCGATATAGAGGTTTTATCACCCTTAGTGACGGGTTGTCCGGACGTGATTAGTGAATATCCGGATTGCAAGGGCTTCTTTGGAAGTGCCTTCGGTTCTGTTCGATCCCGGAACAGACTTGTATGGATTGTATGTCTAACATTACAATTTGAGATGTAAAGTTGGTTTCTAATAAATATATTTCTGTTGGTGGTGGAGAATTTATTCTTTTAGCTTAACACCCTTCTCTGAGACGTACGAACCCAGAGGTTATATAGTTGATGGTTACTAGTGATACATTCCCGAATTGGTAATGTGGCATACTGAGTGATGTTGTGAAATGATCATTGGTTGATCGTTTGTGATAGGATCATTTGTTTGATCGTCTATCTTGAAGATCATTGCTTTGATCATTCGTTGACCCATAGCACTGCTTTTGTAAAGCGTGGCTTTGTGGACGAGACTTCATCGAGCCTCACACCCCGGAAATGGTCAAAACAGGAAAGATGCAGCAAGGTTATTAGGGGGTAGCGCCCCTTTAGTGTATGTCATTCCTTCTGGATAGAGGTGGTATCATGGTATGGAGCCCAGATACTTAACCTATGTGGTTACTGCAAATTTATTACTTTGTGGTTGTTGGAAATCGGGGATCCTCGGATATAGATCGGTTACGATCGGGGAATGACATATTCGTGTTAGTTGTTACCCAGTTAGGGGTAACCCGGCCTTGTGTTGGCAGAGATCCGGTTAGGTTCTCGGGACGTCATTCCAGAGGCGTTTCCATGTGGCAATGGGAAGTTCCTTGGCCTGACCATTTGTTGGAAATCCAAACTCCAATACGCATCTTGTACGGTTTTAGTTGTAGAACCTGCCATTTACTTATGGTGGTCACCACTATTTAGATGGTAGCTATAGTAGGCATACGATAATGGTCGTATGTTGGCTAAGATTTATATTCTATTTTCGAAATGAATTTTGCCTACACTATGCACTAGTAATAATATCAAATGTTCTTTTTAATGCGTATCAAGCATCTTTGACTATCATAAGGAGAAACCTCCTCCAAGTCTGCGTTTGCATTGTGTGTGTGGCGGGAGACCTTAAGGTAGTTTCATTTTCAAAAAGCATTGCGTATTTTCTTTTAAAATGATCTTATTCTTTGTTTTAAAGATAAATAACTGTTTTAGTTCTCACACCAGTCACATGACTGACCTAGAGTTTATTGTTCCCTTCCTAAACTCTGGGTGCCCACCAATTTCCACACGGGCAGTCTAGAGTTAGGTTATCAGGTCATTCTGGATTCAGGTGTTGCTATAGATATCTGGAGGCGTGCTGGATGGCGTAGTATATTATATTGTATATAGTATTTCTTTTCCGATGTTGTTGTTGTAACACTGATAATGAATGTAATGTGATGTAATGTAATAACTGATATAGTTGTTAATTTAATAAATATTCATTTATATATTATATGTTGTTCCACTGCGACTGTGAGATTCTGATATTGTTCTGTTGTTCTTTCTGTTTTGTTGTTCCGTTTCTCTCTTTTTCTCTCTTCTTCTACCTCTTTCTTCTTCTTAAACCATAAAGATTCGGATGTTTGTTCCCCTTTGGTTGGATGGTTGTGGAATGTTGCCAGCTCAAAGGAGTACGGATTTTCGGGCCTTTACAAGTGGTATCAGAGCATATGGTTAAGTGACAACCTGCTCTGTTGGGTATTACTCATTAGAGATAGAGTCAGTAGTACTCTAGAATGAGTTCGAGTGTAATAATAGATATGAGCGCGTATTTGTTAGTGAATATAAAATGATTTTATATTGTGTTGGTTGATTTATTGAGTGGCATATGAACCTTCGTCAGCGCGGTCTGCAAAACTGTGCCGAAAGGGTTTCTAAACACTTGAGTAGAGCAATTCGATACAATATTGTTTTAAAAATAGGGTAAATGGAATAATTTTGCCCAAAACTATTTTTGTATATAAAAGAAATGATTTTGTGTAATTTATTATAATGTAAATATGGATGCCTGGATGTTAGGAGTGGATAATATTAAAATTATTACCATTGATTATTGAATAAGAAATTGGAATCATAATCAAAATTTAGAAAATAAAATCCATATGCAAATGAAATTGAAGAATGTAAATTATAAATGTGATTTATAATTAGAAATGAAATTCCAGAGAAATATTTGGGAATGTTTTTGAAAGAATTTGGAAATTTTAGGAATTAAATTCCTGTTTGGTTTGGAAATAATTTTCAAAGGTTTTTGGAAAAATGTTTGAAGGATGGAAAGCTCTAAACTCTTTTCGGTCGCTGGAAAATAATTCCGATGATGACCGCGGCATCATCGGTGTTCATTTTCGGGTTTCCAAAAGAGGTATTGCTGTTAAATTGTTTTAATATGGAATTTGATTGGAAAATTTGGATTTGAGTTTGGAAATTCAAAAGATAATTTGAATTGATTTCGAAATTGATTTCGAAAGGTTAAAAGGACTCTGGAATACTATATAAAAATATTTATGGAATATTATTGAATTGATAACTTATACAACTTCAATTATGATAGAATAAATTTAATTTAAAGAATAGAGTTAAATTAAAGTATGTATAAGTGGATAAATTTGGATAAAAGTAAATTTGAGAATTTAATCTAATGGGCTCAATTAATTGAGATAAAATGAACGGTGGATGAACAAATGAAGCTACATTCGTAAATAAATTGGAAATTGTTTACAAGGAAATGAACTTGAGTTTGAAGTGAACCAGCTTAAGAAAATTCGAGATGAATATGAATATGGAATGTAAACAAAATTGAATGGAATTAATTGGAAATGAAATGGAAATTAAAATCAATTAGAATGGATATGAATTCGTTTCACTTAAAAAAATGAATTGAATAAAAGAAAGTGAGTTGTTAATCATTTGAATTGAATATAAATCGAAATTGTAAATCGAATTCAAATGAAATTAAAATGCAAAATTGAATGAAAATGAATGTATAACTCCAATAGTAAAGTGAAGATGATATAAGAAGTATATATCGAAATTTTGTAAAGGAAATGTGCAAAATGATACTTGAATATTGGAATTGGATACTACTACTAGCAGGTTATACAGGTGTTATAAAGGAATTGGGATTTTGATTTCAAAGATAAAAAAATTGAATTGCTCGACAAAAAGTACGTATTTCAATTTTAGTATGAGATTTGATGATTTCCTTACCAGCCACTTGGCTTTCTCTTTTCTTTTTGATTCTGAGGGGCCGTAGTGCCATTTTGTAGTCGTACCGATCGAGCCGCGCAAAGGAGACGCTGGCGAAATTTTTCGAAAATTTAGGGTGTTAGAAAATTTTTGAGAAATTTTGGAAGTTTGAAATTTGAATTTGAATTTAAATTTAACTTGTGAAGTAAACGATATTGTTTGAAACTTATAATTGAAATTGGAAAGCTAGTTGCAATGATAATGGATCTCTAATAAAAAGATTTAGGTTAGTAAGTTGGTAAAACAATTTTGATTGAGAAAAATAGTAGACGAGTTAAGAACCATTTCTTCCTAACTTGCAATTTCGGGACGAAATTCTTTTAAGGGGGGAAGATTGTAACGACCCAGAATTTTGAATAATTTAAATTGAAAATATTTAATTAATTTTAAATATTTGAATGATGGTTTGACTGGAATTTCAAATTATCAGAATGAATTTGGCGATTAAACTATAAAATTTAATCTATTGAAGTTGAATAAAAATTTGGATCTTCAGTTTTGAGCTGATTAAAAATATTTCAGAGGCTTATAAAAATTATATTTATAATATTGAAGATAATCGAAGCTTCAGAATTGAATTTGAAAGTGAATTGTTCAGTTTTGAATTTATATCGTTTGAATCGATATTTAAAAAAATAGCCTTCCGATGCACAGTCTCGGAATTCGACGAAACCAGTTCCATTGGGTCCGTAATATTGAATTATTACCGGATTTCAAATTTCGTATTTTTCGTAGTTGTTATGTGAACACACGGTGAGTAAACGCGTTGGAATTTAAAACAAATTCAATTTAAAAATTTATATTTATATTAGTTAACCTCACCACGTTCTTTCCTCTGATCACGCCTAAATTCACGCTACTTTTTTGTTTATGTCGCATCTGTTCCCTATCGTACTGGAAGAAAATATCGTTCTTTTCAATTTTTAAATTCCCCTCTCCCTCATTCCTCAGTTCGAAACAAACGAAAATTAAAAATGGCCGAACAAACAAAAGAAAATCAAACGAGATAAAATGGCCGCTCCTCCTTCACGCGAGGAAAATCAGAAATTTACGAAAATCAAAATGAAATCCTCTGAAGAGAAAAAAAAATGGACGCAAGCTGCTTCCTTCTTCCAGTTCGAATCGAATACCTTCTCAGTTCGATTCTTAAAATCTCGTTTCGAAAAAAAAAATCAACAACAGCTTCGAAAAAAATGGCACGCGGTAGGAGGGTCAATTAGGGGTGGCATCGAGTCGCGAATGGCGGCGGCGGCGGCATGATTTTGGGCGAGTGCTTGGTCGCGATGGTCGAGGGTCGTGACGAGTGATGGAGCGGCGACTCGATTTCGTTCGATGGGGGAAGCACGGTCGCGTGTGGCTCCAGTCGAGTTCGGGGTTGTAGGGTTTCTGGGATTGGGATTGATGGCCGCGAGTTGCAAATCGTGGCTGGGGAGATAGCTTGTCAGGGTCGGCGACGAGATGGCATAGTTCGACGCGCGTTCTGTTGGTGGCCGAGCTCGATTTTGGGGTATGGATTTCCTTTTCTACTTCTTCTGTTTAAAAAAAAAAATTATAATTCCAGTAAGGCGAAATTTTGAAATTTCGAAAACAGGAAATAAGTGTAACAGTATATATATATGTATATATATATATATATTTTGGATTTTGAAAGTATAGAAAATTTAAAACATTTTAGTGAGTAAATAGCTACAGAAAGTTAAAACAATTTAAATTTTTTGAAATATCCATAAATCTATAGATATATATATGCAAATAAATAGTTTTATATAGTAAAAGAAATTTTGTATACAATTCAAATTATTAGTTCAAAATGAAACCCTTGGTTAATTTAAATTAATTTTAAAAGGAAATTAGTTAGAAAATTTAATTTAGTAGATAAAATGACTTATCAAAAGAAAATATTATTTATTATTGGAAAAATGGGATTATAAAGGTAAGTTAGTTTGGAATTCAAATTAAGTTGAGAAGTTTTAAAATGGCAAATTGAATAGTTCGATTTATTTCGAATATTTATCAATTGTATAAATTATTTATACAAGGTATAAAACAAGAGAAAACAAGCTGGAATGGAAGTGGATTGAAGAATAAAAAGCTAAGGTGAGAACTTCTCACTCAAAAGGGTATTTAAATTTTAAATAGTTATATTTAAAATTTGTTGATTGATGGATTGTTGTTTGATTGTGATATTAGATATAGTAGGATATATATCTATATATAGCAATATATATATATATTGGCATATGTATATATTGCAGTTGATTGATTTCCCGCATTGTATAGCGGATGAGACCCTATTGCACCGCCTATTAAGCGGATATATATTTTATAAAATCCCATATACCGCGATATTCCACCTCGAAGTGGAACGGGTATTGTGCTAACATCTGTGGATGCAGGGAAACAGGTTGGAGGGATCCAAGTGGATTCCTCACAAATATTTATTTTATTTCAGATATTGTGATATTTGATTGTTTATCATATTGATATATGATGTTTGTATGCATTGATTTGTTATTTGGATGTTGTGGCATCATCGAATCCAATTTTGAAGTTTTAAAGTAACGATTTTGATTTTTAAAGGATTTTTAAAGTGATTTTTGAAATTATACGTTTTATTAAAATTTGAATCTTTAAAATAAATAAATATTAAAATTTTATTATTATAAAAGTTATGTTTTTGGAAAATAGTGCTTAAGTATGATTTTGGAGTTATATGAGCTTTAAATAACGTTTTGTAAATTATTAAAAGGTTTGGTTTATTTAAATGGGGATTTTTGAATTATTATAAAGGATGTATATAGAAGACTTTTAGAATTGATATTTGTAAATCAAAAATATTGGAAAAATAAAACGAGGCTTTATAAATGTTGAAAATGAAGTATTGAAGGATTTCATAAGTGAATGAAATTCATAGTTGTATAAATGGTGAAATTTTAAAATGAATAGATGCTGTAGAATAAAGGATTTATAAGTAATTAACTTATAAACTGAATTTTGACTTTTAAATAGGATTAATAGAAATTGTTACTAAAGGAGATTTTATAAGTTGAAGTGTTATAAAATATAAACGGAATCTTATAAGTAACAAGATTTATAATTTGTGAAGTTTTAAAAAGAACGACTTCGTAAATAAATGATATTATAAGTGTTTAGCATATAATATAGACTTTTGGTATAAAATTAAGTTATATAAATTGAATTGGATTGATAAAGGAAAATTATAAATCGAAGTTATAAAATAGGAATGGCATTTATAAACATTGTTTATAAATTCGAAATCAATTGAATTTGATAAATTTAATATTGAAATTTATTAAAGAAAATATATTCACGATTTTGAACAGTAAATATATTATTAAAGAAAATGGATATATTTTGGGAAAGGAATGTTTTAAATGGAATTTAAAACGATTTAAAGGTGTTTTAAAATGCATTAAGTATCGAATACATAGATTTCAACATTCATTGTTGAAATAGGTGTTTTCGCGAAATAGAAGGAAATGAAAACATAGATTTCAACATTTATTGTTGAAATACACGTTTTCGAGAAAATAAGGAAATGATGGACTATAACACTGTTGTTATAGTAAATGATTTCCGAAAGGAAATATTTTTGTATAGTATTGGGATTTATATATCTATTTAATTTCGAATCCCTATACTAGTGATTTTGGGTTGTCGTAACGATGTTTTACGCAACATTCGTTTTGACCCAAATAAGTGTGAAAAAAAGAACGTTTTTCCTTAAGGAATGAAAAATATACTTAACTATGGTTTAAGTATATTGAATATTTTCAAATTGTTGAAAATAAATAAGATTTATGAAATACTTATTATTAAATAAGTATGGAATTGCTTTTCCAATATAAAACGAGAAATTTTTGAGAATTTATCTTCTTGAAGATAAATTGGAATTGAGAAATTAAAACCTATTGAAAACTGTAGATCAGTAGATATTTTGAAATATAAATTCACTATGGAATTTATAAATGGAAAGGGAAAATTGGTTTCAAAATAAACGTTGTTTATTTTTGAGGTGTGGGAAATTTTATATCTTGTAAAGATATTTTTGGGAAAATAAATAATTTGGAAAATTATTTGGAATCTGATGATGTGGCGCATCTTTATTGATAGTTAAATAACCGACTATCAATATTTACCTTTAAATGGGTATTTGTTGTGATTGCTTGAATTGGATGCCACGCTTATTTTTAAATTAAGCTCTCACTATTCGGGTTAACCGGGAAAGGACCATGGGGTCGTATAACCCATTCCGAATAGTGATACGTCCTTATGAATTGCATTTGAAGACCGGTGTTGAAGACCAGATATTTGTGAAAACGGATGGATTACCGTCGAGTTACTCTGCATCGGCTGATCTCCGATATAGAGGTTTTATCACCCTTAGTGACGGGTTGTCCGGACGTGATTAGTGGATATCCGGATTGCAAGGGCTTCTTTGGAAGTGCCTTCGGTTCTGTTCGATCCCGGAACAGACTTGTATGGATTGTATGTCTGACGTTACAATTTGAGATGTAAAGCTGGTTTCTATCAAATATATTTCTGTTGGTGGCGGAGAATTTATTCTTTTAGCTTAACACCCTTCTCTGAGATGTACGAGCCCAGAGGTTATATAGTTGATGGTTACTAGTGATACATTCCCGAATTGGTAATGTGGCATACGGAGTGATGCTGTGAAATGATCATTGGTTGATCGTTTATGATAGGATCATTTGTTTGATCGTCTATCTTGATGATCATTGCTTTGATCATTTGTTGACCCAAAGCACTGCTTTTGTAAAGCGTGTCTTTGTGGACGAGACTTCATCGAGCCTCACACCCCGGAAATGGTCAAAACAGGAAAGATGCAGAAAGGTTATTAGGGGGTAGCGCCCCTTTAGTGTATGTCATTCCTTCTGGATAGAGGTGGTATCATGGTATGGAGCCCAGATACTTAACCTATGTGGTTACTGCAAATTTATTACTTTGTGGTTGTTGGAAATCGGGGATCCTCGGATATAGATCGGTTACGATCGGGGAATGACATATTCGTGTCAATTGTTACCCAGTTAGGGGTAACCCAGCCTTGTGTTGGCAGATATCCGGTTAGGTTCTCGGAACGTCATTCCAGAGGCGTTTCCATGTGGCAATGGGAAGTTCCTTGGCCTGACCATTTGTTGGAAATCCAAACTCCAATACGCATCTTGTACGGTTTTAGTTGTAGAGCCTGCCATTTACTTATGGTGGTCACCACTGTTTAGATGGTAGCTATAGTAGGCATACAATAATGGTCGTATGTTGGCTAAGATTTATATTCTATTTTCGAAATGAATTTTGCCTACACTATGCACTAGTAATAATATCAAATGTTCTTTTTAATGCGTATCAAGCATCTTTGACTATCATAAGGAGAAACCTCCTCCAAGTCTGCGTTTGCATTGTGTGTGTGGCGGGAGACCTTATGGTAGTTTCATTTTCAAAAAGCATTGCGAATTTTCTTTTAAAATTATCTTATTCTTTGTTTTAAAGATAAATAACTGTTTTAGTTCTCACACCAGTCACATGACTGACCTAGAGTTTATTGTTCCCTTCCTAAACTCTGGGTGCCCACCAATTTCCACACGGGCAGTCTAGAGTTAGGTTATCAGGTCATTCTGGATTCAGGTGTTGCTACAGATATCTGGAGGCGAGCTGGATGGCGTAGTATATTATATTGTATATAGTATTTCTTTTCCGATGTTGTTGTTGTAACACTGATAATGAATGTAATGTGATGTAATGTAATAACTGATATAGTTGTTAATTTAATAAATATTCATTTATATATTATATGTTGTTCCGCTGCGACTGTGAGATTCTGATATTGTTCTGTTGTTCTTTCTGTTTTGTTTTCTGTTTCTCTCTTTTTCTCTCTTCTTCTACCGCTTTCTTCTTCTTAAACCATAAAGATTCGGAAGTTTGTTCCCCTTATGTTGGATGGTTGTGGAATGTTGCCAGCTCAAAGGAGTACGGATTTTCGGGCCTTTACAATAGGAAGGTTGTACTATAAAAGACAAATCAGTGTTATCAAGAACACAATGTAACGACCCGCCTTTTTGGACAGTTTAAACCGATGATCCAATACACGTGTCGATTCCAAACCATTCAAAAGGGCAGATGGTTATTGGAGTAAATAAAAAAGAAAATAAAGAGAAAAAAGGAAATGAAACAACACAGAATATCGCAGCGGAACGATAAAATATAATAGTCAAATAAACAGTTCATGAAGCTGTTTACATACTTTGATCATTATTTATACAACATTTATCAGAGTTATATATATACAACAGAACAAATAAAATAATGCAGCAGACAACATGATGCAAAGATAATAATAATAATAGTATACCAAATCTTCGTCTTCGTCCTCCAGAATAGATCTTCAATAAGCTGAAAAACTCAGGTCTGACCCGAGCGTAATGAAAAGACAAAACACTCGAGTCAGGACTAAAATATCCTCATGTAAGTTAAATCAATCGTAAATAAATATGAGTGTAACGGCGTAATAGATGTTTATGGGGTTTGACATCTCCTATCCAGTGTCAACGTGCGTGCAATAACTCAAGAGATGTTACGGGATTTTCCATCTCTCAAGGATCCGTTAAACTATCTACTATGTAGTACAATACACTATTATAATATGTCTATAGTAAAGTAAAAGTATTAAAATAGCGTTAAGGCGTTACCATAATTCCCCTTAACACATTTTTATAATGCCATAGTCTATACAGCACCGTAAACCCCACCGTAAACTAGTGGTTATCAGAGGGTACCCCATAGGTATAACACAAAACAAAACGTAGTGGTCGCGAATAGGATAATCAGTATGACAAGGTACATGAGGCGATACCAACTAGGATACTAGTAGTTGCGTGATCCGGACTGATGTTGAGAATAACCAGCAGCTACCTCAACACCGCGAAACAACACTCCCCAATTGAGGGGTGCACCCAAATCGAATCACAAAAGGTAATAGATATGGTATCAAAAAAGTGTGTCCGCTAGAGGTGGCGAACCTCAATGGCCCGGCGCGGCTCCTGTTTTAGTCATGTCAGGGGTCATCCAATATCGTTCTCTTTCTTCAATCAACGCGTTCACCAAACCATCCACTTCATTCTGGGTCAACACTCCGTGTATAATAGTTATTAAAGTGGTATTCGGTATCGACAGAGAGTATGTCCATATCCGATCCCGGTCTCTTTAATAACTACGTATTATTACACCGGTGGCTCTTTTACATTTCAATCAATTCATAATTGATATCAAAATATCATATTCGCTTCAAAAATCAAATCCATTTCAAATATCATCATATGTATTCAAAATATAAGATTCCGTTTCAAAAATCATTTTTCGCCTCAATATCTCATTTCGAGTTCAAAATCAGTTCGAATTTCAATTTAGGTTGCAACTTCATTTAACCCAATTCGTATTTACATTCAAGATTTAAACATAAACATTTCACCTTATTGACCAGCTTGAATTTTTAGAAAATAGTTTTAAGTAGTTTAAAAGTAGTTTTAAATAATTAAAATACTTAAAATACTTAAAATCTTAAAATGGATTTAAAATAGATAAATTAGTTTAAAATAATTTAAATTGGGTTAAGTAGATTTAAAATAGATTAAAATAGTTCAAGTATTCAAAAAAGGTTTATATAACAGAGTAATTTGGAAAACAAAATAAAACAGCTTCAAAACCAGTCCATTTCAATTATAACTTCCCAACTCAAATCAATTTCAATTTCCATTCTACCGATTCAATTTCGATTTCAATTCAAATCAATGTCAACTTTGACTTCAAATTAATTCAATTTTACATTCACCTTCAGTTAATTCAATTTCAATTTATATCGATTTGGAGCTTGATTTTCAAAATATCAATTTATAACACTTAACAAAATTATCCTTCAATATTCAAATTTAAATCCAAATTTCAAATATGATTCAATTTCAAGCTCAATTTCAAAATATCATTTTTATATCACTTTTACTTAGTAATACTCAAAACTCGAAATAATGTTCAATCTTTAAAACAAATAAATTTTCAAAATTCAATCATATCCCGATTTTTAATCTCAAAGTCTCAACTTAAATTATTTAACAATTTTCTTTAACCAAAATTTATTTCAACATTCCAAATTCAATTTTCAGATAAATTCGATTTCTATAAATTGATTTCTATTTATAACTTTTAAAACAAAACATTTAAATAAATTTCAAATCGACGATTTTAAAAATTATTAATTTAGCCAGTCCGATGTCCGTACATAATTTTATATCCTATGGCCAAGTGATCAGTTATTTCAATTAAATGTCAGGGATGAATATATATCACTTAAATCAAATCATAGTGTCATATGTATGCATAACAGGATGTATATAAGCAAATAAACATCCAAAAATTTAAATATCAACCAATAGCATCCATCGAAATACATCATCCAATAGATAATACAATTCACGGCAATTTCATAGTTATCAATATCAGGTAATTTAATCGCAATTCAATTTTTTTTATTTCAATTTGACTGTCAATTAAAATTTCAACAGTGAATTAAAATGACAATTAAATTTTATCAAACAACGACAAATAAAATTCATAACACTTCATAATGTCAAATTTAACTAGCACATAGATATTCAGTACGTTGTGAGCGTTATAAAACACTCACCTTGATTTCAATGTAGTTCCAGCGTTTTATTTCGAATAAAATTAAACGAGCGTTTAATTTTACTCGAAATTTTCACTATCTCCAAATGATTCCAAACCAGCTCTATTGCGTAGTGCTCGTCGATACGATTCCAGCGCAAAAAGTTTCGTGCGTTTTCGACCTCGTATGAAAAAGTTATGTTATTTTAAAGTTTATACGAATTTAAATATACAATTTCAGCTTTTATTTTAAATATCAAACCCTCAACTCCATCCTGGCCATCGATTTTTGCATCTTCAGGTCTGAGCCATCCCTCATCTCTTCTTCCTCAACGTGATAAACTCACGTCCCAAACCCATTAGCCGCCGTTCTTCCCGCAATTTTCACGACCAAACCGAGCAACTTGAAGACGATCGGAGAGTGCTACGTTGTTCGCCACCACGAGCTCCACCATCGGCCAGAGTGCAGCTCAGCTCGGCTTCCCCCCTAGCCTCGATTTGCGTGAAAAAAGAAGCGGCTTCCATCTCGTTTTGCCGTCAATCTGTGGCTCCATTTCCGATCTCCACCGTTGGATAGCTAGATCTTGATGCCCTCTACAACTTTGTAGTTGACGACTTTTGCTAATTGTTTGTAGATTTGGAGATAATAGAGGAGGAAGTTCGATAATTTCTGACCATTGAATATAGCCGGCGGCTAAAGCAATAAAACCCTAGGGTTTGTTTCTTGTTTGCAAATGAGAATATAATCGTCCTTATATAGAAAATTGCAAAACACTATTCACCGAAAAAATTTCGAACTCCAAACGAAGCGTGCCGGCAGGCGTTTCTAAGGTTTACCCCACGTTTCGAACACAATGTAATAGGTTTCGAAGGCTAATTCCATCGTATGTGTGAGTTACGGAAATAAACGATCAAATTTAAATTAAACCGATTAAACGAATTTCTATGCGTTTTGGCTTGCCCCGGACAAACGGTAAATCCGATTGACACGAAATTTGAAACCTTACAATAATATGACATTACGGATCCACTGAAACTGGTTTCGTCAAAATCCGAGACTGTTTGAAAAATGGCTATTTTAACTCGTCAATTTAATATTAAAATATTCAATTTTCACAAATTTACTTTTAATTCGATTTTAAAAGTTCTACAACATCATTCTAACTTTAATATGATAAAATAAAATTTTACAAATAATTTTTAATCATATTAAACCCGTTATTCAATTATTCAATAAATTCCAAATATTAAATTTAAACAATTTTTGATTATCCAATAATTCATTATCCTTTGAAATATTTGAAATTGAACTTATAAGATTCAACTTTTAAAACCAATTCACATCTTAGAACACTATTTCCATTTTACAGTTATTCAATTATTCAATAAGTTTTAAATATTTACTTTAAACAATTTACTTGTTCAATATTCAATTATTCAATAAGTTTTAAATATTTACTTTAAATAATTTACTTGTTCAATATTCAATTATTTGATTTTAAATAGATTTTACTTATCAATCAGTTACTCTATTATACCCAATGAATTCAACATTTATTTTCCTATCCAACTATTGATTGCAAAGGCATTCACTAAGTGGCATTTATTTTTCAATACTAATTACTATTCAAATCTTCGAAACCAATCTATTAAAATTTGTATTTCTACCTAAATAATTCACAATTCTTATTCACTTATTTACATTTGTTTTTCCATATATTCCCTTATAACCAAGTTATAACATTTGAGTCAATTCAATTAGATTGGAACTCCATTCAATCTATAAATAATTACTTGGATAATTATTGTTGCAATTCATTCCAGTTATTATTATTCCAAACGAATTACAAATTTTTTTTCTAACATTAAATCACGAAATCTTATTAAATTAGCTATTTTAATTATCGAAAATTTACGGGTCGTTACACACAAAGTGTCAAAGCAATTTTTAGTGAATCTGTTGAAGTCCTATTCAGTTTTTCAGGTAGGTAAAGTCCTCTTTCGGCTGTTAGAGGCGGAAAAATCCTGACCGGTTGTTCAGGTGTCGTATATCTATTCCTCCGAATTAAGCGAGGGGATATTGTGAGAAATTCTAGAGGGAAGTCTGGGACTGGATGTAGAATGGGAAGTTCGAACCAATATAAAAATTCCTGGTGTGATCATTTTTATTTACTTTTCTATTATCATCTGTTTTCTGCTTTAGTTTTAAATATATTTCATATTACAAAGTGATAGCTAGCCACACAGTAGTCACTTTCATTTGGTATCAAAGCAAGATCATCCTATAACCGTAACACAGTTATTAGATAATTTTTCATTTGTTAATATGGAAAATAACAACATCACAAGCACTGCCACTAGTTTTATTGAAGTTCAATCTACTGCACGACCTCCACTATTCAATTGCATGAATTATAATTATTGGTCAACTAGAATGAGAATATATATGCAATCTAATGGTTTTGAAACATGGAACATTACTCAAAACGAATATACTACTCCAACAGAAGATTTTTCAACTTGGGCTGCTGCATAGAAAACTGATGCTACTACAAATGCAAAAGCAATGGATATTCTATTTTGTGCATTAGATAGAAATGAGTTTGATAAAGTTAGTATGTGTACAAATGCTTATGAGATATGGGGAACTCTAAAAGTAACTCATGAAGGAACTAACAAAGTTAAACAAAGCAAAATTTCAATGTTGAAAAATTAGTTTCAAAATTTTAAAATGAAATCAAATGAAAATATAAATGACATGTATTCTAGATTTCAAGATATATATCATTCACTATTGGCACTAGGAGAAAAATTCTTTAATTTTGATATAGTATCAAAAATCCTAAACTCTTTAACGGATGAATGAGAAAGAAAGGTCCTAACTATCGAAGAAGCAAACGATCTTTGGACTATAAAACCATAAGAGTTAATAGGAAATCTAATGTCATATCAAGTAAATTTGTAGGCAAAGAAAGTTCAAGCACAAGATAAGAAGAATTTAGCGTTTCAAGTAGAACAAGATGACTCTGACTCAGATGAAGAGGATATGACATATATTGCTAAGAATTTCAAAAAGTTTTTGAAACTCAGAAAGAATAACAAGGGGAAGAGTTACAAAAAGAACTCTAGCAACAATAATAGCAATAAACCATCATCGTCTGTCATGCAATGTTATGAATGTCATAAGAAGAGTGATATGAAGAAAGATTGTCCAGAGAAACAGAAAAACAAATTCAAAACGAACAAATTCAAGAAGAAAGTATTTTCTGTAACATGGGATGATTCAGATTCCTCATTGTTAGAAAGCGACAGTGACAGTGACACAGAGCAAGCAAATGTATGCTTCATGGCTACAAATAATGATGTAAAAGTGAACTAAGTTTTGAAGATTTAGTTGAACTTAATTCTGAACTAGTAGATTTGTAAAACAAACCAAGAAACATAATAAGGAGTTACAAGGAAAACTGAATAGATTTGAATTAGAAATTAGTATGTTTAGAGATGAAAAGAAAATTCTCGAAGAATAACTTGAAAAATCTCAAGAATCTAATTCTAATTTAGCTTTTCAACTTTCTATGATAACTCAGGAGATAGAAATTCAGAAGAATAAAAATGATGTTTTATCTATTGATATTAATGATTTAAAATCTAACATTAAAGTATTAGAGTTAGAAAAATCTAGTCTTAATGTAACGACCCGCCGCTCTGACCGCCTCTAGTCGGTAATTAAACCAACTAGAAACGTTCAAAATGACGTATTGTTAGTCAGTTTATAGAGTTTAAACAGAATCAACCACAGAATCACAGAATAATCATAATATTATTCATAAATGAATTTTTCTTTTATATACAGAGTTTGTACAATGCATTAAATTTTTATACAGCGGAATATATCTTTTATTAAATACAAGAAAAATCTCTTTAAAACTTTAGTGAATGCCGAAATCCCCTTTCTCTAACTTCGCGGCCTGAAAATCTTCAAGCTGTAAAAATACTCGGTATGACCCGAGCGTTAATTGCAAAACACAAAACACTCGAGTCATGATTAATCTTAACTCAAGTAAATAAATTTGTAATGAACTGAATAAAATGGTAACAGAGATGACGAATCACATGAATCAATTTAAAATCTATTTTAGATTTTTACATTAACAATTTCAATTTTTTTTTTTTTTATTCTGTCGAACGTGTGTGGCTGCAGTACACACGTGTACTCATACCCATGTGCACTGCCTCGCCAACACATGTACACCAAACCAAAAATAGCAAGTGTGCAAGCACGACTTCAACAAACTAGACAATGCACTACGCAATGTACAACAAGTCCAACAGCCCAAATGAACAACAAAGGGTCAAAGCTCAATGCACATGAAACCAAAGGACCAATGAACAAAGGACAGAGACCAAGCAATGGCCAAGACTACAAGTACAAGCTGCAACTGAAAGGGTACGTGAAGTTCAATAATGCAAGCTGTAGATATATGAACAGAAAACATGCATGAAGCATGCAACCACAAGAGACTGCAACAGCAAATGCAATGACCAAGTGCAATGCAAGTAAATACAACAGTGAGCACATATGTACAAATGCTCAAACTCAGTGGCACATGAATACAAGAAGGTCAGTGACCAACCCAAGATACAAATGTGGACAGTGATACACCAAGCATACAACCAGGCATAGGAACTGAAAGGCTACAGCAAGCATGCAACAAGGTGCATGGTCAAAATGTATACCAAATGCAACAGTTATACCAACATAGTGCAACAATGAAGCACTGAAAAGTATGCAGGCCCGAAACATCAAGTCCAGATGCAACAGAATGGTACAAGTGCAACAGAACTCCAATGAACATGAAGACATAAATAACATCAAATGCAAGACCAACTGCAGAAGTGACAACAGCAGAAGTGATCAAGGCAAAACACAAGTGTGCAGCATCAAGTAAAAAGTGACATGGACATATGTATATATATATGGAACTGCCACTGTATGCAGACAGCAAATGGAAATTCCAGTGATACAAGTGCAACACAGTTGCAAACAACATAGGGAACAGATAAAAATGGACTGATGAACAATGTAAATTTCATTCAAATGTTAGAAATTGCAGAGCTACAGGATTTATACCTGAAACTGTTTTGTTTTAAAACTTGATTTAAAACAGAATTTAAAACTTGTTCAAATTTAAAAGTTTCAAAAAAAAAAAACTTTGAATTTCAAAACTACATTTGAATTCAGTTTAAATCTTACACTTGATTCAATTTACAATCTTTAAAATATGAGCTTCATTCAAGATTTTAAAAACTGTAAAATCACAGTCTCAAAAACCTGCAACAAAAATTCTCAGGTTTTAAAAACCTGAACTATTATTAAACTTGATTTCAAACTATGTTCAAATTTAAAAGTTCCATAAAAAAAAATTTTGAACTTCAAACCTTATTTGAACTCAGTTTAATTTCATACTTGAATTAAGTCTTCAACTTAAACATGAATTTCATGAAAACTGCAACTTCTCTGTTTACACATAAATTTATTAACAGAGACAATTTAAATAATAAAACTTTACTATTTAAGAAAACATCACAGTTTACAACCAACTAAATATGCAGATTCTAGAAATAAGAAAGACATATAAGCATATTCATTTCTATACACACATAACATTCATGAGTAAGCAATCACCATATCATTTTATTTCTTTCACTTCATATACTCAGATGTCACAAATTCTGTGCATGTAAGTTTACTCATTTCATTTTAAAACAAACAGAACAGTTTTGTTTTAAACCATTTGATTTCTGTAAATAAACATCTGTAGTTTAGGTTTGATTTTGATTTCTAAAAAAAAAACTGTTTTTAAAAGGTAAGAAGCTTACTCACAATAACATGTAGATGCATAAACACATATTCACATGTATACTTTCAATTCCATACCTAAACAACATTCAAGCATCACACAATGGATTCAAGGGTTATAATAGCACATCAGATCCATCAAAGAATAGTTTCAAGCTTGTAAATTTTGTTATTTTCCAAATGTAGAATATTTTACAGGGGTTCAAAACTGGGTTACTCAGACCTTTAAACTAAGGTCATTCATATATAGGCATGTAAGCATGATACACAGCAAAACATCAAACCATAGAGGTTTACAGGCACATATACACATCACATATGAACAGAGGTTCAAAACAAGTTCATGCAACAAAATTTTCCTCGTCTAGTAAAAAGGTAAATCTTAATAGCATCTGTTCTCATTAGTTTTTAAAAAAACAAAATTGATAGCATCTGTTCTTATCAATTTAAATTTAAAACAAATTATCAACTAGCACCTATTCTTATCAGTTTTTTAAAAACAAGTATCCAGTAGCATTTGTTCTAATTAGTTTTAAAAACAAAACTAAGTAGCATCTGTTCTTAACAGTTTAAAAAAAACAATATCAATTAGCGTCTATTCCCAACAGTTTAAAAATAAAATCAACAGCATCTGTTCTTATCAATTTAAAACAAAAAAAAATTTGGTACATCTGTTCTTATCAGTTTGAAAAAAATTAAATCCAATAGTATTTGTCCTCATCAGTTTAAATAACAAATTAACAGAGCAATTCATAGCAAAAGAACAACCAACAACCAACATGCAGTGAGTCATCTGTTCTTATTAGTCTAGAATTCAATTTTAACCGAGCAACTGAAAACCACAAACCACCAAAACAAAGCATGCAATCAAGTACTTATTGGTTCAACAGTTTAGATTAATTTATCCGGGCAACTGATAATGCATAACCCACAATTCCTAGCATGCAACCAAGCATTCACTTCAAAACAAATCTAAAAACTTGCATGAAGATTAATCGTGAGGAGAAACTCACCTTTACTCGAATTGAAATGGAGCAACGCAAACGAAGAAGAATTTGAGACGAAAGCCCTAAATTTGAATCGCAGAAGCAAAGCAATCGAACAGGAGGACGAATCAAAGCAAAAGAACCGAACTCGAACGAAATTGAAGCCGAAGCCCTAGCTATGGAAGGAAGACGAAGACGCCATTTTTATTTCTTCGGTTTGAAATTGTTTAGGGTTTGAATGAATTGGGGGAAAGGGTGTCGTGTTTTATGGGGAAGAGAACGTGATTTAGGGTATGGTTTACGGCATGGAACACGGCGTAGTTGAAGGCATGTTTACAGCCGATCAAAGTAAGGTAATGTATACTTCTTAATTTATTTTTATTTATTTTATTTTATTTATTTTATTTATTTTTATATTATATTTTCTTTCTTATTTTAAATCCAATTATTTTGTTTAAAATTATGTTGTTAAATTTTCTCAAATGTAATTACATTATATTTTTCAAAATTTTATAAATTTGTTGTTTGAATTTTTACTATGTATATTTATTTATTGATTTTATATTGATTTAAAATCTTATTCTATTTTATTTAAATAAATGAAAAATGTTATTGAAACTAACTACAAATTTATTAATTTTCTTCTAAGCCGTTAGTTCGAATTTCAATTACAAATTCAATATTCAATTTCAACTTCAAGGTTAAATTCAAATTTCTATTCAACTTTAAATAGATTAAATTCAAAAATTTTAATCGTCAATTCTTAGTTATATTGAAATTCAATTTTAAAATTATCTCAAATATTTAAAATTAATTAAATATTTTCATTTTTAAATTGTTCAAAATTCAGGATCGTTACACTTAAAACTAAGTTAGAAGATATTAATAAAAATATTTCCAATTTTAATAAAGGAAGAGAAAATCTTTCTAAAATAATAGAAAATTCTCAGTCTACTTTAAATAAAATGGGATTAGGATTTAAGAAAATTGAAAATCCTAAAAAATCTGGAAAGTTTAAAAATAAGTTTAAAAACAAAATTAGTAAAGATTTAAAGAAGACAGTTTCTAAAGATTTTAAAACTATTAAAATATGGATTCCTAAAACAAATAATAACTTGATTAGGAATAAACATATCAAAACATTTATAGACTCTGTTCATAAAAATAAGAATTATATTTTTGAAGGGAATTCTGAACCTTCTTGGTTTTGGTTTACGAAGATCTAACTCTTAGGACCCTAAAAGAAAAGTGGCTACTATCTTGATCTTTATTTTTTGCAGGTACCACTTAAAAGGAGAGAAAAATGGATTCTAGACAGTGGTTGCTCAAAACACATGACTGGTGATAAAGACATGTTAACAAACACAGTCTACTCAAATGGAGGATCAGTCACTTTTGGAGATAATTCAAAAGGTTATGTCATCGGCAAAGGCGATGTGAGAAATAACAGTATCTGTAACTCACCTCTCATTACTAATGTTTTATTAGTTAAAAACTTAAAACATAACTTATTAAGTATAAGGCAATTATGTGATAAAGGTTTTAATATATCTTTTTCAGAAAATAAATGTAATATCTCTGATAAAAATCAAAAATTAATTTTTGAAGGTATAAGAGATAAAAATATTTGTATTTTAAATATGAATATAAATCATAACACAAATATGTGTTTAGTAGCTACAGAAAATGATTTTTGGCTATGGCACAAAAGATTTTGTCATATAAATATTATACTATTATTAAATTAGCTAAAAATAAACTTGTTAAAGGACTACCTGATATGAAATTCAAAATTGATAACATCTATGATGCATGACAATTAGGAAAATTAACAAAATCTTCCTTTAAATCTAAGAAAATCATATCTACAACACAATCACTTGAACTATTACATATGGACCTTTTCGGACCTACTCAAATTCAATCTATTAATCACAATAGATATGTATTTATTATTGTCGATGATTTTTCAGGATATACATGGACTATTTTTATGAAACATAAAAGTGATACTTTTGAAAATTTTAAAATTTTTGTAAAGAGAATTCAAAATATAATATAAAAGTTAAAAATATTAGAAGTGATCATGGAGGTGAATTTGAAAATGAAGCTTTCGAACATTTTTGTCACAAGAAAGGAATTAATCATAATTTCTCCTTTCCTAGAACACCACATCAAAATGGAGTTGTAGAAAGGAAAAACAGAACATTACCAGAGTCTGCACGAATTCTATTAAATGGAAGCACTTTACCTAAACATTTTTGGGCAGAAGCTGTTGCAACTGCTTGCTTTGTTTTGAATCGTGTTTCTATTCGATCATTAGCAAAACATACTCCATATGAACTTTTAAATGGTAGAAAATCAAATATATCATATTTTAAATTTTTTGGTTCAAAATGTTTTATACTTAACACTAAAGATTAGCTTGGCAAATTTGATCCAAAATCCAATGAAGGGATATTCATAGGATATTCGGAAAGAAGCAAAACTTATCGAGTTTTTAATACAAGAACTAAAGTTATCGAAGAAACTCTTCATGTTTCATTCGATGAAAATATCAATATTTCTTCTAAAAATTCAAATTTGAAAAATAATACAAATATTATTCTAACAAATAATTCAGAAGATGATGATATTATTCTTCAAAATAATACTTCTGATGTTACTTTAGAAAATGTAAATACTATTAATAATGATAATATGACAAGATCCTCTCCAAGAATTCTTAGAGTTCACCCTATTCAAAATATATTTGGAGAATTAAATTCAAATGTAAGAACAAGACATCAATTAAATCAAATGGGTCATATAGCTTTTCTCTCTAATATAGAACCTAAAAGTATTATGGAAGCCTCAACTGATGACTATTGGATTATAGCTATGAAAAAAGAGCTAAATCAATTTGAAAGGAACGAAGTTTGGGAATTAGTTCATAGACCAAGTGATTAATCAGTCATTGGTACAAAATGAGTTTTCAAAAACAAAGCTGTTGAACAAGGCAACATTACTAGAAATAAAGCTAGATTAGTAGGACAAGGTTATAATCAAGAAGAGGGAATAGACTATGAAGAAACGTTTGCTCCAGTTGCAAGACTAGAAGCTATACGTATTCTACTGGTCTTTATATGTTTTCATAATTTTAAATTATATCAAATGGATGTTAAAAGTGCTTTTCTAAATGGTTTTATAAAAGAAAATGTTTATGTTAAACAACCTCCTCTGTTTACTCATGAAAAATTTTCAGATCATGTTTATAAACTGAAGAAAGCTTTATATGGTTTAAAACAAGCACCTCGTGTTTGGTATGATCGACTTAAAAGCTATTTACTGGAATCTGGTTTTGAGATTGGGAAAGTTGATCAAACTTTATTTATTAAGAAAACTAAACAAGATATTTTAATTATTCAAATATATGTTGATGATATTATTTTTGGTTCAATAAATGAAAAATTATGTCAGGAATTTTCGACTATCATGACAAATGAGTTTGAAATGTCACATATGGGAGAGCTATCATATTTTCTCTGATTACAAGTCAAACAAATTCAAAATAGCATTTTCCTTAATCAAGAAAAGTATTGTGCTAATCTAATTAAACGATTCGGTATGCAAAACACGTATGCCAAATCAACTCCTATGAGTACAACTATACATCTTGAAAAATATGAAAATGGTAAAAGTGTTGACCAAAAACTATATCGTAGTATGATTGGATCACTACCTTACTTAACTGCTAGTCGACCTGACATTATGATGAGTGTTTGTTTATGTGCCTCGATTTCAAGCAAATCCTAAAGAATCACATATGCGAGCAGTTAAACGTATAATTCGTTATGTTAACAAAACCAAAGATTTAGGATTATTTTATCCAAAAGAATGTCCTTTTGAATTAGTATCATATAGTGATGCTGATTTTGAAGGAAGTCGGACAGATGGAAAAAGTACAAGTGGAACCTATCATTGGACGGTCCTTAGTATCTTGGTTTAGTAAGAAACAAAATTGTGTTTCACTATCGACATGTGAAGCAGAGTATATATCTGCAGCTTTAGCATGTGCTCAAGTAATCTACATGCAACAAACATTACAAGATTTTGATATAAAATTAAATAAGTCTATTATATACTGCGATAACACTAGTGTAATAAATTTATCTGAAAATCCTGTCAATCACTCATGAACTAAACATATTGACATTTGTCATCATTTTCTTCATGATAATATTAAAAAGGATATAATAAATTTAGAATTTGTAAATTCTGAAAATCAATTAGCTGATATTTTCACTAAACCACTCAATGAAAATTGTTTTATAAAATTAAGAAGAGACTAGGTATAATTTCTTTAAAAGAATTATAAAACTTACTAATTAATTTAATTTAATTTAAAAAAGAATTTAGGGTACTCAAACTTTGCACCTCGGGTTTGATAAGCCTATGTCACTTCCACCTGACCATTCAGTGTTTCACATCTACTCCTTATGCATTGTTTCTTTTATATTTTCAATTATTTTAGAAATAAATTTTCAGCCACAAACTCTAGTTTAATTCTCATCCTCATTCTTTCAATTTGCACGTAGAACCATCATTTTCTAACTGCATTTCCTCCTATATATTTCAGTAGCTCTCCTTTCTCCGTCAAAAGAAATCCGCATCTCAAACAATTTTTTTTCTTTTACATAAACTTCTAAAAACTCCTTTTCTTTTCAAAATCAAAATGTCTTCACATGATTCATCAACTGGATCAACTTACTCATCTATCAACTTTGAAACTCCATCATCTGCATCATCAAACCTACCTACACCTACTCCTACCCATGAACCTGCAAGACCATCAAATTATCGCATGGGTTATATGCCCCAGAAAAAGAAAGCTAGACGGTTTCTGTTCTTTGGTTCTCCTCAAACCAAACAAAAAATTAATGATCTACATCATTACCAGAGGGAATCGATAGCACTTCAGCATGAGATGTATTATGAACTGAAAATGAATTCAAGACATCTGAGTTTTCTGGAGCAGACTAGATGGAAGTTCTACGGTTCATCTTCCTCTACGGTTCATCAACCTACACCATTGTCATCTCAGAATCCATGGGATAGGTCGCCTCAAGCTTCACTGTCTCTCCAAACTCATGGGAGCGTGGAAACCGTTGGTCACCACTGCAACCATATGTAGAGAAGACGAAGGATGAACCGACAAATTCTAAGTCTCCACCAACCTTTTTTTCCAAATAATTATGTTTTCTCTATATTTTAAATTATTTTTTATCAGTACTTGATATGCATTGTGTCAGTATATAATATATATATATTATTTGTTTGTGTACAAAATTGAATGAATATGCTGCAAGACTTATTCAGCCGACTGAAAATTTCGATCAGTCGACTGAATCCGTATACTGTAAGTTTTCATACACTATTCAGTCGACTGATCGAAAGCAACCGGTCGACTGAATGACTAAACAGAGAGCATATTTGCTTATTCAGTCGATTGGCCTAGTCGACTAAATCTGATACAGAACTTGTGGGAAAGTTGTTCAGTCGACTAACCATATTACCCCAGTTGATTGAATCTGAAGCAGAACCCTTGGGAAAATGGTTCAGTTGACTGACCACAATCGTTCAGTTGACTGACCACAATCGTTCAGTTGACTAAATTCGAATCTGAAGCCTACTTTTCACCTTTTTACCTACCTTTTTAACACTCCAACCCTTTACCTCCTCTTTTACTTTTTACATTTACCTTCAATCTTCAGAATTCAAAAACCCTAGTTCCCAATTTTTTTCCAAATTTCTTCAATACTTTGATAAATTCAAATGGCTCCTCGTCAAACAAAGAGATATAGGCATGCTTCTTCTTCCTCTGAGCCAATTGATTCTCAAATCGCGCAATGGCTATACGATGCAACTGTAATCCAAAGGTGGAATAAGATGAAGGAAGCCCGATTCTTTGAAGGTTGTTTTGTTGTTTTTCCTGATTTTACGTCGTATAGGATTCAAGATTTAGCAAGGAAAGCCATCTAGAATCACTCCTAGATCATAATCAAAACAATATCAACATAAATCATACTTTGATAAAACTTTTCTATGCGAATTTGAACTTAAGGCATCAAAACCCACACAATCGTGACAATTGCATTTGGTGTTTAGTATGTGGCCAACAAGTGTTTCTTTCTTTAGATAGAATTGGTCATATTCTTCATACTTCGACAAGTGGTATTGAGTTACAAGAATTAAATGCTATTATAGGCGAGAGAGACGAAGTAAGTAATCGATTCTTAGAAGATAACATGACCGAACTTAAGTCTATTGCATTACGATCTACTGCAAGAATTATGCATAGAGCTTTAATGCACACAATTCTACCCCATATTGGCTCTTATGAGCTTGTCATCCAAACAACTATAAAGCATTATATGTTATTTGGGGAGAAGTTAAAGTAAATTTTGGCCAAAACTCATTCTAGAAGAATTTTTGTCATTCAACCAAGGTCGTATGAATATTATTTATTTTGGAGAATGTATTATGCGGCTACTTATGAATCTCCACATTCCTATTTCAGAATCCGATGCCTCTATTCCAAAAACTCTGAATAGCCACACCATTAGCCTTATGAAACTACCACCAAGACCTCTCACTATCATGACTTTTCAAGAATGGAAATCTCGACCTCGCCAAGAAACCTCTACTCAACAACAAATAAGAGATGACATCCGAATGCCAACTCCATCCCAAAGCACACGGGAATCTGTTGATTTAATTGTAAGAAATCAAGTCATCTTGGATTCCCGCATAAAAAATCTTGATAAGAAAATTGACAAAAAATTTCTTTGGGATTTTATGGGATGCAATATCATGCTCCTCTTCCACCGCTACGGAGACTTCTCAATGTGATTCAGGAAAACGTCCAGCCCTTCAATTTACTTGGTCAACATCGGAAGAACATACTAGTTCTCACACAATTGGCAATGGAGGTGGCAGACAATTTGCAGGAAGTTCCTCCAGAGGAAAAGGACCAACGCAAGTTGAAGAAGAGGAGACGGAATCTAATTCTGAATTAGGTTGTTATCTTTTAGTGGTAGTAAGTTATTTATTTTTGTTCCAAACATTCTATCTATAAGTTTGTATTCGTAACATTTGAAATCTTTTGTTTCTGTGATTGTAACTAGTATTTTTTTCTATTGTGTTAGTTTAATGCTTAAATTATCATTTCCTTTTTGTCAATGACAAAGGGGGAGAGATTTGTATGACTAACCATTTCATGCAGGGATTAAAAATGTCGCCATATATTCAGGGGTAGATATATATAACACCTGTTATATTTTCTCAAAAATATAGTATCACATATAACATGTTTTCATCATTCAAAAAGGGGGAGAATGTTGAATTATATATTTTGATTCATGACAAAGCAGTGAATTAGACTATATGGATTAGCAATAAAAAGAAAAAGAATTATGTTGTTCAAACTACAAAGGAGACAAGGCTATGAAACTGCGTATAGTATGTTAATTTATTGAAGTTTTTTAGTTTTAGAAATGTTAAAATCTATCCTCAAGTAGTTAAGTTGTTTTAAAACTTTAAACTTTTAAAAATATGAAGACATTACTTTGACTGTCAGGTAAGTCGACTGACTGTATATGGCCAGTCGACTGAATCTGTACAGGTGCATAGAAACTCTCTGTTTTTTGCACAACTTTGAACATTCAGTTGACTGATCGTTTTAGGTCAGTCGACTGAATTCTTCCAACAGCTATTTTTTCTGAATGCACACTTCCTTTTTCCAAGTGTTACATTCTAATATGAAGAGGTATGGATGCTTCCTTTGATCAGAACTCTTCATGAATGGTTGGATCTCTTTAAATACTATATAAACACATAAAATTCACTTCAATAATCACCGATTTTATGATTACTTTCTGATCATACTTTCTACTATCTCTACATTCTGAAAAGCAATCACAACTTACATATATTGCTTGAATCTCTGAATCAATTATCTTATTCTTTGATTCAAAGTGATATTTTCCTTTCTAAATCTTTACACACACATATATACTTGAGGAAAAGATTATAGGAAGGTTGTACTATAAAAGACAAATCGGTGTTATCAAGAACACAAAGTGTCAAAGCAATTTTTAGTGAATCTGTTGAAGTCCAGTTCAGTTGTTCAGGCATGTAAAGTCCTCTTTCGGCTGTTAGAGGCAGAAAATCCTGATCGATTGTTCAGGTGTTGTATTCCTATTCCTCCGGGTTAAGTGAGGGGATATTGTGAGAAATTCCAGAGGGAAGTCTAGGATTGGACGTAGACGGGAAGTTCGAACCAGTATAAAAATTCCTGGTGTGATCATTTTTATTTACTTTGCTATTATCATCTGTTTTCTGCTTTAGTTTTAAATATATTCCATATTACACGATGCTAAGTGATAGCTATCCAAACAGTAGTCACTTTCAGCATGTACTCTTACGATCCGTCCGACATCCTCCAAAGTCAGCGTCACTATATGAAAATAACTTGAAAGGACATTTTTTTAGATAGAAGAGTCCAAAATTTTTGGTTTTGCTTAGATAACGCAATATTAGTTTCACCACTCGCATATATGATTGTTGAGGATTTGCTTGAAGTCGAGCACATAAACAAACACTCATCATTATGTCAGGTCTACTAGTAGTAAGATAAAGTAATGATCAAATTATGCTTAATATAATTTTAGGTCGACACTTTTACCATCTTTATCTCTATCGGGATGTATTGTTGTACTCATTGGAGTTGGTTAGGCAGAAATATTTTCCATATCGAAGTGTTTAATTAGATTATGACAATATTTTTCTTGATTAATAAAAATACCATTTTCCAATTGTTTAATTTGTAAACCAAGGAAATAAGATAATTCTCCGATATGTGACATTTCAAATTCTTTGATCATTATTGTATAGAATTCCTGACATATTTTTTCATTTATAGAACCAAAAATAATACCAACCACATAAATTTGAAAAATTAAAATATCATTTTTAGTTATTTTAAAAAAAAGAGTTTGATCAACCTTCCTAATTTCAAAACCAGAAGATACCTCTTAAGACATTCATTCTAAGCAAGGGTGCTTGTTTTTAACCGTATAAGGCTTTCTTAAGTTTATAGACGTGGTCAGGAAAATTTTCATATGTGAATAGAGGAGGTTGTTCAACATAAACATTCTCTTTTATATAACCATTTAAAAAAGCACTTTTAATATCCATTTGATAAAGTTTGAAATTATGAAAACGTGCAAAGGCCAATAAGATTCATATTGCTTTAAGTCGTGCGACTGGAGCAAATGTTTCTTCATAGTCAATTCCTTCTTCTTGATTATATACTTGTGCAACTAATCTAGCTTTATTCCTAGTTATATTACCTTGTTCATCTGCTTTATTTTTAAAGATCCATTTAGTACCAATGACTGATTGATCACTTGGCCTAGGAACTAGTTCCCAAACTTCGCTTTGTTCAAATTTGGTTTAGCTCTTCTTGCGCAGCAGAGGCATCTTTTACATTTTTAGGTTCAACATTCAAAAGAAATGCTATGGCCCATTTTATTGAGTTGATTTCTAGTTCTAACATGTGAATCAATTTGTCCTATGACATTTTCTACCGGGTGATTTCGTAAAATCCTAGAATAAATCTTAATTCATTTTTATTATAAATAATGTTTTCATCTTCTTCAAAATTTAAAAAAATGTTTTCATCTTCTGCAAAACTATTTTGAGAAACCGTTTTTGTGATTGTGTTAGGTATTATTTCATCATCCTCAAGGTTTTTATTAAGTTTGAAATTTCATCGAATGAAACATGAAGAGTTTCTTCGATTGATTTTGTTTTTCATTGATGATTCGATAAGCTTTGCTTCGCTCCAAATATCCTACGAAGATTCCATCATTAGAAATTGGATCGAATTTTGCAAGCTGATATTTTGTGTTTAAAATAAAACATTTTGAACCAAAGTTTTAAAATAAGAAATATTTGGTTTTCTTTGATAAAAAAGTTCATAAGGAGTATGTTTTGTTAAAGGTTGAATGGAAACACGATTTAGAACATTGCAAGCAGCTGCTACAGTTTCTGCGTAGAAATATTTTGGTAATGTGCTTCCATTTAATAAAGTTCTTACACATTCTTGTAATGTTCTATTTTTCCTTTCTACAACTCCAATTTCTGTGGTGTTCTAAGAAAAGAAAAATTATGGTAAATTCCCTTTTCATTACAAAAATGTTCAAAGCTTCATTTCCACATTCACCTCCATGATCACATCTAATATTTTAATTTTTAAATTTTTTGAGATTTTGAATTCTTTTTGCAAAGATCTTGAAAATTTCAAAGGTATCACTTTTATTTCTCAAAAAAATAGTCCAAATATCTTGAGAAATCATCTACTATAGTAAAATTATATTTCTTATAGTTTATAGATTGAACCTAAGTCGGACCAAAGAGATCCAAATGCAATAGTTCTAGTGGTTGTATAGTAGAAATATTTTTCTTTGATTTAAAGGATGATTTTGATAATTTTTCTAATTGACAAGCATCACAAATATTGTTTACTTTAAAATTCATTTTTGGTAAAGCTTTGAATAAATTATTTTTAGACAATTTATTTATAGCTTTGAAATTTATGTGACAAAATCTTTTGTGTCATAACCAAGAATCATTTTCTTTGGCTATTAAACACATATTTGTATTGTGATTTATATTCATATTTAAAACATAAAGATTTTTATCTCTAAAATTTTCAAAAATAAGATTTTTATTTTGATAAAAAATGCTACACTTATTTTCAGAAAATGAAATATTAAATCCTTTGTCACATAATTGGCTGATACTAAGTAAATTGTGTTTTAAATTTTTAACTAACAAAACTTCTGTACTGAGAGGTAAAATAGATACACCGTTATTGCTTACATCACCTTTGCTGATGACATATCCTTTGGAATTATCTCTAAATGTGATAGAACCTCCATCTTAGTAGATAATATTCATTAGCATTCCTTTGTTTCATGTCATTTGTTTTGAGCAACCACTATGTAGTATCTATTTTCCTCTCTTTTTGGATGGTGCCTACAAAATAAAGAATTACCATTGGTACCCACCGTTGTATTTTGGGTCCTAAGAGTTAGGTCTTAGGAAGCTAAAGCCAAGAGGGTTCAATATTCCTTTTGAAAATAAAATTTTTGTTATTATGAGTAGTTTTTATCAAAGATTTTATATATTTATTTCTAATGAAAGGATTATTTGTTTTAGGAACCCAAATTTTGATTGTCTTAGTAAAATTTAAGATTATTGAACTAGGTTTTTCAATTTTATTAATTTTTTTATATGAAGAATTCTTTTTCTTAGGAATAATTTTAGAAGAATGCTTATATCCTAATCCTCTTTTATTAGATTCAGCTTGAGAATTTTATATAATTTTTGAAAGATTTTCTCTGTCTTTATTAAAATTAGACACATTTTCCTAATGTCTTCTAACTTTGTTTTAAGGCTAGAATTATCTAAATCTTAAATTTTGACATTTGCTAATAGAGCATCATTCTTTTCTTTTTGAGTTTCTATCTCCTGACTTAGCCAAGAAAGTTGAGATGTCATATTAGAACAAGATTCTTGGGTAACTTGAAGTTTTTCTTCTAAAATTTTCTTTTCATCTCATAGCATTTTTACTTCAATTTCTGTTCTATTCAAATTTTCAAGAGTTTCTTTGTACTTTCTATTTTTTTCCTTTTAATTTATCAAGTAATTCTGAATTGGTTTCTAACAGATCAATAAAAGTTAGGTCGCTTACCTCGTCTTTTGTGGCCAATAAGTTAATGTTGGTTTGTTCTGAATCACTGTATGAGTCACTATCTGATGATGAAGATGATTCTAAATCGTCCCACGTGACAGGGAAAGCTTTCTTCTTGAATCTGTCTTTTTAGTGCTTATTTTTGTCTTTCTTTTTCTCAGGATAGTCTTTCTTGATGTGGCCTTTCTTGTGAAATTCATAATATTCTAGAGCAGATGATGATGGTTTGTTGGTGTTGTTATTGTTGCTGGAGCTGTTTTTGTTATTTTTAAATTTGTTTCTCTTTCTAAATTTCAAAAACTTTTTGAAATTTTTAGCAATGAATGCCATATCTTCTTCATCTGAGTCTGATTCATCTTTTTTTACCTGGAATGCTATATTGTTCTTACCTTGAGCCTATACTCGTTTTTCCTGGAGATTAACTTTATAGGACATTAGATTTCCTATCAACTCCTCCGGTTTTAGGGTCGAAATGCCATTAGCTTCTTCGATTGCTAAGACTTTTCATTCCGACCCATCCATTAGTGAGTTGAGGATTTTTGAAACAGTATTAAAATCTGTACAAGTTTCTCCTAATGCTATCAAAGAATGATATATATCTTGAAATCTAGAGTACATTTCATTTATAGTCTCATCTTGCTTCATTTTAAAACTCTGGAACATATTTTTGAGCATAAAATTTTTACTCTGTTTTACTTTGTTAGTACCTTCATGTATAATTTTAAGTGTACGCCAACTTTCATGAGCGATTTTACACATGTCTATTCTATTAAATTCATTTTTGTCTAATGCATAATATAACATATTCGTAGCTTTAGCATTTGCTGTAGTGTCTAATTTTTGTGTGTTAGACCATATTGAATATTCAGTAGTAGGAATAGTATATTCAGATTGCATAATGTTCCAGGTTTCATAACTACTTGCTTTTACATATATTCTCATTCTAGTAGCCCAATAGTTATAGTTTATTCCATTAAATAGTTAAGGTCGTGTAGTAGATTGACTTTCTAAAAAGGTAGTTTTAACTACAGTGCTGCCTTGTTTTCCATATTAAAACAATATCAGATAACTGTGTTACTGTTATATGATAGCTTTGCTCTGATACCAAATGAAAGTGTCTGTGCTATAGGATCATGTAATATGGAGTATAATAAATAACTAGTGCAAAAAAAATGTTAAATAATAGTAGTAGTAAAATGTCACCAGAGATTTTATATTGGTTCGAACTCCCATTCTATGTTCAGTCCCAGACTTCTTTTGGAATTATAGCTAGCAACCCTCACTTAAGCCGAAGGAATATGTATTACACCGCCTGAGCAAACGAACAGGACTTTGACCGCTTGAGCAACAGAGCAGGACTTGACCTCCTGAGCAACTGCACTAGACTTGACTGCATGAGCAACCAAACATGACTTTCTTACAAACTGGACTTTGTTAGGAACTGAGTTGATGATGTTTTGATGACAACAACCTTATATAGTTATTATACTTTACTTTATAAAATATATACTAACATTTCCATATATATATATATATATATATGTATATGTATATGTATATGTATATGTATATAGGAAGTATATGCAGGTATCATCGAAGACTGATCAGTATAAAGACTCAAGCATCAAGATGAAGATTAGAGATTCAAGATTCAAGATTCTAGAGAATCAAGATTTCAAGATCTCAAGATAAGTGTCTAGTATTTTGTTAAAACTTCATAATAGCACTCTCATCTTTCTTCTAATTTTCTTTTGGGATGGAACCCAATTTCTATCGAAACCAGTGGCTTACAAACCCACGACAAGTAGCTTACAAACCTACGACAAGTGGCTTACAAACCCATGAAAATTAAAATCATTTAAACTACTTTGTACGAGTTCTCGAGTCCTATGGAGGAGCTTTGTAGGAAGGTTCTTGCAATTTCAGTTTGAATAGATTTTTCAAAATATTTTTTAATCTGTTTTCAAAATGTTTTAGCTTTCAAAATCATGTTTGCAAAAATATTTTCAAACTTTGTTTTAGCCTTGAAATATTCCTCTATTCTGATTTTAAAAAACTTCTATTTTTAAAACATCAAAACTTATTCTGATTTTAAATATTATTTATATAATTGACGGTCTATATCAATTATATATATATTTAATATAATGTTTTATATTCATTCTCTATCTCAAAATATTGTTTAAACACTTTACTTTGCTTCAGAGAAGTTTCAACTTGTTTTAAATTCAATTGTCTTTTCAAAACAACATCTCTATAATTTTGAACTAAGAGATGTCGACATAAGGGGATACCCCATGTCGACATGGTGACAGTTAGATTCAAAATTCAATTTTCAAAAGAAGTGTCCATTCGTTCGAAAACCTTTCGCCAATGGTTATGACTGTTGTGCATCTATATAAAGGCTTCCAAAACGAATTTTTTTTAACAACTACTTTCTTGTTTTCTTCACTCTTTCTACTCTACCATTCCATATCCATAAAACTTTATATTTTTAAGATCGTGCCATCATTCTGCCAAATTCTCAATAGGAAACCATTTAGATACTCTCTCTATTTGATTCTCCATCATTCTACTAAAGATCAAAGTGCTATTCAGAGTTATAGGATTAATTTGTATCAAAAAGTCCATAGAGTCTATCCATTCAAAAGGATTGTTATTAAGAAGTATTAGGGTGATCTTGTGTCCCGTAGATCAAGAGAGTTTACCCCAGACTCGGAGATAGGAGGGTTCCTCAAGGCCTTAGAAATTGAGGGTTGTAATTTGGATATTGGCTTATAAAAATCTGTACAAGGATATTGCCTTAGTACAGGACTGGATGTAGGAGGATTCCGAACCAGTATAAAATCCGGTGTGTTCTTTCCTTTTACTTGCTTTCCTTTACTATTTGCATTTTTTATATGTTCTGTGATCATTCTGTGTTAGAATTCGGTTTAGATTTGTGTTGAAAGTTTTAATTTAGTCATATAGTTCATATATTCTTTAAAATACTATTCACCCTCCTCTAGTGTTATTTCTGCCTTAAGATCCTTAATCTGCATCCCTAACAATTGGTATCAGAGCATTGGTTTTCATCGTTTTCATAATCTGAAACTTGAAAAATATAAAAATGGCATTTTTGGAAAATTGTGTTAAAACTATTTTGAATTTATGCATTTCATCAAAGTATCATAAGTCTGCATATAGTTATTTTAAAAAATCAAATTATCTACCGAATTGGTGTGTTATGCAGGGACAGACATGTTATATGGCTTTTGACGAATCAACACCCAATGGACAAACTGTGTAAATTGAGAAAGATAAATGGATACTTGATAGTGGCTGTTCGAGGCACATGACTGGAAATCCCGAGATACTCAAGGACATTACTTATGAAGATGGTGGATTAGTCAATTTTGGTGATAACTCTAAAGGATATGTGGTTGGCGTCGGCAATGTCGGTAACTCTAAAACTTTACTTATTTCTGATGTTTTATTAGTTAGGAACTTAAAACATAATCTGCTTAGTATAAGTCAACTTTGCGATAAAGGTTTTAAAATTAAATTTGGAAAAGATAAATGTCACATTGAAGATGATAAGTCTAATATAATTTTTGAAGGTATTAGGAAGAAAAATATTGATATCCTTAGTATGAAAATTCCAAATGATAATCTATGTCTTTTGGCTAATAAAAGTGACCCTTGGATTTGGCATAAAAGATTTGGCCATTTGAATTTCAAATTATTGTCTAGGATATCAAAACTTGACTTAGTTAGAGGTCTACCCAAGTTAAACTTTAAAGTAGATAGTATTTATGACGCTTGTCAATTAGGAAAACTTAAGAAAAGTTCATTTAAATTAAAAGATGCTATTTCTACCTCTAGTCCTCTAGAATTACTTCATTTAGGTTTATTTGGTCCATCTCAAATTCAATCAATTAACCATAGTAAATATGTTTTTGTTATAGTAGATGATTATTCAAGATATACTTGGACAATCTTTTTAAAACATAAAAGTGATGCTTTTGAAATATTTAGAAACTTTTCTAAAAGAATTCAAAAACAACATTCTTTCAAAATTAAAACTATTCGAAGGGATCACGGTGGTGAATTTGAAAATGAAAATTTTGAGAATTTCTGTACTCAAAAGGAAATTACTCACAACTTTTCATTTCCAAGAACTTCACAATAAAACGGAGTAGTAGAACGTAAGAATAGAACGATTCAAGAGTGTGCTCGTACAATGCTTTCTGATAGTAATTTACCTAGACATTTTTGGGCTGAAGCAGTTGCTACAACTTGTTATATATTAAATATAATTTTAATTAGACCATTAACAAATAAAACTCCATATGAATTACTTTATAATAAGAAACCTGTAGTTGCTTATTTTAAATTCTTTGGGAGTATATGTTTTATATTTAATACAAAAGATAATTTAGATAAATTTGAACCAAAAGCTGATAAAGGATTCTTTATTGGTTATTCTAATAGAAGCAAAGCATTTAGAGTTTTTAATTTAAAAACTAATACTATTGAAGAAACTATGCATGTATCTTTTGATGAAAATCTTAAAGATATTGTACAAATAGATGAGGAAGAAGATTTTATAAATTTAAATCAATCTAATGAAACTATTAGTGAAATAAATCAACCTAATAAGAGATTTAAAATATCAAAATATCATCCTATAGAAAATGGTTTAGGAAATATTGAATCAGTAGTAAGAACTAGAAATCAATTAAGTAGTATGAGTAATGTAGCCTTTATATCAACAATTGCACTTAAAAATCCAAAGGAAGCATCGTCTGATGATTCATGGATTCTTGCTATGCAAGAAGAGTTGAATCAATTTACCAGAAATGATGTATGAGAACTTGTTCCTAAACCTGAGGATAAAAGTAATATTGGAACTAAATGGGTTTATAAAAATAAAATGAATGAACTTGGTGAGGTCGTAAGAAATAAAGCTCGTTTAGTCACGCAAGGTTATTGTCAAGAAGAAGGAATTGACTATGATGGAACTTTTGCCCCCGTAGCAAGATTAGAAGCTATAAGAATTCTACTTCCTTTCGCTAATTATAATAATTTCAAATTATATCAAATGGATGTTAAAAGTGCTTTTCTAAATGGTTTTGTAAAAGAAGATGTTTATGTTGAACAACCTCCACTTATACTCATTGTTTCATGTTTGTTCTATACATATTATTTGTTCATACTAATCATTCTTGAATTTTTAAGTAGTTAATAGTTTTTGTTGATGACAAAGGGGGAGAAAGTTATAAAAATATATGTGCTTGGTGTAAGGGGGAGTCATGGAATAAAGGGGGGTTATAGTTTTAAGAAGAAGTCACGGAGTAAGGGGGAGTTATGGAGAGTTATGGTATGGTAAGAATATTTTATAAATAAAGGTTGTCATCATCAAAAAGGGGGAGATTGTTAGGAACTGAGTTGATGATGTTTTGATGACAACAACCTTATATAGTTATTATACTTTACTTTATAAAATATATACTAACATTTCCATATATATATATGTATGTATGTATATAGGAAGTATATGCAGTTATCATTGAAGACTGATCAGTATAAAGACTCAAGCATCAAGATGAAGATTAGAGATTCAAGATTCAAGACTCTAGAGAATCAAGATTTCAAGAACTCAAGATAAGTGTCTAGTATTTTGTTAAAACTTCATAATAGCACTCTCATCTTTCTTCTAATTTTCTTTTGGGATGGAACCCAATTTCTATCGAAATCGGTGGCTTACAAACCCACGACAAGTAGCTTACAAACCTACGACAAGTGGCTTACAAACCCACGAAAATCAAGATAATTTAAACTACTTTGTACAAGTTCTCGATTCCTATGGAGGAGCTCTGTAGGAAGGTTCTTGCAATTTCAGTTTGAATAGATTTTTAAAAATGTTTTTAAATCTGTTTTCAAAATGTTTTAGCTTTCAAAATCATGTTTTCAAAAATATTTTCAAACTTTGTTTTAGCCTTGAAATATTCCTCTATTCTGATTTTAAAAAACTTCTATTTTTAAAACATCGAAACTTATTCTGATTTTAAATATTACTTATATAATTGATGGTCTATATCAATTATATATATATTTAAAATAATGTTTTATATTCATTCTCTATCTCAAAATATTATTTAAACACTTTATTTTGCTTCAGAGAAGTTTCAACTTGTTTTAAATTCAATTGTCTTTACAAAACATCTCTATAATTTTGAACTAAGGGATGTCGACATAAGGGGATACCCCATGTCGACATGGTGACAGTTGGATTCAAAATTCAATTTTCAAAAGAAGTGTCCATTCGTTCTAAAAACTTTCGCCAATGGTTATGACTATTGTGCATCTATATAAAGGCTTCCAAAACGAATTTTTTTAACAACTACTTTCTTGTTTTCTTCACTCTTTCTTCTCCACCATTCCATATCCATAAAACTTCATATTTTCAAGATCGTGCCATCATTCTGCCAAATTCTCAATAGGAAATCATTTAGATACTCTCTCTATTTGATTCTCCCTCATTCTACTAAAGATCAAAGCGCTATTCAGAGTTATAGGATTAATTTGTATTCAAAAAGTCCATAGAGTCTATCCATTCAAAAGGATTGTTATTAAGAAGTATTAGGGTGATCTTGTGTCCCGTAAATCAAGAGAGTTTACCCTAGACTCGAAGATAGGAGGGTTCCTCAAGGCCTTAGAAATTGAGGGTTGTAATTTGGATATTAGCTTATAAAAATCTGTACAAGGATATTGCCTTGGTACAGGACTGGATGTAGGAGGATTCCGAACCAGTATAAAATCCGGTGTGTTCTTTCCTTTTACTTGCTTTACTTTACTATTTGCATTTGTTATATGTTCTGTGATCATTCTGTGTTAGAATTCTGTTTAGATTTGTGTTGAAAGTTTTAGTTTAGTCATATAGTCCATATATTCTTTAAAACACTATTCACCCCCCTCTAGTGTTATTTCTGCCTTAAGATCCTTAATCCGCATCCCTAACAGACTTAACTTGACTTTGTGTGTTCTAAAAAACACTGATTCGTCACTTGTATTACACCCTTCCTCTAATCTTACCCTTAAAGTAGATGTGTATATTTGTGTGTGAATGAATAATAGGAAGTTTAATAGTGCTTGAAGAATACAGAAATAAATACGCAAGCAATGAGTGTATGAAAGCTTATAGATATTGAACTCAAGAATGCTAAGTGCTATAGATCAAAAGAGAATAGAAAATTTGGTGATTGGATCTATGAATACTAAGTGTATATATAGTGTGTGATGAGATATAACTTCTGGAAATCGACATCCATTAGAATCTAGGAGTCGTGACCTTCTAGTAAGAAGGAACCCTTTGATCAAAAGAGGTGTCTTATGGAGAAAAATGACAGTTGCAGATTCAGTCGACTGAACTTTCTTGGGCGGTAGACTGAATTTCAAAGGTGCACAAAAAATGTTCAGCATCATTCGACTGACCTAAGCAGTTCAGTCGACTGTTTACTGTTTATATTTAAAAAAATTATACACAGCCTCAATCGACTATCTTATATGGATTAGTTGACTGATGCTGTTGTTTTAGTGTAGTGAAAGTATTTTGTATATGCATATGAAATTTTTATAAAACGAATGCTTGTTTTGTAAACGAATTTGTGAGTGATATACCTTGAGGATAGATTTTAACAATTCTCTATACTAGACTCTATGTACTTATTGACTCTAGTTAACATCAATATCAATACAAACCATATTTGAGTCGATGAGTCCGGATTTTCCATAGCCGTAGATTCGTGAACTTTCATCTCTCGTCAGCATTCAAAACCTTATGATCCAATAACTCCAACCTCTTTGGAAACTAAGGTTTCGACCAAGTAACATTCGACCTTGTCCAATTGATTACGTACCAAGTTGCTTGATACCATACACGTTGGCTTCGAATGCTTGATGCCGAAAGGTCTGGTTTGGAAGCCTTGACGCCAAAAGTGGCTGAAACATGCTAAAAGCGTGATTTTCATGTTTTTAACTTAAAAGAGTTAACTTTCCAAATAACGTGTATTTATTTGTCAAATTCTTACTGGTTAATAAATTCTTTTCAGAAAAGTGCTGCCAATAATTTCATAATAAAATAATGAATTTATTTTATAAAATGCCCCTTCTCGTTGATTAAATATATAAAACATTTAAGTCCATACCTTAAATAAGTTTATATATTCATCAAATCACTTAGGAAAAATATGAAAAAATTCCAAAAATCTATTTTAATATGTTTTCCACCATGTAAAATTCAAACTAAAATAATAATTCTTTTAGCCTTAAATAATTTATAACCCAATAAATCATTTTCTTCACTAGAAAATTAATATAAAATACACATTAATTCACAAAATTATGAAAATAGAAACCTATCTCTAAAATATCATTTCTGACTTATCTTTAATTTTCAAGGTTAGTTTGACATTTGTGAGTTGATAGGGGTGAGTTGTTGATGATGACATTTGAGTTGCTGATGGTGTGATATTTTTTGGTGTTTCACGGTGTATATATTGTATGATGACATGTATATATATTATGTTAACGAAGTGCTAGTTGGTTTGATGTTATGTGAGTTATGGTTGGTTTAATTTTCTTTATGCGATTTATGTATGATTTGAGATTATATTAAATATCTAAATTCGATATGTGCTTGTGTCTGACCAATTATATTTCTGAATTGTGTATGTGAGGCTAGCATGTAGCGGAAATCTGGAAAAATTCTTCAAGTATTTCGACGAATTCCAGTGACTGACGATGATTTACAGGTCAACAGTTTCTAATGGCTTCCGACGGCTAGTGGCGGTTTTATAGCTTCCTCTTGATTGGCCATGTGTCTTTGACGATCTTCTAGAGCCGTCGGGTTTTCGTCGGCAGCCGTCGGAAAGTTTACATTGGAGGCTATTGGAAGGTGTCGGAAAAATTATGGGGCAATGAGACAAATTGCAATGGTTTTTTTCGTCTGTTTCTGACGGCTACAGACGCCGCCGATAGTTTTCAGCCATTAGAAATCGTACGTTTTCTTGTGGTGATTGTACCCGATTAGGATGTGCATCCGTGTTGCTTTGGGTTATAAGCTTGGTTAACCATTGTTCTAAATCAGTTATAGATTGATTTTCTATTGTATCTGATTAGGTCGTTCACCTGCATAGGTGTTTCTTTCGAGCATATGCTTGGTGAACCATTGTTGTAACTCGGTTACGGAAGTACCCGATTAGTCGAGTATCCGACTAGGTGTTGAATTCAGTTATGAATTCGGGTAACCATTGTTGTAACTCATTAAAAATTGGTTTTCTATTATATCCGATTAGGCTGTGCAAGTGATTGGACGTTGCTCTTGGTGAATTTTGATGTTATTTTGTTTATGTACTGATTTTTGATGCAATTATATTAGTATATTATATTATTGAGTAGTAATTATTTGTTACACTACATAACTTGTATATTGTACAGCTGAAATCTGATATTAAACAAAAAATATTGTACATAATTAATCATAATAAATTTTCATCAAAATATTACATTTTAACAAAATATTTACAAACTAAAATATTCAATTATTAGTTCAACATATATGTTATAAAAGCAGTTTATGCATTTAATGAAATTATAATCAAACATAGATATTTTCTAAAACGTTAAGGATTTTAGTAACTGTCAAATATCTACATTTGACTAGTATAGATTTTTCTAGTCTTTTATTTGATTTGAAAATAAAAAATTTCAACATTTCTTCTTAAACATCCAACATTAAATAATGTTTTTAAAATACAGTACATAACATTTAGTCAAGTCCGATAATTTTCTATGATAAGTATAATTTCCTGTAAGAAAATAATTTTCAGATATTTTATAGTTTTAGGATCTGTAACCGGCTATGTTTTTTGTCTATTACTATGTCATACAGAATTAGAGCTCTTCTTAGTTGCATTGCTTCATCTTCATATAACTTTTTTCCTTCATTTTTTACATTTGTTTAATAGATCTTCCATGATTCACATTATAACAATTTCGCAATCAATTTTGCATCATTTCAAAAATTGTTAGTATTAACGTTCTAAAATTAATATTTGTACATTATAAGTTTTTTCTTTCGAATAGTGTTCTTTTTAGGGCAATCCACAAAAATGACTAGTTCTGATGGATTATTCCCATTTTTTGCATAAATTGATTGCATCACTTCCATGATTTTGCCTCTTATTGAAAATATTTAAAAATCATTGTATGTGATTCATTGTTATAAATGTTTGACTGGATATATAAAACAAAAGTATTTTTCTAGTGAGAAATTATATAGTTGCTAGGGAAATATTTTATAGTAGTAATTAAAAATAAATTTATATTTGTAATTTATGACAATTCGTGCTTCCTATTTGTATGGGAATTTGAAACTTACCCTTTTGGATCTTTGTAAATTATAATGTTTCCAACTTTTATTAACTCCATTAAACTCTAACAATATATAGTGCTTTTTATTGCATAGCATTGTTATCGAGCATATGAATCGAATAGCTTCTAAATAAATCTGGATGTCGAGATGAAAATAGGATGGACAGAGAGCTTGGGGGCATAATTGGAATAGATAAATGTAGCAACTATAGAGTCAAGGAGGATTTGGACAAAAACAACATATCTGGTATAACCACAATTGTTGTCACTATAGAGTTGATCTACCAAGGATATATCTGAGACTATGGAAGGTTGGAGCTTATGAAAGCGTAAGGGAACTACCACTATTATGACAACCATTGTGGTTGGTACGGACCATAATTATTAATGGTACCGACATCTTCTCCAAATTAACTTATTTCTCCCTTATCATCTCGGATCTAAAATCTTACCTATTCTTCAATGATTTATTAAATATGATGGACAATTCCATCTATTAATAAAGAGGCTAAAGCAACATAGAGAGGACTTTTATCTTTTGAGTTCATACTCTTTATCTATTGCTCTCTACCTTAACTACTGTCACTAAGTGTTGTAATTCTAACCATATTTTGATTTTAAGATCTGAAATAATTGTAATAATGCTCGTACTTGTGACAATTCTAATGTTAATAAGTTTAAGTGGACGCAGGCATGAGATTTGGTCAAACAATTATAAAAATGCTGCGTTCTTTGTCATTTCTATTTGATTTTAGTAGATCTATTCTCGTTTTTGTTCAATTAGCAGTGTTTCATCGCTTTTTGGTCTAATATTTTTTATGCTTCCACTGATAATGGAGCTTCTTTGTTATAGATCAAGCTTAGTATTATGGATTGCAAGCCTCCAAAAGTTAGATACAAAGATTGTTGTTATAGATATGACGATACTATGATTTCATAAGGAGCCAAAATAAGGTTTGAAGAAATAGCCCATTAGAGACCTTCCATGAGATTTGTAGCCACTGCTGGAGAAGATAAAGCTTCTCATTATAACTGTAACGATCTCGAATTTTACTAAGTTTAAATTGATAATTAATTTAATTTTGGAATAAAAATGGTGAAATTAATTGGTAATTAATATAAGATTCTAGTTAAATTATGAATTAATTGAGAATTAATTTGGATATTTGAAAATAAATATGTATATAAAATAGATTAAATATAGAATTTGAAATTGGGATGTATAAATAATGTAAGGATATTTGAATTTAAAATTATGAAATGGATTTTAAAAGTCGTGCAAATAATGAATGAACGAAAATAAGTATATAAGTTAAAATAAATATTTTAAGTTAGAAATAAATTAGACAAATTCAAACAACATGTAAATACATTATACAGTTTCATAAGATATAAAGTTAATACATTAGGATAAATTCCAACAACATATTGACTATAGAATTTCATTTTTATTACAAAACAAAAGAAAAGAAAATATATATATATGTACTCATGTATGTAAAATATAAAGTAAACACCTAGCTATATTTAAGCAACATGTTAAAAAATAGAATTCATTTGTATCACATAGAAAGAAGACAGTAAAATACATTCAAGCATGTAAAATTAAATTGGATAAGTATGAACAAACAAATTTTTTTTATAAGTATCTATGTACAAGAAAATAAAAGACAAGTATGTAGGCTTGAACAACAAGAAAAAAAAATCTAAATATCAGCCCACCAAAGCAAGAAGATAAAAGCACGGCTAAAGAAAACTTTGACCAAAGTATGTACAAGCAAACAAAGGTAATTAATGCAAAAAAATATCTTAGCACACTTTTTATCTCATCTCAGCCGAAATCTTGCTTAACCATAGTAGAACAAATCAACATAGTAAAACAAACTAAAGGAAAAAATCTCTCGCTTATATTGTACAAACAAATAATGATATAGCCTGTAAACTTCTTTTTATATGTATCAATCCATTCGTTTTAGTTCGACCATTCCAAAGCTAAGAAAATCTGAATTAATAACATCTAAAAAACTCAAACAAAGATTCAACTTTAAACAATCCATTCAATTCAACAAAACAGAAAAAAAAGACCAAAGGAAGAAAGAAAAAAAATGCAGTTTCAAACACCAGAGCAGCTCTCTATTCTTCCATTCACTGTGAGTAAACACAAATTTTTTAAAGTTTTAAGTTTAATTAAAACTGAACAGGCAATTCATTGATGATATTGAGTTGTATATGTATTATTTTTGAATATAGTTTTGTGGTGTATATATAGGTTGTTTTGTGAAATGTTGAATCTACACGTCTTCTCTGGTTGTTGTTACATAGTTGGATATTGTGACGCCCCACCTCTATACCCACGCTAGCCAAGAACACTACGGTGTAATGCTGTCAACTAGCACGGAGAATAAGGCTGTTGAGGAGCGACCATCCGTTTAATTGCTTTGCGCGAGCACCGATATGTCAGATAGTATAACATGCATTTTATTTCAAGAGGAAATCCGACATACCGATACAAACACAAAGCTACTACACAGTGGCTATAATAATCTTTGGAAACAAATATAGAAATAAACATAACAGAAATCAGTCACAGATAATTCATATCACATAGGCGGAAGAAGATATGAATATATAACTAACACAAGAAAGTGTATATCAGAGTAGTGGTCAAAAAGATCCACAATAATACAAAAGAATAGCAACACGTGCTATACAAAAGAATACAACTATGAGTCCATATCTCAAGTGTATGCAACAAAGTAAACTACTAATCTAAGTAGTTAGCCAAAAGTCAGAGAGATCAATCCCAAGTGAGAAGTCAAGCTGAAGCACCTGTAACACCTCGGTCTGACCCGAGTATTATTTAATAAGAAAATAATAAACGGATCAGTCTAACTATAAATATCAGATGAAACGATATAAAGTAAAAGATATGGCATAAACATATAATATCCGTAATGGCATACTACTATAAGCATGCAAATGATGATCAACAAAAGATCGTTCAATTCCACAAAAATCTTCACAAAGAACCAAAAAGGGTTTCATACCCAAAACTTGTATTCACAAAAGTCAATGACACACAAATTCACCAATGCACAAATATTGATAAAACTTATCAAAGGAAATCACGAAAATAGGTGAGGCATAAATTCCAGAATTCAACACACGAAATCCAGAAGTCACAAGAAAATGGGGGGGAGGCCTATCACACGAACGAGAAGCTATCTCATGGTAGCTAGCCATTAATTTTTGACACACGAACGAGAAGCTATCTCATAGTAGCTAGCCATTAATTTTTGACACACGAACGAGAAGCTATGTCATGGTAGCTAGCCATTAATTTTTGACACACGAACGAGAAGCTATCTCATGGTAGCTAGCCATTAATTTTTGACACACGAACTGCCCAAAGGCCATGGGGAGCTACTCCAAAAAGAAATGAGACGAAGCTCAATAAAATGAGTTACTGTCCTCCACGTTGACAAAGAGACATCGCACAATTGCTAGTCTAAATCACAAAAATGATCGTCATGATCATCAAGAAGTGTCAATTACAGTAAGCTAGTAAATATACGAGCTTAGCTTCATGTCCCATAACCACTAGCTTAACTTAAATATTTACGAACAAATTGTTGATCTCCACTAGAAAATTTGTCAAAAGAGATTCAATCGAACAAGTCCAAGAATTAACCGACGAAGTAAACGCAAGCGTTTCATACCACTTGTTTTACTAAGTCGTTTAATTAGATTTCTCATACGAGTGAGGTAAAGGTTTGTATATACTAATAGATTGGAAAACGGTTTTAAAATGAATTTGGTATTAAAATAGAATTGAAATCGTTTGGGGAAAGAGTTTTGATATTTACTACTAGTATTGAAACCTTTATATTTTTAAAGTGACAAAACACGAAAATGATTGTAGAACAATCAACCACCAAAATTCACATTCAAAGACGTGAATAAAAATCCAAAGAAATCGATCTGAATCCATCAAAATGGGTATTCCCAAAAATCACGAAGAAAATGTCATCAAAGTCGATAATAAGTGATAATAACAAAAGGGAATCAACATGAATCGATTAACATTGGAAATTCAATCCAAAAAGGCAAAATGGACTCAAACAACTGGTTCAGTCGACTGAACAGAGTTTTCAGTCGACTAACCCTGTACCTGGAAATTTTCCAGGTTTAGGAAACTTTCTGTTTCCAGGTTCAGGTGACTGAACAGAGGATTCAGTCGACTGAATCATGCCTGGAAACTTTCGGGTTACAGGTTCAATCGACTGAACAGAAGGTTCAGTCGACTGAATCATGCCTGGGCTGTTTTTCAGCCTATTCAAATGAAGAGCAAACTCTTCCAAAATGCAACCGGACGAACATTGGCTCTAAGGGTTTATGCCAATCGGCAACCCGGCCCTATATGCTCCTCGATGCATCACCAAAAGCACGATCAAACATCCATATAAGGATTTTCACACAAATTTGATTTAAAACCCAAAAATTGGAATATTCACAAAACCAATCCAAATCAAGAGCAAATGCACATGAAGAAGTGTTAGGAATTCATACCCAACAACCAAAAATAATTATAGCATAGATGTGAGATAAAAATCTCACCTTTGAACCCAAAAACAATGAATGAGAAGCTTGAAGACAAGGGAAGATCAACCACACTTCAATCTCAACACTAGAAGCTTGAATCTAAGCTTAAAAGAAGAACATTCCCTAAGTTAGGTTTAGGAAATTTCTGAAATCAAAGAGAGAATGAGTTGGAGAAGAAGAAGGAGATGCTTACTAATGGGTTCTCTTTGAGTTTGGAGCGAGAACTTGAGCTAGCAAGAAGAACTAGGGTTTGCAATTTCTATTTTCCTTTCCCCTCCACCATTTTCAGTTGGAGCTTGAGTTTAGAAGAGTGGAATGAGAGAATGGAGAGGAGAGGGCTGAGTTGGGGTATTAGTTAAGCTAGTGGGATGAACCCAAACCCTAAACCTAATAGAAAAAGTAACGAAATTCAACTTACTCCAAACATATCAAAGATTATACTCAAAAAGATCGCAAACGACATTTTGAACTCAATGGAAGGGGTCTTGAGTCCCAATTCGACTGTTTGCAAAAAGTAGCTTTTCGGACCAAAATCCGACGATCGATAAAATATTTAAATAAAATATTAAATATAAAATCGTTAAATATGCGGGTTGTTACAGACCCTCCTCCTTAAAGAAATTGCATCCTCGCAATACTTAAGAAGAAATTAAGAAGTAACAACCATAGAAGCATATCAACACAAAAGAAAATTGAAATAAGAAGTTCATCATAAAGAGCATGAAAGAGCAAGCTTGAACGGGATCGCTCGATGAATTCTCTGGATTCCCAAGAGCAATCCTTAGGATTTGGGAACCATTGAACTCTCACAAGAAGAACATCTTTATTCCGAAGGCGCTCAACCTCCGAAGTAATGATGCGAATGGGATGTTGCTTATAAATCAAATCTGGTGAAACTTCAATTTCTACAATATCACCGAGCTCAAGAATAAAAACCGGAATCCCTAAGGCATTTCCGTAGATAAAAGACGTGGAGAACGTCAAGAATAGCAGAAAATTGAGCTGGTGCAACGACATAGTACAAAAGCAGTACGCCCGATGAACCAAAGCCCGAATAATTTTGGAACACTGACGTAGTACAAAAACGATACGTCCCATGAACCGATAAACCGGAACAACGATGTAGTCAAATAATGGTACATCCATTGATCTAGATAAGATGGAACATCGATGTAGTATAATAACAATACCCCCGATGAACCGAACACCATAAAAGAACATCGAACGCTAGTCCATAAAAGAGATGAGATGAAACTCAATAAAACGAAGTACGTCAAAACGCCCGATGAACTTGGTAAAACGATCATAAGATACAAGGAATCTCGAGCCAACGAGGTTGACGCAAATTAAGTTCCTTATGAGAAATAAATATTCCAAAGATTTATGATCGAGGTAGAGAACAAATTTCTCACCCAAAAATAATGATGCCGAATTCTAAAAGAAAAAACAATAGCCGCGAGCACTAGATCATGAGTGGCATATCTAGTCTCGATAAGCTATAATGATTTAGAAGCACAAGTGATAGCACGTTCTCCTTTGCAAGAGAATGGCATCCAAACTAATACGACTAGTATCGGTACAAATAGCAAAGTCTTGGTTCCCCTTCAGGAATCACAAGAATATGAGTATCGGAAAAGAATTCTTTCTTAATCTTCCTTCCCGAAAAGCTAAAACTTTCAAAATTACAATTAACTTATGTAACCATCTTTTTAGAAAATTTTACTTATTTAAAGTGAACTTTACTGTGTTTGATTGTCTCATCAAAGCGTTTAGGAAGTTCCTATCGATAACGTTGATCAAGCGCATCGACCAAAATTCTTAAAGCACTCAACGGGCAATACAATCACAAAATCATCTTCTAGATAGTAAACATGTTTCTAAAAAAAAACTTTTAAGAATATTCTTCATTCGTTTTAAGAACAAAACCCAATTTTACTTAAAAATAAATCTTATGGAAAAGATTTGCAAAATTTTAAATTACTATTTTCATCCAAAATCAATAAATACAAGAATGGTCTCATCGAAATATTCATAGAATATTCGATTTATAAAATGGATGAAATAAGCTGGACAAACTGAATGAAAAAATAAGTCATTCATAAGAATCGTAACGAGTGTGGAATGCGGTAAGTGGAATGCAAACTCCCGCAACTCATAGCAAATGAAAACCGGTGGCAAGGTCGAGCTGAAAAGACCTTATCACCACACAAAAGATTTCTTAGGTGATAAATCCTAAGACAAACTCAAAAATACCGGAAAGTTTCACAAACTATTTAGATAAGAGAAACAACACTTTCCTTATCATGAAGGCTTAAAGAATAAAATGATGCCTTCAAAAATTTGAAATCGGAATCTCAAGAAAAAAATAGAAATCTGCTTAACAGATAGAAAATGTCGAAGATGAATAGTCCACACGGAAAATAGGATATGGGCTTCACAACGATTGAGCCAATCCTTACAAAATCGATTCCGAAGCCTAAATAAGAATCGGCTCAGGAAGAAAAATCACATAACACAATTTCGAAGTCAATAAAAAGCAAATTGAGTGTTGCGGATCTACCATCCGGATTCACAATCCTCAAAGAAGTCATCAAGCCCAAAATATTCAAAGAAAAAAAAGAATCGACAAGTTCTTTTGATATAAAAATAATGAGATGAAACCCATATAAAAAAGAACTCAAATAAGAAGATCACAAAATAAATGTAATCAAGGATTAAATGAGAAATACCTTGGCCACGAGAAGTGCCACTAGGGGCTTGCACTGCATTGAGCTCTCCTTCCTTCTTACTTTGAAGTACGGGACATGCAGTAATATGGTGACCCGAATTTTTGCAATAGCGACCAAAGAGGGGTTTCGGACACTCCCTCGCATAGTGGTTCGTGGAACCACAATTGTAGCATTGTCCACGACTAGAGGTAGGTGCTTTTGCTACCGAGGTTTCTTGCCTCCCTTTCTTGTTGGGAATGGGGCCTTTGAATTTAATTGGCCTCTTCATGTCGTTGTTGAAGTTCTGTTTGGCAACCACAACTTCAACATTACTCTCTCTATCGGCCTCTTCAAGACGAAGAGCGATATCAATAAGCTGATCAAATGAAACTTCAAGTTTCAGGAATAATGGCTTCTTAAGATTCTTATTCAAGCCATAAACAAATCTCTGATTTTTCTTCAATGGGGTATTAATGTATTCAACCCCGTATTTGGAAAGAGATTCGAAAGATGCGACATAGTCTGTCACGGAAGATTCACCTTGAACAAGGTCAATAAAACGCCGGGCCAAAGTTACTTTTTCGGCCTCCGGCACAAATTTCAATTCGAATCTTTCCCGAAATTGCTCCCAAGTGAGATCCGCTTCGATAATCTCCGAAGTTAAGAGCTCATACCAATCTAATGCTCTTTCTTGGAGCATGCTAGAAGCCACTTGGACTCGATGTAGATCAATAAGGTTCATGCGAGAAAAGATGCGGTCGCATGATTTGAGCCAAGCCTGAATTTCTGTAACACTCTCAGATCCTTTGAATGGTCTTCCACCAAAATCGGTATAGTCTCTGCACAAGCGTGCAAAACCGGATCTAGGATGAGTAGGCTCTGAAATGGGTCCGGTAGCTTGAGCATTCTTTACTAGATCAAGAAGCTGCTGGGCAGACATAAATACTCCATCCTGGGGAGTAGCACTAGATTGACCGGCGCTGGGGCGGCCTGGTCTAACCATTTCTCTTCTTTAAGAAAGAAAGAAAGAAGAGGAAAAAGTTATTCTCAAAATAAAAATCAAGCAATCTTGATAGATAAAACAAGGTATCATAAAAGAAAATAGGATAGGACGGTACGAAGACCCGAATAAAATCCTAAAGCACGACTCCTAAGATGGACTTAGGACGATGATCCTTGTTAAATTATTCTACATTGTTCCGAAGTTTGGCTCTGATACCAAGCTGTGACGCCCCACCTCTATACCCACGCTAGCCAAGAACACTACGGTGTAATGCTGTCAACTAGCACGGAGAATTAGGCTGTTGAGGAGCGACCATCCGTGTAATTTCTTTGCGCGAGCACCGATATGTCAGATAGTATAACATTCATTTTATTTCAAGAGGAAATCCGACATACCGATACAAACACAAAGCTACTACACAGTGGCTATAATAATCTTCGGAAACAAATATAGAAATAAACATAACACAAATCAGTCACAGATAATTCATATCACATAGGCGGTAGAAGATATGAATATATAACTAACACAAGAAAGTGTATATCAGAGTAGTGGTCAAAAAGATCCACAATAATACAAAAGAATAGCAACATGTGCTATACAAAAGAATACAACTATGGGTCCATATCTCAAGTGTATGCAACAAAATAAACTACTAATCTAAGTAGTTAGCCAAAAGTCAGAGAGATCAATCCCAAGTGAGAAGTCAAGCTGAAGCACCTGTAACACCTCGGTCTGACCCGAGTATTATTTAATAAGAAAATAATAAACGGATCAGTCTAACTATAAATATCAAAGTAAAAGACATGGCATAAACATATAATATCCGTAATGGCATACTACTATAAGCATGCAAATGATGATCAACAAAAGATCGTTCAATTCCACAAAAATCTTCACAAAGATCCAAAAAGGGTTTCATACCCAAAACTTGTATTCACAAAAGTCAATGACACACAAATTCACCAATGCACAAATATTGATAAAACTTATCAATGGAAATCACGAAAATAGGTGAGGCATAAATTCCAGAATTCAACACACGAAATCCAGAAGTCACAAGAAAAAGGAGGGAGGCCTATCACACGAACGAGAAGCTATCTCATGGTAGCTAGCCATTAATTTTTGACACACGAACGAGAAGCTATCTCATGGTAGCTAGCCATTAATTTTTGACACACGAACGAGAAGCTATCTCATGGTAGCTAGCCATTAATTTTTGACCCACGAACAAGAAGCTATCTCATGGTAGCTAGCCATTAATTTTTGACACACGAACGAGAAGCTATCTCATGGTAGCTAGCCATTAATTTTTGACACACGAATGGCCCAAAGGCCATGGGGAGCTACCCCAAAAAGAAATGTGACGAAGCTCAATAAAATGAGTTACTGTCCTCCACGTGGACAAAGAGACATCGCACAATTGTTAGTCTAAATCACAAAAATGATCGTCATGATCATCAAGAAGTGTCAATTACAGTAAGCTAGTAAATATATGAGCTTAGCTTCATGTCCCATAACCACTAGCTTAACTTAAATATTTACGAACAAATTGTAGATCTCCACTAGAAAATTTGTCACAAGAGATTCAATCGAACAAGTCCAAGAATTAACCGACGAAGTAAACGCAAGCGTTTCATACCACTTGTTTTACTAAGTCGTTTAATTAGATTTCTCATACGAGTGAGGTAAAGGTTTGTATATACTAATAGATTGGAAAATGGTTTTAAAACGAATTTGTTATTAAAATAGAATTGAAATTGTTTGGGGAAAGAGTTTTGATATTTACTACTAGTATTGAAACCTTTATATTTTTAAAGTGACAAAACACGAAAATGATTGTAGAACAATCAACCACCAAAATTCACATTCAAAGACGTGAATAAAAATCCAAAGAAATCGATCTGAATCCATCAAAATGGGTATTCCCAAAAATCACGAAGAAAATGTCATCAAAATCAATAATAAGTGATAATAACAAAAGGGAATCAACACGAATAGATTAACATTGGAAATTCAATCCGAAAAGGCAAAATGGACTCAAACAGCAGGTTAAGTCGACTGACCCTGTACCTGGAAATTTTCCAGGTTCAGGAAACTTTCTGTTTCCAGGTTCAATCGACTGAACAGAGGATTCAGTCGACTGAATCATGCCTGGAAACTTTCGGGTTCCAGGTTCAATCGACTGAACAGAAGGTTCAGTCGACTGAATCATGCCTGGGCTGTTTTTCAGCCTATTCAAATGAAGAGCAAACTCTTCCAAAATGCAACCAGACGAACATTGGCTCTAAGGGTTTATGCCAATCGGCAACCCGGCCCTATATGCTGCTCGATGCATCACCAAAAGCACGATCAAACATCCATATAAGGATTTTCACACAAATTTGACTTAAAAACCAAAAAATTGGAATATTCACAAAACCAATCCAAATCAAGAGCAAATGCACATGAAGAAGTGTTAGGAATTCATACCCAACAACCAAAGATAATTATAGCATAGATGTGAGATAAAAATCTCACCTTTGAACCCAAAAACAATGAATGAGAAGCTTGAAGACAAGGGAAGATCAACCACACTTCAATCTCAACACTAGAAGCTTGAATCTAAGCTTAAAAGAAGAACATTCCCTAAGTTAGGTTTAGGAAATTTCTGAAATCAAAGAGAGAATGAGTTGGAGAAGAAGAAGGAGATGCTTACTAATGGGTTCTCTTTGAGTTTGGAGCGAGAACTTGAGCTAGCAAGAAGAACTAGGGTTTGCAATTTCTATTTTCCTTTCCCCTCCACCATTTTCAGTTGGAGCTTGAGTTTAGAAGAGTGGAATGAGGGAATGGAGAGGAGAGGGCTGAGTTGGGGTATTAGTTAAGCTAGTGGGCTGAACCCAAACCCTAAACCCAATAGAAAAAGTAACGAAATTCAACTTACTCCAAACATATCAAAGATTATACTCAAAAAGATCGCAAATGACATTTTGAACTCAATGGAAGGGGTCTTGAGTCCTAATTCGACTGTTTGCAAAAAGTAGCTTTTCGGACCAAAATCCAACGATCGATAAAATATTTAAATAAAATATTAAATATAAAATCGATAAACATGCGGGTTGTTACAGATATTCATTCAAAATCCAAAACATTCTCATTCCATCATAGTTAAGCTTAAAATTTTCAAACAAACAAGATGTTCAAACATAAATCAAGCTTTTAAATTTTGTTTTTCAACCTGTTAGTGAGATATATCAACTGTTCTACAGTACAACAAATGATTATATGTTAAATTCAAGTATTTTAAAATGCTAATTCAATTTTACAACTTGAAACCTCACTGCAAAATAGGATTTTTAAAATAAAAATGGGATTTTTTAGTTAAGCATTTAACAAGCAGTTCGTGGTTGATCAGAAGTCGCGTTTTGATCAATTCCAGTTGATTGAATAAATTTAGGGCATTGAGATTCTGCTCGAAGCTAGTTCGGCAATGGGTGAAGTCGAGAAAATTATTGAATAAATTTTCTATTGTAAGAACTGAAAGAATGAGGTCAAACTAGGGTTTTATTGTAGTTTTGTTGGACGAAGAAAACGCGGCAAATTGTGCCGACTGGGGTGCTTCGAGTTCGATCGCACCCAGGGGAAAGGTTTGGGGATCGCTGGAGCAACTTTGGACGAAGTGGTGGGGTAGTCAGTGGATGAGGTCGCCGTCACGAGGTTGATTTAGGCAGCTAGTTGGGTTTCCAAGTTAAGCTCGATAGCTCGTTTTGATTTCGTGTTGAATTCTTCGATGCCGAGCATTTGTTTAGGGGGAGATGATCATCGATGACTAGTCGGCGGTCTGGGAAATGGTCGGAGTTGGCCAGTTTGGTGTGCACGATGCACGCGTAAGCGTTGTGTCTGAACATGTCGTGATGATTGAAGATGAAGATTGTCTCGAGGTGGTATCGATTAGTTCCAGGTTTGGCTCGAGTTGGTATTCGTGTGAATTAGCCAGAGACAACAGTTTTAAACACAGAAAAAAAGAAGAAACTGTGTATGGCTCGGGGGGTTTTGGGATTTTACTCGAAGTCCTGCTCGGGGATTTAGCATTTTGGCTTGGGTTTTATAAAAATCTGTAACTGTTTAAAATTATAAAAATGAAATTTAAAATTTAAAGAAAGATTTAAACTAAGTTTTAAATCAAAGTCTAAAAAATTATGGATTCAAGTTTTACCTTGAATGTTGAATTTAAATGTTAAGAAAAGTTTAAATAAAGTATGTTTAAAAATGATTTGGCTTCAAATAAAGGTTTAAACTTGCTTTATATAGATTCTTTTATAAAAGGATTTCTTTAATATTGAATGAAAAGTTAATAAAATTTGTTTAACTTAAAAATTTGTAAGTTAAATAATCAATTTATTTTTAAAGCTTGATTTTAAATAATTAGGTAATTTAGTTTAAAACCTTTTTCTTATATAAGTTTGTTTTATAAGAAATGAATGTTCTTTACATTTATTTTAAGATTTATAAAGTAATTTTTAAATTTGATTTAAATTTTAAATGGTCAATCATTTTGAATCTTAAATTCAAAATGGAACTTAAATGTAAGTTTAAGAGTAAAATGTTAAATACATATGTTAATGTTAATTAAGTCATAAATAAGGGAAATGAATTATCTTAGAGATAATTAAGGTTTGAAATCGATTTAATAAATAAGGTAAATATAGAACGATTAATTGATTTAATTTATAAATTAATGATTTAGGTTAATTTATAATTAGAGATTAATAAATGGATTGTTAAAGATAAATTAATTTGTGATTAATAATAATTTATCTAAGATTAATTTCTTAAGAATAGTAATTAAAAAGAATTGTAAATAGTTAATGAAGGTCGTTAACTAAGATTATTTAAATACTTAATTAATGTGATTAATTTTAACAATTAATTAGATTAATTAATTAATGATAATCATTTATGAAATTGTGTAGGTGTAATTACTTTATGAAATTAATTAAGAAGTTAATTGCTCATTGTAATTAATTAAGTTTAATTTGATTAATTTAAGTTAATTGTCAAACATTGTGCATTGGATTGGTATTTCTGTTGTGATTATGATACTGTGTGATGTGAATGGCCTTATGCTGAACTTTGATTTGTTTCTATGTGTATGTGAAAACTTTTTTTGCCCATAAACGGCATTTAAATTTTGATGCGACAGGGAGTCGTGTTACAGTTAGCTATTTGAAACCCACATCGAATCGTAATGGTAAATCTTTGTGATTGATTAATTTACTTTATCTGTTAATCTGTGATGATTGATGATGTTGCACTATTGTGTGAAACCCCTGGACTACACCATACACACACAAATATGGATTGCACGTGGAAATTGGTTGAGTCGCAGATTTTTGAAATAGTTTAAAATGGAATTTTAAATCCAAATAATTTTGGGAATGGGTTGGGATTAAAGTAAAAGGTCTTTGAAAAGAAGTTTCAAAGATAAAATTTATGTTTGAATAACTTGATTACGCCTTGAGGTTTAAATAATTTGATTTAAATTTAAATTTAAATTTGAAACTGAATCCTATGATTTGAAACTAAGGATTAAAGATGTTAAACAGGTTATATTTGGGTTAAATCATTTTAAAGTTATTGATTTGGTAATTTGAATTTAAATTCAAAGGCTTTAACTCGTGCAAATATAATTGGATTCTTCTGAAACGAAAACTATTTGTTTTCAAATAATAAAAGCTTTCATATAAAAAATGAACGTCCAATTTGTGTTAAAAGGATTTCTAGTTTGAAATGAAAATGGTTTTCCAAGTTATGAATAAATCTTTGGAAACGGTTTGAAAGCTATAAGTTAAATCTTTGATTTAAAGATTTAACGAGTTTATCCAATTGAAATGGAAATTGTTTTGAAATCCGTAAATGGATCTTTTTGAAACTGGGTGAACTTTGTGAAATAAATCTTTCTGTTTAAAGATTTGAAATGGTAATTTGTTTAACCATTTGAAGAAAGGTTTTGGATTTTAGAAGTTGCGACTTAACTGAAATCCCATTATCCATATATTTTTAAATATTGCACTCATTATTCGGTTTATCCGGGAGAGGACCTTGTGTCGTATAACCCATTCTGAATAATGATGTGACGTTATGGATTGCATTTGAAGACCGGTGTTGAAGGCCAGGTATTTGTGAGAACGATAGGATAATCTGTCAATTGTCTCTACACCGAGTAGCAACGGTATGGAGTTCCCCCAAAGTGATGGAAGTCCGATCGGGATTGTGAATACCCGGATTTGCAAGGGCTTCTTCGGAAGTGCCTTCGGTTCTGTTCGAACCCAGAACAGACTTGTATGGTTGTATGTCTGACGCTACACTTTGAGATATAAAGCCGATTTCTTTCAAATACATATCTTTTGTGGCGGAGAATTTATTCTCTTAGCTTAACACCCTTCTCTTAGACATACGAGCTCAGAGGTTATGTAGTTGAAGGTTATTTGTGATATATTCCCAATCTGGTAGTGTGACATGCTAAGTGCTGCTGTGTGTTGATGATCATTCGTTGATCATTTGTGATCAACGCATGGCTTTTATATAAAGTGTAGCTTTGTAGACGAGACTGCATCAGGACCTCATACACCGAAAATGGTCGAAACAGGAAAGATGCGGCAAGGTTATGAGGGTCGCGCCCTTTAGGGTGTGTCATTCCCTTCTGGTAAAGGGTGGTATCATGGTATGGAGCCTAAATATTTACCTATGTGGTGGCTTCAATCTCATTTACTATGCGGTTGTTGCTTTGTGGTTTAGAGGCGCCTCGAATAAAGGTCCCAAAGGACCGAGGGATGGCATGCTCGTGTAGTAGTTACCTAGTTACAAAGGTAACCCGACCTTGTGTTGGCAGAGAGCTGGTTAAGGTCTCGGGACGTCCCGCCAGAGGCGTACCCATGGACAGTGGGAAGTTCCTTAGCCTGACCATTTCTTGGAAATCCAAACAAAACAATACGAACCCTGTACGGTTTTAGTTGTAGAACCTACCATTTACTTATGGTGGCTCCCCACTGTTTAGATGGTAGATATAGTAGGCATAGTACGAAATGTCTATGCTCGATAAGATTAATATTATACTTTCGAAATGTTTTCTACACTATGCACTTATAATAATAATATCAAAGAAATTTTTTCCTATCAAGCATATTTGACTATCATAAGGAGAAATCTCCTCCAATTCCGCATTTGCATTGTGTGTGTGCCAGGAGGCCTTATGGTAGTTTCATTTTCTAAAAAGCATTGCGGATTTCAATCTAAATTCTTCTGTTGTTTGTTTTAAAAGACCAAACTATTTTTGTTACTCATATCAGTCCCATGACTGAATCGGAGTTTATTGTTCCCTTCCTAAACTCTGGATGCCCACAATTTTTCCACACGGGCAGTCTAGAGTTGGGTTTTTTTTCCAGATAATCAGGTTTGGTAGATTATTTGGAGTTAGTTCAGTCTTTGGATCAGGACGAGACTTGCTTATCTAGGTGAAACGTGATGGTGGGAGTTCAAGCTAGCTTTGGATTGGAGCAAAGGATTTGGGTATGCATTCTTTTGGAAGATATTCTATTCCGCTACTGGTGTTATCTATTCCTTTCCGCTGTTATTTATTGTATCTCTGATAGTATTGATATCTATTGTATCATTCTGTGTATCATATTGCATCAGATGTTGTGTCTGTCATTGTATCAATGTTATATATATTGATATTCTTTTTCTTCCGCTGTGTTGTACTGAATGGTGTTATAAGCTCCGGCGAACCAGATTCGACATTTGAATCTGCAGCATTTGAATATGAGTGTCGTATTCGGTGCCGATTTTCGAAGGTCGAGCCAGGGCCATCACATTTGGTATCAGAGCTGAAGGTTGGAACTTTAGCTTAGGAGTATAACACATTAAGTAACTCATTAGAGATAGGGTAAAGTATACCCTAGAATGAGTATATCCCTAAGATATCCGTTTCGAATGCCTATGTAATTCTCTAACTATCCACTGATAGTAAGTATGAGTGTGAGAAAAGAACGAGATAGGGGACAGGGGAGTACCTCTACAAATGGTCAATACCCAGCAATAGTGGAAAAAACTTTCTCTATCAATCTCTTTTGATTCGTTTCCAAATTCTTTGATATGCTTTGTAGCAGCTAGAAGAAGAAGTTTCGGTGTGGTGGTGGCCCTACGAATCGTTGTAGGAAATCCTTACTTCGTATCTTCATCGGTTTCTTATCAGTTTTTCGATTTAAACTTTAATGAATTGGAAATTTGGAATTGATTGAATATTATAATTGAGTTAATTAATTAATAGAATATGAGGCTAAATTTGAATTGAATCGATAAAACGATTTCGTTTAAAACCAAATTTAAAATTCTACTATACTTCCTTGTGAATATCAAAGTACGAAGTGGGACAAGTTAGTATATACTTTGGAGTATTCTGACTTGAATTTGGAATCCATATCTTGTGTTTGAGAAATTGAATCTATCTATCTATTCTTTGGGGTCCGATATATCCTACGAATGGTTAGTTATCCCTTCGAACTAACCAGTGCCCCTGCATATTCATAGATCTGGTGACCCGAGTATCCTGTGTAGTATTGAATGAGTTTGTTCTCATATCTATTGTTGATATTCTGATTTGGTAAGCCAAATGCAGAATAAATATTCAGTTTGATCTGAAAAGATATTTTTCTATCTTTGTGTATCTATTTTTGTTGTTTTCGTGCCTGCAAATTTGGGGGACGAAATTTCTTAAGGGGGGCAATCTGTAACGATCTCGGATTTTACTAAGTTTAAATTGATAATTAATTTAATTTTTAAATAAAAATGGTGAAATTAATTGGTAATTAATATAAGATTCTAGTTAAATTATGAATTAATTGAGAATTAATTTGGATATTTGAAAATAAATATGTATATAAAATAGATTGAAAATAGAATTTGAAATTGGGATTTATAAATAATGTAAGGATATTTGAATTTAAAATTATGAAATGGATTTTAAAAGTTATGTAAATAATGAACGAACGAAAATAAGTATGTAAGTTAAAATAAATATTTAAGTTAGAAATAAATTAGACAAATTCAAACAACATGTAAATAGATTATACAGTTTCATAAGATATAAAGTTAACACATTAGGATAAATTCCAACAACATAATGACTATAGAATTTCATTTATATTACAAAGCAAAAGAAAAGAAAATATATATGTACTCATGTATGTAAAATGTAAAGTAAACACGTAGCTAAATTTAAACAACAAGTTAAATAATAGAATTCATTTGTATCACATAGAAAGAAGACAGTAAAATACATTCAAGTATGTAAAATTAAATTGGATAAGTATGAACAAACAATTTTTTTTTATAAGTATCTATGTACAAGAAAATAAAAGACAGGTATGTAGGCTTGAACAACGAGAAAAAAAATCTAAATATCAGCCTACTAAAGCAAGAAGATAAAAGCAAGGCTAAAGAAAACTTTGACCAAAGTATGTACAAACAAACAAAGGTAATTAATGCAAAAATATCTTAGCACGCTTTTTATCTCATCTCAGCCGAAATCTTGCTTAACCAAAGTAGAACAAATAAGCATAGTCAAACAAACCAAAGGAAAAAATCTCTGGCTTATATTGTACAAACAAATAATTATATAGCCTGTAAACTTCTTTTTATATGTATCAATCCATTCATTTCAGTTCGACCATTCCAAAGCTAAGCAAATCTGAAGTAATACCATCTAAAAAACTCAAACAAAGATTCAACTTTAAACAATCCATTCAATTCAACAAAATAGAAAAAAAAGATTAAAGGAAGAAAGAAAAAAAACTGTAGTTTCAAACACCATAGCAGCTCTCTGTTCTTCCATTCACTGTGAGTAAACACAAATTTTTTTAAAGTTTTAGGTTTAATTAAAACTGAACAGGCAATTCATTGATGATATTGAGTTGTATATGTATTACATTTGAATAAAGTTCTGTGGTATATATAGGTTGTTTTGTGAAATGTTGAATCTACAGGTCTTCTCTGGTTGTTGTTACAGAGTTGAATATTCATTGAAAATCCAATACATTCTCATTCAATCATGGTTAAGCTTTGAGTTTTCAAACAAACAAGATGTTTAAACCTAAATCAAGCTTTTAAAATTTGTTTTTCAACCTGTTAGTGAGGTATATCAACTGAAATCTTGTTTTACAGTACAACAAATGATTATATGTTAAATTCAAGTGTTTTAAAATGCTAATTCAATTTTACAACTTGAAACCTCACTGCAAAATAGGATTTTTTAAAAAAATGGGATTTTTTAGTTAAGCATTTAACGAGCAGTTCATGGTTGATCAAAAGTCACGTTTTGATCAATTCCTGTTGATTGAATAAATTTAAGGCATTTAGATTCTGCTCGAAGCTAGTTCGGCAATGGGTGAAGTCGAGAAAATAGTTGAATAGATTTTCTATTGTAAGAATTGAAAGAACGAGGTCAGACTAGGGTTTTATTGTAGTATTGTTGGACGAAGAAAACGTGGCAAATTGTGTCGACTGGGGTGCGTCGAGTTCGATCGCTCCCAGGGGAAAAGCTTTGGGGGTCGCTGGAGCAACTTTGGACGAAGTGGTGGGGTTGTCAGTGGACGAGGTCACCGTCACGAGGTTGGTTTAAACAGCTAGTTGGGTTTCTAGGTTGAGCTCGACAGCTCGTTTTGATTTCGTGATGAATTCTTCGATGCTGAGCGTTTGTTTAGGGGGAGATGATCAACGATGACTAGTCGGCGGTCTAGGAAATGGTCGGAGTTGGCCAGTTTGGTATGCACGATGCACGCGTAAGCGTTGTGTCTGAACATGTCGTGATGATTGAAGACGAAGATTGTCTCGGGGTGTATCGAGTAATTCCGGGTTTGGCTCGAGTTGGTATTCGTGTGATTTAGCTAGAGACAACAGTTTTAAACACAGAAAAAAAAGAAACTATGTATGGCACGGGGGGTTTTGGGATTTTACTCGAAGTCGTTCTCGAGGATTTAGCATTTTGCCTCGGGTTTTATTGAAACCTGTAACTATTTAAAATTTTAAAAATGAAATTTAAAATTTAAAGCAAGATTTAAACTGAGTGTTAAATCAAATTTTAAAAAATTATGGATTCAAGTACCTTGAATGTTGAATTTAAATAATTTTTATAAATTTAAATGTTAAGACAAGTTTAAATAAAGTATGTTTAAAAATGATTTGGTTTCAAATAAAGGTTTAAACTTGCTTTATATAGATTCTTTTATAAAAGGATTTCTTTAATATTGAATGAAAAGTTAATAAAATTTGTTTAACTTAAAAATTAATAAGTTAAATAATCAATTTATTTTTAAAGCTTGATTTTAAATAATTAGGTAATTTAGTTTAAAACCTTTTTCTTATATAAGTTTTTTTTATAAGAAATGAATGTTCTTTACATTTATTTTAAGATTTATAAAGTAATTTTTAAATTTGATTTAAAGTTTAAATGGTTAATCATTTTGAATCTTAAATTCAAAATGGAACTTAAATGTAAGTTTAAAAGTAAAATGTTAAATACATATGTTAATGTTAATTAAGTCATAAGTAAAGGAAAGGAATTATCTTAGAGATAATTAAGGTTTTAAATTGATTTAAGTAATAAGGTAAATAAAGAATGATTAATTGAATTAATTTATAAATTAATGATTTAGATTAATTAATAATTAGAGATTAATAAATGGATTGTTAAAGATAAATTAATTTGTAATTAATAATAATTTATCTAAGATTAATTTCCTAAGAACAGTAATTAAAAAGAATTGTAAATAGTTAATAAAGGTCATTGACTAAGATTATTTAAATAATAAATTAATGTGATTAATTTTCACGATTAATTAGATTAATTAATTAATGATAATCATTTATGAAATTGTGTAAGTGTAATTACTTTATGAAAGTAATTAAGAAGTTAATTGCTCATTGTAATTAATTAAGTTTAATTTGATTAATTTAAGTTAATTGTCAAACATTGTGCACTGGATTGGTATTTCTGTTGTGATTATGATACCGTGTGATGTGAATTGCCTTATGCTGAACTGTGATTTGTGATTTGTTTCTATGTGTACATGAAAACTCTTTTTGCCCGTAAACGACATTTAAATTTAGATGCGACAGGGAGTCGGATTCCAGTTGGCTATCCGAAACCCACATTGAATCGTAATGGTAAATCTTTGTGATTGATTAATTTACTTTATCTATGAATCTGTGATGATTGATGATGTTGCACTATTGTGTGAAACCCCTGGACTACACCATACACACACAAATATGGATTGCACGTGGAAATTGGTTAAGTCGCAGATTTTTGAAATAGTTTAAAATTGAATTTTAAATCCAAATAATTTTGGGAATGGGTTGGGATTAAAGTAAAAAGTCTTTGAAAAGAAGTTTCAAAGATAAAATTTATTTTTGAATAACTTGATTATGCCTTGAAGTTTAAATAATTTGATTTAAATTTAAATTCAAACTATGAAACTGAATCCTATGATTTGAAACTTAGGATTAATAATGTTATACAGGTTATATATGGGTTAAACCATTTTAAAGGTATTGATTTGGGAATTTGAATTTAAATTCAAAGGCTTTAACTCGTGCAAATATAATTGGATTCTTCTGAAACGAAAACTATTTGTTTTCAAATAATAAAAGCTTTCATATAAGACATGAACGTCCAATTTGTGTTAAAAGGATTTCTAGTTTGAAATGAAAATGGTTTTCCAAGTTATGAATAAATCTTTGGAAACGGTTTGAAAGCTATAAGTTAAATCTTTGATTTAAATATTTAATGAGTTAATCCAATTGAAATGGAAATTGTTTTGAAATCCGAAAATGGATCTTTGTGAAACTGGGTGAACTTTGTGAAATAAATCTTTTTGTTTAAAGATTTGAAATGGTAATTTGTTTAACCATTTGAAGAAAGGTTTTGGATTTTCGAAGTTGTGACTTAACTGAAATCCCATTATCCATATATTTTTAAATATTGCGCTCATTATTCGGTTTAGCCGGGAGGGGACCTTGTGTCGTATAACCCATTCCGAATAATGATACGATGTTATGGATTGCATTTGAAGACCGGTGTTGAAGACCGGGTATTTGTGAGAACGATAGGATAACCTATCGACTGTCTCTGCACCGAGTATCTACGGTATAGAGTTCTCCCTAAGTTATGAGAAGTCCGATCGCGATTGTGAATGCCCGGATTTACAAGGGCTTCTTCGAAAGTGCCTTCTGTTCTGTTCGAACCCGGAACAGACTTGTATGGTTGTATGTCTGACACTACACTTTGAGATACAAAGCCGATTTCTTTCAAATACATATCTGTTGTGGCGGAGAATTTATTCTCTTAGCTTAACACCCTTTTTTGAGATGTACGGGCTTAGAGGTTATGTAGTTGAAGGTTATCTGTGATATATTCCCAATTTGGTAGTGTGAATGCTGAGTGCTTCTGTGTGTTGATGATCATTCGTTGATCATTTTTGATCAAAGCATGGCTTTTGTATAAAGCGTAGCTTTGTGGACGAGACTGCATTAGGACCTCACACCCCGGAAATGAACGAAACAGGAAAGATGCGGCAAGGTGATGAGGGTCGCGCCCTTTAGGGTGTGTCATTCCCTTCTGGTAAAGGGTGTATCATGGTATGGAGCCCAAATATTTACCTATGTGGTGGTTTCAATCTCATTTACTGTGTGGTTGTTGCTTTGTGGTTTAGAGGCGCCTCGGATAAAGGTCCCAAAGGACCGGGGGGTGGCATGCTCGTGTAGTAGTTACCTAGTTATAGAGGTAACCCGGCCTTGTGTTGGCAGAGAGCTGGTTAAGTTCTCGGGACGTCCTGCCAGCGGCGTACCCATGGACAGTGGGAAGTTTCTTAGCCTGACCATTTGTTGGAAATCCAAACAAAACAATACGCGCCTGTACGGTTTTAGTTGTAGAACCTGCCATTTACTTATGGTGGCGCCTCACTATTTAGATGGTAGCTATAGTAGGCATAGTACGAAATGTCTATGCTGGCTAAGATTAATATTATACTTTCGAAATGTTTTCTACACTATGCAATAATAATAATAATATCAAAGACATTTTCTCGTATCAAGCATATTTGACTATCATAAGGAGAAATCTCCTCCAATTCTGCGTTTGCATTGTGTGTATGCCGGGAGGCCTTATGGTAGTTTCATTTTCTAAAAAGCATTGCGGATTTCAATCTAAATTCTTCTACTGTTTGTTTTAAAAGACCAAACTGTTTTTGTTACTCATACCAGTCCCATGACTGACTCGGAGTTTATTGTTCTCTTCCTAAACTGTAGATGCTCACAATTTTTCCACACGGGCAGTCTAGAGTTGGGTTTTTTTTTTCAAATAGTCAGGTTTAGTAGATTATCTGGAGTTAGTTCAGTCTTTGGATCAGGACGTGACTTGCTTATCTAGGTGAAACGTGATGGTGGGAGTTCGAGCTAGCTTTGGATTGGAGCAAAGGATTTGGGGATCCATTCTTTTGGAAGATATTCTATTCCGCTGCTGGTGTTATCTATTCCTTTACGCTGTTATTTCTTGTATCTCTGATAGTATTGATATCTATTGTATCATTCTGTGTATCATATTATATCAGATGTTATATCTGTCATTGTATTAATGTTATATATATTGATATTCTTTTTCTTCCGCTATGTTGTACTTAATGGTGTTATAAGCTCCAGCGAACCAGATTCGACGTTTGGATCTGCGACATTTGAATATGAGTGTCGTATTCGGTGCCGATTTTCGAAGGTCGAGTCAGGGCCGTCACAATAACGATGAAACCACTCAGATTTTGAATGATTTACCTAGGATCTTCTTCCCTATAGGAGGTGGTATCCAAACTTGAAATTGATAGGATGATGATTAGGATGAACCAAAGAATGGTTGACAGTTAGAAAATCCTCTTGGATAGAATGGAAGAAATCTTCGCTTTGTTAGCCCAGCGGTCATAAAGGAATAGGAATAGTTGTAGAAGATAGTTCATCTTCATTAAGCTATAACAGGAGAGACAACAAGCAGAAGATGACGAAAAAGGCAGTTGGGATGTCGAAAAGGGTCACCGAAGGAAGTGGCCAAATTTTATCCACGTCTAACATGGTCAGTACTGACCAAAATCGAGTCAGCATCGAGCATGTTGGGGGTGGTTCTAGAGTATAACTACCTGTTGTAGTAAACTTTCCAGGCAATAAGAACGACTTGCAGGATACTGGCAATGAAGCAGAGAAAAATGCTGGAACACGGAATGGTTTTGCTTAGATGAACGCCACATAACTGGCCAGACATCATAGAAGATCTAGACTAATTGCTCTCCTAGAGCAAGGAGAGCCTTAACATCATCGAACGAACAAAGAGTGTTTGTAGAGTCAATTATTCGCACTTGGAGCTATTCCTGATGGTCGCCATCCAAATAATCAATCCAGATAAGAATATATTGTTGATAATGGTAAGGAGATTACTGAATGAAAAGCAGTAGAGAAATAATGAATAGTAGGGCTTGACACTTAGCAAGACTCCGTTTACTAATGAAATTTTGCGAGAAGTATATCCTAGAAATTTTTTTATGCCAATGATGCCATCATATAACAAGACAAATGACCTAGATAACATCTATTTAAATATGAATGACACATGGATGATGACAGAGCTACCGATGCAGTGAGATGTAGCAATTCCCCTACAATCTTAGATGGGGTGGCTACGATGTTATTCATTGGCTCGCATTGAAGTACAAGTCTTCATTTGATCAATCGGCGAGAAAGTTTATGGGGTAGTCCAGGCTCCACATGGCATGATCAAAAGATATAATATCCTTGTCGAGTATTCATATGGGTGCTAAAGAAAGCCTAAACGGTTTTCTAAGCTAATTTAGTCCTGCGACGACTGAAGTAAGCAATCCAAAGGAGGATATTATGTTGATGGCATTAATTTGAGGGATACACCAGATATAGAGTTTGGTAGAAGGCTAAAGAGGAAGCAACGACCTACTATGGAGGAGTTCTATCACAAGGAATCTCAATTTTTGCACTTGGAAGAGGCAGACTTGGCCACAAGAAAAGCTAGTGGTTGATCATCGAATGAAGTTGTGCAGAGCACATCACTATTAATCACTAATGGAATCCACAACTGTAAGCACAGCTGAAACGTTGAACACTTACTGGATTTAATTAATCTGTAGTTGTTATAAGTTAATTAAATTAGTTAATATTTATGAATTATTAAGTATAAAATTTTATTTAATGTGTATTAAACAAGAATAAATAGTGTGTGCATATAATAGTTATATAAACACCAATCGACGTTGATTATCGATATGATTTTAAATTAGATTTAAATGTAACAAATATTATTTAGGCTTGAAATAGATTTGAGGCCCATATGTCGGATGCTAACTTCGGCTATTATAGGGACTCTAAAGCCGGCCGACCATAAGATGGCTATGGTAGGGACTTTTGCACTCTAGCCTCTCACTTATGTAAACATGATTTCCCTCACTTTAGATTAGATCTTCTTGGTTGCCTCCATCCTCTTCTTTGTTGGCTGAACATTCCACTTTCCTCTCCTAAAATATTCATGTAGTATAAATAAAAATTAAATAAAAAAATCGTCAATGGTAAGGCAATTCAGAAGCTAGCAACTTCAGGATTGGAATTTGACTTAGAAAGTTCACTTCTTCATTTCATCATGCTAGTTGTGGACTTTGATGAAAGGTATTCTTCTTTTTTTGGCAAGGCCAGCCAATTTTATAGTGGACCGTCCACTTTTTATTACGAACGTAATAAAAATTTGAAGTACAGGAGAAAGGCAAAAGCACCTTAACTACAAAACTAGGAAAATAAAGCACAGGAATGTGACCGATATGCCACAGTTACTGTAAATAACAACAAAACTAGGACTCCTCCGAAGAGGAAGAATCACTATCTTCCGCAGACACCTGGGAAGAATCCATAGGGACATTTCCAAAAAGACCAGAAAAGGGGCGAAAAAGGCTAGCAAGACATGGATCATAATCCAAGCATCAGAAGAGTAAGTGAAAGAACGATCCCAGGAAGAATCAGCTAGCATGACAGAATTCGATCTCGCAAACAGACCATCCGAATCTAGAACTAAGGAATCACCAGAAGGAATGTAATGAAGGCATCTAAGATCCAGATGATCATCGGAAACAAATCTAAAAAAGGAATCATCAAACCATGTACAGAAGAGTAAATAAAGGCATCTAAGGTATTCTTCTTTTTTACTATAAGATTATAAAGTTTATATGATTATTGTACTTTAATATTATGATGTCAAACCATGTACACATTATCCCATTGCACTTGCGCCCACACACACACGCACGCACGCACACACACACACATATATATGTCTTTCTGTGTATTATTACATATATATATATATATAACATAATTAGAATTATATAAAATAAAATTTTAAATATAAATTTAAATAATATATTGATTTTATTTAATAGAACATTTTGAAAAATTCTAACTGAATTAAACTACATAGCTCATTAATGATCAAGTAAGGAAAAATATTGAAATTTACCCATTTCTTTCATTGGGGGCTTGCCTTGTTCCAACAAATACAGCTATTTTTGGTCTAGCTATTTTGCATCAGATTCTGATTGATTATGGGAGTTCGGTTAATATTCTATTCAAGAAGATGTTTGATTATACGAAGATCAGTTTGAAGAACATAAAGCAAGGTAAATAACGTATTAAAGTATTTACCAAAGAGGCAAAAGAGCCTATCATATACATTAATCTACCAGTGGAATTGGGTGAAGCAGACCGTAAGATTGTGCAGGCATAGACCTTTGTGATAGTTAATTAATATTCTACTTACAAAGCTTTTCAAGGCCGACGTCCCTTGCTAGTTTTAGAATAGTCCTAACCCTATGGTGTTTGATGATGAAATTCCCAATTGAGAATGTGGTTAGAGCTATTCAAGGCGGGCAGAGCACTGGTCAGGAATGCTATGTTGGTGAGCTCAAAGAAGCAAAGCCATGTGGGAAAGGGAAAGGTATAGAGAAGGCACTTTGCATCAAAACTATGAACGCATATCAACTACCACTAAAGCCTTGAAGAGGGTCTTATAGTAATTTCTATAATCCTAAGTACCCTCTAAAAGAGCCAGAGGATGCAAGGGTGGCACCACTAGAACCAACAGTCAATATCATGATTGATGATGAAGATCCCTCTCGGGTTCCCAAGGTCGGTTTCAACTCAGCGTGAAAATGAAAAAGGAGTTGGTATGGTTTTTTCGGGAAAACTTAGATATGTTTGCCTGAACGCATCCTGATATAAATGGAATATCACCATATATAGCATGCCATGCATTGAATGTGGGCCCATGATGCCCTCCTATAAAGTAAAAGAGATGCGGTCTAGGTCTATAGTGATCCGCTGCACTAAAAGAAGAGGTGGATAAGCTGAAGGCAAATTGCTTAATCCACGGTGCCTTATACCTCGAATGGGTATCGAATCTTGTGTTGGTCAACAAGCCAAATGGAAAATGAAGGACATGCATTGATTATACAAACATGAATAAAACATCCCCAAAAGAATGCTTCCATCTGTTGAAGATCACCAACTTATGGACTCAACGGAAGAATACGAATTGCTATCTTTTATGGATGTATACTCTAGCTACAACCAAATAGCACACGTTCCTGATCAGGAGCATGCTAGTTTCATCAAAGATTTAGGCATGCGTTAATAATGAGTTATGTCACTCGGTTTGGAGATTGCTGGGGCTAATTACAAATGACTGGTAAATACGATATCAAAACACAAATGAGCCAAACGATGGAGTATTATTTGGACGATATGATGGTGAAGTCAAAGCGATCGATGAATCACCTGGATAACCTCATTACATTGTCCGATGTGTTCTAGAAATATGGAATGAATCTTAATCTATTGAAATATGGAATGAATCTTAGCCTACTGAAATGTTCATTCGGAGTCACATCAGGAAGATGATTAAGTTTCATTTTGAGCTCAATGGGCTTATAACGTAGATCAGATTCAAGCATTAAACGATGTTACTGCCCAAAAAACATGGAGGGAAATGCAGAGCTTGAATGGGAAAGTCAACTCATTGAGTCAATTTATTTTAAAGGCTATGGAAAAATGTATACCATTCTTTGAGGTCCTCAACAAGGGGAAATGAAAATTTGTTTAGACCAAGGAATGCTAAGAATTCCAGTAATTGCTAGGGCATATGGAGAGATTGCCAATCTTGTTGAAGCCTTTGAAAGGAGAAGATATATTCATTTACTTGCTCATGCACTAAGTGCATCCTTGGTACGTGAGGAATCTACGATATGAAGGCCCATATACTGTATCAACAAGTGGTTTGCTGAAGTATAAAAGAACTACTAAAAGCTAGAGAAGCCAAGGTACGGCTTGTTGATTGCTTCGAGGAAGTTGTGACCAAACTTCCTGGATTATCCAATAAAGATGTTTACTTATTATCCACAAAGGCAAGTACTGTATTGACCCGAGATCTCGAGAAGATTATTGAAGTGAAATATTGAGCTGAGTCAAAATGACATAACCTACCACCTAATGGGCAATACGAGGAAAGAAATTTGCCGATTTCATTACCCAATTCACCATCTGGGATGGAGAAGAGGAAGAAAACATGGTTCAAATTTTCAAATGGAAGTTATGTGTTGACAGAGCTACCAATGAACGTAGGTTTGAGGAAGGAGTGATTCTCATGACCTTGAAAGGATGAATTATATACTATGCACTAAAGCTAGAGTTCTCAGCAATGAACAACAATGCCAAATATGAAGCGTTAATTCTAGGACTCAAAATATCGAAAGAGCAGGGGTCACCCATACCTGATGAAGACACTAGAACTACTAAATAGTATTGAACAATATACGATCATGCACATACTCAAAGAAGAGAATACATAATCTGATTCACTAGTCAAACTGGCCAGCCCTGTAGATGCTCTATCAGCTACAAGCATCGACTAGACAAATTTCGATTGGATCTTGGAGGCCTGGTAGGGAAGGAGTCATGGATAACTCCAATCAAAGACTTTTTGCTGAAGGGAACTCTTCCGAATGGAAGGAATGAATAGCTTAAACTCCTTCATAAAGTACCACGATTCATAATAAAAGAGGGTTTGTTGTATAGGACACGTTTCTCATCCCTCTTGTCGTGGTGTATCACCAGAGATGAAGATAAGAAAATATTTGTGGATGTACACGATGGAAGATGTGGTGATCACATCGGAGGTAGACTTTAGCCAAGAAGATACTTCGTTACGGATATATATTTTGCCCACAATCAACCATGGCGTAGCTTATTACATCAGATTAAGCGATAAATGCAAAAGGTTTGCAAAATATTGAGGGACTCATCTATAGAGCTTACGCAAATGATTAGCCTATGGTCATTTGCGGTTTGGGGAATTGATATAATCGGTGTGCTACAGATGTCAAAGGGCGGAGTGAAGTATGCTATTGTAGATTTGGACCACATCATAAAGTAGGCAGAAGCGAAACCATTAAACAAAGTTTTTACAACCGGTACTGAATTGCAAAGAGCTTTTCCATAATAGCACACCTATAAGAAAATGGATATGTGGAGGTGGTGAACAAGATCATTAAATTCATCCTGAAGAAACAACTAATGAAAGCCAAGGGCAGTTGGGTTGATAAGTTACCACTTGCACTATGGGCTTATAGAACAAACCATAAGTCCGTGACTAGGTATACTCTATTTGTTTGGCCTAGAAGTTGAGACCATGATTCTGTAGAACTAGAAATCCCTTCTCATTGAAGAAAACACTATGATCCTAATATGAATGAGTAACTCTTGCTTGAATCTCTTGACTTGGTCTATAAAAGCGAGAAAAGGCTGAACTGATGGTAGCCGCTCAAGAAAAGAGTAGCAAGGCATTTCAATACAAAGGACGGGAACTATGCCTTTGAGGTAGGAGACTTCAGTTTAAAGGAGGTCCTCCCTGGTACGAGGGCATTTGTCCGAGTTAGGAAGTTCCCTATGCGATTGAACAAAACTTGGAGGTCGAAATTTCAAGCTATCGACCATTGAAGGGATCGCTTTTCCATAAGTGGTAGAAATAGCACTCAAACCCAGGCCATGTTTAAATGACGGTGGAGGAGGCAGCGACGGTTGACCTATAACTGGACAGACAAAATAATATAAGTTAGTGATGTCCTTTAGCGAGAGCTGAAGTTTCTCGAAGATCAAAGAGATGAGAGAAATACCTTGGCCTAACAGAATTCCCTTGGCCAATAACTTGATAATTTCACCATCCCGATGGAAGATTTTGTAGGTTGGATAGCCTAAGGAGTGGAATCGGGGCGTCAACACTTAACAGGACCATAATTGGAATCTCGGTAATAGTAGCCTCAGAAGTGGTCACCGTAGAAGTAGTAATCTCTATTGCAGGCTCTTTTGACTCAAGATTAGATGATTCTGCTCGATCCAATGACTGGGTCAACAGGAGCCTCAATAGTTACCTTCCCTACAACTGCATCTTGTGCATCTAGAACAGCTTTGTCTTCCTCTAAGGCCACAATGTCTTCCTCATCCAAAAGAGTTGCCATCAATGTTTCTTTGATTACGCCTTCACCGTTTGCAGTAGTTTTGCGGAGTATTTCTTCCCAGACCTCTAGTAATGCGGTAGAATAACTTATCCCCGGTCACTTTATATTCTTGTTGTCTATGCTGTTGGCAAAGAATTATAGGAGAGTGGCATCCATTTCCTCATTATCCAGATTAGCCTTCATCTCAAGTTCTACAATATCCTCTCTGGCTTCGATGGGGTTAATTTGAGCTTGTGCTTTGGAATCTACTTCAAATTTCAAATTTTCCTAAAGATTGTCTACCTCGGCCTGGAGGGTTTTCAGTGGTGCATTTTTTAGGTTAACCTGTTCTAAATTAAGTATTTTCTTAACGATTAGTTTTGATTTAATCTTTCATTAATGTGGTGAATTGTACATGGGCTCTTGATGTTTCTTCTATTAACTCTTTCGAGTTTTTGGCTGATCTTAATATGACATCTCTTTCTTTAGTAAGACCAGCCAGCTCCGTTTATAGCCCATGCTATCCTATTGTGATCCTTCCTATCTAATTTCCTTAACCCATATATCCTTTGTTTATCATCTTAAAGAGTGATATCTTAGGCATTGCAATCAAACATGACCTCGATAAGGCAATAGTTAGGAAAGTTTGCCTGCACCCTAGTATCGATAGCCGTAGATGGGCCTTTATGGGGGTAGAGGTGGAGCTACATGAGTTGAAACTTATTTGGATATTGGGACGTAAAAACAGTAGTGATATAGGGTTGAGTCAATGGAGGTTTTTTTCGAGGGGTCCGAAAGTGAATACATGGCTGAGAGGCACCTAAGTCACGTTGGGAGTGTCCAAGAGGACCCTGCGATTTCTCTTGATGGCACTATTTCTTTTACGCATCATAATGATCTTTCTTCTCATCTTGGCGCCTTTGTCTGGCCTCCTCATCCTGATGCTCTTTATCTCTTCCCCCACTTCTATCGTCTTTAGACTCCTGCTATATGTTGGGATGTTATGTGTAAATTTTCAGAGTCGACAACCGGTGCTGGCTCATACTCAAGTGGAGATATCCCATGCAATCTCTTATAGTTGGAAAGGAAGAAAGGGTGTTCTAGAACAAAGCGTTGAATTAAGGACGATTGCAGTGGTGTTAGTGTTTATGATTCTAGATGTGTGTGAAGTGACAGTATTTCCCTAAGTATTCCACGGACCATGTTTGGGGATTTAAAAGGATGCAGTTTCATCACCCTCGAAAAGAATATCCCCAAACGGGAAGTTAAATCCTTCAGGACTTACGTTAAGAATGTCTTGAAAAGTAACGCTTCTGATACACATTGCTGAAATACTGTCGAGTTCACCCAATGAGCCAAAGATATTCCTAGAAGAACCTACGGGAGGTGTCACTTCTCCAGTTGGTGCAAGATTTGGACCGGGAACGTGCTAGGAGGACTTAATAACTAAGCAATTCGGACGAAACGGGACATGGACAGTATCGCATTCTAAGGATGTCACCACATATAATTCATTGTTGCCTAGGCCATAGTCCTCGTCGTCATCTTCATCGTCTCCCTCATCCTCTCCCTCTTCTTCTCCTTCTCTTTCTTCTCCACTTCCTTCGTCCCCTCCTCTTGCCACGCTCTCTTCAACCCTCACTTTCTCCTTACCTATGTTCGCTTTGACTTTATGCCCCTTGTCTCCTCCCTTGATTATCAGCATCAACATCATGAACGAGGGTTGAGGGATAGGTTTTAGTTCTAGATTTCTTAGAAGGGAGTGGAAAAGTAATGGCATGTCTATCGGGGTGTAGGTGGCTATACTGTTGAATTCTCTCACCGGTGAGTAAGAAAGAGGCAGTCTAGAATTATAATCAACTTGCTTTAGGAGCTCCAAGATGTAAGCATGTGAATTTTTTAATCTCGGTCTGGGAGGTCTGTGAAGGATGCTAAAAAGAGTTAGGCATTTTGATAAAGAAAATCCAAATGAATAAAAGATTTAGAAGAGGAGACTTATGTCCAGGCAACCATAGGCATTTAAAGCTGTATGGACAGTGAGTGAAGAAGTATTCGCACTTAAAGTGACTACGCTTATTGTGAAGCACCTCGAAAACTTTGAAGCGGTTATGAGCTTCAACAGTCAATAGGGAAGGCGAGTCCGATCTCTTTTTGAATCTTATAAGATAATTTAGCTCCCCGAAACTTGGAGCATCATTCAATTACATTATAAAGAAGACATATAAAGAATTAATTAGTGCGTATCCACTAGGATGCACTTGTGTCATAACCAGTCCAATTTTTTGCAAGAATAATTTGAAAAATAAATTGAAGGACAGAATGAACCTACCTAAACACATGTATTTGTTGCATTCAAGTGGTGTAGCACTAATGTGGACAATGTGCTCATTGATCGAATGTTAGCAATAAAATAGTCACTCTCTAGATGTCGTGCTAAATGCAAATGGAATTAAAAAACTCTACGGTCAACAATAATGGAGTTTTATATGGAGGATATCTAAGACTCTTGAGGCACATCGCTTATTCAGTGAATGTGGCTGGCCGTGAGGCTGTGTCACTGTAAAAAATTGCATTTGAAGTTCACGTGTTATAGAATGCCTTGCTCAAAATGCAGTAGACGTGGAGGCTTGAGTGGTAGAAGAACCAGTACTAACTTTAAGGCAAGAAGATCATCGAGTCGTTCTAAACTGAAAAGCTTGATAGTGAACTCAGTCAGGTATGTTTTACTTAAAATTTTCTTAGTTAAAACAAGTACATGCAATGTGCAAAATAAAATGGACGTCGATGTTTATGGACCAATCAAAATCTAAACTTCGGCCAAAATAGTGTGAAGTGTTAGTCGATATAGTGTGCATCCTGTGTATAAAGCATGGTGTATGGAATACTCTATGTAGATAGCACTTGTATTGGCAAACGAGCTCCATCACACGATGGAACTCTATGTCGGATTGAACTTGTTATCTTAGAATGAACGATAATGAAACTGTTGTCCAAATCGAAACAGATGTTTCTTTTTAAGACATAGGATCATGGTGTGTAAATTGAAATATTGATTTTAATATCCAATTTGGATGCCATAGCGCATTCAATGTGACCGTTTCCCAGAACCATCTCACTGAAATCAAGTCATCGGTCTATACTCAACCAAAGCTTGATAAAGATTGTTTATGTTGATTCAGTGAATGAAGTCTTGTCGCATATGCTTAAATCAAGATTATCCTAGGAATAATTCGGAGCAAAGATATGATAATGTGAAGCGAACACTAAGCACTGAATAGATCTTGAAATCAACTCGGTGTCGAATCTGTATTTACTTAGTGTTCGCTTCATAGGCAACTTGAGTTCCCCTTTGAAAGTGATAAGCCCTAATTAGGCCATATATTATGCCTGACTTATGGTCAGTGGTGGGTTGATGATAATGGATGAAGCATTAACAACGACGCAGCTACATGGATGAAGTGTGCCGGTGGTTGCTATGGCAACATCAAGGACCAAGAACTCACCTATTGTTCAATTTAGATATGAAAATGAACAGGCTGAGACGAGCGAATTCGGTGTCGAGTTTAGGTAGGGAATCATGATGTTGATGATGATGATGCTATTAGGGGTTGCGGAAGCACTAGGTGCGGTGGTGATTTAGGTATCGAAGCTGAATGGCTTTTGTGGTAAGGGAGAGATATGGTTGACATTGGAAAATAAATTTTCGATGGAAAAAATCTTCTAAGTGCCAAGCACTCATATTTGTATTCAAGAATCATGTCGGTACTGACATGATTTGGTCGGTACCAACGTGTTTCTATCTTCGTTTAAAAAATAAAGAAGAGAAAAGAGAAGAAAGAATAAGAGGAGCATGCCGATATGAGATATGATGTGGTTTCCGAAGTGATAAGAACGTCAACTTGATTGCTAAAGAAGGAATGAAATACCAACTATTTGAAGTGATGAACGGATATTTTCGGAATAAATACGATGCTTCAAAGGTAATGATTGTTTACCCAGAGAAAACTTTGTGAGTAGGATAGTATTGGTTTTCTTGATCCAAAGCATGACATTTTCATGAAACCATACTTTCGAAGGCAAGTGTTATCCTGTTATTAAACAGAGAATCTTCTAAGTAAATTTGGATGTCGAGACCAAGTCCGAATAGAGCGAGAGCTTAGATCATACTTGTAATAGATAGATGAAGCAACTTAAGAAGTAGGGGAGGATTTGGACAAAAACAACATGGTCGGTACTATGTTGATTTACCGGGGGATACGTTTGAGGACTGTGGAATGTTAGAGTTGATGGAAGTATAGGGTAACTTGCGCTACAATGATCACCATTATGGTCACTATCGACTGCAATTGTGGTCGATACCATCATGAATTTTTGCTCCAAACTGACCTATTCTTCTCCTCTATCTTCTCGAATTTGCACTCTTACTTGTTCTACGATGGATGATTTGAGGCTAGAGCAACATTAAGTGGAATTTCTGATCTTTTGAGCTTATACTCTTAAAATCTTGCTCTCTACCTCAATCAGTTTCAGTAAGTGTTGTAGTCCCGATTATACTTTGTTATCAAGATCTGAAATCATTGTAAAAGTGCTTGTACTTGTGACAAATTCGAAATTAATAAGATAAAGTGGACATAGGCATGAGATTTGGCCAAAACACTATAAATATTTTATGTTCTTTACTATTTCTATTTGATTTTTTATATCTATTCTTGTTTTGTTCGATTGGAGGTATTATGCCACTTTTTGGCCCAACAAGCGGTATCAATATTTTCCTGAAATTATTGCTCTTTCTTCTAGCACATCGATCACTAAAGCTGGATATGTTGATTTATAGTTTTGAATTATTGATGACCGTGTTTAGTTTTATTTAGCTTAGAATTTCATATGTGATATGTATCTGCATTGTTACGATCCATTCCGCAGTGTAGGACTTTATGTAAATGATATAATCATGTCCTGGCTCTAATTTTATTCTTTGAACCATTCTATGACATTCATAAAAATTAAATTTTATACATTAGTTTTCAAATTTTCATCTTTTTTTATTTTAGTATATTAGAAGTATACGATAAAATTATATACCTTAGATTCAACAAATCGGTTGAATTAATGTCCAAAATATGGACTCCTTTAATTTCAGTATCAATAGCTTGATTATAGTATGCACCTTTCATGTTTTAATAGAAGCAAAAGAAAATTAGTATGTATTATCGCATGTAAGTTGGAATGTAAAATATAAATTTTATCAAAGCATAATGTCTGTATGTGATATATTTTCAAGCAAACATTTGCCCCTCACACATACACATGTGTGCATGTTTGTGCGTTTATTTGTACATTATGTTTTGTATAAATAACTTACATATTTCCATATGCATGGTTAAAATTTGTAAGCTCGTTACTCTATTAGCCATGTTTTTACAAGCTTGCTTTTTTCAACCACTATCTTTGTCTCTTCATTAATTTCACTCCTATTGTAATCAGATTCTGTGCTATTGTATGACAACATTTTCGGTTAAGCTTTTGTATCCATTTTTTTGTTAATATTGATTTCTTTTGATTCCCCCCAATGTTGTCTTCCTTTTGGTGCAGGAAGTTCATATTCAAAATCTAGAACATTTGATTTTCCTCTTTTTGTTTCCTTTTTTACTATTTTTGACAGAGAAGAAGGAGAAACTTTGCTTTTATTTCTTTTCAATTTTTCCTCATCATTTGCAATCTTGATTTTATAATCTTTAGCCATTTGTTGAATGTTTTTTGATTCTTGAGTTAACATTTGGCTGCTTTCCTGGCTTTCACGTGATGTTAGCAACTTGAAACTTGGGTAGTCATGTACAGATATTTCTTTAGTTTGATTATCTGCTATGATTGTATAATTAATCTATAATAAATTTTTGAACTAAATTTTTCTTAAAAATTACCTTTTGAATTAGAAGATTTATCTTTTTTGATTTACTTTTTTGACTTCCTTCATTGTTATCTCTTACTGTCTTGTCGTCATCACCTTTATTATTAATGTACTCATCGCCTTCATTGTTTTCTTCTTAAGTTGAATCTTCATATTTATCTTCTTTTCAGTCTATCTTCTTCATCGTTTTCTTTTTATTGCTTTGATTTTTTCCAATCTTCATTCTTTTTTTATATTTTCTTTTTCTTTTTCCATACGCGTATTTTCCTTTTTCATTTTTGTAGTTGCACTTTTGTGTTCTTTAAATCATCATCAACAATTTTTTTTTCTTTAGATGACCTAGCTTTGTTGGTTTTTAGCACTTTTGTCATCCTTTGCTTTTTTTCCTTTTTTCTACAAAGTAGGACAAATATATTTTACTTCTTCCATAGTCATAAATATAAATGAGAGATATGTGTTTTCTAATTATTTACAAAGATAATTATTTGCCTGACAAATATTTATCTTCCTTGCAAATATTTTCCATCCTCCGTTTTTATAGTTATTGTTTTTTGATATATAGCAATCGCTAAGAATTTTTTTTACAGCAAATATTCGTCACTAAAGTTTTCGCATAGTTGTATTCTATAATTTCAACTTATTGTCTATTAAATCGATGCACGGAAAATATTTGACAATTTCAAAGTAAAATATATAGTATTTATGCAATACTGTTGAACAAACTTATTTTAAGGAAACGAAGTATCATTGTAGAAAAGTTTTGTCAAATATTTGACAAATGTATATTTTCTTGTCAAATATTTATTTGGCACCAATTATTATTTATCATAGAATTTATGGAGGTTTTTATCTTTTTTTATATATTAGTAATATTACCTTATTGGCAAGGAACGACCCTATCTTGCTTGAGTTGCATCAGTGTCCATTTGGAAAAAATAGGAGAATTCTTTGTAACTTTTTCTTTGAGATACTATTTATATGAGGTCACCGAACCAGTAGTGCACAAAGATAGTACATTTTATTTTAGTTTGCAATATAAACAACACAAGATAGAATGAGCTATTATAATTTACTAGAAACATGGTTGCATAAGCTTGAATTTTTCAAAATTTTATTGTCCTTACTTGTTCCATTAAATGCTTTCAAATTATTATCAACCATGAAATTGTTTTCATTTGTTTCGATAAGTGAATAATGAATATATGGCAACGACACTAGTGGGAATGCAGAGCATGCATTAGAGAGTAAGTAAGGTTATAGTAGATATATCGTGATTAGCCTAGCAATGTCTATTATGTCTTCTAATTATGATTAGACATGCCATTTTTATTGTAGCTCTTTAATTTTCCAACCAAATTTTTTGATATGTCATTTTCTTTCAAAGTTACTTTCATATCCTAGAAAGTAAAGCCACCACTTTTGAATAGGCCTCTAATATCAAGTCTATGAAAGATGATTCTTTGGTTATGTATTCCTTTGTTATTTATCCTTCAAGGAATGGTTTGGTCATACCAAAGAATGGAGTAAGCTACAATTGCAATATGTTTTTTTTGAAGTGACATTCTTTTCTCAAATTTTGGATCAGTGTGTGGAAAGATTTTAAGTTGCTTCCATGGCTTTCTCCTTTATCTTTTCCATTTTTTTTTTACATCTTTTGTTTTTGTTCTTTTGACGCTGTTATTTTTTTGTAGCTTTTTTCTTGTCACCGCATTTTCTTTATGGTTGTTTTTTAATGATGATAAATGAATATGTGTCAGAGTTCGTTGGAATCCAAAGAAAATGCATATTGTTCTAATGAATATACATCTCTAGTTTCAATACTTGTTTCTTGTCTTTAGTCATCAATAAATGTCCTTTAAGGTGATTGAGATTTTTTTTGGTAAGTTTAAGTTGCAACATTTTGTGCCAAAGAAGCTTTATTTGCAACGTTTTTGTACCTACTTCTTGGTACCTATAAAGGTTATGGAATTCTCGATTCGGTGTCATATGCATGGATGACAAATATTTTGCTATGGCATATTTTCTTTGCAAATATTTATGGTAAATATTGTAGTCGTCTGTTTGTATGTAAATGTATACTACAATTTTATCATATAATCAATCAAAACAGCTTATGATAATATTTGACATTCTCAGTCTTTATAGTATAAGTTTTCTAATATCTCTAGCAATTATTATCAAAAATTGCTCATGGAAAATATTTGTCATCCTCATTTTTACATCTAAATTCATATCATAATTTCTGCCTATCATCAATCAAAACTATGTATAGCAAATATTTGACATTCCTAGTCTTTACAGTAAAAGTTTTTTAACACATCAACCAATTTTCATCCAAAATTGCTTAAGAAAAATATTTTCATTTTTAGTGTTTCATGAAAACGTGTACTATAATTTCAACTTATTATCAATCAATACTGTATATGAAAAATAGTTGTGATTATCATTATTTATGCTAAAAGTTTTGCAATAGTTCAAGCAATCATTGAAAAATTTGCTTGTGGCAAATATTTGTTGTTCTTAGTTATTTATTTCATTATATACTACCATTCCAATGTATCATCAATCAAAATTATACATGTCCTCTATTTTTCATTGTCAATATCTAAAGTAAAATTTTGTTCCTATATCAAGCATTCATTGATCAACTTTCATGACATAAAATATTTGTCATGTCAATATTTGGCATTCAAATATTTGCCTAGTTAACTTTGTAAATGGATGTAGTACTATTTCAACCTATCGTCAACCAAAATTATACCTTTAAAATATTCACCATGATTAATATTATAGTAAATTTTCGATATTATTTACATTTTCTTCTTTGTTTTTAGGTTTTTCCTTTTAGATTGTTCATTGTTCATTACAGCAGGCATCTGTGGTTGACAATTTCAAACATTGAATTTCTATTTATATAAATCTACAATTGTTTTCCATTTTTATTTAGGAATTAGGTTTTTGGTTTTTCAGTTGAGTCGATCGTGATTTGTTCTTCGATTGGCATTGAAAAAGCGATAGTCGATAGATACATTTTCTTCGATGATGAGCTGTTCAATGTCGAGTTTTTAAGTTTTTTCTCATTCAATATCTAAAATGTCACAATGATAAATTGCGGATGTCGAAAGATTTTGCGCAAATGGCAAGCAATTAAGGGGTATAGTATTAATTTTTGTTAAATTGTTTAAAATTATGAATGTATCTTATAAGTTATGATTCGGAGAGATTTGAGGTTGATTATTTTCAATAATGAGGATGTGAGTCAAAATTTTCATTTAAAAAAAATAAGAAAGGAAGCAACATCGTCAGTTAGAATTGGTCATTTCCACTATAAGTTACTTAGAGTTATATCTAAAATGACCAGTTCGAAACGACACATACACATTCGTTACTATTTTATGAAAAACTTAAAAGCACGGTGTCATTTCGACTCAATTTAATATTTAATCAAATCAAATTCAATTATTAGTTGTTGTTAACAAATATGGTAAAATCTTTTGAAAAAGATAGCAAATAAAAAGGATGGTAAACCATTAAAATGTGGTATAATTCCACTTTTCCAAGTTTGTATTGTAATATATATCTATTAATAATATGGGTGAATATGCTAAATGATTAATATGCTAAATGAAAAAGGACACTATTGTAATCTACGTTGCATTTGGAGTCTATAGATAGAGAGCTCACTTGTATTATAGAGAGATCTGAAGTGAGTATAATGTCTTCTCTCTGTAATAACTTTTGTTCTTATTTAATTCTATAACACGTTATCAGCACAATGCACTCCATAAATTTCAGTTTTATTTAATTTATTTTTTTTACTTTTGCAAATATAATTATGATGCTACAATAGTTTTGTTGTCTTTCATTTTCAACTTGTAAAATATTATAGCGTGTCATCAGTTTTTCTATTTTTCACCATTTTTTATATATGTATTTGCATATATTTGACAAAAATGTTGATGCATAATGTAACATGAAACAGAACTTTAACTCTTATTCATAATAAATGATTATTATGTTTTATCGAAATTGGATTTGATAAGTGTTGTGAATCATAATGACATCTTTAGGTTAATTTATTTGGTTAGAAATTTATTTGTTACATAAGAATTTTTGTAACAACCCTGGTTTGGAAATTACTGTTCAATATTGAATTATAATTTGTAAAACATCAATTAAAATGAGGAACTCAAGAAGCATATTTTAGAGCTTGAAATTAAGCAGTTGATTAAGTCTAGTTTTTCACCATGGGGTGCCGCGGTCGTCTTCGTGAAGAAGTCCGATGGAACTCTTAGGCTTTGCATCGACTATCACAGGCTTAATGAGTTGACCATCAAGAATAGATATTCGTTGCCTAGCTAGAATCGATGATATGTTCGATCAATTGAGTGATGCTAAGGTCTTTTCTCTGCTCGACCTTGCCACTGGATTTCATCAGCTCCGAGTTGCAGAAGATAGAAAATGTAATCTCCAAACAGGGTTGTTACATTTTTATTTGGTACGTATTTACAACATTTAGCTATACACCTTAAAGTGAAATTCTGACAATCTATTTGGATTATTTTACGTTTTTACATTACACATTTTCTTTTGAACTGGCAATTAACATATGATGATGTAATTATGAGAACAATATATATATATATATATATATATATATATATATATATAGACACACACACATATACATATGATACAAATTTTGTAGCTTTCTCCTATATTTTTTCCATCTTTTTGTACATCTTTTGTTTTTTGGTTTTTAAAGCTATTATTAAGCAGCTATTATTTTGTCACTGCATTTTCTTTGTGGTTATTTTCTTTTTAACGATTATAGATGAATATATTGCTGGAGTTCCTTAAATTCCAAAGAAAATGCGGATTGTTCTTATGAGATTTCATCTTCAGTTTCAACACCTATTTCTTGTCTTTGGTCATCAACAAACGTCTTTTGAGTTGATTGAGATTCATATTTTTCTTGGGAATTTTAGGTTGCTACTTTTTGAGCACAAGAAGCTTTGTTTACAACGTTTTGTATCTTCTTCTTGGCACAAATTGATTGCATATATATGGACTACAGATATTTGTTTGTCAAATATTTGGCATGACATATTTGCTTTGCAAATATTTATCAAAAATTGCTTATTGAAACTATTTATCATTCTTGTTTTTCATCTAGTTGCATACCATAATTTCAGGCTACCATCAAATTAAACTATGTATGACAAATATTTTACATTCCTAGCCCTTACAATAAAAATTTTCTAGCATATCAACCAATTATCATCTAAAATTATTTATAACAAATATTTGTCATTTTCAATATTTCATGAAAATGCGTACTACAATTTCAACTTTATCAACCAATACCATATATGAAAAATAGTTGTTATTATCAGTATTTATACTAAAAGTTTTGTAATATTTCAAGCAATCGTTTATAAAATTTGCTTATGTCCAATATTTGTTATTCTTAGTTAGTAATCTAATTGTATACTACTATTTCATCGCATAACCAATCAAAATTATACATCTCAAATATTTGTCATTATCAATATTTACAGCAAAATTTCACTCATATATCAAACATTTATCGATCAACTTTTATTATGTCAAATATTTGACATGTCAGCCTTTGGCATTCAAATATTTGGCTAGTTATTTATGTAAATGCAAGTAGTAATGTTTCAACCTAGCAAAATTCCACTCTTCCAAGTTTGTAGTTGTAGGAGAAAAAAGTATTTGAAATAGTTTTGGAAAAACGATTGGAATAATCGTTAAGAGAAAATTACACATTTAAACCTCCAATTTTCTTCTCAAGTTCCTAGACACCTCAGGCTTTAACCAAACATCCAATCCATCGCTTCTGACCATCAGGGCAAATGAATTGAGGATCCGCGTTTTGAGATTCAGCGACTGTTGGCAGTACAAAAAGGAAAAGCAATGCGGAAATGCGAATTACATTCATGCTTAGAGAAGTTGTTTTGGTCTTTGGAAGAATTTATGAGTTAGGGAACTGGGCTCAAAGGTTTAAGTTCAAAAACATTTAGAATACAGCTGAATAATATGGTAATCGATCTGAAAAGAGATGAGATGAAAGTGTTGCGAAGCGAAAACTGGGATTGGTATGAATTTATTTCCTGCATACCTCAAAGTCTTTGCTGTCTAGGCAATTTTGATGACATTAAGCAACATTAATAAGGAATGCAGTAAACATCTTCTGTAACATCTTCGGTGTTTATAAGTTGCAGATAATTGTTCGCAATATGGATGTATAGTATATTTGTTTTATGATGAAGGAGAAGCATTTGTTGAATTGTTTCAATAAGAATTAGGTTCATCATAGGCTGGGTGCTTTGTAAATCAGGCGACTCTCTCTGCAGCTAAGGCTCGGTGTTGCAAATACAATCAGTAACATGCATGCAGAAAGAGGAATATTGTTCATATCTCTGTGTATGTTCATGGGGGATCATTCATCATGTAAGTTTATCTAAAATATGAAACCTGAACTACTGTGGTAATGGATATAAAATATATTTAACACTTCATTCATTCATGGAGTATCAAATAATTAATAACCACTAATTAAGAGAATAATAATTTGACTTTACTTTACTACAATTTGATCGAGGGTACATAACAAACCACCATCCAATATCCAAGCGTAGGTGAAACTGAAATGGTGGTGGTATAAAAAAGAATGAAATAATAGAGTTAATAAAATTAATGATCAAAGGAATCAGAATAAATGAAGGTATATATGTCATGAGGAAGGGTGATGAATTAAATTAGTCCATGCTTCCTTCCATTAGGTGAATGTGCGCTGATGAATGAATTATGAATAAAAGAAGGGATTCAAATGCTCCTTTTTGCAGATACAAGTGGCTTCAACTTCTCCATCATTTGATCGAAGTCGTCCTTCGTCTTGATTAAACTCAAGCGTGTGTAACGACTATCGGCTTCAAAAAGCACTCCGCTTTGAGTTTTAATTTGAGCATTCCTGAGTAGAGCTTCACAATCCGTGTCTTCCTCCCATTCACACTTTAGCCATCCGAATGCTGCGATTAATTGATGTAAATTAGCAATTGCGTTAAGCATGTATATATGCAGTTGTTTTGAAGATATAAACGGACAAAGTTAGAGAAATTAATTAAGTAGCTAGCTAGGAGCATACATGGTGAGGGATCTCTAACTTTTTTGAAGTAGTTGCAATATTGCGGAGAGAGGTTTTGAAGGGAGAATCGATCTGAAGATGCAACTAGCTTGGTAAGTTCAGCCCATCTTTTAGACAATGTTTGATAGCCAAATTGGTTGATGTCGGCCATTGTTTCCCGTTTCGTTTTCATTTGCAACAAGATCTCCTTTATTAGTTTCAAGGTTCGAAGTTGCGTATCGTGGGAAGTTCCTTCCGTGTTCTCGGTCATGTATTCCATTACCCTGTCGTATACTTTCACGTCCTTTATGAGCGCCCACCTGTACATATATACAATATGTAATTTGTTATGATTAGCATACATGAATGATGCAGACCACCACCGTTGACAATATACATATGAATGAAAGTTAACGTTACTAATTAAGAAGAAGAAAAAATAAAAAGACTGTCGTACCCGAATCTGCTGCCGGAATGTCCAGTGTATTTGGACATGGAAAACAACATTATATCTTCGTTGGCGGGTTGTGCAATTGGGGTATAATGCGGCCAATAGTAGACGTGGTAACTGTGAAATCGAACTTCGGGATTATTGGTCGAAGTCACCAATTCAATGATGTTTTGAGGAGAAGCGGCGTTAACGTAATCGGATGCGTTCCCTTTCCATTCGTAGCCGGTAAAACGAAAGAATTTGGTTTGCTTTCTGAAGACGGGATTGTAAGGGACGACAGCGACAACTTTTGATGCTTTCTGAAGACGGGATAGTAAGCATGACAACTTATGTTTGAAATAAAAACAAACTTGTAATATGTTTATCTTGCTAATGCTTTTTATGTAAGTGTTGCTGTAAAAATAAAGTCTTTTCAAATTTCCTTTAATGGTTTGTTTTCTTTATTTACGTATTTTATCTAATAATCCAAACACATTCTGTTAGTCTGTTTTCTTTATTTACGCATTTTATTTAATAATAGAAACACGTGCTATTATTTAGCAAACAAAGAACAAACCTCACTTATGTAAGTTGTAAAAAATATATAAGCTTTGGCAATTTTGAATTCATGCAACTTTTGTTTTTGTATTTGATCTAAAACTAGATTTACTTTTGTCATCTCCTATCGCATCAGTATTCTCACAAAAATACCTTTCACCCATGCCAAGATTATCTTTTATGCACTCGGGCCTAAATGGCATGACCGATCGATAGAAATACTGCAACACTCCATCCATCTTTATCTGTATATTCCATATAGCACACTAAATAGATGTCATATTCATGAAATACGATTCACTTTCCAGATTCCTTGTTGGTGAAAGAATAGACGTGGAACTTAAAATCTCAAGTTAAATGGCGTGGAGGTTGGAGTCCTCTTCAAGGCGTAGTATTGAGCGAAAGCGTATATACCATATTTTTCGGCGCAAAAAGGATTTTACTATATATATTTGTTCAAAACCAAAATAGCTAGAATTATTTTCAAATTCCCGAATGAAATTCGAGATGTTTATGGGCTCTGTCTCTCGATTAGGAGACCCGAGAGAGACAATTCCATCTATACAGGAGAAGTAAACTTTAACAAACAAATTTGAGCGTTGGTTTAATTGCTTCCCGAGTCATGTCGACACTTGAATTCATCAAGAAGTAGAATTATTTTCAATGGAGCAATGGCGATAATTCATTGTCATCGATCCATAGTTAACATCAGGGTCGGCCCCAAGGCAAGGCAGGCAAGACGCCGCCTAGGCAACCGACCAGGCGGGGTTAATGATGTGGTGGTGGTGATGGGTTCGATCATTTATTTAGATAAAAATAGGTTATATAATAACAAAAATAATTAACAATGTAGTGAGATGATTAGCTTATTGTCATTTAAATCAAGCAACCAAAGTTTGAGTATGGGAAGCTGGAAATTTTTGGGGCAATTTTTTTTTTAAGTTCGGACTAGGACGTAACCGGTTAGGCCGACTATGGTTATCATACATCAAAATTTTGTGCCCATCCATTACCCCCGTCAATTTTGTATTGTCCGAGTTCTAGCAAACACACCGTCTTGTCTTACCCTTCTCTTTGATTGAATTATCATCAAACGGCGATGAGTAGGGGAAATGGATCAGCGAGGAGCTGACGGGATGGCGATCGATGGAGCTTTGGAGGATGACCCAACAGCTATGGTGTCAATGGTGCGAGTCGAATCTTGCAACGAGGCAGGAGGGCACTGCCTTAGATTGTTCATGAGAATTTGTCAAAGGAGTGTTCTTTTGGATGGATCGACTTCATGGGGTAAAAGGGATATGGAGTGGAAGTCGAGGTTCAACATGAAATGAAGATGGAATCGATGATGAACGACTCTTGAGTTTGAATGCAAGTAAAGTCGTCGAAGGCTGGAACAAGGATAATATGTTTGAAAAATTCTTAGCCTAGACTTTTATATGGATCGACATAGATGGATCGACACCAATCCATTATGGATCGACACCGATGCATCGTGCTTATAAAAGAAATGGAATGAAGAAAAGGATGAAAAACCACCTATCATAAATTAGAATGACTTTTAAAAATTTCTCCCCAATGAATAGAGTCCTCGGATAATGGACTTCAATATTTGTATCTACTGAGAAGACATAACGAAGTGCCGAAATTATCAGTGAGGATGCAACATTCCACGGAAATGTATTGAGTAACGGAAGCATCTGCGCAGATCTGGAATTGAATGCTTGCCTTGATTCAAAGCACGTTTTATGTTCAAAGAACCTTACTTTGGATTTATCCCTTGATTGAGGTAGTTAAATGTCATGCCATAATTTTACTTTCCATTACGTCGTTATCATGCATTCTCATCAAGTAAAAAGAAAAAATAATATTTATGTACGAAAAGAGATGATTCAAATTGGAAATTAATAAAGTACAATAGATCATACTTTAGATTATAAGCTCGGTTACATATTGGTTTTCTATTGCACCTAATTAGGTGTTACATTAGGTTATAAGCTCGGTTACATATTGGTTTCTATTGCATCTGATTAGGTGTTATGTTAGGTTATAAGCTCGATCAACCATTGTTGTAATTCGTACCAGATTGATTTTCTATTGTACTCGATTCACTACAAGAGGGAATAGTTTTTTGATGGTTAATAGATGTCGGCGGCCGTCGTAAGCCGTCGAGCAACCACACATGTCGATAGACTTTTCGACGGCTTTATCGACAAATTTTTGACGGCCTTCATCGAACTGTTCGACAGTTTTCATCACATCGTCAAGTACACATGGCAAGCATTGAGTCTTTCGTGTTTTGGCCAATCGAAAGCCATCATAAAATATAAAAAAATTCTTTTTGTAATTCAACCATGATTCATCCCTCAAACACACATATACTACAATATATATCGCAGCACACTTTCGCACACATAAATCATATATATTAAAGCCCAAATCTCACATATCATATACACCACAAAATATATCAATAATAAAGAATGCATCAATATATATAATAAGCATAAGTTCAGTCTCAAAATTCCACCATAAAGTTCAATCTCTAACATCTGCCAACATCTCAGAATGTATCTTACATCACATCAAATCAATCTCATCAATCTCAAAGTACATGTAATTCTCATACTATCTCACAATATCAAAGTGCATATATACAATAGATCATACTTTAGATTATTTATAACTTATTATTTAAAGTGATTATCAATAGCTTATAATTTAAACTATGCTTATCATGGACTCTTGCAATTTTGTGTCATGCCATGTGTATGTTTTTGAGCCACCTTCATTGACATGCTCGATGGCGTGAGTACGAGTAAAAACTTTCAAGTAGGAGATGACACTACCATGCTCTCTTACCCGAAATAATTACTATGCATTATTGTTATATATATGATGATTATACAATGTTATAAGTATTTATAATCGCAATTTATAAACTTACCCAAGCACAAATGCAAATACACATAGTTATGTGAATATGTATTCTCCCAGTTACAACACAACCCTTAAACTCACAAAACTAATACATTGATACAAAATACTACACGTAAACCCATTTTGTAACATGACACAGCAAGGTACAGTAGTCTCAACGAAGTTAAATCATTTGAACTGAAAGATTATTTGTTTAAATAGCATATCTCAACCGTAACACATAATACAGTAAAGTACAATTCGACATCAACACTATAACATAAAGAAAACATTATTCACCGATATGCTTTTAAGGAGCAGCAGTAGTATCATCTGTATCATCTTATAGTTGTGAGTTGGCTGCATTTTGCATACCATAGTATACAAAATGTATTGAGCCAAAAGTGATGATTGTCATTTGATGCAATTTGAATGTTATACCTTTGTATATATTTGTACATGCTTTCAAACACCACACAACTTGTAGCCATTCCAGTTCATCCATTATCTTTTTGCATGCTACTCTGCCCGTGCTAAGCAAGTGAGAACAGTAACTATTGTGAGAATGCATCTCTTTGTGAATATATACATTATGATTTCCTTCTTCATTTGGCTTCCTAAGCTATCGGTTGGTTCTTTAACGTATTCCTGTACATGGCTGTGACGACCCAAACTCGATATCCAATAAACGACATCAAATTCGTATCGCTGGAGCTTATAACAACATCAGATGAATATAAAACAGCGGAACAAAAATGAATATCATGCATACATCACAGGTACAATATCATAATATCCAACAATACATCAGAGTGTATAATACATACACCACAACTCCAAATAACATCATAATAATACATCGATGATCATATATCCAAAAGTCTTCATAGGAATATAATGGTAACAATCTCCCAAAACACTAACCACCTGATATCCAAAAAACATCTAGAATATCTCCAAAGCAAAAGCTCCAAAATACTGCTAACTTCAAAATATGCAAACCTGCTACTAGGCTGCCCGTGTAGAAATTATGGGCACCCAGAGTTTAGGAAGAAACAATAAACTCCAGGTCAGTCATGGGACTGGTATGAGTAAACAAATTAGTTGCTTTTAAATAAACTAGATTTTATAAAAGAAAATTCGTTATTCTTTTGGAAAATGGAACTACCATAAGACCTCCCGCCACACACACAATGCAATCGCAGAATTGGAGGAGATTTCTTCTTATGATAGTCAAATATGCTTGATACGAGAAAATTTCTTTGATATTATTAATAGTGCATAGTGTAGAAAGCATTTCGAAAATAGAATATTAATCTTAGCCAGCATAGACATTTCGTACTATGCCTACTATAGCTACCATCTAAACAGTGGTGACCACCATAAGTAAATGGCAGGTTCTACAACTAAAACCGCACAGGATTTCGTATTGGGAATTGGATTTCCAACAAATCGTCAGGCTAAGGAACTTCCTACTTCCACATGGGTACGCCTCTGGCGGGACGTCCCAAGAACCTACCCGGCTCTCTGCCAACACAAGGCCGAGTTACCTCTGTAACTAGGTAACTACTACTCGAGTATGCCACTCCCCGGTCCTTTGGGACCTTTATCCGAGGGCCCTCTGTCACAAAGCAACAACCACACAGTAAATGAGATTGGAGCCACCACACAGGTAAATATCTGGGCTCCATACCATGACATTACCTTTTTCCAGAAGGAAATGACATACCCTAAAGGGCGCGACCCTCATAACCTTGCCGCATCTTTCCTGTTTCGACCATTTCCGGGTTGTGAGGTCCGATGAGGTCTCGTCCACAAAGCTATTCTTTACACGAAAGCTTTGCTTTGATCACAAATGATCATCAACACACAGCAGCACTTAGCATGCCACACTACCAATTTGGGAATATATCGCTGATAACCTTCAACTACATAACCTCTGAGCTCGTACGTCTCAGAGAAGGGTGTTAAGCTAAGAGAATAAATTCTCCGCCACCAACAGATATATATTTGAAAGAAATCGGCTCTATATCTCAAAGTGTAGTGTCAGACACACGACTATACGAGTCTGTTCCGGGTTCGAACAGAACCGAAGGCACTTCGTCCAATAAAGGAAGAAGCCCTTGCAAATCCGGGTATCCACAATCCCGATCGGACTTCCCATCACTTAGGAAATCTCTATACCGGAGCAACTCAGTGCAGAGACAATCGATAGGTTATCCTATCGTTTTCGAAGACACCCGGTCTTCACCACCGGTCTTCAAATGCTATCCATTTCGACGTATCACTATTCGTAATGGGTTATATGACACAAAGGTCCTCTCCCGGCTAAACCGAATAGTGAGCGCTCAATTTTCAAAACACATGGATATATCAATCACAAAGATTCATATTCAGGGTTCGATGTGGGTTTCGGATAACAAACTGAAATCCGACTCCCTGTCGCATCGAAATTTAAATTGCCGTTTTACGGCAAACAGGGTTTTCACATCACTACAGAACAAAGCACAGTCACAGTGCATCACACAGTATCACACTCACAACAGAAATCAATATAGTGCATAGTAAAGGTAAATTATTTACAAATCAAAGTGAATATGATTTAATAATTTAACCAAAAAATTATCTTTATTGATTATTTCAAATCAATATTTATAATTTCACTTAACTCTAAATTTGTTAAATTTTTAAACTGGCTTTATTAATCACTTAATCTCAAATTAACAATCTTAATTTATTAATTCTTAATGGTTAATTAATTTTATTTGCTAACTATTCTTTTAAATTAATCGACCTTTAATTTCAAAGTAATTAATTATTAATTATTTAATCATTATTTAACCATCATAATATATATTTTTTAAGTTAACAAATTTGAATATAATTCTTAAATATTTTGTTAAGTAAACAAAACACTTTACATTATCTTAACCTACTATCATCATTTATGAAGAACAAATTAGAAATCATTTAAAACTATATTGTAAAACTGGGATTTGCTATCTTTAGGTCCAACCCGAGGGGTTCTTCGGGTCATCCCCGAGAAAATTTGGCCTCTGCTTCGGGTTTAAGCTTAAACTTACCCGAGCACTATATATTATTTTTCTTCTTAAGTTCTCGAATCAACCACGCTACAACCCTGGACAAACTCGAGTCCTTCTTCGAGTTTCTACCTCACTTCCCCGAGAGTGACTTCGAGTCACTCAGCTCCCCTCTCCCAGATTTTACACTGACATACGAACACTGCACGTACACGTGCACGGTCAACTTCACCACCGTGGGACGGTGCTGCGGCCATCCACAAGTCGCTCTCCACTCCCCAAAACAGTACGAACACCCAAAGTCTCGAATTAAATTCAAAAGCATAATCGAGACGTCTCGACCAAATAAACCCAGAAACACATCACCAGGAAACAAGCCCGCGCCACCTCCTCTGGTCATCAAAGACCATGAAAACTTGACCCAGGCTTCCTCAGCGTGTAACGCAGCGATGGGTACCGGAGGCACGAAGCCCGGTCACCTGTGGACGGCGCGACATCACCATTTCACACGTGAACCCAAATGGGTTCATAAGCCCTAAATCGCTCTCGAATACAAAATTCAGATTTTTAAAAATCCAACTTGCATTTTTCTGATGATGCCCAGCCCTTCACCTAGCTATGACGACGATCACGAGGCTTACGATCGTCTTGGTTGCCGGAATTTTACCAAAATTCGATTTTCTGATCATCTTAAAAATCTCGACAAAAACTTAATGAAAAATCACCATCTTGGTTTTAAAAATCTAATTTTTTGCATGTAGATTTGAGTTATATAATTAAATCAATGATTTGAAATGGTTGAATTTATCACAAAAATTTGGCTTCACTGTAAATTTCAAGTTGCACAGACATATTCTTTATATTCAAGCTGGAAACAAAATTTTAGCATATGGATGAGTATAAACAAATTATTTGATGAAGATAGATTCATATCAGGGATTTAGAAAGTGAAATCTATAGTTTTTCTTTCCTTCTTTTGACTTGCTTGAACTCTGGAATTATAAAAAAAAACAAAGGTGATGCAAAATTTACAGTCAAGCACTCAAGACTCACATACAAACATTCATGCACATCAACCATCGATACTGTGATTCGTAAGCAACACATATTAGTTACTAATCTTTCGCTTAAATGTCTACTCACATGACAAATGTTTGAAACAGAGGCTATGTTGATTTTTTTTTTGAACTGCAGTTTGAATCTTTCTTTCCCTTCTTAGCTTGATATTCTTTTCCTTTATCTGTTAACTGCAACAAATTCGTATGAACTTGCTTAAGCCCTGATGTTTTTACTTGATTATTTAACAAAACGTAACTCAATTTGTTGTTTCAAAAGATATTACCTTTAGTTTATAAAAACATAGATTGTCAGGCTTGCAAACTGGAATGATCAGCTTAGGTTTTGTAGAGCAAGGTAATCTTTTACTTCTTTTTTTTTTCTTTTTTGACTTTGCTTTTTTTTTTCTTTGAACGAAATAAAGCAAGTATGCACATATAGTTTTATATAGAGAAGTTTGGACAGGTAAGTGGAAACTGGTTCAACTAGCTTCTCTCTTTTTTTTCCAGATATCTTTCCCTTGCCTACAATCTTTGACCAAAAAATTTTCTTGTTGACTAAGCCATATGTAAATTCGGCTAATATGATTTTTGTTTGTGCTAAGTAAGATTTTATTTGTGTTTGAATAGATGGCATTTAATGCCTTTGTTCCCATTTTAGTTTACATATATATGCTATTTCTTTTGTGTAAGTACATTTTTGTTTTGTTCTTGAAGATATTTTTTTTTATATTTTAATCTTCTTGCATAAGCCTTATTTCCTTGTTTATATTTTAGGTTACAATCTTCTTGTCTGATTTATTTTGTTTTGCATACAACTCTTCATTTTATTGTTTGTATACTTATCCTATTGTTTGAATCTATGTATGTATTTATTTTTATTATCTCTAGTATTTATATATATGCAATTTGTTTGTATTAACCCATATCATTAAATAGAGAACATTTCAAATTTAAATACATATTAAATGAATTTCATAAGTATACTTTATAAATTCAAGAATTTAGACTTAAAAGAAATTGAAGTTCTATTAACACATATTCTTGTTTATTATACATTTTTTTAACTTTATTTATCACTCATTTAAAAGCTTAAACTATCAAACATTTATCTACTTCCATATAACTTTACAATATTAATATTAACAATATTTTATTTTCCTTGAAATTTCACAATTTGAATTTAAAAGTTCAAATAAATCACAAATTTAAACGCACAAATTTCCGGGATGTTACAATGGCTATATTATCTAACCATTATGATTTATTTATATAAAATTTATGTATTCCTAGGTGCACAACTTGATAAAAAACTGTAAGATGGCCAAAGATCAAAGATTGCAAATGATGAAAACCTCAAACCGCATATCATTCACTATTTTCATGTAGTAAAAAAAATTAACTAAAATTGTGGGTTAGCTAAAATATAGGCTAATATGTTAAATAATGAAAAATCTTAATATTTTTATCTTTGAATGTCAAAGTTGTTCCTGAATTGTGAACAAATTTAAAATAAATGTTTTGTGTTAATGTAGTGGTTGACGACTTTAATCAAACATAATGATTTTCTAAAAAATATGTTAATTTAACATAGACAACTCGAAATTATACTAACAATTGTTCAAGTGAAAAGTGCACAGCTTTGAGTTTTGTCTAACCTTCTATATTATTTATACGCTCTCAAAAATAGATGAAAAATCTTAATATTTTTATCTTTGAATGTCAAAGTTGTTCCTAAATTGTAAATTTTTTTAAAATAAATGTTTTGTGTTAATGTAGTGGTTGACGACTTTAATCAAACATAATGATTTTCTAAATAACATATTAATTGAACATAGACAACTCAAAATTATACTAATAATTGTTCATCTAAAAAGTGCACGGCTTTAAGTTTTCTCTAACGTACTAAATTGACTTGTACGCTCTCAAAAATAGATGAAAAATCGTAATATTTTTATCTTTGAATGTCAAAGTTGTTCCTAAATTGTAAACAAATTTAATATAAATGTTCTGTGTTAATGTAGTGGTAGACGACTTTAATCAAACATAATGGCTTTCTCTAACCTACTAAATTTATTTGTATTCCCTCAAAAATAGGTAACAATGAATTTTACTACTTGATAAATGAATTGAGTCAAAAGATTTTTCAGTAATGATAACCTGATTACTGAAATTATGGCTTGGATAGGTAACTATATTGAAATGGAAGAACGTATATGTCGTAATTTATTGTTGTAGTAGGTAGTATTAACATCATAGTAGATATGACAGATAACTTAGGAATGAAAACACTGTAAACTCTAACGATCCTGACTCGACCTTCGAAAATCGGCACCGAATATATCACGTATATTCAAATGTCGTAGATTCAAACGTCGAATCTGGTTCGCCGGAGCTTATAACACATTAAGTATAACAACAAAGCAGAAGAAAATGAATAATATCATTGATACAACAATGAAAACAATTATCCGATACAATATGATACAACAATATCAGAGATAACGACAACAGCGGAAAAAATAACAATGGAAGAAATAACTCCAATATGATCTTGGATAAAGAGTGAATCCAAATTCTACAACTCCAAACCAAATCTCCAAAGCCAAAGCTCTAAACTTCAAGCTCGAACCACCATCAAGCTGAACTGAACCAAACTCCATCCCAATGCGATTGCCAAGACTAAAGGCTGGATGCTATCGACTCTATATCTACAAGCTGACTATTCGACTATCTGAAAAATCCAACTCTAGACAGGCCGTGTAGAAAATTATGGGCACCTAGAGTTTAAGAAGGGAACAATAAACTCCAGGTCAGTCATGTGAATGGTACGAGCAAACAAAAACAGTTTATCTTTATCAAACGCAAAACAAAAGATTTTAATGAAATTTGCAATGCTTTTTGGAAAATGAAACTGCCATAAGACCTCCCGCCACACACACAATGCAAGAGCAAACTTGGAGGAGATTTCTCCTTATGACAGTTAAAAATGCTTGATATGCGAAAATCTTTTTGATATTATTATTAGTGCATAGTGCAGAAAACCTTTTGAAAGTATAATATAAATCTTAGCCAGCATAGGTACCATTATATTATGCCTGCTATAGCTACCACCTGAGGTGGCAGGTTATACAATTACAATCGTAAATGGATCATATTGTTTTGTTTGGATTTCCAACAAATGGTCAGGCAAAGTAACCTCCCACACAAAATGGAACGCCTCTGGAGGGACGCCCCCGAGAACCTAACCGAATCTCTGCTACACAAGGCTGGGTTACCTCTGTAATAGGTAACTACTGACACAAGTATGCCACCGCTGATCGTTACCAACCTTTATCTGAGGCGCCTCTCAACCAACAACCACAAAGCAATAAGTTTTGCAGCATCCACATAGGTAAATATTTGGGCTCCATACCATGATGCCACCTTTGATCTAGAAGGAAATGACATGCCCTCAAGGGGCGCTACCCCCAAACAACTTTGCTCCCACGATTCCTGTTTCGACCATAACAGAGTTGTCAGGCTCGACGAAGTCTCATCCACAAAGCTACACTTTTCACAAAGTCATGCTTTGATCAACAAATGATCAGCAGCACTTCGTATGCCACATTACCAAATTGAGAATATATCATTAGTAACCATCAACTACATAACCTCTGAGCTCGTACGTCTCAGAGAAGGTTGTTAAGCTAAGAGAACAAATTCTCCGCCACCAAACAGAAATGTACTTGGTAGAAACTGATTTTACATCTCAAAGTGTAATGTCAGACACTCATCCACACAAGTCTATTCCGGGTTCGAACAGAACCGAAGACACTTCCAAAGAAGTCCTTGCAAACCCGGGCATCCTCAATCCCGATCGGACTCCCCATCACACATGGAGATCTCTATACTGGAGCAACTCAATGCAGAGTCGTTCGACGGGTTATCCTATCGTTCCCGAAGACACCCGGTCTTCACGACTGATCTTCAAATGCAATCCATTTCGTTGTATCACTATTCGGAATGGGTTACATGACACAAAGTCCTCTGCCGGCTAAACCGAATAGTGAGCGCAATATTTTAAAAACATACGGATATGGGGATCTTAGTTAAGTCACAACTTATTACCCAAAACTTTTCTTCTAAATGGTTAAACAAATTACCATTTTCAAATTTTTTAAACAAAAAGATTCACTTCACAAAGTTCACCAATTTTTTTCACAAAGATTCATTTAAAATATTTAAACAAAAGATATGTCTTTGAAATCCTCTTTTGTTTGGAAACAAAGTTCACAAATATTTTACAAAGATTCCTTTATAGCTTTCAAAACAATTTCATTTCAAATCTTTTATCCAAAGGATATACCTTTAAGATCCTCTTATAAAGTTCAATAATCTTTTACCAAGATTCATTAAAACAATTTTCATTTCAAACTTGAAATCTTTTCAACATAAATTGGAAATCTTTTCTTTATATGAAAGCTGTTGTTATTTGAAAACAAATAGTTTCATTTTCGGATAAATCCGATTACATTTGCACAAGTTAAAGCCTTTCAAGTATAAAGCTTGGTTTAAATTCAGATTTCCCAAAACAATACTTTTAAAATGGTTTAAAACCTATATAAACACATTTATAACTTGTATAACCTTTCTAAACCAAAATTCTCAACATAGAATTCAATTTCAAATCTTGAATTCAAATTCAAATCAAATTATTTAAATTTCAAAACTTTATCAAGTTATTCAAAGTAACTTTTATCTTCAAAACTCATTTTCAAAAGCTTTTCACATTTAACCCAAGTCCATTTCCAAAACCATTTGAATTCAAAAATTCAATCTTTAAAACCATTTTCAAAAATCTGTGACTTAACCAATTTCCTCATGCAATCCATATTTGTGTGTATGAGTGTGGTCCAAGGGTGTTACACAATAGTGCAACAAACATCAATCATTATAGATTCAAACACATCAATATCGATAAGCGGTATAATCTATAACGCTTATCTTCATTCACAAATTCACAGAGTTGTAAATTTATTACAGATAAATAAATTACATTCATCACAGATAAATAAATTACATTCATCACAGCTTGAATTAAAATAATTCAAATCACAAAGCATCACACGGTAGAGATGTCAAACAGTTCACAGCATTCAATAAAATACAGTTATCCATAAGTAAGGATAATTGATCATCTGATTAATTGAAATCAGATTAATCACTAATCCATGTTGATTAACATTAGTTAATCACAATTTATGTTAATTAATTATCCTTAAATTATTTATTAATCAATCTTAATTAATGAACTAATCAACCTTTAATTATTAAAGAATCAATCTTAATTATTCAATTATCCTTAATTAATTAATCAATAAATAAATTAACTCTTAATTAATTTTCATTTAATTAATTATCCTTAATTAATTGTAATAAGTAATTATCCTTAATTACTTATATTAATGAATCCAAAATTATTAATCACTTGATTAATCAACTTTAATCATTAATTAATTACTTTCAATTAAGTAATTAATTACCCTTAGTTAATTACCTTAATTAATTAATTATCCTTTTTTGTAATCTCACAAGGTAATTAGCTTAAATTTAATTTCACAAAGTAACTATACTTACTTAATCCCTTAATTACGTCCTTTAAATAAAGAAAATTGTCATTAACAAATAGTTCAATTTCAAAACCCTTAAGTTAATCAAACGTTTTTAAGATAAAACATTTATCTTTTAATTACTTATTTATACCTTAAAAATAAACTTAAGGATTCTTTTGGAAACTTGAACTTAACTAATTCAAAAATAATTATTTTGAAACTTTATCCATTTAACAAAACTGGTAAAAACGAATATTTAATTAAGAAAGTATTTTAAACTTGATTAAAACTGAAAGTCGAAAACTTGTTTAAATTTTAGAAATTTAAAAACTGTTTTCAACCCAAACTTCCCAGACCCGAGACACATTCCAAATTCCCCAAGCCAAATTCTAAATTACTCTAGCCAAACTCCGAGAAATCCGCGTTCTTTTTTTTTTCTCCTTTTCTTTTAACTTTGTTTTGATTTAATTTATAAACTGTTATTCAACCCATGCAAACTACCCGAAGGAAGCCCCGAGCAACACATCGTTTTTCTCGAGCTAATTCCCAAGGCCCTTATCCTTTCTTCCTCGATACAAAACTTCACAGCGATCATCCGACACATGTGCACGTGCACAGGCGAATCGATCACCTTCAACCATCGATGCCAACGCCGGCATATCGACCACCACCGCCACTCTCGACCTCGATCACCAAAGCCTTGAGACAACACCACAATCAAAATCGAACAACTGAGTTTCCTATTAGAACAGAACCCATTGTAAAAAATTCGCCTCGAGTAGCCACCACCGACCACCAGAATTTACGCCATTCCACCCAAAGCAACTCCACAACCCATGCATCTTTCCCTTTGGGTGCGATGCAACCCGAAGCAACACCGACGATGAAATCGTCGTTTCTTCCTCATCGAACCAAACTGGGTTAAAAACCATACATCACCTTCTACGCTCTGCCATGCTCATTAAAAAAATTAGTGAATATTTTTCCATGAATCCTCATCACCCAAGCTACCTTCAACCATAACCACGACCTCTTTTATTTCGCCGACGACCGGTAATTGCCACAAACCCAAATTCCGTTCATCACGAGAAATCATGACATTCACATACTTAAAAATCGTGAAATTACTTCCTAAAATCATCATTTGTTATCACGAAGCTGATTATGGAATTAAAACATGAATTTAAGTTCATTGATTCTCGACTTATATATAAAGTTTTACTACATTGTCCTAATTTTGAAAGAATACTAAATCTTAAATTCTTGAAACTATTTTTAAAAATAAATTCACATTGTTATAATCATTTTCACTTTAAAGATCAAGGTCTGAAATTTTTCGTTAAGAAGGTATGATTTTTCTTCTTGAATTTGTAGCTTGTTACACTAAACAGAGCCAGATATATACATATACAGGCATGCACATCATTCACAAATATATATACATATATCCAGACATATTTTACATCCATACTAAAAAAATATATCGCATGCAGATCAAGATTCAAACTAAATTTAAAACTTAAAGTTGTAGTTTGATCACCTTGGTAGGAACAGGTCAGAGAATAGGAACAAATTCTTTTGCTTGGAAATTTTTGATGTTGATCTTTAAATTTGAAAATCTTTGTTTTGCTTGCTGATTTGTTTGAGATGTTCTTGGATTTGAACTACTGTTTTCTGTTGATTTCTTACATTTAAATTGCTCAGATTTTACTGCTTTGATCTTTTTCTGGTTTTTGAAAACTATTTGTTTGATTTTGTAATGCTTCCAGGTTTTGATTCCAAAAAATCATCTGTTGTTTGAACTTAGAGTTGAATCTGATCTTTGATTTCCACAATCTTCAATTTGTTTTCAGACTGAAAAATTAGACCTGAGATGACCTTAAATTTGATCAAGTTTTAATATGAAGAAATTGTTTTGGTTTGTAGAAATTTTTCTCAGGTTTGAGAATAACCTGGTTTATCAATTTCTTTTCTTATTCATGTTTTCATGATTTTTTTAAATTAAAAGTAAATTTTGTTTGCCACTTGTTAAAACATGTTAACACCTGTCTATACATATTTTGATTTTCTTACAAATGTCTTTTGTAACCTTAATTGTGTTTAAGTTCTTACTTTAATTAATTTTGAAATTATGGTTTAAACCCTTGTTAATTGTATATTTACATATGTTTATATTTACAACTTTATAAAAAATTGAGTTTGAAATCTACTTATATTTACACAATTTTTTTTGTTCCCGCAATTCAAATTATCACTTAAATAAATTCACAAATAAATCCAAACCCAATCTATTTGTAAATATTTACAATTGAATTTCCCAAATTAAATGAAATTTATTTTCTAAAATATTTATTATAGAGTTTTAGATTTAAAATGAAATTCAAAATAAATTTATATACGTATAAATAAACACACATATGCATATTAGATAACAAATTTCTACTAGTATAAAATTATATAGTTTTCAAATCCAAATTTTATTTATTTATAAGATATTAAATATAGAATTTCAAATACACAACTAAATTTTAAAGTCAATGTCCAAATAAACAAATATCTTATTTAATCTTGGAAAAATTAAAAAAATTACAACTTAAGTTCACAAATTTATATCAATTACTAAATTTAGTTTTACTCAAAAATTGGGATCGTTACAGATTCTCCCTTTTAGGAAATTTCATCCTCGAAATTTGAAAGACAGGGAGACAATAAAAGAATATAGAAAGATAGAGAGATGAATTACTAGATCAAGCTGAATATCTATTCCGCATTTGGCTTACCAAATCAGAATATCATCAATAGATACAAGAACGAATCTCTTTAACTCTTCACAAGAAACTCGGGTCATCCAGATCTATAAGTATGCAAGGGCATTGGTTAGTTCGAAGGGGTAACTAACCATTCGTAGAACATATCTAGACCCCATAGAATAGACAGATATGTGGACATAAATCCAAAACTTTTTAATTTAGAAACCAAAGTATACATATCAACCATAGCAACCAAAGCAAAAAAATTCATCCAAACAAACAATTTTGACCTATCTGGAGTTTATGTCCTATACCGGCACATCAAAGCTTCTCCCTCGAGCTGCTACGAAGCCATCAACGAATTGAAATCAGATGATGAACAAAAGTGATTGATAGAGAAAGGGTTATTCCTTGTTGTTGCAGGGTATCGATCATTTGTACTGGTATTCCCCTGTCTCTTATCTCGTCCTCTTCTTACACTCATACTCACTATCAGCGGATAATAAGGGAATTTACTGTGGCATATGGACGGATATCTTAGGGATATATTCATTCTAGGGTATACCTCACCCTATCTCTAATGAGGTACCTAATGTGTTATACTACTGAGCTAAAGTTCAACCTTCAGCTCTGATACCAATTTTAACGATCCTGACTCGACCTTCGAAAATTGGCACCGACTATATCATCTATATTCAAAAGCCGCAGATTCAAACGTCGAATCTGGTTCGCCGGAGCTTATAACACATTAAGTATAACAACGCAGCAGAAGAAAATGAATAATATCGTTGATACAATAATGAATACAATTATCCGATACAATATGATACAACAATATCAAAGACAACGACAACAGCAGAAAAAATAACAATGGAAGAAATAACTCCAATATGATCTTCGATAAAGAGTGAATCCAAAGTCTGCAACTCCAAACCAAATCACCAAAGGCAAAGCTCTAAACTTCAAACTCAAACCACCATCAAGCTAAACTGAACCAAACTCCATCCCAATGCGATTGCCAAGACTAAAGGCTGGATGCTATCGACTCTATATCTGCAAGCTGACTATTCGGCTATCTAAAAAATCCAACTCTAGACTGCCCGTGTGGAAAATTGTGGGCACCCAGAGTTTAGGAAGGGAACAATAAACTCTATGTTAGTCATGGGACTGGTATGAACAAACAAAAATAGTTTATCTTTATCAAAAGCAAAACAAAAGATTTTAAAGAAATTCGAAATGCTTTTTGAAAAATGAAACTGCCATAAGGCCTCCCGCCACACACAATGCAAGCGCAAAATTGGAGGAGATTTCTCCTTGTGACAGTTAAAAATGCTTGATACGCGAAAATCTTTTTGATATTATTATTAGTGCATAGTGCAGAAAACCTTTCGAAAGTATAATATAAATCTTAGCCAGCATAGGTACCAATATATTATGCCTGCTATAGCTACCACCTGAGGTGGCAGGTTATACAATTGCAATCGTAAAGGGCTCATATTCTTTTGTTTGGATTTCCAACAAATGGTCAGGCAAAGGAACTTCCCACACAAAATGGAATGCCTCTGGAGGGACTCCCCGAGAACCTAACCGAATCTCTGCTACACAAGGCCGGGTTACCTGTATAACTAGGTAACTATTGACATGAGTATGCCACCCCCCGGTCGTTACCAACCTTTATCCGAGGTGCCTCTCAACCAACAACCACAAAGTAATAAATTTTGCAGCATCCACATAGGTAAATATCTGGGCTCCATACCTGATACCACCTTTGATCCAGAAGGAAATGTCATACCCTCAGGGGGCTCTACCCCCAAATAACCTTGCTCCCACGATTCCTATTTTGACCATAACCGAGTTGTCAAGCTCGATGAAGTCTCATCCACAAAGCTACATTTTTCACAAAGTCATGCTTTGATCAACAAATGATCAGTAGCACTTCGTATGCCACATTACCAAATTGGGAATGTATCATTAGTAACCAACAACTACATAACCTCTGAGCTCGTACGTCTCAGAGAAGGGTGTTAAGCTAAGAGAATAAATTCTCTGCCCCCAAAAAGAAATGTATTTAATAGAAACTGATTTTACATCTCAAAGTGTAATGTCAGACACTCATCCATACAAGTCTGTTCCGGGTTAGAACAAAACCGAAGGCACTTCCAAAGAAGTCCTTGCAAATCCGGGCATACTCAATCCCGATCGGACTCCCCATCACATATGGAGATCTCTATACTGGAGAAACTCAGTGCAGAGTCGTTCGACAGGTTATCCTATCATTCTCGAGGACATTCGGTCTTCACCACCGGTCTTCAAATCCAATCCATTTCGTCGTATTACTATTCGGAATGGGTTATTTGACACAAAGTCCTCTCCCGGCTAAACTGAATAGTGAGCGCAATATTTTAAAAACATATGGACATGGGGATCTTAGTTAAGTCACAACTTATTACTCAAAACTTTTCTTCTAAATGGTTAAACAAATTACCATTTTCGAATCTTTTAAACAAAAAGATTCACTTCACAAAGTTTACCAATTTTTTTCACAAAGATTCATTTAAAATATTTAAACAAAAGATCTATCTTTGAGATCCTCTTTTATTTGGAAACAAAGTTCACAAATATTTTACAAAGATTCCTTTATAGCTTTCAAAACAATTTCATTTCAAATCTTTTATCCAAAGGATATACCTTTAAGATCCTCTTATAAAGTTCACTAATCTTTTACCAATATTCATTAAAACAATTTTCATTTCAAACTTGAAATCTTTTCAACACAAATTGGAAATCTTTTCTTTATATGAAAGCTGTTGTTATTTGAAAACAAATAGTTTTCGTTTTTGGAAAAATCCGATTACATTTGCATAAGTTAAAGCCCTTCAAGTATAAAGTTTGGTTTAAATTCAAATTTCCTAAAATAATACTTTTAAAAATGGTTTAAAACCTACATAAACACATTTATAACTTGTATAACCTTTCTAAACCAAAATTCTCAACATAGAATTCAATTTCATATCTAGAATTCAATTTCAAATTAAATTATTTGAATTTCAAAACTTTATCAAGTTATTCAAAATAACTTTTAACTTCAAAACTCCTTTTCAAAAGTTTTTTACATTTAACCGAAGTCCATTTCCATAACCATTTGAATTCAAAAATTCAATCTTTAAAACCATTTTCAAAAATCCATGACTTAACTAATTTCCTCGTGAAATCCATATTTGTGTGTGTCCGAGTGTGGTCCAGGGGTTTTACACAATAGTGCAACAATCATCAATCATTACATATTCAAACACATCAATATCGATAAGTGGTATAATCTGTAACGCTTATCTTCATTCACAGATTCACGGATAATGTAAATTTATTTTTTGGCAAGGCCGACGGGGTTGGATGGTCCCCGACCACTTTATTGCAGCACCAAAGAGATTACAACAAAGACATTGAGCGAACTCAAAGAATACAAGGGAAACAAAGCGCTACAAAATAAACTTGAGACTAAAAGGAAAAAAGAAGAAACAGGAAAAACTACACAAACAAGAACTTAAAAGGAGAGAGATATACCAGGTTCAATAGCAAAAGAGAGTGTTTTCAGCAGAGATCTAATCGCATAAGAAACTGAAAGCAAGAACATAGGGCCTGACTTAGCTCTTTCAGCATCAAACACTCTAGTATTTCGCTCATTCCACACTTGTGATATAAAACACTTCAACACAACAAGGTACAGTCTCTTATGATTGTGAGCATGACCAGTCTTCCCTAAAATAGAGCTCCATTCCGCTATGTTGTTGTTGCTTGTAGAAGGGTCATTCACACGCAGCTTGTCCTTTATATTACCCCAAACATGGTTTATGAATTCACACTCAAAAAATAAGTGTTCCACAGTTTCCACACCATCACTGCAGAAGACACACTGCATATCCACATCCATCCCAATGCAGACAAGTCTTGCCTTTGTATGAATAGCACGGTGCAACACTTTCCAGAGTAACAAGTTATCTCTAAAACTGCTATCCTTGTGCCATGTTCGCTTGCTCCATGTCCAGTCAGTTTTTTGATAGTTCTTAGTCAGAAAGTTATATACTTTGCTAATAGTAAAAGAAGCATCTTTGTCACCCCATACCAGCTGCTTATTGGAAGTAGATAGGGTAGCATTTCCTTTTATCTGGTTCCATAATTGTTGTATTCTTTGATTAGACGAGAAGACAGCAGAACTTTGTATATTATGTACAACATCTATGACTTTTGCTTCAAGATGGATCCCAGTTTGAATCATTTCATTATAAGCCAACCTACTTTTCAGAATCAACCCTTTCTCAAGCCAAGGGTCATTCCAAAAACTAACAGTAAATCGATTATTAATACTCATCTGCAAGAGAGGTAAGATGTCACCCTTTAGTTTGAATATGCTCCTCCACGTCCAACTCAAGTTCTGCGGCATACGCATAGTCCATAAACTTCTACCTTTGATAACATTCCAGCGAGACCAAGTAGCCCAGTTGCTGTCATAACTATTGAAGTATGTATCGATGTGTTTAGCCACCGCCGCTTTGTTCCATTCTTTTAAGTTGATGATACCTAATCCACCTTTAGAGAGCGGCAGTTGAACAATTTTAAAGTTGACAGGCGCAATATATTTGCCTGCGGTTCTTCCCGTCCATAGAAAGCGCATAAACGCACTTCGTATCATTTTCATTAGCTTCATGGGAAGAACATAAGTTCTAGCCCAGTACACTTGCATTGCAAATATTACTGACTTCACAAGAGTTAACCTACCAGCTTGGCTCAGCTTCAATGTCGTCCAGCTATATAATCTTGCAGTAATTCTTTCATATAAGGGTAGGCAAAGATTAGTAGTTATCCTAGATGTTATCAGGGGCATCCCCAGGTAAGAAACAGTGTTAGGGTTAGGATATAAGCCAGTAGCTTGAGAAATAACGTGCAATTGATCATTATTCACCCCAGCTACAATTATTTCAGATTTGTGTATGTTGATTTTCAACCCAGTCATCTCATAGAACTGCGATAAAACATTCTGTTATCGGGAGACAAAACTCTCATCCTTGGCTTTTATCGGGAGACTTCAACTGCTGTTATAAATTATCTGATAGAGACGGTGGTAACCCTCTCTCTTTGAATGAAATCAATCCGCTTGTTTCTACTCTTAATCTTGTGGAAATTATTCCTGTGAAAACTGTTGGTTTGCAGTTCACATGGAACAATAAGAGAAGACATGGAAGGAGAACTTTCTCGCGAATTGATCACTCCTTTTCCAATCTGAATGCTCTTGAAAAATGGCCCTTCCTTTACTGCCTTCTGCCCCCTCCTCTCCTGTCTGACCATTCACCACAAATCATCCACCTTCGTGGAGCTGATATGAGAGGGAAATCAAGTTTTAAATTTTTTAACTCTTGGATTAAAGATCCAGACTTTAAAACAATTGTATCTAATGCCTGGAATATAGGTAAGTATGGTAATCCGCTGTTTATTTTGCAGGAGAAAATAAAGGAAGTAAAATGTATACTGAAGCAGTGGTCATTCAAAAACTTTGGCAAAGGTGATAAGTTGAGCATGTCTATTGGTCAGAAACTTGCAGAGGTTCAAAAAGAGATGATGACCAACGTTGACAATGAAGATCTTTCTGCTGCAGAATATACCTTAAATCAACAATATAGTGAAGCTTTAGTTAATGAAAGTGACATGATCAAACAGAAAAGCAGAATAAAATGGAAAGAAGACGGTGATAGAAATAGTGCGTTCTTCCATGCTAGTCTTAAGAACAAACAGCGCAGAGAGAATATCACTACTATTTTATCTAAAGACGACAACCTTCAGACAACTGTGAATGACGTTCAAGATGCTTTTGTGAATTACTTTTCTTCCATTTATGGCAATGAATGCGACTTCATACCAAAACTTGATGAAATCCCAACTGACATTCTTCCTAGATTAAGTGAAGCTGATTATTCTTTCCTATGCTCTGAAGTAACTACTGAAGAAATCAAAGATGCGATGTTCTCTCTGAACAGCAATTCTTGCGGAGGCCCAGATGGTTTAAATGCCAAATTCTATACTACCTGTTGGTCAATTGTGGCAAATGATGTTTTCAAAGCAATTAAACATTTCTTCAAAAAGGCAAAGCTTTATAGATCATTTAACTACACTAATATTGCACTTGTTCCTAAGGTTCCCAATGCTCACCATGTCAGAGATTTTCGACCCATATCATGTTGCAATACAATTTACAAATGTATTTCCAAAGTTATAGCATCCAGACTCAAAATTGTTCTGCCAAGAGTTATTTCCAAAAACCAAGCAGCATTCTTGCCGGGAAGGAATATTCTTGATAATATACTACTTGCTCATGAGCTGCTTAAGGGGTACTCCCGTAAAACATCTATTCCTAAAGCTATGTTCAAACTTGACATCTTGAAGGCGTTTGATATGTTACAATGGGATAGTATCATTCGTATCATGGGGTATATGGATTTCCCTCCACATTTTCTTGCTTGGATATACGAATGCATTTCTACACCAACATTTTCGGTTATTATCAATGGTTCTCCGGCTGGTTTCTTCCGCTGTAGACAAGGCATAAGGCAAGGAGACCCGATTTCGGCGTATATTTTCATTGTTGTCATGGAGCTCCTGACCAGAATGATAGACAGTCTAATTTCGCAAGGTAAGTTTAAGTGCCATCATCTCTGCAGTCAACCTAGTATCATAATGTAAATTTATTACAGATAAATAAATTACATTCATCATAGATAAATAAATTACATTCATCACAGCTTGAATTAAAATAATTCAAATCACAAAGCATCACATAGTAGAGATATCAAACAATTCACAGCATTCAATAAAATACAGTCATCCATAAGTAAGGTTAATTGATCATTCGATTAATTGAAATCAGATTAATCACTAATCCAGATTGATTAACATTAGTTAATCACAATTTATGTTAATTAATTATCCTTAAATTATTTATTAATCAATCTTAATTAATGAATTAATCAACCTTTAATTATTAAAGAATCAATCTTAATTATTCAATTATCCTTAATTAATTAATCAATAAATAAATTAACCCTTAATTAATTTGCATTTAATTAATTATCCTTAATTAATTATAATAAGTAATTATCCTTAATTACTTATATTAATAAATCCAAAATTAACTTTAATCACTTGATTAATCAACTTTAATCATTAATTAATTACTTTCAATTAAGTAATTTTCTTTAAGTAATTAATTACCCATAATTATTACCTTAATTAATTAATTATCCTTTGTTGTAATCTCATAAGGTAATTAGCTTAAATTTAATTTCACAGAGTAACTATACTTGCTTAATCCCTTAATTACGACCTTTAAATAAAATAAATTATCATTAACAAATAGTTCAATTTCAAAACCTTAAGTTAATCAAACATTTTTAAGATAAAACATTTATCTTTTAATTACTTATTTATACCTTAAAAATAAACTTAAGGATTCTTTTGGAAACTTGAACTAAACTAATTCAAAAATAATTATTTTAATACTTTATCTATTTAACAAAACTGGTAAAAAAGAATATTTAATTAAGAAAGTATTTTAAACTTGATTAAAACTGAAATTCGAAAACTTGTTTAAATGTTAGAAATTTAAAAACTGTTTTCAACCTAAACTTCCCAGACCCGAGACACATTCCAAATTCCCTGAGCCAAGTTCTAAATTACTCAAGCCAGACTCCGAGAAACTCGCGTTCTTCTTTTTTTTTTGTCCTTTTCTTTTAACTCTGTTTTGATTTAAGTTATAAACTGTTATTCAACCCATGCGAGCTGCCCGAAGGAAACCCCAAGCAACACATCGTTTTTCTCGAGCTAATTCCCGAAGCCCTTATCCTTTCTTCCTCGATACAAAACTTCACAGCGATCCTTTGACACATGTGCACGTGCGCAGGCGAATCGATCACCTTAAACAATCGATGCCAATGCTGGAATATTGATCACAACCCCCACTCTCGACCCCGACCACCAAAGCCTTGAGACAACCCCACAATCAAAATCGAAAAACCGAGCTTCCTATTAGAACAGAACCCATCGTCAAAAATTCGCCTCGAGTAGCCACAACCGACCACCAGAATTTACGCCGTTCCACCCGAATAAACGCCACAACCCCACGCATCTTTCCCCATGGGTCGGTGCAACCCAAAGCAACACCGACGATGAAATCATCGATTCTTCCTCATCGAGCCAAACTGGGTTTAAAACCCTACATCACCTTCTATGCTCCGCCATGCTCATTAGAAAAAATCGCGAATAATTTTCCATGAATCCTCATCACCCAAGCTCCCTTCAGCCATAACCACGACCTTCTTTATTTCGCTGACGACCGGCAACTGCCACAAACCAAAATTCCGTTCATCACGAGAAATTCCGACATTCACGTACTTAAAAATCATGAAATTACTTCCTAAAATCATCATTTGTTATCACGAAGCTGATTATGGAATTAAAACATGAATTTAAGTTCATTGATTTTCGACTTATATATGAAGTTTTGCTGCATTGTCCTAATTTTGAAAGAATACAAAATCTTAAATTATTGAAACTGTTTTTAAAAATAAATTCACATTGTTATAATCATTTTCACTTTAAAGATCAAGGTCCGAAATTTTTCGTTAAGAAGGTATGTTTTTTTTCTTGAATTTGTAGCTTGTTACACTAAACAGAGCCAGAAATATACATATACAGGCATTTCACATCATTCACAAATATATATACATACATCCAGACATATTTTACTTCCATACTAAAAAATATATCGCATGTAGATCAAGATTCAAACCAGATTAAAAACTTTAAGTTGTGTTTTGCTCATCTGGGTAGGAACAGGGCAGCAAACAGGAACAAATTCTTTTGCCTGGAAATTTTTGATGTTGATCTTTAAATTTGAAAATCTTTGATTTGCTTGCTGATTTGTTTGAGATGTTCTTGTATTTGAACTACTTTTGCTATTGATTTCTTGCATTTAAATTGCTCAGGTTTTACTGCTTTGATCTATTTCTTGTTTTTGAAAACTATTTGTTTGATTTTGTATTGCTTTCAGGTTTTGATTCCAGAAAATCATCTGTTGTTTGAACTTAGAATTGAATCTGATCTTTGATTTCCACAGTCTTCAATTTGTTTTATGAATGAAAAATTAGATCTGAGATGACCTTAAATTTGGTCAAGTTTTAATATGAAGAAATTGTTTTGGTTTGTAGAAACTTTTCTTAGGTTTGAGAATAACCTGGTTTATAAATTTCTTTTCTTATTCATGTTTTCATGATTTTTTGAATTAAAAGTAAAATTTGTTTTCCACCCTCTAAAACATGTTAACACTTGTCTATACATATTTTGATTTTCTTACAAATGTCTTTTGTAAACTAAATTGTGTTTAAGTCCTTACTTTAATTAATTTTGAAATTATGGTTTAAACCCTTGTTAATTTATATTTACATATGTTTATTTTTACAACTATATAAGAAATTGAGTTTGAAATCTACTTATATTTACACAAATTTTTTTGTTTCCAAAATTCAAATTATCTCTTAAATAAATTCATAAATAAATCCAAACCCAATCTATTTGTAAATATTTACAATTGAATTTCCCAAATTAAATTCAATTTATTTTCTAAAATATGTATATTAGAGTTTTAAATTCAAAATAAATTTATATACATATAAATAAACACACATATGTATATTACATAAAAAAAATTCTTTTAGTATAAAATTATGTAGTTTTCAAATCCAAATTTTATTTATTTATAAGACATTAAATATAGAATTTCAAATCAACAATTAAATTTTAAAATCAATGTCCAAATAAACAAATATATTATTTAACCTTGGAAAAATTAAAAAAATTTACAATTTAAATTCACAAATTTATATCAATTACTAAATTTAATTTTACTCAAAAATTGGGATCGTTACAAAAACAGACGATTTAATTATTTTTCACATAACCCAAAATGTGGTGGTTGATGACTTTAATCAAACATAATGATTTTCTAAAAAAAATATTAATTGAACATAGAAAACTCGAAATTATACTAACAATTGTTCATCTGAAATGTGCACGGCTTTAAGTTTTCTCTAATGTACTAAATTGATCTGTACGCTCTCAAAAATAGATGAAAAATCATAATAGTTTTTATCTTTGAATGTCAATGTTGTTCCTGAATTGTAAAAAAATTTAAAATAAATGTTTTGTGTTAATGTATTTTCTCTAACCTACTAAAGTTATTTGTATTCTGTCAAAAATAGGTAACAATGAATTTTACTGCTTGATAAATGAATTGAGTCAAAAGATTTTTCAGTAATGATAACCTGATTACTGAAATTATGGCTTGGATAGGTAACTATATTGAAATGGAAGAACATATATGTCATAATTTATTGCTGTAGTAGGTAGTATTAACGTCATAGTAGATACGACGGATAACTTACGGATGAAAATACTATAAAACGGATGATTTAATTATTTTTTGCATAATCCAGTAACAGTTGACAAAGGGCGACTCTAAAGCAGTTTGATTACTAAATAATCAGGTTATCAAGAAACAAATTGCATTCATCCACTCTCACCAAAAACACAATTATCAGGTAAAATGACTAAAATGTACATAAACCATTACTTAATAGCCTATAGGTAGTACCTGGCTGTATTTTCAGTAAACTCCTATTTTGTAAGAGCATGTACGCACAATCATTTTTGCAGCTAATCAATTGTCCGAAACAAACGCTGAACAGCAAGCAACAAAGTTATCAGAAAAAATGTTCACATCCAACAAAACTGAGCAGAATAAAGCTAAAAGACTAACAACTGATATGGAAAAAAATTAATGAGAAAATTTCCCATTACTACATTAAACTACAATGAAGTAGTTCACATTTTGAAAATAAATTAAAGGCCAATCATCCACATATTTTAAAACAGTTGGTGATGCTAATTCGACATACAAACTCACATGACAACCGATTAGCTTAGAAATGACATTATAACCTAAAAAAGGCCTTAAAAACAAAACCTTTTTTTAACAGTCACCAAAATTACTGAAAACCACATATCATAATGATACATATTATCAAACATGGAACAATGAAGCATGTATCAAAAATATGTTTTGAATTTAGTAAGGATGCGTGATATTAACATGTAGATGTACATGATTTCTAAATTGCTTTAGCAATTACTTGCTGCACCTCTGAATTGCATCAGTAGTAATTTAGAAATTAAATATTAAACTAACTAATTCAGGGAATTAAAACAAAACTAATTGTTGGAAGATTATTATGAGCTTTTTAAATTTTTGTTTGTTAATGAAAATTAACCTTTTGTTAACCAAAATTAACCTGGCAATACAATAGTTACTCACAAAAATAAGCATATATCGAATTTTGGATTCTATTCAATTAGACAAATAACGAATGAATGATTTCGCATGAATAGCTAACAGAACCATTAGAAATATTTGTTTGATTACAAAGTTAACCATTCAATACAAATAAAAAGAATAAGCATACCTTTATAAGAATGGAAAGAAGAAATAATTAGACAAATTCGAGTGCAACTTTTCCATAATTTCCTCTGGTTTGATAAGTAATAGTAACTAATTTTTCCTAAATTATCTATAGGTAAATAAGCGGATATGAAACAAACCAAGCATCTATAGAGTTGAAATAAATATTTAGGCAGTACATAAAGTGCTTGAAATAAATTTGTTGTAAAAAAAATAACAAACTGAATTTAGTGAATACAGAAACATGTGTATGTACATACGTGTACTTCAAATGGGTAGTAATAAGCTATAGTCGCATCTTTCATGTCGTTCAGGGAAATAGAAAGAGCAACAAGAAGTTGGGGCTATTACAATCTATTGACCAATATTTCATATATAGACACATACATGTATATACATTTGACTACACACACATGAAGGAAAATGTGTGTATATGCATTAATATACACATCCATAAATATATGCATTTCCCCCAAAAGTTAATCTGATTTGTTAAATAAATAAGGGAAAGTAGATTCATGAATGCAAATAAATCAAAATTAAGAAGTTAGAAAATAACAAAAAAATGAGCAGGTCAAAAAATTAAAACATTCGCACCACTATCATGAGCAGAACATCATTACCAAACAATCACATGATAGTTCATTAAAAAGTAAATTGAAATGGAAGTACATATAGTTTGTAACTGATTGATGTAGTAGGTAGTATGAACATCACAGTAGAACACCGTAGATAACCTAGGCATGAAAACAATGTAAGACAGATGATTTAATTATTTTTAACATAACCCCCTAACAGTTGACAAATGACAACTCCAAAGTAGTTTGTTTACCGAGTAAAATGTACATAGACCATTACTTAATGGCTAGTAGGCAGTATCTGGCTGTATTTTCAATAAACTCTATTTTTTTAGTGCATGTACGGAAATCATATTTGCAGCTAATCAACCGTCTAAAACAAATGCTGAACAGCAAGCAACAAAGTTATCAGAAAAAATGTTCACTTCGAACAAACTGAGCAAAATAAAGCTAAAAGGCTAACAAATGATGTGGAAAAAAAATTAATGAGCATATGTCCCATTACTACATTAAACTACAATGAAATAGTTCGAATTTTGAAAATAAATAAAGGGCCAATCATCCACACATTTTCAAAAAGTTGGTAATGCTAATTCGACATACAAACTCACATGACAATTGATTAGCTTAGAAATGATACTATAACCTAAAAGAGGACTTAAAAACAAAACTTTTTTTAATAGTCAACAAATTACAGAAAACCACATATCATAATGATACATATTATCAAACAAGTAACATTAAATATTAAAGTAACAAATTCAGGGAATTAAAACAAAACTAACTATTGAAAGATTAGTATGAGCTTTTTAAATTTTTGTTTGTTAACCAAAATTAACCTTTTGTTAACCAAAATTAACCTGGCAATACAACATTTACTCTGAAAAAGAAGCATATACTTAACATAACCCACTAACAGTTGACAAAGATGAATAAAATTTGAAAGTGAATTTAGGGGAAAGATTATAATCAATACCTGAATATGTAACATGGGTGCAGCGACGGGGATGGATAGTTGAAATCTGGCTCTGCGATTCCATAGAAAAAGCAAGCAGGTAGCCTGAGACAAAAATGGGCAATATTTGTAATGTCTCTTAGAGTTTCAACTCTAACAAACACAAATTCAACATAAAGGAACATAGGTACATAATTTGAGTAACAAACCCTAATTTGGATGTGGATTTAACATAAAGCTACGGTAAAAATAACCTGGATTCTTGCGTTGGGGAGGAAGGAGGCGAATTCCATAGAAAAAGCAAGCAGCTAGCCTGAGACAAAAATGGGTGATATTTGTAATGTCACATAGAGTTTCAAATCTAACAAACACAAATTGAACATAAAGGTGCATAATTTGAGTAACAAACCCTAATTTTGAGGTGGAGTTAACATAAAGGTACCGAAATCAACAGCTTAGAACAGTGAAAATAACCTAAATCCTTGCGTTGAGGAAGGAGGCGAATCGCAATGGATAAAAGAAGAGTTTAGAACAATGAAAATAACCTGGACCCTTGCGTTGAGGATGGAGGCGAATCGCAATGGATAAAAGCAAGATATTGTTTCGTAATCTGGCAGGGAGGAAGGAGGCGAACAACAATGGACAGATCGAAGGACGAAGCAAATAGTAAATGGATATAGAACGTGCATTATAGAAATTACATAAACGTCCTTATCATGGTGGAAAAAGCAGAAGGTTATTATAGGTATTTCAAAAGCTTCATTTGGGGGTATTCCCATTATATATAGATATTGTCTTTATCTTTTGGTTTCTTCATTATGCATAAATATATATAAGTATGCACGCATGCAGTGCAGCAGGAGGGGTACATAACACTTACCTATTTGCACCAGCAGCAGTTCATGTCCTTTCCTAACTGATAACTTAGTCTTCATTTTGAATTTTGATGCCTGCGCCACCTTATATAATGTAATTAACTTGTTAAGCTTAAAAAAACTTCAGACCTACATCCTAAAACTCCCGTTCATATTACCGTCCTAAACGCAAATAAATTATGGCTGAGCTAGAGCTGGTTTAGACATATATATGGATTCTGTAAACTTTATAAATTATTTGAAAGCATGACAACTTATGTTTGAAATAAAAACAAACTTGTAATATTTTTATCTCTCTAATGCTTTTTATGTAAGTGTTGCTGTAAAAACAAACTTGTAATATGTTTATCTTGCTAATGTTGAGCAAAATCGTATGTACCACATTTTTCGCCACTAAAAAGATTTTACTACATATATTTGTTCAAAACCAAAATCGCCATAATCATTTTCAATTACCGAAATCCGAGGTGTTTCAGAACTCAATTTCTCGACTAGGGGACCCTAGAGAGATGGTTCCATCTTTGCTGGAAAAGTAGACTTTTACAAACAAATTCGAGCGTTGGTGGGATTTGCTCATGTCAACACTTGAATTCATCGAGAAATAGAATTACAATTCTATGGAGCAATGCCAATAATTGATTATCGTCGATCCATAGCTATCATACATCAAGGATTTACCCTCATCCATTACCGTCATCAATTTTGTCCTATCCGAGTTCTTGCAAAGACCCCGTCTTGTCTTACACTTCTCTTTGATTGAAGTATCATAAAATGATGGAGACTACGGGAAATGAATCGGCAAGGAGTTGACGAAATGGCCATCGATGGGGCTTTTGAGGATAACTTGACAAACTATGAAGTCAACAGTGCGAGTCAAATTTGGCAACGACGCATGAGGGCGTTGCCTTGGATTATTCACTACAATTTGTCAAAGGCTTGTTCTTTTGGATGGCTCGACTTCATGGAGTGAAAGGGATATGGAGTGGAAGTCGGGATTCAAGCTTGAATTGAAGATGGAATCAATGAAGTATGGCTCTTGAGTTTGAATGCAAGTAAAGTTGTCAAAGGCTAAAACGAGGATAAAATGTGTGAAAAATTCTTAGCCTAGACTTTTATACGGATCGACACTGATAAATCATTACCAATCCATTATTGACCGGCACCGATGCATCGTGCTTTTAAAAGAAATGGAAAGTAGAAAAGGGTGAAAAACTACCTAGCCATAGACTAGAATGACTTTCAAAGTTCTCCCCAATGAACAAAATCCTTGGATAATGTACTTCAATATTTGTGTCTATTGAGCAGACATGACGAGGTACCAAAATTCTTAGTGAGGATGCAACATTCCGCGGAAATGTATTGGGTAAAGGAAGCATCTGCGCAGATCTGGATTTGATCGCTTGTCTTGATTCAAAGAACCTTATGCATTCAAATAAACATACTTTGGATTTATCCCTTGATTGAGGTAGTAAATATCATGCCATATTTTTACTTTTCGTTACGTCTTCGTTAACATGCATTCTCATCAAGTCAAAAGTAAAATAAATTTTATGTAGGGAAAGAGATGATCAAATTGGAAATTAATGAAGTCGATAGATCATACTTTAGATTATAAGCTCGGTCACATATTGGTTTTCTATTGCACCTTATTCGCAACTAGTGTGATTAATAAAATCAATGTGTTATACGTTATTTATAAATATATTATATATAAACAATACTTATTGATTTGCAAATCCATTGTGCCTATACTGTGTTGGCGGTTCCATGATAGCGTCAAAAATCATGTCCTAATCATGTGCAGTCAGCTCGTCTCTACCTGTTCTCTCGAGCAGGCGGTCTAGTTCTTTAAAGAATTTATCTTGCGATTAAAAGTAGAATTATAATTAAAATTCATATTACATTATTTTAATTATTTATTACTTATTATTTAAAGCGATTATTAATAACATATGATTTAAACTATGCTTGCCATGGACTCTTGTGTTTGTATCATGTCATGTATATATTTTTGAGCCATCTACAATGAGATGCTTGATGGTGCGAGGATGAGTAAAAACTTCCAGGTAGGAGATGACACGACCATGCTCTTTTACCTTAAATAATTACTACTTATTATTATTATTATATTTAATATATATGTATATATGATTATATAATGTTATAAGTATTTATAATCGCAATTTATAAACTTTCCAGTTCCTGACGGCAATGTTGGAATAACATTGAACCCCCACGATGTTTAACAAGATTTGCATTCCTATTTGCTGAATTCTTCTCAGAGCATGCGTATAAATTTAACATAAACATTGTATTTCACATTTTTAAACTAATGCAACTATTATACTAATTTCTACTAAATTTTTAATAAATACATAGGACTCGTAAACTTACAATCACTTCTGGACTTTTCCAATGAGCATTTAATGCTTCCCATAAGGTTGCACTCATTCAGTCAGGCATTTTTTTCCGCTTTTAATGCTTGACCTTGTATCGCGGTAATTTATCTTCATTTTTTTGGTCCAATAATTTCTATAAAGGGAGTCTATTTCCTGTAAATCTACTGGCCTTCGCACATTGAAATTAAAATGAATTATAAATTTATACTTAATCAATAAATTGCACAATTTATATATATATATATAATGAAATACGCATTTATATTTACGTAAAAATCATGCCATATACACTCTATAATGTGGATTGGGATATTCTCCTACTTAGGCTAGCAAGTAGTAATTCTGCCCTTATAGGTAAACTTAGAAATATCAAGCACAATATATGAGGGCTCCAATTCAAAATCCTATATTAATTATGATATAGATTTTTAACATATCATGAATAATATATCTCACACAAAATATTTATGATGTTGCAATGAATTTGATACCTACCAACTCACTTTACTTACTGATCTAACTATGGGACGAACCATATGTGATGGGCAGCCACCATCGCCTCTTGCGGTAACCCCTCTCTGACTAAAAGATGAGGAATTTGATGAATGTGAAGATCGTCAACATGGGACATAATATTTGTCACAGACAAATCATTTTATTATGGAAGAACATATCAGTTTATTATAAGAAAACATATTATTTTTTGGGAAAAACATGTAACATTAATAATCACATAAATGACCTTATATCAAAACATATCATTGCTTTTGTTTTAAAAACTACCGACCGGTCTACTTTATGTCATTTTAGGGATGGATACGAAGCAAAATAAATTTGTAGTGCCTATTTGGCTAATACAAAAGGATCATATTATGGTGATGAGAGTTATTTTTTATTTCAATAGGATTATAATCTTTGTGCACGTTGATTTCAGAACTTGAAACATTGCTGAACCAAATGCAAATCTAAATGAAAAAAATTCTCTACAGGTTTTATAAAATATGTCAATTCCATAAGCAAGAAAATCACCAATAGTTCATAACAAAGAAGCAAACATACGCAAATTCTTTTCTTGAAACGTCGTATGTTTCAACTCCTTCATGCCATAGTGTTTCCAACTCTTCAATCACTAGTTGTAAATAAACATTGATTCCTTGTATCAGATCATCAAGGCCAAAGACAACAATAGTGAGAAACATATATGGAGTTTTCAATGCATCCACGAATGCAAATTATAAGATGTAACGATAATATTCCAAGATGAATATTTAGAACCAAATTGAGAGAATGACGAGAAATCCATATACAAACCATGTCTAACATTACGGCCTCTACAACAAAATTTGATAAGTTTTATCAAAATATTTCTTTGCTTTTCCGTCAGTTATGTATTATGGTACCTTCTTTCTGTGTTCTCACAATAGGTCATCTCATATAAGGTGCATTAAAAGAAGGTGCATATATATAACCTTGTTTAGAAGTGATTGGTAGTAATGCATTCTCTTATATGAAACTTCTTTTCCCTTCTTTTTTCTTGGTTCATATCTTTCCTCATTACATATTCTACACTTCCTAAAATTGATGTCCTCTTTCCAAAATAACATGCAACCATTTAAACAAATACCTATCTTTTGTTATGGCAAATCGAAAGCAGACATAAGTTATTTCACTTCATAATGATTTTTGCACATTAGATTATCAGATGTCGTATGTCGTTTTGTAGCTTGTAAAACTACTGTAAATCCGACTTCTGTGAAGTTGAATTCAGATTTTAGTAATATATTAAGTAGTTACTGATAATTGAGTATCACTTTTACAACCATCCTAAAGGAGTTTCTTAGTAGCATCCAATAAATTATAAAAAAAATTGCTCCAGTATTTTTTTCTTCTTCGACCTTTACATCTTCATCATCAACTTGAACCATATGGAATATTGATCGTGCTGCATCTTCAATCACATCTTCTATAGAATTCGCCATAATATTGTCACTATCCACCTCCGCATCTGACACTATAGAATTATGTGTAATAAGTTCTCCATGATGATCCCACACATAATAACTTGGCACAAAACCGTTTGGACACAATGTACTATAACCATATCCGATTTTCAATGCTTCTAATGTTTGAAGTTTTTACAAGGGCAACAAACCTCTTCGTCATTTCCATTATTACTTAAAGCAAATTTAATAAATTCATATACACCATTATAAAAATGTACCACTATTGAGCCATTCATTTCCTTTCATTCATACATCCACCGCCTTCGACCGACAAAATAATTGATCATTTTTTTCCTATTTCAAAAAATATGATAGAAGTTTAAAGAACTATAGCAAGATTCCCAAAATTATGATTTTTTATTGGATTGCAATTTTATTTTTCAATTCATTTATACATTTTAATGTTTTACTAATTATGCCATATATTATTCTTTTCACCTTTTTTATACTTATTTTCAATTTTAACATATTATTTATTACATAATATTATATTTTCACATTATTTTTTTACTTTTTATGGTCGGTTATTCTACTTCCCATTACAAGCACAATAATAATTACATTTCACAAACCATTTCATCTTAAACGATTCAACATATTTTGATAGTACTTTCCCTTTGTTTCCAAGGACAAATTTGATAACTACGTATCAACTAATACGCAATTATAACCAATAAATAGTATATTATGCATAAATTTAAGCACAAACTAACGCTAATCTTTATCAAAAATTGAAATAATTATTTTAGTGGAAGTGTATACCTAATTTTGATGGATTGAAGCTTGGAGAATCTAATTTGATGAATGTTGCAATGGATTTTGGCGGATTTCAATGGCTAGGGATAGGGCTGCGATTAGATATCCGAAAAATCCAAAATCCATCGTATTTGTATTTGAAAAGCGGATAAATATCTGATGTTCAAAAATGGATGGGATGCGGATACGAAGACATCTGCATTCGAAAATTATCTGCCTGGTTTAATCTAATATTATAGTTTAACTTATGCGTATTTTAGTACAACGAAATATATATTTTATTGTTTTATTAAATTAGAAGTTTATACTATGCGCATTAAATGCATATCAACTGCTCAAAATTATTTATTATCATCATATTTTTTATTTTAACACTTTAATAATTGATGGGATTAAGAAAGTTTTTGTTAAACTAAAATTTTCAATTTATGTTATTTGATTTATCGATCGTTAGCAGAAAGGATAATTATCTAATATCTGTCTATATCCGTGGATGTAGATATTTGATATCCAAAAAAGGTTTCGGATATTGTACCATCTACACCCGAAAGTATCCATCGACAAGCATAGCTACGGATAGTTTGGGACAGATTTGGGAGGTTTAGAAACATGGTTTTAGGCTTTAGAAAATATAGAAAATAAGGAAGAAACGGGGTCAGCTGCCGCAATATTCGCGATTTTTTGACGGCTTCTGATGGCTTTCGATGACAATAAATAAAGAATATTTTCTGTCTATTGAAAATTATTTAATTTGTTATAAAAGTTTTTAAAAAGTTTGCAAATAAAACTTTTTTGTCTAAATGGATAACTCACCTAGATGCTAACCGTATATGATTCTTCAACAACATAAAATATACAACCACCAACCATCAATCTATATATAATTCCTTAAGGAGATAAAATCTTTGAATCAGGTATTCATAATAATTTTTTTTATTAAAGTTTACAATAACCCCTTTTTTATTAATATTAAAAATGATTTTTTTTATTCGTTATATAATACTTTTTTTAATGATTTGATAGTTAATTGTGAATTTTAAACGTATTTAAAATAATAAATTCATATAGAAGAAAATATTTGGTAAAAATAAATAAATTCGTTAAATCTTATGTTGATCTAAGTTATTTTGGGCATACAGTCAAAAATATTAAAAGAAAATAAACAGGTTCAACGTAACAATCTTGATTTCCAACTTTATAGCCATTCCTCGACATTCAGACTTAAACATTTTGTTCAAATATCAAACGATCTTCAAAGGAGATGAAATTCAAATCATATATACTATATTATGTATTTATCCAATCCTTATGGTTGGATTTATAAAAAAAGACAAAAAAATTTAGACTTAAAACAGATCATTTTCATAGAAGTTGTCTTAACAATATATACTATGTGTTATACAACTCATTGGAAAATGACAGATTTTGAGTCTAATCTTTTTTCCTTAAAATTTTTCTATCATAGCCTTATGGATTGGATAAATACATTATAAAGTATATGTCCCATGAATTTCGTCTTGTTTGAAGATCATTTGGCTTTCGAACTATAGATTTTTAGTCCAAATGTCGACGAACGGCTATAAATTTGAGAATCAAGATTGACACCCTTAATTTATTTATCTTCTTATCATATTTTGAATGTAGGTCCGAAATACTTTGAATGAACATATGAATCACAAAATTCTTTTTCTACAGAATAATTTATTTCATATTAATTTATAATGTTAAATACATTTAAAAATTCATAATTAGGTACATAATGGTAAAAATTATACTTAAATTCATAAAAGTGTTACACTGCATAAATTTCACTAAATTGTATAATGGACGGACTAAAAGTTGCATAGTTTGATCGTTTGAGTTCAATTTTCAATAAAATTAAATATCGAATAACATAATAAATGGTTATTGAAAATACTAATTTAATTAATCACAAACCATCATAAAATAGAAGAATTGAATAAAAATGCATATTTAATTTTTAGGAATTAAATTAGTCATTTTAAACAATTTCAAACATTTATAATGAATAATTTATAATAATGTGATAAACTATATTAATTAAAATAGCTATCGTCGAAAATGGCTTGACGGAGTCGTCGGCGGTAGTCGAAACTGTCCGTTGCTATTTTTCTCATTTCTAGTAGTGATTAGGTCGTGCACCCGATTAGGTGTTGCTTTCTGTTAAAAGCTCAGCTAACCATTATTGTAACTCGATTGCAGATTGGTTTTCTATTGTACCCAATTAGGACTTGCATCCGTGTTGCTTCGGGTTATAAGCTTGGCTAACCTTTGTTCTAAATCGGTTACAAACTGGTTTTCTATTGTATCTGATTAGGCCGTTCAATCGCTTGAGTGTTGCTTTCGAGTATAAGCTCAGTTAACCATTGTTGTAACTCGATTGTAGAAGTACCCGATTAGGCCAAGCATCTACTTAGGTGTTGTTTTCAGTTATGAACTCGTGTAGCCGTTGTTCTAGCTTGATTACAAATTGGCTTTCTATTGTATCTGATTAGGCTGTGTGTCTGTTTCAATGTTGCTCCCAGTGGATTTGGATTCTATTTTGTTTATGTACTGATTTTTTATGCAATTATATTATTATATTATATTATTGAGTGGCAATTATTTGTTACACTATATAACTTGTATATTGTGTAGCTAAAATCTGATATTAAACAGCAATATATTGTATACAACTAAACATAATAAATTTTCATCAAAATATTACATTTTAAGAAAATATTTTCCAACTAAAATATTCAATAATTTGTTCAACACATATGTTTAAAAAGTAGTTGATTATGCATTTAATGAAATTATAATCAAAATTAAGATATTTTGTAAAACGTCAAGAATTTTAGTAACAGTTAAATATCTGCGTTTGACTGATATAGATTTTTCCAGTCTTATATTTGAATTGAAAATAAAAAATTTCTAATCACATACAAAATAACATTCATGTTTCCTCTAAATTGTTTAACTATATCAACATTTCTTCTTAAACATCTTACATTAAAGAATGTTTTTAAAATACAGTACAGAACATTCAGTCAAGTCAGGTATTTTTCTATGATTTAAGCATAACATCTCGTAAGAAAATAATTTTTGAGAAATTTTGTAGTTTTAGGATCTATCTCGGCCATGTTTTTTGTCTATTACTATGTCATACAGAATAAGAGTTCTTCTTTGTTGCATTACTTCATCTTCATATAACATTTTTCTTTCAGTTTGTACATCTTTTGATAGATCTTCGATGAATCAGATTATAAATATTGCACAATCAATCCCGCATCATTTCAAAATTGTTAGTATTAACATTCTAAAATTAATTTTTGTATATTATGAGTTTTTTTCGAACGTGTTCCTGTTGGGTAACCCACAAAATTAACTTTAGTTTTGATGGATTATTCCCCTTTTTGCACAAATTGATTGCATCACTTCCATGATTTTGTCTCATATTGAAAATATTTAAAAATCTTTGTATGTGATTCATTATTATAAATGTTTGACTGCAAATATAAAACACAAGTATTTTTCTAGTGAGATATTACATAGTTGCTAGGGAAATATTTTACAGTAGCAATTAAAAATCAATGTATATTTTTAATTTATGACCATTTGCGCTTCTTATTTGTATGGGCAATTGAAGTTTTTCCTCTTGGGTCTTCATTAAATATAATGTTTCCAACTTTTATTAACTCCATTAAAATCTAACAATGTATAGTGGTTTCTATTAAATAGCGCCGGCCTCTGAACCAAGTAGCTTCTAAGTAAATTTGGACATCAACATGAAAATAGAATGGATAGAGAGCTTGGGGGCATAACTGGAATAGATAAATGAAGCAAGTCAAGAAGTTGGGGAGGATTTGGACAAAAACAACATAGTTGGTGTTAATACCCTAGGTATTGATTTTGATTACAACAACCATATAAATATAACTACAAACGTATCTTCGAGTTATGCAGTCATATTAGATATATTATGGAGACATACAGAGATAAACAAGAATACAGTGGAAGCAAATGAATTATAGAAGAAGGTTGATCAGAGCAATTGAAGAACAAAACCTAATTAGAGAAGAATGCTGAAGCATAAAGGTGTTTGAAGTGATGAGGAGTTGGTTGAACGTTAGAATATCTTGTTAAAGATCTCATGGCAATTATACTTGAAGATCATCAACCATTGACCTCAACCGAATCACAAAAATCCACAAATATAAATTAATTTGAAATGCTGAAAATTTACAACACTTATTAGTGTTGCTGTTCATTTTGCAACACACCCATGTCGATATGGGGTACTTGGGCATGTCGACATACTAGCAGTTTTTAGAATTTCAAATTTTAAATGAAGAGGCATTTCCCTCCACCTCTTCACCAAAAACACGTCTCTTCAACCACTATATAAAGGCCTCTGAAAACGAATTTTAACATCAAGAATTCTCATTTTCTCTTACTCCTCCTCCAAACATTTGCAAAAGAAATCCATTGCAAACTCTTTAAATCTCCTTGCAAATCGATTCTATTTCACTCCAATTCTTCACTGATTTGCAAACCACACAATATCAAAGAGTTGTACTTTAATTCACATCATTCTCTCTCTGATTTCATCCTATTCCTCAAAGAATTCAAAGATATATTTCCATTGGAGGTCTACAGGATCATTGTACCGAATCTGCAAGAATCTATATTGAAGATATAACCACTTGCCATAGTTTGTTGTTGGTGATAAGGAAAAGGTGTTCTTGTAGCCTATAAAATCAAGAGGGTGTGTCTTATAGCCCGTGAAACCAAGATTGTAAAGGTGTTCTTGCCACCCGTGGAAAGCAAGCGATTATAGTGGAATTCTACATGATAGAGTGCAGGATTGGATGTAGGATTGCTTAATCCGAACCAATATTAAAATCCGAGTGTTATTTACATTACTGCATTTTACTTTATTGCTTATTTATTCTCTAATTACTTTTTTCTGTTTGCAATTTGAGTAAATACAGTTTTATATTCATAGGTAAGTAGTTAATACACAATTCACCACTTCTAGTGTCTGAATAGCCTTAAGATCCAACGTTGTGTTATAGCCACACCAGTTTCCAACATTTGGTATCGGAACATTGGTTTTCAAAAATTCATAACTTGTTTTTTGAAAAGTATAAATGCTAATGACACTAGTAACACATTTTTTAACACTTTTGTAGAAGGGAAATCTATCACTAGACTCCCTCTATTTGACGGTAGTAGTTATGCTTATTGGGCTTGTAGGATGAAATGTTATTTGTAGTCTAATGGTTTGGATATTTGGAGCAGTACCCAAATAGAGTACATAGAGCCTCAAACTGAATATTCAAAATAGACACTAGACCAAAAAACACAAGCACTTAATAACTCTAAGGCCATGAACATTTTATTTTTCTCCTTGGATAGAAATTAATTTAACCGGCTTTCTATTTGTAATTCTGCATATGAAATTTGGAGAACACTACAAGTCACACATGAAGGCACCAATAAAGTAAAACAAACAAATATATCTATGCTAACTAACCAATTTCAACTCTTTCAAATGAAACCAAACGATTCTATTTCTGATATGTATTCTAGATTTCAAGATATAGTACATGCCTTAATATCATTAGGAAAGAAAATTACCGAAGAAGACTAGTCAGAAAGATCCTGAATTCACTTCCTAGTGAATGGGATCAGAAGACTCTGGCAATTGAAGAAGCCAATGATATTAGTATTATGAAAATAGAAGATTTAATTGGTAACCTAATGTCTTATGAAGTAAAGTTGCAGATTAGAAAAGAGAATCAGGAAAATGAGAAGAAATCACTAGCACTCAATGCTATGATCGACAAAGATGAACCAGATGATGATGCTATTGATGGTGATATCGAGTTTATGACCAAGAAGTTCAAGAAATTCTTGAAGTATTGGATAACAAACAAACTTCGAAAAACTAACAACAACAATTCTAAAAATGGAAATGTTGTTAAGTGTTTCGAATGTGACAAACCGGGTCATTTGAAAAGAGACTGTCCTAAACTGAAGAAATCAAAGTCAAACACTTTCAATAAGGAGAGGAAACATGCACTCAATGCAAAATGGAATGATTCAGATACATCATCAAGTGATAGTGATTCAGAAACAGAAAACACCAACATGTGCTTCATGGCAAAGAATGACCAGGTATGGAATTTTAATAAAGAAATTACTAATGTTTTGAATGATATGAATCAGGGATATAAAATACTTAGAAAAGAGTACAACAATAGTTTGGTAGAGATAGATAGATTAAAAATATCAAATGAAAGGTAAACTGAAGAAAAACAATATCTAAAAGATGAAATTGAAAGACTTAATAGGTATAATGATGAAAAGGATTTGAAACTTGGAAGTTTTGAAAAACTAAAAAGTGAAATGAATCCTTAAAATTAGAAAATCTTTCAATGAAGTCACAGATCACTGATCTGAATGACAAAATAACATCTCTAGACAATGTTATTCTTAACCGTAATAAGGATTTTGACAAAATGAAAACTGTGTTGATAAATTTAACAAAGGGAAGGATAATCTAGAAAAATTATTATCTACATCTAAACATACTAGGAATAAACATGGACTTGGATACACCCCTAAGGCTAAATTAAAGAAAAATAGTATTCAAAATACTAAGTTGTTAAGGCTACAAGTTCAAACCAAAACCTAGGAAATTAAAGTTAAAACCTCCAAATAGATTCATTAATTTATAGGTTCCAAAAAGGGTGGATGATATTGAAAAAGAAAAATATATTGATAATTTTATTAATAAGGTTCATTCATCTAATGATTATATTTTGAAAGGACATTCAAACTCTTCATGGATTTGGCGTCCCAAAACTTAACCCCATGGATCCAGAATAAAAAGGGTACCAGTGTGCATATTTTATAATTTTTCAGGTACCAAACAATGTATATCAGATAGCAGATGCTCAAAGCATATGACAAGAAATCTATTGTACATAGGATAAATACGAAAAGGATTTGTTATTGGCATCAGCAAAGTCGCTAACTCTAAAACTCATCTTATTATTTGATAAGTTTATTTCATGTTTTGAATTGATTTGGTTTCCCCTCAGGTGTTTTATTTATAAGCATTTATCTCTATATACAAACTCTACATATTGTCTAGCAGTGATTTAAGTGACTCTTTTTCGCCCTTTTTATTGATGACAAAAGGGAAGAAAAGATATAAATACACTAGGAAAAATGATAGGGGGAATGCATAGAGTTAGGGGGAGTCAATTATAAAAAATATTATATTTTATCTCTCAAATATTTATATGGTTGTCATCATCAAAAAGGGGGAGATTGTTAATACCCTAGGTATTGATTTTGATGACAAGAACCATATAAATATTACTACTAACGTATCTTCGAGTTATGCAGTCATATTAGATATATTATGGAGACATTTACAGAGATAAACAAGAATACAGTGGAAGCAAATGAATTATAAAAGAAGGTTGATCAGAGTAATTGAAGAACAAAACCCAATTAGAGAAGAATGCTGAAGCATAAAGGTGTTTGAAGTTATGAGGAGTTGGTTGAACCTTAGAAGATCTTGTTAAAGATCGCATGGCAATTATACTTGAAGATCATCAACCACCGACCTCAACCGAATCATAAAAATCCACAAATATAAGGTAATTTGAAATGCTGAAAATTTGTAACACTTATTAGTGTTGTTGTTCATTTTGCAATACACCCATGTCGACATGGGGTACTTAGGCATGTCGACATACTAGCAGTTTTCAGAATTTCAAATTTTAAATGAAGAGACATTTCCCTCCACCTCTTCACCAAAAGACACGTCTCTTCAACCACTATATAAAGGCCTTTGAAAACGAATTTTAACATCAAGAAATCTCATTTTCTCTTACTCCTTCTTCTCCAAACATTTGCAAAAGAAATCCATTGCATACTCTTTAAATCTCCTTGCAAATCGATTCTATTTCACTCCAATTCTTCACTGATTTGCAAGCCACACAATATCAGAGAGTTGTACTTTAATTCACATCATTCTCTCTCTGATTTCATCCTATTCCTCAAAGAATTCAAAGATACATTGCCATTGGAGGTCTGTAGGATCATTGTACCAAATCTACAAGAATCTGTATTGAAGATATAACCACTTGCCATAGTTTGTTGTTGGTGATAAGGAAAAGGAGTTCTTGTAGCCTGTAAAATCAAGAGGGTGTGTCTTGTAGTCTGTGAAACCAAGATTGTAAAGGTGTTCTTGCCACCCGTGGAAAGCAAGCGATTATAGTGGAATTCTGCATGATAGAGTGGAGGACTGGATGTAGGATTGGTTAATCCGAACCAGTATAAAAATCCGGGTGTTATTTACATAACTGCATTTTACTTTATTACTTACTTAATCTCTGATTACTTCTTTCTGTTTGCAATTTGAGTAAATACAGTTTTATGTTCATAAGTAAGTAGTTAATACACAATTCACCACTTCTAGTGTCTGAATAGCCTTAAGATCCAACATTGTGTTATAGCCATCCCTATTTCCAACAGTTGGTACCAACCACTATTGTTTATCACTACATAGTTTATCTACCAGGGGGGATACATATGAGGACCGTCGAAGGTTGGAGCTTATGAAAGCGTAGGGGAACTACCACTATTACGACATTATGGTCGATACCGACCATGATTATTGACGGTACTGACATTTTCTCCAAATTGACTTGTTTTCTCCCCTATCTTCTCATATCTAAAGTTTTACCTATTCTTCCATGATTTATTGAATATGATGGGAAGTTCCATCTATAAATAAAGAGGCTAGAGCAACATAGAGAGGACTTTTATTTTTTGAGCTCATACTCTTCATCTATTACTCTCTACCTTAACTATTGTCAGTAAGTGTTGTAATTCCAACCATATTTAGATCTAAAATTATTGTAACAGGGCTCATACTTATGACAAATCTGAAGTTAAGATTAAGTGGACGCAGGCATGAGATTTGGTCAAACCACTATAAAAATGCTGCGTTCTTTGTCGTTTCTATTTGATTTTGATCTATTCTCATTTTTGTTCGACCAGCAGTGTTGTATCACTTTTTGGTCTAATATTTTTGATGCTTTCACTGAAAATAGAGCTACTTGGTTGTAGATCTAGCATAGTATTATGGATTGCAAGCCTCCAAAAGTGAGATCCAAAAGATTGTTGTTGTAGATCTGATGTTACTGTGATTTTAGAAGGAACCATAATAAGAATTGAAGAAATAGTCCATAAGAGACCTTCCATAAGATCTAGAGCCACTGTCGGAGAAGATAAAGCTTTTCATTATAACGATGAAACCACTTAGATTTTGAACAGCTTACCGGGATCTTCTTTCCTACAGGGGGTGGATCCAAACTTGAAATTGACAAGAGGATGATTAGGATGAACCAAAGAATGGTTTATAATCAAAAAGCCCTCTTGGATAGAATGGAAGAAAACTTCGCTTTGTTAGCCAAACAGTCATAAAGGTATAGGAAGAGCCGTAAGGATTCATCATCATCAAATTTTAAGGAAGACAGTTCATCTTCATTAAGCTAGAACAAGAGAGTCGACAAGCAGAAGATGAAGGGAAAGGCTGTTAGAATGTCAAAAAGGAGTACAAGAGGAAGTAGCCAACTTTTGTCCATGTCCAACTTGGTCAGCACTGACCAAAATTGAGTCAGTATCCAACATGTTGGGGTTGGTTCTAGAGTGCAACTACCTGATGTATTAAACTTGTTTGACAGTAAGGACAACTTGCAAGATACTGGCAATGAACTAGAGACAAATGTGGGAAAATACAATGCTGGTGCTTAGATGAACACAACATAACCGGCCAGGCATCATAGAAGATGTAGACTAATTGCTCTCCCAGGTAAAGGAGAGCCAAGACATCATCGAACAAACCAAGAGCGTTTGTAGAGTAAAATAGTCGAGGCTGTTTTAGATGGTCACCGTCCAAATAATCAACATAGTCAATGATATATTGTTGATAATGGTAAGGAGATTACCGAATGGAAATCAGCGGAGAAAGAATGAATAATGGGGATTGGCACTTAGCAAGACTCCGTTTACCGATGACATTTTGCAAGAAGTATATCCTAGAAAGTTTTTTATGCCAATGATGTTGTCATATAACAAGACGAATTACATAGATAACATCTATTGAAATGTGAGTGGCACATGGATGGTGATGGAGCTACCAATGTAGTGTGATGTAGCTCTTTCCCTATAAACTAAAGGAGGTGGCTATGATGTGGTTCATCAGCTTCCATGATACTCATTAGCATTATACCAATGACTGCCGCCACTTAAGAGATGTGATTGAAGACCCGATACATAGAAAGAAGTTGCAGGGGTACATGAGAGATCCGTAGGATGGTGGGCACCCATGATTTTGTCTCTTGTTGAAAATATTTAAAAATCTTTGTATGTGAACGCTACATAACCGACCAGGCAATCACAAAAGATCCAGACTTATTGCTCTCCCAGAGCGAGGAGAGCTTAGACATCATCGAACGAACCAAGAGCACTTATATAGTCAAATACACGGGGTTGTTCCTGATGGTCGCCATCTAAGTAATCAATCTAGTGAAGAATATAATGTTGATAATGGTAAGGTGATTAATGAATGAAAATTAGTGGAGAAAGAATTAATAATGGGACTTGACACCTAGTAAGACTCCATTTAGTGATGACATTTTGTGAGAAGTATATCTGAGAATGTTTTTATGCCAATGATGTTGTCATATAACAAGACGAATGACCCAGATAACATCTATTGAAATACGAGTGGTACATGGATGGTGATAGCGCTACCGATGTAGTGAGGTGTGGTTGTTTCCTTATAATCTTAGATGGGGTGGCAATGATGTGGTTCATCGGCTCACACTGCTATCCATATCTTCACTTGATCAGCTGGCGAGAAAGTTCATGGGGTAGATCAGGCTCCACACCGCTTGATCAATAGATATAATGTCTGGTCAAATATTCATTAGGATGCCAGAAAAATTCTAAAAGATTTTATTAGCCAATTTAATACTACGACGATTGAAATAAGCAATCCAAAGGAGGATATTATGTTAATGGCATTAATTCGGGGATAAACCAAGATATAGAGTTTGGTAGACGGCTAAAGAGGAAGCAACCACCTACTGTGGTGGATATCTATAATAAGGCATCCAGGTTTTTGGACTTGGAAAAGGTAGACTTGGCTACCAAAAAAGTTGGTGGTTGATCTTCTAATGAAGTTGTGCAGAACACATCGCTATTAAGCAAACTTGTGAGAGTTCCGATAATGATGCGATAAATATTGGAACTGGTAAAAACAACCAGAAAAGAGGAAATCAGGGCAATGGTTATAAAAGAAATGATACAAAAAAGCATCCGAGGTACTTGAAACCAAAGGATTATACTCCTTCGAATGATACGGTTGAAAATATCTACCTTGTAACAAAAGGAAATTAGAATTATAAGAAGCCACCTCGAACGGAGCCATTTGAGGCCGAACGGAGTTCAAGGAAGTATTGTCGCTTCCATGACACTCATGGGAACAAGATCAATGAGTGCCATCACTTAAGAGATGTGATTGAAGATCTGATACGTAAAAAGAAGTTGTAGGGGTACATGAGAGATCCGCAGGATGGCGGGCAAAATGCTAAACCTCTGGGCATAATGCTCAGAGGGATCGACCAGTGTCCAGTGCAGAGGGACCTAGGTGGTAGGAGGGTTAGATTATGATTAACACTATAACTGGAGGACATCATCTAACGGAGAAGAGTTGGAATGACATGGAGCAGTATGGAAGTTCGCAGAAACACTTATCGCAATAGCGTATTTTGCTATCGAAAATGGAGCTCTTGCAAAACAACGAAGACAATGAGTAATGATATTATTTTTTAAGATAAAGAAGTTGATGGGGTGCAAGTGTTAAAGTTTGACCTCATGGTGATTACTGCTGGAGTTAGATGTATGCCCTAGGGGCAATTATATAAATTTCTACAAATACTTAACTCGTAACCAATCTTGTTCAAAACAAAATTTGTTTTCTTTGTATTATATGCTTGATATAATATTTTATATTAATTAATCGATTTAATTAAAAGTATATTGAATAGAAAATTTATAACTAGTATGTTTATGTGACAATAGGTACAAAATTTTGTAGCCATGAGCAATTTGTAACAATGAAATTAAACATAACGTTTTAAATATTCCTAGTTAAGATGTATCAAGACTGGATATTGATACATCTTTTGAGACTTGAGTACGTAACAAACTTCAATTGTTAGGCATCATACGACACCAAAGGGTTACGTACTGATAGTTATTGGCTAATAATGGAATGAATCAGTCGATAGCTTTCCATTGTTTAATATTACAAAAGTCAAATAGAAAATATTGATGTGATAATATTACACAACTCCCCCGATTTGAGAGTATTGTCAAGCTTCAATCTGGAAACTCTGCTTTGATTATAGTCAAATCATGGCATGTGGTCCATCAAACAACTACCATTGGGTTGCGTAGGGGCGTGAAAGTGACTATTCAAGGGAACATTCGTCTCCTTGGTTATGTGAGGTTAGTACCAAAGTGAACTGAAGTCAATTCAAAATCAAAGTCTTTGGCTAGAGCGGTTTGGTTAATAATAATTGTTATTATTAAACCAGAGACTTTGTGTTTGGGTTTTAGAGTTGAATATGGATGAACTGGAATTTTGGCTATTACTAATTTCATAAGTCCAAAGTGATATAGTTTTAACAAAGAGAGTTGATGAAATAATTGTCACTACCACGTAATGCTTAATAAAGTAAAATTGGATTTTATCGAAATTAAGTACGCGATAAATTTAGCCATAACGTCAGATCGCATGTTAAGTGACGTGTAAATGTTAATATTTGAAACGTTCAATATTAATCACTGACCAAATTAACACCTAATAGTCATACAACCAGAACGTTGAATATTCCTTTTACCACCTGATTTAATTAATTAATTAATTAATTAATTTTAGTTAATTTAATTAATTAATATTTATTAAATATTTATTTTAAATTTTCATTTGATGTATGTTGAACATTGCTATATAGTGTGTTTATAATTGTTATAAATTTACCGATCGATATTCAATATCGGTACATGTTTAAACAAGATTTAAAATTGCATTGAATTTTGTTCGACCTTGGACCAGATTTTAGGCCCATATAGGCAAGTTAATTTCAGTTGTAGAGGGGTGTTTAGGCCAGCCATGTTATGGCAAAAAGGAGGAGTTCAGATGATTAAAAGAAGGGAAATAGTAAGAGAAAGATATTAGGACGAGATCCACTTTTCACTCTCTTAACTTCTTATTTATTTGCCACCTCTTTTCATCATTTCTTTTAGACTTTTGCTTTCCTTTCCTTGATATTTTCGGCCAGCAAACCCCTTCTCTAATCCCCAAAAATACAAGTACTAAATTACAACAAAACACTTCGATTCGATCGTCGGTGGTAAAGAAATTTAGGAGCTAGCTACTTCCGATTTGTGAATGGATTCAAGAGGATCGATTCAACATTTCAACGTGTATGCAAGGGTTTTGGTGAAAGGCGATTCTTCGTTTTATTTTTTATATTATATTTATATATATTATTTGTATAATATATATATTATGAATTTTGCATATCGAATTGCTATTACAAATTGGTTGGTTATGTATATTGTTATATCTATATATAATTAAAAAAATTATGCTTACTACCTACTTGATGATCATGACCTACAAATTAAAAAATTAAATAATATTATTGAATGAATCAATTAATCAAAGTCAATATTCAGAAGATTAATGTTATATGTCATGTGTTTTAAATTAATTTTTTTAATCGTATAATATATATTAACAGTAAATAAAAATATTTTTTTAAGAATAAATATATTAATTATTTATTTTACCGTAAATTGTTTACATAATTTGAAATATATGTGTATTTGTGTGTATTATTGTAAACAATAAAATTTTGCATAAAATTATTACATAACATATATTATGTAGAAAGCTTTCGAAAATGATTTTTTTATTTAATGTTTTAATTTTAAAATATATTAAAAATCAAACACCAAAAATAAATAAATAAAACTATATTTGGCCAAGAGCAAAATTCGTAGGATCACAATTTAAAAAATAATAATTTTATTATTTACACACACACACATTTATATCTAATTTTGTATGTTCATATGTATTGCATAAATAATTTAAAATAAAAGAAAATATTATTTTAATAATTTTTTTTGGCTTATTATATATTATATATGTGTGTGTGTTAAAAATTATTCTATAATTTAATATTTAATTATTTTATTGATTTAATTATTATATATATATATATTAACAAACACACAAAAATATTATATATATATTTTATAAATGTGTTATATAAAAATAGTTTATAACTAACATCAAGTGTGTGTGTGTGTATATATATGTGTATATATATGTGTGTATTTATTATATATTTACTTATATATTTTATTATGGAACAAATATATACACATTTAGATAGCGAATTGAATACAAAAGGGGCTAACATGTTCGTTGTGATATAAATCATAACATCTATACATGGGTATGTTAAACAATGTACACATTATTTTGTTGCATATGTACGTGCATACATATGTGTATATGATACACATATATAATATAATATAGAATTATATAAAATAAAACTTTGTTTATAACTTCAAATATTTTTTTTATTCAACATAAAATTTACAAAAGTTCTAATGAATTAGACTACATAGACCCATTAAAGATCCAATTATGTAAAAAAACTTAGAGATCACCGATTTAACCCTTTATGTGCTGGCCACATTCCAACATAGTTAAGGGTAAAGCGTCCATCCAGGGGGAGCATCATAAGAGTTGATGAACACTACGTATTGATACATATAGATTATGTAATCTAAAGTCAATTAATTCTAAAACAGTTACATGTACTTTGTTATATTCATCGATAAGTTATCACTGACATGGACATGTGTACACATGCAGTATATCTATGATATTCTCATAGCATACGAAGTGGAAATAAATAAAATAACTCATAGTAGAAAATAAAACTAGTTCGATTTGATCGAATAAAGTATCTTGGAAAGAGTTCCAAATGTACAAAAAATGAATAAAGATTCAATCTCAAAAGTCACTCCTTCCTGTGACATACAAAGATGTATTGAAAGGAGTAGTTGAACATTGTTGAACAAATTATAATTAATGTGGAGTGAAGTTAAGTTAACTTCTTTCTATAAGGTCGCATGTTTAAGGGTAGTACAAGAGGTTAAAATTAATTTCATCTACAGAATAGTTTACAAATCATAAAAGATAAGGATTTGTAAAAAACCATAACATATTCTAGGCTGAGGAGTTGGCAAGTTGTGTGAGACGAAAGACTACATACAATAATTGTATGTGATAGATCTTGTTTGAATTAATCCAAATGAAGTTTAGAAACTATTGTCATTGAATAACCTATTGTGTGCTGAACAATTTTTTATAAACTAAAACCAAATTAGTTTTATATATAAGGCAATTCATGAAAAATTTATGGATACTCATTCCATTACACTAAGAAACAACTATTGTTTTGAGAAATACCAACTTCATAGCAAAGGAATTTCTGTTAGAAATTGTTGGTGGTATAATGGATTTGGATACAATCCAAAGAAAATACTGATCATGTGGGAGGAAAAAATTAACCTAACCTAAATGAACACAATGCATTATAGAGTATGATAAGTATTCTCACACATCAAAGAGAGACTATGAGTTTCTTATTAATATCGAGAATAGATAATCCTCAGTTGTCAATTAAACCATTAAGATGTGGTATGATGCACAAATTCAAAAAGGTTCCAAGTGTATTATCAAAATAGTTTTTGGTAGTTGTATCTAAAGGGATATGATCCATCGATAGAAAATGTCTTTCAGGGAAAGACTAATATTATAGTTGGAATATAATGATCAACATTGATAAAAATATCATCATAAACTTCATTTGTTGAAATTTACGTAACAGATTCTCCATTCAATGTACTCAAGTTAATTCAAAGTTTGCTCACAAAATTATAGCTCGACACGACTTGAGTTTTGATACATATGTGATGAAAAAGAAAATTCTACATAATGATCTATAATATACTTTTTGCGCATAATTACCAAAGTGTTTCATAGTCAGTGGGAGTGATATTGAGTTTCTAGGTTTTTAGTTACGATCCAAGAACTATACAAAACTACCATTCTATAAGCATTAGAATTGAGTAATATTTTGATAGAAATATCAAATAGTTTTATTTTCAATCAAAATATAGAGGAATCTTGTGTACATAAAAAAGAACAATTAAATGGTACATAGATATTTTTAAATTATAAATAAACAACATACTGCTGATTGTTAACGATGTTCTTACATTAAAATCAATTTGGTTGTTTAATACTCGATATTGGATTTGTAAGTTATATATTTTATAATAAGTATAAAGGATGTTGCGAATATCCTAAATGATATGCGAAAACAACTTATTAAAATGTTTAATATGGAACATGTAATATCGAATCCTTATGTGTTGACAATATGAATTACCAAACATGATTTATTGTCCACAATATCATATTTTTCTTTTGGATTATGAAGCAAATATAAAATCCAAATTAAGATCACTAAATGATATTTTAAAGTGTTCTCGAGTATTTGTGAAATACTAGAGAATTGTTTACAAAAACAACGAACTCCTTTTAAAGGAGTGTTCGGACTTGAACTTCACAAGTGCCATCGAGTATAATACTTCGATTATTGTTCAAATCTTAAATAAGAAGCATTGAATTGAAAATATTTCAAATGAAAGGTTGTGGCTGATTCAACGAAAGGCTAAGTATATCGCCTAGAATAGCGCCACAATAAAAGCTGTATAAATATAAATGCACAAATTTACAATTGAGCTAAATGTGATTCCAAGTATTGAGAATATTATATCATTGTTATATGATGTAATAATAAAACTTACTAGAAGTCAAGAAACATAATCTAAATAGTCCACATGGTAAATGAAGTTTATCAGCATCGGAGAGAGTTGAAGAACAGAGTAGATGATTAAAATAGCATAGTAGATTTAGTCATGAAGGGTCTAACTCGATTAGTTTTCATCAAACTGATTGAAGGGATGGGACAAAGATTCCATTATTGGCCCCAAGTGAAAGTGGAAAATTGATAGAGGTAGGTGCATGCCCTAGTGGTAATTATATAATTATTTTACATATATTTAACTCGATAACCAATCTTGATAAAAGATGTTTTCTTTCTATTATTTACTTGATATAACGTGTTATATTAATTAATTAGAAGTACATTTAACAGGAAAATCCATAAATGTTATGTTTTTGTGATTGCAGTCGCAAAGTGTTGTGACTATGAGTAATTTTTGACAATGAAATCAAAAATAACTTGTTAAACATTCCTAATAAATAATTAATAATCATTATCGAAATATGAACTTTATGTTTGGACTATAGAGTTGAATACGGATAATATGGAATTTTGACCATCACCAAATTCTATAATTCAAAGTGATATAGTTGTAGCAAAGAGAATTGATGTAAATAATTGTCACTACCAAGTAACGATTAATAAAGGAAAAATAGATTTCACCAAAACCAAGTAAGCGAAAAATTTGTCCATAATGTCATTTCACTTATTAAGTGGAATCATGGATGCCTGTGAGGAAAAGGAGTCATTGATAACTCCAATCAAAGACTATTGCTGAAGGGAACTCTCCCAAATTGAAGGAATGAATGGCTCAAACTCCTTCGTAAAGTACCATGATTTATAATGAAAGAGGAAGTGTTGTATAGGAGAGGTTTCTCAACCCTCTTGCCATGGTATGTCACTGGAGATGAAGATAAGAAAACCCTTTTGGATGTACATGAAGGAAGATGTGGTGATCACATCAAAGGGCAGACTTCAGCCAAGAAGATACTTCATTGTGGATACATTTTGCCCACCATTAGCCACAGCGTAGCTTATCACATCAGATGAAGCGATGAATGCAAAAGCTATGTGAAATACTAAGGGACCTATCTATAAAGCTTATGCAAATAGTTAGCCTATGGTCATTTGTGATTTGGTAAATTGATATAATCGGTGTGCAACCTATGTCAAAGGGTGGAGGGAAGTATGCTGTTGTAGCTTTAGACCACATCACATAGTGGGCTGAAGCGAAACCATTAATCGTGATCACAATGAAGAAGGTGATCAACTTTGCAACGTATAACATCATATGTAGAATTAGAGTCATATAAAAAATCATCACTAACAATGGAATACGATTTGAGAGTATCGGTTTCAAAGACTTTTACAACTGGCGTCGAAGTGCGAAGAGTTTTTTCGTAATAGCACACCCTAAACAAATGGATAGGTGGAGGTGATGAACATGATCATCAAATTCATCCTGAAGAAAAAATAACGAAAACACAAGGTAATTGGGTTGATGAGTTACCACTTGCACCGTGGGCTTATTGTACAACCCACAAGTCTACGACTGGGTACACTATATTTTTTTTCCTAGGAGTTGAGACCATGATTTCAATAGAACTGGAAATCACTTCTCATTGAAGAAAACACTATGATCCTAATATGAATGAGGAACTCTTGCTTGAATCACTTGACTTGGTCTATGAATGCGAGAAGAGGCTGAACTGATGGTAGCTGCTCAATAAAAGAGTAGCAACGCATTTCAATACCACGGTCGGGAACCGTACCTTTGAGGTAGGGGACCTTATTTTGAAAGAGGTCCTTCCTGTTATGGGGGAACTTGTCTAAATTGAGAAGGTCGATGTGCGATTGAACAAACCTTGGCGATCAAACTTTTAAGCTATCAACCGTTGAAGGGATCGCTATTCCATGAGCGTGGAATAGCAAGCATCTACAACTCTATTTCACTTAGATTTATTTGTTTTCTCAAAATGAGCCACCCTATTTGACTTGGGGCAATGTAATAATGTAATAATTTCCATTTCTTTGTTTACAAATAAAGTTGGCTTTCAAAACCAATGGAACCACGTTCTTATAAGTATAACTTTGTAGTGCATGATTAGTAGCACGATCAGGTATTTGGATATAGGTACCTATAACGACCTAGAATTTGACCACCTTAAAATATACTATTTAAAATGATTTTAAATATAAAATAGGTAAGGTTATATGATTCAAATAATATTAGATAGGATTTGGAAAGAGAAGTATATACAAAAATGGTAACATTTGCCTATATCGACAAAAGTGACAAAATGCCGATTTCAGAAAAGTAAGTTTCAATGGTTAAATGTATTATTTTAATTTATTTATGAGTGTTTATATTTTTAAATAACATTATACAAATTTATTTTTTAATTTTGTTTGCATAAATAAATAATAACTAAAACGTCAAAATGTGACCGTAAAACATTTTGTCGAAAATCAACGTTTTGTCAATTAAATGTTGTCGCAACATTGTCTCATCTTTATTTTCTTATGTAGGAACATATATTCAAATAATATAAGTATTAATTAATTCATTAATCAAGTTTACTTTCACTAAACATACTTAGAAATTTCTAGAACATAATTAAGAAAAAGTAAGCACAAAAGGATAAACATGTCATTTCAAAGCAAAACATAAACATAAATCAAACTAAACATAATTATTATATTCTTTACTTTATACTTAAGTGAAAATAACATAAAATAATGATTTGAAATGTGATGTTAAGTGTTGAAAAAATAAGGTTGCTTAAAAAGTAAGTAAAGGGTATTTTGGTCTTTTTACAAAATATTATTTTAATGCAAAACTTTTTCTATAAATAAGCATCCACTTTCTCACCTTTTTACACTTCTTCTTCTTCCTTTTTCAAGCTTTTCTTCCACTCTCTAATGGATTATTCTCTTCCATTTCCTTACAAACTTTTTCAAAACCATATCAAACAAAGTTAAAACACCACCAAACTTTACCAAACACCTTAAAATATCACCAAAATATGGTTTAACATCTAAGGAGTGAAGAACTAATAGAGAAAGGGAAGGAACAAGGTGTGGCCGAACCTATAGAGGAGGAGCAAGTTCAAGGAGCTCTGGAGGAAGAAAAAGAGAAAGAGGAGATGACCAAGCATTAGAAAATGAGGTGAAGTTGTTTATGTGCTGGTTAAGTATAGTTAGGAGGATTTAGTGAAGCGTTATTGCATATGAGTGTTGATAGGTAGAATTGGTTAAGTTAAAGGTGAGTAATCAAATCTTAATTTTATTTTAATAAAACTTATGTTGATAACACACGTGTCAAATTAGAAATTAATATGTTGAATATTGGTTGACATTGGATGGTAATTTGGTTGCAAATTGGTTGATTATGTGATTGTTTGTGTGGTTGGTAACTTTTTTGATAATGATAAAAGAAATGGTTAGTAAGTACAGTTAACTCAATGAAAATTAAATCCATATAAATGTGTGTATAGAAATTATTTGGCCTCTTAATGATTTCAAAAATTCTAAAAAGATTAGAAATGATATTATAATAATATAATATTATAAAGTGAAATGAAATGGAAAATGAGTTTGAAATGATGAAAATATTGTTTTAATGAGTTAAAATAGTTTAAATGTGGTTTAAAACAAATTTGAAGTGTTTCGGACAAGTTCTGAAGCAATTCACAAAATTGGTCAAAGCGCGCCCGTCGGCGGTTCGTAAATTTCGACCCGTAACTCTAAACTAACGTAGAGAATGATTTATAAGTTGGATTTCTTCGAAATAAAAATTATTTGGTCCATAATGATAATAATTTTCCAACGAAGAAAGAAAATCAAGAGTTCATCAAGTAGAATTTGAAATATGTCCTAAACAATTTTCTAAAAACATCGCGGTTTTGTAGTTCGGAATCGAAAATGAAACTTCTTTATAAATGTTATTTTAAATGATTTAAAAATATGAAATAAATTTGGTAAATATATTAAAATTGTTTAAAAGAGATTTGGAATGGAAAATATGAATTTTAAAATATTAAAAAGTTGTTTAAATCAAATAAGCTTATATTCCGTAGTACTTTTATGCAGCGAATTCTTCAACCTTTTGAATGTGAGTTTTAAACATAACAATTCTTTCCTAAATATTTTATAAATTATTTGAAAGGAATAATTAAGCAATGTAAAGGTGGTTTGAAAGTTTTAATAAGAGTTTGAATAAATGGTTAAGAGAAATTGTTTGTAACACACAAAAAATAAAGAATATTGAATGTAATAACAAACTTCGTATGAAGAAACGACTAGTACATTCATCCTGCTTGTGAGATCTGGGAAGATAAAATAAGATGTTTAACTAAGGTTAGGAATGAAGCGACCAACACCCTGAACTTACCTGGCCTATATTTTTCCTTTTTAGGCGAGGGGTGGAATAGATCGAAAGAAAGCTAGAATGCTCTAAAGATCATATTAAGTTTTCCAAGATAAAAGAAAAGAAACAAATTTTTTGAATGTTAATTAACCACTTAACATCTTTTATCAATGATTAGCACAGAAAACTGGGATCGGATTTGCTCGATTATTTTCAACATGATAGGGGGTTCTCGCTTTGTGAATAGTGAGGAAGCTTAGACTCTTACCCCTATATGTCCCTAGTGTGAAAGGGTTGGTTAAAAATTGAGAGCCTTTCCGTCAAAGCAGATCCGGGGTACCACATGTAGTCACTTCCATGTTGAAAAGCAGGAGTGCCCCCATGTTGAAAAACAGATGGGTAGCGAGATGGCTGAAAAGCCTACTAGGGTAGATCCGAAAAACCTGTTCGTTGCATTTGCTATCAGAGCAGAAGGTTAAGCGAGAATCATGGCTTTGGTGGGGTAAAGACTCATCAGAGATAGAGTTAGTAATACCCTAGGATAAGTAACTCATTAGAGATAGGGTTAGTAACACCCTAGAATGAGTTTGAGTGTATTACATATGAGTGCGTATTTGTTAGTGACTAATAAATTGTTTTGTGATGAATCACCGGTTGAGTGGTTTATGGATTCTGATCGATGCGCCTGATCAACCTTATCGATGAGGATTCCTAAACACAAAAACAAGGCAAACCGACACATTGATTTTGAAAAAATTGGTAAATGAAATAATTTAACCTAGGATTATATTTTGAATATAAAGTATATATTTTGAAAAGTTGTATAGTTAAAAATCTGGATTAGTGAAATTTAAATATGAATAAATTGTGATTAGAATTTCACAGCTTTACAATAAGATGTTTCATAAAGATAGTCAATAAGTAAAAAATCTGATAAGGTAATTAAGATCTTTAATACTTATTCCAAAATAATAAATTAATAAATGATAAAGTTAAGTTACTATCATAAATTGATCAATTGTTTGATTTAAAAGTTTAAGTACAAATACCTTGTAAATTAAATTTCACATTTTGACTATAAGGTGTTTGTTAATAAGATTTGTTTAAGGAATGGACATATAAGACAAAAATAATATAAGATAAATAATAGAAAATGATTATGTAAAAGGAAAAATAATATAAAAGGAATGAGAATTTAAATTCAAGTAAAAGAATTGTGGTAATTTAAATGAAGTTAATTAATATAAGATAAAATGAATTTATAAAATAGGTTTTATAAAGTAATCTCTAAAGGATTTTGAAAATGGCATTATTTCAAATAAAAAGAGAAATTTTATGATAACTAGTTCGAATGGTTCAAAAATAAACTAAAAATGGGCAAGAGATGTGTTCAGATGGTAAGCACTTCTATTACTCTTCTTGTTAAGAGGATATATGATATTATTGGTAGTACCTAGTCCCTTGGATTGTTTTGGAGTTACTTGACGATATAATTTTCTTAAGTTAAAGAGATAATGTGAATCATTAATTGATAAATTGTTAATCTTTATAAAAGTGTTTAAACCAAAGATAAATTGAGATCGTTAATTGATAAGATAAAGCGGGATTCTCGATGATTTTGGACAGTCGAAAATTTCCAAATCATACCTAACTCAAAATAGAAATTTATGAAAATTTTTGGTAAAAGATTGTGAAATACTTTGAGTAAATGAAATAAGATAAGGTTAATTTATAAATCTGATTTATAAAGAAAAAAAAGATTTAAGATTTAAGAGTTTGAGGATTTAAATACGGGTGGTTTTAAAATTTGTTAGATGGATGGATTTTAGTAAACCAATTTGAAATTTGGGATTTGTATATACTCTTAGGATGTAAAGGTATATCATAGAAATATAGATTTAAGTCATGAACTGTTACGTAAAATAATGACTCCTCAAAGGAAAATGTTTTATTAATGAATTCCAACATTTATTAAGGATTTGGACTTAAGTCTTTAAAATGTGATTGATTTGCATAAGTTATAAGATAAAACTTAAGTAATACTTTTATGAAATGATTCGTAAACAATATTAGTGTTAAAGGAAATATATCGAGTTAAAAGATTGTGGGAATTTTTTCTTAAAGATAAATCATCTTTTAGGTGAAAAATGGTTTCTTTAGAATATTTTCCCTTAGTATAAATATTTGAAGGGATTATATAAAGAAGCACTTTTATAAAATGTTTAAAATTAAGATAAAAGTCTTTGAAAGTTAATAAATACATATAATATATGTAGATCATTTCATCGCATAAATTTTTATCTATAATTTAGGTACAGAACTTTGAGGTGTTTACACTAGTCCGAAAAAGGATTTATCACTCGATTCTTGACGACGAACATTAATGAGGATTTTGATTAGATAATTTAGTTTTCTATCATATTTGAGAGCTATGCAAGGAAAGCAAAGCTTCTGATCTAAAAGCCTGATCGAAGTCCGCACTAGAGGATCGAGGGATCGATACTAATTTGGAAATAAAGTTGTGTACTCGAATAGGAGACCGAATAAGATATATCATACAGGTGGTCTACGTATATTTTATGGAATTAAGTTTAAAGATAAATGTTTCAAGCAAACTTTTGTTTTGGGTAATTTCGAGGACGAAATTCTTTTAAGTAAAGAAGAATGTAACGACCCACAATTTGACCACTTTAAAATATTTCGTTTAAAGTTATTTTAAATATAAAATAGGTAAATTTATATGAATAAAATAATCATAGATATGATTTGAAAGAGAAGTATACATAAAAATTGTAATATTTGCCTATATCGAAAAAAGTGACAAAATACTGATTTCAGAAAAGTACGTTTCAATGGTTAAATGAATTATTTAATTTATTTATGAGTGTTTATATTTTTAAACAACATTATATAAATTTATTTTTAAATGTGGTTTACATAAATAAATAGTTTAACTAAAACGTCAAAATGCGACCGTAAAACATTTTGTCGAAAATCAACGTTTTGTCGATTAAAAGTTGTCGCAACGTCGTCGCACCTTTATTTTCTTATATAGGAACATATATTCAAATAGTATAAGTATTAAGTAATTCACTATCATGTTTACTTTTACTAAACATACTTAGAAAATTCTAGAATATAATTAAGAAAAAATAAGCACAAAACGACAAATATGTCAATTCAAAGCAAAATGTAAACATCAAATCAAACCAAACATAATTATTATATTCTTTACTTCATACTTAAGTGAAAATGACATGAATTAAAGATTTTAACTGTGATGTTAAGTATTGAAAAAAAAAGGTTGCTTAAAAAGTAAATAAAGGATATTTTGGTCTTCATACAAAATATTATTTTAATCCAAAACTTTTTCTATAAATAAGCATATAATTTCTCACTTTTTTACATTTCTTCCTCTCCATTTTTCACGCTTTTCTTCCACTCTCTAGTGGCTTCTTTTCTTCCATTTCCTTTCTAGTTTTTTCAAAACTATATCAAATAAACTCAAAACACCACCAAAATTTACCAAAGACCTTAGAACATCACCAAAACATGGTTTAGCATCTAAAAAGTGAAGAAATGATGGAGGAAGGGGAGGATCAAGGTGTGGTTGAACCTATGGAGGAGGAGGAGAAAGTTCAAGTAGCTCCGGACCGAGAAAAAGAGAAGGAGGAGATGGTCGAGCGCTAGAAAGTGAGGTGAAGTTGTTTACGTAATGATTTGGTGTAGTTAAGAGGATTTAGTGAAGCGTTGTTGCATATGAATGTTGATAGGAAGAATTGGTTAAGTTAAAGGTGAGTACTCAAATCTTAATTTTATTTTAATAAAACTTAAGTTGATAATACCCTGTTAAATTAGAAATTAATATGTTGAATATTGGTTGATATTGGATGATAACTTGGTTGCAAATTGGTTGATTATGTTATTGTTTGTGTGGTTGATAAATTGTTTGATAAATGATTAAAGAAATTGTTAGTAAGTATAGTTAATTCAATGGAAATTAAATCCATATAAATATGTGTATGGAAATTATTTAGCCTCTTAATGATTTTCAAATATCTAAAAAGATTAGAAATGACATTATAATAATATAATATTATAAAGTAAAATGAAATGGAAAATGAGTTTGAAATGATTAAAATATTGTTTTAAATGAGTTAAAATAGTTTAAATTTGGTTTAAAACAAATTTAAAGTGTTTTCGAAAATCAATCACAAAATTGATCAAAATTGAGCCCGTCGGGTAGCGGTAGTACGTAAATTTCGGTCCATAAATTCAAACTAATGTAGAGAATGATTTATATGTTGGATTTCTTCGAAATAAATTTTTTTTTGTCCATAATGATAACTGTTTCCAACGAAAAAAGAAAATCAAGACTTCATCAAGTAGAGTTTGAAATATGTCTCAAACAATTTTCTAAAAAACCGCGTTTCTGCAGTTCGGAATCCAAACAGGGATTTCTTTATAAATGATTTAAAAGTGTGAAATAAATTTGATAAATCTATTAAAATGGTTAAAGGTGATTTGGAATGGAAAATATGAATTTTCAAATATTAAATAGTTATTTAAATCAAATAAGCTTATATAGCACTTTCCACAGCACATTTATGCTGTGAATTCTATAACATTTTGAATATGAGTTTTAAACTTAACAATCCTTTCCTAAATCCTTTGTAAATGATTTTAAAGGTGTAATTAAGTAATGTAAAGATGGTTTGGAAGTTTTATTAAGAGTTTGAATAAATGGTTAAGAGAAATTGTTTGTAACACTTAAACAAAAAGTGAAGAATATTGAATGCAATAACAAACTAAGTATACAGAAATGACTAGTATTTGTCCTACCTGTGAGATCTAGAAAGATAAAACAAGGTGTTTGATTAAGGTTAGAAATCGAGCAACCAATGCCCTAAACTTACTTGGCCTATATTTTCTTTTTTTGGACGAGGGGTGGAATAGAATGAAAGGAAATCCCGAATGCTCTAAAGATCATAATTAAGTTTTCTAAGATAAAGGAAAAGAAAAAATTCTTTAAATGTTAATTAACCACTTAACATATTTTATCAACGATTAGCACGAAACCGAGATCGAATTTGGGTGATTCCTATCGAAAACCCCTTCAGACTAATTTTTGAAATAAAACATATTGAAGACAGTGATCATTGATGACAAAGATCTTCATGATGTAGGATTACTTGCTATTAGTCACTGAAGGTGAAATTTACCATATCTAAGATGGCAGTAGCACTCTGTTGTGAAAATCTTCGATTTGCAAGAATATGATTTGAAGTTAAGAAAGAAATCTTTGATTAAGATTTAATGAATGATTTGGGAATATTTTCCCTAAGTTAAAAGTTATAACTTGAATATAAGAAATCTTTGATTAAGATTTAATAAATGATTTGGAAAGGTTTTCCTAAGTAAAAGATAAAATGATTTGGAATTATTCCAGTATTTAAGAAAGGTTTAAATAAACCAAATGATTTGATAAATGGGGCTTAATGATTCTATATACTCTTGAAAAGAAAGTGGAATAAATTGAAATGAATATATCTAAGAAAAATATTTTATAAAAGATGAAGTAATTGATGATTGATATCCACATATGAATTTAACATCTTTTAAATCAATAATTAGCTTAGAAGGAACTAGGGTCAGATTTGGGTGATCCCTATCTGAAAACCACTTTGAACCGATGTATACGTTCGAAAGTGAAAACATGTTGAAGATGATGATTATTGAAGACCATGGATCTTTATAGCGTGAGGACTTCTTTTTGACATGCTTTGGGTCGCTCCCATTATAGATTTATTTATAGTAGTGGTCTCCTCGTTGTGGAGATTTTTCGAATTGCAAGGACTACTCTAATAGTGGTAGTAGGAGAGTTCCTTTGGTTTCGTTCAGTCCCGGAATGAACTTGTATGGACGAATGTCTAACATTACATTTCTAAAACTTAATGTTTGACTTTTACAAATGTACATCTCCTTGGTGGCAGAGAAGGAAACTTCCTTAGCTTAACATGCTTCTTTGGGACATACGAGCTCAGAGGTTGTATGCTTGTAGGAGTCAAACAGTGATCAAAGGAATAGCAATTTGGCATTCAAAGTGAAGAAGATGTGTTATGTGAAAAGGTAATCGTTGCCTCGGGCCTCATCAACCGAAAATGACCGAAACATAGCTATATGCGACAAGGCTAAGTGGGTCATTCCCAATTAGAGTATGATTATCCCCTTCTTGATATATTTCTTTCTGCTACGACGTTCAGGATGTAATTAATGTGGTTTGTATGTTAGAGCGCGCTCGGTTAAAGGTCGGTAACGATCGGGGGATGATATATTCGGTACTATCTAGTTACAAAGATAGGCCGACCATGTGTTGGTAGAGGATCTTTGTCATGGTCCTCGGTACATTTCTTTAGAGATGTACTTCCGGAAGGTATTCCCTTCACCTAATCATTTGTATGGAAATCCATTCTTCAATAAAAACCTACGGTTTTGTTTTTATTGGCGTAATGAATAGCCTCGAAATGCTATATGAGTAACCATTTTGGATAAGATTAATAAGTTTATTTGCAAATGTATTCAAAGGAATGTCATTAGAAATACTATCAAACGTTTTGATATAAAAGTGTTTTAGTTATCGTAAGGTAAAAACCTGTCTATGTTTATATGTGGGCATGGTCTCATGAGATACTCTTTCCTTTCAAAGGATTTTATTCAAAGGCTGATATATGATGCTGTTATTTATTATTGAGTTTTCTAACGCTGGTTTATCAAGCCTGATCCAAGTATTTTCAATAATCGGGTCAGATCCGAGTAGTTTCAGGCTTAGTTGAAGACGATTGGAGTTTCCAAAGGAGAGCCGAAAATCTTCATCATCGTATAGACATATTCTATTATCCGCTACATCTATTTCATTTGTTTTGTTGTTTGTCAGCATTTGTAAGGGTAGGTGTTATAGCTGTCCAGGCTGAATCTAGGTAATACTCTGATATTTTATTTTAAAATTTTATGCTGTAATGATTATTATTGAAATAATATATGTTATTCCATTCGGTTGAGATTCTATTCTGTCTTTATTTTCTTTCTACTCTTAATGATCTGCTCATTCGTGCAATTTGAGTTGGACATGTGTGGTTTATTGTCGACTCAAATGGTACGGAAAAACAGGCCTTTACAGTATCGGTTCTTTGATTCATGTTCAGGTTAGGGAAGTATAATCATTTGGGAGATCATTGGACGATTCACCCATATCCCTTCAATCTTTGACTAATGCTCGAAGATAGGCAAACTCAACAAGGGATGCCTGGAGTTAGGCAACTAAAACCCAGGTTTCGAAGATAGGAACCGGTGTATAATTGAGACTTTCACGACTACGTTTACATCTTGGCGAGACATGTCTAGCCGAAACAAATAATGATGGTTATTGAGTGAATTCGATAATGCCCAAAGATAGGTGAAAACAAAAATGGGTGCTCATAGTCAAGCATTTGAAATACGAATCACTGAGATCAGAATTTGTGTATGATTGAACTTTTTACAAGTATGACCACACCTATGGCTTTGCAAGACATGCCTAGCCGATGATAAGTGATGAAGGTCAAAGAACGTACTCAACCAATAACCATAGACAGGCAATATCGAATTGGTGTCTGTAAATAGATGCCCAAAACGTCGTGTCTTAGAGATAAGAAATAGTACCAAACTAGATGCTTCCCCAATTACAACCTTGTTTATGGTAAAATGAAATCCAGCAAAGCAAAACAACGTTGGCTACAGAATTGCCAAATGACAATTGTTTTGTTTAGCCAAGAAAGAACTACTTTGGTGATGATAACGGGAATTCAATAAAGAAATATTACTAACCAATTGCAGAGAGTTATTTATATGTACAGAGTTACAATAAATAATGATATTGCACGGATACAGGCATGTATAATATAGATGAAACAACCTCACAAATGATTATATAATATTTGAAGGCAGACATACATGCAAGTAAAGCAAAAGGTTTAGAAATGTAAATACAACAAAGACTATGCAGAAAAACAGTCTTTTATTTATATCAACTTTTTATACAAGAGTCGGGGGCGCTTACGCACAATGTAGGCCTTTATATAGAAAGAAAACAAAATACATCAAAAGACAAAAAGAAACTGTCTTACCAAATGCTGAGTCGGTCACCAACTTCTTCCTCCCTCACTTGCAATACTTGATATCAAGCTTCATGAGATGCTTCTTTTAATCCTTCCCTTCTTAGATCCTCTCCTTCTCTGGAATACTTCCCTCAGATGGCGTATACTCTTCCTTGGTGGTTCAATTGATGGGTTCTTTAGGCTATTTAGATGCAGGATTAAAAAAAATGAAGCATCGTCAAAACCGTGACCTTTCGGTGTTCTTATTTTCAAAGGTGGAAAACTTTTCGGATCTTGGCTCGAGCTTGATCTTGATTGTCTTATAGTCAAGTTTCAGCCTCTCCACCCTTGTGATGTGATCAAATGAGTCCTTTGTGCTTGTGATTGAAACCTCTTCCTCCTTAGACCGACTGAATCCTCTAACCCATCAGATGCCCCTCTCTACTGAGAATTTGGATTGGAGGTGAACGTGGAAGGGAAATATGGAACGATTGGCACTGTGATGATGGAGGTTAAGGCAGTAGAAATAGCTCTCAGATCTGGAACTTGTTTAGATGACTGTGGAGGAGGCAGCCATGGTTTGACCTGTAACTTGTTAGGCAAAATAGTATAAGTTAGTGATGTCACTTGGCGAGAGTTGAAGTTTCTCGAAGATCAAAGAGATAAGAGAAATACCTTGGCTTGATGGAATTTCCTTGGCCGGTGACTTGATGATTTCCCCCTCCTGGTGGAAGATTTAGTCGGTTGGATAACCGAAGGAGAGGAATCAAGAGCATCAGCACTGGACATGACTGAAATTGGAATCTCAGTAATGGTGGTCTCAAAAGTGGCCACCGTAGAAGTAGTAATCTCTACTGCAGGCTCTTCTGACTTAAGAATAGATGATTTTTCTCGATCCAATGCATGAGTCAACAGAAGCCTCAATAGTTACCTTCCCTATAACTACATCTTGTGCAGCCAGAGTAGCTTTGTCTTCCTCTAAGGCCTCAATGTCTTCCTCATCCATAAGAGCCGCCTTTATGTTTCTTTGGTTACGCCTTTACTGTCTACAGTAGTTTTGCGAAGTATTTCTTCACCGACCTCTAGTAATGCAGCAGAATAACTCATTCCTAATCACTTTATATTTTTGTTGTCTGTGATGTTAGTGAAAAATTACAGGAGAGTGGCATTCATATCCTCATTAGCTTGATTAGCTTTCATCTTAAGTTCTACAATATCCTCTCTGTTCAGTGGGGTCAATTTGAGCTTGTGATTTGGAATCTATATCAACTTTCAAATTGTCCTTAAGACTGCTACCTCGGTCTGGAGGGTTTTCGGTTGTGCATTTTTTATCTTAACATATTCTGCAAGTTCGGCATTTTCTTAATGAGCCGTTTCATTTAATCTTTCATTAATGTGGTGACTTGTGTGTGGGCTCTTGACGTTTCTTTTATTAACTCTTTCGAGTTTTTGGCTGATATTAGTATGCCATCTCTTTCTTTAGTAAGTTCGGCCATCTCTTTTTATAGCCTAATACTATCCTATCTTGGTCTTTTCTCCCTAACTCGAACGATTGGAAGGGCGTCTGATTGATTGCCAAAGAGCCCATGGCTAGCCTCTTCTACTCTAAAAGCTAGTTTAAAATTTCCTTAACCCATATATCCTTTGGTTAGCATCTTAAAGAGTGATGTCTCAGGCATTGCAATCAAACATGACCTCCATCAGGCAATAGTAAGGGAAGTTTGCCTACATCCTAATATCTTTAGCTATAGATGGGCCTATATAGGGGTGGAGGTGGAGCTACATGAGTTGAAACTTATTTAGATATATGGGAGGTAGAAACAGTAATGTTGTAGGGTTGAGTCAATTGTGGTTGTTGTCAGGGAGTCTGAGAGTCAATACATGGCCGAGAGGAACCTTAGTCGCGTTGGGAATGATTACGAAGACCTTGAAATTTCTCTTGATAGCACTATTTCTTTTCCATATCATGACGCTCTTTCTCCTCATCTCGGCGCCTTCTTCTAGCATCCTCATCCTGATGCTCTTTATCCTTTTCCCCTTTCTATCGTCTTTAGACTAGTGTTATGTGTCGAGACGCTATGTCTAAATGTTCGAAATTATTAAGCAATGCTGGCTCGTACTAGAGTGGAGATATCCCATTCGATCTCTTGCAGTTAGCAGAAAAAAGGGTGTATCAGAACAAAGCACTGAATTAAGGATGATTGCAGAGTGTTGGTGTTCATGATTCTAGAAGTATGTGAAGTGCTGGTAATTCCCTAAGTACTTCGCAGACCATGTTCAGGGATTTAAAAGGATGGGGTTTCATCACCCTCGGCAAGAAGATTCCCAAACGAGAAGCTATATCCTTCATGACTTATGTTAAGAATGTCTTGAAAAGTGACGCCTCTGTTACAAAAGGCTGAAAGCCTGTCAAGTTCACCAAACAAGCCAAAGATACTCTTAAAAGAACCCATAGAATGTGTCACTTCCCTAGGTGGTGCAAGATTTGGACTTGGGGAATGCTAAGAGGACTTAATAACCTAGCACTTCGGATGAGACGGGACATGGACTGTGTTGCTTTTGAGGGATGTCTCCCTATATGATTCATTGTCGCCTAGGCTATAGTCCTTGTCATCATCTTCATCATCTCCCTCATCATCTCCCACTTCTTCTCCTTCTCTTTCTTCTCCACTTCCTACATCCCTTCCTCTTTCCACGGTTTCTTCAACCCTCACTTTCTCCTTACCTATGTTCGCTTCGACTCTATGGCCCTTTTCTCCCCCTAGATTATCATCGTCAACATCATGAACGGAGGTTGAGGGACAGGTTGCAGTTTGAGATTTCTTGGAAGGGAGCGGGAAAGTAATGACATGTTTGTCAGGGTGTAAGCGGCTATACTGCTAAATCCTCTCATTAGTGAGTAAGAAGAGGCAGTTTGGAATTGGTAATCAACTCACTTTAGGCGCTCTAATGTGCGAGCATGTGCATTTTTTCCATCTTAGTCGGGGAGGACTGTTAAAGATAAATAAAAGGACTTAATCATTTTGATAAAGAACATCCAAATGAAGAAAAGATATAGAATCGGAGACTTATGTCCTGGAAACCAAAGGTGGTCGAAGCCATATGGACAGCAAACGAAGAAGTATTCTCTCTTAAAGTAATGACGCTTGTTGTGAAGTGCCTCAATAAATTTGAAGCAATTATAAGCTTAAACAGTCGGCAAGGAAGGCGAGTTTGATCTCTTTTGAATCTTATAAGATAAGTTAGCTCCTCTAATCTTGGAGAATCATTCAATCGCATCACAAAGAAGACATGCAAAGAATTAATTAGTGTGTATCCACTGGGATGCACTTATGTCGGAGCCAGCCCAATCTTTTGCAAGAAGAATTTGATAAATTTGTTGAAGGACAAAATGGCTCCACATAAACACATGTTTTTGTTACACATGGTGTAGCAGTAAGTGGATTGTGTGCTCATTGATCGATTGTTGGAAATAAAACAATCGCTCTTTGGAATCTCATGTTGAAGCAAAATGAAATTAAATGATCTGCTGTCGGCAATGATGGAGTTTAATCTGGAAGATTATTTAAGAATCTTGATCAGGCACATCACTCGTTCAGGGAACATGGCTAACCATAAGGTTTATCCACTGTAACAAATTTCTTTTGAAGTTCATGTACTATAGAATGCTTTGCTCCAAATGGAGCAAACGTGGAGGCTTGAGTGGTAGAAGAACCGGTACTGACTTTAAGGCGAGAAGATCGCCGATTCATTCTAAACCGAAAAGCTTGATAGTGAACTTAGTAAGGTATATTTTACTTCAAAATTTGCTTTATTAATACATGTGTAGGCGATATGAAAGATCTATATAGTGTGCATCTTGTGTATGGAGCACTTTGTATGGAATACTCAGCCTACTTGCGTTGGCAAACGAGCTCCATTGCACGATGAAACTGTGTATCAGATTGAACCTATTATTTCATAATAAACGAAAATGAAACTGTTTTCCAATTCAAAACAGAACTTTCTTTTAAGTATCAAAGTTGAATGGCTTTAGTGGTGGTGAGAATTCGATTTCTTAAGGGAAAGAATTGGCTGAGATTGGAAAATCTAATTTCAATAGCTAAAAGTTTAATACCAAGTACTTATACTTGTATTCAAGAATCATATCGGTGCCGACATCATTTTGTTGGTACCAATATGTTTCTATCTTCGTTTCAAAAAATAAAGAAGTGAAAAGAGAAGGAAGAATAAGAGGAACATACTTATTCGAGATATGATGTGGTTTTCGAAGCGATAAGAACTTCAACTTGATTGCTAAAGAAGGGATGGAATACCAACTACTTGAAGGGATGAAAGGATATTTTCAGAATAGATACGATGCTTAAAAGGTAGTGATTGGTTACCCGAAGACCACTTTCTGATTAATATAGTATTGGTTTTATTGACCCAAAGCATGCCATTTTCATAGAACCATACTTTCGACGGCAAGTGGTATTCAGTCTTTAAACCGAGTGGCTTCTAAGTAAATTTGGATGTCAAGACCAAGATGGCATAGAGCGAGAGCTTGGGGTATACTTGATATGCACAAATAAAGCAACTCAAGAAGTAGAGGAGGATTGGACAAAAACAACATGATCGGTACCGAGTTGATTTACCGGAGGATACATCTAAGGACTGTGGAAGGTTAGAGCTTATGGAAGTGTATGGTAACTTGCACTACTAAGATCACCATTGTGGTCACTACTGACTACAATTGTGGGCGATACCATCATGGTTTTTTTCTCCAAACTGACTTGTTCTCCTCCTCTATCTTCTCGGATCTGAACTCTTACATGTTCTACGGCAGATGATTGAGGCTGGAGAAACATAGAGAGGAATTTTTGAATCTTTTGAGATCATACTCTTAATATCTTACTCTCTACCTCAACCGTTGTCAATAACTGTTGTAGTCCCGATTATACTTTGCTTTCAAGACGTGAAAATCATTGTAAAAGTGCTTATACTTGTGCAAATTCGAAATTAATAAGACATAGTGGATGTAGGCATAAGATTTGGCCAAACCACTATAAAAATCATGTTTTCTTTGCTACTTCTATTTGATTTTTTTAGATCTATTCTTGTTTTGTTTGGTTGGAGGTAGTGCCACTTTATGGCCCAACAAGCGATCTCACTATTTTCTTGAAATTATTGCTCTTTCTTCTAGCACAACGATCACTAAAGCTTGATATGTTAATTTATAGTTTTAAATTATTGATAATTGTGTTTACATTTTAATTAGCTTAGAATTTCATATTTGATATGTATCTACATTGTTAAGATCCATTTAGCAGTGTAGGACTTTAAGTAAATGATATATTCATGTTTTGGCTTTAATTTTATTCTACGAACCAGTCTATAACCCGTTAGCCATAAAATCTACTCAAGAGCAGAAGTATGAAAGAAGTTAATAAGATTGAGGTTTTGATTAAGAAACAGGCCTAGGCTTCATAAAGGTCGTAAGAGGATGTTTCGAAAGCATTAAATAGGTGTCAAAAGAGTCGAAGGCACCAACCGCTCATACAATAAGAAAGCTTTCGATCCAGATGAAAACAGATATAACCTTCCCCCACTTTCAACCTTTCAACACAGATAAACAAGCAAGTACATCTTCGAAACCCATTTCGAAGGCAATAAATAATGCTCTCCCACTTACAAGCCAAACCTTTCGGAATTAAAGGTTTCACTCCTATCACAACCTTTCTGAAGGCATATACAAGCCTTTCAAACCAATCAAGGCCTATAATATTAAGGGAAGGTTCCGCCTTAGTCCTAAGGCATGCATTCAAAGGCTACTCAACATCATCGAAGCCACTGACACTTGAATCTCTTGGAAACCAATATGAATAACCTATCGACAGTGTTTGAAGCTTCAAGCTTACATCCAATAACAACAAGGAAAGAGAAGATGTAGAGAAGGGTGCTGTGGAGAAAGCAGTACTCAGAATCAACAAAGGAAAAAGGATGATAAATGCCCCTTTTGACTCAGTCGAAAGATCTAGGGAAGGAAACAGAAGGCACGAGAGTAAACCAGGAAGAACAAGAAGATGCCTTCCTACAACATCGAAAGGGATCACAGTCTTTCGACTAAGTCGAAAGGCTCGAAACAACATATAAAAATGGGTACTTTCGACCCAGTCGAAAGCAAAAGTGGGAAATGGGCCGATCTGCATCTTAAAATAAGACCCAAGGGGTCCATTTTTAGGGGACCAAATTCTAGAATCCTGAATTCATCTTTTTACTCTACTTTCTTAGTTACAATTGTATTCTCAAAAAACCCTGAATCAAATTAGGGAAAAAGCTCTATTTCTTGTAAATCATTTTGGATTGTGATTAAAAAAGGGAGATATGGCTTGTTAATAAGGATATCCGCAACGAGGAAGATCATTTTGATCATTAGCTAGAGTAATGATCCATTGCATACGACTCTAACCGATTCTCATGATTTCTTTTTGTCTTGCAATGTATAAGCTTGACTTGGGCATTTTTGATTGAAACACATCATTATCGAAACCTTCACTTAACATGAAAACCAAAGTGATGATGGGGTTTCAATCATGTTAAGCTCATGAGAGTTGGGAATACTTAGATCGATCTTATATAAGGAAAGCAAATTGGATTGTACGCAATAATAAGCTATGACTGTTCCGAAAGGGAGAAAACCCGTTCGACCTAGTCAAAAGGGGTGTTTTCGAATGGAATCTTAGTTTATAATTGGCTAACAATCATGTATAGAGGAACTCATTCAAAAAGGATAAACCCCTAGAAACATCAGTAACCCTTCGAAGTGGATCCATAGCCAGAATAATGAAACCATGGGGTCGAAAACAACTGTACCATACTGATGAAGTAAGCATCCCTTTTCGACATAATTGAAAGGACCTGAACCTTACCTTTCGATGTGGTCGAAAGGAATGAAGAGCAAGGATGGAAAGCTACTTTCGAATCATTCAAAGGATAGGATTCAATTGGATGTTGTTCTCTAAACTGTATCCCAAGGCAAACTCCTTGAAGCCTATCGACTAAGTCAATCCAGTCGAAAGGTAAGGATGGATTTATTAGCCCTTTCAATTAACTCAACTTAGACGAGAGGTGGTGCAGTCATCTTAAATCCTTTCGACTATGTCAATCTAGTCAAAAGGCATGCTTCTGGAGGAGTGGATCCTTTCAATAACAGGGTTTCGTTTGAATCCAGCTACCTTCGAATAGAATTGGGGATGTTGACTAGTTTTCTTGTTAAAACACGACCTTCATAAAATTAAATTTTATACTATTTTTTGTATTTTCATCTTTATTTATTTTAATATATTGCATGTATACAGTAAAATTATATAACTTAGATTCAAAAAATCTGTTAAATTACATGTCTAAAATATGGACTCCTCTAATTTCAGTATCATTAGCTTGGTTATAGTATGCACCTTTCATGTTTTAATAGAAGAAAAAGAATATTAGAATGTATTATAAAATGTAAATCAGAAAGTAAAATATGAATTTTATCAAAGCTTAATGTCTGTATGTGATATATTTTCAAGCAAGCATTTCCTCTCACACATAAACACATGTGAGAGTGTGTGTGTGTATGAGAGTTTATTTGTACATTATTTTTTTTTAAAATAACTTACATATTTCCATGTGCATGGTAAACATTTGCAAGCTCATTACTCTGTTAACCATGTTTTTACAAGCTTGCTTTTTTCAACAACCATCTTTGTCTCTTCTTTAATTTCACTCCTATCACGATCAGATTCCAAGATATTATATGATAACACTTTCGGTTAAGCTTTTGTATCCTTTTTTTGCTGATATTGATTTCTTCTAATTTCCTCCAATGTAGTGTTTTTTTTTTTTTGCTGTAGTAAGTTTACATTCAAAATTTGGAACTTTTGATGTTCCTCTTTTTGTTTCTTTTTTTACTATTTTTGGCAGAGAAGAAGGAGAAACTTTGCTTTTATTTCTCATCAATTATTTCTCATCATTTTCAATCTTGATTTTATAATCTATAGCCATTTGTTAAAAGTTTTCCGATTCTTGAGTTAACGTTAAGCTGCTTTCCTGGCTTTCACTTGATGTAAGAACCTTGATAGTGGGTAGTCAATTCCAGGTCTTTCTTTAGTTTTATTATCGGCTATGATTGTATAATTAATCTATAATAAATATTTGAAGTAATTTTTTCTTAGAAATTACCTTTTGAATTAGAAGATTTATCTTTTTAGATGTACTTTTTTGACTTCCTTCATCGTCATCTCTTACTATCCTCATCGTTTTCACCTTTATCATTAATGTACTCATCATCTTCATTATTTTCTTCTTAAGTTGAATCTTTGTATTTATCTTCTTTTTCAGCCTCTTGTTCTTCATCATTTTCTTTTTGTTGCTTTGGTTTATTCAAATCTTCGATCTTTTTATAGGTTTTTGTTTTCCTTTTCCAGATGCATATTTTCCTTTTTTCGATTTTGTAGTTGCGCTTTTAGGTTCTTTATATCATCGTGAACTGAATTTTTTTTCTTTAGACGATCCACTCCGTTGGTTTTTAGCTCTTTTTTCATTCTTTGTTTTTCTTCTTTTTTCTACAAATTAGGACAAATGTATTTTACTTTTTCCATAGCCATAAATATAAATGAGACATATTTGTTTTGTAGTTAGTTACAAAGTTAATTATTTGCCTGGCAAATATACCTTCCGCAAATATTTTCCTACCTCGGTTTTTATAGTTATTGTTTTTTTGATATATCTAGCAATCATTAAGAAATTTTTTCATAGCAAATATTCGTTATTATCAGTTTTCATATAATTGTGTTCTATATTCAACTTATTGTCTATCAAAACCATGTATGTAAAATATTTTACAATAAAACATTTTACAATTTTAAATACAATATACAGTATTTATGCAATATTATTGAACAATTTTATTTTAAGAAACGAAGTATCATTGCAGAAAGGTTTTGCCAAATATTTGACAATCATATATTTGCTTGTCAAATATTTATGTGGCAAATATTTGACAATCGTTATTTATCATAATTTTTTAAAGGTTTTTATCTTCTTATATATATTAGTAAGTTTACCTTCTTGGCAAGGAATAATCTTGCTTGGAGTTGCATCAGTGTCCGTTTAGAAAATATACGAGCATTTTCTTTGTAACTTTTTCTTTGAGATATTGTTTCTGTGAGGTCACCGAACCAGTATTACACAAAGATAGTACATTTTATTTTAGTTTGCAATATAAACTACACAAGGTAGAATGAGTTATTATAATTGACTAGAAACAAAGTCGCACAAGCTTGAATTTTTCGAAATTTATACCTTGTGAATAATGAATATATGTCAGCAGCACTAGTGGAATGCAGAGCTTGCATTGGAGAGCAAGTAAGTTGATAGTAGATATATTATGATTAGCTTAGCAATGTCTATTATGTCCTCTAATTATGATTAGATGTGTGTATTGTAACTCTTTCATTTTTCCAACCAATTATTTTTGATGTCATTTTCTTTCAAAGTTACTTTCATATCTCCAAAAGTAAAGCAATCACCATTGAAAAGACATCTATTATCAAGTCTATGGAAGCTGATTCTTTGGTTATGTCTTTCTTTGTTATTGATCCTTCAAGGAATGGTTTGATCATACTGAAGAACGAAGTAAGTTTAATTGTGTTCTGTTTTTTTTTAAATAGTGCCTCTTTTTTTAAATTCTAGGTCAACGCGAGGAAAGATTTCAACCTTCTTTTGTAGCTTTCTCCTATATTTTTTCCAACCTTTTCTACATCTTTTGTTTTTTGTTTTTTAAAGCTATTATTATGCAGCTATTATATTGTCACTACATTTTTTTGTGGTTATTTTCTTTTTAATGATTATAGATGAATATATTGCTGGAGTTCCTTAAATTCCCAAGAAAATGCGGATTGTTCTTATGGGATTTCATCTTCAGTTTCAACACCTATTTGTTGTCTTTGGTCATCAACAAATGTCTTTTGAGTTGATTGAGATTCATATTTTTCTTGGGAATTTTGGGTTGCTACTTTTTGAGCACAAGAAGCTTTGTTTACAACGTTTTGTATCTTCTTCTCGGTACAAAGGTTATGAAATTCTCAATTTGATTGCATTTATATAGGCTACAGATATTTGTTTGTCAAATATTTGGCATGACGGCTACCATCAAATTAAACTATGCATGACAAATATTTTACATTCCTAGCCTTTACAATAAAAGTTTTCTAGCATATCAACCAATTATCATCCAAAATTATTTATAACAAATATTTGTCATTTTCAATATTTCATGAAAATGCGCACTACAACTTCAACTTATTATCAACCAATACCATATATGAAAAATAGTTGTTATTATCAGTACTTATACTAAAAGTTTTGTAATATTTCAGGCAATCGTTTATAAAATTTGCTTATGTCCAATATTTGTTATTCTTAGTTAGTAATCTAATTGTATACAATTATTTCAACGCATAACCAATCAAAATTATACATCTCAAGTATTTATCATTATCAATATTTAGAGTAAAATTTCACTCATATATCAAACATTCATTGATCAACTTTTATTATGTCAAATATTTGCCTAGCTATTCATGTAAATGGAAGCAGTAATGTTTCAACCTAGCAAAATTACACATTTAAACCTCCAATTTTCTTCTCAAGTTCCCAGACTCCTCAGGCGTTAACCAAACATCCAATCCATCGCTTCTGACCATCAGGGCAAATGAATTGAGGATCCGCGTTTTGAGATTCAGCGACTGTTGGCAGTACAAAAAGGAAAAGCAATGCGAAAATGCGAATTACATTCATGCTTAGAGAAGTTGTTTTTGGTCTTTGGAAGAATTTATGAGTTAGGGAACTGGCTCAAAGGTTTAAGTTCAAAAACATTTAGAATACAGCTGAATAATATGGTAATCGATCTGAAAAGAGATGAGATGAAAGTGTTGCTTAGTGAAAACTGGGATTGGTATGAATTTATTTCCTGCATACCTCAAAATCTTTGCTGTCTAGGCAATTTTGATGACATTAAGCAACATTAATAAGCAATGCAGTAAATGTCTTCTGTAACATCTTCGGTGTTTATAAGTTGCAGATAATTGTTCGCAATATGGATGTATAGTATATTTGTTTTATGATGAAGGAGAAGCATTTGCTGAATTGTTTCAATAAGAATTAGGTTCATCATAGGCTGGGTGCTTTGCAAATCAGGCGACTCTCTCTGCAGCTAAGGCTCGGTGTTGCAAATACAATCAGTAACGTGCATGCAGAAAGAGGAATATTGTTCATATCTCTGTGTATGTTCATGGGGGATCATTCATCATGTAAGTTTACCTAAAATATGAAGCCTGAACTACTGTGGTAATGGATATAAAATATATTTAACATTTCATTCATTCATGGAGTATCAAATAATTAATAACCACTAATTAAGAGAATAATAATTTGACTTTACTTTACTACAATTTGATCGAGGGTACATAACAAACCACCATCCAATATCCAAGCGTAGGTGAAACTGAAATGGTGGTGGTATAAAAAAGAATGAAATAATAGAGTTAATAAAATTAATGATCAAAGGAATCAGAATAAATGAAGGTATATATGTCATGAGGAAGGATGATGAATTAAATTAGTCCATGCTTCCTTCCATTAGGTGAATGTGCGCTGATGAATGAATTATGAATAAAAGAAGGGATTCAAATGCTCCTTTTTGCAGATACAAGTGGCTTCAACTTCTCCATCATTTGATCGAAGTCGTCCTCCGTCTTGATTAAACTCAAGCGTGTGTAACGACTATCGGCTTCAAAAAGCACTCCGCTTTGAGTTTTAATTTGAGCATTCCTGAGTAGAGCTTCACAATCCGTGTCTTCCTCCCATTCACACTTTAGCCATCCGAATGCTGCGATTAATTGATGTAAATTAGCAATTGCGTTAAGCATGTATATATGCAGTTGGTTTGAAGATATATATAAACGGACAAAGTTAGCGAAATTAATTAAGTAGCTAGCTAGGAGCATACATGGTGAGGGATCTCTAACTTTTTTGAAGTAGTTGCAATATTGCGGAGAGAGGTTTTGAAGGGAGAATCGATCTGAAGATGCAACTAGCTTGGTAAGTTCAGCCCATCTTTTAGACAATGTTTGATAGCCAAATTGGTTGATGTCGGCCATTGTTTCCCGTTTCGTTTTCATTTGCAACAAGATCTCCTTTATTAGTTTCAAGGTTCGAAGTTGCGTATCGTGGGAAGTTCCTTCCGTGTTCTCGGTCATGTACTCCATTACCCTGTCGTATACTTTCACGTCCTTTATGAGCGCCCACCTGTACATATATACAATATGTAATTTGTTATGATTAGCATACATGAATGATGCAGACCACCACCGTTGACAATATACATATGAATGAAAGTTAACGTTACTAATTAAGAAGAAGAAAAAATAAAAAGACTGTCGTACCCGAATCTGCTGCCGGAATGTCCAGTGTATTTGGACATGGAAAACAACATTATATCTTCGTTGGCGGGTTGTGCAATTGGGGTATAATGCGGCCAATAGTAGACGTGGTCGTGGATTGCTAAAGAGCCATTGATTATGGAATGGTGAAATCGACCTTCGGGATTATTGGGCGAAGTCACCAATTCTATGATGTTTTGAGGAGAAGCGGCGTTAACGTAATCGGATGCGTTCCCTTTCCATTCGTAGCCGGTAAAATGAAAGAATTTGGTTTGCTTTCTGAAGACGGGATAGTAAGGGACGGCAGCGACAACTTTTGATGGTTGCACATCGCGTGATATATCGTTTGGGGAAAGGGCGATGACTAGACCGTTGAGGAGTTGAGTGACGCCGGTACCGAAGACGATGTACTTATCATCGGCTTTGGCATTACCGACGGCCTGATGTAAAAGTCTGACGTGTTTTTCAAGCTCGGCGTTGATGATATTACCGGAAGATGGCTGGAAGAAATAGCTCATTCTATGCCAGGGTGATATGAGAAGAGCGGCGTTGGATTTGTGTTGCATCCAATATTTTTCGAGAAACAAAGCGTCGCCGCTTACAACATCAGAGGAGCAGTTAGGGAGCAAAGTGGAGCAATGGGGACCGGTGTAGCAAGTGTTGCACTCGCACATGGGAGCTCCATCGACGACGATTCCGTCCAAGTAAGCTCTGCCATGCCCGGAGCAGTCTATTGCGGCCACTGCCTCTGCCTCCTTCACTGCCTTTGCAGTCCAGCTTGAGCTTGGCTTCTTCATCAGTGGATAGCCCATCATGCTTACTAATATGGATATGATGAAGAGCAATATCAGTAGCCATGGCTTTTCATTTTTATTTGCTTGGTACTCCATTTCTTTCTTTCTTCCTTCCTTCCTTCCTTCCTTGCTGATTTGATCTTGTACGGATTGAACCTATGTTTTATTTGTAATATTTATTTATGTGATATATATTGGTAGATACAGAGATCGATCGATCTCTTATATATAGAGTGGCTGCTTCACATATATTTCAAACATTAACATGCATGCATGCCTGTATATTTACACGTTTTTGATTAACGTACGACTTTCTTTATTGCATGATATTTGACCCTTCATTTGACCAATTTCCTCATTAACGATTTGGTCTCGATCAACCATTTGATTTGAAAGTCTTTTCTTTCTTTATGCTCTCGACTTTTGAGTTTGATCCAGTCTCCATCTTTTGAACAGAACCATATGTATATAACTTGTAACAGGTGCAGGTCAAATATACGGGGCCAATTAATTAGTATTTGTCTCCTTTTTTTTTTTTAAGAGAAGATATTTTATAAATATACCTCAAAAACCACTAACAAGCCTGACGGGTAACAACAGATGAAAACCAACATACGTCAAAAGCCGTCAACAAGCCTGACGGGTGACAAAAGAAGAAAATCCAAAAAACCTGGAGAAACACCATAAGATAATAAACCGAAGAGCAAAAAAAAAAAAAAAAACCCAATTAATTAGTATTTGTCTAGGTTTTTACTTTGGTTTATATATATATATATATCTTTTGGTTTCTTCATTATGCATAAATATATATAAGCATGCACGCATGCAGTGCAACCGGAGGGGTACATAACACTTACCTATTTGCACCAGCAGCAGTTCATGACCTTTCCTAACTGATAACTTAGTCTTCATTTTGAATTTTAATGCCTGCGCCACCTTGTAATATGTTTCCTAACTGATAACTTATGTTCGAAATAAAAACAAACTTGTAATATGTTTATCTTGCTAATGTTGAGCAAAAGCGTATGTTCCGTATTTTTCGCCACAAAATAGATTTTACTAGGTATATTTGTTCAAAACCACAATCGCCATGATTATTTTCAAATTATTCGAGGTGTTTCAAAACCAAAAGCATATGCACCATATTTACGTATTTTATCTAATAATCCAAACACATTCTATTAGTTTGTTTTCTTTATTTACGCATTTTATTTAATACTAGAAACACGTGCTATTATTTTGCAAACAAAGAACATACCTCAGCTATGTAAGTTGTAAAAAAAAAAATATAAGCTTTGGCAATTTTGAATTCATGCAACTTTTGTTTTTGTATTTGATCTAAAACTAGATTTACTTTTGTCATCTCCTATCGCATCAGTATTCTCACAAAAATACCTTTCACCCATGCCAAGATTATCTTTTACGCACTCGGCCTAAATGGCATGACCGATCGATAGAAATACTGCAACACTCCATCCATATTTATCTGTATATTCCATATAGCATACTAGATAGATGTCATATTCATGAAATACGATTCGCTTTCAAGATTCGTTGTTGGTGAAAGGGTAGACGTGGAACTTAAAATCTCAAGCTAAAGGGCGTGGAGGTTGGAGTGCTCTTCAAGGCGTAGTATTGAGCGAAAGCGTATATACCATATTTTTCGCCGCAAAAAGGATTTTACTATATATATTTGTTCAAAACCAAAATAGCTAGAATTATTTTCAAATTCCCGGAAGAAATTCGAGATGTTTATGGGCTCTGTCTCTCGATTAGGAGACCCGAGAGAGGCAATTCCATCTATACAGGAGAAACATACTTTAACAAACAAATTTGTGCGTTGGTGGAATTGCTGCCCGAGTCATGTCGACACTTGAATTCATCGAGAAGTAGAATTATGATTCAATGGAGCAATGGCGATAATTCACTGTCATCGATCCATAGTTATCATACATCAAAAATTTGCGCTCATCCATTACCACCATCAATTTTGTCATGTTCGAGTTCTAGTGGACACCCCGTCTTGTCTTACCCTTCTCTTTGATTGAAGTATCATCAAATGACAACGACTAGGGGAAATGGATCGGCGAGGTGTTGACAGAATGGCAATCGATGGAGCTTAAGAGGATGACCCGGCAACTATGGAGTCAATGGTGTGAGTCGAATCTGGCAACAAGGCAGGAGGACACTGCCTTGGATTATTCACGAGAATTTTTCGAAGGCGTGTTCTTTTGGATGGATCGACTTCATGGGGTATAAGAGATACGGAGTAGAAGTCGAGGTTCAACATGATTTGAAGATGGAATCGATGAAGAACGACTCTTGAGTTTGAATAAAAGTAAAGTTGTCGAAGGCTGAAACAAGGATAAAATGTTTGAAAAATTTTTAGCCTAGACTTTTATATGGATTGGCACTAATGGATCGGCACCAATCCATTATGGATCAACAGCGATGCATCGTGCTTATAAAAGAAATGGAATGTAGAAAAGGATGAAAAACCACCTATCATAAATTTGAAGGCTTTCAAAAATTTCTCCCCGATGATCAAAGTCCTCGGATAATGGACTTCAATATTTGTATCTACTGAGCAGACATGACGAAGTGCCAAAATTCTCAATGTGGATGCAACATTCCACGGAAATGTATTGAGTAACGGAAGTATCTGCGCAGATCTGGAATTGATTGCTTGTCTTGATTCGAAGCACGTTTTGTGTTCAAAGAACCATACTTTGAATTTATCCCTTAATTGAGATAGTTAAATGTCATGCCATATTTTTAATTTCCATTACGTCGTTTTCATGCATTCTCATCAAGTAAAAAGAAAAAATAATTTTTATGTACGAAAAGAGATGATTAAAATTGGAAATTATTGAAGTACAATATATCATACTTTAGGTTATACGCTCGGGTACATATTGGTTTTCTATTACACCTGATTAGGTGTTACATTAGGTTATAAGCTTGGTTACGTATTGGTTTCCTATTGCATCAAATTAGGTGTTATGTTAGGTTATAAGCTCGGTCAACCATTGTTGTAATTCGTACCAGATTGATTTTCTATTGTACTCGATTCACTACAAGAGGGAATATTTATTTTGATGGTTAATAGCCGTCGGCGGCCGTCGTATGCCGTCGAGCAACTACACATCTCGATAGATTTTTCAACGGCTTTGTCGACAAATTTTTGACGACCTTCGTCGGACTGTTCGACGGTTTTCATCGCATCGTCAAGTACACATGGAAAGCATTGAGTCTTTCGCGTTTTGGCCAACCGAAAGCCGTCATAAAACCTAAAAAAATTCTTTTTGTAATTCAACCACAATTCATCCCTTAAACAACACGTATATAACAATATATATCGCAACACACTTTCGCACACATAAATCATATATATTAAAGCCCAAATCCCACATATCATATACACCACAAAATATATCACATCAATAATAAAGAGTGCATCGACATATGTAATAAGCATAAGTACAATCTCAAAATTCCATCACAAAGTTCAATCTCTAACATCTACCAACATCTCAAAATGTATCACACATCATGATAGAATATATTTTACATATACTCTAGGCGTTAGAATATTTTCTGCATTTATTCTCTGATTTGACGATATCTTATTTGAGAAATATTTATTTAGTTACCTTTGTTTTAGCAAATCAGTTGGCTAATTTGTAGCCTCTTTATTGGGTTAGTATTTATTTAGTTACCTTTGTTTTAGCAAATCAGTTGGCTAATTTGTAGCATGTCTTGACTCTTGTAACCATATATATTATTGGACATTGAATAGTTAAGATTAGTCTCACATCGGACAATTTTTACAATATAAATCATGCATAAATACTAAGAGATCTCCCTTCAAATCACCAATTGGTTTTGTGATAATATGTGGTCTCTAACATGGTATCAGAGCGGGTTTAATTGTGTCACACGTCACCCTCAATGAATGTCCACGTGCTTGGCTGATGATACGCCACACGTGCGGGGCGTGTTAAGATTAGTCCCACATCGAATTTTTTTTACAATATGAATCATGTATAAATACTAAGAGACCTTTCTTCACATCACCAATTGGTTTTATGATAATATGTGGATGACATTATACTTACAGGTTCTTCTGATCGTCTTCGTAAGTATATTATGACTCTCGTAGCTTCTGAATTTGCTATGAAGGATTTAAGTCCTTTGAGTTTCTTTTTGGGTATTACTGTCACTCGTCATGCCCATGGTCTTTTCTTATCTCACACACAGTATGCTGCAAAAATTATTGAATGTGCCGGAATGTCTAACTGCAGTTCATGTCCTACTCCTATTGACACTAAGTCCAAACAAAGTGCCATCGCAGACACTCGTTATGATGATCCGACTAAGTATCGTAATATTGCAGGTGCTCTTCAGTATCTTACATTCACTCGGCCAGACATTTCCTATGCGGTGCAGCAGATCTGCCTTCATATGCTAGCGTATGAAAGCTCTTAAGCGTATCATACGCTATCTCCAGGGTACCCTTTCTTTTGGTCTCACTTGTACAAATCCAATATTAATCGTATTATCTCATATACAGATGCAGATTAGGGTGGTTGTCCTGACACCCGTCGTTCTACCGCTGGTTATTGTGTATTCCTTGGAGATAATTTGATTTCTTGGCCTTCGAAACGGCAACCTACTCTTTCTCGTATTAGTGCCGAGGCGGAGTACAGAGGTGTTGCTAATGTTGTTTCTGATTCATGTGGATCAGAAATTTACTTCTAGAATTGCATTGTCCTATTCAAAAGGCTACTCTAGTTTATTGTGACAATGTGAGTGCTATATACTTATCCGGCAATCCTGTTCAGCATCAATGCACTAAACACAATGAGATGGATATTCATTTCGTCCGTGAGAAAGTAGCTTGTGGCGAAGTGTGTGTGCTTCATGTACCGTCATGTTACCAAATTGCTGATATTTTTACAAAAGGGCTTCCGCGCGTATTATTTAATAATTTCAGGGACAGTCTAAGCATACGAGAATCTCCCGCTTCAACTGAGGGGGTTTGATAGAATATATATTACATATATTCTAGACGTTAGACTATTTCCTGCATTTATTCTCTGATTTGACAATATCTTTTTTTGGGAAGTATTTATTTAGTTACTTTGTTTTAGCAAATCAGTTGGCTAATTTGTTGCCTCTTTATTTGGTTATTATTTATTCAGTTACCTTTGTTTTTGCAAATCAGTTGCTTAATTTGTAGCATATCTTGACTCTTGTAACCATACATATTATTGGACGTTGAATATAATGGGCAAGAAAATTGATTTCTAAATTGATTTCTATCACATCACATCAAACCAATCTCATCCATCTCAAAGTATATATAATTCTCATACTACCTCACAACATCAAAGTGCATATATACAATATCTCAAATTAAATAAAAAGTCATACCTACTCCTTATCGCCTTTAGATCCCGGTGACGAAGGAAAACTATATTGTTGCATATGCCCAACAATGCGCTCATCCAACATCTGGTGCTTCTCCTCGGTCCGATGTCTGTCTCGATCCTCGAGGTAAGCAATACGAGCTCTCAAGTCTACAATCTCCTAACCGTCGCAAGATCTTCTATAGCTGACTTGCTTTCGTCTAAACTACAACATTTTTACCAAAGTGTATGAGTTTCATATAGTGTGATTAATAAAATCTATGTGTTATGCATTATTCATAAATATATTATACATAAACATTACCTCTTGATTCGCAAATCCATAGTGCCTACTCCGCATTGGCGGCTTAACGATATCGTCAAAAATCATGCCCTTCTCATCCGTAGTCATCTCATCTCGACCTATTCTCTCGAGCAGGCGATCTAGTTCTTTAAACAATCTATCCTGCGAGTAAAAGTAGAATTACAATTAAAATTCATATTACCTTATTTTAATTATTTATAACTTACTATTTAAAGTGATATGTAATAGCTTATAATTTAAACTATGCTTATCATAGACTCTTGTGATTTTGTGCCATGCCATGTGTATGTTTTTGAGCCACCTTCATTGACATGCTCGATGACCTGAGTACGAGTAAAAACTTTCAAGTAGGAGACGACACGACCATGCTCTCTTACCTGAAATAATTACTATGTATTATTATTATATATATGATGATTATACAATGTTATAGGTATTTATAATCATAACTTATAAACTTGCCAATCCTTGACGGCAATGTTGGAATTACATTGAACCCTCGTGACATGTGACAGGATTCACATTTCTATTTGCCGAATTCCGCTCAGTTTTTGCCTGTAAATTTCACATAAACATTGTATTTCACATTTTTAAAGTGATGCAACTATTATACTAACTTCTGCTAAATTTTTAATAAATATACAAGACTAGTGAACTTACAATCACTTCTACACTTTTCCAATAAGCATTTCATGCTTTCCTTAAGGTTGCACTCATTTAGACAGACATTCTTTTTCTATTTTTAATGCTTGACAATGTATCGCGGTGATTTTTCTACATCTTTTTAGTCCGATAATTTTGCAAAGGAAGTCTATTTCCTGTAAATCTACTAGCCTCTACACATGAAATTAAAATGAATTATACATTAATACTTAGTCAACAAATTGCACAATATATATATATATATATATATATATATATATATATAATGAAATACACATTTATATTTACGTAACAATCCTACCAAATCACTCTACAACGTGCGGTGGGATATTCTCCTACTTAGGCTAGCAAGTAGTTATTCTACCCTTGTAGGCAACCTTAGAAATATCAAGCACAATATCTGAGGGCTCCGATTCAAGATCCTATATTAAACATGATATAGATATTTAATAAATCATGAATAAAATATCATACAATAAATATTTATGATGTTGGAATAAATTTGATACTTACTCGCTCGCTTTACTTGCTAATCTAACTATGGGATGAACAACATGTGATGGGCAGCCACCATCGCCTCTTGCGGCAGTCCCTCTCTAACTAGAAGATGAGAATCTGATGAATACGAAGATCGTCGACATGGGGACATAATATTTGTCATAGACAAATCATTTTATTATGAAAGAACATATCATTCCATTATAGGAAAAAATATTTTTTTTTTAGGAAAACATGTAACATTCATAATCATATAAATTAGCTTCTATCAAAACATATCATTGCTTTTGTTTACAAACTACGGACCAATCTTCTTTATCTCATTTTAGGGACGGATAAGAAACAAAATAAACTTGTAGCGCCTTCTCGGTTAACACAAAAAGTTCATACTTATGGTAATGAGAGTTAAGGCTTATTTCATTAAGATTATATTGTGCATGTTGACTCCGGAACTTGAAACATTGCTGAACCAATTGCATATCTAAATAAAAAAATTCTCTACAGGTCTATAAAACATGTCAATTCCAAGACCTTGGTTAAGACGCCGTAAAAATCTTTTATATGTTCATCTTGATCATCACTACCTTTAACAAATACATCTGTATAGTTAGTTAATTTTTCAGCATTGCGTGTTTTGATATTGTATTTAAATCCATTGATTAATAATATTAGATGTATTGACATTTCTCTTTGATCCTATCGCAAGATATTTCAATCCTTTATCAACTACATAATTTCTCTGATCATAAACATAGTTTGAAAACCAATCAACAATTTTTTTACTAAGATCGCTGCATGGATTGTGAATGGTAAATACTGCAAATATAATATATTACACATATTCTTTAAGTATGATTAAAATAAGTATAAATTTAAGAATTCACATATCGAGAATTATTGAGTAATTATACCTAGCAAATGGTGCAAATTCAACTCAGTTAAGAAGTAAATATTTTTTTGCTACATGGTATCTTTGTCATCTAATCATGTTTTCATACATTTTCTTGCAGGTCGACAATGTTGTCTAAAAATAAATAACATTATTTAAGAACAATCATGTTCAATGCATTCTTTATTACACGGAACACTTTGGAATGATAAGTTCACATGGTCACTGAAATAATAAGAGAAAAAGGAATAAAGTTTTTTCTTCGATATATGATTTGCAAACCGAACCTCCAGCTCATGGATTTTGTCTAATATTTTTCAGACGATTTAAGTATCTATTATAAAATTATTTTAAATTAAATTTATATATGTACTTTTTAATTTGAAATTTAATTAATATTTAACATACTCCATATTATTACCTTTCAAATAGATACATCCAACCATATTGCACAGGACCTCGAAGAAGTGCTTCAATGAAAAATGAACAGGTAAATTCTATTACACTAAAGAAAACTAGAGGAATTTTTTTCCCCAATTTGCAGGGTAGTATAGGAATATCTAATTCAAATTTACATTGATGCTCAACTTTTAACGTATCGAACAAAGCTCTTTATAATGCAAATTAAGTTTCGTTATAACCCTCCAAACTTTTACGGGTGCGTTTTTTGAAAACTGCGGGTAACAATTTTTCCATCGTTACATGGCAATTGTGACTTTTCATCCCGCTCAGTTTTTTTGTTTTTAAAGTCGATACATCTATGATGATTAGAAGAAACCTCATCAGGTAATCTTAATCCTTCCACCTATTTTAGCACAGGTTTTACTTTGTTTTTGTCTAAATCATAACATACTTTGGGTTTTTTATTGCCATTTCGCTTGGTATGAAGCTCGGGATGTTTACAATTCTTATATATCACATACTGATTTCACATCGTCCTTAAACTTCCCCTTAGTATTCAAAATTGTATCAAACATATTTTTTCATTATGCATCACGTCAGTGTTATGATGTAGTACGAGACCTTTCCAATGAGGTAACTTCCAAAATATACTATGTTTGCACCAAATATAAACCATTGATTTACCTGGAATTTCAATCTCTACTCCAGTTTCATGTATCTTTGGATATTCCTTTTTAAATGTATATATTTCTACGCTTGATCGAATCGTTGGTAGTTGTCTTGTCTCTATTCTATTAACTAGAAGGTTATTTTATCTCTTCTATAAGTATGATTAACAGGGAGATAACACCAATGACAATCAAAACATGTAATTTTCTTCCCATGCGGTAAAGAAAATGCTCTTATCTCGTCCATGCAATAAGGACAAGCTAGATGACCAGCCACACTTTAACCTGAAAGCATTCCAGAAGCAAGAAAATCGCTAATAGTACACAACAAAGAATCGAACATACGAATTTTTTTTCTAAAGCATCATATGTTTTAACTCCTTCATACCATAATGTTTTCAACTCTTCAATCAATGGTTGTAAATAAACATTGATTCCTTATGCCGAATCATAAAGGCCAAGGACAACAATAGTGAGAAACATATAGGAGTTTTCAACGCATCCATGGATGCAAATTATAAGGTGTAACGATAATATGCCCAGATGAATATATAGAACCAAATTGAGTGAATGACGAGAAATCCGTACATAAACCAAGTCTAACATTACGACTTTCTACAACAAAAGCGGGATAAGTCTTATCAAAATGTCTTCATGCTTCTCCATCAGCTGGATTTATTAAGGTACTTTCTTTCCATGTTCTCACAATATGCCATCTCATATAAGGTGCGTTAAAAGAAGTTGCATATAACCTTTAAAGTCTAGAAGTGACTGGTAATAATGCATTCTCTTATATGGAAATTCCTTTTCCTTCTTTTTTCTTGGTGTGTATCTTTTCTCATTACATATTCTACATTTCTTAAAATTGATGTCCTCTTTCCAAAACAACATGCAACTATTTTAATATGTATCTATCTTTAGTTACGGCAAAATCGAAAGTGGATATAAGTTTTTTCACTTCATAATGATCTTCGCACATTAGGTTATCAAACGGCATATGTCGTTTTGCAGTTTGTACAACTACTATAAATCCGACTTCTGTGAAGTTGAATTTAGATTTCATAGTAATATATTCAGTAGTTACTGATAATTGATTATCGCTTTTACAACCATCCTATAGGGGTTTCTTAGTAGCATACAATAAATCATAGATTTTTTTTTGCTCCAATATTTGGTTATTCTTCAACATTTACACATTCATCATCAACTTGAACCATATGGAACATTGATCGTGCTGCATTTTCAATCATATCTTCTATAGGATTTACCACAACATTGTCATTATCCACCTCCCCATCTGACATTATAGTATTAGGTGCAATTAGTTCTCCGAGACTATCCCACACATAATAATTTGGCACAAAACCGCTTTAGCAAAAATGTACTATAACCATAACTGGTTTCAATTGCTTCTAATGTTTGTAGTTATTACAAAAGCAACGAGCCTCTTTGCAATTTCCATTATTACTTTTAAAAAAATTAATAAATTCATGTACACCATTATAAAAATATTCCTTTATTGAGCCTTTCACTTTCTTTCATTCATAGATCCACCTCCTTCGATCGACAAAATATGATAGAAATTTAAAAAACCTATAACAAGATTCCCAAAATTATGATTTTTTGCTGGATTGACATTTTACTTTTCAATTTACTTATACATTTTAATGTTTTATTAATTATACTATATATTATTCTTTTTACTTTTTTATACTTATTTTCAATTTTAACATATTATTTTTTACATAATATTATATTTCACATTATTTTTATTTTTTATTTTTTATGGTCAGTCATTCTACTTCCCATTACAAGAAAGATAATAATTACATTTCACAAATCATTTCATCTTAAACGATTCAATAAAATTTTGACAGTGCTTTCCCTTTGCTTCCGGTATCGTACACAAATGAATGCTGTCAAAATTTTGTGAACAGTTTCACATGAAATTATCTGCAAAATGTAATTATTATATTGTGTTTATAACTTGTCCAATATAGGAACAAATTCAATAAATACATATCAGATGAGTATTGATGTTTGTTTGTAGTAAAAACAAATATCTATACAACGATCATATATAATACTTGTCGGATGGGGCCAAAAAATCTTATAGACATAAAAAATAAAGTACATTATACACTATTTTGTTTATATTAACATTATACACTAATTCATTATTTGTATTCATTAACAGTTAAAACCTAATTAAAGATTTTTATTTTTACATTTTAGCCAACATTAATTTAAATTTATTATAAACTGATAAAAAATTAACATTATACATAACATACACATTAACTAAATTTATATATAATTAATAGTATACACTAATAAAGAGATAAAGTAAATAATTTTTTTGACACTTTAGCTAACACATACACTAATTAAAACTAAATTATGTTACATTAATAACCTAGTACGTTAATCAACCCAAGTTAGCCCTAATTATACATTAATTTTTTGATTTAACATTAACCCTACTTTATAATTTTAATTTAAACACTAATAACCCTAATTAACATTTTCAAATTAACCAATACACAATTATATCCAATAAATAGGCTATTATCAATAAATTTAAGCATAAATAAACAATAATCTTTATCAAAAATTGAATAATTAGTTTAGGGGAATAATATACCTAATTTTTTATGGGTGAAGCTTGGAGAATCCAATTTGATGAAGATTGCGATGGATTTAGGCGGATTGCGATGGCTAGGGATAGGGCAGTCGATGGATATTCGAAAAATCCTAAGTCCATCGCATCAGTATCTAAAATTTGGATAAATATTTGATGTGGAAAAATGAATGCGGATGCCGATACGAAGACATCCGCATTCGTAAATTATCCGTTCGATTTTGTTCAAGATTATATTTAAATTATGTGTATTTTAGTACAATGAAAGATATTCTTTATTTTTTTTATTAATCTGGAAGTTTATACTGCATGCGTTATCAACTGCTCATGACTATTTATTATCATCATAATTTTTATTTTTACACTTTAATAATTAATGGGATTGAAAAAAGTTTATGTTAGACTAAAATTTTCAATTTATGTTTCTTGATTTATCGATCGTTTGCAGATAGGAGAATTATCCAATATCAATCTGTATCCATGGATACTGATGTTTGATATCCGAAAAGATCTCGGATGCAGAAATGGATATGACACCATCTTCATCTGAAAGTGTCCGTCGACAGGCCTAGCTATGGACAGTTGGAACCGATTAGGGGATTTAGAAATAGGGTTTTAGGCTTTAGAAATATAGGAAATAAGGAAGAAACGGGGTCTGCTGCGGTCATGTTTAAGATTTTTCAACAACTTCCGATGGCCTTCGACGATTACAAATAAAAAATATTCTCTCTTTTGAAAATAAATTTAATTTGTTATAAAAAATTTAAAAAAGTTTACAATTTTTTTTTTCTTAAATGGCTAACTCACCCAGATGCTAACCGTAGACGATTCTTAAACAACATTAAATATATAACCGCAACCATCAACCTATGTATAATAAATTAAGGAAATAAAATCTTGGAATTAAGTGGTCAATATAATATTTTTTTTAAAAATTTACAATAATCGTTTTTTATTAAATATTAAAAAAGTTCTTTTTATTATTATATAATACCTTTTTAAGTAATTTAGTAGTTAATTCTGAATTTAAAATTTATTTAGATAATAAATTTGTATAAAATAAAATATTTGGAAAAAATAAATAAATTTGTTGAATCTTATGTTGATCCAAGGTATTTTGGACGTACGGTCAAGATATGAAAAGAAAATAAACAAGTTCATCCTATCGTCTTGATTTTCAACTTTATAGCCATTCGTCAGTATTCAGACTTAAACATTTTGTTCGAAGATCAACCGATCTTCAAACGGGTCATAACTTAAACCATATATACTATATTATGTATTTATCCAATCCATATGGTTGGATTTACAAAAAAACAGATAGAAACAAATTTAGACTTAAAAAGGGTCATTTTCATAGAAGTTGTGTTAGCAATGTATGATATGTGTTACGCAACTCGTTTGGAAAATAATATATTTTGGGTCTAATTTTCCTTTCATTTTTTTATTATACCCTTATTGATTGGATAAGTACATTATAAAGTATATATGTCATGAATTTCTTCTCGTTTGAAGATCATTTGGCCTTCGAACTATAGATTATTAATCCAAATGTCGACAAACGACTATAAATTTGAGAATCAAGATTGACACCATAATTTATTTACCTTTTTATCATATTTTGGATGTAGGTTCAAAATACTTTCAATCGACATAAGATTCAAAAAAATTCTTTTTCTATGGAAAATTTATTTCATATGAATTTATAATGTTAAATACATTTAAAAATTCATAATTAGGTACACGACGGTTAAATGATATATTTAAATTCATAAAAGTGTTACATAACATAAATTTCACCTAAGTTGCATAATGGACGGACTAAAAGTTGCATAGACTAATCGTTTGAGTTCAATTTTCAATAAAGTTAAATATCGAATTACACAAGAAAAGGTTATTAAAAATATTAATTTAATTAAAACCATCATAAAATTGAAGAATTGAATAAAAATAGCTTCTTTAATTTTTTGGAATTAATTAGTCATTTTAAACGAGTTTCAAACTTCTATAATGAATAAGTTATAATAATGTGATAAATTAAATTAATTAAAATAACCTACCATCGAAAATTGCTTGACGGAGCCATTGGTGGTAGTCGAAACTATCTGTTGCTGCTTTGCTCATTTCCAATAGTGATCAGGTCATGCACCCGATTAGGTGTTGCTTTTGGTTATAAGCTCGGTTAAACATTATTGTAACTTGATTACAGAATGGCTCTCTATTCACTACAAGAATAGCTTGAAATACCGATGACCCTTGGCGACGGCTTCCAACAGCGGTTTCCAATGGCTTTCGATGGCCCGTCGGCGGCTGTCGAAAGCCATCAAAAATTCACGTTATACACGTCTCGGCTGAGACATTTCTTCCTCATTCAAGCCGAACTGAAAAAAATTCTAAATTCTCTAAAACTCATTTTCAAGCTTTCAAACCCCAAATTCAAGCTTACGGATCTTGCACGGCTCCTTAATCAATCTCCATTGCTTCCAATCTCAGGTGTAATCTCTAGTATTTGCGAAAAACCTAATTTTTAACCTAAATCTAGATTTGCCTAGTTTGATAAATTAGGCTAATTAGTGATTCTAATTATTTCTAATTGCCTAAATATGGTTTATAGTATCCCATAGAATTTTATTTGTTAGCTTTAAATTGTGAAAAGTAGGTATAATTCGTGAATTTATGTACCTCTATAAACCATTATATATGTGTTATTTGTAGCATTGTCTTATGTTAATTAGGGTGTTTATGTGTTCATATATGTGTGTGTATATGCGTTGATCATTATACACACACACACACACACACACACACACACACACAAACACACACATGCTTATAGTTAAATAAATTGTTTTCTATCAAAAACGTCGTAAAAAATAATTTACATATCCACTATAATATGCTGAATTAACCTTGTTCGATAAAATACGCAAAATGTGGCAAATTAATAATTTTTAAAAATATATAAAATTAGTAAATTTTCAACAGTTTACAAACAATAATATATTATATAATAAATAAGAAGTCAAACTATAAAACTTCAAATTTTTATGTGAACTACTTTTTTATTACGTCCCTTAGAGAGTTTTTGATCCCGTCCGACAAGTATTATATATGATCGTTATATAGATAATCATTTTTGTCATAAAATGAACATCTATATTCATCTATTACAATAGCTGCTGGATTTGTCCTTGTATTGGATAAGTTATAAACATAGTAAACAATTACATTTCATGCATTATATCATTTTAAACGGTTCACAAAATTGCGCCGTTGCTTTTCTTTTTTGTTTCCTGTGTACATGCATTTGTGTACAATACAGGAAACAAACGGGAAATGTTGCCGAAATTTTATTGAATCTTTTAAAATGAAATAATCTATGAATTATAATTTTTTACCGTTTTTGTAATGGAAAGTAGGATGACTGACAATCGAAATAGAAAACATAAACCAACATTTCAATATTGTATTCTTAAGTTGGGTTAAATTGACGCATATAAGATTATGTATCAATAAATTGAAAAATTAAATGTTAATTCGTAAACATAATTTTTGAATTTTCTTTGATAATAATGGAAACGATGTAGAACTTCGTTTTCCATGTAGTAGGGGTTAACATTTGAAATATTTGTTATCGAATATTGGTTTACCATATCAAAAAGTAGAAACATATTTAAATGGATGCATCTTATTTTGGAAAGTGGACATCACTCTTAGGAAGTGTAGAATATGTAATGAGGAAAGGTACGTGGCAGGATTTGAAATCTTCAACTTTTGTTGTACTATTACCGCGCGAGTCAATCTACCGCTGCACTACTGTTCTACAGTACCGATTTTTGAAAGTTAGTTGACAACTGATTTATTTTCTTTGTTATGTAAGTTTTGGTTGCTTGTATTAAAAGCATATCAGCTTGCATACCAAGCTTGCAATGATGGCACTGGAGTTTCTCTGTCGTATTTTTCAACATTAAGACAACTATATGGAAGTTGAATCGTTTTCTGAATGTATTGAAAACTTTTCGACTACCTCAAATCCAGTTATTAAATTTTTTAATCAAACATCAGTTAAAGCACACATTTTAAGCCATGCATGCAAACTCCACGAATAACGAAGATGGAAATCAAAATTCTCCCTCTGTACTCAAACTAAAGCCACAAAACTTGAAAACAAGTTACTTATCGAAAAACAGAGATACATTCTACTACAGTCGGAGTTAGAGTCATCCAAACATATTTCTTCTAAATATCATGACTTGTATAAAGATGAATGCATGAGTCTCAAAGAGAAATCGACTGCATTGGAAAATGACAACAATCTGCTCAGGGAAAATGAGCTTAAAAGTCAAAAAACCTTAAAGAACTTGTTAAAAAAGAATAAAAGAGTTGATAACGAATATGGGTTTGGGAGTTATAAATTGTTTTAATTATTAAAGTATAATGAATTAAGATATTATGCTATTAATTTCAAATGTAATTTCATTTGTTCATGCTGGTAAGGTTTATAGAAAAAAGGCAGAACCTCCTTGAGGAAATAGGTTGAGAGCAGCTGACTACGGACGAGGAGGATGTCATTTTTGAGTCTGTCATGGACCCACCTTCATGGAGCATGCATTATGTTTTTGACAATCAAGCGACAACGAATAATATATTTAGATATAACAATTTAGTAATCTTTTAGTTATACAGAACTTCACAACGCTTTAGTTTCAATAATAAGTTTATAGATAATAACAATTAAAATATTATGGTGTAGTTTCGATAGTAAGATTACGGTAATTGAACCATTACTAAATTAAATAAGTATTTCAAGGTAGACAAAGGAAAGCCGGCCAAACCAAAGCTCAGATCGATCTAGCAGAGATCGAGGAATTGAGAGCTAAGTTAGTACAACTGGAGGAGAAGAACCGTCGGTAGGTCATTGAGTTGGCACAGTTGCTGGATCAGTGTATTGCTAAGTACAAGCAGTAGTGTGGTGCCTGCTTCCCATTTTAAGTAGGTTCTGGCGGTTCTAGACGTGATTGACAGGAGTAATAATATGTTTTTTGTTATGTGACATTGTTTAGTATTGTTTGATGATACATTGAGATGGTGCTGTTGGATACTTTAAGATATTTTGTATATTATTTGATGGTACGTTTTGTAACATTCTGTCACGACCCGAAATTCAACGCTTGAAAATTGACATCAAATACCTCACTTGTACTCGACTGTCAATGATTCAAACATCGAACTCCAGTCGGATGGAGCTTATAACAACATTAGATGAATAAATAACAGCGGAAAATAGAAATGAACATCATGCATCATATCACAGATACAACACCACAATAAAATCTGCTACAACATCAGAGTACATAATACATGAATTACATATCCAGATAGAATGACATAATAGAACAACTAGATATCATATGCCAAAGGTCTTCAAAAAGATAAAGTAATAGTGAACATCCAAGCTAAGCACCTCGAGATCCAAAAGCTTCCAAAATGTCTCTAAGGTATGAGCCACCCAAAAACCCTCTCCAAACCAAAAAACTCCCAGAATGCAGCTAGAGCCAAAATATAGAAAACCTGCTACTAGGCTGCCCGTGTAGAAATGGTGGGCACCCAGAGTTTAGAAAGGAAACAATAAACTCCGGGTCAGTCATGGGACTGGTATGAGTAAACACAGGTAATTACTTTCAAATAAAACAGATTTAATACAAGAAAAATCGGTATGCTTTTGGAAAATGAAACTACCATAAGACCTCCCGCCACACACACAATGCAATCGCAGAATTGGAGGAGATTTCTTCTTATGATAGTCAAATATGCTTGGTACGGGAAAAATTCTTTGATATTATTACTAGTGCATAGTGTAGAAAGCCATTTCGAAAATATAATATCAATCCTAGCCAGCATAGACATTCCGAACTATGCCTACTATAGCTACCATCTAAACAGTGGTGACCACCATAAGTAAATGGCAGGTAATACAACTAAAACCGTGCGGGGTTCGTATTGGGAATTAGGTTTCCAACAAATGGTCAGGCTAAGGAACTTCCTATGCCACATGGGTACGCCTCTGGCGGGACGTCCCGAGAACTAACGTTACGGTTAGATCTCTGCCAACACAAGGCCGGGTTACCTCTGTAACTAGGTAACTACTACACGAATATGCCACTCCCCGGTCCTTTGGGACCTTTATCCGAGGGCCCTCCATCACAAAGCAACAACCACACAGAATAATGAGATTGAAGCAACCACATAGGTAAGCATCTGGGCTCCATACCATGACACTACCTTTTTCCAGAAGGAAATGACATACCCTAAAGGGCGCGACCCTCATAACCTTGCCGCATCTTTCCTGTTTCGACCATTTCCGGGGTGTGAGGTCTGATGAGGTCTCGTCCACAAAGCTACGCTTTACATGAAAGCCATGCTTTGATCACAGATGATCAACAAATGATCATCACTATACCGCAACACTTAGTATGCCACACTACCAAATTGGGAGTATATAGCTGATAACCTTCAATTACATAACCTCTAAGCTCGTACGTCTCAGAGAAGGGTGTTAAGCTAAGAGAATAAATTCTCCGCCACCAACGGATATGTATTTGAAAGAAATCGGCTTTATATCTCAAAGCGTAGTGTCAGACACACGACCATACAAGTCTGTTCCGGGTTCGAACAGAACCGAAGGCACTTCGTCCAATAAAGGAAGAAGCCCTTGCAAATCCGGGCGTCCACAATCCCGATTGGACTTCCCATCACTTAGGGAATCCCTATACCGGAGCAACTCGGTGCAGAGACAATCGATAGGTTATCCTATCGTTTTTGAAGACACCCGGTCTTCACCGCCGGTCTTCAATTTGTAATCCATTCGTCGAATCACTATTCGGAATGGGTTATACGCCACAAAGGTCCTCTCCCGGCTAATCCGAATAGTGAGCGCTCAAATTTAAAACATGTGGGTGTATCAATCACAAAGGTTCACATTTAGGGTTCGATGTGGGTTTCGGATAACAAATTGAAATCCGACTCCCTGTCGCATCGAAGTTTAAATGCCGTTTTACGGGAAAAAGGGTTTCACATACATATAGGAGCAAATCACAAATCATAGCTTATCACAAAGCAATCACAGCACCACAACAAAAGTGTCAGTTCAGTATGGGGTCTTTGATGATGATCAATCATCGTTGATACAAGTAATTGTGATTAAAGCGAATTAGCTACATAATTGTCTTTGTTAATCATTTCAAATTAATGTTGAATTTTACTTGATTTTGAATTATTTTAATTGGCTAAGTTAATAAATTATTCTTTAGTTTATTATTTCATTTATAAATTCTTAATCGTTAACTTATTGAGTTAAATTTATTTTATAAGTCTCCTATTCTTTAATTTATTAAACTATTTTCTTTTATATTTAAAAAGTCGTTACAAAACATCAATTTTGTTATTTACTATTATTATAAACTTGGTTTGAACTTTGTATTTGTACATTAGTTTATATTTATATTTAAACTTTTTTATTAAGTTAAACATTTAAACAACTTTTATTAATTTAAATAATTTGAACTTCACAAAACTTTAAAAACTATTAGTTTCACATTACATTAACAATTATTGTTGACTCACTTAGAAAATACATGAAATTGCTTTTTCAAAAGTTTTATTAAAAACTGTGTTACTGTGTTATATTTGCATACCCGAGACATGCTTCGGGTCGTACCCGAGCCAAACTTCCCCCTACTTCGAGTTATCCCCAGTTTTGACCCGTGCCCCCCTTTTTCTTTCGAAATTTTGGTTAAGTATAAAACGACACGGTGAACACCAAAAATCCCCCGGGTTGCACCTCGAGTCTTCACGCGATTTACCCGCGTACTGCTCCGAGTCACCATTGGTCTTCCCCAACGCCTCACGCTGATACGCATCCCACCAACGTGCACGTGCACCGCTAGCGCCGCCGCCTATGGTCAGAGCCAAGGCCACAAGCGAGTCGCCTATCGTCCCTTAGAGCGACACGAACACCCAGATCTCAATTTTTTGCTTCGAAGTCGCGAATCGAACATCACACCCAAATGTCATCATCAGGAACGCCACCGAAAACTGCCACGCGCCGCCGCCTCAGGCCATTATCGGCCACCAAACTCAGTACCAAGCCTCGCCATCGTGTCACGCTTCGAACCCCCCCAGTGGCACGCGGTCCGATCCCCTGTGGTGGTGCGGCAAGCTTTTTCAACCGTGCGCAGTATTTTGGGTTCTTAAACCCTAAAACAAAATCAAATTCAAATTCTGGATTTTTAAAAAATCGAACAGCATTTTTCTGATGATCACGAGCCCCCAAGCCATCTACGACAGCGAATTCGAGGGCCATAGCTCCTTAGATCATCAGTTTTTGGTAAAACTTTAATTTCCGATCAACACCCATTTTCCCGAGCAATATGCAATGAAAAAAATTGATTTTTGTTTCAAAAATCATTATTCTTGATGGTAATGCAAGTGGTGTTACTGAAATTCAATTCCATGAGGTTCGAAATTTCACTTGTTTGGGTTGTGACTGCATTTACATTATCCAGTGAAGTTTAAACCTGTTTTTAATTAGCTTTAATTAATTGTTAGATGGAATACCAGTTTAAACAATCATTTAATCTTAATCTTCAACATGATTCAGGAGCAAGGAGAAGAAGGAGACATTGCATTTGAATGTGCTTCACTCTGTAAACAGAGTTTAAGCTTAACAACAAATTTTTTTCTTCCAAAGTTTCCAGTAACTACAGCCTGTTTTTGATTAGTTTCTGAACATGGTGCAAGCTCAACACAATTCAACTTGTCACACATTTATTTCAGAAGGAATAAAGCAGAGAAAAATTTGAACTGGGTTTTAATATGTTTTATCCTTGCAAACAAAGAAGGCTGTATAAAATTTACAGTTTCCAGGAAAATAACTTTGCTTTGGTTTTTTTTTCCAGAGAAAAATGTGGGTGAAGGTTTGAACAAAATCTCTCTTGCTTACTGGAAACAAAAATGCATGGCTAACTTTGGTTAATCATTCAAATCAAATAGGGTTAGGGGGGAAAAAGAATAGATTTTCTTACAGGTTTTTTTTCTTTTCTGAACTAAAGCAGGGACTATAACTTGTACAGTCAATCATAACAAACCAAACATTCAATCATTCAAATTTTCTTGCATGCAAACAAGATTTAAGTTTCCTATATCACTCAAAGCATACACATAGAAATCATGATAAAGAAAACAAAGTTTACTCACATGTTTCTAGAAGTTGACAGTTTTCAAACAGAAAGGTGAGCCTGCTACTCCTTTTCTTCTTTTCTACTCTAATTCTCTTGGGGTTTAGATCTGAGAATTTATAGTTACAATCCTCTGGTTAATTGTGGTTGTATTTATGCATTTGAATTATTAAAAACAGGGATTTTTATTTTACTTACTTTTGAAACTTATAGCAGAGAAGACACTTCTTATTTCTGAAACTTGAAACCAAAATAGATTAAGACTCTAACCTTAATTCTTCCTGCAGAAAAAAAAAAAAAATATAGATATTGTTGTATTAAACCCAAGTTGCTTTCATTTATTTTAAATTATTAATAACAAAAAAACTCTAGATCACTTACAGTTTTGGATTAACAGAGAAACTTCTTTTCTCTGCAACTTGAAAACAGGAACTTAGAAACCAAAAAGAAAAAGTAGCTTTTAATCCTTAACCTTCCTGCAAAAATTTGATTAAAGGTTGCTGGATTAACTCTTTCTTCATAAGGAGTTATAACCTCAAGTTCAAAATTTTAAAAAGAAAAGTCACTTGCCTTTTAAACTTATTTCCAGAAAAGAAAAACTATGCACTGCCTTTTGAAACCAGAAACCCCTTTTTGCTTCACAAACCTGCAGTTTTCATTTTTTGAATTTAATTGTCAACACTTGTTTTAAAAAAAATCAAAATCTCATAAACTATAAATTTTTAAAACAGAGCTTACCTGAAAGTATCACACTAAGGTTATGAAGCATGAGAAAGTATTTTCAGATATTTTTTTTTTTAGCTTGAAGGGAAGAAGACAGTCTGGTTTTCCTTTTGAACTTTTTTTTTTTTTTTGGAATGTTGAAGTAAAACTTGCTAATATCTTTTGATTACTGAGAAACAGATGTTGGGGTTTAAAATTCGAATTTTTAGAAGGTGAAAGGTTTTCTGATTTTTTTTATTTGATTATTTAATTGAAGAGATGATGGGTTTTTGCCATTTGTAAGAAGATATCTTAACACATAGATTTTGTAAATCATTAAGTTTTATTGTGAAGGTAAGTTTCAGATTTTTGATGTAACAAAGCAAAAGAAATGTATAGATTTCATTTCCTATATTATATGCATAAACTTTTATAAACCAATATACATACTTTTTATTCATTTGTTTTATATATGCATATGTACAATGTTTTAAAGAGAAGTTGTCTTACAATTGTATACTTGTTCCTCAATGATTCTCAAATGCTTCTTCATTTTAAAACATTCATTCAAATTTAAATTCAAATCTTAAATTTCTAATTTGAAATATAAACATTTTAAATCCAAATGACTTCTAAAAAAAAAAAAAAAAAAAACATTTATCACCTCAATATTTTTTTTAACATAGGATAAAAATTAGAATTCATTTCATATATTACTTTTACTTATTTTTATTTGTTTTAGGTTTTTTTTTCAAATTTATTCTCAAATCAAACCCCAAGAGTTCAAATATATTATTTTTTTGATTGATAATTTGGGGATGTTACACATTCCTTATCAAGAATCCCAAAACAAAGTGCTATATATGCTACGGTCATTTACTGTATTGGCTTTTGGCGACTAAATACGTGTATGTTAATGGTATTTATAATATCATAAGCACTTGAATATGAAACAAAACACAGACTTTCAAAACAACATTTCTTCATTAAATTTCAAAAAGCATGTTCCATATTCCTAATATATAATCCCAGTACGTCCCCAGATACAAATAAAATATACTAATTACAAAATATGCCAAGAGCAATATATGAAAATACCCTCTTGGATGATCAGAGTTATGTAGTCATAATAGACTTAATACAAACATAGCAGAAATACAACAGAACATAACTTTGCTACTCCTAAATAGCTATCCATTTGCCTCCTGCATGCCTTCGGTATCCTTATTCATCATCCTACTAAACCTGAAAGGACCACAACCCCCTAGCCTACTCAAATCAATTTTGAGCACCCGAGAGTTTAAGGGGAAAACATAAACTTCAAGTCAGACATAAAGCCTGGTGTAAATAATACAATACATCTTGGTTTAATATGTTAAGCGAGACCACGCCGCTTAGTGGAACGGGTTTGCTCTCACTAACATCCTTCTAAAAACACATTATTTGTAAAACCTTTTCCTGCAACCAAAACTGGTTAAATACTATAAAGCAACAGTATGTAAACATACATATATATCATGTAATAAATGAACTACTGTTCAAACACATAAGTTTTGTTTGGAAATTTTTTAACCTTTGGCTGACTCAGGCCTACCAGACAATATAAACCAAATTAATCTAACATCTGTTAGATACTCTTCTCCTAGACAATTTGTCCTTAACTATCTGTCAAATAATTCTCTTCTAGACGGTCTGTTTCTAACTTAATCATCTCCTAGGTATTCCTGTTTCTACTGGTTTTTCGGGCTCATCAATAACCTATATGTATACAAACATATATTCCTTTCGGTGTGTAATCATAATTTTAGTCTACCCATGACCAAACCCTACACATGGGAATTTCGGACAACAACCAACTGGGCCAATGGCTGATGTATAGGGCGCGACCCTATACTAGTCCCATTTGGTATTCTAATATCTTAGTCATTTTACTTTGGGATCCCTTCCCATAATTTTCATTGAAAATATCTTTAAAATGATTTAAAATCTTAAAATCAAACTTACACAAGGAAAATATTTATATTCTTTATGCTTTACTGAAATCACTTCGCTATGTTACATACATATATACTTTACTCAAACTTTAATTGATGAAAATATTTAAACATTTGAAAGTACCTCTTTCGATTCCATTGAAAGTACACCTTTCTAAACCTTTTGAAAGCTTCTCTTTCGAAACCTAGTGAAAACCTTTATTTATCTAGGCCGAAAGGCCAAAACAATTCCTTTCGAAACCATACTTCAAACGTTTCGAAACCATTAAAATCTTTCCTTTCAAAAGCAATAAATGTTAGCGTCAACATTGGTCACTAACACCCAAATGTAAATGAAAGCACCAACTAACGGCCATAGATAACAGATAGGATATATGTAGAGAGTAGTAATATGAAGAACAATTGAAATTAAAATGAAAGCAGTAAAGAACACAGATTTTATAGTGGTTCGGCTAACTCCGGCCTATGTTCACTGTAGAAGTTTCTCTTTATTGATGTTTAAATCAATTACAGTTACAAACTGATAGAGTAGCCTTTAGCCTTAGAAAATAGAAAGTTAGAGGGCAGAGAGAAGAAGAACCCCATTTGGAGACCCACATGCTGTATTTAAGGGCAAAACCATGTTGTTGGGCCTCCTGAGTAGTTTGGGCCCACCAAGGCCATAACCGAACCCTACTTCATTATGCCGACCGACCCTGAGCAGTTGATATGCCGAACGAGGTACGACGCCGAGCGAGGTGCGATGCCGAGCGACATCCAATGTCGAGCGAGGCTTCATGCCGAGCATGGTGAGGTGTGCCAAACGAGGGGAGGTGTGCCGAGCGAGGGGAGGTGTGCCGAGCGAGGGGAGGTGTGCCGAGCGAGGGGAGGTGTGCCGACCGAGGGGAGGTGTGCCGATCGAGGGAGGTGTGCCGAACGGAGCTTATCTTCCAGACTGAGCCTTGCAACCCCCCCATTTCTTGAGCAAATGACATATCCAAGTGAACTTCATTCTTTTAAACCGAATCCATCCTATTCCAGCCTCGATAATCGTGAAGTTGGCTGGGTTGAATCCACCTGTTCATGGCCTTAACTCAAGGCGGGCAAACACTTTGCCCCCCCCAAAACATGCCTTGCTGTTGGAAGGTGTGTTTTGTAGCTTAATAGGCTAGGTGTTCGTATCTTGTTAATGACCTGCGAAGAAATTGATAGTCTTATCTGACCGCGAATGACGATCGTTCGGAATCGTATGTCATTCGGGGTAGTATGTGACCATTCGCGGTCGGATGCCGTTTGCGGCGAATCCTGACCGTTCGCGATCGAGTGCCGTTCGAGGCGAATTGTGATCGTTTGCGATCGGGTACCATTCGAGGCGAGTTGGGACCGTTCGCGGTCGGATGCCGTTCGAGGCGATTTGTGATCGTCTACGATCGGATGCCGTTCGAGGCTAATTGTGACCGTCCGCGATCGGGTGTCGTTCGAGGCGAATTGTGATCGTTCGCGATCTGTTGCCGTCCGAGGCGAGTTGCGACCATTCGCGGTCGAGTGCCTAGGGGGGACTTAGTATCATTAATGTCAGATTTCACGTTCGAGTGAGATTCTGAGCTGTTTATTGTGGCGGTTTATCGCCATCTCAGAGCATATCTAAGGACCTTTCGCGACCCCGTATATGTGTAAGTGGCTTAGGCATCATGGAATCACAAATATCAGATTTTCATTCAAGATGAGTATTTTAATGAAAATGTCAAACTAAATCATGTCCAAACACGAGAAATGGAAAATAAAAGCAAAACAGGGACGTCCAAGTGCAAACACCTACATTGATACGATTTATAGTCGTATCAGGACATGCCTAAGGACCGTTCGCGGTCCTGTACATGTGTAAATGGATTAACCGCGTTAGTGTGGAGTTTTCCACTTATTCGTCATTATTTCAATCAACTGAAGACAAGGTGACGCCCCGATCCCGAGCCGTCCCCAGTACGTGCAGGTGGTGGTCGTTCTTGTTTCACTGTCGTGGCCCTCCTTCTCACATATTGGGATAGCAGACCATTTCAAATATGCCCCTCAACTTCATCCTTCAAGTGCCTTCAACCATTTGTGCTATGACCGTTCAGTTCATGGAACAACAAATACTTGTCCAATCTTCTTTTATTGCTGGTCGGATCCCTTCTCATTGGCCTTTGATAGGGAATCTGCCCTAGTGTCTTGGTAAATTCGTTCTAATGTCTCGTTCAGCTCTGAATAAGAGGTAAACTTGGTTCCTTTCATGGCTGCATTGGTCCATCGTCGTTATCCGTGGCCTTCCATTTTCCTTTATCAGTTCCTGAATCTTTTTTAGAAGGATTTTCACCCTTGACTGCATAAACATCATCTCCTTCTCCTTCCTCTCTCTCAGCATTTGCATCCTCTAACCATAAAAATCCTTCGGCTTCATGATACAACTCCCCTGGATCCATAGGTGGATCCGTTGTCAATGAATTTTTGAACTTTGTTCCATTGGCTATGCCAGATACAGCTGCCATTAAGACCGTGGATGGATCTGGTCGATTCACTGATGCTGCCGCTGCATTGAATCGCGTCAGAAAGCTTCTCAAAGATTCCCCGGTCCCCTGCTTTAGCGCTGCCAAACTCATCACATTCTTAGGTCTCGAAATGTGAACTCTGAACTGCCTCATAAACTTCCCAGTCAACTCGGTCCACGTTCCAATGGAACTGCTCTCCAGTTGTCTAAACCTAGTGCTGCTATGTCTGTCAGATACAACGAAAAGCATCGGGCCATGACTTCCTCTGATGCCTCCAGCACTTCCATATGCCTCATATACTTTGTTAGATGAACCGTCGGATCCGTCATCCCATTATACATCTCCAATGATTAGGTTCCTAGCTCATCTGTTAGTAGGAGCAAAGGGACTCCTATTCACATCCTCCAAGTCTTTGTTTACCAATCCACCTCTCATAGCACGTTTAACCATCGCCGCCAATCTATCGTTATCGCCAAGCTGTAATCCTTGTCTGATGCCTCCGGTCTGCCCTCCGAGTTCATGACGAAATTATGGCACATACTCCTCATCTCGTATTCCTGCACTCTTGTTGGTGTTGGATTGCACAGCGTCATCTGGTATCCCTCCATGGATTGGTCCAGAATTTCCTGGTGGTGTGTCTCCGAGTCTAGGTCCATCTAGATTGTTACTCGTCTGCTGATTGGGGGCTGCCCCCTGCTGAGCCATTCCCTCTGCTTGCTGGTTGAGCCTTTTGATCCAGCTCCATGGATCTGAGCTCCTGCATTTCCTGCTTGTGAAAATTGTCTGAGAAGAGCCTACATCATCTCCTCATGTCTTATCAACATCGCTTCCATCTCATCTCTAGTGATGTAGATGGATGCTTGACCTGCTCCTACTCCAGCTCCAAAGGGAGCCTCTTGACTTCCCTTCTGATAACTCCTTTCTGTCACTTGCTTCCTTGTTGATGGTCTAGCCATTATTTCCTAGAATCCAAGTTCCTAACTCCAAAATTCCCGAGTGCTTGCGTTCTTAGTGAAAGCACCAAAATATTAGTGCCAAAATTGGCACCCAAATGTAAATGAAAGCACGAACTAAGGGCCATAGATAACAGATAGAATATATGTAGAAAGTAATAATACGAACATAGATTTTATAGTGGTTCGGCTAACTCTGGCCTATGTCCACTCTAGAAGTTTCCCTTTTATTAATGTCAAATCAATTACAGTTACAAACTGATAGAGTAACCTTTAACCATAGAAAATAGAAAGTGAGAGAGCGAAGAGAAGAAGATCCCCCATCTGGAGACCCACATGCTGTATTTATAGGCAAAATCAGGTTGTTGGGCCTCCTAAGTAGTTTGGTCCCACCAAGGCCGTAGTCGAACCCTACTTTATAATGCCGACCGACCCTAAGCAGTTGGTATGCCGAGCGAGGTGCGATGCCGAGCGAGGTGCGATGCCGAGCGAGGCTTCATGCCGAGCGAGGGGGGTGCGCCGAACGAGGGGAGGTACGCCGAACGAGGGGAGGTGTGCCAAATGAGGGGAGGTGTGCCGAACGAGGGGAGGTGTGCCGAACGAGGGGAGGTATACCCATCTAGGGAAGGTGTGCGGATCGAGGGGAGGTCTGTCGAACGAGGAGAGGTGTGCCAAGTGAGGGGAGGTGTGCCGACCGAGGGGAGGTATGCCGAGTGAGAGGAGGTATGCCGAACGATGGGAGGTGTGCCGAACGAGGGAAGGTATGCCGAACGAGGGAATGTGTGCCGAGGGGAGGTGTGCTGAACGGAGCTTGTCTTCCAGACCGATCCGTGCAACCCCTTCCCCCATTTCTTGACCAAATGACATATCCAAGTGAACTTCATTCTTTTAAACCAAATCCATCCTATTCTGGCCTCGATAATCGTGAAATTGGTTGGGTTGATTCTGCATGTTCATCGCCTTGACTCAAGGTAGGTTAACAATAAAACTTTAGACATCCCATCTTAAAACACTTCAAAACAATGCCTACGAAAACCTTGGAAAAACATTCCATTTCAACCCTTTCAAAACCATTTGGAAAATAGGATCTTTCGACCTTGTCGAAGGCTACCTTTCGACCACTTCGAAAGCTACCTATCGACTCCATTGAAAACTTTGCTTTCAACCCCTTCAAACCCTTGGCTTTTGATCCCATCGAAACAATTTAATAAATAGTACCTTTCGAAAGCATTATACTTTTAATACATAAACCATTCGAAAACTCTTTCAAAACACTTTGGGTTCAATTTGAAACATGTGGAAAATCCTGTTTTAAAACCTATCGACCTCTTCGAAAGCTTAGCTTTCGACCCCTTCGAAAGCCTAAAACATAACTTATAAATTAATAGGCTCCAACCTTATAAATACTTTAAAACACCTCTTTAAAAACGTTAGGTTAACATCTAAGTCAAAAGCTTCCTTTCGAAAGCAAGGGAGAAGCGGTTGATTTTTAAAAGACAAGTACACCTTTCTCCCTTGTCGAAAGCCAATGACTTCGAAAGGTAGAAAGGTGGTAGCTAGTGGCTTCGACCCCTTCGAAAGCATGTTAACGTTTCGACCTCATCGAAAGCTTTAAACCTTTAGTTTGAGGATTTGACCCTGTCGAAAGCACCCAACTCGAAAGCACCCAACTCGAAAGCTTCTTTTCGAAAACAAAGAAGGCGTTACTTTTGGTTTTTAAAACAACATACACTCCAACCTCTTCGGAAACTAAGGTTTCAACCAAGTACCCATCAACTTTTTCAAATTCGTTATGTACCTGCTTGTACCATACGCATTGGCTTCAAAAGCTTGATGTCGAAAGGTCTGGGTCGGAAGTGTTGATGCCGAAAGTGGCTGAAACATGCTAAAAGCATGATTTTCTTGTTTTTAACTTAAAAGAGATAAATTTTCAACTAACCTGCCTATGTTTGTCAAATTCTTATTAGTTAATAAATTCTTTTCAAAAAAGTGCTGCCAATAATTTTAGAATCAAATAATGATTTTATTTTATAAAATGCCCCTTCTCCTTAATTAAATATATAAAACATTTAAGTCTCATACCTTGAATAATTTTATATATTCATCAAATCACGTAGGAAAAATCTGGAAAAATTCCATAAAATCTAATTTAATATGTTTTCCAACATACAAAAGTTTAAAACCCAAATAATAATTATTTTACCCTTAAATAATTCATAACCCGATAAATCATTTTCTTTACTAGAAAATTAATATAAAATCCACATTATTTCATAAAATTAGGAAAATTGAAAATCATCTCTAAAATATCATTTCTGACCTATATTTAAATTTTCAAGGTATTTGGATGTCATTTAATAGGGTTTTCATATTAAACATATCATAAAAACCAATACGAACATGTATTATTCATCAACATGCGTATATACACACACACACACATAAATTTAATTATCCAAAACATGGCATAAACTTACAAAAATATTTAGGATCTAACTTAAAAACCAAAAGCCATGAGAAAATGCACCTCAGCTTTGAGATTAAAAGATGTAAGATTTGATGTTGAATAAGTTGATTAACTTCTTTTTCTTGAATCCTAGCTTTATCTTCCCTTGAGAATAAAAATGGTGGTCAGCCTTCATATATTTTATTTTGATAAAATGAGATAAACGTGTGTTTCATTTCCTAAGGGTTTATGGTATAAGTCCCTCATATTTCCCATTTTACCATTGCCTTTTTCCTAGCACATTAGCTCATGTTATTTTATTTTGATTTACATTTAACATGGCATGACTACCCTTTGTTAGGTAATCTCAACCTAATATTCTTCGCAATATTTTATTTAATTTACCTAATTAAATATCCTAAACAAAATTATAAAATATGAGGTGTTACAGACTCCCCTTCTTAAAGAATTTCATCCTCGAAATTACAATAAAGTACACAATTAAGCAAAAGGTAAAACATACCATCAAGATAATTCAATATAAGAGTCTCTAATCCTGCTCTTGGTCTTCAAGTACAGTCTCTAGCGTTGTCACTCTAATGGACCTTTACTAATATGACTGTCTTGTTCCTCAACTTCTTCTCATCTCATGCCACAATCCAGATTGGTTTTCTAACTATAGTCAAGTCCGGCTCCACTATTAAATCTTCAAAAATATTAGTGCTATAGTAGTTTAACTGGTCTCTAACACATTTCCTAAGGTGAGAAATATGCAAAACATCATGGACTCCTACCAAAATATTTGGTAACTCCACTCTATAAGCGAGTGTCTCGATCCTCTCAACAATACGAAGATTACCCACGAATCTAGGTGCTAACTTTCCTGATTTTCTGAATCTAATCACACCCTTCATCGGTGAGTCCTTGATAAATACATAGTATCCAATAGAGAACTCCAAGTCTTTCCTTCTTTTGTCGGTATAACTTTTCTGCCTAGATTGAGCTTCCATCATCCTAGCTCGGATCAACTCAATCTCCTCTGTGGCATCTTTCACTAAATCTGGACCAAGAACTAATCTATCCTTGGTCTCTAACCAAAATACGGGAGATTTGCATGGTCTTCCATACACAGCTTCAAACGGTGCCATCCCAATACTAATCTGATAATTATTGTTATACGAGAACTCAACTAAATGGAGATGGTCTTCCCATGATCCTCCGAAATCCAATACACAAGCCCGTAACAAATCCTCTAAGACTTTGTTAACTCCTTCCGTTTTCCCATCAGTATGTGGATGGTAAGTGGTACTCATGTTGAACTTAGTTCCTAAAGATTCCTGTAGACTCTTCCAGAACTCACTATAAAATAAAGAATCTCTATCACTGATAATATTACTAGGAATCCAGTAGAGTCTTACCACATTCTTCAAAAACAACCTTGCCAAAATAGGTGTCGTCCTAGTTGACTTACCGGAATTAAATGAGCACTCTTGGTTAATCTATCCACTATGACCCATATACTTTCATTTCCTCTACTAGACCCTGAAAACTCATCAATGTAATCCATAGAGATACCCACTTCCACATCGAAACTTCTAACTGTTGGAGTAATCCACTTGGCTTCTGTTGTTTAGCCTTTGCCTGCTGGCAATTCAAGCACTACTTAACACATAAACCAATGTCCCGTTTTACACCTTCTCAGAAGAAACTTATCTTCATATCCTGATACATCTTCGTTCCTCCTGGATGGATAATAAACTTCGAAAGATGACATTTATCCAAAATATCCTTTCTCATATCTTCTACATTCATAACACACAACCTTTCTTTCTCAACCACACCTTCTAGACTGAAATCCTTTAAGTCATCGCTCTCTGCTCCTTCCCTTAACTTTCTGATCTGTTTAGCAAAAACTGGATCCTCCTTCTGTTTAAAAGCTATCTTCTCAATCATTACCGATCAAACTTCTAAACAAAACAATATAGCACTTCGTTCACTAGAACCTGCCTCGGATCTAAACTGCACTCCACAAGCTAATAATGCTTCCAAGTCTTTCCACTCAGCAATCATAGTTAATATTGCATTTTGATTTTTCCTGCTAAGTGCATCCGCCACCTTGTTTCCTTTTTCGGGTGAGTACTCAATTCAAAATCATAAGCAGCAATAAATTCCAACCATCTCTGATGTCTTATGTTCAACTCCTTTTGAGAGTACAAATACTTTAATAGCTTATGATTTGTATAAATCTTAAATCGCTCTCCCAAAAATTATTGCCTCCACACCTTCAAAGCAAATATAATTGCAACTAACTCTAAATCATGCGTAGGATACCTAACTTTATGTGGTCCGCGCTGTCTAGAAGCATACGCAATCACTTTACCTCTTTGCATCAACATAGCTCCTAATCTAATTCCACGTGCATCGGTGTAAACCACCAAATCCCAATTCCCTTCTGGAGCCACCAACACTGATACATGGGTCAATAAGTGTTTCAAGTCTGGAATGCTTCCTCAGACTTATCAGTCCATACAAACTTCACACCTTTTCATGTAAGTTAGTCATCAGTGCGGTTATTTGTGAAAAATCCTTTATAAATCTCCAGTAATATCCAGCCAATCCAAGGAAGCTCTTTATCTTGTTCATTGTCTCAGGTCTCTTCCAATCATTCACTGCTTCAATCTTAGTTGGATCTACGGACAACCCTTTCTCTGAGACTACATGACCAAGGAACTTCACTTCCTTTTTTTAATTATGGCATTTCGAAAACTTAGCCTTCAACTGATGCTCCCTTAGCATCTTAAGCACAACTCTAAGATGAACTTCCTACTCTTTCTCATCCTTAGAGTATATTAGAATATCATCTATGAAGTCCAACACAAATCTATCCGAGTGCTCTTAGAAAATCCGGTTTATCAAATCAATAAAGAATGCCAATGCATTAGTTAGTCTGAACGGTATAACTAACCATTTTTATGATACATACCTTGTCCTAAACACTGTCAAAGGAGTACTCTCCTCTGCCACTCTAAGATGATGAAATCCCGTCGCTAAATCCAGGTGAGAAAATACCTTGGCTCTACTTAACTGGTCGAACAAATCGTAAATTCTCGGCAGTGGATATCGATTCTTTATTGTCTTCTCATTCAACTTATGATAATCAAATCATAGCCTCAACGATCTATCCGGCTTCTTAGCAAACATTACGGAAGCTCCGCAAGGAAAACTTCTTGGTCGAATAAAACTCTTGCCTTCCAAGTCCACAAACTTCATATTTAACTCTTTCATTTCTATAGGTGTCGTTCTACTCGGTGGCCTACTCACCGATTCCGCTTTAGGCACTAAATCAATCCGAAACTCAATTGCATGTTTCGATGGCAGCCCAATTACCAGCTCAAACACATTAGCAAGTTCTCTAACCAGAAAGCTTCGATGCAACTCATCCTCCATCTCCATGATACCCTATAAAGAATTCACCTTACAACTAGGGTTTTCTATGGTGTAAACTATCCGATCACTATAATTTAGGTGACCAAGTGATAATTTTCTATTGTGGTAAAATATCCTAGCATCATATTTACTTAACCAATCCATCCCAAGGATGATCCCAAACCCCAAAAAAATAAATAGATGTAAACAACAATCAAAAGTATGACCTAGCAATTTAAACACTAAATGGTCAGACCTCATCCCAAGTATCGCATACCTCCTATCAAATTTGTAACCCTTAAGGAAGTAACTAAATATGAAGGCCCTAGGTTAAGCTTATTCTGTGCTCCTCAGATTTTCCCTTCTTCTGTGCTCCTCCCTTCTGAGCATTATTCTTATGGAAAAACTTTCTTTTCTAACCTTGTCCAACCTGGAATTCCTTCCTTTTCTTCTTCTCCAAACAAGCCAACGCCTTCTCCTGCCTTAGTGACATCTCTACAACTATATCACATGGATCTTTTATGTGCAGTAAGGTAGCTCTTGCCAGTTTCGGCTTCAAGTCTCTTATAAACTTTTCATTTCTCTTCATCACAATATCAGCCATGGCATACTCATGCCGTGCTAACTCTCCGAATTTTCTAGCATACTCTAGAACAAATATCTCTCCTTGCTCCATTTCAGCAAACTTCCTAACCAACGCAGACTGGGCCATCATTGACATAAACCTTTCTTGAAACCTTCTCTTAAACTCCATCCAAGTCATAGTTTCCTGATCTACTCTAGTAGTAACAGTATTCCACCAAAACAGAGCAGCTCCCTGAAGCTATCTTGAAGCTAATCTCCTCTTCTGCTAGTTTCTAATCCCAAGTCAGTGAAAATCCTTTCACAATGCAATAGCCAATTTTCTATCTCAATCGCATCCTCAATTCCAATGAATGGCTTCCGTCCAAGCCTAATATAATCTCTACTCAAGTTAGCATAGTGGTTGACTATTAGAGCTTCCTGAACTCCTCCTCTAGCAGCATTCCCTCCAACAACTTCAGCTTTAATTCGAGCTTGCATCATAGTTACGAAAAAATGATAAATGGCTCCCATATCCACTTGGGGAACCTCGGCACCAACATTTCAGCTTGAGCCTGACTTAGACCTCTTCTAGAATTTGGTCTGGCATTCCCATTAGTGGTGGTGCTCTCTCCTCCAAGGTTAACTCTTCCTCTTCTTCCTTCCATATTTGTATTTAAGCTTCGTGAGATACAGATGAATAGCCTAACTAAGATAGGGGTCTAGAGATATAGCGTATACTTATAGATAACAAATACAAGTACGTTACTATAGCCTTATCCCATACCCCGATCTTAACTCTAATTACAAAGGATTATGTTTTAAAATCCCATTTTTAGTTAAATTATTTCATAAACCATGCTCTGATACCAAGCTGTAACATCCCTTATCAAGAGACCCAAAACTAAGCGCTACAGATGCTGCAGTCATCTATCATATTAGCTTCCGGCGACTAAATACGGCTATATTAATAGTGTCATAATATCAAATCACTTGAATATGAAACAAAACACAGACTTTCAAAACAACTTTTCTTCATTAAATTTCAATACAGATGTTCTATATTCCAAATACATAATCTCAGTACATTCCCAAGCGTAGATTAATATATTTATTATAAAATACACCAAGAGCGGTATATGAGTATACCTCTTTGGATAATCAGAGTAATATAGTCATAATAGACTTAATACAAACACAGCGGAAGTACAACAAAACATAAATCCGCTACTCCTAAATAACTATATGTTTGCCTCCAGCATGTCTCTAGTAGCCATATCTGTTATCCTACTAAATCTGAAAAGAACTTAAGCCCTCATCCTACTCAAATAAATTTTGAGCACACGAGAGTTTAAGGAAAAAACATAAACTTCGAGTCATACAAAAAGCCTGGTGTGAATAATACTATACGTCCCAGTTTAATATGTTAAGTGAGACCATGCCGCTTAGTGGAATGGGTTTTCCCTCACTAACATCCTTTAAAACATATATTTTGCAAAACCTTTTCCTACAACCGAAACTGTTAAATACCGTAAAGCACCATTATGTAAACATACATAGATATTAGGTAATAAATGAACTATCTATTTAAACACATAAGTTTTGTTTGGCTAACTTTTAACCTTTGTTTGACTCGGGCCTACCTGATAATATAAATCATATTGATCTAACATCTATTAGACACTCCTCTTCTGCACAATCTATCCTTAACTATTTGTCTGGTACTTCTTTTATGGATGGTTTATCCCTAGCCTAATCATCTCCCAGGTCTTCCATATCCTAACGGTTTTTCAAGCTCACCAATAACCTATCTGTATACAAACATATATTCCTTTTGGTGTGTAATCATAATTTTTGTCTACCTATGACCAACCTACACACTAGAATTTTGGATAACAATTAGCTAGGGCCAATGGCTAATGTATAGGGCACGACCCCATACTGGTCCCAACTGGTATTCTAATATCTGATTCATTTTACTTTAGGATCCCTTCCCATAATTTTCCTTGAAAATCTCTTTAAAATGATTTAAAAGCTTTAAATCAAACTTACACAAGAAAAATATTCATATTCCTTATGCTTTACTCAAATCACTTCGCCATGTTACATACATATATATACTTTATGCAAACTTTAATTGATGAAAAGATTTAAACATTTCAAAGTACCCTTTCGATTTCATTGATAGTGCCCCTTTCTAAACCTTTTGAAAGCTTCTCTTTCGAAACCAAGCGAACCCCTTTATTTATCTAGATCGAAAGCGAACAATTTTCCTTTTGAAACCATACTTCAAACCTTTCGAAACCATTGAAATCTTTCCTTTCGAAAGCAATAAAACTTTAGACATCATATCTTAAAACACTTCAAAACATTACCTTATAAAACCTTCGAAAAAAATTCCATTTCAACCCTTTCAAAACCATTTAGAAAATAGGACCTTTCGACCTTGTCGAAGGTTACCATCCGACCCCTTCAAAAGCTACCATTCGACTCCAATAAAAGCTTTCCTTTTAACCCCTTCAAAAGCTTGGCTTTCGACCCCTTCGAAGATATTCAGTAAATAGTACCTTTCGAAATCATTAAACTTTTAAAATTTAAACCTTTCAAAAACTCTTTTGAAAACACTTTTGGTTCGATTTGAAACATGTGGAAAATCCTCTTTAAAATCTTTCGACCTCTTTGGAAGCTTAGCTTTCGACCCCTTTGAAAGCTTAAAACATAACTTCTAAAAAAATAGGCTATAGCTTTATTAATGCTTTAAAACACCTCTTTCAAAACCTTGGCTATACTCAATCATAATAAAAGGGGTAAAACATCTAAGTCGAAAGCTTCCTTTCAAAAGCAAGGGAGAAACGACTGATTTTTAAAAGAAAAGTATATCTTTTAGCCTTGTCGAAAGCCAATGACTTTAAAAGGTAGAAAGGCGACAACTAGGGATTTTGACCCCTTCGAAACCATGTTAACCTCTCGACCTTGTCAACAGCTTTAAACCTTTAGTTTGAATATTTGACCCGCTCGAAAGCACCTAAGTCGAAAGCTTCTTTTCGAAAGCAAGGTTGGCGTCACTTTTGGCTTATAAAATAACACACACTCTTGAAAGTATCTGGGCTATAGGATTGTGTAATATGAAGTATAACAAATAACTAGTGCGAAAAATAACTGTAAAATAATAATAGTAGTAGAATGACACCAGAGATTTTTATACTGGTTAGAACTCCCGTTCTACGTCCAGTCCCATACTTCTTTTGGAACTATAGCTAGCAACCCTCACTTAACCTGGAGGAACAAGTATTGCACCGTCTGAGCAACCGAACATAACTTTGACCGCCTGAGCAACAGAACAGGACTTAACCGCCTGAGTAGCCGAATAGAACTTGACCACCTAAGCAACCGAACAGGACTTTCTTGTAAACTGGATTTAACTTGACTTTGTGTGTTCCGAAAAACATGGATTTTTCACTTGTAGTACACCTTTCCTATAATCTTATCCTTAAATTAGGTGTGTATATTTGTGTGTGTATGAAGAATAGGTAGTTTAATACTGCTTGAAGAATATGGAAATGAATACGTAAGCAATGATTGTATGAAAGCTTGTAGATATTGATCTCAAGAATGCTATGTGCTATAGATCAAAAGAGAATAGAAAATTAGGCGATTGGATCCATGAATCTTGAGTGTATATATAGAGTGTGATGAGATACGACTTCCCGAAATCGACATCCATTAGAATCTAGGAGCTGTGACCTTCTAGGTAAAAGGAACCCTTTGATCAAAAGAAGTGTCTTTTGGAGAAAAATGACAGTTGTAGATTCGATCGACTGAACATGCTTGGGCGGTCGACTGAATTTCAAATGTGCACAAAAAATGTTTAGTGTCAGTCGACTGTTGTACTGTATATATTAAAAAAAAATCGTACACAGCCTTAGTTGACTGCCTTATATGCGTCAGTTGACTTATGTTGTTGTTTTAGTGCAGTGAAAGTATTTTGTATGTGTATATGAAATTTTTATAAAACGAATGCTAGTTTTGTAAATGAATTTGTGAGTCATGAAACTTGAGGATAGATTTTAAAAATTCTCTATACTAGACTATATATACTTATTGACTCTAGTTAACATCAATATCAATACGAACCATATTTGAGTCGATGAGTCCGAACTTGCCGTAGTCGTAGATTCGTGAACTTTCATCTCTTATCAGCATTCAAAACTTTATGATCGAACATTCTCCCCCATTTTGATGATGATAATTCCATTTGCTGTGAGTGAATTTTTGACAAGATTCGTAAAATATCTATCCCCCTGAGTATTATGCTTGCAACTTTGATTTTGTATTCTCCCCTCGAATCTATGCTATATTTCCTTTAGACAATTTATGTTTTTCTCCCCCTTTGTCATCGACAAAAAGGGGAGTACTCTAAGTGTAGGATAGTTAAAGTATGATTAATATGGCACAGGAAGACACATATATATAAAACACTGACTTAACACATAACATAGAACAACCACATCATTCGAGAACAATAGTACAACATGATATACATAGAAAACATAGAGTTTTAGACAATTACACAATACCACAAGACACAAATACCAAATTGTCTGAAAACAAATTTTAACAAAAAGCACAAATTTTTTTTTTGTAAGATAGAAGATATTCTTACTAATCACCTTGATCTCCTCCATTTGAGCTGACTTCGTTATCTTCAGTTTCTTCATCATCATTGGAGTCGTCACCCACTTCCTCAGTTTCTTCTTCATCTTGTTCTTCATTTGATGTAGACCAAGTGAAATGTTCCTTCGGTCGTTTCCCGTGAGATGTAGGTACATGAATGGAGGTAGAAGATTTTTGGGAGCATGTGATTGCTTCTTAGATATTGTTGAGAATGGTCTTCATATGATTAAGCTTATTATTGACTTTGGTGACATTTTTATCAACTCTAGAAATAGTTGATTCAACAAAGATAGATGATTATCGAGAAGTTTTTGAATACGAGCAATGATACTCACGGATTCGTGGAGGCAAGCTTGATGGTTTATTTCTTGAATCTGATAGACTTGTTGAGTAGGTCGAGGAGGTTGGGTTGATGAAGAGGCTTGCATATATGGAGTTTGTTGACGACCTTGTTGTTAGGATGGTTGAGCTTGACCCGTGGCTTGGTTTTGAAGCCAATGTTCATAAGTATTATGGTGTGGTCAAGATATTGCTTTGGTAGGTTTACGAGGCTAAGAGTTTTAGTATTCAAGGAACCTATGGTCAAACATTCAGATCGACCAAAGTAACCTCAAAATGCTTGAGAATGCGCATGATGTAAGCTCCATAGTAGATCGTCCTCATTCAACGTTGGTTAAAAGTTTGGAACTCATCTGGAATGACCTTCGCCTAGTTAACTCACCTATTTCCCCAAATGACATATAAGGATTGAAAATCTCACTGGTAGACTTTCTCATAGCTTTCAGTGCATGGATTGATGGTGTAGGTAGGCACTCTATGCATAATGTGAGCTTTTGGCCTTGATGCTACCTCTTTTAACTTCGTCAAGTCATCCGAGAGAAACAAATGACTAACATGATCATGAGTATCCATATTTACAGTAATTTCAGCTAACATGTCACCCACTTCTGGACATTGTAGAATTCATGCAAGTCATTATAGTGGAAGAAAAATCATTTTACCGTGTACCACCATCCAAATGTAGCCATCTGGACATGTAATTGTGTGGTGGTCTAGATTTAAGTTGGCGTAGAAAAGTTTAACAAGAAGGTAATTAATCTTGTTGTTATTTGCCGCAAAATCAATGAGGTGCACCAATCCGCTACGGCGAGCCAAGTCTTGAATGGAATATGAAGAAAAATCAGGGAATTTGATAAAAGAACTTTCAAAAATCCTGGAGCTTTGCATCTTTTCAAAGCATTGCACCACCTTGTCATTGTGTATCCATGCTCTTATTTGTGAATCCGAAGAACTAGATGTGGCTTGAGAATGTCGAGGTCTTTTAGGAGCCATTTGTAGAACTAGGGTTTCGGTGATGAAGTGGGAGGTTGTGAATTGGAAAAGTATGGACAAATAGATGGGAGAATTGTAGAATTTCTGAGTGAATTTGAAGTGGGAAAATGTTTTAATGGCAGAAGGTTAAAAAGTTTGAAGGTAAAATGTGAATTTGGTAAAGGTAAATAGTAAATTTGAAGAGGCTGGAAGAAGGCTGAAGCTGGGTACCTAGTATTAGTTGACTGAATATGCATCGGCAGTCGAATGATTTGGAATACAGAAACAAAAATAAAGGAGAGAAATGATTGAATACAGAAGTTCAGTCGGCTGAACGCATCCCGAGTTTTCTATGTTCAAATATGACATATTCATTCGACTATTTTAAGTAATCAGCCGACTGATAGCAGAGGGAAAACTTTTGACAATTTTAATGGCTAGTCAAGTGAAAACAGAAGTTTGGTCGACTGATCCTACGCTGAAAGATTTCCAAGTAAATTCTGCCAATTCAGTCGACTGGCTTCAGGTTTGAAATTATACTGGAATGCTGTTTCAGTTGACTGAGTTCCCTGGTTTAGTCGACTGATATTGAGGAATTTTTTAGGTACACAGTTCTCTAGGAAAAATGAAACAAGTTTTGTTTTGAGCATAGAAGTTTAAGTTTATAACAAAGTTTAAAATAAGAAATATATTATTTTAAACAAAATAAAAATATCGTAGTACAAAAAAATATAAGAACACAAATTAAGTAGATTTTGAGGAAGAGGAAGGAGTGTGGCAGTCTTCCGGTTCTACTTTCGTATTCTCTTCCAGAGGTCATAGTGGTGACCAGCCTTGTCCACATTCCTAAGAATTAGGAGTAATTGGTGGACTTTGAGGTGACGGTTTCCATGGATTACGACGTGAAGGAATCGTTGGTTGATGAACCGTGTTGTGTGAGGACGAACCACAGAATTTAAGAGCCACCTGTTCAAGGAAGCTTAGCCGCTCGTTGTAACTCGAGAGTCTCCCGTTGATAGCGATGGATGTCATCTATCTTTTATTTGGTAGAAGGCGAGCCAAAAAATAGAGAACGTTTATCTCTTTTGACGAGAGGGTTATAACCAGTGTCAATGGCAGACGGTGGAACAACAAGAACGAGTTTGTATATAGGAGTCGGTGTTGGAAGATTCACCGATTTTGAGCTAATGGAGTATAAGAATGTGAAGATGAGACGGAGTTTTTTTCTAAAGACATATCGATTGAAAAAAAGAACTTTTGTTTTTTTTGTAAATATGGTGATAAGATAGTGAAAAAGACAAGCTTTTATAAGAGAAAGATTTGTAAAAAAATAGACAAAACAAAGAGTGGATTTCAAATGTTTTAAATGTAAGCCTTTAGTTTTCTAAGAATGAACGGATTAGAGTAAATAAGAAAAGGAACCACATAATATGAAAAAAAAATTGTAACTAAATCTATTTATAGTAAACAAATAGGATATTGAAAGTAAATATCAAAATGACAGACTTTAAAGTGAATGAATTGAACTGCATTAAAAAGCGTAAATTTTGTAAAAATAGAAATTATAAATCTTTTAAAGATAGAATTTCTAATTTTCTTCAAAGCTTAATAAAAGTATTTTCATTCAAAGGTATGGTAAATATATCAGCTAGTTGATTTTAAAGAGGATACAAACTCCAATTTGACCAAATACTTTTCAATATTGTCACAAAGAAAATGATGATGTATGTCGATATGTTTAGTTCGTGAATGATTGACAGGATTTTTTAACAAGTTTATAGCAGCACTTGTATTATCACAGTAAATAGTAGATTTAGATAAGTTCATACCAAAATCTTTAAGTGTTTGTTGCATGGAAATTACTTGAGCACATGCTAAAGCAGCAGAAATATATTCTCATTCATAATTCGAAAGTGAAACACAATTTTGTTTCTTGCTAAACTAGGAGACTAAGGATCGTCCAATGAAATGACAGGTCCTGCATGCATATATTTTGATTCATGACAAAGCAGTGAATTAGACTATATGGCTAAGTGACAAAAAGAAAAAGAATTATGCTGTTCAAACTACAAAGGAGACAAGGCTACGAAACTGCTATAGTATGTTAATTTATTAAAGTTTTTTTGTCTTAGAAATGTTAAAATCTATCCTCAAGTAGTTAAGTTGTTTTAAAACTTTAAACTTTTAAAAATATGAAGACTGTGCTTTGACTATCAAGTCAGTCGACTGACCGTATATGGCCAGTCGACTGAATCAGTACAGGTGCACAGAAACTCTCTGTTTTTTGCACAACTTTGAACATTCAGTTGACTGATCGTTTTAGGTCAGTCAACTGAATTCTTCCAACAACTATTTTTTCTGAATGGACACTTCCTTTTGCCAAGAGTTACGTTCTAATATGAAGAGGTATGGATGCTTCCTTTGATCAGAACTCTTCACGAATGGTTGCATCATTTTATCTAATATATAAACAAACAAAATGCACATCACAAATCACCGATTTTCTGATTACTTTCTGATCATACTTTCTACTATCTCTGCATTCTGAAAAGCAATCACAACTTACACATATTGCTTGAATCTCTGAATCAATTATCTTATTCTTTGATTCGAAGTGATATTTTCCTTTTTAAATCTTTACACACACATATGTACTTGAGAAAAAGATTATAGGAAGGTTGTACTATAAAAGACAAAGCAGTGTTATCAAGAACACAAAGTGTCAAAGCAATTTTTAGTGAATCTGTTGAAGTCCTGTTCAATTGTTCAGGAAGATAAAGTCCTCTTTCGGCTATTAGAGGCAGAAAAATCCTGATCGGTTGTTCAGCTGTTGTATATCTATTCCTCCGGGTTAAGTGAGGGGATATTGTGAGAAATTCTAGAGGGAATTCTGGGACTGGATATAGAAAGGGAAATTCGAACCAGTATAAAAATTCCCGGTGTGATCATTTTTGTTTACTTTGCTATTATCATCTGTTTTCTGCTTTAGTTTTAAATATATTCCATATTACACGATCCTAAGCGATAGCTAGCCACACAGTAGTCACTTTAATTTTAGTATCACAGCAAGGTCATCCTATAACCGTAACACAGTTATTTGATAATTTTTCATTTGTTAATATGGAAAATAACAACATCACAAGCACTGTCACTAACACTAGTTTTATTGAAAGTCAATCTAATGCACGGCCTCCACTATTCAATGGCATGAATTACAATTATTGGTCAACTAGAATGAGAATATATATGCAATCTAATGGTTTTGAAACTTGGACCATTACTCAAAACGAATATACTACTCCAACAGAAGATTTTCAACTTGGACGGCTACATAGAAAACTGATGCTACTACAAATGCAAAAGCAATGAATATGCTATTTTGTGCATTAGATAGAAATGAGTTTGATAAAGTTAGTATGTGTACAAATGCTTATAAGATATGGAGAACTCTAAAAGTAACTCGTGAAGGAACTAACAAAGTTAAACAAAGCAAAATTTCAATGTTGAAAAATCAGTTTCTAAATTTCAAAATGAAATCAAATGAAAATATAAATAACATGTATTCTAGATTTCAAGATATATATCATTCACTATTGGCACTAGGAGAAAAATTCTCTGATTTTGATATAGTGTCAAAAATCCTAAACTCTTTAACAGATGAATGGGAAAGAAAGGTCCTAGCTATCGAAGAAGCAAGCGATCTTTGGACTAAGAAACCAGAAGAGTTAATAGGAAATCTAATGTTATATGAAGCAAATTTGCAGGCAAAGAAAGTTCAAGCACAAGATAAGAAGAATCTAGCGTTTCAAGTAGAACAAGATGACTCTGACTCGGATGAAGAGGATATGACATTTATTGCCAAGAATTTCAAAAGGTTTTTGAAATTCAGAAAGAATAAAAGGGAAAGGGTTACAAAAATAACTCTAACAACAATAATAGCAATAAACCATCAACGTCTATCATGAAATGTTATGAATGTCATAAGAAGGGTCATATGAAGAAAGATTGTCCAGAGAAACTGAAAAACAAATTCAAAAAGAACAAATTCAAGAAGAAAGAATTTTCTATAACATGGGATGATTCAGATTCCTTATCGTTAGAAAGCGACAGTGGCAATGACACAGAGCAAGAAAATGTATGCTTCACGGCTACAAATAATGATGTAAGTGAACTAAGTTTTGAAGATTTAGTTGAACTTAATTCTGAACTAGTTGATTTTGTAAAACAAACCAAGAAACGTAATAAGGAGTTACAAGGAAAACTGAATAGATTTGAACTAGAAATTAGTATGCTTAGAGATGAAAAGAAAATTCTCGAAGAAGAACTTGAAAAATCTCAACAATCTAATTCTAATTTAGCTTACCAACTTTCTATGATAACTCAGGAGTTAGAAATTCAGAAGAATAAAATTGATGTTTTATCTGTTGATATTAATGATTTAAAATCTAACACTAAAGTATTAGAGTTAGAAAAATCTAGTCTTAAAACTAAATTAGAAGATATTAATAAAAAAAATCCAATTTTAATAAAGGAAGAGAAAATCTTTTTAGGATTTAAGAAAATTAAAAATCCTAAAAAATCTGGAAAGCTTAAAAATAAGTTTAAAAACAAAATTAGTAAAGATTTAAAGAAAACAGTTTCAAAAGATTTTAAAACTATTAAAATATGGATTCCTAAAACAAATAATAACTTGATTAGGAATAAACATATCAAAACATTTATAGAAACTGTTCATAAAAATAAGAATTATATTTTTAAAGGGAATTCTGAACCTTCTTGGGTTTGGTTTCCTAAGATCTAACTCTTAGGACCCTAAAAGAAAAGTGGGTACCATCTTAATCTTTATTTTTTATAGGTACCACTTAAAAGGAGAGGAAAATGGATTCTAGAAAGTGGTTGCCCAAAACACATGACTGGTGATAAAGACATGTTAACAAACATAGTCTACTCAAATGGAGGATCGGTCACTTTTGGAGATAATTCAAAATGTTATGTCATCGGGAAAAGCGATGTGAGCAATAATGGTATCTCTAACTCACCTCTCATTACTGATGTTTTATTAGTTAAAAACTTAAAACATGACTTATTAAGTATAAGTCAATTATGTGATAAAAGTTTTAATATATCTTTTTCAGAAAATAAATGTAATATCTCTGATAAAGATCAAAAATTAATTTTTGAAGGTATAAGAGATAAAAATATTTATATTTTAAATATGAATATAAATCATAACACACATATGTGTTTAGTATCTACAGAAAATGATTCTTGGCTATGCACAAAAGATTTTGTCATATAAATATTAATACTATTATTAAATTAGCTAAAAATAAACTTGTTAAAGGACTACCTGATATGAAATTCAAAATTGATAACATCTGTAATGCATATCAGTTAGGAAAATTAACAAAATCTTCTTTTAAATCTAAGAAAATCATATCTACAACACAACCACTTGAACTATTACATACGAACCTTTTCGGACGTACTCAAGTTCAATCTATTAATCACAATAGATATATGTTTATTATTGTAGATGATTTTTCAAGATATACGTGGACTATTTTTATGAAACATAAAGGTGATACTTTCGAAAATTTTAAAATTTTTGTAAAGAGAATTCAAAATATAAAGAATTTAAAGGTTAAAAATATTAGAAGTGATCATGGAGGTGAATTTAAAAATGAAGCTTTCGAACATTTTTGTCACAAGAAAGGAATAAATCATAATTTCTCCTTTCCTAGAACACCATATCAAAGTGGAGTTGTAGAAAGGAAAAACAGAACATTACAAGAATGTGCACAAACTCTATTAAATGGAAGCACTTTACCTAACATTTTTAGGCAGAAGCTGTTGCAACTGCTTGCTATGTTTTGAATCGTGTTTCTATTCAATCATTAACAAAACATATTCCATATGAACTTTTAAATGGTAGAAAACCAATTATATCATATTTTAAAGTATTTGGTTCAAAATGTTTTATACTTAACACTAAAGATTAGCTTGGCAAATTTGATCCAAAATCCAATGAAGGAATATTCATAGGATATTCGGAAAGAAGCAAAGCTTATCGAGTTTTTAATACAAGAATTAAAGTTATCGAAGAAACTCTTCATGTTTCATTCGATGAAAATATCAATATTTCTTCTAAAAATTCAAATTTGAAAAATAATACAAATATTATTCTAACAAATAATTCAGAAGATGATGATATTATTCTTCAAAATAATACTTCTGATGTTACTTTAGAAAATGTAATACTATTAATAATGATAATATGATAAGATCCTCTCCAAGAATTCTTAGAGATCACCCTGTTCAAAATATATTTGGAGACTTAAATTCAAATGTAAGATCAAGACATCAATTAAATCAAATGGGCCATATAGCTTTTCTCTCTAATATAGAACCTAAAAGTATTAAGGAAGCGTCAACTGATGACTATTGGATTATAGCTATGAAAAAAGAGCTAAATCAATTTAAAAGGAACGAAGTTTGGGAATTAGTTCCTAGACCAAGTAATCAATTAGTCATTGGTACAAAATGGATTTTCAAAAACTAAGCTATTGAACAAGGCAACATTACTAGAAATAAAGCAAAATTAGTAGCACAAGGTTATAATCAAGAAGAGGGAATAGACTATGAAGAAACGTTTGCTCCAGTTGCAAGACTAGAAGCCATGCGTATTCTACTGGCCTTTACATGTTTTCATAATTTTAAATTATATCAAATGGATGTTAAAAGTGCTTTTTTAAATGGTTTTATAAAAGAAAATTTTTATGTTGAACAACCTCCTTTGTTACTCATGAAAAATTTCAAGATCATGTTTATAAACTTAAGAAAGCTTTATATGGTTTAAAACAAGCACCTCGTGCTTGGCATGATCGACTTAAAAGCTATTTACTAGAATCTGGTTTTGAGATTGGGAAAGTTGATCAAACTTTATTTATTAAGAAAACTAAACAGGATATTTTAGTTATTCAAATATATGTTGATGATATTATTTTTGGTTCAATAAATGAAAAATTATGTCTAGAATTTTCGACTATCATGACAAATGAGTTTGAAATGTCACATATGGGAGAACTATCGTATTTTCTCGGATAACAAATCAAATAAATTCAAAATGGCATTTTCCTTAATCAAGAAAAGTATTGTGCTAATCTAATTAAACGATTCGGTATGGAAAATACGTATGCCAAATCAACTCCTATGAGTACAACTATACATCTTGAAAAAGATAAAAATGGTAAAAGTGTTGACCAAAAACTATATCGTAGTATGATTGGGTCACTACTTTACTTAACTGCTAGTCGACCTAACATTATGATGAGTGTTTGTTTATGTGCTCAATTTTGAGCAAATCATAAAGAATCACATATGCGAGCAGTTAAACGTATAATTCGTTATGTTAACAAAACCAAAGATTTAGGATTATTTTATCCAAAAGAATGTCCTTTTGAATTAGTATCATATAGTGATGCTGATTTTGAAGGAAGTCGGACAGATAGAAAAAGTACAAGTGGAACCTGTCATTTCATTTGACGGTCCTTAGTAGAAACAAAATTGCGTTTCACTATCGACATGTGAAGCAGAGTATATATCTGTAGCTTTAGCATGTGCTCAAGTAATCTACATGCAACAAACATTACAAGATTTTGATATAAAATTAAATAAGTCTATTATATTTGTGATAACACTAGTGTAATAAATTTATCTAAAAATCCTGTCAATCACTCACGAACTAAACATATTGACATTCGTCGTCATTTTCTTCATGATAATATTGAAAAGGATATAATAAATTTAGAATTTGTAAATTCTGAAAATCAATGGGGGAATTAATTTAAAGGACAAAATTTTATATATTTTTTGCCTCAAGGACACGACCTCAATATTTTTACCACAAGGACAAACATTTTTCTAAAAATTATTCACAAGGACAAACATTTTCCAAAATTATCCATAAGGACAACAAAACTGATACCGAGCTAAAAACTGATACCTAAAAACTGCTACCGATAACTAGAAACTGATACCTAAAAACTGCTATCAATAACTAAAAACTGATACCTACAGAAAGTTGTCCTTCAGGATAAAATATTGAAGGTCTGTCCTTAAGGCTAAAAAGCTGTGAAATTTTGTCCTTGACAATAATTTCCTGAAAATCAATTAGCTGATATTTTCACTAAACCACTCAATGAAAATTGTTTTATAAAATTAAGAAGAGAACTAGGTATAATTTCTTTAAATTATAAAAATTACTAATTAATTTAATTTAAAAAAGAATTTGGGGTACTCGAACTCTACACCTTAGGTTTGATAAGCCTGTGTCACTTCCACCTGACCATTCAATGTTTCACATCTACTCCTTATACATTGTTTCTTTTATATTTTTAATTATTTTAGAAATAAATTTTCAGCGACAAACTCTAGTTTAATTCTCATCCGCATTCTTTCAATTTGCACGTAGAACAATCATTTTCTAACTGCATTTCCTTCTATATATTTCAGTTCTCAGCTCTCCTTTCTCCATCAAAAGAAATTCGTATCTTAAACAATTTTTTTTCATTTACATAAATTTCTAAAAACTTCTTTTCTTTTCAAAATCAAAATGTCTTCACACGATTCATCAGATGGATCAGCTTACTCATTTATCAACTTTGAAACTCCATCATCTGCATCGTAAAACCTACCTACACGTACTCCTACCCTTGAGCCTGCAAGACCATCAAATTATCGCACGGGATATACGCCCGAGAAAAAGAAAGCTAGACGGTTTATGTTCTTTGGTTCTCCTCAAGCCAAACAAAAAATTGATGATCTACATCATTACCAAAGGGAATCGATAGCACTTCAGCGTGAGATGTATTACGAACAGAAAATGAATTCAAGACGTTTGAGTTTTCTAGAGCAGATTGGATGGAAGTTATGTGGTTCATCTTCCTCTACGGTTGATCAACCTACACCATTGTCATCTCGGAATCCATGGGATAGGTCGCCTCAAGCTTCACTGTGTCTCCAAACTCATGGGAGCATGGAAACCGTTGGTCACCACTGCAACCATAGAGAAGACGAAGGATGAACCGACAAATTCCAAGTCTCCATCAACCTTTTCTTCCATATAATTATGTTTTCTCTATATTTTTAATTATTTTTTGTTAGTACTTGATATGCATTGTGTCAGTATATAATATATATATATATATATTATTTGTTTGTGTACAAAATTGACTGAATATGCTGCAAGACTTATTCAGTCGACTGAAAATTTCGATCAGTCGACTGAATCCGTATACTGTAAGTTTTCATACAATATTCAGTCGACTGATCGAAAGCAACCAGTCGACTGAATGAGTAAACAGAGAGCATATTTGCTTATTCAGTCGATTGGCCCAGTCGACTAAATCTGATACAGAACTCTCAGGAAAGTTGTTCAGTCGACTGACCATATTATTCCAGTCGATTGAATCTGAAGCAAAACTCTTGGGAAAGTGATTCAGTCGACTGACCACAATCGTTCAGTCGACTAAATTCAAATCTGAAGCCTACTTTTCACCTTTTTACCTACCTTTTTAACAATCCAACCCTTTACCTCCTCTTTTACTTTTTACATTTACCTTCAATCTTCAGAATTCTAAAACCCTAGTTAGCAAATTTTTTCCAAATTTCTTCACTACTTTGATAAATTCAAATGGCTCCTCGTCAAACAAAGAGATCTAGGCATGATTCTTCTTCCTCTGAGCCAATTGATTCTCAAATCGCGCAATGGCTATATAATGCAATTGCAATCCAAAGGTAGAATAAGATGAAAGAAGTCTGATTCCTTGAAGGTTCTTTTGTTGTTTTTCCTGATTTTACGTCGTATAGGATTCAAGATTAGCAAGGAGAAGCCATCTAGAATCACTCCTAGATCATAATCAAAACAATATCAAGATAAATCATACCTTGATAAAACTTTTCTAAGCGAATTTGAACTTAGGGCATCAAAACCTACACAATCGTGACAATTGCATTTGGAGTTTAGTATGTGGCCAACAAGTGTTTCTTTCTTTAGATAGAATTGGTCATATTCTTCATGCTCCGACAAGTGGTATTGAGTTACAAGAATTAAATGCTATTGTAGGCGAGAGAGACGAAGTAAGTCATCGATTCTTAGAAGATGACATGACCGAACTTAAGTCTATTGCATTACGATCTACTGCCAGAATAATGCATAGAGCTTCAATGCACACAATTCTACCCTATACTGGCTCTTATGAGCTTGTCTATCCAAACAACTATAAAGCATTATATGCTATTTGGGGAGAAGTTGAAGTAAATTTTGGCCAAAACTCATTCTAGAAGAATTTTTGTCATTCAACCAAGGTCATATGAATATTATTTATTTTGGAGAATATATTGTGCGGCTACTTATGAATCTCCACGTTCCTATTCCGGAATCCGATACCTCTATTCCAAAAACTTTGAATAGCCGCACCATTAGCCTTATGAAACTACCACCAAGACCTCACACTATCATGACTTTTCAAGAATGGAAATCTCGACCTCACCAAGAAACCTCTACTCAACAACAACAACAACAACCACCAAGAGATGACATCCGAATGCCAACTCCATCCCAAAGCACACGGGAATCTATTGATTTAATTGTAAGAAATCAAGTCATCTTAGATTCCCGCATAAAAAGTCTCGATAAGAAAATTAATAAAAAGTTTCTTTGGGATTTTATGGGATACAATATCATGCTCCTCTTCCACCGCTACGGAGACTACTCAATGTGATCCAGGCAAACGTCCAGCCCTTTACTTTACTTGGTCAACATCGGAAGAACATACTAGTTCTGACACAAGTGGCAATGGAGGTGGCAGACAATTTGCAGGAAGTTCCCCTAGGGGAAAAGGTCCAATGCAAGTTGAAGAAGAGGAGACAGAGTCTAATTCTGAATGAGGTTGTTATCTTTTAGTGGTAGTAAGTTATTTATTTTTGTTCCAAACATTCTATCTATAAGTTTGTATTCGTAACATTTGAAATCTTTTGTTTATGTGATTGTAACTAGTATTTTTTTTCTATTGTGTTAGTTTAATGCTTAAATTATCATTTCCTTTTTGTTAATGACAAAGGGGGAGAAATTTGTATGACTAACCATTTCATGCAGGGATTAAAAATGTCGCCATATATTCAGGGGTAGATATATATAACTCCTGTTATATATTTCTCAAAAATACAGTATCACATATAACAGGTTGTCATCAATCAAAAAGGGAGAGAATGTTGAATCATATATTTTGATTCATGACAAAGCAGTGAATTAGACTATATGGATTAGTGATAAAAAGAAAAAGAATTATGTTGTTCAAACTACAAAGGAGACAAGGCTACGAAACTGCGTATAGTATGTTAATTTATTGAGGTTTTTTAGTCTTAGAAATGTTAAAATCTATCCTCAAGTAGTTGTTCTAAAACTTCAAACTTTTAAAAATATGAAGATTGTGCTTTGTTTGACTGTCAGGTCAGTCGATTGACTGACCGTATATGGCCAGTTGATAGAATCTGTACAGGTGCATAGAAACTCTCTGTTTTTTGCACAACTTTGAACATTCAGTTGAGTGATCGTTTTAGGTCAGTCGACTGAATTATTCCAACAGCTATTTTTTCTGAATGGACACTTCCTTTTTCCAAGAGTTACATTCTAATATGAAGAGGTATGGATGCTTCTTTTGATCATAACTCTTCATGAATGGTTGCATCTCTTTAACTACTATATAAACACACAAAATTCACTTCACAAATCACCGATTTTATGATTACTTTCTGATCATACTTTCTACTATCTCTACATTCTGAAAAGCAATCACAACTTGCATATATTGCTTGAATCTCTAAATCAATTATCTTATTCTTTGATTCAAAGTGATATTTTCCTTTCTAAATCTTTACACACACATATATGCTTGAGGAAAAGATTATAGGAAGGTTGTACTATAAAAGACAAATCAGTGTTATCAAGAACACAAAGTTTCAAAGCAATTTTTAGTGAATCTGTTGAAGTCCTGTTCGGTTGTTCAGGCAGGTAAAGTCCTCTTTCGGCTGTTAGAGGCAGAAAAATCCTGGTCGGTTGTTCGGGTGTTGTATGCATATTCCTTCGGGTTAAGTGAGGGGATATTATGAGAAATTCCAGTGGGAAGTCTGGGATTGGACGTAGAATGGGAAGTTCGAACCAGTATAAAAATTCATGGTGTGATCATTTTTGTTTACTTTGCTATTATCATATGTTTTCTGCTTTAGTTTTAAATATATTCCATATTATACGATCCTAAGCGATAGCTAGCCATAGAGTAGTCACTTTCAGCATGTACTCTTACGATCCGTCCGACATCCTCCAAAGTCAGCGTCACTATATGAAACTAACTTGAAAGGACATTCTTTCAGATAGAAAAGTCCAAAATTTTTGGTTTTGCTTAGATAACGCAATATTCGTTTCATTACTCGCATATGTGATTCTTGATGATTTGCTTGAAATCGAGCACATAAAAAAACACTCATCATTATGTCAGGTCGACCAGCAGTAAGATAAAGTAATGATCAAATTATGCTTGATATAATTTTTGGTCGACACTTTTACCATCTTTATCTCTATCACGATGTATTGTTGTACTCATTGGAATTGGTTAGGCAGGAATATTTTCCATATCGAAGTGTTTAATTAGATCATGACAATATTTTTCTTGATTAATAAAAATACCATTTTCCAATTATTTAATTTGTAAACCAAGGAAATAAGATAATTCTCCCATATGTGACATTTCAAATTCTTTAGCCATTATTGTATAAAATTCCTGACATATTTTTTCATTTATAGAACCAAAAATAATATCAACCACATAAATTTGAAAAATTAAAATATCATTTTTAGTTCTTTTAATAAAAAGAGTTTGATCAACCTTCCTAATTTCAAAACCAGAAGATACCTCTTAAGACATTCATTTTAAGCAGGGGTTCTTTTTTTGAGCGTATAAGGCTTTCTTAAGTTTATAGACGTGGTCAGGAAATTTTTCATGTGTGAATAGAGGAGGTTGTTCAACATAAACATTCTCTTTTATATCAATATTTAAAAAATCACTTTTAATATCCGTTTGATAAAGTTTGAAATTATGAAAACATGCAAAAGCCAATAAGATTCATATTGCTTTAAGTCGTGCGACTGGAGCAAATGTTTCTTCATAGTCAATTCCTTCTTCTTGATTACATACTTTTGCAACTAATCTAGCTTTATTCCTAGTTATATTACCTTGTTCATCTGCTTTATTTTTGAAGACCCATTTAGTACCAATGACGGATTGATCGCTTGGTCTAGGAACTAGTTGCCAAACTTCATTTTGTTCAAATTGATTTAGCTCTTCTTGGATAGCTATAATCCAATAGTTACCAGCAGTGGCTTCTTTACATTTTTAGGTTCACTATTCAAAAGAAATTCTATGGCCCATTTTATTGAGTTAATTTCTAGTTCTAACATGTGAATCAGTTTGTCCTATGACATTTTCTATCGGGCGATCTCGTAAAATCCTAGAATAAATCTTAATTCATTTCATTATAAATAATGTTTTCATCTTCTTCAAAATTATAAACAATGTTTTCATCTTCTTCAAAACTATTTTGAGAAACGGTTTTATTGATTGTGTTAGGTATTATGTCATCATCCTCAAGGTTTTTATTAAGTATGAAATTTCCATCGAATGAAACAAGAAGAGTTTCTTCGATTGATTTTGTTTTTTGTTGAAGATTCGATAAGCTTTGCTTCACTCCAAATATCCTATGAAGATACCTTCATTAGAATTTGGACCGAATTTTGCAAGCCGATCTTTTGTGTTTAAAATAAAACATTTTGAACCAAAAGTTTTAAAATAAGAAATATTTGGTTTTCTTTGATGAAAAAGTTCATAAGGAGTATGTTTTATTAGAGGTCGAATGGAAACATGATTTAGAACATTGCAAGCAGCTGCTACAGTTTCTGCCTAGAAATATTTTGGTAATGCGTTTCCATTTAATAAAGTTCTTGCACATTCTTGTAATGTTCTATTTTTACTTTCTACAACTCCATTTTGTTGTGGTGTTCTAAGAAAAAAAAAATTATGGTAAATTCCCTTTTTAGTACAAAAATGTTCAAAGCTTCATTTTCAAATTCACCTCCATGATCACTTCTAATATTTCAATTTTTAAAATATTTGAGATTTTGAATTCTTTTTGCAAAGATCTTGAAAATTTCAAAGGTATCACTTTTATTTTTCAGAAAAATAGTCCAAATATCTTGAGAAATCATCTACTATAATAAAAACATATTTATTATAGTTTAGTAGGTTGAACTTAAGTCGGACCAAAGAGATCCAAATGCAACAGTTCTAGTGGTTGTATAGTAGTAATATTTTTCTTTAATTTAAAGGATGATTTTGATAATTTTCCTAATTGACAAGTATCACAGATATTGTTTACTTTATAATTCATTTTTGGTAAAGCTTTGAATAAATTATTTTTAGACAATTTATTTATAGCTTTGAAATTTATATGACAAAATCTTTTGTGTCATAACCAAGAATCATTTTATTTGGCTATTAAACACATATTTGTATTGTGATTTATATTCATATTTAAAACATAAAGATTTTTATCTCTAAAACTTTCAAAAATAAGATTTTTATTTTGATAAAAAATGCTACACTTATTTTCAAAAAATGAAATATTAAATCCTTTGTCACATAATTGGCTGATGCTAAGTAAATTGTGTTTTAAATTTTTAACTAACAAAACTTCTGTACTGAGAGGTAAAAAGATACACCGTTATTGCTTACATCACCTTTGAGGATGACATACCCTTTGGAATTATCCCTAAATGTGACAAACCTCCATCTGAATAGATAATATTCATTAGCATTCCTTTGTTTCATGTTATTTGTTTTGAGCAACCACTATCTAGTATCCATTTTCCTCTTTTTTTGGATGGTGCCTACAAAATAAAGAATTACCATTGGTACCCACCGTTGTATTTTGGGTCCTAAGAGTTAGGTCTTAGGAAGCAAAAGCCAAGAGGGTTCAGTATTCCGTTTGAAAATAAAATCTTTGTTATTATGAATAGTTTTTATCAAAGATTTTATATAATTATTTCTAATGAAAGAATTATTTGTTTTAGGAACCCAAATTTTGATTATATTAGTAAAATTTGAGATTATTGAACTAGATTTTTCAATTTTATTAATTTTTTTATGAAGAATTCTTTTTCTTAGGAATAATTTTAGAAGAATGCTTATATTCTAATTCTCTTTTATTAGATTCATTTTGAGAATTTTCTATAATTTTGGAAAGATTTTCTCTGCCTTTATTAAAATTAGAGACATTTTGGTATTGTCTTCTAACTTTGTTTTAAGGCTAGAATTATCTAAATCTTAAATTTTTGACATTTTCTTTAAGGTCATGATTCTCAATTAATAAAGCATCATTCTTTTCTTTTTGAGTTTCTACCTCTTGACTTAGCAAAGAAAGTTGAGAGGTCATATTAGAACAAGATTCTTAGGTAACTTGAAGTTTATCTTCTAAAAATTTCTTCCCATCTCATAGCATTTCTACTTCAATTTTAGTTCTATTCAATTTTTTAAGGGTTTCTTTGTACTTTCTATTTTTACCTTTTATTATCAAGTAATTCTGAATTGGTGTCTAAAAGATCATCAAAAGTTAGGCCACCTACCTCGTCTTTTGTGGCCAAAAATTTAATGTTGGTTTGTTCTGAATCACTGTACGAGGCATTATCTGATGATGAAGATGATTCCAAGTCGTCCCACGTGACAGGGAAAGCTTTCTTCTTGAATCTGTCTTTTTAGTGCTTATGTTTGTCTTTCTTTTTCTCAGGATAGTCTTTCTTGATGTGGCCTTTCTTGTGACATTCATAACATTCTAGAGCAGATGATGATGGTTTGTTGGTGTTGTTATTGTTGCTGGAGCTGTTTTTGTTATTTTTAAATTTGTTGCTCTTTCTAAATTTCAAAAACTTTTTGAAATTTTAAGCAATGAATGCCATATCGTCTTCATCTGATTTTGATTCATCTTTTTTTACCTGGAACGCTATATTCTTCTTACCTTGAGCCTATACTCGTTTTGCCTGGAGATTAACTTTATAGGACATTAGATTTCCTATCAACTCCTTCGGTTTTATGGTCGAAATGTCGTTAGCTTCTTCGATTGCTAAGACTTCTCATTCCGACCCATCCATTAGTGATTTAAGGATTTTTGAAATAGTATCAAAATTTGTATAAGTTTCTCCTAATGCTATCAAAGAATGATATATATCTTGAAATCTAGAGTACATTTCATTTATAGTCTCATCTTGCTTCAGTTTAAAACTCTGGAACTGATTTTTGAGCGTAGAAATTTTACTCTGTTTTACTTTGTTAGTACCTTCATGTATAATTTTAAGTGTACGCCAATATTCATGAGCGGTTTTACACATGTTTATTCTATTAAATTCATTTTTGTCTAATGCATAATATAACATATTCATAGCTTTAGCATTTGCAGTAGTGTCTAATTTTTGTGTGTTAGACCATATTGAATATTCAATAGTAGGCATAGTATATTCAGATTGCATAATGTTCCAGGTTTCATAACTACCTGCTTGTATATATATTCTCATTCTAGTAGCCCAATAGTTATTTATTCCATTAAATAGTTAAGGTCGTGCAGTAGATTGACTTTCTAAAAAGGTAGTTTTAGCTACAGTGCTGGTGTTGTTTTCCATATTAAAACAATATCAGATAACCGTGTTACTGTTATATGATAGGTTTGCTCTGATACCAAATGAAAGTGTCTATGCTATAGGATCGTGTAATATGGAGTATAATAAATAACTAATGCAAAAAATAACTGTAAAATAATAATAGTAGTAAAATGACACCAGAGATTTTATACTGGTTCGAACTCCTCTTCTATGTTCAGTCCCAGACTTCTTTTGGAATTATAGCTAGCAACCCTCACTTAAGCCGAAGGAATATGTATTACACCGCCTGAGCAAACGAACCGGACTTTGACCACCTGAGCAATAGAGCAGGACTTGAACTCCTGAGCAACCGAACTGGACATGATTGCCTGAGCAACCAAACATGACTTTCTTACAAACTGGACTTAACTTGACTTTGTGTGTTCTAAAAAACACTGATTTGTCACTTGTATTACACCCTTCCTCTAATCTTACCCTCAAAGTAGATGTGTATATTTGTGTGTGTATGAAGAATAGGAAGTTTAATATTGCTTGAAGAATATGGATACATAAGCAATGATTGTATGAAAGCCTGTAGATATTGAACTCAAGAATGTTAAGTGCTATAGATCAAAAGAGAACAGAAAATTAGGTGATTGGATCTATGAATCTCAAGTGTATATATTGTGTGTGATGAGATATGACTTCGGGAAATCGACATCCATTAGAATCTAGGAACCACGACCTTCTAGTAAGAAGGAACCCTTTGATCAAAAGAGGTGTCTTTTAGAGAAAAATAACAGTTGCAGATTCAGTCGACTGAACTTTCTTTGGCAGTAGACTGAATTTCAAAGGAGAACAAAAAAATGTTTAGCATCATTCGACTGACCTAGGTATAGGTCATTCAACCGTTTGCTGTTTGTATTAAAAAAAAATATACACAGCCTCAATTGTCTATCTTATATGGGTTAGTTGACTGATGTTGTTATTTTAGTACCGTGAAAGTATTTTGTATGTGTATATGAAATTTTTATAAAACGAATGATTGTTTTGTAAACGAATTTGTCAGTGATATACCTTGAGGATATTAACAATTCTCTATACTAGACTCTATATACTTATTGACTCTAGTTAACATCAATATCAATACAAACCATATTTGAGTCGATGAGTCCGGATTTGCCGCAGTCGTAGATTCGTGAACTTTCATCTCTTGTCAGCATTCAAAACCTTAAGATCCAATAACTCCAACCTCTTTGGAAACTAAGGTTTCGACCAAGTAACATTCGACCTTGCCCAATTGATTATGTACCAAGTTGCTTGATATCATAAGCGTTGGCTTCGAAAGCTTGATGTCGAAAAGTCTGCTTTGGAAGCCTTGACGCCGAAAGTGGCTTAAACATGCTAAAAGTGTGATTTTCATGTTTTTAACTTAAAAGAGATAACTTTTCAAATAACGTGTATTTATTTGTCAAATTCTTACTGGTTAATAAATTCTTTTCAGAAAAGTGCTGCCAATAATTTCATAATTCAATAATGAATTTATTTTATAAAATGCCCCTTCTCATATAAAATATTTAAGTCACAAACCTTAAATAAGTTTATATATTCATCAAATCACTTAGGAAAAATATGGAAAAATTCCACAAATCTATTTTAATATGTTTTCCAGCATATAAAATTCAAACAAAAATAATAATTCTTTTAGCCTTAAATAATTTATAACCCAATAAATCATTTTCTTCACTAGAAAATTAATATAAAATACACATTAATTTAGAAAATTATGAAAATTGAAACCTATCTCTAAAATATCATTTCTAACTTATATTTAAAATTTTAAGGTTAGTTTGACATATGTGAGTTGATGGTGGTGAGTTGTTGATGATGACATTTCAGTTGCTGATGGTGTTATATTTTTTGGCGTTTCACGGTGTATATATTGTATGATGACATGTATATATATTATGTTAACAAAGTGTTAGTTGGTTTGATGTTATGTGAGTTATGGTTGGTTTAATTTTCTTTATGTGATTTATGTATGATTTGAGATTATATTAAACATCTAAATTCGATATGTGCTTGTGTCTGACCAATTATATTTCTGAATTGTGTATGTGAGGCTAGCATGTAGCGGAAATCTGGAAAAATTCTTCAAGTATTTCGACGAATTCCAGTGACTGACGATGATTTACAGGTCAACGGTTTCTAATGGCTTCCGACGGCTAGTGGCGCTTTTGTTGCTTCCTCTTGATCGACCACGTGTCTTTGACGATCTTCTAGAGCCGTCGGGTTTTCGTCGGCAGCCGTCGGAAAGTTTACGATGGAGGCTATTGGAAGGTGTCGGAAAAGCTGTGGGGCGATGGGACAAATTGCGATGGTTTTTTACGTCGGTTTCTGACGGCTACAGACGCCGTCGATAGTTTTCAGCCATTAGAAATCGTATGTTTTCTTATGGTGATTGTACCCAATTAGGATGTGCATCCGTGTTGCTTTGGGTTGTAAGCTTGGTTAACCATTGTTCTAAATCAGTTGTAGATTGATTTTCTATTGTATCTGATTAGGTCGTTCACCTGCACAGTGTTGCTTTCGAGCATATGCTCGGTGAACCATTGTTGTAATTCGGTTGCAGAAGTACCCGATTAGGTCAAGTATCCGACTAGGTGTTGCTTTTGGTTATGAACTCGGGTAACCATTGCTGTAACTCATTACAAATTGGTTTTCTATTGTATCCGATTAGGCTGTGCAACTGATTGGACGTTGCTCTTAGTGAATTTTGATGTTATTTTGTTTATGTACTGATTTTTGATGCAATTATATTTTTGACGCAATCATAATAAATTTTCATCAAAATATTACATTTTAACAAAATATTTACCAACTAAAATATTCAACTATTAGTTCAACATATATGTTATAAAAGCAGTTGATTATACATTTAATGAAATTATAATCAAACATAAGATATTTTCTAAAACGTCAAGAATTTTAGTAACTGTCAAATATCTGCATTTGACTGGCATAGATTTTTCTAGTCTTTTATTTGAATTGAAAATAAAAAAATTCAACATTTCCTCTTAAACATCCAACATTAAATAATGTTTTTAAAATACAGTACATAAAATTTAGTCAAGTCCGATAATTTTCTATGATAAGTATAATTTCCTGTAAGAAAATAATTTTCAGATATTTTATAGTTTTAGGATCTGTAATCGGCTATGTTTTTTGTCTATTACTATGTCATACAGAATACGAGCTCTTCTTAGTTGCATTTACTTCATCTTCATATAACTTTTTCCTTCAATTTTTACATTTTTTAATAGATCTTCCACGAATCACATTATATCAATTTCGCAATCAATTCTGCATCATTTCAAAAAAATTTAGTATTAACGTTCTAAAATTAATATTTGTACACTATACGTTTTTTTCTATCGAATAGTGTTCTTTTTAGGGACAATCCACAAAATTGACTCTAGTTCTGATGGATTATTCCATTTTTTGTATAAATTGATTGCATCACTTCCATGATTTTGTCTCTTATTGAAAATATTTAAAAATCATTGTATGTGATTTATTGTTATAAATTTTTGATTGGATATATAAAACAAAAGTAATTTTCTAGTGAGAAATTATATAGTTGCTAGGGAAATATTTTATAGTAGTAACTAAAAATATGTCGGATGCATAGCATTGTTATCGAGCATATGAATCGAGTAGCTTCTAAATAAATCTAGATGTCGAGATGAAAATAGAATGGATAGAGAGATTTGGGTTATAATTGGCATAGATAAATGAAGCAACTCGAGAAGTCAGGGAGGATTTGGGCAAAAACAACATATCTGGTACAACCACAATTGCTGTCACTATAGAGTTGATCTACTAGGGATACATCTGAGACTATGGAAGGTTGGAGCTTATGAAAGCGTAGAGGAACTACCACTATTATGACAACCATTATGGTTGGTACGGACCATAATTATTAATGGAACCGACATCTGCTCCAAATTGACTTATTTCTCCCTTATCATCTCGAATTTAAAGTATTACCTATTCTTCTATGATTTATTAAATATGATGGACAATTCCATCTATTAATAAAGAGGTTAGAGCAACATAGAGAGGAATTTTATTTTTTGATTTCATACTCTTTATCTATTACTCTCTACCTTAACTATTGTCACTAAGTGTTGTAATTCTAACCATATTTTGATTTTAAGTCTAAAATAATTGTAATAATGCTCGTACTAGTGACGATTCTAAAGTTAATAAGATTAAGTGGACGCAGGCATGAGATTTGGTCAAAGCATTATAAAAATGTTGCATTCTTTGTCATTTATATTTGATTTTAGTAGATCTATTCTCGTTTTTTTTCGTTTAGCGGTGTTTCATCACTTTTTGGTCTAATATTTTTGATGCTTCCACTGATAATGGAGCTTCTTTGTTGTAGATCAAGCTTAGTATTATGGATTGCAAGCCCCCAAAAGTTAGATACAAAGATCATTGTTATAGATATGATGATACTGTGATTTCATAAGGAGCCAAAATAAGGTTTGAAGAAATAGCCCATTAGAGACCTTCCATGAGATTTGTAGCCACTGCTGGAGAAGATAAAGCTTCTCATTATAATGATGAAACCACTTAGATTTTGAATGATTTACCTAGGATCTTCTTCCCTGTAGGAGGTGGTATCCAAACTTAAAATTGATAGGATCATGATTAGGATGAACCAAAGAATGGTTGACAGTCAGAAAACCCTCTTAGATAGAATGGAAGTAAACTTCACTTTTTTAGCCCAACGGTCATAAAGGTATAGGAATAGTTGTAAGGATTCACCATCGTCAAATTATGAGGAAGATAGTTCATCTTCATTAAGCTATAACAGGAGTGACAACAAGCAGAAGATGAAGGAAAAGGCAGTTGGGATGTTGAAAAGGGTCACCGAAGGAAGTGGCCAAATTTTATCCACGTCTAACATGGTCAGTACTGACCAAAATCGAGTCAGCATCGAGCATGTTGGGGGTGGTTCCAGAGTATAACTACCTGTAGTAGAAAACTTGCCAGGCAATAAGAACGACTTGCAGGATACTGGCAATGAAGCAGAGAAAAATGCTGGAACACGGAATGGTTTTGCTTAGATGAACGCCACATAACTGGCCAGACATCACATGAGATCTAGACTAATTGCTCTCCTAGAGCAAGGAGAGCCTAGAAATCACCGAACGAAGAAAGAGTGTTTGTAGAGTCAGTTATTCACACTCAACGCTATTCCCGATGGTTGGTCGGACGACGGAAATTCTATCGGTTTAGAAAACCATCGAACGAATTTAAATTAAAAATAACCGCAAGCGCACGGTGTATGAAGAAACTAAAGAAAAAGAAAATGGGGTTCGATTGCTGTGAGATTCGCTAGTTCAGGTAGATGTCGCGGCTTGATTGGGAAATGTGAGGCGATATAAGCAAAATTAAGCAGAGGGAAGCAGTTCGATTTCGAGTTGGGAGTTGGTTGTGGTTTTGGGATCAATGGGGTTGCGGAGGTTGAGGAGATTGTCGTGGCAACGACGATTGAGGTAGTGGGGTGGGTTTTTTTGGTTGGAAGGGGTGTCGAGGATTGTGAGTGGGTTGTGGAGGCTGTTGGGTGGTCGATTCAAGGATTTGGGTGGGGTTTTTGGCGATTGAATGGGTTTGCGGAGGTTGATGATGCGATTCGAAGATGGGCGAAGTCACTGATGCGATTTGATGTGGTTTGCGTTGTTTGCTTGGTAGTAGCCGGCGATTGTGGTTGGGGTCACTGGCGGGTTCGAAGGTGGATTGGGGAGTTTGGGACGTGGTTTGGTATGGCGATGATGGTATGCGTCTGTGGTGATGTGGAACTGCACTTGCTGTGTGGTTGTGGTGATATGGTAAGAGATGGGAAGTATTTTGGTTCAGAGGAGCGATTCGGTGTTGGAGAAGATGTTGTATCAGGTTGTATGTGAATGGTGAACAGCAGCAGGTGTTTGAATGTTTGTGAGATGAAATTGCAACTTTGATGTTGGTCGTTGGCAGAGATGATTCACTTGGATGGATTGTGGTGAAATTCGGCTGCACACGGTTTGAGTGTTAGAGCTATGAAATGATGGTTGTGGTTCAGGTTGTAGTTATGGAATGGTGGCTAATCTATGGCGATATGCAGTGTAGCAGTATACGACAATTATGAAGGCAATGACAGTTGTTCAGTGTTGGTGGAGGAATTTTGTTTAAATGGTAATGAATGTAGTGCGGTTAGAAGTGGTGGTTGAGCAAATGATGTAATTTGTGATGGTGAGTTTGTTTGGGTGAAGCGACGTTGACGGAGTTTGGTTCAGGAGGCTTGGTGGTGGCTTGAAGGCAGAAGTAGGAAGATGGGATGTTGTCGTGAATGGGGTTGCTGCTGTTAAGGCAGAGGATGGTGGATGGAGGTGGCAGAATTGTGTGGAATGGTTGATGGACAAAGCTGAAGAACAGTGGCTGATCGGAGAATGTTTGTAGAAGTGTTGTATGGTAGCAGTATGGGGGCAGTGATGGAGTAGATTAGCAGCGGTAAGAAGGTGAATGGAGTGGTAGGGGGAGATTGGGGTATATACAGCAAGCAGGGAAGTTTGTATTGTGGTGACAGAACTGTTGAGGCTTTGAATGTAATGGTGAAGCAGTGGGCAGAGATGTGAGTTTGGGCAGTGCTTGTAATTGAAACAGTGAAACAGTAGCATAGGAAACAGAGAAGCGTGCACAGTTTTTTTTTCTTTGTAAATGTGTAAAAGAAAAAAGAAAAGAGAATGAAAGATGTAAATGCAAAAAAATGAGAATGCAAATGTGAATGAATAAAATATTTTTTTTTAGAAATTGTGTTGTCTTTTTTTTAATAAGTAAATGTGCAAATGCAATGCAAATAAAAAACAAGAAACAAGCACACAACACAATGTCACCAAAAATCACAAAACACACAATATATATTTTTCCTTCTTTTTTATACAAACACAAACAAAATATAAACAAGCAAAAATCAAACAAACATAATTCGAAGAATAGAAAATCAAAATTATTCTCCGGCAACGACGCCAAAAACTTGTTCGGACGACGGAAATTCTATCGGTTTAGAAAGCCATCAAATGAATTTAAATTAAAAATAACCGCAAGCGCACGGTGTACGAATGTATCACGTGGCGAATACGGGTCGATCCGCAGGGAATTGATGATTTTAAAATTCTATTCAATCAAATTAAACCAAAGTCGAGTGAAAGTTAAGCTAGAGAATTAGAGAACTAACTAAAAGAATAGAGAAGCAAATATAAGAGTTAAGTGACAATTTAGGAAATAAATCCACTCTCTAGATCATGTAGTTCAACACATGAAATCTTGATCTCTCTTTTATGGTCATTAGTGTTTTAATTGATGTGTTTATCATAAATATGACATATTTGAGCTATTGATTAGCCAACATAAGCCATCAAACTATAACACACCCCTTAAAACACTTACTAACTTTGATGAAAATGACATGAAAATGAAATCTATTTTAAGTATGGCCTATTAACTATGGATTAGAAATATAGACCATCAAATTTTAATTTCAAACCACTTTCTTTTGCCATAATCATATTTTGATGAAGAGGCAATTAGTGTTAGTGATTGTTTAAGCATAGCCTATTTGGTGTCAACAATATAGGCTATCAAAATTCAAAGCAAAAACAACAAGTTAACCACTTCATACATTCTCATTAAAGCACAAAAAGAGAGCATGAATTAATAAATAGTTGAAGCTACATAATTAGAGAGCTTCATTACCCCTAAATTGAAGGGTTTTAGCCTCTCATATTTGTCATTTGATTAACAAATGTAGCTAGCAACATGAAAACAAAAAGAAAGGAAAATGAAAGCAAATGAAAAGAAAACTATTCTACTTGCATAAAAGTAAATCTACACTACTAGCATGAAAGAAAATGAACATGTAAGTAAAAGGAAACGCTAATTAACATTGCATAAAAAGAAAAGAAAATTACATAAAATAAAAATGACTAAGTAGCCATGAAAAGAGAAAGAGAGCTTTCTTTTATTTGATCTAAACTAAACTAAAGAGAAGGAGGCCTAAGAGAGACTAAGTAAAGAGAGATCGGATTACGTGAAACATAAGGGGTATATATACAAGTTTTAAAACACTAATTCACTTTTTGGGGAATGCCCAAAATGCCCCTTAGGAAGTGTGGAGGCCAAGTAATCATTAACATGTCTTAACCCCCCATTAAGCGTACATGAAACCATTAACTCCATAAGCATGTGCATTAGCCTTTAATTTGTACATTAAAGTAGGTGGGTAGGTGGGGTCCTCCATGATCTTCACTTTGAATTATTTCCATCTTCATTCCTTTATATCCATTTTGTGCATGCATGTTTCTTCATGAACCCACTAATATGAGAAGCTAAATTCCTACAAAATATTATAGAAATTTCCGATTAAATTCTCTCAAATTAATATACGCGCATAAATGGCCATTTTCCCCTTATATGAAGATGAATATGTGAAAATTTGGAATTAATTTGAATTTTGGTTAAAACAAGTTAGAATACCCAATATGATCATTTATTTAATTTAAATAGAATAAATATGGTGGTAAAAATATGCACATTCACATCCACATCAAATACCCCCACACTTATCTTTTTATTCGTCCTCGAATAAAGAAAAACTAAGATAAATCTGTTTTCGTAAGGAGCATGATTGCATTGAGCGTACAAGCCGTTAAACCTCTGGGTGTCCCCAGTATGACGAGTGTTGTCTCGTGAGGGTTTTCAGCGGATACTACCCACAAAATCCAAATGCAGGATGAAAATATTTACAAAATGCAAGATTTATTTACAAAGTGATGAATGTGAGTTTTTGAAAATATTTACAAATGAAATATTTATTTTTAAATTGACACGAATAAGTTAAATATAGGTTTTGGTCATTATCTTGAAATTTAAGTTATTTACTTGTCAGTATTTCCAATAAAAACGAAGTTATCATAACAAATAGATAGTTTAACTTGTTGTTTTGGTTAATAACACAATGTAACTATGAAATGGATCCTTAGTTGACTATCAAAGTCTATCAAAGTGGTATTTTCATTTCTTTTCAATAAAAAATCAAATTAATTAAGTAAAAATAGTGCTAAGATTTCAATTGCTTGCTCTCTCATTATTTGCAAGAAAAATTACACACCTAGCTCAGGTAAACTGAGGCCAGATATACCACCCATGCACTGCCTTTCAGGCTTATGTGAGGGGAGTACAGAGCATGGCGAGTGCACACACTTTTGTGCATACACCTATCGACCGTAGGTGGTTTTTATTAAATTTTTTTTACATGTGTTCCATATAACATAACCGTGAGGACTTTTAAATGAGTATGAAAGCACATAATCAAAAATTCCAAGTAATTCACCCATGCATAACCGTGAGGACTTTTAAATGAGAGTGAATACTTGGATGTTATTATTTTTTATTTTTATATTTTTTTTGAGAGAGAGTTTTGCAAAATCATCTTAGCACCATTTAACTTAGAAGACAAAAAAATGTTATATCCTTTACTTTAAATCAACCAATTTTTAGACAAAGATTTTCAATTAGGATGTACTTCATAAGTAACACGTATGAATCTTCCTATATACTAGTTAAACTATTATTATTTGTAATCAAACTTCATTTTTATTTTTGTTAAGACCAATAAATTTTCAAAAATTTCAATTTAATAAACCAAAGCCATATATTTATCTTATAGTGTTTTTATTAAAAATAAATCAAAAGAAAATTTGTTTTTGGGATTTTTTTTCCATTTTTTTTGAGCTTTTAAATCAAAAATAAACCATGAAAAATCCAAAAAATGAAGATGAGTCTCCCCCCCACACTTGATTTTGACTGTGTCCCCACAATTTACCCAAGTGAAAGGAGAAAAAATAAAAATAAAATAACAAACAAAAACCTATATTTACATGAAAACAAAAGGATTATTATTTACAAGAGTTCAGAAAGTATATCGTCAAAAAGTAAATGAAACGGTCTTCCAAAGACCGGTTCATTCGTCTCGTCAAGTATGCGAGACGTAGTTTAAGCTCAAAAAACCAAATCCTCAAAGATTTCAAAGTTGAATGTGGATTTGAAAAAACGAATGTCGTTTTATTAAAAATCGTACGAGTTGTTTTATTTTCGATGATTTTTGGGGTAGATATAACGATTGATTGAAATTCAAGTTTATTTTCACCAAATTGAAAGTCAAGTTTGTCATTGAAAAATTCTTCAAAATTATTGATTTCAAAATGGTCGTCCCCTTTGGAATCCAACAACTCATCTTCAAAAAGTCCAAAGAAATTGTGTTCGTTAAATTCAACTTCCTTTGTTGGATTATCAACAACTTCATTGCGTATCTCAAATTCAAAATCCAAAGCTGTTGTATTCAAATTTTCGAAATCGAGAAAAGGAATATTGAATTTTAAATTTGGTTCCACACACTCAAAAGAATTGAAATCTAACTTAATTACCGTATTTTCAACAACTTGATTAAGATTGTCATTATCAATTTCAAAAGTTGTTATTTGAAAATCATCGATTTGGGAAAAAGATGGATTATCGTTTGACGCGTCATCATTGAAATTTGATTTTGTTTCTCACGAAATTTTTCTAATGTTTTAATCAACAAATTCGTGTGATCATCGTAAATTTCATTTATTTGCTCAACAAAGTCAAAATTTTAATTATTAACTTGAAAATTTTCGATTTGGACTTGTTGTCAACAAGAATTGTCAATTTCGATAAGCGGTAGATTATTATTTGATTCTTCGCAAGTTGAGATTTGACTATGATTTTCACGAAAAGTTTTGTATCTTTCAAGTAATAAATCCTCGTTATCTTTTTCCATTTGGTCAACAAAATCAAATTTATGATTATTAATTTGAAAATTTTCATTTTGAATTTGTTGATAACCGAACTTTTCAATCGTACCGCTATTGAAACTATTCCCATTGTCAAATTCGTTTGAAAAGTTGTTCCCATTTTCATGTTGAGTTTGAAATTCATTTCGGAGTTCGAAATTAAATTGGCATGGGTTATAATCGTAATCGTTTGAATTTTGAATTGAATTCAAATTTTGAAATCCTTGACTCGAGTTATTACACAAATAAGAATTACATAAATCATTTATTTCTTGATTTTTTCGTGTAGAAAGTTCGAGTAAAGATGAAATCATTTCAATGCTATTTTCAAGAGTCGAAGGTTGGTCATCGTTTTGAAAATTTTGTTGTTCGAAATTTGAATTAGTCACACAAAAGTTGTTGTTAAAATATCCATACGAATTCGGAGTGAACTCATATGGATTTTATTGATTCTTACAATTAAATTCAAGTGAGCAAGAAAAAGGAAGCTTGGACATTTTCAAGATTTCTTTTTTTTGGTTTTTTTATAAAGAAAAAGTATTTACAAATAAAATTTATTTTTCAAAATGGAAAATTGATTTTTGTTTTGTTTTTGGATTTTCAATTTTTTTTTTGGCTTTTGAAAAGATTTTATATTTTTTTTCTACTTTTTTTTTTGGAATTTTGATTTGAAAATTTTTATGGAAAAAAAACTAAGTTAAGAAATATTTACAATTTTTTTTTAGATTTGGATTTTGATTTTTTTTTAAATATGTATGAACTAATGCAACTAAATGAATGCAAGGGTTAATTACAAATGATTTAGCCTAAGTTAACCCAAAATTGTATAATTACAAACTGTCTTACATAAACAAGATAGTTCTCAGCCAGGTAATGGGCATGATTTATCGGTGCACCACGAATCACCGTAGCAATGCAGCCGAAGGTTTAAGTACCTTCATAGGAACAACCACTATAATATTTACGAATCACCGTAATATTTATAAATGGCTATTACTCTACCGTACCTAGACACCAAGAAATTAAATTGTTCAAAGAAGACAAATTGCCAATATACAATTAAGCGTTATCGATGTCTAACCGTTATTATTAATCAAATTCTAAAATGAAATGCAAGGCAGAAAGTAAACGTGTATTAATAATGCAACTATGAATAGATTTTTGTTTTTGATTTTGGTTTTTTAATAAAATGCAAATGCAAGCAAACAAAAATGCAATTCAAATAAAACTAGAGATTAAAGCAGCATTTTTTTTATTGCAAGCAAGCAGTTATTTGGTAGCGGTTCCTTTCTCTATTTGCTTTGGCAACCTGAAATAAAAACAAGATATATACAATTTTCTTTTTCAATGATGATAGAAAAAAAAACTTTAAAACAAACCAAAATAAGATAATGTAACACAAACTAAAGAAAAAGAAAATTTCACTCAGCCTAAAATAAACCAAACCCGACCCAATTCAAATATTTCCTTTCTCGTTAACTCAAATTCATGTTTCCCCTTTTTTTTTTAAAAAAATTAAAGCAAAATCAATGAAAACCAAGGGGCGAAAAACTTGTTCGATTGCTGTGAGATTCGCTAGTTCAGGTAGATGTCGCGGCTTGATTGGGAAATGTGAGGCGATGCAAGCGAAATTAAGCAGAGGGAAGCAGTTCGATTTCGAGTTGGGAGTTGGTTGTGGTTTGGGATCAATGGGGTTGCGGAGGTTGAGGAGATTGTCGTGGCAACGACGATTGAGGTAGTGAGGTGGGTTTTTTTTGGTTGGAAGGGGTGTCGAGGATTGTGAGTGGGTTGTGGAGGCTGCTGGGTGGTCGATTCAAGGATTTGGGTGGGTTTTTTGGCGATTGAATGGGTTTGCGGAGGTTGATGATGCGATTCGAAGATGGGCGAAGTCGCTGATGCGATTTGTTGTGGTTTGCGTTGTTTGCTTGGTAGTAGCCGGCGATTGTGGTTGGGGTCACTGGCGGGTTCGAAGGTGGATTGGGGAGTTTGGGACGTGGTTTGGTATGGCGATGATGGTATGCATCTGTGGTGATGTGGAACTGCACTTGCTGTGTGGTTGTGGTGATATGGTAAGAGATGGGAAGTATTTTGGTTCATAGGAGCGATTCGGTGTTGGAGAAGATGTTGTATCAGGTTGTATGTGAATGGTGAACAGCAGCAGGTGTTTGAATGTTTGTGAGATGAAATTGCAACTTTGATGTTGGTCGTTGGCAGAGAAGATTCACTTGGATGGATTGTGGTGAAATTCGGCTGCACACGGTTTGAGTGTTGGAGCTATGAAATGATGGTTGTGGTTCACGTTGTAGTTATGGAGTGGTGGCTAATCTATGGCGATATGCAGTGTAGCAGTATACGACAATTATGAAGGCAATGACAGTTGTTCGGTGTTGGTGGAGGAATTTTGTTTAAATGGTAATGAATGTAGTGTGGTTAGAAGTGGTGGTTGAGCAAATGATGTAATTTGTGATGGTGAGTTTGTTTGGGTGAAGCGACGTTGATGGAGTTTGGTTCAGGAGGCTTGGTGGTGGCTTGAAGGAAGAAGTAGGAAGATGGGATGTTGTTATGAATGGGGTTGCTGCTGTTAAGGCAGAGGATGGTGGATGGAGGTGGCAGAATTGTGTGGAATGGTTGATGGACAAAGCTGAAGAACAGTGGCTGATCGGAGAATGTTTGTAGAAGTGTTGTATGGTAGCAGTATGGGGGCAGTGATGGAGTAGATTAGTAGCGGTAAGAAGGTGAATGGAGTGGTTGGGGGGAGATTGGGGTATATGCAGCAAGCAGGGAAGTTTGTATTGTGGTGACAGAACTGTTGAGGCTTTGAATGTAATGGTGAAGCAGTGGGCAGAGATGTGAGTTTGGGCAGTGCTTGTAATTGAAACAGTGAAACAGTAGCACAGGAAACAGAGAAGCGTGCACAGTTTTTTTTTTCTTTGTAAATGTGTAAAAGAAAAAAGAAAAGAGAATGAAAGATGTAAATGAAAAAAAATGAGAATGCAAATGTGAATGAATAAAATATGTTTTTTTTAGAAATTGTGTTGTCTTTTTTTTAATAAGTAAATATGCAAATGCAATGCAAATAAAAAACAAGAAACAAGCACACAACACAATGTCACTAAAAATCACAAAACACACAATATATTTTTTTTTCCTTCTTTTTTATACAAACACACACAAAATATAAACAAGCAAAAATCAAACAAACATAATTCGAAGAATAGAAAATCAAAATCAAAACTATTCCCCGGCAACGATGCCAAAAACTTGTTCGGACGATGGAAGTTCTATCGGTTTAGAAAACCGTCGAACGAATTTAAATTAAAAATAACCGTAAGCGCACGGTGTACGAATGTAGCACGTGGCGAATACGGATCGATCCGTAGGGAATTGATGATTTTAAAATTCTATTCAATCAAATTAAACTAAAGTCGAGTGAAAGTTAAGCTAGAGAATTAGAGAACTAACTAAAAGAAAAGAGAAGCAAATATAAGAGTTAAGTGACAATTTAGGAAATAAATCCACTCTCTAGATCATGTAGTTCAACACATGAAATCATGATCTCTCTTTTATGGTCATTAGTATTTTAATTGATGTGTTTATCATAAGTATGACATATTTGAGCTATTGATTAGCCAACATAAGCCATCAAACTATAACACACCCCTTAAAATACTTACTAACTTTGATGACAATGACATGAAAAAGAAAATGAAATCTATTTTAAGTATGGCCTATTAACTATGGGTTAGAAATATAGACCATCAAATTTTATTTTCAAACCACTTTCTTTTGCCATAATCATATTTTGATGAAGAGGCAATTAGTGTTAGTGATTGTTTAAGCATAGCCTATTTTGTGTCAACAATATAGGCCATCAAAATTCGAAGCAAAAACAACAAGTTAACCACTTCATACATTCTCATTAAAGCACAAAAAGAGAGCATGAATTAATAAATAGTTGAAGCTACATAATTAGAGAGCTTCATTACCCCTAAATTGAAGGGGTTTAGCCTCTCATATTTGTCATTTGATTAACAAATGTAGCTAGCAACATGAAAACAAAAAGAAAGAAAAATGAAAGCAAATGAAAAGAAAACTATTCTACTTGCATAAAAGTAAATCTACACTACTAGCATGAAAGAAAATGAACATGTAAGTAAAAGGAAACGCTAATTAACATTGCATAAAAAGAAAAGAAAATTACATAAAATAAAAATGGCTAAGTAGCCATGAAAAGAGAAAGAGAGCTTTCTTTTATTTGATCTAAACTAAACTAAAGAGAAGGAGACCTAAGAGAGACTAAGTAAAGAGAGATCGGATTACGTGAAACATAAGGGGTATATATACAAGTTTTAAAACCCTAATTCACTTTTTGGGGAATGCCCAAAATGCCCCTTAGGAAGTGTGGAGGTCAAGTAATCATTAACATGTCTTAATCCTCCATTAAGTGTACATGAAACCATTAACTCCATAAGCATGTGCATTAGCCTTTAATTTGTACATTAAAGTAGGTGGGTAGGTGGGGTCCTCCATGATCTTCACTTTGAATTATTTCCATCTTCATTCCTTTATATCCATTTTGTGCATGCATGTTTCTTCATGAACCCAATAATATGAGAAGCTAAATTCCTACAAAATATTATAGAAATTTCAGATTAAATTCTGTCAAATTAATATACGCGCATAAATGGCCATTTTCCCCTTATATGAAGATGAATATGTGAAAATTTGGAATTAATATGAATTTTGGTTAAAACAAGTTAAAATACCCAATATGATCATTTATTTAATTTAAATAGAATAAATATGGTGATAAAAATATGCACATTCACATCCACATCAAATACCCCCACACTTATCTTTTCATTCGTCCTCGAATAAAGAAAAACTAAGATAAATCTGTTTTCGTAGGGAGCATGATTGCATTGAGCGTATGCAACAAGCCGTTAAACCTCTGGGTGTCCCCAGTAGGACGAGTGTTGTCTCGTGAGGGTTTTCAGCGGATGCTGCCCACAAAATCCAAATGCAGGATGAAAATATTTACAAAATGCAAGATTTATTTACAAAGTGATGAATGTGAGTTTTTGAAAATATTTACAAATGAAATATTTATTTTTAAATTGACACGAATAAGTTAAATATAGGTTTTGGTCATTATCTTGAAATTTAAGTTATTTACTTGTCAGTATTTCCAATAAAAACGAAGTTATCATAACAAATAGATAGTTTAACTTGTTGTTTTGGTTAATAACACAATGTAACTATGAAATGGATCCTTAGTTGACTATCAAAGTCTATCAAAGTGGTATTTTCATTTCTTTTCAATAACAAATCAAATCAAATAAGTAAAAATAGTGCTAAGATTTCAATTGCTTGCTCTCTCATTATTTGCAAGAAAAATTACACACCTAGCTCAGGTAAACTGAGGCCAGATATACCACCCATGCACTGCCTTTCGGGCTTATGTGAGGGGAGTACAGAGCATGACGAGTACACACACTTTTGTGCATACACCTATCGACCGTATGTGGTTTTTATTAATTTTTTTTACATGTGTTCCATACAACATAACCGTGAGGACTTTTAAATGAGAGTGAATTCTTGGATGTTATTATTATTATTATTATTTTGAGAGTGAGTTTTGCAAAATCATCTTAGCACCATTTAACTTAGAAGACAAAAAAAAATGTTATATCCTTTACTTTAAATCAACCACTTTTTAAACAAAGATTTTCAATTAGGATGTACTTCACAATTAACACGTATGAATCTTCCTATATACTAGTTAAACCATTATTATTTGTAATCAAACTTCATTTTTATTTTTGTTAAGACCAATAAATTTTCAAAAATTTCAATTTAATAAACCAAAGCCATATATTTATCTTATAGTGTTTCTATTAAAAATAAATCAAAAGAAAATTTGTTTTTGGGATTTTTTTGTCAATTTTTTTTGAGCTTTTAAATCAAAAATAAACCAAGAAAAATCCAAAAAATGAAGATGAGTCTCCCCCCCCACACTTGATTTTAACTGTGTCCCCACAGTCAACCCAAGTGAAAGGAGAAAAAATAAAAGTAAAACAACAAACAAAAACCTATATTTACATGAAAACAAAAGGATTATTATTTACAAGAGTTCAGAAAGTATATCGTCAAAAAGTAAATGAAACGATCTTCCAAAGACCGGTTCATTCGTCTCGTCAAGTATGCGAGACACAGTTTAAGCTCAAAAAACAAATCCTCAAAGATTTCAAAGTTGAATGTGGATTTGAAAAAACGAATGTCATTTTATTAAAAATCGTACGAGTTGTTTTATTTTCGATGATTTTTGGGGTAGATATAATGATTGATTGAAATTCAAGTTTATTTTCACCAAAATTGAAAGTCAAGTTTGTCATTGAAAAATTCTTCAAAATTATTGATTTCAAAATGGTCGTCCCCTTTGGAATCCAACAACTCATCTTCAAAAAGTCCAAAGAAATTGTGTTCGTTAAATTCAACTTCCTTTGTTGGATTATCAACAACTTCATTGCGTATCTCAAGTTCAAAATCCAAAGCTGTTGTATTCAAATTTTCGAAATCGAGGGAAGGAAGATTAAATTTTAAATTTGGTTCCACACCCTCAAAAGAATTGAAATCCAACTTAATTACCGTATTTTTAATAACTTGATTAAGATCGTCATTATCAATTTCAGAAGTTGTTATTTGAAAATCATCGATTTGGGTAAAAGATGGATTATCGTTTGACGCGTCACTCATTGAAATTTGATTTTGTTTCTCACGAAAATTTTCCAATATTTTAATCAACAAATTCGTGTGATCATCATAAATTTCATTTATTTGCTCAACAAAGTCAAATTTGTAATTATTAACTTGAAAATTTTCGATTTGGACTTGTTGTGAACAAGAATTGTCAATTTCGATAAACGGTAGATTATTATTTGATTCTTCGCAAGTTGAGATTTGACTATGATTTTCACGAAAAGTTTTGTATCTTTCAAGTAATAAATCCTCGTTATCTTTTTCCATTTGGTCAACAAAATCAAATTCATGATTATTAATTTGAAAATTTTCATTTTGAATTTGTTGATAACCAAACTTTTCAATCGTATCGCTATTGAAACTATTCCCATTGTCAAATTCGTTTGAAAAGTTGTTCCCATTTTCATGTTGAGTTTGAAATTCATTTCGGAGTTCGAAATTAAATTGGCATGGGTTATAATCGTAGTCGTTTGAATTTTGAATTGAATTCAAATTTTGAAATCCTTGACTCGAGTTATTACACAAATAAGAATTACATAAATCATTTATTTCTTGATTTTTTCGTGTAGAAAGTTCGAGTAAAGATGAAATCATTTCAATGCTATTTTCAAGAGTCGAAGGTTGGTCATCGTTTTGAAAATTTTATTGTTCGAAATTTGAATTAGTTACACAAAAGTTGTTAAAATATCCATACGAATTTGGAGTGAACTCATATGGATTTTATTGATTCTCACAGTTAAATTCAAGTGAGCAAGAAAAAGGGAACTTGGACATTTTCAAGATTTCTTTTTTTTGTTTTTTTATAAAGAAAAAGTATTTACAAATAAAATTTATTTTTCAAAATGGAAAATTGATTTTTGTTTTGTTTTTGGATTTTCAATTTTTTTTGGATTTTTGAAATTTTGATTTGAAATTTTTTAAAGGAAAAAAAACTAAGTTAAGAAATGTTTACAATTTTTTTTAGTTTTGGATTTTGATTTTTTTTAAATATGTATGAACTAATGCAACTAAATGAATGCAAGGGTTAATTACAAATGATTTATCCTAAGTTAACCCAAAATTGTATAATTACAAATTGTCTTACATAAACAAGATAGTTCTCAGCCAGGTAACGGGCATGATTTATAGGTGCACCACGAATCACCGTAGCAATGCAGCCGAAGGTTTAAGTACCTTCAGAGGAACAACCACTATAATATTTACGAATCACCGTAATATTTATAAATGGCTATTACTCTGCCGTACCTAGACCAAGAAATTAAATTGTTCAAAGAAGACAAATTGCCAATATACAATTAAGTGTTATCGATGTCTAACCGTTATTATTAATCAAATTCTAAAATGAAATGCAAGGCAGAAAGTAAACGTGTATTAATAATGCAACTACGAATAGATTTTTGTTTTTGTTTTTGGTTTTTTAATAAAATGCAAATGCAAGCAAACAAAAATGCAATTCAAATAAAACTAGAGATTAAAGAAGCATTTTGTTTATTGCAGGCAAGCAGTTATTTGGCAGCGGTTCCTTTCTCTATTTGCTTTGGAAACCTGAAATAAAAACAAGATATATACAATTTTTTTTTCAATGATGATGGAAAAAAAAAACTTTAAAACAAACCAAAATAAGATAATGTAACACAAACTAAAGAAAAAGAAAATTTCACTCAGCCTAAAATAAACCAAACCCGACCCAATTCAAATATTTCCTTTCTCATTAACTTAAATTCAAGTTTCCCCATTTTTAAAAAAAAGAAAATTAAAGAAAAATCAATGAAAACCAAGGGGCGAAAAACTTGTTCAATTGCTGTGAGATTCGCTAGTTCAGGTAGATGTCGCAGCTTGATTGGGAAATGTGAGGCGATGCAAGCGAAATTAAGCCGAGGGAAGCAGTTCAATTTCGAGTTGGGAGTTGGCTGTGGTTTGCGATCAATGGGGCTGCGGAGGTTAAGGAGATTGTCGTGGCGACGACGATTGAGGTAGTGGGGTGGGTTTTTTTTGGTTGGAAGGGATGTCGAGGATTGTGAGTGGGTTGTGGAGGCTGCTGGGTGGTCGATTCAAGGATTTGGGTGGGGTTTTTGGCGATTGAATAGGTTTGCGGAGGTTGATGATGCGATTCGAAGATGGGCGAAGTCGCTGATGCGATTTGATGTGGTTTGCGTTGTTTGCTTGGTAGTAGCCGACGATTGTGGTTGGGGTCATCGGCGGGTTCGAAGGTGGATTGGGGAGTTTGGGACGTAGTTTGGTATGGCGATGATGGTATGCGTCTGTGGTGATGTGGAACTGCACTTGCTGTGTGGTTGTGGTGATATGGTAAGAGATGGGAAGTATTCTGGTTCAGAGGAGCGATTCGGTGTTGGAGAAGATGTTGTATCAGGTTGTATCTGAATGGTGAACAGCAGCAGGTATTTGAATGTTTGTGAGATAAAATTGCAACTTTGATGTTGGTCGTTGGCAGAGATGATTCACTTGGATGGATTGTGGTGAAATTCGGCTGCACACGGTTTGAGTGTTGGAGCTATGAAATGATGGCTGTGGTTCAGGTTGTAGTTACGGAATGGTGGCTAATCTATGGCGATATGCAGTGTAGCAGTATACGACAATTATGAAGGCAATGGCAGTTGTTCAGTGTTGGTGGAGGAATTTTGTTTAAATGGTAATGAATGTAGTGTGGTTAGAAGTGGTGGTTGAGCAAATGATGTAGTTTGTGATGGTGAGTTTGTTTGGGTGAAGCGACGTTGATGGAGTTTGGTTCAGGAGGCTTGGTGGTGGCTTGAAGGCAGAAGTAGGAAGATGGGATGTTGTTGTGAATGGGGTTGCTGCTGTTAAGGCAGAGGATGGTGGATGGAGGTGGCAGAATTGTGTGGAATGGTTAATGGACAAAGCTGAAGAATAGTGGCTGATCGGAGAATGTTTGTAGAAGTGTTGTATGGTAGCAGTATGGGGGCAGTGATGGAGTAGATTAGCAGCGGTAAGAAGGTGAATGGAGTGGTAGTGGGGAGACTGGGGTATATGCAGCAAGCAGGGAAGTTTGTATTGTGGTGACAGAACTGTTGAGGCTTTGAATGAAATGGCGAAGCAGTGGGCAGAGATGTGAGTTTGGGCAGTGCTTGTAATTGAAACAGTGAAACAGTAGCACAGGAAACAGAGAAGCGTGCACAGTTTTTTTTTTCTTTGTAAATGTGTAAAAGAAAAAAGAAAAGAGAATGAAAGATGTAAATGCAAAAAAATGAGAATGCAAATGTGAATGAATAAAATATATTTTTTTAGAAATTGTGTTATCTTTTTTTTTTAATAAGTAAATATGCAAATGCAATGCAAATAAAAAACAAGAAACAAGCATACAACACAATGTCACCAAAAATGACAAAACACACAATATTTTTTTTCTTCTTTTTTATACAAACACACACAAAATATAAACAAGCGAAAATCAAACAAAACATAATTCGAAGAATAGAAAATCAAAATTATTCCCCGGCAACGGCGCCAAAAACTTGTTCGGACGACGGAAATTCTATCGGTTTAGAAAACCTTCGAACGAATTTAAATTAAAAATAACCGCAAGCGCACGGTGTACGAATGTAGCACGTGGCGAATACGGGTCGATCTGCAGGGAATTGATGATTTTAAAATTCTATTCAATCAAATTAAACCAAAGTCGATTGGAAGTTAAGCTAGAGAATTAGAGAACTAACTAAAAGAAAAGAGAAGCAAATATAAGAGTTAAGTGACAATTTAGGAAATAAATCCACTCTCTAGATCATGTAGTTCAACACATGAAATCATCATCTCTCTTTTTCATTAGTGTTTTAATTGATGTGTTTATCATAAGTATGACATATTTGAGCTATTGATTAGCCAATATAAGCCATCAAACTATAACACACCCCTTAAAGTACTTACTAACTTTGATGACAATGACATGAAAATGAAAATGAAAATGAAATCTATTTTAAGTATGGCCTATTAACTATGGGTTAGAAATATAGACCATCAAATTTTATTTTCAAATCACTTTCTTTTGCCATAATCATATTTTGATGAAGAGACAATTAGTGTTAGTGATTGTTTAAGCATAGCCTATTTGGTGTCAACAATATAGGCTATCAAAATTCAAAGCAAAAACAACAAGTTAACCACTTCATACATACTCATTAAAGCACAAAAAGAGAGCATGAATTAATAAATAGTTGAAGCTACATAATTAGAGGGCTTCATTACCCCTAAATTGAAGGGGTTTAGCCTCTCATATTTGTCATTTGATTAACAAATGTAGCTAGTAACATGAAAACAAAAGGAAAGAAAAATGAAAGCAAATGAAAAGAAAACTATTCTACTTGCATAAAAGTAAATCTACACTACTAGCATGAAAGAAAATGAACATGTAAGTAAAAGGAAACGCTAATTAACATTGCATAAAAAGAAAAGAAAATTACATAAAATAAAAATGGCTAAGTAGCCATGAAAAGAAAAAGAGAGCTTTCTTTTATTTGATCTAAACTAAACTAAAGAGAAGGAGGCCTAAGAGAGACTAAGTAAAGAGAGATCGGATTACATGAAACATAAGTGGTATATATACAAGTTTTAAAACCCTAATTCACTTTTTGGGGAATGCCCAAAATGCCCCTTAGGAAGTGTGGAGGCCAAGTAATCATTAACATGTCTTAATCCCCCATTAAGTGTACATGAAACCATTGACTCCATAAGCATGTGCATTAGCCTTTAATTTGTACATTAAAGTAGGTGGGTAGGTGGGGTCCTCCATGATCTTCACTTTGAATTTTTTCCATCTTCATTCCTTTATATCCATTTTGTGCATGCATGTTTCTTCATGAACCCACTAATATGAGAAGCTAAATTCCTACAAAATATTAGAAATTTCCGATTAAATTCTCTCAAATTAATATACGTGCATAAATGGCCATTTTCCCCTTATATGAAGATGAATATGTGAAAATTTGGAATTAATATGAATTTTGGTTAAAACAAGTTAAAATACCCAATATGATCATTTATTTAATTTAAATAGAATAAATATGGTGGTAAAAATATGCACATTTACGTGCACATCAATGGTCGCCATCCAAATAATCAACCCAGATAAGAATATATTGTTGATAATGGTAAGGAGATTACTGAATGAAAATCAATAGAGAGAGAATGAATATTGGGGCTTGACACTTAGCAAGACTCCATTTACTGATGAAATTTTGCGAGAAGTATATCCTAGAAATTTTTTTATGCCAATGATGCCGTCATATAACAAGACGAATGACCTAGATAACATCTATTTAAATATGAATGGCACATGGATGGTGATGGAGCTACCAATGCAGTGAGATGTAGCTATTCCCCTATAATCTTAGATGGGGTATCTACGATGTTGTTCATTGGCTCGCATTGAAGTACAAGTCTTCATTTGATCAACATGCGAGAAAGTTTATAGGGTAGTCCAAGCTCCACATGGCATGATCAAAAGATATAATGTCCTTTTCGAGTATTCATATGGGTGCCAGAGAAAGCCTAAAAGGTTTTCTAAGCTAATTTAGTACTGCGACAATTGAAGTAAGCAATCCAAAGGAGGATATTATGTTGATGGCATTAATTCGAGAGATACACCAGATATAGAGTTTGGTAGAAGGCTAAAGAGGAAGCAACCGCCTACTATGGAGGAGTTCTATCACAAGGAATCTCAGTTTTTGCACTAGGAAGAGGTAGACTTGGCCACAAGAAAAGCTGGTGGTTGATCATCGAATGAAGTTGTGCAGAGCACATCGCTATTAATCACTAACGGAATCCACAACTGTGAGTCACACAGCTGAAATGTTGAACACTTACTGGATTTAATTAATTTGTAGTTGTTATAAGTTAATTAAATCAGTTAGTACTTATGAATTATTAAGTATAAAATTTTATTTAATGTGTATTGAACAATAATAAATAGTGTGCATATAATAGTTATATAAACACCAATCGATGTTGATTAGCGATACGAGTTTAAATTAGATTTAAATGTAACAAATATTATTTAGGCTTGAAATAGATTTGAGGCCCATATGCCGGATGCTAACTTCGGCTATGATAGGGACTCTAATGCCGGCCGACCAAAAGATGGCTACGGTAGGGACTTTTGCACTTTAGCCTCTCACTTATATAAACATCATTGCCCTCACTTTAGATTAGATCTTTTTGGTAGCCTCCATCCTCTTCTTTGTTTGCTGAACACTTGACTTTCCTCTCCTAAAATATTCATGTAGTATAAATAAAAATTTTAAAAAAAAACCGTCAATGGTAAGGCAATTCAAAAGCTAGCAACTTCAGGATTGGAATTTGACTCAGGGAGTTCACTTATTCATTTCATCATGCTAGTTGTGGACTTTGATGAAAGGTATTCTTCTTTTTTTGGCAAGGCCAGCCATTTTATAGTGGACCGTCCACTTTTTATTATGAACGTAATAAAAACGTGAAGTAGAGGAGAAAGGCAAAGGCACCTTAACTACAAAGCTAGGAAAATAAAGCATAGGAATGTGACCGACGTGCCACAGTTGCTATAAATAACACCAATACTAGGACTCCTCCGAAGAGGAAGAATCACTATCTTCCGCAGACATCTGGGAAGAATCCGTAGGGACATTTCCAAAAAGACCAGCAAAGGGGCGGAAAAGGCTAGCAAGACATGGATCATAATCCACAGCATCAGAAGAGTAAATGAAAGAACTATCCTAGGAAGAATCAGCTAGCATGACAGAATTCGACCTCGCAAACAGACCATCCATATCTAGAACTAAGGAATCACCAGAAGGAATGTAATGAAGGCATCTAAGGTCCAGATGATCATCGGAAACAAATCTAAAAAAGGAATCATCAAACCATGTACAGAAGAGTAAATAAAGGCATCTGAGGTATTATTCTTGTTTACTATAAGATTATAATGTTTAAATGATTATTGTACTTTGATATTATAATGTCAAACCATGTACACATTATCCCATTGCACTTGCGCCCGCACACACAGATATATATATATATATATATATGTCTTTCTGTGTATTTTTACATATATATAATATATTTAGAATTATATAAAATAAAATTTTAAATATAAATTTAAATAAGATATTGATTTTATTTAATATAACATTTTGAAAAATTCTAACTGAATTAGACTACATAGCTCATTAAAGATCTAGTAAGGAAAAATATTGAAATTTACCCATTTCTTTAATTGGGGGCTTGCCTGTTCCAACAATTACAACTATTTTTGGTCTAGCTACTTTGCACCATATTCTGATTGATTGTGGGAGTTCGGTTAATATTCTATGCAAGAAGATGTTTGATTATATGAAGATCAGTTCGAAGAACATAAAGCAAGGTAAATTTCATATTAAAGTATTTACCAAAGAGGCAAAAGAGCCTATCATATACATTGATCTATCAGTGGAATTGGATGAAGCAGACCGTAAGATTGTGCAGGTATAGACCTTTGTGATAGTTAATTAATATTCTACTTATAAAGCTTTTCAAGGCCGACGGCCCTTGCTAGTTTTAGAATAGTCCTAACCCTATGGTGTTTGATGATGAAATCCCCGATTGAGAATGTGGTTAGAGCTATTCAAGGCGGGCAGAGCACTGGTCGGGAACGCTATGTTGGTGAGCTCAAAGAAGCAAAGTGATGTGGGAAAGGTAAAGGTATAGAGAAGGCACTTTGCATCAAAACTATGAACGCATATCAACTACCACTAAAGCCTTGAAGAGGGTCTTATAGTAATTTCTATAATCCTAAGGACCCTATAAAAGAGCCAGAGGATGCAAGGGTGGCACCAGTAGAACTAAAAGTCAATATCCTGATTGATGAAGATCCCTCTTGGGTTCCCAAGGTCGGTTTAAACTCAGCGTGAAAATGAAAAAGGAGTTGGTATGGTTTTTTCGGAAATAATTAGATATGTTTGCCTGAACACACCCTGATATAAATGGAATATCGCCATATATAGCATGCCATGCATTGAATGTGGGCCCGTGACTCCCTCCTATAAAGTAAAAGAGATGCAGTTTAGGTCTAGAGCGATCCGCTGCACTAAAAGAAGAGGTGGATAAGCTGAAGGCAAATGGCTTAATCCACGGTGCCTTATACCTCGAATGGGTATCGAATCTTGTGTTGGTCAACATGCCAAATGGAAAATGAAGGACATGCATTGATTATATAGACATGAATAAAACATCCCCAAAAGAAAGCTTCCATCTGTTGAAGGTCACCAACTTATGGACTCAACGGCAGAATACGAATTGCTATCTTTTATGGATGCATACTTTAGCTACAACCAAATAGCACATGTTCCAGATCAGGAGCATGCTAGTTTACTCATAGATTTAGGCATACATTAATAATGAGTGATGTCGCTTGGTTTGGAGATTGCTGGGGCTAATTACAAATGACTGGTAAATACGATATCAAAACACAAATGAGCCAACCGATGGAGTATTATTTGGACGATATGATGGTGAAGTCAAAGCGATCGATGAATCACCTGGATGACCTCATTACAATGTTCGATGTGTTCTAGAAATATGGAATGAATCTTAATCTATTGAAATATGGAATGAATCTTAAACTATTGAAATGTTCATGCGGAGTCGCATCAGGAAGACGACTAGGTTACATTTTGAGCTCAATGGGCTTAGAAGATAACGTAGATCAGATTCAAGCATTAAACAATGTTACTGCCCAAAAAACATGGAGGGAAATGCAGAGCTTGAATGGGAAAGTCAACTCATTGAGTCAATTTATTTTAAAGGCTATGGAAAAATGTATACCATTCTTTGATGCCCTCAACAAGGGGAAATGAAAAAAAAATTAGACCAAGGAATGCTAAGAATTCCAGTAATTGCTAGAGCATATGGAGAGATTGCCAATCTTGTTGAAGCCTTTGAAAGGAGAAGATATATTCATTTACTTGCTCTAAGTGCATCCTTGGTACGTGAGGAATCTACGATATGAAGGCCCGTATACTGTATCAATAAGCGGTTTGCCGAAGTATAAAAGAACTACTAAAAGCTAGAGAAGCCAAGGTACTACTTGTTGATTGCTTCGAGGAAGTTGTGACCATACTTCCGGGATCATCCAATAAAGGTGTTTACTTATTATCCACTAAGGCAAGTACTGTATTGACCCGAAACCTCGAGAAGATTATTGAAGTGAAATATTGAGCTGAGTCAAAATGACATAACCAACCACCTAATGGGCAATACGAGGAAAGAAATTTGCCGATTTCATTCCCCAATTCACCATTCGGGATGGAGAAGAGGAAGAAAACGTGGTTCAAATTTTCAAATGGAAGTTATGTGTTGATAGAGCTACCAATGAACGTAGATTTGAGGAAGGAGTGATTCTCATGACCTTAAAAGGATGAATTATATACTATGCACTAAAGCTAGAGTTCTCGGCAATGAACAACAATGCCAAATATGAAGCATTAATTCTGGGACTCAAAATATCGAAAGAACAGGGGTCACCCATACTTGATGAAGACACTAGAACTACTAAATAGTATTGAACAATATACGATCATGCACATACCCAAAGAAGAGAATACAAAATCTGATTCACTAGTCAAACTGGCCAGCCTTGTAGATGCTCTATCAGCTACAAGCATGGATTAGACAAATTTCGATTGGATCTTGGAGGCCTAGTAGGAAAGGAGTCATGGATAACTCCAATCAAAGACTTTTTGCTGAAGGGAACTCTCCCGAATGGAAGGAATGAATAGCTTAAACTCCTTCATAAAGTACCACGGTTCATAATAAAAGAGGGATTGTTGTATAGGACACGTATCTCATCCCTCTTGTCGTGGTGTATCACCAGAGGTGAAGATAAGAAAATCTTTCTGGATGTACATGATGGAAGATGTGATGATCACATCGGAGGGCAGACTTTAGCCAAGAAGATACTTCGTTACGGATATATTTTTCCCACAATCAACCATGGCGTAGCTTATTACATCAGATTAAGTGATAAATGCAAAAGGTTTGCAAAATATTGAGGGACTCATCTATAGAGCTTACGCAAATGGTTAGCCTATTATCATTTGCGGTTTGGAGAATTGATATAATCGGTGTGCTAATAATGTCAAAGGGCGGAGTGAAGTATGCTATTGTAGCTTTGGACCACATCACAAAGTAGGCTGAATTGAAACCATTAATCATGATCATAATGAAGAAAGTGTTCAACTTTGTGGTTTAGATTATCATATGTAGAATTAGAGTCATATAAAAAATCATCACTAACAATGGAACTCAATTCGAGAGTGTCGATTTCAAAAACTTTTACAACCGGTACTGAATTGCAAAGAGCTCTTCCATAATAGCACACCTATAAGCAAATGGATATGTGGAGGTGGTGAACAAGATCATTAAATTCATTCTGAAGAAACAACTAATGAAAGCCAAGGGCAGTTGGGTTGATAAGTTACCACTTGCACTGTGGGCTTATAGAACAAACCATAAGTCCGTGACTGGGTATACTCTATTTGTTTGGCCTAGAAGTCGAGACCATGATTCCATAGAACTAGAATTCCCTTCTTATTGAAGAAAACACTATGATCCTAATATGAATGAGTAACTCTTGCTTGAATCTCTTGACATGGTCTATGAAAGTGAGAAAAGGCTGAACTGATGGTAGCCGCTCAGGAAAAGAGTAGCAAGGCATTTCAATACAAAGGATGGGAACTATGTCTTTGAGGTAGGAGACTTCAGTTTAAAGGAGGTCCTCTCTGGTACGGGGGCATTTGTCCGAATTGGGAAGGTCCCTATGTGATTGAACAAAACTTGAAGATCGAAATTTCAAGCTATCGACCGTTGAAGGGATCGCTTTTCCATAAGGTGGTAGAAATAGCACTCAAACCCAGACCATGTTTAAATGACGGTGGAGGAGTCAGCGACGGTTAACCTATAACTGGACAGACAAAATAATATAAGTTAGTGATGTCCTTTCGCGAGAGCTGAAGTTTCTCGAAGATCAAAGAGATGAGAGAAATACCTTGGCCTAATGGAATTCCCTTGGCCAATAACTTGATAATTTCACCATCTCGATGGAAGATATTGTGGGTTGGATAGCTTAAGGAGTGGAATCAGGGCAACAACACTTGACAGGACCATAATTGGAATCTCGGTAATAGTAGCCTCAGAAGTGGTCACCGTAGAAGTAGTAATCTCTATTGCAGGCTCTTTTGACTCAAGATTAGATGATTCTGCTCGATCCAATGACTGGGTCAACATGAGCCTCAATAGTTACCTTCCCTACAACTGCATCTTGTGCATGTAGAACAGCTTTGTCTTCCTCTAAGGCCGCAATGTCTTCCTCATCAAAAAGAGCTGCCTTCAATGTTTCTTTGGTTACGCCTTCACTGTTTGCAGTAGTTTTGCGGAGTATTTCTTCCCAGACCTCTAGTAATGCGGTAGAATAACTCATCCATGGTCACTTTATATTCTTGTTGTCTATGATGTTGGCGAAGAATTATAGAAGAGTGGCATTCATTTCCTCATTAGCCAGATTAGCCTTCATCTCAAGCTCTACAATATCCTCTTTGGCTTCGGTGGGGTCAATTTGAGCTTGTGCTTTGGAATCTACTTTAAATTTCAGATTTTCCTTAAGACTGTCTACCTTAGCCTGGAGGGTTTTCAGTGGTGCATTTTTTAGGTTAACCTGTTCTAAATTAAGCGTTTTCTTAACGACTAGTTTTGATTTATCTTTCATTAATGTGGTGAATTGTGTGTGGGTTCTTGATGTTTCTTCTATTAACCCTTTCGAGTTTTTGGCTGATCTTAATATGACATCTCTTTCTTTAGTAAGACCAGCCAGCTCCGTTTATAGCCCGATGCTATCCTATCGTGATCCTTCCTATCTAATTTCCTTAAACCATATATCCTTTGGTTAGCATCTTAAAGAGTGATATCTTAGGCATTGCAATCAAACATGACCTCGATAAGGCAATAGTTAGGAAAGTTTGCCTGCACCCTAGTATCGATAGCCGTAGATGGGCCTATATGGGGGTAGAGGTGGAGCTGCATGAGTTGAAACTTATTTGGATACTGGGAGGTAGAAACAGTAGTGATAAAGGGTTGAGTCAATGGAGGTTTTTTTCGAGGAGTCCGAAAGTGAATACATGGCTGAGAGGCACCTAAGTCAAGTTGGGAGTGACCAAGTGGACCCTGCGATTTCTATTGATGGCACTATTTCTTTTACGCATCATGATGATCTTTCTTCTCATCTTGGCGCATTTGTCTGGCCTCCTCATCCTATTGCTCTTTATCTCTTCCCCCACTTCTATCGTCTTTAGGCTCCTACTATATGTTTGGATGCTATGTGTAAATTTTCAGAGTCGACAACCGGTGCTGGCTCACACTCAAGTGGATATATCCCGTGTAATCTCTTATAGTTGGAAAGGAAGAAAGGGTGTTCCAGAATTAAGCATTGAATTAAGGACGACTGCAGAGTGTTAGTGTTTATGATTCTAGATGTGTGTGAAGTGATAGTATTTCCCTAAGTATTATGCGGACCATGTTTGGGGATTTAAAGGGATGCAGTTTCATCACCCTCGGCAAGAACATCCCCAAACAGGAAGTTAAATCCTTTGGGGATTAAGTTAAGAATGTCTTGAAAATAACGTTTCTGATACAAATCGCTGAAATACTGTCGAGTTCACCCAATAAGCCGAAGATATTCCTAGAAGAACCTAAGGGAGGTGTCACTTCTCTAGTTGGTGCAAGATTTGGACTGGGGATGTGCTAGGAGGACTTAATAACTAAGTAATTCGGACGAAACGGGACATGGACAGTATCGCCTTCTAAGGATGTCACTGCATATAATTCATTGTTGCCTAGGCCATAGTCCTCGTCGTCATCTTCATCGTCTCCCTCATCCTCTTCTTCTCCTTCTCTTTCTTCTCCATTTCCTTCGTCCCCTCCTCTTGCCACGCTCTCTTCAACCCTTACTTTCTCCTTACCTATGTTCGCTTTGACTTTATGCCCCTTGTCTCCTCCCTTGATTATCAACATCAACATCATGAACAAGGGTTGAGGGATAGGTTTTAGTTCTAGATTTCTTAGAAGGGAGTGGAAAAGTAATGGCATGTCTATCGGGGTGTAGGTGGCTATACTGTTGAACTCTTTCACCGGTGAGTAAGAAAGAGGCAGTCTAGAATTATAATCAACTTGCTTTAGGAGCTCCAAGATGTAAGCATGTGAATTTTTTAATCTCGGTCTGGGAGGTCTACGAAGGATGCTAAAAAGAGTTAGGCATTTTGATAAAGAAAATCCAAATGAATAAAAGATTTAGAAGAGAGACTTATGTCCGGGCAACCATAGGCGTTTGAAGCCGTATGGACAATGAATGAAGAAGAATTCACACTTAAAGTGACTATGCTTGTTGTGAAGCGCCTCGAAAACTTTGAAGCGGTTATGAGCTTCAATAGTCAACAAGGAAGACGAGTCCGATCTCTTTTTGTATCTTATAAGATAATTTAGCTCCCCGAATCTTGGAGCATCATTCGGTTATATTATAAAGAAGACATATAAAGAATTAATTAGTGCGTATCCACTAGGATGCACTTGTGTCATAACCAGCACAATTTTTTGCAAGAAGAATTTCAAAAATAAATTGAAGGACGGAATGAACCTACCTAAACACATGTATTTGTTGCATGTGGTGTAGCATTAAGGTGGACAATGTGCTCATTGATCGAATGTTAGCAACAAAATAGTCACTCTCTAGATGTCGTGCTAAAGGAAAATGGAATTAAAAAACTCTACGGTCAGCAATAATGGAGTTTTATAAGGAGGATATCTAATACTCTTGAGGCACATCGCTTATTCAGTGAACGTGGCTGGCCGTGAGGCTGTTTCACTGTAAAAAATTGCATTTGAAGTTCACGTGTTATAGAATGCCTTGCTCAAAATGCAGTAGACATGGAGGCTTGAGTGGTAGAAGAACCGGTACTAACTTTAAGGCAAGAAGATCATCGAGTCGTTCTAAACTGAAAAGCTTGATAGTGAACTCAGTCAGGTATGTTTTACTTAAAATTTTCTTAATTAAAACATGTACATGCAATGTGCAAGATAAAATGGACGTCGATGTCTGTGGACCAATCATAATCTAAACCTCGGCCATAATAGTGTGAAGTGTTAGTCGATATAGTGTGCATCCTATGTATAGAGCATGGTGTATGGAATACTCTATGTAGATAGCACTTGTATTGGCAAACGAGCTCCATCACGCGATGGAACTCTATGTCGGATTGAACTTGTTATCTTAGAATGAACGATAATGAAACTGTTGTCCAAATTGAAACAGATGTTTCTTTTCAAGACATAGGATCATCGTGTGTAAGTTGAAATATTGATTTTAATATCCAATTTGGATGCCATAGCGCATTCAATGTGACCGTTTCCCAGAACCATCTCACTGAAATCAACTCGGTGTCGAGCCTGTATTTTCTTAGTGTTCGCTTCATAGGCAACTTGAGTTCCCCTTTGAAAGTGATAAGCGCCAACTAGGCCATATATTATGCCTGGATTATGGTCAGTGGTGGGTTGATGATAATGGCTGAAGCATTAACAATGATTCAGCTACATGGATGAAGTGTGCCGATGGTTGCTATGGCAACATCAAGAACCAAGAACCCACCTATTGTTCAATTTAGATATGAAAATGAACAAGCTGAGACGAGTGAATTCGGTGTCGAGTTTAGGTAGGGAATCATGATGTTGATGATGATGATGCTATTAGGGGTTGCGGCAGCACTAGGTGCGGTGGTGATTTAAATATCGAAGCTGAATGGCTTTTGTGGTGGTGAGAAGTCAAATTGGTAAGGGAGAGGTATGGTTGAGATTGGAAAATAAAATTTCGATGGAAAAAATCTTCTAAGTGCCAAGCACTCATAATTGTATTCAAGAATCATGTCGGTACCGACATGATTTGATCGGTACCAACATGTTTCTATCTTCGTTTAAAAAATAGAGAAGAGAAAAGAGAAGAAAGAATAGGAGGAGCATGCCTATATGAGATATGATGTGGTTTCCGAAGTGATAAGAACTTCAACTTGATTGCTAAAGAAGGAATGAAATACCAACTATTTGAAGGGATGAACGGATATTTTCGGAATAAATACGATGCTTCAAAGATAATGATTGTTTACCTAGAGAAAACTTGGTGATTAGGATAGTATTGGTTGTCTTGATCCAAAGCATGACATTTTCGTGAAACCATACTTTTGAAGGCAAGTGTTATCCTGTTATTAAACAGAGCATCTTCTAAGTAAATTTGGATGTCGAGACCAAGACGGAATAGATAGATGAAGCAACTTAAGAAGTAGGGCAAGATTTGGACAAAAACAACATGGTCGGTACTATGTTGATTTACCGGGAGATATGTTTGAGGACTTTGGAATGTTACAGCTGATGGAAGTATAGGGTAACTTGCACTAGAATGATCACCATTATGGTCACTATCGACTGCAATTATGGTCGATACCGTCATGATTTTTTGCTCCAAACTGACCTATTCTTATCCTCTATCTTCTCGGATTTGCACTATTACTTGTTCTACGAAGGATGATTTGAGGCTCGAGAAACATTAAGAGGACTTTTTGATCTTTTGAGCTTATACTCTTAAAATCTTGCTCTCTGCCTCAATCGGTTTCAGTAAGTGTTGTAGTCCCAATTATACTTCGCTTTCAAGATCTAAAATCATTGTAAAAGTGCTTGTACTTGTGATAAATTCAAAATTAATAAGATAAAGTGGACATAGGCATGAGATTTGGCCAAAACACTATAAAGATTTTGTGTTCGATTGGAGGTATTATGCCACTTTTTGGCCCAACAAACGGTATCAATATTTTCCTGAAGTTATTGCTCTTTCTTCTAGCACATCGATCACTAAAGCTGATATGTTGATTTATAGTTTTTAATTATTGATGACCGTGTTTAGTTTTAATTAGCTTAGAATTTCATATGTGATATGTATCTGCATTGTTACGACCATTCCATAGTGTAGGACTTTATGTAAATGATATATTCATGTCCTGGCTCTAATTTTATTTTGTGAACCATTCTGTGACTTCATAAAAATTAAATTTTATACATTATTTTTCAAATTTTCATCTTTTTTTATTTTAGTATATTGGAAGTATACAATAAAATTATATACCTTAGATTCAACAAATCGGTTGAATTACATGTCCAAAGTGTGGTCCTCTAATTTCAGTATCAATAGCTTGATTATAGTATGCACCTTTCATGTTTTAATAGAAGCAAAAGAATATTAGTTGTATTATAGCATGTAAGTCGGAAAGTAAAATATGAATTTTATCAAAGCTTAATGTATGTATGTGATATATTTTCAAGAAAACATTTGCTTTTCACACATACACGTGTGTGTGTTTATGCGTTTATTTGTACATTATGTTTTGTTTAAATCACTTACATATTTCCATATGCATGGTAAAAATTTGTAAGCTTGTTACTCTTTAGCCATGTTTTTACAAGCATGCTTTTTTCAACCACTATCTTTGTCTCTTCATTAATTTCACTCCTATTGTAATCAGATTCTGTGCTATTATATGATAACATTTTCGGTTAAGCTTTTGTATCCTTTTTTTATTGATATTGATTTCTTTTGATTCCCTCCAATGTTGTCTTCCTTTTGGTGCAGGAAGTTCATATTCAAAATCTTGAACATTTGATTTTCCTCTTTTTGTTTCCTTCTTTACTATTTTTGATAGAGAAGAAGGAGAAACTTTGCTTTTATTTCTTTTCAATTTTTCCTCATCATTTGCAATCTTGATTTATAATCTTTAGCCATTTGTTGAATGTTTTCTGATTCTTGAGTTAACATTTGGCTGCTTTCCTGGCTTTCACGTGATGTTAGCAACTTGAAACTTGGGTAGTCATGTACAGGTATTTCTTTAGTTCGATTATCTGCTATGATTGTATAATTAATATATAATAAACTTTTGAACTAAATTTTCTTAAAAATTACCTTTTGAATTAGAAGATTTATCTTTTTTGATTCACTTTTTGGACTTCCTTCATTGTTATCTCTTGCTGTCTTGTCGTCATCACCTTTATTATTAATGTACTCATCGCCTTCATTGTTTTCTTCTTAAGTTGAATCTTCATATTTATCTTCTTTTCAGTCTATGTTCTTCATCATTTTATTTTTATTGCTTTGGTTTTTTCCAATCTTCATTTTTTTTTAGATTTTTGTTTTCTTTTTCCATACGCTTATTTTCCTTTTTTAGTTTTGTAGTTGCACTTTTGTGTTCTTTAAATCATCATCAACTGAATTTTTTTCTTTAGATGACCTAGCTTTGTTGGTTTTTAGCACTTTTGTCATCCTTTGTTTTTTTCTTTTTTCTACAAATTAGGACAAATATATTTTACTTTTTCCATAGTCATAAATATAAATGAGATATATTTGTTTTCTAATTATTTACAAAGATAGTTATTTGCCAGACAAATATTTACCTTCCATGCAAATATTTTCCATCCTCGGTTTTTATAGTTATTGTTTTTTGATATATAACAATCACTAAGAAATTTTTTTACAGCAAATATTGGTCAATAAAGTTTTCATATAGTTGTATTCTACAATTTCAACTTATTGTCTATCAAATCGATGTACGGAAAATATTTGACAACCAAATATTTGACAATTTCAAATTAAAATATATAGTATTTATGCAATATTGTTGAACAATCTTATTTTAAAGAAACGAAGTATCATTGCAGAAAGGTTTTGTCAAATATTTGACAAACGTATATTTGCTTGTCAAATATTTATTTGGCACCAATTATTATTTATCATAAACTTTTTGGAGGTTTTTATCTTTTTTATATATTAGTAATATTACCTTATTGGCAAGGAACGACCCTATCTTGCTTGGAGTTGCATCAGTGTCCATTTGTAAAATATAGGAGCATTTCTTTGTAACTCTTTCTTTGAGATACTATTTCTATGAGGTCACCGAACCAGTACTGCACAAAGATAGTACATTTTATTTTAGTTTGCAATATAAACAACACAAGATAGAATGAGCTATTATAATTTACAAGAAATAAGGTTGCATAAGCTTGATTTTTTCAAAATTTTATTTTCCTTACTTGTTCCATTAAATGCTTTCAAATTATTACTAACCATGAAACTGTTTTCATTTGTTTCGATAAGTGAATAATGAATATATGGCAGCGGCACTAGTGGGAATGCAGAGCATGCATTAGAGAGTAAGTAAGGTTATAGTAGATATATCGTGATTAGCCTAGCAATGTCTATTATGTCATCTAATTATGATTAGACATGCCATGTTTATTGTAGCTCTTTAATTTTCCAACCAAATTTTTTTGATATGTATTTTCTTTCAAAGTTACTTTCATGTCCCAAAAAGTAAAGCAACCACTTTTGAAAAGGTATCTAATATCAAGTCTATGGAAGCTGATTCTTTGGTTGTGTATTCCTTTGTTATTTATCCTTCAAGGAATGGTTTGGTCATACCAAAGAATGGAGTAAGCTTCAATTGCAATATGTTTTTTTTGAAGTGACATTCTTTTCTCAAATTTTGGATCAGTGTGTGGAAAGATTTTAAGTTGCTTCCATGGTTTTCTCCTTTATCTTTTCCATTTTTTTTTGTACATCTTTTGTGTTTGTTCTATTGACGCTGTTATTTTTTTGCAGCTTTTTTCTTGTCACTGCATTTTCTTTATGGTTGTTTTTTAATGATGATAAATGAATATATGTCAGAGTTCGTTGGAATCCAAAGAAAATGCATATTGTTCTGATGAATATACATCTTCAGTTTCGGTACTTGTTTCTTGTCTTTGGTCATCAACAAATGTCCTTTAAGGTGATTGAGATTTTTTTTGGTAAGTTTAAGTTGCAACATTTTGTGCCAAAGAAGCTTTATTTGCAATATTTTTGTATCTACTTCTTGGTACCTATAAAGGTTATGAAATTCTCGATTTGGTGTCATATGCATGGATGACAAATATTTTTCTATGGCATATTTGCTTTGCAGATATTTATGGTAAATATTGTTGTCGTTTGTTTGTATGTAAATGTATACTACAATTTTATCATATAATCAATCAAAACAACGTATGATAATATTTGACATTCTCGGTCTTTATAGTATAAGTTTTCTAATATATCTAGCAATTATTAACAAAAATTACTCATGGAAAATATTTGTCATCCTCATTTTTACATCTAAATTTATATCATAATTTCATCATCAATCAAAACTATGTATAACAAATATTTGACATTCCTAGTCTTTACAGTAAAAGTTTTTTAACATATTAACCAATTGTCATCCAAAATTGCTTAAGAAAAATATTTTTCATTTTTAGTGTTTCATGAAAACGTGTACTATAATTTCAACTTATTATCAATCAATACTGTATATGAAAAATAGTTGTTATTATCGTTATTTACGCTAAAAGTTCTGTAATAGTTCAAGCAATCATTGAAAAAATTGCTTGTGGCAAATATTTGTTGTTCTTAGTTATTTATTTCATTATATACTACTATTCCAATGTATCATCAATCAAAATTATACATGTCGTCTATTTTTCATTATCAATATTAAAGTAAAATTTTGTTCCTATGTCAAGCGTTCATTGATCAACTTTTATGACATAAAATATTTGTCATGTTAATATTTGGCATTCAAATATTTGCCTAGTTATCTTTGTAAATGGAAGTAGTACTATTTCAACCTATCGTTAACCAAAATTATACCTTTAACATATTCGCCATTATTAATATTATAGTAAATTTTCGATATTATTTACATTTTCTACTTTGTTTTTAGGTTTTTCCTCTTAGATTGTTCATTGATCATTAGAGCAGGCATCTTTAGTTGACAATTTCAAACATTGAATTTCTCCTTAGATAAATCTACAAATGTTTTCCATTTTTATTTAGGAATTAGGGTTTTGGTTTTTCAGTTGAGTCGATCGTGATTTGTTCTTCGATTGGCATTGAAAAAGCTATAGTCGATAGATACATTTTCTTAGATGATGAGCTGTTCAATGTCAAGTTTGTAAGTTTTTTTCTCATTCAATATCTGAAATGTCACAATGATAAATTGTGGATGTCGAAAGATTTTGTGCAAATGGCAAGCAATTAAGGGGTATAGTATTAATTTTTGTCAAATTGTTTAAAATTATGAATGTATCTTATAAATTATGATTTGGAGGGATTTGCGGATGATTATTTTCAATAATCAGGATGTGAGTCAAAATTTCCATTTAAAAAAAAATAAGAAAGGAAGCAACATCGTCAGTTAGAATTGGTCATTTCCACAATAAGTTACTTAGAGTTATATCTAAAATGACCAATTCGAAATGACACATACACATTCGTTACTATTCTATGAAAAACATAAAAGCACGGTGTCATTTCGAATCAATTTGATATTTCATCAAATCAAATTCAATTATTAGTTGTTGTTAGCAAATATGGTAAAAACTTCTAAAAAAGATAGCAAATAAAAAGGATGGTAAACCATTAAAATGTTGTATAATTCCACTTTTCCAAGTTTGTATTGTAATATATATTAATAATATGGGTGAATATGCTAAATGAAAAAGGACACTATTGTAATCTACGTTGCATTTGGAGTCTATAAATAGAGAGCTCACTTGTATTATAGAGAGATCCGAAGTGAGTATAATGTCTTCTCTTTCTAATAACTTTTGTTCTTATTTAATTCTATAACACGTTATCAGCACGATGCACTCCATAAATTTCAGTTTTATTTAATTTATTTTTTTACTTTTGCAAATATAATTATGATGCTACAATAGTTTTGTTGTCTTTCATTTTCAACTAGTAAAATATTATAACGTGTCATCAGTTTTTCTATTTTTCACCATTTTTCATATATGTATTTGCATATATTTGGCAAAAATATTGATGCATAACGTAACATGAAACAGAACTTTAACTCTTATTCATAATAAATGATTATTATGTTTTATCGAAATTGGATTTGATAAGGGTTGCGAATCATAATGACATCTTTAGGTTAAGTTGTTTGATTAGAAATTTATTTGTTACATAAGAATTTTTGTAACAACCCTGGTTTGGAAATTACTGTTCAATATTGAATTATAATTTGTAAAACATCAATTAAAATGAGGAACGCAAAAAGCATCTTTTAGAGCTTGAAACTAAGCAGCTGATTAAGTCTAGTTTTTCACAATGGGGTGCCGCGGTCGTCTTCGTGAAGAAGTCCGATGGAATTCTTATGCTTTGCATCGACTATCGCAAGCTTATTGAGTTGACTGTCAAGAATAGATATTCGTTGCCTAGCTAGAATCGACGATATGTTCGACCAATTGAGTGATGCTAAGTTCTTTTCTCAGCTCAACCTTGCCACTGGATTTCATCAGCTCCGAGTTGCAGAAGATAGGAAAGGTAATCTCCAAATAGGGTTGTTACATTTTTATTTGGTACGTATTTACAACATTTAGCTATACACCTAAAAGTGAAATTCTGACAATCTATTTGGATTATTTTACATTTTTACATTACACATTTTCTTTTGAACTGACAATTAACATATGATGATGTAATTATGTGAACAATACACACACACACACACACATATATATATACATATGATGCAAATTTTTTACAATTTTTTTATAACATATGTTATTTTACATACTTATATATTCACAAATCTCAGTTTTGTTTCTTCTTAAATAATATTGTTTGTTATTGCAAAGATATTGTGTAGATTACTTCATATTTATGGCTTGGAATGATGGGATGCATACTTTAAACCATCTTATAATTTATAAATTAATAATTTTAAATATTTTATCAGTCTTCCTTTGGTTCGGCATTAACATATGGTTCATGTCATTATCTTTATATATGTTTCTTAAATTTGCATTTCTTTCCTGACAGTAAACTAAGTTCATAATATGGAAAACATAACTAAGCTTGAAGTCAATGCTTTGGACATATCTCTAGACAACTATTTGTCATATATATTGGATGCTGAGATCCAATTGCAATCTCAATGCTTAGAAAATGCCATTAAAAATGTTAATAATATGTCTCAGGAGAACAAAGCAAAGACTTAAACTCCCTAAAGGAGCGTTATGACCACTAGTAGCCGATCATACTTCCAAATACTAGGAAAGAGTGGTTGAACATGAGGTTTCAAGACTTCAAATCTGTAGGTGAATATAATTTTGCTATGTTTAGAATTACTTCTAAACTTAAACTATTTGGATAAAAAGTAGATGATGCACAAATGCTTGAAAAAACATTTTCAAAATTTCATGCCTTAAAAAAATATTCCTATAGCAGCAACATCGAGAGCGTCATTTTATAGAATATTATGAACTCATGGAATGTTTATTAATTGTTGAGAAAAACAATGAATTTCTTATTAAAAATCACTCCTCAAACCAACTGGTTCGGCTGTGTTTCCAGAAGTTAATGCTAATTTTGCCCACTCCGAAAGAGGCAAAGGTCAAGGTAGAGGATGTGGTCGTGGCCATGGATGTGGATATAACTCCAACAAAGGCGGTTATGGTGGTTTTAAAGGCAACAAAACTACCAACTTTAAAAAGCAACAAAAGGAAAATGAGCCTAAAAAAACTAATGAATTTACTCTAGAAAATAAAAGGCACCATGGGGAAGTTTGTTATGGATGTGGATGCTCTGGTCATTGGCCGCGTACATGTAGATCATCAAAGAAAACAGTTGAAGAATACCAAATTTCGAAGAATATTGAAACAAATAACACTGAAGGTTTGTTTGATAACACTAACTTGAAGTTAGATGATTTCTTCGAAGGTGATGATGGAAATTTCATAAGTAATGAAAATCTCAATGCGATGATTGATGATATGACCGATTTGATAAACTAGAAGTAGCCTGAAGCTTGTTATGTGATTTTTCCATTTTGTTTTAGTTAGTTTCAAGTTGATGTTTGTTTGTTTTATTTTTCTAGAATTAGTTGAAATATTGTGTACCAATGGATGTTGATTTGAATTAATGGTTTGCTTCGTAATTTTTTTAAGAAAACATTAGCATTTATTTATGTTCAGAATTATTTTCAATAATTGACTAATTATATTGTTCTGAATTCTTAAGGTATGGACCACCAATACTTGAATGATGATATATGCCTACAAGATAGTGCAACTACTCATAAGATTTTGAAAAACTGGATGTTTTTCTTTGAATTATCTGAAAACATTTAAGCTAAAGTTTCCACCATAGCTGGTCTACTAATATAATTGAAGGGACCGGAAGAGCCCACATATTATTACCAAATGGTACACATGTCTTCATTTAAAATGCATTATACTCAAACAACTCCAAAGGAAACCCGCTAAGCTTTGAGGATATAAGAACGAATGGTTATCATATTGAAACTATGAATGAAAACATATCTTTGTATTATTTCTAGAGAAATCCAGAAACTTATTTTAGAAAAATTTAGAACAATTTCGACAGGATTATGTTTCATGAAATTGGCAAAGTTGAAAACCATTCTATAAACATGAGATAGAAACTCACAAATACAAAGACATTGATTCTTTGGCATGATCACTTAGGTCATCCTGGGTCAACCATGATGTATAAATGTAACGACCCGGTGTTTTCAACCATTCGCATCCGCACATGTCGGACTTGAATTGTTCAAAATACCGCGTTGTAAAAAATAAATTTGGCAGAACTCAGAATATGCAGAAAATAATTAATCACAGAATCACAGACACAGATATCAGAATCTCACAGCGGAATGTAAAATATCACAGTGGTTCATGAAGCCACTGAAACTTTTACCAAACAGAAATACATTGTTTATAAACTTCGATACAATTTTAAGCCATAAGCAAATATAAAGTCTTTAATGCTTTGAATTACAAAATAGATAAAGATGAAAAAGCTTCCAACTAGCAAGAGTGATCTATGAGTGGTCCTAGCTCCGGAAAGAAAGCTGTAGCTGCAACTCAGGCTGACCCGAGCGTAACATAAAACATAAACACTCGAGTCAGGACATACATACTTATATAATGTAAGCTAAATCAAGTGTACTGTAATATAAAGCAAGTAACTTAAAGGATGCTTGGGATCGCCCATCCTCTAAGGATCCGTTAAACTATTTACTATGTAGTATATTGCGCTATTATAATAGTGTCTATATTAAAATAAACTTACTTTTAAATAGCGTTAAGGCTTTACATTTTCCACCTTAACACGTAAAATGCCAATAGTCTATACAGTACCGTAATACCTCCTGATCGGGAAGCTACCAGAGGATACTCCATAGGTACGACACAAATAGAAACTCGTAGTAGGCTCGCTAGGGTAGGTGACACGGCACAACTAGGCAATGCCAGGGTAGATATACCAATTGCTATCCGGACCGGTGGAAACGCGTAGCCGCAGTTACCGCCCACCTCGAACAACACTCCCAAATCAAAGGTGCGCACCAAAACAATCACAAGAGTAATAGAATGGCATACGAAGAAGTGCGTTCGATCAGAGGTGCTACCTCATTAATCCGAGAATCGCTCCTGTTTTAGCCACCTTATGCCAACTCACGGGAGTCGGGTCCACGTATTTACCTTAAAGAAACCGTCACCACCATCCTACTTCATTCTGGAATCTCCACCGCGTACCCGGTTAGTCAAAGTGGTTTTCGGTATCGATAGAGAGTATGCCAGATATCCGATCCCGGTCTCTTTGCCAACCAAACGTTATTATAACCCGTGGTTATAGTTTGAAAAATGGTATTTATATTTTTCAAATCAATATATATATTTCAAATACCTTTAATTTCAAATCCTTGATTTAAAACATTTCCTTTGAAAATATACCATTTCAATTTATTCAATTAAATTTGGAATTTATTGCTTTTATCAAAAGAATAGAAATCAATTTTCTTCTTTTAAAACTTTCCAAACTCAACTTCTTACTTTATTAGCAATTTCATTTTTAAATTCCAAATCTTAACGTATTCCCAAAATAGAGATGAAATTTTAAATAAATCAATTTTAAATCAATTTCACTTCTACAGCATCTAGGAATTGCTATCTAAAGTTATGGGTTTAAAATAGTCAAGTTTCAAAAGACAGCAATTAAATGCTGTAGTAGACTTTTAGCTAAGCATCAAATTTCAAATATAACTTATTATTTATTATTTCTGTATTGAAATCTTTTCCTTTCCAAAAATATAGAATTTCTAAACAAGTTATATTCCAAAATTTTAACTCAACATTTATTTATTTAACCCCTTTTAAATCATTGTAAATCTCATAAAAATCCTTTATATAATTTAAACTAGAATATCATCAAATTTCTAAATTTAAATAATTTAAAATAATTTCAGAAAATAATATATAAACCACGGGCCTGTATAAGATTTTCTAGCCTAGGTCAAGTGAAACGGATTTATATCATTTCAATCCGATATTTACACAACCCCGGGTTCTATCATTTCGAACCCGCAATCCCAAGACAATTTACAGCAGTTAACAGAACAAGTGAACAATAATAATCAATTAGGCCTATCATTTCAGCCCATACCATCTATAATAACAGGGAACTTGCAGTGATGATTTAAGCAGTAAATAAACAATAACATAACTGCAGAAATAATATAACAGATAATACTGATGAGGTGTCAATTTAAATGGGGTCAATCATTCTATATTACACTACAGACAGATAATAGTGAAATACAATTTTACACATACACTTGCAATAATTTACCAAAATATAAATACGTATGTCTGGTGAGAAATACTCACCTGAATGCTGCAGAAAATTTTAAATTTCAAAACGATGATTCACCGGAAAAGAACTACAGAGAGTAACGATCAAAATCCCTCGGATGTCAAGCTTAGATTCAAATCTAGAACAAGATTCAAAATATTGAATACGCGACTTTAGAATTTACGGTCAAAGAAAAATTTAAAAGTAGGGAGAGAATTTTTTTGTTTGACTTGCTCGACCACTCTACCGTGTACAACAACCAAACATTTCCAAACACACGAACTGTGCTAACACTATAACCATGATAAAATTTCCTAAAGACAAACTAAGGCAAAATGGTGGAGTTTTCTTATTATGTCGGGGTACATGTACACGTGCACACTTCCATTACACTTACTCGCATACACGCACTCACGCCAACATTTCCACATACTTACATCTCTTCTGCCACTTTCATTCATTATTTTCTTTTCCTTTTACCTGGATCCAACTACTAAAAATATCATCTACTACTGCAAATCAACCTAAGTTCTTACAATATTTCTTTACAGTCTAAATTTAAACTTGCAGGCTTTACAAACTTACAATCAGACAGGAATTCATCATCAGCTACACGCGCCACAACCCCACTTCTTCGAGCTAACCATGGAATTTCTTCGAGAAAAATGCAACAAATCTTCGGGACAAAATATAAAGACTTCGAGTAAAATCATGCGACTAAATCAAAGCATCTACTGAATGTGTACATCTCCTCTCCGCCTTATTCTCTGCTTCCTCTATCATATGAAGGTTACATATATGCAGACTAACTGAACTCACAGTCCTAGCCTACCTCTTTCCCATCCTCACCCCTTGTTTTTTTTTTCCTTTTTTCTTTTCTTTTTTTTTTTTTTTTTTTTTGCAAATGAAAGAAAACTCTCTAGGCCTTGTTAACATCCAACTCAATCATGCAAAAAGGGTTTCTCACTGTTCCTATCAGACCTCTACACGAACCAAAACAACTCCTAACCAGATACAAAACAAATGCATGCTTCTAAATATTTGTGACTGTGATACACGTACACGGTGACACCAATGCACAACCCAGTCTAACATCCCTGCCAACACATATTCACGCAACAAAAAAACTAAGCATCATCAGATCCTTACTAAATGAACCCATCCCTCTTTCTTAAATATTTTGACAACACTGCCCTTCCTACTCCTCTCAAACAACTCCAGACCATCTTATGTTCACGCAATTTATACCTCAAGTATATATATATTTTTTTTCTTCGACAGATCTGTTCCCAAAATAACTCCCGGGCCCTACAACTTACCTGGCATGACATCAACACAGTTCCCATATACAAATTTGCACAACATTCCACTACCTATGTGTCGAGAGTTAAGCCTATAACACACACAAAAGATCTCACTTCCTCTCTGTTTCTAGACCTAACTTTCCAAAACAAAAACAGTTCAACATATCCAGATCCCATATGTTTAGTTCAAGGCAGATGATAAGAGTCTCATAGAAAGACAGAGTGAATAAATAGTAGTGTGGCCGAGCAAGGCACAGATAGAACAACATCAAGAGAAAGAGGAAGGAAAACTGGAAGGGGAAAAAAAAACAATAAGACTTATTACCTGATGGATCTTGAACGTACGAGGAAGGGGAAGGCAGAGATATTTAGATGCGGAGAAAGAAACTGGTGAGGTGGGTATATATATATAGGCAGTGCGAATTAAAGGAGAGATAAAAGCATCAGTTTTATTGATATAAATTTGGTTGATATGACTGCGAAATTTCCTCATCAGATCAAAGGAAATAGATAAAGTTCGAACGTTGCAAAAATTAAAAAGATTTGAACTGCTGCAAGATCAATGGGGAGGGAGAGCAATCAGTTGAAGACTTGAAGCTATTAGAGACGAAAGATATGAATACGTGATTTTATTGCTGAGAAAAGAAAAGGCAAAACACATTTCCAGTTTTGAACAAAAGAATATGTTCGAAAAGGTTTGATTGAGATCTTCTTGCGTGATGAAAGAACCACTGATATAGCATGTCAGTTACACAGATATAAAGTTGTTAACATGAATGCGTGAACGTTACTTAAGGGAATATTGATCAAAGGAAGGGCAAGCAAGCATCAGTTATATTGACATAAATTGTGAATATGGATACATGATTAAAGCAGAGAGGAAAAAAAAATGGCAAGCGTGATAAATGGTTTGATTTATTCAATGAATTGCGAGATTCATGTACTTGATTTTGGTAGAGCTGTTGGAAGCAGAGAATGGGAGAATATAGGATATGCACGTTTCAGTCTTTAAAGTGCATGCATTGATTGTAGGTAATTTATACGTGATATAATTAGCATGAGAAATAAATCTGAACGTTATGAGAAATTTGTGTTAAAAGCATGCGTTACTTTAGGAAGATAATAGCACTAAAATTTCGAACTGACTAGGCAATAGAAGAGGTGATTTTTAGGGACCACGGTTAGCAATTTGATTTGATCTTTATATGTGTGATATCGATTCTCAGTTATAAATGTTTGAACGTTACCCATATTTATTTAAACATGCGTTGATTGTGGGAATATGGCTTGCGAGATTTAAAACTGCCAATTGAAATTAATGCATGCGATTACTGCAAATTTTATGAGAAGCTTTGATTTCAATATTTATGCGTGATTGAGGAACTTGATTTTGTGTAGTACTGCTTGAAACAGAGGATAAACAGATTTGGACTTTACTTATATGTGTGATTCATTTCTAGTTTATCAATCTTGATTTTTAGTTTGATTGCAATAAATGAAATGGCAAAAATTATGTAAGGCTTTAGGAATGAAACGTATATAAATTTATTTAAAAAAAACCAAACTGTCCGTTAAAACAAAATAACGTTTGCTATAAAATCACTGACTGATATTTTATATCCAAAAATATTAAAAATATGATTTTTTTACAATACATCAAACTGACGTAATACAGAACATCAAAAATTTCTATAAAAATAACATTTTTAAGTTTATACGTTTTATTCCGTTACCTACCATAGATTTTTACGCGTCCTTTAAACGCGAAATCCAACAGTTCATTAATACACTAAATTCTTCAAAATTATTACTTAACAAACTTAATTGGTTTTCACATATTATATATATATACAAAATTTCTTTTATTAAAATTCAAATGGAGTTGTCTTTTAACAAATTTAACCGTTTCACACTTTAAATTTCCATATTTAGTATTTTAAGGAAATGATTTAAATCAAATTATATATGTATATAAATTGGAAAGTAAATTTTACTGGAAAGAGAAAAATAATGGATTAAAGTTCTATACGTTTTCTTATATATAATCTTATATATATATATATATATATATATATATATATACGGTATTTATTCCCTAAATTTAGGCGCCTTTTTTAAGGCGTAATTACCCAGTTCATTTATGTACTAAAAAAAAAATTAGAAATTCTGACCATGCTGAGACTCGAACTCGTGACCTATCGTGAATAGCCCAGATGTCTTAACCACCTAAGCTATTAATGTTTTCTTAATTAAAACTTGATTTTGCTAGACATTAAGTTATTTACCATCTTCGACAAAACCCCAAATTTCCAAATTAAAGTTAATTCTTAACCATGTCAAAATTTCAGAGATCTTATTATTTAATTAAAAATTTGGTCAATTGTTTTTTTTTTATTTATATTTTTAATCACTTTAAATAAACCCCAAAGTTTTTATTTTTAGAAAAATACAAGTGAAAAATACTTGTTTAAAAAAATTGGGATGTTACACTCTCCCCCACTCAGAACTTTTCGTCCTCGAAAAGGAAGAAGGTAGGGGAATAGAAACAACCTGAAAGAAAACTAAATTGAAACTTAAATTAGAATCGTTAATCTAAACAATAAAATTAATTTTAAATTAATCTTTGATTTCATCTATTTATACTTAAAATTTTAACATTTATTTATTTACATATTTACTTGTATAATGCTAAAAAAAAAATCATTTATTTTTTTCCTCCAAATTTTTCATAAGGTATTATAACATTCTAATTTAAAATGTTTAATTTTAATCCAAATTTGAAATGGTAATTTAACTTAATTGTTAAAGTAAATTTACCATTTCCCAAAATAAACTAAATTCCCCATTTAGTTTCTTCTTTATTCCAAACTATAATTAAATTTATTTTTCTCAATATTTTTCTCATCTATGTCAAATATTTTTCTCAATATCTAAACCATATAAATTCAATTAATTAATATTCAATAATTGATTTGATTCATTTGATTTTTACAGAAGTTAAATCAATCTTAACTATTTCCAAATTAATTATCTTATTATCCAATTATTTTCTAAAATCAGAAATTTGTATAGTCATTTATAATAATCATCTTTTATTCAACAAATTTAATTTTCTTTATTCCAGATTATTATTAAATATATTCTGCTTAATATATCTTATCGCACATATTAAGTAGATTATATTTAATATAACTATTCCAATATATTTCTAAATTTCCTTTAACACCATTTGATATTGTATATTATTCAATTATTATTTTATTTCCATTTACCTCTATTTGTCTTGTTGTAACTAAAACTTTAAGTGTATAACATTTATTATAACCACTCAAATTTTTATTTATAAAATCCATTTATATTATACATTATCCAATTACATAGTTAATTTCTGAATGATTTAGGTAAGTTATATTGGGATGCAATTTATACAAGTAAAATTTTCCAACTATATTATTCAAGTTTAAATATTCATTCCAAATTTGACTTTATTTTATCATTAGAATCACCTTTTAACATAAATTTATGAATTAAATTTCCAATTAACTTCAAACCCTTTAGAGATAAATAAATACATACATATAGTATATGTCAAATCAAATTTAAATCATATATCTATATATATTATAAATTAAGTCATATTTAGAAATTCAAATCAATTAAATTTTTGAAGCAAAACTACAACGTGGTCTCTTTACTTCGATACTCGAAAATGAATGTTGATGATGTTGTAGTCATCACCGAAATTATTTTCCAGCGACAAAGAGAAGAGCACTAATTTTTAAAACTTTAAAAATTCTTTGGAAACAAATTTATATTCGAAAATAATTTAAATAATAATATATCTTTTTAAGACTTTAAACACAAGGTTTGAAACTATCAGAAATTAAATTCTTAAATTCTTGTTTCAAATTCATTTCTGTTTCCAAATAAATTTATAACCATGTTTATATTCAATTATTTATATAAGACAAAACCAATGGTTTACAAAACAATAAATAAAACCAAACACTATTATCTCTAAACAACTAGTTAAATTTTGAAAATTATACTTATATATATAATATTAGATTTTTCCCAAATAGGAATAATTTTTTTCAAAACAAGGATAGAGATTCAAATTTTGAAGGACTCAAATTAAAGAGAATTTTGATTTAAAGATAAGTTGGAATCAGAAAATCCGATGGTTAAATAACAGAATAAGAAACCAGATAAGTTTATATAAATCGCGGGCAACCTTAACCTGGTCAACCGTGACTTAAAGAGTCAGATCGATGTGGATTTTCTGGGGTAAATCTACATTCGATCTGAAGAGATAGAGTTCAGAATAACCAAAGATACTAGTATCTAAACCGAGGATACATATAAATCTCCGGTGAATCAATGCTAGTTGTAAAGGAGTTTCACCGCTATATTAGAATATTGGCGAAACCGCCAATTCACTATAAAGATCATCCTAAGTGGAGTTATGGGATACTCCCGAATCGAAAGAAAAATAAATAGTGAGGGACACGAATGAACTTCGAAACCGCAGGGTGCGTTCCAAAATTCAAAAAGGAAGAGATTCAAGCTCGAATGAAAGTGATTCTGTAAATCAAATTTACCATACATTCTAAGTTTTGCCTAGAGCCAAAGCTCTGATACCAGATGTAACGACCCGGTGTTTTCAACCATTCGCATCCGCACATGTCGGACTTGAATTGTTCAAAATACCGCGTTGTAAAAAATAAATTTGGCAGAACTCAGAATATGCAGAAAATAATTAATCACAGAATCACAGACACAGATATCAGAATCTCACAGCGGAATGTAAAATATCACAGTGGTTCATGAAGCCACTGAAACTTTTACCAAACAGAAATACATTGTTTGTAAACTTCGATACAATTTTAAGCCATAAGCAAATATAAAGTCTTTAATGCTTTGAATTACAAAATAGATAAAGATGAAAAAGCTTCCAACTAGCAAGAGTGATCTATGAGTGGTCCTAGCTCCAGAAAGAAAGCTGTAGCTGCAACTCAGGCTGACCCGAGCGTAACATAAAACATAAACACTCGAGTCAGGACATACATACTTATATAATGTAAGCTAAATCAAGTGTACTGTAATATAAAGCAAGTAACTTAAAGGATGCTTGGGATCGCCCATCCTCTAAGGATCCGTTAAACTATTTACTATGTAGTATATTGCGCTATTATAATAGTGTCTATATTAAAATAAACTTACTTTTAAATAGCGTTAAGGCTTTACATTTTCCACCTTAACACGTAAAATGCCAATAGTCTATACAGTACCGTAATACCTCCTGATCGGGAAGCTACCAGAGGATACTCCATAGGTACGACACAAATAGAAACTCGTAGTAGGCTCGCTAGGGTAGGTGACACGGTACAACTAGGCAATGCCAGGGTAGATATACCAATTGCTATCCGGACCGGTGGAAACGCGTAGCCGCAGTTACCGCCCACCTCGAACAACACTCCCAAATCAAAGGTGCGCACCAAAACAATCACAAGAGTAATAGAATGGCATACGAAGAAGTGCGTTCGATCAGAGGTGCTACCTCATTAATCCGAGAATCGCTCCTGTTTTAGCCACCTTATGCCAACTCACGGGAGTCGGGTCCACGTATTTACCTTAAAGAAACCGTCACCACCATCCTACTTCATTCTGGAATCTCCACCGCGTACACGGTTAGTCAAAGTGGTTTTCGGTATCGACAGAGAGTATGCCAGATATCCGATCCCGGTCTCTTTGCCAACCAAACGTTATTATAACCCGTGGTTATAGTTTGAAAAATGGTATTTATATTTTTCAAATCAATATATATATTTCAAATACCTTTAATTTCAAATCCTTGATTTAAAACATTTCCTTTGAAAATATACCATTTCAATTTATTCAATTAAATTTGGAATTTATTGCTTTTATCAAAAGAATAGAAATCAATTTTCTTCTTTTAAAACTTTCCAAACTCAACTTCTTACTTTATTAGCAATTTCATTTTTAAATTCCAAATCTTAACGTATTCCCAAAATAGAGATGAAATTTTAAATAAATCAATTTTAAATCAATTTCACTTCTACAGCATCTAGGAATTGCTATCTAAAGTTATGGGTTTAAAATAGTCAAGTTTCAAAAGACAGCAATTAAATGCTGTAGTAGACTTTTAGCTAAGCATCAAATTTCAAATATAACTTATTATTTATTATTTCTGTATTGAAATCTTTTCCTTTCCAAAAATATAGAATTTCTAAACAAGTTATATTCCAAAATTTTAACTCAACATTTATTTATTTAACCCCTTTTAAATCATTGTAAATCTCATAAAAATCCTTTATATAATTTAAATTAGAATATCATCAAATTTCTAAATTTAAATAATTTAAAATAATTTCAGAAAATAATATATAAACCACGGGCCTGTATAAGATTTTCTAGCCTAGGTCAAGTGAAACGGATTTATATCATTTCAATCCGATATTTACACAACCCCGGGTTCTATCATTTCGAACCCGCAATCCCAAGACAATTTACAGCAGTTAACAGAACAAGTGAACAATAATAATCAATTAGGCCTATCATTTCAGCCCATACCATCTATAATAACAGGGAACTTGCAGTGGTGATTTAAGCAGTAAATAAACAATAACATAACTGCAGAAATAATATAACAGATAATACTGATGAGGTGTCAATTTAAATGGGGTCAATCATTCTATATTACACTACAGACAGATAATAGTGAAATACAATTTTACACATACACTTGCAATAATTTACCAAAATATAAATACGTATGTCTGGTGAGAAATACTCACCTGAATGCTGCAGAAAATTTTAAATTTCAAAACGATGATTCACCGGAAAAGAACTACAGAGAGTAACGATCAAAATCCCTCGGATGTCAAGCTTAGATTCAAATCTAGAACAAGATTCAAAATATTGAATACGCGACTTTAGAATTTACGGTCAAAGAAAAATTTAAAAGTAGGGAGAGAATTTTTTTGTTTGACTTGCTCGACCACTCTACCGTGTACAACAACCAAACATTTCCAAACACACGAACTGTGCTAACACTATAACCATGATAAAATTTCCTAAAGACAAACTAAGGCAAAATGGTGGAGTTTTCTTATTATGTCGGGGTACATGTACACGTGCACACTTCCATTACACTTACTCGCATACACGCACTCACGCCAACATTTCCACATACTTACATCTCTTCTGCCACTTTCATTCATTATTTTCTTTTCCTTTTACCTGGATCCAACTACTAAAAATATCATCTACTACTGCAAATCAACCTAAGTTCTTACAATATTTCTTTACAGTCTAAATTTAAACTTGCAGGCTTTACAAACTTACAATCAGACAGGAATTCATCATCAGCTACACGCGCCACAACCCCACTTCTTCGAGCTAACCATGGAATTTCTTCGAGAAAAATGCAACAAATCTTCGGGACAAAATATAAAGACTTCGAGTAAAATCATGCGACTAAATCAAAGCATCTACTGAATGTGTACATCTCCTCTCCTCCTTATTCTCTGCTTCCTCTATCATATGAAGGTTACATATGTGCAGACTAACTGAACTCACAGTCCTAGCCTACCTCTTTCCCATCCTCACCCCTTGTTTTTTTTTTCTTTTTTCTTTTCTTTTTTTTTTTTTTTTTTTTTGCAAATGAAAGAAAACTCTCTAGGCCTTGTTAACATCCAACTCAATCATGCAAAAAGGGTTTCTCACTGTTCCTATCAGACCTCTACACGAACCAAAACAACTCCTAACCAGATACAAAACAAATGCATGCTTCTAAATATTTGTGACTGTGATACACGTACACGGTGACACCAATGCACAACCCAGTCTAACATCCCTGCCAACACATATTCACGCAACAAAAAAACTAAGCATCATCAGATCCTTACTAAATGAACCCATCCCTCTTTCTTAAATATTTTGACAACACTGCCCTTCCTACTCCTCTCAAACAACTCCAGACCATCTTATGTTCACGCAATTTATACCTCAAGTATATATATATTTTTTTTCTTCGACAGATCTGTTCCCAAAATAACTCCCGGGCCCTACAACTTACCTGGCATGACATCAACACAGTTCCCATATACAAATTTGCACAACATTCCACTACCTATGTGTCGAGAGTTGAGCCTATAACACACACAAAAGATCTCACTTCCTCTCTGTTTCTAGACCTAACTTTCCAAAACAAAAACAGTTCAACATATCCAGATCCCATATGTTTAGTTCAAGGCAGATGATAAGAGTCTCATAGAAAGACAGAGTGAATAAATAGTAGTGTGGCCGAGCAAGGCACAGATAGAACAACATCAAGAGAAAGAGGAAGGAAAACTGGAAGGAAAAAAAAACAATAAGACTTATTACCTGATGGATCTTGAACGTACGAGGAAGGGGAAGGCAGAGATATTTAGATGCGGAGAAAGAAACTGGTGAGGTGGGTATATATATAGGCAGTGCGAATTAAAGGAGAGGTAAAAGCATCAGTTTTATTGATATAAATTTGGTTGATATGACTGCGAAATTTCCTCATCAGTTCAAAGGAAATAGATAAAGTTCGAACGTTGCAAAAATTAAAAAGATTTGAACTGCTGCAAGATCAATGGGGAGGGAGAGCAATCAGTTGAAGACTTGAAGCTATTAGAGACGAAAGATATGAATACGTGATTTTATTGCTGAGAAAAGAAAAGGCAAAACACATTTCCAGTTTTGAACAAAAGAATATGTTCGAAAAGGTTTGATTGAGATCTTCTTGCGTGATGAAAGAACCACTGATATAGCATGTCAGTTACACAGATATAAAGTTGTTAACATGAATGCGTGAACGTTACTTAAGGGAATATTGATCAAAGGAAGGGCAAGCAAGCATCAGTTATATTGACATAAATTGTGAATATAGATACGTGATTAAAGCAGAGAGGAAAAAAAATGGCAAGCGTGATAAATGGTTTGATTTATTCAATGAATTGCGAGATTCATGTACTTGATTTTGGTAGAGCTGTTGGAAGCAGAGAATGGGAGAATATAGGATATGCACTTTTCAGTCTTTAAAGTGCATGCATTGATTGTAGGTAATTTATACGTGATATAATTAGCATGAGAAATAAATCTGAACGTTATGAGAAATTTGTGTTAAAAGCATGCGTTACTTTAGGAAGATAATAGCACTAAAATTTCGAACTGACTAGGCAATAGAAGAGGTGATTTTTAGGGACCACGGTTAGCAATTTGATTTGATCTTTATATGTGTGATATCGATTCTCAGTTATAAATGTTTGAACGTTACCCATATTTATTTAAACATGCGTTGATTGTGGGAATATGGCTTGCGAGATTTAAAACTGCCAATTGAAATTAATGCATGCGATTACTGCAAATTTTATGAGAAGCTTTGATTTCAATATTTATGCGTGATTGAGGAACTTGATTTTGTGTAGTACTGCTTGAAACAGAGGATAAACAGATTTGGACTTTACTTATATGTGTGATTCATTTCTAGTTTATCAATCTTGATTTTTAGTTTGATTGCAATAAATGAAATGGCAAAAATTATGTAAGGCTTTAGGAATGAAACGTATATAAATTTATTTAAAAAAAACCAAACTGTCCGTTAAAACAAAATAACGTTTGCTATAAAATCACTGACTGATATTTTATATCCAAAAATATTAAAAATATGATTTTTTTACAATACATCAAACTGACGTAATACAGAACATCAAAAATTTCTATAAAAATAACATTTTTAAGTTTATACGTTTTATTCCGTTACCTACCATAGATTTTTACGCGTCCTTTAAACGCGAAATCCAACAGTTCATTAATACACTAAATTCTTCAAAATTATTACTTAACAAACTTAATTGGTTTTCACATATTATATATATATACAAAATTTCTTTTATTAAAATTCAAATGGAGTTGTCTTTTAACAAATTTAACCGTTTCACACTTTAAATTTCCATATTTAGTATTTTAAGGAAATGATTTAAATCAAATTATATATGTATATAAATTGGAAAGTAAATTTTACTGGAAAGAGAAAAATAACGGATTAAAGTTCTATACGTTTTCTTATATATAATCTTATATATATATATACGGTATTTATTCCCTAAATTTAGGCGCCTTTTTTTAAGGCGTAATTACCCAGTTCATTTATGTACTAAAAAAAAAAAAAATTAGAAATTCTGACCATGCTGAGACTCGAACTCGTGACCTATCGTGAATAGCCCAGATGTCTTAACCACCTAAGCTATTAATGTTTTCTTAATTAAAACTTGATTTTGCTAGACATTAAGTTATTTACCATCTTCGACAAAACCCCAAATTTCCAAATTAAAGTTAATTCTTAACCATGTCAAAATTTCAGAGATCTTATTATTTAATTAAAAATTTGGTCAATTGTTTTTTTTTATTTATATTTTTAATCACTTTAAATAAACCCCAAAGTTTTTATTTTTAGAAAAATACAAGTGAAAAATACTTGTTTAAAAAAATTGGGCTGTTACAATAAAATGCTAAAAAATAAAATGGGCATGATTATCTAACCAATTGAATTTACCAAGTGATTACTTATGTGCTCCATGTGCATAAGGAAAATTAATCACATGACGTTCATATAGTAAAATTACTCATTAATCTCCATCATTCCTACAAAGAATTCAAGATGATATATGTGGCCTAATCCACCCAGAATGTGGACCATTTATGGTATTAATTGATGCATCAACTCGTTGGTCACATGTATGTTTACTTTCTATAAGAAACATGGCATTTGCCAAACTACTTGCTCAATCAATCAAATTAAGAGCGCACTTCTCTGACCATCAGATTAAATCAATTCGACCAGATAATGTAGGAGAGTTTACTTCTCAAATATTTGATGATTATTGTCTATCATTGGGAATTGAAATTGAACATCCAGTAGCTCATGTTCCCACTCAAAATGGTCTAGCAGAATCATTAATTAAGCGTTTGCAACTTATTGCAAGACCGTTGCTTATGCAATCAAAGTTACATGTTTCAGGTTGGGGACATACAATTTAGCATGCATCAAAATTGGTTAAAATTAGACCAAAGACATATCATCAATTTTCACCATGACAGCTTTTAACCGGATCCCAACCAAATATTTAACATTTTCGAAAATTTGGTCGCATTGTACATGTGCCAATTAGTCTCCCACTTCGTACTAAAATGGGTCCTCAACGTAGGTTGGGAATTTATGTTGAATTTGATTGACTCTCAATAATTCGTTATCTTGAACCTTTCACGGGTGATGTCTTCACCGCAAGATTTTCAGACTATAAAATTGATTCACTACAAGAAAAAGGCAGAATACCGACAGCCAAGACCGACGGCTTCCGACGGCCATTTTCCGACGGCTTTCGACGGACCGTCGGCGGCCGTCGGAAGCCGTCGCAAATTTACGATTATACCAGCCAGCCGAGCCCTTTCTTCCTCCTCCATTTCATACGAAAAAAACCCAAAAAACCCCCCAAATTCAACCCCTAAGCTTCCAATCCCTAATTTTTAGCTTCCGGATCTTCCAACGCACTCTAATCAAGCTTCAGTACTCTTAATCTCAGGTATAATCTCTTATTTTTATGAAAAATTCAGTTTTTACCCTAATTATAGATTTGCATAAATTGATAAATTAGGGCGAATTAATGATTGCAATTGTTTCCACTAGCGTAATAACGGTTTATAGCATCACATGGTATACCGATTTCATCTTTTATCGTGAAATTGTGATATACACGTATAATTTATGCATGTTCATGTATATGTATTTTGTTGTGTATGCCTTGATTCGACGATTGTATACGTTATTTGGAATAAGATAAAATGATTGAATGAACTAGGAGTATTATATTGTGCACGTTTTTACTTATGACACAAAAAAAATGCATTACTCTAAATTATAATTGTGTGTATTGAAAAATGACAAAATGTTAAACCAGCCCTAAGTTGATGCGTAATACGTCGAATAAATGTGTGAAATTAATATATAAATGTGAACAGTGAGTAAAACTGTATTTTTGAGTAAAATGCGCGCATGTTAACCGACAAATGTCCCTTAGAGAGTTTTTGGCCCCGTCTGACGAGTGTTGTACGTGATCGTTGTATAAATAGTCGTTTTTTTCGAAAAACGACCATTTATATTCATCTGGTACAATGTTTGTCGGATTTGTCCCTGTATTGGACAAGTTATGAACACAGTAAGAATTTACATTTTGTATACTACTTCGTCTCAAACGGTTCATAAAATTTCGCCCTAACTTTTCTTTTTTGTTTCCTGCGTACACGCATTTGTGTACAATGCAGGGAACAAAAGGAAAATGCTGCCGAAATTTTATTGAATCGTTTGGGACGAAGTAATATACGAAATGTAAATGCTTACTGTGTTTGTAATGGGAAGCAGGATGTCTAACCAATGAAAAAAAATTATATATTTTTAATCGTTACGTACGTTAAAAAATGAAATGTGCCCTATTTGAATCATCTGAAGAAAAAAGTGAGACAAAAAGCACGAGTTGAAGGTTCGATATGTAAATCTTACATCGAAGAAGAAGCTTCGTTCTTTTTCTCTCACTATTTCAGTGACCATGTGAATATTTCATTTCAAAGTGTTCCTCGTAATGATGAAGGCGACGAACAAGAGTCCTCTCAAGCAATGTTATCTATTTTTAGACAACATGGTCGGCCTTCTGGAAAATGTGTGGAAATATGGCTAGACGATAGAGATCTTCGTGTAGCACACACTTATATTCTTCTAAATTGTGCCGAGGTTGCACCGTTTGTTAGGTAATCTGAAATAATAATTTTTGTTTTATTCTTTTCTGTAATGCATGCGCGTGTATAACCTAATGTAATAATTTGTTTATATAAACAGTGTTTATGAACGGGAACATCCGAACGGAGATCTCAGTAAAGAATTTTCCCGTTGGTTTTCAAATTACGTTTATGAGCCGAAAAATTGTGTTGTTGACGAAGGGTTGAAACATCTTGCAACGGGACCAAAAAGAGTGGTCAAGACATATCCAATATATTTCGTCAATGGATACAAATTTAACACTAAAGAATACGGTGCAGAAAAATTAACAAATAATACTGGTGTATTTGTTAAAGGTAGTGACGATCCAGAAAACCATTTAAATGATTTTTATGGCGTTCTAACACAAATTTTGCAACTGACATATTTCTCAAGACCCGCGGAGGAGGTGTTTCTATTTAGATGCAATTGGTTTAGCAATGTTCCAGGTTCTGGAATTAATGTGCATAAGGATTATAATCTTATCGAAATAAAGCATACATCGCACTATCACAAGTATGATCCTTTTGTACTAGCCAAACAAGCATTGCAAGTTTATTACGCTCCTTATCCGTCTCTAAAAAGAGATAAAGCAGATTGGTCTGCAGTTTTTAAAACAAAGGCCAGATTCACATTCGATGGGAAGAATATTCCGGACGAACAAGCTTATCAGGCAGATCTTGAGCAAAATAACGAAATAATAATTACAGACGATCATACAGATTTTGGTCCTTTGATCGATGAATCAAATGTTTTGGTAGAAGCGTTTGACAGTGCAGAGGAAAATATCGTCGAAAACGAGACCGAATCTGAATCAGAAGACGATGATGACTGATATAAATTTGAATATGTTTTTTTGCAATTGATGTAACTATGTTGAATTCTTGATGTATTATGAAATTGATGTAACTATGAAACTAAATCCGTTTACTATTGTTTTATGTTATTTCAATTTGTCATTTATTTAGCAATTTTTATTAAAAATGCAATGAACTCTGCTTATCGTAGGAAGAGTACACCCATCATGAATCAGGTATAACAAACTTACATGTCTATTTACATTTCAGTCATTATAATTAAGCAAGTTATACCATTGATGTCATGTTCCTATGAAATATATTTCATTATCATGTTTTTATTCTCTTATATAATGATGTGTAAACGTCACAGGTTTATCATTATGTCACATAGAGGGAGGAGCTCTTCCCGTTCTTCAGGAGGCGATGGCAGTGGCCCATCGCAAGCGCCACACCGTCCAGTTGTTACGTTAGTCCCCAAAGCAGATGGGTAAAAATTAAATCTTATTCATCATCTTATTTTTTCTATACTATACGTATGTACTTATCTGTATCGTACTTAAAAACAGGGGGTTCGAGCTACTACCCACTAAGGTAGTGTTGGACGTCTCCAGAGCAGCATATCGTAGTAGGATGAGTGCGTGCTGGCCGAAGTGGGATACCATCCCTCCGCACATCATAAAGTGCATATGGCAGGATGTTCTAGTATGTGTAATTTTTATGTTTTCCATTTTTAATTCGTTTTTGTCGTTTTTCTACCGTTTATCGTTTAAAGTGTAATCTTTTTTTAACACAGGCTGAGATAGACATCCAGACAGATGATATGCAGCTGGCACGAGCATACTGGATGAGGAAGATGCGAAAGAACTACAGAGACACGATATCTGAGGTTAAGAAATCCGGGAAGAGACCACGGTGGATGGGGGAGAGCGTGTGGCAAGCTTGGTTGAGCTACTGGGAGACGGACGAGGCGAAGGCAAGTATACTAATTTTTTTTCAATTATTAATTTAACGTGATTGAAAAATAATGTATCAAATTTTGAATGTACAGGCAGAGTCAGATAGAAACTCTGCAAATAGAAATAAGAATCCCGTTACTCATCGCGGAGGATCGAAGTCGTTTCAGCAGTATCGGCAGGAGTTGGTAAATTTAATTACTGAATAATAAATGTAAATAGTTTATGCTATATGATTTTAAATGTATAATAATTGTATGTAACAATCAACTTCAGGAAGCCGAGGCACATGGTCCTGTCAGCTATATGGACGTGTTCACCCGTACGCATGCTGTTGAGCATGTTAATCCAGACGGGACTGTTTCGTACACATGGCAGGACGATAAATCCAGTAAAAGCCATGTAAGCATATTTCATTTTATTCAGTATTAGTAATTGTTTTAGTTGTCAAATTATTATGAAATAAGATATGATATTATTAATTTGTCAATGCAGGAGATGTTTATGGAGCAGCGACAGAAACTCCTTTCTGATACGGGTCGAGAGCAGCTGACGACCGATGAAGAGGACGTTATTTTTGAGTCCGTTATGAGTCCACCAGAGCATGGTCGACGATACGGATTTGGCAATTTAGCGGTAAATAATTTATTTTTTCTTAAAATACTTAAAATATGATATTCTTACCTTTTCAAAACAATAAACTTTGATTTTATTTATTTTTCAATTATTGCAGTCCAGTAGTCAGAGTAGGAGACGGCGGAGTAGACCTCAGAGCGAGCTAGCAAGTATAGAAGAATTGCAGACTAGAGTTCAGCAGTTGGAGGAGCAGAACCGCCAACAGGCCATGCAGACGGCACAGTTATTTGAGTACATGCAGCAGTTTGGTGGCCGCTTCCCTTCATCGGCTGGCTCTGGATCTGGGGCAGATTGATTCATTGCTTTCTAATTCGTTCGTGCAGGTATGTTTAGTTTTAGTTTACAATGATTTGGTAGAAGGAACAATTAATTGTTGATATGTATAATTATGTATAATACACTTGGTTCTGTAGCTGTATCAGGATATGCATGATTAGAACAGTTATTGTTAGTATTATTGTTAATGTTGGAATGTTATGTATATTTTGTATTTTATTTTTATTCTAATTTTGTTTATTTCTGTGTCTATTGAATATTTTGGAGTATTGGTTTGCATGTTTGGTTGGATTATTGTTTATTTGATTGTGCAGTATTGATATTGTAGTGTTTGGAAGAGAAATGTTGTTGGAAGGCTCTATTTGCAGCAGATTTAAAAAAAAACAGCAGGTTTCCGACGGCTTCCGACGGCTCCCGACGGCTTATTGGTCGAAATTTTCCGGCGGTTTCCGGCGGTTTCCGACGGCTTATTGGCCTGATTTCCGGCGGTTTCCAACGGCCGTCGGAAGCCGTCGGAAACCGTCGGAAACCGCCGAAAGCCGTCGATAATGTATACGGCATCACCCGTCGGTAGCCGTCGGAAATACTGCTCCCCGACGCCTTCATTTCCGACGGCTTTTTCCGACGGCCGCCGACGGCTTCCGACGGCCGCCGACGGTTTTCAGCCGTCGGAAATCCCCCATCCCCTTGTAGTGATTAGACAATTTTCTCACCGTTAGAGAGAGGAAAGACCATTCCAGTAGAATGGCATGAAATATCATGGAATAACCCATCTATATCTCAATTGGATTCGCGTACCAAACAATGCCAATATGAGGTTTAAATAATTTTTCATCTTCAGAATATCGCAAATCAAATGCCTGATGCATTTAGTGATGCTGCAAAAATAACTAAATCTCACATTCCAGCGGCAAATGCACCAACTAGAATTAAAATCCTAGAGAGACCAAAAACAACAAATGAATCTAAAGCAAGACAAAAACGTGGAAGACCAATTAGTCCAAAAGACTTGGCGCCTAGAAAAAGAAAGTGTAACGAAAAATCATCAATTGATAAACCTCCCGAAGAGTTATAAATGATCTAAAAGATAAATTAAATGAAAATCCAAATTCTCCTAAAAATGCTGAAGAAACTATTATCCTAGAAGAAATAACAGAAGCTTCCAAAAATAAATTGTACCTAATAATAATGAGAACTCAATATTTTATACAAACTAGGGAGAAATGTGGCTTAATATTTTATACAAACTAGGTAGAAATGTGGGATCAAAGTAAAATAATAATTGATGATGTATTCTCATTCGCAGTAGCTACTGAAATAAATGAAAGTCATGACTATAACAAAAATAATGATAATGAACCAACTAGCATAATTGAATGTCGAAAAAGACATGATTGGCCAAGATGGAAAGATGTTATCCAAGTTGAGCTAGATACACTTCAAAAACATGGTGTGTGGACCAATGGAGAAAACATCAGTGTTAGCACCAAAATTAGTCATTAACACACAATCGTCGATGAAAGCACCAACTAACAGTCACAGATGACAGAAAGAATGTATGTGGAGAGTATAAATATGAAGAGCAGTAAAAATTAAAAAGAAAGCAGTAATAACACAGGATTTATAGTGGTTCGGTTGACATTGGCCTATGTCTACTCTAGAAATTTTCTTTTTTTATTGATTAGTGAATCAATTACAGTTACAATCCGGAGTTTTCAAAACAATAATGGCAGAGTATCCTTAATGAACAAGATGAAGGGAAACAGAATGAGAATTTCTTTTCTGAAGCCCTGCCTGTAGTATTTATAAGAAAAATCCGGGTTACGGGGTTTCCTAAGTGATATGGTAGTCGGGCCCATATACTTCGCCAATGCCGACCCCTAGTCGATAATATGCTGACCTGGAGCTTCCTCGTAGACGACCCGAAGCGGATCCTAAAATGACTCGAAGCAGGTTACAACGTGACTCGGAGTGAACATGCCGACCCCCATATCCCATTGCTAACCTGACTCCATGGCCAACCTGAAGCGTGGCTATTGCCGACCCGAAGTAGGAATATATGCCGACACGAGCCCTCCTTCTTATCCCGATCCCATAACTTGCCGACCTGTAAATGGAATGCCGACCCCTTGACTCGAAGATACACTTGTGCCGACACAAAGCCGGTATGAATGCCGATTCCATAGAATGTTAGGACACGCTGATCCCAGCCCATATGCTGAACCGAGCTTATGAAAGTGCCGACCCGGAGTTAATCTCCAAACATGTTGATCCCATCTGTTTCCTTGATGTCGACCCCTCCATTCTTGCCGACCCGGAGTTTTGTACATGCTGACCCGAAGCCTGGAGGATGTCGATCCGAAGTTGGTTGTGGAGCCCATGAAAACATGCCGACCTGAGTGACCCGAAACAACCATTCAAATGATTCGAAGCAAGCTGCTTGAAATAAACCCACAAACGACTCAATGCAAACTCCAACCATCTCGAATCGACTCGACTCTCATCGAAACTCATATTTCAAGTATCCCACGCCTTTTGTCCATCGACTATGCCGAATCCCGGCTTCATAATCATGTTTATCATCCGTGATTGATCGTCTATCCATCATCTGAGCCAATATCATTATATTCCAGCCTCGATAATCGACCAATCGATTTAGTTAAATCCGTCAGTCTACGGCCTTGCAAAAAGGCGGGTTAACAATCAGAAAATGTTAAACCAGTAGGTTATAAATGGGTATTCGTTAGAAAATGAAATGACAAAAATGAAGTCGTGAGATACAACGCACAACTTGTTGCACAAGGTTTTCTACAGAGGTCATGTTTCACTTTTAAAGAAACATATTCTTCTGTTATGGATGTCATAACGTTTCAATATTTGATAAGCCTTATAATTTCCGAAAAACTAGATATAAGATGAACTGTTGTCGTGACAGCTTATCTTTACGATGAATTAGATACCAGTATTTACATGAAGATCTCAGATGGATATAAGTTTCCTGAAGAAAAATCAAAATTGATGTACTTACTAAAACTGAGACGATCACTATATCGTTTGAAACAATCTGGAAGATGTGTATAACCGTCTGAGTGAATATTTGGTAAAAGCCAGATATAAAAACTATCTCATTTGTCCATGTGTCTTCATAAAGAAATCAGTAAAGGGATTTGCTATTTTAGCAGTTTATGTCGATGATAGAAATTTGATTGGGACTCCAAAAGAGATTGATGAAATAATAAATTACTTAAAGAAAGAATTTGAAATGAAATACCTTGGCAAAACTAAATATTGTCTCGATCTACAAATCGAGCATAGTACCAGTGGCATACTAATCCATCAGTCAAACTACATTAAGAATTCCTGAAGCGTTTTCAAATGGATAAAGCATATCCACATAGTACTTCCATGGTTGTGAGATCTTTGGATATTAAAAAGAACCATTATCGCCTAAAAGAAGATGATGAAAAAGTACTTGGTGCAGAAGTACCATATCTCAGTATCATTGGTGCATTATTATATTTAATCCAACGCACAAGACCGGATATTGCATTCTCGGTAAATATTCTAGCAAAATGCGGTTCAACACCAACGAAAAGATACTGGAATGGTATAAAATATATCATGCGATATCTTCGTGGAATGACAAATTTAGGCTTGTTTTATTCTGACATATATCAGGGCAAATGAATCGAGGATCCGCGTTTTGAGATTCAGCGACTGTTGGCAGTACAAAAAGGAAAAGCAATGCGGAAATGCGAATTACATTCATGCTTAGAGAAGTTGTTTTGGTCTTTGGAAGAATTTATGAGTTAGGGAACTGGGCTCAAAGGTTTAAGTTCAAAAACATTTAGAATACAGCTGAATAATATGGTAATCGATCTGAAAGGAGATGAGATGAAAGTGTTGCGAAGTGAAAACTGGGATTGGTATGAATTTATTTCCTGCATACCTCAAAATCTTTGCTGTCTAGGCAATTTTGATGACATTAAGCAACATTAATAAGCAATGCAGTAAACATCTTCAGTAACATCTTCGGTGTTTATGAGTTACAGATAATTGTTCGCTATATGGATGTACAGTATATTTGTTTTATGATGAAGGAGAAGCATTTGTTGAATTGTTTCAATAAGAATTAGGTTCATCATAGGCTGGGTGCTTTGCAAATCAGGCGACTCTCTCTGCAGCTAAGGCTCAGTGTTGCAAATACAATCAGTAACGTGCATGCAGAAAGAGGAATATTGTTCATATCTCTGTGTATGTTCATGGGGGATCATTCATCATGTAAGTTTATCTAAAATATGAAACCTGAACTACTGTGGTAATGGATATAAAATATATTTAACATTTCATTCATTCATGGAGTATCAAATAATTAATAACCACTAATTAAGAGATTAATAATTTGACTTTACTTTACTACAATTTGATCAAGGGTACATAACAAACCACCATCCAATATCCAAGCGTAGGTGAAACTGAAATGGTGGTGGTATAAAAAAGAATGAAATAATAGAGTTAATAAAATTAATGATCAAAGGAATCAGAATAAATGAAGGTATATATGTCATGAGGAAGGATGATGAATTAAATTAGTCCATGCTTCCTTCCATTAGGTGAATGTGCGCTGATGAATGAATTATGAATAAAAGAAGGGATTCAAATGCTCCTTTTTGCAGATACAAGTGGCTTCAACTTCTCCATCATTTGATCGAAGTCGTCCTCCGTCTTGATTAAACTCAAGCGTGTGTAACGACTATCGGCTTCAAAAAGCACTCCGCTTTGAGTTTTAATTTGAGCATTCCTGAGTAGAGCTTCACAATCCGTGTCTTCCTCCCATTCACACTTTAGCCATCCGAATGCTGCGATTAATTGATGTAAATTAGCAATTGCGTTAAGCAATTATATATGCAGTTGGTTTGAAGATATAAACGGACAAAGTTAGAGAAATTAATTAAGTAGCTAGCTAGGAGCATACATGGTGAGGGATCTCTAACTTTTTTGAAGTAGTTGCAATATTGCGGAGAGAGGTTTTGAAGGGAGAATCGATCTGAAGATGCAACTAGCTTGGTAAGTTTAGCCCATCTTTTAGACAATGTTTGATAGCCAAATTGGTTGATGTCGGCCATTGTTTCCCGTTTCGTTTTCATTTGCAACAAGATCTCCTTTATTAGTTTCAAGGTTCGAAGTTGCGTATCGTGGGAAGTTCCTTCCGTGTTCTCGGTCATGTACTCCATTACCCTGTCGTATACTTTCACGTCCTTTATGAGCGCCCACCTGTACATATATACAATATGTAATTTGTTATGATTAGCATACATGAATGATGCAGACCACCACCGTTGACAATATACATATGAATGAAAGTTAACGTTACTAATTAAGAAGAAGAAAAAATAAAAAGACTGTCGTACCCGAATCTGCTGCCGGAATGTCCAGTGTATTTGGACATGGAAAACAACATTATATCTTCGTTGGCGGGTTGTGCAATTGGGGTATAATGCGGCCAATAGTAGACGTGGTCGTGGATTGCTAAAGAGCCATTGATTATGGAATGGTGAAATCGACCTTCGGGATTATTGGGCGAAGTCACCAATTCTATGATGTTTTGAGGAGAAGCGGCGTTAACGTAATCGGATGCGTTCCCTTTCCATTCGTAGCCGGTAAAACAAAAGAATTTGGTTTGCTTTCTGAAGACGGGATAGTAAGGGACGGCAGCGACAACTTTTGATGGTTGCACATCGGGTGATATATCGTTTGGGGAAAGGGCGATGACTAGACCGTTGAGGAGTTGAGTGACGCCGGTACCGAAGACGATGTACTTATCATCGGCTTTGGCATTACCGACGGCCTGATGTAAAAGTCTGACGTGTTTGTAATATTTATTTCTGTGATATATATTGGTAAATACAGAGATCGATCGATCTCTTATATATAGAGTGGCTGCTTCACATATATTTCAAACATTAACATGCATGCATGCCTGTATATTTACACGTTTTTGATTAACGTACGACTTTCTTTATTGCATGATATTTGACCCTTCATTTGACCAATTTCCTCATTAACGATTTGGTCTCGATCAACCATCTATCTGTCTGATTTAAAGTCCTTCAATTCTTCTTTCAATATTTTATTTTGATCCAGTCCCAATTGTTTGACATCACCATGCATGCCATATATGCTTATAGGTCAATCGGTCAATATAATATATGGGGCTAGCTACCTGCTACCTGTTCTGTATCTCGGCTCGTTGATTCATTTGTTTCTCTTCTCTGTCTTTTGGTTTCGATATTTACTTTATCAATTAATATGTAAGCATGCAGCTGAATCACTACCAACGGGTTTCTGTTTCTATATGTTGAATTTATTTCATGCTTAATTATTTACTCCCGACTAAACAAAGAGACCAGTTCAATTTTTCCTTTATTGGTTCATAAGCATGACAACTTATGTTTGAAATAAAAACAAACTTGTAATATGTTTATCTTGCTAATGCTTTTTATGTAAGTGTTGCTGTAAAAATAAAGTCTTTTCAAATTTTTTCCTTTAATGGTTTGTTTTCTTTATTTACGTATTTTATCTAATAATCCAAACACATTCTGTTAGTCTGTTTTCTTTATTTACGCATTTTATTTAATAACAGAAACACGTAAATTTTGTATTTAGGTCAATTTTGTAAACAAATTACAAGAATAGTCCACTTTGCAAACTAATAACAAAAATAGATCAGTTTTCGCCATGTAGGACGCCACGTGTGTTGGCGGTATCTCAAATGCCATCAGTACACGTCTATGTTGCATAATAACATTGGCGGCATTTGAGATGCCGCCAGTTTGCGGCATCCCAAATGCCGCTATTTCTGTTGCTCTCTGTAAATTGTGGAGACCTTTCTCAATACCACCCCACTCCCCTTCTCTCAACTCATCTTCAAAAAAGAACCAAACGCACGCCCCCAAATCACTAAAAATCAAAATTTCAAGGTTCCAACTACCAAAATCTAGTTAGAATTTGAACATGGCTTCATCATCGTCCCAAGCTCATCCTATAGGTATGAAATCTGTCGATTTTCTCTCCAAATGTCATTTTTTCAATTTAGGGTTTAGGGCTAAAATTGTTCTATGATTGCAAATCTATGATTGTATAGTAAAATGAAGTTGAGTACTCACCTAGAGCACATGTATAATTGTTTTTCCATCGTATACAATGAAGTTGTATAGTTGCAAATCTATGGTTCTATTCTCATTGAAGTCGAGTATGATTATGCAATGTTATTGTGGTAGAATATGATGAAATGGCACCCGGAACTATCGTTCCTAGTGTGCTTTACCTCCAACCTCAACACCGCACAAGCAACATCGATATGATGGAGGTACAAGGTCAAATAATTTGTTATTACTTATGCAAATTGGTGGTAATTACCATAATTGCTTTGCTCTATTACTATGTAGCGACAGGGGGTTGAGCCGGACGGCTTCATTGACCATTCATCAACTTTAAAGCTCGTCGTCAACGCATCCAGACGTGTTGGAACTATTAGACAGAGCTGGATATGGTGTTGTCAATAAGTTGGGATATACACAGCTCGACCGGAATTTTTTGACGGCTTTGATCGATAGATGGCGACCGGAGACGTCTATATTTCATCTTAGAGTAGGTGAGATAACAATCACTTTGAAAGACGTAGCTGTATTGCTTGGATTGCCGATTAATGGGGATCCCATCCTGAAACCGGATTTTTCAAGAAATTATATGGAATTGTGCGAGCCCTTGCTTGGATTGGCTCCTCCAGAAGACGTGAGGTGGGGAAATGAATCGATAGTGGCCACGTGGTTTAGGGAGCAGTTGGCCGGTGATATTCCCCATCGTGCCTCTCCTTTGCAGATTGCCCAGCGTGCCCGCGCTATTATGTTGCACATCATCACGCAACGTCTTTTTTGTGATCGATCGAAGACAAGAGTGGCCCTTCAATGGCTTCCATTGTTAGAAGACTTCGATTCATGTCGGCAATACTCCTAGGGTAGTGCGGTGCTTGCTTTCACCTATACGGAGCTTACGAGAGTTGCTTTGGTCCAACAACGGTCCGCCGGAGGTTGTATGACTCTACTTCAGGTATGGACATAGTCATTCGTTGTTGCATAGTTGAATATTTCGTAAAACTGTAACTAAAATTAAGTTTTACACTTGCAGCTTTGGTCATGGACCTACCTTCCGGTTGGTCGTATTTATATGAAGACGCAAATAATTGACAATTCAAAGCCTTATGGAGCGAGGTAAAACAGTGTTGTTAGTGTTGTTGTATCGACACAGTAAATTTGAATTTTTTATAACATGTTGCTATTACAGGTGGATTGGCCCGAAGAATACAAAAATGACACCCAGACGCAATTTAACCTTCTACCGGAACGAGTTTGACGTCTTAGATTACAATGCAGTAACATGGAATCCGTATTCCGAAGCAGACCTTCATGCATTTCCGGCTATTTGTACAATGGACAGGACGTTGTGGCGGGCAAGACTTATGATTTTTTGTTTCGGAGATTTAGCATACCATCTGCCAGATAGAGCCATGAGACAGTTTGGTCTTCGACAGCACCTACCGTATCCTGCTCCATATTACATGCTTCCATACGGCGAAGATGAATGATTGAGTTATGGAACAACCGTTTCATAGCTGCGGAAGACAAGCACGATGTCACCCTGACCGATGAGGAGTATCTTAGCTGGTATTGGAATATCACTCGTCGTTATGTGCTTCGAAGACGAGCGGAGGAACCCGAGCAAGAGGTGGCACCTTACACTCCACGAGCTCCGCTAGAACGGAATGTGGTACGTATTAATATTGACAACTTATGTAGTACTTATGAAACTCATACGGGTTTATGTTATACGCAGGCGGATGGTATGTATCATGTGTTGGACATTGTCGACGAGCTTGCGGAGGAGGTTCCTGAAAAGAGCAAGGCAAAATGCTTCTCTATCAAACAAATTCTGCTATCCTGTTTGTCGAAGAACAAGATGTCAAGACCCATCCCACCTCCGCCTCCTCCTCCTCCTGCAGTTCCACCACTTATCGAGGATATTGCCCCTCCCGCGTCGTATGAGGACATAGTTGCAGTCCCACTGGCCCCCTCACCGAAGAGAAAGTATGGAAGAAGGAAGAAAAAAGAGGGCGAGTGTTCCGGAGCGATATCTACCCAGCAAACACAACCCGTCGGGCCATCGCAACCCCCAACGGAAGGGACGCAAGAGGAGGGTAGTGAAGAGCTGTCACTGGAAGAGGATGAATTCATGCTCAAGCCTAGAAGACCGAAGAAGAAAACTCCTAGGGAATTAAAAACTTTGAGATGAAATTTTAGACTAACCGTAGTGGACTGTGGTTTGTATTTGTTGACTGTAGTGTTTATTGATGTTTGTGTGGTATGTTGACTGTCGTATTGACTGCTCATGGTCTGTATTTGTTCGTTTTGGTTGTTTGGTTGTTAACTAATGTAGACTACTGTTTTTCGTTGTGATTATAGAAGTGACTCTAGTATTCCGATGTTGGTGTGAATGTTACTGGTTTTGGACTTGTATTTGATGTTGGTAAATGTAGTCATGAGCTTAGAAAGTTGCAATGGTCAAGGTTCAGAAACGACTATTACGTTGGTGTCGAATTATAGACACTGTATTTTCCATTTGCAGTTTGTGTGAGCAAGCAACATAACGGTATTCTTTCACCCGCATCAAATTACAACCTCTCAACACTTTAGCTGGCTTACACGACCCCCCGACATATTTTCCACAATCAAGTTCATCAACAACTAATTCGCCATCGAAATAACATATGGTCGGTACACACTTGGGAGCCATTCTACAATTTGTTCAATCAACTAGTAAACTATTATCCATTGATACCAAACAACAAATGAAATTAAAAAAATTTGAACTAGGGTTTCCAAAAAAACATACCTGCTATAGCTAATAACTTGTCGAAGAGGAACAATTAGATGTTGTTCCTCCTATGGATCTGAATACAACCAAGATTAAACTACACTTTGCAAATAATTTAATAGTTTGAAGTTTAGAATTTTAGTAGATCTAAGCAAAGTTTGGAACAAGAAAAACAATAAAAGGTGGCTGTCCAATAAAGCAGCAGAACCAGCGGCATTTGGGATGCAGCAAACTGACGGCATCGCAAATGTCGCCGGTGTTATTATGCAACATAGACGTGTACTGGCGGCATTTGAGATGCCACCAGCACACGTGGCATCCTACATGGCGAAAACTGATCTATTTTTGTTATTAGTTTGCAAAGTGGGCTATTCTTGTAATTTGTTTAAAAAATTGGCCTAAATACAAAATTTATCCTTTAGCAAACAAAGAACAAACCTCAGTAATGTAAGTTGTAAAAAATATATAAGCTTTGGCAATTTTGAATTCATGCAACTTTTGTGTTTGTATTTGATCTAAAACTAGATTTACTTTTGTCATCTCCTATCGCATCAGTATTCTCACAAAAGTACCTTTCACCTATGCCAAGATTATCTTTTACGCACTCGGGCCTAAATGGCATGACCAATCGATAGAAACACTACAACACTCCATCCACCTTTATCCGTATATTTCATATAGCACATTAGATAGATGTCATATTTCTGAAATACGATTCTCTTTTAAGATTCCTTGTTGGTGAAAAGGTAGACGTGGAACATAAAATCTCGAGCTAAATGGCACGGAGGTTGGAATCCTCTTCAAGGCGTAGTATTGAGCGAAAGCGTATATACCATATTTTTCGCCACAAAAAATATTTACTATATATATTTGTTCAAAACCAAAATAGCTAGAATTATTTTCAAATTCCCGGATGAAATTCGAGATGTTTATGGGCTCTGTGTCTCGGGTGTCTCTCGATTAGGGGACCCCAGAGAGACAATTCCATCTATACAGGAGAAGTAGACTTTAACAAACAAATTTGAGCATTGGTGGAATTTCTGCCCAAGTCATGTCGACAATTGCATTCATCGAGAAGTAGAATTATGATTCAACGGAGCAATGGCGATAATTCATTGTCATCGATCCATAGTTATCATACATCAAAAATTTGCACTCATCCAACATCAATTTTGTCATGTTCGAGCTCTATTAAACACCCCGTCTTGTCTTACCCTTCTCTTTGATTGTAGTATCATCAAATGGCGACGACTAGGGGAAATGGATCGACGAGGAGTTGACGGAATGGGATCGATGGAGCTTTGGAGGATGACTCAGCAGCTATGGAGTCAATGGTGTGAGTCGAATCTGGCAACAAGGCAGGAGGGCACTGCCTTGGATTATTCACGATAATTTTTTGAAGGCGTGTTCTTTTGGATGAATCAACTTCATGAGGTATAAGAGATATGGTGTAGAAGTCGAGGTTCAACATGATTTGAAGATGGAATCGATGAAGAACGACTCTTGAGTTTGAATAAAAGTAAAGTTGTCGAAGGTTGAAACAAGGATAAAATGTTTGAAAAATTCTTAGCCTAGACTTTTATATGGATTGACACTGATTGATCGGCACCAATCCATTATGGATCAATAGTGATGCATCATGCTTGTAAAAGAAATGGAATGTAGAAAAGGATGAAAACCACCTATCATAAATTTGAAGATTTTCAAAAATTTCTCCCCAATAATCAAAGTCCTCGGATAATGGACTTCAATTTTTGTATCTACTGAGCAGACATGACGAAGTGCCAAAATTCTCAATGAGGATGCAACATTCCATGGAAATGTATTGAGTAACAGAAGCATCTGCGCAGATCTGGAATTGATCGCTTGTCTTGATTCGAAGCACTTTCTGTGTTCAAAGAACCATACTTTGAATTTATCCCTTGTTTGAGGTAGTTAAATGTCATTCCCATGGTCTTTTCTTATCACAGACACAGTATGCTGCAATAATTATTGAACATGCCGGAATGTTTAACTGCAGTTCATGTCCTACTCCTGTTGACATTAATTCCAAACTAAGTGCCACCGCAGACACTCCTTATGATGATCCAACTAAGTATCGTAGTCTTGTAGGTGCTCTTCAGTATCTTACATTCACTCGGCCAGACATTTCCTATGCCGTGCAGCAGATCTGCCTTCATATGCATGCCTCGACTAATGAGCATATTAAAGCTATTAAGCGTATCATACGCTATCTCCAGGTACCCTTTCTTTTGGTCTCCACTTATACAAATCCAATATTAATCGTATTATCTCATATACAGATGCATATTAGGGTGGTTATCCTGACACCCGTCGTTCTACCTCTGGTTAAACGGCAACCTACTCTTTCCCGTAGTAGTGCTGAGGTGGAGTACAGGGGTGTTGCTAATGTTGTTTCTGATTCGTGCTGGATCAGAAATTTACTTCTAGAGTTGCATTGTCCTATTCAAAAGGCTACTCTAGTTTATTGTGACAATGCGAGTGCTATATACTTATCCGACAATCCTGTTCATCATCAATGCACTAAACACATTGAGATGGATATTCATTTCGTCCATGAGAAAGTAGCTCGTGGCGAAGTGCGTGTGCTTCATGTACCGTCACGTGACCAAATTGCTGATATTTTTACAAAAGGGCTTCCGTGCGTATTATTTAATGATTTCAGGGATAGTCCAAGCATACGAGAACCTCCCGCTTAGAACGGGGGGGGGGGGGGGGGTGGTGATAGAATATATTTTACATATTTTCTAGGCATTAGAATATTTCCTGCATTTATTCTCTGATTTGGCAATATCTTTATTTGGGAAGTATTTATTTAGTTACCTTTGTTTTAGCAAATCAGTTGGCTAATTTGTTGCCTCTTTATTTCGTTATTATTTATTTAGTTACCTTTGTTTTAGCAAATCAGTTGGCTAATTTGTAGCCTATCTTGACTCTTGTAACCATACATATTATTGGGCGTTGAATACAATGGGCAAGCAAATTGATTTCAAAATTGATTTCCATCACATCACATCAAACCAATCTCATCCATCTCAAAGTATATATAGTTCTCATACTACCTCACAACATCAAAGTGCATATATACAATATCTCAACATAAATAAAAAATTCATTCCTACTCCTCATCGCCTTCAGATCCCTGTGACGAAGGAAATCTACTATACTGTTGCATATGCCCAACAATGCGATCATCCAACATCTGGTACTTCTCCCCGGACCGATGTCTGTCTCGATCCTCGAGGTAAGCAATATGAGCTCTCAAGTTTACAATTTCCTAACCGTCGCAAGCTCTTCTATAGCTGACTTGCTTTCGTCTAAGCTACAACATTTTTACCAAAGTGTATGAGTTTCATATAGCGTGATTAATAAAATATATGTGTTATGCATTATTCATAAATATATTATACATAAACATTACCTCTTGATTTGCAAATCCATAGTGCTTACTCCGCGTTGGCGGCTCAACGATAGCGTCAAAAATCATGTCCTTCTCATCCGTACTCATCTCATCTCGACCTGTTCTCTCGAGCAGGTGATCTAGTTCTTTAAAGAATCTATCCTGCGAGTAAAAGTAGAAGTACAATTAAAATTCATATTACCTTATTTTAATTATTTATGACTTACTATTTAAAGTGATATTTAATAGCTTATAATTTAAACTATGCTTATCATAGACTCTTGTGATTTTGTGTCATGCCATGTGTATGTTTTTGAGCCACCTTCTTTGACGTGCTCGTTGACCTGAGGACGAGTAAAAACTTTCAAGTAGGAGACGACACGACCATGCTCTCTTACCTGAAATAATTACTATGTATTATTATTATATATATGATATGATGATTATACAATGTTATAAGTATTTATAATCGCAACTAATAAATTTACCAATTCTTGACGGCAATGTTGGAATAACATTGAACCCCCGTGACGTGTGACAGGATTCGCATTCCTATTTGCCGAATTCTGCTCAGTTTTTGCCTGTAAATTTCACATAAACATTGTATTTCACATTTTTAAACTGATGCAACTATTATACTAACTTCTACTAAATTTTTAATAAATATACAAGACTAGCGAACTTACAATCACTTCTACACTTTTCCAATAAGCATTTCATGCTTTCCTTAAGGTTGCACTCATTTAGACAGACATTCTTTTTCCATTTTTAATGCTCGACAATGTATCACGGTGATTTTTCTACATTTTTTTAGTCCAATAATTTCTGCAAAGGAAGTCTATTTCCTATAAATCTACTAGCCTCTACACATGAAATTAAAATGAATTATACATTAATACTTTGTCAACAAATTGCACAATTTATATATATATATATATATATATATATATATATATATATATATGTATATATATATAATGAAATACACATTTATATTTACGTAACAATCCTACCAAATACACTCTACAACGTGCGGTGGGATATTCTCCTACTTAGGCTACAAGTAGTTATTCTACCCTTGTAGGCAACCTTAGAAATATCAAGCACAATATCTGAGGGATCCAATTGAAGATCCTATATTAAACATGATATAGATATTTAATAAATAATGAATAAAATATCGTACAATAAATATTTATGATGTTGGAATAAATTTGATACTTACTCGCTCTCTTTACTTGCTAATCTAACTATGGGATGAACCATATGTGATCGGCAGCCACCATCGCCTCTAGCGGCAGTCCCTCTCTAACTAGAAGATGGAGAATCTGATGAATATGAAGATCATCGACATAGGGACATCATATTTGTCATAGACAAATCATTTTATTATGGAAGAACATATCATTCTATTATACGAAAAAATATTTTTTTTAAGGAAAACATGTAACATTAATAATCACATAAATTAGCTTCTATCAAAACATATCATTGCTTTTGTTTACAAACTACCGACCAATATGCTTTATCTCATTTTAGGGACGGATAAGAAACAAAATAAACTTGTAGTGTCTGCTTGGCTAATACAAAAAGATCATACTTATGATAATGAGAGTTGTGTTTTATTTCACTAAGATTATATTGTGCATGTTGATTCCAGAACTTGAAACATTGCTAAACCAATTGCATATCTAAATTAAAAAAAAATTCTACAGGTCTATAAAACATGTCAATTCCAAGACCTAGGTTAAGACGCCGTAAAAATCTTTTATATGTTCATCTTGATCATCACTACCTTTAACAAATACATCTGTATAGGTAGTTAACTTTTCAGCATCGCGTGTTTTGATATTGAATTTAAATCCATTAATTAATAATATTAGATGTATTGACATTTCTCTTTGATCCTATCGCAAGATATTTCAATCCTTTATCAACTACATAATTTCTCTGATCATAAACACAATTTGAAAACCAATCAACAATTTTTTTTACTAAGATCGCTGCATGGATTGTGATTGTTAAATACTGCAAATATAATATATTACACATATTCTTTAAGTATGATTAAAATAAGTATAAATTTAAGAATTCACATATCGAGAATTATCGAGTAATTATACCTAGCAAATGGAGCAAATTCAACTCAATTAAGAAGTAAATATTTTTTTGCTACATGGTATCTTTGTCGTCTAATCATGTTTTCATACATTTTCTTGCAGGTCGACAATGTTGTCTAAAAATAAATAACATTATTTAAGAACAATCATGTTCAATGCATTCTTCATTACACGGAACACTTTGGAATGATAAGTTCACATGGTCACTGAAATAATAAGAGAAAAAGAATAAAGTTTTTTCTTCGATATATGATTTGCAAATCGAACCTCCAACTCATGGTTTTGTCTAATATTTTTCAGACGATTTAAGTATCTATTATAAAATTATTTCAATTTTATATATGTACTTTTTAATTTGAAATTTAATTAATATTTAACATACTCCATATTATTACCTTTCAAATAGACACATTCAACCATATTGCAAAGGACCTCGAAGAAGTGCTTCAATGAAAAATGAACAGGTAAATGCTCTATTACATTAAAGAAAACTAGAGGAAAGATTTTTCCCAATTTGTAGGGCAGTATAGGAATATCTAATTCAAGTTTCCGTTGATGCTCAACTTTTAACGTATTGAACAAAGCTCTTTATAATGCAAATTAAGTTTCGTTATAACCCTCCAAACTTTTACGGGTATGTTTTTTGAAAACTTCGGGTAACAAATTTTCCATCATTACATGGCAATTGTGACTTTTCATCCCACTCAGTTTTTTGTTTTTAAAGTCGATACATCTATGATGACTAGAAGAAATCTCATCAGGTAATCTTAATCCTTCCTCCTATTTTAGCACAGGTTTTACTTTATTTTTGTCTAAATCATAACATACTTTGGGTTTTTTATTGCCATTTGGCTTGGTATGAAGCTCGAGATGTTTACAATTCTGATATATCACATATTGATTTCACATCATCCTTAAACTTCCCCTTGGCATTCAAAATTGTATCAAACACGTTATCGACGTGTTTTTTCATTGTGCATCATGTCAGTGTTATGATGTAGTACGAGACCTTTCCAATGAGGTAACTTCCAAAATATACTATGTTTGCACCAAATATAAACCATCGATTTACCTGGAATTTCAATCTCTACTCCAGTTTCATGTATCTTTGGATATTCCTTTCTAAATGTATATATTTCTATGCTTGATCAAATCGTTGGTAATTGTCTTGTCTCTATTCTATTAACTAGAAGGTTATTTTATCTCTTCTATAAGTATGATCAACATGGAGAAAACACCAATGACAATCAAAACATGTAATTTTCTTCCCATGTGGTAAAGAAAATGCTCTTATCTCGTCCACGCAATAAGGACAAGCTAGACGACTAGCCACACTTCAACCTGAAAGCATTCCGAAGCAAGAAAATCACTAATAGTCCACAACAAAGAAGCGAACATACGAATTTTTTTTTAAAGCATCATATGTTTTAACTTCTTCATACCATAATGTTTTCAACTCTTCAATCAATGGTTGTAAATAAACATTGATTCCTTATGCCGGATCATAAAGGCCAAGGACAACAATAGTGAGAAACATATATGGAGTTTTCAATGCATCCACGGATGCAAATTATAAGGTTTAACGATAATATGCCAAGATGAATTATAGAACCAAATTGAGTGAATGACAAGAAATCCGTACACAAACCAAGTCTAACATTACGACTTTCTACAACAAAAGCGAGATACGTCTTATCGAAATGTCTTCATGCTTCTCCATCAGCTGGATTTATTAAGGTACTTTCTTTCCATGTCCTCACAATACGCCATCTCATATAAGGTGCTTTAAAGGAAGATGCATATAACCTTTAAAGTCTAGAAGTGACTGGTAATAATGCATTCTCTTATATGGAAATTCCTTTCCCTTCTTTTCTCTTGGTTTGTATCTTTTCTCATTACATATTCTACACTTCCTAAAATTGATGTCCTCTTTCCAAAACAACATGCAACCATTTTAATATGTATCTATCTTTTGTTACGGCAAAATCGAAAGTGGACATAAGTTTTTTCACTTCATAATGATCTTCGCACATTAGATTATCAAATGGCATATGTCGTTTTGCAGTTTGTACAACTACTATAAATCCGACTTCTGTGAAGTTGAATTTAGATTTCATAGTAATATACTTAGTAGTTACTGATAATTGAGTATCACTGTTACAACCATCCCAAAGGGGTTTCTTAGTAGCATACAATAAATCATAGATTTTTTTGCTCCAATATTTGGTTATTCTTCAACATTTACACCTTCATCATCAACTTGAACCATAGGGAATATTGATCATGCTGCATTTTCAATCATATCTTTTATAGGATTTGCCGCAACATTGTCATTATCCACCTCCCCATCTGACATTATAGTATTAGGTGTAATTAGTTCTCAGAGACTATCCCACACATAATAATTTGGCACAAAACCGCTTTAGCAAAAATGTTCTATAAACATATCTGGTTTCAATTGCTTCTAATGTTTGTAGTTATTACAAGGGCAACGAGCCCCTTCGTAATTTCCATTATTACTTAAAACAAATTTAATAAATTCATGTACACCATTATAAAAATATTCCTTTATTGAGCCTTTCACTTTCTTTCATTCATACATCCACCTCCTTCGATCGACAAAATAATTGATCATTTTTTCTATTTTAAAAAATATGATAGAAATTTAAAAAACCTATAACAAGATTCCCAAAATTATGATTTTTTGCTGGATTGACATTTTACTTTTCAATTTACTTATACATTTGAATGTTTTATTAATTATACTATATATTATTCTTTTTACTTTTTTATACTTATTTTCAACTTTAACATATTATTTTTTTACGTAATATTATATTTCATTTTATTTTTATTTTTTATGGTCAGTCATTCTACTTCCCATTACAAGAAAGATAATAATTACATTTCACAAATCATTTTATCTTAAACGATTCAATAAAATTTTGACAGTGCTTTCCCTTTGTTTCCTGTATTGTGCACAAATGAATGCTGTCAAAATTTTGTGAACTGTTTCACATGAAATTATTTGCAAAATGTAATTATTATATTATGTTTATAACTTATCCAATACAGGAACAAATTCAATAAAACATATTAGATGAATATTGATGTTTGTTTGTAGTTAAAACAAATATCTATACAACGATCATATATAATACTTGTCGGATTGGGGCAAAAAATCTTATAGATATAAAAAATAAAGCACATTATACACTATTTTGTTTATATTAACATTACACACTAATTCATTATTTGAATTCGTTAACAGTTAAAACCTAATAAAAGATTTTTATTTTTATATTTTAGCCAACATTAATTTAAATTTATTATACACTGATAAAAAATTAACATTATACATAACATACACATTAACTAAATTTATATATAATTAATAGTATACACTAATAAAGAGATAAAGTAAATAAATCTTTTGACACTTTAGCTAACACATACACTAATTAAAACTGTATTACGTTACATTAATAGCCTAGTACATTAATCAACCCAAATTAGCCCTAATTATACATTAATTTTCCGATTTAATATTAACCCTACTTTATAATTTTAATTTAAACACTAATAACCCTAATTAACATTTTCAAATTAACCGATAAACAATTATAACCAATAAATAGGCTATTATCAATAAATTTAAGCATAAATAAACACTAATCTTTATCAAAAATTGAATAATTAGTTTAGTGGAATAATATACCTAATTTTTTATGGGTTGAAGCTTGGAGAATCTAATTTGATGAAGATTGCGATGGATTTAGGCAGATTGCGATGGCTAGGGATAGGGCAGTCGATGGATGTCCGAAAAATCCTATGTCCATCATATCAGTATCTAGAAAATGGATAAATATCTGATGTGGAAAAATGAATGCGGATGCCGATACGAAGACATCCGCATTCGAAAATTATCCATTTGATTTTGTTCAAGATTAAAGTTTAAATTATGTGTATTTTAGTACAATGAAAGATATTCTTTATTTTTTTATTAAGCTGGAAGTTTATACTACATGCGTTACCAACTGCTCATGACTATTTATTATCATCATAAATTTTATTTTAACACTTTAATAATTAATGGGATTGAAAAAAGTTTATGTTAGACTAAAATTTTCAATTTATGTTTCTTGATTTATCGATCGTTTGCAGATAGGAGAATTATCCAATACCAATCCATATCCATGGATACTGATATCTGATATCCAAAAAGATCTCGGATGCGGAAATGGATATGACACTATCTTCATCCGAAAGTGTCCATCGACAGGCCTAGCTATGAACAGTTTGGAACAGATTTGGGGATTTAGAAATAGGGTTTTAGGCTTTAGAAAATATTGGAAATAAGGAAGAAACGGGGTCTGCTACAGTCATGTTCAAGATTTTTCAAAAGCTTCTGATGGCCTTCGACGACTACAAACAAAAAATATTCTCTCTTTTGAAAATAAATTTAATTTGTTATAAAAAATTTAAAAAGTTTACAATTTTTTTTTGCTTAAATGGCTAACTCACCCAGATGCTAACCCTAGACGATTCTTAAACAACATTAAATATATAGCCGCAACCATCAATCTCTGTATAATAAATTAAGGAAATAAAATCTTGGAATCAAGTGGTCAATATAATATTTTAAAAAAAATTGACAATAATCGTTTTTTATTAAATATTGAAAAAGTTCCTTTTATTCATTATATAATACCTTTTTAAATGATTTGATAGTTAATTCTGAATTTAAAATGTATGTAAGATAATAAATTCATATAAAACAAAATATTTGGTAAAGATAAATAAATTTGTTGAATCTTATGTTGATCCAAGGTATTTTGGACGTACGGTCTAGATATGAAAAGAAAATAAACAGGTTCAACGTATCAATCTTGATTTTCAACTTTATAGCCATTCGACAGTATTCAGACTTAAACATTTTGTTCGAAGATCAACCGATCTTCAAACGGGACGTAACTTAAACCATATATATTATATTATGTATTTATCCAATCCATATGGTTGGATTTACAAAAAAACAGATAGAAACAAATTTAGACTTAAAAAGGGTCATTTTCATAGAAGTTGTCTTAACAATGTATGCTATGTGTTATACAACTCGTTGGAAAATAATATATTTTGAGTCTAATTTTCCTTTCATTTTTTTATTATACCCTTACGGATTGGATAAGTACATTATAAAGTATATATGTCATGAATTTCTTCTCGTTTGAAGATCATTTGGCTTTCGAACTATAGATTTTTAATCCGAATGTCGACGAACGACTACAAATTTGAGAATCAAGATTGACATGGTAATTTATTTACCTTTTTATCATATTTTTATTGTAGGTTCAAAATACTTTGAATCAACATAAGATTCAAAAAAATTCTTTTTCTATAGAAAATTTATTCCATATGAATTTATAATGTTAAATACATTTAAAAATTCATAATTAGGTACACGACGGTTAAATAATATATTTAAATTCATAAAGTGTTACATAGCATAAATTTCACCTAAGTTGTATAATGGACTGACTGAAAGTTGCATAGACTGATCGTTTGAGTTCAATTTTAAATAAAGTTAAATATCGAATTACACAACAAAAGGTTATTAAAAATATTAATTTAATTAAAACCATCATAAAATTGAAGAATTGAACAAAAATAGCTTCTTTAATTTTTGGGAATTAATTAGTCATTTCAAACGAATTTCAAACTTCTATAATGAATAAGTTATAATAATGTGATAAATTAAATTCATCAAAATAGCCTACCGTTGAAAATTGCTTGACGGAGCCGTTGGTGGTAGTTGAAACTGTCCGTTGTTATTTTGCTCATTTCCAATAGTGATTAGGTCATGCACCCGATTAGGTGTTGCTTTTGGTTATAAGCCCGGTTAAACATTATTGTAACTCGATTACAGAATGGTTCTCTATTCACTACAAGAATAGCTTGAAATATCGATGACCCTTGGCGACGGCTTCCAACAGCGGTTTCCGATGGCTTTCAACGGCGCGTAGGTGGCTATCGGAAGCCATCTAAAATTCGCGTTATACGTGTCTCAGCTGAGACGTTTATTCCTCATTCATGTCGAACTGAAAAAAATTCTAAATTCCCTAAAACTCATTTTCAAGCTTTCAAACCCCAAATTCAAGCTTACGGATCTTGCACGGCTCCTTAATCACTCTCCATTGCGTCCAATCTCAGGTGTAATCTCTAATATTTGCAAAAAACCTAATTTTTAACCTAAATCTAGATTTGCCTAATTTGATAAATTAGGGCTAATTAGTTATTCTAATTATTTCTAATTGCCTAAATATGGTTTATAGTATCCCATAGAATTTTATTTGTTAGCTTCAAATTGTGAAAAGTAGGTATAATTCGTGAATTTTTGTACTTCTGTAAGCCATTATATATGTGTTATTTGTAGCATTGTATTATGTTAATTAGGGTGATTATGTGCTCATATATGTGTGTGTATGTGTTAATCATTATATATACACACACACAAACACACGCATGCTTATAATTAAATAAATTGTTTTCTATCAAAAACATCGTAAAAAATAATTTACATATCCACTATAATATGCTTAATTAACCTTGTTCGATAAAATACACAAAATGTGGTAAATTAATAATTTTTCAAAATATATAAAATTACTAAATTTTCAACAGTTTACAAACAATAATATATTATATAATAAATAAGAAGTCAAACTATAAAACTTTAAATTTTTTGTGAACTACTTTTTTATTACGTCCCTTAGAGAGTTTTTGATCCCGTCAGACAAGTATTATATATGATCGTATATAAATAATCATTTTTGTCATAAAACGAACATCTATATTCATCTATTATAATAGTTGCTGGATTTGTCCCTTTATTGGATAAGTTATAAACATAGTAAACAATTACATTTCATGCATTATATCGTTTTAAACGGTTCATAAAATTGCGCCGTCGCTTTTCTTTTTTGTTTCCTGTGTACATGCATTTGTGTATAATACAGGAAACAAAGGGGAAGTGTTGCCAAAATTTTATTGAATCTTTTAAAATTAAATAATCTATGAATTGTAATTTTTTACCATTTTTATAATGGGAAGTAGGATGATTGACCATCGAAATAGAAAACATAAACCAACATTTCAATATTGTATTCTTAAGTTGGGTTAAATTGATGCATATAAGATTATGTATCAATAAATTGAAAAATTAAATGTTAATTTGTAAATATATTTTTTGAATTTGCTTTTAGTAATAATGGAAACGATGTAGAAATTCGTTTTCCATGTAGTAGGGGTTAACATTTGAAATATTTGTTATCAGATATTGGTTTACCATATCAAAATGTAGAAACATGTTTAAATGGCTGCATCTTATTTTGGAAAGTGGACATCACTCTTAGGAAGTGTAGAATATGTAATGAGGAAAGGTATGTGGCAGGATTTGAAATCTTCAACTTTTCTTGTACTATTACTACGCGAGTCAATCTACCGCTGCACTACTGTTCTACAGTGACGATTTTTGAAAGTTAGTTGACAACTGATTTATTTTCTTTGTTATGTAAGTTTTGTTCGCTTGTATTAAAAGCATATCAGCTTGCATACCAAGCTTGCAATGATGACATTGGAGTTTCTCTATCGTATTTTTCAACATTAAGACAACTATATGGAAGTTGAACCGTTTTCTGAATGTATTGAAAACTTTTCAACTACCTCAAATCCAGTTATTAAATTTTTAATCAAACATTAGTCAAAGCACACATTTTAAGCCATGGATGCAAACTCCATGAATAACGAAGATGGAAATCAAAATTCTCCCTCTGTACTCAAACTAAAACCACAGAACTTGAAAACAATTTACTTATCGAAAAACAGAGATACATTCTACTACAGTCGGAGTTAGAGTCATCCATACCTATTGCTTCTAAACATCATGACTTGTATAAAGATGAATGCATGAGTCTCAAAGAGAAATCGACTGCATTGGAAAATGACAACAATCTGCTCAGTGAAAATGAGCTTAAAAGTCAAAAAAAGCCTTAAAGAACTTGTTAAAGAAGAATAAAAGAGTTGATAACGAATATGGGTTTGGGAGTTAGAAATTGTTTTAATTATTAAAGTATAATGAATTAAGATATTATGCTATTAATTTCAAATGTATTTTTATTTGTTCATGCTGGTAAGGTTTATTGAAAAAAAGGCAGACACTCCTTGAGGAAACAGGTTGAGAGCGGCTGACTACGGACGAGGAGGATGTCATTTTTGAGTTTGTCATGGACCCACCTTCATGGAATAGGCAATATGGTTTTGACAATCAAGCGGTAATGAATAATATATTTAGATATAACAATTTAGTAATCTTTCAGTTATACAGAACTTCACAACGCTTTAGTTTCGATAATAAGTTTATAGATAAAACAATTAAAATATTATCGTGTAGTTTCGATAGTAAGATTACAGTAATTGAACAATTACTAAATTAAATAAGTATTTCAAGGTAGACAAAGGAAATCCGGCCAAACCAAAGCTCAGATCGATCTAGCAGAGATCGAGGAATTGAGAGCTAAGTTGGTACAACTGGAGGAGAAGAACCGTCGGTAGGCCATTGAGTTGGCATAGCTGCTGGATCGGTGTATTGCTTAGTACAAGCAGTAGTGTGGTGCCTGCTTTCCATTTTAAGTAGGTTTTGGAGGTTCTAGACGTGATTGACAGGAGTAATAAAATGGTTTTTTTTGTTATGTGACATTGTTTAGTATTGTTTGATGATACATTGAGATGGTGATGTTGGATACTTTGAGATATTTTGTATATTCTTTGATGGTACGTTTTGTAACATTCCTTATCAAGAAGCCCAAAACTAAGTGCTATATATGCTACAGTCATTTATAGTATTAGCTTTCGGCGACTAAATACGGCTATGTTAATGGTCTCTATAATATCATAAGCACTTAAATATGAAACAAAACACAGACTTTCAAAACAACATTTCTACATTAAATTTCAAAACGCATGTTCCATATTCCTAATACATAATCCCAGTACGTCCCCAGATACAGATAAAATATACTTATTACAAAATACGCCAAGAGCAATATATGAAGATACCCTCTTGGATGATCAGAGTTATATAGTCATAATCGACATAATACAAACATAGCAGAAATACAACAGAACATAAATTTGCTACTCCTAAATAGCTATCCGTTTGCCTCCTGCATGCCTCCGGTAGCCTTATTCATCATCCTACTAAACCTGAAAGGACCATAAACCCCCAGCCTACTCAAATCAATTTTGAGCACCCGAGAGTTTAAGGGGAAAACATAAACTTCAAGTCAGACATAAAGCCTGGTGTGGATAATACAATACATCTTGGTTTAATATGTTAAGTGAGACCACGCATCTTAGTGGAACGGGTTTCCTCTCACTAACATCCTTTTAAAACACATTTTTGTAAAACCTTTTACTGCAACCAAAACTGGTTAAATACTATAAAGCATCATTATGTAAACATACATAGATATCATGTAATAAATGAACTATCTGTTCAAACACATAAGTTTTGTTTGGAAAACTTTTAACCTTTAAAATAGTCGAAATTAAAATGAAAGCAGCAAAGAACACAGATTTTATAGTGGTCTGGCTAACTCCGGCCTACATTCACTCCAGAAGTTCCCATTTTATTGATGTTCGAATCAATTACAGTTACAAACTGATAGAGTAACCTTTAACCTTAGAAAATAGGAAGTTAGAGTGCGGAGAGAAGAAGATCCCACATCTGGAGACCCACATGCTGTATTTACGGGCAAAACCATGTTGTTGGGCCTCCTGAGTAGTTTGGGCCCACCAAGGCCATAGCCGAACCCTACTTCATTATGCCGACCGACCCTGAGCAGTTGGTATGTCGAACGAGGTACGACACCGAGCGAGGTGCGATGCCGAGCGACGTTCAATGTCGAGCGACATCCAATGCCGAGCGAGGCTTCATGCAGAGCGTGGTGAGGTGTGCCAAACGAGGGAAGGTACGCCGATCGAAGGGAGGTGAGCGAATGAGGGGAGGTGTGTCGAACGAGGGGAGTGTGCCGAACGAGGGAAGGTGTGCCGACCGAGGGGAGGTGATGAGGTGAGGTGTGCCGAGTGAAGGGAGGTATGCCGATCGAGGGGAGGTGTACCGATCGAGGGGAGGTGTGCCGAATGGAGCTTATCTTCCAGACCGAGCCATGTAACCTCCCCATTTCTTGACCAAATGGCATATCCAAGTGAATTTCATTCTTTTAAACCGAATCCATCCAATTCCAGCCTCGATAATCGTGAAGTTGGTTGGGTTGAATCCGCCTGTTCATGGCCTTGACTCAAGGCGGGCAAACACTTTGCCTCCCAAAACATGCCTTGCTATTAGAAGGTGTGTTTTGTAGCTTAATAGGCTGGTTGTTCGTATCCTATTAATGACCTGCGAAGAAATTGATAGTCTTATCTGACCGCGAATGACAATCGTTTGGAATCGTATGTCATTCGGGGTAGTATGTGACCATTCGCGGTCGGATGCCGTTTCCGGCGAATCGTGACCGTTCGCGATCGAGTGTCGTTCGAGGTGAGTTGGGACCGTTCGCGATCGGGTGCCGTTCGAGGTGAGTTGGGACCGTTCACGGTCGGGTGCCGTTCGTGGCGATTTGTGATCGTCTGCGATCGGGTGCCGTTCGAGGCTAATTGTGACCGTTCGCGGTCGGGTGCCGCTCGAGGAAAATTGTGATCGTTCACGATCTGGTGCCGTCCGAGGCGAGTTGTGACCATTCGCGATCGAGTGCCTAGGGGGGACTTAGTATCAATAATGTCAGATTTCATGTTCGAGTGAGATTCTGAGCTGTCTATTGTGGTGGTTTATCGCCATCTCAGAGCATGTCTAAGGACCTTTCGCGACCCCGTACATATGTAAATGGCTTAGGCGTCATGGAATCACAAATAGCAGATTTTCATTCAAGATGAGTCTTTTAATGAAAATGTCAAACTAAATCATGTCCAAACATGAGAAATGGAAAATTAAAGAAAAACAGGGACGTCCAAGTGCAAACACCTACATTTATACGATTTATAGTCATATCAAGGCACGCTTGAGGACCGTTCGCGGTCCTGTACATGTGTAAATGGATTAACCGCGTTGGTGTGGAGTTTTCCACTTATTAGTAATCATTTCAATCAACTGAAGACAAGCTGATGCCCCGATCCCGAGCCGTCCCCAGTAGGTGCAGGTGGTGGTCGTTCTTATTCCACTGTTGTGGCCCTCCTTCTCACATATTGGGATAGCAGACCATTCCAGATATGCCCCTCAACTTCATCCTTCAAGTGCCTACAACCATTTGTGCTATGACTGTTCAGTTCATGGAACAAACAAAACTTTTTCAATCTTCTTTCATTGCTGGTCAGATCCCTTCTCATTGGCCTTCGATAGGGAATCTGCCCCCTAGTGTCTTGGAAAATTCGTTCCAATGTCTCATTCAGCTCTGAATAAGAGGTGAACCTCGGTTCCTTTCATGGCCGCATTGGTCCATCGTCGTTATCCCTGGCCTTTTATTTCCATTTTTCAGTTTCTGAATCTTTTTTAGAAGGATTTTCACCCTTGATTGCATAAACATCAACTCCTTCTCCTTCCTCTCTCTCAGCATTTGCATCTTCTAACCGTAAAAATTCTTCGGCTTCATGATAAAACTCCCCTGGATCCATAGGTGGATCCCTTGTCAGTGAATTTTTAAACTTTGTTCCATTAGCTATGCCAGATACAGCTGCCATTAAGACCGTGGATGGATCTGCTCGATCCACTAATGCTGCCGCTGCATTGAATCGCGTCAGGAAGCTTCTCAAAGATTCCCCGGTCCTCTGCTTTAGCGCTGCCAAACTCATCACATTCTTAGGTCTCGAAATGTGAACTCTGAACTGCCTCATAAACTTCCCAGTCAACTCGATCCACGTTCCAATGGAACCGCTCTCCAATTGTCTAAACCTAATGCTGCTATGTCTGTCAGATACAATGAAAAGCATCGGGCCATGACTTCCTCTGATGCTGCCAACACTTCCATATGCCTCATATACTTTGTCAGATGAACCGTAGGATCCGCCCTCCCATTATACATCTCTAATGATGGTAGCTTAATATCTGGTAGGTTCCTAGCTCGTCTAATAGTAGGAGTAAAGGGACTCCTATTCACATCCTCCAAGTCTTTGTTTACCAATCCACCTTTCATAGCACGTCTAACCATCGTCGCCAGTCTGTCGTTATCGTCAAGCTGTAATCCTAGTCTGTTGCCTCCGGTCTGCCCTCTGAGTTCATGAGGAAATTCAAGCACATACTCCTCATCTCGTATTCCTGCACCCGTGTTGGTGTTGGTTCCACAGCGTCATCTGGTATCCCTCCATGGATTGGTCCAGCATTTCCTGGTGGTGTGCCTCCGAGTCTAGGTCCATCTAGATTGTTAGTCGTCTGCTGATTGGGGATGTCCCTGCTGAGCCATTCCCTCTGCTTGCTAGTTGAGCCTTCTGATCTAGCTCCACGGATCTATGCTTCTGCATTTCCTACTTGTGCAAATTTTCTGAGAAGAGCCTGCATCATTTTCTCATGTCTTTTCAACATCGCTTCCATCTCATCTCTAGTGATGTAGATGGATGCTTGACCTGCACCTACTCCAGCTCCAAATAAAGCCTCTTGACTTCCCTCCTGATAACTCCTTTCTGTCACTTGCTTCCTTGCTGATGGTCTAGCCATCGTTTCCTAGAATACAAGTTCCTAGTTCCGAAATTTCCAAGTGCTTACGTTCTGAGTGAAAGCACCAAAATGTTAGCGCCAAAATTGGTCACTAACACCCAAATGTAAATGAAAGCACGAACTAACGGCCACAGATAACAGAAAGAATATATGTAGAGATTAATAATATGAAGAACAGCTGAAATTAAAATGAAAGCAGTAAAGAACATAGATTTTATAGTGGTTCGGCTAACTCCGGCCTACGTCCACTCTAGAAGTTTCCCTTTTATTAACGTTCGAATCAATTACAGTTACAAACTGATAGAGTAACCTTTAGCCTTAGAAAACAGAAAGTGAGAGAGCGGAGAGAAGAAGATCCCCCAACTGGAGACCCACATGCTGTATTTATAGGCAAAATCAGGTTGTTGGGCCTCTTGAGTAGTTTGGGCCCACCAAGGCCATAGCCGAACCCTACTTTATTATGCTAACCGACCCTGAGCAATTGGTATGCCGAACGAGGTACGATACCGAGCGACGTGCGATGCCGAGCAACGTGCGATGCCGAGCGATGTTCAATGCAGAGCGACATCCAATGCTGAGCGAGGCTTCATGCCGAGCGATGGGAGGTGTGCCGAAAGAGGGGAGGTACGCCAATCGAGGGGAGGTGTGCCGAACGAGGGGAGGTGCGTCGATCGAGGGGTAATGTGCCGAACGAGGAGAGGTGTGCCGATCGAGGGGAGGTATGCCCATCTAGGGAATGTGTGCCGATCTAGGGGAGGTGTGCCGAACGAGGGGAGGTGTGCCGACCGAGGGGAGGTGTGCTGAACGAGGGGAGGTATGCCGACCGAGGGGAGGTGTGCCGAACGAGGGGAGGTTTGCCGAACAAGGGAAGGTGTGCCGATCGAAGGGAGGTATGCCGAACGAGGGGAGGTGTGCTGACCGAGGGGAGGTGTGCCGAACAAGGGAAGGTGTGCCGATCGAAGGGAGGTATGCCGAACGAGGGGAGGTGTGCCGATCGAGGGGAGGTGTGCCGAACGGAGCTTGTCTTCCAGACCGATCCGTGCAATCTCCCCCCATTTCTTGACCAAATGAAATATCCAAGTGAACTTCATTCTTTTAAACCAAATCCATCCTATTCCATCCTCGATAATCGTGAAGTTGGTTGGATTGAATCTGCTTGTTCATGGCCTTGACTCAAGGCAGGTTAACAATAAAACTTTAGACATCCCATCTTAAAACACTTCAAAACAATGCCTAAGAAAACCTTGGAAAACATTCCATTTCAACCCTTTCGAAACCATTTAGAAAATAGGATCTTTCGACCTTGTCGAAGGCTACCTTTCGACCACTTCGAAAGCTACCTATCGACTCCATCGAAAACTTTGCTTTCAACCTCTTCAAACCCTTGGCTTTTGATCCCATCGAAACAATTTAGTAAATAGTACCTTTCGAAAGCATTATACTTTTAAAATATAAACCGTTCGAAAACTCTTTCAAAACACTTTAGGTTCAATTTGAAACATGTGGAAAATCCTGTTTTAAAACCTATCGACCTCTTCGAAAGCTTAGCTTTCGACCCCTTCGAAAGCTTAAAACATAACTTCTAAAGCAATAGGCTCCAACCTTATTAATACTTTAAAACACCTCTTTCAAAACCTTAGGTTAACATCTAAGTCAAAAGCTTCCTTTCGAAAGCAACGGGGAAGGAGTTGATTTTTAAAAGATAAGTACACCTTTCGACCTTGTCGAAAGCCAATGACTTCGAAAGGTAGAAAGATGGCAGCTAGGGGTTTCGACCCCTTCGAAAGCATGTTAACGTTTCGACCTCATCGAAAGCTTTAAACCTTTAGTTTGAGGATTTGACCCAGTTGAAAGCACCCAACTCGAAAGCTTCTTTTCGAAAACATAGAAGGCGTTACTTTTGGCTTTTAAAACAACATACACTCCAACCTCTTCGAAAACTAAGGTTTCAACCAAGTACCTGTCGACTTTTTCCAATTCGTTATGTACCTGCTTGATACCATACGCATTGGCTTCAAAAGCTTGATGTCGAAAGGTCTGGGTCGGAAGCGTTGATGCCGAAAGTGACTGAAATATGCTGAAAGCATGATTTTCTTGTTTTTAACTTAAAAGGGATAACTTTTCAACTAACCTACCTATGTTTGTCAAATTCTTATTAGTTAATAAATTCTTTTCAAAGAAGTGCTGCCGATAATTTTAGAATCAAATAATGATTTTATTTTATAAAATGTCCATTCTCCTTAATTAAATATATAAAATATTTAAGTCTCATACCTTAAATAATTTTATATACTCATCAAATCACGTAGGAAAAATCCGAAAAAATTCCATAAAATCTAATTTAATATTTTTTCCAACATACAAAAGTTTAAAACCTAATAATTATTATTTTACCCTTAAATAATTTATAACCCGATATATCATTTTCTTTACTAAAAAATTAATATAAAATCCACATTATTTCATAAAATTATGTGTTATCCCGCTTTTTGGCAAAGCCGTGATATCAAAAGATCGATCAAAAAAAAAAAGACAATTCATCTCAGAGATTGGTTGTACTTCACTTCGCTATGGATATCGATGAATTTTGTCCGAGCCTGGATCATGCTACAATTGATAAGACATGGCTAGAGAAGCCAAGAGAGCCAACGTTTCAAGTTTCAAGTTAATCCGAGTTCGTATGCTCAAGATATGATGGATTCAATTTGAGAGAGCTGAACCTTGCTCGGTTCGAATCCATATAGTACCCCATAGTTCGAATCGATGGACACTCCATCTAGTTCGCATCCATCGGCTTCGACTCCATCTACTTCGAATCCATCAACCACTCATTGCTTCGAATCCGTCCATTATGCCTTAGTTCGAATCCATCAGTAGTCAGCCATGGTTCGAACCCATCAGAACACACCTTGCTTCGATTCCATCGAGCAAGCTTTAAGGTCGTATCCATCCCTCGGGAATATCATTGGTTCGAATCCATTCAAGTAGCCTTGCTTCGAATCCATCTTCACATGCCCACGTTCGAACCCATTATGGCTTCGACTCCATGCCGTAATTGTCTTCGACTCCAATAAGGGAAGGAAACTTCGTATCGATCAACTACGGCCTTCCACGATCGATACGAAGAAACACGTACTTGACCGATTTGACGAAGCAACTCTTCGAATCAATAACCTCGAATCCATCAAGTCCACACAGCTAAAACCTAGGAATATGACCCAGAAAACTCGAAGAAAAAGGAGGATTGACCCGAAGCATACGCACCACGTCATCACTTTCATGTACAGAAGCATCGATTCGACCCTATGGTTTCGAACCAGATCGATTCGAACGGATCCAGGGGGCGAAAAACTCCATCTTGAATCGATCACAACTTGAGATCTATAAGTCCAAATGCTATGAAATTTTCACGGGAGCTTGCATATACATAGAAGAATGTCCACGCCAAGTTTCATCACGATTGGACACCTTTTTGATCGATTCGTACCAAGGATCGAATCGATCCCAAAGTGGGCTCGGATCTCTAGAATTCGGGTGTATGGGCCCCTCACGTGCCAGAAGCGGTCTACCATACTTTTAGGAGAAATATTAGCCTCTTATGCCTATAAATAGAGCCCCAGGTCATTCAGGAAAAGGAGGAATCTCTCTCTTGCTGTATCGGAATTCTGAAGCACCAAGACTCTACCAGATTCAATTCTACACCTTATCATCGCTGTTGCATTCAAGTTTCAGAGCTATAATCCATTGTAACTTGCTGTAACCAACTGTAATCATCAAGAGAATAATCAATAAAGATAGAAAACCTCAAAGTGGACGTAGGCAAGATCGCCGAACCACTATAAATCCTGTGTCGTTTACTTATTTTCTGCTGTTTCTGTTGAATGTTCATCAATTTTGTTATCTACGAATTTGTTATTTGTGGCTTGTGACTGCGAACGGGTGCTTTCAATGGCTATTGGGTGTTTGTGGTCAATTTTGACCCAAACACTTTGGTGTTTTCACTGAGAAGAGCTGATTTAGGATAATTTGAATTTGAAGGCTTAAAGATTTAGATCTAAGAACCATGACGAGACAAACAAGTAAGAAACAAAGGCCAGAGAGAAGTGAACACCAAGGAAGTCAAGAGGCTTCTTCAGGAGTGAATCAAGCATCGATCTTCATCACTAGGGACGAGATGGAGACAATGATGAAGAAACAGGAGGAGCTGATCCAAAGTTTGTTCCAACAGATAGGACAACTTGGAGCGCAGAATCAAGGAGTAACCGGAGTTCAGAACGGAGCAGGACCATCCGGCGTAGCACCTGAACTAGGGGACGCGCACATGGAGAACGCTGATCCAATTTCAGAGGGAGAGAGAAGAGCATCTACCCAAGCTAGGAGTAGTAGAGGAGTGAACGCTCAGTCAAGGGGGCAAATCCCAGAATTCCCTCATGGACTCGGGGGGCAGGTTGAAAGTAATGAACGGAGATTGCATCTCAGAGACGATGGCAAGTTGGCAGAGATAGTCAGGCGAGCCATGAGAGGCGGATTAGTGAACAAGGATTTGGAAGATGTTAATAGGAGTCCTTTTACTCCAGCAATCAGACGAGCTAGGAACCCACCGGATTTCAAATTACCATCGTTGGACACGTATGACGGGAGAACGGATCCCACGGTTCATCTAACAAAGTATATGAGGCATATGGAAGTGCTGGGGGGCATCAGAGGAGGTTATGGCCCGGTGCTTTCCATTATACTTAACGGATATTGCAGCATTGTGGTTTAGGCAATTGGAGAATGGATCCATCGGAACGTGGCATGGTTTAATTAAGAGATTTATGAGGCAATTCAGGGTTCACATTACAAGACCCAAGAATGTGATGACTTTGGCAACCCTAAAGCAGAAAGCCGGAGAGACCTTGAGGAGTTATGTAGCGCGATTCAATGCAGCAGCAGCTTTGGTGGATCGAGCAGATCCATCTATGGTGGTGATGGCAGCTGTGTCCGGAGTAGTTGATGGCACAGAGTTCAAAAATTTATTGACTAAGGATCCACCCGTGGATCTAGAGGAATTCTACAACGAGGCAGAAAAGTTTTTACAATTAGAGGATGCGAATGTAGAAAGCGAAGAAGGAGAGGGAATAGAAGTTTATGTGCTTAAGGACAAAAAGCCTCTCGAAAAGGACTCAGGCAAGGATAAAGGAAAACGAAGGGCTGAGGATTATGATGACAGGTCAAAACGGCAACGGAGGGAGCCGCGATTCACTACTTACACCGAGCTGACTGAGAGTTTGGAGCGGATTTATCAGGATACCAAAGAGCAGGTTCCCTATCGTAGACCGATGCGAAGGGATCCAACTTCTGACGAAAGGAGATCAGATAAGTTTTGTGTATTTCATGAATTAAATGGTCATAACACTAATGATTGTAGGCATCTGAAGGACGAGGTGGAAGGGCATATCAGGAACGGTATGCTCCTTCAATATGTAAGGAGGCGAGCTTCAGCGGTGGAGCCAGAGCGGCCACCGTCTACATCAGCTAGGGGCAACCCTGAACCAGGACATCGTTTGGTTATCAATTAATTAAAATAACGATGAACAAGTAGCAAGCTTCCACTAACACAATTAAATCATTTACACATGTACGAGATCGCGAACGTTCTCCAGGCATGCACTGAATGATCATTGATTGTTTCGTAGTGGGAACTTACACTTTGACATCTTTGCTTTTCTTTTGTTTCATGTTGATTTGGACATTTGAACTTGGTTTATTTGGACATTTCTGTTTTTAAAATTCATCTGTTGAATAGATATTTGATCCTGATAATTCTGAAATGGCTAAGCTACTTACACATGTACGGGGTCGCGAACGGTCCTTAGGCATGCTCTGAGATGGCGATAAACCGCCCTGACAAACGATCCAGGGACCCACGCGAACGTGAGCCTAGTATCGATAATACCAAGCCCTCCCGGGCACACTTTCTCGCCTCGAACGGCACCCGACTTCGAACAGTCACCACTCGCCACGAACGGCACCCGACTTCGAACAGTCACCACTCGCCATGAACGGCACTCGACGTCGAAGAGTCACAACTCGCCACGAACGGCACCCGACCTCGAACGGTCACAAAAACGCCTCGAACGGCACACGATCGCGAACGGTCACAACTCGCCTCGAACAGGCACGACTCACCCCGAACGGCACAACTCATCTCACCTCAAATGGCTCGATCGCGAACGGTCGTCATTTGAGGTACGCCACTTGACCGCGCACTATCGCACTTTACCTCGAACGACTCGATCCCGAACGGTCGTCATTTGAGGTTAAGCGCTTGACCTTGAACGGTCACATTTCACCGCAGATGACTCGATCCTGAACGATCGACGCATGGATTTATAAGCTTGACCGCGCACGGTCGCACTTCACCTCAAATGAATCGATCACGAACGATCGTCATTTGAAGTTAGGCGCTTGACCATGAACGGCCGCGCTTCATCCCAAATAGCTCGATCCCGAACGACCGTCATTTGAGGACATATGAAACTATCAAGTTCTTTACAGGTTGGTGATAGGATATGAACATCCAACTCAGGGCATTGCAAAACACACCTTCCTACCACAAGGCATGTTTTGGGGGGCAAATGTTATCCCACTTTTTGGCAAAGCCGTGATACCAAAAGATCGACCAAAAACAAAAGACAGTTCATCTCAGAGATTGGTTGTACTTCACTTCGCTATGGATATCGATGAATTTTGTCCGAGCCCGGATCAGGCTACAATTGATAAGACATGTCTAGAGAAGCCAAGAGAGCCAACATTTCAAGTTTCAAGTTAATCCGAGTTCGTATGCTCAAGATATGATGGATTCAATTTGAGAGAGCTGAACCTTGCTCGGTTCGAATCCATATAGTACCCCATAGTTCGAATCGATGGACACTCCATCTAGTTCGCATCCATCGGCTTCGACTCCATCTACTTCGAATCCATCAGCCACTCATTGCTTCGAATCCGTCCATTATGCCTTAGTTTGAATCCATCAGTAGTCAGCCATGGTTCGAACCTATCAGAACACACCTTGCTTCGATTCCATCGAGCAAGCTTTAAGGTCGTATCCATCCCTCAGGAATAGCATTGGTTCGAATCCATTCAAGTAGCCTTGCTTCGAATCCATCTTCACATGCCCATGTTCGAACCCATTATGGCTTCAAATCCATGCCGTAATTGTCTTCGAATCCAATAAGCGAAGGAAACTTCGTATCGATCAACTACGGCCTTCCACGATCGATACGAAGGAACACGTACTTGACCGATTCGAAGGAAGCAACTCTTCGAATCAATAACCTCGAATCCATCAAGTCCACACAGCTAAAACCTAGGAATATGACCCAGAAAACTCGGAGAAAAAGGAGGATTGACCCGAAGCATACGCACCACGTCATCACTTTCATGTACAGAAGCATCGATTCGACCCTATGGTTTCGAACCAGATCGATTCGAACGGATCTAGGGGGCGAAAACCTCCATCTTGAATCGATCATAACTTGAGATCTATAAGTCCAAATGCTATGAAATTTTCACAGGAGCTTGCATATATATAGAAGAATGTCCACGCCAAGTTTCATCACGATTGGACACCTTTTTGATCGATTCGTACCAAGGGTCGAATCGATCCAAAGTGGGCCCGGATCTTCAGAATTCGAGCGTATGGGCCCCTCACGTGCCAGAAGCGGTCTACCGGACTTTTAGGAGAAATATCAGCCTCCTACGCCTATAAATAGAGCCCCAGGTCATTTAGGAAGAAGGAGGAATCTCTCTCTTGCTGGATCGGAATTCTGAAGCACCAAGACTCTACCGGATTCAATTCTACACCTTATCATCGCTGTTGCATTCAAGTTTCAGAGCTATAATCCATTGTAACTTGCGGTAACCAACTGTAATCATCAAGAGAATAATCAATAAAGATAAAAAACCTCAAAGTGGACGTAGGCAAGATCGCCGAACCACTATAAATCCTATGTCGTTTACTTATTTTCTGTTGTTTCTGTTGAATGTTCATCAATTTTTTTATCTACGAATTTGTTATTTGTGGCTTGTGACTACGAACGGGTGCTTTCAACGGCTATTGGGTGTTTGTGGTCAATTTTGACCCAAACATTATGAAAATTGAAAATCATCTCTAAAATATCATTTCTGATCTATATTTAAATTTTCAAGGTATTTGGATGTCATTTAATAGGGTTTTCATATTAAACATATCATAAAAACCAATACGAACATGTATTATTCATCAACATGCATACACACACACACACACATAAATTTAGTTATCCAAAACATAGCATAAACTTACAAAAATATTTAGGATCTAACTTAAAACCAAAAACCATGAGAAAATGCACCTCAGCTTTGAGATTAAAAGATGTAAGATTTGATGTTGAATAAGTTGATTAACTTCTTTCTCTTGAATCCTAGCTTTATCTTCCCTTGAGAATAAAAATGGTGGTCGGCCTTCATATATTTTAGTTTGATAAAATGAGATAAACGCGTGTTTCATTTCCTAAGGGTTTATGGTATAAGTCCCTCATATTTCCCATTTTACCATTGCCTATTTCCTAACACATTAGTTCATGTTATTTCATTTTGATTTACATTTAACATGGCATGAATACCCTTTGTTAGGTAATTCCAACCTAATATTCTTCACAATATTTTATTTAATTTACCTAATTAAACATCCTAAACAAAATTATAAAATATGAGGTGTTACAGACTTCCCTCCTTAAAGAATTTCATCCTCGAAATTACAATAAAGTACACAATTAAGCAAAAGGTAAAACACACCATCAAAATAATTCAAGATAAGAGTCTCTAATCTTGCTCTTGGTCTTCAAGTACAGTCTCTAGCGTTGTTACTCCAATGGACCTTTACTAATATGACTGTCTTGTTCCTCAACTTCTTACCACAATCCAGATTGGTTTTCTAACTATAGTCAAGTCCGGCTCCACGATTAAATCTTCAAAACTATTAGTGCTATAGTAGTCTCCTGGTCTCTAACATATTTCCTAAGGTGAGAAATATGCAAAACATCATGGAATCCTACCAAAATATTCGGTAACTCCACTCTATAAGCAAGTTTCTCGATCCTCTCAACAATACGAAGAGGGCCCACGAATCTAGGTGCTAACTTTCCTGATTTTCTGAATCTAATCACACCCTTCATCGGTGAGTCCTTGATAAATACATAGTCCCAATAGAGAACTCCAAGTCTTTCCTTCTTTTGTCTGCATAACTTTTCTACCTAGACTGAGCTTCCATCATCCTAGCTCGGATCAACTCAATCTCTTCTGTGGCATCTTTCACTAAATCTGGACCAAGAACCAATCTATCCTTGGTCTCTAACCAAAATACGGGAGATTTGCTTAGTCTTCCATACAAAGCTTCAAACGGTGTCATCCCAATACTAGTCTGATAATTATTGTTATACGAGAACTCGACTAAATGGAGATGGTCTTCCCATGATCCCTCGAAATCCAATATGCAAGCCCGTAACAAATCCTCTAAGACTTTGTTAACTCCTTCCGTTTGCCCATTAATGTGTGGATGGTAAGCGGTGCTCATGTTGAACTTAGTTCCTAAAGATTCCCGTAGACTCTTCCAGAACCCACTATAAAATAAAGAATCTCTATCACTGATAATATTACTAGGAATCTAGTAGAGTCTTACCACATTCTTCAAAAACAACCTCGCCAAAATAGGTGTCGTCCTAGTTGACTTACCGGAATTAAATGAGCACTCTTGGTTAATCAATCCACTATGATCCATATACTTTCATTTCCTCTACTAGACCTTGGCAACTCATCAATATAATCCATAGAGATACCCACTTCCACATCGAAACTTCTAACTGTTGGAGTAATCCACTTGGCTTCTGTTGTTTAGCCTTTTCCTGCTGGCAATTCAAGCACTGCTTAACACATAAACCAATGTCCTGTTTTATACCTTCCCAGAAGAAACTTATCTTCATATCCTGATACATCTTCGTTCCTCCTGGATGGATAGTAAACTTCGAAAGATGACATTCATCCAAAACATCCTTTCTCATATCTTCTACATTCAGAACACACAACCTTCCTTTCTTTCTTAACCACACCTTCTAGACTGAAATCCTTTAAGTCATCGCTCTCTGCTCCTTCCCTTAACTTTCTGATCCGTTTAGCAAAATCTGGATCCTGCTTCTGTTTAAAAGCTATCTTCTCAATCATTACCGATCGAACTTCTAAACAAGACAATATAGCACTTCATTCACTAGAACCTGCCTCGGATCTAAATTGCACTCCACAAGCTATTAATGCTTCCAAGTCTTTCCACTCAGCAATCATGGTTAATATTGCAATTTGATGTTTCCTGCTAAGTGCATCCGCCACCTTGTTTCCTTTTTCGGGTGAGTACTCAATTCAAAATCATAAGCAGCAATAAATTCCAACCATCTCTGATGTCTTATGTTCAGCTCCTTTTGAGAGTACAAATACTTTAATGGCTTATGATTTGTATAAAGCTTAAATCGCTCTCCCAAAAGTTATTGCCTCCACATCTTCAAAGAAAATATAACTGCAACTAACTCTAAATCATGCGTAGGATATACCTAACTTCATGTGGTTCGCGCTGTCTAGAAGCATACGCAATCACTTTACCTCTTTGCATCAACATAGCTCCTAATCTAATTCCACATGCATCGGTATGAACCACCAAATCCCGATTCCCGTCTGGAGCCACCAACACTGGTGCATGGGTCAATAAGTGTTTCAAGTCTGGAATGCTTCCTCACACTTGTCAGTCCATACAAACTTCACATCTTTTTGCGTAAGCTTAGTTATCAGTGCAGCTATCTGTGAAAAGTCCTTTATAAATCTTCGGTAATATCCAACCAATCTAAGGAAGGTCTTTATCTTGGTCATTGTCTAAGGTCTCTTCCAATCATTCACTGCTTCAATCTTAGTTGGATCTACGGACAACCCTTTCTCTGAGACTACATGACCAAGGAACTTCACTTTCTTTTTTTAATTATGGCATTTCGAAAACTTAGCCTTCAACTGATGCTCCCTTAGCATCTCAAGCACAACTCTAAGATAAACTTCATGCTCTTTCCCATCCTTAGAGTGTATCAGAATATCATCTATGAAGTCCAACACAAATCTATCCAAGTGCTCTTAAAAAATTCAGTTTATCAAATCAATAAAGAATGCCAGTGCATTAGTTAGTCCTAACGGTATAACTAACCATTTGTACGATCCATACCTTGTCCAAAACACTGTCAAAGGAATACTCTCCTCTGCCACTAAGCTGATGAAATCCCGTCGTTAAATCCAGGTGAGAAAATACCTTGGCTCCGCTTAACTGATCGAACAAATCATAAATTCTTGGTAGTGGATATCGATTCTTTATTGTCTTCTCATTCAACTTACGATAATCGAATCATAGCCTCAACGATCTGTCCGGCTTCTTAGCAAACATTGCGGCAGCTCCGTAAGGAAAACTGCTTGGTCGAATAAAACTCTTGCCTTCCAAGTCCATAAACTTCATATTTAACTCTTTCATTTCTATAGGTGTCATTCTACTCGGTAGCCTACTCACCGATTCCGCTCTAGGCACTAAATCAATCCGAAACTCAATTACACGTTTTGATGGCAGCCCAACTACCAGCTTAAACACATTAGCAAGTTCTCTAACCACAAAGCTTCGATGCAACTCATCCTCCATCTCTATGATACCCAATAAAGAATTCACCTTACAACTAGGATTTTCTATGGTGTAAACTATCTGATCACTACAATTTGGGTGACTAAGTGATAATTTTCTATCGTGGAAAAATATCTTAGCATCATATTTACTTAACCAATCCATCCCAAGGATGATCCCAAACCCCAAAATAATAAATAGATGTAAACAACAATCAAAACTATGACCTAGAAATTTAAACACTAAATGGTCACACCTCATCCCAAGTATCGCATACCTCCTATCAAATTTGCAACCATTAAGGAAGTAACTAAATATGAAGGCCCTAGGTTAAGCTTATCTACCAAAAATTAAGAAATAAAAGAATGTGATACACCAATATCAAACAGAATGCTAACAGATATACCATGAATCTGTAGTGAGCCTCCTAGAACCACCTTCCCTTTCTCCTTCTCAACTGGCCTTGAAGTTGCAAGCTCCAATGAATACATCTGCCCCTTTCCTTCTCTAGCAAACTCTTTTCATTGGTTCTTATAATGCCCGAATCAATCACACTTAAAGCATCTTACGTTCTTCTAACTGCTTCTTTCCCTTTTCCTTTTCCAGTACAACACTCATTAGCATAGTGTCCTTTCTTATCACATTTATAACAGACCACCTTAGAATTTCCCTTCTTCTGTGCTCCTCCCTTCTGAGCATTCTTCTTATGGAAAAACTTTCTTTTCTAACCTTGTCCCACCTAGACTTCCTTCTCTTTCTTCTTCTCCAAACAAGCCAACGCCTTCTCCTGCCTCAGTGCCATCTCTACCACTACATCACATGGATCTTTTATGTGCAGTAAGTTAGCTCTTGCCAGCTTAGGCTTCAAGCCTCTATAAACTTTTCATTTCTCTTCATCACAATATCAGCCATGGCATACTCATACCGTACTAACTCTCCGAATCTTCTAGCATACTCTAGAACAAATATCTCTCCTTGCTCCATGTCAACAAACTTCTTAACCAACGCAGACTGGGCCATCACTCTAGTAGTTACGTCTTCTGCTCATTACTCTAGTAGTAACAGTATTCCACCAAAACAGAGCAGCTCCCTGAAGCTATCTTGAAGCTAGTCTCCTCTTCTGCTCTTTTCTAATCCTAAGTCAGTGAAAATCCTTTCACAATGCAATAGCCAGTTTTCTATCTCAATCGCATCCTCAATTCCAATGAATGGCTTCCCTCCAAGCCTAATATAATCTCTACTCAAGTTAGCATAGTGGTTGACTATTAGAGCTTCCTAAACTCCTCCTCCAGCATCATTCCCTCCAACAACTTCAGCTGTAATTCGAGCTTGCATCATGGTTACGAAAAAATGATACATGGCTCCCATATCCACCTAGGGTACCTTAGCACCAACATTTCAGCTTGAGCCTGACTTAGACCTCTTATAGCATTTGGTCTGGCATTCCCATTAGTGGTGGTGCTCTCTCCTCCAAGGTTAACTCTTCCTCTTCTTCCTTCCATATTTGTATTCAAGCTTCGTGAGATGCAGATGAATAGCCTAACTAAGATAGGAGTCTAGAGATATAGCGTATACTTATAGATAACAAATACAAGTACGTTACTATAGCCTCATCCCATACCTCGATCTTAACTCTAATTACAAAGGATTATGTTTTAAAATCCCATTTTTAGTTAAATTAAATCATAAACCATGCTCTAATACCAAGCTGTAACATCCCTTATCAAGAGGCCCAAAACTAAACGCTATAGATGCTGCAGTCATCTATTGTATAAGCTTCCGGCGACTAAATATGGCTATGTTAATGGTATCTATAATATCAGAAGCACTTGAATATGAAACAAAACACAGACTTTCAAAACAACTTTTCTTCGTTAAATTTCAATATAGATGTTCTATATTCCTAATACATAATCTCAGTACATTCCCAAGCGCAGATAAAATATATTTATTACAAAATACACCAAGAGCGGTATACGAGGATACCTCTTTGGATAATCAAAGTCATATAGTCATAATAGACTTAATACAAACACAGCGGAAGTACAACAGAACATAAATCCGCTACTCCTAAATAACTATCTGTTTGCCTCCAGCATGTCTCTAGTAGCCATACCTGTTATCCTACTAAATATGAAAAGAACTTAAGCCCTCAGCCTACTCAAATCAATTTTGAGCACGCGAGAGTTTAAGGGAAAAACATAAACTTCGAGTCATACAAAAAGCCTGGTATGAATAATACTATACATCCCGGTTTAATATGTTAAGTGAGACCACGCCGCTTAGTGGAATGGGTTTTCCCTCACTAACATCCTTTTAAAACATATATTTTGCAAAACATTTTCCTACAACCAAAACTGGTTAAATACCGTAAAGCACCATTATGTAAACATATATAGATATTAGGTAATAAATGAACTATCTATTCAAACACATAAGTTTTGTTTGGCTAACTTTTAACATTTGGCTGACTCAGGCCTACCCGATAATATAAGCCATATTAATCTAACATCTATTAGACACTCCTCTTCTGGACAATCTATCCTTAACTATTTATCTTGTACTTCTTTTATGGATGGTCTATCCCTAGCCTAATCATCTCCCAGGTCTTCTTGATCCTAACGGTTTTTCGAGCTCACCAATAACCTATCTGTATACAAACATATATTCCTTTTGGTGTGTAATCATAATTTTAGTCTACCTATGACCAACCCTACACACTAGAATTTTGGACAACAATTAGCTAGGGCCAACGGCTAATGTATAGGGCACGACCCCATACTGGTCCCAACTGGTATTCTAATATCTGAGTCATTTTACTTTGGGATCCCTTCCCATAATTTTCTTTGAAAATCTCTTTAAAATGATTTAAAACCTTTAAATCAAACTTACACAAGAAAAATATTTATATTCCTTATGCTTTACTCAAATCACTTCTCCATGTTACATGCATATATATACTTTATGCAAACTTTAATTGATGAAAAGATTTAAACATTCCAAAGTACCCTTTCGATTTCATTGATAATGCCCCTTTCTAAAACTTTTGAAAGCTTCTCTTTCGAAACCAAGCGAAACCCTTTATTTCTAGACCGAAAGCGAAGACATTTCCTTTTGAAACCATACTTCAAACCTTTCGAAACCATTGAAATCTTTCCTTTCGAAAGCAATAAAACTTTAGACATCCTATCTTAAAACACTTTAAAACATTACCTTAGAAAAACTTCGAAAAAATTTCCATTTCAAGCCTTTCAAAACCATTCAGAAAATAGGACCTTTCGACCTTGGCGAAGGCTACCATCCGACCCCTTCGAAAGCTACCATTCGACTCCAATGAAAGCTTTCCTTTTAACCCCTTCGAAAGCTTGGCTTTCGACCCCTTCTAAACCATTTAGTAAATACTACCTTTCGAAATCATTAAACTTTTAAAACTTAAAACTTTCGAAAACTCTTTCGAAAACACTTTTGGTTCAATTTGAAACATGTGGAAAATCCTCTTTAAAATCTTTCGACCTCTTTGGAAGCTTAGCTTTCGACCCCTTTGAAAGCTTAAAACATAACTTCTAAAAAAATAGGCTCTAGCTTTACTAATACTTTAAAACACCTCTTTCAAAACCTTGGCTATACATTAATCAGAATAAAAGGGGTAAAACATCTAAGTCGAAAGCTTCCTTTCAAACGCAAGGGAGAAACGACTGAATTTTTAAAAGAAAAGTATATCTTTTAGCCTTGTCGAAAGCCAATGACTTTATAAGGTAGAAAGGCGACATCTAGGGATTTTGACCCCTTCGAAACCATGTTAACCTCTCGACCTCGTCAAAATCTTTAAACCTTTAGTTTGAATATTTGACCCGCTCGAAAGCACCCAAGTCAAAAGCTTCTTTTCGAAAGCAAGGCTGGCGTCACTTTTTGCTTATAAAATAACACACACTCTTAAAAGTATCTGGGCTATAGGATTGTGTAATATGAAGTATAATAAATAACTAGTGCGAAAAATAACTGTAAAATAATAATAGCAGTAGAGTGACACCATAGATTTTTATACTAATTCGAACTCTCGTTCTACGTCCAGTCCCATGCTTCTTCTGGAACTATAGCTAGCAACTCTCACTTAACCTGGAGGAGCAAGTATTGCATCCTCTGAGCAACCGAACAGGACTTTGACCGCCTGAGCAACAGAACAGGACTTAACCGCCTGTGTAACAACCCGATATTTTCAACCATTCGCATCCGCACATGCCGGACTTGAATTGCTCAAAATACCGCGTTGTAAATAAAATTTGGCAAATCTCAGGACATATAGTAAATAAAAATCACAGAACACAGACACAGAGTAAGAAATGCAGCGGAAGTAAAAGAGATAGTAGTTCATGAAGCTACTATGAAAATATATCAGAGTTAAATAAAATACAACAGAATAAATAAAGTACAACAGAAGTCACAAGATGATAACCAAGTACAACCTGAATAGAACAACATAACTGGAATAGATAAAACTAGATAAGCAGATGATCTCCAGCGATTCCAATCTCCAGAAAGTGGAATCCAAATCTATGAATAACTCAGGCTGGCCCGAGCGTAAATAAAATACAAATACTCAAGTCATGACAATATATATTTATATAATGTAAACCAACTCAAGTGAACTGTAATAAAGTACAAGTAACTTAAAGGATGCCTGGGACCGCCCATCCCCTAAGGATCCGTTAAACTATTTACTATGTAGTAATATTTCGCTATTATAACAATGTCTACAGTAAAATAAACATACTTTTAAATAGCGTTCCTGGCTACCCATATCACCCTGCACACATAATAGTCCCAGTAGTCCATCCAGTATCAGCATATCTCCGAGAGACTACCCTAAATACTCCATGGGCTACGGGAGAAAAACAAACTCGTAGTAAAGGCTCGATATGGTAGGTGACACGGCACACAAGGCAATGCCAGGGTAGATATAACAATTACGCACACGGGCTGGTGGTAACGTAGCAGCCACATACGCCCACCTCGGAACACACTCCAAGCCAAAATCGAAGGATGGCCATCTAATCAATCACAAGTAAGAGTATAGTATCGAAGGAATGTGTCCGATCGGAGGAATGACCTCACTTGGCCCGAGATCGCTCCTGTTTTAGCCACCTTATGCCAACTCACGGGAGTTGGGTTCACGTAATATACCTGAAGAACGTCGCTACCATCCTACTTCATTCTGGAATCTCCACCGCGTACACGGTTGTCAAAGTGGTTTTCGGTATCGACAGAGAGTATGCCAGATATCCGATCACGGTCTCTTTGCCAATCAATCGTTATCATAACCCGTAGTTATAATTTAAAATGGTATTTATACTTCAAAATAGAATATCATTTCAAATCCAAATCTTTATCAAAATAAAGATTAAATTAATTCCAAACCATTTCAAAAACATCATATCTTTCCAAAACTTCATGTCAAATCATTTCAATATATTAAAATATGATATCTTTACAAAACTTCATTTCCAATCATTTTAATATATCAATATATCATATCTTTACAAACTTCCTTTCAAATCATTTCAATATATCAAAATATCATATCTTTACAAACTTCATTTCAAATCATTATTCATTTCATTCAATTTAAAATACCATTTCAATTCACATTTCAAAACAGTTTATATTTCAAAAATAATTTTTAATCATTAAAATGAAGTTATTATATTTAATTATTAAATTTCCAAAATTTTCAACTTTCAAAGTTCATTTATTCACTTAAGTTTAACAAAATAGTGAAAATTCATTTTTCGCAGCATTTAGAAAATACTACAGAAAGTTACATTCAAAACAGTTCAATTTAACTAAAGACGGCATTTTAAAAATGTTGTAATAGGGTTTACTTAAATTTCAAATGAACTTAGTTAAATTCAACAATTATAGCACTTACGAAATTGCTATAATAGCCTTTAATTCAATTTAGCTTTTTAGTTTATTATCATCAACTACAGCATTTAGAAATGCTGTAATATCATTTACGTTGCAATTAATAGCATTTCAAAAATGCAGTTAATTAACTTCAAATATTCGATATAATTTCACAACCAATTATAATTTTATTTAAAAAAAATTTTTACTTATAAAATCATACATTTTCACATTTATAAACAACACTTAATTTTCCTTAAGTTTATGATTTTATAAAGTTAAATTTCCATTCAAAAATCAAGATTTAATAATAATTCACTTATTAAATTTCAACATTCAATTTTAAATTCATTGAATCGAATTTCAACTTAACACCTAAGTTTAAATTTCAAAATATAACTTAATTTCAATTTTATTTATTTAACTTAAAAATTCACTTTTCAGCCAAATTCACAAATTCCCATTTGGTTATATTTCAAAATTTCAACTTAAATAATCATTCCTTTCACTTTTTAACTTTACTCAAAAATCATTAATATATTATAAAATCATTTTAAATTCAAATTATCATAAATTTATCATAATTTCATATTTAATTTAGTTTCCAATTATAATTAAATCAAAATTTTCAAAATAACTTACATTCAGATTTTTCTAACTTTTCCATAATTTATTTAACTTATAAATTCCTAGAAAATCAATAATACTTTACAAAATATTTTTTTAATTAAGTTTAAATCAAAATATAGTAATATTTACATTTCTAAAATATTTTAAAAATTTTAGAAAAACATATTTTAACTACGGGTCTGTATATAATTTTCTACGCTAGGTAAAGTGATACGGGTAATATATTATTTCAACCAGTAATTTACAAAGAAAATCCGGGTTTTATCATTTCAAACCCGCAGTCTCAAGTAAATGAAATAAATTGAAAATCACTCAGGCCCATCATTTCAGCCCATAATGATTTTCCCTTATTCTAAAGTCCGTTCGGGTATGTATCATTTCAACCCATAGTGATTCTAATCTAAAGGGAACTTGTAGTGTGATAAACTGATATAAATAACAGAACAGCATAATATAACAATAACATATGATATAATAGGTATTTAAGCATGGATGAACATCATATGATCATGATATAGCAGATATAATATGGTGATGCATTTTACAGATTCACAGGTGATCGATTTACTAGTTATATAAGTACAAAATTGTCTGGTGAGAATAACTCACTTGTCAAAAGCTGGAGATAGCCAACAAAGCACACAACACAGATACGACGAAGGCACGATAACACAGATATGACTTGAGAGTGGTGAGCCAAAGCTAATAGCCTTGTTCAAACATTTACACAAAACAATACAATATATATAAGCTTCAACACCAATATAACATCAAACAACACTAGAAATCATTATCCAAAACAACACCAAATGGATTGCATTTGTTCTCAATCCCATATGCTTCAGTTATGCAGTGACTAAGCTTAGCCAAGGCAAGGTAAAATGGTCTGGTTTGGGTCCATATGGGTCAGCCATCATGTGTTTGTAGATGGTGCATAGTCTAGGTGCAAAACTACACAATTTCAAGGCAACAACATCATTTGTTTGCTAAAGTTAGGCTCGGTCAGAAGCTATGGGGCATGGCCAGTGGGTCCAGATGGTGGTGGGTGATGTGGCAGAGGGTGGAGGTAAGGTCAGAGGTGGTGATGGTGGAGGTAGTGGCGGGTAATGGTGGTAGAAGATGGTGGTAACAAACTAGGCTTGGTTTATGTATACAGTGATGGAATTTGCAACTTTTGGTGGTGATTCAAGCCATAGATGGCCTCCGCTTGTCTTAGTGGGGTGCTAGGGTGGGTGGTGATCAGAGGAAGGGGTGGTGGAGGTCGGCCTAGGTCTGGTTGAGGAGGAGCCAAGCCATGAAGGTGAGGACATATGCAAAGATTCAATGGAAAACATAAATAACAAGAGAGAAGAGAAGATTTTTACCAAACTTTTGAACAACAAGGAGATGGCCGTATTTTTTTGTTGAGAAATGTTTGAGGAAGTGAAATTCACGTGAAAATGAAGATGGGGCTGAAGAGGAATGATGTATACGGCCAAAATCAATAAAGAGAGGAGTTGAGAAAATGAAAGGTTGGGAGATAAAAAGACTTTGGAATTTCAAAAGTTTAAAACCTTTCAAATTTCCACTAATTTAATTTTAAATTTATATACATATAGAAATGCTGATAAATAAAGGCAAATAAACTCAGAAATAAAGTAAATAAGAAAATAAAATAAATGAATCTTAAATTAATTAAATTAAATGAAGAAAATAGCAATATATACAAAACTAGGCTTAATAAATTGAAATAAATTTCAATAGACTTTAGAAAAATTATATTATCACTTTAAAAATATTAAAAGACGAAATTATACATAAAATAACATATTAACACATATTAAAATAAAATATGACAATAAAAATATAATTTATATAATTTAAAATAAACAAAATAGCTAAATAACTCAAATTGTACTCAATATTGAAATATACATAACTTTCACAATATAATTACGTTTTCAACAAAACGAAAAGCAGTATTCATGTTATTAAATCTATTTTCATAATAAAATATAAAATTTAAGAATTTAAATGTTTAAATTTAAAATTTAAAAGTCAAAGTTTGACCCATTTGACCAGAAATTCACTTTTTAGTAAAATATCCAATTTATACAAGTTTGAAACTATAATCTACACAAAAATCAAAATTTATATTTTAAAATGAAATGTTTGGAATAAAACAAGTTTAAAAATCATTTCAAAATAAGATAAAGTCAAATTTAAATTATATGCAAAAATCTAGGGTTGTTACAGCCTGAGTAGCCGAACAGAACTTGACCACCTAAGCAACCGAACAGGACTTTCTTATAAAATGGGTTTAACTTGACTTTGTGTGTTCTGAAAAACATGGAGTTTTTACTTGTAGTACACCCTTCCTATAATCTTATCCTTAAAGTAGGTGTGTATATTTGTGTGTGTATGAAGAATAGGAAGTTTAATACTACTTGAAGAATATGGAAATGAATACGTAAGCAATGATTGTATGAAAGCTTGTAGATATTGATCTCAAGAATGTTAAGTGCTATAGATCAAAAGAGAATAGAAAATTAGGTGATTGGATCCATGAATCTTGAGTGTATATATAGAGTGTGATGAGATACGACTTCCCGAAATCAACATCCATTAGAATCTAGGAGTTGTGACCTTCTAGGCAGAAGGAACCCTTTAATCAAAAGGAGTGTCTTTTGGAGAAAAATGACAGTTGTAGATTCGGTCGACTGAACTTGCTTGGGCGGTCGACTGAATTTCAAATGTGCACAAAAAATGTTGTGTCAGTCGACTGTTTTGCTGTATATATTAAAAAAATTGTACACAGCCTCAGTCGACTTATGTTGTTGTTTTAGTGCAGTGAAAGTATTTTGTATGTGTATATGAAATTTTTATAAAACAAATGCTAGTTTTGTAAATGAATTTGTGAGTCATGAAACTTGAGGATAGATTTTAAAAATTCTCTATACTAGACTCTATATACTTATTGACTCTAGTTAACATCAATATCAGTACGAACCATATTTGAGTTGATGAGTCTGGATTTGCCGTAATCGTAGATTCGTGAACTTTCATTTCTTATCAGCATTCAAAACTTTATGATCGAACATTCTCCCCCATTTTGATGGTGACAACTCCATTAGCTATCAGTGAATTTTTGACAAGATTTGTAAAAATATCTATCCCCCTGAGAAATATGCTTGCAACTTTGATATTGTATTCTCCCCTCGAATCTATGCTATATTTCCTATGGACAATTTATGTTTTTCTCCCCCTTTGTCATCGACAAAAAGGGGAGTACTCTAGGTATAGGATAGTTAAAGTACGAGTAATATGGCACAGGAAGACAAATATATATAAAACACAGACTTAACACATAACATTGAATAGTCACATCATTCAAGAACAATAGTACAACATGATATACATAGAGTTTTAGACAATTACATAATACCACAAGACACAAATACCAAATTGTCTGAAAACAAATTTTAACAAAAAGCACAAAATTTTTGTTGAAAGATAGAAGATATTCTTACTAATCATATTGATCTCCTTCGCTTGAGCTGACTTCGTTATCTTCAGTTTCTTCATCATCATTGGAGTCGTCACCCACTTCCTCGGTTTCTTCTTCCTCTTGTTCTTCATTTGATGTATACCAAGTGAAATGTTCCGCCGGTCGTTTTCCATGAGATGTAGGTACATGAATGGAGGTAGAAGATTGTTGGGAGCATGTGATTGCTTCTTAGATATTGTTGAGAATGGTCTTCATATGATTAAGCTTATTATTGACTTTGGTGACATTTTAATCGACTCTAGAAATAGTCGATTCAACACAAGATAGACGATTATCAAGAAGTCTTTGATTACGAGCAATGATAGTCATGGATTCGTGGAGGCAAGCTTGATGGTATATTTCTTGAATCTCATAGACTTGTTGAGTAGGTCGAGGAGGTTAGGATGATGAAGAGGCTTGCATATATGGAGTTTGTTGATGACCTTGTTGTTAGGATGGTTGAGCTTGACCCATGGCTTGGTTTTCAAGCCAATGTTCGTAAGTATTATGGTGTGGTCAAGATATTGCTTTGGTAGGTTCACGAGGCTAAGAGTTTTAGTATTCATGGAACCTATGGTCAAACATTCAGATCGACCAAAGTAACCTCGAAATGCTTGAGAATGCGCATGATGTAAGCTTCATAGTAGATCATCCTCATTCAACCTTGGTTAAAAGTTTGGAACTCATCTGGAATGACTTCGCCTAGTTAACTCGTCTGTTTCACCAAATGGCATATAAGGATTGAAAATCTCACCGGTATACTTTCTCATAACTTCTGGTGCATGGATTGATGGTGTAGGTAGGCACTCTATGCATAATGCGAGCTTTTGGCCTTAATGCTACCGCTTTTAACTTCGTCAAGTCATCCGAGAGAAACAAACGACTAACGTGATCATTAGTATCCATATTTATAGTAATTTCAGCTAACTTGTCACCCACATCTGGACATTGTAGAATTCATGCAAGTCATTATAGTGGAAGAAAAATCATTTTACCATATACCACCATCCAAATGTAGTCATTCGGACATGTAATTGTGTGGTGGTCTAGATTTATGTTAGCATAGAAAAGTTTAACAAGAAGGTAATTAATCTTTTTGTTATTTGCCACAAAATCAATGAGGTGCACCAATCCGCTACGGCGAGCCAAGTCTTGAATGGAATATGAAGAAAAATCAGGGAATTTGATAAAAGAACTTTCAAAAATCCTGGAGCTTTGCATCTTTTCAAAGCATTGCACCACCTTGTCATTGTGTAGCCATGCTCTTATTTGTGAATCTGAAGAACTTGATGTGGCTTGAGAATGTTGAGGTCTTTTAAGTGCCATTTGTAGAACTAGGATTTTGGTGATAAAGTGGGAGGTTATGAATTGGAAAAGTATGGGCAAATAGATGGGAAAATTGTAGAATTTCTGAGCGAATTTGAAGTGGGAAAATGTTTTAATGGCAGAAGGTTAAAATGTTTGAAGCTAAAATGTGAATTTTGTAAAGGTAAATAGTAACTTTGAAGAGGCTGGAAGAAGGCTGAAGCCGGGTACTTAGTATTAGTTGACTGAATATGCATAGGCAGTCGAATGATTTGGAATACATAAAACAAAAATAAAGGAGACAACTGATTGCATACAGAGGTTCGGTCAGTTGAACGCATCCCGAGTTTTCTATGTTCAAATAAGACATATTCATTCGACTGTTTTAAGTAATCAGACGACTGATAGCAGAGGGCATACTTTTGACAATTTTAATGGTCAGTCGAGTGAAAACAGAAGTTTGGTTGACTGATCCTACCCTGAAAGATTTCCAAGTAAATTATGCCAATTCAGTCGACTGTCTGGGTGTGTTAGTCGACTAACTTCAGGTTTGAAATTATACTAGAATGTTGTTTCAGTTGACTGAGTTCCCTGGTTTAGTTGATTGAAATTGAGGAATTTTTTAGGTAGACAGTTCTCTAGGCAAAATGAAACAAGTTTTGTTTTGAGCATAGAAGTTTAAGTTTATAACAAAGTTTAAAACAAGAAATATATTATTTTAAACAAAATAAAAATATAGTAGTACAAAAAATATAAGAACAAGAATTAAGTAGATTTTGAGGAAGAGGAAGGAGTGTGGCAGTCTTCCGGTTCCACTTTCGTATTCTCTTGCAGAGGTCGTAGTGGTGACCAGCCTTGTCCACGTTCCTAAGAATTAGGAGAAATTGGTTGACGTTGAGGTGACGGTTTCCATGGATTACAACTGAAGGAATTGTTGGTTGATGAACCGTGATGTGTGAGGACGAACCACATAATTTAAGAGCCACTTGTTCAAGGAAGCTTAGCCGCTCGTTGTAACTCGAGAGTCTCCCGTTGATAGTGATGGATTTCATCTATCTTTTCTTTGGTAGAAGGCGAGCCAAAAAATAGAGAACATTTAGCTCTTTTGACGGGAGGGGTATAACCAGTGTCAATGCCAAACGGTGGAACAACAGGAACGAGTTCGTATATAAGAGTCGGTGTTGGAAGATTCACCGATTTTGAGCTAATGGAGTATAAAAAAGTGAGGATGAGATAGAGTTTTTTTCTAAAGACATATCGATTGAAAAAAGGAACTTTTGTTTTTTTGTAAATATGGTGATAAGATAGCGAAAAAGACAGGCTTTTATAAGAGAAAGATTTGTAAAAAATAGACAAAACAAAGAGTGGATTTCAAATGTTTTAAATGTAAGCCTTTAATTTCCTAAGAATGAATGGATTAGAGTAAATAAGAAAAGAAACCACATAATATGAAAAAAAATTGTAACCAAATCTATTTATAGTAAAAAGATAGGATATTGTAAAGTAAATATCAAAATGACAAACTTTAAAGTGAATGAATTGAATTAAAAAGCATAACTTTTGTAAAAATAGAAATTATAAATCTTTTAGAGATAGAATTTCTAATTCTCTTCTAAGCTTAATAAAAGTATTTTCATTCAAAGGTTTGGTAAATATATCAGGTAGTTGATTTTCAAGAGGATACAAACTCCAATTTGACCAAATCCTTTTCAATATTATCACAAAATTGATGACATACGTCGATATGTTTAGTTCGTGAATGATTGACAGGATTTTTGATAAGTTTATAGCACTTGTATTATCACAGTAAATATTAGATTTAGATAAGTTCATACCAAAATCTTTAAGTGTTTGTTGCATATAAATTACTTGAGCACATGCTAAAGCAGCAGAAATATATTCTCCTTCACAAGTCGAAAGTGAAACACAATTTTGTTTCTTGCTAAACCAGGAGACTAAGGATCGTCCAATGAAATGACAGGTCCTGCATGTGTTGAATCATATATTTTGATTCATGACAAAGCAGTGAATTAGACTATATGGATAAGTGACAAAAAGAAAAAGAATTATGCTGTTCAAACTGCAAAGGAGACTAGGCAATGAAACTGCATATAGTATGTTAATTTATTGAAGTTTTTTGTCTTAGAAATGTTAAAATCTATCCTCAAGTAGTTAAGTTGTTTTAAAACTTTAAACTTTTAAAAATATGAAGACTGTGCTTTGATTGTCAGGTCAGTCGACTGACCGTATATGGCCAGTCAACTGAATCAGTACAAGTGCATAGAAACTCTCTGTTTTTTGCACAACTTTGAACATTCAGTTGACTGATCACTTTAGGTCAGTCGACTGAATTCTTCCAACAACTATTTTTTCGGAATGGACACTTCCTTTTGCCAAGGGTTATGTTCTAATATGAAGAGGTATGGATGCTTCCTTTGATTAGAACTCTTCATGAATGGTTGCATCTCTTTATCTACTATATAAACAAACAAAATGCACTTCACAAATCACTGATTTTCTGATTACTTTCTGATCATACTTTCTACTATCTATGCATTCTGAAAAGCAATCACAACTTACACATATTGCTTGAATCTCTGAATCAATTATCTTATTCTTTGATTTGAAGCGATATTTTCCTTTCTAAATCTTCACACACACATATATACTTGAGGAAAAGATTATAGGAAGATTGTACTATAAAAGACAAATCAGTGTTATCAAGAACACAAAGTGTCAAAGCAATTTTTAGTGAATCAGTTGAAGTCCTGTTCGGTTGTTCAGGCAGGTAAAGTCCTCTTTCGGCTGTTAGAGGCGAAAAAATCCTGATCGGTTGTTCAGGTGTTGTATATCTATTCCTCCGGGTTAAGTGAGGGGATATTATGAGAAATTCTTGAGGGAAGTTTGGGACTGGACATAGAATGGGAAGTTCGAACCAGTATAAAAATTCCTGGTGTGATCATTTTTATTTACTTTGCTATTATCATCTGTTTTCTGCTTTAGTTTTAAATATATTCCATATTACACGATCCTAAGTGATAGCCAGCCACACAGTAGTCACTTTCATTTGGTATCAAAGCAAGGTCATCCTATAACCAGAACACAATTATTTGATAATTTTTCATTTGTTAATATGGAAAATAACAGCATCATAAGCACTGTCACTAACACTAGTTTTATTGAAGGTCAATCTACTACATGACCTCCACTATTCAATGGCATGAATTATAATTATTGGTCAACTAGAATGAGAATATATATGCAATCTAATGGTTTTGAAACTTGAAACATTACTCAAAACGAATATACTACTCCAACAGAAGATTTTTCAACCTGGACTGCTGCACAGAAAACTGATGCTACTACAAATGCAAAAGCAATGAATATGCTATTTTATGCATTAGATAGAAATGAGTTTGATAAAGTTAGTACGTGTACAAATGCTTATGAGATATGGAGAACTTTAAAAGTAACTCATGAAGGAACTATCAAAGTTAAACAAAGCAAAATTTCAATGTTGAAAAATCAGTTACAAAATGAAATCAAATGAAAATATAAATGACATGTATTCTAGATTTCAAGATATATATCATTCACTATTGGCACTAGGAGAAAAATTCTCTGATTTTGATATAGTATCAAAAATCCTAAGCTCTTTAACGGATGAATGGGAAAGAAAGGTCCTAGCTATCGAAGAAGCAAACGATCTTTGGACTATGAAACCAGAAGAGTTAATAGGAAATCTATTGTCATATGAAGTAAATTTGCGGCAAAGAAAGTTCAAGCACAAGATAAGAAGAATCTAGCATTTCAAGTAGAGCAAGATGACTCTGACTCAGATGAAGAGGATATGACATTTATTGCAAAGAATTTCAAAAAAAATTTGAAATTCAGAAAGAATAACAAGGGGAAGAGTTACAAAAATAACTCTAGCAACAATAATAGCAATAAACCATCATCGTCTGTCATGGAATGTTATGAATGTCATAAGAAGGGTCATACGAAGAAAGATTGTCCATAGAAACAGAAAAACAAATTCAAAAAGAACAAATTCAAGAAGAAAGCATTTTCTGTAACATGGGATGATTCGGATTCCTCATCGTTAGAAAGCGACAGTGACAGTGACAGTGACACAGAGCAAGCAAATGTATGCTTTATGGCTACAAATAATGATGTAAGTGAACTAAGTTTTGAAGATTTAGTTGAACTTAATTCTGAACTAGTAGATTTTGTACAACTAACCAAGAAACATAATAAGGAGTTACAAGGAAAACTGAATAGATTTGAATTAGAAATTAGTATGCTTAGAGATGAAAAGAAAATTCTCGAAGAAGAACTTGAAAAATCTCAAGAATCTAATTCTAATTTAGCTTCTCAACTTTCTATGATAACTCAGGAGTTAGAAATTCAGAAGAATAAAAATGATGTTTTATCTGTTGATATTAATGATTTAAAATCTAACACTAAAGTATTAGAGTTAGAAAAATCTAGTCTTAAAACTAAGTTAGAAGATATTAATAAAAATATTTCCAATTTTAATAAAAGAAGAGAAAATCTTTCTAAAATAATTGAAAATTCTCAGTCTACTTCAAATAAAATGGGATTAGGATTTAAGAAAATTGAAAATCCTAAAAAATCTGGAAAGCTTAAAATGAGTTTAAAAACAAAATTAGTAAAGATTTAAAGAAAACAGTTTCAAAAGATTTTAAAACTATAAAAATATGGATTCCTAAAACAAATAATAACTTGATTAGGAATAAACATATCAAAACATTTATAGAAACTGTTCATAAAAATAAGAATTATACTTTTAAAGGGAATTCTGAACCTTCTTGGGTTTGGTTTCCTAAGATCTAACTCTTAGGACCCTAAAAGAAAAGTGGGTACCATCTTAATCTTTAATTTTTGCAGGTACCACTTAAAAGGAGAGGAAAATGGATTCTTGACAGTGGTTGCTCAAAACACATGACTGGAGATAAAGACATGTTAACAAACATAGTCTACTCAAATGGAGGATCGGTCACTTTTGGAGATAATTCAAAAGGTTATATCATCGACAAAAGCGATGTGAGCAATAACGGTATCTCTAACTCACCTCTCATTACCGATGTTTTATTAGTTAAAAGCCTAAAACATAACTTATTAAGTATAAGTCAATTATGTGATAAAGGTTTTAATATATCTTTTTCAGAAAATAAATGTAATATCTCTGATAAAAATCAAAAATTAATTTTTGAAGGTATAAGAGATAATTATATTTTAAATATGAATATAAACCATAACACAAATATGTGTTTAGTAGCTACAGAAAATGATTCTTGGCTATGGCACAAAAGATTTTGTCATATAAATATTAATACTATTATTAAATTAGCTAAAAATAAACTTGTTAAAGGACAACCTGATATGAAATTCAAAATTGATAACATCTGTAATGCATGTCAGTTAGGAAAATTAACAAAATCTTCTTTTAAATCTAAGAAAATCATATCTACAACACAACCACTTGAAATATTACATATGGACCTTTTCGGACCTACTCAAGCTCAATCTATTAATCACAATAGATATGTGTTTATTATTGTAGATGATTTTTCAAGATATACATGGACTATTTTTATGAAACGTAAAAGTGATACTTTTGAAAATTTTAAAATTTTTGTAAAGATAATTCAAAATATAAAGAATTTAAAAGTTAAAAATATTAGAAGTGATCATGGAGGTGAATTTGAAAATGAAGCTTTCGAACATTTTTGTCACAAGAAAGGAATTAATCATAATTTCTCCTTTCCTAGAACACCACATCAAAATGGAGTTGTAGAAAGAAAAAACAGAACATTACAAGAATGTGCACGAACTCTATTAAATGGAAGCACTTTACCTAAACATTTTGGGGCAGAAGCTGTTGCAACTGCTTGCTATGTTTTGAATCGTGTTTCTATTCGATCATTAACAAAACATACTCCATATGAACTTTTAAATGGTAGAAAACCAAATATATCATATTTTAAAGTTTTTGGTTCAAAAGGTTTTATACTTAACAATAAAGATTAGCTTGGAAAATTTGATACAAAATCCAATGAAGGAATATTCATAGGATATTTAGAAAGAAGCAAAGCTTATCGACTTTCTAATACAAGAACTAAAGTTATCGAAGAAACTCTTCATGTTTCATTCGATGAAATTATCAATATTTCTTCTAAAAATTCAAATTTGAAAAATAATACAAATATTATTCTAACAAATAATTCAGAAGATGACGATATTATTCTTCAAAATAATACTTCTGATGTTACTTTAGAAAATGTAAATACTATTAATAATGATAATATGATAAGATCCTCTCCAAGAATTCTTAGAGATCACCCTGTTCAAAATATATTTGGAGAACTAAATTCAAATGTAAGAACAAGACATCAATTAAATCGAATGGGCCATATAGCTTTTCTCTCTAATATAGAACCTAAAGTAGTAAGGAAGCCTCAACTGATGACTATTGGATTATAGCTATGAAAAAAGAGCTAAATCAATTTGAAAGGAATGAAGTTTGGGAATTAGTTACTAGACCAAGTGATCAATCAGTCATTGGTACAAAATGGGTTTTCAAAAAAAAAGATGTTGAACAAGACAACATTACTAGAAATAAAGCTAGATTAGTAGCACAATGTTATAATCAAGAAGAGGGAATAGACTATGAAGAAACGTTTGCTCTAGTTGCAAGACTAGAAGCTATACGTATTCTACTAGCCTTTACATGTTTTCATAATTTTAAATTATATCAAATGGATGTTAAAAGTGCTTTTCTAAATGGTTTTATAAAAGAAAATGTTTATATTAAACAACCTCCTCTGTTTACTCATGAAAAATTTCCAGATATGTTTATAAACTTAAGAAAGCTTTATATGGTTTAAAACAAGCACCTCGTGCTTGGTATGATCGACTTAAAAGCTATTTACTAGAATCTGGTTTTGAGATTGGGAAAGTTGATCAAACTTTATTTATTAAGAAAACTAAACAAGATATTTTAATTATTCAAATATATATTGATGATATTATTTTTGATTCAATAAATGAAAAATTATGTTAGGAATTTTTGACTATCATGACAAATGTGTTTGAAATGTCACATATGGGAGAACTATCATATTTTCTCGGATTACAAATCAAACAAATTCAAAATGGCATTTTCCTTAATCAAGAAAAGTATTGTGCTAATCTAATTAAATGATTCGGTATGGAAAACACTATGCCAAATCAGCTCTTATGAGCACAACTATACATCTTGAAAAAAATGAAAATGGTAAAAGTGTTGACCAAAAACTATATTGTAGTATGATTGGATCACTACTTTACTTAACTGCAAGTCGACTTGACATTATGATGAGTGTTTGTTTATGTGCTCGATTTCAAGCTAATCCTAAAGAATAACATATGCGAGCAGTGAAACGTATAATTCGTTATGTTAACAAAACCAAAGATTTGGGATTGTTTTATTCAAAAGAATGTCCTTTTGAATTAGTATCATATAGTGATGCTTATTTTGAAGGAAGTCGGATGGATAGAAAAAGTACAAGTGGAACCTATCATTTCATTGGATGGTCCTTAGTATCTTGGTTTAGTAAGAAACAAAATTGCATTTCACTATCGACATGTGAAGCATAGTATATATCTGCAGCTTTAGCATGTGCTCAAGTAATCTACATGCAACAAACATTACAAGATTTTGATATAAAATTAAATAAGTCTATTATATATTGTGATAACACTAGTGTAACAAATTTATCTAAAAATCTTGTCAATCACTCACGAACTAAACATATTAACATTCGTCATCATTTTCTTCATGATAATACTGAAAAGGTATAATAAATTTAGAATTTGTAAATTCTGAAAATCAATTAGCTGATATTTTCACTAAACCACTCAATGAAAATTGTTTTATAGAATTAAGAAGAGAACTAGGTATAATTTCTTTAAAATAATTATAAAAATTACTAACTAATTTAATTTAATTTAAAAAAGAATTTGGGGTACTCGAACTCTGCACCTCGGGTTTGATAAGCCTATGTAACTTCCACCTGACCATTCAGTGTTTCACATCTACTCCTTATACATTGTTTCTTTTATATTTTTAATTATTTTAGAAATAAATTTTCAGCCACAAACTCTAGTTTAATTCTCATCCTCATTCTTTCAATTTGCACGTAGAGCCATCATTTTCTAACTGCATTTCCTCCTATATATTTCTATTCTCAGCTCTCCTATCTCCATCAAAAGAAATTCGTATCTCAAACAATTTTTTTTCTTTTACATAAACTTCTAAAAACTCATTTTCTTTTCAAAATACAAATGTCTTCACACAATTCATTAGATGGATCAGCTTACTCATCTATCAACTTGGAAACTCCATTATCTGCATCGTCAAACCTACCTACACCAACTCCTACCCATGAATCTGCAAGACCATCAAATTATCACACGGGTTATATGCCCGAGAAAAAGAAAGCTAGACGGTTTCTGTTCTTTGGTTCTCCTCAAACCAAAAAAAAATGATGATTTGCATCATTACCAGAGAGAATCGATATAACTTCAGCGTGAGATGTATTACAAACAGAAAATGAATTCAAGAGTTTGAGTTTTCTAGAGCAGATTGGATGGAAGTTCTACGGTTCATCTTCCTCTACGGTTCATCAACCTACACCATTGTCATCTTGGAATCCATGGGATAGGTCGCCTCAAGCTTCACTGTCTCTCCAAACTCATGGGAGCATGAAAACCGTTGGTCACCACTACAACCTTATGTAGGGAGACGAAGGATGAACCGACAAATTCCAAGTCTCCATCAACCTTTTCTTCCAAATAATTATGTTTTCTCTATATTTTTAATTATTTTTTATCAGTATTTGATATGCATTGTGTCAGTGTATAATATATATATTATTTGTTTGTGTACAAAATTGACTGAATATGCTGCAAGACTTATTCAGTCGACTGAAAATTTCGATCAGTCGACTGAATCCGTATATTGTAAGTTTTCATACAATATTCAGTCGACTGATCGAAAGCAACCAGTCGACTGAATCACTAAATAGAGAGCATATTTGCTTATTCAGTCGATTGGCCCAGTCGACTAAATCTGATACAGAACTCTCTGAAAAGTTGTTCAATTGATTGACTATATTACCCGTCGATTGAATCTGAAGTAGAACTCTCGGGAAAGTGGTTCAGTCGAATGGCCACAATCGTTCAGTCGACTAAATTCGAATCTGAAGCCTACTTTTCACCTTTTTAACACTCCAACCCTTTACCTCCTCTTTTACTTTTTACATTTACCTTCAATCTTCAGAATTCTAAAACCCTAGTTCCTAAAAAATTTCCAAATTTCTTCAATACTTTGATAAATTCAAATGGCTCCTCGTCAAACAAAGAGATCTAGGCAAGCTTCTTCTTCCTCTAAGCCAACTGATTCTCAAATCGTGCAATGGCTATACGATGCAACTGCAATCCAAAGGTTGAATAAGATGAAAGAAGCCCGATTCTTTGAAGGTTCTTTTGTTATGTTTCCTAATTTTACATCGTATAGGATTCAAGATTTAGCAAGGAGAAGCCATCTAGAATCACTCCTAGATCATAATCAAAACAATATCAAGATAAATCATACCTTGATAAAACTTTTCTATGCGAATTTGAACTTAGGGCATCAAAACCCACACAATCGTGACAATTGCATCTGGAGTTTAGTATGTGGCCAAGAAGTGTTTCTTTCTTTAGATAGAATTGGTCATATTCTTCATACTCCGACAAGTGGTATTGAGTTACAAGAATTAAATGCTATTGTAGGCAAGAGAGACGAAGTAATTTATAGATTCTTAGAAGATGACATGACCGAACTTAAGTCTATTGCATTACGATCTACTGCCAGAATTATGCATAGAGCTTTAATGCACACAATTCCACCCCGTACTGGCTCTTATGAGCTTGTCTATCCAAACAACTGTAAAGCATTATATGCTATTTGGGGAGAAGTTGAAGTAAATTTTGTCCAAAACTCATTCTAGAAGAATTTTTGTCATTCAACCAAGGTCGTATGAATATTATTTATTTTGGAGAATATATTATGCGGCTACTTATGAATCTCCATGTTCCTATTCCGGAATCCGATACCTCTATTCCAAAAACTTTGAACAGCCGCACCATTAGCCTTATGAAATTATCACCAAGACCTCTCACTATCATGACTTTTCAAGAATGGAAATCTCGACCTTGCCAAGAAACCTCTACTCAACAACAACCAAGAGATGACATCCGAATGCCAACTCCATCCCAAAGCACACGGGAATCTATTGATTTAATTGTAAGAAATCAAGTCATCATGGACTCCCGCATAAAAAATCTTGATAAGATAATTGACAAAAAGTTTCTTTGGGATTTTATGGGAGCAATATCATGCTCCTCTTCCACCACTACAGAGACTTCTCAACGTGATCCAGGCAAACGCCCAGCCCTTCACTTTACTTGGTCAACATCGGAAGAACATACTAGTTCTGACACAAGTGGCAATGGAGGTGGCAGACAATTTGCAGGAAGTTCCTCCAGAGGAAAAGGACCAATGCAAGTTGAAGAAGAGGAGACAGAATCTAATTCTGAATGAGGCTGTTATCCTTTAGTGGTAGTAAGTTATTTATTTTTGTTCCAAACATTCTATCTATAAGTTTGTATTCATAACATTTGAAATCTTTTGTTTCTGTGATTGTAACTAGTATTTTTTTCTATTGTGTTGGTTTAATGCTTAAATTATGATTTCCTTTTTGTCAATGACAAAGGGGGAGACTAACCAAGTCATGTAGGGATTAAAAATGTCGCCATATTTTCAGGGGTAGATATATATAACTCCTGTTATATATTTCTCAAAAATATAGTGTCACATATAACAGGTTGTCATCAATCAAAAAAGGGGAGAATGTTGAATCATATATTTTGATTCATGACAAAGTAGTGAATTAGACTATATGGATTAGCGATAAAAAGAAAAAGAATTATGCTGTTCAAACTACAAAGGAGATAAGGCTATGAAACCGTGTATAGTATGTTAATTTATTGAAGTTTTTTAGTCTTAGAAATGTTAAAATCTATCCTCAAGTAGTTAAGTTGTTTAAAGCTTTAAACTTTTAAAAATATGAAGACTGTGCTTTGACTGTCAGGTCAGTCGACTGACCGTATATGGCCAGTCGACTGAATCTGTACAGGTGCACAAAAACTCTCTGTTTTTTGCACAACTTTGAACATTCAGTTGACTGATCGTTTTAGGTCAGTCGATTGAATTCTTCCAACGGCTATTTTTTCTGAATGGACACTTCCTTTTGCCAAGAGTTACATTCTAATATGAAGAGGTATGGATGCTTCCTTTGATCAGAACTCTTCATGAATGGTTGCATCTCTTTAACTACTATATAAGCACACAAAATTCACTTCACAAATCACCGATTTTATGATTACTTTCTGATCATACTTTCTACTATCTCTACATTCTGAAAAGCAATCACAACTTACATATATTGCTTGAATCTCTGAATCAATTATCTTATTCTTTGATTTGAAGTGATATTTTCTAAATCTTTACACACACATATATACTTGAGGAAAAGATTATAGGAAGTTTGTACTATAAAAGAAAAATCAGTGTTATCAAGATCACAAAGTGTCAAAGCAATTTTTAGTGAATCTGTTTAAGTCATGTTCAGTTGTTCAGGCAGGTAAAGTCCTCTTTCGGTTGTTAGAGGCGGAAAAATCCTGATCGGTTATTCAAGTGTTGTATACCTATTCCTCCGTGTTAAGTGAAGGGATATTGTGAGAAATTCCAAGGGGAAGTCTGGGATTGGACGTAGAACGGTAAGTTCGAACCAGTATAAAAATTCCTGGTGTGATCATTTTTATTTACTTTGCTATTATCATCTGTTTTCTTCTTTATTTTTAAATATATTCCATATTACACGATCCTGAGTGATAGCTAGCCACACAGTAGTCACTTTCAGCATGTACTCTTACGATCCGTCCGACATCCACCAAAGTCAGCGTTACTATATGAAACTAACTTGAAAGGACATTCTTTCAGATAGAAGTGTAACGACCCAAAAATTTTCGATCCCGAAAATTCCAGATAGTTAGGAAAAAGAAGAAAGAGATAGAAGAATAAGAAAAACAGAAACATCCACATCTCACATTCATAGCGGATAAAATATAATAACAAATAATAACAGTTATACAAAGGAAAACAGTACTTGTCAAATTTCTCTTTAATACATCAGAGTTACAACATATGTACAGGTACAATCAACATGACTCAGATATATACAACAATATAGTACAACGGAAACACTCCATACGTTCTTGCCATCCAGCTTGCCTCCTGAGCTCCAGAACGTCCTTACCTGAAAATCTGTAATACTCGATCTGACCCGAGCATTACATCAAAGTAACACCCGGATCAGGCTGGAAACCAACGTGAGTAAACCCAACTAACAGGAAAAACTAGTGCACAAGACTTACTAAAAACCCGGGTAACTCGTATCAATATGCAAATTCACAATTTGTTGTAGACGGCACTAATTTTACACATCAGTTTCTAAGTACCAAAACTTAGATTAATGGTCCAATTCACTTAAGTCATTCCATACTAGCCTATTGATTTCACACATCAATCGATAAAGAATCGAAGTAGTTTCGGTTATTTGCAAATACCCGACCCTAGTCTCTTCAATTCTATGCCATCTCTAATCTAAGTTATTAGGTTTTAAAACCATACAATTCATATTCAAGATATCATATCACATAATTATTCAATTTATATAGGTAACCTATATTATCACAGTTCAATCCATTCATATCACAGCACATCTCAATCGCCCTTCAAAGATATCATCAATCCAAGTTATCCAATTTCATTCAACCATCCATAAACAAGATTTATTAGATGTATAATTCTCAATTAATTTAATTAATTTCCAATTAAATTAATTACCAACTTAATTACTTGGATTACCTAAATCATGCTCACTTTATATAAATTAATTACAACCCAATTAATAAAACATTCTTTAATCATCCATCTTAATTAATCATCTTTGATAATTATACTTTAATTACATCGAGTAATTAACCCTTAATTATCACACAGATTAATTAACCTTAACCATTCTTATTAATTATCTTTAATTAATCTCCTTAATTAATTAATTACATTCATTAATGATCCTCTAATCACTTCCAGTAATTAATTATTCTTTAATTAATTACATTGAATAAGTAACCTTTACATTAATCACATTCATTAATTCACCTCAATTAATCTCATTCCATAATTAACTATCCCTTAATTACTTACGTTGATTAATAAATCATCAATTACTTAAGATCTTAATTGATTTTAAGGTTAAACCCTTTTTATCCTTTTTCTCTCATTATTTTAACTATCTTTATTTCCTTATTAAATAAAATTTGAGAATAATTTATCACCATATTATTAACTTAAACCTCTAAGTTACACTAAGGATTTCATATCACTTTATTCTTTTAATTATGTAACTAATTAAAATATCCAATTTTATTTAAAATAAACTTTCGAACAAGGATTATATAAATTTAAAACACCTTTAACTTAATAAATTTAAACATAATTTATTTCGAACCCAAAGTAACCTTTAATATTTCAGAATAAATGGGTTGAGGAATTGGTTTTAAAATTGTTTAAATTTTAAAACTCATATTTTCATTTTGCTTTAAACTGGATATAGACACACCCGAGCAAAAACCCCAAATTCTCGAGCCAAACCCAGATTTCTTCGAGTTCGATCCTGAGGCCATCACCAACATTCCCATGCTTTCCCCTTTTTTTTTAAAAAAACTCGCTTACATCTTAAAATTTTAAATCTGTTAAATACTACTATGTACGGCCCAGATTTACACGGCCCAAAATCTCCTTCTTCCCACTATCTCACTCTCTCCCATTCTTCCCGAATCAAACACGAACAGGAACGTGCACGCTCGTGCACATGAACAATCACTACGGTCATCGATTCCGACCACCAACCTCCACGACAAAACGCCCCCATCCATCTCCCCACAAAACGCTTCCTGACTCGCGAAGTCCGGCCCTGTTCGAAAAATCGAACAACACAGCGAATGCTCGAAACAGACATCCTACCCTCGCCGCCTCGATCAACTACCATCTTCCTCCGATCAATCCCAAAATTTTCCTGAAGCTCCGCTACCTCCTGCTCCTGCCTTTCCCCTACATCCGCATTCCCCTAGCATCCCCTCGTCGTCACAAGTTTAAAGAGACCGAACCAACCCAAATGTCAGCCAAAACCCTAGAGTCACCGCGTCCCACTAATCCATCCATTAATAAAATCAATTGCCATTTTTCTAATGTTCCCCACCCCTGCAGCTATCTCCTGACCAAATCCTGAGGCCCACCATTATCGGCATTGCCAGAATTTGGCCAACGACTAGTTCCCGAACAACTCAAGATTCCTCTTCATATACACATTTAAAAATCTTGATATTACTACTAAAAATCATGATTTCTAAAGACGAATTAAATTATAAAGGTGAAACTTGAAATTAAATCAATCAATTTTCCTGATATATTTCTTCTTTACTGTAATTGCATATTTATCAGATAATTACCTAGAAATTTTACTTGCAAATATTTTTAAAATTTGCATTACATCATTACAGACAAGTTTCATCTAAACATCATGTGCTAGAAGTGATCAGGCGAAGAGATTTTAATTTTTGAAACTTAATAGAGCTGTTGAAAAGAAACAGGGATATACTTATACACACAGACATGCAAACTATAATCCAAACCAGACAACATTTATTCCAGCAATGCTAACCATATTTAAGTTATTGTTGTCATTATTTGTTGCATGCCCAATGTACAGATGGTTTACCTAAAAGGCTTAAAGTTTACTCACAGACATTTCAAAAAGAATAGAGTAAACTAGGGCAGATGACTCACCTTATCTCTTGGAACACAGAACACTGGACAGTGTTTTGAAATATGGAAAAATGCTTTGATTTTTGATATCAGGTTGAAGATGCTTTAGTTTTTAATTTTTTTGGCTTTTGTTCTTATTTTTCTTTAGCTGGTTCTTCAGTTCGAATGCAAGACAAGGGCAGAGCCTTTTATAAAGAAAGTGGAGGCGTATAGTGTAAGCTAAGGCTGATTTAATAAAAGGTGATTTACTTTTCATATGACTTGAATTAGATTTTTTTTAATATCTTTATGCAGACTTGACTTTGATAATTTATTTTGTGTGCTTAGATTTGATGTTTAATGTGTTTGCATTAAATGCTTGCCTCCCTTTTTGACTACAAATGTTTCATATGAGTTGATATATGTGTACATTCTTTGTTTGTATGTATACCTATTTATATACATGTATATAGTTATGTATATATATATTTTTGTATTGTTTTTGTTTTCTTGCCTTGCATATACAAAATTTACATACATTCATACTTGTCTGGTTTTGCTTTGCTTAATATAAAATTGTTATAGTTATTATTATTATTATTATTATTATTTATAATTTTAACTTAAGTATTTACTTTATGTTTTCATTCCATAGAAGTTACCTAATATACTTATTCCTATTTCTAACATAAATTCTTGTTTTAGTTTTTATTTTTATTTTAAGCTTAACTATTAAACACTTTATTTATATTCATATACTTTCATACTTATATTTAATATTGATAAGATTAATTTTATTTTAAACATTATTATTTAGATTACATCCATATATATATTTAGATTAAATGTAAGGTAGAGCTTTTAATTAAATTGAATAAGATAGATTTTATTGTAATATTTTTGAAAGATTTTATTTTAAATTTTCAAATCATAGTCGTCTTTCAAAATGCATATATATATATATGTATGTATGTATGTATGTATGTATGTATGTATGTATGTATGTATGTATGTATATAAATTAATGGTAGAGGCTAAAAATCTTACTACTGTTTATTTTTTTTTTAAAATGATGAGTTGTATTTTAATTAATTAGATTAAATGTTTATTAAAATAATATTGCCAAAATCCCGGGTCGTCACAGAAGAGTCCAAAATTTTTGGTGTTGCTTAGATAACGCAATATTCATTTCACTACTCACATATGTGATTCTTGAGGATTTGCTTGAAATCGAGCACATAAACAAACACTCATCATTATGTCAGGTCTACTAGCAGTAAGATAAAGTAATGATCAAATTATGCTTGATATAATTTTTGGTCGACACTTTTACCATCTTTATCTCTATCGAGATGTATTGTTGTACTCATTGGAGTTGGTTAGGCAGAAATATTTTCCATATCGAAGTGTTTAATTAGATTATGACAATATTTTTCTTGATTAATAAAAATACCATTTTCCAATTGTTTAATTTGTAAACCAAGGAAATGAGATAATTCTCCCATACGTGACATTTCAAATTCTTTGGTCATTATTGTATAAAATTCCTGACATATTTTTTCATTTATAGAACCAAAAATAATATCAACCACATAAATTTGTAAAATTAAAATATCATTTTTAGTTCTTTTAATAAAAAGAGTTTGATCAACCATCCTAATTTCAAAACCAGAAGATACCTCTTAAGACATTCATTCTAAGCATGGGTGCATGTTTTTGACCGTATAAGGCTTTCTTAAGTTTGTAGACGTGGTCAGGAAAATTTTCATGTGTGAATAGAGGAGGTTATTCAACATAAACATTCTCTTTTATATAACCATTTAAAAAAGCACTTTTAATATCCATTTGATAAAGTTTGAAATTATGAAAACATGCAAAGGCCAATAAGATTCATATTGCTTTAGGTCGTGCAACTGAAGCAAATGTTTCTTCATAGTCAATTCCTTCTTCTTGATTATATACTTGTGCAACTAATCTAGCTTTATTCCTTGTTATATTACCTTGTTCATCTGCTTTATTTTTTAAGATCCATTTAGTACCAATGACTGATTAATCACTTGGTCTAGAAACTAGTTCCCAAACTTCATTTTGTTCAAATTGGTTTAGCTCTTCTTGCGTAGCTATAATCCAATAGTCATCAGCAGAGGCTTCTTTTACATTTTTAGGTTCAATATTCAAAAGAAATGCTATGGCCCATTTTATTGAGTTGATTTCTAGTTCTAACATGTGAATCTATTTGTCCTATGACATTTTCTACCGGGTCATCTCGTAAAATCCTAGAATAAATCTTAATTCATTTTCATTATAAATAATGTTTTCATCTTCTTCAAAATTATAAACAATGTTTTCATCTTCTTAAAAACTATTTTGAGAAACCGTTTTTGTGATTGTGTTAGTTATTATTTCACCATCCTCAAGGTTTTTATTAAGTTTGAAATTTTCATCGAATGAAACATGAAGAGTTTCTTCGATTGATTTTGTTTTTTTGTTGAAGATTCGATAAGCTTTGCTTCGCCCCAAATATCCTATATGAAGCTTCCTTCATTAGAATTTGGATTGAATTCTGCAAGCTGATCTTTTGTGTTTAAAATAAAACATTTTGAACCAAAAGTTTTAAAATAAGAAATATTTGGTTTTCTTTGATGAAAAAGTTCATAAGGAGTATGTTTTGTTAGAGGTCGAATGGAAACACGATTTAGAACATTGCAAGCAGCTGCTACAGTTTCTGCGTAGAAATATTTTGGTAATGTGCTTCCATTTAATAAAGTTCTTGCACATTCTAGTAATGTTCTATTTTTTCTTTCTACAACTCCATTTTGTTGTGGTGTTCTAAGAAAAGAAAAATTATGGTAAATTCCCTTTTTATTACAAAAATGTTCAAAGCTTCATTTTCAAATTCACCTCCATGATCACTTCTAATATTTTAATTTTTAGATTTTTGATATTTTGAATTCTTTTTGCAAAGATCTTGAAAATTTCAAAGGTATCACTTTTATTTTTCAGAAAAATAGTCCAAATATCTTGAGAAATCATCTACTATAATAAAAACATATTTATTATAGTTTATAGATTGAACTTAAATCAGACCAAAGAGATCCAAATGCAATAGTTCTAGTGGTTGTATAGTAGAAATATTTTTCTTTGATTTAAAGGACGATTTTGATAATTTTACTAATTGACAAGCATCACAAATATTGTTTACTTTAAAATTCATTTTTGGTAAAGCTTTGAATAAATTATTTTTAGACAATTTATTTATAGCTTTAAAATTTATATGACAAAATCTTTTGTGTCATAACCAAGAATCATTTTCATTGGCTATTAAACACGTATTTGTATTATGATTTGTATTCATATTTAAAACATAAAGATTTTTATTTCTAAAACTTTCAAAAATAAGATTTTTATTTTGATAAAAAATGCTACACTTATTTTCAGAAAATGAAATATTAAATCCTTTGTCACATAATTGGCTGATACTAAGTAAATTGTGTTTTAAACTTTTAACTAACAAAACTTCTGTTCTGAGAGGTAAAATGGATACACCGTTATTGCTTACATCACCTTTGCCGATGACATATCCTTTGGAATTATCTCTAAATGTGACAGAACCTCCATCTGGGTAGATAATATTCATTAGCATTCCTTTGTTTCATGTCATTTGTTTTTAGCAACCACTACGTAGTATCCATTTTCCTCTCCTTTTGGATGGTTCCTACAAAATAAAGAATTACATTGGTACCCACCGTTGTATTTTGGGTCCTAAGAGTTAGGTCTTAGGAAGCTAAAGCCAAGAGGGTTCAGTATTCCTTTTGAAAATAAAATCTTTGTTATTATGAATAGTTTTTATCAAAGATTTTATATATTCATTTCTAATGAAAGAATTATTTGTTTTAGGAACCCAAATTTTGATCGTTTTAGTAAAATTTGAGATTATTGAACTAGGTTTTTCAATTTTTTCAATTTTTTTATATGAAGAATTCTTTTTCTTAGGAATAATTTTAGAAGAATGCTTATATCCTAATCCTCTTTTATTAGATTCAGTTTGAGAATTTTCTATAATTTTGGAAAGATTTTCTCTGCCTTTATTAAAATTAGAGACATTTTTGGTAATGTCTTTTAACTTTGTTTTAAGGCTAGAATTATCCAAATCTTAAATTTTAACATTTGCTTTAAGGTTATGGTTCTCAATTAATAAAGCATCATTCTTTTCTTTTTGAGTTTCTATCTCTTGACTTAGCAAAGAAAGTTGAGATGTCATATTAGAACAAGATTCTTGAGTAACTTGAAGTTTTTCTTCTAAAATTTTCTTTTCATCTCATAGCATTTCTACTTCAATTTCAGTTCTATTCAATTTTTCAAGAGTTTCTTTATACTTTCTATTTTTTCCTTTTAATTTATCAAGTAATTCTGAATTGGTTTCTAAAAGATCATCAAAAGTTAGGCCACTTACCTCGTCTTTTATGGCCAAAAAGTTAATGATGGTTTGCTCTAAATCACTGTACGAGTCACTATCTAATGATGAAGATGATTCTAAATCGTCCCACGCGATAGGGAAAGCTTTCTTCTTGAATCTGTCTTTTTAGTGCTTATGTTTGTCTTTCTTTTTCTCAGGATAGTCTTTCTTGATGTGGCCTTTCTTGTGACATTCATAACATTCTAGAGCAGATGATGATGGTTTGTTGGTGTTGTTATTGTTGGTGGAGCTGTTTTTGTTATTTTTAAATTTGTTTCTCTTTCTAAATTTCAAAAACTTTTTGAAATTTTTAGCAATGAATGCCACATCTTCTTCATATGAATCTGATTCATCTTTTTTTACCTGGAATGCTATATTCTTCTTACCTTGAGCCTATATTCGTTTTGCCTGGAGATTAACTTTATAGGACATTAGATTTCCTATCAACTCCTCCGGTTTTAGGGTTGAAATGTCGTTAGCTTCTTCGATTGCTAAGACTTATCATTCCGACCCATCCATTAGTGAGTTGAGGATTTTTGAAACAGTATCAAAATATGTATAAGTTTCTCCTAATGCTATCAAAGAATGATATATATCTTGAAATCTAGAGTACATTTCATTTATAGTCTCATCTTGCTTCATTTTAAAACTCGGGAACTGATTTTTTAGCATAGAAATTTTACTCTGTTTTACTTTATTAGTACCTTCATGTATAATTTTAAGTGTATGCCAACTTTCATGAGCGGTTTTACACATGTTTATTCTATTAAATTCATTTTTGCCTAATGCATAATATAACATATTCATAGCTTTAGCATTTGCAGTAGTGTCTAATTTTTGTGTTTAGGCCATATTGAATATTCAGTAGTAGGAATAGTATATTCAGATTGCGTAATGTTCCAAGTTTCATAACTACTTGCTTGTATATATATTCTCATTCTAGTAGCCCAACAGTTATAGTTTATTCCATTAAATAGTTAAGGTCGTGCAGTAGATTGACTTTCTAAAAAGGTAGTTTTAGCTACAGTGCTGGTGTTGTTTTCCATATTAAAACAATATCAGATAACTATGTTACTGTTATATGATAGCTTTGCTCTGATACTAAATGAAAGTGTCTGTGCTATAGGATCGTGTAATATGGAGTATAATAAATAACTAGTGCAAAAAATAACTGTAAAATAATAATAGCAGTAAAATGACACCAGAGATTTTATACTGGTTCGAACTCCCGTTCTATGTCCAGTCCCAGACTCCTTTTGGACTTATAGCTAGCAACCCACACTTAAGCCGAAGGAATATGTATTACACCGCCTAAGCAAACGAATAGGACTTTGACCGCCTGGGCAACAGAGCAGGACTTGACCTCTTGAGCAACCGAACTGGACTTTACCGCCTGAGCCACCAAACATGACTTTCTTACAAACTGGACTTAACTTGACTTTGTGTGTTCTAAAAAAAACTAATTTGTCACTTGTATTACACCCTTCCTCTAATCTTACCCTCAAAGTAGATGTGTATATTTTATGTGTGTATGAAGAATAGGAAGTTTAATATTGCTTGAAGAATATGGAAATGAATACGTAAGAAATGATTGTATGAAAGCTTGTAGATATTGAACTCAAGAATGCTAAGTGCTATAAATCAAAAGAGAATAGAAAATTAGATGATTGGATCTATGAATCTTAAGTGTATATATAGTGTGTGATGAGATATGACTTCAGGAAATCGACATCCATTAGAATCTAGGACTTGCGACCTTCTAGTTAGAAGGAACCCTTTGATCAAAAGAGGTGTCTTTTGGAGAAAAATGATAGTTGCAGATTCAGTCGACTGAAATTTCTTGGGCAGTAGACTGAATTTCAAAGGTGCACAAAAAAATGTTCAGCATCATTCGACTGGCCTAGGCAGTTCAGTCGACTTTTTACTGTCTATATTAAAAAAATTATACACAGCCTCAATCGACTATCTTATATGGTTTAGTTGACTGATGCTGTTGTTTTAGTGCAGTGAAAGTATTTTGTATGTGTATATGAAATTTTTATAAAATGAATGCTTGTTTTGTAAACGAATTTGTGGGTGATATACCTTGAGGATAGATTTTAACAATTCTCTATACTAGACTCTATATACTTATTGACTCTAGTTAACATCAATATCAATACAAACCATATTTGAGTCGATGAGTCCGGATTTGCCATAGTCGTAGATTCGTGAACTTTCATCTCTTGTCAGCATTCAAAACCTTATGATCCAATACTCCAACCTCTTTGGAAACTGAGGTTTCGACCCGGTCCAATTGATTACGTACCAAGTTGCTTGATACCATACGCATTGGCTTCGAAAGCTTGATGTCGAAAGGTTTGGTTTGGAAGCCTTGACGCCGAAAGTAGCTGAAACATGCTAAAAGCGTGATTTTCATGTTTTTAACTTAAAAGAGATAACTTTTCAAATAACGTGTATTTATTTGTCAAATTCTTACTGGTTGATAAATTCTTTTCAGAAAAGTGCTGCCAAGAATTTCAGAATTAAATAATTAATTTATTTTATAAAATGCCCCTTCTCCTTGATTAAATATATAAAACATTTAAGTCCATACCTTAAATAAGTTTATATATTCATCAAATCACTTAGGAAAAATATGGAAAAATTCCACAAATCTATTTTAATATGTTTTCCAACATATATAATTCAAAGTAAAATAATAATTCTTTTAGCCTTAAATAATTTATAACCCAATAAATTATTTTCTTCACTAGAAAATTAATATAAAATACACATTAATTCACAAAATTATGAAAATCGAAACCTATCTCTAAAATATCATTTCTGATTTACATTTAAATTTTCAAGGTTAGTTTGACATTGTGAGTTGATGGTGGTGAGTTGTTGATGATGACATTTGAGTTGCTGATGGTGTGATATTTATTGGTGTTTCATGGTGTATATATTGTATGATGACATGTGTATATATATATATATATATATAATATTAACGAAGTGTTAATTGGTTTGATGTTATGTGAGTTATGGTTGGTTTAATTTTTTTTATGTGATTTATGTATAATTTGAGATTATATTAAATATCTAAATTTGATATGTGCTTGTGTCTGACCAATTATATTTCTGAATTGTGTATGTGAGGCTAGCATGTAGCGGAAATCTGGAAAATTCTTTAAGTATTTCGACGAATTCTAGTGATTGACGATGATTTACAAGTCAATAGTTTCTAATGGCTTCCGACGGCTAGTGGCGGTTTTGTTGCTTCCTCTTGATTGGCCACGTGTCTTTGACGATCTTCTAGAGCCGTCGGGTTTTCGTCGACAGCCGTCGGAAAGTTTACGATGGAGGCTATTGGAAGGTGTCGGAAAAACTGTGGGGCGATGGGACAAATTGCGATGGTTTTTTGCGTCGGTTTTTGACGGCTACAGACGCCGCCGATAGTTTCAGCCATTAGAAATCATACGTTTTCTTGTGGTGATTGTACCCAATTAGGATGTGTATCCGTGTTGCTTTGGGTTATAAGCTTGGTTAACCATTGTTCTAAATCAGTTATAGATTGATTTTCTATTGTATTTGATTAGGTCGTTCACCTGCATAGGTGTTGCTTTCGAGTATATGCTCGGCGAACCATTGTTGTAACTCGGTTGCAGAAGTACCCGATTAAGTCGAGTATCTGACTAGGTGTTGCTTTCGGTTATGAACTCGGGTAACCATTGTTGTAACTCATTACAAATTGGTTTTCTATTGTATCCGATTAGGCTGTGCAACTGATTGGACGTTGCTCTTGGTGAAGTTTGATGTTATTTTGTTTATGTATTGATTTTTGATGCAATTATATTATTATATTATATTATTGAGTAGTAATTATTTGTTACACTTCATAACTTGTATATTGTATAGCTGAAATCTGATATTAAACAAAAAAAATATTGTACACAATTAATCATAATAGATTTTCATCCAAATATTACATTTTAACAAAATATTTACCAACTAAAATATTCAATTATTAGTTCAACATATATGTTATAAAAGCAGTTGATTATGCATTTAATGAAATTATAATCAAACATATGATATTTTCTAAAATGTCAAGAATTTTAGTAACTGTCAAATATATGCATTTGACTGGTGTAGATTTTTATACTCTTTTATTTGAATTGAAAATAAAAAATTTCAACATTTCCTCTTAAACATCCAACATTAAATAATGTTTTTAAAATACAGTACATAACATTTAGTCAAGTCTGATAATTTTCTATGATAAGTATAATTTCCTGTAAGAAAATAATTTTTAGATATTTTATTGTTTTAGGATTTGTAGCCGGCTATGTTTTTTGTCTATTACTATGTCATACAGAATAAGAGCTCTTCTTAGTTGCATTACTTCATCTTCATATAACCTTTTTCCTTCAATTTTTACATTTGTTTAATAGATCTTCCATGAATCACATTATAACAATTTCGCAATCAATTCTGCATCATTTCAAAGATTGTTAGTATTAACGTTCTAAAATTAATATTTGTACGTTATAAGTTTTTTCTTTCGAATAGTGTTCTTTTTAGGGGCAATCTACAAAATTGACTCTAGTTCTGATGGATTATTCCCATTTTTTGCATAAATTGATTGCATCACTTCCATGATTTTGTCTCTTATTGAAAATATTTAAAAATCATTGTATGTTATTCATTGTTATAAATGTTTGACTGGATATATAAAACAAAAGTATTTTTCTAGTGAAAAATTATATAGTTGCTAGGGAAATATTTTATAGTAGTAATTAAAAATAAATTTATATTTGTAATTTACGACAATTCGTGCTTCCTATATGTATGGGAAATTGAAACTTTCCCTTTTGGGTCTTTGTAAATTATAATGTTTCCAACTTTTATTAACTCCATTAAACTCTAACAATATATAGTGCTTTTTATTGCATAGCATTGTTATCGAGCATATGAATCGAGTAGCTTCTAAATAAATCTAGATGTCGAGATGAAAATAGAATGGATAGATAGCCTGGGGGCATAATTGGAATAAATAAATGAACAACTCGAGAAGTCAGGGAGGATTTGGATAAAAACAACATATCTGGTACAACCACAATTGCTGTCACTGTAGAGTTGATCTACCGGGGATACATCTGAGACTATGGAAGGTAGGAGCTTATGAAAGCGTAGGGGAACTACCACTATTATGACAACCATTATGGTTGGTACGGATCATAATTATTAATGGTAACGATATCTGCTCCAAATTTACTTATTTCTCCCTTATCATCTCGGATCTAAAGTCTTACCTATTCTTCTATGATTTATTAAATACGATGGACAGTTCCATCTATTAATAAAGAGGTTAGAGCAACATAGAGAAGACTTATATCTTTTGAGTTCATACTCTTTATCTATTAATCTCTACCTTAACTATTGTCACTACGTGTTGTAGTTCTAACCATATTTTGATTTTAAGATCTAAAATAATTGTAATAATGCCCGTACTTGTGACAATTCTAAAGTTAATAAGATTAAGTGGACGCAGACATGAGATTTGGTCAAAGCATTTTAAAGATGCTGTGTTCTTTGTCATTTCTATTTGATTTTAGTAGATCTATTCTCGTTTTTGTTCAAATAGCAGTGTTTCATCACTTTTTGGTCTAATATTTTTGATGCTTCCACTGATAATGGAGCTTCTTTGTTGTTGATAGAGCTTAGTATTATGGATTGCAAGCCTCCAAAAGTTAGATACAAAGATTTTTGTTATAGATATAATGATACTGTGATTTCATAAGGAGCCAAAATAAGGTTTGAAGAAATAGCCCATTAGAGACCTTCTATGAGATTTGTAGCCACTGTTGGAGGAGATAAAGCTTCTCATTATAATGATGAAACCACTCAGATTTTGAATGATATACCTAGGATCATCTTCCCTATAGGAGGTGGTATCCAAACTTGAAATTGATAGGATGATGATTAAGATGAACCAAAGAATGGTTGACAGTCTGAAAACCCTCTTGGATAGAATGGAAGAAAACTTCACTTTGTTAGCCCAGCGGTCATAAAGGTATAGGAATAGTTGTAAGGATTCACCATCGTCAAACTATAAGGAAGATAGTTCATCTTCATTAAGCTATAACAGGAGAGACAACAAGCAGAAGATAAAGGAAAAGGCAGTTGGGATGTCGAAAAGGGTCACCGAAGGAAGTGGCCAAATTTTATCCACGTCTAACATGGTCAGTACTGACCAAAATTTCAGCATCGAGCATGTTGGGGGTGGTTCCAGATTATAACTACCTGTAGTAGTAAACTTGCCAGACAATAAGAACGACTTGCAGGATACTGGCAATGAAGTAGAGAAAAATGCTGGAATACGGAATGGTTTTGCTTGGATGAACGCCACATAACTGGCCAGACATCACAGAAGATCTAGACTAATTGCTCTCCTAGAGCAAGGAGAGCGTAGACATCATCGAATGAACAAAGAGTGTTTGTAGAGTCAATTATTCGCACTCGGGGCTATTCCTGATGGTCGCCATCCAAATAATCAACCCAGATAAGAATATATTGTTGATAATGGTAAGGAGATTACTGAATGAAAATCAGTGGAGAAAGAATTAATAGTGGGGCTTGACACTTAGAAAGACTCCATTTACTGATGAAATTTTGCGAGAAGTATATCCTAGAAATTTTTTGTGCCAATGATGCCGTCATATAACAAGACGAATGATCTAGATAACATCTATTCAAATATGAATGGCACATGGATGGTGATGGAGCTACCGATGCAGTGAGATGTTGCTATTCCCTTATAATCTTAGATGGGGTGGCTACGATGTTGTTCATTGGCTCGCATTGAAGTACAAGTCTTCATTTGACAACAGGCGAGAAAGTTTATGGGGTAGTCCAGGCTCCACATGGCATGATCAAAAGATATAATGTCCTTGTCGAGTATTCATATGGGTGCCAGAGAAAGCCTAAAAGGTTTTCTAAGCTAATTTAGTACTGCGATGACTGAAGTAAGCAATCCAAAGGAGGATATTATGTTGATGGCATTAATTCGAGGGATACACAAGATATAGAGTTTGGTAGAAGGCTGCCGCCTACTATGGAGGAGTTCTATCACAAGGAATCTCAATTTTTGCACTTGGAAGAGGCAGACTTGGCCACAAGAAAAGCTGGTGGTTGATCATCGAATGAAGTTGTGCAGAGCACATCGCTATTAATCACTAACGGAATCCATAATTGTGAGTCACACAGCTGAAACGTTGAACACTTACTGGATTTAATTAATTTGTAGTTGTTATAAGTTAATTAAATTAGTTAATATTTATGAATTATTAAGTATAAAATTTTATTTAATGTGTATTGAACAATAATAAATAGTGTGCATATAATAGTTATATAAACACCAATTGATGTTGATTATCGATACAAGTTTAAATTAGATTTAAATGTTACAAATATTATTTGGGTTTGAAATAGATTTGAGCCCCATATGTCAGATGCTAACTTCGGCTATGATAGGGACTCTAAAGCCGGCTGACCATAAGATGGATATGGTAGGGACTTTTGCACTCTAGCCTCTCATTTATATAAACATTATTGCCCTCACTTTAGATTAGATCTTTTTGGTAGCCTCCATCCTCTTCTTTGTTGGTTGAACACTCCACTTTCCTCTCCTAAAATATTCATGAAGTATAAATAAAAATTAAAATTAAAAAATCATCAATGGTAAGGCAATTCAAAAGCTAGCAACTTCAGGATTGGAATTTGACTCGGGGAGTTCACTTCTTCATTTCATCATGCTAGTTGTGGGCTTTGATGAAAGGTATTCTTCTTTTTTTTGGGCAAGGCTGGCTGGTTTTATAGTGGACCGTCCACTTTTTATTACGAACGTAATAACAACTTGAAGTACAGGAGAAAGGCAAAAGCACCTTAACTACAAAACTAGGAAAATAAAGCACAGGAATGTGGCGGACATGCCACAGTTACTATAAATAACACCAAGACCAGACTCCTTCGAAGAGGAAGAATCACCATCTTCCACAGACATCTGGGAAGAATCCATAGGGACATTTCCAAAAAGAGCAACAAAGGGGCAGAAAAGCCTAGCAAGAAATGGATCATAATCCACAGCATCAGAAGAGTAAATGAAAGAACGATCCCAAGAAGAATCAGCTAGCATGATAGAATTCGATCTCGTAAACAGACCGTCCATATCTAGAACTAAGGAATTACTAAAAGGAATGTATTGAAGGCATCTAAGATCCAGATGATCATCGGAAACAAATCTAAAAAAGGAATCATCAAACCATTGATTATATAGACGTGAATAAAACATCCCCAAAAGAAATCTTCCATCTGTTGAAGATCACCAACTTATGGACTCAACGGCAGAATACGAATTGCTATCTTTTATGGATGCACACTCTAGCTACAATCAAATAGCACACGTTCTAGATCAGGAGCATGCTAGTTTCATCATAGATTTAGGCATGCATTAATAATGAGAGATGTCGCTCGGTTTGGAGATTGCTGGGGCTAATTACAAATGACTGGTAAATACGATATCAAAACACAAATGAGCCAAACGATGGAGTATTATTTGGACGATATGATGGTGAAGTCAAAGCGATCGATGAATCACCTGGATGACCTCATTAAAATGTCCGATGTGTTCTAGAAATATGGAATGAATCTTAATCTACTGAAATATGGAATGAATCTTAACCTATTGAAATGTTCATTCGGAGTCGCATCAGGAAGATGATGGGGTTTCATTTTGAGCTCAATGGGCTTAGAAGATAACGTAGATCAGATTCAAGCATTAAACGATGTTACTGCCCAAAAAACATGGAGGGAAATGCAGAGCTTGAATGGGAAAGTCAACTCATTGAGTCAATTTATTTTAAAGGCTATGGAAAAATGTATACCATTCTTCGATGCCCTCAACAGGGGGAAATGAAAATTTGTTTAGACCAAGGAATGCTAAGAATTCCAGTAATTGCTAGAGCATATGGAGAGATTGCCTATCTTGTTGAAGCCTTTGAAAGGAGAAGATATATTCATTTACTTGCTCGTGCACTAAGTGCATCCTTGGTATGTGAGGAATCTACGATATGAAGGCCCGTATACTGTATCAACAAGCGGTTTGCCGAAGTATAAAAAACTACTAAAATCTAGAGAAGCTAAGGTACTGCTTGTTGATTGCTTCGAGGAAGTTGTGACCATACTTCCGGGATCATCCAATAAAGATGTTTACTTATTATCCACTAAGGCAAGTACTATATCGACCCGATACCTCGAGAAGATTATTGAAGTGAAATATTGAGCTAAGTCAAAATGACATAACCTACCACCTAATGGGTAATACGAGGAAAGAAATTTGCCGATTTCATTACCCAGTTCACCATCTGGGATGGAGAAGAGGAAGAAAACATGGTTCAAATTTTCAAATGGAAGTTATGTGTTGATAGAGCTACCAATGAACGTAGGTTTGAGGAAGGAGTGATTCTCGTGACCTTGAAAGGATGAATTATATACTATGCACTAAAGCTAGAGTTCTCGGCAATGAACAACAACGCCAAATATGAAGCGTTAATTCTGGGACTCAAAATATCGAAAGAATAGGTGTCACCCATACCTGATGAAGACACTATAACTACTAAATAGTATTGAACAATATACGATCATGCACATACCCAAAGAAGAGAATACAAAATCTGATTCACTAGTCAAACTGGCCAGCCCTGTAGATGCTCTATCAGCTACAAGCATCGATTAGACAAATTTCGATTGGATCTTGGAGGCCTAGTAGGAAAGGAGTCATGGATAACTCCAATCAAAGACTTTTTGCTGAAGGGAACTCTCCCGAATGAAAGGAATGAATAGCTTAAACTCCTTCACAAAGTACCACGATTCATAATAAAAGAGGGATTGTTGTATGGGACACGTTTTTCATCCCTCTTGTCGTGGTGTATCACCAGAGATGAAGATAAGAAATTCTTCCTGGATGTACACGATGGAAGATGTGATGATCACATTGGAGGGCAGACTTTAGCCAAGAAGATACTTCATTACAGATATATTTTTCCCACAATCAACCATGGCGTAGCTTATTAAATCAGATTAAGCGATAAATGCAAAAGGTTCTCAAAATATTGAGGGACTCGTCTATAGAGCTTACGCAAAAGGTTGGCCTATGGTCATTTGCAGTTTGGGAATTGATACAATCGGTGTGCTACTGATGTCAAAGGGCGGAGTGAAGTATGCTATTGTAGCTTTGGACCACATCACAAAGTAGGCTGAAGCGAAACCATTAATCACGATCATAATGAAGAAAGTGTTCAACTTTGTGATGTAGATTATCATATGTAGAATTAGAGTCATGTAAAAAATCATCACTAACAATGGAACTCAATTCGAGAGTATCGATTTCAAAAACTTTTACAACCGGCACTGAATTGCAAAGAGCTCTTCCATAATAGCACACCTATAAGCAAATGGATATGTGGAGGTGGTGAACAAGATCATTAAATTCATCCTGAAGAAACAAATAATGAAAGCCAAGGGCAGTTAGGTTGATAAGTTACCACTTGCACTGTGGGATTAGAGAACAAGCCATAAGTCCGTGACTGGGTATACTCTATTTGTTTGGCCAAGAAGTTGAGACCATGATTCCGTAGAACTAGAAATCCCTTCTCATTGAAGAAAACACTATGATCCTAATATGAATGAGTAACTCTTGCTTGAATCTCTTGACTTGGTCTATAAAAGCGAGAAAAGGCTGAACTGATGGTAGCTGCTCAAGAAAAGAGTAGCAAGGCATTTCAATACAAAGGACGGGAACTATGCCTTTGAGGTAGGAGACTTCAGTTTAAAGGAGGTCATGTAGGATCAATTTCACCCCAGAGGGAGGTGAATAGGGTGATGCTGTTAATTATCAAAATTAATTGCGGAGGCTTCTAAAATTATTTCAACACAGATAAATCAGAATTATAGCAACACAAATAATAAATGCAGAAATAGAACGACACAGAATTTACCCAGCTTCGGCAAAACCCTGCCTACGTGCTTCCCCAAGGTTTCTACTAGAATTAAGCAGTCACACGCTTACACACGTAAACTCGCGACACCCGCTACTGAATAACCTAATTCTACGCTCAAAACTCTGCCACAACTCAGCCACTGAGTTGCGAATTCTCAAACAATGCTACGTAGTTTGTCCCCTAGTCACACGACAAGTAATTACAACCGTTTAAAAGAGAAATACAAGTTTAAAACAATTTAAAAATACAATTAAAAATAAAACCGTATTTTTAACTATTAAACTTTATAATGTAAACAAGGCCCGCCCAATCCCTTTTTCTTTTTATTATATCGGCCGTTCCGTTTTCCTTTGCTTTGTATAATGGCGGCTTGTTCTTCGTCTTGCAAATTAGGGCTTTGTTCTCGTCTTACAAACTAGGGCTTTTGATGAAATTGAAGCGCCGTTATGGGTTGTTCGATCGAAGCAGATGATTTAATCATTGCTTTCTTTTCGATCAAGTGTTACTTTGAATTGCAGACAGCTACTTCAAATTGACGAGTTCGGCTGAATGATATGGTATGTGATTTCCTTTTCATTTATTCTTATTTATGTCCTCGAACTCGATTCATTCCTCTGGTCGATGATGATTATGGTTTATATAGGATTTGAATTCCTATTTTCCCGTTCGTTTGAATTTGCCATTTTATTTATCTTGGCCTGTTGAATTTGTATGGATGCTTCGGATTTATTCTAACTTAATCAATTTCGTAAAGTTATGATTTCTTGCTTCTCACAGCTCCAATTTTGAACTGTTCGATTTTTTCCTTGACTTATTCATTTGTAATTACCACGGCTTGATGATTTCTGACTTGGTTCGAACTTGTTGCCTTGGTCATCACGGCGCTGACTTTGGTTTGAAATCTGCAAATTTGAATTTGATTGACTTGCGGCTTGATGGTCACATCCACTTGCTGTTGGTCTTCATGTAGCTGCTGTTTCATGACTTCGGCCAGTTGATTATTTTCTGGCTTAACTTTAATTTGTTTCATGTCTTCACCTGACTTGGACTTTGCATTTTCTTTGTGTATTGGCTTCGGCCATTATACGCTTGATTTACTTGCGGCCTTGACTTTGTTATACTCTGCATATACTCTCTGATGTTATCATTGCATACTTGTTCGAACTAGCTGTGTCACTTGCTTATTCTGGTACTGTTTCATTTGATGTGTTGTTGTATTTATCACTTGGTCAAGTTTTACTTACTGTTCTAGTTGCATTCGAGTCTTGTTCAAGTTCTTCATTGCAAAATGCACTGTTTGACTTGTGGTCTGATTGCCTCATGTTGTTAGTGCACTTGTATTTCATGGTTGTTGTTGTTGCTGATATGTTGGTTCGGACTTGTACCTATAGTCTGTTTCATTGAGTTTGAACATCCATTGTAGCTTGTCTGCACTTATATTTGCAGTGTGTATATACTTGTGTGAATTCATATATGTGCATATACACATTTGTATGTGTGTATGCATGTATTGTTGAATCTATACTATATCTGTGCACATTGTTCATGTCATTCTACTTTGAGGTAACTTCTGCTTGATGTTGCTGCACTGAATTTGGTCATTTATATACTTCATGTATACTTCCAATTGTGCTTGCCTTGGAGTTTCAGACCTGTAGCCTTTGTGCATTGTTGCTATTCCTTTGGTTATTCTGGTCAATCATATATAGGTTTGGTGTGCACTGTGCCTTGTACTTTGTTGATGTGTTCCCACATTAGTCTGGTTGGAGTTTGTTTTGGTTGTTACATTTGTATCACTTGATGTTGTGCTGTTGAGCTTTGTTGTGTGGTCCGTGGTGCACTATTGACTGATGACATATGGGCTGATATATGTTTGTTGTATATATGGTGCTTGGTTGTTTTGTATGCTGTTTTGGTATTTCAGCTGCCTTCATGTACATGCTGAGTCTCGTGACATTGTCTGATATGCATTTGCTTGATGGTCTAAATGGACTGTTTAACCTTTTACTTGGGACTGTATGTAGCTGTCTTGACCACTTGATTGCATTTGGATTTGTTTTTCGAATTACACCTGAGTTGAATCCAGCTTGTAGCTCGAATTTGACCTTGTGCTGAAAGTTGTGACTTTATTTTATTGCACTTGAGTTGAATCTGGTATTTTGGGTTTGACCTGTGCTCACTTGTCCCTGTAATTTTATCAAGTATATATATCGATGTGCACGGCCTTATGGCATATACAGTGATACACTGTGTATGTCACAAGCTGTTCGTGTATGATGAATTGAAAATTAAATGATGACGAAAAACCCAAATAACGGAGGCAAATATTATTTTCAACATCCACGTTTTATTTTATACTGCAAAAATATTTCCTTTTCAATTTTACTACGTCCATATTTATTTTTGCAGATCGCTCAGATGCTGGATTCGATTTGAAGTGAAGTTGAAGATAAAATACGAGTTGAGTGAATGAGTGATATGTAGTGAGGTCAAATGTAAATGTGAATCGTGATGTAATCAAAATTGTACTGTAATTGAAATTGTATATATTTGGTGAGAGCTTGAAATTTTTACTATTCAAAGATTGTAATAAATATTTGTTTGAATAAAAATTTTGTTTGAATTCAAATTCTGTGTTATTTATTTTTATTCAGCAAATATTTATTTAATCTATGAAAAATAAAATAGTACATTAACAAATACATTTAAATGAATATATATATATATATATATATGTTTATTATCATCAAAAAAATCATATAATCGCATATTGAACAATCTCCCCCTTTGATGATAACAAACAATATTTAAGATTTTGAATATGTTAAATGTATTTGATCATTGATATACTCTAATTGCTCCCCCTATTAAAATGCTTCCTCTCTACACAAAGCTCCTTCTACATATACGCATACAATTAAAAATATGCAAATGAGCCTAGATGCAAATTGAAAATATTTGGCCTTTGCTTGATTTTATTTGACAAAATCTTAACTTTTCACTCCCCCTTTTGTTATCAGCAAAAGAGTAATAGTGTTAGAGAAAATAGAGATAAAGTGATCAACATTGATCCAACATTAAAACTCAATTGAATATAAATATTAAATTTCAATAAAAGATCAAACAAAAATCATAAATACTTTGTTAGGCGCATATTCCACTTTTAGAATGGTGGGAATGACGTCATTATATAAAACCACAAAGTTGTGTCTATTTGTGTTATATTTATATCAGGAATTTGAATATCTACCTGCCATGCATAACTGTTAGGACTTTTAAATGAGATTAGTAGTATTCCAATTTTATTTTAAAAATGAATTCAAGTATCTTCTAACCACACATAATCGTGAGGACATTTAAATGGGATTAGAATCAACTTATTTATTTTAAAAAATCAATTTTGATATGCGTTCCATACATGCATAACCGTGAGGACTTTTAAATGAGCATGGAAGCACATAACAAATTCCAAGTAATTCACACATGCATAACCATAAGGACTTTTAAATGAGAGTGAATACATTGGATTTTATTTTATTTTATTTTATCTACTATATTTTTTTTATTTTAAAAAAATGTAAAATGAAAAACGAATGATTCCTGTTTAAAGTACCACATATTGACAAACTATATTGAATTTTGATGAGTGATGGTTGTTAGAAATATGAAAGAAATAGAGACGGTCATGGAATTTTTACCAAAAAGTTTTTTAACTCTTGTTTAAATTTCTAAAGAAATTTATTAATTATACCGTCTCGAGTCATAATATATGATAAATATCACTTTTTCAATCACTATTTATCTTTTCGATAATTATTAGGGAGTCAGATTAGTCACAATAGCCATTTAAAATCAAATTCAAAAATAATTATATCAATTTTTCAAAATGACTGATTTGAAAACATGGTCAAAACGATTTTCTAGAAGGGGTTATATGAGAAAAAAATTTCTGTTATTTGAAAATTATTTGAATTGAAAAATATGCAGATATTTTCTTTGAAAGATGATGAAGTCACTAAATGTCTCAACAAATCACGTTTCACTAGTAATTTTTCTATCAACTAGATTACTAGTGTAATCTGAATTTCTTTTTTTCACTCAAAATTATCACTAATTGAATTTAATATACCAGACCATGAAGTGTGCAAAAAAATTCAAAATCAATTTTAACAACCTTTTTAAAAAACCTTCTCTTGAATTTGAATTGAAACCATGTAAATAATCAAAAACCATGAATACAGAGTAAGCTGTGAAATAATAAAATCTATTATCATCCAATAAAACACTATTACTAATCCAAACTAATATATATGAAGTAATTCAGATGCTCTAGAGATTTTTATAGTGTTTTTGGCATAAGAATATAATTTGTCAACAATTTTGAATGAGTCAGAATCAAAATCATCATTATTTCATCATCACATTATTGGCTCAGATTATAGTGCAGATTATCACATTTAATATATCGTCCAAATAAATATACCATTACCTGTTTTACCTTTACGATATTTTTCGTTGTTATCCATTGTGATTCTGACACCTTTGTACTAGGCTAAGGAACTTTGCTTTGAGGCTTGTTGTGTCCTTGGAACAGCCAGAATCCAAGTAACACTATTGTTGTTCCTTAGCCTGCCACCATACCTACACGATGAAAGGTTTTTGTGACCTATTTGTTTTTATAGGTCCATGATTGTTAGTGGCAGAATATTTCGAAAAGTAATTTTGTGGAGACCCAAAACTATTTATATATGTTCCTTTCGGCACGCAGATTTTTTTAACTTTGAGAGTTTTTATATTTATGCCTTTTGGAACCCAAATTGGTATAGTTTTCATGTGTTTGGGTCTATACCAACAATTATTGTGATTGTGTCCATATTTTCTACAAATTGTGCACATAGAATTGACTTGATTAATTTTGTTTTTAACATTTTCAGATTGATTATATCCAAGTCCTTATCTAACTGTATTGTTATCCCATCTTTGGTCAAAACTGGAATATCAACAAATGGACAAGGAATGGTGGATATCGGGATTGGAGATCAGTTGGAATCAAGACTACGATCGATATCGTCAAAATTTGGTTTAACTCCGATTGAGGCGAAATTAATTGGAGATGATGATAAGGATTAGGAAAGGCTATGTTTCAAATTTCAGGTTAATCGGAGTTCATATGGAGGAGTTATGATCGATGCAAGATAGGAAAGGCATGGCTGTTCGAATCCATCGAGGGGTCAAGATGGTGCTCATTTCGAATCCATCAGGCTCGAACCCATCAAGGTTTTTGTTCATTTCGAACCCATCAGGTTCGAATCGATCGAAGGCACGACACACAAGGTTTAAATCGATACACTTCGTATCGATTGGTATGGATTCGACTCTGTGAAGTTCGCATCAGGTGTTGGTTCGACTCGATAGGCTCGTATCGATCAGATAGGAGGGGTAGATGGATCTCGATTTGATGGCAACAAACCCCAAGTGGTAGCAAGCATGTGGAGGTTCTTCGAATCGATGTGCTTCGCATCGATCAGGATGGGTGCAGATGGCTCATTTCGACTCCAGTCTCTTTCGTATCCATCAAGTGAGAGCTTTGTTCGAATCCATCAGGTGAGGCCTCATTCGTATCCATCCTTCATGACACTTCGTATCGATATCCATATACTCGTTTCGAATTGACCATATCATGTGGGATCGATTCGAAGTGAACTCCTGGGACCGATGCGAAGAGAGACACGAGTTAATGGATACGAGCATGACCGTTGTAAAGTTATGGATAAGGACGAAGCGTGGAAGATGGATACGAACGCGTCTTCGGGAAGGGAAGCATTCAACACGGCGACAAAGGTGGATCGACCCAGAGAAATAGCACCACATCATCGATACGCACGCGTTTTGGATGGATTCGAAGCATGGGTTCGAATCATGGGTTTGAAGCATGGAGTCGAAGGCGACAGGCAACGAACAACCCCAAATTCGAATCCATCATATCTTCCAAACCGTTGATCCAAATGCAATGAAATTTTTATAGGAGCTTACATGCATGTTGAAGAATGTTCTCACCAAATTTCAGCTCAATTGGATAATTTTTTGATCGATTCGAATGGAGTTCGAATCGATCCCAAAGTGGGCCCAATTTCCTGAGGCCGGGCACGTGGGCCCCCCTCACGTACTAGAAGCGGTCTATCGGATTTTTAGGAGAAATATCAGCCTCCTACGCCTATAAATAGAGCCCCTGGTCATTCAGAAAAGGGGTCAGAGAATTTGGAGAGAGAAAGCACGCCCAGACGCTGCCAGGATTACTCTATATCATCATCACTACTACTTATTTTGAATTTGGACTTTGTAATTACTGTAATCACTTGTAACCAGGAAGGATAATCAATAAAAGGATAAAACTTTGGAGTGGACGTAGGCCGGAGATAGCCGAACCACTATAAAAACTTGCGTCTTTGTTCATTACTTTTGGATTGCTGCTTGTTATTTGCTGAGATCTGTTATTTGTGTTTGAATATTGTTGATTTGTATTCATACACTGGTGCTTTCACGGTATCTGGGGTTTGTGACCAATTTTGGCGCAAACACTTTGGTGCTTTCACTGAGAAGGGACTAGCACCCGCTACATCGGATTTGAAAGTTGGATTTGAAGATTTTAAAAGAGTTTGGATTCAAGGACAATGACTAGGCAAAATAGTAGAAGGCAAAGGGCTGAGAGAAGCCAACAGGAAGGAAGTCAACAAGCATCCTCCGGAGCCGGGGAAGGACAGGCTTCAATCTACATAACCCGGGATGAAATGGAGGCTATCGAAAATTCTTTGCAAGAAAGATCGTTGAAGAACCAACAGGAAATGATGCAGACTTTCTTTGAGCAAATGAGAGCTGCAGGGATGCAGAACTTAGGAACAGCTACAGCCGCTGTGGATGCAGGACAGGGGACTAGGGTCGTGGAACCCAATGGAGGACGAGATACGGAGCCAGAAGGCAATCATCAAGGGCTTGGGGGCAGGCCCACGGGATCCAATACAGGAGGACCTTTGGAAGGAATTCAACAGGCTAGAGCTAACGTTGCTTCTAGTGAACCACATGAGGAATATGTGCCGGAGTTCCCTCGGGGGCATGGGGGACAACCCCCAACAGGCAATACCGGATTAATAGAAATCATCAGAAGAACTGTGCGAGGTGGTTTGACCAACGGGGACTTGGAAGGAGTGAATAGGAGTCCGTTTGCTTGGGAAATAAGGATGGCTCAGAATCCACCTAAGTTTAAGCTACCTAGCGTGGAGGTATATGATGGTAAGGCAGACCCAACTGATCACTTGATGAGGTACACCAGACACATGGAGGTGTTGGGAGCATCGGAGGAAGTGATGGCCCGATGCTTCCCTTTGTATTTAACGGACTTAGCTGCAATGTGGTTTAGGCAGCTGGGAGAAGGATCTATCAGGACTTGGAGGGAATTGGTAGAAAAGTTTTTGGGACAATTTCGGGTTCACGTCAAGAGGCCGAAGAATGTGATGACATTAACATCGGTGAAGAAAAGGATGGATGAATCGCTTAGAGATTTTCTAACTCGATTTAGTGCGGCAGTCGCTTCGGTGGATCGGCCTGACCCATCGATGGTTTTAATGGCGGCAGTATCAGGAGTCAGGGAGGACTCGGATTTCAAGGTATCTCTGATACGAGATCCCCCACAGGATCTCGACGAATTCTTTCATGAGGTAGAAAGGTTCCTCCGGCAGGAAGATGCGAGTACGGATTTAAAGGTGAAAAGGGTTAATGCAACTCAGGATGTAGGACCATTCGGCAAAGGTTTGGATAAAGACAAGGGTAAAGGGAGTTGAACGATGATTCTGGAAATGCTAGAAAGCGATGGAAGGATCCAAAGTTTTCCACATACACAGGATTGAACGAGACGCTGGAGCGGATATACTTGGATACTCGGAATCGCCTTCCATACCGGAGGCCGGCTAGGAGAGAACCGTCAGAACGGGAAAGGACATCAGGAAGGCATTGCCTCTTCCATGATTTAGATGGACACGATACCAACAGCTGCAGGCACTTAAAGGATATAATCGAGGAGCATGTAAGGAATGGACAGTTACAGCAATTTGTCGGAACTCGGAATGCAACGGTAGAGCAGGAGCAACTACCGACTACCTCACACCGTGATGATGTGAGGCCCAGGGACGATGGTCGATTGATCATCCACTGATCAGGATAATGTGAAATAAGTAGTGAACTATTGGCAAGCAACCAAATCATTTACATATGTATGGGGACGGAGATAGCCCCTAGGCATGCTCTGAATGATGATAAACTGCGATGTTGTGGTTTGTGAAATTTGTCTTTTGCTTTTTGATTGGACACTGCTTTTCTTTTTGGATTTGGGTTTGGAGTTTGGATTGAACTCCTGGTTTTTCTTGCTTTTTGATTTGGGTTTTTCTCTGGATGGTTGTTTTTGATTTTGAATGTTGCTTTGGATTTCTGGTTTTCTGGTTTGGATTTTGATTTTGGGTTGGATTTTGATTGGATTTTCATCTGGTTTTGATAAATGGTCGTCGGGTATGGATTATGCCTAGCAAGGGGTGAGTCACTTTGCCCGAACGTGGTAAATTGACTCATTCAGGTCGTTGAGTATGGACTATGCTCAACAAGGGTCCGGAGTGACCAGGATTCGGCCTAGGACTTAGGCCCCATATTATCGATTATTGTTTCAGGTCGTTGAGTATGGACTATGCTTAACAAGGGTCCGGAGTGACCAGGATTCGGCCTAGGACTTAGGCCCCATATTATCGATTATTGTTTCAGGTCGTTGAGTATGGACTATGCTCAACAAGGGTCCGGAGTGACCAGGATTCGGCCTAGGACTTAGGCCCCATATTATCGATTATTGTTTCAGGTCGTTGAGTATGGACTATGCTCAACAAGGGTCCGGAGAGACCAGGATTCGGCTTAGGACTTAAGCCATGGTTAGCTCAACGTCCAGGGACACTGGACCACGGTCGTCAGGTGTGAATTACGCTTGGCAAGAACCCGGAGAGGTTATGGATTCGGATATCGACCAGGAGAGGTCCTGAATCTGGTTATTGGCTATTGGATAAGGATGGATCAGGACTCGGCTGTCGAGTTCGAATGGATATGGAATTGGCTAAGGCTTTGGTTATTGGATTTGGAATTGGACATCGACTCGGAGCAATCAAGGATGATAAACTCTGGCAATATGGCTATGGACTTTGGATATTGGATTCGGAACTATTCAAAACACGCCTTGTTATCACAAGGCATGTTTTGGGGGGCAAAGTGTTATCCCATCTTTGGTCAAAACTGGAATATCAACAAATGGACGAGGAATGGTGGATATCGGGATTGGAGATCAGTTGGAATCAAGGCTACGATCGATATCGTCAAAATTTGGTTGAACTCCGATTGAGGCGAAATTAATTGGAGATGATGATAAGGATTAGGAAAGGCTATGTTTCAAATTTCAGGTTAATCGGAGTTCATATGGAGGAGTTATGATCGATGCAAGATAGGAAAGGCATGGCTGTTCGAATCCATCGAGGGGTCAAGATGGTGCTCATTTCGAATCCATCAGGCTCGAACCCATCAAGGTTTTTGTTCATTTCGAACCCATCAGGTTCGAATCGATCGAAGGCACGACACACAAGGTTCGAATCGATACACTTCGTATCGATTGGTATGGATTCGACTCCGTGAAGTTCGCATCAGGTGTTGGTTCGACTCGATAGGCTCGTATCGATTAAATAGGAGGGGTAGATGGATCTCGATTCGATGGCAACAAACCCCAAGTAGTAGCAAGCATGTGGAGGTTCTTAGAATCGATGTGCTTCGCATCGATCAGGATGGGTGCGGATGGCTCATTTCGACTCCAGTCTCTTTCGTATCCATCAGGTGAGAGCTTCGTTCGAATCCATCAGGTGAGGCCTCGTTCGTATCCATCCTTCACGACCACTTCGTATCGATGTCCACATACTCGTTTCGAATCGACCATATCATGTGGGATCGATTCGAAGTTAACTCCTGGGACCGATGCGAAGAGAGACACGAGTTAATGGATACGAGCATGACCGTTGTAAAGTTATGGATAAGGACGAAGCGTGGAAGATGGATATGAACGCGTCTTCGGGAAGGGAAGCATTCAACACGGAGACAAAGGTGGATCGACCTAGAGAAATAGCGCCACGTCATCGATACGCATGCGCTTTGGATGGATCCGAAGAATGGATTCGAATCATGGGTTCGAAGCATGGAGTCGAAGGCGACAGGCAACGGACAACCCCAAATTCGAATCCATCATATCTTCCAAACCGTTGATCCAAATGCAATGAAATTTTTACAGGAGCTTACATGCATGTTGAAGAATGTTCTCACCAAATTTCAGCTCAATTGGACAATTTCTTGATCGATTCGAATGGAGTTCGAATCGATCCCAAAGTAGGCCCAATTTCCTGAGGCCGGGCATGTGGGCCCCCCTCACGTACTAGAAGTGGTCTACCGGATTTTTAGGAGAAATATCAGCCTCCTACGCCTATAAATAGAGCCCCTGGTCAATCAGAAAAGGGGTCAGAGAATTTGGAGAGAGAAAGCACGCCCGGACGCTGCCAGGATCACTCTATATCATCATCACTACTACTTATTTCGAATTTGGACTTTGTAATTGCTGTAATCACTTGTAACCAGGAAGGATAATCAATAAAAGGATAAAACTTTGGAGTGGACGTGGGCCGGAGATAGCCGAATCACTATAAAAACTTGCGTCTTTGTTCATTACTTTTGGATTGCTGCTTGTTATTTGCTGAGATCTGTTATTTGTGTTTGAATATTGTTGATTTGTATTCATACACTAGTGCTTTCACGGTTTCTGGGGTCTGTGATCAATTTTGGCACAAACATGTATTAACAGTTTGCTTTTCTAACAGCATATTCAACGATTTTTTACTTTTTGAAAATTTATCTAAAGTCGTTGACAATTGTTGGACTTGTGTTTTGAGAGATTCATTTTCGTTTAACAATTGTGTGCACTTTTTAATAGAATTTTCTCTCCTAGTATTTTCACTTTCTTTTAAAATCAGAATTTCATTTTCAAGTGATTTTATATTAATTTTTGATTTTTTAATTTCTTCTTCAAATGTTGGACACTTATCACACTTAGGGATCCTACTTTGATAGGTTTTCACTAATTGGTCAAGCTGTTTATTTAATTCTATCAAAATATCTTTTTGTGATTCAAGTTTGGCATACTTTTCCCTAAGTCGTTCAAAATAGCCATTTACTTCGTGGAAATATATAAGTAATTCAGAGTGAGTGAGTTTTGATACCTCGCTTGGCTCGTCATCGTCGCTATCAGTTATATTTCCCTGAAGGCACATATCTGCTTTCTCACTCTCACTGCTAGATCTTTGATTATCTTTATCACATGTATTCGACGTGGCTGCAAAACCTCTCCTTTTTGATTTCTTTTTAAAGTCGCATCACTTTTGAGGACAATTGGGCTTGATGTGTCCGGGTTGGTTGCACTTATGACATATGATCTTCTGTTCTTCTGAATAGTCTAGTATTTTGGCTATTCTGCTTTTCAATTTTTGATTTCGAGCTGGATTTCCGTATTTTTAATTCCACCTTTTGAATTTCTTTATTATCAGCTCCAATTCTGCTACTTCATCATCATCTTCGTTATCATCATCACTTTCGGTTGTTCCTTTGAGCGCTATTAATTTCTTTCGAGTATCTCCTCATTCACGCTTTTTCTTGAATTTCATTTCTAGCTCATAAGTGGTGAGATTTTCGATGAGTTCTTCAACTTTCATTTGTTTTAAATCTTTCGATTCTTGAATGGCGGTCACTTTTGCTTCAAAACTTCGCGGAAGGACTCTGAGGATTTTTCGGACTATCTCCAACTCTGTGTATGATTTTCCAAGAGCTTTTGATTTGTATATGATATTGGAAAGTCGTCCATACATCTCTTTGACATTTTCTTCCTTCGCTATTGTGAAGTTTTCGTATTCGCTGCTTAGCATGGTAAGGTGAGATTCTTTGACTTGAGATGTTCCTTCGTGAGTCACTTCTAGTGTGTGCCATATTTCCTGCGCGGTTAGACAATGTGAGACACGATTAAATTCAAATTGATCTAATGAACAGATAATAGAATTCATAGCTTTAGCATTAGCATTTTGTAATTTATTTTCTAGTTCTGTCCATTGATCCTTTGGTTTATCTATTTCCTGATTATCTACAGCTATAGTTGGTGTTCTATAACCTGTCTCAATAATATTCCAAGCGTCAATGGTTTTCAGAAAAATTTTCATTCTATTTTTCCAGTAGGCGTATTCACCATTGAACATTGGTGGTCTAACTATGGACTGACCCTCAGCAAAAGCATTATTAAAAGAAGCCATTTTAAAATTTGAAATTTTTTAAAACAAAAACTGATTTTTGAAAAACGAATTTTTAAAACAAAAGTTGACTTCTATTCCTAGCTTTGATACCACTTGTATGATCGATTTCACCCTAGAGGGGGTGAATAGGATGATGTTGTTAATTACCAAAATTAATTCTGGAAGCTTATAAAATTATTTCAACACAGATAAATCAGAATTATAGTAGCATAGATAATAAATGCAGAAATAGAACGATAAAGAATTTACCCAGCTTCAGGAAAACCCTGCCTACGTGCTGCCCCCAAGGTTTCTACTAGAAATCAAGTAGTCATACGCTTACACACGTAAACTCGCGACACCCGCTACTGACTAACCTAATTCTACGCTCAAAACCCTGCCACAACTCAGCCACTGAGTTGCGAATTCTCAAACTACGCCACGTAGTTTGTTCCTTAGTCACACGACTAGTAATTACAACCGTTCAAAAGAGAAATACAAATTTAAAACAATTTAAAAACACAATTAAAAGTAAAACCCTATTTTAAACTATTAAGCTTTATAATGTAAACAAGGCCGGCCCAATCCCTTTTTCTTTTTATTATATCGGCCGTTCCTTTTTCCTTTACTTTGTATAATGGCGGCTTGTTCTTCGTCTTGCAAATTAGGGCTTTGTTCTCGTCTTGCAAATTAGGGCTTATTGATGAAATTGAAGCGCCACTTCAGGTTGTTCGATCGAAACAGATGATTTAATCGTTGCTTGCTTTTTCGATTAGGTGTTACTTTGAATTGCAGACAACTACTTCAAATTGACGAGTTCGGTTGAATGATATGGTATGTGATTTCCTTTTTATTTATTCTTGTTTATATCCTCGAACTCGATTCATTCCTCTGGCCGATGATGATTATGGTTTATATAGGATTTGAATTCCTATTTTCCCATTCGTTTGAATTTGCCATTTTATTTATCTTGGCCGGTTGATTTTGTATGGATGCTTCAGATTTATTCTGACTTTATCAATTTCGTATATTTATGATTTCTTGCTTCTCACGGCTCCAATTCTGAACTGTTCGATTTTTTTATTGACTTATTCATTTATAATTACCACGGCTTGATGATTTCTGACTTGGTTCGAACTTGTTGCCTTGGTCATCACGGCACTGACTTTGGTTTGAAATCTGCAAATTTGAATTTGATTGACTTGCGGCTTGATGGTCATATCCACTTGCTGTTGGTCTACATGTAGCTGTTGTTTCATGACTTCGGCCAGTTGATGATTTTCTGGCTTAACTTTAATTTGTTTCATGTCTTCACATGACTTCGACTTTGCATTTTCTTTGTGTATTGGCTTCGGCCATTATGCGTTTGATTTACTTGCGGCCTTGACTTTGTTATACTCTGCATATACTCTCTGATGTTGTCACTGCATACTTGTTCAAACTAGTTGTGTAACTTGCTTATTCTGGTACTGTTTCATTTGATGTGTTGTTGTATTTATCACTTGGTCAAGCTTTACTTGCTGTTCTGGTTGCACTCGAGTCTTGTTCAAATTCTTCGTTGTACTATGCACTGCTTGACTTGTGGTATGGTTGCTTCATGTTGTTAGTGCACTTGTATTTCATGGTTGTTGTTGTTGCTGATATGTTGGTTCGATCTTTGTACGTGTAGTCTGTTTCATTGAGTTTGAACATCCATTGTAGCTTGTTTGCTCTTATATTTGTAGTGTGTATATACTTGTGTGAATTCATATATGTGCATATATACATTTGTATGTGTGTATGCTTGTATTGTTGAATCTATACTATATCTGTGCACATTGTTCATGTCATTCTGCTTTGGGGTAACTTCTGCTTGATCTTGCTGCATTGAATTTGGTCATTTATATACTTCATGTATACTTCTAGTTGTGCTTGCCTTGGAGTTTCAGACCTGTAGCCTTTGTGCATTATTTCTATTCCTTTGGTTATTCTGGTCAATCATATGTAGGTTTGGTGTGCACCGTGCCTTGTACTTTGTTGCTGTGTTCCCATATTAGTCTGGTTGGAGTTTGTTTTGGTTGTTGCATTTGTATCACTTCATGTTGTGTTGTTGAGCTTTGTTGTATGGCCAGTGGTGCACTATTGACTGTTGACATATGGGCTGATATGTGTTTGTTGTATATATGGTGCTTGGTTGTTTTGTATGCTGTTTTGGTGTTTCATCCGCCTTCATGTACATGCCGAGTCTCGTGACATTGTCTGATATGTATTTGCTTGATGGTCAAAATGGATTGTCTAACCTTTCACTTGGGACTGTATGTAGTTGTCTTGACCACTTGATTGCATTTGGATTTGTTTTTCGAATTACACCTGAGTTGAATCCAGCTTGTAGCTCGAATTTGACCTTGTGCTGAAAGTTATGACTTTATTTTATTGCACTTGAGTTGAATCCAGTATTTTGGGTTTGACCTGTGCTCACCTATCCCCGTAATTTTATCAAGTGTATATATCGGTGTCCACGGCCTTGTGGCATATACAGTGATACACTGTGTATGTCACAAGCTGTTCGTGTATGATGAATTGAAAATTAAATGATGACGAACAACCCAAATAACCGAGGAAAATATTATTTTCAACATCCACATTTTATTTTATACTGCAAAAATATTTCCTTTTCAATTTTACTGCGTCGATATTTATTTTTGCAGATTGCTCAGATGCTGGATTCAATTTGGAGTGAAGTTGAAGATAAAATACGAGTTGAGTGAATGAGTGATATGTAGTGAGGTCAAATGTAAATGTGAATCGTGATGTAATCAAAATTGTACTGTAATTGAAATTGTATATATATGGTGAGAGCTTGTAATTTGTATTATTCAAAGATTGTAATAAATATTTGTTTGAATAAAATTTTTGTTTGAATTCAAATTCTGTTTTATTTATTTTTATTCAGCAAATATTTATTTAATCTATGAAAATAAAATAGGACATTGACAAATACATTTAAATGAATATATATATATGTTTATTTTCATCAAACAAAAATCATATAATCACGTATTCAACAGGTCCTCCCTGGTACGGGGGCATTTGTCCAAATTGGGAAGGTCCCTGTGTGATTGAACAAAACTTGGAGATCGAAATTTCAAGCTATCGACCGTTGAAGGGATCACTTTTCCATTAGGTGGTAGAAATAGCACTCAAACCCAGGCCATGTTTAAATGACGGTGGAGGAGGCAGCGACGGTTGACTCATAATTGGACAGACAAAATAATATAAGTTAGTGATGTCCTTTAGCGAGAGCTGAAGTTTCTCGAAGATCGGAAAGATGAGATAAATACCTTGGCCTAACGGAATTCCCTTGGCCAATAACTTGATAATTTCACCATCCCGATGGAAGATTTTGTGGGTTGGATAGCCTAAGGAGTGGAATCAAGGCATCAGCACTTGACAGGACCATAATTGGAATCTCGGTAATAGTAGCCTCAGAAGTGGTCACCGTAGAAGTAGTAATCTCTATTGCAGGCTCTTTTGGCTCAAGATTAGATGATTCTGCTCGATCCAATGATTGGGTCAACAGGAGCCTCAATAGTTACCTTCCCTGCAACTGCATCTTGTGCATCTAGAACAGCTTTGTCTTTCTCTAAGGACGCAATGTCTTCCTCATCCAAAAGAGTCGCCTTCAATGTTTCTTTGGTTACGCCTTCACTGTTTGCAGTAGTTTTGCGGAGTATTTCTTCCCAGACCTCTAGTAATGCGGTAGAATAACTCATCCCCGATCACTTTATATTCTTGTTGTCTATGATGTTGGCGAGAATTATAGGAGAGTGGCATTCATTTCCTCATTAGCCAGATTAGCCTTCATCTCAAGTTCTACAATATCCTCACTGGCTTCGGTGGGGTCAATTTGAGCTTGTGCTTTGGAATCTACTTTAAATTTTAGATTTTCCTTAAGACTGTCTACCTCAGCCTGGAGGGTTTTCAGTAGTGCATTTTTTAGGTTAACCTGTTCTAAATTAAGCGTTTTCTTAACGACTAGTTTTGATTTAATCTTTCATTAATATGGTGAATTGTATGTGGGCTCTCCGTTTATAGCCCGATGTTATCCTATCGTGATCCTTCCTATCTAATTTTCTTAACCCATATATCCTTTGGTTAGCATCTTAAAGAGTGATGTCTTAGGCATTGCAATCAAACATGACCTTGATAGGGCAATAGTTAGGAAAGTTTGCCTGCACCCTAGCATCGATAGCCGTAAATGGGCCTATATGGGGGTAGAGGTGGAGCTGCATGAGTTGAAACTTATTTGGATATTGGGAGGTAGAAACAGTAGTGATATAGGGTTGAGTCAATGGAGGTTTTTTTTAGGAGTCTGAAGTGAATACATGGCTGAGAGGCACCTAAGTCACGTTGGGAGTGACCAAGAGGACCCTGCGATTTCTCTTGATGGCACTATTTCTTTTACGCATCATGATGATATTTCTTCTCATCTTGGTGCCTTTGTCTGGCCTCCTCATCCTGATGCTCTTTATCTCTTCCCCTATTTCTATCGTCATTAGACTCCTGCTATATGTCGGGATGCTATGTGTAAATTTTCAGAGTCGACAACCGATGCTGGCTCACACTCAAGTGGAGATATCCCATGCAATCTCTTATAGTTGTAAAGGAAGAAAGGGTGTTCCAGGACAAAGCATTGAATTAAGGATGACTGCAGAGTGTTAGTGTTTATGATTCTAGATGTGTGTGAAGTGATAGTATTTCCCTAAGTATTCCGCGGACCATGTTTGGGGATTTAAAAAGATGCAGTTTCATCACCCTCGGCAAGAATATCCTTAAACGGGAAATTAAATCCTTCGGGACTTATGTTAAAAATGTCTTGAAAAGTAACGCTTTTGATACAAATCGCTGAAATACTGTCTAGTTCAACCAATGAGCCGAAGATATTCCTAGAAGAACCTACGGGAGGTGTCACTTCTCCAGTTGGTGCAAGATTTGGAACGGGGACGTGCTAGGAGGACTTAATAACTAAGAAATTCGGACGAAACGGGACATGGACAGTATCGCCTACTAAGGATGTCACTGCATATAATTCATTGTTGCCTAGGCCATAGTCCTCGTCGCCATCTTCATCGTCTCCCTCATCCTCTCCCTCTTCTTCTCCTTCCCTTTCTTCTTCACTTCCTTCGTCCCCTCCTCTTGCCATGCTCAATTCAACCCTCACTTTCTCCTTACCTATATTCGCTTTGACTTTATGCCCCTTGTCTCCTCCCTTGATTATCAACATCAACATGATGAACGAGGGTTGAGGGATAGGTTTCAGTTCTAGATTTTTTAGAAGGGAGTGGAAAAGTAATGGCATGTCTATCGACATGTAGGTGGCTATACTGTTGAATTCTCTCACCGGTGAGTAAGAAAGAGGCAATCTAGAATTATAATCAACTTGCTTAAGGAGCTCCAAGATGTAAGCATGTGAATTTTTTACTCTTGGTCTGGGAGGTCTGTGAAGGATGCTAAAAAGAGTTACGCATTTTGATAAAGAAAATCCAAATGAATAAAAGATTTAGAAGAGGAGACTTATGTCCAGGAAACCATAGGCGTTTGAAGCCGTATGGACAGTGAATGAAGAAGTATTCGCACTTAAAGTGACTACGCTTGTTGTGAAGCGCCTCGAAAACTTTGTAGCGGTTATGAGCTTCAACGGTCAATAAGGAAGGCGAGTCCGATCTCTTTTTGAATCTTATAAGATAATTTAGTTCCCCGAATCTTGGAGCATCATTCAGTTACATTATAAAGAAGACATATAAAGAATTAATTAGTGCGTATCCACTAGGATGCACTTGTGTCATAACCAGCCCAATTTTTTGCAAGAAGAATTTGAAAAATAAATTGAAGGACAGAATGAACCTACCTAAACACATGTATTTGTTGCATGTGGTGTAGCACTAAGGTGGACAATGTGCTCGTTGATCGAATGTTAGCAATAAAATAGTCACTCTCTAGATGTCGTGCTAAAGGCAAATGGAATTAAAAAACTCTACGGTCAGCAATATTGAAGTTTTATATGGAGGATATCTAAGTCTCTTGAGGCACATCGCTTATTTAGTGAACGTGGCTGGCCGTGAGGCTGTGTCACTGTAAAAAATTGCATTTAAGGTTCACGTGTTATAGAATGCCCTGCTCAAAATGCAATAGACATGGAGGCTTGAATGGTAGAAGAACCGGTACTAACTTTAAGGCAAGAAGATCATCGAGTCATTCTAAACTGAAAAGCTTGATAGTGAACTCAGTCAGGTATGTTTCACTTAAATTTTTCTTAATCAAAACATGTACATGCGATGTGCAAGATAAAATGGACGTCGATGGTATGGACTAATCAAAATCTAAACCTCGGCCAAAATAGTGTGAAGTGTTAGTCGATATAGTGTGCATCCTGTGAATAGAACATGGTGTATGGAATACACTATGTAGATAGCACTCGTATTGGCAAACGAGCTCCATCACACGATGGAACTCTATGTCGGATTGAACTTGTTATCTTAGAATGAACGATAATGAAACTGTTATCCAAATCGAAACAGATGTTTCTTTTCAAGACATAGGATCATGGTGTGTAAATTGAAATATTGATTTTAATATCCAATTTGGATGCCATAGCGCATTCAATGTGACCGTTTCCCAAAACCATCTCACAGAAATCAAGTCATCGATCCATACTCAACCAAAGCTCGATAAAGATTGTTTATGTTGATTCGCATATGCTTAAATCAAGATTATCCCAGGAATAATTCAGAGCAAAGATTATGATAATGTGAAGCGAACACTAAGCACTGAATAGACCTTGAAATAAACTTGTTGTCGAGCCTGATTTTCTTAGTGTTCGCTTCATAGGCAACTTGATTTCCCCTTTGAAAGTGATAAGCCCCAATTAGGCCATCTATTATGCCTGGCTTATGGTCAGTGGTGGGTTGATGATAATGGCTGAAGCATTAACAATGTCGCAGCTACATGGATGAAGTGTGCCGGTGGTTGCTATGGCAACATCAAGGACCAAGAACCCACCTATTATTCAATTTTGATATGAAAATGAACAGGCTGAGACGAGCGAATTCGGTGTCGAGTTTAGGTTGGGAATCATGATGTTGATGATGATAATGATGCTATTAGGGGTTGCGGCAGCACTAGGTGCGGTGGCGATTTAGGTATCGAAGCTGAATGGCTTTTGTGGTGGTGAGAAGTCAAATTGGTAAGGGAGAGATATGGTTGAGATTGGAAAATAAAATTTCGATGGAAAAAATCTTCTAAGTGCCAAGCACTCATATTTGTATTCAAGAATCATGTCGGTACCGACATGATTTGGTCGGTACCAACATGTTTCCATCTTCGTTTAAAAAATAGAGCAGAGAAAAGAGAAGAAAGAATAAGAGGAGCATGCCTATATGAGAAATGATGTGGTTTCCGAAGTGATAAGAACTTCAACTTGATTGCTAAAGAAGGAATGAAATACCAACTATTTGAAGTGATGAACGGATATTTTCGGAATAAATACGATGCTTCAAAGGTAATGATTGTTTACCTTGAGAAAACTTTGTGATTAGGATAGTATTGGTTGTCTTGATCCAAAGCATGACATTTTCATGAAACCATACTTTCGAAGGCAAGTGTTATCCTGTTATTAAACAGAGCATCTTCTAAGTAAATTTGGATGTCGAGACCAAGATGGAATAGAGCGAGAGCTTAGATCATACTTGTAATAGATAGATGAAGCAACGTAAGAAGTAGGGGAGGATTTGGACAAAAACAACATGGTCGGTACTATGTTGATTTACCGGGGGATACATTTGAGGAATGTGGAATGTTAGAGCTGATAGAAGTATAGGGTAGCTTGCACTACAACGATCACCATTATGGTCACTATTGATTGCAATTGTGGTCGATACCATCATGATTTTTTTTCCAAACTGACCTATTCTTCTCCTCTATCTTCTCGGATTTGCACTCTTACTTGTTCTACGATGGGTGATTTGAGGCTAGAGCAACATTAAGAGGACTTTCTGATCTTTTGAGCTTATACTCTTAAAATCTTTCTCTCTACCTCAATCGGTTTCAGTAAGTGTTGTAGTCTCGATTATACTTTGCTTTCAAGATCTGAAATCATTGTAAAAGCGCTTATACTTGTGACAAATTCGAAATTAATAAGATAAAGTGGACATAGGCATGAGATTTGGCCATAACACTATAAAGATTTTGTATTCTTTACTATTTCTATTTGATTTTTTAGATCTATTCTTGTTTTGTTCGATTGGAGGTATTATGCCACTTTTTGGCCTAACAAGTGGCGTCAATATTTTCCTAAAATTATTGCTCTTTCTTCTAGCACATCGATCACTAAAGCTGGATATGTTGATTTATAGTTTTGAATTATTGATGACCGTGTTTAGTTTTAATTAGCTTAGAATTTCATATGTGATATGTATCTGCATTGTTACGATCCATTCCGTAGTGTAGGACTTTATGTAAATGATATATTCATGTCCTGGCTCTAATTTTATTCTGTGAACCATTCTGTGACATTCATAAAAATTAAATTTTATACATTAGTTTTCAAATTTTCATCTTTTTTTTATTTTAGTATATTGGAAGTATACAATAAAATTATATACCTTAGATTCAACAAATCGGTTGAATTACATGTCCAAAATATGGATCCTCTAATTTCAGTATCAATAGCTTGATTAGAGTATGCACCTTTCATGTTTTAATAGAAGCAAAAGAATATTAGTATATATTATAGCATACAAGTCGGAAAGTAAAATATGAATTTTATCAAAGCTTAATGTCTGTATGTGATATATTTTCAAGCAAACATTTGCCTCTCACACATACACATGTGTGCGTGTTTGTGCGTTTATTTGTACATTATGTTTTGCTTAAATAACTTACATATTTCCATATGCATGGTAAAAATTTGTAAGCTCGTTACTCTATTAGCCATGTTTTTACAAGCTTGCTTTTTTCAACCACTGTCTTTGTCTCTTCATTAATTTCACTCCTATTGTAATCAGATTCTGTGCTATTATATGATAACATTTTCGGTTAAGCTTTTATATCCTTTTTTTTGTTGATATTGATTTCTTTTGATTCCCTCCAATTTTGTCTTCCTTTTGGTGCAGGAAGTTCATATTCAAAATCTAGAACATTAGATTTTCCTCTTTTTGTTTCCTTTTTTACTATTTTTGATAGAGAAGAAGGAGAAACTTTGCTTTTTATTTCTTTTCAATTTTTCCTCATCATTTGCAATCTTGATTTTATAATCTTTAGCCATTTGTTGAATGTTTTCTGATTCTTGAGTTAACATTTGGCAGCTTTATTGGCTTTCACGTGATGTTAGCAACTTGAAACTTGGGTTGTCATGTATAGGTATTTGTTGAATGTTTTCGATTTACTTTTTTGACTTCCTTCATTGTTATCTCTTACTGTCTTGTCGTCATCACCTTTTTTATTAACGTACTCATCGCCTTCATTGTTTTCTTCTTAAGTTGAATCTTTATATTTATCTTCTTTTCAGTCTATGTTCTTCATCATTTTCTTTTTATTACTTTGGTTTTTTCCAATGTTCATTCTTTTTTTAGATTTTTGTTTTCTTTTTCCATACATGTATTTTCCTATTTCAGTTTTGTAGTTGCACTTTTGTGTTCTTTAAATCATCATCAACTGAAATTTTTTCTTTAGATGACCTAGCTTTGTTGGTTTTTAGCACTTTTGTCATCCTTTGTTTTTTTTCTTTCTTCTACAAATTAGGACAAATATATTTTACTTTTTCCATAGTCATAAATATAAATGAGATATATTTGTTTTCTAATTATTTATAAAGATAATTATTTGCCTGACAAATATTTACCTTCCTTGCAAATAGTTTCCATCCTCGGTTTTTATAGTTATTGTTTTTTTTTTGGCAAAGCCAGCGGGGTTAACTGGTCCCCTACCAGTCTATTGCAAAACAATAAAGGTTACACATGAAAAACAAGGAGAAAACAAGGAAGAGGAACAACAAAAACAGAACAGAAAGGAAAAAAACTCAGGCACGTTCCCAAATTTGAATCAAATTTGGCGTGAAACCAGATTGGCTGTACTTTAGTATGCAATGAATGGAATTCTTCACCTCTTGCCATAGAGCATCACCATTTTTTCTCTGATTTTCAAAAAAAATATCATTTCTTTCCCTCCAGATAACTGTCATATATATCTTCAAGCAAACAGTAAGTATCCTACCCTTATCATCTTTCTTCTTGGCAGTGTTAAAAAAAACTTCCCACACATCAGATGTTCTAGAAGTTTGTAAGCAATGACAAGTTTTGTTTCCAATTCTAATGATGAGATGAAGAAGTGCAGGGCAGTCAAAAAAAATGTGTTGTGCAGACTAATCAAATAAGTCACAAAACAAACACTTTAGTGAGCAACCCATACCATATTTGTTCAGAACATTCCTAGTTAGCAGAGCTTGGTTTATCACTTTCCAAAGCATCAAGTTGTGATTAGGAAGTGAATCAGAAGACCATATTACAGAGGTCCATTTAGCAGCAGGCAGAGGGGAAGTGTCTGTGATATGATTGTAAACTCCTTTAATAGTATGTATCTTCTTATTCCAAACCACACTGTCAAGTTGGGTATCAGGCATGAAAAGTTGATTCATTTTATTCCACAGCTGTCTTATATGTAGATTACTAATGTATGGAAGCACTAATTTCCCATCTTGGATATAATCATTTGCCTTAGCATTCATGTGAATACCAGACTGCAGTATCTGGTTATAGTTACACAAGCAAGACAGAATAAGGCCTTCACTTACCCATGGGTCATACCAGAAACTGACATTAGAGTTATGTTTGACAGGATATTTGATCATTGGTAGCACAACATTCCTCAACTTCAGTAAGTTTCTCCATATCCAACTACCGTACTGTGGACTTTCCATACACCAAAAATTATTTCCCTTTATATTGTACTGCTTAGCCCATTGCACCCATATACTATCCCTGTTGTTGATTAAGTCATCTATATGTTTGGTCATAGCAGCTGAATTCCAATTCTTGACATTTTTAACCCCAAGACCACCCAAAAACTTCGGGACTTCAAACTTTGAAAAAGAACAAGGCAACACTTTTTTATTATGTATGCTTCCTGTCCAAAAAAATCTGCACATAGAAGCCCTGACCTGTTGCAGAAGCCTTGTTGGGAGAATCATAGCACGAGCCCAATAAACAAGGGATGAAAAAATAGTAGCCTTAATAAGCACTAATTAACCACTTTGTGACAGCTTCCTATTTTCCCAGGCTTTCATAACCGATGTGATTTTGTTGTATAGTGGAAAACAGTCAACTCTAGTAATTCTTTTTGTTATTAATGGTAGACCAAGATACTTCATGTCTGAGTTCATTGAAGTGAAACCACTTGCTGTTTGTAAAGCATAAGCTTGTGAATCACTGACACCAGAAACTAACAAGGATGATTTATTTTGATTAATTTTGAGACCAGTCATAGCATAAAACTCAATAAGAGCCTCAGAAATGGCATTTAAGGATGGTAACTCAGGCTTTGTAAACAACAACACATCATCAGCAAACATGATAGAAGTTATTTGCAGTTTAGCACACTTAGGATGATACTTTATTGTCTTCTGAGAATATCTTATTCGTAGAATAACAGTGAAAACTTCCATAATAAGTAAGAATAAATATGAAGAAATAGGGTCTCCTTGTCGTATACCTTTACAGCTTCTGAAGTTACCAACTGGTCTTCCATTAATCACTGTAGAGAATGAAGGAGTGGATAAGCACACATAAACCCATGATACAAAAATTTTAGGAAAACCCATTTGTGCCATAACCCTGACAATTGAAGACCAGTGGATGGTGTCATATGCCTTAGTTATATCAATTTTAATAGCAGCCGCTGTGGTTAACTTTTTTTGACCATAACCTTTCAATAATTCTTGAACCAGCAGTAAGTTATCAATAATGCTTCTAGTAGGAATGAAAGCAGCCTGATTTCTTGATACAACAGTGGGTAGAACTTTAACTAAACGAGATGTAATAATTTTTGAAATGCATTTGTATATTACATTACAGCAAGAGATGGGCCTGAAATCAGTGACACTAGTTGGGTTATTGACTTTAGGAATAAGTGCAATGTTAGTGCAATTCACTTCACCCAACAACTTACACTTGTTAAAAAAATTATGAATGGCTCTACAGAATTCACTGCCCAAAACACTCCAAGTAGTGATAAAGAAAACCACATTTAATCCATCAGGCCCTCCAGATGATTGTTGATTCATTGCAAAAAGAGTTGTTTTAATTTCATCATCAGTAACAGGAGTAATAAGGGATGCAGCATCCAGGGATGAAAATGCTAGGAAGAGGAAGGGATGAAATGAGATCAAGATCAGGGATGAAACCATCAGAGTTACCAAGCAAATTAGAGTAGAATTCAGTAAAAGCTCTGTCAACAGTTTCAGCAGTTGAACAAGCAGTACCTTGTTCATCAAAAATGTTATGTATATTCTCTCTAGCATGCTTTACCTTTATAGAATCATGGAAAATTTTTGTATTTTTATCTCCTTCAGCAATCCATTTAATGTGCAGCTGTTGTCTCTTCATGCTAGCTTCCAAGTACAAAGCATTATTTACCTCTTTAAAAAGTTTGCTTTCTTCTTCTGCAGCTTGTACATCAAGAGGGTGCTCCATCATGTACACCTGTTTAATCCTTAGCTTTTCCTTGAGATCAGTAGACAGCAAAACACCAGAGCCAAAGGTAGTTTTAGCCCAAAGTTTAATCTATTGCTTTATGTATTTTAGCTTCCTGCAAAACTTAAACATTGGATTACCATGACATGAAAATTCAGTGCTAACTTTTGTAACTAAGGGAATGAATTGATCATGTTTAACCCAGGCATTATAAAATTTAAAACTACTCTTTTCCTTATTAAAATGGTGTCCAAGAGATAAGATTAGAGGGGAGTGGTCTGACAAGATAGGCTGAGGTAGGTATACAGATAGAGAAGGCCAGATAGAAATAGCTTGAAAATTGCAAAATGTATGATCAATAGTAGTGAAGGTGCGAATACCACTACGACTTCTATTGTTCCATGAAAACTTGGCTCCAGATTTATTAACAATAATCAAATCAGATTCATAAATAGCTTGATTGAGAGGATCAAGATCATTTGAAGTTAGTGGAACTCCTCCAGATTTGTCAGAGAATTCATAGCAGGAGTTAAAATCTCCCATCACAATCCAAGGATGGGTGGATTGTCTTAAAGGAGGCAAAGCATCAAATAATACTTTCCTAGAATTTGCAGAATTATCAGCATAAACAAAGGTTATATAATATGAAGAAAGGGAAATTATTTCTTAGACATGAAAGTGGATGTATTGCCTTGTTGAAAGGAGGGGGGAAAGAGATAGAACAGTAGGATCATAGATAACTAATATCCTACCATATGAGGCATTTTCAAGATTATGATGAAAAGACCAGGAAGGATTGATATATGAAACAGCTTTGGTAGATAATGATAAGTTTAGTTTTGTTTCAAGTAGACCAAAAAGACAAATGTTGTACTCACTGATAATGCTTTTCACTTGATCAAGCTTCAAAAAGCTGTGAGCCCCCCTTAGGTTCCATGTTGCAATTTTTTTAAACATTAAAATAAGTGTGGAAATTAGTTGTTGTTTCTTCTCTTAGCAGAAAGAGATCTCGTTTCTATGAATCTTTTAGACTAAGATGGTGGAGAAGGAGGCAGGGAATAAGAAATGGTGGATTTTGGGTCAGGAGGAGGAACAAAAGTTGATTTTTGATTGGTTGTACAATCTGGCCATCCTGGCAATTCAATTGAAAAGTTGTAAAGTGTTGAATGTGTGTCTGGAGCATCCACTGGATTTTCATACGTTTCTTGCATTAGTTTCTTTACTTGTAGCTCAAAGTTGGTGCACCATTCTTTATCCATTTCTGATACAAGAGTATCAGTGTTTTCATGCAATACTTGTTTTCCAGTAATTAGTGTGTGTCCAAGTTCATTGCTGTTTTCTTCATTGCAATCCAAATTTGTGTTCTCAGCATTTGTTTTCAGTTTATTAACTATAGTACCTTCACCAACACACTGTTCTTCATCAACATTTGTAGTAGCACAATCTTTGTAACCAACAGCACACTGTACTACTGCATTTACTTCATTTGTAATTTCACCTTCCTCAACTTCAATAATTTCCATTGCTTCTACCTCAACAACTTCAGATTGTAGCAAGTGGAACTTATTATTCGTAATAACAGGACATGCCTGGTCATCATTTTGAGCATTATTTACATCAATTTGCACTCTTTTATATGCCAATTTTGCATCTTTCTCAGTAATCTTCTTATCCTTTTGTATCATCAAGTTATTTTCACCCACTACCTCACTCCCTTTTCTTTTATTAACTTTGTTTTTGTTAACTTTCTACCACACTTGCTTAACACTTACCTGCTTCCCATTTGCTTTCCCCTTATTCATATTATTCTTATTATCTTCAGCATATCTGAGTTGTTCTTCAGCGGTACATTGCTCTTCGTACTTTTCACCTTCATTATTCTTGCAATTCTTGTTCATGTGTCCAAACTCATTACATAAAGTACAGATTTCCGGTTTCCACAAGTATTCCACTGTCACCACTTGTTCTGTTCCATCTAGCATCTTCACAGTGAAACTGTCTGGCAGTTCTTTGTTTGGAGTAACTTCAACTAAACATTTAGCAAAGGATAAGCGCTCAAAATTTTCAGTTGATGTATCCATACAGAGAAGCTTTCCAACTCTGGCGGATAACCAATTAATTCCCAAAGGTGACCATGCATACAAAGGTATATTGGATAGCTTTATCCACACTGGCACTGCTTTAATACTACTACAGCTGTTTCCTATATTTTCATCCCACCTCTTCACTATGAATAACTAATTTCTCATTACCACCGGATCAGCTTCAGATATTTTTTTCCTATCCTCGTCGTTAGAGAACTTAAACAAGAACAGGAAACCGTCTGATTTGACAGTAATCATCCCCTTCAGCTTCCAAGCACGCTTGAGGTAGTAAAGTACAGTAGAGTACGGCAGTGGTTTATCAAGGAAAAAACCAACGAGATAATCACACCACATTGTACTACCTGCTCTGACTACTTCAGCAGGTGGCACAATAGCTTCTCCTTGAAATTCAAGGTGAATATCACGAGGAACGTACGTGCCAGCATTGATAGGTCTCGCTTTGAAAAGAGAGTTCCAAGCTTGCGGTTGATTGTTCAGAGAAAGGGAAGGTAAGGTTGAGGAAGAGGGTGGAGGGGGTGGAAGTGGAAGGAAAGACTTGGACGAGGCATGAACTGGATTGGACGAGGCATGAACTGGATTGAGAGGGGCACACTGAACTCTGACAGTGGAAACATCAGAAGATAAGACAGGAAGTGGAAGTATGGGTAGAGCAGAGTTAGGCACTGGAAAAGGAGTTAGAGTTGATGGATGGGATGGATTAACAGGTGGAATAGTGACTGGGGGAGGAACAATATTCGGCAGAGGAAGAATGGGCAGCACAGAAGGTGGTACAAGAATAGGGGAGGAAGGACAGGGCTGATGAGAAGTGAGAGGATGTGATGGATTAGCGGGAAGGGAAGGAAGAATTGGGACGGACCCCATTTTTAAAAGAAAAGTTAGGAAGTTTAATTATGAGGCAAATACTAAGAAATTTTTAGAGTTGTTTTTGATATATAGCAATCACTAAGAAATTTTTTTACAGCAAATATTCGTCACTAAAGTTTTCATATAGTTGTATTCTATAATTTCAACTTATTGTCTATCCAATCGATGTACGGAAAATATTTGACAATCAAATATTTGACAATTTCAAATTAAAATATATAGTATTTATGCAATATTATTGAACGATCTTATTTTAAAGAAACAAAGTATCATTGCAGAAAGGTTTTGTCAAATATTTAACAAACATATATTTGCTTGTCAAATATTTATTTGGCACCAATTATTATTTATCATAGAATTTTTGGGGGTTTTTATCTTTTTATATATATTGGTAATATTACCTTATTGGCAAGGAACGACCCTATCTTGCTTGGAGTTGCATCAGTGTCCATTTGGAAAATATAGGAGCATTTCTTTGTGACTTTTTCTTTGAGATACTATTTCTATGAGGTCACCGAACCAGTACTGCACAAAGATAGTACATTTTATTTTAGTTTGCAGTATAAACAACACAAGATAGAATGAGCTATTATAATTTACTAGAAACAAGGTTGCATAAGCTTGAATTTTTCAAAATTTTATTGTCCTTACTTGTTCCATTAAATGCTTTCAAATTATTACTAACCATGAAATTGTTTTCATTTGTTTCGATAAGTGAATAATGAATATATGGCAGCGACACTAGTGGGAATGCAGAGCATGCATTAGAGAGTAAGTAAGGTTATAGTAGATATATCGTGATTAGCCTAGCAATGTCTATTATGTCTTCTAATTATGATTAAACATGCCATATTTATTGTAGCTCTTTAATTTTCCAACCAAATTTTTTTGATATGTCATTTTCTTTCAAAGTTACTTTCATATCCCAAAAAGTAAAGCAACCACTTTTGAAAAGGCATCTAATATCAAGTCTATGGAAGCTGATTCTTTGGTTATGTATTCCTTTGTTATTTATCCTTCAAGGAATGGTTTGGTCATACCAAAGAATGGAGTAAGCTTCAATTGCAATATGTTTTTTTTGAAGTGACATTCTTTTCTCAAATTTTGGATCAGTGTGTGGAAAGATTTTAAGTTGCTTCCATGGCTTTCTCCTTTATCTTTTCCCCTTTTTTTGTACATCTTTTGTTTTGTTCTTTTGACGCTGTTATTTTTTGCAGCTTTTTTTTGTCACTACATTTTCTTTATGGTTGTTTTTGAACGATGATAAATGAATATATGTCAGAGTTCGTTGGAATCCAAAGAAAATGCATATTGTTCTGATGAATATACATCTTCAGTTTCAGTATTTGTTTCTTGTCTTTGGTCATCAACGAATGTCCTTTAAGGTGATTGAGATTTTTTTGGTAAGTTTAAGTTGCAACATTTTGTGCCAAAGAAGCTTTATTTGCAACGTTTTTGTATCTACTTCTTGGTACCTATAAAGGTTATGAAATTTTCAATTTGGTGTCATATGCATGGATGACAAATATTTTGCTATGGCATATTTGCTTTGCAAATATTTATGGTAAATATTGTCGTCGTCTGTTTGTATGTAAATGTATACTACAATTTTATCATATAATCAATCAAAACAGCTTATGATAATATTTGACATTCTTGGTCTTTATAGTATATAAGTTTTCTAATATATCTAGCAATTATTATCAAAAATTGCTCATGGAAAATATTTGTCATCCTCATTTTTACATCTAAATTTATATCATAATTTCTGCCTATAATCAATCAAAACTATGTATAACAAATATTTGACATTCCTAGTCTTTACAGTAAATTTTTTTTAACATATCAACCAATTGTCATCCAAAATTTCTTAAGAAAAATATTTTTCATTTTCAGTGTCTCTTGAAAACGTGTACTATAATTTCAACTCATTATTAATCAATACTGTATATGAAAAAAGTTGTTATTATCATTATTTATGCTAAAAGTTTTGTAATAGTTCAAGCAATCATTGAAAAAATTGCTTGTGGCAAATATTTGTTGTTCTTAGTTATTTATTTCATTATATACTATTATTCCAATGTATCATCAATCAAAATTATACAGGTCATCTATTTTTCATTATCAATATTTAAAGTAAATTTTTTTCCTATGTCAAGCATTCATTGATCAACTTTTATGACATAAAATATTTGTCATGTCAATATTTGGCATTCAAATATTTGCCTAGTTATCTTTGTAAATGGAAGTAGTACTATTTCAACCTATCGTCAACCAAAATTATACCTTTAAAATATTCACCATTATTAATATTATTGTAAATTTTCGATATTATTTACATTTTCTTCTTTGTTTTTAGGTTTTTCCATTTAGGTTGTCCATTGTTCATTACAGCAGGCATCTTTGGTTGACAATTTCAAACATTGAATTTCTCCTTATATAAATCTACAAATGTTTTCCATTTTTATTTAGGAATTAGGTTTTTGGTTTTTCAATTGAGTCGATCGTGATTTGTTCTTCGATTGGCATTGAAAAAGCGATAGTCAATAGATACATTTTCTTCGATGATGAGCTATTCAATGTCGAGTTTGTAAGTTTTTTCTCATTCAATATCTAAAATGTCACAATGATAAATTGCGGATGTCGAAAGATTTTGCGCAAATGCGAAGCAATTAAGGGGTATAGTATTAATTTTTGTCAAATTGTTTAAAATTATGAATGTATCTTATAAGTTATGATTCGGAGGGATATGAGGCTGATTATTTTCAATAATGAGGATGTGAGTCAAAATTTCCATTCAAAAAAAATAAGAAAGGAAGCAACATCGTTAGTTAGAATTGGTCATTTCCAATATAAGTTACTTAGAGTTATATCTAAAATGACCAGTTCGAAATGACACATACACATTCGTTACTATTCTATGAAAAACTTAAAAGCACGGTGTCATTTCGACTCAATTTAATATTTCATCAAATCAAATTCAATTATTAGTTGTTGTTAGCAAATATGGTAAAAAATTCTGGCAAATAAAAATGATGGTAAATCATTAAAATGTGGTATAATACCACTTTTCCAAGTTTGTATTGTAATATATATTAATAATATGGGTGAATATGCTAAATGAAAAAGGACACTATTGTAATCTACATTGCATTTGGAGTCTATAAATAGAGAGCTCACTTGTATTATAGAGAGATCTGAAGTGAGTACAATGTCTTCTCTCTCTAATAACTTTTGTTCTTATTTAATTCTACAACACGTTATCAGCATGATGCACTCCATAAACTTCAATTTTATTTAATTTATTTTTTTACTTTTGCAAATATAATTATGATGCTACAATAGTTTTGTTGTCTTTCATTTCCAACTTGTAAAATATTGTAACGTGTCATCAGTTTTTCTATTTTTCACCATTTTTATATATGTATTTGCATATATTTGGCAAAAATATTGATGCATAACGTAACATGAAACAGAACTTTAACTCTTATTCATAATAAATGATTATTATGTTTCATCGAAATTGGATTTGATAAGGGTTGCGAATCATAATGACATCTTTAGGTTAATTTGTTTGGTTAGAAATTTATTTGTTACATAAGAATTTTTGTAACAACCCTGGTTTGGAAATTACTGTTCAATATTGAATTAAAATTTGTAAAACATCAATTAAAATGTGGAACACAAGAAGCATCTTTTAGAGCTTGAAACTAAGCAGTTGATTAAGTCTAGTTTTTCACCATGGGGTGTCGCGGTCGTCTTTGTGAAGTAGTCCGATGGAACTCTTAGGCTTTGCATCGACTATCGCAAGCTTAATGAGTTGACCGTCAAGAATAGATATTCGCTGCCTAGCTAGAATCGACGATATGTTCGATCAATTGAGTGATGCTAAGGTCTTTTCTCAGCTCGACCTTGCCACTGGATTTCATCAACTCCGAGTTGCAGAAGATAGGAAAGGTAACCTCCAAACAGGGTTGTTACATTTTTATTTAGTACGTATTTACAACATTTAGCTATACACCTTAAAGGGAAATTTTGATAATCTATTTGGATTATTTTACATTTTTACATTACATATTTTCTTTTGAACTGGCAATTAACATATGATGATGCAATTATGAGAACAATACACACACACACACACACACACACACACACACACACACACACATATACATATGATACAAATTTTACACAATTTTTTTATAACATATGTTATTTTACATACTTATATATTCACAAATCTCAGTTTTGTTTCTTCTTAAATAATATTGTTTGTTATTGCAAAGATATTGTGTAGATTACTTCATATTTATGGCTTGGAATGATGGGATGCTTACTTTAAACCATCTTACAATTTATAAATTAATAATTTTAAATATTTTAGCAGTCTTCCTTTGGTTCGGCATTAACATATGGTTCATGTCATTATCTTTATATATGTTTCTTAAATTTGCATTTATTTCCTGACAGTAAACTAAGTTCATAATATGGAAAACATAACTAAGCTTGAAGTCAAAGCTTTGGACATATCTCTAGACAACTATTTGTCACGAATATTGGATGTTGAGATCCAATTGCAATCTCAATGCTTAGAAAACGCCATTAAAAATGTTAATAATATGTCTCAGGAGAACAAAGCAAAGACTTAAACTCCCTAAAGGAGCGTTATGACCACTAGTAGACGGTCATACTTCAAAATACTAGGAAAGATTGGTTGAACATGAGGTTTCAAGACTTCAAATCTGTAAGTGAATATAATTATGCTATGTTTAGAATTACTTCTAAACTTAAACTACTTGGATAAAAAGTAGATGATGCACAAATGCTTGAAAAGACATTTTCAAAATTTCATGCCTTAAAAATATTCCTATAGCAGCAACATTGAGAGCGTCATTTTACAGAATATTATGAACTCATAAAATGTTTAATAATTGTTGAGAAAAACAATGAATTTCTTATTAAAAATCACTCCTCAAACCAACTGGTTCGGCTGTGTTACCAGAAGTTAATGCTAATTTTGCCTACTCCGGAAGAGGCAAAGATCAAGGTAGAGGACGTAGCCGTGGCCATGGATGTGGATATAACTCCAACAAAGGCGGTTATGGTGGTTTTAAAGGCAACAAAACTACCAACTTTAAAAAGCAACAAAAGGAAAATGAGCCTAAAAAAACTAATGATTTTACTCTAGAAAATAAAAGGCACTATGAGGAAGTTTGTTATGGATGTGGACGCTCTGGTCATTGGCCGCGTACATGTAGATCATTAAAGAAAACAGTTGAAGAATACCAAATTTCGAAGAATATTGAAACAAATAACACTGAAGGTTTGTTTGATAACACTAACTTGAAGTTAGATGATTTCTTCGAAGATGATGATGGAAATTTCATAACTAATGAAAATCTTAATGCGATAATTGATGATATGACCGATCTGATCAACTAGAAGTAGCCTGAAGCTTGTTGTGTGATATTTCCATTTTGTTTTAGTTAGTTTCAAGTTGATGTTTGTTTGTTTTATTTTTCTAGAATTAGTTGAAATATTGTGTACAGATGGATGTTGATTTGAATTAATAGTTGCTTCGTAATTATTTTAAGAAAACATTAGCATTTATTTATGTTGAATTATTTTCAGTAATTGACTAATTATATTGTTCTTAATTCTTAAGGTATGGACCATCAATACTTGAACGATGACATATGCCTACAAGATAGTGCAACTACTCATAAGATTTTGAAAAACTGAAAGTTTTTCTTTGAATTATCTGAAAACATTTAAGCTAAAGTTTCCACCATAGCTGGTCTGCTAATATAATTGAAGGGACGGTAAGTGCCCACATATTATTACCAAATGGTACGCATGTCTTCAGTTAAAATGCATTATACTCAAACAACTCCAAAAGAAATCCGCTAAGCTTTGAGGATATAAGAACGAATGGCTATCATATTGAAACTATGAAATGAAAACATATCTTTGTATTATTTCTAGAATTGAAATCCAGAAGCTTATTTTAGAAAAATTTGGAATAATTTCGACTGGATTATGTTTCATGAAATTAGCAAAGTTGAATCCCATTCTATATACATGAGCTAGAAACTCACAAATACAAAGACATTGATTCTTTGGCATGATCACTTAGGTCATCCTGGGTCAACCATGATGTATAAAATCGCTAAAAATTAAAATGGGCATGATTATCTAACGAATTGAATTTACCAAGTGATTACTTATGTGCTTCATGTGCGTAAGGAAAATTAATCACATGACCTTCATATAGTAAAATTACTCCTGAATCTCCAACATTCCTACAAAGAATTCAAGATGATATATATGGCCCAATCCACCCAGAATGTGGACCGTTTATGGTATTAATTGATGCATCAACTCGTTGGTCACATGTATGTTTACTTTCTATAAGAAACATGGCATTTGCCAAACTACTTGCTCAAACAATCAAATTAAGAGCGCACTTCTCTAACCATCAGATTAAATCAATTCGACTAGATAATGCAGGAGAGTTTACTTCTCAAATATTTGATGATTATTGTCTATCATTGGGATTGAAATTGAACATCCAGTAGCTCATGTTCCCACTCAAAATGGTCTAACAGAATCATTAATTAAGCGTTTGCAACTTATTGCAAGACCATTGCTTATGCAATCAAAGTTACATGTTTTAGCTTGGGGACGTACAATTTAGCATGCATCAAAATTGGTTAAAATTAGACCAAAGACATATAATCAATTTTCACCATGACAGCTTTTAATCGGATCCCAACCAAATATTTCACATTTTCGAAAATTTGGTCGCACTGTACATGTGCCAATTAGTCCCCCACTTCGTACTAAAATGGGTCCTCAACGTAGGTTGGGAATTTATGTGGAATTGGATTCACTCTCAATAATTCGTTATCTTGAACGTTTCACAGGTGATGTCTTCACCGCAAGATTTTCAGACTATAAATTTGATGAGACAATTTTCCCACCGTTAGAGAGTGGAAAGACCATTCCAGTAGAATGGCATGAAATATCATGGAATAACCCATCTATATCTCATTTGGATTCGCGTACCAAACAATGCCAATATGAGGTTTAAAGAATTTTTCATCTTTAGAATATCACAAATCAAATGCCTGGTACATTTAGTGATGCTGCAAAAATAACTAAATCTCACATTCCAGCGACAAATGCACAAATTAGAATTAAAATCCCAGAGAGACCAAAAACAACAAATGAATCTAAAGCAAGACAAAAACGTGGAAGACCAATTAGGCCAAAAGACTTGGCGCCTAGAAAAAAAAGTGTAACGAAAACTCATCAATTGATAAACCTCCCGAAGAGTTATAAATGATCTAAAAGATAACTTAAATGAAAATCCAAATTCTCCTAAAAATGCTGAAGAAACTATTATCCTAGAAGAAATAACAGAAGCTTCCAAAAATAAATTGTACCTAATAATAATGAGAACTCAAAATTTTATACAAACTAGAGAGAAATGTGGGATCCAAGTAAAATAATAATTGATGATGTATTCTCATTCGTAGTAGCCACTGAAATAAATGAAAGTCGTGACTATAACAAAAATAATGATAATGAACCAACTAGCATAAATGAATGTCGAAAAAGACATGATTGGCCAAGATGGAAAGATGCTATCCAAGTTAAGCTAGATACACTTCAAAAACACGGTGTGTTTGGACCAATGGAGAAAACATCAGTGTTAGCACCAAAATTAGTCATTAACACCCAATCGTCGATGAAAGCACCAACTAACAATCACAGATGACAAAAATAATGTATGTAGAGAGTATAAATATGAAGAGCAGTAAAAATTAAAAAGAAAACAGTAGTAACACAGGATTTATAGTGGTTCGGTTGACATTGGCCTATGTCTACTTTAAAAAATTTCTTTTTTATTGATTAGTGAATCAATTACAGTTATAATCCAGAGCTTTCAAAACAATAATGGCAGAGTATCCTTAATGAACAAGATGAAGGAAAACAGAATGAGAATCCCTTTTCTGAAGCCCCGCCTGTAGTATTTATAGGCAAAATCTGGGTTACGGGGTTTCGTAAGTGATATGGTCCTACCACAAACATAGTCGGGCCCATATACTTCGTCAATGACGACCCCTAGTCGATAATATGCTGACCTGGAGCTTCCTCATAGATGACTCGAAGCGGATCCTCAAATGACTCGAAGCAGGTTACAATGTGACTCGGAGTGAAAACATGCCGACTCCCATATCCCATTGCTAACCTGACCCCATGGCCAACCTGAAGCATGGCTATTGCCGACCTGAAGTAGGAATAGATGCCGACACAAGCCCTCCTTCTTATCTTGATCCCATAAATTGCCGACCTGTAAATGGAATGCCGACCCCTGGACTCGTAGATACACTTGTGTCGACACAAAGGCGGTATGAATGTCGATCCCATGAAGTGTTAGGACACGCTGATCCCAACAGATATGCCGAACCGAGCTTATGAAGTTGCCGACCCAGAGTTAATCTCCAAACATGTCGATCTCATCTGTTTCCTTGATGCCGACCCCTCCATTTCATGCAGACCTGGAGTTGGTTATGGAGGCCATGAAAATATGCCGACCTGAGTGACCTGAAACAACCATTCAAATGATTCGAAGCAAGCTGCTTGAAAGCCCGAAATAAACCCACAAACGACTCAATGCAAACTCCAACCATCTCGAATCTACTCGACTCTCATCGAAACTCATATTTCAAGTATCCCACGCCTTTTGTCCATCTACTATGCCGAATCCCGACTTCATAATCATGTTTATCATCCGTGATTGATCGTCTATCCATCATCTGAACCAATATCATTATATTCCAGCCTCGATAATCGAGCAATCGATTTAGTTAAATCCGTCAGTCTACGGCCTTGCAAAAAGGCGGATTAACAATCAGAAAATGTTAAACCATTAGGTTATACATGGGTATTCGTTAGAAAACAAAATAATAAAAATGAAGTCATGAGATACAAGGCACGACTTGTTGCACAAGGTTTTCTGCAGAGGCCAAGTTTCAATTTTAAAGAAACATATTCTTCTGTTATGGATGTCATAACATTTCAATATTTGATAAGCCTTATAATTTCCCAAAAACTAGATATAAGATGAACTGTTGTCGTGACAACTTATCTTTACGGTGTATTAGATACCAGTATTTACATGAAGATCTCAGATGGATACAAGATGCCTGAAGAAAAATCAAAATCGATGTACTTACTAAAGCTGAGACGATCACTATATGGTTTGAAACAATATGGAAGATGTGTATAACTGTCTAAGTGAATATTTGGTAAAAGCCGGATATAAAAACTATCTCATTTGTCCATGTGTCTTCAAAAAGAAATCAGTAAAGGGATCTGCTATTTTAGCAGTTTATGTCAATGATATAAATTTGATTGGGACTCCAAAAGAGATTGATGAAATATTAAATTACTTAAAGAAAGAATTTGAAATGAAGTACCTTGGCAAAACTAAATATTTTCTCGATCTACAAATCGAGCATAGTACTAGTGGCATACTAATCCATCAGTCAAACTACATTAAGAAATCCTGAAGCGTTTTCAAATGGATAAAGCATATCCACATAGTACTTCCATGGTTGTGAGATTTTTGGATATTAAAAAGGACCATTATCGCCTAAAAGAAGATGATGAAAAAGTACTTGGTCCAGAAGTACCATATCTCAGTGTCATTGGTGCATCATTATATTTAATGCAACGCACAGGACCGGATATTGCATTCTCGGTAAATATTCTAGCAAAATATGGTTCAGCACCAACGAAAAGATACTGGAATGGTATAAAACATATCATGAGATATCTTCGTGGATTGACAAATTTAGGCTTGTTTTATTCTGACATATGTAATAACCCAAATCTAGTTGGCTATGCTGATGCAGATTATCTTTTTGATCCATAGAAAGCAAGATCACAAAACGGGTATGTGTTTAGTAATAGTAATGCAGCTATTTCATGGCGATCTACGAAGTAAACATTGGTAGCAACATCATCCAATCATTTTGAAATACTAGCACTACATGAAGCTAGTCGAGAATGTATTTGGTTAAGATCATTAATTGAGCATATTCGAAATACATATCAGCTCTCCTCAGCTACAGAAGCATCAACTACTATTTATGAATACAATGCATCTTGCGTAACTCAGATTCAGGCAGGTTATGTAAAGCGTGATAGGACGAAACACATTTCTCCTAAATTTTTCTTCACACACGAACTACAAAATGACAACAAAATAGAGGTGAAACAAATCCAGTCCCAAGAAAATCCGGCAGATCTATTCACAAAGGCATTTCCAATATCAACGTTTTAGAAGATGGTGTATAAAATTGATATGCATCGGCTACATCAACAGAGTAACTAAATAATGCGTTATAAATCAGAAGGAGTGTAACGACCCGCCGTTCTGACCGCCCCCAGTCGGTAAGTAAACCAACTTGAGACGTTCAAAATGACGGATTGTTATTCAGTTTATAGAGTTTAAACAGAAACAGCCGCAGAATCACAGAATAATCATAATATTTTACATAAATGAATTTTTTTTATACATATATCAGAGTTTGTACAATGCATTAAATTTTTATACAGCGGAATATTTCTTTTACACGTACAAATTTTTTTCGAAAAGCTAAAGTGAAGCAATTTCCCCAACTCTCTCTAACTTCGCGGCCTGAAAATCTTCAAGCTGTAAAATACTCGGTCTGACCCGAGTATTACATTCAAAAGAAAATAATACACAGGTCAGTCTAATTCAAACTCAGTTATTAGTGCATAGAGGCAATAATAATCAAACAACAATTAGATGACAGTCAAATATAAATTTACCTATCCGATCCTTTAACAAGAAATCGGATAACGGTAAATATAACACTTAACAGTGTTACAACAATAATCAGTAGATTCAAATTATCAACGAAGATAGATGAAGGAATTATTTATGAAGATAATTTAGAAAACATCAAAATTTGCCTAAACGGCAGTTTACAACAAAATCATCAGTTTAAATCAAATCAATTCAAATAATTGAAAAGTTACTTAAAAACATCCAAACCGATTGGCTGCAGTACACGCACGCGTGCACTGCCTCGCCACATATAAAACGTTAAAACTGTGTGGCTGCAGTTCACGCTTGCGTGCACTGCCTCGCCACTATAGTGATGATGTACCCAAAAGATCAATGAACCGAAATTTATGAAATCAATTGTCGATGCAACGCAAACCGACATAGGCAAAACTGCATATAAAAACGAAACTGCAGTCACAAATGGATACAAGGACAAATCTGCAATCAAAAATTTGCAGCCACCACAAGATCACAAAGCGCGAAGGCTCGAATGACCCAATGCGCAAAGGCAGGGGTTCAAACTACATGAAGACAGCAAAATGAGGTGAGAGCACCGAAATATGGCACCACAACACCCAACATTATAGGACACAAAGCATCAATACCCAACAAAGGCAACTGGCAACATGTATACAGATACGTGTTATCAGCAATTACAAAATGCAAAGGTCAAGTCACAACTATCATGACTCAACGCAACTGCAAAAATCAAGGGCAAACTGCATACACATGAACTGCAGTTGAAACAATCAAATAGCCAGAAAACTAAGCAGTCAAGCAACGACAACGTAAGTGCCGAGCTCGACTGGACAACACAAGCAAAATGCATGAACAAAGCATGCTACAGGTCTCACTACATGGATGGACAAGAAAAGTGCATATCAAGTATGCAACTACCAAACTGGGTCAAGCAAGTGCAAACAAAATGAAAGATACCAGTGATATATACAGTGAACAACAATGCAAGATCCAACAGCTACATGAATGCACATGAGGACCAGACTACAGAATGAATACCATGCCACAAACGAAAGTATCAGTCTTGAACAAGACAGTGGCAAAATAGAACATATCAGAATGAAAGTAGTGCACAGCATAAATATGAATCAATTTATATATACTGCAAGTAGCATTTAAAAGTATGCAATTTGGAAATATGGATAAAGACTTCAAGTATTCAGTCAATTCAAATGCTCCAAACATGTTCAAGTCTCACGAAAACAAATCAATGCAAACCCATATAAGTGCACATGTGTATATGTTATAAGTGCTAACAAGTAACAAGAATCAATGAATCAAATATGCATGTACAGGCAACTGAAGTGAATGGCATATGTAATAAATGATCAGTGGACAATGAGACAAAACAGGATGAACAAAAATCAGTGACAACTTCACAACCAACTAATCAGACTTTAAACTAAGCAATAGATCAGTAAATGGTGACTTCCACATAACAGAGACTTAAAGTTATGTTTGAATTTGTTTTAGAAAACTCAGGTCAAACCAGGGTTTTAAAATTTATTTTAATCAGTTTGGCCTATTTTCTTTGTTCGAGATTCAAGTAAGACAATACACAGCAACATGATCAAGTACATCAACCCAGACTCAACCCATGATCACAAGTACAAGACAACTGACTCGAGTCCAAATGAACAAGTGATAGTGCAACTCAATATGGCAACACAACTACACAATGAAGCATGAAAGATTAAAAATGCAGACACTTCAATAAGCTACGTGCAGTGTGCAAGTGTAAACTCAAATGAGTAAATGCAACAGTAAATACAATTAAGAGCAGTGAAATTTCGTGGCGATGTTTGCTCAAAAGTGTTGTAGCAAACGAATATCAAAATGAACTGAAGCCATGGGCTACTGACCTGAGTTATAGAACAAACCCAGGTCGAAGTCACAAATTTAAAACAATTGCAAAGTTAATATCTTTTTTTTTATGCCAAAGTAAACTTTTTTTTTTAACGGTCAGAGAATCAATAGAAAATCATCAATTAAACATCAATCCGAAACTGAGGCAAGTAAAGCTAAAAATCGAACAGTGTCAGGGATAGTAGTTCTCAAAATTAACAGAGAATTCAAAGCAACAGATAATATGAATTACTAACGAAAGTATGTATGATTATGAACAAGTCATAAATCATCCCAAACATTCGTACTAAAATCAAAATCAAATGACCGATGTTACAGGAATCGAAATTCTGGTGGCTATAAACGAAAATCAGCATCGTCAAATAAATTCATTTGTAGCAGTTTCAATCCAAAGCCAAAATCAATTAAGTATTCAAACCCGAGTGAATAGAAATATCAGAGAAATCAACATTCAAAAATAACACCAACAAAATCAGAAAATTATGGAGCTCGAATTAAATGTGAGTGAAAGTTTCACTCACCTGGATTTCGAATTTGAACAAATAGAAGTGGCCGAAGATACTACAAAGTCAGGGAACCACATATATAAAATCAAGTGACCGAAGTCACTAAGAAGCAAGCCGTGGAAGCTGCAAACCCAACATAATCGTAGTTCATTAGAGAAAGCAAGGCCGAAGCCAACAAAGCAAATGAAAATAAAGGCACAAATATTTACAAAATCGAGTGGCCAAAGAATGGCCGAAGTCAACAACCCAAAAATCATCAGCATCAACAAAATTGAACTGCCAAGACGAACAACATCAAAGCAAAAATCGAATTGCAGAAGCACCCTACTAAGAAAGAACCAGATGTGAGTAATAACAATACTCACCTTCTTCAAAGAGCGAAGCCAAAAGAAGCGAACCCAGAGAGAAGACAAACTCGATCACTAAAATCGACGGTTGGAGTGTCTCACGAGATCGAGCGAGGTGAAAGACGAACATTTGAAGTCAGCGACCCCCAATTACACGAAAACCCTAATTCGTGAAGACGAGAACTGGCCGCCATTTTTAATCTTTCGTTTAATTTTTTTTTCTGAAGTGAAGAGAAGAGGGTTTCAGATATAAGAGAGGGGAGACGTGATTTTGGTCGTGGGTTATGGCATATGTAACGGCGTGGATCAAGGCACGAATTATGGCATGTTTGCAGCTGATCAAAGTAAGGCAGCGTACTTTATATATATATATATATATATATATATATATATATATATATATATATGTATGTATGTATGTATGTATGTATGTATGTATATTATATTTTTATTATTATTTTTTTCTTTCAATTTAAATTCAATTTGTTTTGTAAATTATTTTCTTTAATAAACATATAAACGTTTTGCAGTTCAACTATCAAACATAAATTTATATTAACGTGTTTCACAATTAGATTTTATACTTGTATTTTATATTGATAAAATTTTATTCCTTTTTATTTTAAAGAAGAGAAAAATGTAATTTAAAACTAACCACCCATTTATAAATTTACATAAATAATAATTCTTGTATCCAAATTATTTTTCTAAGTCATTAGTTCGAATTTTACCCAGTCTTGCTTATGCTAGGTGATATGTGATGGGGGGTTCTCGCTTCGCGGTTTGGTGGCGAACGGGAGACTCTTACCCCCACACGTCCTCTTTACGGGGTTGGTTAGGCGAAGCCGTGACATTCGAAAGGGTGGCCGTAAAAGCAAGTTTGGGATATCAGTGTAAGCCATGGTGGGGCTGGGACGGTTGAAAAGCCTACCGGTTGTGACCGCTTCTCGTCACATTTGGTATCAGAGCTTATGTTTAAGCGACGACCATGGTTCTGTTGGGTATTTCTCATTAGAGATAGAGTCAGTAGTACTCTAGAATGAGTTTGAGTGTAATAATAGATACGAGCGCGTATTTGTTAGCGAATATAGAATTGTTTTATATTGTGTTGATTGATTTATTGAGTGGCATATGAACTTTCGTCAGCACGGTCTGCAAAACTATGCCGAAGGGGTTTCTAAACACTTGAATAGAACTATTCGGCACTATATTGTTTTCGAAAGAGGGTAAATGAAATAAGTTTACCTTGATTATATTTTTATATATAAAGGAATAATTTTTCAGAATTATTAAAGTGTATATGAGTAGATTGTTAGTTGTTTGAATAATCTAAATAAAAGAATAATTGTATAAGCAAATGAATTATAAGAATTGAATTATAATTAATGTGATTTACAATTGTGAAATAAACTTATATATATATATAAGAAGTGAAATTATATAAGTAAAAGACTTGTAAATGTGATTTATAATCTGAAAATAAATTCCAGAGAAGTGTTTTAAAGGATTTGATAATTTGGAAAATTGTTTTGGAGAAATTAAAGTTCTAAACTCTTTTCGGTCGCTGGAAAATAATCCTGATGATGATGACCACATCATTAGAATTCATTTTCGGGTTTCCAAAAGAGAAATTGCTGCCAAATTGTTTTAAATGAAAGTTGATTGGAAAATTTGAATTTGGGTTTTGAAATTCAAAAGATAATTGAATTGATTTCAAAAATGGTTTTGAAAGATTGAAAGGACTCTGGAATCCTATTTAGATTATTTATGGGAATGATAAATAAGTTGTATAACTTATAGAATGTGAAATGATAGAATGAATTTAACTTAAAGGATGGAGTTAAATTAAAGGGAGTATAAGTAAATCAATAAAATCCAAGTTGAAATAAATTTGAGTTGTCCTCAAAGACATGTAATTTGAAATTTAACAAAAGGAAAGTTAAATAAATTGATTTGGTTATGGATGATAGTTGGTTGATGTTTGCATTTGTTGTTTAGTTGCATTTGCTATATTATGCAGTTGTTATGTTGCTATATGTTGTATATTGATACTATTTTCATATATACATGTTTCTCATGATTTGTTGAGTGTTTAGTAGGTGCGGATCGTGTTTGCTTCGCATTTGGAGCTCGCTTTCGCGCTATATTAGCCGTATATGCTCGCTAATAATATAATAAGGTACATATCTCGGATTACATACTGTACTTTTACACTTTTTCCCCTACGGGATGCCTCATCACTTGATGAGATGTATATTTGTGATATATATACTGTCGTTTTTTTTCCGGATCGAGCCGCGCAAAGGAGACTATGGCGAATTTTTTTCGAAAATTTAAGGCGTTAGAATATTTTTGGGAAAATTTTGGAAAATTTTGAAACTATAACTTTGATTTGGAATTGAAAGTTAAACAATAGTAGTTGTTTTTGAGAAGGTAACTAAGTATGATTTGGAAACTTAGTAAAATTATTGTAAGAAGTTTAACTATGGATTTTGGGAAAGTTAATAAATTCTGTAACTTTTCTTACTTGGTAATTTCGAGGACGAAATTCTTTTAAGGGGGGAAGTCTGTAACGACCCAGAATTTTTATTAATTTAAATTTGAATATTTAATTGAATTTAAATATTAATAAGTGAAATATATAAGTCGAATAAATTTTATTTCGAATAATTTGATTTAATTGGATAATTAAATCGATAATTTAATATGTTAAATTATGGAAATAATTAAAAATTGGGTTAAATATGATTGAGAATGATTTGTAAAATTTTATTTTATCATATTGAAGTTAGAATGATATTTTAGAATTTTTAAAATCGAATTAAAAGTTAATTTGTGAAAATTGAATATTTTAATATTAAATCGACTTCAAAGGACCCATGTTTTGGCTCGTTTTTCGTGGGCTGTGGTTCACCGAGTAGGGCCGGTCTTCGTCTAGAGGTGGAGCTCGGCGTCGTCTTCAACATGGCGTAGTTTGATCGACGTTTAGTCGAGTGAAGGAGGTGCGGCCGTCGATGCTTGAACGTGATAATGGGTTTAGCGTGCGTTCAAAAGAAACTGGGAGGGAAGAAGCTTAAACTCGCGGCCTTGATTTGCCTCTGGAAAGCAATGGCCAAGATTAGGTTTGAAAAGAATTGAAAATAAAAGTTGTTAATAAATTATATATTAAATTGTGTAAAGTTTAAAATACTGTAACTTGTTCGTTCGAGGTCGGAATTCGACGAAACTTTTTACGTTGGAATCGTATGGACGAGCACTACGCTATGGAATTGGATTGGAGTCGATAGGAGTCAGTGAAAATTTCGGGTAAAATTAAACGTCCGTTTAATTTTATTCGAAATAAATCGCTAAAACGAAATTGAAATCAAGGTGAGAACTTCTCACTCAATCGAATCGGTTTCGATTTTATTTTAAATAGTTAGATTTAAAATATTTGAATGCATGTTTGAATGATGATTGTTATCTATTGATTGTTAAAATAGACATTATGCGCCGTTAGTAAGCGGATGTTATTTATTAAAAACATATACCGCGGATATTTCATAAATAGTGAAATTGGTATTATATATAATAGCAATATATATATATTGGCATATGTATATATTGCAGTTATTGATTTCCCGCATTTTATAGCGGATGAGACCATATTGCGCCGTCTATTAAGCGGATAATATTTTAAATCCCATATACCGCGATAATTCCGTACTGGAGCGGAATTGGTATTGTGCTAATGTTTTTAGATGCAGGGAAACAGGTTGGAGGGATGCAACTGGATTCCTCAACTGTATTGATTTATTTACAGATATTTTGATATTTGTTGATTATCATATCGATATATGATATTTGGATGTCGTGATTGACTATTTGGTGCTGTTGCATCATTGGATCTATTTCTGAAATTTTAAAATAATGAATTTTGGTTTTAAAAGGAATTTTACAGTGATTTTCAAAAGTATACGTTTTATTAAATTTGAATTGTTAAAATAAATAAACGTTAAAATTTTATTTTCATAAAAGTTATGATTTTTGGAAAATAATGCTTAAGTATGATTTTGAAGTATATAAGCTTTAAATAACGATTTTTAAGTTATTAAAAGAATAAAATGGTTTAATTGGGAATTTTGAATTATTATAAACGGTTTATATAAAAGATTTATAAAATTGATATTTATAAATTAAAAATATTGGAATATTAAAACAAGTTTTATAAGTATTAAAAATGAAATAAAAATGGATTTCATAAGTGAACGCAGTTTATAGATTTATCAATTGTGAAGTTATAAAATGGATAGATTTTGTAAAATATAAGATTTATAAATAATCAACTTATAAATCAGATTTTGGCATTTAAAATGAGATATAAAAAGGATTTTTATAAATAGAAGTTTATAAAAATATAAATGGAGTTTATAAACGTCGTTTATAAATCCGAAATCAATTGAATTTGATAAGTTGGATATAGGAATATATGAAAGAAATTATATTCACGATTTTGGACAGTGAATATATTATTAAATGAAATGGATATGTTTTGGGGAAGGAACATTATGAAATGAAGTTGATTATTTTAAAGACGTTTTAAAATGTGTTAAATATCGAAATCATAGATTTCAATATTCATTGTTGAAATAGACGTTTTCGAGATAGAAGGAAATGGTGGACTATAACACTGTTGTTATAGTAAATGGTTTCCGAAAGGAAATGTTTTGCATAGTATTGGGATTTATATATCTATTTAAACTTTGAATCCCTATACTAGTGATTTTGGGTCGTCGTAACGATGTTTTACGTAACATTCGTTTTGGCCCAAACAAATGTGTTAAGAAATGATTTCTTAAAGAATGAAATATATACTTAATTTCGATTTAAGTATATTGAATATTTTCCAAGTGTTGAAATTGAATAGATTTGTGAATTACTTATGAATAAATAAGTATGGGAATGTTTTTCCAATGTGAAATGAAATGTTTTGAGAATTTATCTTTTTGAAGATAAATTGAAAATGAATAATTGAAAACGTATATTCATAAATATTTTGGAATGTAAATTCACTATGGAATTTATAAATAAAAAGGGAAATTTGTTTAAAAATAAATGTTGATTTATTTTTGAAGTGTGGGAATTAATTTACGGATTTGGAACGTAAATATAAAGTAAACAGTTAAGGATTTATTTAAATTGGTTTAAATGAACCATGTTGATTGAAATTTATGTTCAAAAGTGGTAAAGGTGAAAAGTGATTTGAAAATTAGTTTTCAAATGTTGAAGTGTGGGAAATATATATATATATATATATATATATATATATATATATATATCTTGTAAAGATATTTTGGAAAATAAATAATTTGAAAAATTATTTGGATTTGGTGATGTTGAACACGCCTATTGATAGTTAAAAAAATCCGACTATCAATATTTACCTTTAAATAGGTATTTGTTGTGAACTGCTTGAATTTGAATGCCACACTTATTTTTGAATAAGCGCTCACTATTCGGGTTAGCCGGGAAAGGACCTTGGGGTCGTATAACCCATTCCGAATATGTGATACGTCGTTATGAATTGCATTTGATGACCGGTGTTGAAGATCGGATGTTTGTGAAAACGGAAGGATTACCGTCGAGTTACTCTACTTCGGCTGATCTCCGATATAGAGGTTTTATCACCCTTAGTGACGGGAAGTCCGGTCGTGATTAGTGAATATCCGGATTTCAAGGACTTCTTTGTAAGTGCCTTCGGTTCTGTTCGATCCCGGAACAGACTTGTATAGATTGTATGTCTGACATTACAAATTGAGATATAAAGCTGATTTCTTTCAAAAATATTTCTGTTGGTGGCGGAGAATTTATTCTCTTAGCTTAACACCCTTCTCTGAGACGTACGAGCTCAGAGGTTATATAGTTGAAGATTATTAGTGATATGCTCCCAAGTTGGTAGTGTGGCATGCTGAGTGTTGCTGTGAAATGATCATTGTTTGATCATTTGTGATAGGATCATTTATTTGATCATTTATCTGGGTGATCATTTCTATGATCATTTGTTAACCCAAAGCACGGCCTTTGTATAAAGTGTGGCTTTGTGGACGAGACTTCGTCGGACCTCACACCCCGGAAATGGTCAAAACAGGAAGGATGCAGCAAGATTATTAGGGGTAGCGCCTTTTAGTGTATGTCATTCCATCTGGATAGAGGTGGTATCATGGTATGGAGCCCAGATATTTAACCTATGTTGTTGCTGCAAATTTTGTGGTTGTTGGAAATCGAGGATCCTCGGATAGATCGGTTACGATCGGGGGATGACATATTCGTGTCAGTAGTTACCCAGTTAGGGGTAAGCCGGCCTTGTGTTGGCAGAGATCCGGTTTGGTTCTCGGGACGTCATTCCAGAGGCGTTTCCATGTGGCAATGGGAAGTTCCTTGGCCTGACCATTTGTTGAAAATCCAAAGAAACAATACGATCTTGTACGGATTTAGTTGTATAACCTGCTATGGAATTTGGCGGTAACCTGCTATTGAACATAGTAGCTATAGTAGGCATAGTTCGAAATGTCTATGCTGGCTAAGATTAATATTCTACTTTTGAAATGTTTTCCTCACTATGCACTAGTAATAATATCAAATGTTCTTTTTAATGCGTATCAAGCATCTTTGACTATTATAAGGAGAAATCTCCTCCGATTCTGCGTTTGCATTGTGTGTGTGTGCGGGAGGCCTTATGGTAGTCTCATTTTTAAAAGCATTGCGAATTGACTTTAAAAGTATTCCTCTATTTTGATTTTAAAGATAAATAAACTGTTTTGAGTTCTCACACCAGTCACATGACTGACTCGGAGTTTATTGTTTTCCTTCCTAAACTCTGGGTGCCCACCAATTTCCACACGGGCAGTCAAGAGTTAAGCTTTATCAGGATATTCAGGATATTCAGGAGTTGCTGGAGGCAAGATGGATGGCATGGCGTATACTAGTATATAGTATTTCCTTTCCGCCGTTGATGTTGTTGTTGTTGTACACTCTGATGATTATGATGTAATGTAATATGATGTAATGTAATAACTGATATAGTTCTTTGTTTAAAGATTATTCATTTATTTATTATATGTTGTTCCGCTGCGATTGTGAGATTCTGTTGTTGTTCTGTTACTTCTTTTGTTCTGTTCTATCTTCTTCTACTTTTTCTTTTTCTAAAACCCTAACGGTACGGTTTTTGGGCTTTCGATTGCTCGGCAGTTGATACAGTGGACGTATTGATGTCGGTTTTCATCAACGAAAAATCGCGCTCGTTACAAGGAGCTTTCAAAAGTATGTTATAAAGTACGCTTTTTCATTGTCCACTAGAATTGGTCATTTCCATTGTAAGTTACTTAGAGTAATGTCTAAAACAATCAGTTCGAAACCACAATTTTTTTTTATTTCAAAATTTCAAAATCTAAGCAAACACATTCGTTGCTATTCTACGAAAATCTTAAAAACACGGTGTCATTTTGATTCAATTTAATATTTCATCGAATCAAATTTAATTATTAGCTGCTGTTAGCAAATACGGTAAAAACAGCTGAAAAAAATAGCAAATAAAAAAGATGGTAAACCATTTAAATGTGGTATAATTCCACTCTTCCAAGTTTGTAGTTTTAGGAGAAAAAAGTATTTGAAATAGTTTTGGAAAAACGATTGGAATAATCGTTAAGAGAAAATTACACATTTAAGCCTCCAATTTTCTTCTCAAGTTCCCAGACTCCTCAGGCGTTAACCAAACATCCAATCCATCGCTTCTGACCCATCAGGGCAAATGAATCGAGGATCCGCGTTTTGAGATTCAGCGACTGTTGGCAGTACAAAAAGGAAAAGCAATGCGAAAATGCGAATAACATTCATGCTTAGAGAAGTTGTTTTGGTCTTTGGAAGAATTTATGAGTTAGGGAACTGGGCTCAAAGGTTTAAGTTCAAAAACATTTAGAATACAGCTGAATAATATGGTAATCGATCTGAAAAGAGATAAGATGAAAGTGTTGAAAAGCGTATAGGTCAATCCGTCAATATAATATATGGGGCTAGCTGCCTGCTACCTGTTCTTTATCTCGGCTCCTTGATTCATTTATTTCTCTTCTCTGTCTTTTGGTTTCGTTATTTACTTTATCAATTAATGTGTAAGCATGCAGCTGAATCACTACCAACGGGTTTCTGTTTCTATATGTTGAATATATTTCATGCTTAATTATTTACTCCTGACTAAACAAAGAGACCAGTTCAATTTTTCCTTTATTGGTTCATAAGCATGACAACTTATGTTTAAAATAAAAACAAACTTGTAATATGTTTATCTTGCTAATGCTTTTTATGTAAGTGTTGCTGTAAAAATAAAGTCTTTTCAAATTTTTCCTTTAATGGTTTGTTTTCTTTATTTACGTGTTTTATCTAATAATCCAAACACATTCTGTTAGTCTGTTTTCTTTATTTACGCATTTTATTTAATAATAGAAACACGTGCTATTATTTAGCAAACAAAGAACAAACCTCAGTTATGTAAGTTGTAAAAAATATATAAGCTTTGGCAATTTTGAATTCATGCAACTTTTGTTTTTGTATTTGATCTAAAACTAGATTTACTTTTGTCATCTCCTATCGCATCAGTATTCTCACAAAAATACCTTTCCCCCATGCCAACATTATCTTTTATGCACTCGGGCCTAAATGGCATGACCGATCGATAGAAATACCGCAACACTCCATCGATCTTTATCTGTATATTCCATATAGCACACTAGATAGATGTCATATTCGTGAAATACGATTCGCTTTCCAGATTCCTTGTTGGTGAAAGAGTAGACGTGGAACTTAAAATCTCAAGTTAAATGGCGTGGAGGTTTGAGTCCTCTTCATGACGTAGTATTGAGCGAAAGCGTATATACCACATTTTTTGCCGCAAAAAGGATTTTACTATATATATTTGTTCCAAACCAAAATAGCTAGAATTATTTTCAAATTCCCGGATGAAATTCGAGATGTTTATGGGCTCCGTCTCTCGATTAGGAGACCCGAGAGAGACAATTCTATATATACAGGAGAAGTAGACTTTAACAAACAAATTTGAGCGTTGGTGGAATTGCCGCCCGATTCATGTCGACACTTGAATTCATCGAGAAGTAGAATTATGATTCAATGGAGCAATGGCGATAATTCATTGTCATCGATCCATAGTTATCATACATCAAAATTTTGCGCTCATCCATTACCACCATCAATTTTGTCATGTTCGAGTTCTAGTAAACACCCCGTCTTGTCTTACCATTCTCTTTGATTGAAGTATCATCAAATGGCGACGACTAGGGGAAATGGATCGACGAGGAGTAGACGGAATGGCGATCGATGGAGCTTTGGAGGATGACTCAGCAGCGATGGAGTCGATGGTGTGAGTCGAATCTGGCAACAAGGCAGGAGGGCACTGCCTTGGATTATTCACGAGAATTTTTCGAAGGCGTGTTCTTTTGGATGGATCGACTTCATGGGGTATAAGAGATATGGAGTAGAAGTCGAGGTTCAACATAATTTGAAGATGGAAACGATGAAGAACGACTCTTGAGTTTGAATAAAAGTAAAGTTGTCGAAGGCTGAAACAAGGATAAAATGTTTGAAAAATTCTTAGCCTAAACTTTTATATGGATTGACACTAATGGATCGGCACCAATCCATTATGGATCAACAGCGATGCATCGTGCTTATAAAAGAAATGGAATGTAGAAAAAGATGAAAAACCACCTATCATAAATTTGAAGACTTTCAAAATTTTCTCCCCAATAATCAAAGTCCTCGGATAATTGACTTCAATATTTTTATCTACTGAGCAGACATGACGAAGTGCCAAAATTTTCAATTAGGATGCAACATTCCACGGAAATGTATTGAGCAACGCTGCGCAGATCTGGAATTGATCGCTTGTCTTGATTCGAAGCACGTTTTGTGTTCAAAGAACCATACTTTGAATCTATCCCTTGATTGAGGTAGTTAAATGTCATGCCATATTTTTACTTTCCATTACGTCGTTATCATGCATACTCATCAAGTAAAAAGAAAAAATAATTTTTATGTACGAAAAGAGATGATTCAAATTGGAAATTATTGAAGTACAATATATCATACTTTAGGTTATAAGCTCGGGTACATATTGGTTTTCTATTACACCTGATTAGGTGTTACATTGGGTTATAAGCTTGGTTACATATTGGTTTTCTATTGCATCAGATTAGGTGTTATGTTAGGTCATAAGCTCGGTAAACCATTGTTGTAATTCGTACCAGATTGATTTTCTATTGTACTCAATTCACTACAAGAGGGAATAGTTATTTTGATGGTTAATAGCTGTCGGCGGCCGTCGTATGCCGTTGAGAAACTACACATCTCGATAGATTTTTCAATGGCTTTGTCGACAAATTTTTGACGGCCTTCGTCGGACTGTTCGACGGTTTTCATCACATCGTCAAGTACACATGGAAAGCATTGAGTCTTTTGCGTTTTGGCCAACCGAAAGTCGTCATAAAACCTAAAAATTTTCTTTTTGTAATTCAACCATGATTCTTCCCTCAAACAACACGTATATAACAATATATATCGCAGCACACTTTCGCACACATAAATCATATATATTAAATCCCAAATCCCACATATCATATACACCACAAAATATATCACATCAATAATAAAGAATGCATCGACATATGTAATACGCATAAGTTCAATCTCAAAATTTCATCACAAAGTTCAATCTCTAACATCTACCAACATCTCAAAATGTATCACACATCATGATAGAATATATTTTACATATATTCTAGGCATTAGAATGTTTTCTGCATTCATTCTCTGATTTGATGATAACTTTATTTGAGAAGTATTTATTTAGTTACCTTTGTTTTAGCAAATCAGTTAGCTAATTTGTAGCCTCTTTATTGTGTTAGTATTTATTTAGTTGCCTTTGTTTTAGCAAATCAGTTGGCTAATTTTTAGCCTATCTTGACTCTTGTAACCATATATATTATTGGACGTTGAATAGTTAAGATTAGTCCCACATCGGACAATTTTTACAATATAAATCATGCTTAAATACTAAGAGACCTCCCTTCACATCACCAATTGGTTTTGTGATAATATGTGGTCTCTAACATGGTATCAGAGTGGGTTTAATTGTGTCACACGTCAGCCTCAATAAATATCCACGTGTTTGACTGATGATATGCCACACGTGCGGGCGTGTTAAGATTAGTCCCACATCGGACAATTTTCACAATATAAATCATGCATAAATACTAAGAGACCTTCTTTCACATCACCAATTGGTTTTGTGATAATATGTGGATGACATTATACTTACAACTTCTTCTGATCGTCTTCGTAAGTATATTATGCCTCTCTTAGCTTCTGAATTTGCTATGAAGGATCTAGGTCCTTTGAGTTTCTTTTTGGGTATTGCGGTCATTCTTCATGCCCATGGTCTTTTCTTATCTCAGACACAGTTTGCTGCAAAAATTATTGAACGTGCCGGAATGTCTAACTGCAGTTCATGTTCTACTCTTGTTGACATTAAGTCCAAACTAAGTGCCACCGCAGACACTCTTTATGATGATCCGACTAAGTATTGTAGTCTTGTAGGTGCTCTTCAGTATCTTACATTCACTCGGCCAGACATTTCCTATGCCGTGCCGCAGATCTTCCTTCATATGCATGCCTCGACTAATGAGCATATGAAAGCTCTTAAGCGTATAATACGCTATCTCTTGGGTACCCTTTCTTTTGGTCTCCACTTGTACAAATCCAATATTAATCGTATTATCTCATATACAGATGCAAATTAGGGTGGTTGTCCTGACACCCGTCGTTCTACCTCTGGTTATTGTGTATTCTTTGGAGATAATTTGATTTCTTGGTCTTCGAAATGGCAACCTACTCTTTCCCGTAATAGTGCTGAGGCGGAGTACAGGGGTGTTGCTAATGTTGTTTCTGATTCGTGCTGGATCAGAAATTTACTTCTAGAGTTGCATTGTCATATTCAAAAGGCTACTCTAGTTTATTGTGACAATGTGAATGCTATATACTTATCCGACAATCCTGTTCAACATCAATGCACTAAACACATTGAGATGGATATTCATTTCGTCCATGAGAAAGTAGCTCGTGGCGAAGTGCATGTGCTTCATGTACCGTCACATTACCAAATTGCTGATATTTTTACAAAAGGGCTTCCGCGCGTATTATTTAATGATTTCAAGGACAGTCTAAGCATACGAGAACCTCCCGCTTCGACTTAGGGGGTGTGATAGATTATATTTTACATATATTCTAGGCGTTAGAATATTTCCTGCATTTATTCTCTGATTTGACAATATCTTTATTTGGGAAGTATTTATTTAGTTACCTTTGTTTTAGCAAATCAGTTGGCTAATTTGTTGCCTCTTTATTTGGTTATTATTTATTTAGTTACCTTTCTTTTAGCAAATCAGTTGGCTAATTTGTAGCCTATCTTGACTCTTGTAACCATACATATTATTGGACGTTGAATACAATGAGCAAGCAAATTGATTTCTAAATTGATTTCTATCACATCACATCAAACCAATCTCATCCATCTCAAAGTATATATAATTCTCATGCTACCTCACAACATCAAAGTGCATATATACAATATCTCAACATAAATAAAAAATTCATACCTACTCCTCATCGCCTTCAGATCCCTGTGACGAAGGAAATCTACTATACTGTTGCATATGCCCAACAATGCGCTCATCCAACATCTGGTACTTCTCCTTGGTCCGATGTCTGTCTCGATCCTCGAGGTAAGCAATACGAGCTCTCAAGTCTACAATCTCCTAACCGTCGCAAGCTCTTCTATAGCTGACTTGCTTTCGTCTAAGCTACAACATTTTTACCAAAGTGTATGAGTTTCATATAGTGTGATTAATAAAATCTATGAGTTATGCATTATTCATAAATATATTATACATAAACATTACCTCTTGATTCGCAAATCCATAGTGCCTACTCCGCGTTGGCGGCTCAATGATAGTGTCAAAAATCATGTCCTTCTCATCCGTAGTCATCTCATCTCGACCTGTTCTCTCGAGAAGGCGATTTAGTTCTTTAAAGAATCTATCCTGCAAGTAAAAGTAGAATTACAATTAAAATTCATATTAGCTTATTTTAATTATTTATAACTTACTATTTAAAGTGATATTTAATAGCTTATAATTTAAACTATGCTTATCATAGACTCTTGTGATCTTTTGTCATGCCATGTGTATATTTTTGAGCCACCTTCATTAACATGCTTGATGACCTGAGTACGAGTAAAAACTTTCAAGTAGGAGACGACACGACCATGCTCTCTTACCTGAAATAATTACTATGTATTATTATTATATATATGATGATAATACAATGTTACAAGTATTTATAATCGTAACTTATAAACTTACCAATTCTTGACGGCAATGTTGGAATAACATTGAACCCCCATGACGTGTGACAGGATTTGCATTCCTATTTGCCGAATTCCGCTCAGTTTTTGCATGTAAATTTCACATAAACATTGTTTTTCACATTTTTAAACTGATGCAACTATTAGACTAACTTCTACTAAATTTTTAATAAATATAAAAGACTAGTGAGCTTACAATTACTTCTACACTTTTCCAATAAGCATTTCATGCTTTCCTTAAGGTTGCACTCATTTAGACAGACATTCTTTTTCCATTTTTAGTGCTTGACAATGTATCGAGGTGATTTTTCTACATTTTTTTAGTCCAATAATTTCTGCAAAGGAAGTCTATTTCCTGTAAATCTACTAGCCTCTACACATGAAATTAAAATGAATTATACATTAATACTTAGTCAACAAATTGCACAATTTATATATATATATATATATATATAATGAAATACACATTTATATTTACTTAACAATCCTACCAAATACACTCTACAACGTGCGGTGGGATATTCTCCTACTTAGGCTAGCAAGTAGTTATTCTACCCTTGTAGGCAACCTTAGAAATATCAAGCACAATATCCGAGGGCTCCAATTCAAGATCCTATATTAAACATGATATAGATATTTAATAAATCATGAATAAAATATCGTTCAATAAATATTTATGATGTTGGAATAAATCTGATACTTACACGCTCGCTTTTCTTGCCAATCTAACTATGGGATGAACCACATGTGATGGGCAGCCACCATCGCCTCTTGCGGCAGTCCCTCTCTAACTAGAACATGGAGAATCTGATGAATATGAAGATCGTCGACATGGGGACATGATATTTGTCATAGACAAATCATTTTATTATGGAAGAACATATCATTCTATTATAGGAAAAAATATTATTTTTTAGGAAAACATGTAACATTAATAATCACATAAATTAGCTTCTATCAAAATATATCATTGCTTTAGTTTACAAACTACCAACCAATCTGCTTTATCTCATTTTAGGGATGGATAAGAAACAAAATAAACTTATAGTGCCTGATTGGCTAATACAAAAAGATCATACTTATGATAATGAGAGTTATGTTTTATTTCAATAAGATTATATTGTGCATGTTGATTCCCGAACTTGAAACATTGCTGAACCAATTGCATATCTAAATAAAAAAATTCTCTACAGGTCTATAAAACATGTCAATTCCAAGACCTAGGTTAAGACGCCGTAAAAATCTTTTATATGTTCATCTTGATCATCACTACCTTTAACAAATACATCTGTATAGTTAGTTAATTTTTCAGCATCGCGTGTTTTGATATTGAATTTAAATCCATTGATTAATAATATTAGATGTATTGACATTTCTCTTTGATCCTATTGCAAGATATTTCAATCCTTTATCAACTGCAAAATTTCTCCGATCATAAACACAGTTTGAAAACCAATCAACAATTTTTTTTACTAAGATCGCTGCATGGATTGTGATTGGTAAATACTGCAAATATAATATATTACACATAATCTTTAAGTATGATTAAAATAAGTATAAATTTAATAATTCACATATTGAGAATTATTGAGTAACTATACCTAGCAAATGGTGCAAATTCAACTCAATTAAGAAGTAAATATTTAATTGCTACATGGTATCTTTGTCGTCTAATCATATTTTCATACATTTTCTTGCAGGTCGACAATGTTGTCTAAAAATAAATAACATTATTTAAGAACAATCAAGTTCAATGCATTCTTCATTACACGGAACACTTTGGAATGATAAGTTCACATGGTCACTGAAATAATAAGAGAAAAAGAATAAAGTTTTTTCTTCGATATATGATTTGCAAATCGAACCTCCAACTCATGGTTTTTGTCTAATATTTTTCAGACGATTTAAGTATCTATTATAAAATCATTTCGAATTAAATTTATATATGTACTTTCTAATTTGAAATTTAATTAATATTTAACATACTCCATATTATTACCTTTCAAATAGATACATCCAACCATATTGCACAAGACCTCGGAGAAGTGCTTCAATGAAAAATGAACAGGTAAATGCTCTATTACATTAAAGAAAACTAGAGGAAAGATTTTTCCCAATTTGTAGGGCAGTATAGGAATATCTAATTCAAGTTTACATTGATGCTCAACATTTAACGTATTGAACAAAGCTCTTTATAATGCAAATTAAGTTTCGTTATAACCCTCCAAACTTTTACAGGTGCGTTTTTTGAAAACTGGGGGTAACATATTTTCCATCATTACATGGCAATTGTGACTTTTCATCCCACTCAGTTTTTTTGTTTTAAAGTCGATACATCTATGATGACTAGAAGAAACCTCATCAGGTAATCTTAATCCTTCCACCTATTTTAGCACAGGTTTTACTTTGTTTTTGTCTAAATCATAACATACTTTGGGTTTTTTATTGCCATTTCGTTTGGTATGAAGCTCGGGATGTTTACAATTCTTATATATCACATATGGATTTCACATCATCCTTAAACTTCCCCTTAGCATTCAAAATTGTATCAAACACGTTATCAAACATGTTTTTTCATTGTGCATCACGTCAGTGTTATGATGTAGTACGAGACCTTTTCAATGAGGTAACTTCCAAAATATACTACGTTTGCACCAAATATAAACCATCGATTTACCTAGAATTTCAATCTCTGCTCCAGTTTCATGTATCTTTGGATATTCCTTTTTAAATGTATATATTTCTATGCTTGATCAAATCGTTGGTAGTTGTCTTGTCTCTATTCTATTAACTAGAAGTTATTTTATCTCTTCTATATGTATGATTAACATGGAGAAAACACCAATGACAATCAAAACATATAATTTTCTTCTCATGCGGTAAAGAAAATGCTCTTATCTCGTCCATGCAATGAGGACAAGCTAGACGACCAGCCACATTTCAACCTGAAAGCATTCCAGAAGCAAGAAAATCACTAATAGTCCACAACAAAGAAGCGAACATACGAATTTTTTTTCTAAAGCATCATATGTTTTAACTCCTACATGCCATAATGTTTTCAACTCTTCAATCAATGGTTGTAAATAAACATAGATTCCTTATGCCGGATCATAAAGGCCAAGGACAACAATAGTGAGAAACATATATGGAGTTTTCAACGCATTCACGGATGCAAATTATAAGGTGTAACGATAATATGCCAAGATGAATATATAGAACCAAATTGAGTGAATGACGATAAATCCGTACACAAACCAAGTCTAACATTACGACTTTCTACAACAAAAGCGGGATAAGTCCTATCAAAATGTCTTCATGCTTCTCCATCAGCTGGATTTATTAAGGTACTTTCTTTCCATGTTCTCACAATACGCCATCTCATATAAGGTGCGTTAAAAGAAGATGCATATAACCTTTAAAGTCTAGAAGTGACTGGTAATAATGCATTCTTATATAGAAATTCCTTTCCCTTCTTTTTTCTTGGTTTGTATCTTTTTTCATTACATATTCTACACTTCCTAAAATTGATGTCCTCTTTCCAAAACAATATGCAACCATTTTAATATATATCTATCTTTTGTTACGGCAAAATCGAAAGTGGACATAAGTTTTTTCACTTCATAATGATCTTCGCACATTAGATTATCAAATGGCATATGTCGTTTTGCAGTTTGTACAACTACTATAAATCCGACTTCTGAGAAGTTGAATTTAGATTTCATAGTAATATATTCAGTAGTTATTAATAACTGAGTATCGCTTTTACAACCATCCAAAAGGGGTTTCTTAGTAGCATATAATAAATCATAGATTTTTTTGCTCCAATATTTGGTTATTCTTCAACATTTACACCTCTACCATCAACTTGAACCATAGGGAACATTGATCGTGCTGCATTTTCAATCATATCTTCTATAGGATTTGCTGCAACACTGTCATTATCCACCTTCCCATCTGAAATTATTGTATTAGGTGCAATTAGTTCTCCGAGACTATCCCACACATAATATTTTGGCACAAAACCGCTTTAGCAAAAATGTACTATAACCATATCTGGTTTCAACTGCTTCTAATGTTTGTAGTTATTACAAGGGCAACGAGCCTCTTCGTAATTTCCATTATTACTTAAAACAAATTTAATAAATTCGTGTACACCATTATAAAAATATTCCTTTATTGAGCCTTTCACTTTCTTTCATTCATACATCCACCTCCTTCGATCGACAAAATAATTGATCATTTTTCCTATTTTGAAAAATATGATAGAAATTTAAAAAACCTATAACAAGATTCCCAAAATTATTATTTTTTGCTGGATTGACATTTTACTCTTCATTTTACTTATACATTTGAATGTTTTATTAATTATACTATATATTATTCTTTTTACCTTTTTATACTTATTTTCAATTTTAACATACTATTTTTTACATAATATTATATTTCACATTATTTTTTATTTTTTATTTTTTATGGTCAGTCATTCTACTTCCCATTACAAGAAAGATAATTATATTTCACAAATCATTTTATCTTAAACGATTCAATAAAATTTTGATAGTGCTTTCACCTTGTTTCCTGTATCGTACACAAATGAATGCTGTCAAAATTTTGTGAACTGTTTCACATGAAATTATTTACAAAATGTAATTATTATATTGTGTTTATAACTTGTCCAATACAGGAACAAATTCAATAAAAACATATCAGATGAATATTGATGTTTGTTTGTAGTAAAAACAAATATCTATACAACGATCATATATAATACTTATTGGACAGGGCCAAAAAATCTTATAGATATAAAAAATAAAGTACATTATACACTATTTTGTTTATATTAACATTATACACTAACTCATTATTTGAATTCGTTAACAGTTAAAACCTAATAAAATATTTTTATTTTTACATTTTAGCCAACATTAATTTAAATTTATTATACACTGATAAAAAATTAACATTATACATAACATACACATTAACTAAATTTATATATAATTAATAGTATACACTAATAAAGAGATAAAGTAAATAAATTTTTTGACGCTTTAGCTAACAAATACACTAATTAAAACTACATTATGTTACATTAATAACCTAGTACGTTAATCAACCCAAATTAGCCCTAATTATACATTAATTTTCTGATTTAATATTAACCCTACTTTATAATTTTAATTTAAACACTAATAATCCTAACTAGCAATTTCAAATTAACCAATACACAATTATAACCAATAAATAGGCTATTATCAATAAATTTAAGTATAAATAAACACTAATCTTTATCAAAAATTGAATAATTAGTTTAGGGGAATAATATACCTAATTTTTTATGGGTTGAAGTTTGGAGAATCCAATTTGATGAAGATTGCGACGGATTTAGGCGGATTGCGATGGCTAGGGATAGGGCAGTCGATGGATATCCAAAAAATCCTAAGTCCATCGTATTAGTATCTAAAAAATGGATAAATATCTGATGTGGAAAAATGAATGCGGATGCCGATACGAAGACATCCGCATTCGAAAAAATTTCGTTCCATTTTCTTCAATATTATAGTTTAAATTATGTGTATTTTAGTGCAATGAAAGATGTTCTTTATTTTTTTATTAAGCTGAAAGTTTATACTACATGCGTTATCAACTGCTCATGACTATTTATTATCATCATAATTTTTATTTTAACCCTTTAATAATTAATGGGATTGAATAAAGTTTATGTTAGACTAAAATTTTCAATTTATGTTTCTTGATTTATTGATCGTTTGCAGATAGGAGAATTATCCAATATCAATCCGTATCCATGGATACTAATATTTGATATCCGAAAAGATCTCGGATGCGGAAATGGATATGACACTATCTTCATCTGAAAGTGTCCGTCGACAGGGCTAGCTATGGACAGTTTGGAACAGATTTGGGGATTTAGAAATAGGGTTTTAGGCTTTAGAAAATATAGGAAATAAGGAAGAAACGGGGTCTGCTGCAGTCATGTTCAAGATTTATCAACAGCTTCTGATGGCCTTCGACGACTACAAATAAAAAATATTCTCTCTTTTGAAAATAAATTTGATTTGTTATAAAAAATTTAAAAAAGTTTACAATTTTTTTTTTTGCTTAAATGGCTAACTCACCCAGATGCTAATTTTAGATGATTCTTAAAGAACATTAAATATATAGCCGCAACCATCATTCTATGTATAATAAATTAAGGAAATTGTAACGACCCGATATTTTCAACCATTCGCATCCGCACATGTCGGACTTGAATTGCTCAAAATACCGCGTTGTAAATAAAATTTGGCAAATCTCAGAATATACAGTAAATACATAATCACAGATCACAGACACAGAGTATTTAATAATGCAGCGGAATTTAAAAGAAATAGTAGTTCATGAAGCTACTATATAAAAATAAGATACATCAGAGTTAAACATGATACAACAAAAAGTAACAAGATACATCAGGTACAAATCAGAATACATCACTGAAATCACTGGATATAGAAAGCAAAATAGATGGCTGGATCTTCAAGGAAAGCTCCAACTCCGAAGGTGAATCTTGAATGCTAACTCACTCAATCTGACTCGAGCGTAAAGCAAAATACAAAACACTCGAGTCAGGACATAAATACTTATGAACTGTAAATAAACTCAAGTGAACAGTAACAAAAATGCATCAGTAACTTAAAGGATGCTTGGGATCGCCTATCCTTTAAGGATACGTTAAACTATTTACTATGTAGTAATATTGCGCTACTATAATAATGTCTACAGTAAAATAAACATACTTTTAAATAGCGTTCCGGGCTACCCAAATCACCCTTCACACATAATAGTCCTAGTAGTCCATCCAATATCATGCCATCTCCACTCTGGGTGACTGTCAGAGGATACCACACGGGCTACGGGAGAAAAACAAACTCATAGTAAAGGCTCGGTATGGTAGGTGACACGGCACACAAGGCAATGCCAGGGTAGATATACCAATTACGCACACGGGCTGGTGGTAACGTAGCAACCACATACGCCCACCTCGGAACACACTCCCAATCAAAATCGGAGGATGGCCATCTAATCAATCACTAGTAAGAGTATAGTATCGAAGGAATGTGTCCGACCAGAGGTGCTACCTCATTTGGCCCGAGATCGCTCCTGTTTTAGCCACCTTATGCCAACTCACGGGAGTTGGGTCCACGTAATATACCTCAAGAACGTCGCCACCATCCTACTTCATTCTGGAATCTCCACCGCGTACACGGTTGTTAAAGTGGTTTTCGGAGTTGGCAGAGAGTATGACAACTTCCGATCCTGGTCTCTTTAACAACCAAACGTTATTATAACGCCGTGGTCATTTCAAAATAGTTTATATTTCAAAAGGATCAAATCATTTCATTTCAAAACTATATTCCTTTCAAAATAGTTTACGCCTCGAAACCAAAACCATTTTTATTTCAAAACTATTTATTCAATCAAAATAGTTTATACTTCGAAACCAAAATCATTTTTATTTCAAAACTATATTCAAATCAAAATAGTTTATACTTTATCATTTCTATCTCAAACCTATATTCACTTCCAAAAATCATAATACTTTCAAAGTTATAACTCTTTCGAAACCAAAATACTTGAAATCATTACACTGTGAAAATCATAACATTCTAAAATCATACATTTGAAATCATGAAACATTCATTTAATTCTTTACATTTTACAAATTTATTCCATGAAACCAAAATTTTCAATTTCCAACTTAATTCAATTCAAACCATCAGTTTCAATTAAATTTGCCAATAACTATTTCAAATCATATCAATTTCAAATATAGATTTGATCCATAAACTAAACTATTCAATTTTTAATATATTTCAAAGCTTTCATATCCCGCATTTCAAAAACTAATTTTTTTTTATAATTTCACATATCTCAAATCTAGTTTCATTATTACTTAGTTTTGAAATATTCATTTCATAAATCCAATATTATTTAAATAAACTTACATTACAATTAAACCAAATATCTTTTCATACAAATATAAACTTCAATATTCCTTTATCAAATAAATCAAAATCAAATATCATTCCACATTCACATTCTTTGCTAAAATAAAGATCAAATCATTTCCAATCATTTCAAAATCATTAAAATATTACATCCTTTCAAAACTTCATAATCAAATCATTATTTGAATTCAAATCCAAATATTCAAATTTAAATATCATTTAAAAATCAAATATTTCATTCATTTATTATTTCAAACATCATTACAAAATACTTTTCAAAATTCCATTGAAAAATTCATTTATCTCATTACATCTCATTCCGTTTAACACATAACCAAGTAAACTTTATTTAAAATTCAAATTCAAATTTAAATTCCTTAAAAATTCAAATTTAAATATTAAAATATATTCAAAAATTCTTAAATTTCACAATTAATCAATTTCCAAAAGTTAAATCATTTAACACTTTAAAATATAACTCAAACAGTGTTAAAATCTATAACATTTCAAACATTGTCAAATTATAGCAACGACAGCATTTATAAAGTGCTATCGTAGCTTATAGCTTCCAAAAATGGTTTAGATCAAGAATAACGGCATTTATAAAATGTCGTAATAGATATTTAGTTATTTCAAACATTGTTAGATTCAAAACAATAGCATTTAAAAATGCTGTCAAAAGACTACAACATTTTGAAAATGCTATAAAATTCCAGATTTCATTTTAGCTTTTCAAAAATAAAAATAAAACTCCAAATTTTTATTATAACTTAAAAATCATATTTCTAGACTTCAAAATTTCATATTTAAAATCATTTTAACATATGATTTAACACAACAAAATTTTTAGATCAAATATTCAATTTAAAAACTCCATTCATTTATTAAGTCAAAATTCACTGTTTATTAACATATAAATTAAATAAAACTTAAAATTTTACTTCAAATACAATTTCAAAACTTTAAATTTAATTTCCATTATTTATTTACATTTTAAAATAAAATTTAAAGTCTAAAATCACATTTACTCCAAATTTACATACTTGAATTCACTTAAATTCACAATTTCAAGATTTAATATTTAACTTTCTTAAAACCATAATATATATATTTTTAAATCAAAATTTCATACTTTTGAAAATACATATTTTTAATAAAAATCATTTAAAAATATACCACGGAGTCTGTATATAATTTTCTAACCTAGGTCAAGTGATACGGATATATATCATTTCAATCCGCAGTTTACAAAGAAAATCCGGGTTCTATCATTTCAAACCCGCAATCCCAAGTCAAATAAAATACAATAAAAATCGCTCAGGCCTATCATTTCAGCCCATAACGAATTTTCCCTATTCTAAAGTCCGTTCGGGTATGTATCATTTCAACCCATAGTGATTCTATTCTAACAGGAAACTTGCAGTGTGAATATATGCATAAACAATATAAACAATGTCAATGTCACAATATAATGTCATATATCAGATGTCAGGTGATAATTAACAGTTTTAACATGGTAATAACATGGTATAGCATATCATATGATCAACATTAACTTGCATAACATTTTATATTACTAAACACTTGTCATCAATTCACTATTTCATAAGTATAAATGTCAGAGTGAGAAAGACTCACCTTTTACGAAGCTAGAGACAAACAACACACACAAGAGCGATTCCAAAGGCACGAAAAGCACGATTTAATTTGAATGGATGGAGAGCCTTGTAAACAATACACAAAATATAACATACATAAGTGCAAAATATAAATATTTTACATACAAATATAATCAACAACTTAAGTTTGCAAAACAATGGCAAAACATGAAAGATAATCGAACCTTAGAAGCAACAGACTTGCACAAGACACATAGGCTTGGCCTAAATGCAAAAGGGCTTGATCTCATCACACCTAGGCACGGCCTAGGTCATGTGTGCTCAGCCATGAGTCATGAGATATGGTTATGTACATGAAAATGGAAGGCAAAGGCATGGAGAGGCAAAGGTAAGCAAAGGGTCAATGGATGGAAGGTTTTGGAGCAACATAGACTCGACCTATGTCAATATTTGGCTCGGCCATGCATTGTTTCAGGTCAGGTCAGTGGAGTGGCTGATGGTCAGAGGTGATGTAGGCAGGTGGTGGTGGATGTAGGGGTGGCCAAGGCAAGGTATGGAGGAGATAATGAAGATAGGCTTGGCTAGGCAATGTTTTCAAGGAGTGTTGCAATGTTTTGTGGAGTTTTGTGGTTATGGCTTCATCCAATGGTCACGGCCTAATCTGGAGGAGGGGATAGGTGGTTGCTGCTGCTGTTGGTGATGGTGGAGAGTATGGTGGGTGGTAGAGGCCAACCAAAGTTAGGTAGAGATCTAGGCAAAACAATGAAAAGAAGAAGGAAAAGTAGAAGAAGAAGACCATGAACTTGCCATTTTTTTTTCTCAAATTGAAATGCCGTGAGTTTTTGATGGTGGGAAGAATATTTTCACGTGAATTTCTGGAGAAAATACATGGCTATAGGTAAGTGTGTACGGCCAAAAGAAAGGAGAGTAAAAGCCAAAAGAAAATGAAGAGACAAGGAGATGAAAAGACTAGAAAATGAAAGGTCTAGTCTCTTTGAATTTCTAATTTCTTTTAAAATTTTAAATACATGTAAAATATGTATAAATACAGATAAAACACGAAAATATAGTAAATAAACAAAAATAAATAAATAAATATTAATTAAATATAATTAAATTAAGAAAATTGCAAAAAAAAAATGTAAACTAGGCTTGAAAATTTGAAAATAAATGAAATGAACTTTGGAAAAATTGTATGTACATGAAACATATTTATAAATAAAGATAAAAACATAAAAATAAAATTCATACATAAAAATGAATAAATAAATTTTAATTAAATATAACTTAAATAAAGAAAATAACAGAAAAATGGAAACTAACCTTTAAAAATAGAAAATAAATTCAATGAGCTTTGGAAAAATTCAAACATCACTTTAAAAATATTTAAAAGGTAAAATATATGTAACATAACATATAATACAATTTAGAATAAAATATAACAAATAAAAATTATTTATATAATTTAAAATAAACAATATTGTTAAATAAAACAATTTACACCCAATTTTGTAAAAGCATAACTTTCACAGTATTATTCGGATTTCAACGAAACGAAAAGCATTGTTCTTGAAATTTTATTTACTTTCATAACAAAGGGTAAAATTAAAATTTTAAAACTTTTAAAATTAAAATTTAAAAGTCAAAGTTTGACCAGATTGACCAAAATTCACTTTTCTGGAAATATTCAATTTATGCATGATTGAAATTCTAACCCACATAAAAATCAACATTTATATTTCAATTAACAAAATATATTTATTTTAATAAATAAAATAAAGTTTTTAAATTAGGAATTTAAATTAAAATAATTAAAATATACAATTACAATAATAATAAAATACAGGGTTGTTACAGAAATAAAATCTTGGAATCAAGTGGTCAATAGAATACTTTAATTTTTTTTTACAATAATCATTTTTTATTAAATATTAAGAAAGTTCTTTTTATTCATTATATAATACGTTTTTAAATGATTTGGTAGTTAATTCTGAATTTAATATTTATTTAAGATAATAAATTCGTATAAAATAAAATATTTGGTAAGGATAAATAAATTTGTTGAATCTTATGTTGATCCAAGGTATTTTGGACGTACGGTCAAGATATGAAAAGAAAATAAACAGGTTCAACCTATCAATCTTGATTTTCAACTTTATAGCCATTCATCAGTATTCAGACTTAAACATTTTGTTCGAAGATCAACCGATCTTCAAAAGGGACATAACTTAAACCATATATACCATATTATGTATTTATCCAATCCATGTGGTTGGATTTACAAAAAAACAGATAGAAACAAATTTAGACTTAAAAGGGTCATTTTCATAGAAGTTGTCTTAACAATGTATGTTATGTGTTATACAACTCGTTGGAAAATAATATATTTTGAGTCTAATTTTCCTTTCATTTTTTTATTATACCCTTACGGATTGGATAAGTACATTATAAAGTATATATGTCATGAATTTCTTCTCGTTTGAAGATCAATTGGCCTTCGAACTATAGATTTTTAATTCGAATGTCGATGAACGACTATAAATTTGAGAATCAAGATTGACACCGTAATTTATTTACTTTTTTAATCATATTTTGGATGTAGGTTCAAAATACTTTGAATCAACATAAGATCCAAAAAAATTCCTTTTCTATAGAAAATTTATTTCATATGAATTTATAATCTTAAATACATTTAAAAATTCATAATTAGGTACACGACGGTTATATAATATATTTAAATTCATAAGAGTGTTACATAGCATAAATTTCACCTAAGTTGTATAATGGACGGACTGAAAGTTGCATAGACTGTTCGTTTGAGTTCAATTTTCAATAAAGTTAAATATCGAATTACACAACAAAAGGTTATTAAAAATATTAATTTAATTAAAACCATCATAAAATTGAAGAATTGAATAAAAATAGCTTCTTTAATTTTTTGGAATTAATTAGTCATTTTAAACGAATTTCAAACTTCTATAATGAATAAGTTATAATAATCTGATAAATTAAATTAATTAAAATAGCCTACCATCGAAAATTGCTTGACGGAGCCGTTGGTGGTAGCCGAACTATCCGTTGCTATTTTGCTCATTTCCAATAGTGATTAGGTCATGCACCTGATTAGGTGTTGCTTTTGGTTATAAGCTCGGTTAAACATTGTTGTAACTCGATTACATAATGGTTCTCTATTCACTACAAGAATGCTTGAAATATCGATGACCCTTGGCGACGGCTTCCAACAGCGGTTTCCAATGGCTTTCGACGGCCCATCGACGGCTGTCGGAAGCCATCAAAAATTCACGTTATACGTGTCTCGGCTGAGACATTTCTTCCTCATTCAAGCCGAACTGAAAAAAATTCTAAATTCCATAAAACTCATTTTCAAGCTTTCAAACCCCAAATTCAAGCTTATGGATCTTGCACGGCACTTTAATCACTCTCCATTGCTTCCAATCTCCGGTGTAATCTCTAATATTTGCGAAAAACCTAATTTTTAACCTAAATCTAGATTTGCCTAGTTTGATAAATTAGGGCTAATTAGTGATTCTAATTATTTCTAATTGCATAAATATGGTTTATAGTATCCCATAGAATTTTATTTGTTAGCTTTAAATTGTGAAAAGTAGGTATAATTCGTGAATTTGTGTACCTCTGTAAACCATTATATATGTGTTATTTGTAGCATTGTCTTATGTTAATTAGGGTGTTTATGTATTCATATATGTGTGTGTATATGTGTTAATCATTATATATATATACACACACACACACACAAACACACGCGTGCTTATAATTAAATAAATTGTTTTCTATCAAAAACGTCGTAAAAATAATTTACATATCCACTATAATATGCTAAATTAACCTTGTTCGATAAAATACGCAAAATGTGGTAAATTAATAATTTTTCAAAATATACAAAATTAGTAAATTTTCAACAGTTTACAAACAATAATATATTATATAATAAATAAGAAGTCAAACTATAAAACTTCAAATTTTTGTGTGAACTACTTTATTATTACGTCCCTTAGAGAGTTTTTGATCCCGTTTGACAAGTATTATATATGATCGTTATATAGATAATCATTTTTGTCATCAAACGAACATCTATATTCATCTATTACAATAGTTGCTGGATTTGTCCATATATTGGATAAGTTATAAACATAGTAAACAATTACATTTCATGCATTATATCATTTTAAACGGTTCACAAAATTGCGCCGTCGCTTTTCTTTTTTGTTTCCTGTGTACATGCATTTGTGTACAATACAGGAAATAAAGGGGAAGTGTTGCCGAAATTTTATGGAATCTTTTAAAATGAAATAATCTATGAATTGTAATATTTTACCGTTTTTGTAATGGGAAGTAGGATGACTGACCATCGAAATAGAAAACATAAACCAACATTTCAATATTGTATTCTTAAGTTGGGTTAAATTGACGCATATAAGATTATGTATCGATAAATTGAAAAATTAAACGTTAATTCATAAACTTATTTTTTGAATTTGCTTTGAGTAATAATGGAAACGATGTAGAAATTCGTTTTCCATGTAGTAGGGGTTAACATTTAAAATATTTGTTATCAGATATTGGTTTACCATATCAAAAAGTAGAAACATGTTTAGATGGCTGCATCTTATTTTGGAAAGTGGACATCACTCTTAGGAAGTGTAGAATATGTAACGAGGAAAGATATGTGGCAGGATTTGAAATCTTCAACTTTTCTTGTACTATTACTACGCGAGTCAATCTGCCGCTGCACTACTATTCTACAGTGCCGATTTTTGAAAGTTAGTTGACAACTGATTTATTTTCTTTGTTATGTAAGTTTTGGTCGCTTGTATTAAAAGCATATCAGCTTGCATACCAAGCTTGCAATGATGACACTGGAGTTTCTTTGTCGTACTTTTCAACATTAAGACAACTATATGGAAGTCGAATCGTTTTCTGAATGTATTGAAAACTTTTCAACTACCTCAAATCCAGTTATTAAATTTTTTAATCAAACATCAGTCAAAGCACCCATTTTAAGCCATGTATGCAAACTCCATGAATAATGAAGACGGAAATCAAAATTCTCCCTCTGTACTCAAACTAAAGCCATTGAACTTGAAAACAAGTTACTTATCGAAAAACAGAGATAAATTCTACTACAGTCGAAGTTAGAGTCATCCATATCTATTGCTTCTAAACATCATGACTTGTATAAAGATGAATGCATGAGTCTCAAAGAGAAATCGACTGCATTGGAAAATGAAAACAATCTGCTAAGGGAAAATGAGCTTTAAAGTTTAAAAAACCTTAAAGAACTTATAAAAAAAGAATAAAAGAGTTGATAACGAATATGGGTTTGGGAGTTAGAAATTGTTTTAATTATTAAAGTATAATTAATTAAGATATTATGCTATTAATTTCAAATGTATTTTTATTTGTTCATGCTGGTAAGGTTTATAGAAAAAAGGCAGAAACTCCTTGAGGAAACAGGTTGAGAGCAGCTGACTACTGACGAGAAGGATGTCATTTTTGAGTCTGTCACGGACCTACCTTCATGGAACAGGCATTACGGTTTTGACAATCAAGCGGTAACGAATAATATATTTAGATATATCAATTTAGTAATCTTTCAGTTATACAGAACTTCACAACGCTTTAGTTTCGATAATAAGTTTATAGATATAACGATTAAAATATTATGGTGTAGTTTTGATAGTAAGATTACAGTAATTGAACCATTACTAAATTAAATAAGTATTTTAAGGTAGACAAAGGAAAGTCGGCCAAACCAAAGCTCGGATCAATCTAGCAGAGATCGAGGAATTGAGAGCTAAGTTGGTACGACTGGAGGAGAAGAACCGTCGGTAGACCATTGAGTTGGCACAGCTGCTGGATCAGTGTATTGCTAAGTATAAGCAGTAGTGTGGTGCCTGCTTTCCATTTTAAGTAGGTTCTAGAGGTTCTAGACGTGATTGACAGGAGTAATAATATGTTATTTTTGTTATGTGTCATTGTTTGGTATTGTTTGATGATACATTGAGAAGGTGTTGTTGGATACTTTGAGATATTTTGTATATTATTTGATGGTACGTTTTGTAACATTCCTTATCAAGAAGCCCAAAACTAAGTGCTATATATGCTACAATCATTTATAGTATTAGCTTTCGGCGACTAAATACGGCTATGTTAATGGTATCTATAATATCATAAGCACTTGAATATGAAACAAAACACAGACTTTCAAAACAACATTTCTTCATTAAATTTCTAAATGCATGTTCCATATTCTTAATACATAATCCCAGTAAGTCCCCAGATACAGATAAAATATACTTATTACAAAATACGCCAAGAGCAATATATGAAGATACCCTCTTGGATGATCAGAGTTATATAGTCATAATAGACTTAATACAAACATAGCAGAAATACAACAGAACATAAATTTACTACTCCTAAATAGCTATCTGTTTGCCTCCTACATGCCTCCGGTAGCCTTATTCATCATCCTACTAAACCTGAAAGCTGTGCAGTTAAACCGCTCAGCAGATTCGAAGCAGTGGAGGTGCAAAAAATCATAGCGGGGATACAGCGAGGATATAGCGGGATATAGCGGATGACTCTAAAATAGCATATAAAACTCGTACTTAATGTTTTTACAAATAAATATGGCAATTAAATGAAAAACTATCATTCAATTGAATTATAATTAATACATAAATAATTTTAAACAAAAAATATGTGCGAATATACTTTAAATAAACGTAAAACTGTTATATAACATAATTAAATTTAGTAGAATATTAGAGTATTTGCATTTCTGAAAATATTTTAAAAATTAAATCAAAGAAATTAGTTTCGTAATTTTTATAATGTATAAATGCAATTTTTAATTCATTTTATTAAAGAAGATATAGCGGAAATAGCAAAATATAGCGGGAATAACGGTATATAGCGGAAATAGCGGGGATTAAAGCGGAAAGGCTATATTTTGAGGCTATATGGAAAAATCATAGCGGTAGAAATCCGCTATGAGATATAGGGGGGTTGTAGCGGGGTAATAGCGGGGCATTAACTACACAGCCTGAAAAGACCATAACCCCCCAGCCTACTCAAATCAATTTTGAGCACCCGAGAGTTTAAGGGAAAACATAAACTTCAAGTCAGACATAAAGCCTGGTGTGAATAATACAATACATCTTGGTTTAATATGTTAAGTGAGACCACGCCGCTTAGTGGAACGGGTTTCCTCTCACTAACATCCTTTTAAAACACATTTTTTGTAAAACCTTTTCCTGCAACCAAAACGGGTTAAATACTGTAAAGCATCATTATGTAAACATACATAGATATCATGTAATGAATGAACTATCTGTTCAAACACATAAGTTTTGTTTGGAAAACTTTTAACCTTTGGCTGACTCAGGCCTACCAGACAATATAAACCAAATTAATCTAACATCTGTTAGATACTCCTCTCCTAGACAATTTGTCCTTAACTATCTGTCAAATAATTCTTTTCTAGACATCTGTTTCTAACTTAATCATCTCCCAGGTATTCCTGTTTCTACTGGTTTTTCGGGCTCACCAATAACCTATCTGTATACAAACATATATTCCATTCAGTGTGTAATCATAATTTTAGTCTACCCGTGACCAAACCCTACACATTGGAATTTTGGACAACAATCAACTGGGCCAATGGCTGATGTATAGGGCGCGACCCTATACCAGTCCCATCTGGTATTCTAATATCTTAATCATTTTACCTTGGGATCCTTTCCTAAATATTCATTAAAAATCTCTTTAAAATGATTTAAATCTTTAAATCAAACTTACACAAGGAAAATATTTATATTCTTTATGCTTTACTGAAATCACTTCGCTATGTTACATACATATATACTTTACTCAAACTTTAATTGATGAAAATATTTAAACATTTGAAAGTACCCCTTTCGATTCCATTGAAAGTACACCTTTCTAAACCTTTTGAAAGCTTCTCTTTCGAAACCTAGTGAAAGCCTTTATTTATCTACGCCGGAAGGCTAAAACATTTCCTTTCGAAACAATACTTCAAACCTTTCGAAACCATTGAAATCTTTCCTTTCAAAAGCAACAAATGTTAGAGCCAAAATTGGCCACTAACACCCAAATGTAAATGAAAGCACCAACTAACGGCCATAGATAATAGATAGGATATATCTAGAGAGTAATAATATGAAGAACAGTCGAAATTAAGATGAAAGCGGTAAAGAACACAGATTTTATAGTGGTTCGGCTAACTCCAGCCTACGTTCACTCTAGAAGTTTCCCTTTTATTGATGTTCGAATCAATTACAGTTAAAACTGATAGAGTAACCTTTATCCTTAGAAAATAGAAAGTTAGAGAGCGGAGAGAAGAAGATCCCCCATCTGGAGACCCACGTGCTGTATTTATGGGCAAAACCATGTTGTTGGGCCTCCTGAGTAGTTTGGGCCCACCAAGGCCATAGCCGAACCCTACTACATTATGCCGACCGACCCTGAGCAGTTGGTATGCCGAACGAGGTACGACGCTGAGCGAGGTGCGATGCCGAGTGAGGTGCGATGCCAAGCGACGTTCAATGCCGATCAAGGCTTCATGCCGAGCGTGGTGAGTTGTGCCAAACGAGGGGAGGTACGCCGATCGAAGGAAGGTGAGCGAACGAGGGGAGGTGTGCCGACCGAGTGAGGTGTGCCGACCGAAGGGAGGTGTGCCGATCGAGGGGAAGTATGCCAAGCAAGGGGAGATGTGCCGAACGAGGGGAGGTATGACGAACGAGGTGAGGTGTGCCGAGTAAGGGGAAGTATGCCGACCGAGGGAAGGTGTGCCGATCGAGGGGAGGTGTGCCGATCGGAGCTTATCTTCCAGACCGAGCCGTGCAACCCCCCATTTCTTGACCAAATGACATATCCAAGTGAACTTCATTCTTTTAAACTGAATCCATCCTATTCCAGCCTCGATAATCATGAAGTTGGTTGGGTTGAATCCGCGTGTTCATGGCCTTGACTCAAGGCGGGTTAACAATAAAACTTTAGACATCCCATCTTAAAACACTTCAAAACAATGCCTAAGAAAACCTTGGAAAAACATTCCATTTCAACCCTTTCGAAACCATTTAGAAAATAGGATCTTTCGACCTTTTCGAAGGCTACCTTTCGACCACTTCGAAAGCTACCTATCGACTCCATCGAAAACTTTGCTTTCAACTCCTTCAAACCCTTGGCTTTTGATCCCATCGAAACAATTTAGTAAATAGTACCTTTCGAAAGCATTATACTTTTAAAACATAAACCGTTCGAAAACTCTTTCAAAACACTTTAGGTTTAATTTGAAACATGTGGAAAATCCTGTTTTAAAACCTATCGACCTCTTCGAAAGCTTAGCTTTCGACCCCTTCGAAAGCTTAAAACATAACTTCTAAAACAATAGGCTCCAACCTTATTAATACTTTAAAACACCTCTTTCAAAATCTTAGGTTAACATCTAAGTCAAAAGCTTCCTTTCGAAAGCAACGGGGAAGTAGTTGATTTTTAAAAGATAAGTACACCTTTCGACCTTGTCGAAAGCCAATGACTTCGAAAGGTAGAAAGGTGGCAGCCATTGCCTATTTCCTAACACATTAGATCGTGTTATTTCATTTTGATTTACATTTAACATGGCATGACCACCCTTTGTTAAGTAATCTCAACCTAATATTCTTCACAATATTTTATTTAATTTACCTAATTAAATATCCTAAACAAAATTATAAAATATGAGGTGTTACAGACTCCCCACTTGAAAAAATTTCATCCTCGAAATTACAATAAAGTACACAATTAGGCAAAAGGTAAAACATGCCATCAAAATAATTCATGATAAGAGTCTCTAATCCTGCTCTTGGTCTTCAAGTACAGTCTCTAGCATTGTCACTCCAATGGACCTTTACTAATATTACTGTCTTGTTCCTCTACTTCTTCTCATCTTATGCCACAATCCAGATTGGTTTTCTTACTATAGTCAAGTCCGGCTCCACTATTAAATCTTCAAAACTATTGGTGCTATAGTAGTCTCCTGGTCTCTAACACATTTCCTAAGGTGAGAAATATGCAAAACATCATGGACTCCTGCCAAAATATTCGGTAACTCCACTCTATAAGCGAGTTTCTCGATCCTCTCAACAATAAGAAGAGGGCCCACGAATCTAGGTGCTAACTTTACTGATTTTCTGAATCTAATCACACCCTTCATCGGTGAGTCCTTGATAAATACATAGTCTCCAATAGAGAACTCAAAGTCTTTCCTTCTTTTGTCTGCATAACTTTTCTGCCTAGATTGAGCTTCCATCATCCTAGCTCGGATCTACTCAATCTCCTCTGAGGCATCTTTCACTAAATTTGGACCAAGAACTAATCTATCCTTGGTCTCTAACCGAAATACGGGAGATTTGCATGGTCTTCCTTACAAAGCTTCAAACGGTGCCATCCCAATACTAGTTTGATAATTATTGTTATACGAGAACTCGACTAAATGGAGATGGTCTTCCCATGATCCCTCGAAATCCAATACGCATGCCCGTAACAAATCCTCTAAGACTTTGTTAACTCCTTCCGTTTGCCCATCAGTCTGTGGATGGTAAGCGGTACTCATGTTGAAATTAGTTCCTAAAGATTCCTGTAGACTCTTCCATAACTCACTATAAAATAAAGAATCTCTATCACTGATAATATTACTAGGAATCTAGTAGAGTCTTACCACATTCTTCAAAAACAACCTCGCCAAAATAGGTGTCGTCCTAGTTGACTTACCGAAATTAAATGAGCCCTCTTGGTTAATCTATCCACTATGACCCATATACTTTCCTCTACTTAACCTTGGCAACTCATCAATATAATCCATAGAGATACCCACTTCCACATTGAAACTTCTAGATGTTGGAGTAATCCACTTGGCTTCTGTTTTTTAGCCTTTGCCTGCTGGCAATTCAAGCACTGCTTAACACATAAACCAATGTCCCGTTTTATACCTTTCTAGAAGAAACTTATCTTCATATCCTGATACATCTTCGTTCCTCCTGGATGGATAGTAAGCTTCGAAATATGACATTCATCCAAAACATCCTTTCTCATATCTTCTACATTCAGAACACACAACCTCCTTTCTTTCTCAACGACACCTTCTAGACTGAAATCCTTTAAGCCATCGCTCTCTGCTCCTTCCCTTAACTTTCTGATCCGTTTAGCAAAAACCGGATCCTCCTCCTGTTTAAAAGCTATCTTCTCAATCATTATCGATCGAACTTCTAAACAAGACAATATAGCACTTCGTTCACTAGAACTTGCCTTGGATCTAAACTGCACTCCACAAGCTAATAATGCTTCCAAGTCTTTCCACTCAGCAATCATAGTTAATATTGCATTTTGACGTTTCCTCCTAAGTGCATCCGCCACCTCGTTTCCTTTTTCGGGTGAGTACTCAATTCAAAATCATAAGCAACAATAAATTCCGACCATCTCTGATGTCTTATGTTCAGCTCCTTTTAAGAGTACAAATACTTTAATGGCTTATGATCTGTATAAAGCTTAAATCGCTCTCCCAAAAGTTATTGCCTCCACACCTTCAAAGCAAATATAACTGCAACTAACCCTAATCATGCGTAGGATACCTAACTTCATGTTGTCCGCACTGTCTAGAAGCATACGCAATCACTTTACCTCTTTGCATCAACATAGCTCCTAATCTGATTCCACATGCATCGATATAAACCACCAAACCCCGATTCCCCTCTGGAGACACCAACATTGATGCATGGGTCAATAAGTGTTTCAAGTCTAGAATGCTTCCTCACACTTATCAGTCCATACAAACTTCACATCTTTTCGCGTAAGCTTAGTTATCAGTGCAGCTATCTGTGAAAAATCCTTTATAAATCTTCAGTAATATCCAGCCAATCCAAGGAAGCTCTTTATCTTGGTCATTGTCTCAGGTCTCTTCCAATCATTCACTGCTTCAATCTTAGTTGGATCTACGGACAACCCTTTCCCTGAGACTACATGACCAAGGAACTTCACTTCCTATCTTAAATTATGGCATTTCGAAAACTTAGCCTTCAACTGATGCTCCCTTGATGCTCTCTTAGCATCTCAAGCACAACTCTAAGATGAACTTCATGCTCTTTCTCATCCTTAGAGTATATCAGAATATCATATATGAAGTCCAACAAAAATCTATCCAAGTGCTCTTAGAAAAATCGGTTTATCAAATCGATAAAGAATGCCAGTGCATTAGTTAGTCTTAACGGTATAACTAACCATTTGTATGATCCATACCTTGTCCTAAACACTGTCAAAGGAATACTCTCCTCTGCCACTCTGAGTTGATGAAATCCCGTCGCTAAATCCAGGTGAGAAAATACCTTGGCTCCACTTAACTGATCAAACAAATCGTAAATTCTCGGCAATGGATGTCGGTTCTTTATTGTCTTCTCATTCAACTTACGATAATCAAATCATAGCCTCAACGATCTGTCCGGCTTCTTAGCAAACATTGCGGTAGCTCCGGAAGGAAAACTGCTTGGTCGAATAAAACTCTTGCCTTCCAAGTCCACAAACTTCATATTAAACTCTTTCATTTTTGTAGGTGTCATTCTACTCGGTGGCCTACTCACCAATTCCGCTCTAGGCACTAAATCAATCTGAAACTCAATTGCACGTTTCGATGGCATCCCAACTACCAGCTCAAACACATTAGCAAGTTCTCTAACCACAAAGCTTCGATTCAACTCATCCTCCATTTCCATGATACCCAATAAATAATTCGCCTTACAACTAGGGTTTTCTATGGTGTAAACTATCCGATCACTACAATTCGGGTGACTAAGTGATAATTTTCTATCGTGGAAAAATATCCGAGCATCATATTTACCTAACCAATCCATCCCAAGGATGATCCCAAACCCCAAAGAAATAAATAGATGTAAACAACAATCAAAAGTATGACCTAACAATTTAAACACTAAATGGTCACACCTCATCCCAAGTATCGCGTACCTCCTATCAAATTTGCAACCCTTAAGGAAGTACTAAATATGAAGGCCCTAGGTTAAGCTTATCTACAAAAAATTAAGAAATAAAAGAATGTGATGCACCAGTATCAAACAGAATGCTAACAGATATACCATGAATCTATAGCGAGCCTCCTAGAACAACCTTCCCTTTCTCCTGCTCAACTGGCCTTGAAGTTGCAGGCTCCAATGAATACATCTGCCCCTTTCCTTCTCTAGCAAACTCTTTGCATTGGTTCTTATAATGGCTGACTTGATCACACTTAAAGCATCTGATGTTCTTCTTTCTAACTGCTTCTTTCCCTTTTCCTTTTCCAGTACGACACTCATTAGCATAGTGTCCTTTCTTATCACATTTATAACAGACCACCTCAGATTTTCCCTTCTTCTGTGCTCCTCCCTTCTGAGCATTCTTCTTATGGAAAAACTTTCTTTTCTAACCTTGTCCCACCTGGACTTCCTTCTCTTTATTCTTCTCTAAACAAGCCAACGCCTTCTCCTGCCTCAGTGCCATCTCTACCACTACATCACATGGATCTTTTATGTGCAGTAAGGTAGCTCTTTCCAGCTTCGGCTTCAAGCCTCTTATAAACTTTTCATTTCTCTTAATCACAATATCGGCCATGGCATACTCATACCGTGCTAACTCTACGAATCTTCTAGCATACTCTAGAACAAATATCTCTCTTTGCTCCATTTCAGCAAACTTCCTAATCAACGCAGACTGGGCCATCACTGACATAAACCTTTCTTGAAACCTTCTCTTAAACTCCGTCCAAGTCATAGTTTCCTCATCTACTCTAGTAGTAACAGTATTCCACCAAAACAGAGTAGCTCCCTGAAGCTATCTTGAAGCTAGTCTCCTCTTATGCTCGTTTCTAATCCTAAGTTAGTGAAAATCCTTTCACAATGCAATAGCCAGTTTTCTATCTCAATAGCATCCTCAATTCCAATGAATGGCTTCCCTCCAAGCCTAATATAATCTCTACTCAAGTTAGCATAGTGGTTGACTATTAGAGCTTCCTAAACTCCTCCTCCAGCAGCATTCCCTCCAACAACTTCAGCTGTAATTCGAGCTTGCATCATGGTTACGAAAAAATGATACATGGCTCCCATATCCACTTGGGGAACCTCAGCACCAACATTTCAGCTTGAGCCTGACTTAGACCTCTTCTAGCATTTGGTCTGACATTCCCATTAGTGGTGGTGCTCTCTCTTCCAAGGTTAACTCTTCCTCTTCTTCCTTCAATATTTGTATTCAAGCTTCATGAGATACAGATGAATAGCCTAACTAAGATAGGAGTCTAGAGATACAGCGTATACTTATAGATAATAAATACAAGTACGTTACTATAGCCTTATCCCATACCCCGATCTTAACTCTATACAAATGATTATGTTTTAAATCCTATTTTTAGTTAAATTATTTCATAAACCATGATTTGATACCAAGCTGTAACATCCCTTATCAAGAGGCCCAAAACTAAGCGCTACAGATGCTGCAGTCATTTATCATATTAGCTTCCGGCGACTAAATACGGCTATGTTAATGGTATCTATAATATCAGAAGCACTTGAATATGAAACAAAACACAAACTTTCAAAATAACTTTTCTTCATTAAATTTCAATACAGATGTTCTATATTCCTAATACATAATCTCAGTACATTCCCAAGCGCAGATAAAATATATTTATTACAAAATACACCAAGAGCGGTATATGAGATACCTCTTTGGATAATCAGAGTCATATAGTCATAATAGACTTAATACAAACACAACGGAAGTACAACAGAATATAAATCCGCTACTCCTAAATAACTATCTGTTTGCCTCCAGCATGTCTCTAGTAGCCATATCCATTATTCTATTAAATCTGAAAAGAACTTAAGCCCTCAGCCTACTCAAATCAATTTTGAGCACATGAGAGTTTAAGGGGAAAACATAAACTTCGAGTCATACAAAAAGCGTGGTGTGAATAATACTATACATCCCGGTTTAATATGTTAAGTGAGACCATGCCGCTTAGTGGAATGGGTTTTCCCTCACTGACATCCTTTTAAAACATATATTTTGCAAAACCTTTTCCTACAACCAAAACTGGTTAAATACCGTAAAGCACCATTATGTAAACATGCATAGATATTAGGTAATAAATGAACTATCTATTCAAACACATAAGTTTTGTTTGGCTAACTTTTAACCTTTGGCTGACTCAGGCCTACCCGATAATATAAACCATATTAATCTAACATCTATTAGACACTCCTCTTCTGGACAATCTATCCTTAACTATTTGTCTGGTACTTCTTTTATGGATGGTCTATCCCCAGCCTAATCATCTCCCAGGTCTTCCTGATCCTAACGGTTTTTCGAGCTCACCAATAACCTATCTGTGTACAAACATATATTCCTTTTGGTGTGCAATCATAATTTTAGTCTACCTATGACCAACCCTACACACTAGAATTTTGGACAATAATTAGCTAGGGCCAATGGCTAATGTATAGGGCATGACCCCATACTGGTCCCAACTGGTATTCTAATATCTGAGTCATTTTACTTTGGGATCCCTTCCCATAATTTCCCTTGAAAATCTCTTTAAAATGATTCAAAACCTTTAAATCAAACTTACATAAGAAAAATATTTATATTCCTTATGCTTTACTCAAATCACTTCGCCATGTTACATACATATATATACTTTATGCAAACTTTAATTGATGAAAAGATTTAAACATTTCAAAGTACCCTTTCGATTTCATTGATAGTGCCCCTTTCTAAACCTTTTGAAAGCTTCTCTTTCGAAACCAAGCGAAACCTTTATTTATCTAGACCGAAAGCGAACACATTTCCTTTTGAAACCATACTTCAAACCTTTCGAAACAATTGAAATCTTTCCTTTCGAAAGCAATAAAACTTTAGACATCCTATCTTAAAACACTTCAAAACATTACCTTAGAAAACCTTCGAAAAAATTTCCATTTCAACCCTTCCAAAACCATTCAGAAAATAGGACCTTTCGACCTTGTCGAAGGTTACCATCCGACCCCTTCGAAAGCTACCATTCGACTCCAATGAAAGCTTTCCTTTTAACCCCTTCGAAAGCTTGGCTTTCGACCCCTTCGAAACCATTCAGTAAATAGTACCTTTCGAAATCATTAAACTTTTAAAACTTAAACCTTTCGAAAACTCTTTTGAAAACACTTTTGGTTCAATTTGAAACATGTGGAAAATCCTCTTTAAAATCTTTCGACCTCTTTGGAAGCTTAGCTTTCGACCCCTTTGAATGCTTAAAACATAACTTATAAAAAAATAGGCTCTAGCTTTATTAATACTTTAAAACACCTCTTTCAAAACTTTGGCCATACATCAATCAGAATAAAAGGGGTAGAACATCTAAGTCGAAAGCTTCCTTTCAAAAGCAAGGGAGAAACGACTGATTTTTAAAAGAAAAGTATATCTTTTAGCCTTGTCGAAAGCCAATGACTTTAAAAGGTAGAAAGGCGACAGCTAGGGATTTTGACCCCTTCGAAACCATGTTAACCTCCCGACCTCGTCAAAAGCTTTAAACCTTTAGTTTGAATATTTGACCCGCTCAAAAGCAACCAAGTCGAAAGCTTCTTTTCGAAAGCAAGGCTAGCGTCACTTTTGGCTTATAAAATAACACACACTCTTGAAAGTATCTGGACTATAGGATTGTGTAATATGAAGTATAATAAATAACTAGTGCGAAAAATAACTGTAAAATAATAATAGCAGTAGAATGATACCATAGATTTTTATACTGGTTCAAACTCCCATTCTACGTCCAGTTTCATACTTCTTCTGGAACTATAGCTAGCAACCCTCACTTAACCTGGAGGAACAAGAATTGCACCATCTAAGCAACCGAACAGGACTTTGACCACCTGAGCAACAGAAAAGGACTTAACCGCCTGAGTAGCCGAACAGAACTTGACCACCTAAGCAACCGAACAAGACTTTATTATAAACTGGATTTAACTTGACTTTGTGTTTTGAAAAACATGGAATTTTCACTTGTAGTACACCCTTCCTATAATCTTATCCTTAAAGTAGGTGTGTATATTTGTGTGTATGAAGAATAGGAAGTTTAATACTGCTTGAAGAATATGGAAATGAATACGTAAGCAATGATTGTATGAAAGCTTGTAGATATTGATTTTAAGAATGCTAAGTGCTATAGATCAAAAGAGAATAGAAAATTAGGTGATTGGATCCATGAATCTTGAGTGTATATATAGAGCGTGATGAGATATGACTTCCCGAAATCGACATCCAATAGAATCCAGGAGCTATGACTTTCTAGGTGGAAGGAACCCTTTGATCAAAAGAAGTGTCTTTTGCACAAAAATGACAGTTGTAGATTCGGTCGACTGAACTTGCTTGGGTGGTCGACTAAATTTCAAATGTGCACATAAAATGTTTAGTGTCAGTCGACTAGTTTACTGTATATATTAAAAAAAATTGTACACAGCCTCAATCGACTGCCTTATATGCGTCCGTCGACTTATGTTGTTATTTTAGTGCAGTGAAAGTATTTTGTATGTGTATATGAAATTTTTATAAAATGAATGCTAGTTTTGTAAATGAATTTGTGAGTCATGAAACTTAAGGATAGATTTTGAAAATTCTCTATACTAGACTCTATATACTTATTGACTCTAGTTAACATCAATATCAATACGAACCACATTTGAGTCGATGAGTCTGGATTTGCCGTAGTCGTAGATTCGTGAACTTTCATCTCTTATCAGCATTCAAAACTTTATGAAAGAACATTCTTCCCCATTTTGATGATGACAACTCCATTTGCTGTGAGTGAATTTTTGACAAGATTTGTAAAAATATCTATCCCCCTGAGTAATATGCTTGCAACTTTGATATTGTATTCTCCCCCCCCCGAATCTACGCTATATTTCCTATAGACAATTTATGTTTTTCTCTCCCTTTGTCATCGAAAAAAGGGAAGTACTCTAGGTATCGGATCGTTAAAGTACGAGTAATATGGCACAGGAAGACACATATATATAAAACACAGACTTAACACATAACATAAAACAGTCACATCATTCGAGAACAATAGTACAACATGATATACATAGAAAACATAGAGTTTTAGACAATTACACAATACCACAAGACACAAATACCAAATTGTTTGAAAACAAATTTTAACAAAAAGCACAATTTTTTTTTTTGAAAGATAGAAGATATTCTTACTAATCACCTTGATCTCCCCCCTTTGAGCTGACTTTATTATCTTTAGTTTCTTCATCATCATTGGATTCGTCACCCACTTCCTCGATTTCTTCTTCCTCTTGTTCTTCATCTGATGTAGACCAAGTGAAATGTTCCGTTGATCATTTCCCGTGAGATGTAGGTACATGAATAGAGGTAGAAAATTGTTGGGAGCATGTGATTGCTTCTTAGATATCGTTGAGAATGGTCTTCATATGATTAAGCTTATTATTGACTTTGGTGACATTTTTATCGACTCTAGAAATAGTCGATTCAACACAAGATAGATGATTATTGAGAAGTCTTTGATTACGAGCAATGATAGTCACGGATTCGTGGAGGCAAGCTTGATGGTTTATTTCTTGAATCTCATAGACTTGTTGAGTAGGTCGAGGAGGTTGGGATGATGAAGAGGCTTGCATTTATGGAGTTTGTTGACGACCTTGTTGTTAGGATGGTTGAGCTTGACCCGTGGCTTGGTTTTCAAGCCAATGTTCGTAAGTATTATGGTGTGGTCAAGATATTGCTTTGGTAGGTTCACAAGGCTAAGAGTTTGAGTATTCAAGGAACCTATGGTCAAACATTCGGATCGACCAAAGTAACCTCGAAATGCTTGAGAATGCGCATGATGTAAGTTCCATAGTAGATCGTCCTCATTCAACCTTGGTTAAGAGTTTGGAACTCATCTGGAATGACCTTCGCCTAGTTAACTCGCCTGTTTCCCCAAATGGCATATAAGGATTGAAAATCTCACCGGTAGACTTTCTCATAGCTTCCGGTGCATGGATTGATGGAGTAGGTAGGCACTCTATGCATAATGCGAGCTTTTGGCCTTAATGCTACCGCTTTTAACTTTGTCAAGTCATCCGAGAGAAACAAATGACTAACATGATCATGAGTATCCATAATTACAGTAATTTCAGCTAACTTGTCACCCACATCTGGACATTGTAGAATTCGTGCAAGTCATTATAGTGGAAGAAAAATCATTTTGCCATTTACCACCATCCAAATGTAGTCATCCAAACATGTAATTGTGTGGTGGTCAAGATTTAAGTTGGCGTAGAAAAGTTTAACAAGAAGGTAATTAATCTTGTTGTTATTTGCCGCAAAATCAATGAGGTGCACCAATCCGCTATGGCGAGCCAAGTCTTGAATGGAATGTGAAGAAAAATCAGGGAATTTGATAAAAGAACTTTCAAAAATCCTGGAGCTTTGCATCTTTTCAAAGCATTGCACCGCCTTGTCATTGTGTAGCCATGCTCTTATTTGTGAATCCGAAGAACTTGATGTGGTTTGAGAATGTCGAGGTCTTTTAGGAGCCATTTGTAGAACTAGGGTTTTGGTGATGAAGTGGGAGGTTGTGAATTGGAAAAGTATGGACAAATAGATGGGAGAATTGTAGAATTTCTGAGCGAATTTGAAGTGGGAAAATGTTTTAATGGCAGAAGATTAAAAAGTTTGAAGGTAAAATATGAATTTGGTAAAGGTAAATAGTAAATTTGAAGAGGCTGGAAGACGGATGAAGCCGGGTACCTAGTATTAGTTGACTGAATATGCATAGGCAGTCGAATGATTTATAATACAGAAAACAAAAAATAAAGGAGACAAATGCTTGAATACAGAGGATCAATCGGCCAACGCATCCCGAGTTTTCAATGTTCAAATAAGACATATTCAGTCGACTGTTTTAAGTAATCAATCGACTGGTAGCAAATGGCAAACTTTTGAAAATTTTAGTGGCCAGTCGAGTGAATACAGAAGTTTAGTCGACTGATCCTACCCTGAAAGATTTCCATGTAAATTCTGCCAATTCAGTCGACCGTCTGGGTGTGTCAGTCGACTGACTTCAGGTTTGAAATTATACTGGAATGCTGTTTCAGTTGACTGAGTTCCCTGGTTTAGTCGACTGATATTGAGGAATTTTTTTAGGTAGACAGTTCTCTAGGAAAAATGAAACAAGTTTTGTTTTGAGCATAGAAGTTTAAGTTTATAACAAAGTTTAAAACAAGAAATATATTATTTTAAACAAAATAAGAATATAGTAGTACAAAAAATATAAGAACACAAATTAAGTAGATTTTGAGGAAGAGGAAGGAGTGTGGCAGTCTTCCGGTTCTACTTTCGTATTCTCTTATAGAAGTCGTAGTAGTGACCAGCCTTGTCCACATTCCTAAGAATTAGGAGTAATTGGTGGATGTTGAGGTGACGGTTTCCATGGATTACGACGTGAAGGAATAGTTGGTTGATGAACCGTGTTGTGTGAGGACGAACCATAGAATTTAAGAGCCACTTGTTCAAGGAAGCTTAGCCGCTCGTTGTAACTTGAGAGTCTCTCATTGATAATGATGGATGTCATCTGTCTTTTATTTGGTAGAAGGCGATCCAAAAAATAGAGAACGTTTAGCTCTTTTGATGGGAGGGGTATAACCAGTGTCAATGGCAGACGGTGGAACAACAGGAACGAGTTCGTATATAGGAGTCGGTGTTGGAAGATTCACCGATTTTGAGCTAATGGAGTATAAGAAAGTGAGGTTGAGATAGAGTTTTTTTCTAAAGACATATCGATTTAAAAAAAGAAATTTTGTTTTTTTGTAAATATGGTGATAAGATAGTGAAAAAGACAGGCTTTTATAAGAGAAAGATTTGTAAAAAAAAATAGACAAAACAAAGAGTGGATTTCAAATGCTTTAAATGTAAGCCTTTAATTTCCTAAGAATGAATGGATTAGTGTAAATAAGAAAAGGAACCACATAATATGAAAAAAGAATTGTAACTAAATCTACTTATAGTAAACAGATAGGATATTGCAAAGTAAATATCAAAATGACAGACTTTAAAGTGAATGAATTGAACTGCATTAAAAAGCATAACTTTTGTAAAAATAGAAATTATAAATCTTTTAAAGATAGAATTTCTAATTCTCTTCTAAGCTTAATAAAAGTATTTTCATTCAAAGGTTTGGTAAATATATTAGCTAGTTGATTTTCAAGAGGATACAAACTCCAATTTGACCAAATCCTTTTCAATATTATCACAAAGAAAATGATGACGTATGTCGATATGTTTAGTCCGTGAATGATTGACAGGATTTTTTGATAAGTTTATAGCACTTATATTATCACAGTAAATAGTAGATTTAGATAAGTTCATACCAAAATCTTCAAGTGTTTATTGCATGTAAATTACTTGAGCACATGCTAAAGTAGCAGAAATATATTCTCCTTCACAAGTCGAAAGCGAAACACAATTTTGTTTCTTGCTAAACCAGAAAACTAAGGATCGTCCAATGAAATGACAGGTCCTGCATGTGTTGAATCATATATTTTGATTCATGACAAAGCAGTGAATTAGACTATATGGATAAGTGACAAAAAGAAAAATAATTATGCTGTTCAAACTGCAAAGGAGACAAGGCTATGAAACTGCGTATAGTATGTTAATTTATTGAAGTTTTTTTTTTCTTAGAAATGTTAAAATATATCCTCAAGTAGTTAATTTGTTTTAAAGCTTTAAACTTTTAAAAATATGAAGACTGTGCTTTGACTGTCAGGTCAGTCGACTCACTGTATATGGCCAGTCGACTTAATCTGTACAGGTGCACAGAAACTCTCTGTTTTTTGCATAACTTTGAACATTCAGTTGACTGATCATTTTAGGTCAGTCGACTGAATTTTTCCAACAACTATTTTTTCTGAATGGACGCTTCCTTTTGCCAAGAGTTACGTTCTAATATGAAGAGGTATGGATGCTTCCTTTGATCAGAACTCTTCATGAATGGTTGCATCTCTTTATCTACTATATAAACAAACAAAATGCACTTCACAAATCACCGATTTTATGATTACTTTCTGATCATACTTTCTACTATCTCTGCATTTTGAAAAGAAATCATAACTTACGCATATTGCTTGGATCTCTGAATCAATTATCTTATTCTTTGATTCGAAGCGAAATTTTCCTTTCTAAATCTTTACACACACACATATATATACTTGAGGAATAGATTATAGGAAGGTTGTACTATAAAAGAAAAATCAGTGTTATCAAGAACACAAAGTGTCAAAGCAATTTTTAGTGAATCTGTTGAAGTCTTATTCAGTTGTTCAGGCAGGTAAAGTCCTCTTTCGGCTGTTAGAGGTGGAAAAATCCTGACCGGTTGTTCAGGTGTTGTATATCTATTCCTCCGAGTTAAGAGAGGGGATATTATGAGAAATTATAGAGGGAAGTCTGGGACTGGACATAAAATGGGATGTTCGAACCAATATAAAAATTCCTGGTGTGATCATTTTTATTTACTTTGCTATTATCATCTGTTTACTGCTTTAGTTTTAAATATATTCCATATTACACGATCCAAAGTGATAGCTAGCCACACAGTAGTCACTTTCATTTGGTATCAAAGCAAGATCATCCTATAACCGTAACACGGTTATTTGATAATTTTTCATTTGTTAATATGGAAAATAACAACATCACAAGCACTGTCACTAACTCTAGTTTTATTGAAGGTCAATCTACTGCACGACCTCCACTATTCAATTACATGAATTATAATTATTGGTCAACTAGAATGAGAATATATATGCAATCTAATGGTTTTGAAACTTGGAACATTACTCAAAACGAATATACTACTCCAACAGAAGATTTTTCAACTTGAACTGCTGCATAGAAAACTGATGCTACTACAAATGCAAAAGCAATGAATATGCTATTTTGTGCATTAGATAGAAATGAGTTTGATAAAGTTAGTATGTGTACAAATGCTTATGAGATATGGGGAACTCTAAAAGTAACTCATGAAGGAACTAACAAAGTTAAACAAAGCAAAATTTCGATGTTGAAAAATCAGTTTCAAAATTTCAAAATGAAATCAAATGAAAATATAAATGACATGTGTTCTAGATTTCAAGATATATATCATTCACTACTGGCACTAGGAGAAAAATTCTCTAATTTTGATATAATATCAAAAATCCTAAACTCTTTAAGGGATGAATGAGAAAGAAAGGTCCTAACTATCGAAGAAGCAAACAATCTTTGGACTATGAAACCAGAAGAGTTAATAGGAAATCTAATGTCGTATCAAGTAAATTTGTAGGCAAAGAAAGTTCAAGCACAAGATAAGAAGAATCTAGCGTTTCAAGTAGAACAAGATGACTCTGACTCAGATGAAGAGGATATGACATATATTGCTAAGAATTTCAAAAAGTTTTTGAAACTCAGTAAGAATAACAAGGGAAAGAGTTACAAAAAGAACTCTAGCAACAATAATAGCAATAAACCATCATCGTCTGTCATGGAATGTTATGAATGTCATAAGAAGAGTGATATGAAGAAAGATTGTCCATAGAAACAGAAAAACAAATTCAAAACGAACAAATTCAAGAAGAAAGCATTTTCTGTAACATGGGATGATTCAGATTCCTCATCATTAGAAAGCGACAGTGACAGTGACACAGAGCAAGCAAATGTATGCTTCATGGCTACAAATAATGATGTAAGTGAACTAAGTTTTGAAGATTTAGTTGAACTTAATTCTGAACTAGTAGATTTTATAAAACAAACCAAGAAACATAATAAGGAGTTACAAGGAAAACTAAATAGGTTTGAATTAGAAATTAGTATGCTTAGAGATGAAAAGAAAATTCTCGAAGAATAACTTGAAAAATCTCAAGAATCTAATTCTAATTTAGCTTCTCAACTTTCTATGATAACTCAGGAGATAGAAATTCCGAAGAATAAAAATGATGTTTTATCTATTGATATTAATGATTTAAAATCTAACATTAAAGTATTAGAGTTAGAAAAATCTAGTCATAAAACTAAGTTAGAAGATATTAATAAAAATATTCCAATTTTAATAAAGGAAGAAAAAATCTTTCTAAAATAATAGAAAATTCTCAGTCTACTTCAAATAAAATGGGATTAGGATTTAAGAAAATTGAAAATCCTAAAAAATATGGAAAGTTTACAAATAAGTTTAAAAACAAAATTAGTAAAGATTTAAAGAAAACAGTTTCTAAAGATTTTAAAACTATTAAAATATGGATTCCTAAAACAAATAATAACTTGATTAGGAATAAACATATCAAAACATTTATAGAAACTGTTCATAAAAATAAGAATTATATTTTTGAAGGGAATTCTGAACCTTCTTGGGTTTGGTTTCCGAAGATCTAACTCTTAGGACCCTGAAAGAAAAGTGGCTACTGTCTTAATCTTTATTTTTTGCAGGTACCACTTAAAAGGAGAGAAAAATGGATTCTAGACAGTGGTTGCTCAAAACACATGACTGGTGATAAAGACATGTTAACAAACATAGTCTACTCAAATGGAGGATCAGTCACTTTTGGAGATAATTCAAAAGGTTATGTCATCGGCAAAGGCGATGTGAGCAATAACAGTATCTCTAACTCACCTCTCATTACTGATGTTTTATTAGTTAAAAATTTAAAACATAACTTATTAAGTATAAGTCAATTATGTGATAAAGGTTTTAATATATCTTTTTTAGAAAATAAATGTAATATCTCTGATAAAAATCAAAAATTAATTTTTGAAGGTATAAGAGATAAAAATATTTATATTTTAAATATGAATATAAATCATAACACAAATATGTGTTTAGTAGCTACAGAAAATGATTTTTGGCTATGGCACAAAAGATTTTGTCATATAAATATTATACTATTATTAAATTAGCTAAAAATAAACTTGTTAAAGGACTACCTGATATGAAATTCAAAATTGATAACATCTATGATGCATGACAATTAGGAAAATTAACAAAATCTTCTTTTAAATCTAAGAAAATCATATCTACAACACAATCACTTGAACTATTACATATGGACCTTTTCGGACCTACTCAAATTCAATCTATTAATCACAATAGATATGTGTTTATTATTGTCGATGATTTTTCAAGATATACATGGACATTTTTATGAAACATAAAAGTGATACTTTTGAAAATTTTAAAATTTTTGTAAAGAGAATTCAAAATATAAAAAATTTAAAAGTGAAAAATATTAGAAGTGATCATGGAGGTGAATTTGAAAATGAAGCTTTCGAACATTTTTGTCACAAGAAAGGAATTAATCATAATTTCTCCTTTCCTAGAACACCACATCGAAATGGAGTTGTAGAAAGGAAAAACAGAACATTACCAGAATCTGCACGAACTCTATTAAATGGAAGCACTTTGCCTAAACATTTTTGGGCAGAAGCTGTTGCAACTGCTTGCTATGTTTTGAATCGTGTTTCTATTCGATCATTAACAAAACATACTCCATATGAACTTTTAAATGGTAGAAAACCAAATATATCATATTTTAAAGTTTTTGGTTCAAAAGGTTTTATACTTAACAATAAAGATTAGCTTGGAAAATTTGATACAAAATCCAATGAAGGAATATTCATAGGATATTTAGAAAGAAGCAAAGCTTATCGACTTTCTAATACAAGAACTAAAGTTATCGAAGAAACTCTTCATGTTTCATTCGATGAAATTATCAATATTTCTTCTAAAAATTCAAATTTGAAAAATAATACAAATATTATTCTAACAAATAATTCAGAAGATGACGATATTATTCTTCAAAATAATACTTCTGATGTTACTTTAGAAAATGTAAATACTATTAATAATGATAATATGATAAGATCCTCTCCAAGAATTCTTAGAGATCACCCTGTTCAAAATATATTTGGAGAACTAAATTCAAATGTAAGAACAAGACATCAATTAAATCGAATGGGCCATATAGCTTTTCTCTCTAATATAGAACCTAAAGTAGTAAGGAAGCCTCAACTGATGACTATTGGATTATAGCTATGAAAAAAGAGCTAAATCAATTTGAAAGGAACGAAGTTTGGGAATTAGTTCCTAGACCAAGTGATTAATCAATCATTGGTACAAAATGGGTTTTCAAAAACAAAGCTGTTGAACAAGGCAACATTACTAGAAATAAAGCTAGATTAGTAGCACAAGGTTATAATCAAGAAGAGGGAATAGACTATGAAGAAACGTTTGCTCCAGTTGCAAGACTAGAAGCTACACGTATTCTACTGGTCTTTATATGTTTTCATAATTTTAAATTATATCAAATGGATGTTAAAAGTGCTTTTCTAAATGGTTTTATAAAAGAAAATGTTTATGTTAAACAACCTCCTCTGTTTACTCATGAAATTTTTTCAGATCATGTTTATAAACTGAAGAAAGCTTTATATGGTTTAAAACAAGCACCTCGTGCTTGGTATGATCGACTTAAAAGCTATTTACTGGAATCTGGTTTTGAGATTGGGAAAGTTGATCAAACTTTATTAAGAAAACTAAACAATATATTTTAATTATTCAAATATATGTTGATGATATTATTTTCGGTTCAATAAATGAAAAATTATGTCAGGAATTTTCGACTATCATGACAAATGAGTTTGAAATGTCACATATGGGAGAACTATCATATTTTCTCGGATTACAAGTCAAACAAATTCAAAATAGCATTTTCCTTAATCAAGAAAAGTATTGTGCTAATCTAATTAAACGATTCGGTATGCAAAACACGTATGCCAAATCAACTCCTATGAGTACAACTATACATCTTGAAAAAGATGAAAATGGTAAAAGTGTTGACCAAAAACTATATCGTAGTATGATTGGATCACTACTTTACTTAACTGCTAGTCGAGCTGACATTATGATGAGTGTTTGATTATGTGCCTCGATTTCAAGCAAATCCTAAAGAATCACATATGGGAGCAGTTAAACATATAATTCGTTATGTTAACAAAACCAAAGATTTAGGATTATTTTATCCAAAAGAATGTCCTTTAGAATTAGTATCATATAGTGATGCTGATTTTGAAGGAAGTCGGACAGATAGAAAATGTACAAGTGGAACCTATCATTGGACGATCCTTAGTATCTTGGTTTAGTAAGAAACAAAATTGCGTTTCACTATCGACATGTGAAGCAGAGTATATATCTGCAGCTTTAGCATGTGCTCAAGTAATCTACATGCAACAAAAAATACAAGATTTTGATATAAAATTAAATAAGTCTATTATATATTGTGATAACACTAGTGTAATAAATTTATCTAAAAATCCTGTCAGTCACTCATGAACTAAACATATTGACATTCGTCATCATTTTCTTCATGATAATATCGAAAAGGATATAATAAATTTAGAATTTGTAAATTCTGAAAATCAATTAGCTGATATTTTCACTAAACCACTCAATGAAAATTGTTTTATAAAATTACGAAGAGACAAGTTATAATTTCTTTAAAAGAATTATAAAACTTACTAATTAATTTAATTTAATTTAAAAAAGAATTTGGGGTACTCAAACTCCACACCTCGGGTTTGATAAGCCTATGTCACTTCCACCTGACCATTCAGTGCTTCACATCTACTCCTTATGCATTGTTTCTTTTATATTTTTAATTATTTTAGAAATAAATTTTTAGCCACAAACTCTAGTTTAATTCTCATCCTCATTCTTTCAATTTGCACGTAGAACCATCATTTTCTAACTGCATTTCCTCCTATATATTTCAGTTCTTAGCTCTCCTTTCTCCATCAAAAGAAATCCGCATCTCAAACAATTTTTTTTCTTTTACATAAACTTCTAAAAACTCCTTTTTTTTCAAAATCAAAATGTCTTCACACGATTCATCAGATGGATCAACTTACTCATCTATCAACTTTGAAACTCCATCATCTGCATCGTCAAACCTACCTACACCTACTCCTACCCATGAACCTACAAGACCATCAAATTATCGCATGGGTTATATGCCCGAGAAAAAGAAAGCTAGACGGTTTTTGTTCTTTGGTGCTCCTCAACTAAACAAAAAATTGATGATCTGCATCATTACCAGAGGGAATCGATAGCACTTCAGCGTGAGATGTATTATGAACTGAAAATGAATTCAAGACATCTGAGTTTTCTGGAGCAGACTGGATGGAAGTTCTGCGGTTCATCTTCCTCTACGGTTCATCAACCTACACCATTGTCATCTCAGAATCCATGGGATAGGTCACCTCAAGCTTCACTGTCTCTCCAAACTCATGGGAGCATGGAAACCGTTGGTCACCACTGCAACCATATGTGGAGAAGATGAAGGATGAACCGAAAAATTACAAGTCTCCATTAACCTTTTCTTCCAAATAATTATGTTTTCTCTATATTTTTAATTATTTTTTATCAGTACTTGATATGCATTGTGTCAGTATATAATATATATATTATTTGTTTGTGAACAAAATTGACTGAATATGCTGCAAGACTTATTCAGCCGACTGAAAATTTCGATCAGTCGACTGAATCCGTATACTGTAAGTTCTCATACACTATTCAGCCGACTGATCGAAAGCAACCAGTCGACTGAATGACTAAACAGAAAGCATATTTGCTTATTCAGTCGATTGGCCTAGTCGACTAAATCTGATACAGAACTCGTGGGAAAGTTGTTCAGTTGACTGACCATATTACCCTAGTCGATTGAATCTGAAGCAGAACTATCGGGAAAGTGGTTCAGTCGACTGATCACAATGGTTCAGTTGACTAAATTCGAATCTGAAGCCTACTTTTCACCTTTTTACCTACCTTTTTAACACTCCAACCCTTTACCTCCTCTTTTACTTTTTACATTTACCTTCAATCTTCAGAATTCTAAAACCCTAGTTCCCAATTTTTTTTCCAAATTTCTTCAATACTTTGATAAATTCAAATGGCTCCTCGTCAAACAAAGAGATATAGGCATGCTTCTTCTTCCTCTGAGCCAATTGATTCTCAAATCGCGCAATGGCTATATGATGCAACTGCAATCCAAAGGTGGAATAAGATGAAGGAAGCCCGATTCTTTGAAGGTTCTTTTGTTGTTTTTCCTGATTTTACGTCGTATAGGATTCAAGATTTAGCAAGGAGAAGCCATCTAGAATCACTCCTAGATCATAATCAAAACAGTATCAAGATAAATCATACCTTAATAAAACTTTTCTATGCGAATTTGAACTTAAGGCCTCAAAACCCACACAATCGTGACAATTGCATTTGGAGTTTAGTATGTGGCCAACAAGTGTTTCTTTCTTTAGATAGAATTGGTCATATTCTTCATACTTCGACAAGTGGTATTGAGTTACAAGAATTAAATGCTATTATAGGCGAGAGAGACGAAGTAAGTCATCGATTCTTAGAAGATGACATGACCGAACTTAAGTCTACTGCATTATGATCTACTGCCAGAATTATGCATAGAGCTTTAATGCACACAATTCTACCCCATATTGGCTCTTATGAGCTTCTCTATCCAAACAACTATAAAGCATTATATGTTATTTGGGGAGAAGTTGAAGTAAATTTTGGCCAAAATTCATTCTAGAAGAATTTTTGTCATTCAACCAAGGTCGTATGAATATTATTTATTTTGGAGAATATATTATGCGGCTACTTATGAATCTCCACGTTCCTATTTCGGAATCCGATGCCTCTATTCCAAAAACTCTGAATAGCCGCACCATTAGCCTTATGAAACTACCACCAAAACCTCTCACTATCATGACTTTTCAAGAATGGAAATCTCGACCTCGCCAAGAAACCTCTACTCAACAACAACAACAACCAAGAGATGACATCCGAATGCCAACTCCATCCCAAAGCACACGGGAATCTATTGATTTAATTGTAAGAAATCAAGTCACCTTGGATTCCTGCATAAAAAATCTTGATAAGAAAATTGACAAAAAATTTCTTTGGGATTTTATGGGATGCAATATCATGCTCCTCTTCCACCGCTACGGAGACTTCTCAATGTGATTCAGGAAAACGCCCAGCCCTTTACTTTACTAGGTCAACATCGAAAGAACATACTAGTTCTCACACAAGTGGCAATGGAGGTGGCAGACAATTTGCAGGAAGTTCCTCCAGAGGAAAAGGACCAATGCAAGTTGAAGAAGAGGAGACAGAATCTAATTCTGAATGAGGGTGTTATCTTTTAGTGGTAGTAAGTTATTTATTTTTGTTCCAAACATTCTATCTATAAGTTTATATTCGTAACATTTGAAATCTTTTGTTTATGTGATTGTAACTAGTATTTTTTTTCTATTGTGTTAGTTTAATGCTTAAATTATCATTTCCTTTTTGTCAATGACAAAGGGGGAGAGATTTGTATGACTAACCATTTCATGCAGGGATTAAAAATGTCGCCATATATTCAGGGGTAGATATATATAACACCTGTTATATATTTCTCAAAAATATAGTATCACATATAACAGGTTGTCATCATTCAAAAAGGGGGAGAATGTTGAATCATATATTTTGATTCATGACAAAGCAGTGAATTAGACTATTTGGATTAGCGATAAAAAGAAAAAGAATTATGCTGTTCAAACTACAAAGGAGACAAGGCTATGAAACTGCGTATAGTATGTTAATTTATTGAAGTTTTTAAGTCTTAGAAATGTTAAAATCTATCCTCAAGTAGTTAAGTTGTTTTAAAACTTTAAACTTTTAAAAATATGAAGACATTGCTTTGACTGTCAGGTAAGTCCACTGACCGTATATGGCCAGTCGACTGAATCTGTACAGGTACACGGAAACTCTCTGTTTTTTGCACAACTTTGAACATTCAGTTGACTGATCGTTTTAGGCCAGTCGACTGAATTCTTCCAACAACTATTTTTTCTGAATGGACACTTCCTTTTGCCAAGAGTTACATTCTAATATGAAGAGGTATGGATGCTTCCTTTGATCAGAACTCTTCTTGAATGGTTGCATCTCTTTAACTACTATATAAACACATAAAATTCACTTCAATAATCATCGATTTTATGATTACTTTTTGATCATACTTTCTACTATCTCTACATTCTGAAAAGCAATCACAACTTACATATATTGCTTGAATCTCTGAATCAATTATCTTATTCTTTGATTCAAAGCGATATTTTCCTTTCTAAATCTTTACACACACATATATACTTAAGGAAAAGATTATAGGAAGGTGGTACTATAAAAGACAAATCAGTGTTATCAAGAACACAAAGTGTCAAAGCAATTTTTAGTGAATCTGTTGAAGTCCTGTTCAGTTGTTCCGGCATGTAAAGTCCTCTTTCGCCTGTTAGAGGCAGAAAAATCCTGATCGGTTGTTCAGGTGTTGTATTCCTATTCCTCCGGGTTAAGTGAGGGGATATTGTGAGAAATTCCAGAGGGAAGTCTAGGATTGGATGTAGAACGAGAAGTTCGAACCAGTATAAAAATTCCTGGTGTGATCATTTTTATTTACTTTGCTATTATCATCTGTTTTCTGCTTTAGTTTTAAATATATTCTATATTACACGATCCTAAGTGATAGCTAGCCACACAGTAGTCACTTTCAGCGTGTACTCTTACGATCCGTCCGACATCCTCCAAAGTCAGCGTCACTATAGGAAACTAACTTGAAAGGACATTCTTTTAGATAGAAGAGTCCAAAATTTTTGGTTTTGCTTAGATAATGCAATATTCGTTTCACTACTCGCATATATGATTGTTGAGGATTTGCTTGACGTCGAGCACATAAACAAACACTCATCATTATGTCAGGTCTACTAGTAGTAAGATAAAGTAATGATCAAATTATGCTTGATATAATTTTTGGTCGACACTTTTACCATCTTTATCTCTATCGAGATGTATTGTTGTACTCATTGGAGTTGGTTAGGCAGAAATATTTTCCATATCGAAATGTTTAATTAGATTATGACAATATTTTTCTTGATTAATAAAAATACCATTTTCCAATTGTTTAATTTGTAAACCAAGGAAATATGATAATTCTCCGATATGGGACATTTCAAATTCTTTTATCATTATTGTATAGAATTCCTGACATATTTTTTCATTTATAGAACCAAAAATAATATCAACCACGTAAATTTGAAAAATTAAAATATCATTTTTAGTTCTTTTAAAAAAAAGAGTTTGATCAACCTTGCTAATTTCAAAACCAGAAGATACCTCTTAAGACATTCATTCTAAGCAAGGGTGCTTGTTTTTGACCGTATAAGGCTTTCTTAAGTTTATAGACGTGGTCAAGAAATTTTTCATATGTGAATAGAGGAGGTTGTTCAACATAAACATTCTCTTTTATATAACCATTTAAAAAAGCACTTTTAATATCCATTTGATAAAGTTTGAAATTATGAAAACATGCAAAGGCCAATAAGATTCATATTGCTTTAAGTCATGCGACTAGAGCAAATGTTTCTTCATAGTCAATTCATTCTTCTTGATTATATACTTGTGCAACTAATCTAGCTTTATTCCTAGTTATATTACCTTGTTCATCTGCTTTATTTTTGAAGATCCGTTTAGTACCAATGACTGATTGATCACTTGGCCTAGGAATTAGTTCCCAAACTTCGCTTTGTTCAAATTTGGTTTAGCTCTTTTTGCACAACAGAGGCATCTTTTACATTTTTAGGTTCAATATTCAAAAGAAATGCTATGGCCCATTTTATTGAGTTGATTTCTAGTTCTAACATGTGAATCAATTTGTCCTATGACATTTTCTACCGGGTGATCTCGTAAAATCCTAGAATAAATCTTAATTCATTTTTATTATAAATAATGTTTTCATCTTCTTCAAAATTATAAAAAATGTTTTCATCTTCTTCAAAACTATTTTGAGAAACTGTTTTTGTGATTGTGTTAGGTATTATTTCATCATCCTCAAGGTTTTTATTTAGTTTGAAATTTTCATCGAATGAAACATGAAGAGTTTCTTCGATTGATTTTGTTTTTTATTGAAGATTCGATAAGCTTTGCTTCGCTCCAAATACCCTACGAAGATTCCATCATTAGAAATAGGATCGAATTTTGCAAGCTGATATTTTGTGTTTAAAATAAAACATTTTGAACCAAAGTTTTAAAATAAGAAATATTTGGTTTTCTTTGATGAAAAAGTTCATAAGGAGTATGTTTTGTTAGAGGTCGAATGGAAACACGATTTAGAACATTGCAAGCGGCTGCTACAGTTTCTGCGTAGAAATATTTTGGTAATGTGCTTCCATTTAATAAAGTTCTTGCACATTCTTGTAATGTTCTATTTTTCCTTTCTACAACTCCAATTTCTGTGGTGTTCTAAGAAAAGAAAAATTATGGTAAATTCCCTTTTCATTACAAAAATGTTCAAAGCTTCATTTCCAAATTCACCTCCATGATCACTTCTAATATTTTAATTTTTAAATTTTTTGAGATTTTGAATTCTTTTTGCAAAGATCTTTAAAATTTCAAAGGTATCACTTTTACTTTTCGGAAAATTAGTCCAAATATCTTGAGAAATCATCTACTATTGTAAAAAAATATTTCTTATAGTTTATAGATTGAACCTAAGTCGGACCAAAGAGATCCAAATGCAATAGTTCTAGTGGTTGTATAGTAGAAATATTTTTCTTTGATTTAAAGGATGATTTTGATAATTTTCCTAATTGACAAGCATCACAAATATTGTTTACTTTAAAATTCATTTTTGGTAAAGCTTTGAATAAATTATTTTTAGACAATTTATTTATAGCTTTGAAATTTATATGGCAAAATCTTTTGTGTCATAACCAAGAATCATTTTCTTTGGCTATTAAACACATATTTGTATTGTGATTTATATTCATATTTAAAACATAAAGATTTTTATCTCTAAAACTTTCAAAAATAAGATTTTTATTTTGATAAAAAAATGCTACACTTATTTTCAGAAAATGAAATATTAAATCCTTTGTCACATAATTGGCTGATACTAAGTAAATTGTGTTTTAAATTTTTAACTAACAAAACTTCTGTACTAAGAGGTAAAATAGATACACCGTTATTGCTTACATCACCTTTCCCGATGACATATCCTTTGGAATTATCTCTAAATGTGACAGAACATCCATCTTAGTAGATAATATTTATTAGCATTCCTTTGTTTCATGTCATTTGTTTTGAGCAACCACTATCTAGTATTTATTTGCCTCTCTTTTTGGATGGTGCCTACAAAATAAAGAATTACCATTGGTACCCACCGTTGTAATTTGGGTCCTAAGAGTTATGTCTTAGGAAGCTAATGCCAAGAGGGTTCAATATTCCTTTTGAAAATAAAATCTTTGTTATTATGAATAGTTTTTATCAAAGATTTTATATATTTATTTCTAATGAAAGAATTATTTGTTTTAGGAACCCAAATTTTGATTGTTTTAGTAAAATTTGAGATTATTGAACTAGGTTTTTCAATTTTATTAATTTTTTTATATGAAGAATTCTTTTTCTTAGGAATAATTTTAGAAGAATGCTTATATCCTAATCCTCTTTTATTAGATTCGGTTTGTGAATTTTCTATAATTTTTGAAAGATTTTCTCTGCCTTTATTAAAAGTAGACACATTTTTTCTAATGTCTTCTAACTTTGTTTTAAGCCTAGAATTATCTAAATCTTAAATTTTGAAATTTGCTTTAAGGTCATGATTCCCTACTAATAAAGCATCATTCTTTTCTTTTTGAGTTTCTATCTCCTGACTTAGCCAAGAAAGTTGAGATGTCATATTAGAACAAGATTCTTGAGTAACTTGAAGTTTTTCTTCTAAAATTTTCTTTTCATCTCATAGCATTTCTACTTCAATTTCAGTTCTATTCAAATTTTCAAGAGTTTCTTTGTACTTACTATTTTTTCCTTTTAATTTATCAAGTAATTCTGAATTGGTTTCTAACATATCAACAAAAGTTAGGCCGCTTACCTCGTCTTTTGTGGCCAATAAGTTAACGTTGGTTTGTTCTGAATCACTGTACGAGTCACTATCTGATGATGAAGATGATTCCAAATCGTCCCACGTGACAGGGAAAGCTTTCTTCTTGAATCTGTCTTTTTAGTGCTTATTTTTATCTTTCTTTTTCTCAGGATAGTCTTTCTTGATGTGGCCTTTCTTGTGACACTCATAATATTCTAGAGCAGATGATGATGGTTTGTTGGTGTTGTTATTGTTGCTGGAGCTGTTTTTGTTATTTTTAAATTTGTTGCTCTTTCTCAATTTCAAAAACTTTTTGAAATTTTTAGCAATGAATGCCATATCTTCTTCATCTGAATCTGGTTCATCTTTTTTTACCTGGAATGCTATATTCTTCTTACCTTGAGCCTATACTCGTTTTTCCTGGAGATTAACTTTATAGGACATTAGATTTCCTATCAACTCCTCCGGTTTTAGGGTCGAAATGCCATTAGCTTCTTCGATTACTAAGACTTTTCATTCCGACCCATCCATAGTGAGTTGAGGATTTTTGAAACAGTATCAAAATCTGTATAAGTTTCTCCTAATGCTATCAAAGAATGATATATATCTTGAAATCTAGAGTACATTTCATTTATAGTCTCATCTTGCTTCATTTTAAAACTCTGGAACTGAGTTTTGAGCATAAAATTTTTACTCTGTTTTACTTTGTTAGTACCTTCATGTATAATTTTAAGTGTACGCCAACTTTCATGAGCGGTTTTACACATGTCTATTCTATTAAATTCATTTTTGTCTAATACATAATATAACATATTCATAGCTTTAGCATTTGCAGTAGTGTCTAATTTTTGTGTGTTAGACCATATTGAATATTCAGTCGTAGGAATAGTATATTCAGATTGCATAATGTTCCAGGTTACATAACTACTTGCTTGTACATATATTCTCATTCTAGTAGCCCAATAGTTATAGTTTATTCCATTAAATAGTTAAGGTTGTGCAGTAGATTGATTTTCTAAAAAGGTAGTTTTAACTACAGTGCTGGTCTTGTTTTCCATATTAAAACAATATCAGATAATTGTGTTACTGTTATATGATAGCTTTGCTCTGATACCAAATGAAAATGTCTGTGCTATAGAATCATGTAATATGGATTATAATAAATAACTAGTGCAAAAAAAATGTAAAATAATAATAGTAGTAAAATGACACCAGAGATTTTATATTGGTTCGAACTCCAGTTCTATGTCCAGTCCCAGACTTTTTTTGGAATTATAGCTAGCAACCCTCACTTAAGCCGAAGGAATACGTATTACACCGCCTGAGCAAACGAACAGGACTTTGACCGCCTGAGCAACAGAGCAGGACTTGACCTCCTGAGCAACCGTACTGGACTTGACTGCCTGAGCAACCAAACATGACTTTCTTACAAACTGGACTTAACTTGACTTTGTGTGTTCTAAAAAATACCGATTTGTCACTTGTATTACACCCTTCCTCTAATCTTACCCTTAAAGTAGATATGTATATTTGTGTGTGTATGAAGAATAGGAAGTTTAATATTGCTTGAAGAATACGGAAATGAATACGTAAGCAATGATTGTATGAAAGCTTGTAGATATTGAACTCAAGAACGCTAAGTGGTATAGATCAAAAGAGAATAGAAAATTTGGTGATTGGATCTATGAATCTTAAGTGTATATATAGTGTGTGATGAGATATGACTTCTTGAAATCGACATCCATTAGAATCTAGGAGCCACGACCTTCTAGTAAGAAGGAACCCTTTGATCAAAAGAGGTGTCTAATGGAGAAAAATGACAGTTGCAGATTCAGTCGACTGAACGTTCTTGGGCGGTAGACTGAATTTCAAAGGTGCATAAAAAATGTTCAGCATCATTCGACTGCCCTAGGCAGTTCAGTCGACTGTTTACTGTTTATATTTAAAAAAAATATACACAGCCTCAATCGACTATCTTATATGGGTTAGTTAACTGATGCTGTTGTTTTAGTGTAGTGAAAGTATTTTGTATATGCATATGAAATTTTTATAAAACGAATGCTTGTTTTGTAAACGAATTTGTGAGTGATATACCTTGAGGATAGATTTTAACAATTCTCTATACTAGACTCTATATACTTATTGACTCTAGTTAACATCAATATCAATAAAAACCACATTTGAGTCGATGAGTCCGGATTTTCCATAGTCGTAGATTCGTGAACTTTCATCTCTTGTCAGCATTCAAAACCTTATGATCCAATAACTCCAACCTCTTTGGAAACTAAGGTTTTGACCAAGTAACATTCCACCTTATCCAATTGATTACTTACCAAGTTGCTTGATACCATACGCGTTGGCTTCGAAAGCTTGATGTCGAAAGGTCTGGTTTGGAAGCCTTGACACCGAAAGTGGCTGAAACATGCTAAAAGCGTGATTTTCATGTTTTTAACTTAAAAGACATAACTTTCCAAATAACGTGTATTTATTTGTCAAATTCTTACTGGTTAATAAATTCTTTTCAGAAAAGTGCTGCCAATAATTTCGTAATTAAATAATGAATTTATTTTATAAAATGCCCCTTCTCGTTGATTAAATATATAAAACATTTAAGTCCATACCTTAAATAAGTTTATATATTCATCAAATCACTTAGAAAAAATATGAAAAAATTCCAAAAATCTATTTTAATATGTTTTCCAGCATGTAAAATCAAACTAAAATAATAATTCTTTTAGCCTTAAATAATTTATAACGCAATAAATCATTTTCTTCACTAGAAAATTAATATAAAATACACATTAATTCACAAAATTATGAAAATAGAAACCTATCTCTAAAATATCATTTCTGACTTATATTTAAATTTTCAAGGTTGGTTTGACATTTGTGAGTTGATGGGGGTGAGTTGTTGATGATGACATTTGAGTTGCTGATGGTGTGATATTTTTTAGTGTTTCACGGTGTATATATTGTATGATGACATGTATATATATTATGTTAACGAAGTGCTAGTTGGTTTGATGTTATGTGAGTTATGGTTGGTTTAATTTTCTTTATGCGATTTATGTATGATTTGAGATTATATTAAATATCTAAATTCGATATGTGCTTGTGTCTGACCAATTATATTTCTGAATTGTGTATGTGAGGCTAGCATGTAGCGGAAATCTGGAAAAGTTCTTCAGGTATTTCGACGAATTCCAGTGACTGACGATGATTTACAGGTCAACAGTTTCTAATGGCTTCCGACGGCTAGTGGAGGTTTTGTTGCTTTCTCTTGATCGACCATGTGTCTTTGACGATCTTGTAGAGCTGTCGGGTTTTCGTTGGCAGCCGTCGAAAAGTTTACGTTGGAGGCTATTGGAAGGTGTCGGGAAAAACTATGGGGCAATGGGACAAATTGCGATGGTTTTTTGCGTTTGTTTCTGACGGCTACAGACGCCGCCGATAGTTTTCAGCCATTAGAAATCGTACGTTTTCTTATGGTGATTGTACCCAATTAGGATGTGCATCCGTGTTGCTTTGGGTTATAAGCTTGGTTAACCATTGTTCTAAATCAGTTATAGATTGATTTTCTATTGTATCTGATTAGGTCGTTCACCTGCATAGGTGTTGCTTTCGAGTATATGCTCGGTGAACCATTGTTGTAACTCGGTTACGGAAGTACCCGATTAGTCGAGTATCCGACTAGGTGTTGCATTCGGTTATGAATTCGGGTAACCATTGTTGTAACTCGTTACAAATTGGTTTTCCATTGTATCCGATTAGGCTGTGCAACTGATTGGACGTTGCTCTTGGTGAATTTTGATGTTATTTTGTTTATGTACTGATTTTTGATGCAATTATATTATTATATTATATTATTGAGTAGTAATTATTTGTTACACTACATAACTTGTATATTGTATAGCTGAAATCTGATATTAAACAAAAAAATATTGTACACAATTAATCATAATAAATTTTCATCAAAATATTACATTTTAACAAAATATTTACCAACTAAAATATTCAATTATTAGTTCAACATATATGTTATAAAAGCAGTTGATTATGCATTTAATGAAATTATAATCAAACATAGATATTTTCTAAAACGTTAAGAATTTTAGTAACTGTCAAATATCTGCATTTGACTGGTACAGATTTTTCTAGTCTTTTATTTGAATTGAAAATAAAAAATTTCAACATTTCCTCTTAAACATCCAACATTAAATAATGTTTTTTAAAATACAGTACATAACATTTAGTCAAGTCCGATAATTTTCTATGATAAGTATAATTTCCTGTAAGAAAATAATTTTCAGATATTTTATAGTTTTAGGATCTGTAACCGGCTATGTTTTTTGTCTATTACTATGTCATACAGAATTAGAGCTCTTCTTAGTTGCATTACTTCATCTTCATATAACTTTTTTCCTTCAATTTTTAAATTTGTTTAATAGATCTTCCATGAATCACATTATAACAATTTCGCAATCAATTCTGCATCATATAAAAAATTGTTAGTATTAACGTTCTAAAATTAATATTTGTACATTATAAGTTTTTTCTTTCGAATAATGTTCTTTTTAGGGGCAAGCCACAAAAATGACTAGTTCTGATGGATTATTCCCATTTTTTGCATAAATTGATTGCATCACTTCCATGATTTTGTCTCTTATTGAAAATATTTAAAAATCATTGTATGTGATTCATTGTTATAAATGTTTGACTGGATATATAAAACAAAAGTATTTTTCTAGCGAGAAATTATATAGTTGCTAGGGAAATATTTTATAATAGTAATTAAAAATAAATTTACATTTGTAATTTATGACAATTCGTGCTTCCTATTTGTATGGGCAATTGAATCTTACGCTTTTGGATCTTTGTAAATTATAATGTTTCCAACTTTTATTAACTCCATTAAACTCTAACAATATATAGTGCTTTTTATTGCATAGCATTGTTATCGAGCATATGAATCGAATAGCTTCTAAATAAATCTGGATGTCGAGATGAAAATAGGATGGATAGAGAGCTTGGGGGCATAATTGGAATAGATAAATGTAGCAACTCGAGAAGTCAGGGAGGATTTGGAAAAAAACAACATATCTGGTATAACCACAATTGCTGTCACTATATTTGATCTACCAGGGATACATCTGAGACTATGGAAGGTTGGAGCTTATGAAAGCGTAGGGTAACTACCACTATTATGACAACCATTATGGTTGGTACGGACCATAATTATTAATGGTACCGACATCTTCTCCAAATTGACTTATTTCTCCCTTATCATCTCGGATCTAAAGTCTTACCTATTCTTCAATGATTTATTAAATATGATGGACAATTCCATCTATTAATAAAGAGGCTAAAGCAACATAGAGAGGACTTTTATCTTTTGAGTTCATACTCTTTATCTATTACTCTCTACCTTAACTACTGTCACTAAGTGTTGTAATTCTAACCATATTTTGATTTTAAGATCTGAAATAATTGTAATAATGCTCGTACTTGTGACAATTCTAATGTTAATAAGATTAAGTGGACGCAGGCAATGAGATTTGGTCAAACAATTATAAAATTGTTGCGTTCTTTGTCATTTCTATTTGATTTTAGTAGATCTATTCTCGTTTTTGTTCGATTAGCAGTGTTTCATCGCTTTTTGGTCTAATATTTTTTATGCTTCCACTGATAATGGAGCTTCTTTGTTATAGATCAAGCTTAGTATTATGGATTACAAGCCTCCAAAAGTTAGATACAAAGATTGTTGTTATAGATATGACGATACTATGATTTCATAAGGAGCCAAAATAAGGTTTGAAGAAATAGCCCATTAGAGACCTTCCATGAGACTTGTAGCCACTGCTGGAGAAGATAAAGCTTCTCATTATAACTGTAACGATCTCGAATTTTACTAAGTTTAAATTGATAATTAATTTAATTTTTGAATAAAAATGGTGAAATTAATTGGTAATTAATATAAGATTCTAGTTAAATTATGAATTAATTGAGAATTAATTTGGATATTTGAAAATAAATATGTATATAAAATAGGTTAAAAATAGAATTTGAAATTAGGATTTATAAATAATGTAAGGATATTTGAATTTAACATTATGAAATGGATTTTAAAAGTCGTGCAAATAATGAATGAACGAAAATAAGTATATAAGTTAAAATAAATATTTAAGTTAGAAATAAATTAGACAAATTCAAACAACATGTAAATAGATTATACAATTTCATAAGATATAAAGTTAATACATTAGGATAAATTCCAACAACATATTGACTATAGAATTTCATTTATATTACAAAACAAAACAAAAGAAAAAATATATATATATACTCGTGTATGTAAAATATAAAGTAAACACCTAGCTAAATTTAAGCAACATGTTAAAAAATAGAATTCATTTGTATCACATAGAAAGAAGACAGTAAAATACATTCAAGTATGTAAATTAAATTGGATAAGTATGAACAAACAAAAAAAATTTATAAGTATCTATGTACAAGAAAATAAAAGACAAGTATGTAGGCTTGAACAACAAGAAAAAAAAATCTAAATATCAGCCCACCAAAGCAAGAAGATAAAAGCAAGGCTAAAGAAAACATTGACCAAAGTATGTACAAACAAACAAAGGTAATTAATGTAAAAATATCTTAGCACACTTTTTATCTCATCTCAGCCGAAATCTTGCTTAACCAAAGTAGAACAAATCAGCATAGTCAAACAAACCAAAGAAAAAAAAATTCTCTCGCTTATATTGTACAAACACATAATGATATAGCCTGTAAACTTCTTTTTATATGTATCAATCCATTCATTTTAGTTCGACCATTCCAAAGCTAAGCAAATCTGAATTAATAACATCTAAAAAACTCAAACAAAGATTCAACTTTAAACAATCCATTCAATTCAACAAAACAGAAAAAAAAGACCAAAGGAAGAAAGAAAAAAAAACTGCAGTTTCAAACACCAGAGCAGCTCTCTGTTCTTCCATTCACTGTGAGTAAACACAATTTTTTTAAAGTTTTAAGTTTAATTAAAACTGAACAGGCAATTCATTGATGATATTGAGTTGTATATGTATTATTTTTGAATATAGTTCTGTGGTGTATATATAGGTTGTTTTGTGAAATGTTAAATCTACAGGTCTTCTTTGGTTGTTGTTATAGAGTTGGATATTCATTCAAAATCCAAAACATTCTCATTCCATAATGGTTAAGCTTAGAGTTTTCAATCAAACAAGATGTTTAAACATAAATCAAGCTTTTAAATTTTGTTTTTCAACCTATTAGTGAGATATATCAACTGAAATCTTGTTTTACAGTACAACAAATGATTATATGTTAAATTCAAGTGTTCTAAAATGCTAATTCAATTTTACAACTTGAAACCTCACTGCAAAATAGGATTTTTAAACTAAAAATGGGATTTTTTAGTTAAGCATTTAACGAGCAGTTCGTGGTTGATCAGAAGTCGCGTTTTGATCAATTCCTGTTGATTGAATAAATTTAGGGCATTGAGATTCTGCTCGAAGCTAGTTCGGCAATGGGTGAAGTCGAGAAAATTATTGAATAAATTTTCTATTGTAAGAACTGAAAGAACAAGGTCAGACTAGGGTTTTATTGTAGTTTTGTTAGACGAAGAAAACGCGGCAAATTGTGTCAACTGGGGTGCTTCGAGTTCGATCGCACCCAGGGGAAAAGGTTTGGGGATCGCTAGAGCAACTTTGGACGAAGTGGTGGGGTAGTCAGTGGATGAGGTCTCCATCACGAGGTTGGTTTAGGCAGCTAGTTGGGTTTCCAGGTTGAGCTCGATAGCTCGTTTTGATTTCGTGTTGAATTCTTCGATGCCGAGCGTTTGTTTAGGGGGAGATGATCATCGATGACTAGTCGGCGGTCTGGGAAATGGTCGGAGTTGGCCAGTTTGGTGTGCACGATGCACGCGTAAGCGTTGTGTCTGAACATGTCGTGATGATTGAAGACGAAGATTGTCTCGGGGTGGTATCGAGTAGTTCCGGGTTTGGCTCGAGTTGGTATTCGTGTGAATTAGCCAGAGACAACAGTTTTAAACACAGAAAAAAAAGAAGAAACTGTGTATGGCTCGGGGGGTTTTGGGATTTTGCTCGAAGTCGTGCTCGGGGATTTAGCATTTTGGCTCGGGTTTTATTAAAACCTGTAACTGTTTAAAATTTTAAAAATGAAATTTAAAATTTAAAGCAAGATTTAAACTAAGTTTTAAATCAAAGTCTAAAAAATTATGGATTCAAGTTTTACCTTGAATGTTGAATTTAAATAATTTTTATAAATTCAAATGTTAAGACAAGTTTAAATAAAGTATGTTTAAAAATGATTTTGTTTCAAATAAAGGTTTAAACTTGCTTTATATAGATTCTTTTATAAAAGGATTTCTTTAATATTGACTGAAAAGTTAATAAAATTTGTTTAACTTAAAAATTTATAAGTTAAATAATCAATTTATTTTTAAAGCTTGATTTTAAATAATTAGGTAATTTAGTTTAAAACCTTTTTCTTATATAAGTTTTTTTATAAGAAATGAATGTTATTTACATTTATTTTAAGATTTATAAAGTAATTTTTAAATTTGATTTAAAGTTTAAATGGTTAATCATTTTGAATCTTAAATTCAAAATGGAACTTAAATGTAAGTTTAAAAGTAAAATGTTAAATACATATGTTAATGTTAATTAAGTCATAAATAAGGGAAAGGAATTATCTTAGAGATAATTAAGGTTTTAAATTGATTTAATAAATATGGTAAATAAAGAACGATTAATTGATTTAATTTATAAATTAATGATTTAGATTAATTTATAATTAGAGATTAATAAATGGATTGTTAAAGATAAATTAATTTGTAATTAATAATAATTTATCTAAGATTAATTTCTTAAGAATAGTAATTAAAAAGAATTCTAAATAGTTAATGAAGGTCATTAACTAAGATTATTTAAATAATTAATTAATGTGATTAATTTTAACAATTAATTAGATTAATTAATTAATGATAATCATTTATGAAATTGTGTAAGTGTAATTACTTTATGAAAGTAATTAAGAAGTTAATTGCTCATTGTAATTAATTAAGTTTAATTTGATTAATTTAAGTTAATTGTCAAACATTGTGCATTGGATTGGTATTTCTGTTGTGATTATGAGACTGTGTGATGTGAATTGCCTTATGCTGAACTATGATTTGTTTCTATGTGTATGTGAAAACTCTTTTTGCCCATAAACGGCATTTAAATTTCGATGCGACAGGGAGTCGGATTCCAGTTAGCTATTTGAAACCCACATCGAATCGTAATGGTAAATCTTTGTGATTGATTAATTTACTTTATCTGTGAATCTGTGATGATTGATGATGTTGCACTATTGTGTGAAACCCCTGGACTACACCATACACACACAAATATGGATTGCACGTGGAAATTGGTTGAGTCACAGATTTTTGAAATAGTTTAAAATTGAATTTTAAATCCAAATAATTTTGGGAATGGGTTGGGATTAAAGTAAAAAGTCTTTGAAAAGAAGTTTCAAAGATAAAATTTATGTTTGAATAACTTGGTTACGCCTTGAGGTTTAAATAATTTGATTAAAATTAAAATTAAAATTTGAAACTGAATCCTATGATTTGAAACTAAGGATTAAAGTTATTAAACATGTTATATTTGGGTTAAACCATTTTAAAGGTATTGATTTGGTAATTTGAATTTAAATTCAAAGGCTTTAACTCGTGCAAATATAATTGGATTCTTCTGAAACGAAAACTATTTGTTTTCAAATAATAAAAGCTTTCATATAAAAAATGAACGTCCGATTTGTGTTAAAAGGATTTCTAGTTTGAAATGAAAATGGTTTTCCAAGTTATGAATAAATCTTTGGAAACGGTTTGAAAGCTATAAGTTAAATCTTTGATTTAAAGATTTAACGAGTTAATCCAATTGAAATGGAAATTGTTTTGAAATCCGTAAATGGATCTTTGTGAAACTGGGTGAACTTTGTGAAATAAATCTTTTTGTTTAAAGATTTGAAATGGTAATTTGTTTAACCATTTGAAGAAAGGTTTTGGATTTTAGAAGTTGTGACTTAACTGAAATCCCATTATCCATATATTTTTAAATATTGCGCTCATTATTCGGTTTAGCCGGGAGAGGACCTTGTGTCGTATAACCCATTCTGAATAATGATGCGACTTTATGGATTGCATTTGAAGGCCGGTGTTGAAGACCAGGTATTTGTGAGAACGATAGGATAACCTATCGATTGTCTCTGCACCGAGTAGCAACGGTATAGAGTTCCCCCTAAGTGATGGGAAGTCCGATCGGGATTGTAAATACCCGGATTTGCAAGGGCTTCTTCGGAAGTGCCTTCGTTCTGTTCGAACCCAGAACAGACTTGTATGGTTGTATGTCTGACACTACACTTTGAGATATAAAGCTAATTTCTTTCAATTACATATCTGTTGCAGCAGAGAATTTATTCTCTTAGCTTAACACCCTTTCCTTAGACGTACGAGCTCAGAGGTTATGTAGTTGAAGGTTATATGTGATACATTCCCAATTTGGTAGTGTGACATGCTGAGTGCTGCTGTGTGTTGATGATCATTCGTTGATCATTTGTGATCAAAGCATGGCTTATATATAAAGTGTAGCTTTGTAGACGAGACTGCATTAGGACCTCATACACCGAAAATGGTCGAAACAGGAAAGATGCGGCAAGGTTATGAGGGTCGCGCCCTTTAGGGTGTGTCATTCCCTTCTGGTAAAGGGTGGTATCATGGTATGGAGCCCAGATATCTACCTATGTGGTGGCTTCAATCTCATTTACTGTATGGTTGTTGCTTTAGGGTTTAGAGGCGCCTCGAATAAAGGTCCCAAAGGACCGAGGGATGGCATGCTCGTGTAGTAGTTACCTAGTTACAGAGGTAACCCGGCCTTGTGTTGGCAGAGAGCTGGTTAAGTTCTCGGGACGCCCCGCCAGAGGCGTACCCATGGACAGTGGGAAGTTCCTTAGCCTGACCATTTCTTGGAAATCCAAACAAAACAATACGCGCCCTGTACGGTTTTAGTTGTAGAACCTACCATTTACTTATGGTGGCTCCCCACTGTTTAGATGGTAGTTATAGTAGGCATAGTACAAAATGTCTATGCTGGCTAAGATTAATATTATACTTTCGAAATGTTTTCCGCACTATGCACTTATAATAATAACATCAAAGAAATTTTCACCTATCAAGCATATTTGACTATCATAAGGAGAAATCTCCTTCAATTCTGCGTTTGCATTGTGTGTGTGCCGGGAGGCCTTATGGTAGTTTCATTTTCTAAAAAGCATTGCGGATTTCAATCTAAATTCTTCTGTTATTTGTTTTAAAAGACCAAATTGTTTTTGTTACTCATACCAGTCCCATGACTGACTCGGAGTTTATTGTTCCCTTCCTAAACTCTGGATGCCCACAATTTTTCCACACGGGCAGTCTAGAGTTGGGTTTTTTTCTAGATAATCAGGTTTAGTAGATTATTTGGAGTTAGCTCAGTCTTTGGATCAGGACGAGACTTGCTTATCTAGGTGAAACGTGGTGGTGGGAGTTCAATATAGCTTTGGATTGGAGCAAAGGATTTGGGGATGCATTCTTTTGGAAGATATTCTATTCCGCTACTGGTGTTATCTATTCCTTTCTGCTGTTATTTCTTGTATCTCTGATAGTATTGATATCTATTGTATCATTCTATGTATCATATTATATCGGATGTTGTATCTGTCATTGTATCAATGTTATATATATTGATATCCTTTTTCTTCCGCTGTGTTGTACTTAATGGTGTTATAAGCTCCGGCGAACTAGATTCGACATTTGGATCTGCGACATTTGAATATGAGTGTCGTATTCGGTGCCGATTTTCGAAGGTCGAGTCAGGGCCATCATATTTGGTATCAGAGCTGAAGGTTGGAACTTTAGCTCAGGAGTATAACACATTAAGTAACTCATTAGAGATAGGGTTAAGTATACCCTAGAATGAGTATATCCCTAAGATATCCGTTTCGAATGCCTATGTAAATTCTCTAACTATCCACTGATAGTAAGTATGAGTGCGAGAAAAGAACGAGATAGGGGACAGGGGAGTACCACTACAAATGGTCAATACCCAACAATAGTGGAAACAACTTTCTCTATCAATCTCTTTTGATTCGTTCCACATTCTTTGATATGCTTCGTAGCAGCTATAAGAAGAAGTTTCGGTGTGGTGGTGGCCCTACGAATCGTTGTAGGAAATCCTTACTTCGTATCTTCATCCGTTTCTTATCAGTTTTTCGATTTAAACTTTAATGAATTGGAAATTTGGAATTGATTGAAAATTATAATTGAGTTAATTAATTAATAGAATATGAGGCTAAATTTGAATTGAAACGATAAAACGATTTCGTTTAAAACCAAATTTAAAATTCTACTGTAATTTCTTGTGAATATCAAAGTCCGAAGAGGGACAAGTTGGTATATACTTTGGAGTATTCTGACTTGAATTTGGAATCCATATCTTGTGTTTGAGAAATTGTAAGAGATTGAATCTATCTATCTATTCTCTGGGGTCCAATATATCCTACGAATGGTTAGTTATCCCTTCGAACTAACCAGTGCCCCTGCATATTCATAGATCTGGTGACCCGAGTATCCTGTGTAGTATTGAATGAGTTTGTTCTCATATCTATTGTTGATATTCTGATTTGTTAAGCCAAATGCAGAATAAATATTCAGTTTGATCTGAAAAGATATTTCTCTATCTTTGTGTATCTATTTTTGTTGTTTTCGTGCCTGGAAATTTCGGGGACGAAATTTCTTAAGGGGGGAATCTGTAACGATCTCGGATTTTACTAAGTTTAAATTGACAATTAATTTAATTTTTGAACAAAAATGGTGAAATTAATTGGTAATTAATATAAGATTCTAGTTAAATTATGAATTAATTGAGAATTAGTTTGGATATTTGAAAATAAATATGTATATAAAATAGACTGAAAATAGAATTTGAAATTGGGATTTATAAATAATGTAAGGATATTTGAATTTAAAATTATGAAATGGATTTTAAAAGTGGTGTAAATAATGAATGAACAAAAATAAGTATATAAGTTAAAATAAATATTTAAGTTAGAAATAAATTAGACAAATTCAAACAACATGTAAATAGATTATACAGTTTCATAGGATATAAAGTTAATACATTAGGATAAATTCCAACAACATAATGACTATAGAATTTCATTTATATTACAAAGCAAAAGAAAAGAAAAAATATATATATACTCATGTATGTAAAATGTAAAGTAAACACGTAGCTAAATTTAAACAACATGTTAAAAAATAGAATTCATTTGTATCACATAGAAAGAAGACAGTAAAATACATTCAAGTATGTAAAATTAAATTGGATAAGTATGAACAAACAATTTTTTTTTATAAGTATCTATGTATAAGAAAATAAAAGACAGGTATGTAGGCTTGAACAACAAGAGAAAAAAAATCTAAATATCAGCCCACCAAAGCGAGAAGATAAAAGCAAGGCTAAAGAAAACTTTGAGCAAAGTATGTACAAACAAACAAAGGTAATTAATGCAAAAATATCTTAGCACGTTTTTATCTCATCTCAGCCGAAATCTTGCTTAACCAAAGTAGAACAAATAAGCATAGTCAAACAAACCAAAGGAAAAAATCTTTGGCTTATATTGTACAAACAAATAATTATATAGCCTGTAAACTTCTTTTTATATGTATCAATCCATTCATTTCAGTTCGACCATTCCAAAGCTAAGCAAATCTGAAGTAATACCATCTAAAAAACTCAAACAAAGATTCAACTTTAAAGAATCCATTCAATTCAACAAAATAGAAAAAAAATATTAAAGGAAGAAAGAAAAAAAAAACTGCAGTTTCAAACACCAGAGCAGCTCTCTGTTCTTCCATTCACTGTGAGTAAACACAAATTTTTTAAAGTTTTAAGTTTAATTAAAACTGAACAGGCAATTCATTGATGATATTGAGTTGTATATGTATTACTTTTGAATAAAGTTCTGTGGTATATATAGGTTGTTTTGTGAAATGTTGAATCTACAGGTCTTCTCTGGTTGTTGTTACAGAGTTGAATATTCATTGAAAATCCAATACATTCTCATTTAATCATGGTTAAGCTTAGAGTTTTCAAACAAACAAGAAGTTTAAACATAAATCAAGCTTTTAAAATTTGTTTTTCAACCTGTTAGTGAGGTATATCAACTGAAATCTTGTTTTACAGTACAACAAATGATTATATGTTAAATTTAAGTGTTTTAAAATGCTAATTCAATTTTACAAACTTGAAACCTCACTGCAAAATAGAATTTTTAAAGCAAAAATGGGATTTTTTAGTTAAGCATTTAACGAGTAGTTCGTGGTTGATCAGAAGTCACGTTTTGATCAATTCCCGTTGATTGAATAAATTTAGGGCATTGAGATTCTGCTCGAAGCTAGTTCGGCAATGGGTGAAGTCGAGAAAATAGTTGAATAGATTTTCTATTGTAAGAATTGAAAGAACGAGGTCAGACTAGGGTTTTATTGTAGTTTTGTTGGACGAAGAAAACGCGGCAAATTGTGTCGACTGGGGTGCGTCGAGTTCGATCGTACCCAGGGGAAAAGGTTTGGGGGTCGCTGGAGCAACTTTGGACGAAGTGGTGGGGTTGTCAGTGGACGAGGTCGCCGTCACGAGGTTGGTTTAGACAGCTAGTTGGGTTTCTAGGTTGAGCTCGATAGCTCGTTTTGATTTCGTGATGAATTCTTCGATGCTGAGCGTTTGTTTAGGGGGAGATGATCAACGATGACTAGTCGGCGGTCTGGGAAATGGTCGGAGTTGGCCAGTTTGGTGTGCACAATGCACGCGTAAGCGTTGTGTCTGAACATGTCGTGATGATTGAAGACGAAGATTGTCTCGGGGTGGTATCGAGTAATTCCGGGTTTGGCTCGAGTTGGTATTCGTGTGAATTAGCCAGCGACAACAGTTTTAAACACAGAAAAAAAAGAAACTGTGTATGGCATGGGGGTTTTGGGGTTTTACTCGAAGTCGTGCTCGAGGATTTACATTTTGGCTCGGGTTTTAATAAAACCTGTAACTGTTTAAAATTTTAAAAATGAAATTTAAAATTTAAAGCAAGATTTAAACTGAGTTTTAAATCAAAGTTTAAAAAATTATGGATTGAAGTACCTTGAATGTTGAATTTAAATAATTTTTATAAATTTAAATGTTAAGACAAGTTTAAATAAAGTATGCTTAAAAATGATTTGGTTTCAAATAAATGTTTAAACTTGCTTTATATAGATTCTTTTATAAAAGGATTTCTTTAATATTGAATGAAAAGTTAATAAAATTTGTATAACTTAAAAATCAATAAGTTAAATAATCAATTTATTTTTAAAGCTTGATTTTAAATAATTAGGTAATTTAGTTTAAAATCTTTTTCTTATATAAGTTTTTTTTATAAGAAATGAATGTTCTTCACATTTATTTTAAGATTTATAAAGTAATTTTTAAATTTGATTTAAAGTTTAAATGGTTAATCATTTTGAATCTTAAATTCAAAATGGAACTTAAATGTAAGTTTAAAAGTAAAATGTTAAATACATATGTTAATGTTAATTAAGTCATAAATAAAGGAAAGGAATTATCTTAGAAATAATGAAGGTTTTAAATTGATTTAATTAATAAGGTAAATAAAGAATGATTAATTGATTTAATTTATAAATTAATGATTTAGATTAATTTATAATTAGAGATTAATAAATGGATTGTTAAAGATAAATTAATTTGTAATTAACAATAATTTATCTAAGATTAATTTCTTAAGAATAGTAATTAAAAAGAATTGTAAATAGTTAATAAAGGTCATTAACTAAGATTATTTAAATAATTAATTAATGTGATTAATTTTAACAATTAATTAGATTAATTAATTAATGATAATCATTTATGAAATTGTGTAAGTGTAATTACTTTATGAAAGTAATTAAGAAGTTAATTACTCATTGTAATTAATTAAGTTTAATTTGATTAATTTAAGTTAATTGTCAAACATTGTGCACTGGATTGGTATTTCTGTTGTGATTATGATACTATGTGATGTGAATTGCCTTATGTTAAACTGTGATTTGTGATTTGTTTCTATGTGTATGTGAAAACTCTTTTTGCCCGTAAACGACATTTAAATTTCGATGCGACAGGGAGTCGGATTCCAGTTGGCTATCCGACACCCACATTGAATCGTAATGGTAAATCTTTGTGATTGATTAATTTACTTTATCTGTGAATTTGTGATGATTGATGATGTTGCACTATTGTGTGAAACCCCTGGACTACACCTTACACACACAAATATGGATTGCACGTGGAAATTGGTTAAGTCGCATATTTTTGAAATAGTTTAAAATTGAATTTTAAATCCAAATAATTTTGGGAATGGGTTGGGATTAAAGTAAAAAGTCCTTGAAAAGAAGTTTCAAAGATAAAATTTATTTTTGAATAACTTGATTATGCCTTGAAGTTTAAATAATTTGATTTAAATTTAAATTCACAATTTGAAACTGAATCCTATGATTTGAAACTAAGGATTAATAATGTTATACAAGTTATATATGGGTTAAACCATTTTAAAGGTATTGATTTGGGAATTGGAATTTAAATTCAAAGGCTTTAACTCGTGCAAATATAATTGGATTCTTCTGAAACGAAAACTATTTGTTTTCAAATAATAAAAGCTTTCATATAAAAAATGAACGTCCAATTTGTGGTAAAAGGATTTCTAGTTTGAAATGAAAATGGTTTTCCAAGTTATGAATAAATCTTTGGAAACAGGTTGAAAGCTATAAGTTAAATCTTTGATTTAAAGATTTAACGAGTTAATCCAATTGAAATGGAAATTGTTTTGAAATCCGTAAAAGGATCTTTGTGAAACTGGGTGAACTTTGTGAAATAAATCTTTTTGTTTAAAGATTTGAAATGGTAATTTGTTTAACCATTTGAAGAAAGGTTTTGGATTTTAGAAGTTGTGACTTAACTGAAATCCCATTATCCATATATTTTTAAATATTGCGCTCATTATTTGGTTTAGCCGAGAGAGGACCTTGTGTCGTATAACCCATTCCGAATAATGATACGACGTTATGGATTGCATTTGAAGACCGGTGCTGAAGACCGGGCATTTGTGAGAATGATAGGATAACCTATCGATTGTCTCTGCATCGAGTAGCTACGGTATAGAGTTCTCCCTAATTTATGGGAAGTCCGATCGGGATTGTGAATGCCTGGATTTGCAAGGGCTTCTTCGGATGTGCCTTCGGTTTTGTTCGAACCCGGAACAGACTTGTATGGTTGTATGTCTGACACTACACTTTGAGATACAAAGCCGATTTCTTTCAAATACATATTTGTTTTGGCGGAGAATTTATTCTCTTAGCTTAACACCCTTCTCTGAGATGTACGGACTTAGAAGTTATGTAGTTGAAGGTTATCTGTGATATATTCCCAATTTGGTAGTGTGACATGCTGAGTGCTGATGTGTGTTGATGATCATTCGTTTATCATTTGTGATCAAAGCATGGCATTTGTATAAAGCGTAGCTTTATGGACGAGACTGCATTAGGACCTCACACCCCGGAAATGAACGAAACAGGAAAGATGCGGCAAGGTGATGAGGGTCGTGCCCTTTAGGGGGTGTCATTCCCTTCTGCTAAAGGGTGTATCATGGTATGGAGCCTAGATATTTACCTATGTGGTGGCTTCAATCTCATTTACTGTGTGGTTGTTGCTTTGTTGTTTAGAGGCGACTCGGATAAAGGTCCCAAAGGACCGGGGGGTGGCATGCTTGTGTAGTAGTTACCTAGTTATAGAGGTAACCCGGCCTTGTGTTGGCAGAGAGCTGGTTAAGTTCTCGGGACGTCCTGCCAGCGGCGTACCCATGGACAGTGGGAAGTTCCTTAGCCTGACCATTTGTTGGAAATCCAAACAAAACAATACGCGCCCTGTACGGTTTTAGTTGTAGAACCTGCCATTTACTTATGGTGGCGCCTCACTGTTTAGATGGTAGCTATAGTAGGCATAGTACGAAATGTCTATGCTGGCTAAGATTAATATTATACTTTCGAAATGTTTTCTACACTGTGCACTTATAATAATAATATCAAAGACATTTTCTCGTATCAAGCATATTTGATTATCATAAGGAGAAATCTCCTCCAATTCTGCGCTTGCATTGTGTGTGTGCCGGGAGGCCTTATGGTAGTTTCATTTTCTAAAAAGCATTTCGGATTTCAATCTAAATTCTTCTGTTGTTTGTTTTAAAAGACCAAACTATTTTTGTTACTCATACCAGTCCCATGACTGACTCGAAGTTTATTGTTCCCTTCCTAAACTCTAGGTGCTCATAATTTTTCCACACGGGCAGTCTAGAGTTGGTTTTTTTTTCAAATAGTCAGGTTTAGTAGATTATCTGGAGTTAGTTCAGTCTTTGGATCAGGACGAGACTTGCTAATCTAGGTGAAACGTGATGGTGGGAGTTCGAGCTAGCTTTGGATTGGAGCAAAGGATTTGGGGATGCATTCTATTGGAAGATATTCTATTCCGCTGCTGGTGTTATCTATTCCTTTCCGCTGTTATTTCTTGTATCTCTGATAGTATTGATATCTATTGTATCATTCTGTGTATCATATTATATCAGATGTTGTATCTGTCATTATATCAATGTTATATATATTGATATTATTTTTCTTCCGCTTTGTTGTACTTAATGGTGTTATAAGCTCCAGCGAACCAGATTCGGCGTTTGGATCTGTGGCATTTTAATATGAGTGTCGTATTCGGTGCCGATTTTCGAAGGTCGAGTCAGGGCCGTCATAATAATGATGAAACCACTCAGATTTTGAATGATTTACGTAGGATCTTCTCCCCTATAGGAGGTGGTATCCGAACTTGAAATTGATAGGATGATGATTAGGATGAACCAAAGAATGGTTGACAGTCAGAAAATCCTCTTCGATAGAATGGAAGAAAACTTCACTTTGTTAGCCCAGCGGTCATAAAGGAATAGGAATAGTTGTAGAAGATAGTTCATCTTCATTAAGCCATAACAGGAGAGACAACAAGCAGAAGATGATGGAAAAGGCAGTTGGGATGTCGAAAAGGGTCACCGAAGGAAGTGGCTAAATTTTATCCACGTCTAACATGGTCCGTACTGACCAAAATCGAGTCAGCATCGAGCATGTTGGGGGTGGTTCCGGAGTATAACTACCTGTTGTAGTAAACTTGCCAGACAATAAGAACGACTTGCAGGATACTGGCAATGAAGCAGAGAAAAATGCTGGAACACGGAATGGTTTTTCTTAGACGAACGCCACATAACTGCCAGACATCATAGAAGATCTAGACTAATTGCTCTCCTAGAGGAAGGAAAGCCTTGACATCATCGAACGAACAAAGAGTGTTTGTAGAGTCAATTATTCGCGCTTGGAGCTATTCCTGATGGTCGCCATCCAAATAATCAATCCAGATAAGAATATATTGTTGATAATGGTAAGGAGATTACTGAATGAAAAGAAATGGCGAAATAATGAATAGTAGGGCTTGACACTTAGCAAGACTCCATTTACTAATGAAATTTTGCGAGAAGTATATCCTAGAAATTTTTTCAATGATGCCATCATATAACAAGACAAATGACCTAGATAACATCTATTTAAATATGAATGGCACATGGATGGTGACAGAGCTACCGATGCAGTGAGATGTAGCAATTCCCCTATAATCTTAGATGAGGTGGCTACGATGTTATTCATTGGCTCACATTGAAGTACAAGTCTTCATTTGATCAATCGGCGAGAAAGTTTATGGGGTAGTCCAGGCTCCACATGGCATGATCAAAAGATATAATGTCCTTGTCGAGTATTCATATGGGTGCTAGAGAAAGCCTAAATGGTTTTCTAAGCTAATTTAGTCCTGCGACGACTGAAGTAAGCAATCCAAAGGAGGATATTATGTTGATGGCATTAATTCGACGGATACACCAGATATAGAGTTTGGTAGAAGGCTAAAGAGGAAGCAACGGCCTACTATGGAGGAGTTCTATCACAAGGAATCTCAGTTTTTGCACTTGGAAGAGGCAGACTTGGCCACAAGAAAAGCTGGTGGTTGATCATCGAATGAAGTTGTGCAGATGACATCGCTATTAATCACTAACGGAATCCACAACTGTAAGCACAGCTGAAACGTTGAACACTTACTGGATTTAATTAATCTGTAGTTGTTATAAGTTAATTAAATTAGTTAATATTTATGAATTATTAAGTATAAAATTTTATTTAATGTGTATTGAACAATAATAAATAGTGTGCATATAATAGTTATATAAACACCAATCGATGTTGATTATCGATATGATTTTAAATTTGATATAAATGTAACAAATATTATTTAGGCTTGAAATAGATTTGAGGCCCATATGTCGGATGCTAACTTCGGCTATTATAGGGACTCTAAAGCCGGCCGACCATAAGATGGCTATGGTAGGGACTTTTGCACTCTAGCCTCTCACTTATGTAAACATGATTGCCCTCACTTTAGATTAGATCTTCTTGGTAGCCTCCATCCTCTTCTTTGTTGGATGAACACTCCACTTTCCTCTCCTAAAATATTCATGTAGTATAAATAAAAATTAAATAAAAAAATCGTCAATGGTAAGACAATTCAGAAGCTAGCAACTTCAGGATTGGGATTTGACTTAGGAAGTTCACTTCTTCATTTCATCATGCTAGTTGTGGACTTTGATGAAAGGTATTCTTCTTCTTTTTGGCAAGGCCAGCGAATTTTATAGTGGACCGTCCACTTTCTATTACGAACGTAATAAAAACTTGAAGTACATGAGAAAGGTAAAAGCACCTTAACTACAAAACTAGGAAAATAAAGCACAGGAATGTGACCGACATGCCACAGTTACTATAAATAACAACAAGACTAGGACTCCTCCTAAGAGGAAGAATCACCATCTTCCGCAGACACCTGGGAAGAATCCATAGGGACATTTCCAAAAAGACCAGAAAAGGGGCGGAAAAGGCTAGCAAGACATGGATCATAATCCACAGCATCAGAAGAGTAAATGAAAGAACGATCCCAGGAAGAATCAGCTAGCATGATAGAATTCGATCTCGCAAACAGACCGTCCATATCTAGAACTAAGGAATCACCAGAAGGAATGTAATGAAGGCATCTAAGATCCAGATGAACATCGGAAACAAATCTAAAAAAGGAATCATCAAACCATGTACAGAAGAGTAAATAAAGGCATCTAAGGTATTCTTCTTGTTTACTATAAGATTATAAAGTTTATATGATTATTGTACTTTAATATTATAACGTCAAACCATGTACACATTATCCCATTGCACTTGCGCCCGCACACACAGATATATGTATATGTCTTTCTGTGTATTGTCACATATATATATAATATAATTAGAATTATATAAAATAAAATTTTAAATATAAATTTAAATAAGATATTGATTTTATTTAATAGAACATTTTGAAAAATTCTAATTGAATTAGACTACATAGCTCATTAATGATCAAGTAAGGAAAAATATTGAAATTTACCCATTTCTTTCATTGGGGGCTTGCCTTGTTCCAACAAATACAGCTATTTTTGGTCTAGCTACTTTGCATCAGATTCTGATTGATTGTGGGAGTTCGGTTAATATTCTATCCAAGAAGATGTTTGATTATATGAAGATCAGTTCGAAGAACATAAAGCAAGGTAAATATCGTATTAATGTATTTACCAAAGAGGCAAAAGAGCCTATCATATACATTGATCTATCGGTGGAATTGGGTCAAGCAGACCGTAAGATTGTGCAGGTATAGACCTTTGTGATAGTTAATTAATATTCTACTTACAAAGCTTTTCAAGGCCGACGTCCCTTGCTAGTTTTAGAATAGTCCTAACCCTATGGTGTTTGATGATGAAATTCCCAATTGAGAATGTGGTTAGAGCTATTCAAGGCGGGCAGAGCACTGGTCGGGAATGCTATGTTGGTGAGCTCAAAGAAGCAAAGCCATGTGGGAAAGGGAAAGGTATAGAGAAGGCACTTTGCATCAAAACTATGAACGCATATCAACTACCACTAAAGCCTTGAAGAGGGTCTTATAGTAATTTCTATAATCCTATGGACCCTCTAAAAGAGCCAGAGGATGCAAGGGTGGCACCACTAGAACCAACAGTCAATATTATGATTGATGATGAAGATCCCTCTCGGGTTCCCAAGGTCGGTTTCAACTCAGCGTGAAAATGAAAAAGGAGTTGGTACGGTTTTTTAGGAAAAACTTAGATATGTTTGCCTGAACGCATCCTGATATAAATGGAATATCACCATATATAGCATGCCATGCATTGAATGTGGGCCCATGATGCCCTCCTATAAAGTAAAAGAGATGCAGTCTAGGTCTATAGTGATCCGCTACACTAAAAGAAGAGGTGGGTAAGCTGAAGGCAAATGGCTTAATCCACGGTGCCTTATACCTCGAATGGGTATCGAATCTTGTGTTGGTCAACAAGCCAAATGGAAAATGAAGGACATGCATTGATTATATAGACATGAATAAAACATCCTCAAAAGAAAGCTTCCATCTGTTGAAGATCACCAACTTATGGACTCAACTGAAGAATACGAATTGCTATCTTTTATGGATGCATACTCTAGCTACAACCAAATAGCACACGTTCCTGATCAGGAGCATGCTAGTTTCATCATGGATTTAGGCATGCATTAATAATGAGTGATGTCGCTCGGTTTGGAGATTGCTGGGGCTAATTACAAATGACTAGTAAATACGATATCAAAACACAAATGAGCCAAACGATGGAGTATTATTTGGACGATATGATGGTGAAGTCAAAGCGATCGATGAATCACCTGGATGACCTCATTACATTGTCCGATGTGTTCTAGAAATATGGAATGAATCTTAATCTATTGAAATATGGAATGAATCTTAACCTACTGAAATGTTCATTCGAAGTCGCATCAGGAAGACGATTAGGTTTCATTTTGTGCTCAATGGGCTTAGAAGATAACGTAGATCAGATTCAAGCATTAAACGATGTTACTGCCCAAAAAACATGGAGGGAAATGCAGAGCTTGAATGGGAAAGTCAACTCATTGAGTCAATTTATTTTAAAGGCCATGTAAAAATGTATACCATTCTTTGAGGCCCTTAACAAGGGGAAATGAAAATTTGTTTAGAGCAAGGAATGCTAAGAATTCCAGTAATTTCTAAGGCATATGGAGAGATTGCCAATCTTGTTGAAGCCTTTGAACGGAGAAGATATATTCATTTACTTGCTCATGCACTAAGTGCATCCTTGGTACGTGAGGAATCTACGATATGAAGGCCCATATACTGTATCAACAAGTGGTTTGCTGAAGTATAAAAGAACTACTAAAAGCTAGAGAAGCCAAGGTACGGCTTGTTGATTGCTTCGAGGAAGTTGTGACCATACTTCCGGGATTATCCAATAAAGGTGTTTACTTATTATCCACAAAGGCAAGTACTGTATTGACCCGAGACCTCGAGAAGATTATTGAAGTGAAATATTGAGCTGAGTCAAAATGACATAACCTACCACCTAATGGGCAATACGAGGAAAGAAATTTGCCGATTTCATTACCCAATTCACCATCTGGGATGGAGAAGAGGAAGAAAACATGGTTCAAATTTTCAAATGGAAGTTATGTGTTGATAAAGCTACCAATGAACGTATGTTTGAGGAAGGAGTGATTCTCATGACCTAGAAAGGATGAATTATATACTATGCACTAAAGCTAGAGTTCTCGGCAATGAACAACAATGCCAAATATGAAGCGTTAATTCTGGGACTCAAAATATCGAAAGAATAGGGGTCACCCATACCTGATGAAGATACTAGAACTACTAAATAGTATTGAACAATATACGATCATGCACATACTCAAAGAAGAGAATACAAAATCTGATTCACTAGTCAAACTAGCCAGCCCTGTAGATGCTCTATCAGCTACAAGCATCGACTAGACAAATTTCGATTGGATCTTGGAGGCCTAGTAGGGAAGGAGTCATGGATAACTCCAATCAAAGACTTTTTGCTAAAGGGAACTCTCCCGAATGGAAGGAATGAATAGCTTAAACTCCTTCGTAAAGTACCATGATTCATAATAAAAGAGGGATTGTTGTATAGGACACGTTTCTCATCCCTCTTGTCGTGGTGTATCACCAGAGATGAAGATAAGAAAATATTTGTGGATGTACATGATGGAAGATGCGGTGATCACATCGGAGGTAGACTTTAGCCAAGAAGATACTTCATTACGGATATATTTTGCCCACAATCAACCATGGCGTAGCTTATTACATCAGATTAAGCGATAAATGCAAAAGGTTTGCAAAATATTGAGGGACTCATCTATAGAGCTTACGCAAATGGTTAGCCTATGGTCATTTGCGGTTTGGGGAATTGATATAATCGGTGTGCTACTGATGTCAAAGGGCGGAGTGAAGTATGCTATTGTAGCTTTGGACCACATCACAAAGTAGGCTGAAGCGAAACCATTAATCATGACCATAATGAAGAAAGTGTTCAACTTTGTGGTGTAGATTATCATATGTAGAATTAGAGTCATATAAAAAATCATCACTAACAATGGAACTCAATTCGAGAGTATCGATTTCAAATTTTTTTACAACCGTTACTGAATTGCAAAGAGCTCTTCCATAATAGCACACCTATAAGCAAATGGATATGTGGAGGTGGTGAACAAGATCATTAAATTCATCCTGAAGAAACAACTAATGAAAGCCAAGGGCAGTTGGGTTGATAAGTTACCGCTTGCACTGTGGGCTTAGAGAACAAGCCATAAGTCCGTGACTGGGTATACTCTATTTGTTTGGCCTAGAAGTTGAGACCATGATTCCATAGAACTAGAAATCCCTTCTCATTGAAGAAAACACTATGATCCTAATATGAATGAGTATCTCTTGCTTGAATATCTTGACTTGGTCCATAAAAGTGAGAAAAGGTTGAACTGATGGTAGCCGCTCAAGAAAAGAGTAGCAAGGCATTTCAATACAAAGGACGGGAACTATGCCTTTGAGGTAGGAGACTTCAGTTTAAAGGAGGTCCTCCCTGGTACGGGGGCATTTGTCCGAGTTAGGAAGTTCCCTATGTGATTGAACAAAACTTGGAGGTCGAAATTTCAAGCTATCGATCGTTGAAGGGATCGCTTTTCCATAAGTGGTAGAAATAGCACTCAAATCCAGGCCATGTTTAAATGACGGTGGAGGAGGCAGCGACGGTTGACCTATAACTGGACAGACAAAATAATATAAGTTAGTGATGTCCTTTAGCGAGAGCTGAAGTTTCTCAAAGATCGAAGAGATGAGAGAAATACCTTGGCCTAACGGAATTCCCTTGGCCAATAACTTGATAATTTCACCATCCCGATGGAAGATTTTGAGGGTTGGATAGCCTAAGGAGTGGAATCAGGGCATCAACACTTAACAGGACCATAATTGGAATCTCGGTAATAGTAGCCTCAGAAGTGGTCACCGTAGAAGTAGTAATCTCTATTGTAGGCTCTTTTAACTCAAGATTAGATGATTCTGCTCGATCCAATGACTGTGTCAACAGGAGCCTCAATAGTAACCTTCCCTGCAACCGCATCTTGTGCATCTAGAACAACTTTGTCTTCCTCTAAGGCCACAATGTCTTCCTCATCCAAAAGAGCTGCCTTCAATGTTTCTTTGGTTACGCCTTCACTGTTTGCAGTAGTTTTGCGGAGTATTTCTTCCCAGACCTCTAGTAATGCGGTAGAATAACTTATCCCCGGTCACTTTATGTTCTTGTTGTCTATGATGTTGGCGAAGAATTATAGGAGAGTGGCATCCATTTCCTCATTATACAGATTAGCCTTCATCTCAAGTTCTACAATATCCTCTCTGGATTCGATGGGATCAATTTGAGCTTGTGCTTTGGAATCTACTTCAAATTTCAAATTTTCCTAAAGATTGTCTACCTCAGCCTGGAGGGTTTTCAGTGGTGCATTTTTTAGGTTAACCTATTCTAAATTAAGAATTTTCTTAACGATTAGTTTTGATTTAATCTTTCATTAATGTGGTGAATTGTACGTGGGCTCTTGATGTTTCTTCTATTAACTCTTTCGAGTTTTTGGCTGATCTTAATATGACATCTCTTTTTTTAGTAAGACCAGCCAGCTCCGTTTATAGCCCGATGCTATCCTATTGTGATCCTTCCTATCTAATTTCCTTAACCCATATATCCTTTGGTTATCATCTTAAAGAGTGATATCTTAGGCATTGCAATCAAACATGACCTTGATAAGGCAATAGTTAGGAAAGTTTGCCTGCACCCTAGTATCGATAGCCGTAGATGGGCCTTTATGGGGGTAGAGGTGGAGCTGCATGAGTTGAAACTTATTTGGATATTGGGACGCAGAAACAGTAGTGATATAGGGTTGAGTCACTGGAGGTTTTTTTCGAGGGGTCCGAAAGTGAATACATGGCTGAGAGGCACCTAAGTCACGTTGGGAGTGTCCAAGAGGACCCTGCGATTTCTCTTGATGGCACTATTTCTTTTACGCATCATGATGATCTTTCTTCTCATCTTGGCGCCTTTGTCTGGCCTCCTCATCCTGATGCTCTTTATCTCTTCCCCCACTTCTATTGTATTTAGACTCCTGCTATATGTCGGGATGTTATGTGTAAATTTTCAGAGTCGACAACCGGTGCTGGCTCACACTCAAGTGGAGATATCCCATGCAATCTCTTATAGTTGGAAAGGAAGAAAGGGTGTTCCAGAACAAAGCATTGAATTAAGGACGATTGTAGAGTGTTAGTGTTTATGATTCTAGATGTGTGTGAAGTGATAGTATTTGACAGACCATGTTTGGGGATCTAAAAGGATGCAGTTTCATCACCCTCGGCAAGAATATCCCCAAACGGGAAGTTAAATCCTTCGGGACTTATGTTAAGAATGTCTTGAAAAGTAACGCTTCTGACACAAATTGCTGAAATACTGTCGAGTTCACCCAATGAGCCGAAGATATTCCTAGAAGAACCTACGGGAGGTGTCACTTCTCCAGTTGGTGCAAGATTTGGACCGGGGACGTGCTAGGAGGACTTAATAACTAAGCAATTCGGACGAAACGGGACATGGACAGTATCGCATTCTAAGGATGTCACCGCATATAATTCATTGTTGCCTAGGCCATAGTCCTCGTCATCATCTTGATCGTCTCCCTCATCCTCTCCCTCTTCTTCTCCTTCTCTTTCTTCTCCACTTCCTTCGTCCCCTCCTCTTGCCACGCTCTCTTCAACCCTCACTTTTTCCTTACCAATGTTCCCTTTGAATTTATGCCCCTTGTCTCCTCCCTTGATTATCAACATCAACATCATGAACGAGGGTTGAGGGATAGGTTTTAGTTCTAAATTTCTTAGAAGGGAGTGGAAAAGTAATGGCATGTCTATCGGGGTGTAGGTGGCTATACTGTTGAATTCTCTCACCGGTGAGTAAGAAAGAGGCAGTCTAGAATTATAATCAACTTGCTTTAGGAGCTCCAAGATGTAAGCATGTGAATTTTTTAATCTCGGTCTAGGAGGTCTGTGAAGGATGCTAAAATGAGTTAGGCATTTTGATAAAGAAAATCCAAATGAATAAAAGATTTAGAAGAGGAGACATATGTCCAGGCAACCATAGGCATTTGAAGCCGTATGGACAGTGAGTGAAGAAGTATTCGCACTTAAAGTGACTACGCTTATTGTGAAGCGCCTCGAAAACTTTGAAGCGGTTATGAGCTTCAATAGTCAATAGGGAAGGCGAGTCCGATCTCTTTTTGAATCTTATAAGATAATTTAGTTCCCCGAAACTTGGAGCATCATTCAATTACATTATAAAGAAGACATATAAAGAATTAATTAGTGCGTATCCACTAGGATGCACTTGTGTCATAACCAGCCCAATTTTTTGCAAGAATAATTGGAAAAATAAATTAAAGGACAGAATGAACCTACCTAAACACATGTATTTGTTGCATTCATGTGGTGTAGCACTAAGGTGGACAATGTGCTCATTGATCGAATGTTAGCAATAAAATAGTCACTCTCTAGATGTCGTGCTAAAGGAAAATGGAATTAAAAAACTCTACGGTCAGCAATAATGGAGTTTTATATGGAGGATATCCCAGGAATAATTCGGAGCAAAGATATGATAATGTGAAGCGAACATTAAGCACTGAATAGATCTTGAAATCAACTCGGTGTCGAGCCTGTATTTTCTTAGTGTTCGCTTCATAGGCAACTTGAGTTCCCCTTTGAAAGTGATAAGCCCTAATTAGGCCATATATTATGCCTGGCTTATGGTCAGTGGTGGGTTGATGATAATGGATGAAGCATTAACAACGACGCAGCTACATGGATGAAGTGTGCCGGTGGTTGCTATGGCAACATCAAGGACCAAGAACTCACCTATTGTTCAATTTAGATATGAAAATGAACAGGCTGAGACGAGCGAATTCGGTGTCGAGTTTAGGTAGGGAATCATGATGTTGATGATGATGATGCTATTAGGGGTTGCGGCAGCACTAGGTGCGGTGGTGATTTAGGTATCGAAGCTGAATGGCTTTTGTGGTAAGGGAGAGATATGGTTGAGATTGGAAAATAAATTTTCGATGGAAAAAATCTTCTAAGTGCCAAGCACTCATATTTGTATTCAAGAATCATGTCGGTACTGACATGATTTGGTCGGTACCAACGTGTTTCTATCTTCGTTTAAAAAATAGAGAAGAGAAAAGAGAAGAAAGAATAAGAAGAGCATGCCTATATGAGATATGATGTGGTTTCCGAAGTGATAAGAACTTCAACTTGATTGCAAAAGAAGGAATGAAATACCAACTATTTGAAGTGATGAACGGATATTTTCGAAATAAATACGATGCTTCAAAGGTAATGATTGTTTACCCAGAAAAAACTTTGTGATTAGGATAGTATTGGTTTTCTTGATCCAAAGCATGACATTTTCATGAAACCATACTTTCGAAGGTAAGTGTTATCCTATTATTAAACAGAGCATCTTCTAAGTAAATTTGGATGTCGAGACCAAGACGGAATAGAGCGAGAGTTTAGATCATACTTGTAATAGATAGATGAAGCAACTTAAGAAGTAGGGGAGGATTTGGACAAAAACAACATGGTCGGTACTATGTTGATTTACCGGGGGATACGTTTGAGGACTATGGAATGTTAGAGATGATGGAAGTTTAGGGTAACTTGCGCTACAATGATCACCATTATGGTCACTATCGACTGCAATTGTGGTCGATACCGTCATGATTTTATGCTCCAAACTGACCTATTCTTCTTCTCTATCTTCTCGGATTTGCACTCTTACTTGTTCTACGATGGATGATTTGAGGCTAGAGCAACATTAAGTGGACTTTCTGATCTTTTGAGCTTATACTCTTAAAATCTTGCTCTCTACCTCAATCGGTTTCAGTAAGTGTTGTAGTCCCGATTATACTTCGCTATCAAGATCTGAAATCATTGTAAAAGTGCTTGTACTTGTGACAAATTCGAAATTAATAAGATAAAGTGGACATAGGCATGAGATTTGGCCAAAACACTATAAATATTTTGTGTTCTTTACTATTTCTATTTGATTTTTTATATCTATTCTTGTTTTGTTCGATTGGAGGTATTATGCCACTTTTTGGCCCAACAAGCGGTATCAATATTTTCCTGAAATTATTGCTCTTTCTTCTAGCACATCGATCACTAAAGCTGGATATGTTGATTTATAGTTTTGAATTATTGATGACCGTGTTTAGTTTTAATTAGCTTAGAATTTCATATGTGATATGTATCTGCATTGTTACGATCCATTCCGCAGTGTAGGACTTTATGTAGATGATATATTCATGTCCTGGCTCTAATTTTATTCTGTGAACCATTCTATGACATTCATAAAAATTAAATTTTATACATTAGTTTTCAAATTTTCATCTTTTTTATTTTAGTATATTAGAAGTATACAATAAAATTATATACCTTAGATTCAACAAATCGGTTGAATTACATGTCCAAAATATGGACTCCTTTAATTTCAGTATCAATGGCTTGATTATAGTATGCACCTTTCATGTTTTAATAGAAGCAAAAGAAAATTAGTATGTATTATCGCATGTAAGTCGGAATGTAAAATATGAATTTTATCAAAGCTTAATGTCTGTATGTGATATATTTTCAAGCAAACATTTGCCTCTCACACATACACATGTGTGCGTGTTTGTGCGTTTATTTGTACATTATGTTTTGTATAAATAACTTACATATTTCCATATGCATGGTTAAAATTTGTAAGCTCGTTACTCTGTTAGCCATGTTTTTACAAGCTTGCTTTTTTCAACCACTATCTTTGTCTCTTCATTAATTTCACTCCTATTGCAATCAGATTTTGTGCTATTGTATGATAACATTTTCGGTTAAGCTTTTGTATCCTTTTTTTTTGTTGATATCGATTTCTTTTGATTCCCCCCAATGTTGTCTTCCTTTTGGTGTAGGAAGTTCATATTCAAAATCTAGAACATTTGATTTTCCTCTTTTTGTTTCCTTTTTTACTATTTTTGACAGAGAAGAAGGAGGAACTTTGCTTTTATTTCTTTTCAATTTTTCCTCATCATTTGCAATCTTGATTTTATAATCTTTTGCCATTTGTTGAATGTTTTCTGATTCTTGAGTTAACATTTGGCTGCTTTCCTGGCTTTCACGTGATGTTAGCAACTTGAAACTTGGGTAGTCATGTACAGATATTTCTTTAGTTTGATTATCTGCTATGATTGTATAATTAATCCATAATAAATTTTTGAACTAATTTTTTCTTAAAAATTACCTTTTGAATTAGAAGATTTATCTTTTTTGATTTACTTTTTTGACTTCCTTCATTATTATCTCTTACTGTCTTGTCGTCATCACCTTTATTATTAATGTACTCATCGCCTTCATTATTTTCTTCTTAAGTTGAATCTTCATATTTATCTTCTTTTCAGTCTATGTTCTTCATCGTTTTCTTTTTATTGCTTAGGCATTTTTCCAATCTTCATTCTTTTTTTATATTTTTGTTTTCTTTTTCCATACGCATATTTTCCTTTTTCAGTTTTGTAGTTGCACTTTTGTGTTCTTTAAATCATCATCAACTGATTTTTTTTTCTTTAGATGACCTAGCTTTGTTGGTTTTTAGCACTTTTGTCATCCTTTGTTTTTTTCTTTTTTCTACAAATTAGGACAAATATATTTTACTTCTTCCGTAGTCATAAATATAAATGAGAGATATTTGTTTTCTAATTATTTACAAAGATAATTATTTGCCTGACAAATATTTACCTTCCTTGCAAATATTTTCCATCCTCGGTTTTTATAGTTATTGTTTTTTGATATATAGCAATCGCTAAGAATTTTTTTTACAGCAAATATTCGTCACTAAAGTTTTCGCATAGTTGTATTCTATAATTTCAACTTATTGTCTATCAAATCGATGTACGGAAAATATTTGACAATTTCAAATTAAAATATATAGTATTTATGCAATATTGTTGAACAATCTTATTTTAAGGAAACGAAGTATCATTGTAGAAAAGTTTTGACAAATATTTGACAAATGTATATTTTCTTGTCAAATATTTATTTGGCACCAATTATTATTTATCATAGAATTTATGGAGGTTTTTATCTTTTTATATATATTAGTAATATTACCTTATTGGCAAGGAACGACCCTATCTTGCTTGGAGTTGCATCAGTGTCCATTTGGAAAAAATAGGAGAATTCTTTGTAACATTTTCTTTGAGATACTATTTCTATGAGGTCACCGAACCAGTAGTGCACAAAGATAGTACATTTTATTTTAGTTTGCAATATAAACAACACAAGATAGAATGAGCTATTATAATTTACTAGAAACATGGTTGCATAAGCTTGAATTTTTCAAAATTTATTGTCCTTACTTGTTCCATTAAATGCTTTCAAATTATTATCAACCATGAAACTGTTTTCATTTGTTTCGATAAGTGAATAATGAATATATGGCAGCGGCACTAGTGGGAATGCAGAGCATGCATTAGAGAGTAAGTAAGGTTATAGTAGATATATCATGATTAGCCTAGCAATGTCTATTATGTCTTCTAATTATGATTAGACATGCGATGTTTATTGTAGCTCTTTAATTTTCCAACCAAATTTTTTGATATGTCATTTTCTTTCAAAGTTACTTTCATATCCCAAAAAAAGCAACCACTTTTGAATAGGCCTCTAATATCAAGTCTATGGAAGCTGATTCTTTGGTTATGTATTCCTTTGTTATTTATCCTTCAAGGAATGGTTTGGTCATACCAAAGAATGGAGTAAGCTTCAATTGCAATATGTTTTTTTTTGAAGTGACATTCTTTTCTCAAATTTTGGATCAGTGTGTGGAAAGATTTTAAGTTGCTTCCATGGCTTTCTCCTTTATCTTTTCCATTTTTTGTACATCTTTTGTTTTTGTTCTTTTGACGCTGTTATTTTTTTGTAGCTTTTTTCTTGTCACCGCATTTTCTTTATGGTTGTTTTTTAAAGATGATAAATGAATATATGTCAGAGTTCGTTGGAATCCAAAGAAAATGCATATTGTTCTAATGAATATACATCTCTAGTTTCAGTACTTGTTTCTTGTCTTTAGTCATTAACAAATGTCCTTTAAGGTGATTGAGATTTTTTGGGTAAGTTTAAGTTGCAACATTTTGTGCCAAAGAAGCTTTATTTGCAACGTTTTTGTATCTACTTCTTGGTACCTATAAAGGTTACGAAATTCTCAATTCGGTGTCATATGCATGGATGACAAATATTTAGCTATGGCATATTTGCTTTGCAAATATTTATGGTAAATATTGTCGTCGTCTGTTTGTATGTAAATGTATACTACAATTTTATCATATAATCAATCAAAACAGCTTATGATAATATTTGACATTCTCGGTCTTTATAGTATAAGTTTTCTAATATATCTAGCAATTATTATCAAAAATTGTTCATGGAAAATATTTGTCATCCTCATTTTTACATCTAAATTCATATCATAATTTCTGCCTATCATCAATCAAAACTATGTATAACAAATATTTGACATTCCTAGTCTTTACAGTAAAAGTTTTTTAATACATCAACCAATTTTCATCCAAAATTGCTTAAGAAAAATATTTTTCATTTTCAGTGTTTCATGAAAACGTGTACTATAATTTCAACTTATTATCAATCAATATTGTATATGAAAAATAGTTGTTATTATCATTATTTATGCTAAAAGTTTTGCAATAGTTCAAGCAATCATTGAAAAATTTGCTTGTGGCAAATATTTGTTGTTCTTAGTTATTTATTTCATTATATACTACTATTCGAATGTATCATCAATCAAAATTATACATGTCGTCTATTTTTCATTGTCAATATTTAAAGTAAAATTTTGTTCCTATGTCAAGCATTCATTGATCAACTTTTATGACATAAAATATTTGTCATGTCAATATTTGGCATTCAAATATTTGCCTAGTTATCTTTGTAAATGGATGTAGTACTATTTCAACCTATCGTCAACCAAAATTATACCTTTAAAATATTCACCATTATTATTATTATAGTAAATTTTCGATATTATTTACATTTTCTTCTTTGTTTTTAGGTTTTTCCTTTTAGATTGTTCATTGTTCATTACAGCAGGCATCTTTGGTTGACAATTTCAAACATTGAATTTCTGCTTATATAAATCTACAATTGTTTTCCATTTTTATTTAGGAATTAGGTTTTTGGTTTTTCAGTTGAGTCGATCGTGATTTGTTCTTCGATTGGCATTGAAAAAGCGATAGTCGATAGATACATTTTCTTCGATGATGAGCTGTTCAATGTCGAGTTTGTAAGTTTTTTCTCATTCATAAAATGTCACAATGATAAATTGCGGATGTCGAAAGATTTTGCGCGAATGGCAAGCAATTAAGGGGTATAGTATTAATTTTTGTTAAATTGTTTAAAATTATGAATGTATCTTATAAGTTATGATTCAGAGGGATTTGAGGTTGATTATTTTCAATAATGAGGATGTGAGTCAAAATTTTCATTTAAAAAAATATAAGAAAGGAAGCAACATCGTCAGTTAGAATTGGTCATTTTCACTATAAGTTACTTAGAGTTATATCTAAAATGACCAGTTCGAAACGACACATACACATTCGTTACTATTTTATGAAAAACTCAAAAGCACGGTGTCATTTCGACTCAATTTAATATTTAATCAAATCAAATTCAATTATTAATTGTTGTTAACAAATATGGTAAAAACTTCTGAAAAGATAGCAAATAAAAAGGATGGTAAACCATTAAAATGTGGTATAATTCCACTTTTCCAAGTTTGTATTGTAATATATATATATATATTAATAATATGGGTGAATATGCTAAATGATTAATATGCTAAATGAAAAAGGACACTATTGTAATCTACGTTGCATTTGGAGTCTATAGATAGAGAGCTCACTTGTATTATAGAGAGATCTGAAGTGAGTATAATGTCTTCTCTCTCTAATAACTTTTGTTCTTATTTAATTCTATAACACGTTATCAGCACGATGCACTCCATAAATTTCAGTTTTATTTAATTTATTTTTTTTACTTTTGCAAATATAATTATGATGCTACAATGGTTTTGTTGTCTTTCATTTTCAACTTGTAAAATATTATAACGTGTCATCAGTTTTTCTATTTTTCACCATTTTTTATATATGTATTTGCATATATTTGACAAAAATATTGATGCATAATGTAACATGAAACAGAACTTTAACTCTTATTCATAATAAATGATTTTTATGTTTTGTCGAAATTGGATTTGATAAGGGTTGCGAATCATAATGACATCTTTAGGTTAATTTGTTTGGTTAGAAATTTATTTGTTACATAAGAATTTTTATAATAACCCTGGTTTGGAAATTACTGTTCAATATTGAATTATAATTTGTAAAACATCAATTAAAATGTGGAACTCAAGAAGCATCTTTTAGATCTTGAAACTAAGCAGTTGATTAAGTCTAGTTTTTCACAATGGGGTGCCGCGGTCGTCTTCGTGAAGAAGTCCGATGGAACTCTTAGGCTTTGCATCGACTATCACAAGCTTAATGAGTTGACCATCAAGAATAGATATTCGTTGCCTAGCTAGAATCGATGATATGTTCGATCAATTGAGTGATGCTAAGGTCTTTTCTCAGCTCGACCTTGCCACTGGATTTCATCAGCTCCGAGTTGCAGAAGATAGGAAAGGTAATCTCCAAAAAGGCTTGTTACATTTTTATTTGGTACATATTTACAACATTTAGCTATACACCTTAAAGTGAAATTCTGACAATCTATTTGGATTATTTTACATTTTTACATTACACATTTTCTTTTGAACTGGCAATTAACATATGATGATGTAATTATGAGAACAATATATACACACACACACATATACATATGATACAAATTTTGTAGCTTTCTCCTATATTTTTTCCATCTTTTTGTACATCTTTTGTTTTTTGGTTTTTAAAGCTATTATTATGCAGCTATTATTTTGTCACTGCATTTTCTTTGTGGTTATTTTCTTTTTAACGATTATAGATGAATATATTGCTGGAGTTCCTTAAATTCCAAAGAAAATGCGGATTGTTCTTATGAGATTTCATCTTCAGTTTCAACACCTATTTCTTGTCTTTGGTCATCAACAAACGTCTTTTGAGTTGATTGAGATTCATATTTTTCTTGGGAATTTTAGGTTGCTACTTTTTGAGCACAAGAAGCTTTGTTTACAACGTTTTGTATCTTCTTCTTGGCACAAAGGTTATGAAATTCTCAATTTGATTGCATATATATGGACTACAGATATTTGTTTGTCAAATATTTGGCATGACATATTTGCTTTGCAAATATTTATCAAAAATTGCTTATTGAAACTATTTATCATTCTTGTTTTTTATCTAATTGCATACTATAATTTCAGGCTACCATCAAATTAAACTATGTATGACAAATATTTTACATTCCTAGCCTTTACAATAAAAGTTTTCTAGCATATCAACCAATTATCATCTAAAATTATTTATAACAAATATTTGTCATTTTCAATATTTCATGAAAATGCGTACTACAATTTCAACTTATTATCAGCCAAAACCATATACGAAAAATAGTTGTTATTATCAGTATTTATACTAAAAGTTTTGTAATATTTCAAGCAATCGTTTATAGAATTTGCTTATGTCCAATATTTGTTTTTTCTTAGTTAGTAATCTAATTATATACAACTATTTCAACGTATTACCAATCAAAATTATACATCTTAAATATTTGTCATTATCAATATTTACAGCAAAATTTCACTCATATATCAAACATTTATCGATCAATTTTTATTATGTCAAATATTTGACATGTCAGCCTTTGGCATTCAAATATTTTGGCTAGTTATTTATGTAAATGGAAGTAGTAATGTTTCATCCTAGCAAAATTCCACTCTTCCAAGTTTGTAGTTTTAGGAGAAAAAAGTATTTGAAATAGTTTTGGAAAAACGATTGGAATATCGTTAAGAGAAAAGTACGCATTTAAACCCCCAATTTTCTTCTCAAGTTCCCAGACTCCTCAGGCGTTAACCAAACATCCAATCCATCGCTTCTGACCATCAGGGCAAATGAATTGAGGATCCGCGTTTTGAGATTTAGCGACTGTTGGCAGTACAAAAAGGAAAAGCAATGCGAAAATGCGAATTACATTCATGCTTAGAGAAGTTGTTTTGGTCTTTGGAAGAATTTATGAGTTAGGGAACTGGGCTCAAAGGTTTAAGTTCAAAAACATTTAGAATGCAGCTGAATAATGTGGTAATCGATCTGAAAAGAGATGAGATGAAAGTGTTGCGAAGTGAAAACTGGGATTGGTATGAATTTATTTCCTGCATACCTCAAAATCTTTGCTGTCTGATAAACAATGTAATTCAGTTAGTTAGTGTTTTTGTTTTTCCAGTACTTTTAGTATTATTCTATTAAGAGATTGAGAACTGCATTCTTAAGTAGTACTTTCTTGTACTGTATTCTTAAATATAAAAAAAATACTACCTCAGTTTGTTTTGAGGTCTTCCCAAATTCTCTCATGAAACTTTTCTAAGGTTTCAACATAGATCTATAATTTTAGCAAATCGCTTTATGGTATCAGAGCGATCTGACAAACGTCCATGGCAAATTCTTCAAACGATCCTCAATCTGATACAGATGGTAACGAAGATCCAAAAATAGGGAACTTTACTTCGGCGAACCCTGCTCCGACGAACCCTACTTCGGCGAATTCCGGTTCTGTTAATTTTCCAAATCAATTTTGGAATCCTTTTTCTAATTCTTTAACCTCTTCACTGACAATCAAACTTGATCGAATCAATTTTTTGGCGTGGAAATCTCAAGTGGTACCTACGGTTATAGGCCACGATCTTGATGATCTTCTGTTTGGTAAAGATAAACCTCCTCAGTTCTTGATCAATGGAGATCCAAATTCGGCTTACAGCCAATGGAAGCGAAAAGATCAGCTCCTTCTATCCTGGTTGCGATCTTCAATGACAGAAGGTGTTCTTGCTACGGTAGCTTCACATATTTCATCCTACTCACTATGGACAGCTCTCGAACATAGATTCTCCAGTCAATCCAAAGCTCGTTTGCTACAGCTTAAGGGTCAACTGTGTAATATTCAGAAAGGTAATCTAACCATTTCTGACTATGTTGACAAGATAAAATCTCTTTGTGATAATTTGGCTATTGCTGGTCATGTGGTCAATGATGACGATCTTGAGCTCCAGCTTCTTAATGGTCTTGGTCCGGAATATGATCCAGTTGTCTCGGGAATTACCTCTAGCAATGAATCAAAGTCACTTGAAGAAATTCAGGCACTACTCATGGCTCATGAATGTAGACTTGAGCGCCACAATAATGTTGCTGATCTCACATCCAAGTTTTCTGCAAATCTCACAGTTGGATCTTCAAGATTCAACAATTCAGGCCCTTACAGACCTCCATTTCATAACAATAGAGGAACCTCTTATGATCATACATCAAGAACTGGATTAAGATCATATAGTCGCTCCCCCAATCATTCTAGCTCAAAACTTTTGTGTCAAGTTTGTCTAAAATTGGGACATACTGCTGCTATCTGTCATTACAGATTTGATAAGAGCTTTATCACACCAAAGGTACCTGCTGCTGCTCAACCTCGAGCCTATCTAACTGAGTATGAAACTGAATTGTATTCTCAAGCATATTCTTCGCCTAGTGTTCCTGATTTTGTTGAAGATTCTATGTGGTATGCTGATACGGGTGCAACAAATCATGTTGTTTCTGGCATGGAAAATCTGGATTCTGCTACACCCTATTCTGGTTCTGAGTTTTTGACAGTAGGTAATGGTAAGAAATTATTAATTTCTCATGTCGGTCATGCTATTCTTCCTTCTTCATCAAATTCTCCTGTACATTTAAATTCTATCTTAAAAGTTCCTACCATTACTAAAAATTTGGTCAGTGTATCCAAATTAACTCAAGATAATAATGTTTTTCTTGAATTTCACAAATCTTGTTGTTTTGTCAAGGACAAGCAATCCGGGAATGTAATTGTCAAAGGGAAGGTTAGGAATGGTCTCTACATGCTTGGAGAAGATTCTTATAAGCCTTCTACTGGTCTGCAATGTCATTTAGCTACCACATCAGAGTCATTTTCCGGTTCTTTTCATCATTGTGATGCTTTGGTGTCTTCTTGTAATAAGTCTTGTTTTTCAAACACTGTATCAAATGTTTGTGATAAATTTCAAATGAATAAAGAATCTATTTCTAGTTGCTATTCTAATCCACAAGTTTTTTCTTCATCTCTTTCTAATGATGTTAATGTGTGGCATTGCAAACTTGGTCATCCTTCATCTAGAATTTTAAGCAAAATACTATCAAAAATTCCTAATTCAGGTTCAATAAAAGATTTAAAATTCTGTGATGCATGTCAAAAAGGCAAAAGTCATAGATTGCCGTTTCCCTTGTCCTCAAGTCGAGCTAACCAACCTTTAGAACTCCTTCATACCGATTTATGGGGACCTTCCTATACTCCATCCAAAGATGGATTCATTTATTATGTGCATTTTCTTGATGATTTCAGTAGATTCACTTGGATTTTTCCTCTAACACTAAAATCACAAGCCTTTGAGGTGTTCATTAAATTCAAGGCTCTTGTTGAGAAGCAATTTGGTTTACCTATAAAAAATATACAAGCTGATTGGGGAGGTGAGTACAGAAGGTTTGAAAGATACTTAAATGACCAGGGTATTCATTTTCAACATCCATGTCCACATACACATGAACAAAATGGAAGAGCGGAGAGAAAGCATAGACACATCACTGAAACAGGACTTACTTTATTAGCTCAATCTGGTCTTGACATGTCCTATTGGTGGCATGCATTTCAATGTGCTGTCTATTCCATTAATAGGCTTCCTACTTCAATTTTGGGTGATATTAGTCCCTACGAGTGTCTATTTCATCATGAACCAGATTACAGCTTCCTAAAGCCCTTTGGATGCATTTGCTATCCTCACTTAAGGCCCTATAATAATCACAAGTTGAGTTTCAGGTCTGAAGCTTGCATTTTTTTGGGATATTCAATGCATCATAAAGGGTATATTTGTGAGAATAAATCAAGAAGAATTTTTATTGCTCGCAATGTCGTTTTTAATGAAAGTCAATATTCCATCTCTACAATGCCAACTGAGCATCAGGTAACTGATTTTACCTCTCATCGGTTTCCTACAGCTCAATTTTTTACTAGTGCTTCATGTCCACATAATAATGATGTTCTTGTTGCTGCAAATTCGGGTGCATCTAATTCACCTGAGTTATCTACCTCCAATGATGAGATGCTTCCTAATCAAACTGTAGTTACCGGTGTCCCTGAACCACCCTCGCCGGAAGGATCTTCAACTAATCAATATCAACAAAGTCCACCTCAACTCCCTACTGCAGTTACGCCTAACACTACAGCTGTTCTATCTGAAGATCCACAAGTTCCAACTACAAGGACTCATCATATGATCACAAGATCTCAACATGGAATATACAAACCAAAAGCTTACTTGGCCACTCAACATCCTCTTCCTGAGTCACTTCTAACTTCTGAACCTACTACTACTAAAGCTGCCTTAAAAGATCCCAAGTGGATTGCTTCCATGAAAGAAGAATATGATGCCCTTATTAATCAAGGTACTTGGACTTTGGTGCCTTATGATCCTAGCATGCATCTTATTGGTAATAAATGGGTGTTACGAGTTAAGCTCAAAGCAGACGGAAGTCATGATAAATACAAATCAAGACTTGTGGCTAAAGGGTACCTTCAAGAACCTGGTATTGACTATGAAGAAACATTTAGCCCTGTGGTTAAACCAGCCACGGTTAGAATAGTTTTGACATTGGCTGTTTCTTCAAATTGGAATGTCAAACAACTAGATGTTTGTAATGCATTTTTAAACGGTACTCTCAATGAAGCAGTTTTTATGCAGCAGCCTCAAGGCTTTGTTGACTCTTCAAAACCAAGTCATGTGTGTATGCTGCACAAAGCCTTATATGGTCTTAAGCAGGCTCCGAGAGCATGGAATGACAAACTTAAACATACTCTTTTTGAATGGGGTTTCACAGCATCTAGGTCTGATAACTCTTTATTTGTTTATGGCTCGGGACAGAACCTAGTGCTTCTTCTTGTCTATGTTGATGATATTTTAGTAACTGGTCCAAATACTAACCTCATTTCCAAGCTAATATCTGATCTCAACACCTGCTTTTCTCTCAAAGATCTAGGATCCCTGCACTATTTTCTTGGTGTTGAAGTCCATAGAACACCAACTGGTATGTACTTATCTCAAACTAAGTATATAACCGATTTGTTAGTTAAACTTCATCTTGAAGGAGCAAAAGCTTGTTCTAGTCCTACTAGCTCTTCTCATAAATTGTCTCTCGGAGAGGGTGCCCCATTTGATGATGTTACCGTGTATCGAAGTACTATAGGAGCTTTACAATATTTGACGTTGACCCGACCAGATATTGCATTTATTGTAAACAAGCCGAGCCAATTTGTGCAAGCTCCTACAGTCACACACTGGGAGGCAAGTAAGAGACTTCTCAGATACTTAAAAGGGACCATTTCAGAGGGTTTATTCATTAAACCAGCCGTTATGCTTGATCTTCAAGGCTACTCTGATGCAGATTGGGCTAGCTGCCCTGATGATAGGAGATCCACCGGAGGTTATGCTATGTTTTTAGGTGGCAATTTGATTTCTTGGTCAGCAAAGAAGCAACAAGTAGTGGCCCGTTCAAGTACAGAGAGTGAATTTCGTGCCTTAGCAAATGCTGCAGCTGAGATCAAGTGGGTTGTTTCCTTATTACATGAACTGCATGTCACCTTAGCTAACTCTCCAATATTATGGGTGGATAATCAGGGAGCTTCTGCTTTAGCTGCTAATCCTGTTTTTCATGCTCGAAGTAAACACATTGAGATTGATTTGCACTTCGTTCGGGATCATATTATTGCTCGAGAACTCTCTGTGCGTTATGTTCCATCAGTGGATCAAGTGGCAGACATTCTTACTAAGGCTTTACCAATTGGCAGATTCCAGTATCTTAAGTCCAAACTTCATGTGATAACTACCCCATTTCGTTTGAGTGGGGATGATAAACAATGTAATTCAGTTAGTTAGTGTTTTTGTTTTTCCAGTACTTTTAGTATTATTCTATTAAGAGATTGAGAACTGCATTCTTAAGTAGTACTTTCTTGTACTGTATTCTTAAATATAAAAAAAATACTACCTCAGTTTGTTTTGAGGTCTTCCCAAATTCTCTCATGAAACTTTTCTAAGGTTTCAACATAGATCTATAATTTTAGCAAATCGCTTTACTGTCTAGGCAATTTTGATGACATTAAGCAACATTAATAAGCAATGCAGTAAACATCTTCTGTAACATCTTCGGTGTTTATAAGTTGCAGATAATTGTTCGCAATATGGATGTATAGTATATTTGTTTTATGATGAAGGAGAAGCATTTGTTGAATTGCTTCAATAAGAATTAGGTTCATCATAGGCTGGGTGCTTTGCAAATCAGGCGACTCTCTCTGCAGCTAAGGCTCAGTGTTGCAAATACAATCAGTAACGTGCATGCAGAAAGAGGAATATTGTTCATATCTCTGTGTATGTTCATGGGGGATCATTCATCATGTAAGTTTATCTAAAATATGAAACCTGAACTACTGTGGTAATGGATATAAAATATATTTAACATTTCATTCATTCATGGAGTATCAAATAATTAATAACCACTAATTAAGAGAATAATAATTTGACTTTACTTTACTACAATTTGATCAAGGGTACATAACAAACTACCATCCAATATCCAAGCGTAGGTGAAACTGAAATGGTGGTGGTATAAAAAAGAATGAAATAATAGAGTTAATAAAATTAATGATCAAAGGAATCAGAATAAATGAAGGTATATATGTCATGAGGAAGGATGACGAATTAAACTAGTCCATGCTTCCTTCCATTAGGTGAATGTGCGCTGATGAATGAATTATGAATAAAAGAAGGGATTCAAATGCTCCTTTTTGCAGATACAAGTGGCTTCAACTTCTCCATCATTTGATCGAAGTCATCCTCCGTCTTGATTAAACTCAAGCGTGTGTAACGACTATCGGCTTCAAAAAGCACTCCGCTTTGAGTTTTAATTTGAGCATTCCTGAGTAGAGCTTCACAATCCGTGTCTTCCTCCCATTCACACTTTAGCCATCCGAATGCTGCGATTAATTGATGTAAATTAGCAATTGCGTTAAGCATGTATATATGCAGTTGGTTTGAAGATATATATAAACGGACAAAGTTAGCGAAATTAATTAAGTAGCTAGCTAGGAGCATACATGGTGAGGGATCTCTAACTTTTTTGAAGTAGTTGCAATATTGCGGAGAGAGGTTTTGAAGGGAGAATCGATCTGAAGATGCAACTAGCTTGGTAAGTTCAGCCCATCTTTTAGACAATGTTTGATAGCCAAATTGGTTGATGTCGGCCATTGTTTCCCGTTTCGTTTTCATTTGCAACAAGATCTCCTTTATTAGTTTCAAGGTTCGAAGTTGCGTATCGTGGGAAGTTCCTTCCGTGTTCTCGGTCATGTACTCCATTACCCTGTCGTATACTTTCACGTCCTTTATGAGCGCCCACCTATACATATATACAATATGTAATTTGTTATGATTAGCATACATGAATGATGCAGACCACCACCGTTGACAATATACATATGAATTAAAGTTAACGTTACTAATTAAGAAGAAGAAAAAATAAAAAATTAAAAAGACTGTCGTACCCGAATCTGCTGCCGGAATGTCCAGTGTATTTGGACATGGAAAACAACATTATATCTTCGTTGGCGGGTTGTGCAATTGGGGTATAATGCGGCCAATAGTAGACGTGGTCGTGGATTGCTAAAGAGCCATTGATTATGGAATGGTGAAATCGACCTTCGGGATTATTGGGCGAAGTCACCAATTCTATGATGTTTTGAGGAGAAGCGGCGTTAACGTAATCGGATGCGTTCCCTTTCCATTCGTAGCCGGTAAAACGAAAGAATTTGGTTTGCTTTCTGAAGACGGGATAATAAGGGACGGCAGCGACAACTTTTGATGGTTGCACATCGGGTGATATATCGTTTGGGGAAAGGGCGATGACTAGACCGTTGAGGAGTTGAGTGACGCCGGTACCGAAGACGATGTACTTATCATCGGCTTTGGCATTACCGACGGCCTGATGTAAAAGTCTGACGTGCTTTTCAAGCTCGGCGTTGATGATATTACCGGAAGATGGCTGGAAGAAATAGCTCATTCTATGCCAGGGTGATATGAGAAGAGCGGCGTTGGATTTGTGTTGCATCCAATATTTTTCGAGAAACAAAGCGTCGCCGCTTACAACATCAGAGGAGCAGTTAGGGAGCAAAGTGGAGCAATGGGGACCGGTGTAGCAAGTGTTGCACTCGCACATGGGAGCTCCATCGACGACGATTCCGTCCAAGTAAGCTCTGCCATGCCCGGAGCAGTCTATTGCGGCCACTGCCTCTGCCTCCTTCACTGCCTTTGCAGTCCAGCTTGAGCTTGGCTTCTTCATCAGTGGATAGCCCATCATGCTTACTAATATGGATATGATGAAGAGCAATATCAGTAGCCATGGCTTTTCATTTTTATTTGCTTGGTACTCCATTTCTTTCTTTCTTCCTTCCTTGCTGATTTGATCTTGTACGGATTGAACCTATGTTTTATTTGTAATATTTATTTATGTGATATATATTGGTAAATACAGAGATCGATCGATCTCTTATATATAGAGTGGCTGCTTCACATTATATTTCAAACATTAACATGCATGCATGCCTGTATATTTACACGTTTTTGATTAACGTACGACTTTCTTTATTGCATGATATTTGACCCTTCATTTGACCAATTTCCTCATTAACGATTTGGTCTCGATCAACCGTCTATTTAAAGTCCTTCAATTCTTCTTTCAATATTTTATTTTGATCCAGTCCCAATTGTTTGACATCACCATGCATGCCATATATGCTTATAGGTCAATCCGTCAATATAATATATGGGGCTAGCTGCCTGCTACCTGTTCTTTATCTCGGCTCCTTGATTCATTTATTTCTCTTCTCTGTCTTTTTATAAATGAGAAAACCCTTCCTTCAGATCTGATATATTGAAGTGTTGCTTCATTTCAGCCTTCAGATTCTATTTGTTTGATCTGCACCGTTCAAGCCTCTTTATTTTATTTTTTGTCTTGTGGGCTAAAGCCCAATAGGATAGAACTGCAAGCTCTTGTATATAAACTGTCTTTCGTTCACTGTAAAAGCATTCAGTTGATAATAAAATTTCCTTTGCATATTTCTTTCATCTATCAAATCCACCAAAAAGAAAATATTTCTTCATCTCAAAATCTTTCATGGTATCAGAGCTCGAGTAAATTGCTTAACAGCAAACTTTTAAGAAATCAAAGTATCATCAGAGGATAATCTCATCATTTGATCTTATCCTTTATCAGAAAGTTGTTTCAATTCATCACTTAAAGGATTGATTCAGTTCAATCTTGTGCCTCGCCAGTTTATCTACAGGCTGCATCGAGATTTCATCACTGAATTGTGAAAGATACAAATCAACTCTTGAAATCAGATCAAGAAATCAAGAAAAGCAACACAAGAAACAGAAAAGTGCCATCCAAAAGAAATTCTATCAGAAAATTCATCATTTGAGAACTTCTTGGTTGCAACTTACCTGTTTTTGCATTCCATTTTTTGAGTTCTTGAGAATTATTTCAGCTTGACTGCATCTTATCTCTAGAAATCAGTTTAGATCATCATGGCTGATGAAAGCAACACTGAGGCATCATCAACTGCTAATAGTACCCAATTTACTAATTCTGCAGAGAATTTGATCAAGACTGTTGTCAGTCCCCAAAGTCAGTTAGTTACTGTTCATCTAAATGAAGATAATTATCTTCTTTGGAAGCTTCAAGTTGAAACAGCAATACAAGGATATGGGCTTGATAGCTATATTCAGGGAACAATTCAAATTCCTCCAGTATGTATCACTGACAAAGAAAACAAGATAGTCAGCAATGAAGAGTTTATCAAATATCATAGACAAGATAAACTCATATGTTCTTGGTTGTTGTCCTCAATCAATGTAAATCTTTTATCACATGTTATTGGTTGCAAAACAGCCAATGAAATCTGGGTAACAATTGATAAAGTTTTCAATACACAATCAGCGGCAAAAGTTATGTTTTACAAAAGGCAGTTACATGGCATCAAGAAAAATGGTCAAAATATGAGAGAATATCTCTCCAAAGTCAAGACTACATGTGATCTACTTGAAGCAGCAGTGCATAAGATCAGTGATTCAGAACAAATTATGACTATTCTAAATGGATTAAGTGATGAATATGAAGCTGTTGTTGCTGTGATTTCTTCTCAGAAAACTTTACCATCTGTAGATGATGTTCACTCTGTTTTACTTGCTCATGAGGCAAGAATTGATAATAAGAAATCTCAAGAAAATGATTTCAATGTCAATTATGCAGCAAATTATAAAGGCAAAGGTCAAAGCAGTAATAAATCTGATCAGACCATACAAAGAGGTGGTTATTCTAACAGATCTAGAGGAAGAGGAAGATGGAACAATAATAATAGACCAAAATGTCAGATTTGCGAAAAATTGGGGCACACAGCAGCAAAGTGTTATTTCAGGTTGAATCTGAATTATGTACCAGGACAAAATTCCAACAGTCAAAGAAATCAAAGTCTCAGTGCAAATATGGCCCAAGTTCATAATGATTCAAGTAATCAATCAGACAATAAAAATTATCAACAATCAGAAGTAGCAAAGCCAGAGCATATTCATGATGAAGACTGGTATCCAGATTCTGGAGCTACCAATCATCTTACAAACAACTTGAGCAATTTGAATCTTGGTAACAGGGAGTATAAAGGTATGAATTCTATTCATGTAGGAAATGGTAAGTCTATTGCAATCACACACACAGGCAGTTCTTATATTATGGGAAAAAGGCAGTTATACTTGAATAACTTGCTTAGAGTACCATTGATTAGAAAAAATTTATTAAGTGTGTCACAATTTGCAAAAGACAACAATGTCTATTTTGAGTTCTACCCATATCACTGTTTGGTTAAGGATATCCTAACTAAAGACATTCTCTTGCAGGGTAATGAATATAAAGGGCTGTACAAGTTCACTGTGGCTAATTCAAGAAAATCAGAAATTAAAAGAAATTGGTGTAATAATTCTGAATTGAAAGAGGAAGAAAATTGCAAGACATTTGACATATGGCATTATAAATTGGGTCATCCAAATGCTAAAATTGTAAAACATGTTCTGAGTAATAATAATATTTCTTTTAATGATTTTTCTTCACCATACATATGTACTTTCTGTCAAATGGGTAAGGCACACAAATTGCCTTTTTCAAATTCTGAAACTATTTACAGTAAGCCACTTGAACTAGTTGCAACTGATTTATGGGGGCCTGCACCAATTCACAGTGATTATGGATTTAAATATTATATATCTTTTATTGATGCTTTCTCTAGATATGTTTGGATATATTTTTTAAAATCTAAGGATGAAACATATAATGCAGTGTTACAATTCATTGCTCAGGCAGAAAATCAAACTAACTGCCAAGTAAAAGTGTTTCAATCTGATGGTGGAACAGAGTATATGCCTCTGAAGCATTATTTTCAGAAGAAAGGGATTGTTCATAGAACAACTTGTCCCTATACTTCTGAGCAAAATGGAATTATTGAAAGAAAACATAGGCAAATTGTTGAGACAGGTCTCACATTATTAGCTCAATCAGCTATGCCTTTAAAATTTTGGCCTGATGCTTTTGCTACAACTGTTTTCTTGCTAAATAGACTACCAACTAAGGTCTTAAATTTCAAAAGTCCTTTGGAAATAATGTTCAATATTAAACCAGATTATCAAAGCTTGAAAATTTTTGGATGTTTGTGTTATCCATATCTTAGACCATATAATTCACACAAGTTAAATTTCAGGTCTGCTCCTTGTACCTTTTTAGGTTATGCCAGTAATAAAAAAGGGTATAAATGCTTAGACTGTAATGGCAGAATTTTTATTTCTAGACATGTTGTATTCAATGAAAGAATTTTTCCTTTTAAAACTTCTGAAATCAAAGCATCTAAGAAAATTTATAACCCAAAAGAATCTCTACCTCCAATACCCACTTTTCCTGAGGAAGTTATGCAAGCTTCCAGAGAGACATGTGAAAATAATATCATCTCAGATTTGCAAAGGTCTGACTCACAACACACAGTGTCCAGTTGTGGACCAGGTCATGAGAGTACTGATGAACCAGTTTCACCTGTTCAAAATTCTCAACAAAGATTTAGTATGCAGTCTACTTCTCAACAAACATCTGAGGATACACTGTTACACAATGAACAGCTGGAACAAGGTGGTAGTAATCAGCAACAACAGACTACAAGAACAGGTCATCATATGATTACAAGGTCTAAGAGTGGTATTTTCAAACCCAAAATATACAATACAAGTTTGGACACTGAAGAACCAAGTGCTTATTATCAAGCCTTGGAAAATGAAAACTGGAAATCAGCCATGTCAGATGAATACAATGCTCTTATGAGGAACAAGACATGGAGTCTGGTTCCATTACCCAAAAATAAAAATATTATTGGGTGCAAATGGATCTTTAAATTAAAGAAAAATATTGATGGTACAATTTCTAAATACAAGGCAAGGTTAGTAGCTAAGGGTTTTTCACAACAGAGTGGTTTTGATTTTAATGAAACTTTTTCACCTGTTGTAAAACCCACTACAATAAGAACAGTCATTACAATTGCCTTGTATAGAAATTGGAACATCAAACAAATAGATGTGAATAATGCCTTTCTAAATGGTGTTTTGCAGGAAGAAGTATACATGGAGCAGCCACATGGATTTGTACATAAAGGAAAAGAGAATCTTGTGTGCAAATTGAACAAGGCTATTTATGGTTTGAAACAAGCTCCTAGAGTGTGGTTTGAGAAGCTCAAGACAACTCTTATTGAGCTTGGCTACAGTCCCACAAAATCTGACAACTCTTTATTTACAAAATTCAATAAAAATATAATAGTTTATGTACTTATATATGTTGATGATTTTATTATTACAGGAAATAATGCTGAGGAAATCAATAGTCTCATAAAGCAGCTTAATCAGAAATTCAGTGTTAAAGAACTTGGTGATTTAAACTATTTCCTTGGCATTGAAGTTAAAAGGTTGTCAGATTCATCAATTCACTTGAGTCAAAAGAAATACATTCAAGAAATTCTGAATAAAGCCAAGATGAGTGAAGCTAATGCTATTTCAACTCCTATGATCAGTAATTTACATATGTCAAAATTCAAAGGTGATGCAATACTCAATGAAAAGCAGTATAGAAGCATTGTTGGTGCTCTACAATATGCAACAATAACAAGACCAGACATTGCTTACAGTGTTAATAAGGTCAGCCAATTTATGCAAAAACCAACAGATGAACACTGGAAAATGGTGAAAAGAATCTTAAGATATCTCAAAGGGACTGCAGATTATGGATTAACACTTCAGTCAAGCAAGTACTTCAATATTACAGGGTATGCAGATGCTGATTGGGCTAGTGATCCAGATGACAGAAGATCAACAACTGGTTATTGTATTTTTCTAGGCAATAATCCTATATCTTGGTGTTCAAAAAAACAACCTACTGTTTCTAGATCAAGTACAGAAGCAGAGTATAGAAGTGTAGCTAATGCTACAGCTGAAGTGATGTGGATACAGTCTCTACTTGATGAATTACAGATCAAGTTAGACAGCAAAACAACAATATGGTGTGACAACTTAAGTACTGTTCAACTTACTGCAAATCCAGTTTTACATTCTAGAACGAAGCACATGGAACTTGACTTGTATTTTGTTCGTGAACAAGTTGCACAAGGAAAATTAAATATAAATCATATACCTTCATCTTACCAAGTTGCAGACGTCTTAACTAAGGCACTGTCTAAAGCCAACTTTGTGCGGCTCAGGGATAAACTGAAGGTTAGCAACTCACAAAATTTTCATCAGTATCCCGATGTCAAAGCAGTCTCAGCCTCAATTTGAAATTGTTTCAAGACTAATTCAGCAACTTCGAATCTTAATGAACCTCAAGGTTGCAAGATCTCAAACAACATGCAGTTGAGTGAAATCAGATGCAGAAGCTTCAAATGAGATCTCCGACATCAATTAACATGCTGTCAAGAAAAATCAAACTAAAAGCTTCAAATAACCTGATAATAAAAAAAAATCGACTCAAATCAAGTTTCAACAGGACTTTGGAGAATCATGTTGTTTTGAAGAATCATGCTCTGATATGGGTCGGATGAAGCTATTTTCAGATTTCATGGAACCAATTGAAGCAACTTTTGATTTATTGATGAAAGCGATCGAGATTAGTGTTTTTTTTTTTCAACCCTAACTGAAGTAGGGTTTGCGGGGGCGTATAAATGAGAAAACCCTTCCTTCAGATCTGATATATTGAAGTGTTGCTTCATTTCAGCCTTCAGATTCTATTTGTTTGATCTGCACCGTTCAAGCCTCTTTATTTTATTTTTTGTCTTGTGGGCTAAAGCCCAATAGGATAGAACTGCAAGCTCTTGTATATAAACTGTCTTTCGTTCACTGTAAAAGCATTCAGTTGATAATAAAATTTCCTTTGCATATTTCTTTCATCTATCAAATCCACCAAAAAGAAAATATTTCTTCATCTCAAAATCTTTCACTTTTGGTTTCGTTATTTACTTTATCAATTATATGTAAGCATGCAGCTGAATCACTACCAACGGGTTTCTGTTTCTATATGTTGAATGTATTTCATGCTTAATTATTTACTCCCGACTAAACAAAGAGACCAGTTCAATTTTTCCTTTATTGCTTCATAAGCATGACAAATTATGTTTGAAATAAAAACAAACTTGTAATATGTTTATCTTGCTAATGCTTTTTATGTAAGTGTTGCTGTAAAAATAAAGTCTTTTCAAAATTTTCCTTTAATGGTTTGTTTTCTTTATTTACGTGTTTTATCTAATAATCCAAACACATTCTGTTAGTCTGTTTTCTTTATTTACGCATTTTATTTAATAATAGAAACACGTGCTATTATTTAGCAAACAAAGAACAAACCTCAGTTATGTAAGTTGTAAAAAATATATAAGCTTTGGCAATTTTGAATTCATGCAACTTTTGTTTTTGTATTTGATCTAAAACTAGATTTACTTTTGTCATCTCCTATCGCATCAGTATTCTCACAAAAATACCTTTCACCCATGCCAAGATTATCTTTTATGCACTCGGGCCTAAATGGCATGATCGATCGATAGAAATACTGCAACACTCCATCCATCTTTATCTGTATATTCCATATAGCACACTAGATAGATGTTATATTCATGAAATACGATTCGCTTTCCAGATTCCTTGTTGGTGAAAGAGTAGACGTGGAACTTAAAATCTCAAGTTAAATGGCGTGGAGGTTGGAGTCCTCTTCAAGGCATAGTATTGAGCGAAAGTGTATATACCATATTTTTCGCCGCAAAAAGAATTTTACTATATATATTTGTTCAAAACCAAAATAGCTAGAATTATTTTCAAATTCCCGGATGAAATTCGAGATGTTTATGGGCTCTGTCTCTCGATTAGGAGACCCGAGAGAGACAATTCCATCTATACAGGAGAAGTAGACTTTAACAAACAAATTTGAGCTTTGGTGGAATTGCCGCCCGAGTCATGTCGACACTTGAATTCATCGAGAAGTAGAATTATGATTCAATGGAGCAATGGCGATAATTCATTGTCATCGATCCATAGTTAACATCAGGGTCGGCCCCAAGGCAAGGCAGGCAAGACGCCGCCTAGGGCAACCGACCTGGCTGGGGCAACGATGTGGTGGTGATGATGGGTTCGATCATTTACTTAGATAAAAATAGGTTATATAATAACAGAAATAATTAACAATGTACTGAGGTGGTTAGCTTATTGTCATTTAAATCAAGCAACCAAAGTTTGAGTATGGGAAGCTGGAAATTTTTGGGGCAATTTTTTTTAAGTTCGGACTAGGACGTAACCGGTTAGGCCGGCTCTGGTTATCATACATCAAAAATTTGCGCCCATCCATTACCCCCGTCAATTTTGTCCTATCCGAGTTCTAGCAAACACACCGTCTTGTCTTACCCTTCTCTTTGATTGAAGTATCATCAAACGGCGATGAGTAGGGGAAATGGATCAGCGAGGAGCTGACGGGATGGCGATCGATGGAGCTTTGGAGGATGACCCAACAGCTATGGAGTCAATGGTGCGAGTCGAATCTTGCAACGAGGCAGGAGGGCACTGCCTTAGATTATTCATGAGAATTTGTCAAAGGAGTGTTCTTTTGGATGGATTGACTTCATGGGGTAAAAGGGATATGGAGCAGAAGTCGAGGTTCAACATGAATTAAAGATGGAATCGATGATGAACGACTCTTGAGTTTGAATGCAAGTAAAGTTGTCGAAGGCTGGAACAAGGATAAAATGTTTGAAAAATTCTTAGCTTAGACTTTTATATGGATCGACACAGATGGATCGACACCGATGCATCATGCTTATAAAAGAAATGGAAAGAAGAAAAGGATGAAAAACCACCTATCATAAATTAGAATGACTTTTAAAAATTTCTCCCCAATGAATAGAGTCCTTGGATAATGGAATTCAATATTTGTATCTACTGAGAAGACATAACGAAGTGCCGAAATTCTCAGTGAGGATGCAACATTCCACCGAAACGTATTGAGTAACGGAAGCATATGCGCAGATCTGGAATTGAATGCTTGCAATGATTCAAAGCATGTTTTATGTTCAAAGAACCATACTTTGGATTTATCCCTTGATTGGGGTAGTTAAATGTCATGCCATAATTTTACTTTCCATTACGTCCTTATCATGCATTCTCATCAAGTAAAAAGAAAAAATAATTTTTATGTACGAAAAGAGATGATTCAAATTGGAAATTAATAAAGTACAATAGATCATACTTTAGATTATAAGCTCTGTTGCATATTGGTTTTCTATTGCACCTAATTAGGTGTTACATTAGGTTATAAGCTCGATTACATATTGGTTTTCTATTGCATCTGATTAGGTGTTATGTTAGGTTATAAGCTCGGTCAACCATTGTTGTAATTCGTACCAGATTGATTTTCTATTGTACTCAATTTACTACAAGAGGGAATAGTTTTTTTGATGGTTAATAGCTGTCGGCGGCCGTCGTAAGCCGTCGAGCAACTACACATCTCAACAGACTTTTCGACGGCTTTGTCGACAAATTTTTGACGGCCTTCATCGGACTGTTCGACAGTTTTCATCACATCGTCAAGTACACATGGCAAGCATTGAGTCTTTCGTGTTTTGGCCAATCCAAAGCCGTCATAAAATATAAAAAAATTCTTTTTGTAATTCAACCACGATTCATCCCTCAAACACGCATATATAACAATATATATCGCAGCACACTTTCGCACACATAAATCATATATATTAAAGCCCAAATCCCACATAACATATACACCACAAAATACATCAATAATAAAGAATGCATCAATATATATAATAAGCATAAGTTCAATCTCAAAATTCCACCACAAAGTTCAATCTTTAACATCTGCCAACATCTCAAAATGTATCATACATCACATCAAATCAATCTCATCAATCTCAAAGTATATGTAATTCTCATACTAACTCACAATATCAAAGTTCATATATACAATAGATCATACTTTATATTATTTATAACTTATTATTTAAAGTGATTATCAATAGCTTATAATTTAAACTATGCTTATCATGGACTCTTTCAATTTTGTGTCATGCCATGTGTATGTTTTTGAGCCACCATCATTGACATGCTCGATATCGTGAGTACGAGTAAAAACTTTCAAGTAGGAGATGGCACTACCATGCTCTCTTACCTGAAATAATTACTATGCATTATTATTATATATATGATGATTATACAATGTTATAAGTATTTATAATCGCAATTTATAAACTTACCCAAACACAACTGCAAATACACATAGTTATGTGAATATGTATTCTCCCAGTTACAACACTGCCCTTAAACTCACAAAACTAATACATTGATACAAAATACTACACGTAAACCCATTTTGTAACATGACACGGCAAGGTACATCAGTCTCAACGAAGCTTAAATCATTTGAACTGAAAGATTATTTGTTTAAATAGCACATCTCAACCGTAACACATAATACGGTAAAGTACAATTCGACATCAACACTATAACATAAAGAAAACATTATTCACCGATATGCTTTTTAGGAGCAGTAGTAGTATCATCTGTATCATCTTAAAGTTGTGAGTTGGCTGCATTTTGCATACCATAGTATACAAAATGTATTGAGCCAAAAGTGATGATTGTCATTTGATGCAATTTGAATGTTATACCTTTGTATATATTTGTACATGCTTTCAAACACCACACAACTTGTAGCCATTCCAGTTCATCCATTATCTTTTTGCATGCTACTCTGCCCGTGCTAAGCAAGTGAGAACAGTAACTATTGTGAGAATGCCTCTCTTTGTGAATATATACATTCTGATTTCCTTCTTCATTTGGCTTCCTAAGCTATCGGTTGGTTCTTTAATGTATTCCTGTACATGGCTATATTATCTAACCATTATGATTGAAAACCACACCATAATAAATATTAGTACAATATTCAAGAAATCTAGAAATGTATCATATCTCTCATCCTAGTACCTTTCAGATCCAACTCTGGTCCAGCAAACAGGCAAATATCTTAGTTTTAAAATGAAAAAAACACAATACTAATCAAAAATCCTATCAAAGCATCTTTGACTTCCATTCCACTATCTTCTCCCTTTGATTTATTTATATAAAATTTATGTACTCCTAGGAGCACAGCTTGATAAAAAACTGTGAGATGGCCAAAGATCAAAGATCGCAAATGAAGAAAACCTCAAACCGCATATCACTCACTATTTTCATGTAGTAAAAAAAAATTGACTAAAATTGTGGGTTAGCTAAAATATAGGCTAATATGTTAAATAATGAAAAATCATAATATTTTTATCTTTGAATGTCAAAGTTGTTCCTGAATTGTGAACAAATTTAAAATAAATGTTTTGTTTTAATGTAGTGGTTGACGACTTTAATCAAACATAATGATTTTCTAAAAACTATATTAATTGAACATAGACAACTCAAAATTATACTAACAATTGTTCAAGTGAAAAGTGCACAACTTTGAGTTTTGTCTAACCTTCTATATTTATTTGTACGCTCTCAAAAATAGATGAAAAATCTTAATATTTTTATCTTTGAATGTCAAAGTTGTTCATGAATTGTAAAAAAATTTAAAATAAATGTTTTGTGTTAATGTAGTGGTTGACGACTTTAATCAAACATAATGATTTTCTAAATAACATATTAATTGAACATAGACAACTCAAAATTATACTAATAATTGTTCATCTGAAAAGTGCACGGCTTTAAGTTTTCTCTAACGTACTAAATTGACTTGTACGCTCTCAAAAATAGATGAAAAATCATAATATTTTTATCTTTGAATGTCAAAGTTGTTCCTGAATTGTAAACAAATTTAAAATAAATGTTTTGTGTTAATGTAGTGGTAGACGACTTTAATCAAACATAATGGTTTTCTCTAACCTACTAAATTTATTTGTATTCCCTCAAAAATAGGTAACAATGAATTGTACTACTTGATAAATGAACCGAGTCAAAAGATTATTCAGTAATGATAACCTGATTACTGAAATTATGGCTTGGATAGGTAACTATATTGAAATGGAAGAACATATATGTCGTAATTTATTGTTGTAGTAGGTAGTATTAACATCATAGTAGATATGACGGATAACTTAGGAATGAAAACACTGTAAACTCTAACGATCCTGACTCGACCTTCGAAAATCGGCACCGAATATATCACGTATATTCAAATGCCGCAAAATCAAAGGTCGAATCTGGTTCGCCGGAGCTTATAACACATTAAGTATAACAACAAAGCAGAAGAAAATGTATAATATCATTGATACAACAATGAATACAATTATCCGATACAATATGATACAACAATATCATAGATAACGACAACAGTGGAAAAAATAATAATGGAAGAAATAACTCCAATATGATCTTGGATAAAGAGTGAATCCAAATTCTGCAACTCCAAACCAAATCTCCAAAGCCAAAGCTCTAAACTTCAAGCTCGAACCACCATCAAGCTGAACTGAACCAAACTCCATCCCAATGCGATTGCCAAGACTAAAGGTTGGATGCTATCGACTCTATATCTACAAGCTGACTATTCGACTATCTGAAAAATCAAACTCTAGATAGGCCGTGTAGAAAATTATGGGCACCTAGAGTTTAGGAAGAGAACAATAAACTCCAGGTTAGTCACGGGAATGGTACGAGCAAACAAAAACAGTTTATCTTTATCAAAAGCAAAACAAAAGATTTTAATGAAATTCGCAATGCTTTTTGGAAAATGAAACTGCCATAAGACCTCCCGCCACACACACAATGCAAGCGCAAAATTGGAGGAGATTTCTCCTTATGACAGTTAAAAATGCTTGATACGCGAAAATCTTTTTGATATTATTATTAGTGCATAGTGCAGAAAACCTTTCGAAAGTATAATATAAATCTTAGCCAGCATATGTACCATTATATTATGTCTGCTATAGCTACCACCTGAGGTGGCAGGTTCTACAATTACAATCGTAAAGGGATCATATTGTTTTGTTTTGATTTCCAACAAATGGTCAGGCAAAGGAACCTCCCACACAAAATGGAACGCCTCTGAAGGGACGCCCCCGAGAACCTAACCGAGTCTCTGCTACACAAGGCTGGGTTACCTCTGTAACTAGGTAACTACTAACACAAGTATGCCACCTGCCGGTCGTTACCAACCTTTATCTGAGGCGCCTCTCAACCAACAACCACAAAGCAATAAGTTTTGCAGCATCCACATAGGTAAATATCTAGGCACCATACCATGATGCCACCTTTGATCTAGAAGGAAATGACATACCCTCAGGGAGCGCTACCGCCAAACAACTTTGCTCCCACGATTCCTGTTTCGACCATAACAGAGTTGTCAGGCTCGACGAAGTCTCATCCACAAAGCTACACTTTTCACAAAGTCATGCTTTGATCAACAAATGATCAGCAGCACTTCGTATGCCACATTACCAAATTGGGAATGTATCACTAGTAACCATCAACTACATAACCTCTGAGCTCGTACGTCTCAGAGAAGGGTGTTAAGCTAAGAGAATAAATTCTCCGCCACCAAACAGAAATGTATTTGGTAGAAACTGATTTTACATCTCAAAGTGTAATGTCAGACACTCATCCATACAAGTCTGTTCTGGGTTCGAACAGAACCGAAGGCACTTCCAAAGAAGTCCTTGCAAACCCGGGCATCCTCAATCCCGATCGGACTCCCCATCACATAAGGGATCTCTATACTGGAGCAACTCAATGCAGAGTCGTTCGACGGGTTACCCTATCGTTCCCGAAGACACCCGGTCTTCACGACCGATCTTCAAATGCAATCCATTTCGTTGTATCACTATTCGGAATGGGTTACATGACACAAAGTCCTCTCCCGGCTAAACCGAATAGTGAGTGCAATATTTTAAAAACATACGGATATGGGGATCTTAGTTAAGTCACAACTTATTACCCAAAACTTTTCTTTTAAATGGTTAAACAAATTACCATTTTCAAATCTTTTAAACAAAAAGATTCACTTCACAAAGTTCACCAATTTTTTTCACAAAGATTCATTTAAAATATTTAAACAAAAGATCTGTCTTTGAAATCCTCTTTTGTTTGGAAACAAAGTTCACAAATATTTTACAAAGATTCCTTTATAGCTTTCAAAACAATTTCATTTCAAATCTTTTATCCAAAGAATATACCTTTAAGATTCTTTTATGAAGTTCAATAATCTTTTACCAAGATTCATTAAAACAATTTTCATTTCAAACTTCAAATCTTTTCAACATAAATTGGAAATCTTTTCTTTATATGAAAGATGTTGTTATTTGAAAACAATTAGTTTTCGTTTTCGGAAAAATCCAATTACATTTGCACAAGTTAAAGCCTTTCAAGTATAAAGCTTGGTTTAAATTCAAATTTCCCAAAACAATACTTTTAAAATGGTTTAAAACTTATATAAACACATTTATAACTTGTATAACCTTTCTAAACCAAAATTCTTAACATAGAATTCAATTTCAAATCTTGAATTCAAATTCAAATCAAATTATTTAAATTTCAAACTTTATCAAGTTATTCAAAATAACTTTTATCTTCAAAACTCCTTTTCAAAAGCTTTTCATATTTAACCCAAGTCCATTTCCAAAACCATTTGAATTCAAAAATTCAATCTTTAAAACCATTTTCAAAAATCCGTGACTTAACCAATTTCCTCGTGCAATCCATATTTGTGTGTGTATGAGTGCGGTCCAGGGGTTTTACACAATAGTGCAACAAACATCAATCATTATAGATTCAAACACATCAATATCGATAAGCAGTATAATCTATAACGCTTATCTTCATTCACAGATTCACATATATTGTAAATTTATTACAGATAAATAAATTACATTCATCATAGATAAATAAATTACATTCATCACAGCTTGAATTAAAATAATTCAAATCACAAAGCATCACACGGTAGAGATATCAAACAATTCACTGCATTCAATAAAATACAGTTATCCATAAGTAAGGTTAATTGATCATCTGATTAATTAAAATCAGATTAATCACTAATCCATGTTGATTAACATTAGTTAATCACAATTTATGTTAATTAATTATCCTTAAATTATTTATTAATCAATCTTAATTTATGAACTAATCAACCTTTAATTATTAAAGAATCAATCTTAATTATTCAATTATCCTTAATTAATTAATCAATAAATAAATTAACTCTTAATTAATTTTCATTTAATTAATTATCCTTAATTAATTATAATAAGTAATCATCCTTAATTACTTATATTAATAAATCCAAAATTAATTTTAATCACTTGATTAATCAACTTTAATCATTAATTAATTACTTTCAATTAAGTAATTATCTTTAAGTAATTAATTACCCTTAATCAATTACCTTAATTAATTAATTATCCTTTTTTGTAATCTCACAAGGTAATTAGCTTAAATTTAATTTCACAATGTAACTATACTTACTTAATCCCTTAATTACGTCCTTTAAATAAAGAAAATTATCATTAACAAATAGTTCAATTTCAAAACCTTAAGTTAATCAAACGTTTTTAAGATAAAACATTTATCTTTTAATTACTTATTTATACCTTAAAAATAAAATTAAGGATTCTTTTGGAAACTTGAACTTAACTAATTCAAAAATAATTATTTTAAAACTTTATCCATTTAAAAAAACTGGTAAAAACGAATATTTAATTAAGAAAGTATTTTAAACTTGATTAAAACTGAAAGTCGAAAACTTGTTTAAATTTTAGAAATTTAAAAACTGTTTTCAACCCAAACTTCCCAGAACCGAGACACATTCCAAATTCCCCGAGCCAAATTCTAAATTACTCGAGCCAGGCTCCGAGAAATCCGCGTTCTTCTTTTTTTTTCTCCTTTTCTTTTAACTTTGTTTTGATTTAATTTATAAACTGTTATTCAACCCATGCAAACTACTCGAAGGAAGCCCTGAGCAACACATCGTTTTTCTCGAGCTAATTCCCAAGGCCCTTATCATTTCTTCCTCGATACAAAACTTCACAACGATCATCTGACACATGTACACGTGCACAGGCGAATCGATCACCTTCAACCATCGATGCCAACGCCGGCATATCGACCACCACCCCCACTCTCGACCCCGACCACCAAAGCCTTGAGACAACACCACAATCAAAATCGAACAACCGAGTTTCCTATTAGAACAGAACCCATCGTCAAAAATTCGCCTCGAGTAGCCACCACCGACCACCAGAATTTACGCCATTCCACCCAAAGCAACTCCACAACCCCATGCATCTTTCCCCTTGGGTGCGATGCAACCCGAAGCAACACCGCCGATGAAATCGTCGTTTCTTCCTCATCGAACCAAACTGGGTTAAAAACCATACATCACCTTCTACGCTCCGCCATGCTCATCAGAAAAATTTGTGAATATTTTTCCATGAATCCTCATCACCCAAGCTACCTTCAGCCATAACCACGACCTCTTTTATTTCGCCGACGACCGGCAATTGCCACAAACCCAAATTCCGTTCATCACGAAAAATCCAAACATTCACATACTTAAAAATCGTGAAATTACTTCCTAAAATCATCATTTGTTATCACGAAGCTGGTTATGGAATTAAAACATGAATTTAAGTTCATTGATTCTCGACTTATATATAAAGTTTTACTGCATTGTCCTAATTTTGAAAGAATACTAAATCTTAAATTCTTGAAAATGTTTTTAAAAATAAATTCACATTGTTATAATCATTTTCACTTTAAATATCAAGGTCTGAAATTTTTCGTTAAGAAGGTATGATTTTTCTTCTTGAATTTGTAGCTTGTTACACTAAACAGAGCTAGATATATACATATACAGGCATGCACATCATTCACAAATATATATACATATATCCAGACATATTTTACTTCCATACTAAAAAATATATCGCATGCAGATCAAGATTCAAACTAAATTTAAAACTTAAAGTTGTAGTTTGATCACCTTGGTAGGAACAGGGCAGAGAATAGGAACAAATTCTTTTGCTTGGAAATTTTTGATGTTGATCTTTAAATTTGAAAATCTTTGATTTGCTTGCTGATTTGGTTGATATGTTCTTGGATTTGAACTACTGTTTTCTGCTTATTTCTTGCATTTAAATTGCTCAGATTTTACTGCTTTGATCTTTTTCTGGTTTTTGAAAACTATTTGTTTGATTTTGTAATGCTTCCAGGTTTTGATTCCAGAAAATCATCTGTTGTTTGAACTTAGAGTTGAATCTGATCTTTGATTTCCACAATCTTCAATTTGTTTTCAGACTGAAAAATTAGACCTGAGATGACCTTAAATTTAATCAAGTTTTAATATGAAGAAATTGTTTTGGTTTGTAGAAATTTTTCTCAGGTTTGAGAATAACCTGGTTTATCAATTTCTTTTCTTATTCATGTTTTCATGATTTTTTTAAATTAAAAGTAAAATTTGTTTGCCACTTGTTAAAACATGTCTATACATATTTTGATTTTCTTACAAATGTCTTTTGTAACCTTAATTGTGTTTAAGTCCTTACTTTAATTAATTTTGAAATTATGGTTTAAACCCTGGTTAATTTTATATTTACATATGTTTATATTTACAACTTTATACGAAATTGAGTTTGAAATCTACTTATATTTACACAATTTTTTTTCGTTCCAGATATTCAAATTATCACTTAAATAAATTCACAAATAAATCCAAACCCAACCTATTTGTAAATATTTACAATTGAATTTCCCAAATTAAATTAAATTAAATTTATTTTCTAAAATATTTATTATAGAGTTTTAGATTTAAAATGAAATTCAAAATAAATTTATATACATATAAATAAACACACATATGTATATTAGACAACAAATTTCTACTAGTATAAAATTATATAGTTTTCAAATCCAAATTTTATTTATTTATAAGATATTAAATATAGAATTTCAAATACACAATTAAATTTTAAAGTCAATGTCCAAATAAACAAATATCTTATTTAATCTTGGAAAAATTAAAAAAATTACAATTTAAGTTCACAAATTTATATCAATTACTAAATTTAATTTTACTCAAAAATTGGTATCGTTACAGATTCTCCCCTTTAGGAAATTTCATCCTCGAAATTTGAAAGACAGGGAGACAATAAAAGAATATAGAAAGATAGAGAGATGAATTACTTGATCAAGCTGAATATCTATTCCGCATTTGGCTTACCAAATCAGAATATCATCAATAGATATAAGAACGAATCTCTTTAACTCTTCATAAGACACTCGGGTCATCCAGATCTATAAGTATGCAAGGGCATTGCTTAGTTCGAAGGGGTAACTAACCATTCGTAGAACATATCTAGACCCTATAGAATAGACAGATATGTGGACATAAATCCAAAACTTTTTAATTTAGAAACCAAAGTATACATATCAACCATAGCAACCAAAGCAAAAAAATTCATCCAAACAAACAATTTTGACCTATCTGGAGTTTATGTCCTATACCGGCACATCAAAGATTCTCCCTCGAGCTGCTACGAAGCCATCAACGAATTGAAATCAGATAATGAACAAAAGAGATTGATAGAGAAAGGGTTATTCCTTGTTGTTGCAGGGTATCGATCATTTGTACTGGTATTCCACTGTCCCTTATCTCGTCCTCTTCTTACACTCATACTCGCTATCAACGGATGGTAAGGGAATTTATTGAGGCATACGGACGGATATCTTAGGGATATACTCATTTAGGGTATACCTCACCCTATCTCTAATGAGGTACCTAATGTGTTATACTCCTGAGCTAAAGTTCAACTTTTAGCTCTGATACCAATTTTAACGATCATGACTCGACCTTCGAAAATTGGCACCGACTATATCATCTATATTCAAAAGCCGCAGATTCAAACTTCGAATCTGGTTCGCCGGAGCTTATAACACAATAAGTATAACAACACAGCAGAAGAAAATGAATAATATCATTGATACAACAATGAATACAATTATCCGATACAATATGATACAACAATATCAGAGACAACGACAACAGCAGAAAAAATAACAATGGAAGAAATAACTCCAAATATGATCTTCGATAAAGAGTGAATCCAAATTCTGCAACTCCAAACCAAATCACCAAAGACAAAGCTCTAAACTTCAAACTCAAACCACCATCAAGCTAAACTGAACCAAACTCCGTCCCAATGCGATTGCCAAGACTAAAGGCTGGATGCTATCGACTCTATATCTACAAGCTGACTATTCAGCTATCTAAAAAATCCAACTCTAGACCGCCCATGTGGAAAATTATGGGCACCCAGGGTTTAGGAAGGGAACAATAAACTCTATGTTAGTCATGGGACTGGTATGAACAAACAAAAACAGTTTATCTTTATCAAAAGCAAAACAAAAGATTTTAAAGAAATTCGAAATGCTTTTTGGAAAATGAAACTGTCATAAGGCCTCCCGCCACACACATAATGCAAGCGCAAACTTGGAGGAGATTTCTTCTTGTGACAGTTAAAAATGCTTGATACGCAAAAATCTTTTTGATATTATTATTAGTGCATAGTACAGAAAACCTTTCGAAAGTATAATATATATCTTAGCCAGCATAGGTACCAATATATTATGCCTGCTATAGCTACCACCTGAGGTGGCAGGTTATACAATTGCAATCGTAAAGGGCTCATATTGTTTTGTTTGGATTTCCAACAAATGGTCTGGCAAAGGAACTTCCCACACAAAATGGAACGCCTCTGGAGGGACTCCCCGAGAACCTAACTGAATCTCAGCTACACAAGGCCGGGTTACCTCTATAACTAGGTAACTATTGACACGAGTATGCCACCCCCCGGTCGTTACCAACCTTTATCCGAGGCGCCTCTCAACCAACAACCACAAAGTAATAAATTTTGCAACATCCACATAGGTAAATATCTGGGCTCCATACCTGATACCACCTTTGATCCAGAAGGAAATGTCATACCCTCAGGGGGCACTACCCCCAAATAACCTTGCTTCCACGATTCCTATTTTGACCATAACCGAGTTGTCAAGCTCGGCGAAGTCTCATCCACAAAGCTACATTTTTCACAAAGTCATGCTTTGATCAGCAAATGATCAGCAGCACTTCGTATGCCACATTACCAAATTGGGAATGTATCATTAGTAACCACCAACTACATAACCTCTGAGCTTGTACGTCTCAGAAAAGGGTGTTAAGCTAAGAGAATAAATTCTCCGCCACCAAACAGAAATGTATTTAATAGAAACTGATTTTACATCTCAAAGTGTAATGCCAGACACTCATCCATACAAGTCTGTTCTAGGTTCGAACAGAACCGAAAGCACTTCCAAAGAAGTCCTTGCAAATCCGGGCATCCTCAATCCCTATCGGACTCCCCATCATATATGGAGATCTCTATACTGGAGCAACTCAGTGCAGAGTCGTTCGACAGGTTATCCTATCGTTCTCGAAGACACTCGGTCTTCACCACCGGTCTTCAAATGCAATCCATTTCGTCGTATCACTATTCGGAATAGGTTATATGACACAAAGTCCTCTCCCGGCTAAACTGAATAGTGAGCGCAATATTTTAAAAACATATGGACATGGGGATCTTAGTTAAGTCACAACTTATTACTCAAAACTTTTCTTTTAAATGGTTAAACAAATTACCATTTTCAAATCTTTTAAACAAAAAGATTCACTTCACAAAGTTTACCAATTTTTTTCCAAAGATTCATTTAAAATATTTAAAAAAAAAGATCTATTTTTGAGATCCTCTTTTGTTTGGAAACAAAGTTCACAAATATTTTACAAAGATTCCTTTATAGCTTTCAAAACAATTTCATTTCAAATCTTTTATCCAAAGGATATACCTTTAAGATCCTCTTATAAAGTTCACTAATCTTTTACCAAGATTCATTAAAACAATTTTCATTTCAAACTTGAAATCTTTTCAACACAAATTGGAAATCTTTTCTTTATATGAAAGCTGTTGTTATTTGAAAACAAATAGTTTTCGTTTTCGGAAAAATCTGATTACATTTGCATAAGTTAAAGCCCTTCAAGTATTAAGCTTGGTTTAAATTAAAATTTCCCAAAACAATACTTTTAAAATGGTTTAAAACCTATATAAACACATATAACTTGTATAACCTTTCTAAACCAAAATTCTCAACATAGAATTCAATTTCAAATCTTGAATTCGAATTCAAATCAAATTACCTAAATTTCAAAACTTTATCAAGTTATTCAAAATAACTTTTATCTTCAACACTCCTTTTCAAAAGCTTTTCACATTTAACCCAAGTCCATTTCCAAAACCATTTGAATTCAAAAACTCAATCTTTAAAACCATTTTCAAAAATCCGTGACTTAACCAATTTCCTCGTGCAATCCATATTTGTGTGTGTATGAGTGTGGTCCAGGGGTTTTACACAATAGTGCAACAAACATCAATCATTACAGATTCAAACACATCAATACCGATTAGCGGTATAATCTTTAGCGCTTATCTTCATTCATAGATTCACAGATAATGTAAATTTATTACAGATAAATAAATTACATTCATCATAGATAAATAAATTACATTCATCCCGGCTTGAATTAAAATAATTCAAATCACAAAGCATCACACAGTAGAGATATCAAACAATTCACAGCATTCAATAAAATACAATCATCCATAAGTAAGGTTAATTGATCATCTGATTAATTGAAATCAGATTAATCACTAATCCAGCTTAATTAACATTAGTTAATCACAATTTATGTTAATTAATTATCCTTAAATTATTTATTAATCAATCTTAATTAATGAATTAATCAACCTTTAATTATTAAAGAATCAATCTTAATTATTCAGTTATCCTTAATTAATTAATCAATAAATAAATTAACCCTTAATTAATTTTCATTTAATTAATTATCCTTAATTAATTATAATAAGTAATTATCCTTAATTACTTATATTAATAAATCCCAATTAATTTTAATCACTTGATTAATCAACTTTAATCATTAATTAATTACTTTCAATTAAGTAATTATCTTTAAGTAATTAATTACCCTTAATTAATTACCTTAATTAATTAATTATCCTTTTACGTAATCTCACAAGGTAATTAGCTTAAATTTAACTTCACAAAGTAGCAATACATACTTAATCCCATAATTACGTCCTTTAAATAAAATAAATTATCATTAACAAATAGTTCAATTTCAAAACCCTTAAGTTAATCAAACATTTTTAAGATAAAACATTTATCTTTTAATTACTTATTTATACCTTAAAAATAAACTTAAGGATTCTTTTGGAAACTTGAACTTAACTAATTCAAAAATAATTATTTTAAAACTTTATCCATTTAACAAAACTAGTAAAAAAGAATATTTAATTAAGAAAGTATTTTAAACTTGATTAAAACTGAAATTCGAAAACTTGTTTAAATTTTAGAAATTTAAAAACTATTTTCCACCCAAACTTCCCAGACTCGAGACACATTCCAAATTCCCCGAGCCAAATTCTAAATTACTCGAGCCAGACTCCAAGAAATCCACGTTCTTCTTTTTTTTTTTCTTTTTTTTTTTTAATTTTGTTTTGATTTAAGTTATAAACTGTTATTCAACCCATGCAAACTGCCAGAAGGAAATCCCGAGTAACACATCGTTTTTCTTGAGCTAATTTCCGAGGCCCTTATCCTTTCTTCCTCGATACAAAACTTCACAGCGATCATCTGACACATGTGCACGTGCACAGGCGAATCGATCACCTTCAACCATCAATGCCAACGTCGGCATATCGACCACCACCCACACTCTCGACCCCGACCACCAAAGCCTTGAGACAACACCACAATCAAAATCGAACAACCGAGTTTCCTATTAGAACAGAGCCCATCGTCAAAAATTCGCCTCGAGTAGCCACCACCGACCACCAGAATTTACGCCATTCCACCCAAAGCAACTCCACAACCCAATGCATCTTTCCCCTTGGGTGCGATGCAACCCGAAGCAACGCCGACGATGAAATCGTCGTTTCTTCCTTATCGAACCAAACTGGGTTAAAAACCATACATCACCTTCTACGCTCCGCCATGCTCATCAGAAAAATTCGTGAATATTTATCCATGAATCCTCATCACCCAAGCTACCTTTAGCCATAACCACGACCTCTTTTATTTCGCCGACGACCGGCAATTGCCACAAACCCAAATTCTGTTCATCACGAGAAATCCTGACATTCACATACTTAAAAATCGTGAAATTACTTCCTAAAATCATCATTTGTTATCACGAAGCTGATTATGGAATTAAAACATAAATTTAAGTTCATTGATTCTCGACTTATATATAAAGTTTTACTGCATTGTCCTAATTTTGAAGGAATACTAAATCTTAAATTCTTGAAACTTTTTTTAAAAATAAATTCACATTGTTATAATCATTTTCACTTTAAAGATCAAGGTCTAAAAATTTTCGTTAAGAAGGTATGATTTTTGTTCTTGAATTTATAGCTTGTTACACTAAACAGAGCCAGATATATACATATACAGGCATGCACATCATTCACAAATATATATATATACATCTAGACATATTTTACTTCCATACTAAAAAATATATCGCATGCAGATCAAGATTCAAATTAAATTTAAAACTTTAAGTTGTAGTTTGCTCACTTGGGTAGGAACAGGGCAGAGAATAGGAACAAATTCTTTTGCTTCGAAATTTTTGATGTTGATCTTTAAATTTGAAAATCTTTGATTTGCTTGCTGGTTTGCTTGAGATGTTCTTGGATTTGAACTACTGTTTTCTATTGATTTCTTGCGTTTAAATTGCTCAGATTTTACTGCTTTGATCTTTTTCTGGTTTTTGAAAACTATTTGCTTGATTTTGTATTGCTTCAAGGTTTTGATTCTGGAAAATCATCCGTTGTTTGAACTTAGAGTTGAATCTGATCTTTGATTTCCACAATCTTCAATTTGTTTTCAGATTGAAAAATTAGATCTGAGATGACCTTAAATTTGATCAAGTTTTAATATGAAGAAATTATTTTGGTTTGTAGAAACTTTTCTCAAATTTGAGAATAACCCGGTTCATCAATTTCTTTTCTTTTTCATTTTTTCATGATTTTTTTAAATTAAAAGTAAAATTTGTTTGCCATTTGTTAAAACATGTTAACACCTGTCTATACATATTTTGATTTTCTTACAAATGTCTTTTGTAACATTAATTGTGTTTAAGTCCTTACTTTAATTAATTTTGAAATTATGGTTTAAACCCTTGTTAATTTTGTATTTACGTATGTTTATATTTACAAATTTATAAGAGATTGAGTTTTAAATCTACTTATATTTACACAATTTTTTTTTGTTCCCAATATTCAAATTATCTCTTAAATAAATTCACAAATAAATCCAAACCCAATCTATTTGTAAATATTTACAATTGAATTTACCAAATTAAATTTAATTTATTTTCTAAAATATTTATTATAGAGTTTTAGATTTAAAATGAAATTCAAAATAAATTTATATACATATAAATAAACACATAAATGTATATTAGATAACAAATTTCTATTAGTATAAAATTATATAGTTTTCAAATCCAAATTTTATTTATTTATAAGATATTAAATACAGAATTTCAAATACACAATTAAATTTTAAAGTCAATGTCCAAATAAACAAATATCTTATTTAATCTTGGAAAAATTAAAAAATTTGCAATTTAAATTCACAAATTTATATCAATTACTAAATTTAATTTTATTCAAAAGTCGGGATCGTTACAGATTCCCCCTTTAGGAAGTTTCATCCTCGAAATTTGAAACACAGGGAGACAATAAAAGAATATAGGAAGATAGAGAGATGAATTACTAGATCAAGCTGAATATCTATTCTGCATTTGGCTTACCAAATCAGAATATCATCAATATATACAAGAACGAATCTCTTTAACTCTTCACAAGACACTCGGGTCATCCAGATCTATAAGTATGCAAGGGCAGTGGTTAGTTCGAAGGGGTAACTAACCACTCGTAGAACATATCTAGACCCCATAGAATAGACAGATATGTGGACATAAATCCAAAACTTTTTAATTTAGAAACTAAAGTATACCTATCAACCATAGCAACCAAAGAAAAAAATTCATCCAAACAAACAATTTTGACCTATCTGAAGTTTATGTCCCATACCGGCACATCAAAGCTTCTCCCTCGAGCTGCTACGAAGCCATCAACGAATTGAAATCAGATGATGAAAAAAAGAGATTGATAGAGAAAGAGTTATTCCTTGTTATTGCAGGGTATCGATCATTTGTACTGGTACTCCCCTGTCCCCTATCTCGTCCTCTTCTTGCACTCATACTCACTATCAGCGGATAGTAAGGGAATTTACTGAAGCATAAAGACGGATATCTTAGGGATATACTCATTCTAGGGTATACTTCACCCTATCTCTAATGAGCTACCTAATACGTTATACTTCAGAGCTAAAGTTCAACCTTCAGCTCTGATACCAATTCTAACGAACCTGACCCGACCTTCGAAAATTAGCACCTAATATATCATCTATATTCAAAAGCCGTAGATTCAAACATCGAATCTGATTCGCCGGAGCTTATAACACATTAAGTATAAGAACACAGCAAAAGAAAATGAATAATAACATTGATACAACAATGAATACAATTATCCGATACAATATGATACAACAATATCAGAGACAATGACAACAACGAAAAAGACAACAATGGAAGAAATAACTCCAATATGATCTTCGATAAAGAGTGAACCCAAATTCTGCAACTCCAAACCAAATCTCCAAAGCCAAAGCTCTAAACTTCAAGCTCGAACCACCATCAAGCTGAACTGAACCAAACTCCATCCCAATGCGATTGCCAAGACTAAAGGCTGGATGCTATCGACTCTATATCTACAAGTTGACTATTCGACTATCTGAAAAATCCAACTCTAGACTGCCCATGTGGAAATTGTGGGCACCCAGAGTTTAGGAAGGGAACAATTAACTCCATGTCAGTCATGGGACTGGTATAAGCAAACAAAAACAGTTTGTCTTTATCAAAAGCAATACAAAAGATTTTAAAGAAATTCGCAATGCTTTTTGGAAAATGAAAGTGCCATAAGGCCTCCCGTCACACACACAATGCAAGCGCAAACTTGGAGATGATTTCTCCTTATTACAGTTAAAATGCTTGATATACGAAAATCTTTTTGACACGAGTATGCCACCCTCGATCGTTACCAACCTTTATCCGAGGCGCCTCTCCATCAACAACCACAAAACGATAAGTTTTGCAGCATCCATACAGGTAAATATCTAGGCTCCGTACCATGATACCACCTTTGATCCAGAAGGAAATGACATACCCTCAGCGGGCGCTACCCCCAAATAACTTTGCTTCCATGATTCCTGTTTCGACCATAACTGGGTTGTGAAGCTCGACGAAGTCTCGTCTACAAAGCTACACTTTTCACAAAGTCATGCTTTGGTCAACAAATGATCAACAACATTTCATATGCCACATTACCAAATTGGGAATGTATCACTAGTAACCATCAACTACATAACCTCTTAGCTCGTACGTCTCAGAGAAGGGTGTTAAGCTAAGAGAATGAATTCTCCGCCACCAAACAGAAATGTATTTGATAGCAACTGGTCTTACATCTCAAAGTGTAATGTCAAACACACATCCATACAAGTCGGTTCCGAGTTCGAACAGAACCGAAGGCACTACCAAAGAAGTCCTTGCAAATTCGGGCATCCTCAATCCCGATCGGACTCCCTATCACATATGAAGATCTCTATACCGGAGCAACTCAGTGCAGAGTCATTCGACAGGTTATCCTATCATTCTCGAAGACACCCGGTCTTCACCACCGGTCTTCATATGCAATCCATTTAACCGTATCACTATTTGGAATAGGTTATACGACACAAAGTCCTCTCCTAGCTAAACCGAATAGTGAGCGCAATATTTTAAATACATATGGATATGGGGATCTTTGTTAAGTCATAACTTATTACCCAAAACTTTTATTCCTGATGGTTAAACAAATTACCTGTAATAACCCGGAATTTTTGACAGCATATTTTAATAAATATTTAATCTAATTTAAATTAAATACAAGCTACTCAAGTTATAAACTGATGAGATCTTAATCATTTACCAGTTATATATGTGACAATAAAGAAATTTTGATTTGAAAATTCAAAAGAAAATCTTTAAAATTGTTTATAACAAAATCTTTCTTATTCAATAAAAAAAATCAAAGATTCTTTATTTTATTATTTGATAATATACATATGAATACAACTGTAGTTTTTAAATGATAATGCTTAAAAATAAACAATCATATGAATATTAAACATAGAAATCTAAAACTTAAAGTATAAAACAATATAAATGGTTATAAACATAAACATACAAAACAAGTATAAAACATAATTATAAATTATAAGATGTAACTAAAGATATAAATATGCAAATATAAATTATAACTTGAAATATAAAAATACAAACACAATATTATGAATCAAAGGCTTGAAAAGCTGAAGTACAAATAGAATAAAATTAATAAAGCCTAAACAATAACCTGTAGAATTCATTTGTACCACATAAACTATTTTTTAAAAAAAAAAAGAGAAATCCATTTACATTACTGAATAACATGTGAACATGTTAAATGCATATGTTGAAAGGGACAACTTGTAATATATTCTGTACAACACAAAATTTATAACAAAGATGCCATGTAAATTAAGTATGCAGAAGGAAACAAAGTATCCACTTCAAATTCATATACAAATATCTTTGATTCAAAATACAAGAATCAGCAAACATTTAATAGATGTAAACTAATCTGAACACATGCATTTATTAGCACAACTATTTATCAAGAAGAGATCTTTCAGCCGAAATTCAAATATCATTTCAGGTTTGTAGTAAAACATCTCTGCTTAAAAACAGGGCAAGTAGTGTACTAGTATATGACTTGTGAAACAAGACAAAATTATATGTATAGTTATGCTCACCCAAAATCAATTCAGGCTGCACTCTTTTAAAATATATATAAATGAATAAGCTTCAACCATAAGACAAGGTAATTAATGCTAAATATGCTTTTGAAAATCAAGTTGAACAAACCTGGAAAAATATATATAAGATAAGTGTGATAATATAAACAAGGCAAAACTAATTAATGGAGCACACAAACTAATCTTATCAGCCTACAATCTGAAAATAAAATCTCTAGTACAAATTAAAAAATATATTTCAAGTACATAAAAAAATCTCATACAACATGTTTTCGGCCTGTATATTCTCCCTATATATATCATCTTATATTTTCAGTTAGTTCATTAAAAAGGGAACTGTGAAAAAAGGAAAAAAAAGAAGAAAACAAAACTGCAACTTGAATTTAATACAAACAAATTTTTTAACATCAACAACATCAAAGGTCGGAGTTTGAAACTCAAAGCTTGAAGGCTGGGAAACTGTGTTCATCTGGAAACTGAAAACTACCCTCTGTTTAATCATTTTTTGTGAGTAAACTTACTATTTTCAAATTTAAACTTGTATATTTAACTTACAAATGGTATATGCTTTGATGTCTGCTTTAAACAAGTAGTCCTGATTACTTCCTGTTGCTCTGGTAGTTTATGTAGCTGTTCTTTAGAATTTCGAGTATCTGAACAAAGTAAAGCAGAGAAAATTGTAAACACTTCTTCATATAAATGTTTTAAACTTAGGTATTGTTGCTAATTTAAGTTGTTTATCCAAATCAAAGGTCTGCAACCTTGTTTGGAGTTTTACAGTATTTTATAAATACTGTTTATTCAAGTTACAGGTAAAAAGAATTAAAAGTCAAAATTCGAATGTTTAAATTTAGGAATTCGATAACATATTTTGATTTCATACTCAAAGTTAGGATTTTTAACATAAAAATTATGATTTTTAAGCAAAATAATAAGAGCAATTTTAAAGGAAGCTGAAATTGATTTTTGTCAATATCTATCGATTGGATTAATTTTGATTGTTGAAATTTAGTATGAAGCAAGATTGAAGTCGTATTGTCACAAGAAAAATGCTAAAAAAATTATTCAATGAAAGAATTTTGGGTTTGAATCAAAGGTAGGGTTTAGTTCGAGTTTTCTTATGGGTCTGTTTGCTCGATGATTTCATCAACATGGTACGATCGAGCTGGGAGTGCTTTTGAGGGATGAAGGGGGATGATGTCGGCGACGCGTGGCAGAAATCGCGACACTAACTGGTGGTCGGCGCAAGGAGGAAGAGGCATTTTCTCTTAGGCTGTTCGAGTTACAGTTCATCCAGAGGAGTGTTTTTCGACTTCGAGCTTTTCGCATCGAGTTAGCTTTTGAATTCGAGTGTATGGTCGAATTGGAGTTTGTGGGTGATAGCATGGGTCGCCGGAGGCGAGGCGAACCACCGTGCACGTGCACGGTGGCGTGGGAATGTCCGATGGTCAGTTTGGGTTGTCGCGTGCTTGTGCTCGAGGCTTTGGGTGTTTGCCACGAGTTCAACACCGGGTCGCACGCGTAAGAGTGGCACTGCAGTTTCACTTATAGCTTAAGTTTAAAAAGAATGGGAAGAAGGAAGAAAAGAAACAGGAAAAAGAAGAAGAGAGTAGAGTAGAGAGAGAGAGCTCGGGGGAAAACAGAGGAGGACTCGGGTTTGTCACGAGGGAACATGGGGCTTGCCTCCGGGCTTTGGTCTTGCCTAATTACTTTAAGTATTTTGTATAACTAAGTTAATAAAGTAATTAGTTAGTTTTAGATTAATACTTAGTTTATTAAGGAAAGTCTGTAAAGATAGTTAATTAATATAAGGTAATTATGAATGTAAATTAATTTATACATAAAATTAAATTAATAACTTTTAATTAAATTTGTAATTAGAAATTAATCTTGGGCTTTAACTGTTTAACTTAAGAAATTTAATTAATTAATTAAGGTTAATTAATTAACAAATAAATGGTAATTAACTTAAGTGATTAATTAAGGATTATATAGTTAATAAAATTGATAATAAATGATAAATTAAATAATTTGTGATAATTAAATAAGTAATTAATTTTTAATAAGTAAATTATTAATTAACAATTAAGAATAAATTAATTAACTGGGTAATTAAGTAATAATTGATGAATAGAGGTTGAGTAATTTAAATGATTAATTAAAGATTAGATGATTAATAAATTGTTAATTAATGATTAACTAAGTGATTAATTAATCATTAATAAGTTAATTAATCATAAATTCATTAAGCAGGATAAAGTAGTTTATTCTTAAGCGATTATCTACGTTAAGTAAACCAAACTGCGTTGGTATGAATTGGTAATTCTGTTTGGTTGACTTTGATATCTGTTTGATGATATTCTATGATATGTTGTGATATATTCTGGATATATCTGTGATAACTGTATATGATTTATATGTGATATCTGTTATGTGAATTCTTAATATTTAATTGAACTGTTAATGTCAGGACACGATTCTTCGTCTTCCGAAAATTCGACATCGACACTCACTTTATCGACTGCCGAGAAATCGAACGACGGAAAACCGAACACTGAGGGTTTTATTTAAGAAAAATTTAGGAAAGAAGAAGAGAAAAAGATAGAAATTAGGGAGGAGAGAAGAAGATAGGAAATTTTAAAAATAGAAAGAAAAAGAGAATAGAGAAAAAGGAAAAAAACAGAAGAAAATAGGACGGGACAGAAAACAACAGAACAACAACAGAATCTCACAATTCGCAGCGGAACAACATATAATAATAAATGAATAATCTTTAAACAAAGAACTATATCAGTTATTACATTTTATACATTACATTACATCATATCATCAGAGTGTACAACAACATACAACAAACAGTGCAGCGGAAAAAGAAATACTATATAAACTAGTAATACGCCATGCCATCCAGCTTGCCTCCAGCAACTCCTGAATATCCAGAATATCCTGATAAACCTTAACTCTTAACTGCCCGTGTGGAAATTGGTGGGCACCCAGAGTTTAGGAAGGAAAACAATAAACTCCGAGTCAGTCATGTGACTGGTGTGAGAACTCAAAACAGTTTATTTATCTTTAAAATCAAATAGAGGAATATTTTTATTTCAATTCGCAATGCTTTTAAAAATGAGACTACCATAAGGCCTCCCGCACACACACACACAATGCAAACGCAGAATCGGAGGAGATTTCTCCTTATGATAGTCAAAGATGCTTGATACGCATTTAAAATAACATTTGATATTATTATTAGTGCATAGTATAGAGAAAATTTCATTTCAAAAGTAGAATATAAATCTTAGCCAACATACGACCATTATCGTATGCGTACTATAGCTACTATCCAAACAGTGGTGACCACCATAAGTGAATAGCAGGTTCTACAACTAATACCGTACAAGTTTCGTATTGGGAATTGGATTTCCAACGAATGATCAGGCCAAGGAACTTCCCATTGCCACATGAGAATGCCTCTGGATGGACATCCCCGAGAACCAAACCGGATCTCTACCAACACAAGGCCGGGTTACCCCTAACTGGGTAACAACTGACACGAGTATGCCATCCCCCGGTCCTTTGGGACCTTTATCAACCGAGCGCTCGATATCCAACATCACACCATAATAAATAGAGTGTTTTCAACATGAGTAAGTATCTGGGCTCCATACCATGATACCACCCTTTTCCAGAAGGAAATGCACATACCCTAAGGGGAGCTACAGCAACCCCTAATAACCTTGCTGCATCTTTCCTGTTTTGACCATTTCCGGGATGTGAGGCTCGACGAAGTCACGTCCACAAAAACATACTTTATACAAAAGCCATGCTTTGGGTCAACAAATGATCAACACAATGATCACTAGGATAGACGATCAAATAAACGATCCTATCACAAATAATCAACACAATGATCATTTCAGCATCACTCAGCATGTCACATTACCAAAATGGGATATATCGCTGATAACTTCAACTATATAACCTTTGAGCTCGTACGTCTCAAAGAAGGGTGTTAAGCAAAGAATAAATTCTCCGCCACCAACAGAAATATATTTGAAAGAAATCGGCTTTATATCTCAAATTGTAATGTCAGGCATACAATCCATACAAGTCTGTTCCGGGCTCGAACAAAACCGAAGGCACTTACAAAGAAGTCCTTGCAATCCGGATATTCACAATCCTGATCGGATTCACCATCACATATGGAGAACTCAATACCGTAGCTACTCGGTGCAGAGTCAATCGATAGTTCATCCTATCGCTCTCGCAAATACCGGTCTTCAACACCGATCTTCAAATGCAATTCACAACGACGTATCACATATTCGGAATGGGTTATACGACCCCATGGTCCTTTCCCGGTTAACCCGAATAGTGAGCGCTTATTCAAAAATAAGTGTGCATTCAAATTCAATCAATTCACATCAAATACCCATTTAAAGGGAAATATTGATAGTCGGTTATTGAACTATCAATGGATATGCACACATCACCAGATTCCAAATAATTTTCCAAATTATTTATTTTCCAAAATATCTTTACAAGATATATATAATTTCAACACTTCAAAAATAAATCAATATTTATTTTTAACAAGTTCCACTTTCACATATAAATTCCATAATGAATTTATATTTTCAAGATATCCATGCATATGCGATTTCAATAATTCATTTCAATTTATCTTCAGAAAAAGATAAATTCTAATTATTCACTTCATATTGGAAAACATTTCCATACTTATTTATTCATAAGTAATTCACAAATTCCTTTTATTTTCAACACTTAGAAAATATTCAATATACTTAAATCGAATTAAGTATATATTTCAATTTTTTTAAGGAAATCATTCACTTAACATATTTATTTGGGCCAAAACGAATGTTACGTAAAACATCGTTACGACAACCCAAAATCACTAGTATAGGGATTCGAAATTAAAATAGATATATATATATCCCAATACTATACAAAACATTTCCTTTCGGAAATCATTTACTATAACAACAGTGTTATAGTCCACCATTTCCTTTTATTTCTCGAAAACGTCTATTTCAACAATAAATGTTGAAATCTATGATTTCGAATCTCAACACAATTAAAACATCGTTAAATCGTTTTAATTCTATTTAAAACATTCACATTCAATACATTTTCTTTAACGTATTATTCACTATTCAATTACGTGAATATACTTCATTAACAAATTTCATCCTTTCTATTCATTTTATTTTAAAGGATTATTCACTGTCAAAAAACGTGAATATAACTCCATTTATAAGTTATAACAATTAACTTATCAAAACAAGTCGTTTGCGAATTTATAAAACAACGTTTATAAATTCCATTTCCATTTATTTCATAACAACTTCCTTTATAAATCTTCTTTATTTACCTATTCGATTTATAATCTTAATTATAAACCAAAAGTCCAAATTATAAGTCAAACACTTATAATTTATTTATTTGCAAAAATCGTTCCTTTGAACTTTACAAATTTTATAAACCTATTGTTTATAAAATTCCATTTATAACTTCACCGTTATATAATTCTATAAATTTCATTCATTAATGAATTTCATTTTCACTTCATTCAAACACTTATAAAGACTCGTTTTATAATGTCAATATTTCGATTTATAAATATCCGTTTATAAATCTCTTAATATAAATCAATTAATATTATTCTTTAAAACATCTTTTAATTTCCTTTATAATTTCATCATTTCGATTTATAAAATAATCAAATTTTATAAATCCTATATTTAAACTTTTATCATATATTCAAAAATCCAATTTAAATTATTTTATAAAATCATTAGTTCATATTTCTCAAAAATCGACTTTTAATCGTATTTCTAAAAATCAACTTTTTAACTATATTTCACAAAAACCATAATTTTTATAACTTTAAAAATTATAACGTTTATTTATTTATAATGGATCAATTCCAAAAATATAGTATATTTTCAAAATCACTTTTAAAATCATTTTAAAATCCCAAAATCTAGGTCCAATGATGCTACACACCAAATAGTCAATCACGACTAACAACGATATCATATATCGATATGATAATCCATCAAATATCAAAATATCTGAAATAAAATAAATACTGTTGAGGAATCCAGTTGGATCCCTCCAACCTGTTTTCCTGCATCCAAAAACATTAGCACAATACCAATTTCGCTCCAGTACGAAATTATCGCGGTACATGTTCTTTTATAAATATTATCCGCTTAATAACGGCGTAATAGGGTCTCATCCGCAAAAATACGGGAAATCAATCAACTGCAATATATACATATGCCAATATATATATATTGATATTATATATAATACCAATTTCACTGTTTATGAAATATTCGCGGTACATGTTTATATTAAATAACATCCGCTTACTAACGGCGCATAATGTCTATTTTAACAATCAATAATTTACAGTCATCATTCAAACATGCATTCAAATATTTTAAATCTAACTATTTAAAATAAAATCGAAATCTATTCGATTGAGTGAGAAGTTCTCACCTTGGTTTTAATTTCCGTTTTAGCTTTTATTTCGAATAAAATTAAACGCGCGTTTAATTTTACCCGAAATTCTCACTAACTCCAAACGACTCCAAACCAACTCCATCGCGTAGTGCTCGTCCATACGATTCCAACGCAACAGAGTTTGTTTTTTTTCGACCTCGTATGAAAAAGTTATGCAATTTACAAGTTTGCACACGATTTATATTCATAAATTTATAACTAACTTAATAAATTTCAACCTTAGCCAATCTCAGCCACAAGATTAACATCCAACGCCTCACGTACATCTCCCCCAATCACGTAACCATCTCCAGGCAATGAAACATGAGGCCGAACCCATCCTAGTTAGCTAGGGTTTGATTATTCTCCTTCCATAATCAACGAAATTCGATCACAACACCACCAATGCGAAGCACACGACGCGAGCTACCACCACCAGCCACCATTGGAAGTTCGGCCATCCCCTGCTACTCGCGCACGCAAGTGCACAGCCCCCACACGCGGCCCCCTAGACGCCACCACGCCACTCCAAATCGCATCACAACCGTTGATCTCCAAGCTCTTGTTGCCCTCTACATCTTTCATGTTGAGAGTTTCGTCTAATTGCTAGTGGATTGGAAGAAATCGAGGGGGGAAGGAGAAGAAATACTGGCCATTCATCTATAGGTGGCGGCTGCAGTATATGAACTAGGGTTTTGGAATATATTTTATCAAATTTTGTGAAGGGGTAGGGCTATTTATAAGGAACGAGCGACACTATTCATCCCGGATTTTCCGAACTCCGATTTAGACGCCGTAACCAGCGTACCTAGGGTTTATCCCACGTTCCGGACACAATGGAACAGGTTTCGGAAGCTAATTCGGAAGTATGTGCGAGTTATGGCTGAAAACGTTCAATTTAAATTAAACCGATTTAAACCGATTTCTAGGCGTTTTAATTTGTACAGGACAAACGGTAAATCCAATTGACTTGAAATTTGAAACCTTACAATAATATCACATTATGGATCCGATGAAACTGGTTTCGTCGAATTCCGAGACTTTTTGAAAAATGGCTATTTTGACTCGCCAAATTTAAATTAAAAACAATTCAATGCGTTTCGAGCTGCCACGATCAAACGATAACTCCGATTGACACGAAAATTGAAATCCGGTAATAACTAACTAATACGGATCCAATGAAACTGGTTTCGTTCAATTCTGAGACTGTTCAAAAATTGGCTATTTTACAGTCGATTATTAAATATTAAAATATTCAATTTTCACAAATTAACTTTTAATTCGATTTTAAAAGTTCTAAAATATCATTCTAACTTCAATATGATAAAATAAAATTTTACAAATCATTTTCAATCATTTTTAACTCAATTTTCAATTATTTTCATAATTTAACGTATTAAATTATCGATTTAATTATCCAATTAAATCCAAAAATTCAAATAAAAATTTATTTGACTTATAAATTCACTTTTCAATATTTAAAATTAATAAAATATTAAAATTTTAATTTCTAAAAATTCTGGGTCGTTACAGTTAAGACTAATAGACAACTTGGCCCTTAAAATGGCGTTTGGATTTCGATGAGACCGGGATCGGAAGAATCAGTTTTGATTCTCCGAAAACCACATCGATCCAAATTAAACGATAGGTCGTGACTTATCAAATGGTGATCGAGATGGTGTTTCAGAATGCAAGGGTTATCGTCGTTAACTCTGAGGGTGATTCCAAAATGAGTGTAACGAGATAATGCCTTCGGTTTCGTTCGAACCCGGAATGAACTTGTATGGATTGAATGCTTTCAGCACATCGTCAGGCGGACGATGAGCATTCTAAGAATAATGTTCAGTAAAGGTAATCGTAGCCTCAAGCCTCATCAACCGGGAATGGCTAAAACAAGGGAGATGCAGCAAGGTTAGGTGGGTCATGCCCAAGCAGGACGAGGTATACCCCTGTCTAGATGTCCCTTTTTATTTCGGCTGTGTGAGCAGTTGTTGGCCACAACTGCGGGGTTATCTTGTTCGGGACTGTTCAGTAAGGAATAGTTCCGGCCTTATGTTGTAGGGGGTCGGGAGTGATCCTCGGTGCGGTGATCTAGGCCCCGTACTGTGACGGGCGGTACGCCAGTAGCCCTGCCATTGTTGGAAACTCATTTTCCCTACGAGACCCTACGGTTTTGATTTGTATTACCCACTTTTGTGGCTAGTAGCTGGAATTTAATAGATGTAACAATTTCGGCTATTTTCTATTTACTTGAAAACCCTAGGCACTATTATAATATCATGGAATTTCCTATAAAATGTTTTGGTTAGCGTAAGGTAAAAACTTACCCGTATTTATTTGTGGGAAGTCTTACGTGATACTTTTATTTCAAATGATTTTCAAAGTTAAACAATTTTAACCCGTTTACTCACACCAAACCCATGTCTGACCCAGAGTTTATATTTTGTTTTTCATAAACTCTTGGGTACTCAAATTTTATGAGTAGCCAAGTGATAGGTATTTGGGAGTGTTGATTTTCTGGAGAAGCTTTGGAGAAGAAGACCAGACGTATGTATCTATATATGTAGTTCCGCTGTGTAGTTAGTGTATGCTGTATTTTGGATGTATGTATGGACATATATGTATATGACAGTCCTGTTATATGATATTGTATAACTCTGATGTATGTATAACTATGTAATAGTTATGTTGATGTATTATATTTTGTTCCATTCCGCCGTGAGATTATGATGTTGTTATTCTTTCTTTCTATTCTTTTCTATTTCTATCCCTTTCTTTCTTATTGATGATACGTCTTTCTGGGATTTGAAAGGCGGGTCGTCACAGTTGGTATCAGAGCACTAGGTCGAGCGAGTACCTAGGCTCTTGTGTTATATTTATCTTGAAAGTGCGTATTTGTATTTTCATATAATTATATATATCTATCTAAATTTGTTGAGTTACCTGTTCAGGTGGCCAACATGAGTTTCGGAAGAAGAGGCAGAGTTCGGGCCAATACTTCAGCAGATGATGGACGGAGTCAAAATGCTAGTGAGGCTGTAAATCCAGTACCGCCTCAAGTTAGTTTTGCTTCTTTATGCAAAGATTTCCAAAATCTCGGAGGCCAACCATTCAAAGGTTCAGAGTCAATAATTGAAGTTCAAGCCTGGCTACGCTCTTGCAAGCGCATTTTCAAGAGCATGAAATTGTCTGATGAGCATAAGAGGCAAATGGCATCGTGGCAATTGTAGGGTGGTGCAGTAGCATGGTGGGATGCAACAATTGTAAATATTCCTGAGGATGACATTTCATGGGATAGATTTAAGGAGTTGTTTGAAGAGAAGTTTATGCCGACGGTAGGGAAAACCCAATTGTATCAGGATTTTCTGTATTTGCAGCAGGGTAGCATGTCTATTTCGGAGTATGAAACCGGATTCAACGAACTCTCTTGTTATGGTCCAGGACACATCGATACTTCCCTTAAAAAGAATGAGAAATTTGTGCAAGGATTGAGGCCTGAATTCCATGGAAAATTGACGGTTCTTTTGAAAGGATCTTTTGTTGATTTTATTGATATGGCATTGAGGTATGAAAGTTTGATGGGTAAGAAATCTGTGGCTCCAGTTGCAGCTTCAGGTGGGAATTTCACTAATCCGAATGAGCGGAAGTTCGATCCCAAATGGAGAAAGCCGAATAAGAAGAAACCTGGGAATAACAACGGATCTCGCAAGTGCTACATTTGTCAACAGGAGGGACATTTGGCAAATAAATGTCCTAGAAAAGGATTCCAGCAGCAGCAACCGCATCATAGTGGCCCAGGATCAGCTATGGTTCAGAGATCATTGTGCTTTAATTGTCATCAGCTAGGACACATGATCAAGAATTGTCCACTTCTGCAGACGGCACCTCAGAATAAAGTTTTTGCTTTGGAAGCAGGACCATCTTCTTCTTCGAAGGGCAAAGGAGTTTTAGAAGGTACTTTACGTTTAGATGGCAAATATATTAAAGTTTTGTTTGATTCGGGTGCTTCCTTGAGTTTTATTTCTCTGGACTCTGTTGAAAAGTTCTCTCTTACCCCTAGTTCGGTAGACAGTCCTATCTTGGTATCTAATCCTATAGGAGGGGTGACCAAATTAGACACTATCTGTAAGCACTTGCAGATCTCTTATCTATCCCACAATTTTTCTTGTGACCTGTATGTGTTGAATTTTAAGGGATTTGATCCTATTTTGGGAATGGATTGGCTGGATAAGTATAGAGCCATTTTGAATTGTAATGAAAGAACAGTTTCGTTGGAAACTGATCTGGGTAGAATTGCCAGAGTGTCGTGTGATAATTCTGGAATTCATTTGAGCAGTCTTTTTCTTGGAATTGAGACTTCTGAAGAGAAGATTGAAGACATCGATGTGGTACAAGAATTTCCTGATATATTTGAAGAAGTTAAGTGTCTGCCACCACATCGAGAAATAGAGTTCCGTATTGATTTGATTCCAGGAGCTGTGCCGGTGATTCAGCCCAGTAGGAGAATGGCTCTTAGGGAAAGAGAAGAGTTGATTAAGCAGACTCAAGATCTTTTAGAGAAGGGGTTGATTAGACCCAGTTTTTCTTGTTGAGGTTCGGCGGCAGTGTTTGTAACCAAATCGGATGGATCACTAAGGTTTTGTGTGGATTATAGAGAATTGAACAAAGTGACTATCCGTAATAAATATCCTCTTTCTCGCATTGATGATCTTTTGACCAATTGCATGGTGCTTCTATCTTTTCTCAACTAGATATAGCTTCAGGTTTCCATTAGTTGAGGGTAGCTGAAGACAGTATTCCCTTGACTGCATTTAGGGGACCGAATTGTTTCTATGAGTGGTTGGTTATGCCTTTCGGGTTAACCAACGCTCCTGCCTACTTTGTTGATCTCATGAACCGAGTCTTTAGGGATGCATTGAATAAGTTCGTGCTGGTATTCATTGATGATATCTTGGTCTACTCCAAATCCGAAGAAGAGCACAGGGAGCATTTGAGGATTGTATTGGAAACTCTGAGAAAGCATGTGTTGAAGGCGAAGTTTTCGAAGTGCCATTTCTGGAAATTGGAAGTTAAATTTTTAGGGCACATTGTTTCTGGGGAAGGCATTTCTGTAGACCCAGTGAAAGTTGAAACTATTCTGGAATGGAAACAACCAGAGACACCGACGGAAGTTCGCAGTTTTCTGGGATTGGCTGGCTACTACAGGAAATTTATCAAGGATTATTCAAAGATTTCTTCGCATCTGACTAAGCTGACTAGGAAAGGAGCGAAATTCAAATGGACGCCCCAGTGCGAAGAAGCTTTTCAGAAATTAAAGATGAGGTTAACTAGTGCACCAGTACTTGCTATTCCGGATGGGAAGAGAAAATTCGAGGTTTATACTGATGCTTGTATGGTTGGTTTGGGAGCAGTTCTGATGCAGAATGGAAGGGTAACTGCGTATGCTAGTAGGCAATTGAAGCCATATGAGAAGAATTACGCTACGCACGATCTTGAACTGTTAGCCATTGTTTTTGCTTTGAAGATCTGGATACATTATCTTTTGGGAGAGAAATTCGAATTGTTCACGGATCACAAACCGTTGAAATATCTATTCTCTCAAAAAGATCTTAATCTGAGACAGCAGCGGTGGGTTGAATTTCTTGCATCCTATGATTTGGATATTCTGTACACTCGAGGAAAAGCGAATGTTGTAGCTGATGCTCTCAGCAGGAACGTGGTACTATCTCTTCTGGAAGTGGTTCCATCTCCTATTAAAAGGATCTCAAGCAAGCAAGAACCTGATAAGATGTTGAGAAGGATCATTAAAAGAGTTAGGAAAGGTCAGTGTCCCAGTTTTGAAATCGATGACCAAGGAACATTAAGGATTAATGGGAGAATTTGTGTTCCGAATTTCAAGGATTTGAGGCACGAAGTGTTGTTAGAGAGTCATCGCTCCAAATTGAATATTCATCCGGGAATTTCGAAGATGTACAAGGACATGAGGAGAGTTTTCTGGTGGCCGAATATGAAGAAAGATATTGCTAGATTCGTGAACACTTGTGCCATCTGCCAACAAGTTAAAGGTGATCAACAAAAGTCAGCCAGATTATTGCAGCCTTTGGAAATTTCGAATTGGAAGTGGGAAATGATCTCGATGGATTTTATCGATGGTTTTCCAAGAACCAGGAAAGGAAATGACGGTATATGGGTTATTGTGGATCGTTTAACTAAGAGTGCCCATTTTATACCTGTTAAGGTAACTCGTACTGTAGTTTCTCTAACGAAAATTTTCTTGAAGGAGATAGTTAGATTGCATGGTGTTCCAGTCAGTATAGTAAGTGACCGTGATCCTATTTTCACTAGTAAATTCTAGGAAGCTCTGCAATCAGCAATGGGAACAAATTTGAGATTGAGTACAGCCTATCATCCTCAAACGGACGGACAGACGGAGAGGCTGAATCGAATTCTTGAGGATATGCTGCGGGCTTGTGTTTTAGATTTTGGAGGATCGTGGGAAGACCATCTTCATTTAGTGGAATTCTCTAATAATAACAGTTATCAAGCAAGTATTAAGATGACTCCTTATGAAGCTTTATACGGAAGACCGTGTAGATCCCCATCTTGTTGGATTGAATCTGAAAGTGCGGTGTGTATACAATTATATGTGCTAATATAGTATACACGGATCGTGTAATATGGATTACAATACAAATGCGGAAATAGATGATAATAGCATTGTAAATAGAAAATAGAAAAATCACACCAGAGATTTTTACACTGGTTCGGAGCACCGTCCTACGTCCAGTCCCAGACTTCTATCTGGATTTTCACTATTAACTACCTCGCTTCACCCGGAGGAACAGGTTTACAATACCCGAACAACCGAACGGGATTTCACGCCTCTAATACACTGAGGACTTCAACACTTGCCTCTTACAACACAGAGGACTTCAACAAAAGAACAAATACAATTGTTGTTGACAACTTGTGTTCTTGAAAACACGGATTTGTCAGTAGCAGTACACCCTTCCTATAATCTTATCCTCAAAGTATGCGATATGATGTTTTGAAAAGATTAAGGAAAGTATATTATTGAATCAAAGGATATGAAATAGTTTCAAAGATTCAATAAATAATTTAGAGCTTTTATAATACAGAATTGAGATCAGAGATTAGATTAAAAGAATATATGAAATCGTTGTACTTAATCAATGAATTGGATTAGTTTATATAGACAAGAATGGTTGTAACTCTTTGCCATTAAGAGATATGATCTTTGGTGAAAGATTAAGAGATGCAACCTTTATAGAAGAGAAGTGTCTTTTGAAAAAATTGCTTTCTGTTCAAAAACGGTCGACAGGCTAAAAAGTGACCGGTAGACAGGAATTCAAAATATATACACGTTATGTGCATGTGTGCACGTTCACTGTGCAATTTACACAGGAACGGTCGACCGCACCTATATTGACCGGTCGACCGGTGCCTGTTAAATTGCACATTGAATTGTGCAACTGCATGCAACTTATAAATTATTCGTATATATATTGATTCCCTTGATATGCATGATTATTTGAGGATAGATTTTAACAAATTTATTACTATTACAACAACAAATAATCAACCTATAATCTAGAGTACCATATATAGCTCTATTGACCTTGTTTTTGTCGATCGCCTTGTTTGTCAGAAATCAATCGCCTTATTTGTCAGAAATCAAAAACTTTCATAAAGCTTGTGACTCAACATTCTCCCCCTTTTTGATTGATGACAATATATATATCTGCAAATCTGAATCTCCCCCTGAGTATGTGATTTCTTTCCTGCAAGCAATTGTTAGCCCTTTCTCCCCCTTTGTCATCGACAAAAAGGAGTAACAGATTACTAGAATATGATATGCGTAGAATGAATATGATAAGCATAGAAAAATAAATCATTAACACATCAAAGACATAACAGAGTTTACTACAGAACATAATGTTAATTGAAAAGCATAAATAACGACACTATTTAGTACAAGTGTCGAAGAATGTTTTTAAAGAGCTAAAACATAATAGAATCTAGGATGAAGCAGATCGAATCTCCTCTTCATCATCGTCGTCATCATCATCATCTTCTTCTTCTTCTTCCTCCTCATCATTGTTCCCTCTAGACGATTCGCCCTCGTCAGATGATGTCCATGTGAAAACTGGAGCAGCAGGACGTTTTCCTGGATCTTGTGCTTGAACAGAGGTGGATGAGGAACATGATATAGCGTCCCATAGCATACCGAAGAACGACTTGACCTTATTGAAGCACTTATCAATTTTAGAGTCCATACGCTTGAGACGAGATTCAAGCAGAAATTGATTACGCGCAATGGTTTCAAGAGATTCTTTTGTTGATGACTTTGATCTTAAAAGTTTCACCTCATCGGGACGAGGTCGAGAGGAAGTTGCTCTTTGTTTTCTCGGTCCTCGTTGTTGCCATTCTTCAAAAGGCATAATCTCAAGATAAGGTGGAGGAAGCTTCATTCTTTTGATGGTTATGGAATCAATGCATTTTGGTGTTGAAGTTGCAGAATCAGGAGAATTGACCCCACAAGCTAACAAAAGTCTCATGATATATTCATTATAGAAGAAATGAGGCCGGGTTGAATTATTTACCTTGAGAATTTCATCAAAAAGCATGTGAACCCAATTGATTTGGATTTCACCATAGATAGCATAGAGTGCCTTGAAGTTTTCTTTGTACACTGCATCATAATTTCCAAGTCTAGGAAAAAGAGAATGCATCAAGACCCGATGAAGTAACCTTGCTGTCGGTCGAAGTCCAATAGACTTAGTGCCATCACTATTGTCTTCTATAAACTGATGACTTGTACTATTTCGAGTGAAAATTTCGCAGAAGGTAGATGAAAATTCTTCGCCTCGATTTGGTATACCAAGTATGGAGGCAATTCTAGCATGAGTAAGAAAAATTTGTTTTCCACAGACCATAGACCAGATGACGCCGTTTGGATTATCAGGTTGATATTCATCAAGATTCATGTTGGCGTAAAATAATTTAATCATTAAATGATTTATCTCCACACTATTTGCCGAAAAATCTATCAATGGAGTAATGTTGGCATTATCGGCTAACCTCCGAACCCTGTAAGCCATGAAATCATCAAATTTGATGAAAGATCCTGGATGAAACTTGTAATTTGTCATTTGGTTCCATCGTGTTACAGCAATTGGAGTTTGAAGCCATTTTTGACGGAGATGGTATGAGATGAAGTTTCAGAGATTGCTCCTTTCTTTGATTTCTTTTGAGGAGGAGCCATTGTTGGAGGATTTGTGATTTGGGAATTGAAGAATGGGAACTAGGGTTTGTGATTTGGGGATAGAGAATAGTTTGAGTAGAGAGTGAATGAGGGTAGAGGGAAAAGTAACGTATAGGGTTATATATAAAAAACTGAAAAATGCGTAACCGGTCGACCTACAACTTTTGGCCGGTCGACCGTTTTCAACCAGAGAGCAAACGGTCGACCGGCAATAATATGGGCGGTCGACCGGTCCTGGTCTGTTGTGCATATAGGATTCTTTTTCAAGTTTTTTATTATATATCAACCTATATATATATATATATTATATTTTATACATAATACAAAATATAACCATCATTACACAAGAGATAGATAAATATATAACAACTATATACAAATCTAATGAGAAAGTTCGTCATTAGAATTATCGTTGTTTCCTTCAATACGATTCGACCATGGACTCCATTGTTTCTGAGCTCCTTCATTCTTTTCATAGTTCCGATCCCATGAGTTAGGACTTTTAGATGTTGATGGCCTAGACGGCATTGGTTCATGCACGTCATGTTTGCTGGAACCGTAGAAAAATGTTGCCAACTTTTCTAAAACAGACAATCGTGCCGATGTCCGTTGTTGCTCGTGATAAAGTTGACTTTGCCCGTAATGGAGTTGTCTCTGAAGGTCTATCTGATGTTTTTGGTAGTGGTGTATCTCATCAATTTGAGCTTTGGTTCGAGGAGAATAGAATAGTGTCCTTTTAACTCGTTTTGAATTTGGAGTTTTATCAGACATATAAGAGCATTGATGATGACAGCTTGATTTTTGTTTTGGAGTAGTAGGAGAATAATATTCGTCCGACTCAGAGCTTGTAATAGAAATGTGAGATTCTTGCGCACATTTGTCACAAATATGAGCCATAGTGTAAGTTGAATATAGTATTATGGTTAGATAAGAAGTAAAGATGAACAAAATAAAAAAAATTTGCAAGCTTATATATATAAGTTTCTTATATATACTCTTATGGATGTGAGTCAATGATAACTTTTAACCACGAAAATATAAGCAGAAATTTTATTGTAAATCTAAAAATAGCTTTGTTTTTAAAACTGAATTTATAAAATGAGTAAATGGAATTTAACCATTAAATAAAGCAATGGCTAATATTTAATATAAAAAATAGGTTAAGTAAAAGATACGGTTACTAGGAGAAAAGACATTAGTTTAGTTCAAAAAATTATAATTAAAGAGAATAACCAAACGAGAAGGTGTACATTAGTAATTGCTTAGTCAAGATTTTTTCTTGAAATTAAACCAAGCTCTCTTCGTAATCTAATAAAATTAGATTCGAGCAGCGGCTTAGTAAAAATGTCCGCTAATTGATTGTCAGTATGGACATATTCAAGACATATATTTCTTTTTTCAATATTATCTCGAAGAAAATGATGACGGATATCAATGTGTTTAGTTCGAGAGTGATTCACTGGATTTTTAGAAAGATTTATAGCACTTGTGTTATCACAGTATATAATAGAATTTGATAAATGAATATCAAAATCTTGAAGTGTTTGTTGCATATATAGTACTTGAGTACAAGCGAGAGCCGCTGATATATATTCAGCTTCACATGTTGATAGTGAAACACAATTCTGTTTCTTACTAAACCAAGAGACAAGTGATTTTCCAATAAAATGGCATGTACCACTTGTACTTTTTCTATCTGTTCGTGAGCCACCGAAATCAGCATCACTATATGATACTAATTCAAATGGACATTCTTTTGGATAGAAAAGACCAAAATCTTTGGTATTATTAAGATAACGAATTATACGTTTTACCGCTCGTAAATGTGATTCCTTTGGATCGGCTTGAAAACGAGCACATAAACAAACACTCATTAATATATCTGGACGACTAGCTGTAAGATAAAGAAGAGAACCAATCATGCTTCGATATAATTTCTGGTCAACATTCTTACCACTTTCATCTTTTTCAAGATGTGTAGTTGTACTCATAGGAGTTGGTTTACCAGATGTATTTTGTAATCCGAAGCGTTTGATAAGATTTTCACAGTATTTTTCTTGATTGATAAAAATACCGTCTGAAAGTTGTTTGATTTGAAGTCCAAGAAAATAAGACAGTTCTCCCATATGAGACATTTCGAATTCTTTGGTCATAATACTTGCAAATTCCTTGCAGAGTTTATCGTTTGTTGAACCAAAGATGATATCGTCTACATATATTTGGATAACCAGAATATCTTTTCGAGAATGTTTAATAAACAAAGTTTGATCGACTTTGCCTATTTCAAATCCTGAATTAATAAGATAGCTACGTAATCGTTCATACCAAGCACGAGGTGCTTGTTTTAAACCATACAGAGCTTTCTTAAGTTTGAACACATGGTCAGGATATTTTTCATGTACGAACAAAGGAGGTTGTTCGACATAGACATTCTCTTTGATAAATCCATTGAGAAAAGCACTTTTGACATCCATCTGATAAAGTTTGAAATTATGATGACAAGCAAAAGATAATAGAATTCTAATAGCTTCTAGTCGAGCAACTGGTGCAAAAGTTTCTTCATAATCGATACCTTCTTCCTGATTGTATCCTTGTGCTACTAATCTTTCTTTATTTTTGGTGATATTTCCTTGTTCGTCAGCCTTATTTTTATAGACCCATTTAGTACCAATTACTGACTGATCAGTTGGTCTCGGAACAAGTTCCCAAACGTCATTGCGCTCAAACTGATTTAGTTCTTCCTGCATGGCAATGATCCAGTAATCATCTGTAGCAGCTTCTTTTGGATTCTTAGGTTCGATATTTGAGAGAAAAGCGACATGACCCATTTGATTGAGTTGACTCCTTGTTCTGACATGTGATGTTATTTCACCTATTATATTTTGGGCCGGATGGTCTCTTAATATTCTTGGTGGTGATTGTAATTCACATATTTGAGGAGTATTCTCAATAATTACTTCTGAGTCAGAATCAGTATTTGAGATGATTGGATTATCAATGACTATTGATTTGTCATCATCTGATATTGTGTGAGGATGCTGATAGATTTCATCAAAAGAGACATGAAGTGATTCTTCAACAGTTTTGGTTCGTTTATTAAATATCCGATAGGCCTTACTTCGTTCCGAATAACCGACAAATATTCCTTCATCGGCTTTTGGATCGAATTTTCCAAGCTGGTCCTTCGTATTTAAAATAAAGCACTTGGAACCAAAAACTTTGAAGTATGAGATTTTGGGCTTTCTTTTGTTAAACAATTCACAAGGAGTATTCTTGGTAAGAGGTCTTATGGACACACGATTTAAAACATAACAGGCAGTTGCGACAGCTTCTGCCCAGAAATGTTTTGGTAAGGTGGTTCCATTCAATAATGTTCTTGCACATTCTTGTAAAGTTCGGTTCTTTCGTTCTACTACTCCGTTCTGTTGTGGAGTTCTGGGAAACGAAAAATTATGATATATACCTTTCTTTGTACAAAAATGTTCAAATTCATTATTTTCAAACTCTCCGCCATGATCACTTCTTATATTTTTAACTTTAATCCCTTTTGATTTTTGAATTCTTTTGACGAAAGATTTGAAATGATCGAAAGTATCACTTTTATTTTTTAAGAAAATTGTCCATGTATAACGAGAGAAATCATCAACAATTACGAGCACATATTGACTGTGATTTATTGATTGAACTCTAGTAGGTCCAAATAAATCCATGTGCAGTAACTCAAGTGGTTGTAATGTTGATATGACTTTCTTGGATTTAAACGATGATTTGGTCAATTTTCCTAATTGACATGCATCACAAATGTTGTTAACTTTAAAACTCATTTTGGGTAGTCCTCTAACTAGATTGTTTTTGGCTAGCTTGTCAATAGTTCTGAAGTTTATATGACAGAAACGTTTGTGCCATAGCCATGGATCATTGTCATTAGCCACAAGACACATATCTGAATTATGATTAATATTCATATTTAGAATATATATATTTCTGTCTCTATAACCTTCAAAAACCAAATTATGGTCTTTATCTAAAATACTACACTTATTATTTGAAAAGGAAATTATAAAACCCTTGTCACATAACTGACTAATACTAAGTAAATTGTGTTTTAAATTTCTAACTAGCATGACATTAGTAATAAGAGGTAAGTTAGATGTACCGCAATTGCTCACATCGCCTTTGCCGATGATATAACCTTTTGAATTGTCTCCAAAAGTGACTGAGCCACCATCTGAGTATTTAATATTTGTTAATAAGCTCTTGTCTCCCGTCATATGCTTTGAGCAACCACTGTCCAATATCCACTTTCCTCTTTTCTTCAGTGGGACCTGCAAAAAATAGAATTAAGTTCATGGTACCCACTTTTTATAGGGTCCTAAGAGTTAGGTCTTAGGAGTCCAAACCCATTTGGGTCCGGTATCCCCTTTATATATATAATTGTTATTAAAATGTACATTATTCATGAATTGCTGAATGTATTTGTTCCTAATCAAATTATTATTTGTTTTAGGAACCCATATTTTGATAGTCTTGACATTTCTCTTTTGAAATTTCACAACTGGTTTTGGTTTGAAATATAATAAACTAAGATTTTTCTTAGCTTCAGTTTTTTGTACTTTCTTCTTCCTTTTATTTCTAAGATGTTTCTTAGTTTCATGTTTGTTATATCCCAAACCTTGTTTATCTGAAATAGATTGTGAACTTTCAATGATTTTAGTCAAATTTTCTCGACCTTTGTTAAAGTTAGAAACATTTTGAGTAATGTCATCAAACTTTGTTTGTAAACTAGCTTTTTCTAGGTCTAGAATTTTGACTTTTGCTTTAAGTTCATGATTTTCAGTAGTGAGAGCATTATTTTTCTCTTTTTGAGCTTCTATTTCTTGACTCAAAAGAGATATTTGAGAGTCAACATTAGATGATGATTCTTGAATATTTTCAAGTTCTTCTTCTAATATTTTCTTCTCATCTTTTAACATATCTCGTTCAAACTCTGCTCTACTTAAAATTGCTTTGACTACTTTTAATTGACGTTTTAAGTCTTTATATTTGACTATCAATTCAGCATTAATATCAAGTAATTCATCAAATGTAGGAATTTGTACCTCATCTTCTGTTGCCATAAAGCAAACATTAGCTTGTTCATTCTCCGAATCACTTTCACTTTCTGATGAAGATGACTCTGAATCATCCCATGTTACTGAGAAGGCTCGTTTCTTTGATTTGTCCTTCTTATATTTGAATTTGTCATTTTCTGACTTTTTCTTTTGTTCTGGACAATCCTTCTGCATGTGTCCCTTTTTATGGCAGTTGAAACATTCAATAGCAGATGAAGATGGTTTATTTGATCCAGGTTTCCTTTTATTGTAGCGACTGGCTTTTCGATATTTTAGGAATTTTTTGAAACCTTTAGCAATGAACGCCAAATCTTCATCTTCAGAATCTGATTCATTTTCATCTTTCTCAACATGAAATGCTACATTTTTCTTTTCTTCTTTCTGTTCTTTTCTAGCCTGCAAATTTGCTTCATAGCACATTAAATTTCCTATCAATTCATCTGGCTTCATGACGGAAAGGTCATTAGCTTCTTCAATTGCTAATACTTTTCCTTCCCATTCATTAGTCAGAGAATGTAGGACTGTTGAAACAACATCAAAATCAGAATACTTTTGTCCTAACCCAATGAGTGCATGGTGAATAGTTTGAAACCGTGAATACATGTCATTGATTGTTTCATTTGGTTTCATTTTGAAATTTTGAAATTGACTTTTCAGCATGGCTATTTTGGCTTGTTTAACCTTGTTAGTACCTTCATGAGTGATTTTTAGCGTTTGCCAAATTTGATATGCAGTAGTGCAGATACTAACACGGTTATATTCATTTTGGTCTAATGCACAGAACAACATATTTATTGCTCTTGCATTTACGGCTGCTGCCGTTTTCTCAGCCACAGTCCATTCTGAATAATCAGTTGTTGGATTCACTATTTCTCTTTGAGTAGCATTCCAAGCATCATAGCTACTTGATTGCATAAAGAATGACATACGTGTTGCCCAATAACTATAGTTAAGACCATTGAAAAATGGAGGTCTTTGTGTCGATTGCCCTTCTGTGTAAGTGGTGTTTTGAGTGCTAGTACTTGCGTTATTTGCCATATTACAAGAATATATCAAATAACTGTGTTACGGTTATATGATGACCTTGCTCTGATACCAAATGAAAGTGCGGTGTGTATACAATTATATGTGCTAATATAGTATACACGGATCGTGTAATATGGATTACAATACAAATGCGGAAATAGATGATAATAGCATTGTAAATAGAAAATAGAAAAATCACACCAGAGATTTTTATACTGGTTCGGAGCACCGTCCTACGTCCAGTCCCAGACTTCTATCTGGATTTTCACTATTAACTACCTCGCTTCACCCGGAGGAACAGGTTTACAATACCCGAACAACCGAACGGGATTTCACGCCTCTAATACACTGAGGACTTCAACACTTGCCTCTTACAACACAGAGGACTTCAACAAAAGAACAAATACAATTGTTGTTGACAACTTGTGTTCTTGAAAACACGGATTTGTCACTAGCAGTACACCCTTCCTATAATCTTATCCTCAAAGTATGCGATATGATGTTTTGAAAAGATTAAGGAAAGTATATTATTGAATCAAAGGATATGAAATAGTTTCAAAGATTCAATAAATAATTTAGAGCTTTTATAATACAGAATTGAGATCAGAGATTAGATTAAAAGAATATATGAAATCGTTGTACTTAATCAACGAATTGGATTAGTTTATATAGACAAGAATGGTTGTAACTCTTTGCCATTAAGAGATATGATCTTTGGTGAAAGATTAAGAGATGCAACCTTTGGAGAAGAGAAGTGTCTTTTGAAAAAATTGCTTTCTGTTCAAAAACGGTCGACAGGCTAAAAAGTGACCGGTAGACAGGAATTCAAAATATATATACGTTATGTGCATGTGTGCACGTTCACTGTGCAATTTACACAGGAACGGTCGACCGCACCTATATTGACCGGTCGACCGGTGCCTGTTAAATTGCACATTGAATTGTGCAACTGCATGCAACTTATAAATTATTCGTATATATATTGATTCCCTTGATATGCATGATTATTTGAGGATAGATTTTAACAAATTTATTACTATTACAACAACAAATAATCAACCTATAATCTAGAGTACCATATATAGCTCTATTGACCTTGTTTTTGTCGATCGCCTTGTTTGTCAGAAATCAATCGCCTTATTTGTCAGAAATCAAAAACTTTCATAAAGCTTGTGACTCAACAGAATCGAAGGATCGTCTTGTGCTCGGACTCGATCTTATTCGTGAAGCTTCTGCGAAGGTTGAGCTTATCAAGAAAAGGATGAAAACTGCTCAGGATCGTCAGAAGAAATATGCTGATAGAAGACGAAGACCATTGGAATTTGAGATCGGAGACTTGGTTTTTGTCAAAGTTTCCCCAATTAAAGGTGCTATAAGATTCGGGAAGACGGGAAAACTTGCTCCGAGATACATTGGACCATTTCGAGTGTTGGAAAGAATTGGAGTTGTTGCATACAGGATTGAATTGCCAGAGCGGATGTCTGGGATTCATAATGAATTTCGTGTATCGCATTTGAGGAAATTTGTTCATGATCCATCACTGGTTGTAGAACTGGTAGTTCAAGAAGATTTGGAAGTAGAACCCAATTTAACTGTAGTCAGAAATCCAGTTCGGATTGTGGATCAAGACGAGAAGCAACTCAGGAACAAAATGGTGAAACTCGTCAAGGTGCACTGGAGTGAGGATCCCAGAGATTGTACCTGGGAAACTCTCGATAGCTTTAGAAAAACTTATCCAGATTTATGTCTGGATAACTAGTGAGTTTGTTAGGATAGACCGTTGATTGTGTTATTGTATGAATGATATGCATGTTTGGATTGTTAATATAAAAGCTTTTGAATTAACTGTTGTTTTAAATTTCGGGGACGAAATTCTTTTAAGGGGGAGGAATGTAACAACCCGGAATTTTTGACAGCATATTTTAATAAATATTTAATCTAATTTAAATTAAATACAAGCTTCTCAAGTTATAAACTGATGAGATCTTAATCATTTACCGCTTATATATGTGACTATAAAGAAAATTTTGATTTGAAAATTCAAAAGAAAATCTTTAAAATTGTTTATAACAAAATCTCTCTTATTCAATAAAAAAATCAAATATTCTTTATTTTATTATTTGACAATATACATATGAATACAACTGTAGTTTTTAAATGATAATGCTTAAAAATAAACAATCATATGAATATTAAACATGGAAATCTAAAACATAAAGTATAAAACAATATAAATGGTTATAAACATAAACATACAAAACAAGTATAAAACATAATTATAAATTATAAGATGAAACTAAAGATATAAATATACAAATATAAATTATAACTTGAAATATAAAAATACAAACACAATGTTATGAATCAAAGGCTTGAAAAGCTGAAGTACAAATAGAATAAAATTAATAAAGCCTAAACAATAACCTGTAGAATTCATTTGTACCACATAAAATATTTTTTTTAAAAAAAGAGAAAGCCATTTACATTACTGAATAACATGTGAACATGTTAAATGCATAAGTTGAAAGGGACAACTTGTAATATATTCTGTACAACACAAAATTTATAACAAAGATGCCATGTAAATTAAGTATGCAGAAGGAAACAAAGTATCCACTTCAAATTCATATACAAATATCTTTGATTCAAAATACAAGAATCAGCAAACATTTAATAGATGTAAACTAATATGAACACATGCATTTATTAGCACAACTATTTATCAAGAAGAGATCTTTCAGCCGAAATTCAAATATCATTTCAGGTTTGTAGTAAAACATCTCTGCTTAAAAACAGGGTAAGTAGTGTACTAGTATAAGACTTGTGAAACAAGACAAAATTATATGTATAGTTATGCTCACCCAAAATCAAGTCAGGCTGCACTCTTTTAAAATATATATAAATGAATAAGCTTCGACCATAAGACAAGGTAATATAAAGCTAAATATGCTTTTGAAAATCAAGTTGAACAAACCTAGAAAAATATATATAAGATAAGTGTGATAATATAAACAAGACAAAACTAATTAATGGAGCACACAAACTAATCTTATCAGCCTACAATCTGAAAATAAAATCTCTGGTACAAATAAAAAAATAATATTTCAAGTACATAAAAAAATCTTATACAACATGTTTTCGGCCTGTATATTCTCCCTTTATATATCATCTTATAGTCTCAGTTAGTTCATTAAAAAGGGAACTGTGAAAAAAGAAAAAAGAGAAGAAAACAAAACTGCAACTTGAATTTAATACAAACAAATTTGTTTAACATCAACAACATCAAAGGTCGGAGTTTGAAATTCAAAGCTTGAAGGTTGGGAAACTGTGTTCATCTGGAAACTGAAAACTACCCTCTGTTAAATCATTTTTTTGAGTAAACTTACTATTTTCAAATTTAAAATTGTATATTTAACTTACAAATGGTATATGCTTTGATGTCTGCTTTAAACAAGTAGTCCTGAGTACTTCATGTTGCTCTGGTAGTTTATGTAGCTGTTCTTCAGAATTTCGAGTATCTGAACAAAGTAAAGCAGAGAAAATTGTAGACACTTCATCATATAAATGTGTTAAACTTAGGTATTGTTGCTAATTTAAGTTGCTTATCCAAATCAAAGGTCTGCAACCTTGTTTGGAGTTTTACAATATTTTATAAATACTGTTTATTCAAGTTACAGGTAAAAGGAATTACAAGTCAAAATTCGAATGTTTGAATTTAGGAATTCGATAACATATTTTGATTTCATACTCAAAGTTAGGATTTTTAACATAAAAATTATGATTGTTAAGCAAAGATAATAGGAGCAGTTTTAAAAGGAAGCCGAAATTGATTTTTGTCAATATCTGTCGATTGGACTAATTTTGATTGTTTAAATTTAGTATGAAGCAAGATTGAAGTCGTATTGTCAAAAGAAAAATGCTAAAAAAATTATTCAATGAAAGAATTTTGGGTTTGAATCAAAGGTAGGGTTTAGTTCGAGTTTTCTTATGGGTCTGTTTGCTCGATGATTTCATCAACATGGTACGATCGAGCTGGGAGTGCTTTTGAGGGATGAAGGGGGATGATGTCGGCGACGCGTGGCAGAAATCGCGACACTACTGGTGGTCGGCGCAAGGAGGAAGAGGCATTTTCTCTTAGGCTGTTCGAGTTACAGTTCGTCCAGAGGAGTGTTTTTCGACTTCGAGCTTTTCGCATCGAGTTAGCTTTTGAATTCGAGTGTATGGTCGAATTGGAGTTTGTGGGTGATAGCGTGGGTCGTCGGAGGCGAGGCGATCCACCGTGCACGTGTACGGTGGCGTGGGAATGTCCGAAGGTCAGTTTGGGTTATCGCGTGCTTGTGCTCGAGGCTTTGGGTGTTTGCCATGAGTTCAACACCGGGTCGCATGCGTGAGAGTGGCACTGCAGTTTCACTTTTTGCTTAAGTTTAAAAAGAAGAGGAAGAAGGAAGAAAAGAAATAGGAAAAAGAAGAAGAGAGTAGAGTAGAGAGAGAGAGCTTGGGGGAAAACAGAGAAGGACTCGGGTTTGTCACGAGGGAACATGGGGTTTGCCTCGGGTCTTTGGTCTTGCCTAATTACTTTAAGTATTTTGTATAACTAAGTTAATAAAGTAATTAGTTAGTTTTAGATTAATACTTGATTTAAAAGTTTATTAAGGAAAGTCTGTAAAGATAGTTAAATAATATAAGGTAATTATGAATGTAAATTAATTTATACATGAAATTAAATTAATAACTTTTAATTAAATTTGTAATTAGAAATTAATCTTGGGCTTTAACAGTTTAACTTAAGAAATTTAATTAATTAATTAAGGTTAATTAAAAAATAAATAAATGGTAATTAACTTAAGTGATTAATTAAGGATTATATAGTTAATAAAATTGATAATAAATGATAAATTAAATAATTTGTGATAATTAAATAAATAAATAATTTTTAATAAGTAAATTATTAATTAACAATTAAGAATAAATTAATTAACTGGGTAATTAAGTTATAATTGATGAATAGAGGTTGAATAATTTAAATGATTAATTAAAGATTAGATGATTAATAAATTGTTAATTAATGATTAACTAAGTGATTAATTAATCATTAATAAGTTAATTAATCATAAATTAATTAAGTAGGATGAAGTAGTTTATTCTTAAGCGATTATCTAAGTTAAGTAAACCAAACTGTGTTGGTATGAATTGGTAATTCTGTTTGATTGACTTTGATATCTGTTTGATGATATTCTGTGATATGTTGTGATATATTCTGGATATATCTGTGATAACTGTATATGATTTATCTGTGATATCTGTTATGTGAATTCTTAATATTTAATTGAACTGTTAAGACTAAATAGACAACTTGGCCCTTAAAATGGCGTTTGGATTTCGATGAGACCGGGATCGGAAGAATCAGTTTTGATTCTCCGAAAACCACATCGATCCAAATTAAACGATAGGTCGTGACTTATCAAATGGTGATCGAGATGGTGTTTCAGAATGCAAGGGTTATCGTCGTTAACTCTGAGGGTGATTCCAAAATGAGTGTAACGAGATAATGCCTTCGGTTTCGTTCGAACCCGGAATGAACTTGTATGGATTGAATGCTTTCAGCACATCGTCAGGCGGACGATGAGCATTCTAAGAATAATGTTCAGTAAAGGTAATCGTAGCCTCAAGCCTCATCAACCGGGAATGGCTAAAACAGGGGAGATGCAGCAAGGTTAGGTGGGTCATGCCCAAGCAGGACGAGGTATACCCCTGTCTAGATGTCCCTTTTTATTTCGGCTGTGCGAGCAGTTGTTGGCCACAACTGCGGGGTTATCTTGTTCGGGACTGTTAAGTAAGGAATGGTTCCGGCCTTGTGTTTTAGGGGGTCGGGAGTGATCCTCGGTACGGTGATCTAGGCCCCGTACTGTGACGGGCGGTACCCCAGTACCCCTGCCATTGTTGGAAACCCATTTTCCCTACGAGACCCTACGGTTTTGATTTGTATTACCCACTTTCGTGGCTAGTAGCTGGAATTTAATAGATGTAACAATTTCGGCTATTTTCTATTTACTTGAAAACCCTAGGCACTATTATAATATCACGGAATTTCCTATAAAATGTTTTGGTTAGTGTAAGGTAAAAACTTACCCGTATTTATTTGTGGGAAGTCTTACGTGATACTTTTATTTCAAATGATTTTCAAAGTTAAACAATTTTAACCTGTTTACTCACACCAGACCCATGTCTGACCCGGAGTTTATATTTTGCTTTTCATAAACTCTTGGGTACTCAAATTTTATGAGTAGCCAAGTGATAGGTATTTTAGAGTGTTGATTTTCTGGAGAAGCTTTGGAGAAGAAGACCAAACGTATGTATCTATATATGTAGTTCCGCTGTGTAGTTAGTGTATGCTGCATTTTGGATGTATGTATGGACATATATGTATATTACAGTCCTGTTATATGATATTGTATAACTCTGATGTATGTATAACTATGTAATAGTTATGTTGATGTATTATATTTTGTTCCATTCCGCTGTGAGATTCTGATGTTGTTATTCTTTCTTTCTATTCTTTTCTATTTCTATCCCTTTCTTTCTTATTGATGATACGTCTTTCTGGGATTTGAAAGGCGGGTCGTCACATTACCATTTTCAAATCTTTTAAATAAAAAGATTCACTTCACAAAGTTCACCATTTTTTTCCACAAAGATTCATTTAAAATATTTAAACAAAAGATCTATCTTTGAGATCCATTTTTGTTTGGAAACAAAGTTCACAAATATTTTACAAAGATTCCTTTATGGCTTTCAAAACAATTTCATTTCAAATCTTTTATCCAAAGGATATACCTTTAAGATCCTCTTATAAAGTTCACTAATCTTTTACCGAGATTCATTAAAACAATTTTCATTTCAAACTTGAAATCTTTTCAACACAAATTGGAAATCTTTTCTTTATATGAAAGCTGTTGTTATTTGAAAACAAATAGTTTTTGTTTTTGGAAAAATCCGATTACATTTGCACAAGTTAAAGCCCTTCAAGTATAAAGTTTGGTTTAAATTCAAATTTTCCAAAACAATACTTTTAAAAATGGTTTAAAACCTATATAAACACATTTATAACTTGTATAACCTTTCTAAACCAAAATTCTCAACATAGAATTCAATTTCATATCTAGAATTCAATTTCAAATTAAATTATTTAAATCTCAAAACTTTATCAAGTTATTCAAAATAACTTTTTATCTTCAAAAATCCTTTTCAAAAGTTTTTTTACATCTAACCGAAGTCCATTTCCAAAACCATTTGAATTCAAAAATTCAATCTTTAAAACCATTTTCAAAAATCCGTGACTTAACTAATTTCCACGTGAAATCCATATTTGTGTGTGTCTGAGTGTGGTCCAGGGGTTTTACACAATAGTGCAACAATCATCAATCATTACATATTCAAACACATTAATATCGATAAGCGGTATAATCTGTAACGCTTATCATCATTCACAGATTCATAGATAATGTAAATTTATTACAGATAAATAAATTACATTCATCATAGATAAATAAATTACATTCATCACGGCTTGAATTAAAATAATTCAAATCACAAAGCATCACACAGTAGAGATATCAAACAATTCACAACATTCAATAAAATACAGTCATCCATAAGTAAGGTTAATTGATCATTCGATTAATTGAAATCAGATTAATCACTAATCCAGATTGATTAACATTAGTTAATCACAATTTATGTTAATTAATTATCCTTAAATTATTTATTAATCAATCTTAATTAATGAATTAATCAACCTTTAATTATTAAAGAATCAATCTTAATTATTCAATTATCCTTAATTAATTAATCAATAAATAAATTAACCCTTAATTAATTTTCATTTAACTAATTATCCTTAATTAATTATAATAAGTAATTATCCTTAATTACTTATATTAATAAATCCAAAATTAATTTTAATCACTTGATTAATCAACTTTAATCATTAATCAATTACTTTCAATTAAATAATTATCTTTAAGTAATTAATTACCCATAATTATTACCTAAATTAATTAATTATCCTTTATTGTAATCTCATAAGGTAATTAGCTTAAATTTAATTTCACAAAGTAACTATACTTACTTAATCCCTTAATTACGTCCTTTAAATAAAATAAATTATCATTAACAAATAGTTCAATTTCAAAACCTTAAGTTAATCAAACATTTTTAAGATAAAACATTTATCTTTTAATTACTTATTTATACCTTAAAAATAAACTTAAGGATTCTTTTGGAAACTTGAACTAAACTAATTCAAAAATAATTATTTTAAAACTTTATCTATTTAACAAAACTGGTAAAAAAGAATATTTAATTAAGAAAGTATTTTAAACTTGATTAAAACTGAAATTCGAAAACTTGTTTAAATGTTAGAAATTTAAAAACTGTTTACAACCTAAACTTCCCAGACCCGAGACACATTCCAAATTCCCTGAGCCAAGTTCTAAATTACTCGAGCCAGACTCCAAGAAACCCGCGTTCTTTTTTTTTGTCCTTTTCTTTTAACTCTGTTTTGATTTAAGTTATAAACTGTTATTCAACCCATGCGAGCTGCCCGAAGGAAACCCCAAGCAACACATCGTTTTTCTCGAGCTAATTCCCGAAGCCCTTATCCTTTCATCGTCGATACAAAACTTCACAGCGATCATCTGACACATGTGCACGTGCACAGGCGAATCGATCACCTTAAACCATCGATGCCAATGCTGGCATATTGATTACCACCCCCACTCTCGACCCCGACCACCAAAGCCTTGAGACAACCCCACAATCAAAATCGAACAACCGAGCTTCCTATTAGAACAGAACTCATCGTCAAAAATTCGCCTCGAGTAGCCACAACCGACCACCAGAATTTACGTCGTTCCACACGAAACAACGCCACAACCCCACGCATCTTTCCCCATGGGTGCGGTGCAACCCGAAGCAACACCGACGATGAAATCATCGATTCTTCCTCATTAAACCAAACTGGGTTTAAAACCCTACATCACCTTCTACGCTCCGCCATGCTCATTAGAAAAATTGGTGAATATTTTTCCATGAATCCTCATCACCCAAGCTCCCTTCAGCCATAACCACGACCTCCTTTATTTCGCTGACGACTGGCAACTTCCACAAATCTAAATTCTGTTCATCATGAGAAATTCCGACATTCACATACTTAAAAATCATGAAATTACTTCCTAAAATCATCATTTGTTATCACGAATCTGATTATGGAATTAAAACATGAATTTAAGTTCATTGATTTTCGACTTATATATAAAGTTTTACTGCATTGTCCTAATTTTGAAAGAATACAAAATCTTAAATTATTGAAACTGTTTTTAAATATAAATTCACATTGTTATAATCATTTTCACTTTAAAGATCAAGGTCTGAAATTTTTCGTTAAGAAGGTATGTTTTTTTTCTTGAATTTGTAGCTTGTTACACTAATATGTTTTGAATTTTTCGTAGCTTGTTACACTAATTTGTAGCTTGAAATTTTCTTGAATTTTTCGTTAAAAATATGTTTTGAATTTAGTAAGGACGCATGATATTAACATGTAGATGTACATGATTTCTAAATTGCTTTGGCAATAACTTGCCGCACCTCTGAATTGCATCAGTAGTAATTTAGAAATTAAATATTAAACTAACTAATTCAGGGAATTAAAACAAAACTAACTGTTGGAAGATTATTATGAGCTTTTTAAATTTTTGTTTGTTAATGAAAATTAACCTTTTGTTAACCAAAATTAACCTAGCAATACAATAGTTACTCACAAAAATAAGCATATATTGAATTTTGGATTCTATTCAATTAGAAAAATAACGAACGAATGACTTCACATGAATAGCTAACAGAACCATTAAAAATATTTGTTTGATTACAAAGTTAACCATTCAATACAAATAAAAAGAATAAGCATACCTTTATAAGAATGGAAAGAAGAAATAATTTGACAAATTCGAGTGCAACTTTTCCATAATTTCCTCTGGTTTGATAAGTAATAGTAACTAATTTTTCCTAAATTATCTACAGGTAAATAAGCGGATATGAAACAAACCAAGCATCTATAGAGTTGAAATAAATATTTAGGCAGCACATAAAGTGCTTGAAATAAATTTGTTGTAAAAAAATAACAAACTGAATTTAGTGAATACAGAAACATGTGTATGTACATACGTGTACTTCAAATAGGCAGTAATACGCTATAGTCGCATCTTTCATGTCATTCAGGGAAATAGAAAGAGCAGCAAGAAATTGGGGCTATTACAATCTATTGACCAATATTTCATATATAGACACATACATGTATATACATTTGACTGCGCACACATGAAGGAAAATGTGTGTATATGCATTAATATACACATCCATAAATATATGCATTTCCCCCAAAAGTTAATCTGATTTGTTAAATAAATAAGGGAAAGTAGATTCATGAATGCAAATAAATCAAAATTAAGAAGTTAGAAAATAACAAAAAAATGAGCAGATCAAAAAATTAAAACATTCTCACCACTATCATGAGTAGAACATCATTACCAAACAATCACATGATAGTTCATAAAAAAGTAAATTGAAATGGAAGTACATATAGTTTGTAATTGAATGATGTAGTAGGTAGTATGAACATCACAGTAGAACACCGTAAATAACCTAGGCATGAAAACACTGTAAGACAGATGATTTAATTATTTTTAACATAACCCCCTAACAGTTGACAAATGACAACTCTAAAGTAGTTTGATTACCAAGTAAAATGTACATAAACCATTACTTAATGGCTAGTAGGTAGTATTTGACTGTATTTTCAATAAACTCTATTTTTTAAGTGCATGTACGGACAATCATATTTGCAGCTAATCAATCGTCTGAAACAAATGCTGAAAGCAAGAAACAAAGTTATCAGAAAAAATGTTCACTATGAACAAACTGAGCAAAATAAAGCTAAAAGACTAACAAATGATGTGGAAAAAAAAAATTAATGAGCATATTTCCCATTACTACATTAAACTACAATGAAATAGTTCGAATTTTGAAAATAAATAAAAGGCCAATCATCCACATATTTTCAAAAAGTTGGTAATGCTAATTCGACATACAAACTCACATGATAATTGATTAGCTTAGAAATGATACTATAACCTAAAAGAGGACTTAAAAACAAAACTTTTTTTTAATAGTCAACAAATTACAAAAAACCACATATCATAATGATACATATTATCAAACAAGGAACATTAAATATTAAAGTAACAAATTCAGGGAATTAAAACAAAACTAACTATTGAAAGATTAGTATGAGCTTTTTAAATTTTTGTTTGTTAACCAAAATTAACCTTTTGTTAACCAAAATTAACCTGGCAATACAACATTTACTCTGAAAAAGAATCATATACTTAACATAACCCACTAACAGTTGACAAAGATGAATAAAATTTGAAAGTGAATTTAGGGGAAAGATTATAATCAATACCTGAATATGTAACATGGGTGCAACGACGGGGATGGATAGTTGAAATCTGGCTCTGTGATTCCATAGAAAAAGCAAGCATGTAGCCTGAGACAAAAATGGGCGATATTTGTAATGTCTCTTAGAGTTTCAACTCTAACAAACACAAATTCAACATAAAGGAACATAGGTACATAATTTGAGTAACAAACCCTAATTTGGATGTGGATTTAACATAAAGGTACGGTAAAAATAACCTGGATTCTTGCGTTGGGGAGGAAGGAGGTGAATTCCATAGAAAAAGCAAGCAGCTAGCCTGAGACAAAAATGGGTGATATTTGTCATGTCACTTAGAGTTTCAAATCTAACAAACACAAATTGAACATAAAGGTGCACAATTTGAGTAACAAAGCCTAATTTTGAGGTGGAGTTAACATAAAGGTACCGAAATCAACAGCTTAGAACAGTGAAAATAACCTAAATCCTTGCATTGAGGAAGGAGGCGAATCGCAATGGATAAAAGAACAGTTTAGAACAATGAAAATAACCTGGATCCTTGCGTTGAGGAAGGAGGCGAATCGCAATGGATAAAAGCAAGATATTGTTTTGTAATCTGGCAGAGAGGAAGGAGGCGAACAACAATGGATAGATCGAAGGACGAAGCAAATAGTAAATGGATATAGAACGTGTATTATAGAAATTACATAAACGTCCTTATCATGGTAGAAAAAGCAGAAGGTTATTATAGGTACTTCAAAAGCTTCATTTGGGGGTATTCCCATTATATATAGATATTGTCTTTATCTTTTGGTTTCTTCATTATACATAAATATATATAAGTATGCACGCATGCAGTGCAGCAGGAGGGGTACATAACACTTACTTATTTGCACCAGCAGTAGTTCATGTCCTTTCCTAACTGATAACTTAGTCTTCATTTTGAATTTTGATGCCTGCGCCACCTTATATAATGTAATTAACTTGTTAAGCTTAAAAAAACTTCAGACCTACATCCTAAAACTCCTGTTCATACTACCGTCCTAAATGCAAATAAATTATGGCTGAGCTAGAACTGGTTTAGACATATATATGGATTCTGTAAACTTTATAAATTATTTGAAAGCATGACAACTTATGTTTGAAATAAAAACAAACTTGTAATATTTTTATCTTTCTAATGCTTTTTATGTAAGCGTTGCTGTAAAAACAAACTTATAATATGTTTATCTTGGTAATGTTGAGCAAAATCGTATGTACCATATTTTTCGCAATAAAAAGATTTTACTACATATATTTGTTCAAAACCAAAATCACCACAATCATTTTCAATTACCGAAATTCGAGGTGTTTCAGAACTCAATTTCTCGACTAGGGGACCCTAGAGAGATGGTTCCATCTTTGCTGGAGAATTAGACTTTTACAAACAAATTCGAGCGTTGGTGGGATTTGCTCATGTCAACACTTAAATTCATCGAGAAATAGAATTACAATTCTATGGAGCAATGCCAATAATTGATTATCGTCGATCCATAGCTATCATACATCAAGGATTTACCCTCATCCATTACCGTCATCAATTTTGTCCTATCCGAGTTCTTGCAAAGACCCCGTCTTGTCTTACACTTCTCTTTGATTGAAGTATCATAAAATGATGGAGACTACGGGAAATGAATCATCAAGGAGTTGACGAAATGGCCATCTATGGGGCTTTTGAGGATAACTTGACAAACTATGAAGTCAACAGTGCGAGTCAAATCTGGCAACGACGCATAAGGGCGCTGCCTTGGATTATTCACTACAATTTGTCAAAGGCTTGTTCTTTTGGATGGATCGACTTCATGGAGTGAAAGGGATATGGAGTGGAAGTCGGGATTCAAGCTTGAATTGAAGATGGAATCAATGAAGTACGGCTCTTGAGTTTGAATGCAAGTAAAGTTGTCAAAGGCTAAAACGAGGATAAAATGTGTGAAAAATTCTTAGCCTAGACTTTTATACGGATCAACACGGATAAATCATTACCAATCCATTATTGACCGGCACCGATGCATCGTGCTTTTAAAAGAAATGGAAAGTAGAAAAGGGTGAAAAACTACCAAGCCATAGACTAGAATGACTTTCAAAAGTTCTCCCCAATGAACAAAATCCTCAGATAATGTACTTCAATATTTGTGTCTATTGAGCAGACATGACGAGGTACCAAAATTCTTAGTGAGGATGCAACATTCCGTGGAAATGTATTGGGTAAAGGAAGCATCTGCGCAGATCTGGATTTGATCGCTTGTCTTGATTAAAAGAACCTTATGCATTCAAATAAACATACTTTGGATTTATCCCTTGATTGAGGTAGTAAATGTCATGCCATATTTTTACTTTTCGTTACGTCTTCGTTAACATGCATTCTCGTCAAGTCAAAAGTAAAATAAATTTTATGTAGGAAAAGAGATGATCAAATTGGAAATTAATGAAGTCGGTAGATCATACTTTAGATTATAAGCTCGGTTACACATTGGTTTTCTATTGCACCTGATTCGCAAATAGCGTGATTAATAAAATCAATGTGTTATACGTTATTTATAAATATATTATATATAAACAATACCTATTGATTTGCAAATCCATTGTGCCTATACTTTGTTGGCGGTTCCATGATAGCGTCAAAAATCATGTCCTAATCATGTGCAGTCAGCTCGTCTCTACCTGTTCTCTCGAGCAGGCGGTCTAGTTCTTTAAAGAATTTATCTTGCGATTAAAAGTAGAATTATAATTAAAATTCATATTACATTATTCTAATTATATATTACTTATTATTTAAAGCGATTATTAATAACATATGATTTAAACTATGCTTGCCATGGACTCTTGTGGTTGTATCGTGTCATGTATATATTTTTGGGCCATCTACAATGAGATGCTCGATGGTGTGAGGATGAGTAAAAACTTCCAGGTAGGAGACGAAACGACCATGCTCTTTTACCTTAAATAATTACTACTTATTATTATTATTATATTTAATATATATGTATATATGATTATATAATGTTATAAGTATTTATAATCACAATTTATAAACTTTCCAGTTCCTGACGGCAATGTTGGAATAACATTGAACCCCCACGATGTGTAACAGGATTTGCATTCCTATTTGCTGAATTCTGCTCAGAGTATGCATATAAATTTAACATAAACATTGTATTTCACATTTTTAAACTAATGCAACTATTATACTAATTTCTACTAAATTTTTAATAAATATACAGGACTCGTAAACTTACAATCACTTCTGGACTTTTCCAATAAGCATTTAATGCTTCCCATAAGGTTGCACTCATTCAGTCAGGCATTTTTTTCCGCTTTTAATGCTTGACCTTGTATCGCGGTAATTTTTCTTCATTTTTTTGGTCCAATAATTTCTACAAAGGGAGTCTATTTCCTGTAAATCTACTGGCCTTCGCACATTGAAATTAAAATGAATTATACATTTATACTTAATCAACAAATTGCACAATTTATATATATAATGAAATACGCATTTATATTTACGTAAAAATCCTGCCAAATACACTCTACAATGTGGGTTGGGATATTCTCTTACTTAGGCTAGCAAGTATTTATTCTGCCCTTATAGGTAAACTTAGAAATATCAAGCACAATATATGAGGGCTCCAATTCAAAATCCTATATTAATTATGACGTAGATTTTTAATACATCATGAATAATATATCTCACACAAAATATTTATGATGTTGCAATGAATTTGATACCTACCCACTCACTTTACTTACTGATCTAACTATGGGACGAACCATATGTGATGGGCAGCCACCATCGCTTCTTGTGGTAGTCCCTCTCTGACTAAAAGATGAGGAATTTGATGAATGTGAAGATCGTCAACATGGGACATAATATTTGTCACAGACAAATCATTTTATTATGGAAGAACATATCAGTTTATTATAAGAAAACATATTATTTTTTGGGAAAAACATGTAACATTAATAATCACATAAATGACCTTATATCAAAACATACCATTGCTTTTGTTTTAAAAACTACCGACCAGTCTACTTTATGTCATTTTAGGGATGGATACGAAGCATAATAAATTTGTAGTGCCTACTTGGCTAATACAAAAGGATCATATTATGGTAATGAGAGTTATGTTTTATTTCAATAGGATTATAATCTTTGTGCATGTTGATTTCGGAACCTGAAACATTGCTGAACCAAATGCAAATCTAAATTAAAAAATTCTCTACAGGTTTTATAAAATATGTCAATTCCATAAGCAAGAAAATCACCAATAGTCCATAACAAAGAAGCAAACATACGCAAATTCTTTTCTTGAAACGTCGTATGTTTCAACTCCTTCATGCCATAGTGTTTCCAACTCTTCAATCACTAGTTGTAAATGAACATTGATTCCTTGTATCAGATCATCAAGGCCAAAGACAACAATAGTGAGAAACGTATATGGAGTTTTCAATGCATCCACGGATGCAAATTATAAGATGTAACGATAATATTCCAAGATGAATATTTAGAACCAAATTGAGAGAATGACGAGAAATCCATATACAAACCAAGTCTAATATTACGGCTCTCTACAACAAAAGTTTGATAAGTCTTATCAAAATATTTCTTTGCTTTTCCATCAGTTGATGTATTAAGGTACCTTCTTCCTGTGTTCTCACAATAGGTCATCTCATATAAGGTGCATTAAAAGAAGGTGCATATATATAACCTTGTTTAGAAGTGATTGGTAGTAATGCATTCTCTTATATGAAACTTCTTTTCCCTTCTTTTTTCTTGGTTCGTATCTTTCCTCATTACATATTCTACACTTTCTAAAATTGATGTCCTCTTTCCAAAATAACATGCAACCATTTAAACAAATACCTATCTTTTGTTATGGCAAATCGAAAGCAGACATAAGTTATTTCACTTCATAATGATTTTTGCACATTAGATTATCGGATGTCGTATGTCGTTTTGTAGCTTGTAAAACTACTGTAAATCCGACTTCTGTGAAGTTGAATTCAGATTTTAGTAATATATTAAGTAGTTACTGATAATTGAGTATCACTTTTACAACCATCCTAAAGGAGTTTCTTAGTAGCATCCAATAAATTATAAAAAAAATTTCTCCAGTATTTTTTTCTTCTTCGACCTTTACATCTTCATCATCAACTTGAACCATATGGAATATTGATCGTGCTGCATCTTCAATCACATCTTCTATAGAATTCGCCATAATATTGTCACTATCCACCTCCTCATCTGACACTATAGAATTATGTGTAATAAGTTCTCCATGATGATCCCACACATAATAACTTGGCACAAAACCGTTTAGACACAATGTACTATAACGATATTCGATTTTCAACGCTTCTAATGTTTGAAGTTTTTACAAGGGCAACAAACCTCTTCGTCATTTCCATTATTACTTAAAGCAAATTTAATAAATTCATATACACCATTATAAAAATGTACCATTATTGAGCCATTCATTTCCTTTCATTCATACATCCACCGTCTTCGACCGACAAAATAATTGATCATTTTTTCCTATTTCAAAAAATAAGATATAAGTTTAAAGAACCTATAGCAAGATTCCCAAAATTATGATTTTTATTGGATTGCAATTTAGGGCTGTCAATGGGTACCCGAAAAATCCGATATCCGTCCGAATCCGTATCCGAAAATATGAAAAATATCTGTTATCCGAAAAGCTGATACGGATATCCGATATCCGAAAAGTTTTTCGGATACGGATATGGTTATAGTGGTATCCGTATCCGAAAAATATCCGTCCGATTAACGGATGCATATTTATATAATTTAAAATAGGAAAATAGGGCTATGAGTGTTTAACTTTTGAATATTTTTGGATACACATACATATATTAGTATAAAACAATGTTTTATCACCATATTTTTTATTTCTTTGTTTTTTTATAAACAATAGTACAAAAAATGTTTTATGTTGATCTAAACTTTTTCGTTTATACCTTTAAATTTATCAATTATTGACGGAGCGGATAAATATCAGATATCCGTCCGTATCCGAAAATTAAGCGGATACGAATATCCGATATCCGAAAATTAAACGGATACGGATATCCGATATCCGAAAATGATTTCGGATACGGATACGGATATGGCACTATCTGTATCCGAAAGCATCCGTTGACAGCCCTATTGCAATTTTATTTTTCAATTCATTTATACATTTTAATGTTTTACTAATTATGCCATATATTATTCTTTTCACTTTTTTTATACTTATTTTCAATTTTAACATATTATTTATTACATAATATTATATTTTCACATTTTTTTTTACTTTTTATGGTCGGTCATTCTACTTCCCATTACAAGCACAATAATAATTACATTTCACAAACCATTTCATCTTAAACGATTCAACATATTTTGATAGTACTTTCCCTTTGTTTCCAAGGACAAATTTGATAACTACGTATCAACTAATACGCAATTATAACCAATAAATAGTCTATTATGCATAAATTTAAGCACAAACTAACGCTAATCTTTATCAAAAATTGAAATAATTATTTTAGTGGAAGTGCATACCTAATTTTGATGGATTGAAGCTTGGAGAATCCAATTTGATGAATGTTGCGATGGATTTTGGCGGATTTCGATGGCTAGGGATAGGGCTGCGATTAGATATCCGAAAAATCCAAAATCCATCGTATTTGTATTTGAAAAGCGGATAAATATCTGATGTTCAAAAATGGATGGGATGCGGATACGAAGACATCTGCATTCGAAAATTATCTGCCTGGTTTAATCTAATATTATAGTTTAATTTATGCGTATTTTAGTACAACGAAATATATATTTTATTGTTTTATTAAATTAGAAGTTTATACTATGCGCATTAAATGCATATCAACTGCTCAAAACTATTTATTATCATCATATTTTTTTATTTTAACACTTTAATAATTAATGGGATTAAGAAAGTTTTTGTTAAACTAAAATTTTCAATTTATGTTATTTGATTTATCGATCGTTAGCAGAAAGGATAATTATCTAATATCTGTCTATATCCGCAGATGTAGATATTTAATATCCAAAAAAGGTTTCGGATATTGTACCATCTACACCCGAAAGTATCCATCGACAAGCCTAGCTACGAATAGTTTGGGACAGATTTGGGGGGTTTAGAAACTGGGTTTTAGGCTTTAGAAAATAAGGAAGAAACGGGGTCAGCTGCAGCCATATTCGCGATTTTTCGACGGCTTCTGATGGCTTTCGACGGCTATAAATAAAGAATATTTTCTCTTTATTGAAAATAAATTTAATTTGTTATAATTTTTTTTAAAAGTTTGCAAATAAAACTTTTTTGTTTAAATGGCTAACTCACCTAGATGCTAACCGTATATGATTCTTCAACAACATAAAATATACAAATCTATATATAATTCCTTAAGGAGATAAAATCTTTGAATCAGGTATTCATAATAATTTTTTATTAAAGTTTACAATAACCCGTTTTTTATTAATATTAAAAATGATTTTTTTATTCGTTATATAATACTTTTTTAATGATTTGATAGTTAATTGTGAATTTTAAATGTATTTAAAATAATAAATTCATATAGAAGAAAATATTTGGTAAAAATAAATAAATTCGTTAAATCTAATGTTGATCTAAGTTATTTTGGGCATACAGTCAAAAATATTAAAAGAAAATAAACAGGTTCAACGTAATAATCTTGATTTCTAACTTTATAGCCATTCCTCGACATTCAGACTTAAACATTTTGTTCAAATATCAAACGATCTTCAAACGAGATGAAATTCAAATCATATATACTATATTATGTATTTATCCAATCCTTATGGTTGGATTTATAAAAAAAGACAAAAAATTTAGACTTAAAACAGATCATTTTCATAGAAGTTGTCTTAGCAATATATACTATGTGTTATACAACTCATTGGAAAATGATAGATTTTGAGTCTAATCTTTTTTCCTTAAATTTTTTCTATCATAGCCTTATGGATTGGATAAATACATTATAAAGTATATGTCGCATGAATTTCGTCTTGTTTGAAGATCATTTGGCTTTCGAACTATAGACTTTTAGTCCAAATGTCGACGAATGGCTATAAATTTGAGAATCAAGATTGACACCCTTAATTTATTTATCTTCTTATCATATTTTGAACGTAGGTCCGAAATACTTTGAATCAACATATGATTCAAAAAATCTTTTTCTACAGAATAATTTATTTCATATTAATTTATAATGTTAAATACATTTAAAAATTCATATATAATTAGGTACACAACGGTAAAATTATACTTAAATTCATAAAAGTGTTACACTGCATAAATTTCACCAAATTGTATAATGGACGGACTAAAAGTTGCATAGTTTGATCGTTTGAGTTCAATTTTCAATAAAATTAAATATCGAATAACATAATAAATGGTTACTGAAAATACTAATTTAATTAATCACAAACCATCATAAAATAGAAGAATTGAATAAAAATGCATATTTAATTTTTAGGAATTAAATTAGTCATTTTAAACAAATTTCAAACATCTATAATGAATAATTTATAATAATGTGATAAACTATATTAATTAAAATAGCATATCGTCGAAAATGGCTTGACGGAGTCGTCGGCGGTAGTCGAAACTGTCTATTGCTATTTTGCTCATTTCTAGTAGTGATTAGGTCGTGCACCCGATTAGGTGTTTCTTTCTGTTAAAAGCTCAGCTAACCATTATTGTAACTCGATTGCAGATTGGTTTTCTATTGTACCCAATTAGGACTTGCATCCGTGTTGCTTCGGGTTATAAGCTTGGCTAACCTTTGTTCTAAATCGGTTACAAACTGGTTTTCTATTGTATCTGATTAGGCCGTTCAATCGCTTAAGTGTTGCTTTCGAGTATAAGCTCAGTTAACCATTGTTGTAACTCGATTATAGAAGTACCCGATTAGGCCAAGCATCTACTTAGGTGTTGTTTTCAGTTGTGAAATCGTGTAGCCGTTGTTCTAGCTTGATTACAAATTGGCTTTCTATTGTATCTGATTAGGCTGTGCGTCTGTTTCAATGTTGCTCCCAGTGGATTTGAATTCTATTTTGTTTATGTACTGATTTTTTATGCAATTATATTATTATATTATATTATTGAGTGGCAATTATTTGTTACACTATATAACTTGTATATTGTGTAGCTAAAATCTGATATTAAACAGCAAATATATTGTATACAATTAATCATAATAAATTTTCATCAAAATATTACATTTTAAGAAAATATTTACCAACTAAAATATTCAATAATTAGTTCAACACATATGTTTAAAAAGTAGCTGATTATGCATTTAATGAAATTATAATCAAAATTAAGATATTTTGTAAAACGTCAAGAATTTTAGTAACAGTCAAATATCTGCGTTTGACTGAGATAGATTTTTTCAGTCTTATATTTGAAATGAAAATACAAAATTTCTAATCACATACAAAATAACATCCATATTTCCTCTAAATTGTTTAACTATATCAACATTTCTTCTTAAACATCCCACATTAACGAATGTTTTTAAAATACAGTACAGAACATTCAGTCAAGTCAGTTATTTTTCTATGATTTAAGCATAACTTCCCGTAAGAAAATAATTTTTGAGAAATTTTGTAGTTTTAGGTTCTATCTCGGCCATGTTTTTTGTCTATTACTATGTCATACAGAATAAGAGTTCTTCTTTGTTGCATTACTTCATCTTCATATAACATTTTTCTTTCAGTTTGTACATCTTTTGATAGATCTTCGATGAATCAGATTATAAATTTTGCACAATCAATTCCGCATCATTTCAAAATTGTTAGTATTAACATTCTAAAATTAATTTTTGTATATTATGAGTTTTTTTTCGAACGTGTTCCTGCTGGGTAACCCACAAAATTAACTTTAGTTTTGATGGATTATTCCCCTTTTTGCACAAATTGATTGCATCACTTCCACGATTTTGTCTCATATTGAAAATATTTAAAATCGTTGTATGTGATTCATTATTATAAATGTTTGACTGCAAATATAAAACACAAGTATTTTTCTAGTGAGATATTACATAGTTGCTAGGGAAATATTTTACAGTAGTAATTAAAAATCAACGTATATTTTTAATTTATGACCATTTGCGCTTCTTATTTGTATGGGCAATTGAAGTTTTTCCTTTTGGGTCTTCGTTAAATATAATGTTTCCAACTTTTATTAACTCCACTAAAATCTAACAATGTATAGTGGTTTCTATTACATAGCGCCGACCTCTGAATCAAGTAGCTTCTAAATAAATTTGGACATCAAGTTGAAAATAGAATGGATAGAGAGCTTGGGGGCATAACTGGAATAGATAAATGAAGCAAGTCAAGAAGTCGGGGAGGATTTGGACAAAAACAACATAGTTGGTGTTAATACCCTAAGTATTGATTTTGATTACAACAACCATATAAATATAACTACTAACGTATCTTCGAGTTATGCAGTCATTTTAGATATATTATGGAGACATACAGAGATAAACAAGAATACAATGGAAGCAAATGAATTATAGAAGAAGGTTGATCATAGCAATTGAAGAACAAAACCCAATTAGAGAAGAATGCTGAAGCATAAAGGTGTTTGAAGTGATGAGGAGTTGGTTGAACGTTAGAATATCTTGTTAAAGATCTCATGGCAATTATACTTGAAGATCATCAACCATTGACCTCAACCGAATCACAAAAATCCACAAATATAAATTAATTTGAAATGCTGAAAATTTGCAACACTTATTAGTGTTGCTGTTCATTTTGCAACACACCCATGTCGATATGGGGTACTTGGGCATGTCGACAAACTAGCAGTTTTCAAAATTTCAAATTTTAAATGAAGAGACATTTCCCTCCACCTCTTCACCAAAAAACACGTCTCTTCAACCACTATATAAAGGCCTCTGAAAACGAATTTTAACATCAAGAATTCTCATTTTCTCTTACTCCTTCTCCAAACATTTGTAAAAGAAATCCATTGCAAACTCTTTAAATCTCCTTGCAAATCGATTCTATTTCACTCCAATTCTTTACTGATTTGCAAGCCACACAATATCAAAGAGTTGTACTTTAATTCACATCATTCTCTTTCTCTGATTTCATCCTATTCCTCAAAGAATTCAAAGATATATTGTCATTGGAGGTCTACAGGATCATTGTACCGAATCTGCAAGAACCTGTATTGAAGATATAACCACTTGCCATAGTTTGTTGTTGGTGATAAGGAAAAGGTGTTCTTGTAGCCTATAAAATTAAGAGGGTGTGTCTTATAGCCCGTGAAACCAAGATTGTAAAGGTGTTCTTGCCACCCGTGGAAAGCAAGTGATTATAGTGGAATTCTACATGATAGAGTGTAGGATTGCTTAATCCGAACCAGTATAAAAATCCGGGTGTTATTTACATTACTGCATTTTACTTTATTACTTACTTATTCTCTAATTACTTCTTTTTGTTTGCAATTTGAGTAAATACAGTTTTATATTCATAGGTAAGTAGTTAATACGCAATTCACCACATCTAGTGTCTGAATATCCTTAAGATCCAACGTTGTGTTATAGCGACCCCAGTTTCCAACATTTGGTATCGGAGCATTGGTTTTCAAAAATTCATAACTTGTTTTTTGAAAAGTATAAATGCTAATGACACTTGTAACACATTTTTTAACACTTTTGTAGAAGGGAAATCTATCACTAGACTCCCTTTATTTGATGGTAGTAGTTATGCTTATTGGGCTTGTAGGATGAAATGCTATTTGTAGTCTAATGGTTTGGATATTTGGAACAGTACCCAAATAGAGTACATGGAGCCTCAAACTGAATATTCAAAATAGACACTAGACCAAAAGACACAAGCACTTAATAACTCTAAGGCCATGAACATTTTATTTTTCTCCTTGGATAGAAATGAATTTAATCGGGTGTCTATTTGTAATTCTGCATATGAAATTTGGAGAACACAACAAGTCACACATGAAGGCACCAATAAAGTAAAACAAACAAATATATCTATGCTAGCTAACCAATTTCAACTCTTTCAAATGAAACCAAACGAGTCTATTTCTGATATGTATTCTAGATTTCAAGATATAGTACATGCCTTAATATCATTAGGAAAGAAAATTACCGAAGAAGACCAGTCAGAAAGATCCTGGATTCACTTCCTAGTGAATGGGATCAGAAGACTCTGGCAATTGAAGAAGCCAATGATATTAGTATTATGAAAATAGAAGATTTAATTGGTAACCTAATGTCTTATGAAGTAAAGTTGCAGATTAGAAAAGAGAATCGGGAAAATGAGAAGAAATCACTAGCACTCAATGCTATGATCGACAAAGATGAACCAGATGATGATGCTATTGATGGTGATATCGAGTTTATGACCAAGAAGTTCAAGAAATTCTTGAAGTATTGGATAACAAACAAACTTCGAAAAACTAACAACAACAATTCTAGAAATGGAAATGTTGTTAAGTGTTTCGAATGTGACAAACCAGGTCATTTGAAAAGAAATTGTCCCAAACTGAAGAAATCAATGTCAAACACTTTCAATAAGGAGAGGAAACATGCACTCAATGCAAAATGGGATGATTCAGATACATCATCAAGTGATAGTGATTCAGAAACCGAAAACACCAACATGTGCTTCATGGCAAAGAATGACCAGGTACGGAATTTTAATAAAGAAATTACTAATGTTTTGAATGATATGAATCAGGGATATAAAATACTTAGAAAAGAGTACAACAATAGTTTGGTAGAGATAGATAGATTAAAAATATCAAATGAAAGGTTAACTGAAGAAAAACAAGATCTAAAAGTTGAAATTGAAAGACTTAATATGTATAATGATGAAAAGGATTTGAAACTTGGAAGTTTTGAAAAACTAAAAAGTGAAAATGAATCCTTAAAATCAGAAAATCTTTCAATGAAGTCACAGATCACTGATCTGAATGACAAAATAACATCTCTAGACAATGTTATTCTTAACCATAATAAGGATTTTGACAAAATGAAAACTGATGTTGATAAATTTAACAAAGGGAAGGATAATCTAGAAAAATTATTATCTACATCTAAACATACTAGGAATAAACATGGACTTGGATACACCCCTAAGGCTAAATTAAAGAAAAATAGTATTCAAAATACTAAGTTGTTAAGGCTACAAGTTCAAACCAAAACCTAGGAAATTAAAGTTAAAACCTCCAAATAGATTCATTAATTTATAAGTTCCAAAAAGGGTGGATGATATTGAAAAAGAAAAATATATTGATAATTTTATTAATAAGGTTCATTCATCTAATGATTATATTTTGAAAGGACATTCAAACTCTTCATGGATTTGGCATCCCAAAACTTAACCCCATGGACCCAGAATAAAAAGGGTACCAGTGTGCATATTTTATAATTTTTTAGGTACCAAACAATGTATATCAGATAGCAGATGCTCAAAGCATATGACAAGAAATTTATTGTACATTGGATAAATACGAAAAGGATTTGTTATTGGCATCAGCAAAGTCGCTAAGTCTAAAATTCATCTTATTATTTGATAAGTTTATTTCATGTTTTGAATTGATTTGGTTTCCCCTCAAGTGTTTTATTTATAAGCATTTATCTCTATATACAAACTCTACATATTGTCTAGCAGTGATTTAAGTGACTCTTTTTCGTCCTTTTTATTGATGACAAAAGGGGAGAAAAGATATAAATACACTAGGCAAAATGTTAGGGGGAGTGCATAGAGTTAGGGGGAGTCAATTATAAAAAATATTATATTTTATCTCTCAAATATTTATATGGTTGTCATCATCAAAAAGGGGGAGATTATTAATACCCTAGGTGTAACGACCCACAAATCCATACCCCTTGAGTCAACACTATTCTATCTAAGTCAACTCAAGTTGTACAGAAATACGAACCATTTGGGTTAAAGAAGAAGAGGTAGAAGAAGAAAATAGAAAACAACAACAGAATCTAACCATCGCATCGGAATAAAATATAATAGATAATAAATATATAATAGATAATAAATAATTTTACTCAAAAATCAAATATCTCTGTTAATATATTACATCATCAGAGTACATCAATCACAGCTCAACATTAATATCATACAATGGATATACAACAACACAAGATACACAACAACTCAAACAGCAGAATATATATATATATAACAAGTACGAATGTACGTATCGTCATCTAGCTCGTCTCTTGAGCTCCACAGCATCATATCATGTATCCTATAATACTCGGTCTGACCCGAGCATTACAGTTAAATAACACCCGAGTCAGTCTGCAATACCAGCGTGAGAAAATCACACCCATTTGATTATTAAAGTTTCAAAAATCCTTTGAAAACAAAAGCATCACGTAAGACCACGCCACAAATAAACATGTCGGGTTTTTACCTTACGATAGTAAAACATTTTTTATAGAAATCCTCTGATATTATAATACGGTCTATATACAAATACTTATAAAATAGCCGAAATTGTTACATCTATTAAATTCCAGCTACTAGCCACTGAGTGGGTAATACAAACAAAACTCGTACAAGGCTCGTAGGGAGAATGGATTTCCAACCAATGACTAGGCACTGGGGTACCACCTGTCACAGTACGGGGCCTAGATCACCGTACCGAGGAGTACGCCCGCTCCCCTGCAACACAAGGCCGTGACTTCCCCTTACTGGATAATCCCGAGTGAGATCACCCCGCGGTTGGGATCAGCAACCGCCCACTAAGCCGAAATAAAAAGGGACATCTAGACTGGAATGAGCTCACCCTGCTTGGGTGCTACCCACCTAGCCTTGCTGCATAACCCCTGATTTTCAGTCATTCCCATTTGATGAGGCTTGAGGCTAAGTGATGTGCACGTATTAGTGCATATATTTACATCCATATTTTATCTCTTTTTATTTAAATAATCATCATATTTGGGCATTTTAACATGTTTAAAACCAAAATTCAATTATTTCCAAACCATCATATTTTCATCATCATTCAAGGGCAAAACGGTCATTTTTGTGCATGTGTCAATGTAAGAATTTTTACTTGGACACTTTTTGATTATTTTTATAGGAATTTGGATGCATATGGAAGAGGCTTATATGAAGATACATGCATTCACAAGGAAATACAAAGGAATGAAGAGGAAATAATTCAAGTTCAAGATCATGGAGGACCCCACCCACTTACCTAACTTCCAATTAGAAGCTAAGCACATGCTAAAAGGACTTAAAGCTTCATGTACATATTAAGTGGGGGATTAGTGGATGTTAATGATTACTTAGAGGCTACACCACCTCAAGGGTATTTTGGGAAGCTCCCTAAGAAGAGAATTAGGGTTTTATGCATGTATAAATAGCCCTCTTATGTACATGAAGATCATCTTCTACTCTTTCATTTTACTTAGGAAATTAAGAAATCAAGTGTAAGCTCAATGTTCTATGAAATAAAAATGGCTTTCAAGCCTCTTTCTTCTCTCTTTTCTACATGTTTTTCTTTATTTTATTGTTAATGTTTATTTTTATGCTCTCTTTCTCTTTATGCTCATAGCTTAGATTTACATTTATGCAAGTAGTTAGTAGCTAATCTCTTTGCTTTCTTTGCTTATTTTCTATTCTCTTTTCTTTTTAATGTTGAAACTTACATGTGTTGCTTTAATGCCACAAATGAGTAGCTAAACTCCTTCAATTTAGGGGTGATGAAGCTCTCTAACTTTATGTAATATCAACATTTTATGATTTATGATCTCTTTTGGTCTATGCTTCATGAAGTAAGTTTTGATGCAAGTTTATACAAGTGGGTTTGATAGCTTATATTGTTTATGCAAATGAGCTATTCTTATTCAACATAAACACAATTTGCATCATCATTTGCTAATCCATTTTTGATTTTGAAATGAAAGTAAAAATGAAATTTGATGATTTATGTTACTAATTACAATAGTAAATAGATCATACTTAAATTAGCTTTTGCTTTGGCTTCATTTTCATTAGAATAGATAAGTGGTTTATGTGTTGTATTATAGTTTGATGGTTTGAGTTATGTTAATTAATAACATAAACAAACCATACTTATGATAAATACAATAATATTTCACTTAATGTCAAAACTAGAGATCATAAATTATTGTTTGTTGATTTACAAAAATATGGGAGTGGATTTATCCCTAAATTGTTCTCTAGTTCAATAGTTCTTAAATCGAACTTTAACTCTAGCTTTAGCTTCATTTTATTTCTAGTTAACAACTTCTCCTCCATTTGGTCTAATTTGATTGAATAGATTTTTAAACTCTAACAATTCCCTGCGGATCGACCCGTATTCGCCGCGTGCTACATTCGTACACCGTGCGCTTGCGGTTATATTTTAATTTGAAATTTTTCGGCAAATTTCTAAATCAATAGAAATTTTGTCGACGAACAAGTTTTTGGCACCGTTGCCGGGGATCGAACCCGGGTCACCCGCGTGACAGGCGGGAATACTCACCACTATACTACAACGACTTTCTGATGACGGAATCAAACTTCGATTAATCCCATTTGCTCTTACGGATTACGCTGAAAAATGGTTGTACAGCTTACCTTCGAACTCAATTAAAACGTGGGAAGAATTTGTAAAAGCTTTCTTAAAAAAGTTCTACCCCTTAGAAAAAACAAGTAGAATTCGAAACGAAATTGTAAATTTTCATCAATTCAAGGGTGAACCATTTGGAAAATATTTTGAAAGATTCAAAGAGCTTTTGATAAAATGTCCACACCATAACTTTGAAAAATGGACGATTTGCCAAATCTTATATGATGGACTCGAAAACGGCTCACGAACCATGCTCGAATCAATGTGCCAAGGCAATTTTCTTGCCCAACATCATGACGATGCTTGGCAATTTCTTGAAAACCTCGCTGAAAAGTCGTCCCAATGGGAACGCTCGAACGAAAAATCAATCTACTCACGATCGTGTGCACACTCGACGGGATCTTCTTTTGCTTTGGAAGCTAAGATCGACGCGATGATTAAAAAATTCGATAACGTTTTCTCATCGAATCAAACGAACCAAGCTTCCCAACCAATGTGTTATAAATGCAACGATCCTAATCATATAGCCGATCAGTGTCCCAATTCCGTCGAACAAATCAATGCTTTCAATAAAACCAAAAACGACCCGTTTTCTCCAACGTACAACCCTGGATGGAGAAATCATCCGAATTTTGCGTGGAACCAAAACAATCCCAACACGAATACGATTCGTCCCAATTTTCAAGCATTTCCGAATAATGCTTCAAATCCTCCCTTTCAGCCCAATAATTTTCAACCAAACTTTGCGGGCCCGTCTCATAATCAACCACAACAACCAAATTTTCCACCAAATTCTGCTCATCCTCCACAAGACGATAAACGTTTAACTTCGCTTGAGAAAACTCTTGAAACGTTGGCTAAGGCAACTACTCAAAGCCTTCAATCAAACAGCAATTTGCAAAATTTATTGACTTCATATATGCAAAACACAAACCAATCGATTGCAAAACTTGAAATGCAAATGAGTCAATTAGCCACGTCTGTAAGTGAACAAGAACGAGGGACATTCCCAAGTCAGCCCCTTCCAAATCCCAGAAATCAAAACGCAAATTCAAATCAAGCCCATGTTGTTCAAGATAGCAACGTCACCCAGTTGAATGCTATCACAACTCTCCGTTCTGGTAAACAAATCGATAATCAAGTCGTTAATCCAAATGATTCACTGGGAACTTTTCTCGATACTTCTAAAACAACGAACGACTCAGAACAGAACGTGGAGCCAAACGTCGAATCGAACGACAATCAAAATTCTTCTTCTTCTACTCGAGTAGACCCGCCTACCGAGTATCATGTTCCATTTCCACATCGTCTTCGACCAAAGAAACACTCGGACCAAATGGAAAAGATGTTGGAAATTTTTAAACAAGTCAAAGTTAACATTCCTCTTCTTGACATCGTTCAGCAAGTCCCCACTTACGCGAAATTTCTTAAGGACTTGTGCACCCAAAAGCGACACACTCAAGTGCCCAAAAAAGTCTTCTTAGCCGCTAGTTTGAGTGAAGTCTTGTCCCAATCCATACCCGTTAAATACAAAGATCCTGGCTACCCTACGATTTCGTGTACAATTGGAGAAAAGACGATTAACAAATGTTTAATAGACTTAGGCGCGAGTGTCAACTTGATTCCATACTCCGTGTACGAACAATTAGGCTTAGGTGAGCTCAAACCCACGAAAGTTACGCTTCAATTTGCCGATCGTTCCATTAAGAAGCCCGTGGGAGAAATCGAAGACGTTCTCATTCGAGTAGGGCAATTCATATTCCCCGTTGATTTTATCGTTCTCGAAACACAACCCGTGACAAACCCCGCGAGTCAAATCCCATTGATTTTAGGCCGACCATTCTTAGCCACCTCAAACGCCTTAATCAATTGTCGTAACGGTTCGATGAAAATCTCTTTTGGAAACATGACTTTGGACCTTAACATTTTCAATCTTGAAAGCCACTCGAACGAACTTCGTGACCAAACATTAGAAGTTAGTGCCATTCATGGAAACTTTGAAAATGAAACATTAGATCTTAACGATGAATGCGAGGCCGAGTACGAAAAATTGTTTCATGAAGTCCCCAACGAGATCGAACACACTCTTCCCTTTGAATCGCTTCAAGTTGAGTCCGAATCTCAACCCAATACTGCAATCGAAAAACTCCCGAAATTGGACCTCAAACCACTTCCCGCTCACCTTAAGTATGCATACTTAGGTGAAAACGAAACTTGTCCTGTCATCATTTCTAACAATCTTTCTCTTGACCAAGAAGCTTCTCTTCTCTCTATTCTTTTGAAAAATAGAGAAGCAATTGGGTGGTCCATTACTGATATTAAGGGAATTAGCCCTGCTATTGTCCAACATCGCATTCATTTGATTGATGAAGCCAAACCCACTCGTGATGCACAACGGAGGCTTAACCCAAAAATGAAAGATGTGGTTCGTGACGAAATTTTTAAGCTCCTCGATAACGGTATCATATACCCCATCTCCGATAGCCCATGGGTTAGCCCAATTCATGTCGTGCCTAAAAAGTCCGGACTTACTGTTATAAAAAACGACACTAACGAACTTATTCCAACTCGTACTCAAACGGGTTGGCGTGTTTGCATTGACTATCGAAAACTAAATGCCGCAACACGTAAGGATCATTTTCCTCTTCCATTTATCGACCAAATGCTCGAACGTTTAGCCGGTCACGAATTCTATTGCTTTCTTGATGGTTACTCCGGCTATAACCAAATTCCAATCGCTCCCGAAGATCAGGAGAAAACGACTTTCACGTGTCCATTCGGTACCTTCGCTTATCGACGTATGCCATTCGGACTTTGTAACGCTCCTGCGACTTTCCAACGATGCATGGTTGGAATCTTTTCTGACATGATTGAGCGCTTTCTAGAAGTCTTTATGGACGATTTCTCTATCTTCGGCGATTCTTTTTCTTAATGTTTACATCACCTCGAGTTGGTTTTGAATCGATGTAAAGAAAAACACTTGACTTTGAATTGGGAAAAATGCCACTTTATGGTCAAACAAGGCATTGTCCTTGGACATATCATCTCAAACAAAGGCATTGAGGTAGACAAAGCGAAAATCGATGTCATTGCAAATCTACCCATTCCCAAATCTGTTAAGGACATTCGATCATTTTTAGGACACGCTGGCTTTTATCGACGCTTTGTGAAAGACTTTAGCAAAATCGCCCGTCCTTTGACGACCCTTCTTGGAAAAGACGTTCCTTTCGATTTTAACTCTGATTGTATCTCTTCTTTTGAACGTCTTAAGAGCGAACTCATTTCTGCCCCAGTCATTTGCGCACCCAATTGGGATCTTCCTTTCGAAATAATGTGCGATGCTTCAAACTTTGCCGTTGGTGCTGTCTTGGGACAACGCATCAACAAGATCCTTCATGTCATTTACTACGCGAGTATGACCTTGAACGACGCTCAACTCAACTACACAACAACTGAAAAAGAGCTTCTAGCTGTCGTTTTTGCGCTTGAAAAGTTTCGACCTTACTTGATAGGTTCACACATTACGGTCTACACTGACCATTCTGCGCTTCGATATCTCTTCGCTAAAAAGGATGCTAAATCCCGCTTGATTCGTTGGATCCTTTTACTTCAAGAATTCGACCTTACAATCAAAGACAAAAAAGGATCCGATAATGTCATAGCCGATCATTTATCTCGTCTTTCGAACGCACCATCTTCCTTGTCGATCAATGAAAACTTCCCCGATGAACAACTTCTTTCTATTTCTATCGATCCATGGTACGCTGATATAGTGAACTACTTAGTCACTAAAGAAACTCCCTCATCTTGGTCCAAACAGGACAAATGCAAATTCATGTCCCAAGTGAAATATTTCTATTGGGACGATCCATACTTGTTCAAATATTGTCCCGACCAAATCATCCGACGTTGCATTCCGGATAATGAAATAAGGAGTGTTCTTTCGTTTTGCCACGATCAAGCGTGCGGTGGACATTTCGGTCCTCGAAAAACTGCGGAAAAAGTGCTTCAGTGTGGTTTCTATTGGCCTTCTCTTTTCAAAGACTCGTTTGAATTTTGTAAAACTTGTGATCGATGTCAAATGCTTGGACGAATTTCTCGACGAGATATGATGCCTTTAAACCCCATTCTTACGATCGAAATCTTTGATGTATGGGGTATCGACTTTATGGGACCTTTTCCCAATTCCTTTGGAAACTTGTATATCCTTCTCGCTGTCGATTACGTTTCAAAATGGGTCGAAGCCGTTCCTTGCAAAACCAATGACCACAGAATTGTTGTGAAATTTCTTAAAGAAAACATCTTTTCGAGGTTCGGCACACCTCGCACAATAATCAGTGATAACGGAACCCATTTTTGCAACCGTTCTTTTGAAACTTTAATAAAAAAATACTCGATAACCCACAAGTTATCCACTCCATATCATCCTCAGACTTGTGGCCAAGTTGAAGTTTCAAATCGACAAATAAAACAAATCTTGGAGAAAACTGTCAATAAAAATCGAAAAGATTGGTCTCAGAAATTGACCGACGCGCTTTGGGCTTACCGTACTGCTTTTAAAACTAACCTTGGGATGTCCCCTTTTCGTTTAGTTTATGGTAAAGCTTGCCATTTACCCGTTGAAATTGAACACAAAGCGTTGTGGGCAATAAAAAATTTAAACTTTGATCATGAAGAAGCTGGCGAAAATCGAAAATTACAACTCAACGAACTAGAAGAACTTAGGAACGACGCGTATGAAAACGAGAAAATTTACAAAGAAGGAACCAAAGTTTTTCATGACAAGTCAATCCTAAGGAAAAAGTTTTCGCCTAACCAGAAAGTTCTTTTATATGACTCGAGACTTCATTTATTCCCTGGGAAACTTAAATCAAGGTGGACCGGACCATTTGTGGTACGAACTATTTTTCCACATGGTGTCATAGAAATAGAAAACCCAAAGGATGGATCGATTTTCAAAGTCAACGGTCATCGTTTAAAACCCTTCTTGGAATTTCCCGATAACCAAGAGGAGGAGCTCATGATCCTTCATGAGCCAAGCTACGTCTAGTAAGAATGTTAACCCTCTTTTGTAAATATGTACATATTTTTCCCCGTTACACTCATTATATCATGCATCGACTGTGGGGACACAGTCAAAATTAAGTGTGGGGGGAGTCTCATTATTATTTTTTATTTTTTAGTTTTTCATGGCATTTTTGAATTTTCATTTTCTTCAAAAAAAAAATCTCAAAATTCCTAAATCTCAGAAACATTTTCTTTTTACCATTTTGATTTATTTTTGAAGAAACACTACGGGATAAGTATAAGTTTTGGTTAATAAATTGAAATTTTTGAAAATTTATTTGTCTTAACAAAAATAAAAATGAAGTTTGATTACAAATAACAATGGTTTTACTAGTATATAGGAAGGTTCATTTATGTTAATTGTGAAGTATGTTCTAATTGAAAATCGTTGTGTAAAAAGTGGTAAATTTAAAATAAAGGATATAACATTTTTGTCTTCTAAGTTAAATGGTGCTAAGATGATTTTGCAAAACTCTCTCTCTCTTAAATATATATATATATATATATATATATATATATATATATATATATATATAAAAACAAAAAACAAAATAATAACATCCAAAGTATTCACTCTCATTTAAAAGTCCTCACGGTTATGCATGGGTGAATTACTTGTAATCTTTGATTATGTGCTTTCATACTCATTTAAAAGTCCTCACGGTTATGCATGTATGAAACACATATTAAAAAAAAGAACAGACTTAATAAAAACCACCTACGGTCGATAGGTGTATGCACGAAAATGTGTACACTCGCCATGCTCTGTACTCCCCTCACATAAGCCCGAAAGGCAGTGCATGGGTGGTATATCTGGCCTCAGTTTACCTGAGCTAGGTGTGTAATTTTTCTTGCAAATAATGAGAGAGCTAGCAATTGAAATCCTAGCACTATTTTAACTTGTTTGACCTAACTTGTTATTGAAAAGAAATGAAAATACCACTTTAATAAACTTTGATAATCAATTAAGGATCCATTTCATAATTACATTGTGTGATCAACCGAAACAACTAGCCAAACTATGGTCTATCTGTCATGACAACTTGATTTTGATTGGAAATTTTGACGAGTAAATGACTTAAATTTTCAAGACAATGACCAAAACTTGTATTTAACTTATTTGTGTCAATTTAAAAATAGATCCTTCATTTGTAAATATTTCCAAAAAATTCGCATTCATCTCTTTGTAAATAAATCTTACAATTTGTAAATATTTTCATCCAGCATTTGGATTTTGTGGGTAGTATCCGCTGAAAACCCTCACGAGACAACACTCGTCCTACTGGGGACACCCAGAGGTTTAACGGCTTGTTGCATATGCTCAATGCAATCGTGCTCCCTACGAAAACGGATTTATCTTAGTTTTCCTTTATTCGAGGACGAATAAAAAGATAAGTGTGGGGGTATTTGATATGCACGTATTAGTGCATATATTTACATCCATATTTTATCTCTTTTTATTTAAATAATCATCATATTTGGGCATTTTAACATGTTTAAAACCAAAATTCAATTATTTCCAAACCATCATATTTTCATCATCATTCAAGGGCAAAACGGTCATTTTTGTGCATGTGTCAATGTAAGAATTTTTACTTGGACATTTTTTGATTATTTTTATAGGAATTTGGATGCATATGGAAGAGGCTTATATGAAGATACATGCATTCACAAGGAAATACAAAGGAATGAAGAGGAAATAATTCAAGTTCAAGATCATGGAGGACCCCACCCACTTACCTAACTTCCAATTAGAAGCTAAGCACATGCTAAAAGGACTCAAAGCTTCATGTACATATTAAGTGGGGGATTAGTGCATGTTAATGATTACTTGGAGGCTAAACCACCTCAAGGGTATTTTGGGAAGCTCCCTAAGAAGAGAATTAGGGTTTTATGCATGTATAAATAGCCCTCTTATGTACATGAAGATCATCTTCTACTCTTTCATTTTACTTAGGAAATTAAGAAATCAAGTGTAAGCTCAATGTTCTATGAAATAAAAATGGCTTTCAAGCCTCTTTCTTCTCTCTTTTCTACATGTTTTTCTTTATTTTATTGTTAATGTTTATTTTTATGCTCTCTTTCTCTTTATGCTCATAGCTTAGATTTACATTTATGCAAGTAGTTAGTAGCTAATCTCTTTGCTTTCTTTGCTTATTTTCTATTCTCTTTTCTTTTTAATGTTGAAACTTACATGTGTTGCTTTAATGCCACAAATGAGTAGCTAAACTCCTTCAATTTAGGGGTGATGAAGCTCTCTAACTTTATGTAATATCAACATTTTATGATTTATGATCTCTTTTGGTCTATGCTTCATGAAGTAAGTTTTGATGCAAGTTTATACAAGTGGGTTTGATAGCTTATATTGTTTATGCAAATGAGCTATTCTTATTCAACATAAACACAATTTGCATCATCATTTGCTAATCCATTTTTGATTTTGAAATGAAAGTAAAAATGAAATTTGATGATTTATGTTACTAATTACAATAGTAAATAGATCATACTTAAATTAGCTTTTGCTTTGGCTTCATTTTCATTAGAATAGATAAGTGGTTTATGTGTTGTATTACAGTTTGATGGTTTGAGTTATGTTAATTAATAACATAAACAAACCATACTTATGATAAATACAACAATATTTCACTTAATGTCAAAACTAGAGATCATAAATTATTGTTTGTTGATTTACAAAAATATGGGAGTGGATTTATCCCTAAATTGTTCTCTAGTTCAATAGTTCTTAAATCGAACTTTAACTCTAGCTTTAGCTTCATTTTATTTCTAGTTAACAATTTCTCCTCCATTTGGTCTAATTTGATTGAATAGATTTTTAAACTCTAACAATTCCCTGCGGATCGACCCGTATTCGCCGCGTGCTACATTCGTACACCGTGCGCTTGCGGTTATATTTTAATTTGAAATTTTTCGGCAAATTTCTAAATCAATAGAAATTTTGTCGACGAACACTAAGCGTTATCTTTTTAGAACATATCCCTTAGAACGCCCATCGCCCACCTGACGATGTTTCGCAAGCGTTCATCCGTACAAGTCCGTCCCGGGTTCGAACGGAACCGAATGCACTATTCCTACTACATCCATTTTGGAAATATCCTCAGGATTAGTAGCGACTAGCCCTTGCACTTCACTGCTCCATCTTCGAATCCAAAAATTGTTTTCACGAAACGTACAAACCGGATCGAAGTGGTTTTCGAGAAATAAATCTCGATCCCGGACTCTTCGAAACGATCAACGTGTTTGTCCAATATTGATAGTCGGTTATTTAACTATCAATTAATATTCACAAACAACCATCAAACAATAAATAATTTCCCAAATTATTTATTAACCTCAAAATATCTTCACAAGATATATTTCTATTTTCAATTCTTTGAAAACAGTTTCAAAACCATCCTTCTTTCCAGAATAAACTTTTCCAAATATTTTCTATCTCCTCTGAAATCACCAAGCACAAAAAACTAGATTTTAAAATAATTTAAAACGCTTTATTTTGAAATATACTTTAAAACATTTAAGTTAAAATTACATCAATAATTTATTAAAAATACCATACTATATGAATATTTGAAAATAAGGTTACTTAATAAATATAAAACTAAAATTATACTTTTAAAAACATAATATTAAGTCATTCTTTAAATAATTACTACTATAATAAATCAAGAGAAAATACTTACTTTAGAAGTTAAATATAAGAAATAAGAAATTTTCCAAAACTTATTTTTAAAATAACTTTTAATCTTATAACTTATATTTAAAAATTTACTTTGAAAACGTACTTGGTTATCCAGGGAGAACTCCAACTTCAATCACTTAAATCAATTTTTCCCAAATTGATTTCCAATTTATTTTATTTGAAATAAATTTCTTTACTCACTCAGTTCATTTCAAGATTCATTAGTTAAGAACTTATTATTGTTATTTTCTCGTTTGATTTCAAATCTTTTAACTGAAATATACGAATTTCAGGATTTTCCCAATTTCTTCTTTATTCCTTTCAATAATTTAAATCTTAAATATTAAATAAATGTTTTGTTTTATCAAATAATATCATTGAAGTTTCAAACTTCAATAACTTTCTGTTTATTCAAAGAAATTCCCTTCCATATACAGAATTTATATTAATTAGCATTTTAAAACTACTATTATCCTTATCCAATTTATTCTTAATTTATTTAATTTTTTCCATAATTATTTCACTTACAAATTCTCTTCATTTTATTTCCAATTCTAATTCTATATATCTTGATAACTTAGTGCGTCGGAAAATATTCAGGTATACCATAACATCTAATATTCCAGTTACCAACAATATTCATCACAGAATATAAAATAATCACAACAGAAGATATTAAATAATTTAAATAAATGTTGAGGGATCCAGTTGGATCCCTCCAACCTGTTTTTCCCTACATCCACAGACGTTAGCACAATATGATATGCCAATTTCAAATTTTACCATACCAAACACATCAATCAATCTCAACCATTCAAACAATTATTTAAATTTAATTATTTAAAATTAAAATTAAATTTACTGAGTGAGATTAACTCACCTTTTATTTTATTAGCATCCATTTGCACTCCATTCCAATATTGCCTTGGTTTCTTGACTTTTGACCTTGGATAAACAATTTGTATGATTTATTAATATTTAAAATAAAATCGAACAATAAAATTTTCATTTATTAATTCAATTAACAAAGGATTTTATTTTAAACTTGATAATTTAATTTTAACAGGTTCTTCTTTAAATAGAAATATCTTTAGCACTTAAAATTATTGAATACGTAAATTAAACAAGTAATTAGCCCGACGAGTGAGTTTTATTTTACTGTACAATCTTCTATTTTTTTTTACTGAAACAGTAACCAACAATTTAAATTTAGAAGTTTCAAATTTGCCTAACTAAAAATGTTCTAAGATAGAGTTTACCTCAATCGCACAGGAGCCCAACATCACGAGCTTCAGCTCGATTCCAAAAAAAATCGCGACCCACTTTGAAATTCCGACCGTGGACCAACTTCGACGCCCTCTTCTCCCATGCGTGCGCGTGCATGAGCACACGCCACCCAATCGAACGCGACCTCACGAAACCCTAAACGAGCTGCCGCCGAAGCCTAAATTGCCATCGCGGACAGAGAGCACCAACTCCATGTTTTCTAAATCGCCTCTACCCAAAACGAAGTTGAAGTCATCGCCCACCAGATTTTTCGAACGCGAGACATCAAATCTTTGAAGGGGAAGCTGCCCTCTTTCCTCGAGTTCGATCTTGATTGAGCAAAGGAAGATGGAGGGTGGAACGCAGTTAAATTTGAGGGGAAAATCGCGACGAGGAGGGGCCATTATTCTCCGATGAACGAGATGACCGCCATTCTTTCGATTTTCAAAATTGAAAGAAAGGGCTCGGCCCTGTTTATTTTTTTGTTTCGAACGAAAAGAATTCGTAAAATTGGAAGAGAGGAAAAGAATATGGCTTTCGATTTCTGAATGAATTCTTGAGAGGAAGCTCGGCCATTATATTTTTTTTTCGTTTGATAATGATTGAAATTGAATTGAATAAACGAGGAAGGAACTAGCAGTTTTTAAAAGGGACGAGAAGTGTACGATGGAAGATAAGGGTAGCGTGTTAAAATGAATATGAGATGGGGTATACAAGAAGCTTGACTAATTAAATTATTATCAATTAAATTTTCAGCGTGTTTATATATCGAACACTCACACACTAACTCTGATCAATACGAAATTTGAAATCCGATAATAATAAAACATTACGGATCCAACGGAACTGGTTTTGCCTAATTCCGAGAATGTGCCTCGGAAGGCTATTTTTCTCAGTTCAATTCAAACGATATATCCTTAAAGCTGAATAAATCAGTGTTAGATTCAATTTTAAAATTCTATTATTCTCAGTATTATCAATATAAATTTTATAAGCTTTCAAATTATTTTTAATAGGCTTAAAATTCTGGATTCAACATTTCATCCAATTTTAAATTATTTAAATTCAATAATTAAATTATCAAATGAATTGTGCTATTCGTAATTCAAGTCAAAATTACTCTATTGAATAAAAGAATTTCGTCCCCGAAATTACTAATTAGGAAGAATGGTCCAATACCCGTTTATTATTTCCCCAAACCAAATAGTTTCTAACAATTTAACATCGCACCAACTATCTTCTTATAAAAGACTCATTATTATTCTTATTAACTTTCCAAACTTCTCCATAGTTTCAAACTATACTATTGGTTTAACCATTCAAGTTTCAACTTAAAACCAAATTTTGAATTATCAAAAAATTTCTCAAAATTTTTCTAACTCCCTAAATTTCCGAAATTTTTTGCCAGCGTCTCCTTTGCGCGGCTAGCTCGGTACAACTACAAAATGGCTCTACGGCCTCCCAAATCCAAAAACAAAACAAAAAGCCAAGTGGCTCAATCCCAAATCCCAATCAAATTTCATACCAAATTTAAATACATACCTTTTTGTCGGCAATTCAATTTATCATCTGAAATCAAAACCAATTTTCCTTTCTCTTTATAATACCTGCATATCCTGTTTAGCACCAATATCCAATCACAATATTCCCTAAACAGTTTATCGACTTTCTCACAAAATGCCAATATCTATTCACTCCAATATTGACTTAAATTATATTAGTAGTATCAATTTTCATTTAAGAATTCACCATTCTCTCTTAAGTTTAATATAAGCATTATATATGTTTCTTATACTTATTTTCACCTTACTACTTTAGTTTATATCTATTTCTATTCAAAGTAATTCTTTGATTTCCATACGAATTCAATTTATTTTCAACTCTAAACTTTAAATTTTATTTTTCATTTATACTGATTCATGTTATGATTTTAATTAGCTCCATTTACTAACTTATTTCAATTTTCCAGTTTGAAATCGTTTTGTCGTTAACCAAAATTTCCAAAAAATTTCTAACTCCCAAAATTTCCAAATTTTTTTGGCAGAGTCCCCTTTGTACGGAGGAGCTTTTGCAATTTGACAATAGATATAAATATATATACATCGACCCACACGGTCGGAAAAACCAAAAACAATTCATATTTCCTATTTTTATTGCGTAAGCGTACCTTATTTAGCATTTTTAAGCAAACAGCTTATAATTTTAGCAATTAGCGCAACCCAATCCAGCCACACGGCTCCCAGGTACCTGTACTTACTCAATTTAAACATGTAAGTACGGTATAAATGAAGTTTAACTACATTCACTTATTTACAATAGTTAAAACATATGAATTCTAAAAGAAATTTACACCAAACATTTTTCCATAAGCAATTTATATAGTTTCCATGCTAATTCAACTGTTTCAATTTATTTATAACCATTTTCATTCAATTCGAATGGTCTTCAATCCATCCGTATACATCTTCATCAATTTGAATGGTATAAAACTCAATCGCTTACATTTAATTTATTCTTAAGCAAACTGAACTCATATTTAATTCAATTGCTTTCAAAATCAATTCATTTTACTTCTATCAATTCATGGGATTTTAATTACTCCAATTTGCATCCAATGACAATTTATTCTATGCAGTTTGACGAGATCTATGTGAATAAACAAGTATTTTGCTTTATAACCAATTTAAATTGATTCCTTTTTAATTGATTCCGTTCAGTTTATTTTACATGCTATATTCTCATTCATTTTATTTGAATCCATTTATTTATCTTGGAACATTTCATATTGGTTACATCCAATACTCATTTCATAATTAATTTGCAAACTAAACATTTTCCACGTTAAATTGGTATTCGACTTCATTTAACCAATTCAAGTTCCATCTCCAAATTTCATTACCAATTAATTCCCTTTTTATTTCAATTCATTCATGACCATTTATTTAGCTCGACACATTCCAAGCTTGCACGTTACTATACATTCCCGAATTAATTCAAACCAAGCTTGAATTTAATGGTTTTCCAATTTTACTCGTAGTCGAGCTTCTAATTATTCTCAACTCAAGTTAATTTACTCAATTTACTCCACTTCAAACCTAAGTTCACTTCCATTTAATTCTTATTTATTCCATTCATTTATTTATTCAATATAATTAGTTTATCCACTCAATCTATTATGAATTTCCATTACCTTAAATATTATTTTCAACCCACCAAGTTCTATTTCGATTCAAATTTATTTTTACTTGATTTAAATCCAACCCAAATATCATTACACTTAGTTTTAAGTTGAATTCAATTCAATTCTCCTTCATCTATTCAGCTTAAGTTAATCTATTTCAATTTATTCAAATCTTTTTTTTTCTATACTTAAGCTCATTTCATTTTGCAAATAAATTTCCCTTTTCAATTTAACTTGATTCTATTTCAATCCAATCTCATTTCAAACTACAAATTTATTTGATTAGTTATTATAAATTTCAAATTTCCAAATTCGATTCATTCTCGGTTCACTTAAATAAATTACAAGGTCATTTCAATTTATTCCTACGTATTTGGATTTTATTTGCAAACCATACCATTTTCAATTTACCATTCACTTTTATGAACTCACAATTCAGTTACATTTACTTATTGACAACTCAAGTCGAATTCAACTTATAACTTGAGTTTTATTTTCCAAACTTCATTATTATCTCATAATTCAGCTTTTTATTTAACTGCATTGGGTTCTCATTACATATTTCATTATCTAATTATTATCTAAATAGTCTTTCCCCAACTTATAATCCAAAACTTGATTTTAATCTCAACATCTCTTCATTTAAATTTTCTTAAGTTCAAATTTATTTTATAATACAAGTTTGGATTTTTTTATTTTATTTTTCAATTCATCCAACAATATTTATTTTGGATTTGTATTCCATTTTCAATTTTATAAATCACAACATATTATTTACACAATTCCATTCATCATAGGCTTGAATATACTATTCTTTTATTTTAACTCAAGCCTTATGCTTATCTATAACTCAAGCATATTTTTATTCCATGCTTTATAATTCTTTTACACGTATTTCTTATTTATTTATTTCAATTCCAATCCTTATTCAATTTATTTTCCATTTGTTCAGGTAAGAATTTAATTTCATTCATTAATTCAATTGAATTCTTATCCCAATTCAATTTTACTTTAACTCAAATTTATTTAACTCAATTCGATTTCAACTTGATTCGAATACAACTGGATATTATTTTCAGCTTATTCGATTTATTTCAATCCAGTTAAATTTTATTCTCCAATCCAAGCTTATTTCATTTTTAACTTTTCACTTAAAATTAAATTCCCAACATTCAAAGCTAATATTTCCTTCCCGATTTAAAAATCATCTCAATTTATAAGCTTACAACCTATTTCATCAGGATTTTTCAAACACCCGATTATTGGTTTCAAACATTTTGAAACCTCCAACATCTCAAAATCAAAATTCTCATAAATTAAACCAACCCTGTTTTTATTCCCAACAAATTTCCTTTGAAATTTCAAAAACAAACAGGTTTTCCTGAACAAATAATTTGGCAGCAATTCATCACTTAGAAACTCGAAAATTAACATCGATGATGCTGTAGTCATCACCGAAGTTATTTTCTAGTGACTGAAGTGAATTCAATACTATGTCACTTCCAAAATCCATTTTAAAACAGATTTCCATTCAGAATTATCTCCAAAACAATAATGCTATCATTTATCATTAAAACACTTCGATAAACATTTCCAAATCTTCGGGATTTTAAATTTCTAAAGCCTGCTTAAATAAATTTTAACTATAATTCATTTGTACACTTTATTTATACAAATTCTCATTTGATTGTATTTCAATGCATAAATTACATTTATAATTCATATTTATAAATTTCATTTCATAATTGAATTTATCTTCTCAATCTTTGAATATATTTACAATTTCTAGTTAAAATTTTCACTTAACAATGATAATACTTTAATATTATCATTTCTAACATCCCAGCAACCATATATTAGTTAAATAGTTTACAAAACCTTTCTTTATATCAAAATATATTTTTGGGTAAAATTATTTCATTTACCCACATTTTAAAACAATACCATGTCGATTGTTCTATTCAAGTATTTAGAAACCCTTTCAATACAGTTGCATAGACTGTGTTGACGAAGGTTCATATGCCACTCAATAAATCAATCAACGCAATATTAAAACAATTTATATTCACTAACAAATACGCACTCATATTTATTAATACGCTCAAACTCATTCTAGAGTACCGTAGACTCTATTTTATGAGTAATTCCCACCAGAGCCAAGGTTATCACCAACCTAAGCTCTGATACCAAGTGTAACAACCCGCAAATCCGTACCCATTGAGTCAACACTATTCTATCTAAATCTACTCAAGTTGTACAGAAATACGAACCATTTGGGTTAAAGAAGAAGAGGTAGAAGAAGAAAATAGAAAACAACAACAGAATCTAACCAACGCAGCGGAATAAAATATAATAGATAACAAATAATTTTAGTCAAAAATCAAATATCTCTGTTTATATATTACATCATCAGAGTACATCAATCACAGCTCAACATCAATATCATACAATGGATACACAACAACTCAAGATACAAAACAACTCAAACAGCAGAATATATATATATATAACAAGTACGAATGTACATATTGTCATCCAGCTCGTCTCTGAGCTCCACAGCATCATATCCTGTATCCTATAATACTCGGTCTGACCCGAGCATTACAGTTAAATAACACCCGAGTCAGTCTGGAATACCAGCGTGAGAAAATCACACCCACTTGATTATTAAAGTTTCAAAAATCCTTTGAAAACAAAAGCATCTCGTAAGACCACGCCACAAATAAACATGTCGGGATTTACCTTACGATAGCTAAAACACTTTTTATAGAAATCCTCTGATATTATAATAGGGTCTATACACAAATACTTATAAAATAGCCGAAATTGTTACATCTATTAAATTCCAGCTACTAGCCACAGAGTGGGTAATACAAACAAAACTCGTACAAGGCTCGTAGGGAGAATGGATTTCCAACCAATGACTAGGCACTGGGGTACCACCTGTCACAGTACGGGGCCTAGATCACCGTACCGAGGAGTACGCCCGCTCCCCTGCAACGCAAGGCCGGGACTACCCCTTACTGGATAATCCCGAGTGAGATCACCCCGCGGTTGGGATCAGCAGTCGCCCACTAAGCCGAAATAAAAAGGGACATCTAGACTGGAATGACCTCACCCTGCTTGGGTGCTACCCACCTAGCCTTGCTGCATAACCCCTGATTTTCAGTCATTCCCATTTGATGAGGCTTGAGGCTAAGCGTTACCTTTTTAGAACATATCCCTTAGAATGTCCATCGCCCACCTGACAATGTTTCGCAAGCATTCATCCGTACAAGTCCGTCCCGGGTTCGAACGGAACCGAAGGCACTATTCCTACTACATCCATTTTGGAAATATCCTCAGGATTAGTAGCGACTAGCCCTTGCACTTCACTGCTCCATCTTCGAATCCAAAAATCGTTTTCACGAAACGTACAAACCGGATCGAAGTGGTTTTCGAGAAATAAATCTCGATCCCGGACTCTTCGAAACAATCAACGTGTTTGTCCAATATTGATAGTCGGTTATTTAATTATCAATTAATATTCACAAACAACCATCAAACAATAAATAATTTCTCAAATTATTTATTAACCTCAAAATATCTTCACAAGATATATTTCTATTTTCAGTTCTTTGAAAACGGTTTCAAAACCATCCTTCTTTCCAAAATAAACTTTTCCAAATATTTTCTATCTCCTCTGAAATCACCAAGCGCAAAAAATTAGGTTTTAAAATAATTTAAAACGCTTTATTTTGAAATATACTTTAAAACATTTAAGTTAAAATTACATCAATAATTTACTAAAAATACCATACTATATGCATATTTGAAAATAAAGTTACTTAATAAATATAAAACTAAAATTATACTTTTAAAAACATAATACTAAGTCATTCTTTAAATAATTACTACTATAATAAATCCAGAGAAAATACTTACTTTAGAAGTTTAATATAAGAAATAAGAAATTTTCCAAAACTTATTTTTAAAACAACTTTTAATCTTATAACTTATATTTAAAAATTTACTTTGAAAACGTACTTGGTTATCCAGGGAGAACTCCAACTTCAATCACTTAAATCAATTTTTCCCAAATTGATTTCCAATTTCTTTTATTTGAAATAAATTTCTTTACTCACTCAGTTCATTTCAAGATTCATTAGTTAAGAACTTATTATTATTATTTTCTCGTTTGATTTCAAATCTTTTAACTGAAATATACGAATTTCAGGCTTTTCCCAATTTCTTCTTTATTCCTTTCAATAATTTAAATCTTAAATATTAAAAAAATGTTTTGTTTTATTAAATAATATCATTGAAGTTTCAAACTTCAATAACTTTCTGTTTATTCAAAGAAATTCCCTTCCATATACAGAATTTATATTAATTAGCATTTTAAAACTACTATTATCCTTATCCAATTTATTCTTAATTTATTTAATTTTTTCCATAATTATTTCACTTACAAATTCTCTTCATATTATTTCCAATTCTAATTCTATATATCTTGATTACTTAGTGCGCCGGAAAATATTCAGGTATACCATAACATCCAATATTCCAATTACCAACAATATTCATCACAGAATATAAAATAATCACAACAGAAGATATTAAATAATTTAAATAAATGTTGAGGGATCCAGTTGGATCCCTTCAACCTGTTTTTCCCTGCATCCACAGACGTTAGCACAATATGATATGCCAATTTTAAATTTTACCATACCAAACACATCAATCAATCTCAACCATTCAAACAATTATTTAAATTTAATCATTTAAATTTAAAATTAAATTTACTGAGTGAGATTAACTCACCTTTTATTTTATTAGCATCCATTTGCACTCCATTCCAATATTGCCTTGGTTTCTCGACTTTTGACCTTGGATAAACAATTTATATGATTTATTAATATTTAAAATAAAATCGAACAATAAAATTTTCATTTATTAATTTAATTAACAAAGGATTTTATTTTAAACTTGATAATTTAATTTTAACAGGTTCTTCTTTTAATAGAAATATCTTTAGCACTTAAAATTATTGAATACTTAAATTAAACAAGTAATTAGCCCGACCAGTGAGTTTTATTTTACTGTACAATCTTCTTTTTCTTTCTTTTTTCCTTTTCTTTTTACTGAAACAGTAACCAACAATTTAAATTTAAAAGTTTCAAATTTGCCTAACTAAAAATGTTCTAAGATAGAATTTACCTCAATCGCACAGGAGCCCAACATCACGAGCTTCAGCTCGATTCCAAAAAAAATCGCGACCCACTTCGAAATTCCGACCATGGACTAACTTTGACGCCCTCTTCTCCCATGCGTACGCGTGCATGAGCGCACGCCACCCAATTGAACGCGACCTCACGAAACCCTAAACGAGCTGCCATCGAAGCCTAAATTGCCATCGTGGACAGAGAGCACCAACTCCATGTTTTCTAAATCGCCTCTACCCAAAACGAAGTTGAAGTCATCGCCCACCAGATTTTTCGAACGCGAGACATCAAATCTTTGAAGGGAAAGCTTCCCTCTTTCCTCGAGTTCGATCTTGATTGAGCAAAGGAAGATGGAGGGTGGAACGCAGTAAAATTTGAGGGGAAAATCGCGACGAGGAGGGGCCATTATTCTCCGATGAACGAGATGACCGCCATTCTTTCGATTTTCGAAATTGAAACGAAAGGGCTCGGCCCTGTTTATTTTTTTGTTTCGAACGAAAAGAATTTGTAAAATTGGAAGAGAGGAAAAGAATATGGCTTTCGATTTCTGAATGAATTCTTGAGAGGAAGCTCGGCCATTATATGTTTTCTTTTCGTTTGATAATGATTGAAATTGAATTGAATAAACGAGGAAGGAACTAGCAGTTTTTAGAAGGGACGAGAAGTGTACAATGGAAGATAAGGGTAGCGTGTTAAAACGAATATGAGATGGGGTATACAAGAAGCTTGACTAATTAAATTATTATCAATTAAATTTTCAGCGTGTTTATATATCGAACACTCACACACTAACTCCGATCAATACGAAATTTGAAATCCGATAATAATAAAACATTACGGATCCAATGGAACTGGTTTCGCCTAATTCCGAGAATGTGCCTCGGAAGGCTATTTTTTCTCAATTCAATTCAAACAATATATCCTTAAAGCTGAATAAATCAGTGTTAGATTCAATTTTAAAATTCTATTATTCTCAGTATTATCAATATAAATTTTATAAGCTTTCAAATTATTTTTAATAGGCTTAAAATTCTGGATTCAACATTTCATCCAATTTTAAATTATTTAAATTCAATAATTAAATTATCAAATGAATTGTGATATTCGTAATTCAAGTCAAAATTACTCTATTGAATATTCAAAATCAATTAAATAGTCCGATTCAAAGGCTTAAAAATTCCGGGTCGTCACACTAGGTATTGATTTTGATGACAAGAACCATATAAATATTACTACTAACGTATCTTCGAGTTATGCAGTCATATTAGATATATTATGGAGACATTTACAGAGATAAACAAGAATACAGTGGAAGCAAATGAATTATAGAAGAAGGTTGATCAGAGTAATTGAAGAACAAAACCCAATTAGAGAAGAATGCTAAAGCATAAAGGTGTTTGAAGTTATGAGGAGTTGGTTGAACCTTAGAAGATCTTGTTAAAGATCGCATGGCAATTATACTTGAAGATCATCAACCACCGACCCCAACCGAATCATAAAAATCCACAAATATAAGGTAATTAGAAATGCTGAAAATTTGTAACACTTATTAGTGTTGCTGTTCATTTTGCAATACACCCATGTCGACATGGGGTACTTGGGCATGTCGGCATACTAGCAGTTTTCAGAATTTAAAATTTTAAATGAAGAGACATTTCCCTCTACCTCTTCACTAAAAGACACGTCTCTTCAACCACTATATAAAGGCCTTTGAAAACGAATTTTAACATCAAGAAATCTCATTTTCTCTCACTCCTTCTTCTCCAAACATTTGCAAAAGAAATCCATTGCATACTCTATAAATCTCCTTGCAAATCGATTCTATTTCACTCCAATTCTTCACTGATTTGCAAGCCACACAATATCAGAGAGTTGTACTTTAATTCACATCATTCTCTCTCTGATTTCATCCTATTCCTCAAAGAATTCAAAGATATATTGCCATTGGAGGTCTGTAGGATCATTGTACCGAATCTGCAAGAATCTGTATTGAAGATATAACCACTTGCCATAGTTTGTTGTTGGTGATAAGGAAAAGGTGTTCTTGTAGCCTGTAAAATCAAGAGGGTTTGTCTTGTAGTCCGTGAAACCAAGATTGTAAAGGTGTTCTTGCCACCCGTGGAAAGCAAGCGATTATAGTGGAATTCTGCATGATAGAGTGGAGGACTGGATGTAGGATTGGTTAATCTGAACCAGTATAAAAATCCGGGTGTTATTTACATAACTGCATTTTCCTTTATTACTTACTTATTCTTTGATTACTTCTTTCTGTTTGCAATTTGAGTAAATACAGTTTTATGTTCATAAGTAAGTAGTTAATATACAATTCACCACTTCTAGTGTCTGAATAGCCTTAAGATCCAACATTGAGTTATAGCCACCCCTGTTTCCAACAGTTGGTACCAACCACTATTGTTTATCACTACATAGTTTATCTACCAGGGGGGATACATCTGAGGATCGTTGAAGGTTGGAGCTTATGAAAGCGTAGGGGAACTACCAATGGTACGACATTATGGTCGATACCGACCATGATTATTGACGGTACCGACATTTTCTCCAAATTGACTTGCTTTCTCCCCTATCTTCTCATATCTAAAGTTTTACCTATTCTTCCATGATTTATTGAATATGATGGGCAGTTCCATCTATAAATAAAGAGGCTAGAGCAACATAGAGAGGACTTTTATTTTTTGAGCTCATACTCTTCATCTATTACTCTCTTCCTTAACTATTGTCACTAAGTGTTGTAATTCCAACCATATTTAGATCTAAAATTATTGTAACAGTGCTCGTACTTATGACAAATCTGAAGTTAAGATTAAGTGGACACAGGCATGAGATTTGGTCAAACCACTATAAAAATGCTGTGTTCTTTTTCGTTTCTATTTGATTTTGATCTATTCTCATTTTTGTTTGACCAGCAGTGTTGTATCACTTTTTGGTCTAATATTTTTTATGCTTTCACTGAAAATAGAGCTACTTGGTTGTAGATCTAGCATAGTATTGTGGATTGCAAGCCTCCAGAAGTGAGATCCAAAAGATTGTTGTTGTAGATCTGATGTTACTGTGATTTCAGAAGGAACCATAATAAGAATTGAAGAAATTACCCATAAGAGACCTTCCATGAGATCTAGAGCCACTGCCGGAGAAGATAAAGCTTTTCGTTATAACGATGAAACCACTTAGATTTTGAACAGCTTACCGGGATCTTCTTTCCTATAGGAGGTGGATCCAAACTTGAAATTGACAGGAGGATGATTAGGATGAACCAAAGAATGGTTTATAATCAAAAATCCCTCTTGGATAGAATGGAAGAAAACTTCGCTTTGTTAGCCAAGCAGTCATAAAGGTATAGGAAGAGCTGTAAGGATTCATCATCATCAAATTTTAAGGAAGACAGTTCATCTTCATTAAGCTAGAACAAGAGAGTCGACAAGCAGAAGATGTAGGGAAAGGCTGTTAGAATGTCAAAAAGGAGTACAAGAGGAAGTAGCTAACTTTTGTCCATGTCCAACATGGTCAGCACTGACCAAAATCGAGTCAGTATCCAGCATGTTGGGGTTGGTTCTAGAGTGCAACTACCTGATTTATTAAACTTGCTTGACAATAAGGACAACTTGCAAGATACTGGCAATGAAGTAGAGACAAATGTTGGAAAACACAATGCCGGTGCTTAGATGAACACCACATAACCGGCCAGGCATCATAGAAGATGTAGACTAATTGCTCTCCCAGGGAAAGGAGAGCTGAGACATCATCGAACAAACCAAGAGCGTTTGTAGAGTAAAATAGTCGAGGCTGTTCTAGATGGTCACCGTCCAAATAATCAACAGAGTCAATAATATATTGTTGATAATGGTAAGGAGATTACCGATTGGAAATCAGCGGAGAAAAAATTAATAATGGGGATTGGCGCTTAGCAAGACTCCATTTACTGATGACATTTTGCAAGAAGTATATCCTAGAAAGTTTTTTATGCCAATGATGCTGTCATATAACAAGACGAATTACATAGATAACATCTATTGAAATGTGAGTGGCACATGGATGGTGATGGAGCTACCAATGTATTGTGATGTAGCTCTTTCCCTATAAACTAGAGGAGGTGGTTATGATGTGGTTCATCAGCTTCCATGATACTCATTAGCATTATACCAATGACTGCCGCCACTTAAGAGATGTAATTGAAGACCCGATACGTAGAAAGAAGTTGCAGGGGTACATGAGAGATCCGCAGGATGGTGGGCACCCATGATTTTGTCCCTTGTTGAAAATATTTAAAATTCTTTGTATGTGAACGCTACATAACTGACCAGGCAATCACAGAAGATCCAGACTTATTGCTCTCCCAGAGCGAGGAGAGCTTAGACATCATCGAACGAACCAAGAGCACTTGTATAGTCAAATACACAGGGTTGTTTTTGATGGTCGCCATCTAAGTAATCAATCTAGTGAAGAATATAATGTTGATAATGGTAAGGTGATTAATGAATGAAAATTAGTGGAGAAAGAATTAATAATGGGACTTGACACCTAGTAAGATTCCATTTAGTGATGACATTTTGTGAGAAGTATATCTGAGAATGTTTTTATGCCAATGATGCTGTCATATAACAAGACGAATGACCCAGATAACATCTATTGAAATACGAGTGGTACATGGATGGTGATAGAGCTACCGATGTAGTGAGGTGTGGTTGTTTCCCTATAATCTTAGATGGGGTGGCAATGATGTGGTTCATCGGCTCACACTGCTATCCATATCTTCACTTGATCGGCCGGCGAGAAAGTTCATGGGGTAGTTCAGGCTCCACACCGCTTGATCAATAGATATAATGTCTTGTCAAGTATTCATTAGGATGCCAGAAAAATTCTAAAAGATTTTATTAGCCAATTTAATACTACGACGATTGAAATAAGCAATCCAAAGGAGGATAATATGTTGATGCCATTAATTCGGGGGATAAACCAAGATATAGAGTTTGGTAGACGGCTAAAGAGGAAGCAACCACCTACTATGGTGGATATCTATAATAAGGCATCCCGGTTTTTGGACTTGGAGAAGGTAGACTTGGCTACCAAAAAAGTTGGTGGTTGATCTTCTAATGAATTTGTGCAGAACACATCGCTATTAAGCAAACTGGTGAGAGTTCCGATAATGATGCGATAAATATTGGAACTGGTAAAAACAACCAGAAAAGAGGAAATCAGGGCACTGGTTATAAAAGAAATGATACAAAAAAGCATCCGAGGTACTTGACACCAAAGGATTATACTCCTTCGAATGATACGGTTGAAAATATCTACCATGTAACAAAAGGAAATTAGAATTATAAGAAGCCACCTCGAAGGGAGCCATTTGAGGCCGAACGGAGTTCGAGGAAGTATTGTTGCTTCCATGACACTCATGGGAACAAGATCAATGAGTGCCATCACTTAAGAGATGCGATTGAAGATCTGATACGTAAAAAGAAGTTGTAGGGGTACATGAGAGATCCACAGGATAGCGGGCAAAATGCTAAACCTCTGGGCATAATGCTCAGAGGGATCGACCAGTGTCCAGTGGAGAGGGACCTAGGTGGTAGGAGGATTAGATTATGATTAACACTATAACTGGAGGACATCATCCAACAGAGAAGAGTTGGAATGAGATGGAGCAGTATGGAAGTTTGCAGAAACACTAATCGCAATAGCGTATTTTGCCGTCGAAAATGGAGCTCTTGCAAAACAACTAAAGACAATGAGTAATGATTTTATTTTTCAAGATAGAGAAGTTGATGGGGTGCAAGTGTTAAAGTTTTACCTCATGGTGATTACTGCTAGAGTTAGATGTATGCCCTAGGGGCAATTATATAAATTTTTACAAATACCTAACTCGATAACCAATCTTGTTCAAAACAAAATTTGTTTTCTTTGTATTATATGCTTGATATAATATTTTATATTAATTAATCGATTTAATTAAAAGTATATTGAATAGAAAATTTAGAACTAGTATGTTTATGTGACAATAGGCACAAAATTTTGTAACCATGAGAAATTTGTAACAATGGAATTAAACATAACGTTTTAAATATTCCTAGTTAAGATGTATCGAGACTGGATATTGATACATCTTTTGAGACTAGAGTACCTAACAAACTTCAATTGTTAGGCATCATACGGCACCAAAGGGTTACGTACTGATAGTTATTGGCTAACAATGGAATGACTCAGTCGATAGCTTTCCATTGTTTAATATTACAAAAGTCAAATAGAAAATATTGATGTGATAATATTACACAACTCCCCCTATTTGAGAGTATTGTCAAGCTTCAATCTGGAAACTCTGCTTTGATATAGTCAAATCGTGGCATGTGGTCCATCAAACAACTACCGTTGGGTTGCGTAGGGGCATGAAAATGACTATTCAAGAGAACATTCGTCTCCTTGGTTATGTGAGGTTAGTACCAAAGTGAACTGAAGTCAATTCAAAATCAAAGTCTTTGGCTAGAGCGGTTTGGTTAATAATAATTGTTATTATTAAACCAGGGACTTTGTGTTTGGGCTGTAGAGTTGAATATGGATGAATTGGAATTTTGGCTATTACTAATTTCATAAGTCCAAAGTGATATAGTTTTAACAAAGAGAGTTGATGTAAATAATTGTCACTACCACGTAATGCTTAATAAAGTAAAATTGGATTTTATCGAAATTAAGTACGCGATAAATTCATCCATAATGTCAAATCGCATGTTAAGTGACGTGTAAATGTTAATATTTGAAATGTTCAATATTAATCACTGACCAAATTAACACCTAATAGTCATACAACCAGAACGTTGAATATTCCTTTTACCACCTGATTTAATTAATTAATTATTTATTTTTAGTTAATTTAATTAATTAATATTTATTAAATATTTATTATAAATTTTCATTTGATGTATATTGAACATTGCTATATAGTGTGTTTATAATTGTTATAAATTTACCGATCGATATACAATATCGGTACATGTTTAAACAAGATTTAAAATTGCATTGAATTTTGTTCGACCTTAGACCGGATTTTAGGCCCATATAGGCAAGTTAATTTCAGTTGTAGAGGGGTGTTTAGGCCAGCCATGTTATGGCAAAAAGGAGGAGTTCAGATAATTAAAAGAAGGGAAATAGTAAGAGAGAGATATTAGGACGAGATCCACTTTTCACTCTCTTAACTTCTTATTTATTTGCCACCTCTTTTCATCATTTCTTTTAGACTTTTGCTTTCCTTTCCTTGATATTTTCGGCCAGCAAACCCCTTCTCTAATCCCCAAAAATACAAGTACTAAATTACAACAAAACACTTTGATTCGATCGTCGGTGGTAAAGAAATTTGGGAGCTAGCTACTTGCGATTTGTGAATGGATTCAAGAGGATCGATTCAACATTTCAACTTGTATGCAAGGGTTTTGGTGAAAGGCAATTCTTCGTTTTATTTTTTATATTATATTTATATATATTATTTCTATAATAGGATGTTAGATTATATTATGAATTTTGCATATCGAATTGCTATTACAAATTGGTTGGTTATGTATATTGTTATATCTATATATAATTAAAAAAATTATGCTTACTACCTACTTGATGGTCATGACCTACAAATTAAAAAATTAAAAAATATTATTGAATGAATCAATTAATCAAAATCAATATTCAGAAGATTAATGTTATATGTCATGTGTTTTAAATTAATTTTTTTTAATCGTATAATATATATTAGCAGTAAATAAAAGTATTTTTTTAAGAATAAATATATTAATTATTTATTTTACCGTAAATTGTTTACATAATTTGAAATATATATGTGTGTGTGTGTTTTATTGTAAACAATAAAATTTTGCATAAAATTATTACATAATATATATTATGTAGAAAGCTTTCGAAAATGATTTTTTTATTTAACGTTTTAATTTTAAAATATATTAAAAATCAAACACCAAAAATAAATAAATAAAACTATATTTGGCCAAGAGCAAAATTCGTAGGATCACAATTTAAAGAAAATAATTTTATTATTTACACACACACACACATTTATATCTAATTTTGTATATTCATATGTATTGCATAAATTAATTTAAAATAAAAGAAAAATATTATTTTAATATATTTTTTTGGCTTTTATATTATATATTATATATATGTGTGTATGTGTTAAAAATTATTCTATAATTTAATATTTAATTATTTTATTGATTTAATTGTTATATATATATATATATTAACAAACATACAAAAAATATTATATATATATTTTATAAATGTGTTATATAAAATAGTTTATAACTAACATTAAGTTTGTGTATATATATGTGTGTGTGTGTGTATGTGTGTATTTATTATATATTTACTTATATATTTTATTATGGAATAAATATACACACATTTAGATAGCGAATCGAATACAAAAGGGGCTAACATGTTCGTTGCAATGTAAATCATAACATCTATACATGGGTATGTTAAGCAATGTACACATTATTTTGTTGCATATGTACGTGCATACATATGTGTATATGATACACATATATAATATAATATAGAATTATATAAAATAAAACTTTGTTTATAACTTCAAATAAAATTTTTTCATCCAACATAAAATTTACAAAAGTTCTAATGAATTAGACTACATAGACCCATTAAAGATCCAATTATGTAAAAAAAATTAGAGATCACCGATTTAACCCTTTATGTGCTGGCCACATTCCAACATAGTTAAGGGTAAAGCGTCCATTCAGGGGGAGCATCATAAGAGTTGATGAACACTACATATGATACATATAGATTATGTAATCTAAAGTCAATTAATTCTAAAACAGTTACATGTACTTTGTTATATTCATCGATAAGTTATCACTGACATGGACATGTGTACACATGCAGTATATCTATGATATTCTCATAGCATACGAAGTGGAAATAAATAAAATAACTCGTAGTAGAAAATAAAAATAGTTCGATTTGATCGAATAGGTGAGTATCTTGGAAAGAGTTCCAAATGTACAAAAAATGAATAAAGATTCAATCTCAAAAGTCACTCCTTCCTGTGACATACAAAGATGTATTGAAAGGAGTAGTTGAACATTGTTGAACAAATTATAATTAATGTGGAGTGAAGTTAAATTAACTTCTTTCTATAAGGTCGCATGTTTAAGGATAGTACGAAAGGTTAAAATTAATTTCATCTACAGAATAGTTTACAAATCATAAAAGATAAGGATTTATAAAAAAACCATAACATATTCTAGGCTGAGGAGTTGGCAAGTTGTATGAGACGAAAGACTACATACAGCAATTGTATGTGATAGATCTTGTTTGAATTAATCCAAATAAAGTTTAGAAACTATTGTCATTGAATAACCTATTTGTGTGCTGAACAATTTTTTATAAACTAAAACCAAATTAGTTTTATATATAAGGCAATTCATGAAAAATTTATGGATACTCATTCCATTACACTAAGAAACAACTGTTGTTTTGAGAAATACCAACTTCATAGCAAAGGAATTTCTGTTAGAAATTGTTGGCGGTAGAATGGATTTGGATACCATCCAAAGAAAATACTGATCATGTGGGAGGAAATAAATTAACCTAACCTAAATGAACACAATGCATTATAGAGTATGATAAGTATTCTCGCACATCAAAGAGAGACTATGAGTTTCTTATTAATATCGAGAATAGATAATCCTCAGTTATCAATTAAACCATTAAGATGTGGTATAATGCACAAATTTAAAAAGGTTCCAAGTGTGTTATCAAAACAGGTTTTGGTAGTTGTATCTAAAGGGATATGATCCATCGATAGAAAATGTCTTTCAGGGAAAGACTAATATTACAGTTGGAATATAATGATTAACATTGATAAAAATATCATCATAAATTTCATTTGTTGAAATTTACGTAACAGATTCTCCATTCAATGTACTCAAGTTAATTCAAAGTTTGCTCACAAAATTATAGCTCGATATGACTTGAGTTTTGATACATATGCAATGAAAAAGAAAATTCTACATAATGATCTATAATATACTTTTTGCACATAATTACCAAAGTGTTTCATAGTCAGTGGGAGTGATATTGAGTTTTTGGGTTTTTAGTTATGATCCAAGAACTATACAAAACTACCATTCTATAAGCATTAGAATTGAGTAATAGTTTGATAGAAATATCAAATAGTTTTATTTTCAATCAAAATATAGAGGAATCTTGTGTACGTAAAAAAGAACAATTAAATGGTACATAGATATTTTTAAATTATAAATAAACAACATACTGCTGATTGTTAATGATGTTCTTACATCAAAATCAATAATAGTTTGGTTGTTTAATACTCGATATTGGATTTGTAAGTTATATATTTTATAATAAGTATAAAGGATGTTGTGAATATCCTAAATGATATGCGAAAACACCTTATTAAAATGTTTAATATGGAACATGTAAGATCGAGTCCTTATGTGTTGACAATATGAATTACCATACATGATTTATTGTCCACAATATCATATTTTTCTTTTGGATTATGAAGCAAATATAAAATCCAAATTAAGATCACTAAATGGTATTTTGAAGTGTTCTCGAGTATTTCACAAATACTAGAGAATTGTTTACAAAAACAACGAACTCCTTTTAAAGGAGTGTTCGGACTTGAACTTCACAAGTGCCATCGAGTATAATACTTCAATTATTGTTCAAATCTTAAATAAGAAGCTTTGAATTGAAAATGTTTCAAATGAAAGGTTGTGGCTAATTCAACTAAAGGCTAAGTATATCGCCTAGAATAGCGCCACAATAAAAGCTGTATAAATATAAATGCACAAATTTACAATTGAGCTAAATGTGATTCCAAGTATTGAGAATATTATATCATTGTTATATGATGTAATAATAAAACTTACTAGAAGTCAAGAAACATAATCTAAATAGTCCACATAGTAAAGGAAGTTTATCAGCATCGGAGAGAGTTGAAGAACAGAGTAGATGATTAAAATAGCATAGTAGATTTAGTCATGAAGGGTCTAACTCGATTAGTTTTCATCAAACTGATTGAAGGGACGGGATAAAGATTCCATTATTGGCCCCAAGTGAAAGTGGAAAATTGATAGAGGTAGGTGCATGCCCTAGTGGTAATTATATAATTATTTTACATATATTTAACTCGATAACCAATCTTGATAAAAGATATTTTCTTTCTATTATTTACTTGATATAACGTGTTATATTAATTAATTAGAAGTACATTTAACAAGAAAATCCATAAATGTTATGTTTTTGTGATTGCAGTCACAAAGTGTTGTGACTATGAGTAATTTTTGACAATGAAATCAAAAATAACTTGTTAAACATTCCTAATAAATAATTAATAATTATTATCGAAATACGAACTTTGTGTTTGGACTATAGAGTTGAATACGGATAATATGGAATTTTGACCATCACCAAATTCTATAATTCAAAGTGATATAGTTTTAGCAAAGAGAATTGATGTAAATAATTGTCACTACGAAGTAACGATTAATAAAGGAAAAATATATTTCACCAAAACCAAGTAAGCGAAAAATTTGGCCATAATGTCATGTCACTTATTAAGTGGAATAATGGACGACTGGGAGGAAAAGGAGTCATTGATAACTCCAATCAAAGACTATTTGCTGAAGGGAACTCTCCCAAATTGAAGGAATGAATGGCTCAAACTCCTTCGTAAAGTACCATGATTTATAATGAAAGAGGAAGTGTTGTATAGGAGAGGTTTCTTAGCCCTCTTGCCATGGTATGTCACTAGAGATGAAGATAAGAAAACCCTTTTGGATGTACATGAAAGATGTGGTGATCACATCAAAGGGCAGACTTTAGCCAAGATGATACTTCATTGTGGATACATTTTGCCCACCATTAGCCACAACGTAGCTTATCACATCAGATGGAGCGATGAATGCAAAAGCTTTGTGAAATACTAAGGGACCTATCTATAAAGCTTATGAAAATAGTTAGCCTATGGTCATTTGTGATTTGGTAAATTGATATAATCGGTGTGCAACCTATGTCAAAGGGTGGAGGGAAGTATGCTATTGTAGCTTTAGACCACATCACATAGTGGGCTAAAGCGAAACCATTAATCGTGATCACAATGAAGAAGGTGATCAACTTTGCAATGTATAACATCATATGTAGAATTAGAGTCGTATAAAAAATCATCACTAACAATGGAACACGATTTGAGAGTATCGGTTTCAAAGACTTTTACAACTGGCATCGAAGTGCGAAGAGTTTTTTCGCAATAGCACACCCTAAACAAATGGATAGGTGGAGGTGATGAACAAGATCATCAAATTCATCCTGAAGAAAAAATAACGAAAACCCAGGGCCATTGGGTTGATGAGTTACCACTTGCACCGTGGGCTTATTGTACAACCCACAAGTCTACGACTGGGTACACTCTATTTTTTTTTCCTAGGAGTTGAGACCATGATTTCAATAGAACTGGAAATCACTTCTCATTGAAGAAAACACTATGATCCTAATATGAATGAGGAACTCTTGCTTGAATCCCTTGACTTGGTCTATGAATGCGAGAAGAGGCTGAACTGATGGTAGCTGCTCAATAAAAGAGTAGCAACGCATTTCAATACCACGGTCGGGAACCGTACCTTTGAGGTAGGGGACCTAATTTTGAAAGAGGTCCTTCCTGTTATGGGGGAACTTGTCTAAATTGAGAAGGTCGATGTGCGATTGAACAAACCTTGGCGATCAAACTTTTAAGCTATCGACCGTTGAAGGGATCGCTATTCCATGAGCGTGGAATAGCAAGCATCTACAACTCTATTTCACTTAGATTTATTTGTTTTCTCAAAATAAGCCACCCTATTTGACTTGGGGAAATGTAGTAATGTAAGAATTTCCATTTCTTTTGTTTACAAATAAAGTTGGCTTTCAAAACCAATGGAACCACGTTCTTATAAGTATAACTTTGTAGTGCATGATTAGTAGCACGATCAGGTATCTGGATATAGGTACCTGTAACGACCTAGAATTTGACCATTTTAAAATATACTATTTAAAATGATTTTAAATATAAAATAGGTAAGGTTATATGATTCAAATAATATTAGATAGGATTTGGAAAGAGAAGTATATACAAAAATAGTAACATTTGCCTATATCGACAAAAGTGACAAAATGCTGATTTCAGAAAAGTAAGTTTCAATGGTTAAATGTATTATTTTAATTCATTTATGAGTGTTTATATTTTTAAATAACATTATACAAATTTATTTTTAATTTGGTTTGCACAAATAAATAATAACTAAAACGTCAAAATCTGACCGTAAAACATTTTGTCGAAAATCAACGTTTTGTCAATTAAATGTTGTCGCAACATTGTCTCATCTTTATTTTCTTATATAGAAACATATATTCAAATAATATAAGTATTAATTAATTCATTAATCAAGTTTACTTTTACTAAACATACTTAGAAATTTCTAGAACATACTTAAGAAAAAGTAAGCACAAAAGGATAAACATGTCATTTCAAAGCAAAACATAAACATAAATCAAACTAAACATAATTATTATATTCTTTACTTTATACTTAAGTGAAAATAACATAAAATAATGATTTGGAATGTGATGTTAAGTGTTGAAAAAATAAGGTTGATTAAAAAGTAAGTAAAGGGTATTTTGGTCTTTTTATAAAATATTATTTTAATGCAAAACTTTTTCTATAAATAAGCATCCACTTTCTCACCTTTTTACACTTCTTCTTCTTCTTCCTTTTTCAAGCTTTTCTTCCACTCTCTAATGGATTCTTCTCTTCCATTTCCTTACTAACTTTTTCAAAACAATATCAAACAACGTTAAAACACCACCAAACTTTACCAAACACCTTAAAATATCACAAAAATATGATTTAACATTTAAGGAGCGAAGAACTGATAGAGAAAGGGAAGGAACAAGGTGTGGCCGAACCTATAGAGGAGGAGTAAGTTCAAGGAGCTCTGGAGCAAGAAAAAGAGAAAGAGGAGATGACCGAGCGCTAGAAAATGAGGTGTTGTTGTTTATGTGATGGTTACGTATAGTTAGGAGGATTTAGTGAAGCGTTATTGCATATGAATGTTGGTAGGAAGAATTGGTTAAGTTAAAGGTGAGTAATCAAATCTTAATTTTATTTTAATAGAACTTATGTTGATAACACACATGTCAAATTAGAAATTGATATGTTGAATATTGGTTGATATTGGATGGTAATTTGGTTGCAAATTGGTTGAATATGTGATTGTTTGTGTGGTTGGTAACTTTTTTGATAAATGATAAAAGAAATGGTTAGTAAGTATAGTTAACTCAATGAAAATTAAATCCATATAAATGTGTGTATCGAAATTATTTGGCCTCTTAATGATTTTAAAAATTCTAAAAAGATTATAAATGATATTATAATAATATAATATTATAAAGTGAAATGAAATAGAAAATGAGTTTGAAATGATGAAAATATTATTTTAATGAGTTAAAATAGTTTAAATGTGGTTTAAAACAAATTTGAAGTGTTTCGGACAAGTTTCAAAGCAATTCACAAAATTGGTCAAAGCCGAGCCCGTCGTGTAGCGGCGGTTCGTAAATTTCGACCCGTAACTCCAAACTAACGTAGAGAATGGTTTATAAGTTGGATTTCTTTGAAATAAAAATTATTTGGTCCACGATGATAATAATTTTCCAACGAAGAAAGAAAATCAAGATTTAATCAAGTAGAATTTGAAATATGTCCTAAACAATTTTCTAAAAACATCGCGGTTTTGTAGTTCGGAATCGAAAATGAAACTTCCTTATAAATGATATTTTAAATGATTTAAAAATATGAAATAAATTTGGTAAATATATTAAAATTGTTTAAAAGAGATTTGGAGTGGAAAATATGAATTTTAAAATATTAAAAAGTTGTTTAAATCAAATAAGCTTAAATTCCGTAGTACTTTTATGCAGCGAATTCTTCAACCTTTTGAATGTGAGTTTTAAACATAACAATTCTTTCCTAAATATTTTATAAATTATTTGAAAGGAATAATTAATTAATGTAAAGATGGTTTGAAAGTTTTAATAAGAGTTCGAATAAATGGTTAAGAGAAATTGTTTGTAACACTTAAACAAAAAATAAAGAATATTGAATGTAATAACAAACTTCGTATGCAGAAACGACTAGTACATTTATCCTGCTTGTGAGATCTGGGAAGATAAAATAAGATGTTTAACTAAGGTTAGGAATGAAGCAACCAACACCCTGAACTTACCTGGCCTATATTTTCCCTTTTTAGGCGAGGGGTGGAATAGATCGAAAGAAAGCCAGAATGCTCTAAAAGATCATATTAAGTTTTCCAAGATAAAAGAAAAGAAACAATTTTTTTGAATGTTAATTAACCACTTAACATCTTTTGTCAATGATTAGCACAGAAAACCCGGATCGGATTTGCTCGATTATTTTCAACATGATAGGGGGTTCTCGCTTTGTGAATAGTGAGGAAGCTTAGACTCTTACCCCTATATGTCCCTAGTGTGAAAGGGTTGGTTGACAATTGAGAGGCTTTCCATCAAAGCAGATCCGGGGTACCACATGTAGTCACTTCCATGTTGAAAAGCAGGAGTGCTCCCATGTTGAAAAACAGATGGGTAGCGGGATGGCTGAAAAGCCTACCAGGGCAGATCCGAAAAACCCGTTCGTTGCATTTGGTATCAGAGCAGAAGGTTAAGCAGGAACCATGGCTTTGGTGGGGGTAAAGACTCATCAGAGATAGGGTTAGTAATACCCTAGGATAAGTAACTCATTAGAGATAGGGTTAGTAACACCCTAGAATGAGTTTGAGTGTATTATATATGAGTGCGTATTTATTAGTGACTAATAAATTGTTTTGTGATGAATCATCGGTTGAGTGGTTTATGGATTCTGATCGATGCGCCTGATTAACCTTATCGATGAGGATTCCTAAACACTTAAACAAGACGGACCGACACATTGATTTTGAAAAAATCGGTAAATGAAATAATTTTACCTAGGATTATATTTTGAATATAAAGTATATATTTTGAAAAGTTGTATAGTTAGAAATCTGGATTAGTGAAATTTAAATATGAATAACTTGTGATTAGAATTTCATAGCTTTACTATAAGATGTTTCATAAAGATAGTCAATAAGTAAAAAATCTGATAAGGTAATTAAGATCTTTAATACTTATTCCAAAATAATAAATTAAGAAATGATAAAGTTAAGTGACTATCATAAATTGATCAATTGTTTGATTTAAAAGTTTATGTACAAATACCTTTTAAATTAAATTTCACATTTTAACTATAAGGTGTTTGTCAATAAGATTTGTTTAAGGAATGGACATATAAGACAAAAATAATATAAGATAAATAATAGAAAATGATTATGTAAAAGGAAAAATAATATAAAAGGAATGAGAATTTAAATTCAAGTAAAAGAATTGTGGTAATTTAAATGAAGTTAATTAATATAAGATAAAATGAATTTATAAAATAGGTTTTATAAAGTAATCTCTAAAAGATTTTGAAAATGACATTATTTCAAATAAAAAGAGAAATTTTATGATAACTAGTTCGAATGGTTCGAAAATAAACTAAAAATGGGCAATAGATGTGTTCAGATGGTAAGCACTTCTCTTAAGTATTACTCTTCCTGTTAAGAGGATATATGATATTATTGGTAGTACCCAGTCCCTTGGATTGTTTTGGAGTTACTCGACCGATATAATTTTCTTAAGTTAAAGAAATAACGTGAATCATTAATTGTTAATCTTTATAAAAGTGTTTAAACCAAAGATAAATTGAGATCGTTAATTGATAAGATAAAGCGGGATTCTGATGATTTTGGGCAGTCGGAAATTTCCAAATCATACCTAACTCAAAATAGAAATTTATGAAAAATTTTGGTAAAAGATTGTAAAATACTTTGAGTAAATGAAATAAGATAAGGTTAATTTATAAATTTGATTTATAAAGAAAAAAAAGATTTAAGATTTAAGAGTTTGAGGATTTAAATACGGGTGGTTTTAAAATTTGTTAGATGGATGGATTTTAGTAAATCAATTTGAAATTTGGGATTTGTATATACTCTTAGGATGTAAAGGTATATCATAGAAATATAGATTTAAGTCATGAACTGTTACGTAAAATAATGACTCCTCAAAGGAAAATGTTTTATTAATGAATTCCAACATTTATTAAGGATTTGGACTTAAGTCTTTAAAATGTGATTGATTTGCATAAGTTATAAGATAAAACTTAAGTAATACTTTTATGAAATGATTCGTAAACAATATTAGTGTTAAAGGAAATATATCGAGCTAAAAGATTGTGGGAAATTTTTTTTAAAGATAAATCATCTTTTAGGTGAAAAATGATTTCTTTAGAATATTTTCCTTTAGTAAAAATATTTGAAGGGATTATATAAAGAAGCACTTTTATAAAATGTTTAAAATTAAGATAAAAGTCTTTGAAAGTTAATAAATACATATAATATATGTAGATCATTTCATCGCATAAATTTTGATCTATAATTTAGGTACAGAACTTTGAGGTGTTTACACTGGTCCGAAAAAAGATTTATCGCTCGATTCTTGACGACGAACATTAATGAGGATTTTGATTAGATAATTTAGTTTTCTATCATATTTGAGAGCTATGCAAGGAAAGCAAAGGTTCTGATCTAAAAGCCTGATCGAAGTCCACACTAGAGGATCGAGGGATCGATACTAATTTGGAAATAAAGTTGTGTATTCGAATAGGAGACCGAATAAGATATATCATACGGGTGATCTACGTATATTTTATGGAATTAAGTTTAAAGATAAATGTTTTAAGCAAACTTTTGTTTCGGGTAATTTCGAGGACGAAATTCTTTTAAGTAAGGAAGAATGCAACGACCCACAATTTGACCACTTTAAAATATTCTGTTTAAAGTGATTTTAAATATAAAATAGGTAAGTTTATATGATTCAAATAATCTTAGATATGATTTGGAAAGAGAAGTATACATAAAAATTGTAATATTTGCCTATATCGAAAAAAGCGACAAAATGCTGATTTCAGAAAAGTAAGTTTTAAAGGTTAAATGAATTATTTAATTTATTTATGAGTGTTTATATTTTTAAACAACATTATATAAATTGATTTTTAAATGTGGTTTACATAAATAAATAGTTTAACTAAAACGTCAAAATGCGACCGTAAAACATTTTGTCGAAAATCAACGTTTTGTCGATTAAAAGTTGTCGCAACGTCGTTGCACCTTTATTTTCTTATATAGGAACATATATTCAAATAGTATAAGTATTGAGTAATTCACTAATCATGTTTACTTTTACTAAACATACTTAGAAAATTCTAGAATATAATTAAGAAAAAGTAAGCACAAAACGACAAACATGTCAATTCAAAGCAAAATGTAAACATCAAATCAAACCAAACATAATTATTATATTCTTTACTTCATACTTAAGTGAAAATGACATAAATTAATGATTTGAACTGTGATGTTAAGTGTTGAAAAAAAAGGTTGCTTAAAAAGTAAATAAAGGATATTTTGATCTTCATACAAAATATTATTTTAATCCAAAACTTTTTCTATAAATAAGCATATAATTTCTCACTTTTTTACATTTCTTCCTCTCCATTTTTCAAGCTTTTCTTCCACTCTCTAATGGCTTCTTCTCTTCCATTTCCTTGCTAGTTTTTTCAAAACTATATCAAATAAAGTCAAAACACCACCAAAATTTACCAAAGACCTTAGAATATCACCAAAACATGGTTTAGCATCTAAAAAGTGAAGAAATGATGGAGGAAGGGGAGGATCAAGGTGTGGTTAAACCTATGGAGGAGGAGGAGAAAGTTCAAGGAGCTCCGGACCGAGAAAAAGAGAAGGAGGAGATGGTCGAGCGCTAGAAAGTGAGGTGAAGTTGTTTACGTAATGATTTGGTGTAGTTAAGAGGATTTAGTGAAGCGTTGTTGCATATGAATATTGATAGGAAGAATTGGTTAAGTTAAAGGTGAGTACTCAAATCTTAATTTTATTTTAATAAAACTTAAGTTGATAATACCCTGTTAAATTAGAAATTAATATGTTGAATATTGGTTGATATTGGATGATAACTTGTTGCAAATTGGTTGATTATGTTATTGTTTGTGTGGTTGATAACTTGTTTGATAAATGATTAAAGAAATTGTTAGTAAGTATAGTTAATTCAATGGAAATTAAATCCATATAAATATGTGTATGGAAATTATTTAGCCTCTTAATGATTTCCAAATATCTAAAAAAATTAGAAATGACATTATAATAATATAATATTATAAAGTAAAATGAAATAGAAAATGAGTTTGAAACGATTAAAATATTGTTTTAAACGAGTTAAAATAGTTTAAATGTGGTTTAAAACAAATTTAAAGTGTGTTCGAAAATCAATCACAAAATTGGTCAAAATCGAGCCCGTCGGGTAGCGGTAGTACGTAAATTTCGGTCCATAAATTCAAACTAATGTAGAGAATGATTTATATGTCGGATTTCTTCGAAATAATTTTTTTTGGGTCCATAATGATAACTGTTTTCCAACGAAAAAAGAAAATCAAGACTTCATCAAGTAGAGTTTGAAATATGTCTCAAACAATTTTCTAAAAAACCGCGTTTTTGCAGTTTGGAATCCAAACAGGGATTTCTTTATAAATGATATTTTTAAATGATTTAAAAGTGTGAAATAAATTTGATAAATCTATTAAAATGGTTAAAGGATATTTGGAATGGAAAATATGAATTTTCAAATATTAAATAGTTGTTTAAATCAAATAAGCTTATATAGCACTTTCCACAGCACATTTATGCTGTGAATTCTATAACATTTTGAATATGTGTTTTAAACTTAACAATCCTTTCCTAAATCCTTTGTAAATGATTTTAAAGGTGTAATTAAGTAATGTAAAGATGGTTTGGAAGTTTTATTAAGAGTTTGAATAAATGGTTAAGAGAAATTGTTTGTAACACTTAAACAAAAAGTGAAGAATATTGAATGCAATAACAAACTGAGTATGCAGAAATGACTAGTATATTTGTCCTACCTGTGAGATCTGGAAACATAAAACAAGGTGTTTGATTAAGGTTAGAAATCGAGCAACTAATGCCCTAAACTTACTTGGCCTATATTTTCTTTTTTTGGGCGAGGGGTGGAATAGAATGAAAGGAAATCCCGAATGCTCTAAAGATCATAATTAAGTTTTCTAAGATAAAGGAGAAGGAAAAAAAATTCTTTAAATGTTAATTAACCACTTAACATCTTTTATCAACGATTAGCACGAAAAACCGAGATCGAATTTGGGTGATTCCTATCGAAAATCCCTTCAGACTAATTTTTGAAATAAAACATATTGAAGACAATGATCATTGATGACAAAGATCTTCATGATGTAGGATTACTTGCTATTAGTCACTGAAGGTGAAATTTACCATATCTAAGATGGCAGTAGCACTCTGTTATAAAAATCTTCGATTTGCAAGAATATGATTTGAAGTTAAGAAAGAAATCTTTGATTAAGATTTAATGAATGATTTGGGAATATTTTCCCTAAGTTAAAAGTTATAACTTGAATATAAGAAATCTTTGATTAAGATTTAATAAATGATTTGGAAAGGTTTTCCTGAGTAAAAGAGAAAATGATTTGGAATTATTCCAGTATTTAAGAAAGGTTTAAATAAACCAAATGATTTGATAAATGAGGCTTAATGATTCTATATACTCTTGAAAAGAAAGTGGAATAAATTGAAATGAATATATCTAAGAAAAATATTTTATAAAAGATGAAGTAATTGATAATTGATATCCACATATGAATTTAACATCTTTTAAATCAATAATTGGCTTAGAAGGAACCAGGGCAAATTTGGGTGATCCCTATCTGAAAACCACTTTAAACCGATGTATACGTTCGAAAGTGAAAACATGTTGAAGATGATGATTATTGAAGACCATGGATCTTTATAGCGTGAGGACTTCTTTTTGACATGCTTTGGGTCGCTCCCATTATAGAGTTATTTATAGTAGTGGTCTCCTCGTTGTGGAGATTTTTCGAATTGCAAGGACTACTCGCTAATAGTGGTAGTAGGAGAGTGCCTTTGGTTTCGTTCAGTCTCGGAACGAACTTGTATGGACGAATGTCTAACATTACATTTCTAAAACTCAATGTTTGACTTTTACAAATGTAGATCTCCTTGGTGGCGGAGAAGGAAACTTCTCTTAACTTAACACGCTTCTTTGATACATACGAGCTCAGAGGTTGTATGCTTGTAGGAGTCAAATAGTGATCAAAGGAATAGCAATTTGGCATTCAAAGTGAAGAAGATGTGTTATGTGAAAAGGTAATCGTTGCCTCGAGCCTCATCAACCGAAAATGACCGAAACAGAGCTATATGCGACAAGGCTAAGTGGGTCGTTCCCAATTAGAGTATGATTATCCCCTTCTAGATATATTTCTTTCTGCTATGACGTTCGGGATGTAATTAATGTGGTTTGTATGTTAGAGCGCGCTCGGTTAAAGGTCGGTAACGATCGGGGGATGATATATTCGGTACTATCTAGTTACAAAGATAGGCTGGCCATGTGTTGGTAGAGGATCTTTGTCATGGTCCTCGGTACATTTCTTTAGAGATGCACTGCCGGAATGTATTCCCTTCACCTAGTCATTTGTATGGAAATCCATTCTTCAATAAAAACCTACGGTTTTGTTTGTATTAGCGTAATGAATAGCCTCGAAATGCTATATGAGTAATCATTTCGGCTAAGATTAATAAGTTTATTTTCAAATGTATTCAAAGGAATGTCATTAGAAATACTATCAAACGTTTTGATATAAAAGTGTTTTAGTTATCGTAAGGTAAAAACCTGTCTATGTTTATATGTGGGCATGGTCTTATGAGATACTCTTTCCTTTCAAAGGATTTTATTCAAAGGCTGATATATGATACTGTTATTTATTATTGAGTTTTCTAACGCTGGTTTATCAAGCCTGATCCAAGTATTTTCAATAATCGGGTCAGATCCGAGTAGTTTCAGGCTTAGTTGAAGACGGTTGGAGTTTCCAGAGGAGAGCCGAAAATCTTCATCATCGTATAGACATATTCTATTATCCGCTACATCTATTTCATTTGTTTTGTTGTTTTTCAGCATTTGTAAGGGTAGGTGTTATAGCTGTCCAGGCTGAATCTAGGTAATACTCTGATATTTTATTTTAAAATTTTATGTTGTAATGATTATTATTGAAATAATATATGTTATTCCATTCGGTTGAGATTCTATTCTGTCTTTATTTTCTTTCTACTCTTAATGATCTGCTCATTCGTGCAATTTGAGTTGGACATGTGTGGTTTATTGTCGACTCAAATGGTACGGAAAAACAGGCCTTTACACTATCGGTCCTTTGATTCATGTTCGGGTTAGGGAAGTATAATCATTTGGGAGATCATTGGACGATTCACCCATATCCCTTCGATCTTTGACTAATGCTCGAAGATAGGCAAACTCAACAAGGGATGCCTGGAGTTAGGCAACTAAAACCCAGGTTTCGAAGATAGGAACCAGTGTATAATTGAGACTTTCACGACTACGTTTACATCTTGGCGAGACATGTCTAGCCGAAACAAATAATGATGGTTATTGAGTGAATTCGATAATGCCCAAAGATAGGTGAAAACAAAAATGGATGCTCATAGTCAAGCATTTGAAATACGAATCACTGAGATCAGACTTTGTGTATGATTGAACTTTTTACAAGTATGACCAAACCTATGGCTTTAGAAGACATGCCTAGCCGATGATAAGTGATGAAGGTTAAAGAACGTACTCAATCAATACCCATAGACAAGCAATATCGAATTGGTGTCTGTAAATAGATGCCCAAAACATCGTGTCTTAGAGATAAGAAATAGTACCAAACTAGATGCTTCCCCAATTACAACCTTGTTTATGGTAAAATGAAATCTAGCAAAGCAAAACAACGTTGGCTACAGAATTGCCAAATGAAAATTGTTTTGTTTAGCCAAGAAAGAACTACTTTGGTGATGATAACGGGAATTCAATAAAGAAATATTACTAACCAATTGCAAGGAGTTATTTATATGTACAGAGTTACAATAAATAATGATATTGCACGGATACAGGCATGTATAATATAGATGAAACAGCCTCACAAATGATTATATAATATTTGAAGCCAAACATACATGCAAGTAAAGCAAAAGGTTTAGAAATGTAAATACAACAAAGACTATGCAGAAAAACAGTCTTTTATTTATATCAACTTTTTATACAAGAGTCGGGGGGGCTTACGCACAATGTAGGCCTTTATATAGAAAGAAAACAAAATACATCAAAAGACAAAAAGAAACTGTCTTACCAAATGCTGAGTCGGTCACCAACTTCTTCCTCCCTCACTTGCAATACTTGATATCAAGCTTCATGAGATGCTTCTTTTAACCCTTCCCTTCTTAGATCCTCTCCTTCTCTGGAATACTTCCCTCAGAAGGCATATACTCTTCCTTGGTGGTTCAATTGATGGGTTCTTTAGGCTATTTAGATGCAGGATTAAAAAAAATGAAGCATCGTCAAAACCGTGACCTTTAGGTGTTCTTATTTTCAAAGGTGGAAAACTTTTCAGATCTTGGCTCGAGCTTGATCTTGATTGTCTTATAGTCAAGTTTCAGCCTCTCCACCCTTGTGATGTGATCAAATGAGTCCTTTGTGCTTGTGATTGAAACCTCTTCCTCCTTAGACCGACTGATTCCTCTAACCCATCAGATGCCCCTCTCTACTGAGAATTTGGAGAAGAACCGGTACTGACTTTAAGGCGAGAAGATCGTTGATTCATTCTAAACCGAAAAGCTTGATAGTGAACTTAGTAAGGTATGTTTTACTTTAAAATTTGCTTAATTAATACATGTGTAGGCGATATGCAAGATCTATATAGTGTGCATCTTGTGTATAGAGCACAGTGTATGGAATACTCAGCCTACTCGCGTTGGCAAACGAGCTCCATTGCACGATGAAACTGTGTATCAGATTGAACCTATTATTTCATAATAAACGAAAATGAAACTGGTTTCCAATTCAAAACAGAACTTTCTTTTAAGTATCGAAGTTGAATGGCTTTAGTGGTGGTGAGAATTCGATTTCTTAAGGGAAAGAATTGGCTGAGATTGGAAAATCTAATTTCAATAGCTAAAAGTTTAGTACCAAGTACTTATACTTGTATTCAAGAATCATATCAGTGCCGACATGATTTGGTTGGTACCAATATGTTTCTATCTTCGTTCCAAAAAATAAAGAAGTGAAAAGAGAAGGAAGAATAAGAGGAACACACTTATTCGAGATATGATGTGGTTTTCGAAGTGATAAGAACTTCAACTTGATTACTAAAGAAGGGATGGAATACCAACTACTTGAAGGGATGAAAGGATATTTTCAGAATAGATACGATGCTTAAAAGGTAGTGATTGGTTACCCGAAGACCACTTTCTGATTAATATAGTATTGGTTTTATTGACCTAAAGCATGCCATTTTCATAGAACCATACTTTCGACGGCAAGTGGTATTCGGTCTTTAAACCGAGCGGCTTCTAAGTAAATTTGGATGTCAAGACCAAGATGGCATAGAGCGAGAGCTTGGGGCATACTTGATATGCACAAATGAAGCAACTCAAGAAGTAGAGGAGGATTTGGTCAAAAACAACATGATCGGTACCGAGTTGATTTACCGGGGGATACATCTAAGGACCGTGGAAGGTTAGAGCTTATGGAAGTGTATGGTAACTTGCACTACTAAGATCACCATTATGGTCACTACTGACTGCAATTGTGGGCGATACCATCATGGTTTTTTTCTCCAAACCGACTTGTTCTTCTCCTCTATCTTCTCGGATCTGAACTCTTACATGTTCTACGGCAGATGATTGAGGCTGGAGAAACATAGAGAGGAATTTTTGAGTCTTTTGAGATCATACTCTTAATATCTTACTCTCTACCTCAACCGTTGTCAATAAGTGTTGTAGTCCCGATTATACTTTGCTTTCAAGACGTGAAATCATTGTAAAAGTGCTTATACTTGTGCAAATTCGAAATTAATAAGACAAAGTGGATGTAGGCATAAGATTTGGCCAAACCACTATAAAAATCATGTGTTCTTTGCTATTCTATTTGATTTTTTAGATCTATTCTTGTTTTTTTTGGTTGGAGGTAGTGCCATTTTATTGTCCAACAAGCGATCTCACTATTTTCTTGAAATTATTGCTCTTTCTTCTAGCACATCAATCACTAAAGCTTGATATGTTAATTTATAGTTTTGAATTATTGATAACTGTGTTTACATTTTAATTAGCTTAGAATTCCATATGTGATATGTATCTACATTGTTAAGATCCATTTAGCAGTGTAGGACTTTAAGTAATTGATATATTCAGAACCTTTAATTTTATTCTATGAACCAGTCTATAACCCGTTAGCCATAAAATCTACTCAAGAGCAGAAGTATGAAAGAAGTTAATAAGATTGATGTTTTGATTAAGAAACAGGCCTAGGCTTCATAAAGGTCGTAAGAGGATGTTTCGAAAGCATTAAGTAGGTGTCAAAAGAGTCGAAGGCACCAACTGCTCATACTGTAAGAAAGCTTTCGATCCAGATGAAAACAGATATAACCTTCCCCCACTTTCAACCTTTCGACACAGATAAACAAGCAAGTACATCTTCGAAACCCATTTCGAAGGCAATAAATAATGCTCTCCCACTTACAAGCCAAACCTTTCGGAATTAAAGGTTTCGCACCTATCACAACCTTTCTGAAGGCATATACAAACCTTTCAAACCAATCAAGGCCTATAATATTAAGGGAAGGTTCCGCCTTAGTCCTAAGGCATGCATTCAAAGGCTACTCAACATCATCGAAGCCACTGACACTTGAATCTCTTGGAAACCAATATGAATAACCTATCGAAAGTGTTTGAAGCTTCAAGCTTACATCCAATGACAACAAGGAAAGAGAAGATGTAGAGAAGGGTGCTGTGGAGAAAGCAGTACTCAGAATCAACAAAGGAAAAAGGATGATAAATGCCCCTTTTGACTCAGTCGAAAGATCTAGGGAAGGAAACAGAAGGAACAAGAGTAAACCAGGAAGAACAAGAAGTTGCCTTCCTACAACATCGAAAGGGATCACGGTCTTTTGACTAAGTCGAAAGGCTCGAAACAACATATAAAAAAGGGTACTTTCGACCCAGTCGAAAGCAAAAGTGGGAAAGGGGTCGATCTGCATCTTAAAATAAGACCCAAGGGGTCCATTTTTAGGGGACCAAATTCTAGAATCCTGAATTCATCCTTTTACTCTACTTTCTTAGTTACAATTGTATTCTCAAAAAACCCTGAATCAAATTAGGGAAAAAGCTCTATTTCTTGTAAATCATTTTGGATTGTGACTAAAAAAGGGAGATGGCTTGTTATTAAGGATATTGGTAATGAGGAAGATCATTTTGATCATTAGCTAGAGTAATGATCCATTGCATACGACTCTAACTGATTCTCATGATTTCTTTTTGTCTATGCAATGTATAAGCTTGACTTGGGCATTTTTTATTGAAACACATCATTATCGAAACCTTCACTTAACATGAAAACCAAATGATGATGGGGTTTCAATCATGTTAATCTCATGAGAGTTGGGAATACCTAGATCGATCTTATACAAGGAAAGCAAATTGGATTGTACACAATAATAAGCTATGACTGTTCCGAAAGGGAGAAATCCCGTTCGACCTAGTCAAAAGGGGTGTTTTCGAATGGAATCTTAGTTTATAATTGGCTAACAATCATGTATAGAGGAACTCATTCGAAAAGGATAAACCCCTAGAAACATCAGTAACCCTTCGAAGTGGATCCATAGCAAGAATAATGAAACCATGGGGTCGAAAACAACTGTACCATACTGATGAAGTAAGCATCCCTTTTCGACATAATTGAAAGCACCTGAATGTTACCTTTCGATGTGGTCGAAAGGAATGAAGAGCAAGGATGGAAAGCTACTTTCGACTCATTCAAAGGATAGGATTCAATCGGATGTTGTTCTCTAAACTGTATCCCAAGGCAAACTCCTTGAAGCCTGTGACGACCGCCCATGACTCCCGCACTAAACAAGGAAGAAGTGCACTGAAGGATGTGCCAGGCAGCCATGGACGATAGTCAAAATAGGGTAAAATAATAAACTCTATTGTATTACTCACAGCGCATGGATAAAATACAATAGAAAGTATACATAGTGAAGCTCTATAGAACAAAAGTCTCATCATATAAACTCATAATAGTTTTATACAATCATTTGAATAGTCAATACATCAAGCCTCACTACATAACACTCAGAGTATCAAACAAACAGCGGAACATCCAGTACATATAGTAAGAAAACAATATGCAAAAGCCTCCAGTTCATCTTCGTCATCAACAACGTTGGTAGCCAAGAACAGCACCTATCACCTGCTACCTAGTCTGCCCATCCCAACATGGATGAACAGCCCAAGGTAATAAGAGTTGAACATAAAACCTTGAGTCAGACAACAGTCTTAGTGAGCAGTAAATTAACTATCAAACATACCAAAAGAGCATAAAGGGTAAAAGGAATAGGAACTCAACCATCCCACTCCACCTCATTCTACAGTGATAGCCCCCAGACACACTAAGCAGAAACAAGCATAACGAAGCAGACATTTAAAGTAAAGTGATTATCACTCGAGTCAAGGTCGATGTTTTCCAAGTACAAACCCCCAAGGCCTAAACCAAGATCAGATAAGCACCCAGAAAACACCGCTCTTGAGGCCGAATGATGATACAATTAAACGTCCATGACTCTGGCTATCACTGTTATCATTGCCTCGATATCACCGTTAATTGAATGACCGGCACCTTCTTTCAGCCGTCCGTCAAGGGCTAATGGCAACCCCGGTTCTAGACATAACTCCACACGTCATCATGACCCGTGCCTAGGACTATCGCATCTGCCCAGAGTACTAACACGTCATCATGACCCGTTTCTGGAACGTCATCGTGACCCGTTCCAACGTACTCTTGCTTTGAGCATGCTAGAACCTTCAATAACGATAAGATCCAAGCCTCCTAGTCATCCTCCTCGACGACTATTCTCACACTAGCTCAAGCGCCTCTCGAGCCCACCATTATCAACCAACCCGGACCGCATCACCGAGTTATCAACATGCTTGGGATGATCCCGTCTGGATTAAACCAAGGCTTTCACACATCATGCTTTGCTTCAACGCATCATAGCAAAGTCCATCATCATCGAATCTATCCATATGAGCTTCCACATCCGCTTCATATTTCACAAGCAGCTTTCACCATTCAAGAGCCTTTCCACTTAGCTTTTGAATCATCTTCGACCAACTTGTCCCAAATCAAGTTATCGATCAACTAATCAATCAAATCAAACATCAATCCAAGTAATCAATCATTCAAACAAGATCTAATAAGCAATTACAACAATAATGGCAATTTCGTAAATAAAGAGTTCAAATCAAACATGCATTCTAACAAGCATGAATTATGAACAATATCTCTACAACTTGATGAATGAACTTGCATAAGTGAACATGTAGTAAAATAGGTGTCAAAACTTCATAGGTGATAGATTTACATGCAAACTTAAGGAAAATGCAAGAAATCACTATCTTTAACACATAAACAAACCACCGATCCAATATACTCCCTTGGGTCCGTGTGAGAGAGAACTACCACTCACCGAATCACCTAAACACCTCAAAAACAACCAACTCCAGATCTGGACAGCAAAGAAACAAGCTTGATCCGGCAAAATCTCACTTCAATCGATGAAATCTCTCTTCGTTGGATGAAGATCTTCAACTTTGGCTCTTGGATCTTGGATCTTGATCTTCGATCTTGGATGGATGTTAGCACTAGATTAGAGTGGAGAAAAGAAGTGAAGAAGTGTTGAAGTCGAGCTCTCAAAATGGTAGCACTTCGTCGCTTTGAAATCCGGTGCCAAAAAGTGAGGCGAACCCCTTCTATTTATAGGCTGAAATCTCCATAAGTCGCTCCCCTATAAGTCGCCGCCGACCTACCCCATGAGTCGTCCACGACTCATCAAAGCCTACGACCCACGACTCAAACCCCTGCCGATTCAACGACTTAACGACCTAAGCCAATACGCGACCTAACATAAGTCGGCAGCAACCTAACTCAAGAGGCGACCTAACACCCAGCCTAAGTTCCAACGACTTACGACTCATGCATGCCGACCTAACAACCTAACCCTATGGCCGACCTAACGACTTATTCACCACGCGACCTAAAACGCATGCCGACTCAATACTGGCACGATTCACGACTTAAGCCCATACGCCGACCTAACTACACACAGGACCACACGAGTTAGGCTTTATCTCGTCTACGACTTAACACACAGCCGACCCAACTCCATGCCGACCTAACTAGACATAACGACTTATCATAGGTCGCTTACAACTATTAGGTCGCTCGCTCTTCAAAGCCGCTCACCACTAGGTCTCTACCCTCTCTAACTCGCTAACCTGTAAGTCGCTCCATACCACTAACTCGTTAACGACCTAAACCACTACTCGACCTAACCCTTTAGGTCGTCACTCCTATAGGTCGCTCGCCACTAAGTCGTTAACTTCCTTAACTCGTTAACTCGACCTAACATTCTTAAGTCGGCCACACCTTAGCTCGGTAACACCTTAACTCGGCCACCTTCCTTAAGTCGCTACCTATCTTAAGTCGGCCACTACTATGAGTCGCTCAACACCACTAAGTCGGTCACGACTCAAGCCTCCATACGACTCAACTCCGAACGACTTAGGCTACCCACGAGCTAGCTATTACACGGCCTAACCCCTTAAGCCGTAAACCCTACCACTTAGGTTCAAAATGACTCAATCAATACTAACGACTTGATGGTAACTATTTTACGATATGTCGACACGTAAAATACGGGTCGTTACAAAGCCTATCGACTAAGTCAATCCAGTCGAAAGGTAAGGATAGCTTTATTAGCCCTTTCAATTAACTCAACTTAGACGAGAGGTGGTGCAGTCACCTTAAATCTTTTCGACTATATCAATCTAGTCAAAAGGCATGCTTCTGGAGGAGTGGATCCTTTCAATAACAGGGTTTCGTTTGAATCCAACTACCTTCGAATAGAATTGGGGATGTTGACTAGTTTTCTTGTTAAAACACGACCTTCATAAAATTAAATTTTATACTATTTTTTGTATTTTCATCTTTATTTATTTTAATATATTGCAAGTATACAATAAAATTATATAACTTAGATTCAAAAAATCTGTTAAATTACATGTCTAAAATATGGACTCCTCTAATTTCAGTATCATTAGCTAGGTTATAGTATGCACCTTTCATGTTTTAATAGAAGAAAAAGAATATTAGAATGTATTATAGCATGTAAATCAGAAAGTAAAATATGAATTTTATCAAAGCTTAATGTCTATATGTGATATATTTTCAAGCAAGCATTTCCTCTCACACATACACACATGTGAGAGTGTGTGTGTGTGTGAGAGTTTATTTGTACATTATTTTTTGTTTAAATAACTTACATATTTCCATGTGCATGATAAACATTTGCAAGCTCATTACTTTGTTAACCATGTTTTTACAAGCTTGCTTTTTTCAACAACTATCTTTGTCTCTTCTTTAATTTCACTCCTATCATGATCAGATTCCATGATATTATATGATAACACTTTCGGTTAAGCTTTTGTATCCCTTTTTTTGCTGATATTGATTTCTTCTAATTTCCTCCAATGTAGCTTTTTTTTTTGCTGTAGTAAGTTTACATTCAAAATTTGGAACTTTTGATGTTCCTTTTTTTTGTTTCTTTTTTTACTATTTTTGGCAGAGAAGAAGGAGAAACTTTGCTTTTATTTTTCATCAGTTATTTCTCATCATTTTCAATCTTGATTTTATAATCTATAGCCATTTGTTAAAAGTTTTCCGATTCTTGAGTTAACGTTAGGCTGCTTTCCTGGCTTTCACTTGATGTAAGAACCTTGAAAGTGGGTAGTCAATTCCAGGTTTTTCTTTAGTTTTATTATCGGCTATGATTGTATAATTAATCTATAATAAATATTTGAAGTAATTTTTTCTTAGAAATTACCTTTTGAATTAGAAGATTTATCTTTTTAGATGTACTTTTTTGACTTCCTTCATCGTCATCTCTTACTATCCTCATCGTTTTCACCTTTATCATTAATGTACTCATCATCTTCATGTTTTCTTCTTAAGTTGAATCTTCGTATTTATCTTCTTTTTCAGCCTCTTGTTCTTCATCATTTTCTTTTTGTTGCTTTGGTTTATTCAAATCTTCGATCTTTTTATAGGTTTTTGTTTTCCTTTTCCAGATGCATATTTTCCTTTTTTCGATTTTGTAGTTGCGCTTTTAGGTTCTTTATATCATCGTGAACTGAATTTTTTTTCTTTAGACGATCCAACTCTGTTGGTTTTTAGCTCTTTTTTCATTCTTTGTTTTTCTTCTTTTTTCTACAAATTAGGAAAAATGTATTTTACTTTTTCCATAGCCATAAATATAAATGAGACATATTTGTTTTGTAATTAGTTACAAAGTTAATTATTTGCCTGGCAAATATACCTTCCTTGCAAATATTTTCCTTCCTCGGTTTTTATAGTTATTGTTTTTTTGATATATCTTGCAATCATTAAGAAATTTTTTCATAGCAAATATTCGTTATTATCAGTTTTCATATAATTGTGTTCTATAATTTCAACTTATTGTCTATCAAAACCATGTATGTAAAATATTTTACAATAAAACATTTTACAATTTTAAATACAATATACAGTATTTATGCAATATTATTGAACAATTTTATTTTAAGAAACGAAGTATCATTGTAGAAAGGTTTTGCCAAATATTTGACAATCATATATTTGCTTGTCAAATATTTATGTGGCAAATATTTGACAATCGTTATTTATCATAATTTTTTAAAGGTTTTTATCTTCTTATATATATTAATAAGTTTACCTTCTTGGCAAGGAATGATCTTGCTTGGAGTTGCATCAGTGTCCGTTTGGAAAATATACGAGCATTTTCTTTGTAACTTTTTCTTTGAGATATTGTTTCTGTGAGGTCACCGAACCAGTACTACACAAAGATAGTACATTTTATTTTAGTTTGCAATATAAACTACACAAGATAGAATGAATTATTATAATTTACTAGAAACAAGGTCGCACAAGCTTGAATTTTTCGAAATTTATACCTTGTGAATAATGAGTATATGTCAGCAGCACTAGTGGGAATGCAGAGCTTGCATTGGAGAACAAGTAAGTTGATAGTAGATATATTATGATTAGCTTAGCAATGTCTACTATGTCCTCTAATTATGATTAGCCATGATGTGTGTATTGTAACTCTTTCATTTTTCCAACCAATTTTTTTTTGATGTCATTTTCTTTCAAAGTTACTTTCATATCTCCAAAAGTAAAGCAATCACCATTGAAAAGACATCTATTATCAAGTCTATGGAAGCTGATTCTTTGGTTATGTCTTCCTTTGTTATTGATCCTTCAAGGAATGGTTTGATCATATTGAAGAACGAAGTAAGGTTTAATTGTGTTCTGTTTTTTTTTAAGTAGTGCCTCTTTTTTAAATTCTAGGTCAACGCGAGGAAAGATTTCTACCTTCTTTTGTAGCTTTCTCCTATATTTTTTTCCATCTTTTTGTACATCTTTTGTTTTTTGGTTTTTAAAGCTATTATTATGCAGCTATTATATTGTCACTGCATTTTCTTTGTGGTTATTTTCTTTTTAATGATTATAGATGAATATATTGCTGGAGTTCCTTAAATTTCAAAGAAAACGCGGATTGTTCTTATGAGATTTCATCTTCAGTTTCAACACCTATTTGTTGTCTTTGGTCATCAACAAATGTCTTTTGAGTTGATTGAGATTCATATTTTTCTTGGGAATTTTGGGTTGCTACTTTTTGAGCACAAGAAGCTTTGTTTACAACGTTTTGTATCTTCTTCTCGGTACAAAGGTTATGAAATTCTCAATTTGATTGCATTTATATAGACTACAGATATTTGTTTGTCAAATATTTGGCATGACGGCTACCATCAAATTAAACTATGTATGACAAATATTTTACATTCCTAGCCTTTACAATAAAAGTTTTCTAGCATATCAACCAATTATCATCCAAAATTATTTATAACGAATATTTGTCATTTTCAATATTTCATGAAAATGCGCACTACAACTTCAACTTATTATCAACCAATACCACATATGAAAAATAGTTGTTATTATCAGTACTTATGCTAAAAGTTTTGTAATATTTCAAGCAATCGTTTATAAAATTTGCTTATGTCCAATATTTGTTATTCTTAGTTAGTAATCTAATTGTATACAACTATTTCAACGCATGACCAATCAAAATTATACATCTCAAATATTTGTCATTATCAATATTTACATTAAAATTTCACTCATATATCAATCATTCGTTGATCAACTTTTATTATGTCAAATATTTGCCTAGTTATTTATGTAAACGGAAGTAGTAATGTTTCAACCTAGCAAAATTCCACTCTTCCAAGTTTGTCATTATCAATATTGGAATAATCGTTAAGAGAAAATTACACATTTAAGCCTCCAATTTTCTTCTCAAGTTCCCAGACTCCTCAGGCGTTAACCAAACATCCAATCCATCGCTTCTGACCCATCAGGGCAAATGAATCGAGGATCCGCGTTTTGAGATTCAGCGACTGTTGGCAGTACAAAAAGGAAAAGCAATGCGAAAATGCGAATAACATTCATGCTTAGAGAAGTTGTTTTGGTCTTTGGAAGAATTTATGAGTTAGGGAACTAGGCTCAAAGGTTTAAGTTCAAAAACATTTAGAATACAGCTGAATAATATGGTAATCGATCTGAAAAGAGATGAGATGAAAGTGTTGCGAAGTGAAAACTGGGATTGGTATGAATTTATTTCCTGCATACCTCAAAATCTTTGCTGTCTAGGCAATTTTGATGACATTAAGCAACATTAATAAGCAATGCAGTAAACATCTTCTGTAACATCATCGGTGTTTATAAGTTGCAGATAATTGTTCGCAATATGGATGTATAGTATATTTGTTTTATGATGAAGGAGAAGCATTTGTTGAATTGTTTCAATAAGAATTAGGTTCATCATAGGCTGGGTGCTTTGCAAATCAGGCGACTCTCTCTGCAGCTAAGGCTCAGTGTTGCAAATACAATCAGTAACGTGCATGCAGAAAGAGGAATATTGTTCATATCTCTGTGTATGTTCATGGGGGATCATTCATCATGTAAGTTTATCTAAAATATGAAACCTGAACTACTGTGGTAATGGATATAAAATATATTTAACATTTCATTCATTCATGGAGTATCAAATAATTAATAACCACTAATTAAGAGAATAATAATTTGACTTTACTTTACTACAATTTGATCAAGGGTACATAACAAACCACCATCCAATATCCAAGCGTAGGTGAAACTGAAATGGTGGTGGTATAAAATGTAAGGAAATTTGACCGTTTTGTAAGGAAATTAATGCGAAAACATTAATGGACCATTTCCTTCCTCATTATGTGGTACATTAATGGATCGTTTTCTTCCTCATTATGTGGTACATTAATGGACCATTTCCTTCCTCAAACTTTCCTTCCTCATTACGTGGTCAATAGAATTTAAAAGGTTTTTCCTATTAGTATGCTAAATAAATAAAACGATTATAATTTAGAGCGTTAATTTCTCTCATCTTGATCTTGATGGACGATCAAGATTAAGTCTACAAATCTGGAAATTTGATCCTCTCTCTACCTATAAATATTAACCTTTTCCCATCACAAAGGATATACAGAAAACACATAAGGAAACATATAGGAAAAGAGAGAGAAACCATTTTCTTTCTCAATTGAAACAGCATTCGACAACATCCATTGCTGATTCGTATACAATATGTATGGAGGTATGTTTTATTAATTCTTTACATATGTGATAATCATGTAATTCTAGATCTTAGGGTTTATGTTATTCGCAAGATATGGATTACATGTGGTATCATAGCAAGATTTTAGAATTCATGATTATCCATCAATATATAAAACGAAACTACCAAGATCTTTGATATGATGTTTGTAATTTTACTATGATAATGATAATGATTATTAATGTTAATATGATTCAAGTTTAATATTCATATTATTTAAGTTGCTACAGTAATCATGATTATCAATATTGTTCTATTTACTGTATTCTTAAATCTTGATCTGGAAAGTTTATATTTCCGCAAAAGTTGATTTTTTTTCTACTTTAATATTTGACCTACTGTATAATATGGAACAACTTATTGTATGCGAATACTTTTCAGAAAGTATACATATTGAAAACAATTGTTTTCTAGTTTGACATTAAATTCATGACTTGGAACTTGCAAGATAATTGTCTATATATGATTTGCAAAATAATTATTTATATGTTAAATTCATGTATGGAATTTACTTGGAGTTACTAGACATTTATTATCCTTGCTGTGGATTACTTGAAAGAATGACAAATGTTTATGGAAAAAAAAACATTAATGTTTATCTCTTTTCTCTCTTGTTTTATTTTACGCTTCCGTGCTTAAATTCCTTGTTTCCTCTGGTCTGATGCATGCAGTCCCGTCCACAGACGGCTGCTGCTTGCACAATAACGCATGGAACATTAATGTTTATCATTCTTTCATGAGTATGGTTCTACTGCCTACCCACAGGAGGCGCTAAACCTAACCTCTTATTATGACATGTGTTTTATTCTAATAAAGAAACCTACATTTCTTTTATGTCTGAAGTTGCAATGCCCTCAAATCTTTTGATGTTCCAACTTTTGGAGGAGAGAAATATTTCATCACTTTTATCAATGATTTTTCACGTTATTACTTTCTTTATCCGTTGCATGGAAAATCTCAGTCAATGGACGTTGTACAAGTGTTCATTACTGAAGTCGAAAGGCAATTAGAAAGAAAAGTGAAAATCATTAGGTTAGATAGGGGTGGTGAATTCTATGGAAGGTATGATGAAACGGGACAACATCTTGGGCCTTTTGCTAAACTTCTTCAAAAACTTGGAATTGTTGCACAATACACAACGCCTGGATCTCCATGGCAGAATGGTGTAGCTGAAAGGCGAAATCGTACATACATGGAAATGGTTAGATCCATGATGTGTCATGGAAATTTACCTATATCATTATGGATGAATGCATTACGAACAGCTGTCTACATCTTAAATAGTATTCCAAGTAAGGTCGTTCCAAAGACTCCTTTTGAACATTGGAAAGAATGGAAACCTAGTTTAAGACATCTCCAAATTTGGGGTTGCCCAGCTGAAGCTAGACTGTACAATCCAAATGAAAAGAAATTGGATTTTAAGACAGTCAGTGGTTACTTTATAGGTTACCCAGAAAAATCTAAGGATATAGATTCTATTGTCCTAACCATAGTACAAGAATTGTTGAAACCGGAAATGCCAAATTCTATGAGAATGGTGAAATCAGTGGGAGTACAAAACAACAAGAAGTGGTCATTCATGAAATAAGGGTACCCATTATCTTACCCTCTATTTCGAAAGATATTGGGAATCATCCCATTGTCGAACCTGTTCAGAATGAGAAAAACCCAATAAATGATCAACAACTCCATAACGAAATTATCACCAATCATAATGTTAATGAAGTACCACAGGAACTAGCATTAAGAAGATCTCAAAGACAAAGAAGATCAGCTATTCCTGATGATTATATACTTTATCTAATAGAATCTGAAGGAATTACATGCTCACCTATAGAAAATCAAGTTACCTACAGGTAACTGGTTATTCTAATTCAAACCTTGCTGGATGTCCTGACACTAGGATCTGCACTCTTGGCTATGTGTACCTCTTATGTGGAGGTGCAATATCATGGAGAAGCCAGAAATCTGAGATGCTTTTCGGATCCACCATGATGGCTGAATACGTAGCATGTTATGAGGCTTCAATTCAGGGAACATGGCTGCGTAATTTTGTCTCACAATTTGGCACTTTAAGTTTATCTCTAAGCCACTAACTGTCTACTGCGACAATGAAGCTGCAACCTTTTTCTCCAAGCATGATAGGATAACCAAAGGTTCCAAACACATGGACCTTAAATACCTACTACTGAAGCAAGATGTTAAACTAAAGAAAGTTATTGTTGAATCAATAAGTACAGACTTACAAGTGGCAGACATATTCACGAAAGGACTACCTCTAAAGACCTTTCAGAGACATACTAATAGCATGAGTCTTGCAGATAGTTCCTAATTATCTTCTTATTATGCCATTTATCTTGTACTTATCTAGACATAACAATTATTGAGCTCTTAATAATTTGGACATCTTTTATTTCTGTTTTATAATGTGTACACATTTATATTTAGATACATGATAACAGAAACAGTCTTTTGCTTCAAGACATTATGTGACCATTAAGTTATGCTCATCTACGGTCTAGTTATGAAAGTTGTCAATGTCATAGTACATGGAAGTAAGCATGTTGCAAAATAACGTGTACACGTCATGACTTCCATTGACCACTAGATTAGCCAAGACACTTATGATAACCGACTAAAGAAAAGTTTAGCATATCATGCGCGCCTTATGACCTTAATACGAAAACATTAATGGATTTTACTATTGACCAAGTGGGAGACTGTAAGGAAATTTGACCGTTTTGTAAGGAAATTAATGCGAAAACACTAATGGACCATTTCCTTCCTCATTATGTGGTACATTAATGGATCGTTTTCTTCCTCATTATGTGGTACATTAATGGACCATTTCCTTCCTCAAACTTTCCTTCCTCATTACGTGGTCAATAGAATTTAAAAGGTTTTTCCTATTAATATGCTAAATAAATAAAACGATTATAATCTAGAGCGTTAATTTCTCTCATCTTGATCTTGATGGACGATCAAGATTAAGTCTACAAATCTGGAAATTTGATCCTCTCTCTACCTATAAATATTAACCTTTGCCCATCACAAAGGATATACAGAAAACACATAAAGAAACATATAGGAAAAGAGAGAGAAACCATTTTCTTTCTCAATTGAAACAGCATTCGACAACATCCATTGCTGATTCGTATACAATATGTATGGAGGTATGTTTTATTAATTATTTACATATGTGATAATCATGTAATTCTAGATCTTAGGGTTTATGTTATTCGCAAGATATGGATTACATAAAAAAGAATGAAATAATAGAGTTAATAAAATTAATGATCAAAGGAATCAGAATAAATGAAGGTATATATGTCATGAGGAAGGATGACGAATTAAACTAGTCCATGCTTCCTTCCATTAGGTGAATGTGCGCTGATGAATGAATTATGAATAAAAGAAGGGATTCAAATGCTCCTTTTTTCCGATACAAGTGGCTTCAACTTCTCCATCATTTCATCGAAGTCGTCCTCCGTCTTGATTAAACTCAAGCGTGTGTAACGACTATCGGCTTCAAAAAGCACTCCGCTTTGAGTTTTAATTTGAGCATTCCTGAGTAGAGCTTCACAATCCGTGTCTTCCTCCCATTCACACTTTAGCCATCCGAATGCTGCGATTAATTGATGTAAATTAGCAATTGCGTTAAGCATGTATATATGCAGTTGGTTTGAAGATATATATAAACGGACAAAGTTAGCGAAATTAATTAAGTAGCTAGCTAGGAGCATACATGGTGAGGGATCTCTAACTTTTTTGAAGTAGTTGCAATATTGCGGAGAGAGGTTTTGAAGGGAGAATCGATCTGAAGATGCAACTAGCTTGGTAAGTTCAGCCCATCTTTTAGACAATGTTTGATAGCCAAATTGGTTGATGTCGGCCATTGTTTCCCGTTTCGTTTTCATTTGCAACAAGATCTCCTTTATTAGTTTCAAGGTTCGAAGTTGCGTATCGTGGGAAGTTCCTTCCGTGTTCTCGGTCATGTACTCCATTACCCTGTCGTATACTTTCACGTCCTTTATGAGCGCCCACCTGTACATATATACAATATGTAATTTGTTATGATTAGCATACATGAATGATGCAGACCACCACCGTTGACAATATACATATGAAATAAAGTTAAGGTTACTAATTAAGAAGAAGAAAAAATAAAAAATTAAAAAGACTGTCGTACCCGAATCTGCTGCCGGAATGTCCAGTGTATTTGGACATGGAAAACAACATTATATCTTCGTTGGCGGGTTGTGCAATTGGGGTATAATGCGGCCAATAGTAGACGTGGTCGTGGATTGCTAAAGAGCCATTGATTATGGAATGGTGAAATCGACCTTCGGGATTATTGGGCGAAGTCACCAATTCTATGATGTTTTGAGGAGAAGCGGCGTTAACGTAATCGGATGCGTTCCCTTTCCATTCGTAGCCGGTAAAACGAAAGAATTTGGTTTGCTTTCTGAAGACGGGATAGTAAGGGACGACAGCGACAACTTTTGATGGTTGCACATCGGGTGATATATCGTTTGGGGAAAGGGCGATGACTAGACCGTTGAGGAGTTGAGTGACGCCGGTACCGAAGACGATGTACTTATCATCGGCTTTGGCATTACCGACGGCCTGATGTAAAAGTCTGACGTGTTTTTCAAGCTCGACGTTGATGATATTACCGGAAGATGGCTGGAAGAAATAGCTCATTCTATGCCAGGGTGATATGAGAAGAGCGGCGTTGGATTTGTGTTGCATCCAATATTTTTCGAGAAACAAAGCGTCGCCGCTTACAACATCAGAGGAGCAGTTAGGGAGCAAAGTGGAGCAATGGGGACCGGTGTAGCAAGTGTTGCACTCGCACATGGGAGCTCCATCGACGACGATTCCGTCCAAGTAAGCTCTGCCATGCCCGGAGCAGTCTATTGCGGCCACTGCCTCTGCCTCCTTCACTGCCTTTGCAGTCCAGCTTGAGCTTGGCTTCTTCATCAGTGGATAGCCCATCATGCTTACTAATATGGATATGATGAAGAGCAATATCAGTAGCCATGGCTTTTCATTTTTATTTGCTTGGTACTCCATTTCTTTCTTTCTTTCTTTCTTCCTTCCTTGCTGATTTGATCTTGTACGGATTGAACCTATGTTTTATTTGTAATATTTATTTATGTGATATATATTGGTAAATATAGAGATCGATCGATCTCTTATATATAGAGTGGCTGCTTCACATATATTTCAAACATTAAAATGCATGCATGCCTGTATATTTACACGTTTTGATTAACGTACGACTTTCTTTATTGCATGATATTTGACCCTTCATTTGACCAATTTCCTCATTAACGATTTGGTCTCGATCAACCATCTATCTGTCTGATTTGAAAGTCTTTTCTCACAAAAATACCTTTCCCCCATACCAAGATTATCTTTTATGCACTCGGGCCTAAATGGCATGACCGATCGATAGAAATACCGCAACACTCCATCGATCTTTATCTGTATATTCCATATAGCACACTAGATAGATGTCATATTCGTGAAATACGATTCGCTTTCCAGATTCCTTGTTGGTGAAAGAGTAGACGTGGAACTTAAAATCTCAAGTTAAATGGCGTGGAGGTTTGAGTCCTCTTCATGACGTAGTATTGAGCGAAAGCGTATATACCACATTTTTTGCCGCAAAAAGGATTTTACTATATATATTTGTTCAAAACCAAAATAGCTAGAATTATTTTCAAATTCCCGGATGAAATTCGAGATGTTTATGGGCTCTGTCTCTCGATTAGGAGACCCGAGAGAGACAATTCTATATATACAGGAGAAGTAGACTTTAACAAACAAATTTGAGCGTTGGTGGAATTGCCGCCCGATTCATGTCGACACTTGAATTCATCGAGAAGTAGAATTATGATTCAATGGAGCAATGGCGATAATTCATTGTCATCGATCCATAGTTATCATACATCAAAATTTTGCGCTCATCCATTACCACCATCAATTTTGTCATGTTCGAGTTCTAGTAAACACCCCGTCTTGTCTTACCATTCTCTTTGATTGAAGTATCATCAAATGGCGACGACTAGGGGAAATGGATCGACGAGGAGTAGACGGAATGGCGATCGATGGAGCTTTGGAGGATGACTCAGCAGCGATGGAGTCAATGGTGTGAGTCGAATCTGGCAACAAGGCAGGAGGGCACTGCCTTGGATTATTCACGAGAATTTTTCGAAGGCGTGTTCTTTTGGATGGATCGACTTCATGGGGTATAAGAGATATGGAGTAGAAGTCGAGGTTCAACATGATTTGAAGATGGAAACGATGAAGAACGACTCTTGAGTTTGAATAAAAGTAAAGTTTTCGAAGGCTGAAACAAGGATAAAATGTTTGAAAAATTCTTAGCCTAAACTTTTATATGGATTGACACTAATGGATCGACACCAATCCATTATGGATCAACGGCGATGCATCGTGCTTATAAAAGAAATGGAATGTAGAAAAAGATGAAAAACCACCTATCATAAATTTGAAGACTTTCAAAATTTTCTCCCCAATAATCAAAGTCCTCGGATAATTGACTTCAATATTTTTATCTACTGAGAAGACATGACGAAGTGCCAAAATTCTCAATGAGGATGCAACATTCCACGGAAATGTATTGAGCAACGCTGCGCAGATCTGGAATTGATCGCTTGTCTTGATTCGAAGCACGTTTTGTGTTCAAAGAACCATACTTTGAATCTATCCCTTGATTGAGGTAGTTAAATGTCATGCCATATTTTTACTTTCCATTACGTCGTTATCATGCATACTCATCAAGTAAAAAGAAAAAATAATTTTTATGTACGAAAAGAGATGATTCAAATTGGAAATTATTGAAGTACAATATATCATACTTTAGGTTATAAGCTCGGGTACATATTGGTTTTCTATTACACCTGATTAGGTGTTACATTGGGTTATAAGCTTGGTTACATATTGGTTTTCTATTGCATCAGATTAGGTGTTATGTTAGGTCATAAGCTCGGTAAACCATTGTTGTAATTCGTACCAGATTGATTTTCTATTGTACTCAATTCACTACAAGAGGGAATAGTTATTTTGATGGTTAATAGCTGTCGGCGGCCGTCGTATGCCGTTGAGAAGCTACACATCTCGATAGATTTTTCAATGGCTTTGTCGACAAATTTTTGACGGCCTTCGTCGGACTGTTCGACGGTTTTCATCACATCGTCAAGTACACATGGAAAGCATTGAGTCTTTCGCGTTTTGGCCAACCGAAAGTCGTCATAAAACCTAAAATTTTTTTTTTGTAATTCAACCATGATTCATCCCTAAACAACACGTATATAACAATATAGATCGCAGCACACTTTCGCACACATAAATCATATATATTAAATCCCAAATCCCACATATCATATACACCACAAAATATATCACATCAATAATAAAGAATGCATCGACATATGTAATACGCATAAGTTCAATCTCAAAATTTCATCACAAAGTTCAATCTCTAACATCTACCAACATCTCAAAATGTATCACACATCATGATAGAATATATTTTACATATATTCTAGGCATTAGAATGTTTTCTGCATTCATTCTCTGATTTGACGATATCTTTATTTGAGAAGTATTTATTTAGTTACCTTTGTTTTAGCAAATCAGTTAGCTAATTTGTAGCCTCTTTATTGTGTTAGTATTTATTTAGTTGCCTTTGTTTTAGCAAATCAGTTGGCTAATTTTTAGCCTATCTTGACTCTTGTAACCATATATGTTATTGGACGTTGAATAGTTAAGATTAGACCCACATCGGACAATTTTTACAATATAAATCTTGCTTAAATACTAAGAGACCTCCCTTCACATCACCAATTGATTTTGTGATAATATGTGGTCTCTAACATGGTATCAGAGTGGGTTTAATTGTGTCACACGTCAGCCTCAATAAATGTTCACGTGTTTGGCTGATGATACGCCACACGTGCGGGGCGTGTTAAGATTAGTCCCACATCGGATAATTTTAACAATATAAATCATGCATAAATACTAAGAGACCTTCCTTCACATCACCAATTGGTTTTGTGATAATATGTGGATGACATTATACTTACAGCTTCTTCTGATCGTCTTCGTAAGTATATTATGCCACTCTTAGCTTCTGAATTTGCTATGAAGGATCTAGGTCCTTTGAGTTTCTTTTTGGGTATTGCTGTCATTCTTCATGCTCATGGTCTTTTCTTATCTCAGACACGGTTTGCTGCAAAAATTATTGAACGTGCCAGAATGTCTAACTGCAGTTCATGTCCTACTCTTATTGACACTAAGTCCAAACTAAGTGCCACCACAGACACTCTTTATGATGATCCGACTAAGTATTGTAGTCTTGTAGGTGCTCTTCAGTATCTTACATTCACTCGGCCAGACATTTCCTATGCCGTGCCGCAGATCTTCCTTCATATGCATGCCTCGACTAATGAGCATATGAAAGCTCTTAAGCGTATCATACGCTATCTCTTGGGTACCCTTTCTTTTGGTCTCCACTTGTACAAATCCAATATTAATCGTATTATCTCATATACAGATGCAAATTAGGATGGTTGTCCTGACACCCGTCGTTCTACCTCTGGTTATTGTGTATTCTTTGGAGATAATTTGATTTCTTGGTCTTCGAAATGGCAACCTACTCTTTCCCGTAATAGTGCTGAGGCGGAGTACAGGGGTATTGCTAATGTTGTTTCTGATTCGTGCTGGATCAGAAATTTACTTCTAGAGTTGCATTGTCATATTCAAAAGGCTACTCTAGTTTATTGTGACAATGTGAATGCTATATACTTATCCGACAATCCTGTTCAACATCAATGCACTAAACACATTGAGATGGATATTCATTTCGTCCATGAGAAAGTAGCTCGTGGCGAAGTGCGTGTGCTTCATGTACCGTCACGTTACCAAATTGCTGATATTTTTACAAAAGGGCTTCCGCGCGTATTATTTAATGATTTCAAGGACAGTCTAAGCATACGAGAACCTCCCGCTTCGACTTAGGGGGTGTGACAGATTATATTTTACAAATATTCTAGGCGTTAGAATATTTCCTGCATTTATTCTCTGATTTGACAATATCTTTATTTGGGAAGTATTTATTTAGTTACCTTTGTTTTAGCAAATCAGTTGGCTAATTTGTTGCCTCTTTATTTGGTTATTATTTATTTAGTTACCTTTCTTTTAGCAAATCAGTTGGCTAATTTGTAGCCTATCTCGACTCTTGTAACCATACATATTATTGAACGTTGAATACAACGGGCAAGCAAATTGATTTCTATCACATCACATCAAACCAATCTCATCCATCTCAAAGTATATATAATTCTCATGCTACCTCACAACATCAAAGTGCATATATACAATATCTCAACATAAATAAAAAATTCATACCTACTCCTCATCACCTACAGATCCCTGTGACGAAGGAAATCTACTATACTGTTGCATATGCCCAACAATGCGCTCATCCAACATCTGGTACTTCTCCTTGGTCCGATGTCTGTCTCGATCCTCGAGGTAAGAAATACGAGCTCTCAAGTCTACAATCTCCTAACCGTCGCAAGCTCTTCTATAGCTGACTTGCTTTCGTCTAAGCTACAACATTTTTACCAAAGTGTATGAGTTTCATATAGTGTGATTAATAAAATCTATGAGTTATGCATTATTCATAAATATATTATACATAAACATTACCTCTTGATTCACAAATCCATAGTGCCTACTCCGCGTTGGCGGCTCAATGATAGCGTCAAAAATCATGTCCTTCTCATCCGTAGTTGTAACGACCCGGAATTTTGGACAATATAAATTTAATAATTTGGATTTAAATTTATATTGAATTGATAATTTTGTTAATAAATTTGATTTGATTCTATAATCTTCTTTATTTAATTATTTAATTTGTGAAATTATTTTTAATGAGTAAATAAATCTGTTTTCTATTTAATAATGTATATGTATTTATATATATTTTAAATAGACAAGTTGTTTTTATTTAAATTAGTATAGCATCTTTTTTAATGTTTTAAAAATAGAAATTATGATTTATTTTTGGATTTGAGCTTTTCAAAAATATTTAATTAAATAACTATATGATTTTAAAATGAGACAAATGTTTAATTAGTTTCAAATTCATTTTTAATTCAAGTTGTATATTAAATTATGTTACAAACTCTTTTATAAATTTGTATTAAAAGTATCTTTTTTCAAATGAACTACTTGTATATTATAATAATACTTTGTTTATTTCTTTAGAAATTATTTATATTCATAATTATGTATAGGAATTAATTAACTAGGTTTAATACTTATTTAACTTTAATTATAAACACTAATTAATCATAAAGACATGTGTAAGTATATCAAAGCCTTGGATTAACATGTGTAGACTTATCACATTTTAAAATGACAAGTGTCAATGTATTTTTTTTTTCTTTTTCTTTTAATTAATTTAAATTTGAAAATACATTCATATTAACTTGCTCTTCATTCATATTCACTTTTATTCATTCCTTAATAAAGAAAACCAAACTTCATTCTCCACCATATACAAGTCTGCATCATTATGAATCAAACACCTACATTTACAAAAAAATCTGTAACTCCTCTTTCCCCAAACTACTACCTGCATTCAAGAAACCTGCACAACAATCTTCTACAAATTCAAAAAAAAAAAAAAAAAAAAAAAAAAAAAAAAAAAAACCTGATAACATATGCATTCATTTCCAAATCTGAAATTACATTCTTCAAACCTTATTCAAACCTGCACAACAACTGGAAGCTCTGCATTTCAAAATATCACCTGCATGCAACAGTTTGACAACCTGCACAACCATTTGAAGCCCTACCTTTCATTTGCAAGCATAAAGATCTGCATCCTTCAACATATACAAATCTACATGCATTCATGGATCTTCAAAATATGGTAAATCAAGATTAAAGCAAGCAAGGGTTTGCATTTCTTTGCATCTGGAAAACAATTTGAAGCCTGCATTTTATTTTCTTAAAATCTACAACCTGGGATTTACATCTGAAATCATCAAGCAAGCAAAAGGGTCTGCATGCATGAATTCTCAGATCTGGAAACAAAGTTGAGGCCTGCAATTCAATTTTAAGCATAGGTCTGCATTTTAATCTGAAACCTGCAAATTGAGATGTGCTCTGCATTCTGCAAATAGAGGTGAGTAACTAAACTTTTTAAGGTTTTAAATAGGTAAAAGTTGATTTATACTTTGATTTAGATATGAATTTATATTATAAATATGCTGTGAATATGTATATGGATATGTTTGTGTGTGTGCATGATTGATTACCTGAACATCCCTGATCTCTCTGATTCAAGCTTTAGTCAGATGCAAATACATTCCATTGTCTTTTAATTTGATTCCTCATTTGAGTTATGACTTAACAAATATGTTTGTTTCATTATAATATTCAGATTAAAAATTTGTGTTTGAGTTATATTACAAATTTAATGCTTTATATCAAAATACAGTTTGAGATTACTGTGTTTTACATATTAGCTAATCATAGTTGAAGCTTGAAATTTGTTTGGGTGAATTTGATTTAGGAGATTGTTTATTCATCAAAGATCATAGGAAAATTATTGAATTTGTTTGCAATTCAAATTTGAGAATAAAATTTGAAAATTACTGTCAAGAACCCTAGTTACTGTAAAAATAAATTTTTAAGTGCTGTGGCTTCTTGAATGGATCGAGTTCAAAGATCCTGTGGGTAATGATAGATGGTGTGTTGAAGAAGCTATCACCGGAATTTGGTCGATGATGGTGGTCGGAGTTGGGAGAAACTGGTGTTGACAGGGTTGAGATGGTATGGGGTATAGACTGTTTCAGGTTTGGGGTAAGTTTCAGGGTTGCAGGGATTTTTACTCGGGTTGGTCTCGGGGAAGATAGGAAATGACTCGGAGTAACAGAGTAAATGACTCGAAGTCATTTAGAGTAGTTCTGTGTCTTGTGTTCAGGTTTATATGTAAGAAAACAGAATTGTTTTCCAGATTTTTAAGAATAGTGTTGAAGTAACAATAGGAATCTAAACTTGAAAATTTAAATTCAGTTGGAATCTGAATTTAGTATAGATTCAAATAATTCAAATATGAAACTTGGAAACAGTTTAAATTCAAGAATGAAAGAAGTTTAAAAATGTAACAGAAACTGTTACTGTTTCCTTTAGTAAAGTAAAGATGTTTAAATATAAAACTTGAATCTGAACCAAGTTTAGGATTTTAAACTGAATTCAAATACAGATTCAATTAATTTAATTTTAGGTTTGAAATAAATTAAATTTTGAAATTTCATTTGGTCTTGAGCAATGGTAGAAACCTGTTTTCCAGGTTATTGAATTTAGGCAAAGAAAATTGCAAACTTAAAGTGTTAACTTGGATTTTAAATTGAATTTAATGATGAATTTAAATAAGTTTAAATTCTGTTCTTTTAAAATTATTTAAATTCTGGAGATTTCAAAGTTTAAGTTTTTTAATAAACAGAAAAACAGTTTCTGTTTTATATGTAAAAGGTAAGTTTAAATTTTTAAATGGAAATTTAAAATGAGTTTTGGTTTGAATTTGAATATGAATTCAAATTTTGATTTGTCTGAGAATTTGAAAACATTTATGTTTTTAAATTTAAATTTGATTTTAAACCTTCAAGTATAAAATGCATTATTGTTTTGCATTTGAAGTAAGAGGTTAAGTATTTAATTTAGGAATTCAAATGAATTCAAAACTGAGTTTTTAAATCTGGATTTAAATTTTTAAACTTCAGTTTAAAATAAAGATTTAAAATTTAAATTGCTTTCAAATGATTTACATTTGAATTGAAGGTGAAATGGTAGAAAGAGTTTTAAACTAAATTGAAAATGGGAGTTATATTTCAATTTTAAAATTTAAAGATGTTTTTAAAATTGATTTGAATTTGATTTGAATTGAAATTTAAATCCTTTTCAATTTATTAATTAAGTATATGTTTCTTGTAAACATATAAGATTAAGATTGGTATTGTTTAAAATCTTATTTTAAATAAATTTGGATTTTAAGTTTAAAAGAAATGTTAATTGGAATTTAATGTAAATTTAAAAACATTTTGTTTTTAAACGCATGATTTAATAAGAAATGTTTATCTAAAGGATAAATAAAAGGTTAATGATGGGATTCATTAATTATTAAGGTAATTAAGTTGATTATTAATTATTTAATTAATTAATAAATGCGGATGTTTAATTAAATAATTAATGATAATTAATTTAATTTGGGATTAATTAATTAAGTTTAATTTATCTTTAATTAAGAATGGTTAATTAAATTTTAATTTATGATTAAGATTTATTTAATCAAGTGATTAATGGTAATTAAGTTTTTAATTAACACTTAGTTAATTAATAATTAGAGATTAATTAAATAGTAATTAAATATTAATTACTTAATAACTAATGATGATTAATTTAAGTAATCCTTAATTAAGTAATTAAGAAATGATTAATGAAGTCATTAACAGTTAATTAATGTGATTAATTTTTGATAATTAATTAAATTAATTAATTAATTAATAATTAATTGTTTAGGTTTAATTACTTAATGAAAGTAATTAGTGGATTAATTACTTAATGTAATTAATTAAGGTTAATGTGATTTGTTTAGATTAATTAATTAAGTTTAATTAATTTAAACATTTGTTGAATTGTTGATAATTACTTATGTAATTTAAGAATTTGTAATTACTTAAGGAAGTAATTAATTAATAATTATAGAATGTAATTAAGGATATTTATTTTAGAATTAATTTGGATTTAAATTACTTTGAAATTAATCTAAGGGATTAATTTAAATAATTAATTAAGAATAATTAATTTATGGGTTGAGCAATTAATGTAGTTAATTACTGAATGGTTATTAATCAAGGGTGATTAATTTATGTAGGGTTTAATAATTAACTTGTGTAATCAACCTATAATGCTAATTACTTATTGTAATTAGAGATGATTAATCAATAATGATTAATTGAAATAAATATTAAGATGATTTATAAATTGATTTGAAATCAATTAATGGTTAAGTTAAGCAGAATTTTGATGATGAAGTAATTAATTTAATTCATTTTAAATTAATTAGAGATTGAGTAATTAATTTAATTCATTTTAAATTAATTATAGAATGTGTGATCATTTGATCATTTGCTTATGTTTGATGATTGGTATTGGTTGTTAGTATGGTTTGTAATCTCAGTTATGAGATGAATAGAGTATGTGATATGGATGCATTGGTTGCTTTTGGATGATAATATGGATTATCTGATTATGATATGAATTATCTGTTGATAATGATAATGTTGATTATCTGTGGTGTTGTGAATTATCTATCTGTGTATATTTAGATAATGATTGAAATTGTTTTAAACTTAAAAAAACTTGGCCTTAATAAGACACGCTTTGGATTTCGATGAGACCGGGATCGGGTTTCCATATTTGGACATCCGAAAACCACATCGATTCCAAATAACGTTAGGTCGTTAATCCAAGTGGAGCGAGTGAAGACTCGAGGTGTAAGGGCTATACGTCAGTATAACTCTGTGGGTGATTCCGTAATGAGTTTGACGGAATAGGTCTTATAGATTCGAGATGGTGAATCAGAGTGCAAGGGTTATTGTCGTTAACTCTGAGGGTGATTCCAATACGAGTGTAACGAGATAATGCCTTCGGTTTCGTTCGAACCCGGAACGAACTTGTATGGATTGAATGCTTTCAGAACATCGTCAGGTGGACGATGAGCATTCTAAGTGATGTGTCCTATAAAGGTAATCGCAGCCTCAAGCCTCATCAACCGGGAATGGCTAAAACAGGGGAGGTGCAGCAAAGCTTCGTGGGTAGCCCCCACTTGAGAGTAAGATTTACCCCTGTCTAGAGGTCCCTTTATATTTCGGCTGTGTGGGACGGTTGATCATGACAACCGTCGGGGTTGTCTTATTTGGAACTGTTCAGTAAGGAACGGGTCCGGCTTTGTGTTGCAGGGGAGTTAGGGTGGCTCCTCGGTACGGTGATCTAGGCCACGTACTGTGACGGGCGGTACCCCAGTAGCCCTGCCATTGATGGAATCCAAAATCCAATAAGTGCCGTACGTATTAGTTGTGCCCAACTATGTTGGAATGTGAGATGTAAGCATTTCAGCTATTTCTGTATTTTATTTGAAAACCCTAGACACTATTATAATATCATCTGATTTCCTATCAAATGTTTTGGTTAGCGTAAGGTAAAAACTTTTCCATGTTTATGTGTGGGAAGTCTTACGTGATACCTTTTCTTTCAAAGGTTTTTCAAAGTTAAGCAACTTTAACCTGTTACTCACACCAGACCCATGTCTGACCCAGAGTTATTTCTGTTTTTCTATAACTCTTGGGTACTCAAATTTTTATGAGTAGTCAAGAGAATTCAGGTTAGGATTCAGGATTGGCTTTGACGATTTGTGGAGGAGCATATGGAGCAGGAGGCTTCTGCGTATAGTTATTTAGTTCCGCTGTGTTTGGTATCTCTGAGTCTTGTGTTTGTATTGAGTTGTAATAACTAGACAGGTGTTTATAACTGTCTAGTATGTGTTGTATATGTCTGTGTACTCTGATAATTGATGTATACTATGTAATACTTTGTTATTAATATAATTTATTCGTTTCCGCTGTTGAGATTCTTGTGTTGTTTCTTTCTTCTCTTCTTTCTTTTCTTCTTCTATCCCTTTCTTTCTTAATTCATGACGCGATTTTCTGGGAGTGAAAGTCGGGTCGTGACAGCTTGGTATCAGAGCTGTAGGTTGAGTGAATACCTAGGCTCTGGAATGGTGTCTATCTTGAGAGAGCGTATTTGTAATTTTATATGTATATATATATATTTATTGGTTCTACCTATTTGTTGGATTACCTGTTCGGGTTTTTCCAATATAAGTTATAAAGGTAGATGAGGTAGAAGTGTGTGTAACACGACTACCACTGGTTGGAGTTTGATGTTTGAGGTTGGAGGTGTATTTGTCGAGACCGTAGACCTAATACCGTCTCGAGTGGGTTCTGTTGTGATGAGGACTTCATCGATCTCTGAAGGTAACCTGTAAAGGTTCGGAGTTCATCTTTGAAGTGCAGAATTGAGTTTGGCTCTGTCGGTTGGGCAGAAGCAAACAAGTAAAGGTGTCTTGATATCTCAGGAAGTAGTAGCTGCGTGATGAGATGCAGTGACTATGGATATTTCCGAAGATTTTTCTTTGGAACAAGTTAAGAAGTGAGTCTGATCGGTGGTGTGGCAGAGTTTAGCTGAGTCTTCTGTGATGGTAGGAGTCTTCTGGCTGGGTAGTTTTTCTGAAGTGGAGTTCAGAAGCAGCAGAGTGGATCTTTTCTCTGGTAAGTTGGCTAAGTCAGCATAAGCTGTTCTGTTTGGTTAAGAGAGAGCAGTTTTCTTTGGATTTAGGCTGAGTTGATCGCAAAAGTGACTTGCGATAGTATGTTCTCTTGTGTTTGTTGGAGATTGTCCGGATTTCTTCCAGGAAGACAGAAGTTTGTCTACATCTGGAGATCGAGTTTTCTTTCCAGGATTGGAACGGGTGGTTCAGTTAGTAGATGGATGGTTCCTTGAGATAGAAGTTGGTGAAGTAACTCAGGTTTGGGAGGAACATCTGAGTTTTCTCTATGGATATGTGGAACCATATTTCTGTGCTGGGTTGTCTGGTCTGTGCTTGTGCTCTTCTTTAGCATTTTCTTCTGTTTCGGATCAGAGTTGGCAGCGGAAGCAGTTTGGGGGTGTTTCTGTTTTCTTTTCCGGATAAGGAGAAGTTTGTTCTTTCTTCTGTTGTTGAGAAGCAGGGTTTGTGTTCTTGGTTTTTGAGTGATCTTGAGGAGATCATTGGATTGTTTTGCTTCAGTCTGTTTCTTTCGGAATCAGCAAGAGTTGAGCTGATTAGGTTGGATGTTGGTAGCCCAGGATCGTCCGAAGAATTTTTATGGATAAGAGGCAGATAAATTTGGATTCTGGAATCGGAGATTTGATTTTGGTTAAGTTTTCTCTGATCCAAGGAGCTATAAGTTTGGGAAGCTAGCTCCATAGTGTTTTGGTTTCTTCTGTGATTGGTAAGATCAGTGTTTGGTTTTCTGGAGTTGAATTGCCAGCTTGGATAACTGGGATTCAGGGTGTTTCACGTATCTCTGAGGGAGTTCGTGTTTGATATTTCTGGTTGTAGAACCAGCAGTTTAGGATGGTTTGTTTGTTGAGTCAGACTCGTCTGTAGTCTGATATTCTGTTTAGAATGGTTGTTAGGAGCTCTATAGTTTAGTAGTATTGATTGATTGTATTCTATAGAGCGAGTATCCCGATATATATATACCGGGGAAACTCGTGAGATTTTATCCAAAATTCTTTTGGATAATTAGATTTGTTCTGATTGTGTGAATTGGTTGCTTTGGTTGTTGGTATATGTTTAACATATGCTGTATTTTAAAATAAAATCTGTAAATAGATTATTAAATTGCCTTTGTTTTAAATTTCGGGGACGAAATTCTTTTAAGGGGGAAGGATTGTAACGACCCGGAATTTTGGACAATATAAATTTAATAATTTGGATTTAAATTTATATTGAATTGATAATTTTGTTAATAAATTTGATTTGATTCTATAATCTTCTTTATTTAATTATTTAATTTGTGAAATTATTTTTAATGAGTAAATAAATCTGTTTTCTATTTAATAATGTATATGTATTTATATATATTTTAAATAGACAAGTTGTTTTTATTTAAATTAGTATAGCATCTTTTTTAATGTTTTAAAAATAGAAATTATGATTTATTTTTGGATTTGAGCTTTTCAAAAATATTTAATTAAATAACTATATGATTTTAAAATGAGACAAATGTTTAATTAGTTTCAAATTCATTTTTAATTCAAGTTGTATATTAAATTATGTTACAAACTCTTTTATAAATTTGTATTAAAAGTATCTTTTTTCAAATGAACTACTTGTATATTATAATAATACTTTGTTTATTTCTTTAGAAATTATTTATATTCATAATTATGTATAGGAATTAATTAACTAGGTTTAATACTTATTTAACTTTAATTATAAACACTAATTAATCATAAAGACATGTGTAAGTATATCAAAGCCTTGGATTAACATGTGTAGACTTATCACATTTTAAAATGACAAGTGTCAATGTATTTTTTTTTTCTTTTTCTTTTAATTAATTTAAATTTGAAAATACATTCATATTAACTTGCTCTTCATTCATATTCACTTTTATTCATTCCTTAATAAAGAAAACCAAACTTCATTCTCCACCATATACAAGTCTGCATCATTATGAATCAAACACCTACATTTACAAAAAAATCTGTAACTCCTCTTTCCCCAAACTACTACCTGCATTCAAGAAACCTGCACAACAATCTTCTACAAATTCAAAAAAAAAAAAAAAAAAAAAAAAAAAAAAAAAAACCTGATAACATATGCATTCATTTCCAAATCTGAAATTACATTCTTCAAACCTTATTCAAACCTGCACAACAACTGGAAGCTCTGCATTTCAAAATATCACCTGCATGCAACAGTTTGACAACCTGCACAACCATTTGAAGCCCTACCTTTCATTTGCAAGCATAAAGATCTGCATCCTTCAACATATACAAATCTACATGCATTCATGGATCTTCAAAATATGGTAAATCAAGATTAAAGCAAGCAAGGGTTTGCATTTCTTTGCATCTGGAAAACAATTTGAAGCCTGCATTTTATTTTCTTAAAATCTACAACCTGGGATTTACATCTGAAATCATCAAGCAAGCAAAAGGGTCTGCATGCATGAATTCTCAGATCTGGAAACAAAGTTGAGGCCTGCAATTCAATTTTAAGCATAGGTCTGCATTTTAATCTGAAACCTGCAAATTGAGATGTGCTCTGCATTCTGCAAATAGAGGTGAGTAACTAAACTTTTTAAGGTTTTAAATAGGTAAAAGTTGATTTATACTTTGATTTAGATATGAATTTATATTATAAATATGCTGTGAATATGTATATGGATATGTTTGTGTGTGTGCATGATTGATTACCTGAACATCCCTGATCTCTCTGATTCAAGCTTTAGTCAGATGCAAATACATTCCATTGTCTTTTAATTTGATTCCTCATTTGAGTTATGACTTAACAAATATGTTTGTTTCATTATAATATTCAGATTAAAAATTTGTGTTTGAGTTATATTACAAATTTAATGCTTTATATCAAAATACAGTTTGAGATTACTGTGTTTTACATATTAGCTAATCATAGTTGAAGCTTGAAATTTGTTTGGGTGAATTTGATTTAGGAGATTGTTTATTCATCAAAGATCATAGGAAAATTATTGAATTTGTTTGCAATTCAAATTTGAGAATAAAATTTGAAAATTACTGTCAAGAACCCTAGTTACTGTAAAAATAAATTTTTAAGTGCTGTGGCTTCTTGAATGGATCGAGTTCAAAGATCCTGTGGGTAATGATAGATGGTGTGTTGAAGAAGCTATCACCGGAATTTGGTCGATGATGGTGGTCGGAGTTGGGAGAAACTGGTGTTGACAGGGTTGAGATGGTATGGGGTATAGACGTATTCAGGTTTGGGGTAAGTTTCAGGGTTGCAGGGATTTTTACTCGGGTTGGTCTCGGGGAAGATAGGAAATGACTCGGAGTAACAGAGTAAATGACTCGAAGTCATTTAGAGTAGTTCTGTGTCTTGTGTTCAGGTTTATATGTAAGAAAACAGAATTGTTTTCCAGATTTTTAAGAATAGTGTTGAAGTAACAATAGGAATCTAAACTTGAAAATTTAAATTCAGTTGGAATCTGAATTTAGTATAGATTCAAATAATTCAAATATGAAACTTGGAAACAGTTTAAATTCAAGAATGAAAGAAGTTTAAAAATGTAACAGAAACTGTTACTGTTTCCTTTAGTAAAGTAAAGATGTTTAAATATAAAACTTGAATCTGAACCAAGTTTAGGATTTTAAACTGAATTCAAATACAGATTCAATTAATTTAATTTTAGGTTTGAAATAAATTAAATTTTGAAATTTCATTTGGTCTTGAGCAATGGTAGAAACCTGTTTTCCAGGTTATTGAATTTAGGCAAAGAAAATTGCAAACTTAAAGTGTTAACTTGGATTTTAAATTGAATTTAATGATGAATTTAAATAAGTTTAAATTCTGTTCTTTTAAAATTATTTAAATTCTGGAGATTTCAAAGTTTAAGTTTTTTAATAAACAGAAAAACAGTTTCTGTTTTATATGTAAAAGGTAAGTTTAAATTTTTAAATGGAAATTTAAAATGAGTTTTGGTTTGAATTTGAATATGAATTCAAATTTTGATTTGTCTGAGAATTTGAAAACATTTATGTTTTTAAATTTAAATTTGATTTTAAACCTTCAAGTATAAAATGCATTATTGTTTTGCATTTGAAGTAAGAGGTTAAGTATTTAATTTAGGAATTCAAATGAATTCAAAACTGAGTTTTTAAATCTGGATTTAAATTTTTAAACTTCAGTTTAAAATAAAGATTTAAAATTTAAATTGCTTTCAAATGATTTACATTTGAATTGAAGGTGAAATGGTAGAAAGAGTTTTAAACTAAATTGAAAATGGGAGTTATATTTCAATTTTAAAATTTAAAGATGTTTTTAAAATTGATTTGAATTTGATTTGAATTGAAATTTAAATCCTTTTCAATTTATTAATTAAGTATATGTTTCTTGTAAACATATAAGATTAAGATTGGTATTGTTTAAAATCTTATTTTAAATAAATTTGGATTTTAAGTTTAAAAGAAATGTTAATTGGAATTTAATGTAAATTTAAAAACATTTTGTTTTTAAACGCATGATTTAATAAGAAATGTTTATCTAAAGGATAAATAAAAGGTTAATGATGGGATTCATTAATTATTAAGGTAATTAAGTTGATTATTAATTATTTAATTAATTAATAAATGCGGATGTTTAATTAAATAATTAATGATAATTAATTTAATTTGGGATTAATTAATTAAGTTTAATTTATCTTTAATTAAGAATGGTTAATTAAATTTTAATTTATGATTAAGATTTATTTAATCAAGTGATTAATGGTAATTAAGTTTTTAATTAACACTTAGTTAATTAATAATTAGAGATTAATTAAATAGTAATTAAATATTAATTACTTAATAACTAATGATGATTAATTTAAGTAATCCTTAATTAAGTAATTAAGAAATGATTAATGAAGTCATTAACAGTTAATTAATGTGATTAATTTTTGATAATTAATTAAATTAATTAATTAATTAATAATTAATTGTTTAGGTTTAATTACTTAATGAAAGTAATTAGTGGATTAATTACTTAATGTAATTAATTAAGGTTAATGTGATTTGTTTAGATTAATTAATTAAGTTTAATTAATTTAAACATTTGTTGAATTGTTGATAATTACTTATGTAATTTAAGAATTTGTAATTACTTAAGGAAGTAATTAATTAATAATTATAGAATGTAATTAAGGATATTTATTTTAGAATTAATTTGGATTTAAATTACTTTGAAATTAATCTAAGGGATTAATTTAAATAATTAATTAAGAATAATTAATTTATGGGTTGAGCAATTAATGTAGTTAATTACTGAATGGTTATTAATCAAGGGTGATTAATTTATGTAGGGTTTAATAATTAACTTGTGTAATCAACCTATAATGCTAATTACTTATTGTAATTAGAGATGATTAATCAATAATGATTAATTGAAATAAATATTAAGATGATTTATAAATTGATTTGAAATCAATTAATGGTTAAGTTAAGCAGAATTTTGATGATGAAGTAATTAATTTAATTCATTTTAAATTAATTAGAGATTGAGTAATTAATTTAATTCATTTTAAATTAATTATAGAATGTGTGATCATTTGATCATTTGCTTATGTTTGATGATTGGTATTGGTTGTTAGTATGGTTTGTAATCTCAGTTATGAGATGAATAGAGTATGTGATATGGATGCATTGGTTGCTTTTGGATGATAATATGGATTATCTGATTATGATATGAATTATCTGTTGATAATGATAATGTTGATTATCTGTGGTGTTGTGAATTATCTATCTGTGTATATTTAGATAATGATTGAAATTGTTTTAAACTTAAAAAAACTTGGCCTTAATAAGACACGCTTTGGATTTCGATGAGACCGGGATCGGGTTTCCATATTTGGACATCCGAAAACCACATCGATTCCAAATAACGTTAGGTCGTTAATCCAAGTGGAGCGAGTGAAGACTCGAGGTGTAAGGGCTATACGTCAGTATAACTCTGTGGGTGATTCCGTAATGAGTTTGACGGAATAGGTCTTATAGATTCGAGATGGTGAATCAGAGTGCAAGGGTTATTGTCGTTAACTCTGAGGGTGATTCCAATACGAGTGTAACGAGATAATGCCTTCGGTTTCGTTCGAACCCGGAACGAACTTGTATGGATTGAATGCTTTCAGAACATCGTCAGGTGGACGATGAGCATTCTAAGTGATGTGTCCTATAAAGGTAATCGCAGCCTCAAGCCTCATCAACCGGGAATGGCTAAAACAGGGGAGGTGCAGCAAAGCTTCGTGGGTAGCCCCCACTTGAGAGTAAGATTTACCCCTGTCTAGAGGTCCCTTTATATTTCGGCTGTGTGGGACGGTTGATCATGACAACCGTCGGGGTTGTCTTATTTGGAACTGTTCAGTAAGGAACGGGTCCGGCTTTGTGTTGCAGGGGAGTTAGGGTGGCTCCTCGGTACGGTGATCTAGGCCACGTACTGTGACGGGCGGTACCCCAGTAGCCCTGCCATTGATGGAATCCAAAATCCAATAAGTGCCGTACGTATTAGTTGTGCCCAACTATGTTGGAATGTGAGATGTAAGCATTTCAGCTATTTCTGTATTTTATTTGAAAACCCTAGACACTATTATAATATCATCTGATTTCCTATCAAATGTTTTGGTTAGCGTAAGGTAAAAACTTTTCCATGTTTATGTGTGGGAAGTCTTACGTGATACCTTTTCTTTCAAAGGTTTTTCAAAGTTAAGCAACTTTAACCTGTTACTCACACCAGACCCATGTCTGACCCAGAGTTATTTCTGTTTTTCTATAACTCTTGGGTACTCAAATTTTTATGAGTAGTCAAGAGAATTCAGGTTAGGATTCAGGATTGGCTTTGACGATTTGTGGAGGAGCATATGGAGCAGGAGGCTTCTGCGTATAGTTATTTAGTTCCGCTGTGTTTGGTATCTCTGAGTCTTGTGTTTGTATTGAGTTGTAATAACTAGACAGGTGTTTATAACTGTCTAGTATGTGTTGTATATGTCTGTGTACTCTGATAATTGATGTATACTATGTAATACTTTGTTATTAATATAATTTATTCGTTTCCGCTGTTGAGATTCTTGTGTTGTTTCTTTCTTCTCTTCTTTCTTTTCTTCTTCTATCCCTTTCTTTCTTAATTCATGACGCGATTTTCTGGGAGTGAAAGTCGGGTCGTGACAGTAGTCATCTCATCTCGACCTGTTCTCTCGAGAAGGCGATCTAGTTCTTTAAAGAATCTATCCTGCAAGTAAAAGTAGAATTACAATTAAAATTCATATTAGCTTATTTTAATTATTTATAACTTACTATTTAAAGTGATATTTAATAGCTTATAATTTAAACTATGCTTATCATAGACTCTTGTGATTTTTTGTCATGCCATGTGTATGTTTTTGAGCCACCTTCATTAACATGCTTGATGACCTGAGTACGAGTAAAAACTTTCAAGTAGGAGACGACACGACCATGCTCTCTTACCTGAAATAATTACTATGTATTATTATTATATATATGATGATAATACAATGTTACAAGTATTTATAATCGTAACTTATAAACTTACCAATTCTTGACGGCAATGTTGGAATAACATTGAACCCCCATGACGTGTGACAGGATTTGCATTCCTATTTGCCGAATTCCGCTCAGTTTTTGCATGTAAATTTCACATAAACATTGTATTTCACATTTTTAAACTGATGCAACTATTAGACTAACTTCTACTAAATTTTTAATAAATATAAAAGACTAGTGAGCTTACAATTACTTCTACACTTTTCCAATAAGCATTTCATGCTTTCCTTAAGGTTGCACTCATTTAGACAGACATTCTTTTTCCATTTTTAGTGCTTGACAATGTATCGAGGTGATTTTTCTACATTTTTTTAGTCCAATAATTTCTGCAAAGGAAGTCTATTTCCTGTAAATCTACTAGCCTCTACACATGAAATTAAAATGAATTATACATTAATACTTAGTCAACAAATTGCACAATTTATATATATATATATATATATATATATATATAATGAAATACACATTTATATTTACTTAACAATCCTACCAAATACACTTTACAACGTGCGGTGGGATATTCTCCTACTTAGGCTAGCAAGTAGTTATTCTACCCTTGTAGGCAACCTTAGAAATATCAAGCACAATATCTGAGGGCTCCAATTCAAGATCCTATATTAAACATGATATAGATATTTAATAAATCATGAATAAAATATCGTTCAATAAATATTTATGATGTTGGAATAAATCTGATACTTACACGCTCGCTTTTCTTGCTAATCAAACTATGGGATGAACCACATGTGATGGGCAGCCACCATCGCCTCTTGCGGCAGTCCCTCTCTAACTAGAACATGGAGAATCTGATGAATATGAAGATCGTCGACATGGGGACATGATATTTGTCATAGACAAATCATTTTATTATGGAAGAACATATCATTCTATTATAGGAAAAAATATTATTTTTTAGGAAAACATGTAACATTAATAATCACATAAATTAGCTTCTATCAAAATATATCATTGCTTTTGTTTACAAACTACCAACCAATCTGCTTTATCTCATTTTAGGGATGGATAAGAAACAAAATAAACTTGTAGTGCCTGCTTGGCTAATACAAAAAGATCATACTTATGATAATGAGAGTTATGTTTTATTTCAATAAGATTATATTGTGCATGTCGATTCCCGAACTTGAAACATTGCTGAACCAATTGCATATCTAAATAAAAAAATTCTCTACAGGTCTATAAAACATGTCAATTCCAAGACCTAGGTTAAGACGCCGTAAAAATCTTTTATATGTTCATCTTGATCATCACTACCTTTAACAAATACATCTGTATAGTTAGTTAATTTTTCAGCATCGCGTGTTTTGATATTGAATTTAAATCCATTGATTAATAATATTAGATGTATTGACATTTCTCTTTGATCCTATTGCAAGATATTTCAATCCTTTATCAACTGCAAAATTTCTCCGATCATAAACACAGTTTGAAAACCAATCAACAATTTTTTCACTAAGATCGCTGCATGGATTGTGATTGGTAAATACTGCAAATATAATATATTACACATAATCTTTAAGTATGATTAAAATAAGTATAAATTTAATAATTCACATGTCGAGAATTATTGAGTAACTATACCTAGCAAATGGTGCAAATTCAACTCAATTAAGAAGTAAATATTTTTTTGCTACATGGTATCTTTGTCGTCTAATCATATTTTCATACATTTTCTTGCAGGTCGACAATGTTGTCTAAAAATAAATAACATTATTTAAGAACAATCAAGTTCAATGCATTCTTCATTACACGGAACACTTTGGAATGATAAGTTCACATGGTCACTGAAATAATAAGAGAAAAAGAATAAAGTTTTTTCTTCGATATATGATTTGCAAATCGAACCTCCAACTCATGGTTTTTGTCTAATATTTTTCAGACGATTTAAGTATCTATTATAAAATCATTTCGAATTAAATTTATATATGTACTTTCTAATTTGAAATTTAATTAATATTTAACATACTCCATATTATTACCTTTCAAATAGATACATCCAACCATATTGCACAAGACCTCGAAGAAGTGCTTCAATGAAAAATGAACAGGTAAATGCTCTATTACATTAAAGAAAACTAGAGGAAAGATTTTTCCCAATTTGTAGGGCAGTATAGGAATATCTAATTCAAGTTTACATTGATGCTCAACATTTAACGTATTGAACAAAGCTCTTTATAATGCAAATTAAGTTTCGTTATAACCCTCCAAACTTTTACGGGTGCGTTTTTTGAAAACTGGGGGTAACAAATTTTCCATCATTACATGGCAATTGTGACTTTTCATCCCACTCGGTTATTTTGTTTTAAAGTCGATACATCTATGATGACTAGAAGAAACCTCATCAGGTAATCTTAATCCTTCCACCTATTTTAGCACAGGTTTTACTTTGTTTTTGTCTAAATCATAACATACTTTGGGTTTTTTATTGCCATTTCGTTTGGTATGAAGCTCGGGATGTTTACAATTCTTATATATCACATATTGATTTCACATCATCCTTAAACTTCCCCTTAGCATTCAAAATTGTATCAAACACGTTATCAAACATGTTTTTTCATTGTGCATCACGTCAGTGTTATGATGTAGTACGAGACCTTTTCAATGAGGTAACTTCCAAAATATACTACGTTTGCACCAAATATAAACCATCGATTTACCTAGAATTTCAATCTCTACTCCAGTTTCATGTATCTTTGGATATTCCTTTTTAAATGTATATATTTCTATGCTTGATCAAATCGTTGGTAGTTGTCTTGTCTCTATTCTATTAACTAGAAGGTTATTTTATCTCTTCTATATGTATGATTAACATGGAGAAAACACCAATGACAATCAAAACATATAATTTTCTTCTCATGCGGTAAAGAAAATGCTCTTATCTCGTCCATGCAATGAGGACAAGCTAGACGACCAGCCACACTTCAACCTGAAAGCATTCCAGAAGCAAGAAAATCACTAATAGTCCACAACAAAGAAGCGAACATACGAATTTTTTTTCTAAAGCATCATATGTTTTAACTCCTACATGCCATAATGTTTTCAACTCTTCAATCAATGGTTGTAAATAAACATAGATTCCTTATGCCGGATCATAAAGGCCAAGGACAACAATAGTGAGAAACATATATGGAGTTTTCAACGCATTCACGGATGCAAATTATAAGGTGTAACGATAATATGCCAAGATGAATATATAGAACAAAATTGAGTGAATGACGAGAAATCCGTACACAAACCAAGTCTAACATTACGACTTTCTACAACAAAAGCGGGATAAGTCCTATCAAAATGTCTTCATGCTTCTCCATCAGCTGGATTTATTAAGGTACTTTCTTTCCATGTTCTCACAATACGCCATCTCATATAAGGTGCGTTAAAAGAAGATGCATATAACCTTTAAAGTCTAGAAGTGACTGGTAATAATGCATTCTTATATAGAAATTCCTTTCCCTTCTTTTTTCTTGGTTTGTATCTTTTTTCATTACATATTCTACACTTCCTAAAATTGATGTCCTCTTTCCAAAACAACATGCAACCATTTTAATATATATCTATCTTTTGTTATGGCAAAATCGAAAGTGGACATAAGTTTTTTCACTTCATAATGATCTTCGCACATTAGATTATCAAATGGCATATGTCGTTTTGCAGTTTGTACAACTACTATAAATCCGACTTCTGAGAAGTTGAATTTAGATTTCATAGTAATATATTCAGTAGTTATTAATAACTGAGTATCGCTTTTACAACCATCCTAAAGGGGTTTCTTAGTAGCATATAATAAATCATAGATTTTTTTGCTCCAATATTTGGTTATTCTTCAACATTTACACCTCTATCATCAACTTGAACCATAGGGAACATTGATCGTGCTGCATTTTCAATCATATCTTCTATAGGATTTGCCGCAACACTGTCATTATCCACCTTCCCATCTGAAATTATTGTATTAGGTGCAATTAGTTCTCCGAGACTATCCCACACATAATATTTTGGCACAAAACCGCTTTAGCAAAAATGTACTATAACCATATCTGGTTTCAACTGCTTCTAATGTTTGTAGTTATTACAAGGGCAACGAGCCTCTTCGTAATTTCCATTATTACTTAAAACAAATTTAATAAATTCGTGTACACCATTATAAAAATATTCCTTTATTGAGCCTTTCACTTTCTTTCATTCATACATCCACCTCCTTCGATCGACAAAATAATTGATCATTTTTCCTATTTTGAAAAATATGATAGAAATTTAAAAAACCTATAACAAGATTCCCAAAATTATGATTTTTTGCTGGATTGACATTTTACTTTTCATTTTACTTATACATTTGAATGTTTTATTAATTATACTATATATTATTCTTTTTACCTTTTTATACTTATTTTCAATTTTATCATACTATTTTTTACATAATATTATATTTCACATTATTTTTATTTTTTATTTTTTATGGTCAGTCATTCTACTTCCCATTACAAGAAAGATAGTAATTATATTTCACAAATCATTTTATCTTAAACGATTCAATAAAATTTTGATAGTGCTTTCACTTTGTTTCCTGTATCGTACACAAATGAATGCTGTCAAAATTTTGTGAACTGTTTCACATGAAATTATTTGCAAAATGTAATTATTATATTGTGTTTATAACTTGTCCAATACAGGAACAAATTCAATAAATACATATCAGATGAATATTGATGTTTGTTTGTAGTAAAAACAAATATTTATACAACGATCATATATAATACTTGTCGGACAGGGCCAAAAAATCTTATAGATATAAAAAATAAAGTACATTATACACTATTTTGTTTATATTAACATTATACACTAACTCATTATTTGAATTCGTTAACAGTTAAAACCTAATAAAAGATTTTTATTTTTACATTTTAGCCAACATTAATTTAAATTTATTATACACTGATAAAGAATTAACATTATACATAACATACACATTAACTAAATTTATATATAATTAATAGTATACACTAATAAAGAGATAAAGTAAATAAATTTTTTGACACTTTAGCTAACAAATACACTAATTAAAACTACATTATGTTACATTAATAACCTAGTACGTTAATCAACCCAAATTAGCCCTAATTATACATTAATTTTCTGATTTAATATTAACCCTACTTTATAATTTTAATTTAAACACTAATAATCCTAACTAACAATTTCAAATTAACCAATACACAATTATAACCAATAAATAGGCTATTATCAATAAATTTAAGTATAAATAAACACTAATCTTTATCAAAAATTGAATAATTAGTTTAGGGGAATAATATACCTAATTTTTTATGGGTTGAAGTTTGGAGAATCCAATTTGATGAAGATTGCGACGGATTTAGGCGGATTGCGATGGCTAGGGATAGGGCAGTCGATGGATATCCAAAAAATCCTAAGTCCATCGTATTAGTATCTAAAAAATGGATAAATAGCTGATGTGGAAAAATGAATGCGGATGCCGATACGAAGACATCCGCATTCGAAAAAAATTTGTTCGATTTTTTTCAAGATTATAGTTTAAATTATGTGTATTTTAGTGCAATGAAAGATGTTCTTTATTTTTTTATTAAGCTGAAAGTTTATGCTACATGCGTTATCAACTGCTCGTGACTATTTATTATCATCATAATTTTTATTTTAACCCTTTAATAATTAATGGGATTGAATAAAGTTTATGTTAGACTAAAATTTTAAATTTATGTTTCTTGATTTATCGATCGTTTGCAGATAGGAGAATTGTCCAATATCAATCCGTATCCATGGATACTAATATTTGATATCCGAAAAGATCTCGGATGTGGAAATGGATATGACACTATCTTCATCCGAAAGTGTCGGTCGATAGGCCTAGCTATGGAAAGTTTGGAACAGATTTGGGGATTTAGAAATAGGGTTTTAGGCTTTAGAAAATATAGGAAATAAGGAAGAAATGGGGTCTGCTGCAGTCATGTTCAAGATTTATCAACAGCTTCTGATGGCCTTCGACGACTACAAATAAAAAATATTCTCTCTTTTGAAAATAAATTTGATTTGTTATAAAAAATTTAAAAAAGTTTACAATTTTTTTTTTTGCTTAAATGGCTAACTCACCCAGATGCTAACCCTAGATGATTCTTAAAGAACATTAAATATATAGCCGCAACCATCATTCTATGTATAATAAATTAAGGAAATTGTAACGACCCGATATTTTCAACCATTCGCATCCGCACATGTCGGACTTGAATTGCTCAAAATACCGCGTTGTAAATAAAATTTGGCAAATATCAGAATATACAGTAAATACATAATCACAGATCACAGAGTATTTAATAATGCAGCGGAATTTAAAAGAAATAGTAGTTCATGAAGCTACAATATAAAAATAAGATACATCAGAGTTAAACATGATACAACAAAAAGTAAAAAGATACATCAGGTACAAATCAGAATACATCACTGAAATCACTGGATACAGAAAGCAAAATAGATGGCTGGATCTTCAAGGAAAGCTCCAACTCCGAAGGTGAATCTTGAATGCTAACTCACTCAATCTGACTCGAGCGTAAAGCAAAATACAAAACACTCGAGTCAGGACATAAATACTTATGAACTGTAAATAAACTCAAGTGAACAGTAACAAAAATGCATCAGTAACTTAAAGGATGCTTGGGATCGCCCATCCTTTAAGGATCCGTTAAACTATTTACTATGTAGTAATATTGCGCTACTATAATAATGTCTACAGTAAAATAAACATACTTTTAAATAGTGTTCCGGGCTACCCATATCACCCTTCACACATAATAGTCCCAGTAGTCCATCCAATATCATGCCATCTCCACTCTGGGTGACTGTCAGAGGATACCACACGGGCTACGGAAGAAAAACAAACTCGTAGTAAAGGCTCGGTATGGTAGGTGACACGGCACACAAGGCAATGCCAGGGTAGATATACCAATTACGCACACGGGCTGGTGGTAACGTAGCAGCCACATACGTCCACCTTGGAACACACTCCCAATCAAAATTGGAGGATGGACATCTAATCAATCACCAGTAAGAGTATAGTATCGAAGGAATGTGTCCGACCAGAGGTGCTACCTCCTTTGGCCCGAGATTGCTCCTGTTTTAGCCACCTTATGCCAACTCACGGGAGTTGGGTCCACGTAATATACCTCAAGAACGTCGCCACCATCCTACTTCATTCTGGAATCTCCACCGCGTACACGGTTGTTAAAGTGGTTTTCGGAGTTGGCAGAGAGTATGACAACTTCCGATCCCGGTCTCTTTAACAATCAAACGTTATTATAACGCCGTGGTCATTTCAAAATAGTTTATATTTCAAAAGGATCAAATCATTTCATTTCAAAACTATATTCCTTTCAAAATAGTTTACGCCTCGAAACCAAAACCATTTTTATTTCAAAACTATTTATTCAATCAAAATAGTTTATACTTCGAAACCAAAATCATTTTTATTTCAAAACTATATTCAAATCAAAATAGTTTATACTTTATCATTTCTATCTCAAACCTATATTCACTTCCAAAAATCATAATACTTTCAAAGTTATAACTCTTTTGAAACCAAAATACTTGAAATCATTACACTTTGAAAATCATAACATTCTGAAATCATACATTTGAAATCATGAAACATTCATTTAATTCTTTACATTTTACAAATTTATTCCATGAAACCAAAATTTTCAATTTCCAACTTAATTCAATTCAAACCATCAGTTTCAATTAAATTTGCCAATAACTATTTCAAATCATATCAATTTCAAATATAGATTTGATCCATAAATTAAACTATTCAATTTTTAATATATTTCAAAGCTTTCATATCCCGCATTTCAAAAACTAATATTTTTTTTTATAATTTCACATATCTCAAATCTAGTTTCATTATTACTTAGTTTTGAAATATTCATTTCATAAATCCAATATTATTTAAATAAACTTACATTACAATTAAACCAAATATCTTTTCATACAAATATAAACTTCAATATTCCTTTATCAAATAAATCAAAATCAAATATCATTCTACATTCACATTCTTTGCTAAAATAAAGATCATATCATTTCCAATCATTTCAAAATCATTAAAATATTACATCCTTTCAAAACTTCATAATCAAATCATTATTTGAATTCAAATCCAAATATTCAAATTTAAATATCATTTAAAAATCAAATATTTCATTCATTTATTATTTCAAACATCATTACAAAATATTTTTCAAAATTCCATTCAAAAATTCATTTATCTCATTACATCTCATTCCGTTTAACACATAACCAAGTAAACTTTATTTAAAATTCAAATTCAAATTTAAATTCCTTAAAAATTCAAATTTAAATATTAAAATATATTCAAAACTTCTTAAATTTCACAATTAATCAATTTCCAAAAGTTAAATCATTTAACACTTTAAAATATAACTCAAACAGTGTTAAAATCTATAACATTTCAAACATTGTCAAATTATAGCAACGACAGCATTTATAAAGTGCTATCGTAGCTTATAGCTTCCAAAAATGGTTTAGGTCAAGAATAACGGCATTTATAAAATGTCGTAATAGATATTTAGTTATTTCAAACATTGTTAGATTCAAAACAATAGCATTTAAAAATGCTGTCAAAAGACTACAACATTTTGAAAATGCTATAAAATTCCAGATTTCATTTTAGCTTTTCAAAAATAAAAATAAAACTCCAAATTTTTATTATAACTTAAAAATCATATTTCTAGACTTCAAAATTTCATATTTAAAATCATTTTAACATATGATTTAACACAACAAAATTTTTAGATCAAATATTCAATTTAAAAACTCCATTCATTTATTAAGTCAAAATTCACTGTTTATTAACATATAAATTAAATAAAACTTAAAATTTTACTTCAAATACAATTTCAAAACTTTAAATTTAATTTCCATTATTTATTTACATTTTAAAATAAAATTTAAAGTCTAAAATCACATTTACTCCAAATTTACATACTTGAATTCACTTAAATTCACAATTTCAAGATTTAATATTTAACTTTCTTAAAACCATAATATATATATTTTTAAATCAAAATTTCATACTTTTGAAAATACATATTTTTAATAAAAATCATTTAAAAATATACCACGGGGTCTGTATATAATTTTCTAACCTAGGTCAAGTGATACGGATATATATCATTTCAATCCGCAGTTTACAAAGAAAACCCGGGTTCTATCATTTCAAACCCGCAATCCCAAGTCAAATAAAATACAATAAAAATCGCTCAGGCCTATCATTTCAGCCCATAACGAATTTTCCCTATTCTAAAGTCCGTTCGGGTATGTATCATTTCAACCCATAGTGATTCTATTCTAACAGGAAACTTGCAGTGTGAATATATGCATAAACAATATAAACAATGTCAATGTCACAATATAATGTAATATATCAGATGTCAGGTGATAATTAACAGTTTTAACATGGTAATAACATGGTATAGCATATCATATGATCAACATTAACTTGCATAACATTTTATATTACTAAACACTTGTCATCAATTCACTATTTCATAAGTATAAATGTTAGAGTGAGAAAGACTCACATTTTACGAAGCTAGAGACAAACAACACACACAAGAGCGATTCCAAAGGCATGAAAGCACGATTTAATTTGAATGGATGGAGAGCCTTGTAAACAATACACAAAATATAACATACATAAGTGCAAAATATAAATATTTTACATACAAATATAATCAACAACTTAAGTTTGCAAAACAATGGCAAAACATGAAAGATAATCGAACCTTAGAAGCAACAGACTTGCACAAGACACATAGGCTTGGCCTAAATGCAAAAGGGCTTGATCTCATCACACCTAGGCTCAGCCTAGGTCATGTGTGCTCAGCCATGAGTCATGAGATATGGTTATGTACATGAAAATGGAAGGCAAAGGCATGGAGAGGCAAAGGTAAGCAAAGGGTCAATGGATGGAAAGTTTTGGAGCAACATAGACTCGACCTATGTCAATATTTGGCTCGGCCATGCATTGTTTCAGGTCAGGTCAGTGGAGTGGCTGATGGTCAGAGGTGATGTAGGAAGGTGGTGGTGGATGTAGGGGTGGCCAAGGCAAGGTATGGAGGAGATAATGAAGATAGGCTTGGCTAGGCAATGTTTTCAAGGAGTGTTGCAATGTTTTGTGGAGTTTTGTGGTTATGGCTTCATCCAATGGTCACGGCCTGATCTGGAGGAGGGGATAGGTGGTGGTTGCTGCTGTTGGTGATGGTGGAGAGTATGGTGGTGATGGTGGGTGGTAGAGGCCAAGCAAAGTTAGGTAGAGATCTAGGCAAAACAATGAAAAGAAGAAGGAAAAGTAGAAGAAGAAGACCATGAACTTGCCATTTTTTTTTTCTCAAATTGAAACGCCGTGAGTTTTTGATGGTGGGAAGAATATTTTCACATGAATTTCTGGAGAAAATACATGGCTATAGGTAAGTAGTGTACGGCCAAAAGAAAGGAGAGTAAAAGCCAAAAGAAAATGAAGAGACAAGGAGATGAAAAGACTAGAAAATGAAAGGTCTAGTCTCTTTGAATTTCTAATTTCTTTTAAAATTTTAAATACATGTAAAATATGTATAAATACAGATAAAACACGAAAATATAGTAAATAAACAAAAATAAATAAACAAATATTAATTAAATATAATTAAATTAAGAAAATTGCAAAGAAAATGTAAACTAGGCTTGAAAATTTGAAAATAAATGAAATGAACTTTGGAAAAATTGTATGTACATGAAACATATTTATAAATAAAGATAAAAACATAAAAATAAAATGCATACATAAAAATGAATAAATAAATTTTAATTAAATATAACTTAAATAAAGAAAATAACAGAAAAATGGAAACTAACCTTTAAAAATAGAAAATAAATTCAATGAGCTTTGGAAATATTCAAACATCACTTTAAAAATATTTAAAAGGTAAAATATATGTAACATAACATATAATACAATTTAGAATAAAATATGACAAATAAAAATTATTTATATAATTTAAAATAAACAATATTGTTAAATAAAACAATTTACACCCAATTTTGTAAAAGCATAACTTTCACAGTATTATTCGGATTTCAACGAAACGAAAAGCATTGTTCTTGAAATTTTATTTACTTTCATAACAAAAGGTAAAATTAAAATTTTAAAACTTTTAAAATTTAAATTTAAAAGTCAAAGTTTGACCAGATTGACCAAAATTCACTTTTCTGGAAATATTCAATTTATGCATGATTGAAATTCTAACCCACATAAAAATCAACATTTATATTTCAATTAACAAAATATATTTATTTTAATAAATAAAATAAAGTTTTTAAATTAGGAATTTAAATTAAAATAATTAAAATATACAATTACAATAATCAGAAAATACAGGGTTGTTACAGAAATAAAATCTTGGAATCAAGTGGTCAATCGAATACTTTAAATTTTTTTTACAATAATCGTTTTTTATTAAATATTAAGAAAGTTCTTTTTATTCATTATATAATACGTTTTTAAATGATTTGGTAGTTAATTCTGAATTTAAAATTTATTTAAGATAATAAATTCCTATAAAATAAAATATTTGGTAAGGATAAATAAATTTGTTGAATCTTATGTTGATCCAAGGTATTTTGGACGTACGGTCAAGATATGAAAAGAAAATAAACAGGTACGACCTATCAATCTTGATTTTCAACTTTATAGCCATTCATCAGTATTCAGACTTAAACATTTTGTTCGAAGATCAACCGATCTTCAAAAGGGACATAACTTAAACCATATATACTATATTATGTATTTATCCAATCCATATGGTTGGATTTACAAAAAAACAGATAGAAACAAATTTAGACTTAAAAAGGGTCATTTTCATAGAAGTTGTCTTAACAATGTATGTTATGTGTTATACAACTCGTTGGAAAATAATATATTTTGAGTCTAATTTTCCTTTCATTTTTTTATTATACCCTTACGGATTGGATAAGTACATTATAAAGTATATATGTCATGAATTTCTTCTCGTTTGAAGATCAATTGGCCTTCGAACTATAGATTTTTAATTCGAATGTCGATGAACGACTATAAATTTGAGAATCAAGATTGACACCGTAATTTATTTACTTTTTTATCATATTTTGGATGTAGGTTCAAAATACTTTGAATCAACATAAGATCCAAAAAAATTCCTTTTCTATAGAAAATTTATTTCATATGAATTTATAATCTTAAATACATTTAAAAATTCATAATTAGGTACACGATGGTTATATAATATATTTAAATTCATAAAAGTGTTACATAGCATAAATTTCACCTAAGTTGTATAATGGACGGACTGAAAGTTGCATAGACTGTTCGTTTGAGTTCAATTTTCAATAAAGTTAAATATCGAATTACACAACAAAAGGTTATTAAAAATATTAATTTAATTAAAACCATCATAAAATTGAAGAATTGAATAAAAATAGCTTCTTTAATTTTTGGGAATTAATTAGTCATTTTAAACGAATTTCAAACTTCTATAATGAATAAGTTATAATAATCTGATAAATTAAATTAATTAAAATAGCCTACCATCGAAAATTGCTTGACGGAGCCGTTGGTGGTAGCCGAAACTATCCGTTGCTATTTTGCTCATTTCCAATAGTGATTAGGTCATGCACCCGATTAGGTGTTGCTTTTGGTTATAAGCTCGGTTAAACATTGTTGTAACTCGATTACAGAATGGTTCTCTATTCACTACAAGAATAGCTTGAAATATCGATGACCCTTGGCGACGGCTTCCAACAGCGGTTTCCAATGGCTTTCGACGGCCCATCGGCGGCTGTCGGAAGCCATCAAAAATTCACGTTATACGTGTCTCGGCTGAGACATTTCTTCCTCATTCAAGCCGAACTGAAAAAAATTCTAAATTCCATAAAACTCATTTTCAAGCTTTCAAACCCCAAATTCAAGCTTACGGATCTTGCACGGCACTTTAATCACTCTCCATTGCTTCTAATCTCCGGTGTAATCTCTAATATTTGCGAAAAACCTAATTTCTAACCTAAATCTAGATTTGCCTAGTTTGATAAATTAGGGCTAATTAGTGATTCTAATTATTTCTAATTGCCTAAATATGGTTTATAGTATCCCATAGAATTTTATCTGTTAGCTTTAAATTGTGAAAAGTAGGTATAATTCGTGAATTTGTGTACCTCTGTAAACCATTATATATGTGTTATTTGTAGCATTGTCTTATGTTAATTAGGGTGTTTATGCATTCATATATGTGTGTGTATATGTGTTAATCATTATATATATACACACACACAAACACAAACACACGCATGCTTATAATTAAATAAATTGTTTTCTATCAAAAACGTCGTAAAAAATAATTTACATATCCACTATAATATGCTAAATTAACCCTGTTCGATAAAATACGCAAAATGTGGTAAATTAATAATTTTTCAAAATATACAGAATTAGTAAATTTTCAACAGTTTACAAACAATAATATATTATATAATAAATAAGAAGTCAAACTATAAAACTTTAAATTTTTGTGTGAACTACTTTATTATTACGTCCCTTAGAGAGTTTTTGATCCCGTTCGACAAGTATTATATATGATCATTATATAGATAATCATTTTTGTCATCAAACGAACATCTATATTCATCTATTACAATAGTTGCTGGATTTGTCCGTGTATTGGATAAGTTATAAACATAGTAAACAATTACATTTCATGCATTATATCATTTTAAACGGTTCACAAAATTGCGCCGTCGCTTTTCTTTTTTGTTTCCTGTGTACATGCATTTGTGTACAATACAGGAAATAAAGGGGAAGTGTTGCCGAAATTTTATGGAATCTTTTAAAATGAAATAATCTATGAATTGTAATATTTTACCGTTTTTGTAATGGGAAGTAGGATGACTGACCATCGAAATAGAAAACATAAACCAACATTTCAATATTGTATTCTTAAGTTGGGTTAAATTGACGCATATAAGATTATGTATCAATAAATTGAAAAATTAAACGTTAATTCATAAACTTATTTTTTGAATTTGCTTTGAGTAATAATGGAAACGATGTAGAAATTCGTTTTCCATGTAGTAGGGGCTAACATTTAAAATACTTGTTATCAGACATTGGTTTACCATATCAAAAAGTAGAAACATGTTTAAATAGCTGCATCTTATTTTGGAAAGTGGACATCACTCTTAGGAAGTGTAGAATATGTAACGAGGAAAGATATGTGGCAGGATTTGAAATCTTCAACTTTTCTTGTACTATTACTACGCGAGTCAATCTGCCGCTGCACTACTATTCTACAGTACCGATTTTTGAAAGTTAGTTGACAACTGATTTATTTTCTTTGTTATGTAAGTTTTGGTCGCTTGTATTAAAAGCATATCAGCTTGCATACCAAGCTTGCAATGATGACACTGGAGTTTCTTTGTCGTACTTTTCAACATTAAGACAACTATATGGAAGTCGAATCGTTTTCTGAATGTATTGAAAACTTTTCAACTACCTCAAATCCAGTTATTAAATTTTTTAGTCAAACATCAGTCAAAGCACACATTTTAAGCCATGGATGCAAACTCCATGAATAATGAAGACGGAAATCAAAATTCTCCCTCTGTACTCAAACTAAAGCCATTGAACTTGAAAACAAGTTACTTATCGAAAAACAGAGATAAATTCTACTACAGTCGAAGTTAGAGTCATCCATACCTATTGCTTATAAACATCATGACTTGTATAAAGATGAATGCATGAGTCTCAAAGAGAAATCGACTGCATTGGAAAATGAAAACAATCTGCTCAGGGAAAATGAGCTTTAAAGTTTAAAAAATCTTAAAGAACTTATTAAAAAAGAATAAAAGAGTTGATAACGAATATGGGTTTGGGAGTTAGAAATTGTTTTAATTATTAAAGTATAATGAATTAAGATATTATGCTATTAATTTCAAATGTATTTTTATTTGTTCATGCTGGTAAGGTTTATAGAAAAAAGGCAGAAACTCCTTGAGGAAACAGGTTGAGAGCAGCTGACTACTGACGAGAAGGATGTCATTTTTGAGTCTGTCACGGACCTACCTTCATGGAACAGGCATTACGGTTTTGACAATCAAGCGGTAACAAATAATATATTTAGATATAACAATTTAGTAATCTTTCAGTTATACAGAACTTCACAACGCTTTAGTTTCGATAATAAGTTTATAGATATAACAATTAAAATATTATGGTGTAGTTTTGATAGTAAGATTACAGTAATTGAACCATTACTAAATTAAATAAGTATTTCAAGGTAGACAAAGGAAAGTCGGCCAAACCAAAGCTCAGATCGATCTAGCAGAGATCGAGGAATTGAGAGCTAAGTTGGTACGACTGGAGGAGAAGAACCGTCGGTAGACCATTGAGTTGGCACAGCTGCTGGATCAGTGTATTGCTAAGTACAAGCAGTAGTGTGGTGCCTGCTTTCCATTTTAAGTAGGTTCTAGAGGTTCTAGACGTGATTGACAGGAGTAATAATATGTTATTTTTGTTATGTGTCATTGTTTGGTATTGTTTGATGATACATTGAGAAGGTGTTGTTGGATACTTTGAGATATTTTGTATATTATTTGATGGTACGTTTTGTAACATTCCTTATCAAGAAGCCCAAAACTAAGTGCTATATATGCTACAGTCATTTATAGTATTAGCTTTCGGCGACTAAATACGGCTATGTTAATGGTATCTATAATATCATAAGCACTTGAATATGAAACAAAACACAGACTTTCAAAACAACATTTCTTCATTAAATTTCTAAATGCATGTTCCATATTCCTAATACATAATCCCAGTAAGTCCCCAGATACAGATAAAATATACTTATTACAAAATACGCCAAGAGCAATATATGAAGATACCCTCTTGGATGATCAGAGTTATATAGTCATAATAGACTTAATACAAACATAGCAGAAATACAACAGAACATAAATTTACTACTCCTAAATAGCTATCTGTTTGCCTCCTACATGCCTCCGGTAGCCTTATTCATCATCCTACTAAACCTGAAAGTTGTGCAGTTAAAGCGCTCAGCAGATTCGAAGCAGTGGAGGTGCAAAAAATCATAGCGGGGATACAGCGAGGATATAGCGGGATATAGCGGATGACTCTAAAATAGCATATAAAACTCGTACTTAATGTTTTTACAAATAAATATGGCAATTAAATGAAAAACTATCATTCAATTGAATTATAATTAATACATAAATAATTTTAAACAAAAAATATGTGCGAATATACTTTTAATAAACGTAAAACTGTTATATAACATAATTAAATTTAGTAGAATATTAGAGTATTTTCATTTCTGAAAATATTTTAAAAATTAAACCAAATAAATTAGTTTCGTAATTTTTATAATGTATAAATGCAATTTTTTAATTCATTTTATTAAAGAAGATATAGCGAAAATAGCAAAATATAGCGGGAATAACGGTATATAGCGGAAATAGCGGGGATTAAAGTGGAAAGGCTATATTTTGAGGCTATATGGAAAAATCATAGCGGTAGAAATCCGCTATGAGATATAGTGGGGTTGTAGCGGGGTAATAGCGGGGCATTAACTACACAGCCTGAAAAGACCATAACCCCCCAGCCTACTCAAATCAATTTGGAGCACCCGAGAGTTTAAGGTAAAACATAAACTTCAAGTCAGACATAAAGCCTGGTGTGAATAATACAATACATCTTGGTTTAATATGTTAAGTGAGACCACGCCGCTTAGTGGAACGGGTTTCCTCTCACTAACATCCTTTTAAAACACATTTTTTGTAAAACCTTTTCCTGCAACCAAAACTGGTTAAATACTGTAAAGCATCATTATGTAAACATACATAGATATCATGTAATGAATGAACTATCTGTTCAAACACATAAGTTTTGTTTGGAAAACTTTTAACCTTTGGCTGACTCAGGCCTACCAGACAATATAAACCAAATTAATCTAACATCTGTTAGATACTCCTCTCCTAGACAATTTGTCCTTAACTATCTGTCAAATAATTCTTTTCTAGACAGTCTGTTTCTAACTTAATCATCTCCCAGGTATTCCTGTTTCTACTGGTTTTGCGGGCTCACCAATAACCTATCTGTATAGAAACATATATTCCATTCAGTGTGTAATCATAATTTTAGTCTACCCGTGACCAAACCCTACACATTGGAATTTTGGACAACAATCAACTGGGCCAATGGCTGATGTATAGGGCGCGACCCTATACCAGTCCCATCTGGTATTCTAATATCTTAATCATTTTACCTTCAGATCCCTTCCTAAATATTCATTAAATATCTCTATAAAATGATTTAAATCTTTAAATCAAACTTACACAAGGAAAATATTTATATTCTTTATGCTTTACTGAAATCACTTCGCTATGTTACATACACATATACTTTACTCAAACTTTAATTGATGAAAATATTTAAACATTTGAAAGTACCCCTTTCGATTCCATTGAAAGTACACCTTTCTAAACCTTTTGAAAACTTCTCTTTCGAAACCTAGTGAAAGCCTTTATTTATCTACGCCGGAAGGCTAAAACATTTCCTTTCGAAACAATACTTCAAACCTTTCGAAACCATTGAAATCTTTCCTTTCAAAAGCAACAAATGTTAGCGCCAAAATTGGTCACTAACACCCAAATGTAAATGAAAGCACCAACTAACGGGCATAGATAATAGATAGGATATATCTAGAGAGTAATAATATGAAGAACAGTCGAAATTAAGATGAAAGCGGAAAAGAACACAGATTTTATAGTGGTTCGGCTAACTCCATCCTACGTTCACTCTAGAAGTTTCCCTTTTATTGATGTTCGAATCAATTACAGTTAAAACTGATAGAGTAACCTTTAGCCTTAGAAAATAGAAAGTTAGAGAGCGGAGAGAAGAAGATCCCCCATCTGGAGACCCACGTGCTGTATTTATGGGCAAAACCATGTTGTTGGGCCTCCTGAGTAGTTTGGGCCCACCAAGGCCATAGCCGAACCCTACTACATTATGCCGACCGACCCTGAGCAGTTGGTATGCCGAACGAGGTACGACGCCGAGCGAGGTGCGATGTCGAGTGAGGTGCGATGCCAAGCGACGTTCAATGCCGATCAAGGCTTCATGCCGAGCGTGGTGAGTTGTGCCAAACGAGGGGAGGTACGCCGATCGAAGGAAGGTGAGCGAACGAGGGGAGGTGTGCCGACCGAGGGGAGGTGTGCCGACCGAGGGAGGTGTGCCGACCGAGGGGAGGTGTGCTGATCGAGGGGAGGTATGCCGAGCAAGGGGAGATGTGCCGAACGAGGGGAGGTATGATGAAAGAGGTGAGGTGTGCCGAGTAAGGGGAGGTATGCTGACCGAGGGAAGGTGTGCCGATCGAGGGGAGGTGTGCCGATCGGAGCTTATCTGCCAGATTGAGCCGTGCAACCCCCCATTTCTTGACCAAATGACATATCCAAGTGAACTTCATTCTTTTAAACTGAATCCATCCTATTCCAGCCTTGATAATCATGAAGTTGGTTGGGTTGAATCCGCGTGTTCATGGCCTTGACTCAAGGCGGGTTAACAATAAAACTTTAGACATCCCATCTTAAAACACTTCAAAACAATGCCTAAGAAAACCTTGGAAAAACATTCCATTTCAACCCTTTCGAAACCATTTAGAAAATAGGATCTTTCGACCTTTTCGAAGGCTACCTTTCGACCACTTCGAAAGCTACCTATCGACTCCATCGAAAACTTTGCTTTCAACTCCTTCAAACCCTTGGCTTTTGATCCCATCGAAACAATTTAGTAAATAGTACCTTTCGAAAGCATTATACTTTTAAAACATAAACCGTTCGAAAACTCTTTCAAAACACTTTAGGTTTAATTTGAAACATGTGGAAAATCCTGTTTTAAAACCTATCGACCTCTTCGAAAGCTTAGCTTTCGACCCCTTCGAAAGCTTAAAACATAACTTCTAAAGCAATAGGCTCCAACCTTATTAATACTTTAAAACACCTCTTTCAAAACCTTAGGTTAACATCTAAGTCAAAAGCTTCCTTTCGAAAGCAACGGGGAAGCAGTTGATTTTTAAAAGATAAGTACACCTTTCGACCTTGTCGAAAGCCAATGACTTCGAAAGGTAGAAAGGTGGCAGCCATTGCCTATTTCCTAACACATTAGATCATGTTATTTCATTTTGATTTACATTTAACATGGCATGACCACCCTTTGTTAGGTAATCTCAACCTAATATTCTTCACAATATTTTATTTAATTTACCTAATTAAATATCCTAAACAAAATTATAAAATATGAGGTGTTACAGACTCCCCTCTTGAAAAAAATTCATCCTCGAAATTACAATAAAGTACACAATTAGGCAAAAGGTAAAACATGCCATCAAAATAATTCAAGATAAGAGTCTCTAATCCTGCTCTTGGTCTTCAAGTACAGTCTCTAGCATTGTCACTCCAATGGACCTTTACTAATATTACTGTCTTGTTCCTCTACTTCTCATCTTATGCCACAATCCAGATTGGTTTTCTTACTATAGTCAAGTCCGGCTCCACTATTAAATCTTCAAAACTATTGGTGCTATAGTAGTCTCCTGGTCTCTAACACATTTCCTAAGGTGAGAAATATGCAAAACATCATGGACTCCTGCCAAAATATTCGGTAACTCCACTCTATAAGCGAGTTTCTCGATCCTCTCAACAATAAGAAGAGGGCCCACGAATTTAGGTGCTAACTTTCCTGATTTTCTGAATCTAATCACACCCTTCATCGGTGAGTCCTTGATAAATACATAGTCTCCAATAGAGAACTCAAAGTCTTTCCTTCTTTTGTCTGCATAACTTTTCTACCTAGATTGAGCTTCCTTTATCCTAGCTCGGATCTACTCAATCTCCTCTGTGGCATCTTTCACTAAATCTGGACCAAGAACTAATCTATCCTTGGTATCTAACCAAAATACGGGAGATTTGCATGGTCTTCCTTACAAAGCTTCAAACGGTGCCATCCCAATACTAGTTTGATAATTATTGTTATACGAGAACTCGACTAAATGGAGATGGTCTTCCCATGATCCCTAGAAATCCAATACGCATGCCCGTAACAAATCCTCTAAGACTTTGTTAACTCCTTCCGTTTGCCCATCAGTCTGTGGATGGTAAGCGATACTCATATTGAAATTAGTTCCTAAAGATTCCTGTAGACTCTTCCAGAACTCACTATAAAATAAAGAATCTCTATCACTGATAATATTACTAGGAATCTAGTAGAGTCTTACCACATTCTTCAAAAACAACCTCGCCAAAATAGGTGTCGTCCTAGTTGACTTACCGAAATTAAATGAGCACTCTTGATTAATCTATCCACTATGACCCATATACTTTCATTTCCTCTACTTAACCTTGGCAACTCATCAATATAATCCATAGAGATACCCACTTCCACATTGAAATTTCTAGATGTTGGAGTAATCCACTTGGCTTCTGTTTTTTAGCCTTTGCCTGCTGGCAATTCAAGCACTGCTTAACACATAAACCAATGTCCCGTTTTATACCTTCCCAGAAGAAACTTATCTTCATATCCTGATACATCTTCGTTCCTCCTGTATGGATAGTAAACTTCGAAATATGACATTCATCCAAAACATCCTTTCTCATATCTTCTACATTCTAAACACACAACCTCCTTTCTTTCTCAACCACACCTTCTAGACTGAAATCCTTTAAGCCATCGCTCTCTGCTCCTTCCCTTAACTTTCTGATCCGTTTAGCAAAAACTGGATCCTCCTCCTGTTTAAAAGCTATCTTCTCAATCATTATCGATCGAACTTCTAAACAAGACAATATAGCACTTCGTTCACTAGAACTTGCCTTGGATCTAAACTGCACTCCATAAGCTAATAATGCTTCCAAGTCTTTCCACTCAGCAATCATAGTTAATATTGCATTTTGATGTTTCCTCCTAAGTGCATCCGCCGCCTCGTTTCCTTTTTCGGGTGAGTACTCAATTCAAAATCATAAGCAGCAATAAATTCCGACCATCTCTGATGTCTTATGTTCAGCTCCTTTTGAGAGTACAAATACTTTAATGGCTTATGATCTGTATAAAGCTTAAATCGCTCTCCCAAAAGTTATTGCCTCCACACCTTCAAAGAAAATATAACTGCAACTAACCCTAAATCATGCGTAGGATACCTAACTTCGTGTTGTCCGCACTGTCTAGAAGCATACGCAATCACTTTACCTCTTTGCATCAACATAGCTCCTAATCTGATTCCACATGCATCGATATAAACCACCAAACCCCGATTCCCCTCTGGAGACACCAACATTGATGCATGGGTCAATAAGTGTTTCAAGTCTGGAATGCTTCCTCACACTTATCAGTCCATACAAACTTCACATCTTTTCGCGTAAGCTTAGTTATCAGTGTAGCTATCTGTGAAAAATCCTTTATAAATCTTCAGTAATATCCAGCCAATCCAAGGAAGCTCTTTATCTTGGTCATTGTCTCAGGTCTCTTCCAAACATTCACTGCTTCAATCTTAGTTGGATCTACGGACAACCCTTTCCCTGAGACTACATGACCAAGGAACTTCACTTCCTAGCTTAAATTATGGCATTTCGAAAACTTAGCCTTCAACTGATGCTCCCTTGATGCTCTTTTAGCATCTCAAGCACAACTCTAAGATGAACTTCATGCTCTTTCTCATCCTTAGAGTATATCAGAATATCATCTATGAAGTCCAACAAAAATCTATCCAAGTGCTCTTAGAAAAATCGGTTTATCAAATCGATAAAGAATGCCAGTGCATTAGTTAGTCCGAACGGTATAACTAACCATTTGTATGATCCATACCTTGTCCTAAACACTGTCAAAGGAATACTCTCCTCTGCCACTCTGAGTTGATGAAATCCCGTCGCTAAATCCAGGTGAGAAAATACCTTGGCTCCACTTAACTGATCAAACAAATCGTAAATTCTCGGCAATGGATGTCGGTTCTTTATTGTCTTCTCATTCAACTTATGATAATCAAATCATAGCCTCAACGATCTGTCCGGCTTCTTAGCAAACATTGCGGTAGCTCCGGAAGGAAAATTGCTTGGTCGAATAAAACTCTTGCCTTCCAAGTCCACAAACTTCATATTAAACTCTTTCATTTCTGTAGGTGTCATTCTACTCGGTGGCCTACTCACCAATTCCGCTCTAGGCACTAAATCAATCTGAAACTCAATTGCACGTTTCGATGGCATCCCAACTACCAGCTCAAACACATTAGCAAGTTCTCTAACCACAAAGCTTCGATTCAACTCATCCTCCATTTCCATGATACCCAATAAATAATTCACCTTACAACTAGGGTTTTCTATGGTGTAAACTATCCGATCACTACAATTCGGGTGACTAAGTGATAATTTTCTATCGTGGAAAAATATCCTAGCATCATATTTACCTAACCAATCCATCCCAAGGATGATCCCAAACCCCAAAGAAATAAATAGATGTAAACAACAATCAAAAGTATGACCTAACAATTTAAACACTAAATGGTCACACCTCATCCCAAGTATCGCGTACCTCCTATCAAATTTGCAACCCTTAAGGAAGTACTAAATATGAAGGCCCTAGGTTAAGCTTATCTACCAAAAATTAAGAAATAAAAGAATGTGATGCACCAGTATCGAACAGAATGCTAACAGATATACCATGAATCTATAGCGAGCCTCCTAGAACAACCTTCCCTTTCTCCTGCTCAACTGGCCTTGAAGTTGCAGGCTCCAATGAATACATCTGCCCCTTTCCTTCTCTAGCAAACTCTTTGCATTGGTTCTTATAATGGCTGACTTGATCACACTTAAAGCATCTGATGTTCTTCTTTCTAACTGCTTCTTTCCCTTTTCCTTTTCCAGTACGACACTCATTAGCATAGTGTCCTTTCTTATCACATTTATAACAAACCACCTCAGATTTTCCCTTCTTCTGTGCTCCTCCCTTCTGAGCATTCTTCTTATGGAAAAACTTTCTTTTCTAACCTTGTCCCACCTGGACTTCCTTCTCTTTATTCTTCTCTAAACAAGCCAACGCCTTCTCCTGCCTCAGTGCCATCTCTACCACTACATCACATGGATCTTTTATGTGCAGTAAGGTAGCTCTTTCCAGCTTCGGCTTCAAGCCTCTTATAAACTTTTCATTTCTCTTAATCACAATGGCGGCCATGGCATACTCATACCGTGCTAACTCTCCGAATCTTCTAGCATACTCTAGAACAAATATCTCTCTTTGCTCCATTTCAGCAAACTTCCTAATCAACGCAGACTGGGCCATCACTGACATAAACCTTTCTTGAAACCTTCTCTTAAACTCCATCCAAGTCATAGTTTCCGCATCTACTCTAGTAGTAACAGTATTCCACCAAAACAGAGCAGCTCCCTGAAGCTATCTTGAACCTAGTCTCCTCTTATGCTCGTTTCTAATCCTAATTTAGTGAAAATCCTTTCACAATGCAATAGCCAGTTTTCTATCTCAATCGCATCCTCAATAATAATGAATGGCTTCCCTCCAAGCCTAATATAATCTCTACTCAAGTTAGCATAGTGGTTGACTATTAGAGCTTCCTAAACTCCTCCTCCAGCAGCATTCCCTCCAACAACTTCAGCTGTAATTCGAGCTGGCATCATGGTTTCGAAAAAATGATACATGGATCCCATATCCACTTGGGGAACCTCAGCACCAACATTTTAGCTTGAGCCTGACTTAGACCTCTTCTAGCATTTGGTCTGGCATTCCCATTAGTGGTGGTGCTCTCTCTTCCAAGGTTAACTCTTCCGCTTCTTCCTTCAATATTTGTATTCAA